>BSBN01000815.1:7500000-10000000 GCA_027924645.1 Cunninghamia lanceolata | reverse complement strand
ATGTTTAAGTAGAGTGGATAAGACCCTTTGATTCACCTCTAACAACTAGCTTTCTACAATCCTCTAAAACATTAAAATCTAGAAAAACCTTTTCTAGGGTCTCAAAACCAAGAATGGCATTGACACATGTTACAGTGAATAAAGAGTTGGGGAATTAGGCCAAACTGAATAATGACATGTGCACACATATCGGACTGAATAAGGCCAACTTTACAATGTAGAGTGCTCATCTGCAACTGAAGTAAAGCGTCAATGCCGTCAAATGCAAAAGGAAATTATTGAAACGCTAACATACCCAACTACATGACTGTAATTTATTTTGTTTGAGTGCACCACCATCGGACCTTCTTCCCTTTGTCCCACCAAGACAATCAGTATATTCAAAAGAGAGATTCTCCACACTCGAGCATATTCATTATTTTCTAGGGAACTTCTATATTTGCAATGAATGTGTTCTCCATTTTGATATATCCTTTTTCTAGTAGATTCTCTGTAACACAGACATAATAATCATGCCCGCATGCGCACGCAACAAGCGGTCGTCAATTAATAGTGGGTCTTCAATCTGCTGGAGCGTGAGGATAAGATAGCTCCTATCAATACGGCGGCTTTGACCAAACATAATTATATTCTCGATGAATGAGTTTAACAGCCTGCAAGAAGAATGATTTAAGACATAACTTGAATTTCCTTTCCCCTCAATTTCTAACACTTATTATTATAAATATATAGATTTTGTTTTCATCCCAACTAGTTAATATTTTAATATTTATTTATGAATTGCAGAATGTGATCTGTAAAACTCTTACAAATACTAACAATGATTATCGTAGAGTGTGGAAATATTGTCTGTTGTTCCTTTATATTATTTTACATTGCTGAAACCAAGCATGGCTGGCGCCTGCTCCAAACTGCCCGTATGTTGCTAGAAATCTAAGTGAAACTTCGTGGAACGAAATAGCATTGAATATCCTTGAATCAAAATCTTATGGTTGTTCTAATTGGCTAAAGTTTCTTGTTTATACTAATATGAATATTCCTCACTATTTGGAATCCAATTGGCCCATATATTATTTTACATTGCTGAAACCAACCATGGCTGGCCCCCAGTCTAAACTGTCCATATGTTTCTAGAAATCTAAGTGAAAATTCGTGGAAGCGAATAACATTGGATATCCCTGAATCAAAATCTTATGCTTGTTCTAATTGGCTAAAGTTTCTTGTTTATACTAATATGAATATTCCTCACTATTTGGAATCCAATTGGCCCATATGTTATTTTACATTGCTGAAACCAACCGTGGCTGGCGCCCAGTCTAAACTATCCATATGTTTCTAGAAATCTAAGTGAAAATTCGTGGAAGCGAATAACATTGGATATCCTTGAATCCAAATCTTATGCTTGTTCCAATGGGCCAAATCTTCTTGTTTAATAACATTAATATTCCTCAGTATTTGGAATCTAATTGGCTGAATTTTATTCCAATGTGAATTTCATTTCCTGTGCTGGAGGCTGGCTATATATTTTATGCCTTTTCTAATTCACCTGAGACAGAAAAAAGAAGTGAGGTGCGTCCAAAAATAGTTGATATTAAGACAATCTTAGCTGTACAGAAATAGAAATAATGGAGACCCATTTGGAAATAACAGCTACTTCCAGAAATGAAATCGCAATCATGGAGGAATTACCAGATGGAACAAGAGATGATTCGTCTGAGCCTCATATCCAACATGATGAAGAAGAGAATCATGGCCGAAATGATGGAGAAAATCGCATTCAACGTGAAGCAAATGTCATCCAAATAAAAGAAGTTGTGAAGAACAAGTGGAAATACGTGAATTGCTCACTGGCATTGATGGGCATCTCTCTCACTTTTTTTGGCTGTGATCTTCGGTCACGTAGTCAGCTAAGTCCATTATTAGTCGAGATTTCGTTATTGATTGTCTGTATGATTTTAGGAGTGCTGTTTTATATGGTATATGTCAAGATTATGCAGGAGCAGCGACTAAGGCTGGAAAACAATGAGCACGCAGTATTTGCAGGCATTCCATACCAACTATTTCTTTTGGCGTTATCAACATGTGTGGCAAGCATTGTATTTATCTTCATTGCCATCAACGCATTAAGAAAAACATAATACGCTCTAAAACATTTAGACCCATCAGGTCATGCGCAAATCTTTTAGCTTACAACTTGTATTATACGTATGTATATGATCTGCTTTTTTTTGTATTCGCTGTTTACACATTGAAAACTGTAAACTTCGTGTATAACTACGTGTGTGCTCAATCAGTGACAAAATCCAAATTCTCCCTGTCAATTATATAAGGGAGCACGGTTGCTTTATTATTTGTAAGTCTTTGTTTGTTCTATTTTGTAATGGATGTTGTTTCGAAATTTATTTGTATATTATTCTTGGCTGTAATCAAATCAGGTTAAAGGGGATTGTAAAAGAATATATTTTGTATAAAATTTTATAAAAAATAAATAATTTATAAATTATTACAGAATTTGTTTTTGTTTTTAGATTTGAAATTGAAGATAGGATTTTAAAGGTGGATATTGAAATAAAGAGTGGTATTGATAACATTTATAAATGTGGGTTGTTGTTGGGTCATCTTTATGTAAAATTAAACTATACCTATTTAATCTTTATAGTAAATAAGATTTTATAGAGAACTATAGTTTTCTTTGAAAAAGCAGTAAAACATGTCATGGATCCCATAATACTAAATACCCAAATACAAAATATTCTCATAATTCTGATTCATTGTTGCAAAGTTATTTCTTCAGATAATTTACTATAACTTCATATAAAGCTGATAAGAGCATAACTGTAATTGAACCATAAGAAATCTCAAACCAAAAACACTCCTAATCTACATAAAGAAATAATGTATAGTACTTAAATAATTATACCTAGAGGCATTCTACAATCACAGTAGGGGTGGAGTTGAAGACCTGAAAGATTCCAAGATTCCGTATAATTTTATAAGATTCCAATCTAAAAAACAAAAAAAAAGTTTTATATACATGAGATTATTAAGATACAGCATCATAATGAAATGCCACAATAAATACACCACTAAACCTCACACCACTCTCAAAAATGCTTTTACTATTTTAAACTAAAATACAAATATTCTAACTCTAACTCATTTATAAATGCCAAAAATTTAAAAATTAAAACCAAAAATCAAAAATAAAAAATTAGAAGATATCTCTCAGCATACTTTAGATATATATTTTTAAATATAAATATACTAGTAATTTTACTTTATTAAAAATAATTCTGCTAGTACAGACTTTTATGTACAAGAGAAGTAAAAATTGGTCAAATCTATTCCCCCATATCGTACTACCCTGATTTGTTTATTTTATGGGAGAAATGATTGTTTACTATTAAAATGATGTATAATATAGTTGTTCAGAATGCTCCACGATGATAGTGGCCCCTCTTTAACATAATCTACAGGTAAATAGTCGACACGTTTATTGTCTAATTTGGAGATTAAAAAAAATTGACTCCAAACTAACAAATAACAAGCCAGCTATTTAAGCTTTCGATAAAAATCATTATAGTAATGAAAAACATATTACCTTTTTCGAATTATTAAGTTATTCCGCCAGAAGAAAGAAATAAAGAAATGCTAAAATAACAAGTAAAATAACAGCAGGATTATGGCCTTCGTGCCATCGTGCATGAAAATATTAATTCAAAAACAATGAATTTCAAAATGATAATATTTTCCACCTTAATATATTAACTTTAATTTAGGGGAGTTTTCTTGTTGTGAAGGTATGTGTGCTTATTATCATATTAGAAAATTACTTCTACCTAAAGTTCTCTTTGACTAGTAATATACATAGGGTTGGCCAACTAGGGCATGAAGGCAAGAAAATTTTATATAAATGTGGGGGTGCCAAAAAGAAAACGGTAATTGAAAAATAGGTACATAAGATACTTGTTGAAAATAAGGAGGTATTTTAATTATACTAGTGTATGGAGAAGGGATATCAAAAACATTAAATTAAGGGGTAGAAATGAAATTATGGGTGTTTATTAGTACCCTATGCACATGCTATGCTCAAAGAATCAGTTCTAATAATTTAATTTATCTAGTAATAGGCTCAAAAAAATGGACATAGAGAGAGGGGACATGTGGGGTTTGTTGTGACAGTAAAAGGTCTAGATATTGAAACAATCTAATATGTTTACACAATTCAAATCATTGTATTTGACTGTTTCTTTTCAATAATCAATAATCTAGGGGGGACGGGAGAGGGAATGAAGTATGTATCACCTTTACACAAAACATGTCGAAACATGGCATATGCAATAATACATCTGTGTTCATAATTTTTTATTCCTATAATACTACTAATTTTTTTACATTGAATCATCACCTGATATTTTTTTCCTTTAACCTAAAGTTTAGAATAATGCATGTCATCTTTGTGGCATGTTAATACTCCATTGATATGCAAATTTTCTTTGAAAATCTTATTAGCATTTTTATTAAAATGCAATTTTCTTTGAGAGTCTTTTGAGACCTTTATTTGTCTTGGTGAATATGTATGAATACAAATATATAAAGCAACATCTATTTCTTCAAGACATTGTAATATGTTATTTGGAAACGTTAGATGAAGTATTGATTGGTCAAACCAAAACCAATAAACTAGTACATCACCTAAAGGTACTATTGAATGGCCAATTAGTCAACTTGACAAAATGATTCTTCTAAAAAACATAAATATATAATACTTGACCCCACAACTATAAATATTAATATCCATAAGCTATTTGCTAATAGCTTTAAATAGTATTACTAATTAGACCACATACCATAATCATAATGTTGATTTAGTTGTAATGTGGCTTAAAATAGAACAAATATATTTGGTGAGGGCACTTGAATTTGGCCTCACGTAAATAGCCGGTAAACAGCCAGTGAGTTGTAACTCACCGGCTGTACGGATGGTCGAAGAGGAACATTCGTCAACAAAACCTAATATATGATTCGACTGCATTTTTCGACCTGCACTATTATCGACTTTCCATACATAAAATTTCAACTGTCCTTGACCAGTTGTACAACGTTGACCAACTGATCGCTTACAATGCACCGGCTAATTAAGACCTTCCTTTGAATTTGTCTGGCAGCGTAATTTAATAATTAAAAAAAGCACCATAT
Source organism: Cunninghamia lanceolata (assembly GCA_027924645.1). Classification (NCBI taxonomy): domain Eukaryota; kingdom Viridiplantae; phylum Streptophyta; class Pinopsida; order Cupressales; family Cupressaceae; genus Cunninghamia; species Cunninghamia lanceolata. The sequence continues at coordinate 9,994,801 of BSBN01000815.1, read as the reverse complement.
AGTTTTTATTAAGTCAGTACTCGGTAAATAACCATTTCTCGCATACAGATAAATAAATCAGGATAGTACCACCTTCAAAGTATATTTGAACTATTTTCAGCACTACTCTTAACTTATTTTTCCTTCCAGATGGCATCTTTTACAAGAAAGAACGAGCAAAGAATTACAAATAAAAGGCAACCATGCTTTCATATATAATAGACATGGAGAATTTGGCGTTCCTAAAGTTTAGCATAGTAGTTATACACTGAAGTTTAAATGTTTTCCATGTATAAACAGCGAACGCAAGCAATTTGGACGAAGATTTTACAGTAGTAGAATACTTTCGGAAAGAGAGATCCGTGAGACCATAAACGTATTTAAAATACATGTTGTAAGCTAAGATGTTTGCACAAGAATTAATTGGTGTATAAGTTTTAGAGTTATGTTTTTTTAACCCGTTGATGGCAATGAATATAAAAACTAGACTTGCCAAATATGCTGATAACATCAGCAGAAATAGATGGTATGGATTGCCTGCAAATAGTGCGTACTCATTGTTTTCCAACCTTAGTCGCCGTTCCTGCATAATCTTTGTATATATTATAAAACAGAACTCCAAAAATTACATAGACAATTAGTAACGAAATCTCAACTATAAATGGACTTAGTCAGCCAGGAGACCGAAGCTCGTTCCCAAAAAAAGTGAGAGATGCTCATCAATGTCAGTGAGCAGTTCACGTACTTCCACTTGTTCTTTCCTAGCTTTTTTTTATTTGAGGGTAATTTCTTCATGTTAGACGTAGCTATTGTTAAAAATCATCCAAATTTTGGGTCATTCTTAAGCATCATCCATTTGGTAATTAAATGTTAATTTTAGCTATTTTATAAAACTAGGACAAATATTTATGGAAGAGCTTATTAAGCTTGTGAGTTGTAAATACGAAAGTAGTCAAAATAACATCAACTCAAAATCAATTACATCTATACACGCATAAGCAGAGTAGTCGGCAAAGTCATTTTAGTTGAAAGATGCAAGTCATGGGCTGTATTGTAAATTTGACAGTAGTCCAAATAACATCGACCCAAAGTCGATTACACTTATGCACGCATAAACAGAGCAGTTAATAAAGTCATTTCAGTTGAAAGATGCAAGTTATGGGGTTGAAACTTTTTAAAGAGCCAGCACACGACATGCTGGCTATTGAGTGTTTAACCATTAATGTGGATGATGTTTAAATAGAATGCAATTTTTTTTTTAAAAGGTGCAAGGCATCCATACCAATATATTAAAATGGAATCAAAAAGTACAAAGGGGGCCCTAAGGCAAAAAGGGACATCGGCCAATAAAACCCAACCGGCTTACAAGGAAGCGTCCCAACAAATGTCTAAAAAGCGGCCGACGAGGAATGAAGTTGAAAAAACCAGATGATAGATAAATAGCCAAAAGTAAAGTACCACAAACATAGCCATAAAAGTTCCCCAAAAGTGGCTCAACTCTTAGTCGGAGGAGCCAACATGCTTTTAACGTAAATACATTAAAGAAACTACCCAACAACATCTACCAACTATCCTGGTAGGAATAAATGATAGCATCCACCAAGGATCTACCCATTGGAAACAAAGGACAACCATTTATCACTGATGTGACTATCATGGGGGGACATAAGCCCAAAATCGTAATTGTTGAGATTTAAAAATCCTCAATAGCTACCATTACTACCACCTAGTCAACAATCAACTCCATGGCCACCACCACCCATCGTCACACCAGGATGCTTCCTCCACTAGCAAAGAGCCATCTTGACCATAAAAAGTAACCACCACCACAAACCCCTTCAACTCCATGTCCACCACTCCATTGGAGACAAAGCAACCCTACCACCAACATTCGTCAATACCTCCTCACGGCCCAATCAGAGCCACCCTAGGGTTGGGTCTACCTACAACCCCCTCGAGATCACCAACCTCTAGTCATGGCTTGTAGCCTCAAGCTCCTTTGGAGCTCAGGAGCTAACAAATGGGTGAAAACTACACCAAACCACCAACTTTGCATGACCATCTCCACCCACCTCTACAACACTCACCATAGGGAGGCCAACTCCACCAGTATTCAAAAATTTAGACTTCAACTGCAAATGCCGACTTTGTCCCACCCAAAGCTCCTCAACCTTCAACACCCCTCCACCAAATCCTCCGCCACTACAGGATACATCTGGCTTAACTACCATTTCACCGCTCAACTACTAGTAAGTAGGCAATGGGGCCGGTTCGGGTGGGGATGGTTCCAAGTGGGAATGGGAGAAATTTTGGAGACAAGTGAAGGAGCATGAGGGAGAGGAGTAGGAGGTTAAGTCGAGGGCAACCTTGGTGATGGTGAAGGCTTGGCAACTAGATGGAGAGGGTGGATGGGGTGATGGGTCTTCATTGGATGGAGATAGAAGGTGTGGTACTGGGCATGATATAGGTGCTAGAGGCTACAACAATGGAGGCAAAATTTGATTTCCCCAATAAGGGTATCAGGGGTGGGTTCCATGGAGGTTTCAGGTTTGGTGGAGGAGGGGGTAAGGAGTCTTAACCTGCTAAAGGCTTGGTTTATGGAAGAAGCATTGGTGGCATGATGGTGAAGTTGAAGGATTTGATGATGGGGCGATGGAGCTGTTGGGGTGGTGTGGCACTAGTGGAAGACTATGGGAGGTTGTGGAGAAGCTGTTGAAGCTGTTGAAGGGGTCCATGGTGGTACCCGAAGATGGGACCATGTTAATGGTTTAGTTTTCTTTAGTGAATGGAGGAAGTGGGTGGTGGTTTTAGTCATGGTTGCTAGAGATTGTGGCCACTTGAGGACTAGGCCTCCTTGTCAACAGTCAACTCCACAGCCACCACCACCCATCATCACACTAGGATGCTTCCTCCACTAGCAAAGAGCCAACTTGACCATAAAAAGTAACCACCACCACAAACGCCTTCAGCTCCACGTCCACCACTCCACCAGAGACAAAGAAACCCTGCCACAAACATCCATCAGTGCCTCCTCACAACACCATCAGAGCCACCTCCAAGGTTGGGTCTACCTACAACCCCCTCAAGATCACCAACCTCTATTCCTATCTTGTAGCCTCAAGCTCCTCTGGAGCTCAAGAGCTAACAAATGGGTGAAAACTACACCAAACCACCAACTCTGCATGACCGTCTCCACCCACCTCTAGAGCAATCACCACAGGGAGTCCAAATCCACCAATATTAAAAAAATTAGATGTCAGCTACAAATGCCAACTTCATCCCACCCAAAGCTCCTCAACCTTCAACACCCCTCCACCACTGCAGGCTACATCTAGCTCAACTACCATTTCGCTGCTCAACTACCAGTAAGTAGGCAATGGGGCCAGCTCAGGTGGGGATGGTTCCAAGTGGGAATGGGAGAAATTTTGGATACAAGTGAAGGAGCATAAGGGAGAGGAGTAGGAGGTAAAGTCAAGGGTAACCTTGGTGATGGTGAAGGCTTGGCAGCTAGATGGAGAGGGTGGATGGGGTGATGGGTCTTCATTGGATGGAGATAGAAGGTGTGGTACTGGGCATGATATAGGTGCTGGAGGCTACAATAATGGAGGCAAAATTTGTTGTCCTTGGTAAGGGTATTAGAGGTGGGTTCCATGGAGGTTTTAGGTTTGGAGGAGGGGATAAGGAGTCTTAACTTGCTAAAGGCTTGGTTTATGGAAGAAGCATTGGTGGCATAATGGTGAAGTTGAAGAATCTGATGATGGGACGATGGAGCTATTGGGGTGGTGTGGCACTAGTGGAAGACTATGGGAGGTTGTGGAGAAGCTGCTGAAGGGGTCCATGGTGGTACTTGAAGCTGGGACCATGTTAACGGTCTAGTTTTCTTTGGTGAATGGAGGAAGTGGGTGGTGGTTTTAATCATGGTTGCTGGAGATTGTGGTGACTTGAGGACTAGGCCTCCTTGTGAGAAGGCACCATAGACACTAAAGATAGCTTGAATATTCCTATTGTGGATTGGGCACTAGAGTTGGAGGTGGATCAGCTGGTGACCCCAGTTTTTGTGTTTTATTTAGTGAAGGGAGGAAGTGGGTGGTGTTCTTACTCATGGTTGCTAGATATTGTGGTTGCTTGAGGAGTAGGCCTCCTTGTGAGATGGTGCTATAGACTCTGAAGACTATTGTCGAAGGATTTACAGGGGGATCTGGATCAAGCAGAGGCCCTAGTGGTGTTTGGGTGGTTACACTGGTGGCAGGGATGGAGATGGTGGGGTGTTGGGCTTGGTTGAGAAGGTGGTGCGATTGGAAGAAGCCCTAGTCAGTGTAAGGAGGTCATATTGTGGGTTTCTGAATGTTTTGGCTCTGTAGCATTGATGACATTTTTTCTCGTAATGGGCTTGCACCTTGTGTTTAGTCTCCTTAGGCTTTGGTGGAGGTGTAGTTGGTGATCAATGGCAGTTTAAGTGTAGGCTCTAGCCTTGTTTCAAGTTTGTTTGGATAAGTGGCAGTGCAACTAGTTGTCTGTGCTATGATGATTTTGGTGGGAAGGTTGGACATGGGTAGAAGGTGGCCTTGGTGGTGGCACTGAGAGAGGCTTTGGATAGTGGATGCTATCATATGTGGTGGGGTTGAGTGGTGGTTGCGACTTTGGTGGTGGATCTGGTGGCTACTTTTGGCTAGGTGGTGATGTTGGAGGTGGTTGTGGTGAAGAACCTAGCGCTGGTGATTTTCAAATCTTAGCATTTATGAATACAGGTATTTTTTCCTGGACAGTCATGTAGGTGATAGTTTCATGTCCTTTTCTGACCCCAACAAGTACATATTTTGTGGATCTTGCCAGTAATTCCTGCATTGGTGTTTGGTAGATGTTTTTGGGGGCTACTTGATTATGTATTTAACATTAAAATTTTGTGTGGCTACTTAGATAGGTTGGTAGCCATGTTGGGAGTGTTGTTTTGATTCTCAGTGGTCCGTAATTATATCATATCATCCTCCATGTATTTTCTCTCTTCTGGTCGTCTACCTTTTTCAAATGAATTTTTTTGATCACTTCCTTTTTGTCCACGATGTAGTTCTAAGGGTCGTAGTGCCTTTTTTTCCCATTTTGGGCCCCCCTTGTGCTTTCAATTCAGGTTTTTAATATAATTTGTATGGGTTCTCTGCACCTTTTTTCAAAAAAAACCTACCAGTTCTTCACCCACATCAACTCCATCCCACCCAAAGGTCCTCATCATTCAACACTCCTCCACTAGTTCCTCCACCACTACAGGCTACCTTTGGATCAACTATAGGCACCTCCACCATATTCCCTCCTCCTCTCTTGACAACCATCTCACCTACAGTGCCCCTCCATTGGTGCAAATTTTCTTTCAACCTCTAAACATGGATGCACCAGTGCCAACACCATGTTCATCACCTAGTCTAGTTCCCCCAAATCCCATGACACCAACAATGCCACCTCTGACACTGATACCTATAACATCCTCACCATAGGGAGGCCAGCACACTCTAACAGGAAACTTCCCTGGAGTCTCCAAATCAAGGATCCTTCTGTAATATCCCTCTCCATGTGGATTTCTTGAGAATACAAATTTTATGTCCTTGTTTAAAGATTTGAGCTTACAAATATATGCTTGTTTGATAGTTTGGACAATTTAAAGAACTTTGCCAAGTACAGTTGAAATGCATATATATATATATATATATATATATATATACCAAATGATATATTACTAAGTAAGGTGCAAATGCAAATAATGTAAAGTATAGGAGATTAGTATGTTAATGACTCACATCTTATTTGGCATAACTCTTGCATTTACAATGTACAAATACAAAATTAGATCATAACCTTTGCACAACCAAATACTCATACCTAGAAATTGAAGTAATTCTAGAAATTCTAATATTTAGTGACAACAATAGTAATCTTCATGCATTCCCACGCCTAGCATTAAATGATAATGTCTCCAACATAAAGTTTCTACCGAATGTGAACATTGGTCTAGCCAAGGGCCTTCAATATTCTGAAACTACTCACAAACCCTTGAGTTCTTTTGTTGATAATCACTAAATAATGCATCGGCACTATAGCAAGTACTGTTCATGGGTACTGTAGCATGTACTGTTCACACCACTATAGTAGTCATCAGCAACTTCAGATCTGCAAATGATTAACCTTTGGAACCCTTGTGAAACTTGATGTATTCTCCTGTAATGAAGCACAAATTAACTCCTGTAATCAAGCCACCACACAATGCAGCCTTCAAGTGGTCTTTCACACCCTCAAGTAGCAAAACCATGAAGAAACTTCATTCTCCAAATCCAATACCAACAAACCCTGGTTTCTACTTCTCCATGAGAAGAGCTCAAACACAAACTTCAATAACTTCAATTAACAAATGATTGAATGAATAATGAATAGCTTTTGAAGTGACTTTATATACTTCTCACAAATAGGTCAATCCCATGAAGGGCACTTTAAAATAGTTAAAATGATCATTAAATATTATTTAATGCACTTTATAACCATCCTTGAAGTGGGTGCCCAAGTAGTGCTTTTTGAATCATTTAACATCATACTTTATAATTGCCCTTTGACTTTATTAAATGCATCCATAAATGGCCTTCCCCTTTTAATATTTCATTAAAGTACTTTAAGTGACTTAAATTGAGCATCATGGCCCCATTGAATATAAAGTACACTTAAAACTTTATATTATGCCTTTGTAATATTGTGTTATCATTAAAATGACTTTAATGATAATAACTCTGTAAATACTCATCCACTATCCAAACCAACTGAACTAGGAGATAGATATTGGAAACCCATCACATCCAAGTGCCTTACTAAATATAGTAAGGGTCCCTCTCTAACATCCACTGACTTACTATAAATAGTAAGTGTGAGAAACTAGGTCAAACAAAGGCCAATCCTGAATGAAACTGAGCTCTGACAAAGAAGTCAACCAAACATCTACCAAATAGGACCCTCTGAACAACTCCATTAGCCTACAAGGGTCAACTGATAGGCTAATCCTCTAAACTCTAATACTCATGAAAATGGGGACATTACAATCTACCCTCCCTCAAATTGCTTGTCCCCAAGCAATCCCTACTACAAAGAAACACCACTCCACCGAAGGTCCAAAAGAAGATTATGTAATGTCCCACACGAGAACACAACTACTAAAGCATCAACATAAACACAACTACACAAACATAGACAATAGACCAACTATCCAACTCATGTGCACTAGATTTGTGCATCAATATTAGCTCATGTACAAGTAATTCAAAGATGAAACTGTAGACTCTCTACACATTGTACATACTGTGTAAATCACCAGTAAGCTCTATCTAGAATCTTAATGCACCAGAAGGATCCCAAACTCTACAATCAATGCTCAACTAAATGGTGGGATCCTAGATCATCCTGTAGAATGCCCCATCCAAATCATGTGGCGTCAACATGATACCACTTTATCCTATAATTAGGTCAACCCCGATAGAAGAAAAAAGCAATCCACCAGCCAAATCAATCCCTAGATCCCATACCCTAAATGGAAGTCTTCCATGCATAACATCCTTTGACTTCCACTGCACTAATCTGATATCAACTTCACCATGCCAAGAGTGGTGAAGCAACCCAATGGGACCCATCCAAACCACAATGTCAATCTTGTCACCACCACTGTAAGGACTACACATACCATCATGCCTACGACCACGGCAACCTCTCTGAAGACATGTCTCCAATTGAGACCTAGTAGTGGCAAACTCTATCATGTACACATTAGCATGACGGTGATCCAACCTCTGATCTTGCAAGTAATCCCTTGCAAACAACTGAGTCAGGTACTTGTAGCCCCTAGTCTCATCTTCTGAAGATGGCAACTCTCCATCCCACAATGAATGGTATAAGCCCTAAGCCAATCCACACTGATGCATCAAAAAATCCTCCATGTATGGACTAAAGGAGAAGTGATGAGCACTCCTCACTTTGCAGTGAAGATAAAATGCTCCCACCTCTATCAATGGCTGACCATCAAAGTCCTAGGGAATACCCTCCTCATCAGTCTCATCACTCATGACACTAGAGTCAGAAGATGGCTCATGTCCCTGATCCTGAAAGGCTAATTGGGTAGGTACTCTAGCAACCCTCTCTGCAAACCCAATAGCAAAATCCCTATCATGAAACAAGTGGAGGTACTCTGATTTTATCACCTCCAATGCACTCCAGATGAACCTCAAATCATGAATATGAGTACCAGTTGAGACCCCAAACTGTCTCTCCTATAGCTCTACTCTCCAAAGTTGGTACTCAATAAACTTATCCATGCAATCAAACTGAGATAAGGTTGAATCAACATTCTCTCCTGTAACCTTCAGCTAATCTCTCCATCTCTGTGACTTAATAAGTTGTCGATCAAAATTAGTTGGATGAGATGCAAACTTTGATTTGCTTCTAGGAGAGGGAAATAGATCATCATGAGAACAAATCTTCACAGTGGATGACCCCATGCACATCTCCTATGAAAAAGATGGAGTAATGTTGTATTTAGTCACACAACTCTCTGCAGAAGCAATCACCTCATCACACAAGCTATCAAGAACTTGCTCTACATCATCTATAAGGGAACTATCCTTAGTAACACTTGAAGTAACATATGGTTCTCTACTACTCTCAACCAAAGCACTAATCCCATCTATGTCACCTGTACCTACGACTATAATGGATGTTGCCACATCCTCAACACATCCATTACCACAACCTATGGATACAAGATCATCACCAATTGCTGCCATAGAAACCTGAACTCTATCAAAAGATGGTGAAGACTGTACTAAACTCAACTCCATGGTAAGATCCTCTACCTATGACTGTGACTCTTGAAGGGTCAACTGAGTGCACTTCAATGATTCCATGGTCACCTCAATCTTATAAGTGAGCTCATCAACCTCCTCCTCCTTTCCCTTCAATGCACCAAAACAAATCCCATCCCACTTGAGAAGGTAATCTTGATTGGATAGTAATAGTAAATAATTATTCTTCATTATCCCAATTACTTCTCTAAGTGTATAAAATTCTGTAAGGCAAAGTCCACTACCATCGTGCTCATCTATGTCAAGAGTAGTCCAACCATAGGTTGCCAACATCTGTCGAGCAACATCAAAATGTTCCAAGGTTGTAGCAATCATATTATCATTAACCTTCAATTGCCTAGCTAAATGATGATACCCCTGTGACAAATCATCTCCACACAAATCTTCCAATTTGTAATCTGCACTATGGTATGAGGTTGAATCATCATTGCTCTTTAAATGATAAGTAGCATCATGTCTACTATCGATTGTGCACACATCAACAACTAAGGTGCTGCTGCTAAGTACCTCATAGGATGGCTCAACTAGAAAGGCAAAAGTTGTTTTGACAATATCATCACACACTTCCATTTCCAAGGTAACATGTCCATCCAAATCATGATCCTGGGATTCACTTCCATTAAATAATTTTTTTTATTTGTTTTCTAAGGTCTGATATGAAAAATCAAACTCATTATGGCATGAATCTACATCATGAATTGCATTATTAGTACCCAAATCTTGAGTACCAACATGTGACAATTCTATAGAATCTTTTTCCTCATGTGTAGTAGTTGTTGTCTCATGCTGATGCAAAGATTCTTTACTACTGTCATGAAAATAAGAACTGTTATGGGTCAAATTTGCCATGCAATCTTCATGTTTGACACCCTTACCTTGTGCTTCAATACTCAAAGTTTCTTCCACAACACTTTCTGAACTTGCCATGACATTTAAATCATTATTATGCTCAAGCAAAGGACTTCTATCATAAAAATTAAAATTGTTATCATGACTGATAACAACTTCTTGAATGCTAATAATGTCAACATTCTCTTCAAATCTCACCTTCTTTTCCTACACCTACTCCTCAACCAAATAGGACCTTAGCTTGTCTTCACATTAATCAAAGACACTGCACACCAAAACGTAAGCAGCTAGAGATGTCAATTTTTCATGCTTATGAATAGCTAGAAGTAATGTCATGATAGGCTGAGATACATTATTGACACTGTTGTCAATAATGGAAGCCAAAATAACTCCCATGTTGTCCTGAACAAATTTGTCATGCTTCTCACTGATGGACTCCAAGAAGAGTTAGAACAACTGCAAAACAAGATCATGATAATCAAAGTCAATCATGGCAATGCATGATCTCACCCATGTCATCAACTCTAAAAATTTTAGGTCTTCTTTCCAAAGGTAGGACTACTAATGTCATCAATCCCAACCAAACTGTCAATAATTAGCTGAAAAACCTCTCTCATGGTGACCCCAGTATAAGGAACCTGAGGAACTGTGATCCTCATAAACTGACTATAGCATAAGGCAATAGTGAGCCTAATCTCACTATCACTATGCCTCAAGTACCTATGCTCACCCAATGCTTTCATTGCAAGAACCATAGCTATCTGAAGCAATGCTGAAGGTGACCATTCTACAAGACTTAAAGTTTCTTCCAACCTACTCAAAATACATAATGTATCAAATCTAGATTGTGATGATCTGTCAAGTTTACTACCCTGATCATATAACATCCTGGCTAACCATTTTCCATCACCTGATTCCATTATCTCAGCACTGCTTGAACTCATTTTAAAACTTGACTAAAAAACAATGTAGCTTAAAATGTGAATGAGTGTTGGACACTCAAATATTGACTATGTGAGCTCAATGAATATTTAATTTAAACTCCACTGTTAAACTAACATGCATTAGCTGATCACTAACATGCAACCCCAAATCTTGACATGCAACTGAATATTTCTGATTAATCCAACAAGATGGCAGGAAACCACTGTAATATCCCTCTCCAGGCAGATTTCTTGAGAATATAAATTTTCTATCCTTGTTGAAAGATTTTAGCTTACAAATATATACTTGTTTGATAGTTTGGACAATTTAAAGAACTTTGCCAAGGTTGAAATGCATATATATATATATATATATATATATATATATATATATATATATATATATATATATATATATATATATATATATATATATATATATATATATATATATATATATATATATATATATATATATATATATATATATATATATATAATGTTAAGTAAGGTGCAAATGCAAATAATGTAAAGTATAGGAGATTAATACATTAATGACTCACATCTTATTTGGCATAACTCTTGCATTTACAATGTACAAATACAAAATCAGACCATAACCTTTGCACAACCAAATACTCATACCCGGAAACTAAAGTAATTCTAGAAATTCTGATATTTAGTGACAGCAACAGTAATCTTCATGAATTTCCACTCCTAGCATTAAATGATAATGTCTCCAACATAAAGTTGCTGTCAAATGTGAACATTAGTCTAGCCAAGGGCCTCCAATATTCTGAAACTATTCACAACCCCTTGAGTTCTTTTGTTGATAATCACTAAATAATGGACCAACATTGTAGAAAGTACTATTCACAGTTACTGTAGCAGGTACTATAACATGTACTATTCATGTTACTATAGCAACCATCAACAAAGTTTCAATCTACAAATGATTAACTTTTGGAACCCTTGTAAAACTTGATGTATTCTCCTCCAATGAAGTATGACTCATGTAATGAAGCGACCACACAATGTAGGCTTCAAGTGGTCTTTCACACCCTCAGGTAGCAAAACCATGAAGAAACTTCATTCTCCAAAGCCAATACCAGAAAACCCTGGTTTCTACTTCTCCATGAGAAGAGCTCAAACACAAACTTCAATATCTTCAATTAACAAATGATTGATTGAATAATGAATAGCTTTTGATGTGACTTTATATACTTCTCAGAAATAGGTCGATCACCATGAAGGGCACTTTAAAATATTTTAAATGATCATTAAATATTATTTAATGCACTTTATAACAATCCTTGAAGTGGGTGCCCAAGTAGTGCTTTTTGAATCATTTAACATCATACTTTATAATTGCCCTTTGACTTTATTAAATGAATCCATAAATGGCCTCCCCCTTTTAATATTTCATTAAAGTACTTTAAGTGACTTAAATTGAGGGTCATGACCCCATTGGATATAAAGTACACTTAAAACTTTATATTATAACTTTATAATATTTTATTATCATTACTTTAATGATAATAACTCCATACATACTCATCCACTGGCCAAACCAACTAAACTAGGAGATCGACACTGCAAACCCATCACATCTAGGTGCCTTACTAAACATAGTAAGGGTCCCTCTCTAACATCCACTTACTTACTATATAAATAGTAAGAAAAAGAAACTGGGTCAAATGAAGGCCAATCCTAAATGAAACTGAGCTCTGATGAAGAAGTCAACCAAACATCTACCAAAAAGGACCCTCTGAACAACTCCATTAGCCTACGAGAGGCAACTGATAGGCTAATCCTCTGAACTCTGATGGTCATGAAAATGGGGACATTACACCTTCTCAGGTGCTTATAACACACTCACCACAAGGAGGCCAACACCACTAGCCAAATGCCTCCATACCCCTTACATCCTGCGAAAGAAAAACTATGGGAACCATATCTGAAATCCTTCAACACCTTCGCATCCTCAGCAAGTCTGCAATGTTGGACCACCTCCCTATCCATCCATGCCTTTGAGGGGCCAAAATCACTCCCAATGACCCCTCCATATCCCCCTACTAGTTCTCTGCCCACGCCAACTCTGTCCCACCCAACGCTTCTCAACCTTAAACTCTCCTCTGCCAACTAATCCACCACTGCAGGCTACCTCTGGCTCAACTACAGGCACCTCCACCATGTCACCTCCTCCTCTCTCGACAACCACTAGGGGCCAAAATTTAAAGAAAAGGAAATAGTAGAACCCTATTTAGAGCCTCCCGTTCGATGTCCCTTCCATCTGGGTCATCATCATCACCATTTTTGCCTTCCTCAGCACTTACTCCCATCCCGCTCCCGTTCCTGCTCAGAGCCATCCCACTTAAAAACCCTCCTAATGTGAATTATAAATAGAATGTAATTTTGACCAATAAAAACAAGAAAAATATTTACCATTTTTTATTGTAGATGATGTGTTTCTCTTCATCATGTTAGTTGTGATTCTCATCATCTTATTGTATATGAGGTACAGAAGAATCATCTCTTATCACATCTGCTAAAAGTCCTCCATGATTGCGATCTCATTTCTGGAAGTAGTTATTTCCAAATTGTCCCCATTACTGCTAGTATCGTCTTAATATAAAATATCAACTATTCTTGAGCACGTCTCACTTCTTTCTTCTTCGATAATACCACTACGCAGTCTCAGGTGAATTAGAAAAGGCATGAAATATATAACCAGCCTGCAACACAATGAATGAAATTCGTAGTGGAATAAAATTTAGCCAATTGAATTCCAAATAGTAAGGAATATTAGTTTAAAAAATAAAATTTAGCCTATTGGAACAAGCACTGTGAAAAATCTATTGCAGCTACTGATTATTAATTTCCTATCTTATAAGATTATTTGGCTGCCGAAAAATTAATTAATTTATAGCAAATATTAAATAATAATACAGCTGCAATTTCACGGAAAAATCACGGAAATAGAAAAATAAAATCAACACAATGTTTTGGACAAATTGTCACTGGAAAAACCCCGAAGGGAAAACCAGTCAGCAGATATGAATTTTATTCAACTATAGAAAATCAAGAGATACAAAATTGCTTGCCTCTTACTGGCAGAGCTCTGGAAATTTCTTTCCTGTAAATTCCCTTCCCTCAATTGTTCCTGCTGAAATTGCTCCGGCAATATTTTCCTTCTCCGGCAATTCCACTGCTCTCCAACGCTATCACTGCGCCCTTTGCTTTCACTGCAAATCAATTTGCTATCACCGCAAATTTATTTATTTGCTATCACTGCAAATACTTCTCGGATCTGTGTTTTCCAAATGCCTATTGATCCTCTTTTATAATCCCCTCATTGGAAACCAATGGCCATGATTTAATTTTAATCAATGGCTAGGATTAATTAGACTCTAAACCCTAATATCTAGAAGTCTCTCGAGAAATCAATTATCTAGGTATGGAGATAATTATTCCAGTTGTGTTTCCAGCCTCGTAATCTCCACCCGAGACTAGAACACCTGTCCAAGCTACACAAAAATTAACACTCCCTCTTAGCGAGGAAGGTGTTCTGCATAACACCCAACTTACCTCTGAAGAAGATGAATTTTGCCTTCCCCAATGCCTTTGTCAAAATGTCTGCTACCTGCTGATCTGTAGGTATATATTGTAGCTGAGCAACCCTCCGCTGTACACAATCCCTGATGAAATGATATCTGATGTCTATATGTTTAGACCTATCATGAAACACTGGATTCTTAGATAATCTGATGCAACTCTGATTATCACAGTGTATCACTATAGTCTCAACCCTCTGACCAAACAAGGCTACTAGCAACTTCCAAAGCCATATAGCCTCACACGTTGCCATGCTAGCTGCTATATATTCTGCTTTTGCAGAACTCAGAGCCACAGACTTTTGCTTCCTGCTGTACCAAGAGACAACTCCTGATCCCAAACTAAAGCAGCACCCTGAAGTGCTTTTCCTGTCCACCGCACTACCTGCCCAATCTGCATCAGTATAGCCTATCAACTTGATACCATCACCTCGAGCATATCTGATCCCATACTCGATTGTACCACGCAAATACCGCAACACATGCTTTGCCGCTATCCAATGCACTCTCTTCGGCTCAACCATGAACTGACTAAGAGAGTTTACTGCAAAGGATATATCTGGCCTAGTGTTGACTAAATACATGAGAGATCCAATCAACATCCTGTATAAGGTGGGGTCTACATCCTTTTCCTTGGATGTGTCTACCTTCTTCCAATTCGTGATCATAGGTGTAGACATGGCTCTGCAATCTTGCATCTCAAACCTCTTCAAGATTTCAATGCAGTATTTCCCTTGTCCAAGGAAAATCTCTCCATCTGTCTGCCACACTTCCATGCCTAGAAAGTAGTGCATAAGCCCCAAATCCTTCATCTCGAACTCTGCTGCAAGGTCCCTCTTGCATTCCTCTATAAGCCCCAGTGAACCTGTTAAAAACAAGTCATCCACATATAGAACAAGAATGAGAATTTCACCCCCAACCACCAAGTAGTAGAGGTTAGCATCTGCCTCACTCTTCACAAAGCCTATTCCCTGCAAGTATCTATCAATGCGCTCATACCATGCCCTGGGAGCCTGCTTGAGTCCATACAAAGCTTTCTTCAATCTGCACACGTGGGTTTCGCTGCTGTGTGCTACAAAGCCCTCTGGTTGTTCTATGTATACCTCTTCTAATAATTCACCATTAAGAAATGCCGTCTTGACATCCATTTGATGGATCTGCCATCCCATATGCGCTGCAAGTGAGATTACGGCTCGTATAGAAGTATACCTGGCCACTGGAGCGAATGTCTCCTCATAGTCTATTCCCTCTTTTTGAGAGAACCCCTTGGCCACGAACCTTGCCTTGTATTTTTCGATGCTACCATCTGCACCATGCTTAATCTTATAGATCCAACGTGATCCAACCACTGCCCTATCTGTCGGTCTAGGCACAACCTCCCACACATCATTCTGCATTATTGAGGTATATTCCTCAACCATCGCATCTTGCCACACCTGTTGTTGTGCAGCCTCTTGATAGCTAGAAGGCTCACTATCTACCAACTGACTAACCAATGCCACATAGTCATTATACCTAGCTGGTTGTTTCCGCTGTCTATTACTCGTCCTAGGAGCTCCCACAAACTCCTGAGTATCCTTATGTGTCTGTTGAACCTCACGGTTCCTCTTGTCAACTATAGAGGATGAAATATCAAACTCCATATCTTCTTGATGCATCTCTTGGATTTGCTGTATCTGTTGCTCCATACTCTGCGAACTCTCAGCACCTAAGCCTGTGCTTGTACTAGTAACTGTACTCGTGCTTCGCTGCCCCTGTTCTGGTTGAACAATCCTTGGAGCTTCTGTTGGCTTCTCATTCTGATCATCTGCTGGCAAATCTCTAGACCTCTTATATGCCTTGTCCTCCATGAATTTGACATCACGCCTGACTATAATCCTCCTGGTCCCTGGAATAAATATCTGATATGCCTTTGAGGTCTCGCTGTACCCCATAAAGTACCCTCTCTCTGCAGTTTGATCTAACTTGGAACGTGTAGCCCCTGGAATGTGACAAAATGCCAAACTCCCAAATATCCTGAAGTGACTAACATCTGGCTTCTTCCCTGAGAATGCCTCCTCTGGTGTCATCTTGCCCAATACCTTATGTGGAACCCTGTTCTATATGTATACTGCTGTACTGCATGCCTCTGCCCATAAGTATCGTGGCATATCTTGGTCATACAACATAGCCCTTGCTGCCTCCGATATAGAACGATTCTTCCTCTCAGCAACCCCATTCTGCTGCGGGTTGTAAGGAACGGTCCACTCTCTCTTGATTCCTTCCCTGGTACAGAACTCCTGGAACTCTTTCCCTTTGTACTCGCCTCCATTGTCTGACCGAAGAACCTTTACCTTCCTGCCTGTCGAATTCTCCACAAGAGCTTTGAACTCCTGGAAGTGACTGAAGACCTCATCCTTGGTCTTCAAGAAGTATATCCAGGTCTTCCTGGAGAAATCATCAATAAAAGTAACAAAGTACTCATATCCTCTGAGAGACTTCGTTGACATTGGTCCACATATATCTGAATGTACTAGATCAAGAACCCCCTTGGATCTGGTGTCACTCCTTGGAAAAGCTGCTTTCACAAACTTCCCTAATACACATCCCTTACATACATCATCATGCTCTGTGCTCATGTCTGGAACACCTGTCACTGTCTCACGAAGCAATTTAAGTGCTCCATGATGTATATGGCCCATCCTTCTATGCCATAGCTCTCCTTGATCTCTAGGATTACTGCTGCTCACTAGTGCCTTAGGAGTATCAAACTGCAACCTATAAAGTCAGCCGCTCCTAACTCCAATAGCTATGGGTGATTTCCAATCCTTATGCTTGATTAAAACATGCGCCCCTCTAAAGAGTACATTGTAGCCTTTATCCTGAAGGACAGATACGGAAATTAGATTCATGCCCAAGCTTGGCACATACAACACATCATGAATGGAAATAGGCTTGCCATTCTCCCTCTGAAATAGAACAGTCCCTCTCCCAACTAGATTGCACTTGGACTTGTTCCCCATCTGAATCTGGAATCTGATGTCCTCCTCCTTGTATCTGGAGAAGTACTCCCTAACTCCTGTCATATGAAATGATGCCCCACTGTCTATATACCAAACACCCTGTGAGGTTGAGCTAGTCAGGCAAGCTATGAGTGCAAACTCATCCTCCATTCTACTAGAAAGCTCATCTACACTTGCTGAAGCTGTCGTCTGCTTCTTGCCCTTCTTTTCATTTTTCTTCCTTTATGGGCAATCGCTGACATAGTGGCTGAACTCGTGACAGCCATAGCATTTGATCTTAGATAAATCCTTCTTCTTCTCACTTTTTGGATTTGATCCTTTGCCAGACCCCTTCTTTGCTTTCCCTTTTCCTGCTAGGGCAACGTTTTCCTGTTCCACCTCACTTTTCTGACTATTACTGCTGGTTCCATTGACAAGACTTAGTCTAAGCTCCTCCTGAGTGAAGTCACTCCATAGTCGATCCCAACTCGGTAAGGTGTCTCGTCCATTAATAACTTGAACAAAGACATCCCACTGCTTACTAAACCCATTCAAGGCTATTCGTACTAGCTCATCATCCTTTGGTTTGTCTCCAACAGCTGCCAATTCATCCTTGACAAGTCTAAGTCTGGTGAGGTAACTTGTGACGTCTTCTCCCTTATTCATCCGGGTATTCCTTAACTTTTCTCTGAGAATCAGCTTTCGGTTAAGGGTAGCATTCTGGTACAGATTCATAATGGCATCCCACATCGTCTTTGCTGTATCTAACTCTGCAATATGCGGAACAATATGATCCTTAACACCGTCAAGAATCAGCCTCCTTGCCTTGGCATCTTCCTTCTTATATGCTACGAGCTGTGTTGCGTCTGTAGGTACAGGTACAACAGTGGTCACATAATCCTTGATACCATTCTCTTCCAGCAATAAAGAAATTCTGGCTTTCCAGACACCAAAATTTGAGGCTCCATCCAATCTGTCCTGATCTCTTAAACCTGCTGAGGCCATCTCAAAAGAAAATAATAATTTGAAGAGGTCAAACTGAGTTTTATAAACCCTAGATTATTTTTCCTTTCTCTCTGTGCCTGTTCTGCACTCAGATCTGCTCTGATACCATGTGAAAAATCTATTGCAGCTACTGATTATTAATTTCCTATCTTATAAGATTATTTGGCTGCCGAAAAATTAATTAATTTATAGCAAATATTAAATAATAATACAGCGCAATTTCACGGAAAAATCACGGAAATAGAAAAATAAAATCAACACAATGTTTTGGACAAATTGTCCCTGGAAAAAACCCCGAAGGGAAAACCAGTCAGCAGATATGAATTTTATTCAACTATAGAAAATCAAGAGATACAAAATTGCTTGCCTCTTACTGGCAGAGCTCTGGAAATTTCTTTCCTGTAAATTCCCTTCCCTTAATTGTTCCTGCTGAAATTGCTCCGGCAATATTTTCCTTCTCCAGCAATTCCACTGCTCTCCAACGCTATCACTGCGCCCTTTGCTTTCACTGCAAATCAATTTGCTATCACCGCAAATTTATTTATTTGCTATCGCTGCAAATACTTCTCGGATCTGTGTTTTCCAAATGCCTATTGATCCTCTTTTATAATCCCCTCATTGGAAACCAATGGCCATGATTTAATTTTAATCAATGGCTAGGATTAATTAGACTCTAAACCCTAATATCTAGAAGTCTCTCTAGAAATCAATTATCTAGGTATGGAGATAATTATTCCAGCTGTGTTTCCAGCCTCGTAATCTCCACCCGAGACTAGAACACCTGTCCAAGCTACACAAAAATTAACAAGCACAAGATTCTAAACCAAGGATTTTCAATGTCATTCCCTTCCACAAAATTTCATTGAGGTTTCTAGGAGTATATGGGCAGTTTAGACCAGGCACCGGCCATGGTTGGTTTCAGTAATAAAAAATATAAATGAATATTAAAAAATTAACTAGTTGAGATGTAAAACAAAATCTTTATATTTATAATAAACGTTAGAGACAGAGGGGAAAAATGTTGAGGCAGCGGTCACATGACAAAGCAGAGGCACCATTGACGACAAGATAGCTTCTATCCCTGCGGAGGCATTGCGCACATGATTGTTATGTCTGTGTTATAGAGAATCTGCTAGAAAAAAGGATATATTAAAATGCAGAAGCACATTCATTATAAATATACAAGTTTCCTGGAAAATAGAGAATATGCTCTGAGTGTGGAGAACTTCTGTTTATGAAAATATTAAGTCTCTTGGTGGGCTTGTATGTTTTGACGGTTAGTCTGCATTCTGTTGGTCATTGTCTGTTACCTGTATTTTTTGTTAGTGTTTTGGTGGGACATATTACAACTGTAAAGTTCTGCTACCAGTAAACATGGTTATATTATATTATATATTATCATAATGGGAGCATGCGTCTGAATACTATATTGCTTTGTTGCACTGGGTAAAGTGGGGATAAGGCGGAGTAGAGAAATGCTTGTTATTATATTAATAATAATTTGCTACTTAATATTTTCCTAAACACATGATATATAAAATGGCTCGCCCTAAATACAAAACAGTAAACAAAGGTCATATAGTGGTTGATATTTTCTTCTAATTTGTTGACTTTATGTAGAGAAGTAAGACATGTTAGAAGTGAATTATTTAGACTTTTTTACAGAAAATAATATGGAGTAAAATAAAAGATTATATGGAGAGGCTCTTAAGATATCAAGCATTTCTGAAGATAGGATGGAAATGAAATTGAAGATGAAAGATGAACATAGATATAAAAGTTTAAGAAAAACTCACATTAGATTAGAAGAAAAAAAAAATTATTTTTTTTTTTAATTTAAAGTATCAATATGAATTTTGATAGAAAATATATAGTCTTCAAGAGTGATTCTTAGTTAATAGGAAGAATATAATTAAGAGAGGTAACACATAAGGTTTTGTGAACTTTAAAATTCATTAGTAAAATATGTATGATTTAAAAATAGGCGCACTCATGTAGTGGTAGGTTTTCCCACCAAAAGTTATGGAGCTAGTATAATTAGTACCCTTTTTGCTCCAATTTTGAATGCACTTGCATACCAAGAACCAAGAGTAGAGCTCACTTGATATCAAAATTGATGAGTTCTTCCAAAAAAAATAATTCCTTTTAGCATTAAAAATAAATTAATAGTGAGAAAATTATATTACTCTTTTTTTCAATTAAAAAAAAACAATCATTAAACAATTCCTACAACAATAATAAATTATTCAAAAAAATTATTAAAAACTTGCATGAGAAATTTGTACAATAAGTCCCTTAGAGAATGGGATAGTAATGTCACAAAGAATATAGAATAGTTATCTTTAAACAAAGCATTATAATAATAAGATGTTCATAAAATTTTATGGAATATGTAAATGTTCACACTTCCTCTTGATGAGCTTGTTCTCTAATTGTTAATATATTCTGACTGGCTTAAAAGAGAAAAAGACAGCTATGACATGCATAGATTATTCTCATAGGTTAAGATTTTTTTTTCAAAAAAAGGTGGTAAACCACTTAGACTAATTGTTACCATTTCTTGAGCAAAACTCAAAAATTGGCTAAAACATTTATTATTTTTGAATGAGGTTTGTTTTACTTCTATTATGAGATAGTTACATAGTTATTATGACAAGTGCAGTTCAATTGTTCAGGAAAGAAAGAGAAGTTTCAAATCATTCATTGCATTGTAGAGTAGTAAAATGAGATAAGTATTCATTCATCACAATGGTTATTCATTTACAAGTTTGAATACATAAAGGAATAAGCATTGCATTGAAGGAAATCATGACATAGCAGATGTCCCACACAAGCTGTGGGTTATAGCTGAACTCATGCAAATATAAACAAAATACTATGCATCTAATAGAGGGAAAGATAGCCATCATTGCCTTGTTTTGTTGATCTTCATAGTAGCCTCCAGTCCTGCTCCTAACCTCGGCATCTACCTAAAAAATGTGGGAAGGGTCCCGTTAGAAGCTCCGGTTATGAAAATCCTTCATCTATAAGAAGAGGCATAATACTTTAGTTATAATGCATTGATCAAATGAGCAACATCCATATGCAGAAGAAACTGAAGAGAAACAAACATAGAGCATCATTGTTTTATTCTAATCTGTTTGTTTCATGTGCAGGTATAGGACAAGTCATGAAGCTGATTGAAGACATTTAGCATGTGGTATCAAATGGGCTCCCACAAGGGTTGAGCCCAACATGCTTCTTCCCCTTGATCTTAGAAGGGATGAATAGAAAGAAGAAAATCATTGATCACATTCACATGACAAGATGAAGGAATAACAGAGACAATCATATGCATCCGTCTCATTTCAAGACATGACCATGATTTCACTTCAAGAAATGAAATGCAACCAAGAACATGAGCTGAACTAATGAATGACAACATTTAATGCATATAATAGCTGATGTCATTTCTCCAACTGTCATGAAGATGACATTCTCAAGAATGATAATGATCAGGGACATGATGCATTAATGATCATCAAACTGATAAAAGAATAAGTGTTCATAAGGCATGCCTATTTAGAGATTGCTTACTCATCCATGATCAATAATCCAATAGGAGTATCCATTATAAACCAATAAGCAAGATTACAAGAACAGGTAAGTACCAAGCATTATACTTTCTCATTTTATGGAGTGGCAAAATCAAATTCAGAATTAAGTTACATAAGCTACCTTTCAAATGATGAAATATATCTAATTATGCATCACATTTCGCTACTGACAAGTTGAGCATCAAAACAATATGTATCACATGCTACATTCAATGTATATCTATGAAAGAAACATGTTAGTATTGCAGACCTGTAGTAGAAGAGTGCAAGACAGCCAGATCAGATGGCCCATTTTGTCATTGACAATTTCAAAAGGATCAAAAGGAAACTTCATTACATGTATTGCAATAGACCATCATTATCATGTCACGAAGGAAGAGTTAAATAGGTGTGGTCATCATCTTTCATGCTATAGAATGTCATTATGTATCAAAGTGAAGTGTATAGGTGCATAACTATATCTGGTTATGAATGAGTTCAAACAAAATCGTCATCATAAGAAATGATCTATCAAACTGGTGACATAGGATATAGTGTACCCGATTGATGTCTTACAGAGGATCATACATAATGCATTTGATATGATAAAGTACAGAGAAGAACAACAAAAAGTCATCATATTGCCACAGTGTATATAGAATAGGTGAATTAAGTGGCTTCTTCATTTATTACAGTGTCATAATGTCATGACACAGTGAAGTCATCAATCATGTTTAAAATATGTATTTGCTACAGTCCACTAGACTGGGAAATAGAGCTACAGAAATGAAAGACACATATGTTGTTACAAAGAGAAGAAGGGTTTTAAGTTCAAAGCCAACAATATACACCCATGAAGGAGCAAATGGAACTATAGAAATAGAGAACAACATTTGAAATCCTCACCTTTTTTTAACAATGACAGTGAATATGACTCAGCAATAACAGCATAAGGAAAGAGAAAAGAGTATCATGTGTAGTGTATGCTACAAGAAGTATTTTGTGCTCAAAAGAGAAAACCCTTATCTCAGTTTTCAAAATCTTGGTTCATATAGTGAAATGAAAAAATGCAAACATATATCTGAGCTAGGCCATAACATATAATTCCATTCATCTTCATTTTCCAAAATACCCATGTTGAGTTTTCAAAACCCTAACATTTTTGCAGTGTTAGAGAGGAGGAATGGTAAAGCAAACTGTCTGTGTCAAGGTCGTAGCAGATATGACTATTTATACAGTGGGAAAATGAAACCCTTGTCGAGTTTTCAAGAGTCTTCTTTCTTCTTACAAGATACAACCAAACAAAGATAGTATGGAGTGTCTATAGGCATAGCCGTGGAGGGTAAAGAGTTCGTATGTAATGTAAAATGAAACCCTCATTTCAAAGATAGGAAACTTCAAATTTTCATATCAAATGACAAAGAACAAGCTACAGAATGCATTCTATGCCATAGTCATGGTATATATGATGGTATTTTGAGATACCCAGCTAATGTAAAAATGAAACCCTCATTACAGGTTACACATACAAAGATGAAAAGAAGACACAATGGAAAGAGGTAGTGAGAACTCATAGTATAGTGTTGTAGAGGAGAAAGAGCTAATATGGCCATGGCCATTTAAGAAAGAAATGCCACTAAGATAAAGTCAAAATGCCATTTTAAGCTTTAGATACATACTCATTGAGTTCGGCCTGTCATTTTGACTTAAGAAGTGCAACAATTTTGACCATAGAAGACCAAATATGGAGGAGAGAATGTAGAACCATGAAACCCCAAGTCGGCGGCATAGAGTTGCATAGAAAACTCAATAGCAGACAACAAATGAAATGACTAACTTTTGGGGTTCCTATTGTTGTTTTGTTCAACGTTCTTTTCTCATTTTGATTTTGCAAACAAACATAAGTATTTTATCCAACTAGCATCATGGTCAAAACCTTGCAATCGATGGTGCCTAGCAATCATGATTTGAAGGGGCCAACATTCCCTCTTTTTGTTTGATCTTTGTAAAGTCAAAGGTGGATATCATGAGTGGATAAAGTTTATGATTTTGATAATCTTTCAAACCTTTAGTATAGCCAACACCTAGTGCAGTCAAAGTGTCATGCATGTGGTCGAAAGTCATTGACCTCCCACTTATGCATTATTTTATTTCCTTCATATATTTCAAATGTATGAGAAGATCAAATCAAGAACCTTTAGAGATGTGAAAAGTATGCAAGATGATGACATGGTCAAAGGGTCAAATTGGAAATGGTGGCACTTGTATAAGTAGTGAGGTGGCATTGTCCAAGACATGAAGACAGTGATGAGGTGGCAGAATTAACACATGGATATGCATTTGTGGTCTTTAAGGCTTTCATATTTTTGCAAATATATGTAATATTTTCATCATCTTTTTATGATTTTTATAGAAAATCATTTGTAATGTCTTGTAAAATATCTTGGTGAAATTATGAGCCAGATATTGTTTTATTTTTTGCAAAAACCATATCAAATGGAGATATAGAATAAAATTGCCATAGCATTGTAAAGTTAGTTTTAAATCAATCATTGACAACTTACTTTTAAAACTTAACTATTGTTAGGCAATTTATAGACTAATAAAACAAATCAAATATCCCATTTCGATTTATTTTATTTAGAGTCATTTAGGACAAGTTTTGGAGCTTTCATGAGCAAAGAAAAACAATTTTGTGGTGGGACCATATGAGAGGGCAGTTTTGTAGCTTTATTTTTCAGATTGGTGGCAGATCTAGAGCTTTATTTTTGGCTTTCATGAGTAGCTTGAAAATGGACTTAGGGTCTATTATTAGGAGCTTTTTCATCTTTCTTCTGAGGGGGTCTTTTGGAGGCATTATAGGAGAGAAATCTTAGTTTTTTGGGAGTTAGTTTTAGTTTCTTCTCTCTTGTTCACAGGCAGAGTTTCATACAGACAGTTGGCTCATATTTCATTTTACATGCATTGTACTCCTTCCAGTTCTAATATCAAATTTTCCTATTTCATCTACTTATGTGTTTTGTAGTCTCGATTTGATGTCTTATTGTGACAATTTCTTGTCCTTTATCATGTCTCGATACTATTAGATTGCATGTTTTCTCCTGGTTGTAATCTGTGTTTGAATTAAACCTTATTACAAATTATTTAGGGATCCAAACTCATAGGTGAGGTTGTGAAAATTTTAAGTTTGAAGGGTTGTTTGTGAGTGAATAGATTCATTTAGATTAGATTCAAGAGTTTGTTTGCATTTCAATTACCCTTCTACCCCTTTTTTCTCGCAAGTCATTAGTTTAGGAATCATAAGAGAACCAGCTCACTCTGGAGATTCATTCTCATAAAAGGAGACCCACATCCGTGAATGATTCCATGTTTCAACAAGTAGCTAAGTTTCTGTGAACTTAGCAAGGGTGCATACTTGATTGACAACACTAATATTAATAAATAATAACAGTTGCATATGATGTGTCCAAAACCATCCAATTGATGCTCTCTGTTAGAACTAATAGAGCTCAAAAACATACAAATTGGGCCCTATAATGGCCTTAATCTAAGAACCATAATAATAACAAAAAATGGGAAGAGTTTTTAGCAGACATATATGGCCAAGAAGGGAACAAATTACACACTACCACCCAGGGATGTCAATCATGAGGGGAAGGAGAGTGACCTTTTGTTACTGGTCATCCCTCACCCTCACCCTGGTCAACTATATCAGGGTCATCCCACAATAGTGGGTTACACTTTTGTGGATGAAGAAAAATTGAAGGTGCCAAAAAAACTATAGCAAACACCTTCGTTCGAAGGTGCTTTCTTCACTCGAAGGTCCTCTCGGGCTTTTTAAATCTTAAAATAATGAGGCCTTCATTCGAAGGTGTTCTCCATTCGAAGGTCTTTGGGCGCCAAATTAAAACAATAAAATGACACCTTTGATCGAAGAACCTCGTTATTTATAATGCAAGGTACCTTCATTCGAAGGTGTTTTCTATAGGGATATATGCGCCATCTTTGGACCTTCATTTGAAGGTGTGTAAACTTCAAATGAAGGATGTCACCAACCTTTGTTCGCAAGTGTCTTCAAACGAAGACCCCCACTAAACACCTTCCCTCCTTCCCTCCCCTTTTCTTCTATAAAATTTTGGCTTCTGAAGCCCAATTGAAGGTCCAAATGGATTCACCTTTGTTAAACCAAATTGGAGGATCGCAGTCTTCAAAACGATCTTTCCAATGAGTATAGTTTTGATATATTTTGATTTTATTATGATTGTTTTTTTTAGTTTTACTAAACATAGGTTTTTCACCAAATATCAAGTTCTTTGTTCTACACACACGGAAAATTAGTAAATTAGTGAAAAAAAAATCTAAAAAATATGTATGCCCTAGGTATTGATGTCCTTGTTTCAACAAAAAAAAATTGAATTTTGATACATACATAAAAAGTTATGTTATATGGAATACACCTAAGTCTAAATTATAATTGGTTTCACTTCAAAACTTAATTAAAAAAATATATTCAACAAAATATTATAAAACCAAATGCATGCCCTAGATATCGGTGTTACCAATCTAAATTCAAAAGAATCAGAATTTTATCCTTTGTAGAAAAAAGTTGTGTTATGGAGTACACATCACTTTAAAAAAATGTTGTTTTCTATTAAAAACTAGTTATCAAAGGAGATGCAAAAAAATTTACAATTTAACTCCAATTTTTTTTAAAAAATATTTTTAGAATCTACAGACAAAATCTCACAAATCACTAGTTCGTATCATCTTCAAATTCCTAATGATTTAGCGGCTATAAATGTCAAAAAGTGAAGATTTAGTTCAAAATGTTGATTTCAATGTCAAGTTTGACAAAAAAGTGTAACCCATTTCAGCATTAAAAATAAATTAATAGTGAGAAAATTATATTACTCTTTTTTTCAATTAAAAAAACAATCATTAAACAATTCCTACAACAATAATAAACTATTCAAAAAAATTATTAAAAACTTGCATGAGAAATTTGTACAATAAGTCCCTTAGAGAACGGGATAGTAATGTCACAAATAATATAGAATAGTTATCTTTAAACAAATCATTATAATAATAAGACGTTCACAAAATTTTATGGAGTATGTAAAAGTTCACACACTTCCTCTTAATGAGCTTGTTCTCTAATTGTTAATATATTCTGACTGACTTAAAAGAGAAAAAAATAGCTATGACATGCATAGATTATTCTCATAGGTTAGGAAAAAAAAATTTCAAAAAAAGGTGGTAAACCACCTAGACTAATATTAATAAATAATAACAGTTACATACAATGTGTCCAAAACCATCCAATTGATGCTCTTTGTTAGAACTAATAGATCTCAAAAACATACAAATTGGGCCCTATAATGGGCTTAACCTAAGAACCATAATAATAAAAAAAAAATGGGAAGAGTTTTTAACAAACATATATGGCCAAGAAGGGAACTAATTACACACTACCACCCAAGGATGTCAATCATGAGGGGAAGGAGAGTGACCTCTTGTTACTAGTCATCCCTCACCCTCACCCTAGTCGACTGTATCCCACCCTGTGAATTTGATGGCTACAAGACATTCTTGGTAGTCATGGCCAACACACACAAACTCTCAGTCTCCTCATCATCCACCAGTGTTGCAGCATCTTCGATTGTTATTGCTTTAGGAAGGTGAGGTGTCCAGTCCAGGGCATGCATCCTAAGAAACTAAATTGAAGTGAGAATGTCCCTGTATCTTGCACTGTCATTTGCTTTGAAAAATTATGCCTATGCCCATGGAGGGCTTTGTCCAATCCTCCTATGCAACTACAACCTACTTCCTTTTGTGTTGCTTTGTAAACACACTCTGCGGCTGAGGAAGTTCTCGGGGTGGTAATTGGGAAGAGGCCTCCCACCATAGCTTCTCCCTTGGTCAAATTGTACCCCTGCAACACCTACCTCCATCTCTCTGAATTGTAGAGATAATTGAAGACCAAACCAATGGCAATTGTGTGTACATAGTGGTTGTCCTGTACAATATCCATAATATTGGAAAGGAGCATCGAAACTAGGTTTGACCAGTGCAGAATTCTATCTTCTATGCCTTGTAACCATTTCTGGCCATAGATGTTTCTGACATGGTGAACTGCACCATCATGCAATCTAAGTTGAAGACCTAGTTAAGACCAGTGATTTTGACTCTACCTCTGATCTTTGGTTCCCATGGGAGTACTAGGAAAAAGAGATTGGTTTATGCTATCATTCTCCATTGATAGACTTGCAAGAAAAGACAAGGAAAACAAACAGAGAGAAGTGATTCTTGAGGGTTTAGTAAAACAATTTGAATGGAGGTTACTTTGAAGGATTGACTACTAATATGTGTGGTAGCTTGAGATAACTCTCCTTCAACATTGATATCCTATCAACCCAAGGATGGCATCACTGAAGGTACTTTATGATAAATGCCATAAGGGATGTGGATCCTTTCCAAATTTGGCATAAATTGCCAATCATAGCTCCCTTCAGTGTGTGTTCCATCTCCATTATGTCATGTCCTACTCTTGTTGACGTAACTATTAACAATCCTGCCTTGATCCTAGCTTTAAATTCGTGTAGATCATTTTACTTACCATTCTAGCCTAAGCCTCCTTAGTTATGAGGGCTCATATTTCATTCATGCCAACTGCACATGGAGATTTTGTATGCAGGCCATTCTCGGGGTCAGTGAGAATCCTTCCCATTAATGCATATGACCTAGTCTCTTACTAATTACTCTACGTGCTTATTATTAATCTCCCCATCCCTTACCATGCTTGGGGATTCATGCATTCTTAATGGCCCTTTGATGAACATGTTGTTGGCATACTGTTATAAATAAAACCATTCATATAGTCATTTTCACATCCCTTCATTTATTTTCCTTCATTAATGAGGATTTAGGAAATCCAATGCATAATTAGCTAGGACGTCTTGTCTAATCCTTGTAGCTTTGATGGCTCCAACTTAGCTGTTGAGAAATTAAATCCTTTTGTTGTGCATTAGGATCCTAACCCCCATCTTCCCCTAAACCAATCAACTAGAATCCATAGAATCTATTTCCAGTCTTATCTCTTGAACAAGAGAATTTGGAAGTGTCATTTAAGGACCTACTAGTAAAACTAAGATCTTAGTTTCATTCCCTACCTTATGTTTAATTGATTTATATCCCTTGTTTGTCGGCCTCTATCAACATCAATAGCTAAGAAGGAACTTTGTCCTGGCTTGGATTGAATGTCATTGCCTCCTGGGGTTGATCAACTGCACTATTCACCAACTCATCTGCCACTTTTCTTCCTTCCCTATAGCAATGTGAGAATTGGAAGCTATCTAATTCCTGTATGATAACCAACGCTTGTTTGAGAATGTATTCCACATTCCAATTTTCCATTCTCTTTATTTTGATCACCCTTATGATGTTTAGAGAATCCCCTTTTATCCATAAATTTCTGAATTCATATTTTAAATCTAGCTAGAGTCCATGCAAAAGCACCCATGCATCCACCTCATTATTTGTTCCTTGTTAGATTTTGGTCAATTTGGCCACAAGCATTTTCCCTTCATGGTTTCTAATGATGCACCCCAGCCTTGAGAGCCTTGGATTCCCTCTACTAGCTCCATCAAAATTCAATAAATGACAAATGGCTAAGTTGGAGGACTCCACTTCACTAAACTCCTATCTACCTTCTGACCATCTTCCTTGGCTATTGATCCATTATATCAGCTCTAGAAAATTACAAGACTTTACCATCAACTCATCCCAGCTTGTCCATTTAGTATTCCGATTGTTAGATTTTCTAATTTTTTCCATAACCACTTCCAATATAGCTTTATCTAAATCCCTACAAAGCTTATGAGATGTTGAAAAGGATTTCCTAAAGATACAAAAATTTCTCTCTTTACAAATGGTCCATATAACCATGAAAGGGCTCACATCCCAAAAACTAGAAAATGTTGATTCTGAATTCAAGTTTGGCCAACTCTTAAAGAGATCTAGTAATGTCTCTATTAGCGGTGTAGCCCAATTCAATCTATTGAGAAGCCAATACCAGCACTCCTTACTAAAACAGTAATGTAGTAGAAGGTGATTAGTACTCCCCTCTTCTTCTTCACATAGAACACACTTCAAGCTTGTCCCTATAGACAATTTCTATAGCCTAACCCCGGTGAGAATTTTTTCTTGCAAAGCTAACCATGTGAAAGCTCCTACCTTTAGGAGTGTTGCATCATTCGAACAAAGGTTTGTTGGCCAATCAGACATTGTATTTTAATTCTGGTTCAACCATCTATAGCCTTGTTTAAATGTATATCTACCAGACTTATCTACTACCCAAATTACTTCATCTTCTTGGTTTGACAGAAAAATAATACTTATTTTTAAAATGCCTTGAAGCATTATCTTTTGACCGAGGGGAAAGTCACAATTCTCAAAACTTTTCTATACCAATTTACGTGGAAA
This sequence comes from Cunninghamia lanceolata, assembly GCA_027924645.1. NCBI lineage: Eukaryota > Viridiplantae > Streptophyta > Pinopsida > Cupressales > Cupressaceae > Cunninghamia > Cunninghamia lanceolata. Next base: position 9,964,515 of record BSBN01000815.1, on the reverse strand, counting down.
AGCACTTGGATCTGAGGAACAATAGTCTCTCACCATATATCCCCATTATTGTTCTAGATATATCTTTGCATCATTCAAATCTTCTCTTGAGGAGAGTCTTGGCCATCCATTCCATGAGTCCTCCCAGAAATTGGCCTTAACTCCATTTTGGAATGTTTATTTAAGATTTGGTAGTAAAACCTCCCTACTTCTTATAATAAAATTCCATATGGATGATCCCTGAGGAGGATTTTTTAACTGTGAATATTCTCTCCCTATCATTATTATCGAGATACTTTGACTGCATCAACATGGCCCATTTGGAATGTGGTCTCTTTTACATGTTCCATGCCATCTTATCTTCTAGAGCTTGATTTTGTAGGTATTGATTTATAATTCCTGCTCCCCCCATGTGTTTTGGTTTGCCAATCTTCTCCCATGAGATCAAATGAATTTTCTTTTTGTCTCAGGCTCCTTGCCATAAGAAATTTCTACAATTTTTTTCCATATATAAAATTATACCTTTTGGAGTTTGGAGAGTAGACATCATGTATATGTGAGAGTGGTTGTCAAAACTACCTTAACTAACATTAATTTTCTTTCCAAGATCAGCCATTTTCCTTTCCATGTCCCTATTCTTTTCTTTAATTTGTCACCGCCTCCTTTCAAAAATCTTTTCTATGTCTACCATTAAAAAGTGGAATCCCAAGATACTTCCTTGGAAGGGATTCTCTTTGAAATTGAAGATCTTAGACATGTCTACATGGAACGCAAAGTCTAAATTGAATAAGAAGATCTTAAAGATTTCCTAGCATTCACAAGATGTCCTGATACCCTATAGTAATTACCCATGGTGTCTTTGATAGTATGGGATTCCCTCTTTGTCTCTTGACCAAAAAGTATGGATTAAAATGGTGTTGTCTCCACCCGTTGATTAGAACTAAAAACTTAGTACATAAAATGCATGTTGAAATCCATTTCCTCCACTTATTTGAGAAACCTAATTTCCCCAAGACATATAAAAGAAAGTCCCAATTTACCCTGTCGTATGCTTTAGCCATGTCCAACTTTATTACCATGCCAGGGTTGCCACTCTCTTTAATTTAATGAAGGATTTAATGAGTGATGATCACCCTCTCTGTTGTGTCCTTTCCTGGGACAAAACCACCCTATTCCTCAATGATTATCTCTGGAAGGATGCTCGCCAACCTAATCGTTGTTGGCTTGGTGCAGATTTTATACATGTAATTACACAGGGAGATTGGTCTAAATTCGTTAAGCAAAAGAGGTGTGCTAACCTTGGGAATAAGCATAATGGTCATGTTCTTCAATTCCTTGAGAACACTGGTAAATGTTTTGGATTCCTCAATTGCTAGAAAAATGTCTCTTCCCATTGTGTCCCGGTACTTTTGGAAGAAATTATCTGACCATCCATCTGGTCATGGAGCTTTGTCTCCCAGCATAGAGAAAACAGTTGTCTTCATTTCCTCTAGAATAAATTCCTTCATAAGCTCTTTTTTTTCCTCATTTGATACCAACCTGGGTATTTTAAATTCATGATCATCCCATTGGGGCTGCATGTATTGCTTTGTCAATAATGCTTTAAAGAATTCCATGGCCTCTTCTCTAATCTTTGTCATACTTATCATCATTGTTCCATTAGAATTCCTTATATTTCAGATGGAATTAGAAGCCCTTCTTATTTTGGTAGATAAATGGAAAAAGGTTGTATTTCTATCCTCCTCTTTCAACCATCATGTTTCTCTCAATTTCTATCGCCAGAAAACCTCTTCTCTCAATAAAATCTCTTCAAGTTCCTCTTTCAAAACCTTCTCAATGTGATATCTTTCCCCATTCATGCTTGATTGAATGATTTTGGTTGCATTGATGTTGATCTCCCACATTATCGTAGACTTTTCTTTAAAGATATTCTTGGAGTGAAGATGATTCCATTCTGTGATCTTTAGCTTCACAAATTTTAATTTAGAAGCTAACTGGAACATTCTCGATCCTCACAAATGGTGCAATTTACGACCATTCCTTAATAAGAAGTAAAAATTGTGGATCCCTAAGTGACATGTCATGAAATTTGAATTGATTGTTTCTAGGACCCTCTTCCTTGTCTATCTTTAAGAAAACTGGAAAATGATCAGACTCTATAAAAGCAAAAATTTATGTTGAGAATTTCTTTCTATCTTGTAAGCATTGGCTTGATATGAGGAATCTCTCTAACCTTTCTTCTATCTTAATGAAGTCTTTCCTTATGTTTGTCCATGTGTATTTCCTATTTTTGGGAAAACAATCTATGAGATTATTATTCTCAATGAAGTTTTTGAAGTCCATTGGAGATCTCAATGGATGTGTGATACCCCCCATTTTTTCACACTCTTCCATTACTGCATTGAAGTCTCCACCTAAAATGATCTTTTCATTCTTGATTAGTTTTAATAGCTAGCTAAGATGATTCCTTAGAGTCTACTTTTGAGTTGTGCCCATGGGACCATAGACACATAGAATCCACAAATCCCTTGAATCTAGAAGTTTTGGAAACTTACCTAATATCCAATTTTCTCTTGTCCCTATAACCTCTAGTCATGGAATATATCTTTTCTATAGGATATCCAACCCTCCAAATGCCCCACTCTCTAAGGAAGTTGCAGTAACCCAATTTTTCTATTGGCTTAATATCTTCTCCCCTTGCTCAACTAAGAGTTTTGTTTCTTCTAGAAATACTACATCTACTTTAGCCTCATCAATTTGGAATTTTATGAGACCTCTTTTGTTAGGGGCATTAATGCCCCTAACATTCCATGTTAGGACCCGCATTGCTCCCGAGGAGATAATTCCACTCTCCTCTTCTTTAATGCTTTGTCAATAATAGTCTGAATGCCTGTTGCAATCTCTAGTTGTGTCTTGTTTTTCCTCTGTCTAGTGCTCTTCCTTAAAGAAGCTAGGGTAGTTTTCCCCCTCATAACTCCATGACTATTTATGAAATGCCTAGGTCCCTCCTAATTTCTTCCTCTCCATTCTCCTGTAGAACTTCTTCTGTAATTGTTATTACCTCCTCCAGTAATGTCTCCATATTAGCCTTTGTTTCTTCTTGGTTAACTACCACCCCTTTGGAATGGTTGTTCCCTTCCTGAGATATAAACCTCCCATCTCCCTCTCCCTGTGTTTCTTCAAAGTTCCCTTTCTCCTCATCTTCTGAAGTCTTTTCTACCTCTAATCTTGTATCTTCTCTATCTCTTGCATGAATGAGCTCTCTGATCTCCTTGCTCAAGTTGTCTACTTCCCATTCCTCTTGTTGGAGTCCAAAATTACCAGTTCCCAAAATGCTTAATTTTGCCCCAAAAAACCTAGAAAATCCATCTATTTTCCCCACCTTTGACTTTGAATTTCAAAACCCCTCATTTAAATCTAATCTAAGATAATTTTTTAGGGGTTTATGCCAAAATATGCTAAGTTAAATCCTTCCCCTTATGTTGGTTTTCTTCCTTAGAAAAAATCAGCTCATTTGAGTGCTTTATCAGCAAATCCGTGAATTTGTAAACTGGTGAACTAGTTTTCTAGTTTAAAAATTTGCCAACTCGCTGATATAAGTGACTAGGTGGGTGATGATTTGGTTTAAGGCAACAAAAGATGTTCTAAAGAAAGTTGGGTGAATTTTTGAGTTCGTGAACTTGAAAGTTCACCGGTGGTAGGATTAACTAACAAAGGGAAAGAAGGAGAAGGCTCTGGCACAAGAAAAGTTTCTAAGGTATGAAAGAAGATGAAAGAAAAGCTTTGTAGGTGAAATTGGAGGTTCATGAACCTCCAAGTTCATCGATTGATGGTTCGGTCGATAGAGGATTTGCTAATAGAAGACAAAAGAAGAGAGAATTGCAACTAAGTGATAAAGGCAAGAGATAAGGAAATGAGGCACTTTTCCCATGGTTTAGGAAAGGCGATATTCACCGACAAGGGAAACAAAAGGGGAAAAGGTGCCAAGGGGTGAAGTTTGAGAAAGACCATATTTGCAGATAAGGCAAATCAAAGGAACTAAAAATTGACTAAGGCAAATGAAACAAAGATGGAAAGAGAATAGTGGTTCCATGGGGGAATCGGGAGAAAGTTGAACCATTCAAAAGTTTGGATTTTTGAAGGTTCATTGATGGGCGAAAGGGCCAATAAAGGAAAAATGGATGAGAAAGTTGGTTTGTGAATGGTAAAGTTTTCCGATAAAGGGCCAAATGTGTGGCAGAGGGTGAAGTTCGAGAAGGCCAACTTTTGCCGACTAAGCAGTGGAAAAGGAAATATGATAGAAAATGAGAAGAAGTGGAAGAGTTAAGAAAATTGGATTTTTGATGATAAAAGAAAATGGCTAAGTTAAGCAATGAAGAAGATAAAGCAAAGTGTTTGGTCAGGGAATTGGCAGAAAGCTAAACTGGTCAAATAGTTTGGATTTTTGCAAGTTTGTCGATAAAGAAAATTGGTTGACAGGGTCAACAAAGAAGGAGATAGAGATAAGTCAAAAAATAAAAGATTTATCGACAAAGGATACTAAGGGTGAAGTTTAGAAAATGAAAATCACTGAGAAGGAAAGGAAGAAGATGAAAAAAGAAAAGACAAAGAGGTGATAAGCAAAGTTCAGCAAATTAGAATTTTCCAACAGAGGCAAAAGGCTTGCTAGTTTTGAAAAGGTGAAATTTGTTGATGAGACAGATAGGGAAGAGAAAGTGGATGGTGAGAAAGAGTTTAATAAAATGAAGATCCTCCGACATCAGGAGAAAAGGCAAAAGATAAGAAAAGTTTGAAAAAAGAGAAATAAGTTACACAGTGTGATCCGAAACGTTGAGTAAAAATAAGTTACACAATCGAATCTAGAAGCACTCTTATACAAAAGAGAAATTTGCTGATAAGGCAAAATAAGAAGCTGAGGACATAGACAAGGCCAAGTTCAGAAAATTCATAGTTTGCCGATAAAGAGAGATTGAGGTGGCAAAAGAGAAGTTCATGAGAAAGAAAAAAGGATGATATGATGGGGAGATGTGCCCAGTACGGAGGCGGGATCAAGTAGGCTGACATATACTTGAATTTGATAATTTTGTAGAGTTGTACTTTGTGGGTGGTTGAAACAGTGTAATTCTTCAATGCATGGGTACATTTGGAGGACAAAGAAGATATGTCAGATGTTGTAGATGGTGCATAAGGGGTACAATAAATCTTTTGTTGTCAGTTTGTAAAGTTGTCAGAGTATGGGCATGCTTCTAAAGTGCATATTTTCTGTCATGGTAGTGGGCCTAAATGTAATGCAATGCAATTGCTTGTTGACTGATTTTCTCCAACACCTAGGGTTTGCACAATGAACTCATTTCTATATATAAATGAAATGAAGACATTATCAAGGTTGGTCGTTGAGCCAATTACCTGGTCTGGGAATGCCTAAGGAGTATTCTCTAGCACCAAACATGTTTTGTCTAGTTTGTTAGTCAAGGGATGTATTCAGCATAGTGTAGGAAGGCTATGTAATGTAGATATGAATGTAATGGTATGTCTCCATGAGAGTTTGTAGTGATTCTGGTAAATATATAATCACAGGTGTATGTTTTGCCTTGCCACATTTGCTGGTATGATTGTAGCAGAGGTTTGGAGATGTGTGACAACATCCAAGTTAATACAATGCTTTTTATTTTCCATTTTGTTGTTGCATATGAATCATTGCAGTTCTCTTTTGGATTATTAAGTATGTCCATTATATGAGGATCTATTAGTGTCATATATGTGAATATATGTCTAGTTCTGTTGATCCTATGCTGTGTATTTTCTTTCCTCCTTGCATTCTATGACTTTGTTGCCCAATGGATTAAACATCAGTCCATATTGGAGAGGGACCAATCACTCTTTAAAATCAAACAAATCTTTCACCTGTGGTTCAGGGAAAAAACCATCTTTCCTGTGCATATACATTCACATAGTTGAATCAGCTATATAAGGGTTTTGTGACAGTGAGTCGTTCTTGAGTTAGTGACAGCTTTTGGAGTCAAGATGATGAGTTGGGTTTGGTAGGTCATTTATTTTTAGTTGTTCATCTAGTTTGAATTTAATACCTATTCAGGTATATCCCTTTGGAATATCCTTCCAAAGTTGAAGTTGAGCTCAAAGTTTAGAGGAGTCTACCCACTCTTGTTAGTTGGCCAAAATCCCCCTAACTTGTTGATAAACCTCTTCCTATCACCTTGAAAATAATCATTGGCCTAGGTGATTTAGGAATGTTTTAGAGTTTTGGGTTGTATCTATTTTGGGAATCAACATTTTGGCACCGTTGTCAGGGAATGAAATAAAAGGTTGAATTATTCTAAAGGCCCCTATAGTAGTTTGTAGTTTCTCAGTGTGTCTAGGTAAGTTGGTAGCCCATCAACTTACACGAACATTTTGGTGCCATTACTAGGGAGGATTTGAAAGGATGAAGAATCTAAAGACCCCTGTAACAACCATTGTCGGGTGCAGTTTGTTTTTGTGTGTAAGTGTGGCAACCTGTTGACTTACACCAACATTTTGGTGTCATTGCCAAGGATAGTTAAAGTGTTGGGTTATAAAGATTTGAAGACTCTACTGGTGTGAGCAACCCAGAATCAATTTTGAAGCCTTAAAGATTAGTCATGCTTCAAGATATTTGGAACCTCATTCATTGAGGTGGAGACTCTGTTGTCAACAAGAAACAAAGTGTTCCTATTGTGAGCATATTTCAAGGTGGTTACAGCTGGTTTAGGTACATGTTTTTCTTCCAACTTTGACCATGGTTTCATTCTTAGTAAAGGAACATGTTGTTTTCTTTCCTTTGTCTTACACATGTGGTTTGTAGTTGGTCATGACCAATTGGTATGAACATGGATACCCTAGGGAGGATTCTTCCTGTGCATCTTCTTATGTTGCAGACCTTAGGAATTATATGGCTTTCAACCATCCAGATAATGCATTTTTTATCATGGCCTTGCCAGCTCTACAAACCTAGAATTTTTTTAACCCTTGCATAACAGAAATGTGTCCACTAGGTTGCAATATGAAATTGAAAAAGAAAAGCAGTTGCTTGAGTGTTTGTTGCAGCAAGAAAAAGAATTAGAAAGCCAAATTAGGTTGTGTCAATCTAGGCCATGGTCCAATTCCCCTCCTGCTATTACTAGTTGCTCTTTTCCTCATCTTCCCCTTATTGAAGATGAAAATACATACACACAGCTAGACCTCTCATGGGTCAGTTATGAGAAGCAATCCATGCCCAAGAATATTTTTAATTAGATGCCTTTATTTGATGGGTGTGAGATTTGTGATGGGAAGTCACACATTGAGGCATTTTCAGATTTCATGGACAATTTCCAGTTTGAAGATGAAGATATGTGGATGAGATTTTTCAATAAATCTCTATGTGGAGTAGCACGAAAGTGGCTGGTTAGTTTCCCTAACCAGCATTTTGCTTCCTAGGATTAATTGGTGGCTACATTTGAATACTTTGCAAGTAGTTTAGACCTTGTATTTCTTGTCCAAGAACTAGAAGATATTAGAAGGCAGGAAGAAGAATCTAGCATAGAGCTCAACCATAGATTTGTAGTGACCCTATCTACATCTTAGAAAATTTCAAACCTAATCTTCCTATCTGTATTGACATGTATTTGAGAGCTTATGATACTACCTTAAGCTCAAGTTCTATAGGGAGGAATTCAATCTAGTGGGTATGCAACAGGCCTACTTGTTCATTGATTATGTTAATAGAGTTAAATGGGATATGATTGCAAAATATCTATCCCCAAATACAGAGGTAGCTAGTAATGAACAGGTTGTTGTAGACGGCAAGGATGTTAGTGATTCATGAGATCTAGATACAATGTCAAGTGATGATTGTGTGTACAGGAGGGTAGAGGAATGTGCTGGTGTAGTATGTGACAACAATTCAGATGAAAATAGTAGTGAGTGTACCTACCTTCAATTCAATCAATCATTCATGGATGATGAAGATGAGAAAATCAACGATGATTCCCAATTTAGTGAAGAGAGCTATGACCCTACTACTTGTTGCAGTATTGTAGACCACCCGAAAGGTATGTATGCAAATGAAAATTTGAATGACTCAGCTCATATAGTTGATTATTCAGAGCATACATATATTGATGAAGGAAATAATGATGGAGAGATGAACATAAGGCACAATGCCCTTTATGAAGAACATGCGAGTCCATCAGGTAATACAATTCATGATTATAATTGGTGCATGGATAATCCTTTTTTTGAAGATGACTTTGAGTTCGGTGAATTTGAGCTATTAGTTTTGGAGGTGGAGAATTTTATGTTATATGATCTGATTACCTATGGACACCAAGTGGACAGAGAGGGAATACAAAATAATCTTAAGAGTGAACAAGAGACTGGTCTCTTGTTTAGTGTGTTGCCCTTATTTATCCCTGATGATGACATTGTAGTCATTGAAACTTGTTTGCATGAGAATGATGTGGATTATGCTTCAACTAAACATCATGAAGGCATTGCTACAACTACAAGTGATTTTGAGGTAATTGTTTCCCACTATGAAGACCATGTCACAAATGATTTTCTAGAGCTTTGTTTGGGGCTGTTATCTCTTATTGATGTGGATCATGTTGAGAGCACTTTTTTGAGCTCATTGGCTAGGTGTACTAACGTTCAGACTAGATATACTTGTGTGGGTCAAGTTTATAATCTGTAGGGTGAACAGGAGAAAATCCTTAGTGATTTTCCTAGTAGAAAATTTTACATAGCAGTGTGTGTCCAGGAATTCAAAACAGAGAGGTAATTTGAATATTTTGAGTCTTCACTTGAAGTGCCTCAGATTTATAATTTATGTGCTAATGGTGCAATTTTAAATCTAAATCATGCATTTGATTTAGTCATGGAGGAGTACATTAGCATATGTAGTGCAGCTCAGCCACAAGAATTAGAACAGTCATATGACATAGCCCAACATGAGACCACACCTGGGCTGGATACATTTGAGATTGATATTTTTCTTCAAGTTGATATTTATGTAGATCTAAAAATGCATCATGCTAAGATGGAACTTAAAGGTGAGTATCTCTATTTGATTCAACATGATGATGAGTCATATTATCTATGGCTACCTTGCCCTAGTAATAATTTTTTCCGTCTTTAGCATGATAATATGAATGTATTTTGTATGTGCATACATGTAAAATATTTTTATTGCTGATGTTGGGTGATTAGTGCAGCATAGGATTGAGAGAGATCAGCGCCTTCAATAGGCTTGTCTTTGGCAAAGGCAAGTAGCTTCATCAGTTTTACTATAGGGTGGCCTGCAGTGTCCTAAAATTTTGATACAGTCTTTTTTGACTGTATGTTGTTTTGTAAATATGTTTTGTGTTGTGTCCCTTCATGTGTTTTGTGTTTTGGTCTGCTTGGGGATATTCTAATGTTCTCAAAGTGCCATGTTTTACACACATCCCCAACCAGAGCTAGTGTTGGAGCCCAAAATTACCAGTTCCCAAAATGCTTAATTTTGCCCCAAAAAACCTAGAAAATCCATCTATTTGTTAGGGTTAGCCGACAGAAGATATCAATTAAATGCAAATAAAGATTAAACAGAGAAATGAAAATACATAGAAATAATAACAACGAGAGACAAGTTTTAACGTGGTTCACCTAAACTCGGGCTACATCCACCAAACAGAGAGTCCAATATTATTATCCAGTAAATCAAACCGATTACAATCAGCAATCCCTGCAACTCAATACCGCTGCAAAATGCTACACACCCTTAGCCTCTTTTTATCAATCTTTTGTCGGTTACAAAATAGGGTTTTCTTATGTCGGTCAATGAAAAAATTAACTTCCAGTGCATTATAAAATAATAAAAAACCGTGTGAGGTTTCGGGGGCATTGCCCCCGAGCCCCCACAGGGGCGCTGCCCCTCGACCCCACCCTGTATCGCGACAGGGAACGCGCCAGGGGTTGGCTACTCCTTCCAATGGCCTCCATAAATCCTTTTGATAGAGGTAATCCTCCATCTGCATCTTCCATAACTGATAGTTCTGCCCATTGAATTTATCAACCTTCGTTTTACCCTCATCCGCCATTGCTCCCACTCAACTGTGAGACTTTCCTGCAGACAATAATCGAACACAACTTGGCTCTGATACCACTTGTTAGGGTTAGCCGGTAGAAGATATCAATTATATGCAAATAAAGATTAAACAGAGAAATGAAAATACACAGAAATAATAACAACGAGAGACAAGTTTTAACGTGGTTCACCCAAACTCGGGCTATATCCACCAAACAGAGAGTCTAATATTATTATCCAGTAAATCAAACCGATTACAATCAACAATCCCTGCAACTCAATACCGCTACAAAATGCTACAATACAATACCAAAACCCTAACCCTTAGCTGCTTTTTATCAAGCTTTTGTCAGTTACAAAATAGGGTTTTCTTATGTCGGTCAATGAAAAAATTAACTTCTAGTGCATTATAAAATAATAAAAAACCATGTGAGGTTTCGGGGGTGTTGCCCCCGAGCCCCACAGGGGCGTTGCCCCTCGACCCCGCCCTGTATCGTGACAGGGAATGCGCCAGGGGTTGGCTACTCCTTCCAACGGCCTCCATAAATCCTTTTGATAAAGGTAATCCTCCATCTGCATCTTCCATAACTGATAGTTCTACCCATTGAATCTATCAACCTTCATTTTACCCTCGTCCGCCATTGCTCCCACTCAACCGTGAGACTTTCCTGCAGACGATAATCGAACACAACTTGGCTCTGATACCACTTGTTAGGGTTAGCCGGCAGAAGATATCAATTAAATGCAAATAAAGATTAAACAGAGAAATGAAAATACACAGAAATAATAACAACGAGAGACAAGTTTTAACGTGGTTCACCCAAACTCGGGCTACATCCACCAAACAGAGAGTCCAATATTATTATCCAGTAAATCAAACCAATTACAATCAGCAATCCTTGCAACTCAATACCGCTGCAAAATGCTACAATACAATACCAAAACCCTAACCCTTAGCCGCTTTTTATCAAGCTTTTATCAGTTACAAAATAGGGTTTTCTTATGTCGGTCAATGAAAAAATTAACTTCTCGTGCATTATAAAATAATAAAAAACCGTGTGAGGTTTCGGGGGCGTTGCCCCCGAGCCCCCACAAGGGCACTGCCCCTCGACTCCGCCCTATATCGCGACAGGGAACGCGCCAGGGGCGCTTCCTCTGGACCCCGCAAGGGGTGCTACCCCTTGACCCCGTCTTGGGGGTGCTGCCCCCAAACCCCTGCAAGGGGCACTGCCCCTTGACCCCGTAGGAATTTGGGGGGAAACCGCGCCGATAAAAGTGGGGTAAATATAACCTCCGAGTCTGATTAGGCTCCATATAACAACACTATTTTCCCCACCTTTGCCTTTGAATTTCAAACCCCCTAATTTAAATATGATCTGAGATAGTTTTTTAGGGGTTTATGTCAAAATATGCTAAGTTAAATCCTTCCCCTTGTCTTGGTTTTCTTCGTTAGAAAAAATTGACTCATTTGAGTGCTTTATCAGCAAATCAACAAATTTGCAAACTAGTGAACTAGTTCTCTAGTTCAAAAATTTGTCAATTTGGTGGGCAATGATTTGGTTTAAGGTAGAAAAAGATGTTCTAAAGAAAGGTCAGTGAATTTTCAAGTTCACGAACTCAAAAGTTCACCGACGGTAGGATTCACCAACAAAGGGAAAGAAGGAGAAGGCCACGGTGTAAGAAACGTTTCTAAGGTATGAAAGAAGATGAAAGAAAAGATTTCTCAGTGAAATTGGAGGTTCATGAACCTCCAAGTTTGTTGACTAATGGTTCGGCTAACAGAGGATTTGTCGATAGAAGACAAAAGAAGAGAAAGCTACGGCTAAGTGATAAAGGCAAGAGATAAGGAAATGAGGTGCTTTTCCCATGGTTCAAGAAAGTTGAGATTCACCAACAAGGGCAACAAAAGGGGAAATGGTGCCATGGGGTGAATTTTGAGAAAGGCCATATTTGCCAATAAAGCAAATCAAAGGAACTAAAAATTGACTAAGGCAAATGAAACAAAGATGGAAAGGGAACAATGGTTTCATCGAGGAATTGGCAAAAAGTTGAACCATTCAAAAGTTTGGATTTTGAAGGTTCACCAACGGGCGAAAGGGATGATAAACGAAAAAGGGATGAGTTGGCTGGTTCATGAATGGAAAAATTTGCCGATAGAGGGCCAAATGTGCAACAGAGGGAAAAGTTCAAGAAGGCCAACTTTTGTTGACTAAGCAGTGGAAAAGGAAAAATGATAGAAAAAGGAGAAGTGGAATAGTTTCATTTTTTGCCAATAAAAGAAAATGGCTAAGTCAAGCAATGAACAAGAAAAAGCAAAGTGTTTGTTCAGGGAATCGACGAAAAGCCAAACTGGTCAAACAGTTCAGATTTTTGCAAGTTTGTCAATAAAGAAAATTGGCCGACAAGGTCAACAAAGAAAGAGATAGAGATAATTCAGAAAATCAAAGATTTTACAACAAAGAGCACCAAGGGTGAAGTTCATAAAAATGAAAATCACCAATAAGGCAAGGAAGAGGATGAAAAAAGAAAAGACAAAACGGCGACAAACAAAGTTTAGAAAATCAAAAATTTGCTGACAAAAGGTGAAAGCCTTCCTAGTTCTACAAAGGTGAGATTCATCAATAAGGCAGATAGAGAAGAGAAAGAGGACAACGAGAATGAGTTCAAGAAAATGAAGATTCACCAACATGAGGAGAAAAGGCAGAAGACAAGAAAAGTTTGTGAAAAGAGAAATTTGCCGATAAGGCCAAAGAAGAGGCTGAGGACAGAGACAAGGCCAAGTTCGAAAAAGTCATAGTTTACCAATAAAGAGAGATTGATGTGGCAAAAGAGAAGTTCATGAGAAATAAAAAGGCCAATATAATGGGGAGATGTACCCAGTATGGAGGAGGGATTGCAAGATGACATATATTTAGAATTTGATGATTTTGTAGAGTTGTACCTTGCAAGTGGTTGAAATAGTGTAATTCGTCAATACATGGGTACATTTGGAGGATAAAGAAGATATGTCAAATGGTGCACAAGGGGTACAAGCAATCTTTTGTTGTCAATTTATAAAGTTGTCAGAGTATGGGCATACAAATTTTATTTCATGGAAGTGGGCCTAAATTTAATGCAATGTGGTTGCTTGTTGACTGATTTTGTCCAACACCCAAGGGCCACACAATGAACTCATTGTTATATAGACATGAAATGAAGATATTCTTAGGGTTGATCATTGAGCCAATTGTCTGGTCTGGAAGAACCTAAAGAGTATTCTTTGGCACCAAAACACATACTGTCTAGTTTGTTAGTGAAGGGATGTATTCATCATAGTGTAGGAAGGCTATGTAACGTAGATATGAATGTAATGGTATCTCTCCATGAGAGTTTGTAGTGATTTTGGTAAATATATAATTATAGCTATATGTTTTCCCTTGCCACATTTGCTGGTATGATTGTAGTAGAGGTTTGGAGATGTGTGACAGCATCCAAGTTAATACAAGGCTATGTATGTGCCATTCTTTTGTGGCATATGAATCATTGTAGTTCTCTTTTGGATTATTAAGTATGTCCATTATATGAGGATCTATTAGTGTCATATATGTGAATATATGTCTAATTTTGTTGATCCTATGCTGTGTATTTTCTTTCCTCGTTACATTCTATGAATCTGTTGCCCAATGGATTAGGCACCAATCCATATTGGAGAGGGGCTGATCATTCTTTAAAATCAAACAAATCTTTCACCTGGGTAAATGCACAAAGTTGTGTCCACTTAAGGTGGAAGTTTTAGACTTATACAAAAACATGAAATCGGGAAAAGTGAAATGAGATTCTAAGCCAAAAGCGAGATCCCATTTTCTAGAAACAGGATCCCATTTGATCCTGTTTCATAAAGGGATTAAATAAGAAAAACAAAACAGGATCACATTTCTTAAAATTTGAATTTTGGGCCCAGTTTTTGCTTTGTTAACTGGTTCAGGAAAAGGGTTGGCAACCCGAACCTAGGCTTTGAACCTGGTTTGACTTGCAGGTTGAAGTTCATGTCAGTGTCACAACAAAATAGTGACTTTAGGCATATGTCTAAAGACCTTTTTTGCAAAAATTTTTGATGAAATTAAAACCCGTTATAGATGAGACAATGTAGATTCTAAATATGTAATTTTTTTACAATTGGATTATTTTTTCTATTTTTTAATTAATTTCTGATGAAACAGATCCATAAACTTGAATTATCAAGGTTTTTTAGTATTTTAATAACTTTTTATTAAAACAATTTTTTGAAAAACAAATTGTACAAAAATGTACTTCAGACAATTCTTTTCAATTTGAAATAAAATTCAAAAAATGGTAACTTTAGGTCATCTTATGCATGACGTACACAACAATTTTTTAAAACACCAAATATGGCCAATAAAAAATTAACAAAAAAATATTCAATAAAAAATTACAAAAATATGGAAAACATGCTTCAGTGAGTTACAAATCTTTTCCCAAAAGGATTTAGAAAAATATGATTATTTAGGTCAAAATATGGATGACGTACGCATGTATGGTATAGTAAAAAAAAGTGACTTTTAAATAGTGGTTTTTAGAAAGTATTCAAATAAATTACATATTTCGAAACTAGACTTCGAGTACTACATTTTATGATTAGTGACTATATACGCCTAAAAATGACACGAATCATCCTAAATAAATATTCTAAATATTTATTCCATTCTTCTATTAATTAAATAAATATTCTAAATTTATTTAATCAATTCACTATCCCATAATTAAATAAATTCTATTTATTTAATTAAAATTCTTCTATTTGTCCTTCATAATTAAATAATCATAAATTATTTAATTAATCCTATTTCCTCTATCCTAAGTTCTAAATTCAAAATTCCACATCACCTTTACACATCACCTTTTCCACCTCACCTTGTCCACCTCATCAGGTTGCACATGTAATTAAATATATTTTATATTTAATTACCTTATTTTCCCTCACCCACATGGCCTATTTCTTCTCCAATCAGAGGTCAGTTAACCAATCAATCAAATCTGTTAACTAACCTGTCAGTTGAGTCAAATCCTCAATCAATCCAGTCAGTTCCACAATCCACTCTTCTAACTGATCAATCAATTCTGTTAACAGACCAGTCAATGGAGTTAACTCTCCAATCAGTCTTGTCACATCCCACCTTTCATGATGGAACTGGGACACTTGGCACGTTTCCACTGGTTGCACATTCCTCAACCATCCTCAACCGTTGATCTTCATATCTCCTCTCAACCGTTGATTCCTATTCCTCCGAGTCTATAAATGAAGCTTCATCCCTCCATTCTAATCATCTAGGTTTTTGACATCGTTACTCTGCAGAAATATCACCAGCGCGCCTTTGGCGCCCATTTGTCATCCACAAGCTTGAGATCACCATTGTTGCATTGGAGCTCACCTTCATTGCATATCACACCATAGCCGTTCACCATCGACTTCCTCAAACAGCTTTAAAAGATTGCACTCTCTGAGGGCTCATCTCATCTGCGAAAGGATGATTCGTGATAGGCGAACAACAGAAGTTTCGAAACGGAAGAGGTTTGCTGTGTTTGTTCATTGCTTTGTTCATTTGAATCTTCTTTGTTTCTCTATTCTGTTGATGTTTGGGTCATCTATTATTCATTTGATTGATCACTATTTTACCCTCACATTTTTGGCGCCAGAAAGCTTTTGACCATCTCAAAGCCTATCAACAGATGATGTCAAGAAGCTACAACCACAAGGTTAGACCAAGATGCTTCAAGGTTGGGGACCTCATCCTAAAAGAGAACCCTCGCAATCAGCAGGACAGAGAAAAGAAAGGTAAGTTCGAGCCTAACTGGCTTGGACCCTATGTAATTGTAGCGGCTTACAGATCGGGGGCATATCAGTTGGCCACATCAGAAGGTGAGTTGTTTGATGACCCAATCAACAGCATGCACCTTCGCCGGTTCTATACCTAAGAGAACCCCAGTGCAAGGGGGTACAATAAAGTCAAAAAATCAAAAAATAAAAAAAATCAAAAAAGTTACAAAGAGAAAATACAAAAAAATCAAAAAAAAATAGCAAGCATGCAAAAAAATCATCCTTTGGTGAAAACCTGGCAAACAGGCGCCTTGGATAGGTATCATGGTGAAAACCTGGCAATCAGGCGTCATGTTACTTTCTAGCTTCTCGTGCAAATAAAAGCAAGTGATGAAAACCTAGTAAACAGGCATTACTTGTGACAAACCGCATTCTCCATCTTTGGGAATCCAATCACCTTGAGCCCATTCTCCCTCTATTTTCCTCATTTGACCCATATCCATCACACAATAAACACTTGACAGTTACCTATCATGGCTTGATACTCACCTTGTGGCCTTGTCGACCAAGGTTTTGTCCCATACCGTCTCCTCAATGTAAGCCTAGTGTAGTGTCTCTCGTCAGTGTCTGTGGTCTGAATCTGTGAACTACGTTGCCTCTGCACCATCACGTAGGCAAGGCCATTATTCTAATGCGCCCCCGAGGCTCCCATCTCTCCCAAAGTCCCATTCGTCTCCTTTCTTGTCTTCATTCTTGTCGTCTTTCTTCTAGTCCATCCATGGTCCATTAGGGTTTACCCCGAACTATGTTGCCTCTGCGTCGTCACATAGGCAAGACCATTTAGCAATGAGCCCCCGAGGCACTAGGTCAGTCCCTTAGGGTCAGTCTTCTCAATAAGGATTGTGCAACCTTCTCATCAAGTAAGCAAATGCAAGCAAACACCCGCACTTCAAGCAGACATCTCGACAATGAGCATCTTAACTTATCCAATGCAAAGCAAATACCCAAGGTCTTCTAAAATGATTTTATGCAAATTAAGGCAAGAAATAAACACATATCAACGCAAATATGCTTTTGTAGATTGGAACCTAGGGTTAAGTTACAGAGTCTTGATTTTTGCTATCATACCTTCCTATGCTACTCAAGGATGCCAAAAGCTAGAGATGCTATAATGGGGGCATGATTACTTTCGTTGTTTGTTGTTTGTGGATTAAACTTTAGTAATGTGAAGCCTTGTCTAAAGACATGATCGGCAAAAGATCATCGAGGACATCAAAAGTCTTACAGGAACGGGGGCAATCCTTGCTTGTTGAAATGCAAGAGGTACTCAGGTCATCTAGATTCAATTTTGACTAGATGCTTGTATTGACTTGTTAAATCACACTCCATGTAAGCGATACTCAGGTCATCTCGGTTCAATTATACCTCGATGCTTGTATTCACTTACAACATTTCAGGAAAGTACCAAAAAAAAAACAAAATGCCCAATGATGAAATAAAGCAATCTAAAAGCAAAGCATCCACCCTATATCCATTTATACATCCATACCATACCCCATGCAATAAAGATCCAACAAAGCAGAGTATCAATACAAATAAAAGCTTGTGAATCTTTCTATCGAGTCTTTCTTCTATCAATCAGATTTCTATCTATCATCATATCTTTCATCCTTGTCCAGTCAATCTGAGCAATGATCCAAATGCAAGGTCCATCCTTAATCCATACCAATCAAGTCAAGTCAATCTTGCACAAATGATCCACTCACAATCAGTGGTCTTGATCCTTGTCTGGTCGTAAACCAACTCGATCAGTTAATCAATCAATTGTCTTATACAGGATGTTGCATTGTCGAAATCAGACCAATACACGCGTCTTACACGACATGCTTCATTTCCTGGAACCAGACACTATCCTTCATGTTGCTCTAGGGATCCATCGTTCCCCACCATGACAACACGCATGTCGTGTTGGTCTAGGGATATATCGTTCCCCACCATGACAACACTATCGTATATCGTTATCAGTATATCATTGGTTTACTGCTTGACAGGGGCAATACCTTGTTTGTTCTTGTGTCATTTGTGCATACTTGCTTGCTTGCTTGTGTGTGTCATCATTCCATCTTGCATCGCATATCATTCGACTCTTTCTTCAACCGATTTCTTCATTCTAACCTATCCTAACCCCTTCGTCTTCGTGAGATTGTCCGTCTCCAAACCTTTCACCGTTTTTCCCCGTCCAATCTCCTGAGGGGGCATCCTATTGTCATTAAACCTGTACCAGGGGCAAACTGGGGCATGTATCATCATTCAGACTATCAATTTCTTTGAAGCAACGCTGTAAACTGCATTGCATCAAAGAGGGGCAAAATGTATACGCCTAAAAATGACACGAATCATCCTAAATAAATATTCTAAATATTTATTCCATTCTTCTATTAATTAAATAAATATTCTAAATTTATTTAATCAATTCACTATCCCATAATTAAATAAATTCTATTTACTTAATTAAAATTCTTCTATTTGTCCTTCACAATTAAATAATCATAAATTATTTAATTAATCCTATTTCCTCTATCCTAAGTTCTAAATTCAAAATTCCACATCACCTTTACACATCACCTTTTCCACCTCACCTTGTCCACCTCATCAGGTTGCACATGTAATTAAATATATTTTATATTTAATTACCTTATTTTCCCTCACCCACATGGCCTATTTCTTCTCCAATCAGAGGTTAGTTAACCAATCAATCAAATCTGTTAACTAACCTGTCAGTTGAGTCAAATCCTCAATCAATCCAGTCAGTTCCACAATCCACTCTTCTAACTGATCAATCAATTCTGTTAACAGACCAGTCAATGGAGTTAACTCTCCAATCAGTCTTGTCACATCCCACCTTTCATGATGGAGCTGGGACACTTGGCACGTTTCCACTGGTTGCACATTCCTCAACCATCCTCAGCCGTTGATCTTCATATCTCCTCTCAACTGTTGATTCATATTCCTCCAAGTCTATAAATGAAGCTTCATCCCTCCATTCTAATCATCCAGGCTTTTGACATCGTTACTCTGCAGAAATATCACCAGCGCGCCTTTGGCACCCATTTGTCATCCACAAGCTTGAGATCACCATTGTTGCATTGGAGCTCACCTTCATTGCATATCACACCATAGCCGTTCACCATCGACTTCCTCAAACAGCTTTAAAAGATTGCACTCTCTGAGGGCTCATCTCATCTGCGAAAGGATGATTCGTGATAGGCGAACAACAGAAGTTTCAAAACAGAAGAGGTTTGCTGTGTTTGTTCATTGCTTTGTTCATTTGAATCTTCTTTGTTTCTCTATTCTGTTGATGTTTGGGTCATCTATTATTCATTTGATTGATCACTATTTTACCCTCACAGTGACTTTTCAAGATTACATCTCTAAGTGCTTCAAATTTTAAGGTCAAATGTGACAAATTCTAAAAATTAGGGAAAACACTTCCACTTTTTGACCAAAAAGTGGACTCAACTTCTTACACACACCCACCTGTGGTTTAGGGAAAAACCCATCTTTCCTATGCATGTAAATTTGCATAGTTGAATCAGCTATATAGGGGTTTTATGCAAGCAAGTCATTCTTGACTTAGTGATAGCTTTTGGAGTCAAGATGATGAGTTGGGTTTGGTTGTTTATTTATTTTTAGTAGTTCATCTAGTTTGAACTTAATATCTATTTAGGTATAACCCTTTGAATATCCCTCTAAAGTCTAAGTTGAGCTCAAAGTGTAGAGGAGTCTACCCACTCCTATTAGTTGGCCAAAATCCCCCTTAACTTGTTGATAAACCTCTTCCTATCACCCTGATGACAATCCATGGCTTAGGTGATTTAGGAATGTTTTAGAGTTTTGGGTTGCGGCTATTTTGGGAACTAACACATCTTTATCCCCCTTGATGGGGGAGAGAAGACCACTTGAAGATTGACTAAAACATCCCCTTCCTATGAGTTTTCTATGAGCACACCATCCTCTCGCTGGTCCATTCCTATTGCTTCCATTCCTGTGTCAAAATGTGTAGAGAAATCCTCTTCTACATTTCTTACCTCAGAAGGTGATTCTAGGACCTTTGGTTCCTTTCTTATCCTTCTTGGTCCCTTCTCATGGGGTTTATCCCCTTCCAAGAAGTTCACCCCTTCCAAGAAAATTTCCTAAACCCATAGGCCTTCTAAGATTTCTATTTGTATCTTTTTGGGCATCTCCTCCTTCATCTCCATTAGAATACACATTCTTACTATGGATAGCTAGCAGTGGTTTTAGTTTGTTTTGACTTCCTGACATGTTCCCAGTGTATACCCTATCATCTCAATATTTCTAGTGCCCTATATTCCATCAGGAGGTTTAGGATTTAGACCCAAATTGGTAGAAAGGGTATCTTTTCGTTGCTTGTATCAAAATTTGGTTTCCATGGCTGGTAGTATATGGTTGTCCCTCCATACCTCCATAAATTATTCTGAAGCATTCTATCTTTGAAGCTTTTACTCTGAAATGAGAAAGCAAAAAACTCATCTCCTAAGTCCACCATTTCTTCCATATGAGGCTAGTTTTAGGTGACTCATTCCTTTAACTCATATACCAAGAAATGGTAAGATAGAACCTTACCTATTAAATTTGTTTTTTGAAGGACCTCTATTCTCTTATTAATAATTCCTTCTTGCAACTGGTCACTTACCTCTTGTTGTTCCTTCTTCCCGATTGTACTTGTTTGCAGTTTTGTTTAGGCTTGTACTACCACCTCCCTTCTCCTCCTAGGTTTCTTGAGATTCTTTTCTCCTTACAAGAAATTTTCTGACCAAATTTGTCACTCTTGCTCCTCTTTTGATGCCTTATTGTTCTCTGATTATGAAAGGATTTCCACGTCTTGCCTCCCTAGTTATAGGGTGGCTTAATACTCTTATTAAATTCTTGAGACATTTTGAACTCCTCTTGTTATCTCAGGGATATCCTTTCCCTCCAAAACTTACTCCTCCCCTTCCTTTGGTGTCATTCATTCTTAGTATAAACTGGTCTTTTTTCTACTGTGGGGTTACTGTGTTTTCTCCCTGTTAGATCTAGGGCACACAACTAAGGGGGGGTGAATCAGTTGTACAAAAACTTGCTTCTACTTCAAACACTTGATTCTTCTTTGTTAGTTAATAGCTTATTAGTTAACCATTCTTGAAAGTAATACACATAAACATAGGAGCAGATAAACATCAACATATTGGACACCAAGATTTTGACGTGGAAAACCCAGTTAAGGGAAAAACCACGGGGTGATTAACCCAAGGATTATTCTCTGTTAGAAGAATAAGAAAAATGGATGGTACATACCAATTAGGGCTCACTACTCGAGCACACTGCTCACAAGGAGGCACACTACCTACAAGAGACACACTGTCTACAAGATCATAAGTATTACAAACTTGAACTGGAGAATGACATCTTTACCATGCCTGGATCAATTCCATTTATGCCCAAAACTTCTGCTCTACTTTTCGTGCTCCTCTTCACTACCACACACTCATCATACCCAGACACACTGCAAAAAGAATTCACAATCCATTATTTATACAAGGCATCAACTTAGGAACAATCATCTAAGTCGGCAAACACCTACAAGATCATCTGCAAGACATGTAATACATCCGGTCGGCCAGACACAAGAAGAACACCAACAACCGGTGGTCATTACATCAAATCCAAACTCTAACTTCAATGCAGACTGCCAATAAGACTTGTGCATGATCCAAGGATCACCAAAACCTTTCCTAAGTCACCAAGAACATCCGCACTTTATCATCTCACTGGAATTCTTCTCTTCTTCATCTGGAACTTCAAGAACATAGTCTGTCGCCACTGTCACAATGAAACAGGTTCTTCCGGATCTCCAAACTATGTACAAACTGAGATGACACATCACAAGGACATCCCAAACACTTCTTCCAATCTGCAGAATAGGACAATGCACTTTCGGATCTCACCAGACCTTTTTGTAACACTCTATCACTCTGAAGCATCTTCTAGAACCGGTTCTACTTGATCGATCACAACTTCTTCATATCTTCATGTGGACCTCTAAAATATTAACTAGAACATCTCAAGACTCATATCTACAAACCCTTTAATCTGCATCCTCTGATCCTCAACCTATTGAGTACTTTGGCCTTCTTCTCATCACTGTTCTTCAATGTTCCTGATTGAGACTAATTTTCTCAATATCCTCAGCACACAGCTCATCCAATCCTTCTCATCAATGCAATATGAGTATGTTGACATCAATGACAACACTAGTTAACCTCATACTTGCAACAATCTCCCCCTTTGTCATTGATGGCAACATCTGATGTGAAAAACCATCAAGACAAGAACTTCTCCTTTCTGTCACAGCTCCCCCTATCAGCAACAACTCTTCACATGTCTTCTCTTTCTTTACTACTCCCCCTTTGATCAACAACCATGTTTTAACCATGTTTTTCACATGTCTTCTCTCCCCCTTTGACATCAATGGAAAAGGGCTCATACTTGCAATTTCAACACATCAGAATCATACTAGCTGCTCCCCCTGAGTAGCAGCTCCCCATCACCAATCCGGATCACAAGATATGACTGTGAAATCCACCAAACTGATGCACATCAGTGCATCCTAGTTCATCACCGGAGGGGCCATGACCCCTAACTTCTCCCTGAGATACTCAAAAGAGTCCTTGGGAAGAGGTTTAGTAAAGATATTTGCAATCTGATCCTTAGAGGGTACATACTCCAATCTGACTTCATCCTTGTTCACTTGTTCTCTCAAAAAGTGAAACTTGATAGATATGTGCTTAGTCTTAGAATGCAACACTGGATTCTTAGAAATATTTATTGCACTTGAGTTATCACAGAAAATTTTGATAGGCTCCTCATATTCTACTTTAATGTCTCTTAACATCTGCTTCATCCATAAAATTTGAGTGCAACTACCTGCTGCAGCAATGTATTCTGCTTCAGTTGTAGAAAGAGATATTACCTCTTGTTTCTTGCTTAGCCAAGAAACCAACCTTTTTTCCAAAAAGAATGCTCCTCCACTTGTACTCTTCCTATCATCCACATCTCCTACCCAATCTACATCTGTATATGCATGAAGAGAAAAATCCTGATCTCTAGGATACCATAGGCCATACTCAATTGTTCCTTTTAAGTACCAAAAAATTCTTTTGATTGCCATGATATGAAACTCTCTGGGATCCGCCTGGAATCTTGCCACAAGACCAACAACCTGCATTATATCTGGTCTAGTCTAAGTGAGATACAACAATCCACCAATCATTGATCTATACTTTGTCTAATCTACCTTAGGAGAGTCATCATCTTTGCTCAACTTGCATCCAGTTGCCATGGGAGTATTCATTGGCTTTGAATCTCAAACTCACTTTTCATCTGATTTGCAAAAGTTTTACACATACTATCTCTTCCTCCAAAAATGATATCATCCACAAACACTTCAACAATTAAGATGTTTTCATGATCAATTTTGAAATATAAATTACTGTCAGCAGTACTTTTGTTGAAATCAATCTTCAAAAGATGTTTATAGAGTCTTTCATACCATGCTCTTGGGGCTTGCTTTAGTCCATACAGTGCCTTTTTTAATTTGCAGACCATATCACCATGTTCTGATAACTGAAATCCATTTGGTTGTTCAATGTACACCTCTTCTTCTAAATCACCATTTAGGAAAGTAGATTTGACATCCATCTGATACACTTCGAAATCTTTAAAGGTAGCAAATGCAAGAAATAGTCTGACTGCTTCAATTCTTGCCACCAAAGCAAAGGTTTTCTCAAAATCAATCCCTTCTATTTGAGAGTAGCCTTTGCAGACTAATCTGGCTTTATTTCTGATTATTTCACCAACTTCATTTAATTTGTTCCGAAAGACCCATTTGGTTCCAATCACATTCTTGTCTCTAGGTCTGGGAACAAGATCCCAACTGTGATTTTTCTCAATTTGCATCAACTCTTCCTCCATTGCATTGGTCCAGTTTTCATCATTACAGGCTTCATTTATTGTCTTAGGTTCAATCTTTGAAATCAGACAACATTCATCTAAATTTTGAGCAATTCTCCTCCTTGTTTGCACTCCTTTACTTTTGTCACCTATGATCTGATCTTCAGAATGATTTAGAGTTACATACCTTGGAACTTTGGGAATTTCTTGCAGCTCTAATTCTTGATCAATCTCATTGACACTTATCTCTTCTTCCTGTCTTACCAAATCATCTTGACTTTGTTTCCCAGAGGGGGCTTGGATACTTTGAATCTGAAGATCATCTTCATCATATTCATAAAACCTTGAGGGCTTCTCAACTCCTTCATCAACTTTCACATTTGTACTTTCTATCATCTTTCTCAGTCTCTTGTTGTAACACCGGTATGCTTTGCTTTGAGTGGAGTAACCCAAGAAAATTCTTTCATCACTTCTAGCATCAAACTTTCCTAGATCTTCATCTCTTTTGATGTAACATTTGCTACCAAATACTCTGAAATATCTCACAATAGGAGTGACACCAAACCAAAGTTCATAAGGAGTCTTACCGGTATTGCTTCTGATTTGAACTCGATTGAGAGTGTAGACTGCAATGCTGACAGCTTCTCTCCAAAACATCTGACGAACATTTGCTTCCATCATCATTGTCCTGGAAGCTTCCTGGATGGTCTGGTTCTTTCTCTCTACTACTCCATTCTGCTGTGGAGTCCTAGGAGCAAACAACTATCTCTTTATACCATGCTTCTCACAAAAGTCTATGAATTCACTGGATGTGAATTCACCACCTCTATCAGACCTTAAACATTTCAATTTCAGTCTGGTTTGATTCTCTACCATAGCTTTGAAGATTTTGAACTTCTCAAAGGCTTCTGATTTCTCTTTTAGAAAGGTAACCCACATCATCCGAGAATGATCATCAATCAATAACATGAAGTATCTATCACCTTGCACACTCTTGACTCTTGTCGGACCACATAGATCAGTATGAACTAATTCCAATAATCTAGTAGAGGACTGATCCTTGCTTTTGAAAGAGACTCTGCTCTGTTTACCTAGCTGACATTCTTTACACAAACTATTTGTAGGTTTCACCAATTTTGGAAGATCTCTTACAGCCTGAGTATTGCTTATCTTGATGATGTTATCAAAATTTACATGACACATCCTTCTATGCCATAACCAACTCTGATCAATTTGAACAAACAAACAACTTTTATTGGAACCAACTAGATGGAAGATATTACCTTTTGTTTGAGTACCAGATGCAATCTCAGTTTTGAAACTTTCAAAGATCCTGCATCTTCCATTTTTGAAACTGAGATCATAACCTTTGTCTACCAACTGTCCAACACTGAGAAGATTGTGCTTCAATCCTTCAACATATAGTACATTACCAGTTTTGCTCTTTCCATCAAAAGAAATAGTTCCCCTACCTCTGATTCTACTAGCAGAATTATCACCAAACTTTACCATTCCTCCTTTATACCTTTCCAAATCTAAGAACTTGTTCTTGTCACCTGTCATATGGTGAGAACATCCACTGTCAATAACCCAATCATCCTTTTCTTCAACTTGGGCAGTGAAAGCTCTTTCTACAACCTTATGATTGACAGATTCAGAGGATATTGGATCTTCTTCCTTGATGGCAATAAACACCCATTCATTTCTGGATTTGTTTCCTATTTCTGATTCATCATCTGTTACTCCTTCATTATCATCTTCTTCATGAACATAATAATAGTTCTTTTGGAACCTTTGTCTGTTAGAATTTGACCTTGCAGATCTTTCCGGACATCTTGAAGCAAAGTGACCAATCTTATTGTAGTTGAAGCACTTAAAGGGTAATTTTCCTTCATACTTACCAGATCCTCTTGGCAGTCTCTTTGCAATGAGAGCTTCAAGATGAGCTATTTCTGCTTCTTCCTCTTCCATGTCTCTTCTTGCTTGATCATACCATGATAGCTTCCTTGAAGAGTTTTCTCCCAGATCAAATCTTTGTTTGCCTTTCACATATGTACTGGCTTTGAATGCAGATTCAGTCTTGGGGGGAACATCTCCAAACTCAGTCATCTCAAATGCAGCCAGTTTGCCAGCCAATTGTTCTCTTGTGACAGTTGTATGGGCTCTAAATTCATCAATGGCAGCAACCTTGATTTTGTAGGTAGTAGGAAGGGATCTGAGAATTTTGCAAACAATCTCATTTTTATCCAGAGTTCCACCAGCATTCCTAATTCCACACACCAGCTCATTTACTCTTGGCATAATGTAGTGATGTTTTCATCATCTCTCATCTTTAATCTTTCAAATTTCCCTTTGAGACTTTACAACCTTGCACTCTTAACAAACTCATCTCCTTCATGCAGAAGTTCCAGTTTAACCCAGATCTCATAGGCAGTTGGCAGGTCAATAACATTTGAGAGTTCTAAGTCAGTCAATGTGCTTAGAAGAGCTTCTTTGGTCCGTATATTGTTTTCAGCATCTGTGATTTCATTTAGAGTTGTCGGACCACCCTGTGGAGGTACATATGATTTTGTAACCATGGACAAGTATGCTTTTCCCATACACTCCAAGTGACATTTCATGCGACCTTTCTAGAGAGAGAAGTTGGTTCCATCAAACTTCAGACTATCCTTCTTATATGACGACATCCTGGATCTCCTCAAGCGGTTAAGCTCCTTTTAGAGGAACTTAGCTCTGATACCAATTGTTAGATCTAGGGCACACAACTGAGAGGGGGGGTGAATCAGATGTACAAAAACTTGCTTCTACTTCAAACACTTGATTCTTCTTTGTTAGTTAATAGCATATTAGTTAACCATTCTTGAAAGAAAAACACATAAACACAAGAGCAGATAAACATCAACATATTGGACACCAAGATTTTGACATGGAAAACCCAGTTAAGGAAAAAACCATGGAGTGATTAACCCAAGGATTATTCTTTGTTAGAAGAATAAGAAAAATTGATGGCACATGCCAATTAGGGCTCACTGCCTGAGCACACTGCTCACAAGGAGGCACACTGCCTACAAGAGACACACTATCTACAAGATCATAAGTATTACAAACTTGAACTAGAGAATGACATCTTTACCATGCCTAGATCAGTTCCATTTACGCCCAAAACTTCTGCTCTGCTTTTCGCGCTCCTCTTCGCTACCACACACTCATCATACCCAGACACACTACAAAAAGAATTCACAATCCATTATTTATACAAGGCATTGACTTAGGAACAATCATCTAAGTCACAAAACACCTACAAGATCATCCGCAAGACGTGTAATACATCCGGTCGGCCAAACACAGGAAGAACACCAACAACCGGTGGTCATTACATCAAATCCAAACTCTAACTTCAATGCGGACCACCAATAAGACTTGTGCATGATCCAAGGATCACCAAAACCTTTCCTAAGTCACTAAGAACATCCACACTTTATCAGCTCACTGGAATTCTTCTCTTCTTCATTCGAAACTTCAAGAACACAGTCTGTTGCCACTGTCACAATGAAATAGGTTCTTCTGGATCTCCAAACTATGTACAAACTGAGATGACACATCACAAGGACATCCCAAACACTTCTTCCAATCCGCAGAATAGGACAATGCACTTCTAGATCTCACCGGACCTTTTTGTAACACTCTGTCACTCCGGAGCATCTTCAAGAACTGGTTCTACTTGATCAATCACAACTTCTTCATATCTTCATGTGGACCTCTGAAATCTTAACTAGAACATCTCAAGACTCATATCTACAAACCCTTTAATCCGTATCCTCTGATCCTCAACCTATTGAGTACTTTGGCCTTCTTCTCATCACTG
The DNA here is from genome assembly GCA_027924645.1 of Cunninghamia lanceolata. Taxonomy (NCBI): domain Eukaryota; kingdom Viridiplantae; phylum Streptophyta; class Pinopsida; order Cupressales; family Cupressaceae; genus Cunninghamia; species Cunninghamia lanceolata. Next base: position 9,936,765 of record BSBN01000815.1, on the reverse strand, counting down.
TTCTTCACTGTTCTTGATTGAGACTAATTTTCTCAATATCCTTAGCACACAGCTCATCCAATCCTTCTCATCAATGCAATATGAGTATGTTGACATCAATGACAACACTGGTTAACCTCATACTTGCAACACTCCCTCCAACCCAACTCTTGCTCCTTAAACTATTATGTATGTCTCCATCCCAACATTTATATTTAAAATAAGTCTATGAGTTCCTTTCAATCCTGAAGCTCCCATTGATCTTCCTCCCCTCATTCCATCCCTACATGTTTGAGAAGTCTCTCTCCCTATCACAGCCCCACCATTCCAGTTCCTGGTATTTCTTTCCATATCTCATAGCCATCGAATCATTAATCAATTGCATCCTTCCTTACTCTAAAACTAATATCTAGTAAACCTTGGATTATAGGTTAAGAATTTATTCTTAAAAGGTTATCTTAGTGAAAAATTTCATAGGAAGAATATTAAATGTCCAAAGGTTAGTAAGGAACTCTTATGTTTAAAGTTTGGTTTTAAGTTACAAATGCCAAATGGTCTTAGTGGATGCAATGAATTTGTAATGACACAATGTTCATTTCCCTATGCAGAGGTTGTATAGATGTATTTCCTATTAGGTTTAGTTTCCCAGAGCATTTGCAAGTAATCTATTGGAATTAGTGTCCTTTTGTTTTAGTGTCCTTTTGTTTCATTGGAAATGATTTACCCATTATTAATAACTGATCTAGGTTTCCTTCAATGGTTAATTTTTCTTGGAGTTGTACATTGCCTTCCCCATTTTCCTATCATATGTTGGATTGTCCAAAAAATATAAAAAATCTAAGTAGGGAGTTTTAAGTCATTTTTAGTGTTTTCTGTAAAGTTGTGAAGTTTTATTAGACTACTAGACATTTCCTTTCACTTCACCTCTAGTATTGACCTCCTATCTCGCTTAAAATCCCCTCAAATTTCATCAGGCGCTTCATTTCTTTTCATTTTCCCACTCTACAAAATCCTTCTAGAATACTAGATGTATTATGCCCATTCAATATCATATTCTCTCTTTCTTCCCACGTGAAAGTTCTGTAGAACTCTACAAGTACTTCATTTCTTCCATTTCCCTAGATTTTCAAACATTGAAAAATCCCAACAATGTACTAGACTTCCAACTTTTAGTTCCAATATCTAGTCCTCACTTTCTTTCTCATGTAATTTTTTTGTAAAACTCTATCGAGTCCTTGGTCTTTTTTCTTTACACCCATTTCTTCTAGTTTGCAAAATCCCACTGGATTATCAAACATCATATTTCAAGTTTTGATATCTAGTTCTCCCATCCAGTCTCTATGTAATTCCAATAGTTATCTTGTTCAATATTTCCTCTCTTTGTTTCCTATACTTAGCATTTTATGAAATTCTGGTGGACTCTAATTTTCCTCCCATTCCCAAACCTTCAAACCTTCATCCTACCTCTACATTTTTTCCTTTCATATTCCTTTCCATTTGTAAAGTCTCCTCTTGGAACTAAATATTTCTACATTTGGTCCTCTATGTCTTTCCTACATTTCACCTGTTGGAGCCCAAAATTAACAATTCCTAAATGCCTTATTCTATCCCAGAAAACCTAGAAAAGTTCATCAAAGTCCCCACCTTTCACCTTTCAATTTCAAAACCCATCTTTTATATCTGATTAGAGATTATTTTTAATGGGTTCCCTTCATAAAATCCTTTAAGTATATACTTCCCTAGCCTATTTTTTTCTCCCTTACTGAAATTCTGCCAATTTTTGCCTTTTGTCGACAAATTGGCAAAATCCCAAACTAACAAACTAGTTCGCCAATTTGAAGTTTTGTTGGTTTGCTGACAATAGGATTCACCAACAAAAGAAAATGGAGGTAGCCATGACAAGAAGAAAAGTGTCTATAGGGCAAAGGAAAGGGTGCACATAAGGCCCTTTGTCATTGAAATCTTGAGTTACCAAACTCAAGAGTTCGTTGATAGCTATATTTTCTGACTAAGGGCTGAGGCAGGAGAGAAACTGGCTAGGCAGGGACATTCTTGTTTCAACAAATTCACCGACCAAGAGGGAAAGTAGTTGAAAGGGTGCTAAGTTTAGAAGGGTACATTTTTCTAACAAAGCCAAACAATGACAATAAGATCATTGAAAACTGCAGAGTTCTGCAAAATAGATTTTTTCTAATAAAAGGCAAAAATGACTAAGGAAGATTTAAGCTAAAGGGGGCTTCGTCGGCTAACTAGGGGAAATTGAAACTTTGCAAGAGGTTTGAGTATTTCGATATTCACTGATAAGGCAATAAGACAAAGATCTGACGCACTTTCATTAGTTCGCAATGTAGAGGAGTTACCGATAGAAGGGCTCAAGCTTGGTTCGGTAAAACCAAAATTCACCAACAAGGATAAAGAATGAAGAGGAAGAAGCCGGCTTGTTTGGTAAAATGTGAATTTGCTGACAAAGGGGCCAAGTATGTGGAAAAGTTAAGGTTTGTAAAAGGTCACATTTACAAATAAGGGAAAAAAAGAAGGTGAAAAGATAGAAGTTAGGAAAAAGGCAAATTTGTTGATAAGGGTGAAAATAACCAAGGCCAAATGGTTTGTAAAAGTCATGTTTTACTAGCCAAGGAGAGTGAAAGTTAAGGTTCAAAAAATTAAAGATTTGTTGATAAAGGGGTGATAAAGGAGGCAAGTTTTGAAATGCATGAATTCACTGATAAAGTAGAGATATGAAAAGGTGGCCTAGTTTAGCAAGATCACCTTTTTCCAACTAATGGGCTGATGGAGCAAAAAAGGGTGAGGAAGACAAAGTTTGGCAAATTGGAGATTTGTTGATGAAAGGCAAAAGTCGTCAAAGTTAGAAAATGATGTAATTTTCCAACTAAGGAGATAGAGATAGAGTTCGGTAAATTGAAGATTTGTCGACAAAAGGGGAAATGTGGTCTTGGTTCATGAAAGATGAGTTTTGCCGATAAGGAGAAAGAAGGTGCAAAAGGGATGAGTTTTTGCTAGAAGATTTTTGTCGTTAAGGAAAAATTAAAATGTAAAGCATGAATTTATAAAGTGTAAAAGCTCTTAAATTTTAAAGTGTTGTAAAATCTTTATATACACTTTGGGAAGACTCTTATTTTAAATGCCTTTCTACTCCTCGGCTGCCATGAAGGCATTAATTGATTGCAGATATCAGGGTGGTTGTTGGAATAGTGTCTATATGTATGTGCGCAGGTACCCAATTTCAATGGAAGGTGTAGTGTGCTAGTGACCAATCATGTGCGGTATCCTCAAGGACCAAAATTAGTATGCAGGGCATGGACACCCAAAAATATGTCAATTCTTCTGATAAAGACCATGCACCACATATATTACAGTGGTTTCTTATTGACTAAATTTTCTAGCATCTAGGGGTTGCATTATATGTGCCAAATTGCTATATATACATTAAATAAAGACATTCTTAAGATTGGTCACAGAGCCAATTGTCTAGTCTAGGAGCACCTAAGGATTTTCTCTAGCATCAACACATGATTTGTCTAGTCTGTTAGTGAAGGGATATGTTCAGTATAGAGTAGGAAGGTTATGTAAAGTAGTTTTGAATGTAATGGTATGTCTCCACGGGAGTTTGTAATGATTTTGCTAAATATAATCGTAGTTATGTATTTCCCTTTTCTACATTTGCTAGTATGATTGTAATAGATGTCTTGAAATGTGTGACAACATCTAAGTTAATACAAGGCTTTGTATTTGCCATCCTTTTTCTGCATAAATTGCAGTTCTTTTTTGGATTATTAAGTATGTTCATTGTATGAAGATCTAACTAAAGTCATATATATAACTATATGTCTAGTTTTGTTGATCCTTTACTGTGTATTTCCTTTCCTCCTTGCATTCTACAACTCTATTTCCCAATGGAATAGGCATCGGTCCATATTGGAGAGGGACCAATCACTCTTTAAAATCAAACAAATCATTCACCTATGGTTTAAGGGGAAAACCCATCTTTCTTGTGCATGTACATTCACACTATTGAATTAGCTATATAGGGGTTTTGTGAAAGCCAGTCATTCTTGACTTAGTGATAGCTTTTGGAGTCAAGATGATGTGTTGGGTGTGGTTGTTCATTTATTTTTAGTTGTTCATCTGGTTTGAACTTAATACCTATTCAAGTATGCCCCTTAGATTATCCCTCCAAAGTTTAAGTTGAGCATGAAGTGTAGACGAGTCCACCAACTCTTGTTAGTTGGCCAACATCTCCCTTAACTTGTTGATAAACCTCTTCCTATCACCCTGACGACAATCCCTGGCCTAAGTGATTTAGGAATGTTTTCATTTTTTGGGTTGCAGTCATTTAGGGAACCAACATTTTGGCGTTGTTGCCAGGGAGGATTTGAATGGTCAAATAAATTTGAAGACCCCTGTTTGTAGCTATTGTTGGGTGTAGTTTGTTGTGTGTGTAAGTTGGCAGCCCGTCAACTTATGCCAATATATTGGTGTCATTGCCAAAGATAGTAATGTGCTCCAGGTTATAAAGATTTGAAGACTCTGCTGGTGTGAGCAACCTAGATTTAGTTTTGAAGCCTTGAAGATTGTCATGCTTCAAGGGATTTCCTCATTCAGTATGGTGGTTACTTTATTGTCAAAAGAAATAATGTCTTGTTGATGTGTGCATGTTTCAAGGAGACTACAGCTAGTTAAGGTACATGTTTTTCTTCCTACCTTGACCATGGTTTCTTTCTTAGTAAATGAAAATATTGTTTGCTTTCCTTTTTACTACACATGTGGTTTGTAGTTGGTCATGGCCAACTGGTATGAACATTGATAACCTAAGGAGGATGCTTCTTGTGCATCTTCTTATCTTGTAGACCCTAGGAACTATATGGCCTTTGACCATCTAGGCAATGCATTTTCCAATTATAGCCTGATGAATTTTACAAACATAGACTTTTTTGAGCCCTTACCTAATAGAAATGAGTTCAATAGGCTGCAATATGAAATTGCAAAAGAAAACCAATTGCTTGTGTCTTTGGTGTAGCAAGAAAAAGAATTAGAAAGTGAAATCAGGCTATGTCGATCCAGGCCGTAGTCTAGTTCTTCTCCTGTTGTTCACAATTGCTCTTTTCCTCCTCCTCCCCGTATTGCAAATGAAAATACATACAAACAGTTGGACCTCTCATGGGTCAATTATGAGCAGCAATCCATGCTCAAGAAGATTTACAATCAGATCTACCTTTATTAGATGGGTGTGAGATTTATGATGGGAAGGTGGACATTGATGTATTTTTAGATTTCATGGACAAGTTCCAGTTTGAAGATGAGGATATGTGGATGAGAGTTTTTGTAAGATCTCTGTGTGGAGTAGTACAGAAGTGGCTGGTTAGTTTCGCTAACGAGCATTTTGCTTCCTAGGACCAATTGGTGGCTACATTTGAAGACTTTGCAAATAGTCTAGACCCTATGTTTCTTATCCAAGTACTAGAAGATATTAGAAGGTAGGAAGGAGAATCTAGCATGGAGCTTAGCCACAAATTTGTGTTGGCCTTGTCTCACATCCTAGAAAAATTTAGACCTGATCTTCCTATGTGTATTAACATGTATTTACAGGTTTATGATGCTACTTTAAGCCCATTTTCTATACGAGAGGAATTCAATCTAGTGAGTATGCAATAGGCATACTTGTTCATTGATTATGTTGACAAAGTTAAGCAGGATATGATTGCAAAATCTATATCCTCAAATGCAAAGGTAGTTGATAATGAATAGGTTGTTATAGATAGCAAGGATGTGGGTGTTTCATGTGATCTAGAAACAATGTCAAGTGATGATTGTGTGTGTAGAAGGGTAGAGGAAGGTGTTGGTGTAGTATATGGCAAAGATTTAGATGAAAATAGTAGTGAATACACCTACCTTCGATTGGATCAGTCATCAGTGGATGATGAAAATGAACAAATCAATGATGGCTTCCAATCTGGTGAAGAAAGTTATGACTCTGCTACCTATTGTAATATTGCAAACTACCTGGAAGGTATGTATGCAAGTGAAATGTTGAATGATTTTGTTCATGTAGTTGATTATATAGAGTGTGCATATATTGATGAAGCAAATGATGATGAAGAGATGACCATAAGGGATAATGCCCTTTATGAAGAGCATACAGGTCCGTCAAATAGGAAAAAATTTATTTTCATTGGTACATGGATAATCCTCTTTTTGAAGATGACTTTGAGCTCAGTGAATTTGAGTTGTCATGTTTGGAAGTGGAGAGTTTTATGCAATATGACACATCTACATGTGTACAGCAAGTGGACAGAGAAGGAATACAAAATGATGTTGAGGGTGAACAAGAGACCGGTAAATTCTTGTTTGGTATGTTACTCTTATTTTTCCCTAATGATGACCTTGAGGTCATTGGCACTTGTTTGCATGAGGATGACATGAGTTATGCTTCAGATGAACATCATGAAGGCATTGCTACAACAACAAGTGATTTTGACGTAACTATTTCCCATTATGAAGACTATGTCACAAATGATTTTCTAAAGCTTTGTTTGGGGCGGTTATCGCTTATTGATGTGGATCATGTTGAGAGCATATTTTTGAGCTCATTGGTTGGGCATGTTAACATTGGAGCTCAATCTAGTCCTCACTTTCTTTCTCATGTAATTTTTTTGTAAAACTCTATCGAGTCCTTGGTCTTTTTTCTTTACACCCATTTCTTCTAGTTTGCAGAATCCCATTGGACTATCAGACATCATATTTCAAGTTTCAATATCTAGTTCTCCCATCCAGTCTCTATGTAATTCCAAAATTTATCTTGTTCAAGATTTCCTCTCTTTGTTTCCTCTACTTAGAATTTTATGAAATTCTAGTGGACTCCAATTTTCCTCCCATTCCCAAACCTTCAAACCTTCATCCTACCTTTGTATTTCTTCCTTTCAAATTCCATTCTATTTGTAAAGTCTCCTCTTGGAACTAAAAATTACTACATCTGGTCCTCTGTGTCCTTCCTACATTTCACCTATTGGAGCCCAAAATTAACAATTCCTAAATGCCTTATTCTACCCCAGAAAACCCTAAAAAGTTCATCAAAGTCCCCACCTTTCTCCTTTCAATTTCAAAACCCATCTTTTTATCCGATCAAAGATTATTTTTAATGGGTTCCCTTCATAAAATCCTCTACATATATGCCTCCCTAGCCTTTTGTTTTTCTCCCTTACTAAAATTTTGCCAATTTTTGCCTTTTGTCAACAAACCGGAAAAATCCTGAACTAACAAACTAGTTTGCCAGTTTGAAGTTTTACCGGTTCACCGACAACAGGATTCACCAACAAAAGGAAATGGAGGTAGCCACAACAAGAAGAAAAGTGTCTATAGGGAAAAGGAAAGGGTGTACATAAGGCCCTTTGTCATTGAAATCTTAAGTTAACAAACTCAAGAGTTTGCCAATAGCTATATTTTCTGACTAAGGGCTGAGGCAGGAAAGAAAATAGCTAGGTAGAGAGGTTCTTGTTTTGCCAAATTCACCGACTGAGAGGGAAGGGTGCATTTTTTTTACAAAGGCAAACAATAAAGATAAGATCATCGAAAAACTGCAAAGTTCTGCAAAATAGAGTTTTGCCAATAAAAGGCAAAAATGACTAAGGAAGATTTAAGATAAAAGGGGCTTCGTCAACAAACGAGGGGAAATTGAAACTTGGTAAGAGGTTTGAGTATATAGATATTCGCCGATAAAGTGATAAGACAAAGATCCGACACGCTTTCATTAGTTCGCAATGTGGAGGACTTGTCGATAGAAGGTCTTAGGCTTAGTTCAGTAAAAGCAAAATTTGCCAACAGGGATAAAGAATGAAGAGGAAGGAGCCAGCTAGTTCAGAAAAATGTGAATTTGCTGACAAAGGGGCCAAGTATGTAGAAAAGTTAAGGTTTGTAAAAGGTCACATTTATAGATAAGGCAAATAAAAAAAGTGAAAAGATAGAAGTTAGGCAAAAGGCAAATTTGCTGATAAGGGTGAAAATAACCAAGGCCAAATGGTTCATAAATGTCATGTTTTGCCAGCCAAGGAGAGTGAAAGGTAAGGTTTGGAAAATTAAAGATTTCTTGATAAAGGGTTGATAAAGGAGGTTAGTTTTGAAATGCACAAATTCACTGATAAAGTAGAGATAGGAAAAGGTGGCCTAGTTTAGCAAGATCACCTTTTGCCGACTAATGGGCTGATGGAGTAGAAAAGGGTGAGGAAGAAAAAGTTTGGCAAATTGGAGATTTGTTGATGAAAGGCAAAAGTCGTCAAAGTTAAAAAATGATGTAATTTTCCAACTAAGGAGATAAAGATAGAGTTCAGTAAATTAATGATTTTTTGACATAAGAAGAAATGTGGTCTTGGTTCGTGAAAGATGAGTTTCACCGATAAGGAGAAAGAAGGTGCAAAAGGGACGAGTTCTCACTAGAAGATTTTTGCTCATAATGAAAAATTAAAATGTAAAGATCAAATTTAAAGCATGAATTTATAAAGTGTAAAAGCTCTTAAATTTTAAAGTGTTGTAAAAGCTTTATATACACTTTCGGCAAACTCTTATTTTTAAATGTCTTTCTACTCCTCGATTGTCATGAAGGCATGAATTGATTACAGATATCAGGTGGTTGTTGGAATAGTGTCTATCTGTATGTGCACATGTACCCAATTTCAATGGAAGGTGTAGTGTTCTAGTCACCATATCTTGTGCAGTATCCTCAAGGACCGAAATTAGTATGCAGGGCATGGGCACCCAAAAATCTATCAATTCTTCTAATAAAGGCCATGTGTCAAATTTACTACAGCAGTTTCTTGTTGGGTAAATTTTCCAGCGTCTAGGGGTTGCATTGTATGTGCTTAATTGCTATATATACATGAAATGAAGACATTCTTAGGGTTGGTCACTGAGCCAATTGTCTAGTTTGGGAGCACCTAAGGATTTTCTCTAGTATCAACACATGATTTGTCTAGTCTGTTAGTGAAGGGATATGTTTAGTATAGAGTAGGAAGGTTATGTAAACTAGATTTGAATTTAATGGTATGTCTCCATGGGAGTTTGTAATGATTTTGGTAAATATAATCGTAGTTATGTATTTCCCTTTGCTACATTTGCTAGTATGATTGTAATAGATGTCTGGAGATGTGTGACATCATCTAAGTTAATACAAGGCTTTGTATTTACCGTCCCTTTGTTGCATAGATTGCAATTCTCTTTTGGATTATTAAGTATGTCCATTGTATGAAGATCTAACTGAAGTCATATATGTGAATATATGTCTAGTTTTGTTGATCCTTTACTGTGTATTTCCTTTCCTCCTTGCATTCTATGACTCTATTTCCCAATGGAATAGGCATCGGTTCATATTGGAGAGAGACCAATCACTCTTTAAAATCAAACAAATCATTCACCTATGGTTCAAGGGAAAAAACCATCTTTCTTGTGCATGTACATTCTTACAGTTGAATTAGCTATATAGGGGTTTTGTGATAGCCAGTCATTCTTGACTTACTAATATCTTGTGGAGTCAAGATGATGTGTTGGGTTTGGCTGTTTATTTGTTTTTAGTTGTTCATATGGATTGAAATTAATACCAATTCAGGTATGCCCCTTGGATTATCCCTCCAGAGTTTAAGTTGAGCTTGAAGGGTAGAGGAGTCCAACCACTCTTGTTAGTTGGCCAGCATCTCCCTTAACTTGTTGATAAACCTCTTCCTATCACCCTGACGATAATCCCTGACCTAAGTGATTTAGGAATGTTTTAGAGTTTTGGGTTGCAGTCATTTAGGGAACCAACATTTTGGCACCGTTGCTAGGGAGGATTTGAAAGGTCAAATAAATTTGAAGACCCCTATTTGCAAATATTGTTGAGTGTAGTTTGTTGTGTGTATAAGTTGGCAGCCCTTCAAGTTACGCAAATAGATTGGCATCGTTGCCGAAGATAGTAATGTTCTCCAGCTTATAAAGATTAGAAGACTCTGCTGGTGTGAGCAACCCATAATCAGTTTTGAAGCCTTGAAGATTGTCACACTTCAAGGGATTTCCTCATTCAGTATGATGGTTACTTTATTGTCAAAAGAAACAATGTCTTGTTGATGTGTGCATGTTTCAAGTAGACTACAACTAGTTAAGGTACATGTTTTTCTTCCTACCTTGATCATGGTTTCTTTCTCAGTAAAGGAACATGTTGTTTTCTTTCCTTTTTCCTACACATGTGGTTTGTAGTTAGTCATGGCCAACTGATATGAACATGGATACCCTAAGGAGGAAGCTTCTTGTGCATCTTCTTATGTTGCAAACCCTAGGAACTATATGGCCTTTAACCATCTAGGCAATGCATTTTCTAATTATAGCCCTGCGAATTTCACAAACCTAGACTTTTTTTAACCCTTGCCTAATAAAAATGAGTTCACGAGGCTGCAATATGAAATTGGAAAAGAAAAGTAATTACTTGTGTCTTTGGTGTAGCAAGAAAAAGAATTAGAAAGTCAAAATAGGCTATGTCGATCTAAGCTGCAGTCTAGTTCTTCTCCTGTTGTTCCCAGTTGCTCTTTTCCTTGTCCTCCCCCTATTGAAAATAAAAATACATACAAATAGCTGGACCTCTCATGGGTCAATTATGAGTAGCAATCCATGCCCAAGAAGATTTACAATCAAATTTGCCTTTATTTAATGGGTGTGAGATTTATTATGGGAAGGTGCACATTGATGTATTTTTAGATTTCATGGACAAGTTCTAGTTTGAAATGAGGATATGTGGATGAGAGTTTTTGTAAGATCTCTATGTGGAGTAGCACGGAAGTGGCTGGTTAGTTTCCCTTACCAGTATTTTGCTTCCTTGGATCAATTGGTGGCTACATTTGAAGACTTTGCAAATAGACTAGACCCTGTGTTTCTTGTCCAAGTATTAGAAGATATTAGAATGTAGGAAGGAGAGTCTAGCATGGAGGTCAGCCACAGATTTGTGTTGGCCCTATCTCACATCCCAAAAAAATTTAGACCTGCTCTTCCTATGTGTATTGGCATGTATCTATGGGTTTATGATGCTACTTTAAGCCCATTTTCTATACAGGAGGATTTCAATCTAGTGGATATGCAATAGGTATACTTGTTCATTGATTATGTTGGCAAAGTTAAGTAGGATATGATTGCAAAATCTATTTTCTCAAATGTAAAGGTGGTTAATAATGAATAGGTTGTTATAGATAGCAAGGATGTGACTGTTTAATGTGATCTAGACACAATGTCAAGTGATGATTGTGTGTGTAGAAGGGTAGAGGAAGGTGATGGTGTAGTTTATGACAAAGATTTAGATGAAAATGGTAGTGACTACACCTAACTTCTATTGGATTAGTCATCAGTGGATGATGAAAATAAACAAATCAATGATAGCATCCAATCTGGTGAAGAAAGTTATGACCCTACTACCTATTGTAATATTGCAAACCTCCTGGAAGGTATGTATGCAAGTGAAATGTCAAATAATTTAGTTCATGTAGTTGATTATATAGAGTGCATATATTGATGAAGCAAATGATGATGAAGAGATGAGCATAAGGGATAATGCCCTTTATGAAGAGCATGCATGTTCGTCAGATAGGACAATTTTTTATTTTCATTGGTGCATGGATAATCCTCTTTTTGAAGATGACTTTAGGCTCAGTGAATTTGAGTTGTCATGTTTGGAAGTGGAGAGTTTTATGCAATATGACACAGCTACATGTGTACAGCAAGTGGACAGAGAGGGAATACAAAATGATGTTGAGGGTGAACAAGAGACCAGTTTCTTGTTTGGTATGTTACTCTTATTTGTCCCTAATAATGACCTTAAGGTCATTGGCACTTGTTTGCATGAGGATGACATGAGTTAGGCTTCAGATGAACATCATGAAGGCATTGCTACAATGACAAGTGATTTTGACATAACTATTTCCCATTATGAAGACTATGTCACAAATGATTTTCTAAAGCTTTATTTGGGTCAATTATCGCCTATTGATGTGGATCATGTTCAAAGCATATTTTTGAGCTCATTGGTTGGGCCTATTAACATTGGAGCTCAATCTAGTCCTCACTTTCTTTCTCATGTAATGTTTTTGTAAAACTCTATCAAGTCCTTGGTCTTTTTTCTTTACACCCATTTCTTCTACTTTACAGAATCCCACTAGACTATCAGACATCATATTTCAAGATTGAATATCTAGTTCTCCCATCCAATCTCTATGTAATTCCAACATTTATCTTGTTCAAGATTTACTCTCTTTGTTTCCTCTACTTAGCATTTTATGAAATTCTGGAGGACTCCAATTTTTCTCCCATTCCCAAACCTTCAAACCTTCATCCTGCCTCTCCATTTCATCCTTTCACATTCCTTTCCATTTACAAAGTCTCCTCTTGGAACTAAATATTTCTACATCTGGTCCTCTATGTCCTTCCTACATTTTACATGTTGGAGCCCAAAATTAACAATTCCTAAATGCATTATTCTACCCCAAAAAACCCAAGAAAGTTCATCAAAGTCCCCACCTTTCGCCTTTCAATTTCAAAACCCATCTTTTATATCTGATTAGAGATTATTTCTAATGGGTTCCCTTCATAAATTCTCTAATTATATGCCTCCCTAGCCTTTTGTTTTTCTCCTTTACTAAAATTTTGCCAATTTTTGCCTTTTGTCGGCAAATCGGCAAAATCCTGAACTAACAAACTAGTTTGCCAATTTGAAGTTTTACATGTTTGCTAACAACATGATTCACCAATAAAAGGAAATGGAGGCAGCCACGACAAGAATAAAAGTGTCTATAGGGTAAAGGAAAGGGTGTGCATAAGGCCCTTTGTCATTAAATTCTTGAGTTAGCAAACTCAAGAGTTTGCCGATAGCTATAGTTTCTGACTAAGGTCTAAGGCAAGAGAGAAAGTGGCTAGGTAGGGAGGTTCTTGTTTCGCCAAATTCATCAACCGAGAGGGAAAGTAGTGAAAAGGGTGCCAAGTTTGGAAGGATGTATTTTTTTTTTACAAAGGTAAACAATGAAGATAATATCATTGAAATACTGTAGAGTTCTACAAAATGGATTTTTGCCAATAAAAGGCAAAAATGACTAAGGAAGATTTAAGATAAAGGGGGCTTCATCGGCTAACCAGGGGAAATTGAAACTTGGCAAGAGGTTCAAGTATTTCAATATTTGCTGATAAAGTGATAAGATAAAGATCCGACACGCTTTCATTAGTTCGCAATGTGGAGGAGTTGCCGATAGAAGGGCTCAGGGTTGGTTTGGTAAAAGCAAAATTTGCCAATAGGGATAAAGAATGAAGAGGAAGGAGCCTCCTAGTTTGGTAAAATGTGAATTTGTTGACAAAGGGGCCAAGTATGTGGAAAAGTTAAGGTTTTTAAAAGGTCACATTTGCGAATAAGGCAAATAAAAAGGTGAAAAGATAGAAGTTAGGCAAAAGGCAAATTTTCTGATAAGGGTGAAAATAACCAAGGCCAAATGGTTCATAAAAGTCATGTTTTGCCGGCCAAGGAGAGTGAAAGGTAAGGTTCAGAAAATTAAAGATTTGTTGATAAAGGGGTGATAAAGGAGGCAAGTTCTAAAATGCGCAAATTCACCCATAAAGCAGAGATAGGAAAAGGTAGCCTAGTTTAGCAAGATCACCTTTTGCTGACTAATGGGCTGATGGAGCAGAAAAGGGCGAGGAATAAAAAGTTTGGCAAATTGGAGATTTGTTGCTGAAAGGTAAAAGTTGTAAAAGTTAGAAAATGATGTAATTTTCCAACTAAGGAGTTAGAGATAGAGTCTGGAAAATTGAAGATTTGTCGACAAAAGGGGAAATCTGGTCTTGGTTCGTGAAAGATGAGTTTCACCGATAAGGAGAAAGAAGGTGCAAATGGGGCGAGTTCTCGCTAGAGGATTTTTGTCGAAAAGGAAACATTAAAATGTAAAGCATGAATTTATAAAGTGTAAAAGCTCTTAAGTTTTAAACTTTTGTAAAAGCTTCATATACACTTTAGGTAGACTCTTATTTTTAAATGCCTTTCTACTCGTCGGCTGCCATGAAGGCATGAATTGATTGCAAATATTAGGGTGGTTGTTGGAATAGTGTCTATCCGTATGTGTGCAGGTACCCAATTTCAATGAAAGGTGCAGTGTGCTAGTGACCATATCTTGTGTGGTATCCTCAAGGATTGAAATCAATATGCAGGGCATGGGCACCCAAAAATCTGTCAATTCTTCTGATAAAGGACATGCACCACATTTATTGCAGCAGTTTCTTGTTGATTACATTTTCCAGTGTCTAGGGGTTGCATTGTATGTGCTAAATTTCTATATATACATGAAATGAAGAAATTCTTAGGATTGGTCACTGAGCCAATTATCTGGTCTGGAAGCACCTAAGTATTTTCTCTACCATCAACACATGATTTGTCTAGTCTGTTAGTGAAGGGATATGTTTAGTATAGAGTAGGAAGGTTATGTAAAGTAGATTTGAATGTAATGGTATGTCTCCATGGGAGTTTGTAATGATTTTGATAAATATAATCGTAGTTATGTATTTTCCTTTGCTACATTTGCTAGTATGATTGTAACAGATGTCTGGAGATGTGTGACAATATCTAAGTTTATACAAGGCTTTGTATTTACCATCCTTTTGTTGCATAGATTGTAGTTCTCTTTTGGATTATTAAGTATGTCCATTGTATAGAGATCTAACTGAAGTCATATATATGAAAATATGTCTAAATCTATTGATCCTTTACTGTGTATTTCCTTTCCTCCTTGCATTCTACAACTCTATCTCCCAATGGAATAGGCATCAGTCCATATTGGAGAGGGACCAATCACTCTTTAAAATCAAACAAATCATTCACTTATGGTTTAAGAGAAAAAAACATCTTTCTTGTGCATGTACATTCGTACAGTTGAATTAGCTATATAGGGGTTTTGTGACAGCTAGTTATTCTTGACTTAGTGATATCTTTTGGAGTCAAGATGATGTGTTGGGTGTGGTTGTTCATTTATTTTTAGTTGTTCATCTGGTTTGAACTTAATACCTATTCAGGTAAGCCCCTTGGATTATCCCTCCAGAGTTTAAGTTGAGCATGAAGTGTAAAGGAGTCCACCCACTCTTGGTAGTTGGCCAACATCTCCCTTAACTTGTTGATAAACCACTTCCTATCACCCTAGTGACAATCCCTGGCCTAAGTGATTTAGGAATGTTTTAGAGTTTTGGGTTGCATTCATTTAGAGAACCAATATTTTGGCATCATTGTAAGGGAGGATTTGAAAGGTCAAATAAATTTGAAGACCCCTGTTTACAGTTGTTGTTGTGTGTGTAAGTTGGCAGCCCGTCAACTTACGCCAATAGATTGGCGTCATTGCCGAAGATAGTAATGTGCTCCAAATTATAAAGATTTGAAGACTCTACTGATGTGAGCAACCAAGAATCAGTTTTGAAGCCTTGAAGATTATCACACTTCAAGGGATTTCCTCATTCAGTATGGTGGTTACTTTATATTCAAAAGAAACAATGTCTTGTTGATGTGTGCATGTTTCAAGGAGACTACATCTAGTTAAGGTACATGTTTTTCTTCCTACCTTGACCATGGTTTCTTTCTTAGTAAAGGAACATGTTTTTTGCTTTCCTTTTTCCTACACATGCGGTTTGTAGTTGGTCATGGAAAACTGGTATGAACATGGATACCCTAAGGAGGATGCTTCTTGTGCATCTTCTTATGTTGCAAACCATAGGAACTATATGGCTGTTGACCATCTAGGCAATGCATTTTCTAATTATAGCCCTGCGAATTTTACAAACCTAGACTTTTTTGAGCCCTTGCCTTATAGAAATGAGTTCACTAGGCTACAATATGAAATTGGAAAAGAAAAGCAATTGCTTGTGTCTTTGGTGTAGCAAGGAAAAGAATTAGAAAGTCAAATCAGGCTATGTTGATCCAGGTTGCAGTCTAGTTCTTCTCCTATTGTTCCTAGTTGCTCTTTTCCTCATCCTCCCCCTATTGCAAATGAAAATAAATACAAACAACTAGACCTCTCATGGGTCAATTATGAGCAGCAATCCATGCCCAAGAAGATTTACAATCGGATCCACCTTTATTTGATGGGTGTGAGATTTATGATGGGAAGGTGCACATTGATGTATTTTTAGATTTCATGGACAAGTTCTAGTTTGAAGATGAGGATATGTGGATGAGAGTTTTTGTAAAATCTCTGTGTGGAGTAGCATGGAAGTGGCTAGTTAGTTTCCCTAACCAGCATTTTGCTTCTCGGGATCAATTCATGGCTACATTGGAGACTTTGCAAATAGTCTAGACCCTGTGTTTCTTGTCCAAGTACTAGAAGATATTAGAAGGCAGGAAGGAGAGTCTAGCATGAAGATCAGCCACATATTTGTGTTGGCCATATCTCATATCTCATAAAAATTTAGATCTGATCTTCTTATGTGTATTGGCATGTATCTACGTGTTTATGATGCTACTTTAAGCCCATTTTCTATATGGGAGGAATTCAATCTAGTGCGTATGCAATAGGCATACTTGTTCATTGATTATGTTGACAAGTTAAGTAGGATATGATTGCAAAATTTATATCCTTAAATGGAAAGGTAGTTGATAATTAATAGGTTGTTATAGATACCAAGGATGTGAGTGTTTCATGTGATCTAGACACAATGTCAAGTGATGATTGTGTGTGCAAAAGGGTAGAGGAAGGTGTTGGTGTAGTATATGACAAAGATTTAGATGAAAATAGTAGAGACTGCACCTACCTTCAATTGGATCAGTTGTCAATGGATGATGAAAATGAACAAATCAATGATGGCTTCCGATCTGGTGAAGAAAGTTACGACCCTGCTACCTGTTGTAATATTGCAAACCGCCTGGAAGGTATGTATGCAAGTGAAATGTTGAATGATTTAGTTCATGTAGTTGATTATATAGAGTGTGCATATATTGATGAAGAAAATGATGAAGAGATGAGCATAAGGGATAATGCCCTTTATGAAGAGCATGCAGGTCAGTTAGATAGGACAATTTTTTATTTTCATTGGTGCATGGATAATCCTCTTTTTGAAGATGACTTTGGGCTCAGTGAATTTGAGTTGTCATGTTTGGAAGTGGAGAGTTTTATGCAATATGACACAGCTACATGTGTACAGTAAGTGGACAGAGAGGAAATATAAAATGATGTTGAGGGTGAACAAGAGATCAGTTTCTTGTTTGGTATGTTACTCTTATTTGTCCCTAATGATGACCTTGAGGTCATTAGCACTTGTTTGCATGAGGATGACATGAGTTATGGTTTAGATGAACATCATGAAGGCATTTCTACAACAACGAGTGATTTTGGTGTAACTATTTCCCATTATGAAGACTGTGTCACAAATGATTTTCTAAAGCTTTGTTTGGGGCAGTTATCGATTATTGATGTGGATCATGTTGAGAGCATATTTTTAACCTCATTGGTTGGGCATGTTAACATTGGAGCTCAATCTAGTCCTCACTTTCTTTCTCATGTAATTTTTTTGTAAAACTCTATCAAGTCCATGGTCTTTTTTCTTTACACCCATTTCTTCTAGTTTGTAGAATCCCACTAGACTATCGGACATTATATTTCAAGTTTCAATATCTAGTTCTCCCATCTAGTCTCTATGTAATTCCAACATTTATCTTGTTCAAGATTTCCTCTCTTTATTTCCTCTACTTAGCATTTTATGAAATTCTGGTGGACTCCAATTTTCTTCCCATTCCCAAACCTTTAAACCTTCATCCTACCTCTGCATTTCTTCCTTTCACATTCCTTTCCATTTGTAAAGTCTCCTTTTGGAAGTAAATATTTCTACATCTGGTACTCTGTGTCCAACCTACATTTCACCTGTTGGAGCCCAAAATTAACAATTCCTAAATGCCTTACTCTACCCTAGAAAACCCAGAAAAGTTCATCAAAGTCCCCACCTTTCACCTTTCATTTTTAAAACCCATCTTTTATATCCGATCAGAGATTATTTTTAATGGGTTCCCTTCATAAAATCCTCTAACTATATGACCCCCTAGCCTTTTGTTTTTCTCCCTTACTAAAATTCTACAAATTTTTGCCTTTTGACAAACTAGTTCGCCATTTTCAAGTTTTGCTGGTTCGCCGACAATGGGACTCACCAACAAAAGGAAATGGAGGCAGCCACGATAAGAAGAAAAGTGTCTATAGGGAAAAGGAAAGGGTGCACATAAGGCCCTTTGTCATTGAAATCTTTAGTTAGCAAACTCAAGAGTTCACTGATAGCTATATTTTCTGACTAAGGGCTTAGGCCGGAGAGAAAGTGGCTAGGTAGGGAGGTTCTTGTTTCGCCATATTCACCGACCGAGAGGGAAAGTAGTGAAAAGGGTGCCAAGTTTGGAAGGGTGCATTTTTTGACAAAGGTAAACAATGAAGATAAGATCATTGAAAAACTGTAGAGTTCCACAAAATGGATTTTTGCCAATAAAAGGCAAAAATGACTAAGGAAGATTTAAGATAAAGGGGGCTTCATCAGCTAACCAAGGGAAATTGAAACTTGGCAAGAGGTTCAAGCATTTCAATATTCACCAATAAGGTGATAAGACAAAGATCTGACACACTTTCATTAGTTCGTAATGTGGAAGAGTTGCCGATAGAAGGGCTCAAGCTTGGTTCGGTAAAAGAAAAATTCACCAACAGGGATAAAGAATGAAGAGAAAGGAGCCGGCTAGTTCGGCAAAATGTGAATTTGCTGACAAAGGGGCCAAGTATGCAGAAATGTTAAGGTTTGTAAAAGGTCACATTTGTAGATAAGGAAGATATAGAAGGTGAAAATATAGAAGTTAGGCAAAAGGCAAATTTGTTGATAAGGGTGAAAATAACAAAGGCCAAATGGTTAGTAAAAGTCATGTTTTTCTGGCAAAGGAGAGTGAAAGGTAAGGTTCAGAAAATTAAAGATTTGTTAATAAAGGGGTTATAAAGGAGGCAAGTTCTGAAATGCGCAAATTTACCAATAAAGCAGAGATAGGAAAAGGTGGCCTACTTCAACAAGATCACCTTTTGTCGACTAATGGGCTGATGGAGCAGAAAAGCGTGAGGAAGACAAAGTTTGGCAAATTGGAGATTTGTTGATGAAAGGCAAAAATTGTCAAAGTTAGAAAATGATGTAATTTTCCAACTAAGGAGATAGAGATAGAGTTCAGCAAATTAAAGATTTGTCGACAAAAGGGGAAATGTGGTCTTGGTTCGTGAAAGATGAGTTTCACCGATAAGGAGAAAGAAGGTGCAAAATGGATGAGTTCTCGCTGGAAGATTTTTGTTGATAAGGAAAAATTAAAATGTAAAGATCAAATGTAAAGCATGAATTTATAGTGTAAAAGCTCTTAAATTTTAAAGTGTTGTAAAATCCTTATATACACTTAGGGAAGACTCTAATTTTTAAATGTCTTTCTGCTCCTCGAATGCCATGAAAGCATGAATTAATTGCAGATATCAGGGTGGTTGTTGGAATAGTGTCTATCCGTATGTTCGCAGGAACCCAATTTCAATGGAAGGCACAGTGTACTAGTGACCATATCTTGTACGGTATCCTCGAGGACCCAAATCAATATTTAGGGCATGGGCACCCAAAAATCTATCAATTCTTCTGATAAAGGCCATGCGCCACATTTATTGTAGTGATTTCTTGTTGACTAAATTTTCTAGCATCTAGGGGTTCC
Source organism: Cunninghamia lanceolata (assembly GCA_027924645.1). Lineage (NCBI taxonomy): Eukaryota > Viridiplantae > Streptophyta > Pinopsida > Cupressales > Cupressaceae > Cunninghamia > Cunninghamia lanceolata. The sequence goes on along the minus strand of BSBN01000815.1, from coordinate 9,917,057 downwards.
ATTATATGTGCTAAATTGCTATATATACGTGAAATGGAGACATTCTTAGGGTCGGTCACTGAGCCAATTATCTGGTCTGGGAGCACCTAAGGATTTTCTCTAGCATCAACACATGATTTGTCTAGTCTGTTAGTGAAGGGATATGTTCAGTATAGAGTAGGAAGGGTATGTAAAGTAGATTTGAATGTAATGGTATGTCCCCACAGGAGTATGTAATGATTTTAGTAAATATAATCCTAATTATGTATTTTTGTCTGCTACATTTGCTAGTATGATTGTAACAGATGTCTGGAGATGTGTGACAACATCTAAGTTAATACAAGGCTTTGTATTTGCCATCCTTTTGTTGCATAGATTACAGTTCTCTTTTGGATTATTAAGTGTGTCCATTGTATGAAGATCTAACTAAAGTCATAAATGCGAATATATGTCTAGTTCTGTTGATCATTTACTGTGTATTTCCTTTCCTCCTTGCATTCTACGACTCTACTTCCCAATGGAATAGGCATCGATCCAAATTGGAGAGGGACCAATCACTCTTTAAAATCAAACAAATCATTCACCTATGGTTTAACGAAAAAAACCATCTTTCTTATGCATGTACATTTGTACAGTTAAATTAGCTATATATGTTGTGATAGCCAGTCATTCTTGACTTAGTGATAGCTTTTAGAATCAAGATGATGTGTTGGATGTGCCTATTCATTTATTTTTAGTTGTTCATCTGGTTTGAACTTAATACCTATTCAGGTATGCCCCTTGGATTATCCCTCCAGAGTTTAAGTTGAGCTTGAAGTGTAGAGGAGTCCACCCACTCCTGTTAGTTGGCCAACATCTCCCTTAACTTGTTGATAAACCTCTTCCTATCACTCTGACAACAATCCTTGGCCTAAGTGATTTAGGAATGTTTTAGAGTTTCGGGTTGTAGTCATTTAGGGAACCAAAATTTTGGCATCATTGCTAGGGAGGATTTGAAAGGTCAAATAAATTTGAAAACCCTTGTTTGCAGTTGTTGTTGGGTTTAGTTTATTGTATGTCTAAGTTGGCAGCCCGTCAACTTACGCCAATAAATTGGCGTCGTTGCCAAAGATAGTAATGTACTCTAGGTTATAAAGATTTGAAGACTCTACTGGTGTGAGCAACCTAGAATCAGTTTTGAGGCCTTGAATATTGTCACACATCAAGGGATTTCCTCATTCATTATGGTGGTTACTTTATTGTCAAAAGAAACAATATCTTGTTGATGTGTGCATGTTTCAAGGAGACTACAGCTAGTTAAGGTACATGTTTTTCTTCCTACCTTGACCATGGTTTCTTTCTCAGTAAAGGAACATGTTGTTTACTTTCTTTTTTCCTACACATGTGGTTTGTAGTTGGTCATGGCCAACTGGTATGAACATGGATACCCTAAGGAGGATGCTTCTTGTGCATCTTCTTATGTTGCAGACCCTAGAAACTATATGGCCTTTGACCATCCAGGCAATGCATTTTCTAATTATAGCCCTTCAAATTGTACAAACCTAGACTTTTTGAGCCCTTGCCTAATAGAAATGAGTTCACTAGGCTGTAATATGAAATTGGAAAAGAAAAGTAATTGCTTGTCTTTGGTGTAGCAAGAAAAAGAATTAGAAAGTCAAATCAGGCTATGTCGATCCAGGCCATAGTCTAGTTCTTCTCTTATTGTTCCCAATTTCTCTTTCCCTCATCCTCTCCCTATTATAAATGAAAATACATACAAACAGCTGGACCTCTCATGGGTCAATTATGAGTAGCAATCCATGCCCAAGAAGATTTACAATTAGATCTGCCTTTATTTGATGGGTGTGAGATTTATGATGGGAAGGTACACATTGATGTATTTTTAGATTTCATGGACAAGTTCCAGTATGAAGATGAGGATATGTGGATGAGATTTTTTGTAAGATCGAGCTGTGTAGAGTAGCACAGAAGTGGCTGGTTAGTTTCGCTGACCAGCATTTTGCTTCCTGGGATCAATTGGTGGCTACATTTGAAGACTTTGCAAATAGTCTAGACCTTGTGTTTCTTGTCCAAGTACTAGAAGATATTAGAAGGTAAGAAGGAGAGTCTAGCATGGAGCTCAGCCATAGATTTATGTTGGCCCTATCTCACATCCCAAAAAAAAATTAGACCTGATCTTCTTGTGTGTATTGGCATGTATCTATGGGTTTATGATGCTACTTTAAGCCCATTTTCTATATGGGGGTAATTCAATCTAGTGGGTATGCAATAGGCATACTTGTTTATTGATTATGTTCACAAAGTTAAGTAGGATATGATTCCAAAATCTATATCCTCAAATGTAAAGGTAGTTGATAATGAATAGGTTGTTGTAGATAGCAAGGATGTGAGTGTTTCATGTGATCTAGACACAATGTCAAGTGATGATTGTGTGTGCAGAAGGGTAGAGGAAAGTGTTGGTGTAGTATATGATAGAGATTTAGATGAAAATAGTAGTGACTACACCTACCTTTGATTGGATCAGTCATCAGTGGATGATGAAAATGAACAAATCAATGATGGCTTACAATCTAGTGAAGAAAGTTACGACCCTACTACCTATTGTAATATTGCAAACTACCTGTAAGGTATGTATGCAAGTGAAATGTCGAATGATTTAGTTCATGTAGTTGATTATATAGAGTGTGCATATATTGATGAAAAAAATGATGATGAAGAGATGAGCACAAGAGATAATGCCCTTTATGAAGAGCATGCAGGTTCGTCAGATAGGACAATTTTTTATTTTCATTGGTGCATGGATAATCCTCTTTTTGAAGATGACTTTGAGCTCAGTGAATTTGAGTAGAGAGTTTTATGCAATATGACATAGCTACATGTGTACAGCAAGTGGACAAAGAGGGAATACAAAATGATGTTGAGAGTGAACAAGAGACTGGTTTCTTGTTTGGTATGTTATTCTTATTTGTCCCTAATGATGACCTTGAGGTCATTGGCACTAGTTTGCATGAGGATGACATGAGTTATGGTTCAGATGAACATCATGAAGGCATTACTACAACAACAAGTGATTTTGACGTAACTATTTCCCATTATGAAGACTATGTCACAAATGATTTTCTAAAGCTTTGTTTGGGGCATTTATCACTTATTGATGTGGATCATGTTGAGAGCATATTTTTGAGCTCATTGGTTGGGCATGTTAACATTGGAGCTCGATCTAGTCCTCACTTTCTTTCTCATGTAATTTTTTTGTAAAACTCTATCAAGTCCTTGGTCTTTTTTCTTTACACCCATTTCTTCTAGTTTGCAAAAATCCCAATGGACTATCGGACATCATATTTCAAGTTTTGATATCTAGTTCTCCCATCCAGTCTCTATGTAATTCCAACATTTATCTTGTTTAATATTTCCTCTCTTTCTTTCCTCTACTTAGCATTTTATGAATTTCTGGTGGACTCTAATTTTCCTCCCATTCCCAAACCTTCATCCTACCTCTGCATTTCTTCCTTTCACTTTCCTTTCCATTTACAAAGTCTCCTCTTGGAACTAAATATTTCTACATCTAGTCCTCTATGTCCTTTGTACATTTCACCTGTTGGAGTCCAAAATTAACAATTCCTAAATTCCTTATTCTACCCCAGAAAACCCAAAAAAGTTCATCAAAGTCCCCACCTTTCACCTTTCAATTTCAAAACCCATCTTTTATATCCGATCATAGATTATTTTTAATGCGTTCCCTTCATAAAATCCTCTAAGTATATGCCTCCCTAGCCTTTTTTTTCTCCCTTACTAAAATTCTACCAATTTTTGCCTTTTGTTGACAAATCAGCAAAATCCTGAACTAACAAACTAGTTCGCTAGTTTGAAGTTTTGCTAAGTCACCGACAACAGGATTCACCAACAAAAGGAAATGGAGGTAGCCATGACAAGAACAAAAGTGTCTATATGGAAAAGGAAAGGGTGCGCATAAGGCCCTTTGTCATTGAAATCTTGAGTTAGCAAACTCAAGAGTTCATCGATAGCTATATTTTCTGACTAAGGGCTTAGGCAAGAGAGAAAGTGGCTAGGTAGGGAGGTTCTTGTTTCACCAAATTCACCGACTGAGAGGGAAAGTAGTGAAAAGGGTGCCAAGTTTAGAAGGGTGCATTTTTTTTTACAAAGGCAAACAATGAAGATAAGATCGTTGAAAAACTGTAGAGTTCCACAAAATGGATTTTTGCCAACAAAAGGCAAAAATGACTAAGGAAGATTTAAGAAAAAAGGGGCTTCGACGGCTAACTAGGGGAAATTGAAGCTTGGCAAGAGGTTTGAGTATTTTGATATTCACTAATAAGGTGATAAGACAAAGATCCGACACACTTTCATTAGTTCACAATGTGGAGGAGTTGCTGATAGAAAGGCTCAGGCTTGGTTCGGTAAAAGAAAAATTTGTTAAAAAGGATAAAGAATGAAGAGAAAGGTGCCGGCTAGTTCAATAAAATGTGAATTTGTTGACAAAGGGGCCAGGTATGTGTAAAAGTTAAGGTTTGTAAAAGGTCACATTTTTGGATAAGGCAAATAAAGAAGGTGAATAGATAGAAGTTAGGCAAAAGGCAAATTTACCGATAAAAGTGAAAATAACCAAGGCCAAATGGTTTGTAAAAGTCATGTTTTACTAGCCAAGGAGAGTGAAAGGTAAGGTTCAGAAAATTAAAGATTTGTTGATAAAGGGGTGATAAAGGAGGTAAGTTCTGAAATGTGTGAATTCACTGATAAAGTAGAGATAGGAAAAGGTGGCCTAGTTCAGCAAGATCACCTTTTGCTGACTAATGGGTTGATGGAGCAGAAAATGGCGAGGAAGACAAAGTTTGGCAAATCGGAGATTTGTTGATGAAAGGCAAATGTCATCAAAGTTAGAAAATGATATAATTTTCCAACTAAGGATATAGAGATAGAGTTCGGCAAATTGAAGATTTGTCGACAAAAGGGGAAATGTGGTCTTGGTTCATGAAAGATGAGTTTCATCGATAAGGAGAAAGAAGGTGCAAAAGGGACAAGTTCTTGCTGGAAGATTTTTGTTGATAAGGAAAAATTAAAATGTAAAGATCAAATGTAATTCTCATATCAAATCTTATTTAATTCCCCTTAAATCTCATTTAATTCTGGTAGTGAATCATACTTCAAAATTCATAAATGAACCCTTTAATTTCCCTCTGAAAAGTGTGAATACTTCTCCCAAAATTCCAAATTTATGGTGGGCTGATAGGTGACACTTCATTGTACTCATCAATAGCTTGAAAGATGATGCTTTAGGGATGATGAACGGGTTTAGTCGGGGCATCGAGTATTTTCTGAACCAATGAACCAAATAACTAAGAGTTCATAATTTGAAAGGACTTTTGACTCTCTGACTACAAAGGATTTTCTCTTAACAAAATAACATAAGACTGAAAGATAAGTCTTACAACACTTTTTTTAGAGGAGTCAGGGAATCGAGAGGTTCAGGGACTTTTGAACTTGTCAACTAAGGTATAAAAATACAAGGGATCACCGACTATACATAAAAATGACTAAGGGGAAGTAACTTAAAAGGAATGCTCAAACAATAAAGAATAACGGGGTGGGACAATGACTTAACATATGAATGACTTAGAAAAATTGAAAACATGGTAACATGCTCTGAATGGGGACAAGGACTAAATAAGATGCCCAAAATCTAGACAAACTTGGCACAAAGGCTTATTCCAAAGGTGCAACATAGTCACACCAAAATCAATAACAACACACAAGGAAAATAAGGAAAGAAACTATGATACACAGAAAGACTTAGCAACATCACCAGTTGTATAATTTGAGATCTTGCCCATGTAGGCAAGAGGCAATGGTGTTCCATCTGGGTATTCTAGCAAAAAGGCATTATCACCAATTACTTGTTTGATTGTGAATGGTCCCCTCCAGAGAGAATCAAACTTCTTGTGAGCTTCTTTTGGTTCCCTTCTTGTATCCCATAATAGCACAGCATCCCCTACTACAAAATTCCTCTATCTAGCTTTCCTGTCAAAAATGTTCTTCACTGCCTACTAATGTCTTGTAATTTTGTCTACTACCACCTCTCTTTGTTCATCAAGTTTGTTTAGGTACATTATCCTCTTCTCCAATGTTGATTGAAACTTCTCATCTTCAATTGTTTATTGCAAGTTTAGTGTTATAATTCTAGAGGAATAGGTATTGCACTATCAATTCCATACACTAATTGAAAAGGAGACATCTCAATTGCTCTTCTATATGTTATTCTATCTGCCCATAAAGCTTCATAGAGGCTTTATGCCATCTCTTCTGATTTTCATCCACTAACTTCTTAACAATCGAGATCATATTCTTGTTACTCAATTCAGCTTGTCCATTCCCTTGTGGATAGTAATCATACAAGTGCGCAATACTAATCGCATAATCATAGAAAAATGAAGAAAACTCATAAGAAGAGAAGCTAAGTTAGTGTTATCTGCAACAATCTTCTTAGGGATGCCAAATCTAACCAAGATATTCTCCTTCAGAAAACTACAGACTACTTTAGAAGTGGTGTGTTTCACAGGAATTGCCTCCACCCACTTAGTGAAATAATCAGTTGTAGTCATGATGTGTGTATGACTGGCATTAGGATTAATTGGTTCAATGAAATCCAACCCCCATTGTTAAAATGGTTCATCAATTACTATAGGCCTTAGGGGCAGTGTGGCCAAGTGAGGTGTGCTAGTAAATCTTAGACACTTCTCACATTTTGACACCCATTCATAAGCATTTTTAAACATACTTGGCCATTAGAAGCATTGCCACGGGATTTTAAAAGCTAACACAGAAGCTAAAAAGTGTCCACCATAGGCTTCATTATGAAAAGTCTCCAGTAGCTTCTTCTATTATTCCCTATCCACACATTACAAAAAGGTTCCATCCACTCCTTTCTTATATAAATTCCCTTCCCAAAGAACATATTTTCTAGCTTTGAGTTTTAGGTTCCTTTTCTCTTTAGTGGACAAATGAGGCAGGCATTCACCATATGTTAGCAGATAGGAAATGTTTGAAAATGATTCATCAGTAGTACTTGCAAATAAGACAAGGAACGGCTCTTCATCTTCAGTTGGTTTACTCTCAACAATCATTTTGCATAAACCTTTGCCTCCAACTAGGTTAGTAGGTTTGATGTCGATGTCATAACCCTGTGCCTTTGCCACCCAAGCTCTTCTTTTATTGTAGCCAATCTCCTATTGGGTGAGAATACTCTTCACAGCAGGGTCAAGAACATAGATAATAGCATGAGAATGTAGAATATAAAACCTAAAAAAATTCAATGCTTTCACTACTGCATATGCATGCTTTTCCAGGGGAGATTATTTCAACTCATGCTTCTTTAGAGGTACACTCATAAAATTAATTGGGGCTTCAATCCCTTACCCATTCTTCTGCAATAGAATGGCCGATAGAGTGTGCTCAAATGCATAACAATTAGATAATGAATTTTTTTCTCAAGATCAGGGCACACACTAAGGTAGGAGCATTAGCAATGGAAACTTTAATATAATCAAAATCTTGCTTACCTTATTCATTCCACTTGAAGATAGGATGGTTCTTCATCATTTCTGCAATGTGTATGGTCAATTTAGGAAAGACAAGGATGAATCTTCTCAAAAAGTTGACCTAACCAAAGAATGATCTGGTATTGCATTTTGTTGTAGGAAGACTCAATTGCTGAATAGCTTTAACCCTTTCTATGTCAATATTTATACCATCCTTGGAAACAATGTGATCTAACAAGTTGCCTTCAATTATTGCAAATATTGACTTTTTAGGGTTCAAAGAGATACCATGATCTCTGCATCATTGCAGCACCACTTCGAGATCATGAAAATTTTATGCTCTCTTCTTGGAGAAGATAGTTAAGTCATCGAGGTAAACAACAATAATCTTATTCTTCAGATCACCAAAGGTTAAATCCATCACTCTTTGAAAGGTGGCCCCTTCATTGATGAGGCCAAATGGCATTCTATTATATGCAAATACACCAATTGAAGTACTAAACATTATTTTGTGTTGATCTTCTGGGGCTACCTCTGTTGGCAAGAGACACTATATGGATTCATGGTTGTTGTCATTGATGGCAACAAAGGTCATCCCACATATCCGCAAGTCATGGTGTGTCTCTACCGGAAGTCAGAATGAAGATTGTTGTGGTCCGGTGAACAAGAACAGAGCATGTGGCAAGGTCTGACAGATTGGTCCGGATCTCTCAGAGGAAGTGTCTTGGTGCAGTGTGGATTTGGGGAAGTCAAGAGGACTACCTTGAGTAGTATATTCCAAGGATTTAGCCTCCGGTGATGAACAAAGAAAAAGATATGAATAGTTGAGTACCGGATTCCTGAGAGACAGTGAGAACAGAGGAAGAACTAACTGACAGAGTATCAGACTATTTTCTGGATGTGTTACTGTTGATGGTAAAGGTTGTGAAGGCATGAATCATGTTTGGCCGACATGATTAATGATATCTACAAGTATATGCTTGATCCGCATTGCTTGGTGAGCAAGGATTCAGCCGACAGAACAGAGTTTGTAAGAAACTAGACTGTTCCGGATGCCGACTAGAAAGGTGATGAAATTACTTGTGCGGATATATATAGAGGATGGATTTAGTTGTGAAGATATGAATTGTGTGAAGGTATATGCGAATAAGTGCAGAACAGAGCAGAAGTAGTAAGAAAGATCCGGTATGTGAAAGGATAGCAGAATAAAGAATAGAGGAAAGATGAAGTGCAACAGATCAGTGTACTGAGCCTAACCGAAACTGAACTCTAGCATATGTAGATGCTTCCAATCAGTTCAAGACTGTGATTCTTATCACTTTGTAGACAGTGTGTCTCCTTCTAGGCAGTGGGCCTCTTTGTGAGCAGTGTGCTCAGGCAGTGAGCCCTAATTGGCAAGTGCCATTTTGTAATTCCTTATTCTTCTAACAGAGAATAATCTTTGGGTTAATCACCTCGTGGTTTTCTCCCTTAACAGGGTTTCCACGTCAAAAATACTGTGTCATGTGTTTTTCATTTCATGGTAATGTTTGTTTGTTTGATTCAATGCTGCATTGATTAATAAGAAAGTTCAAAAGAAGAAATAATTAGGATAACTGATTCACCCCCCCCTCTCAGTTATCAACAATTGGTATTAGAGCCAAGTTCCTCCTAATAGAGCCTAACAGCTTGAGGAAGATCTGGGAGTTCAAATGGATGCATATGGTTTAAGGGAGCAACTCAAGACTACCCTTGAGGATCTTGAACAGTCAAATTCTGAAGTCAATGAATTAAAGGAAAGACTCAAACAGGCTGATGAATTCATGAGAGAATTAAAGGACAAATTAAGTCTCTCTATGAAAAAGAGAAAGGAGCTGCTCCAACAAGTGGCAAGACAAAGTGAAGAAAGTAATACAAATGAAGAATTGACTGAGAAAACCAAGTTATGTGAAAAGTTATCAAAAGAAGCCATTATGTTAAGACATGAAATGGAATCAGGAACTATAAAGTTTACTCAAGAGATTGAAGAGAAAAGAAAAACTGAAGACAATCTAAGACAATCTCTTAAGGAGAAATCAGAAGAATGCCTTCAGATGGACAGAATTATCAGACATCTTGAATCTGATCTTGAAGATGCCAAAGATAATGAAGAAAAACTTGAGGATCAAATTGTCTCTCTCAAAAGAGACCTTCAAACAGCAAATGAATATAAAGAGAAATTCAAGATAAGTTCTGCTCAACTTGAAGTTCTTCTTGGTAGTCAAAAGAGGACAGATGACAAGTATGGTTTAGGATATGAGAAAGGAGAAAGCTCCGGATCCGGTCAAAAGAATTTTGGATCAGAAAATCCAAGGAATAGACCTAGAAGACCTTCGGTAAGACAGCCCAATGCTCAAAGATATCCATCTTTCAATGGATACTGCCACAGCTACAATCACTTTGGTCACAAAGCTAATCAGTGCAGAAAAAGGATGAATCAAACTAATCCATCCTTCTCCGGACAGTGCTTTAACTACAAAAGGTATGGACACAAGTCTCATGAATGCAGAAATATGCAAGTAAACAAATCATTCAATGGTAGATGTTTTACATGCAATAGAGTAGGTCATATGGCTAATCAATGCAGATCAAGAGGTTATCAGTCAAATATGCAAAGAAATGTTATTTGCCAAATCTGTAATAGGTCCGGTCATAATGCTAAAGTCTGCAGAAGCAAGAATCAGGACAAAAGAGGTCCGGTGTATAATCAGAATCAAGACAAGGGTAAACAAAAGATGAATGCGGATGAAGTTAGGAATCAGATGAACAAGATTTGGGTGAAGAAAAGTTCAGAGAATGTAGAGGTTGGATCCGCACCAGACTCTGGTGCTGATATTTCTTCCAGAAATTAAAAAGTGAGCTCTGGCTCAGGGGGAGACTCAAAGAAAAACCTGTTCCCCCAGCCAATCAAGTGGTGCTGGATGTGACACAAGATGCGGAGTAAAGGGTTTGAAGATACCAGTCCTGAGATGATCCAGACAAGATTTCAGAGGTCCGCATGAAGATATAAAGAAGTTGTGATCGATCAAGTAAAGACCTGTTCCGGGAGATGCTCCGGAATGACAGAGGACTACAAAAGGGTCCGGAGAGATCCGGAAGTACATTATTTTACTCTGCGGACTCGACAGAATGTTTGGGATGTTCTTGTAATGTGTCATCTCAATTTATTCATGATTGAAAGATCCGCATGATGTTCATAGATCAGGACTGATCCGGGATACTCCAAGCTATCCGGACAAGGCAAACCAGAATAATATAGGTGAAGCATTTATTGCAAACAGATATTAGGGTTTGCAAAATGATATAAGGGATTTCTCAACAATCATTTGATCATTCCACATCCAAGAAGAAGCGAAAAATGGAGCTCTGAAACAAAATTCATCAAGATCACCAAAGATCTCATGCCGAAGTCATTACATACAGAAATCAATCCAGCTACTCCGTGCAACCGAAGACGCAAAAGGTATTTTCCACTTTCGATATCTTGCTACAAATCTTTTGAAGAAATGGCTACTCCAAATATAGTAAAAATCTCAGATAGGCCCCGACCTGAATTTAAGAAACATCCATACAAGTCATTGGAGGTAGATCCCTTAGGAGCATTTTCCAGTGTTCCTCATGGAGTTTTACACACAGAAGACATTAGGGTTTACATACATGCAAACATTGAGGAATTTGGGGAATTCAAATTGAGATATCTCTATCACAAACAACTGATAGACAATGCTTTTGAGCTTAAACCAGAGTATAAGGGTATCCAGAAGAAACAATTTGATCAATTCATTCATTTCCCCTGCTTTGAAGAAGATGAATGGGTCCGATATGTACTGAGCAGGATGCATGACAACTTCCAATGGCTGGATAGACCCTGCAAGATCACAAAAGAGGCAATTAGAGCAGTAACTGGTCTATACTCTTCCGGAGGGATACCTATCCTCAAATCTATCAAAAATAACATTGTAACTGAGGCCACCGGATCAAAATTTGATAAGAGGGCAATGACCATTGAAGATATTTCTGATCCGGATATCAAGTATGCGTCCATGATAATAGGATACAAGATCTATCACTCCAGCAGGGAGAATTCTGTATCCGGAACTGCAGTGTATACTGCCTATGAAATGCTAAGGAAGAATGCAGAATATGATCTCTGCGAACTGCTCTTAAGCCAATTAATGGAAAATATACAGAAAATCAAGAAGGACAAGAAGAATTCCTTTAAGTATGGTACTCTTATATTATGTCTATTCTTCTACTTCATGAATGAGCTGCCCGGATCAAGTGGATGGGCATGGCAGAATGACAAACCTGTTGCAGTACAAATAAGAGACTATCTACATGGGCTTGGGGATGCCAAAGCAAGAAATACAGCCCTATGGGGATACTTCAAAAACTTCCAAAGCATGATGCAAGCAAGAGAAAGAATTCCCCAGTCTCTTGTTGAAAAATACAAAGACTCAGTGTGCTTTATGGTGGACACTGATCAGTGCCTAATGGAGGCAGTGGAGCCAAGGACTGTCTGGATCATGCCCATGGGGTATGAAGTGGATGAACAGATAGTGGAGCTGCATGTTCAACACATGCTAAGTCAGCCCAAAGATCCAAAGGTAGAAAGGTTTGGAACCTTTGAGGAGCTGAGTGTAAAGATCCATGTAGAACTCAGGGAACCTGAGATAAAGAGGAAGGTGAGAAAAGAAGTAGAGCATATTGCTCAAGGCCTAGGCATCTCAAAAGAGGCACTTGATGCCAGCCGGGAAAAGAGGAGAAAGGCTGAGGAAGAAAAGAAAAGTAAAGAAAGTGTTCCAGTTGAAACTTCCACCCGGACCAGATCATCAAAAAGATCTGCACCTCCCACAACCAAAAGTTCAAAACCGGAAGTCCAGGCATCCGGTAAAAGATCTAAGACAAAAGCCACAAGGGCTTATGAAAGCCAAAAGGATGAAGAGGAAACTGAGTTAGATGAGGGAGTAAAAGAAATAAAGAAGCAGAAGAAGAAAGGATCTGGTAAACCCTCCACAGGCCAAGACAAGGATGAAATGGTAGAGGTATTTGTTGAAAAGCCCACTCTGTCTCTAGAGAGTGTAATCAAGTCGGTTACGGTGGATGGAAACCTTCAACCAATGACTGAATTTTATGATGACTACAATGAGGCTGACCAAAAGATTCTGCAGGAAGCGACAATCAAGTATCTGAACATATACAATAAGGCTTTCATTGAGATCATATCTCTAATTCCTAAAAGCCTAGAAAAGGAATTAGAAATAAGAAAGAATAATGCTCATGCAAAAGATCTTGAGATCCGGGAGCAAATAGCTATTCAGCTATATCCTCAAATTGATCCCAAGACAATGAACATAATATTCAAAGACTGCAAAGATGAGTTCAGAAGTAAAGCCAGGATGAATCAACTCATGCTTGGTGAGACTGACAAGGTGGCCAAAGAGACAGAAGAGATCCTTCGGAAGGCCTTCAAAAGGTTCAATCTTCCTGTTGTAGAGGACTTAGGTGCAGAAACAGCTGTGGACTTGGAACCCTCTGCTCCAGAAGAAGTGGCCTATGAACAGGCTAGCATCTCTCCTCCGGTTTCCCCTACAGTCTCTGGATCCAAAGAAGAAGAGAAATTACAGGAGAAGGAAGCAGTGGTGAAAGATAAAGAGGTTGACAGTACCAAGGGTGCAGAGAAAGAGAAGACTCCATCAGAGAAGACCATGACTAATAGTGGTAAGAATGTGGAAGGAGAGAAAATCCCAAAGGACAGTTCCAAGACTGCAGAAGAAAAGAAACATCTGTCTCCGGCAAGAGACACTGCACAAACTGTTCAACAATTTTTGAGCAAAGAAACAATAGAGATCGATGAACCGGAGCTACTACAAGGCCCATTCAACTTTGATTCCCTCTCTCCGGTGCAGACAATGAAGATAGCCTCATTTGCAAATGCTAAGGCAAATGAAAAGCTCCTAAAGTCTCATATGGAAGACTGTGAGTTGATAGAGGCTGCCTCTGGAGTGCTTGAGAAGATTATGCCATCGGTCCAGATAGATCCGGCAGCCTCCTCTTCCGGTAATCTCAAAACCTTAGTCAGCAGTGTTAGTACACATTTTGAATCTCTAGAAAAATCAGCTGAAGAAAAGGTCCGGAAGGAGTTTTTGGATAAAAGGTTCTCCGAGGTTCAGGGTTTGATCATTAATGATAGGAGAAACATGAACATTGGGATAAAGAGCTTAGAAAATGCTCTTAAGGATGGTGGTGAAATATACAAATTTTGTATCTCCTGGTCCAAGGTAACAGTGGACATTGAGAAGAAAATAAAAGCGCAAGAGGACACACTACTAAGCTTGTCTCAAAGTTTTGATCCTCTTTCTTCCTCTATAACAAATCAAGAATGTCAGACTATTGCAGTCTTGAGTGAAATCAAGAAACTGGAGAAGGAAAGGAAAAATAGAATAAGCAGGTTGAGTGAGCTCAGGGGGTTAATTGTCCCTAAGCTAGAGGCCATGCATGAGGCCATAGTAGAAGCTCAAATCACAGCCCAGACAAGTGATCCAAAAGATCTAAAAAGGGCAGATGCATTTGCATTTTTGTTGAGTGGTCACATTTCAATTTTGGATAGAATGAAGCAAAGTTGGGCTACAGAACTGATCCAACTGAAGACATCTTTTGCAGACATTCTTCAGTATATGTGAGTATGTAAATATGCGGCTATGTATAGAAAATTTTTGAAAATTTTGGTGTGCGGACCCTACCCTTTGCCATTGATGTCAAAGGGGGAGTAAGGAGCAGTGAAAAATAAGGAATCCAACTAAGGGGGAGTTCCAGAAATTGTATATAAAGACAGAGCATCAGCAAAGGGGGAGCATAGTGTAAACACTTAGTCATTTTTCACTAAGTGTTGCCATCAATGCCAAAGGGGGAGATTGTTGGCAAGAGACACTATATGGATTCATGGTTGTTGTCATTGATGGCAACAAAGGTCATCCCACATATCCGCAAGTCATGGTGTGTCTCTACCGGAAGTCAGAATGAAGATTGTTGTGGTCCGGTGAACAAGAACAGAGCATGTGGCAAGGTCCGACAGATTGGTCCGGATCTCTCAGAGGAAGTGTCTTGGTGCAGTGCAGATTTGGGGAAGTCAAGAGGACTACCTTGAGTAGTATATTCCAAGGATTTAGCCTCCGGTGATGAACAAAGAAAAAGATATGAATAGTTGAGTACCGGATTCCTGAGAGACAGTGAGAACAGAGGAAGAACTAACTGACAGAGTATCAGACTATTTTCTGGATGTGTTACTGTTGATGGTAAAGGTTGTGAAGGCATGAATCATGTTTGGCTGACATGATTAATGATATCTACAAGTATATGCTTGATCTGCATTGCTTGGTGAGCAAGGATTCAGCCGACAGAACAGAGTTTGTAAGAAACTAGACTGTTCCGGATGCCGACTAGAAAGGTGATGAAATTACTTGTGCGGATATATATAGAGGATGGATTTAGTTGTGAAGATATGAATTGTGTGAAGGTATATGCGAATAAGTGCAGAACAGAGCAGAAGTAGTAAGAAAGATCCGATATGTGAAAGGATAGCAGAATAAAGAATAGAGGAAAGATGAAGTGCAACAGATCAGTGTACTGAGCCTAACCGGAACTGAACTCCAGCATATGTAGATGCTTCCAATCAGTTCAAGACTGTGATTCTTATCACTTTGTAGACAGTGTGTCTCCTTGTAGGCAGTGGGCCTCTTTGTGAGCAGTGTGCTCGGGCAGTGAGCCCTAATTGGCAAGTGCCATTTTGTAATTCCTTATTCTTCTAACAGAGAATAATCTTTGGGTTAATCACCCTGTGGTTTTCTCCCTCAACAGGGTTTCCACGTAAAAAATACTGTGTCATGTGTTTTTCATTTCATGGTAATGTTTGTTTGTTTGATTCAATGCTGCATTGATTAATAAGAAAGTTCAAAAGAAGAAATAATTAGGATAACTGATTCACCCCCCCCCCTCTCAGTTATCAACAACCTCTATCTGACTATACCACGAAAAGCTGTCTAGCATGGGCATATGAACTTGACACAGTCTATAGAATGTGATCCATCACTGGTAGAGGATAGTTATCCTTTAGGGATGCTTGGTTCAAATTGCGAAAATCAACACAAATTCTGATCTCCCTATTCTTCTTTCTAACAGGCACAATGTTTGCAACCCATGTAGAGTGGTGAATGGGATAGATGATCTTTGCTTTTAGCATTTTGTCAATTTCACTAAATATAGCCTTAGCCACTTTAGGATTATATGTCCTCTGTTTCTACCTAAATGGTGAAGTGTCGAGCTTCAGTGGGATGTGGTAATGTAGTTCTCCAATCCTGAACTTTTTCAAGTCCGCATACCACCATGCAAAGACATCTTTGTAACGAACCAATAAAGAAATCAATCACTCCCTTTTCTTGGGAGAGCAACATTTTCCAATACAGACAATCTTAGGATCTTCTTTGGTGCCAATGACTTAATCAACTTTTTCATACATTACTGGTATGAGTTATCACCCAAGATTGACTATATATGAAATCTATGTTACTAGAATTATGCAGGGAAGATCTTGTTTCCTATTTTAATGGTACAAATAGTGTTTTTGTTTTTAACGGTTGTTTCTAAGCTTCCTTCATGGTTTTTTAGTATAAAATATTTCCTAAAAAATAAATAGGTAAGGAGATTTTTAGTCATAATTTATAGTTGGTCAATTTTTTTTCCTTTTCCATGTAATTTGAGAAAGTTTAAATAAGTAGAATAATTTTATTTAAATTAGTATCATTTTAATATATAATAAATTAAATTTATTTACTTTATAATTATTTTAAAAAATATATTCAATATTTAAAATTTTAACAAATAAATTTATAGAAATTAATATAATTTTTTAGTGTTTTTATTTTAAGTCTACTTATGTGTATAGGAATATACAAATATTTACATTTTACTATTGTTCATGTTTAATTTATTTTAGATAATTTACAAGACTGTTAATGGAGGAGGATGGTGCTAATTTATGTTATTTTATAGATGTGTTGATTTTGATTAAAAAGATGGGTTTAGAATAAGTTTATTTGTTAAGAATTTTAATTATTGGTGTTTATACATTTTATATTAACATATTTTAATTGATTGAAATTAGACTTTAAAGGGACAACATGTAGCCACAATGTAGTTGTTGTGGAGTTTGATACTAGAAAGATTAGTGCCAAAGATGACCTTGATGATAATCATGTAGGAACAAATTTTGATTCGATAAAGTCTATCGGTTAGGCTTATGTCAACAATAGTAACATTGTGCTCAAGAATGTCTCTAATGTTGTTGTGTGGATTTAATACTTTGTGAAATCTATCAAGTCCTTTGCTTTGTATTACCATTAATTTGTCAAGAATTTTGCCAACTATTTTGTTTACTCATTGTAGTCATCCCCAACTTCCACTCATAATGATGTGGACTTTGACAATCCATAAACCCATGGTCTAACACTTGAGAAAACATCAATTGAAATCAAATGTATTGATCATTAGGATGTCACATTCGCTACAATGTTGTAGGTGTGGAGTTATGTGGTTCTACATACCTCCCTGAGCTTGAGCTACAAGTGATATATGCCCATATACAAGATAGTACATATCTCTTCCTTAGGAGGAAGGTGGGGATCATCTACACACAATATCAATGTTACATTATTAGGCAGTTTAATTAACAATGTATTTACTATTTCCCCCTGCACTGCACACTATGTTCAATGGCTTCTATTGCCAAAAAAATTAATATCTAAATTTCATTGTGATTTTCCAATCAATTAAAAATTACTAATTCCATCTAACTATCGGTGTACCCATTGCACATTAAGTGTGATTGCACATAGGTCAAGTGGGTTAGCATAATTTACTATGATATTGTAATTTAAAAGAGAAAAAAAAGTCATTCCAATTATGTATGATGAATAAGCCCTCCACTCCTATTACTTAATACTTTACATCATATCTTGGACAAGTATACTAATAATGTTTGAAAAATTCAATGTTTTCTTAAAGAAAATATAATTCGAATAGAACTTAAATTGTATTCAAAAAAATTTTCATTTTGAATACCAAAAGTTAGCAATAAAGGTTCTAGGTTTGAGTATCAAATCTACTTAAAAAAATGTAAAAGCTTGCACCTCCCATGGCGGAGCTTCCGAAACCCACAATACACTCTGCAACCTTCATTCTGCCTTGCTCCCAGTTTGAGTCTCTTCTCCAGCAGCTATCTATGGCATTCTCTCTTTCAGAAGAAAAAGAGGTTTCAATTATAGAAAGGAAAAGCATCACCACTATTAAAGCGGGGGTAGTCATCTTAGTTAGCAGAACGTAACACTATGTTTAATAAAACTATGTTCTAAGCAATTTCATTATAATGTTGAGTTCCAAGATAATCCTTTCAAGTTTAAATAGCAACCCCTCTACTCCATTGAAAGAACCATTGTATTTTTTTACTTGTACAAATCTAGAATTTGATGGTTTGTACATTGTTTTTACAATTTTAGATCATATTTTACAATTTGATTTGTTATATTTTTATATATGACACTTATAAAAAATTATTATATAGAGAAATATAATATATTATTTTAATTTATAATATATATATTATTTTATAATATTTTTATATAAATATATATTAGTTTACAAGATTTTCAAAGATGGAATATAAATGATTTTTTCTTTTTAGAGTGGTTGAAACTCTAAAAATATAAGTTAAATATTTTTAAAATTTTAAATATATCAATTTAGAAACTTATTTTTAATTATAATAGTAAATTTAAAATTTTTATATGTATAACTAAAAAATTTACAATTACAAAGCTGAGAAAGATAATCAATTGGCTGATGAACTCTAACTTGTAAGTTATACAATCAAATTTTTATTTATTTTTAATGTATAAAGTTAAATTATTCTTCTAGTTTATTTATTTTACTCTATGCAACCAACCTTCTTGTGCATACACTCTAATTTTGTGTGCATATATAAATATTAGTACTTTGTATTATTACAAAATTATTTACACACTCTAAATTTCTCTACATACTTACACTTGGCTCCTTCATGCATAGCATAAAATAATAAGCATTTGTATTTGTCCTTGTTCCCTTGCAAGAAGCTAGCACTCTTAAAGCAATCCAATTTGTAGTTGCAAAATAACTCCTTAACAAACTTTACAATTCATATTGGATGGGGTAGCATCAAAGATTGGTTTCTAAGATTTATTGGGCATTATGACCTTGATAAATCTAGTTAATTTGTCCATAGTTTTGATTTCTTTTAGTTCCATAGTTTGTTGCACAACCATCACTATGAGAAAATCCCTTAACAATCTTCCCATCTTTACTCCTCTGTTAAGACATGTAATTCTTGTTCTCTCTTCAATGCACCACCATGACACTTTAACACCATCCAATCTTTTAATATTTTTATATTAAAACATTTGATTTAAAATTCTTTACATTTTATATTTTTCTTAAAACGATTAAATAACCAAATCATCATAAAATTCTTCACATTTTATATTTTTCTTAAAACGATTAAATAACCTAAGTTGTAGTGTTCTGCTTGAAGTATATGTTTTTCTTCCCTATTTTTGACTCAGACGCGAACAGATTTTGAAGGGCATGTGATTGCTGAAGATAATTTGCAGCAAAATGACGACGTCTGTATAAATGAATAGAAGCACGGATACTTCAAATACTTCGACTGTGAAATGATTGCCATTCCTTTCAACACGTAGATTGATCAGATATTGTGGCAAATCAAACAAAATGCTGTTTTATTCTGTGCTGAAAATCTGGTTACACATGTTCATTAACAAAAAGCATTTAATCTCTCTAAGCTAAGTTATCAGTAATATATTGAGTTTGTGTTTACCCAGAAAAATGCGTAGACATGCACATATGTATTTGCATTTAATAAGTTTGCTGCCTTTAAATAATCTCTGTAGGCATATTCTCAGTTTTTTCCTTCCACCTCAAAAATAAAATGATTATTATTAGCCTACGTTCAAAATTCTCCGAGGTAAAATGACCAAAAAGCACGTCCTATTGATCCCAAGTAAATGCACATCAAATTTATTCTAGCCAAATGGGGCATGACGCTCAAATCGGTGTCAACTTTATCCCCTGGAAATAATGGATGACAGTCAAACGCACGTCAATTTTCGCCCAAAGAAGCAGTGCCTGACAGTCAAATACACGTCAAATTTATCCCCTTTACAAGGTCTTTGACGGGCAACTGAACGTCAACTTTATCCCTGAGACGCTTACAGCCAACAGAACGTCAAATTTATACTAACAAATGGTGCTGACGGTCAACTGAACGTCAAATTTATCCCTGTAAACTGGGAACAGTTAACTGAACGTCAAATTTATCCTTCTGAACCGGTGCTGACGGTCAAACGAACGTCAAATTTATTCAAGGAACCGTTCCTGACGGTCAAACGAACGTCAAATTTATCCAAGAAAATGGTGCCTACGACCATACGAACGTCAAATTTATCCTCGTGATATGGCGTCTGACGGTCTACTGAACGTCACATTTATCCAGAAGAAATCTTCTGTTACTACCATGAGAACGTCAAATTTATCCTAGTAAATGGCCCAGGACAGTCAAAGAAACGTCAAATTTATCCCAAGAAACAACGCCTGATGTTCACATGGACGTCAAATTGATCATACTGGAAGTGTTCCTGACGGTTCATTAGACGTCAAATTTATCCGCAAAGGATTATACGTGACGGTCAAATGGACGTCAAATCGATGCAATTGGCGTTACGCATGACGGTCAAATGGACGTCAAATTACTGCTTCTGAAACGTTGCCTGACGGTCAAATGAACGTCAAATTGGTGGCAATGAAAATGTTGCACGACGGTCAAATGGACGTCAAATGCATGCCAATGAAATGGTGTATGACGGTCCAATGGACGTCAAATTTATAATGCAAATTTGAACGTCATATAAGAATATAAGAAAATTGACGTCCAGTTGGCCGTCGTGCATCAGTTTCACGCAAGAAATTTGAGGTGCATTTGACCGTCAGATACCATATCTGAGGGATAAATTTGACGTCCTATTGACCGTCATTCACCATTTCTCTGGGATAAAGTTGACGTTCAGTTAATCGTCGGGCCACATTTCTGTGGCAGAAATTTGACTTTCATTCGACTGTCAGCCGCTATTTCTAAGTTAAATTTGACGTGCCTTTAGCCGGTAAGAATCATTTTACCTCTGTAAAATTTGACCGATATGTGTATTATAAATTTGATGGTCGTTTGGCTGTCGTGACGAGGCATCTTTCCATGAAACCCTTAGTTTACTGAACCGTGCAGATCATGGCATTGAACAAATCCGTTTCCTTCGTGAAGAAAAACCCCCATCCATGAATTTCAATATAATGGTGACAAAAAAATCCAGAACTGGTAAAAATAAGGGCAGAACTTACTGGTTAATATCTTGTTTGAAGCGGGAAAATCCGTTCTTGAGTTTATCAACAGGATCAGACTCGTCAGCTTGGTTTCCATTGCACTTGTGTTATTATTGACCTGTGCCTGCAATTCCTTTGTGATTTCCGCAATTATTGACTCGTCTGCAATTGAAATCCCACACAACAAAAATAAACTTCCTATTTTTAAACCCAGTATTAATGATTCCAATATAAACAAGCTGAATTCAACATACGAATCGGTGGATGCCATGATGGAATTTCAGTATGAAGAAAGAATATGTGGTGTTCGAGATGTTTATGGGGATTCGAGTGTGGAATCGGATGAGGAGGAGACTTTCATTCTGTGACATGCACGGGGCAGAATTAGAGAGTTTCGAACGCTGATTCTTCAGACCACCACGATTTCCACCTTGACTTGGCCTTTGGCCGCTCCACTTCCATGGCATACTGTACTTCTGTTTCACAATGGCCGCCTCCTCCCTCTCACTGAAAGCAGATGAATGAATGAATGGATTTTAATGACGTCCACGAGACCAAGCAGTTTAAGGGACCAAGAGCCGCAGCCTAAGAAATCTTCAAGATCTTTTCGATGTCGCTTCTCCTACTATGAATTTTAACCAAGAAACCTGAAATAAAATCGACAATGTGATCTTTTCAAGCACCACATACTAGATGATAAACAACTTACAATGTTAATAAAATCAACAGAGCACGTCAGAAAATGAAACCCTAAGCAATATGACACTGCTTTCCATTACAAGATTTAAGGCTTCAAAGCCTGGTAATATTCGAGGAGTAGAGAGTATTTTTTATTTCAATCAAGTCTATCATTACACTTAAAAGGTAGTGGCTAACGCGGGAAGGGCTTTACTTAAACATCGTCCATTTCAATGGTCAAACAGTTAATAATAATTTTACAACTCATCCACAATAAAAAATGATAAATATTTATCCTATTTTTATTGGCCAAAATTGACTTTTGATTATCAAAGTGGATGATGTTTAAAAATAGCCCGCCGGACCGTACAAAGATTTTGTATTTTCCACTTCATTTCATCTATCATTCATTTTATGCTCTTGGATATTTTCCTTTGGCTCCTATCACTTATCCCCAAGAATTAGTTTTAATCTTTAGATTTTTTATTCATTCTTATTCATCACTTTGGACTAAAACTATGGATGTAAAATTGATTCTATGCACATGAGTTTGAACCTCAAACTTTTAAAAATTCAAATTCAAATTTAAACTATTATTATTTTTTTTTTTGTTTGTTAAGAGTTGATCTACATATCTGTTTATATTTATGTATCTTGTTGTATTTAAGAACATTCATCATTCATTTTGAAATCATCAAGATTGGGAAAAGCATACACTTACATAATCTTAGGCATCCTTGCATGCTTGCCTATCTTTAATCATTGTGAACCAAAGCCATTGAATTAGTCTCCTAGGGGTTTCATCAAAAAAGAATAAATCCTTGCCTAGCAAGTTCTCAAACATTTTCTATAGACACCATCCTTTCTTAATGTGCACTAGTCAAAGGTTTTTTTTCAATACAAATAGGACAACTATTTACCTTTTTTGCATGAATGAAGTGACAAGTGTATTGGTAACCACATCACTCTATAGGCAACAACAATGTGCTTCATTTTGGCTTTCTATACAACATGTGGTAATACTCCTCAACCTTAAGTGGATTGTGTTATGTTTTGGTGGTGTAGTTATCATAATATTGGCATTTCCATTATCCCAACTAAATACAATACACTGCTTGCCATTCAAATGTCTCACCAAGGCAAGACCTCAAAGCTATGTAATAGTAGAGCTAAAGTATAGATAAACTTTGAAGCACAACTTAGTCTTTTACTACCAACAAGCAATATATAATGTGTTTCTATTTTAAATTTGATTTGTTCTCTAGTTTGTTTTATACGCTATTTGATATTTTACTTTGGCTCCCCGTTATAATGAGAGAAAATACAAAGCTTTATAAATGGCTCTATATAGTTCATTAAGTAATTTGCCATGGAGGCTACCTAAAATTTATCAGCTAGTGTTTGCTAGGAACTTTTAGGAGCCTTTGATAATCAAGTGGTCCCATGAATTGTATAGCAACATGAGATGCTAAAAAATTTAGTTTAGAAAAGAAGTTAGTGATATCATGAATCTCTTTGCAATAACTAATACAAAAATTACAAATGACTTCTAAATGATGTAGCCATTGGAGAAAAAAAATACTTAAGCTATTGGGGGAAAAATTTTAGCGACCCCCACCCCCCCACACTTAAGGTAGCTATTGAAAATTTGAGAATTTGAAAGGTTGGGCTCCTATTTTCTAGGATAAGATCCCAATTTACCCTTAAACACTTTTTTCCTCATCTCACGAGACCTCTTGCTGCATAAAAACAGATCTTAAAGCCCCCTACATGGGGCAAATCAATGTTATGTGTACATAGTAACTTTAATATCAAAACTTATATTGACATTGTCATGTGCCTAGTTTTTAAATTAGATTTCTCTACCAAGTTAATTCCATGGTAATTTGCCCATCCCATCAGATGAATGTTTTAATGGGTTCTAAGTTGTCTAGAAAACATATGTCAATTTTAAAGGTACTAAAGTTATACAACTAGAGAATTTATCTCTTAGATTCTAATCCTTCTTAAATTTCCTCGTTATTATTGAATCACTATAAAGTAATTAAATATTAAAAACAATTAGGAAATTAGAGACTCAACTAATATTTTTGGAGGAAGGTTTATTATAACAATCCCCAACTACAAGAAAATGCCTTTTTAAGATGAGGTTATTGTTTTACAATAGGTCTAATAAACTAAACATATTAATTATCGTAATTCCAACTTGAAGTCATTGCTACTTCATAATTTTTTGAGTTCCAGTGTAGCTCATGACTCAAATGCTAATCCATCCTTATTAGACTACTTGAGTCCAAGTGCCTAGCAAGGGATATGGAATCTAAGAAAACACCCCAATGATAATAAGGAGATTGATATTATTTTTTAGATGAATAACCCCAGCCCTACAAATAATTAAAGCCCAATAGTTTCACATCTATTTGTAATTGGCAAGAGGCGTTGGCCCACCCAATTGAGATTTATGCTCATTCCCTAAGATGTTCATTCCTTCACAATGAACTAGGTTGAAGAGCATAATAGAGTAAACTTCATTATTTCATGTTGCCATATATTTATAAACACTTCGTTGTTATCTCTAAGTTTATTAGATTTAATCTCTACATTAACATGGTTCAAGTTCTCATGTGAAACTAATAAATCCAATCCAAATTTACATTGTTCACATCCAAGTTAAAAAAACACCTTGTTCTATGAGTGAGTAAATATAATCATTTTAACAATGTTAAGTTCATCATATTTGCCTTTGGTATGGGTGATTATGTTTGACATAAATGGATTTTTATGTCAACAATTTTCTTCTCAGTTCATCTAATATATTTCTTGGTTATCTACAATGTGGAAGATGAATGTAATTAAAGTTGGGCACAATTATCCCTATTACTTTACATTGTTAATTAGAATTCTTTTGCTACCTCAAAATGTCTTCTAATTTAAATTTTATTCCTCATTGGTGGAGTTGCAGAATATCAATGAGACTATGTTATATTTTGTACCATATTCCTTTATCTTTGCACTTCTTTTTTGAATGTTCAAAATAAAATGCTTGATTTGCAATGGAGGTTGATAAAATTAACATACAATCCTTGCCAAATGGGTGTCCATCTTAGGTAAATTTATATTTTTTCTTCTAACTCTACCATACTTAGAAAGAACTCTTGAGTACCTAAAGATTGAGTGCATGCCCTCACTAAAAAATGCGTTGGCACTAGTCAACATACTTATCTTAATCTACTACATGTATCTAATACTATTAAAGAATTGAAGAAAACGTATGCCCACATACTTGTAATTAGGTGGAAGCATAAATCCATGTTTCACTACTAGGGGTTATCCCACAATAGTGTGTCCACTTGTGGTGGAAGGAAAAAAATTGACCCATATGAAATAAAAATTAACAAACACCTTTGAATGAAGATGCCTTTGTTTAAAGGTTGTGTCACCAAAACCTTCAACCAAAAGAAATGCATTATTCAAAGATACCTTATCCATTATCAAGTAACAAGTTTGATACAAGTAACTGGCCTTAGGTAAGAATTCTATCAACCATAAAATAATCACCACTATGAACCATTCACCAAAAGATAAGCATTAACAATAATGAGCAAGAATAATATCATCCAATTACTTCAACATAGAACTGATAATTAGTAACTAGTAACACATTCAACATAGGAAGAATGAATATCCAATAACCATAACACAAAGTTTACGATCACTGAAATCCACCGCACCAATTTCAATTCATATATCAAAGCAACTGAAAGTAATAACATATCAAAATTGATCTCTAACCAAAAAAAGTTTGCCAAATATTCTCAACATTGAGAGGCGTTTAGAATTTATAGCCTTGTCACCATAACTATCTTTAAAATAATAATAATGGCTTCTTGGGGATAGTCTATTTAAAGATGTTTTAAAATAAGCATAAACTTAAAGAAAGAGCTCTCCAGAGCCAATAGTTTTTGCATGAAATAAAATCAAAGCATATGAAGAAGTTGTTATGTGACAATTGTCACATCTTCATTGAGTTCCACCTCCTTTTACGATGCTTCCTTCTCCTTACTTTGTCTATCAAATGAAATTGAATCGCCTTGTGTCACTTGAGTCACTATCACCCATAATTTTGCCTTATAAGTTTGATACCTACCAATAACCAGTGTTAACATTTTGCCAGCTGGGCTACCAGTAATATTGGCCTAAAGCTTCCTTTTACTTATCATCCGATCATCGTTCACCATTCTTTTATGGATCTCATTGATTTCACTTTTAAAGGTTCTGAGATAGGTGGTTGTTCTTCCAAGTTTTCCAATTAACTCCCCAGTGACTGTATCAGATGCCATAATCTCCTCATTTACCAGTTTCTTGAAATTTTCCTTTATCTTCTTGATCTCAAGTAATTTATCATCATCATCGCTAAAGGCAAGTCTATCTCCAGAATTACAAAATTACTTTTGAGATATCTCAAATTGGTAAAAAGATGAGTCAATGTATTCTTGATTTCTTCTTCTAAGTTCCTCCTAGCACAGTCATCTTCCACTCAAGTGTATCCTGCCACAGTGTAAATTCATTTTCTTTGGGGTCATTCAGGACCTTTTTAGCTACGAGAATGTTAATGTCTATATCAATCATCTCTTGAACCTCTTTCGAGACCATAAAATAGCTACTGTTATCCTTTCTCACAATTTACAGCTTTGCGATCAATGCTTCCACATTCAACATAGGAAGAATGAATATCCAATAACCATAACACAAAGTTTACGATCACTGAACTCCACCGCACCAATTTCAATTCATATATCAAAGCAACTGAAAGTAACAACATATCAAAATTGATCTCTAACCAAAAAAATGTTTGCCAAAGATTCTCAACATCGAGAGGCGTTTAAAATTTATAGCCTTGTCACCATAACTGTCTTTAAAATAATAATAATGGCTTCTTGGGGATAGTCTATTTAAAGATGTTTTAAAATAAGTATAAACTTAAAGAAAGAGCTTTCCAGAGCCAATAGTTTTTGCATGAAATAAAATCAAAGCATATGAAAAAGTCACTATGTGACAATTGTCACATCTTCATCGAGTTCCACTTCCCTTTGCGCCGCTTCCTTCTCCTTACTTTGTCTATCACCTAAAATTGAATCGCCTTGTGTTGCTTGAGTCACTATCACCCGTAATTTTGCCTTATAAGTATGATACCTACCAATGATTGGTGTTAACATTTTGCCAGCTGGGTTGCCAGTAATATTGGCCTGAAGCTTCCTTTTACTTATCATCTGATCATCATTCACCATTCTTTTATGGATCTCATCAATTTCACTTTTGAAGGTTTTGAGATAGGTGGTTGTTCTTCCAAGTTTTCCAATTAACTCCCCAGTGATTGTATCAGTTGCCATAATCTCCTCATTGACCAGTTTCTTGAAATTTTCCTTTATCTTCTTGATCTCAAGTAATTTATCATCATCTTCACCAAAGGCTTCTATCTCCAGAATTACAAAATTACTTTTGAGATATCTCAAATTGGTAAAAAGATGAGTCAATGTATTCTTGATTTCTTCTTCTGAGTTCCTCCTAGCACAGTCATCTTCAACTTGAGTGTATCCTGCCATAGTGTAAATTCATTTTCTTTGGGGTCATTCAGGACCTTTTCAGCTATGAGAACGTTAATGTCTATATCAATCATCTCTTGAACCTCTTTAGAGACCATAAAAAGGCTACTGTTATCCTTTCTCACAATTTGCAGCTTTGCGATCAATGCTTCCCTTTTGATAGAAATAGAGGTGTACAACTTTGTAGATTCTTCAATGTATATATATGTGTGTGTATGTATATGTATATGTGTATATATATGTGTGTGTATGTGTGTGTATGTGTGTGTGTATATATATATACATATATATATATATATATATGTATGTATGTCTATGTATATGTATATGTATATGTATATGTATATATATGTATATATATATGTATGTATATGTATATGTATGTATATATATATGTATATATATATATATATTATGTGTTAGATTTAGGGCAGACAACTAAGAGGGGAGGTGAATCAGTTGTCCAAAACTTTTCTTGTTTCAACACTTGCATTCACTTTGCATTAACAATAAATCAATCATGAAAACTTAATGTGATTAACCAAGAGCAGAAAACACATCTACACATGAGACACCAAGATTTTGACGTGGAAAACCCGGTTAAGAGAAAAACCACAGGGTGACTAACCCAAGATATTATTCTCTATTAGAAGAATAGAAAGAATAAGATGGCACATCCCAATTAGGGCTCACTGCCCGAGCACACTGCTCACAAGAGGTTCACTGCCTACAAGAGACACACTGTCTACAATAAATGAGTATTACATACTTGAACTGGTAAATAACATCGTCACCATACTTGAATCAATTCCATTAAGGCCCAAATCCTTCTGCTCTTCCTTTCACTCTTCTCCTTGCTACCACACACTCATCTCCACAAGTACACTTTTGAAATGACTTTGCAAACCTTTATTTATACATGACATCAACTTAGGAACAAACATCTAAGTCGACAAGCAACCACAAGAACATTCACAAGGTGTATAATTCATCCAGTCAGCCAATCACAGAAAGAACACCTTCATTCGGAAGTATTTCTTCAATTCTGGGCTTCAATTCTAATGCGGACCATTAACACGAACTGAACATGATCCAAGGACCTTCACAAGCTTTCCTGGTGATTCACACTTCCTCTACGTACTGAAATCCTTCTCTCCTACATCTAGAACCTCAAGAACAAAGTCTGTTATCACTGTCACAAAGGAATAGGTTCTTCCAGACCTTCAAACCACAAACTGATCTACTTGACACTTCACAAGGATGTCCTAAACACTTCCTCAAATCCACAGAGTGGGATAATGCATTACCAGACCTTACTGGACCAATCTGTCTCACTCTGTCACCACTGAGTACTTGTCAAAACTGGTTCTACTTGAGCGACCATAACTTCTTCAGATCATCATGTAGATCCCTGAAAACTTGACTGGAGCATCTTAAGACTTATATCTACAAACCCTTTAAACCGCATCATCTAATCCTCAACCTATCTTGGACTTTTACCTTGTTATCATCATTGTTCTTCACTGTTCCTGATTGAGACTAATTTTCTCAATATCCTCAGCACACAGCTCATCCAATCCTTCTCATTAATGCAACATGAGTATGTTGACATCAATGACAACACCGGTTTAACCCATACTTGCAACAATCTACCCCTTTGTCATTGATGGCAACATATTATGTGAAAAACCATCAAGACAAGAACTTCTCCTTACTGTCAAAGCTCCCCCTATCAACAACAACTATTCACATGTCTTCTCTTCTTGTACTGCTCCCCCTTTGACCATCAACCACTTGTTTTTCACATGTCTTCTCTCCCCCTTTGACATCAATGGCAAAGGGCCCAAACTTGCAACTTTAAAAATCACACCTGCTGCTCCCCCTGAGTAGCAGCTCTCCAACACCAATCCAGATCACAAGATATGATTGTGATATCCACTGGACTGATGCACATTAGTGCATCCTAGTTCATCACCGGAGGGACAATAACCCTTAACTTCTCCCTGAGATACTCAAAAGAGTCCTTGGGAAGAGGTTTAGTAAAGATATCTGCAATCTGATCCTTGGAGGGCACATACTCCAATCTGACTTCATCCTTGTTCACTTGCTCTCTCAGAAAGTGAAATTTGATAGATATGTGCTTGGTCTTAGAATGCAACACCAGATTCTTAGAAATATTTATTGCACTTGAATTATCACAGAAAATTGTGATAGGCTCCTCATAATCTACTTTAATGTCTCTTAGCATCTACTTCATCCATAAGATTTGAGTGCAACTACCTACTACTGCAATGTATTCTGCTTCAGTTGTAGACAGAGATATTGCCTCTTGTTTCTTGCTTAGCCAAGAAACCAATCTTTTTCCCAAAAAGAATGCTCCACCACTGGTACTCTTCCGGTCATCCACATCTCCTGCCCAATCGGCATCTGTATATGCATGAAGAGAGAAATCATGATCTCTAGGGTACCATAGACCATACTCAACTGTCCCCTTTAGATATCTAAAAATCCTTTTGATTGCCATAACATGAGATTCTCTAGGATCAACTTGGAATCTAGCAACAAGACCAACAGCCTACATAATATCTGGTCTAGTTTGAGTGAGATACAACAGTCCTCCAATCATTGACCTATATTTTGTCTGATCAACCTTGGGAGAGTCATCATCTTTGCTCAACTTGCATCCAGTTGCCATTGGAGTGTTCATTGGCTTTGAGTCTTCCATCCCAAATTTCTTCAACAATTCTTTCACATATTTTGACTGAGAGATAAAGATTCCTTTCTTTGTTTGAGTAATTTGTAGACCCAAAAAGAAATTCATTTCTCCAAGCATTGACATCTCAAACTCACTTTTCATTTGACTTGCAAAAGCTTTACACATACTATCTCTTCCTCCAAAAATGATATCATCAACAAATACTTCAACAATTAAGATATTTTCATAATCAATTTTGAAATACAAATTACTGTCAGTAGTACCTTTACTGAAACCAATCTTCAAGAGATGCTTGTCCAATATTTCATACCAGGCTCTTGGGGCTTGCTTCAGTCCATACAGTGCCTTTTTTAATTTGCAGACCATGTCATTATGATCAGACAATTGAAATCCATCCGATTGCTCAATATACACTTCTTCTTCCAAATTTTCATTTAGGAAGGCAGATTTGACATCCATTTGATACACCTTACAATCCTTGAAGGCAGCAAATGCAAGAAATAATCTGAGTGCTTCAATTCTTGCCACCGGAGCAAAAGTTTCTTCAAAATCAACTCCTATTTGAGAGTAACCTTTGCAAACTAATCTAGCCTTGTTTCTGATTACTTCACCGGCTTCATTCAATTTGTTCCGGAAGACCCATTTGGTTCCAATAACATTTTTGTTTCTTGGTCTGGGAACAAGATCCCAAGTGTGATTCTTCTCAATTTGCATCAGTTCTTCCTCCATTGCCTTAGTCCAGTTTTCATCATTGCAGGCTTCATTTACTGTCTCAGGTTCAATCTTTGAAATTAGACAATACTCATCTGAATTTTGAGCAATTCTCCTCCTTTTTTGTACCCCTTTGCTTTTGTCACCTATGATATGATCTTCAGAGTGGTTTAGAGTTACATACCTTTAAATTTTGGGAGTCTCTTGCACTTCTAACTCTTGATTAGTCTCATTGAGACTTATTTCTTCTTCCTATCTTACCGGATCAACTTGACTTTGTTTCTCAGAAGAGGCTTGGATACCTTGAATCTGAACACCATTCTAATCATCTTCATCATGTTCAAGAATTCTTGAGGGTCTTTCAATTTCTTCATCAACCTTCACATTTATACTTTCTACAATCTTTCTCAGTCTCTTGTTGTAACACCGGTATGCTTTGCTTTGAGTAGAATAACCCAAGAATATTCTTTCATCACTTCTAGCATCAAACTTTCCTAGATCTTCATCCCTTTTAATGTAACATATGCTACCAAAAACTCTGAAGTATCTCACAGTGGGAGTAATGCCAAACCAGAGTTCATAAGGAGTCTTACCAATATAGTTTCTAATTTGAACTCGGTTGAGAGTGTAGACTGCAGTGCTGACAGCTTCTCTCCAATAGATCTGAGGAACATTTGCTTCCATCATCATGGTCTTGGATGCTTCCTAGATGGTCCAGTTCTTTCTCTCAACAACTCCATTTTGCTGTGGAGTTCTAGGGGCAGACAATTGTCTCTTTATTCCATGTTTCTCACAAAGTTTATGAACTCACCGGATGTGAATTCTGCACCTCTATCAGACCTCAGACACTTCAATTTTAATCTGGTCTCATTTTTCACCATAGCCTTGAATATTTTGAATTTCTTAAGAGCTTCTGATTTTTCTTTCAGAAAGGTTACCCACATCATCTGGGAATAGTCATCAATTAGCAACATGAAGTATCTATCACCTTGCACACTCCTGATTCTTGCCGAACCACATAAGTCAGTGTGAACCAAGTCTAATAATCTGGTAGAAGATTGTTCCTTGCTTTTGAATGAGATTCTGCTTTGTTTTCCCAACTGACATTCTTTGCACAAACTATTTGTAGGTTTTACCAATCTTGGAAGATCTCTTACAGCCTGAGTATTACTTATCTTGATGATATTATCAAAGTTCACATGACACATTCTTCTATGCCATAACCAACTCTGATCAATTTAAACAAATAATCAACTTTTACCAATACCAGCTAAGTGAAAGATGTTACCTTTTGTTTGGGTACCTAATGCAATCTATGTTCCAAAACTTTCAAGGATTTTGCACTTTCCATTCTTGAATCTGAGATCATAGCCTTTGTCCACCAACTGTCCCACACTGAGAAGATTGTGTTTCAAACCTTCAACATATAATACATTACTAGTTTTGTTCTTTCCATCAAAAGAAATAGTTCCTCTACCTCTGATTCTACCTGCAGAGTTATCACCAAACTTTACTACTCCTCCTTCATACCTTTCCAAATCTATGAACTTGTTCTTGTCACCTGTCATGTGGTGAGAGCAGCCACTGTCAATGACCCAATCATCCTTTTCTTCAACTTGGGCAGCCAGGGCTTTATGATTTATGGATTTAGAGGGTATTGGATCTTCTTCCTTGATGGCAATGAACACCCAGTCACTTTTGGATTTGTCTTCTTTCTCTAATTCATCATCTGTTACTCCATCATCTCCTTCATGAGCATAGTAACAATTCTTCTGGAATCTTGGTCTATTAGTGTTTGGCCTAGAATATCTTTCCAGACACCTTGATGCAAAATGACCAATCTTGTTGCAGTTAAAACACTTAAAAGGCAATTTTCCCTCATACTTACTAGATCCTCTTGGTAGTCTTTTTGCAAAAAGAGCTTCAAGATGAGCAGTTTCAACTTTTTCTTCTTCCAAGTCTTTTCTTGCATTCTCATACCATGATGATTTCCTTGAAGAGTTTTCTCCTAGATCAAACCTTTGTTTTCCTTTTACCAAGGCACTTGCTTTAAATGCAGATTCAATCTTTGGAGGACCATCTCCAAACTCAGCCATTTCAAAAGCAGCTAGCTTACCAACCAATTGATCCCTTGTGACTGTTGTGTGAGCTCTGAATTCTTTGATTGCAAAAGCTTTGATTTTATAAGACTCAGGAAGGGATCGAAGAACATTGCCTACTATCTCATCTTCACTCAAGGTTCCACCTGTATTTCTGATTCCACAAACCAGCTCATTCACTCTTGGCATAAAAGAGGTAATATTTTCATCATTTCTCATTTTTAGTCTTTCAAATTTCCCTTTTAGACTCTGTAATCTTGCACATTTAACAAACTGGTCTCCTTCATGCAAAAGTTCCAATTTCTTCCAAATCTCAAAGGCAGTTGGAAGATGAATAACATTAGAGAGTTCTGAGTCAGATAAAGTGCTTAAAAGAGCCTCTCTGGTCCATAGATTGTTTTCAGCATCTGTGATTTCATTTAGGGTTGTCCGACCACCCTGTGGAGGTATATAAGCCTTTGTCACCATGGACCAGTATCCAAATCCCATGCACTGCAAGTGACATTCCATGTGACCTTTCCAAAGAGCAAAGTTAGTTCCATCAAACTTCAGACTATCCTTCTTGTAGGATGACATCCTGGATCTCCTCAAGCAATTAAGCTCCTTTCAAAGGAACTTGGCTCTGATACCAATTGTTAGATTTAGGGCAGACAACTGAGAGGGGGGGTGAATCAGTTGTCCAAAACTTTTCTTGTTTCAACACTTGCATTCACTTTGCATTAACAGTAGATCAATCATAAAAACTTAATGTAATTAACCAAGAGCAGAAAACACATCTACACATGAGACACCAAGATTTTGATGTGGAAAACACAGTTAAGTGGAAAACCTAGTTAAGGGAAAAACCATGAGGTGTCTAACCCAAGATATTATTCTCTGTTAGAAGAATAGAAAGAATAAGATGGCACATGCCAATTAGGGCTCACTGCCCAAGCACACTGTTCACAAGAGGCTCACTGCCTACAAGAGACACACTGTCTACAATAAATGAGTATTACATACTTGAACTAGTAAATAGCATTGTCACCATGCTTGAATCAGTTCCATTAAGGCTCAAATCCTTCTGCTCTTCCTTTCGCTCTTCTCCTTGCTACCACACACTCATCTCCACAAGTACACTTTTGAAATGACTTCGCAAACCTTTATTTATACATGACATCAACTTAGGAACAAACATCTAAGTCAGCAAGCAACCACAAGAACATTTACAAGGTGTATAATTCATCTGGTCAGCCAGTCACAGAAAGAACACCTTCATCAAGAAGTATTTGTTCAATTCCGGGCTTCAATTCTAATGCAGACCATCAACACGAACTGAAAATGATCCAAGGACCTTCACAAGCTTTCCTAAATCACCAGGACCATCTGCACTTCCTCTACGTACTGAAATCCTTCTCTCCTACATCTGGAACCTCAAGAACACAGTCTGTTATCACTGTCACAAAGGAATAGGTTCTTCCAGACCTTCAAACCACAAACTGATCTACTTGAAACTTCACAAGGACATCCTAAACACTTCCTCAAATCCGCAGAGTGGGATAATACATTACCGAACCTTACCGGACCAATCTGTCTCACTCCGTCACCACTGAGCACTTGTCAGAACCGGTTCTACTTGAGCGACCATAACTTCTTCAGATCGTCATGCGGATCCCTGAAAACTTGACTGGAGCATCTTAAGACTTATATCTACAAACCCTTTAATCCACATCCTCTGATCCTCAACCTATCTTGGACTTTTACCTTGTTATCATCATTGTTCTTCACTGTTCCTAATTGAGACTAATTTTCTCAATATCCTCAGCACATAGCTCATCCAATCCTTCTCATTAATGCAACATGAGAAAGTTGACATCAATGACAACACCGATTTAACCCATACTTGCAATAGTATATATATATATATATATCAGATTGAATAATCAAGTACACAACAAATTAGGGTATATCAATTTACATGATATATGTTCCTATGTACACAACAAATTAGAATATATCAATGTGTGTCATATATATTCCTATAGTGCAGGAAATTAGAGTATATTGAAATGCATGACACAACAAATTAGGGCCTGAAACTAGGGTTTCAAACCAAGTTTAAATTTAGGGTGTTCACAGAAATTGTAGTCTACCACCATAAAATGGTGGCGGACTGCAATGTGCTTACCTCAAAACACAAAAATCTTCATTCAAATATCACTTTCCCAATGTCGTCTGCGGGTGTCATTTGCAGTTGTAGGTCTTGCCCATCTCCACAACAATCTCACTTTCTTTCACTTTCACTAAAATGAGTCGACAAATTTGTTTTGTCAACTCATATAGATAAAAAAAATTAAAATAATACATTCGAATGAAGATTCTATTCATTCGAAGGTAGTATTTTAATATTTTTAGTAATCAAGAATCTTCGTTCGAAGATATTTCTTCAAATATGAAGATTCCTGATTAGTGATCTTCATTTGCAGGCACCTTCATTTGAAAATATTGTGATCCTGTCTTAGGTTCTATACTACAAATGCCTTAGCAACTTCTCTGAAGAAACACAACTATATCTTTATACTTTGTTTCCATCAATGACAACACTACTCACTATCATGCTCATCAGTCTCTTCATCATCATGCTTATATTGCCAACAATCTCCCCCTTTGTCATTGATGGCAACATATGCCAAAACTTCTCCCCCTATCTCAAGACTGATCTTGTTTTTCTATGTACATGCTCCCCCTTACTATTTTACTCCTATACTTTAATATGTAAATCAAAATATTATATTATCACAAAATAAATTTCTTCTATATTTCTGCATATGTAAAAGAGATCAAGATATGAACCTTATTATTTGGTAGGAAGAATATCCTTGTATATATTCTTCAGATGTACAACACTGCAGAGTCCTAATGCTTCTTGGTAGAGTTGAGTATTTGTATCTACCTAGTAATCTACAAAAATAATTCTTCTGCTTCTTCAATTGATAAAGGTGCAGTTGTCATATGAATAATCTTATCAACTTTTTTCAACATCCCAATTAGCATTGCTATCTTGAAACTGACAATCTCCCTCAACTGACTAATCTGATCATTAATTAGTTCTCTTTGATTATGAAGTTTCTTGATGATTGCATGAGTCTTTTCAACTTCAGCCCTCGTATCTCCATTTTTATCCTTTAAGGGCTCATATGTTTTGGAGATATTAGCTATTTGCATTTCAAGGCCATCAATCTTATCTTTTATATCTTTTGTAGTCATGATAAGCAAAATTGATACATTACCTTAGCTTCACCTAGGGCATTTTGAATACTCTTTACACTAATACCTAATAGATTGTGTGCCTGGGAACACTTTTTTGATAGATCTATTAGTCTCCTATTGCTAATCTGTTCCATTACTTTCTTCTCAACTTTCTTTCTAAAGATGCAGAGTGATTGTTAAAGGATTCTAGTAATTGCTTCATTTGGTGTACATGAGTCAGAGAGACATCCCTCTTGGTGTCTGGTAACACCTTTTCAAAAACCTTTATTTCTTCCTCTAGAAGCTCATTTCCTTCTACTTGTGATTGTAATATTTATTCTTGGGAAGTAGCTTGAAAAATGGTTCCTAATTGCAATTTCTTTAGTGGAGAAATATTGGACAAATTGATTTGTCCATCCATAGATGGCACTTGAAATAGTTGTGGGGATGCAATAGATTGAATTTATCTCTGTTGAGCCAAGAAGTGTCTGATGGAGTCGATTGGAGAGACTCCAGAACTCTCACCCTCTATATCTTTCTTCTCCTCTTCAGAAACAATGACCATGTGTGAACCTGAGATCTCTGGAGGACAATTTTCTTCATGTATCTCTTCACATTATTTGTTCTCAGCCTGATACCTAGAGGTTTTTGGAGGAACAGAAAGATTGTCCACAGTGCCTTCTACTTGTTCATTTTCCTTCAAAACCATCTCACTCGGTTCTCCTTTTTCTTTATCTTCCTTTTCCTCTAGATTCTCCTTCTTTTCTTCAACACTCTCTACATTATCTAGAGGAGGATTAACATGTTATGTACTAATGCCTTTTGGAGGAGATAAGTTTCCAACATTGTGTTCCTATGGATTGGTTGTTTCCATGTTTATCAGAGGAGATGATACATTTTTCTCTATAGTGCTTTGCAAATCCTCTTTTTCTACTCCATGCTCATGTTGAGCATCTTTCTATTGTGCATCTCCTGCTTCAAGCAAATCATCATGTACATGCTTTTCAGTGTCAAGAAACATGCCTAGTACTTTTGCCAAACTAGCAACTTTCTCAATTGTTTCATTCCTATACTTATCTTTGCTCATTAATGTAGTTATCCTTTGTTTGGTTCTGAACTCCTTGTTATATATTTGAGATAATCTAGCTTTGTCCTTATTCGTGAAAGGATGACAAATATTCTCCAAGGCATATGTTTTCAACTTTTCTTCTTCATTTATTACCTCTTCTCTTCTAGCTAATAGTACACTCTTCAACTCTTCAGGCATTTGGTCTTCAACATCTCTTATACTAACCTCAAATGTAATAATATATTTGATAATTTCTTCTTCTATTATAGATTTATCAGCTTCATCCATAGTGGTGTACAGGGTAGCTATCTATTCTAACATTTCATGCTCAACAATGTCATTAAACAATGCTTCTAATTTTAAAGGACTATGTGTTCTTACCGTAGAGGAAGACTTGTCCTTTTTCTTCTTTTCTTTTGGTGACTTCTTTCCCTTACTGGATTCTAATTTCTTCTCCCTCTTCTAAGTTTTATATTCTTCCTTTTCTTTTTCAACTTTTGTATCAATGTCTATATTCACCTTCTTTGCACTTGTCTCTTCACTAGAGGCTTGAGGCTCTCTTTTCTTCTTCTGGGCCAACTTAGGTCCTTCCTCTTCCTCTTCTTCCCTCATCATCATTATGACTGATGTATTTCTCTCTTGTAGCCTTTTCTTTTACCCTTCTCTTCTTGGGAGGCTGTTGTTGTACATAGGTACTTGATGTTGTTTTCTTTAGTGAAGATGTGGCTCTGAAGGCTTTTGGGACAATAGGAGTAGAGACAAAAGTCCTGGCTGACCTTCTTGTGCTAGGAGACCCTTTCGGAGGAACAAATATGCCTTTGGATTTCTTCACAGGCCTCTTTGGTGAAATCATCTCCTCTACCTTAGTCCTCATTTTCTCAACATTTTCTTTTATTTTCCTTTCTTTGTGCTTCAAGTGTACTTTAGTGAATTTCTCTTCATAAGTTATGAATCTTTCTATAGAGGTATCCTTTGGTTTGCTCAACATCAAATCTATAGGTCCTATGATTATGTCTCTTGTAACCTCATATCCCATCTACGCAATATAGACTATTCTGGGTTCCACTGCTTCCATATAGCATTCATCTTTGCTAACCATGAAGATGATGTCATTCTTGTACTTCTCAACAACCTTTTTAGGAATTC
The DNA here is from genome assembly GCA_027924645.1 of Cunninghamia lanceolata. Lineage (NCBI taxonomy): Eukaryota > Viridiplantae > Streptophyta > Pinopsida > Cupressales > Cupressaceae > Cunninghamia > Cunninghamia lanceolata. The sequence continues at coordinate 9,878,778 of BSBN01000815.1, read as the reverse complement.
TTTCCCTTGCATGCATTTTCTCTTAAAAATTCTTAAAGAAACCCCATAATGCAATATTCTAGGTTTCTAAGTTGTCCATCCTTCTTAAATGATCTTTGATTTGTACTACAACTAGAATATCTCTCAACCACACCATGTTCTTTGTTCTGGGAATCTCTCTAAGAAAGTAAAATAGCAAGCATATGATCAGGGAACCATATCGGAAGGGGTACCAAGATTCTTTGGTTTTCTAAAGGTTCTCTATTAATTGTTGTCTCAGTAGTTCACATAAATCAAAGTCTTTGTTTTCTTTTACCATTTGATATGATGTGTGTATCACTATCGTAGACACAAAGTTTTCTCTGTTTGTGAAGAAAATCCTATATCCAATCATCATTGATGCATACTTCACTATAGGATCCTCAATATCATTTACAATTAGGGCTCTCTTGTCAAACTTCACTCTAGTGAGCTTCATCACCACATTATTTTTCACATATTTCAATGTCGAAACTATGCCAACGGAGTATAACCCTATTACAACCATAATAGCCTCTTTGCTTATCATATGCGGCAAATCCAACCATATAAAATTGTCATGGATGAGACTCAACACATACTTGACCCAAGCATCCTCATAAAAGAAAATAGGAAAGTCATTCCACACATCTAATTTCTTCTATGTCAAAGCCCTGTGTTCATGTTTCAGCTCAAAATCATCATCGGTTAGCTCATTTACCCATACTTCTCCCAATTTTAAATGATTGTATTCTTCCATCTTTGAGTGGATATAGATCCTCACATCCTTTGTATGCATTACACCATATGGAACACTCGAGAAAGCACCATCCAAATCGATCTCCATATATTTGAAAGGATGTCATTTGAACTTAGGATGGGTTCAGTCCACTAACTCTACAACTTGTGGGGTAAACATCTTCAAAATACTACTAAAAACTTAGGGCAATATGTAAATACCTTTCGATTGCTTCCAGTTAGAGTTTTGTGCACAAGAATTCTAAATTGCTTCGCCTTGCTCTTCTCTTCTTTGAATGTTTGTTTGTAAATGATTTTTTTAAGGGAGACTACATAAAACCCCTTTTGTAAAACCTAAATCGCATTCAATGCTCATATTGATAAAGCTATCAAAACTCTAACTATAGTACACGGTCACCTTCAATTTCTTTGCAAACTTTCGCAACATGATATTTTTCACCGATGTTTTCTCCAATGGATCAAGTGTGTTAACTTACACCTCATATCCACATGTTGAATGCATTAGCACCATATCTTTGGTAGGGGCTTTAAAGTTTGTCTGTTAAAACTCTCCCTAAGCCAAAGCTTTCTACTTAGTTTCCAAAGGAAACATCTGCACCAGAGACTTGCACAACATCATCCTTCACTTTATTTTCTTCTTTCTTTTTCTAGACCTTGTCCATTTCTTTCTTCATCTCTACCATATCCACGTTCTTCACTGGATCACTCTTCTTTACTAGATCAACCTTCACATTCTTACTTCTATAAAATTTAGCAATATGACCTAATTTGTTGCATTCATAACACCTGACATTTTGAACAAGCTTACTTCCATTCATTCTGGATCTACATTGATTAGACTTATGCCCAAATCTATTGCATATATAACAATAACCCTTGAAAGATGAAAACATCATTGTAACCATTCATCATCTGATTTATGCATTCACTAGCTCTATGACCAATTCTTTGACATGTAAAACATTGACCAAAGAATGATTGAACATTTTGATTTATCCTGCTTCTACATTCCATAGCCTTATGTCTAAATGTATTGCAAGAGTAAAAGTAGCCAGAGTACCTTTGTGTAGCTGGTTGTCTGATAGGTGGCCTCTTGAAGTTTTTCTTCTAGTTTCGGACCTGTATGTTATTACCCTTCTTGTCTTCAGTCTTCTTTTGGTTATTGTTCTTCTTTTCAGCATTGTTTGAAGTTTGATTTGTCTTTAAACTTTCACCCTTTTCAAATCCCAATCCTTCTTTATCCTTAGAAGCCTTTTGATTTTCAATCATTTCATCAAGTAGTATGGAGCTCTTCTTGAATTTTTCTTCTTGAATTTTTTCTTTTTCCAGCTCTATTTTTAAGACCACTATTTCTTGTTCAATCCTTGAGTATTCTTAAGATTTACTTTTCAATTTTTCATTTAGGTATTCTTCAATTATTTTTCCTTCATTTGCATTTTTAAACTGGCAATTGTCTCATTTGATTGATTAATATGTTCATTTACTTCCTTGTATCTTTCTTTGAACTTCTTATTTTGCACTCTCAATTTCTTAATGCATTCATCTGCTTCCTTAATATTTCTTCCAGATCTTTGTTTTCACATTGAACTTTTTCCAGATCTTCAAGGGTTGATCTGAGTTCTCCATTCATGTCAACTATGCAGTCTTCTTTAGTAAATCCAATAGCAAGTATTTCTTTTGGATGGATAGGATATTTCATAGTCACCATGTGTTCACACTTCAAGATCTTCCTCAAGCGGTTAAGCTTCTTCCAAGGAACCAAGCTCTGATACTAATTGTTCAACATCCAGAATACTGAGAGGGGGGTGAATTAGTATTCTCTGAAACCACTTAAGCATTTAAACCAATTTTTTACGTGGAAAACCCAAAAGGGGAAAAACTACTGTGAGGATTAGCTCACAATATATCAATAATGCAACTGGTTAAAGTTGATACCATTGGTGGACTCACTGTCCAAAAGAGAAGTGCTCACTGCAAGTGGCTCACTACCAAAGGACTCACTGTCCTAAATAGAAAGACACAGAAGGAGGGGTGGATCACTACCAAATATGAACTATTACTAATGCATCTAACTTATGCTGGAGATACAGTTCCATTGAAGCTCAGAATACTAACTTAACACACTTCATCTTCACCACAATCTTAAATCTTATCCTTTTCTGCATCAGATTTCACTCACACACACACACACACTTGGTTCTTTCGCATCCACTCACACCTCCAAACAAGAATTCAATCTTGTTTATATACCACAATCAAGCCAAATATCAAATAGGTTGAAAAATAGATGATCATGTGACTTCTTGTCCTGTCGGCCCAAAACTCAACCTTATATGCTTTGCGAAGAGAATTAAAGCATGTAGCACATTCATATAGGTTAGAATAACCTATATTTACTCCCATAACTTTGTTCCATAGATGACTTAACTCCATACAACCTCAACACCTTTAGGTTGGCTCTACTGGTGAAGTAACAACAACATGAACTAATAGTTTGCTCACAACTCAACATGCAAACCACAAAAATGCTTGCCACTTGGAGAACACATATATCTTATATCTATAAACTTGTCCTCAAAACCGCATAGCAAAATATTCATCTGCGGTGGAATGCGGAGCATTCCAATATACCACTAACACTGTCATTACTCTATCATCACAGAGTCTGATACTCTGTCAACTCTATCTTTCACTGTGGAAGGATTCAAGACCTGAAACTTTGGATTTAGACTCCTTTAGTATGCACCAAAAATACCTTACAACTGCATAGAAAGATTCTTCATAGCGGAGCAATGTGGATTAAAATATTGTGATCTTGTCTTAGGTTCTATACTGCAAATGCCTTAGCAACTTATCTAGACCAACACAACTATATCTTTATACTTTGTTACCATCAATGACAACACTACTCACTGTCATGCTTATCAACCTCTTCATCAGCATGCTTATGTTGCCAACATTTTTGTCAAATAACTTATATATAAAGAAAATGAACTTTAGTTATGACTTGATAATGGGGTGAAAGCTCCAAGGAGTTATTATTATTTAATTTGGCAAGGACATCAATAAGATGGGAATTCACTCATTGTTACAAGAAAGCTTTTATTTCACATAATGGAAGTGGCATGGTGGACTGTATTTTGGTGGTTTAGTGTTCATGGTGGGTATGCATGCTTGTTTTGAATTTGTGGACAGATGCTTTCTAGAGGTGGCAAGTGATGGCAGAGGATGCGAGGACATGTTTTTAGGAAATAAATAGATAGAGAGGAGGGGAAGGAGAAGTCAAGGAAGAGGTGAGTCTCTGGTGAAGAGATGGTGGTGGATTTTATGGTCTTTATTGAAGAGATGGCTAGTACGAGTGTGGGAACTATTATGTATGAAAAAGGAGAATGATGACAACTAAGAAGCACACTAGATCAAACCCTTTTCCATATGACATTCAAGTATAAGACCAATTCAAATCACTACCAAATAGAGGTGGACTTAGCTACAAATATTGTACTCAGGTATGTTATAGATAGATCAGATTTAATTTAGCCTTCTATCAAACCCTAGGTCAACAATGCATGAAACCCTAGTTCTACAAAGATCAACTTATAACAGAATAAGTACAACATCAATCCAAAAACCAATTACATAGGGATGATCAGGAAGGTGATGGAACTTGTCTCTTGAAAGAAAAGATCTCATAGGACCAATTCAGGACCATCCAGGTCCTGATTGAAAGAATTTGTAGAAACTATAAACTGGAAAGATGTTGCAAATGCTACCTTGATGTCAGATCTAAAGTTAGAAAGAGAAGAAAGACTCGGGGTGTCATAGCCCAAGTCTTGGATAGAGGAATATTCTATTATTGTTTTGGATCCTAAAACCCTGATCTTCACGTAGTCTCCCTGTATCTTCATATTCTTTAGATCTCGCTCTTGTAACCTGCACACAAGATGACAAGAGAGGGTTTGGGGGGTTATGGTGTTTAGGGACTTTCCTCAGACAAATCCTAGGATAGAATTCAAGCTTCCCAACACCGTTGATTGATAAAGAGTGTGTACCCTTGTGGGGATAGAGGCAATGAGTTGATTTAAATGATGATAAACAATAATGATATCACCTATGTGATGAAACCCTCAAGAGGATGAAGATCCTTCAACTCTTAAGGTGGATAGATGATAGCTTCATGCTTGCAACAAATACATGATAACAACACACAAATCTACTCTAGAATCACAATGAATGCTTTTGCTTGCTTTCCTTCAATATCTCCAATTAGCTATCTCTATCTAGGTTCATAGTGAATTCAAAAACACACTTATATATGCTTTCCCACTAACAATCATCAAATTAAACCAAAAGGGCCGACAAGAATTAACCTCTAGAGAGGTGTAAAGCCAACCAATACTTAATTTTTCCTTGACCAATTAGGAGGGACTTGGGCAGGACCACCCAAGTCTTTTATCCCCTTTTGGGTCTGGGATAAGATAAGTGAAGGGGCCCATATTCCCAATTTACCTTGGTGTCGTGCAATTTTGTATTGGGATGAAATTTAGGATGTATAATGTAATAAATGGGACCTAAAAGCTAAACAAGGAGGTAAAAAGACAAGTGGACACTTTTTACTCCATAACATTTAGCCCCCACTTTAATGTTTGTATAATCTTATAATCAGTACATGCATTAAAGTATGGTCAAAAGCACATCAAGCACATCAGACACTAGAGCAAAAATACACCCTAAGTTTGGAAGACCATCTCTAGCCCCCAAGCTTAGGAAAACATAAGAAAACACTTGACAATCATGCAAAACACAAAGAAGATAGTAAAGAAGCACACAATACACGAAGAAGACATGAACGCAGTCACACAATACACAAACTTGTATACACAAAGAGAAGACATGATTAAACAATTATACTATACTAACAGGTGATGGGGGGAGCTCATTGCTATGCGCCACCATCAAAGCACGCAAAATACATAATGTGGGGGGCTCATCGCTACGTGCCTCCACAAAACACACAAGACACACGGCATTGGGGGTACTCATTGCTACGCGCCTCCACAAAACATGCAAAACACATGGAATACACAAGCACCATAGATTGTGTCGTCAACCCACTATACATCTTATACACAGCAAACACAAGTGATAGGGAGGAGCTCATCGCTATGCTCTGCCATCTAAAACATGCCAAACACACCTGATGGTCGAGCTACACTACCACAACTACCAAATACACAATTAAGGACCATGAGTAACTCAAGACCCAACCCCACCTCCCACAAAGGACTTTTTTAAAAGGATGTGCAACCAACTCAAGGGAAGATAGGTCCTTCCTTCCGCAAAAGGGATTTCAAAAACACACCACCTCACCTACATCATGGAGATGCCTTACGGTGAAAAGGAAGCATGTGCACAAAGTATACAACCCCACCTACATCGTGGAGATGCCTTACGATGAAAAGGAAGTATACACAAACACACAAAATAAAGTATACAACCATACCTGCATCCCAGAGATGCCTTACAGTGAAAAGGAAGTATACACAAACATAATTTATCACAATGTCTAAGATATCCAAATATTTACCATAATATATGCCCCCACCTTAAAGTGGTTGCTCTCGCTTGCCAGTAGCAATCATGTTTAAGGTAAGGTTGAAAGCACATGAGGGAACAGGAGCATTCATAAAGTCCATGCCCCAAAGTGACATGTGCTTACAATCATCAAATTGCTCCCAATAATCATGATAGAAACACATAATTATCATTTTCTAACAACCATTGATCAATAATATGCATGAAAGATAATCAAAACAAGATTTGGTTAGAAAATTTAAGCTAAGTTATAACCAAGTCACTTCATGAAACTGATACAAAAATAAGACAACATGTCGCTCAAACAAACCAAGGTTATACCTATAGGTTCGCAACCAAGTATAGCCATGAGGTTATACTTCAGGTATCTCAGAATTGAGTGTAGCAATAAGGTGAGACAAAAGCAATTCAAAGTGGATAGAAGCAAATTTAGAGTATTGCAAAGGCTTGTTACAATAACTTCACAACACAATACATGATCATATCATGACACAAAGTGATTCTACTAGTCCAACATCAGTAACAAATTACCCCACTCTTCATATATGGACTAGGTCCATTTTTTTCTTGTTTAGGGACATGCAGTCCTTATCAGAAATGTATATTTGTTGTCGTCATCCACCGAGTAGTAAAGCCACAAGTACAATAGAAGAATGAAATTAGAAAAAATGAGAGAGGAGACAAAAATGACTTAGGGCCACAACATGGGAAGATGCCCCCAAGACATCATCCACAACGTTATGTCCCCAAGGCACCACACACAACAATTGTAACAAGAGAAGTGTAGAAGAATAGAGAAACAAATGGAAGGAATGTCATGATAGAGGCAGTCTCCTTGTATCCTTTACCTTACAAGAGTATCAAGGTTCATCCAAGGAGACCTAAATAAACATTTAACACTACACGGGGGAACACAACACATCAACATACACACCTAAGAGGAGAAGGCCACCCTATCAAGTGTGGCTCAATGGGAGAAAAATACTTACCTGATTCATACGAGATATTTCCTGGCAGACAATTTATGTCTATCATCTCAAGATATATTAGATTTAGTGTTGGACTTGTTTATATTGTGTTAACATTGAGAGTAGGACATTGGTAAGTTTTGATGGGCTTCAAAGGATGGTATCCAATATCAGTCGAAGAGCTATGTGTAACAAATTCTAAGCGTACTTTGATTCCTTGTTGTTTTATGCCACAACCATTACCTACATAGTTGTAATTTTTGTAAAGGAGCTGAAATCCAAAACCATAGAGAGACTCCATCTCTTTAGAAGAAGGTGGGACCTCATAAGTCTCATATTCTATAGTGTAAGCATATTGTCTTTGTTTGCTACTAAAGAAACCTTAGGTTTCTTAGGTATTTCCAAAGATTGCTTGGATGAGATTGAGGCAACTTTTAGTGTTTCAAGATTAGGGTTAATAAGTTTATATTCTCCCATAAATGAAGGAGTAAAATCTAATGGACCCTAATTGTCACCAAGAAGTGCATTCGATGTTGATTTGGAATCTTGCATAGAATTATCTATGGCAAGAGGTATTGATGAATCATATTTTAGGTTATTGAGACACTTGTGACTTTGTGCCTCAACTTGTAAACAACTTTCTGGATCGGAGTCAACTTTGATTGTTTGAAGTTTATTTGCATAAATAAAATTTATTGATCGATGAAGGGTAGATGGAACTGCCCCCATGGAATGAATCCACATCTACCAAGAATGATGTTATACAAAAGCATACTGGACATGACATGGATAAGGGTAGATAATGTCACAAGTCCAGCCTTTATGGGTGTTATGTTGTAAAATGTCCCCCTAGGACTTTTACCTCCTAAGTTTATCTTCTAGGTCCCTTAGATTTAATCATGCATGTTAAAAATGAATCCCAGAGCAAAATCCCCTAAAATGCATGTCAAATGGGGCTTAGGGGCCACTATTAAGTTTAATCAAGTCCTAAAGTAGACCCCTAGACTTGGCCACTCACGCCCTAGTCCAAACCTATTTTGTGAGAACCCAAATTTTAAATTCCACAAAGTGACCATTAAAAGGTTTCCCTTTGTCAGCCTATTTAATTTGAATTATGAATGTTTAGTGGGAATGCATATATAAACATGTTTAGGACTTAATTTTAAACCTAGATGGATAATGTGAACTTGTGATCTTGTGTTAAGGATATTCAAAGCTTTTATTGTGTTATAGAGTAGTATTGTGTTGTGTTTGTACTTGTTTGTTGCAGATTTATCTTCATCAATCCATCTCATCATGGTGTGAAATATCTTCATATCCCCATGAGAGATTCACCTCCGAGGTGACATATATTTTATGTTTCAATCAATTTATCATATCATTTGTTTTTGCCTCTGTCCACCAAGGACACACACTCTATCTAACAATGGTGTTGGAAGGCTTGAATGCCATTCCGGGGCTTGACCGAGGCAAGCTCTTAAACACCACAACCCCCAACCCCTCTCTTGTGATTGTAGGTTACAGGTGTCAGATCTTATGGAGAGGAGTTATAGGAGATCAGTGCAAAGTATAAAGATTTTGGATCTGAAGAAAATGACACAAAATATCCCTAACTGGACACAGGCACCCACCCCAGTATCCTCCAATTTTGCATCTCTAGAAATCTCTGAGTAGGTTATAGTCTGAAGCATATTGTGGTTCCAAGCCCTCAGAAAAAGCTTCTAGTTGGACTTGGGTACCCACCCCAGTGTCCCTAAAGTTTTTACCTTCCAGAATTTGAAACCTAGTATGTATCTAATCTGCATTTAGTGCCTTCCTATGCGATCATTTGTCATGTTTCATCTATTTGTTTATGAATTCATATAATTAGGGTTTAATGAACAATTAGATTAGGGTTTAACAAATTAATCAACAAATTCCAAATTTCCTTATGATTCCAAGTGATACCAAACCTATAGCTGATTCTTCTTGCAAAAGTTGTGATTCGACTCGATTTAATGTCCTTGAATGTATGTAGTGAAAGGAGGATCTAATCACACTATCAACCTCATCAACATACCCTCTTTTCCCACATAACATTTTGGTGAACCTATGTTTTTGCTGAATTTTGCACCTTGTTGACTATTGTACATCATAACTACATTCATACATTTCATTTTCATCTTCATACATTTGAAAATCTTGCATAAATTTGAACAATTTGAAAAAATAGGCATTTTTAGATTGCATTTATTCATAATTTGCACTATTTTCCTTGCATATTATTGAAAAAAATTAATTGTGTGATATTTACATCAGATCTAAGATAAATTGCAACATTTCATATTTTTATCATCATTTACATTGCATTTGCATCTTTCTTTTGATAGGGTTTTTTGCTTGAAATTTTGCATTTTTCATATAACCTAATCATTTCAAAAGATAGGGTTTGTAATTAAAATCTTGTTTCAAATTTTATTACTTGTTTAAACACTCATTGAAATCTAATTTTGGATTGTAGTGTTTCATCATTGTGTGTTTTGGCATCTACATTTCAAATTTTGCATTTACACATTGTGTATTTCAACAAAAATAAGCATATTCATTCATCTTGTCTTAGTTTTGACTTTGCATTGAGATTTAAATCTGATCTGATTTATTTTGCACATTAAATTAGATTACATTTCATTCATCCATCATTGTGTGCATAATTTTATAACATCTTTTGTGCATTTATATTGTAAAGGGTGAAAATTGTGAGCATTTTAGGTGCATAAGCAAGCATAGTTTTGCTTTGTTTCATTGCATTGGTCATAAATATCTTTCATTTCAGATCTTGCATTCCTTTTCAAACATATATTCATCTGTCATTTGAAAATTTGGCATTATTCAAAGGCTCTAGATTGAAAATTGGCATATTTTTAAATTACACAATGTGTATTTCAACATTAACTATTTACACACCTCATTCATAACTTTTTGATCAAAACCCTTAAAATCATCAACTTTGCTTTATTGTGAAGCACTCGTTTCTCCTATCCACTCTATTTTTTGTGGACCCTATGTGTCTTTTAGTACCCGTTCCCTCAAACAAGTGCTTAGGTGTGAAATAGTCTCACATCTAGGGTGTAGCAATTATCTTAAAAATTTGCATGAGTTGTCTTACTCCTTATCCTAATAAGAATATCCTTGTAAGGAGAAGCCTTAGATTAATGGATTCTAGTGCTCCCAATAGCAACGGTGTTCCTACATCAGAAAATCCATTGAACACCTACTTTACAAAAGGAGAAACACAAACTTTGCAAGATATCATACCTCCTACAACTACAATAGAAGAACAAACATTTCATGACTTTGAAGATCTTATTGATATAATAACACATGTAACTGATGAACAAATAAGAAAAATTGATAAAGAATTAGTGGATTTTCAAGCATTTGTGGGAAAATAAAGGATAGCAGAAGAAGTTGTGCTTGTTGTTCATAATCTAAGAGAGTTGTTAAAAGAAGGAAAATATGGTGTGAACATGCTTCGTGGCTTAGCGCATATAGTGAATCATAATGGTATGCCTGTGACTAAATGTGTAAATGTTATTAATAATATGTCATCACCAATTCATACACAAGTATCGGCACCTATACTGACTACCAGAATGTCTACTTTTACATCATCAATTCTCACTACTAATGCACAAGCTTGTAGTAATGCTACCACTAGTATTGGAGTATCTAATGGCATTAATTCATAGAATTACAAGGTTATGGGATTTGATTATCAAAATTTGGCACCTAGGGTGACTTCTTATATGAATAATCACTCTCAACCACTTCTCCATTCCACCTATTCTCAGCCACCTCTCACTTACAATTGTTCTCAACCACCTTTCACTTACAATTGTTCTCAACCTCCTTTCATTACCACTCACAACCAATCATCTCAAAATTTCATGACCGCAACTTCTAATTCTTCTCAAGAACAAACCACATCTCCTAATGATGCCCTTTTGAATCAACTCTTGCAAAGCATGACTTCTTTACAACAAAAGGTGACAAACTTGACTAATCCTTCCCAACCTACTTTACCAACAAATCATGCTCATAATCCTCTATCTTATGCAATCCTAAGAACTCCTATGCCTAAAAATTTTGAGACTCCTCGCTTTGAAAAATATGATGGTAAAGGTGATCTTGTTGATATGCATCGGACAACTGAGAGGGGGGGTGAATCAGTTGTCACAAAACCTTAAACACTTTCTGTAATTAAACATTCATCACTTATCCACAATTACTATGATTTAACAATGAGTGCATGAAATCAAAAACTTAACCACATATACAACATCAAACACAAGACACACCAGATTTACATGGAAAACCCCAAGGTTGGGAAAAACTACGAAGAGGATTAACTCTCAATATATATTGTTATCTTGAAATAGTGATGTTCAGGCTTGGTCACCCCACAGGCCTAAACATACTAGCTTACTGCCATGAAGAACAACTAGGTCTAGCAGGCTCACTGCCTCAACCCTAAACCTAGCAAGATTACAATAAGGGTTGTTAAACCCTACTGGTGGCTTACTACCAAATTCACTACCGTGATCAACACCTTTCTTTATTGTGAATAAACAATTCTTTAGCTTTTCTCTTCCTCTACCCTGCTCTTGCTTTGCTCTGCTCTTCCTCTTCTTTCCTCTGCCTCTTATCTAATCTGCCTTTGGACCTTTCTTAATATATTCTAATTTTCTCTCAAGGACACCTAATCCATGACTCAACTACAAGTATTTATACACTACATCAACGTTGGAATGATCATCAAGGCCGGCATCAACCATTGGAACAATCTACAAGGTCGATATTACAAACATTTACAAAATAGGTCTTGACCTATTGCAATATCATGCAAAGGGAATGAAATGTGGATCATGTCATGCCTTAGCTGGGACTCAAACATGATCTACCATGCCACAACACACTTCCACAATCTTCTAGAGATCTCTGCAATCACTGGGATCAACCAGGTTGGCCAAGACTGGTTACACGCTACATTATCTGGGAACAATCTTCACACACCATTCCAATTTCTTAACACAGACCAAAGTCTAGATAGGAATATGAGTAGGAGGCATCCACAAGCATGTTATAATCATTAGGAGAAACCGTACGAATCTTAACCACTTTATCCATAGGAATCCTCTCATTGAAACACATGAACTTTACTGTCAACTGTCATAAAATAAACATAGCTTGCGGACCACCAAACCATGAACCATTGCAATTGTAGGCATTTATCATCATCCGAGACTTCCCTCTAGAACCATAGAGCAAACTAATTTATTACGAAGGAATGCGAAGCCAAATATTTTCTTACTATCTCAAGTGAACTTATAGAAAAAGTAGGCTTCACTCTGGTGAACACAACTCACTCAAATCTTCATGCGGATGGCTCATACCCAAAATTTAGCATCCTCAAACCTACCTCTAACTTACCTCCAATCCACAGACTATGATCTTCAAGAAGGAATAAATGCAGAGCAGTTTACCTGTTTAGTGAAAAAATGGATTCTTTAATCTTTTGTGGGTTAGATGTTTAAATCCGCCTCTCCATTATACATTAAAGGATCTAGGGTCGAATGGCAAGCATTATCATACCCTAGAGTCACTTTTAGATGTAGGGAAATTTGGATTAGGGGATTAATTATCAATTTTTCCTTCTCCTATGCTCAATTGACCATTAAAACCCTAATTAAGCAAATACGACAACAAATTAATGAATTACAAAAAAACCTCTTGCAGATGGGAGTAAAATACCAAATTATAGAATACTTGTTTTCGGGGTTCTAAAGCAGAATAGTCAGGGACACTAGAGTGGGAGCCCAAGTCCAAGGTACGTACTTTATTGGGGAATTTGGACCTCCTTTGGACACTGATCAGCCCTGTAACTTTTGTTTTCAGGAATCAGTCTACGGAGGACACTGGAGTGAGAGCCCTAGTTCTAGAAGTGCTCTTTTTTCCGTCTCTTCTTTAGATCCTGAATCCTTGATGTCTTTGTAGCCTTCCTGCAACTCAACTTTTCCCAGATGCGACCCCTGTAACCTGTAATCACAAGACTTGGTTTGGGGGTTGTGGTGTTTAGAGGTTTGCCTCAGTCAAACCCTAGAGGACACTTAAGTCTTCGAACACTGTTGTCAGCCAAAGACGGCGTGCCCTTGTGAGGCAGAGGCCAAAAACCAAAGGAATCCATGATAAAAACACAATATTATGGAGGAAGATGCTCTTCATGCCATGAAGGAATTGATGCTCAAATCTACAAATATCAACACACAAAACACACAAGTCTGCTCTTGCAACACAATAGAAAGCCTTGAATCGCCTTGAGAATGCCTAGAGTTCACAATAATAATCTAGTTTACAAATGAATGCCTACACTTTCTTATATATGCATCTACAAGCACTCCCACCAAGATATTTGAAATTCAAACTTACTGTTGTGATGTTCAGAACATGCCCCATTATGCTCCTTAGCAAAATGGGGACCCCTGCTGATGTTTTGCTTTTTGCTTCTGCTTGTGTTTGTCTGCTTTCTGGCGGTTTGGTAAAAATGAGTCAGGTGCATCATCATCATGATATTCGATGAGGTAGGTCATCATCATGAGGTCAGTTTGTCAAAGTTCATATTTTGTTTCTGTGACCTCATATTTAGAAAGAGCTTGAAATTCCATGCAGGTTTGCCTTTTACTTCACTTAAAAATTCGTCCATATGTGGAAGTTATGCACAGTCAAAGTTTTGGTCAAACCTGATAATTGCAAGTGATCATCATTTTTTTTCATGTTGTCAAGGTCATCATGATCTTGGTCTATCACCCGATAAAAATCATGCAGTCGCAATATCCAGACGTCAATCTTAGGTGGTAGTGCCCTTTACCCGTTAAATGACCTTAGGCGCATCGTGAGCATCATGATTTTTAGGAGGGTCATATTTTATAAACTCGGTTTTGCTGCATGAAGAACATCATCATCATATTTGAAACGCCCCCCCCCGATAATATCCTGAGGTTCAAATATCCGGACGTCAACTTTAAGTCATAGTAAGTTTTCCCCGTCGAGCGGTCTTTTGTATCGCGATCATCATCATGATATTTTAACATTACCTGATCTTATAATATCATGCTGATATTATAAGATCACCCTGACTTAGAAAATCCACCATCGGCATATTTGCATGCGCATGTTATAATCCTATCGGAGGGTCATCATCATGATATTTGCTGAAATTCGCTAAGATGATGATGACGTCTTCATATCCTCCTGATCTCCTTTTTGCAATATCATGATGATCACCCTATCTTTTAAGAAGAAGGTGATATTCCATTCCTCAACAGCATGATCATATTTTGAATATCACCCTAGCGCTAACCTGATGATGACCTCAACTCATCCTAATGCTCCGAAGACGAAATATGATGATGACGTCATCATGATAATTCGATGAGGAGGATCATCATATTTTTTATCCTGTCATATTGTCGAGATCATCATGATCTTGTTTGTCTACCCGACATTTCGTGAAGTCCTCCTACCGAGAAATATGACCTTTTGCAAACATCCTGATGATCATCATCATCACATTTCCCTTCGGCAGGATATTTTCCAAAACATGATCCGGTTGGCGAAACATCCTGATGACGTCATGTTCTAAGTTTAACAAAGGCTCCAGATATCATGATGATGTCATCCCGATCTAATAAACGAAGAAGCTAATATCCTGATGATCATCATCATCACATTTCCCTTCGGCAGGATATTTTCCAAAACACGATCCGGTTCGCGAATATGATGATGACGTCTTATTCTAAGTTCGACAAAAGCTGCAAATATCCTGATGATCATCATCATCCTGATCTTTCGAGAGGGTTGCCTTGGCCGCAAAGGGGTCGTATTACATTCATCATCCTGATCATGCTCCTTAGGTGACCCGATATCATAATTATCCCCTGATCTTAGCGAAACATCCTGATGACGTCATCTTTTGCATTTTAATGAAGCCCGAATATGACGATGACGTCACCATCATTTTCCTTTCCTCAGCAGCAGGATCATATTCCATATCCTCCTATTCTCCTTCAACATGATGATGATGATGATGATGTTGTTCTTTTCTCCAATATACAGAAGCGAAACATCCTGATGACGTCATCTGGACCTTCAGAAGGGAGAGCATCATATCTCCAAAATATCATGCGGATGAAGTGAATATCGGCCAACATGTTTTTTTTTGACACGCCGATAGCGATAGTCATGCCGATGGGCGGGAAATGAAGTGGTGGAGTTTTAAACCATTTTTTGGCGCCCGTGGCATTTTTTCGGTCAGCGATGGTTGACCCGATGGGTTTTGAGCGGTCTGAGTGCGTTTTGAACGCGTTTTGGGAGTATTCTGGATCCGATCTCCACAATTTTGCGCAGTCACCTGGGTTTAAACGATTATTTTAATTTCCTGTTGTTTATGTGATAAATGAAATACTTATTGCTTGTCTTGTCTTGCAGGCTTGCAGTTGAGGAAGCAGCTGGAAAGTCAACACAGTGACCTCATGGAGGAAGGAAATCTGATCTCAGGAGCAGGAAGATAAGGATGAAGTGCGAAAAAGTCAAGGCCATTCAAGTGAAGAACAAGGTTGCAGCTGAGAGTATTACTACAAAAGACAAACAGAAGTTATTACCCAGCTGCTGGAACTTCTCAGAAGGGGCAATAATTCGCCCAGATTTGACACTGCTAAGAGATATTTTGAAGAGCTGGTTCACCTGTATTTATTGCTGTAACCAAGGGTTTGAACCAGGGGTTCAGTTAGGTTTTTGCTATAGTGAGGACCATCAGAATGTCTTTATATCGTGCCTCTCTACACTGTAATACTTTACAACAGGGATTTTAGGAAAACAACAGTGGCTACAACAGGATTTTTTCTTTTAGAAGCATACAGCAAGTTAGCATAGTTTAGAAGTAGAAGAAGGAGGTCGCCTGTTTGTCTGCAGTAAGGTGCGCGTGGAATGTCTGGCTGCCTTACTGTATCTGTAAAGCTTGTAAGTTCTCTGTAGTATGATCAATGAAACTAAGAGTCATTCCTACATTGTAAATCATGTATGACTATTCGTTTCTAATACAATAGAATCTGGAGTTCTGCATCTATCTTCTGAGTGTTCTCCTGCCCTTCTTTGTGTTTTGAAATATTTTCTTTGAAAGCTTGCAATTTTAAATGTATGTTTGTGAAAATGCTCAGAATTTACATTTAAGGTTTTTACTGTGGATTTGATCAAATTACTGTGGTATTTACATAGTGCATAACAGAAACAATTAGATCCTTCGGTAGATTAAATGAGGTATAGATTAGATCTTTCTAACTTTTCCCAACCCATCTAAAATATTTAGCTGAAAACGTAGAAATCTAAAGGAAATTGTCTCAAATTTGAAGAAGCGTGCATAACAGAGCTATAAGTAGACAGTTTTCATAAACAGATATAGAAGAAAGCTGCAAAAAAAAAAATTTCAAGAAAACCATCTAAAACTTGCAGCACAGTAACACTTTTATGCAAAGGAATGAAAAGTATTGACATATCTCATGACCTTTTTGCATATTCTTAGTCCAGTAAACCACCAAACAAACCTAAACTACGTAAGGCCCCTTGAACATTACAGCTTCACATTGACCAACTGAACTTGACCAACCAAACCATTGTAGACTTGGGATTAGTTGAATCTCAAATGATTCCTTCTTATCTTTCAAGTATAGTTTCAGTTCATTATATGTGAATTTTAACTTATTGTTATGATTGCATCAAAACAGTCATCAACAGTTTTCTGGCGCTAGAAGGAGGGCCTTCCTGAGTTAGGTTTCATTTCAAACTGGCTAACGACAGTAATAGAGTGACTAGGTCTAGGTCCAGTTCAGGAGATATATTTGTGCAACTACCTGATACAAGGCGAAGTAAAAGCCCTTTAATTTGGAATCCAAAGATATCGCAAGCAGGAAGTTCATCTGGAACACCTCCTGGGTCACCTTTTAACATCCGTAGTATTGTAAGTCCTGATAGATCACTGTTCAGATCTTTAAATCTTGGTTCAGGCACTCCTGGAGGTCTCAATCCTCCTCTAAATCCTAATCCACCAATCAATCCAGGTATTCCTGCAAGTTCAAGTCAAGCTCAAACACCTGCAATGGCTTATTTCAATGTCAATTCTCCCATACTCTTCAATGATTATCATGAGATGCCAAAAAATCCGGAAAAGATATGTCCCAAATACCAGTTGCATCAGGACCCAGAGGATCATATTAGAATATTTAAGGAAGCATGTTTTAGGGCTATGTTAGAGCACGAGGATGTTGTGTGTAGATTGTTTCCTTACACCTTTAATGAGCAGGCCTCTAGCTGGTACGTAAACTTACCCAATGGTTACATTTCTTCCTGGGCACTTATGGAAGAAGCATTTCTATCAAGATTTAGAGGACCCATTGACCCTTGCGCTTTGTATCATAAATTGGCTGCTATAAAACGAGGTGAGGGAGAGCTAATTGATAATTTCAATGACAGATTTCAAAAGGCCTATTCTAGGCTAGTAGCCCCTTATACCATAGATGATGCTCCCTTGTTGGCTATGTACTATGCTGCCTTGGATCCTTTAACTGCCATGTTTGTCAAAAGAAAACCTGACATAGATTCAATATCCAAAGCCTATAAAGAGGCAACCTCAGTGAACCAAGAAATGAGACATACAACTTATAGTCCATTTGTCAATGGAGGAAATTTTGGGGTGCAGAATTAGGCACACCCATGGAATGGAATCCCTGTGCAGCATGCTCCACTAGTAAATCCGGTTCCTTCTTACACACCTGTGTATAATCCTACTCCAATCCAAGCTATAACTCCTTACACAGCTAGTACTTCCAATAACAGTCAAAATAATGGTCAGCCTTTCTTCCAACTTCCTAGGGATATAACTGTGGCAAAAGCACAAGAGGATAGGGAAGAAATCAAAGAAATTACTGCACATTTGAAAAGATTAACAACCGAAGTGACACAGCTAAAAAATGAGAACCTCTATGGAAGAAGCAACCAAAACTACAATCCACATCAAAATCACAACCAAGGCCAAAATCAGAATTATAGTTTCAATCAAAATCAGCAGTACAATCAGAACCAAAGCTACAATCAGCATCAAGGCCCCAGTCAGGGGCAACCAATGCAAAATAGGGGGCCAGTGATAGATAGTAGGACCTGGGGCAATAATAACAAAAATCAGAATCAACCTAGGCCACCCAAGACATGGAACACGGGGCCCAATAACGGTACTCTGGCTTCTCCTTTTGAGAATACAGATAATCATGGTGCAAAACAAACAACTAGCATACAAATGGCCAGTACAGCACCCAAAAATTGGTGCAGATTTCACAATACCAATGCCCATGCTAAGCACGACTGTCCACAGTTCCACTTGGCAGCTAGTATTTTCAACATAGATGTCCAGCCTCCTACCTCTGAATTTCTCATTCCTAAGGGTAATGAGGTAGTACCCTCAGAATATGACACAGCATTAGTCTTAGAAACGTTTACCTTTGCAACTGCAGAAGAGAAAGAGGATGAATTGCTAGAGGATGAATTGCTAGAGGATGAACCATACTGTTGTGAAAGTCTTTATCCTGAATCAACCTTTGTGTTAAATGCTTTTCAGTTTCCTTTTGAATCTGAAAATGAGATATTAAATGAAACAGAGGAGGTGCAGGCCTTTCAACAGACAAATAAAAGCCACACCTACAATTTGAGGAACAACCCTAGGCCGGGAGGACCTTTCACCACTTCCACTCCTCCGAATAACATCAATACACCCCCAGATCAGAATGCTAGCAACAATCCTGCCACACTCAAAGCTAGTCAGCACACAAATAATGGAACAACAGTGCAAAAGGATCAGACAAGCAAGACAGAAGCAATAGAGACAACAAGATTAATGAATTACTTATCAGAGGAAATAAAGAAAATTAAGGTCAGTATACCTCTAAATGAATTATTGAAGACCCTAGGGATCAGAAATGCTTTTTTAAAATCCTTGGATACATCCATAACAAACAAGGTGTCTGCTGATATAACTGTTCCTAATAGTGATTCACCACCTAAGGAGAAGGGTAAGAAAGTTGAGCAGCCTTCCAATACAAATGTGGTAATACATGCGGATAAGAGGGATACTCAACCTTTCTTGTTAACTGTTAGGTTGTGTGGGAAGAATATACACAATTGCATGGTAGATTCTGGTGCTTCAGCCAACGTAATGCCCCTAGGAATATGTAAAACTCTCGGGCTGACTCCCACCAAATCTGCCAAGGTTGTCACGCAGTTAGATAAGACCGAGGTTAGCGTGATAGGAGAACTCATGAACATTCAAGTGCAATTAGCTTCAGACCCTAGGGTAAGCCAAATCATTGACATTCAAGTAGTGGATATACCCGTAAATTATGGAATGTTGCTAAGTAGGGATTGGTCCAAGACATTAAACGGATATATGGCTACTGACTTTTCACACATGTGGTTACCATGGAGAGGCATCCCAAACCAGATCAGAATAGAGGCAGAGCCCAGAATGAAACATGTGATAACAGAGTATAATCGAACTAATGAAATATTATATGCTGCTGTTGAACCAGGTGTCTATAGAATTACCAACAATGGGATGCAGATCGAAGAGATTATGATGTTAAACATTAGAAAGAAGTGTGTCAGCAATAGAACGGCACTATTCATTGAGTCTGATGGAAATTCTTCAGATGAAGAAAACAATGCAATAGACAAATTTGGTCGTGCCATTAGACGCGAGGTGGAAGAGTGCGTTACACACAATCTCCCAGTCCAATGTAAGTTATATAAAATAGGTGTAGAGTCCATGATAGGCAACATTCTGAGGAGAATTGTGAAATATGCAAAGATATCATTGAATATGAATACAAAAAGTGCATAGGGAGGGTAGAGTCACAAGAGAAAAATGAGAATCCTGATCTGACACAGAGATATGTTCAAGATAATATAGATGCCTTGATTCCAGATTTAGGAAAAGAAATAGAGGACGAGGGTAGTTATCTTTCTGAGTTGCAAACTAAAAACCCACATATGCAAGATAACCAAACGGAAAAACCCATGAATAAACAAGATAACACCCCACAGGCAATAAAAGGGACAAAGTATGCCAAGGTAAAAGATCAAAAAAGTAAAGATGGCATGTGGACGTTAAAATGTGATGGGTCCAAATCAAAACAGGGCGTAGGTGCGGGTATTGAACTCATAAATCCTCAAGGTAAATCACATTTGGCAGCATATAGATTACAATTTTCCTGCACTAACAATATTGCTGAATATGAGGCCCTAATTTTAGGACTTGTCATGGCCATCAAGAAATGGGTAAAAACCATCAGAGTATTTTCAGACTCTGAATTAGTAGTCAGACAAGTGAGGAAACTATATGCCTGCAATTATAAGAAGATGATTAGTTACAGACATAGAGTATGGGGTTTAATGGATTCGTTTGATGCTTTTAACATAGAGCACATTCCTAGAGAGCTGAACCACAGGCCAGATGCGTTAGCAGTTGCTGCTAGTACATTAGAACCATTGACACTGTCAGGATTAAGACGATTTGCTGTTGAGCTAGTTAACGTGCCCAGTATACCAGACAACGTTACACACTTTCAGGTATTTGGAGAGGATCAGCAAATTATTAATTTTCTGACTTGTAATGAGGCATTTGAGGCCCAAATTATTGATGAACAAGAAAGGCCTGAAGTAACATGGGACGAAGAAGATATGATCAACTTAAAGAGCAACTTCTTACCAAAAGGAGTAATTGAATTAGAACACATCTTTGACTTCGATGGAATAATAAGACAGAAAGACTTACCCAAAACAGAAGGGGGTAGGTGTGATTTACATAACTTAGGGACTGAGCTAAATCCACAAAGTGTACTAATTGGGAAAGCTTGCTCTGAGAAAATCAGAAAAGAGGTTCTGGACGTTCTGAAAGAATATAAACATGTCATAGCATGGACTTATGAAGACTTGAAAACATTTGATGAGTCCATCATAACTCACGTAATACCTTTAAGAAAAGAAGTCAAACCATTTAGGCAGAAACAGAGGCCTGTAAACGCCATTCTAGAGCCTTTAATCTTTGAGGAAATTAAAAAATTACTGTCCGCTGGAATAATTTTCCCAGTCAGACATTCTGTCTGGGTAGCTAACTTAGTACCAGTGAGGAAGAAAAACGGAGACATCCGGTTGTGCGTAGACTTTAGAAATTTAAACAAGGCATCTGAAAAGGATAATTATCCTTTGCCCCCAATAGACAAAGTACTGCAAGCAGTAAATGGCGCGAAGATGATGTCTTTTTTAGATGGTTTTTCAGGTTATAATCAGGTCTTAATTGACAGAGAGGATAGACTAAAAACCACCTTCACTTGCAAATGGGGAAATTATGCGTATAGAAGAATGCCTTTTGGTCTAATTAATGCAGGTGCCACTTTTCAGAGGGCCATGGACGCATTCCGTGGATTATCAGGTAACTGCATTGTTGTGTATATGGATGATTTAACTGTATATTCCAAGGATGCATCCACCCACGCTGAGGACCTCAGAAAAGTACTCTAGCGATGTGAAAGGTATGGGATTTCCCTTAATCCTAAGAAATGTATATTTGGCGTAACTGAAGGTAAATTATTAGGCCATGTCATTTCTGAAAATGGAATTTCAATTGATCCGGATAGAATAAAATCCATAAAAAATTTGCAAATACCAAACAGTAGGAAAGAATTGAAATCATTTTTTGGTAAAATTAACTTTGTTCGGAAGTTTATAACAAGTTTTGCAGAGATCGTGCAGCCATTGAATGCCATGTTAAAGAAAGATACGCAGATGGAATGGACGCCAGTGGCCAAAGCCGCATTTGAAGATATCAAGGAGGCAATTTCTAATGCCCCTGTATTGGCAAGTCCAGACTACACAAGCCCGTTTTACATCTACTCCTTTGCATCTTCTCATTCTGTCGCGGCTGCCTTGACACAGAAAGGTGAAAATAATGAAGAGAGGCCCATAGCATTTATGAGTGCGCCTCTGAAGGATGCACAGCTAAGATATCTAGATATCGAAAGACAGGCATTCGCATTAGTGAAGGCTGTGAAAAAAATTAGACACTATATTCTGCGTAGCCAGATTAAAGCCATAGTACCAAACGCAGCAGTAAAAATGTTGCTGATGCAAAACGAGCCTAGAGAAAAAAGAGCCAAATGGATCACCACACTGCAAGAATTTGACATGGAGATCATTCCCGCAAAGCTGGTCAGAGGGCAGGCGTTGGTGCAGACAATAGCAAACATGGATCCAAATCTGATAAAACAACAATATGTATTGAATTCCCAAGACGCATCAGGCTGGTACGATGATTTAAGCACCTTCCTGATAGCTGGAAAGTACCCAAGCAAGATGAAAGCTTCTCAGAGGAGAGCTTTGAAGATTAAGGCACAAAATTATATGGTGCAAGGAGGTCTTCTATTCAGGAAGAACCATGATGGAATTTATCTGAGATGCATAAACAGAACTGAAGCTGATAGAGTGTTGACAGAACTACATGACAAGTACGGAACCGGTCATGGTTCCCATTTAGCTACAACACACAAAATACTGAGAGCGGGCTATTACTGGCCCACTATTTTCAAAGATACTAAGAGTCACATCAGAAGTTGCCACACCTGTCAAACTGCAGTAGACAAAGGGAGAAATCTGGCCAATCCACTGCAGCCTGTGATCGAATCCAGACCGTTTGCACAATGGGGCTTGGATTTTATCGGAGTCATCAATCCCCCATCTTCTGCAGGACACAAATTTATATTGATGGTAACGGACTATTGTACAAGGTGGACTGAGGCCACCTACTGCAAATTTTCCACGACTGAGGTAGTTATCAAGTTCCTTGAAGAAAACATTATCACCAGGTTTGGAACGCCCTATTCATTGGTATGTGATAACGGCCCTGCTTTCTCTTCTTTAAAATTTTCTAAATGGGCATTTGAATATGGGATTATTCTAAGGTTTTCTTCGAATTATTACCCTCAAGGTAATGGACTGGCTGAATCAACAAACAAAATTTTATTAGACATCATCAAGAGGTTAATTGCCAAAAGTCCTAGAGAGTGGAATACCCTATTAAGATATGCACTATGGGTAGATAGGACCAAGTTTAAAACAGCTTTAGGTAGCACACCTTATCACTTAGTTTATGGGACTGATCCCATACTTCCGGTTAATCTGAGAATACCAACCTGGAAGTTTGCCAATGAATATCTAGGCTTTGATAACCATAGGGAAGCTAGAATAGTGCAAATGTTACAACTAGAGGAGAAAAGAGGTCAAGCCCTCGAGAAGTTTGCCAAACACCAAGCGGTTGTTAAGAGGTGGTTTGACAAAAGGGCAAGAGTCAAAACATTTAGGATATCAGACTTAGTGTTATGCTGGGACAAAGCACATGAAAAGAAAGGAAGCCATGGAAAATTTGATAAATTATGGCTGGGTCCATTACAAATCTCAGAAATAATAGGAGATAACACCTTTAGACTTAAGACCTTGACTGGAGAAGATGTGCCATTACCAGTTAATGGCCAGCATTTGAAACACTACTTCCAGGCTTGAGGTAAAAGGGGGGCAGTCCCTTTTTCTTAATGTAAAGTGCTGTGGATAATGTACAGTTCTTCTTTTGCTGTTTTCTTTTGGGTTGGCTGTTTGTATAGCTTGTCCTCTGTTTGTTTTTGCTTTTTGTTTCTTTCTGTTTGTACAGTTTTTTCTTTTGTTGTTGTGTTGTTTGTACAGCCTGTTTGTTTGGTTTGTTTGTTGTCTCCTCAGCAGGGATCTTTATTTCACTTTAGAGTATTAAGGAGCAAAACTAGCAGCCATTCAAAACAGTATAAAATTTAGGATATTCAGGTTAACCATTTGCAATTTACACATAATTTGTCACTGTCATGAATGTAGAGAGTTGTTCATCTTCTGAAGTTTTGTATTCAATAAATGTGATTGAGAATTCGAAGCAGGTTTCTCATGATGACACACCTAAAATCCTTGGGTTTGTTGAACTTACCAGTGTAGATATTAGCTGAAAAATCAGAGATCACCCTTGCTACCATTACAATTCTCAGCTTAATTTCAGCAAGTGCCCACTCCTTGCATCATGAAGTTACAAATTGCTATATCTTATGAAATCTTTCAAAATTAGAAAACAAAAAATAAATAAATAAATAAAGCGGATTATACTGAAAATCCAGATTAAGCCATCTAAGTAACTCTACCAGGGCTATAGACGCTCGCTGGCAGTGGGGCTCTACTTAGGAGAATTATAACGATAACCTTGCCAGGGCTATAGACGCTCACTGGCAGCAAGGCTCTATCCGGTCGGCTATGAGGGAATATCCTCACCTACGTAGGCTAATGTCAGTCACTGGTTTGTTCAACCGATCTTCAAGATGAGGATAATTAATCACATGCACACAACTAAACTGAAAATAGAAATTCAGGCATCTTTATTGAATACTTTGAGTCTCAAGCTGAATAGTAATTTGCAGGAAAGATAGTTGGAAGTTATGAGTTCATTTCATCTAGTTTCCTTGAACACTCTGAATTTAATTGTTTTCTTTTGGTTGCTAGTTGTTGTGATGTTCACAACACGCCCCATTATGCTCCTTAGCAAAATGGGGACCCTTGCTGATGTTTTGCTTTTTGCTTCTGCTTGTGTTTGTCTGCTTTCTGGCGGTTTGGTAAAAATGAGTCAGGTGCATCATCATCATGATATTCGATGAGGTAGATCATCATCATGAGGTCAGTTTGTCAAAGTTCATATTTTGTTTCTGTGACCTCATATTTAGAAAGAGCTTGAAATTCCATGCAGGTTTGCCTTTTACTTCACTTAAAAATTCGTCCATATGTGGAAGTTATGCACAGTCAAAGTTTTGGTCAAACCTGATAATTGCAAGTGATCATCATTTTTTTTCATGTTGTCAAGGTCATCATGATCTTGGTCTATCACCCGATAAAAATCATGCAGTCGCAATATCCGGATGTCAATCTTAGGTGGTAGTGCCCTTTACCCGTCAAATGACCTTAGGCGCATCGTGAGCATCATGATTTTTAGGAGGGTCATATTTTATAAACTCGGTTTTGCTGCATGAAGAACATCATCATCATATTTGAAACGCCCCCCCCGATAATATCCTGAGGTTCAAATATCCGGACGTCAACTTTAAGTCATAGTAAGTTTTCCCCGTCGAGCGGTCTTTTGTATCGCGATCATCATCATGATATTTTAACATTACCTGATCTTATAATATCATGCTGATATTATAAGATCACCCTGACTTAGAAAATCCACCATCGGCATATTTGCATGCGCATGTTATAATCCTATCGGAGGGTCATCATCATGATATTTGCTGAAATTCGCTAAGATGATGATGACGTCTTCATATCCTCCTGATCTCCTTTTTGCAATATCATGATGATCACCCTATCTTTTAAGAAGAAGGTGATATTCCATTCCTCAACAGCATGATCATATTTTGAATATCACCCTAGCGCTAACCTGATGATGACCTCAACTCATCCTAATGCTCCGAAGATGAAATATGATGATGACGTCATCATGATAATTCGATGAGGAGGATCATCATATTTTTTATCCTGTCATATTGTCGAGATCATCATGATCTTGTTTGTCTACCCGACATTTCGTGAAGTCCTCCTGCCGAGAAATATGACCTTTTGCAAACATCCTGATGATCATCATCATCACATTTCCCTTCGGCAGGATATTTTCCAAAACATGATCCGGTTGGCGAAACATCCTGATGACGTCATGTTCTAAGTTTAACAAAGGCTCCAGATATCATGATGACATCATCCTGATCTAATAAACGAAGAAGCTAATATCCTGATGATCATCATCATCACATTTCCCTTCGGCAGGATATTTTCCAAAACACGATCCGGTTCGCGAATATGATGATGACGTCTTATTCTAAGTTCGACAAAAGCTGCAAATATCCTGATGATCATCATCATCCTGATCTTTCGAGAGGGTTGCCTTGGCCGCAAAGGGGTCGTATTACATTCATCATCCTGATCATGCTCCTTAGGTGACCCGATATCATAATTATCCCCTGATCTTAGTGAAACATCCTGATGACATCATCTTTTGCATTTTAATGAAGCCCGAATATGACGATGACGTCACCATCATTTTCCTTTCCTCAGCAACAGGATCATATTCCATATCCTCCTATTCTCCTTCAACATGATGATGATGATGATGTTGTTCTTTTCTCCAATATACAGAAGCGAAACATCCTGATGACGTCATCTGGACCTTCAGAAGGGAGAGCATCATATCTCCAAAATATCATGCGGATGAAGTGAATATCGGCCAACATGTTTTTTTTTGACACGCCGATAGCGATAGTCATGCCGATGGGCGGGAAATGAAGTGGTGGAGTTTTAAACCATTTTTTGGCGCCCGTGGCATTTTTTCGGTCAGCGATGGTTGACCCGATGGGTTTTGAGCGGTCTGAGTGCGTTTTGAACGCGTTTTGGGAGTATTCTGGATCCGATCTCCACAATTTTGCGCAGTCACCTGGGTTTAAATGATTATTTTAATTTCCTGCTGTTTATGTGATAAATGAAATACTTATTGCTTGTCTTGTCTTGCAGGCTTGCAGTTGAGGAAGCAGCTGGAAAGTCAACACAGTGACCTCATGGAGGAAGGAAATCTGATCTCAGGAGCAGGAAGATAAGGATGAAGTGCGAAAAAGTCAAGGCCATTCAAGTGAAGAACAAGGTTGCAGCTGAGAGTATTACTACAAAAGACAAACAGAAGTTATTACCCAGCTGCTGGAACTTCTCAGAAGGGGCAATAATTCGCCCAGATTTGACACTGCTCAGAGATATTTTGAAGAGCTGGTTCACCTGTATTTATTGTTGTAACCAAGGGTTTGAACCAGGGGTTCAGTTAGGTTTTTACTGTAGTGAGGACCATCAGAATGTCTTTATATCGTGCCTCTCTACACTGTAATACTTTACAACAGGGATTTTAGGAAAACAACAGTGGCTACAACAGGATTTTTTCTTTTAGAAGCATACAACAAGTTAGCATAGTTTAGAAGTAGAAGAAGGAGGTCGCCTATTTGTCTGCAGTAAGGTGCGCGTGGAATGTCTGGCTGCCTTACTGTATCTGTAAAGCTTGTAAGTTCTCTGTAGTATGATCAATGAAACTAAGAGTCATTCCTACATTGTAAATCATGTATGACTATTCGTTTCTAATACAATAGAATCTGGAGTTCTGCATCTATCTTCTGAGTGTTCTCCTGCCCTTCTTTGTGTTTTGAAATATTTTCTTTGAAAGCTTGCAATTTTAAATGTATGTTTGTGAAAATGCTCAGAATTTACATTTAAGGTTTTTACTGTGGATTTGATCAAATTACTGTGGTATTTACATAGTGCATAACAGAAACAATTAGATCCTTCGGTAGATTAAATGAGGTATAGATTAGATCTTTCTAACTTTTCCCAACCCATCTGAAATATTTAGCTGAAAACATAGAAATCTAAAGGAAATTGTCTCAAATTTGAAGAAGCGTGCATAACAGAGCTATAAGTAGACAGTTTTCATAAACAGATACAGAAGAAAGCTGCAAAAAAAAAATTCAAGAAAACCATTTAAAACTTGCAGCACAATAACACTTTTATGCAAAGGAATGAAAAGTATTGACATATCTCATGACCTTTTTGCATATTCTTAGTCCAGTAAACCAACAAACAAACCTAAACTACGTAAGGCCCCTTGAACATTACAGCTTCACATTGACCAACTGAACTTGACCAACCGAACCATTGTAGACTTGGGATTAGTTGAATCTCAAATGATTCCTTCTTATCTTTCAAGTATAGTTTCAGTTCATTATATGTGAATTTTAACTTATTGTTATGATTGCATCAAAACAGTCATCAACACTTACCATGTCAGCAAAGGGGCCCAATAACAGTCACTAATCGACACCCAAAAATTAAGGCTGCCCTAAAATAGGGCAGGACTAGGGTGCGAGCGCCTGAGTCCTCCCCCTATTGTAGGCAGGGTACAACTCAAGGGGTCCACCTAGGTCCTATTTTCCATGGGACTTAGGTCTCATTCCATTGAGATGCTAAAATATGAACTAAAATGTCCTAAATGCATGCTAAAGACCTGGGAGCTAAATCTTATGAGGGAAAGTCCCCAAAGGGACATTTTCTGATGTTACATTTAGCCCCCACTTTAATGTATTTATGAACACGAGGCCCAGACATGCATTAAAGTAAGGTCACAAACACAACAAACACACCAAGCACGGAGAAGACACGCCAATCATATAGAAGACAGTAATAGGCACACAAAACACAGAGAAGATAGTTACAGTTACGCAGAACATAGAGCAGACAGTTAATGCATGGAAGATAGAAATGATATCTTTTCTTTTCTTTTTCTCATATATATGAAATGTAAATGCAAGTACTGGAAAGTAAACAAACCTCCCAAAATGTAGGAAGCACTACTCCATGGCACTAGTCTCTGCATATGGGCAACACACATGCAATACATGCAAAACCTCCCAAAATGCATGAAGCACTACTCAAGGCATTGGTCTATGCATATGGGGCAACAAACACGCCATACAAAACAAGCACACCAAAACACACACACTTGAAGACACAGAGAAAACACGGCAGACAAGCAATGGTGTGTTCCCTATTTCTAGGCTCATCACCATCTCAAGCACATTACAGGCACACACTGATGATTGGGCTTTGCCACAACAATCACCGAAGACATGCTTACAGGTTGTGTTAGTCACAGAACCGCTCCTTGCCTCCACATAGGACTTTTGAAAATGACAGGATGATGCAATCTGCTCTGAGAAATACACCATCCCCGCCTCTACAAAGGGCTTACATGATTGATTGATTGATTGCAAACATCTCAGGATGCACAATGCACTACTTTGGCACAGGTCTATGCATCTAAGGTCAAACACATTGCTAACATCTATAACAGACAGCTTACCTTATATGCCCCCACCTTAAGGTGGTTGATATCAGTTATCGATATCAAGCACGTTAAGGTAGAAAGAAAACACACAAGGGAACACTAACTTTCACAAAGCCCATGCCCCCCTGAGGTGACATGTACTTCACAATCACCAAATGTTCCAACAAACACATCCTTGCAAGAAACATGTTAGTGTCTACAAGATCATGATAAACAACAACATCAATGCATATGATTCACCACATAAAGAGACAAGGTTATACAATGAATTCAGAGTTTGAGGATAACCAGGGGCTATATCACGAAGCTCTCTAAATCAAGTACTTCCAAGGCAAACAAAGGTGCATAGAGCAGCAATATTGTTAAGGTTTGTAAATGCGATAGAAACATCATAGAATTCACTACGCGGAAAGTATGAGTGCTTCCAATAGCCAAGCGTTGGATAAAATATACAACCCCATCGTCATATTAGGAACTACAGTCCATTTTTTTATTACTCTCGAAAGGGACACTAGGTCTGCATCAGTATAAATGTTTGTCATCATCCGCCCACTAGATGGAAACACTAGAAGAAGGGAAACAATAAATAAGAGAGGAGAAATAAGTGTCTTAGGGATAGTCACATAGGAGGGTGCCCCCAAGTCACCAACCACGATGCTATGTCCGTCAGACACAACACACAACAATGAAATTAGAGAGAGAGGCAATTAGAAGAATGATGATACAAATAGAAGGTCACAATAGGGGCAGTCTCCTAGTATCCTGAAACTTACGGGAGAATTTGAGGTCATCTCAAGAGGCCTAAACAACATGTAACACATCACGGGGGAAGCACATTATGATTAAAAAAAAAAAATTTATAGATACTTACTTGTAAGGTCTTCATTTTATATCTTGGAGCTCTTGAACCTCTTGGAGAGGTACTTGATCATATTTGTTGTAAAATTCAAGTGGTTCTTATGAAAGTCTTGTTTGTTATCATATGATCCTTGTTTAAATGAGGCTTTTTGTTTCTTATGAGGGGGAGAACCACTATTATTTTTGACTATTGATTGTTGTCTTGCTCTTTTCTGATTTTTAGTGAGTTTTTATTGGTAAATCTTTCTAGAATAGTAACAGGATTCATCCCGTACCATCTTGCTCATCTATATTAGTTTTTGTTCTTCCTTTTCAAAGACATTTTGATTATCTCCCGATCCATATAAGGATAATGGAGGAGGTACCTCATCATAAATTCCATTTCTCTAAGGATGAGGTGGATTATCCATTTGTTTCTTATCCACTTCAATCATACCCACAATACTATCATAGTCCAAGTAATCATCCTCTTCTACTTCCACTAAATCTTGTTCCACCATATTATTTTCGGTATGCTTAGGAAAAGGATTAGTGAATATTTGTAAATTTTAATTCGATGGAGCAACTGACTTGTTTCCATTATCATTCACACTTGATACCTGGATGACATTTGAATCAATAAGGTCTTGTATCTCATGTTTAAGATGCATACATCATTCAGTGTCATGTCCTTGCATCTAATGGTCATGACAAAAGGAATTAGTATCAAAGTAAGGTCCTTGTTTACTAGGATCAACAGGCTTAATCAGGGGAAGCTTCAAAATGTTATTACTCACAATTTGATTCATGATAGAATGATAGGATTTAGATATTGGAGTAAACTTCCTCAGTTGATACGGATGTTTCTTTGGATTGTTTATAGCAGACACATTCATATTTAGTCCATTGATCTTGATGAAACCCCTATTATTGTTCCTTTTAAAATTGTTTTACGATGATCCACCCATGGATTGCCCAACTTGGGATGATGAGTTTTGGTTTTCATACTGACTAGACAAAAGTTGATAATCATGAAGGGCGGTGCATAAATGTTGAAAGGAGTTGTACTTCATCAAGAGAATCTTATCACAAATATTAGGTTGTAGATTTGTAATGAATATCTTCTAATCATCTTCATCTTTCATCTGATATTGTATTTGAGCATAAAGGCCTTGATATCAACCAATGAATTCAGTTAACTTTTCTTTGGGACCTTGTTTGCATTGAACCAAGTCAATAAGAGTGACTTGGGGTCTGATATTTGCTTGAAAATGTTGTAAAAAGTGAATTGAATTCGGAGGCAATGAGCAAAATCATTCTAAAGCAGTATCTTTGAGAGATCAGAGGAAAAGTTTTGCTAACAAATCCTCTTCAAAATAGAAATCACTACATATAGCTGTAAATGCTGCCACATGGATATTAGGATCTCCTTTTCCACCATATTTTTCAAAGTGAGGAGTCTCAAACCTCTTAGGCATAGGGGTTCTCAAGATTGCATAAGATAACAGATTACGGGCATGATATGTCGATAGGCTAGGTTGCGAAGAATTTGTCAAGTTTGTTACCTTTTGTTGCAAAGCAGTCATGCCCTGAAAAAGTTGATTTAGGATGGCATCATTTGGAGATACAGTTTGTTGTGAGGAATTGGAAGCAAAATGAGGAGGTGAATGAGCTTGAGACACAATATGTGGAGGTTGAGAATATGTTAACGGTAGTTGGCCATATTGATATGTGGAAGATGGTTGCGAGTATGTAATAGGTGGTTAGAAATGAGTGGAATGGATAGGAGGTTGAGAGCAATTATTCATAGAAGATGTCCCTTTAGGAATCAAATTCTGATAATTATATCCCACAACTTTGTAATTAGTGCCATTAGATACTCCAATACCAGTGGTAGCATTACTACAAGCATTCGTATTAGTTGTTAAAATCATTGATGTAAAAGTGGATACTCCTATATTTGGTATAGGTATGGAAACTTGAGTATGAAATGGCAATAAAGTGTTATTTTGTTGATAATTGAGAGGGGGGGTGAATCAGATATCTTAAATTTATTCAACTTTCTATTCTTCTTTAATAATTAGTGCAGCATCAAAGCAAACAAGCATGAAAGTAGAAACAAAGTCAATACACATAACACAATGATTTTGACATGGAAAACCTAGTTAAGGGAAAAACCATGGGGTGATTAACCCAAGAATGTATTCTCTATTAGAAGAATAGAAGTACAAAATGGCACTTGCCAATTAGGGCTTACTGCCCAAGCACACTGCTCACAAGAGGCTCACTACCTACAAGTTATAAAGAGAGTAATAAGATACTTGAATTGATGAGAAGCATCCACATATGCTGGAGTTCAGTTCTGGTTAGGCTCAGTATACTAATCTACTGCACTTCATCCTTTCTCTTCTTTAGAGCTGCTGTCCTTTTACATACCGAACCTGCCTTACTGCTTCCACACTAATCTTCTGCTTTTTTTCACACTTCCCTACTTTTCAACACACACTTCTCATCGAAATCCATTTGGTATATATATCCGCACAAGGGATTTCATCCTCTTTCTAGTCGGCATTCGGAATAGTCAATGTTTCCCAAACTCTAGTCTATCAGGTGAATCCTTGCTTACCAAGTGATGCGGATCAAATAGATACTTATAAAAGTCATCTAACAAGTCAACTAATCTTGAATGATACCTTAATAATCTTGATCACAATCAAAATCTCATCCGGAATAGTGTTTGATGCTCTACCGGTCAATTCTTCCTCTGTCTGTTTTGCCAAACAGGACCCCAATACTTGAATGCTTATAACTCTTCACTCTTTCAACACCGAAGGCTCAAATTCTGGAATCTACCAATCAAGGTATTCCTCTTGACTTCGCCAAGTCTGCACTTTCCAAAGATACTTTCTCCTAAAGATCTGGACCTGATTGTCGGACCTTGCCACAACACTTTGTTCTTGCTTACCGGACCATAACACTCTTCAATCTAACTTCCGGTAGGTACACTATGTCCTGCGGATGTGCGGGATGAACTTTGTTGCCATCAATGACAACAATCATGAAGCTCCAATGTGTCACTTGCCAACAATCTCCCCCTTTGGCATTGATGGCAACACTTAGTGAAAAATGACTAAGTGTTACACTATACTCCCCCTTGGTTGATGCTCTCTTCTAATGTACATTTTTCTGGAGCTCCCCCTTAGCTGGATTCCACATTTTTCATTGTTCCTCACTCCCCCTTTGACATCAATGGTAAAGGGTAGGGTCCACACACCAAAATTCCAAAAATTCAGCTATACTTAGTCGCATAAGTATATAAACAGGTTATACTTACATATACTATAGTATGTCTGCAAAAGTTGTTTTCAATTGTACAACTTCTGTCACCCAACTTTGCTTCATCCTATCCAAAATTGAGATGTGACCACTCAACAGGAATGCAAAAGCTTCTGCCCTCTTGAGATCTGTCGAATCACTGGTCCGGGCTGTGCTCTAAGCATCAGTTAGAACCTCATGCATGGCCTCTAACTTAGGGATAATGATCCCTCTAAGTTCACTTAACCTGATTGTTCGATTTTTCTTCTCCTTCTCAAGCTTCTTTATTTCAGCTATGACTGCAATAGTCTGACATTCTTGATTTACTATAGGAGTGGAGAGAGGATCAAAACCTTGAGATAAACTTGTCAGTTTATCCTCTTGCTCTTTTACTTTCTTCTCAATATCTTTGGTTACTTTAGGCCAAGATAAAAAAAAATTGTAGATATCTCTGCCATCTTTAAGAGCATTTTCCAAGCTCTTTATTCCAATATCCATAACTCTCCTATCATTTGTTATTAAGTCTTGTAACTCCAAGAATCTCTTATTCAAAAATTCTTTCCGGACCTTCTCCTCAGCTGATTTCTCTAGAGATTCAAAATGTGTACTAACACTATTTACTAGAGATTTGAGGTTACCAGATGAAGAGGCTAAAGGATCTTTCTGAAAAGATGGCATGACCTTCTCCAATACACCGGATGCAGTTTCTATGAGTTCACAATCTTACATGTGAAACTTCAGCATTTTTTCTTTTGCCTTTGCTTGAGTGAAGGATGCTAGCTTCATGGTTTGCACCGGAGAGAGGGAATCAAAATTAAATGGACCTTGAAGCAACTCCGGTTCACCAAATTCCATCATCTCTTTGGTCAAGAAATCCTTGACTGCTTCTGTTGTGTCTCTTGCCAGAGACAGAATTTTCTTTCCTTCTATAGCCTTACCACTGTCATCTATAGTTTTTTCTATCTTTGATTCTTCTTCTCTTCCCTTTCCTTGTTCTTCTTGACTGGATTTTTCTTTTATACTTTCTTCTCCTTTAGATCCAGAGACTGTTGGAGAGTCCGGATTAACTTCTCCTTGAACTTCCTATTCTAGAGAAGAGGAATCTAAGTCCTTTTCTTTTTCTTCACCTGTCTCCTTTACCTCTTCTGCCACTGTCTTAGTAGATTCATCTATAGTTGAGGGATCATCACCCAAGTCCTCGACAATGGGAATGTTGAATCTTTTGTAAGCATTCTAGAGAATCTCTTCTATCTCTTTTCCTATTTTGTCAGTTTCACCAAGCATAAGTTGATTTATTTTGGCTTTGCTCCGGAACTCATCCTTGCAATCTTTGAAGATCATATTCATTTGCTTCTGAGTGATTGAAGGAAAGAGTTGAATGGCTATCTGTTCTCAGATCTCAAGATCCTTTGCCCTAGCATTATTTTTCCTTATCTCTAATTCCTTCTCTAGGCTTTTGGGAATGAGAGATATAATTTCAATAAAAGCCTTATTGTATATGTTCAAGTACTTAACTATGGCTTCCTCCAAGATCTTTTTATCTGCATCATTGTATGCATCATAGAATTATGTTATTGGTTGAAGGTTCCCATCCATAGTAACTACCTTAACTACATCATCTAAGGACAGAGTGGGCCTTTCAATAAACTCTTCTACCATCTCTTCCTTGTCTTCACTAGTAGAGGGTTCACTTGATACTTTCTTATTTTTCCTCATTTTCCTTACCTCCTCATCTGACTCAGTCTCTTCATCATCCTTTTGACTGATGTAAGACCTTGTGGCCTTTGTCTTAGTTCTTTTCTCAGTTTTACCAGATGATTTTGCTTCCGGTTTTGATTTCTTTGAGCTCTTATCAGTGGTAGGTGTAGACCTCTTAGAGGATCTGGTCCGAGAGGGTGCTTCTACCGAATCACTTTCCTTTTCTGCTTCATCCTTCTCTTTCTCTGCCCTTTCCCTCTTCTCTCTGTTAACATTAAGTGTTTCTTTGGATATGCCAAATCTTTTGGCAACATTCTCTACTTCTTTTCTCACTTTTCTCTTTATCTCCGGTTGTCTAAGTTCTACATGAATCTTTACACTCAGCTCTTCAAAGGTTCCAAACCTTTCTGCCTTTGGATCCTTGGGCTAACTTAGCATGTGTTGAACATGCAGCTCTACAATTTTCTCATACACTTCATACCCCATAGGCATGATCCATACTGTTCTTGGTTCCACTGCCTCCATTAGGCACTGATCAATTTCTACCATAAAGCAGATTGTATTCTTATATTTTTCAACTAAGGATTTTAGAATTCTCTCTCTAGCTTGCATCATGTTCTGGAAGTTCTTAAAATATCCCCAGAGTGTTGTATTCTATGTATTGGCATCACCAATTCCATGTAGATAGTCCTTGATTTGAATTGCTACTAGTATGTCATTCTGCCATATCCACCCATTAGATTCGGGTAGCTCATTCATGTAGTAGAAGAATAGATAGAGTATCAACCCACCATATTTGAAGGAGTTCTTCTTATCCTTCTTTATCTTCTGCAGATTTTCCAAAAGTTGATTTAGAAGGAGTTCACAGAGGTCATAGTCAACATTCTTCCTTAACATTTCATAAGCAGTATATACAACAGTTCCAGATACTGAGTTCTCCCTGCTGGAGTGATATATCTTATATCCAATTATCATTGATGCAAACTTGATATCCGGATATGTGATATCCTCAATAGTTATCGCTCTCTTATCAAACTTTGATCCGATAGCCTCACTTACAATTTGGTTTTTGATAGATTTGAGTGTAGGCATTCCACCAGTTGAGTGTAATCTGGTTACAGCCTTAATGGCATCCTTAGTGATTTTAAATGGCTTGTTCAACCACATGAAGTTGTCATGCTCAAAACATACCGGACCCATTCATCTTCCAGAAAATAGGGGAAATGAATGCATTGTGCAAAGTGTTTGTCCTAGATAGCCTTATACTGTGGTTTGAGCTTAAATGATTCATCAATTAATTATTTGTGATAGATATCCATTATCTTGGATTCTCCAAACTCTTCAATATTCGCATGAATGTAAACCCTAACATCTTCAACATGCAAAATACCATGCGGAATGCTAGAAAATGCAACTAAGGGATCCACTTCTAGAGATTTGTATGGATGCTTCTTAAATTTAGGGCGTGGCCTATCAGAAATCTTTACCACATTTGGAGTAGTCATCTTTAAAAAGACTTGCAGAGAGATATTTAAGAACGAAAAATACCTTTTACGCTTTTAGGTTTCACGGAGTGAGCCGGATTGATTGCTAGATGAATCGACTTCTGCAAATGATCTTTGAAGGGCTTGAGGAAATTTGTTGTAGAGCTCCTTTTTACTTCTTCTTGAATGTAGAATGAACAAATGTTTAATAAGAAAAACCCTTATATTACTCCACAAACCCTAATACCAAGTTGCAATAAATGCTCAACTTAAGTCATTCTAGTTTGCCTTGTTTTCCTTATTCAGATGACTTGATGAACCGGATCAATCTTGTTCTAAACAGCTTGCAGATCTTTCATATCTTAACCATAGATTATTTAGATGTTTCTCTGAGAACCCTTTAATCCGCAACCTTCCTTGTGCCAATTCCGGCACCAATTTACTGGCTAGGTGAAAAAAAATTTCCTTGTGTCTCCCCCTGAGCCAGAGCTCACTTTTTAATTTCTGGAAGGAATATCAGCACCAGATTCTGGTGCGGATCCATCCCCTACATTTTCTATACTTTTCTTCACCCAAATCTTGTTCATCTCACTTTGAACTTCATCCACATTCACTTTTCCTTTTCCCTTGTCTTGATTCTGGTTATGATGTACCGGACCTCTTTTGTCCTAATTCTTACTTCTACAGAATTTGGCAATATGACCGGATCTATTGCAATTGTGCAAACAACATTTCTTTGCATATTTGATTGATGTCCTCTTGATCTGCATTGATTAGCCATATGATCCATTCTATTGCATGCAAAGCATCTACCATTGAATGAATTGTTCATTTACATATTTCTGCATTCATGAGATTTGTGACCATACCTTTTACAGTTAAAACACTGTCGGGAGAAGGATGTATTAGTCTAATTTGTTCTCTTTCTACACTGATTAGCTTTGTGACCAAAGTTATTGCAATTGTGGCAGTATCCATTGAAGGATGGATATCTTTGAGCATTAGGTTGCCTTACCGGAGGTCTTCTAGGCCTGTTCCTTGGATTTTCTGATCCAAAATTCTTCTGACCAGATCCAGAGCTTTCACCTTTCTCATATCCCAAACCACGCTTGTCATCCACCCTCTTTTAGCTTTCAAGAAGAACTTCAAGTTGAGCTGAACTTATCTTGAATTTCTCTTTGTATTCATTTGTTGTTTGAAGATCCCTTTTAAGAGAAACAATTTGATCCTCAAGTTTTTCTTCATTATCTTTAGCATCTTCAAGATTAGATTCAAGATGTCTGATTACTCTATCCATCTTGTAGCAGTCTTCTGATTTCTCCTTGAGAGATTGTCTTAGATTATCTTCAGTTTTTCTTTTCTCTTCAATTTCTTGGGTAAACTTCATAACTCCTTATTCCATTTCATGTCTTACCATAATGATCTCTTTTGATAATTTTTCACATAACTTGGTTTTCTCCTTCAGATCTCCATTTGTATCATTTGCTTCATTTTGATTTTTCAATTGCTAAAGTAGATCCTTTCTCTTTTTCATAGAGAGACTTAGTTTCCCTTTTAGTTCATTTATGAAATCATCAGCCTGTTTGAGTCTTTCCTTCAATTCATTAATTTTAGAATTAGATTGCTCAAGATCATCTAAGGCAGACTGAAGTTGTTCCCTCATACCATACACGTCCATTTTAATTCCCAGATCTTCCTCAAGCTGTTAGGCTCTGTTTGGAGGAACTTGACTCTGATACCAATTATTGATAACTGAGAGGGGGGTGAATCAGTTATCTTAAATTTATTCAACTTTCTGTTCTTCTTTAATAATTAGTGCAGCATCAAAGCAAACAAGCATGAAAGTAGAAACAAAGTCAATACACATAACACAATGATTTTGACATGGAAAACTCGGTTAAGGGAAAAACCACAGGGTGATTAACCCAAGAATGTATTCTCTGTTAGAAGAATAGAAGTAAAAAATGGCACTTGCCAATTGGGGTTTACTGCCCGAGCACACTGCTCACAAGAGGCTCACTGCCTACAAGTTATAAATAGAGTAATAAGATACTTGAACTGATAAGAAGCATCCACATATGCTGGAGTTCAGTTCCGGTTAGGCTCAGTATACTGATCTACTGCACTTCATCCTTTCTCTTCTTTAGAGCTGTTGTCCTTTTACATACCGGACCTGCCTTACTGCTTCCACACTGATCTTCTACTTTTCTTTGCACTTCCCTACTTTTCAACACACACTTCTCATCAAAATCCATTTGGTATATATATCCACACAAGGGATTTCATCCTCTTTCTAGTCGACATCCAGAATAGTCAGTGTTTCCCAAACTCTAGTATGTCGGTTGAATCCTTTCTTACCAAGTAATGCGGATCAAATAGATACTTATAAAAGTCATCTAACAAGTCGGCCAATCTTGAATGATACCTTAATAATCTTGATCACAATCAAAATCTCATCTGGAATAGTGTCTGATGCTTTACCAGTCAGTTCTTCCTCTGTCTGCTTTCCCAAACAGGACTCCAATACTTGAATGCTTATAACTCTTCACTCTTTCATCACCGGAGGCACAAATCTTGGAATCTACTAGTCAAGGTATTCCTCTTGACTTCCCCAAGTCTGCACTTTCCAAAGATACTTCCTCTTAGAGATCTGGACCTGACTGTCGGACCTTGCCACAACACTCTATTCTTGCTTACCGGACCACAACACTCTTCAATCTGACTTCCGGTAGGTACACTATGTCCTGCGGATGTGTGGGATGAACTTTGTTGCCATCAATAACAACAATCATGAAGCTCCAATGTGTCTCTTGCCAACACATTTATCATTTGTGCACATTCATTTATCAGCATGATATTGGTTTACATGATATTTGTTAGACTACGAAGTGCATTAACTCCATCTTGTCCTTCTTTTATCAATTCTCTTATGTTATGAATTGTAGGAATGACTTCTTCAGCTATTCTTTCATTTCCATAAATAATTGAAATTCTACTAAGTGTTTATCCCATTTTTCTATTTTCTCATCAGATACATATCCTGCTGCATCAATAGTGTTATCAACATCATGAAAAATTTGTTGGAGGATGTGTGATATCTTGTACAATTTGAGTTTCTCCCTTTGTAAAGAAGGTGTCCAAAGTACCAACTTCTTCAAGAGCACTAGATCCCATTAATATTTTACTTCTTCTCAAAGGGATATTATTCTTAGGATGATGTGTCATAAAGTTTGTACAAAGGCATACAACACACAACGCACAAACCAAGATAACAAATCCTAGGAGAAGGATATGATTCAATGTCAATAATGAAACAAAGGATGCTATGAGAATTTTAGTCAAGGGAAGAAGGTTATATGATTGATATCAGTCCAAAATAGTAGTATAATCACTCTCAATACACTTTTGATGCAAATCCAAGATAATGCCAAGTCGATTATAGTGAAAATATGTCAAAATTGGCACTTTTGTCACCAAAATTCAATGCAAAAGAGCATAACAAAGGGTCTTATGAGGAAAATGATGATGGAAAGAAAATAATATCAGTAATAACAGCCAATTGGTGCCAAAATACCCAACACGACATGAATTTAGTGCAATTTAAGGTCAAACCTTAGTGAAATATAGCAAAAATAGGCTATTTTTCACGGTTTTTCAACTCCAAGACCGAGCAAAAGAGGTGTTGTAATGAATTTTAGGAGGGAAAGTGAAGAATACCAATAATATAAGTCACCTCAATCCATAAAACTGATCACAACACTCTTGGAGTGCAAACTAGGTCAAACCCTAGGGCCAAAATAGCCAAAATGTGTAGTTTTTCACCGATTTTTCACTACAAGAGCCTGTAAAAAGGGTGTTGTGAAGCTTTTTATGAGGGGTGGAAAATTATTACCATGATAATAGAAAATTAGAGAAAAAATATCTTTCACAACACACTTGTAGTGTAAGTTTATGAAGTCGATTTAAGGCCAATTTTAGTGAAAATTGTCGTTTTTGAAGCCCTAGGTTTGAATTTTTGAGATAAAATGCTATGAGAATGATTTTAAGTCTGATTTATGATGTAAATTAAATACTTTCAGATCTGAAAATGATTTTCAATCTTAATCATGCAAAACTCCCATGCAAATTTAATGAAAATGCACCAAAATTGCTAGTTTTTGTTGAAATTTTCAGTGCAAAAATGCAAATAAATTAAATTTAAATGAAAATTCACACTAAAATGCAAGACTAAAGCCAAATGAAAATTTTAATGAGCCTCTAAAATCAGTAGAAAAATCTGATAAAATATTTTGCCTACAAACCCTAGATTTTGGAATTACTAGGTTATCTAAAAATTGTCAAAATTTCCACAAAACCCCAGCAATTAAATGACAAAAATGCAATGCAAGATCTTGAATTTTTCTATTTTTCTGTAATTTATATCAGATATGATGTAAAAATCATGAATTAGAAAAAATTAGAAAGAATTGACACAATTTAGTAAGCCCAACAATGCAAT
The DNA here is from genome assembly GCA_027924645.1 of Cunninghamia lanceolata. Classification (NCBI taxonomy): domain Eukaryota; kingdom Viridiplantae; phylum Streptophyta; class Pinopsida; order Cupressales; family Cupressaceae; genus Cunninghamia; species Cunninghamia lanceolata. Next base: position 9,837,510 of record BSBN01000815.1, on the reverse strand, counting down.
TTTTTGAAATTTTCATTTTTCCAATTTTTCATTTTTTTTGAAATTTTCTCAATGCAATAAGGTAAATGACCAAATGAATGAATGAAATCACACCAAATCTATAGACAAACACTCAACAAGTTGTAATTTAAGTTTAAAGACACAACTTCACCAAAATGTTTAGTGGAAAAATGGATTCTTTAATCTTTTGTGGGTTAGATGTTTAAATCCACCTCTCCACTATACATTAAAGGATCTAGGGTCAAATGGAAAGCATTATCATACCCTAGAGTCACTTTCAGATGTAGGGAAATTTGGATTAGGGGATTCATTATCAATTTTTCCTTCTCCTATGCTCAATTGACCATTAAAACCTAATTAAGCAAATATGACAACAAATTAATGAATTACGAAAAAACCTCTTGCAGACAGGAGTAAAATACCAAATTACAGAATACTTGTTTTTGAGGTTCTAAAGCGAAATAGTTAGGGACATTGGAGTGGGCACCCAAGTCCAAGGTTCCTACTTTTTCAGGGAATTTGGACATCCTTCAGACACTGATCAACCCTGTAACTTCTATTTTCATGAATCAGCCTACAGAGGACACTGGAGTGAGTGCCCTAGTCTAGGAAGTGCTCTTTTGTCCATCTTTTCTTTATATCCTGAATCCCTGCGGTCTTTCTAGCCTTCCTATAACTCCACTTTTCCCAAATGTGACACCTGTAACCTGCAATCACAAGACTTGGTTTGGGGGTTGTGGTGTTTAGAGGTTTGCCTCAATCAAACCCCGGAGGACACTTAAGTCTCTGAACACCATTGTCAGCCAAAGAGGGCGTGCCATTGTGAGGCAAAGACCAAAAACCAAAGGAATCAATGATAAAAACATAATATTATGTCACCTTGTAGTGAAGCTTTCATGGAGGAAGATGCTCTTCATGCCATGAAGGAATTGATGCTCAAATTTGCAAATATCAACACACAAAACACACAAGTCTACTCTTGCAACACAATAGAAAGCCTTGAATCACCTTGAGAATGACTAGAGTTCACAATAACAATCTAGTTTACAGATGAATGCCTACACTTGCTTATATATACATCTAAAAGCACTCCCGCCAAGATATTTGAAATTCAAACTTACCGTGTCTGTAAAGGCATCCAATAACGGTCCCTAACTGACACCTAGAAATTGAGGCTGCCCTAAAATAGGGTAAGACTAGGGGGCGGACGCCCAAGTCCTTCCCCCCCTTTTTTAGGTAGGGTATAGCTCAAGGGGTCCACCAAGGTCCTATTTACCATGGGACTTAGGTCTCATTCCATCGAGATGCTAAAATATGAACTAAAATGTCATAAATGCATGCTAAAGACCCAAGAGCTAAACCTTATGAGGGAAAAGCCCCCAAGGGGACATTTTCCAATGTTGCATTACCGAACTGGTCTTCAGCATACAACTTGCTATCTATACTGCACTTCTCTATAACTCACTTGTTTCTTCTGGAGAGGCTAATTTTCTCAATATCCTCAACATATAGGTCTTCTAAACAAATAATAGAATAAGATACAGTTTACACCAATGACAACAAGAATATGTTGACATCAATGACAACACCGATTAGGCACATACTTGCAACAATCTCCCCCTTTGTCATTGATGGCAACATATGATGTGAAAAACTACAACAACCATCAAGACAAGATTCTCCCCCTTTCTCTTTACACCTGCACTCTTTCTTTCTCCAAAATTCTCCCCCTTTCTCTTACACATCTGAACTCTTTCTCTTACACATTTGTACTCTAAGTTTTTCACATGACTTCTTTCCCCCTTTGACATCAATGGAAAAGGGCACATACTTGCACTCTTCTTCTCTGATCTAATCTCTCTTCTGAACTTTCTTCAACTGACTACTCCCCCTTACTTGATGCTTTCCTAACTACAACTTTGGTTCTTTATGTGTAGTTTTCTCCTTCTTGGTTTGACAATTCTCACCTTAGGATCTTGTTGCTACTGTCTTGTTTTCTCTGCCAGCAACACTGCAATACTTACTGTTCTTTATCAGAAATTCATATTAGCATCATTTACCTACTTCCCTTGGGAGATAATTTCATAATCTTCTTGACTTCAGCAACCATCTCTAATTATTACCTGCATCGCTACACCTTTTTCCTTTTATTGCTTTGATTAAAATCTTATCCTTGCATACCTCATCCAAAGATTTGTCTATTCATCTGCAATTCTTTTTCTTTGCCAATGCACCTTGGCTCTTCTTATCTAAGAACTGGTCTTCAGTGTGGTACTTCAGCACAATCTCTAGGGATCTCAAGAATTTTTTTTGGAACTTCTTTTTCTTCAACTTGACTGTCTTCTTGTTCAACAGGTTTATTTGATTTATAGCTACTCAGATATGATATTCTTTCTCTAATTTCACCAGCCTTCACAATAGCACTCTCAATGATCTTTCCCAGACTCTTATTGTAGCACTTTTGACTTGAACACTATTTTAGCAGTATGTATATCTTTTCTCCAGTATGCATCCGATAGGTCTATTAGAACTAGAAAAAGTTTCACATTTTTCATTAACCACCTCTCATTTGTCCTCCACATTTGCCATACATTGATCTTATGATTAATACAGATTGATAGGATTTGTGTGACAAGATCCATATTGTAGCCCATAACAACTGATGATTCCATAAATATGATCTTTGAGATAAGCATTTCTCCGATCATAGTTGTGTAAAACAAAAAATTAACCCCTATTGTCAAGATCATATGCATGTCTTTTCGATCAGGTAAGACATAACTCTCTAATGGACATTTTCATTTATATCGGGAAGACCTAAATGGAGTTACACTGATCAAAGAACCCAAAATTAACAATTGTGTAATAATCAGGAAGACTAGATATTGTGTTGCCGATAAAAAGCTTATCAGTAAGAGAGATAAAGTCAGAGTGAAAATTTTAAACTACGCCAATCTCAAAACTCATACTGATGAACATAAGTTCAGCAAGAAGTGTACGCATTCTCGTTGATGAATCTATACATTGGTTATATCAGCATGACATATACCATCAAAGTGGATTTTTTATATCCTTCTGACTATGCAAGTCACCCCGATGAGAAGGTATTACAAAGATCAGCGAGAGTCCCACCAATGTTCCCCATGGACAAAAGGTATCAGAAAACACTATCAACGAGACTTAATGTATCGAAAGAACATTCTGTTCTCTTAGTGATAGTGATTGTCAGCCTAATGACTATGAAGTATCTAATACTCATCAAGAGAACACTCGCCGATGTCCAAAAGAAACTTTGACAGTCAAGACCACCTTGATATCGAAGTGAAAGTAACAATGTCTCCCCAAAATGTTGAGAACAGAAAAAGGAAAGAAAAGGGGATTTGTGCATCGATGAAAGTGTTAAAAGGTCTTCCCAATAAGATCAAAACTAAAAGAACACCTATCAAAGAGACATTAAGATAGTCCTGGTGATCGATTGGGAATGTATAAACAAAAGATGGCACCAAAATGAACATATAGATCTACATGAGATTGAAATAGTCTTTCTGACACAATTCATTATATTGATTTGACATTTTTAGAGCCCGAGAAGCCTGCTACATTCAATTCCAGTGGCTAACATTAATGGCCGCTTGAGCATAATCTTATACAAACTTCTCTAATTCATAATGAATTGAAATCAAAAGAAATCTTTGAGGGTTGCAGTGGAAAAGCAGGGAATTCACCAAGGGACCAAAAAATTCACAACATCGAGCACATACAAAGGAGTACCTACACTATTCAATGATGATAAGAGTCTGATAAGTCAGTAGGATTGGGCAAAGGAATTCCGATTGAATCTACATGAAGCCTTAGAGGCTATGAAAAGTGAAGACCCATCATTAGAGGAGGCCTGTGCACATATGGAGAAAATGGTTGCTATGGAGTTTTCTGCAAGGAATGTTGTAGAATGTGCAGATACTCATTTAAGCTAAAAATACTTGGATCATATTACTAAAATTCATTTATGGCTTATTAGAGCCTAATGATAGTTTGTTTGTTGTTATTAAAATTTAAAAAAAGACACTTGTGAAAGGGGTACATCCTCTTCAATGATATGGCTATATAAGTTAGAGAAATAGGAGTTAGAAGATCATCATTTTTACCATTTTTCACTCTAGGTAGGGCATTAGTAAGAAGATAGATTGCACCTATTCCATCCATCCACTGTCATCTCTGAGAAACTTATGCAAATACTATATTTTATCTGAAGAAATATAATGGAGCAGATTGATATTTCATGGTGATCTATTCTTAGTGTTCAACTCTTGTGTTAATTTATTATGCACATATGTTATTTGACTGTCTCCAAAGTGGTTGTTTATGTTATTCAAATTGAGTGTGAAGATACATTTGATTTGTCAATGCACATTTGTTATAATTGTGTGGTGTTGCTGATTGGTTTCTGTGTGCAAAAGGATTAAATTACCTTTTAGGAAATTTAATTTGATTGGTTCCTGTGTGGATTAAAATCCTTTTAAATAAATTATTTTAATTGGCTTGTCCTCACATTTGAATTAAAATCCTTTCACAATTTCATAATAGCATAAAGGGATATCACTGGGATTACTAAGAAGAGCTCAAATAACTTACATACTTGCACGTCTGTACAAGGTATAGACATCTGAAAGTGCCCAATTGTTAGAGTTAATCTGAGAACTAAATCTACCAATCTCACACCTCTACTTCCATAATCATCATTTATCCACTGACTCCATTCACCCAATAGATTAGGCATTGATCACTTTTAGAACTCTTTACATAAATTTAATTCATATCTTCCATACTTCAATTTTTTATTAGGAGTCAGTACGCTTTGCAATTATCTCACAATTGTGTGCCATAGTGAGTAAAATTGCCTAAATCAGGATCCATTTAGATTTTAAATCTACCTTATCATTTAGGTGCACCCGCCTAGGTCTAGTAGAACCTAAAGAGTACAGGGTTTCCAAGTACATAAACCCTGTCTTGTTGACCAAAAATGTATCAAGAGATTGGCACCCTCTTGTGGTCTAAAAACCAATGTTTTTGAGACCCAACAAATTGGTGACTCTACTAGGGATCGCACATAGTAAAATATGGTAAGAAACCACATCTATAGAGACAAAAGGTTGAAACTCTACTGGTCAAGGAGAACCCAGACATTAATCAGTCCTCTTGAGTGAGGTGGTGACTCTATTCTCTAATACAATCACTCTATGTCTTGGAGTTTGATAATATTTTAAAATGGATGGTAGGAGATCTAAAGCCGATGAGAAAAATCTGCAAACATCCCCACCCTTAAAAGCTCTATCAAAGAAAACTGGGTTATCAAACCAATCTCAAAAGAACCAAAATCAAGATAATCAGGATAATACTTTAGAACAACCTATTATCACACATAATAGTTTTACTCCTCTACACGAATCAACTGACACCCTATCCCAGAACTATGGATTATCCAATGATGTTCTAGCCAAATATAGGCCTGATCCCTAAAGACAACTTGAGTATGAAGCTCAGGTCATGAGGGAAATAGACCAAAAATAGGCAAAATATGACTATGAGATGTCGTTGCAACAAGGAGGAGTTCAACAGGAACTCATAGGTCAAGAAACTTTTACACAAATGAATAACAATCCACCAAAAGATATGAGGAGTAAGAATGAGATGGAATATAATCTACTTAAATTACAAGAGGAGCTTGAACTTATCAAGTTAAGGGAAGTTGAAAGTCATTTGAAACAAGATATACAACAGATAAAAGACATAACTAGAATAGCTAACCCAAAATATGTACCTCCACACAAACAAGGAGGATATGCTCCAAAGAATCTACAACAGAATGTATACCAAAATGCAGGTAGTTCGTTTAATCCACAACCACCATCAGTAAGCCTTGTCCAACAAAATATTCCTCCAAGAAATACAAGACCACCCATTACACATAACACTTCCCAACACATGGTCAATCCATACCTACCCCCAGGCCAACAATATGTTAGACCCCAATATCACCATGCGAACCCACATTTAAATCTACAACAGCATCCTCCATATAACCAATATCAGCCAAACCAACAACCACATAACCAGTATCAACCAAACCAATGACTACAAGGGCCCTTGAACATCAATAGATATAAATAGTTAGACTTATCCAGATATCAAGTATATCCTGATCCTATTGACAATGATATAAGGAGTGCTCTCCAAAAATTTGTTGGAAACAATGCTATTTCTGTAGAAGAGCATATTAGAAGTTTTGAACATCTCATGGATAGCTTTGAAGTGGAATATGAAGACATTTTAATGAAATTATTCATGCTATCCCTTGTTGAAGATGCCAAAGACTGGTGCAAAAATTTACCTAACACTTCGATCTTCTCTTATGAAGATTTTGAAGATAAGTTCAAAGAACAATATGGGAGCCAATATGATCCAAATTTTGTGGTTCATGAATTAACCAGCATTCAAAAAATTTATAACGAGTCTGTGGTAGATTTCAATCAAAGATTTTTCAAAATCTATAATAAAATCTCATTAGAATTGAAACCTCCAAATCGCATGGCCTTAGCATTATACTTAAATGCCTTTGATCTAAAGACTGGATATGAGCTCAAAAACAAGGCTCCCATGACCTTGGCAGAGGCACAAAAGGTAGTTGTCAGCATGGACAACAATAGAAGAGCAGTATGCAAGCTCGAGAAGAGAGAAAACCCAAATATTATTCCAGCTCTAAACAATAATCAAACAAAATAGAATAATTATTACAGAAATGAAAGGCCACGCTTGCATGGCATACCCTATAACACTAAGTAGAAAGATGGAAAGACTTTGGAAAATAATGGAAAGCAGAATTATGGGAAAGATACTCCCGACCCTCTTAAAAGAAATGGAACACATGTAGCGGAAAATAATCCATGGTGCTTAGCCTATAGTCTACCTCACTCACCTAATTATTGTGTGGTGGCACAATCAGTACAAGAAGAGGGAACTTCTTATGGTCAGGAAAGAGACAACCATACTATAAACATGCTAGCATTCAGACCCCATCAGATTGATGAAGGATATTCATCCACAGAGGAGGATGGATATGAATATGATGTGGGAAACCAAAGATATAACACTGGCATGGGAAGACAAGAGGTATTCTCAAACCAAAAATATAATTATGAATAAAATGTTTATGATCATGGCATACCATCACATAACCAATGGAGAAAACCAACTGAAGAAGAAAGAAGGTGTCTCACAATTGCCACAGTAGCACAAGAAAAAAGTAACTATAATCTAAGAAATAGAACAGTCAATACAGATCAAGGAATGCCTAGAAGTGTGTTTGTAACATATCAAAGTCATAATATGGACAATATGAAAAATACATCTAAAGAGCTAGAAAAAACTAAGCAAGGAAAGATAAAAGACAAAATACTAGTTGGAGAAAAGGGGCATAACAAAATAGAAAAAGCTAATCAAACAATAACTCCTTCATTTGACATAGCCCAAGCATTATCTCAAGTGAAAATATCAGTACCACTTCTTGAAAAGATGAAGATAGATCAGTACAGGAATATGGTGGTCAAGATGATTTTAGATATACCAAAAAAGAAACAAGAAAAACTCGAAATCAAAATAAATAATGTTCAAACTGAGGCTACTAAAACTCCTGAAGTATATCTGGGTGACACATTGACAAGGAATCCATCTCAAGTAGATCCTTTTTACACCACCTTGTTGATAAAAAATAAACTAGTGAGGAACTGTATGTTGATTCAGGGGCGGCTATGAACATCATGCCAATAGCAGTCATGAAAGAGTTAGGAATGTGGGTTGACACCACATATGGTAAATGTTATGCTATGGACAACAAATCCATCCTAGTTGTGGGTATTATGAGGGATGTAGAGATAAAGTTAGTTGCCTGCCCTGAAGCAGTTTATAAGATTGATATCACTGTAGTGGACATTCCACCTTACTATGGAATGTTTCTATCCAGACAATGGACTATAATAGACGGAGGAAATGTCCAATTAGATCTATCCTATGGCACTATACCAGTGGGAGAAAAAGAAATTAAGTTATGTAGAGAACCAATGTATGAGAACATCATAGAATGCATTGACCAGAATCAAGTAAATTTCTTCTGTGATACAGACCTTGGTGCATTCAGAATTGAAAAAAGTCAACCAAAATTACAGAACACTGACCCAATACACCAAGAATCCCAAATTGATGAATGTGGTGTATAGAAAATGTATTTTTATGGTGTGTGTAGTAAGGCTGGTAATGGTGCAAGAGTATTATTTATCTCACCAACTAGCAAAAATTTCAAGTACTCATTCCTGCTAACATTTGAGTGTACCAATAACATAGCAGAATACAAAGCTTTTCTCGTTGGCCTAAACATTGCCATAAAATACAAAATAAAATGCCTTGCTGTCTGTGGGGATTCATAATTGGCTATATCTTAGGTCAAAGAGAAGTATTCATCCAAGAACAAAAGATTGAAAAAATATTGAAATGTTGTCTGAGATGATATTGAATTGTTTGATGCTTTCTCCATTAACTGGGTAGACAAGTCAAAAAATATAATGGTAGACTTCCTAACAAATATAGCCTTGAAAAGGGATGATGTCACATTAGTAGGCATTACTGAAGTTGAGTTTAAAACTAGACCTACAATCCTAGACAATGTCTATAATTGGCAAGTTTACAATGATGACACTGATTTGATCAAATTCTTACAGTGCATTGACCAATATGAGGCCCAAGAGATTGATTTTAATGCATTTGTAGAGGAAGTAGATGGAAAGAAAACTTTGTTTGGTAAATAAATTGTCCAGCTTAAGACTAATAAGATTCCTAAGGGGCTTGTGGCACTAGAAAGGCTGTTTGATGGACAAGACTGAGCCCTTATGAAACAGACACTAGTAAAGAAGGAAGACCTTGAAGAAATCAATTTGGGTAATGAAATGGCACTAAAAAGGGTATATATTGGGAAAAGGATAAGCCCTACAATCAGAAAAATGTTGATTTTTCTATTGAGAAAGTATAAGCATGTCTTTGCTTGGTCTTATGATGACCTTGAGGCATACAGGGAGGATCTGTCCCAACATGAAATCCCACTCAAACCTAATGCAAAACCTTTCAGACAAAAACAAAGACCCATAAACTGAACCTTATAGCCAAAAATGCATGAAGAATTTGTGAAACTAAGGAAGGGGATATCATTAAGCCTATTAGACATTCTATGTGGGTCTCCAACTTGGTGCCAGTCAAAAAAAAGAATGGTGACATAAGGCTATGTGTAGATTTTAGAAATCTAAATATCTCATCCCTTAAAGACAACTATCCACTTCCAAATATGGAGGCAATTCTACAAAAGGTCATAGGATGTGAGTTGTTATCTATGATGGATGGATTTTTAGGATATAATTAGGTGAAAGTGAAAGAATCAGAACAATATAAAATTGCATTTACTACTCCTTGGGGCACATATGTTAGAATGCCATTTAGACTTACAAATGTTGGTGTAACTTTCCAGAGGGCCATGGATGTTGCTTTTGCTGAACTGATTAATGTTATAATGGTGGTCTATCAAGATGACCTCACTGCATACTCCAAGAAGGCAGAAGATCATGTTGATCATCTTGAAAAAATATTTATCAAAGCTCGGGAATATGGTATCTCTTTGAATCCAAAGAAATGTCATTTTGTAGTGACATAAGGCAAATTATTAGGACATATAGTGTCCAAAGATGGGGTTAAAATCAATATGGAAAGAGTGGAAGCCATAGACAAAATCCCTATTCCTAAAACAATTAAAGCCATCCAATCCTTATTTGGGCAAATAAATTTCGTGAGAAGATTCATCCCAAAGTTTGTTGAAATTGTCAAACCCATTTCAAAAATGTTGAAGAAGGGGGCTAAGATAGATTGGTCTACAGACGCACTAGATGCATTTGTAGCCATAAAGAGAGCAATTAAAGAGGCCCCAATATTGAAATCCCTTGATTTCAGTAAGCTATTTCAAATCTTCTCATTTGCATCGTATCATACTATTGCTGCAGTAATGTGACAAAAGAATGATGAAAGATATGAACAACCTATATCATTTTTTAGTAAATCCCTCCAAGGGACAGAATTGAACTATGATATTACAAAAAATAGGCATATGCTTTGGTGAAAGTAGTGAAAATTTTTAGACCTTACCTAGTAGGGGCAAAGTTGATTACATATGTTCCAAATATTGCAGTTAAAGATGTGTTTGTACAAGCAGAAGTCACTTGGAGGAGGTGTAGATGGATCAATAGAATCCGGGAGTTTAATGTAGAGATCCAAATCAACAAACTAGTAAGAGGACTGAGTTTAGCTAAACTAATGGTTGAATCAAATCTAGAGACTTCTCAAATTTGCAATGTAGGAAAAGAAGAGACCATGATTGCAAGCATTAAAAAAATAGCTTGGTATACTGACATAATATATTTCTTGAAAAATCAGAAATGCCCTAAACATTTGAATGACAATAAAAAAAGAACTTTGAAGCTACATGCATCTAAATATGTTTTCCTAGATGGTGATTTATATTGGAAGAATAGAGATGAGGTACTACTACTATGTTTGGATGAATCTTAGGAAAAAAGAGTAATGAAGGAAATACATGGAGTTTGTGGAGGACACTTTTCCAGCAAAACTACTGCCCATAAAATTTTAAGAGTTGGTTATTACTGGCTGAGAGTTTTCAATGATGCTTTCACATATGTAAGAAAGTGTGAAGCATGTCAGAAGTTCTTAGGAAAGATGAAATATCAAGGAGCGCTGCCACTCAAGCCAATGCAAGTTGAGGCTCCTTTTTACCAATGAGGAATCAATTTTATTGGAGAAATATTAGAAATTTCTAGTGGGGGTCATAAGTGGATATTGGTAGCAACTGATTACTTCACGAAATGGATAGAATCCATCCCAACTAAACAAGCCACTAGCAAGGTTGTAACTAATTTCTTGATGGATAAAATTATTACAAGATTTGGGACACCTACCAAGATAATCACAGATAATGGAATGTGTTTCAGATAAGATGAATTCAGAAAATTTTGTGAATCATATGGTATTGTGATTTCATATGCCTCATCATACCATCCATAGGCAAATGGACAGGCTAAGTCAAGTAATAAGAGTATCCCGAGAATTATTAAAAGGATTTTGGACAGAAATAAGAAGGCATGGGATTCTAAATTAAGGATGGCAGTATGGGCAGATAGAATCACTATAAAGAAATCAATTGGTAAATCACCTTTTGAGCTAGTTTATGGAGCATGAGCTAGAATGCCCATGCAAAAACCTATTACCTATATACAAATTTATATTTTAAGAAGATCTGGATGTCCCTGAACCAATGGAAGAAATAATGGAACAGTTGGAAAAATTAGATGAGATCAAAAGATTGGCCCAAGAATAGAATACCAAGATGCAATCACAAATGAAGTATTTATTTGACAAAAGGGCAAAGGATAGAAAATTCAATGAAAATGATATGGTCCTATTGTGGAATGCAAGGTGCCAAGATAAAGGGAAACATGGAAAGTTTGAAGCTCTTTGGATTGGGCCCTTTGTTATTACTGGCAAAGGAGGAGAAGATTCATATTATCTACAAAATATGTCAGGAGAAGATTAGGAATTTCCAGTGCATAGACAAGTCTTGAAACACTTCTTTTCTTAAAAACTTCCACTCTAGGAAAAGGCCGAGAATTACCAGTGCATGGACAATTCTCACAGTTGCCTTTTTACAATATTTTTTCCATGCACAATAGTATAGGCTTTCATTCCACTCCCATTACTCATCCATACCAACTCCCACTTCAAATACATTCCAAATTCCATATGGTTTGCTTCCCAAAGATCTTTCTGGATTCTTGCAATGATCTCACATTCATTTATCCCCAATCAGAGCCACTGTTAGAACTAGAAAATTTTTCACATTTTTCATTAACCACTCATTTGTATTCCACATTTTCCATACATTGATCTTATGATTACTATAGATTGATAAAATTTGTGTGATAAGATCCATATTGTAGCCCATAACAACTGATGATTCCATAAATATGATCTTTGAGATAAGCATTTCTTTGATCATAGTTGTGTAAAACAAAAAATTGACCCCTATTGGAAAGATCATATGCATGTATTTCTAATCAGACAACCCATAATCCTCTAATGGACATTTTCATTTATATTGGGAAGACCTAAATGGAGTTACACCAATCGAAGAACCCAGAATTAACAATTGTGTAATAATCAGGAAGACTAGATATTGTGTTTCTGATAAAAAGCTTATCGGTAAGAGAGATAAAGTTGAAGGGAGAATTTTAAACTACACCGATCTCAGAACTCATACCGATGAACATAAGTTTGGCAAGAAGTGCATGCATTCTCGCTGATGAATCTATACATTAGTTATATCAACATGACATATACCATCGGAGTGGAGTTTTTATATCTTTCTGACTATGCAAGCCACCCCGATGAGAAGGTAGTACAAAGATTGGCGAGAGTCCCACCGATATTCCCCATGGACAAAAGATATCAGAAAACACTATCGGCAAGACTTAATGTATCGGAAGAACATTCTGTTCTCTTAGCAATAGTGATTGTCATCCTAATGACTACGAAGTATATACTACTCATCGGGAGAACACTCGCTGATGTCCAAAAGCAACTTCAACAATCAAGACCACCTTGATATTAGAGTGAAAGTAACAATGTCTCCTCAAAATGTTGAGAATAGAAAAAGGAAAGAAAATGGGATTTGTGCATCGATGAAAGTGTTAAAAGGTCTTCCCAATAAGATCAGAACTAAAAGAACACCTCCTATCAAAGAGACATTAAGATAGTCCTAGTGATCGATTGGGAATGTATAAACAAAAGATGGTGCCCAAATGAACATATAGATCAGCATGAGATTGAAATAGTCTTTCTAACACAATTCATTATATTGATTTGACATTTTTAGAGCCCAAGAAGCCTGCTACATTCAATTCCATTGGCTAACATTAATGGCCACTTGAGCATAATCTTATACAAACTGCTCTGATTCATAATGAATTGAAATCAAAAGAAATCTCTAAGGGTTGCAGTGGAAAAGCAGGGAATTCACCAAGGGACCAAAAAATTCACAACACCAAGCACATACAAAGGAGTACCTACACTATTCAATGATGATAAGAGTCTGAGAAGTCAGCAGGATTGGGCGAAGGAATGCCGATTGATCCTACGTGAAGCCTTGGAGGCTGTGAAAAGTGAAGACCCATTATTAGAGGAGGCCTGTGCGCGTATGGAGAAAATGGTTTCTATGGAGTTTTCTACAAGGAATGTTGTAGAATGTGCAGATACTCATTTAAGCTAAAAATACTTGGATCATATTATTAAAATTCATTTATGGCTTATTAGATCCTAATGATAGTTTGTTTGTTGTTATTAAAATTCCAAAAGACACTTGTGAAGGGGTACATCCTCTTCAATGATATGGCTATATAAGTTAGAGAAATAGGAGTTAGAAGATCATCATTTTTACCATTTTTCACTCTAGGTAGGGCATTAGTAAGAAGATAGATTGCACCTATTCCACCCATCCACTGTCATCTCTGAGAAACTTATGCAAATACTATATTTTATCTGAAGAAATATAATGGAGCAGATTGATATTTCATGGTGATCTATTCTCAGTGTTCAACTATTGTGTTAATTTTTTATGCACATATGTTATTTGGCTATCTCCAAAGTGGTTGTTTATGTTATTCAAATTGAGTGTGAAGATACATTTGATTTGTCAATGCACATTTGTTGTAATTGTGTGGTGTTGCTTATTAGTTTCTGTGTGCAGAAGGATTAAATTACCTTTTTGGAAATTTAATTTGATTGGTTCCTATGTGGATTAAAATCCTTTTAAATAAATTATCTTAATTGGCTTCTCCTCACATGTGAATTAAAATCCTTTCACAACTTCACAGTAGCATAAGGGGATATCACTGGGATTACTAAGAAGAGCTCAAATAACTTACATACTTGCATGTCTATACAAGGTACAGACATTTGGAAGCGTCCATTTGTTAGAGTTAAGCTGAGAACTAAATCTACCAATCTCACACCTCTACCTCCATAATCATCATTTATCCACTGACTCCATTCACCCAATAGATTAGGCACTAATCAATTTTAGAACTCTTTACATAAATTTAATTCATATCTTCCATACTTCAAGATTTTATTAGGAGTTAGTGAGCTCTGCAATTATCTCACAATTGTGTACCATAGAGAGTAAAATTGCCTAAATCAGGATACACTTAGATTTTAAATCTACCTTATCATTTAGATGCACCTGCCTAGGTCTAGCAGAACCTAAAGAGTAGGGGGTTTCCAAGTACATAAACCTTGTCTTGTTGACCAAAAACGTATCAAGAGATTGGCACCCTCTTGTGGTCTAAAAACCAACATTTTTGAGACCCAACAAGGTCAACTTCCTCCATCATTGATCTAGAGGCCTCTTGGACTGACCTATATTTCCTTTTAACTTCATTCTACTGAGGAGTCCTGGCAGACAATTGTCTCCTTATCCCTTGTTCTTTATAGAAAATATTGAATTCATTTGATGTGAACTCGCCTCCACTATCAAATTTTAAGCATTAGATCCACAGTTGTATCTCATTCCCAGTCATTGCCTTGAAATCTCATCTAGTTCATAATCATTCAACTCTGAGCTCATCTGCAAATTTTCAAAATGTTTCCAAAGTTACTCATTATTCTCAAGATCAAACAAATTTATGGATATAGGTGTAGTCATTGATTAATAACCATATACCAGAACATTATCTTCAACGGTGAACCTGAGTGGACTAGAATACTAGAGCCCTGTCACTTCATTTTATTGGTTAGATACTTCACCAAAATTCATGACCTGTCAGCTTGTCCCTTAAGTACACACTTGACCAATTCGTCTGTCACGTCATAACTCCACATGAACCTCCAAAATTCATATCAAACAATCATCATTGACCTCTTAACATACTTTTAGAACTGCACATCAAAATACTCAATAGTAGAAGAATGTGGACAAAAATACTCAGATGCTTTATACTGTTTCAGGCTTAACTCTGAACCACATATAATGATCATCAATTATGGAAGCATACTGATTCAATCTCTGTTACTTACTTTTTATATTTCTCATACTTTAGTCATTTTGGGCTTCCGAACCATAATCCTTTTGTACTTTGATCTATAGAGTTCCTTTCAAGCAATCTGCCATGTAAGTCCTCATATCTTTGTGCTAAATCTCAGCACTGACTATCTGGCTAGGGGATTTAGAATTTTCAATATAGATCCCCCTTAGCCATGACTCACAATCTACTTCTCAGAGGAAGTAGCTGCTCCGAAGCCTGGAGCAGACTCATCTCTTCCTTTATTTGTTTCCTTTCTAACCCAAACCTTGTTCATTTCTTCCTTGACTTATCCCAGATCAACCTTTTCCACTGATTTCTTCAATTCTTCTTGATTATCCTTCTTCATGTTCTTACTTCTGCAAAATCTTGCAACATGTCCAGGCTTGTTGCAAATAAAGCACATAGTATTTTTCTGACCATTGTTCCTTTCATTCATCCTACCATTGTTCCTTTCATTCATCCTACCATTGTTCCTTTCATTCATCCTAGAACTACATAGGTCAGATTTATGCCCAAATTTATTGGATATATAACAGTAGCCACTGAAGGATTCTATTTTCCCATTTATCCCATAGCCTTTTCTCACTTGGCTTCTACACTCATTAGCTCTATGTCCCATTTTGTGGCAAGTATAGCATCTAATGGAATTTTGACTAGAGAAGGATGGGAGATTTTGATTCACCCTATTTCTACACCAATTATCCTTGTGACCAAATTTGTTACATAAATTGTAGTAACCATTGAAAGAAAAGTACCTTTAAGCATTTGGCTATCTAATTGATAATCTTTTGCGTCTTTGATTCTGAGTCCGTCTGATCTAATCCTCTTCCTAACTTGTTCTAAATCCTTTGTCTTTTCCAAATGTTATGCCTTCTCTATCATTTTTCTGTTCTACTATTAACCTATCATATCTGGTAGCACTCACACTGAATTGATCTCTTTGAGATTGTACATGTTTCAGATCATCTTTCAAGTCTTCTACCTCTTCTTCAAGCTTTATGCAGTCTTTAATTTTGTCTTTCAGACAATTCTCAATCTTTGTTTTTTCTTCAATGTTCTCTTTTAAAGTTTGTTGTAACTGCCTGATTTGCTTTCTTAAATCTTCTTTCAAATCCATGTCTTCATCTGTAATTCTTGAGTTGTCTCTTTCAATACTAGAAATTAAGCACATATTCATTTGATTTACAGTAGCTTTGTGGTCTCCCATATCGCATTTGGTAGTCTGGGAACCTTCTTATTTTTCAACATGCAAACTCTTGTTGGTTGAGACTAAATTCTCCTAGATGTTTTCAATAACCTTAACATTTATACTTTCCATGATCCTTCCCAATCTATTATTGTAACACTAATAAGCTCTGGTCCAAGATCAAGGAAAATTCCTTCCTCATACTTAGCATTGTCCTTTTCCATTTTGATGAGTCATTTGTTTCCAAAGATTTTGAAATATTTCATAGTGGGTATTGATCCACACCATAACTTAGCTGGGGTCTTTCCTTCTTTAGTTGTTACCTAAACTCTGTTTAATGTGTAGATAGTGGTTATATTGCCTCCTTCCAAAATACATCTGGTAAATTTGCTTCTTCCATCATTAATTTTGCATTCTCCTGAATAGTTCTACTTGCTTCTTCTATTATCTTAATTTTGGCAGAGAGCTATTTTTCTATCCCAGAGGTTTCACAAAATATACTGAAATCATTGGAGATATGTTCTTCTTCCTTTCCAATTCTTAGGCCTGCAATGTTCATGCCTAGCGCATTTTCAAGGGTTTCTTTAAAAATTTTGAGTGCCTCCAAAATCTCTGATATATCTTTTAAAAAACTGACCCAAGTCATTCTAGAAAAGTCATCAATGAAAAACATAAAGTACCTTTGACCATGGAGGCTTGGTATTCTTATAGGACCACAAAAGTTTATATGAATTAATTCCAATCATTTAGTAGAGGATCATTCTTTATCTTGCCATGCTTTTCTTGACAATCTTTGACATTTCCTACAACTGATGTTTCTTGAGTAATCAATCTCTGGTAGATCCTTCACAATCTGAACTGAGTTTGTTAAGTCATCAAGATTTCTATGGCAAAGTCTTTTGTACCAAACCCAGCTTTCATTTGTCTGAGATGTGTATCCAAGAAATTCACCTTTTCTGAGATGATAGAGGTTCTTTTTAGTTCTTTTTGCAATTGCTATTGTAGCTCCAGATTTTTCTTTGACTTCAAGAGAGTCATTGTCAAATACAAACTTGAATCCCTTCCTGCATAACTATTCGACACTTGAGAGATTTTTTTCAAACCTTTTACATAAAGAACATCTTCAAAAATTTGTTTGTTGCCAAAATTTGTCGATCCTATTCCACAGACTTCAGCATTGCAGTCATCTCCAAACCTGACTAGCCCTTCATTGTACTCTTCCAGACTAACGAACTTGCTTCTGTCTCTAGTCATATGGTTTGAGCAGCTACTATCAATAACCCAAGAATTTTCATCACTGGTACAAGCTTCAGACCATATTTGATGGTTGTCATTTTGTTCTTCATGAACCGCTTCCTTGGACATTCTACTCTTGATGAGCATTCAGTTGTATCAAAGAGTATGTGTTTTCCTTTTGTCTCCATTTGGATCTCCCTTGAGTTATTAGACTCTTTCCAAAGGGACTTGTCTCTAATACCAATTGTTGATATGCACCGGTCATCTGAGAGGGGGGGTGAATCAGTTGTCACAAAACCTTAAACACTTTTTGCAATTAAACATTCATCACTTATCCACAATTATTATGATTTAACAATGAGTGCATGAAATCATAAACTTAACCACAGATACAACATCAAACACAAGACACACCAGATTTATGTGGAAAACCCCAAGGTGGGGAAAAAGCACGCAGAGGATTAACTCTCAATATATATTGCAATATTGAAATAGTGATGTTCAGGCTTGGTCATCCCATGGGCCTAAACATACTGGCTTACTACCATGAAGAACAACTAGGTCTAGCAGGCTCACTACCTCAACCCTAAGCCTAGCAAGATTACAATAAAGGTTGTTAAACCCTAAGGGCTATTAAACCCTACTAGTGGCTTACCACCAAATTCACTGCCACGATCAACACCTTTCTTTATTGTGAATAAACAATTCCTCGGCTTTGCTCTTCCTCTGCCCTGCTCTTTCTCTGTTGTTCTCCTCCTCTTCTTTCCTCTACCTCTTCTCTGCTCTGCCTTTGGACCTTTCTTAATATATTCTCATTTTTTGTTTAAGGATACCTAATCCATGACTCAACTACAAGTATTTATACACTACATCAACCTTGGAATGATCATAAAGGTCAGCATCAACCATTGGAACAATCTCCAAGGTTGATATTACATTTACAAAATAGGTCCTGACCTATTGCAATATCATAAAAAGGGAATGAAATGTGGATCACGCCATGCCTTAGCTAGGACTCAAACATGAATCTTCCATGCCACAACATGCTTCCACAATCTTCTAGAGATCTTCGCAATCACTGGGATTAACCAAGTCGGCCAAGACTGGTTACACGTTATCTGGGAACAATCTTCACACACCACTCCAATTTCTTAACGTGAACCAAACTCCAGATAGGAACATGATTAGGAGACATCCACAAGCACGTTATAATCATCAGGAGAAACTGTATGAACCTTAACCACTTTATCCATAGGAATCTTCTCACTAAAACACATGAACTTTATTGTCTTCAACTATCATAAAAGAAAGATAGCTTGTGGACCACTAAACCATGAACCATTGCAACTAGAGGCACTTATCATCATCCCAAACTTCTCTCTAGAACCATAGAGAAAACTACTTTATTACGGAGGAATGTGGAGCCAAATACTGTCTTCCTGTCTCAACTGAACTTACAGAAAAAGCAGGCTTCACTCTAGTGAACACAACTCACTTAGATCTTCATACGGATGGCTCAGACCTAAAATGTAGCATCCTCAAACATACCTCTAACTTACTTCCAATCCACATACCATGATCTTCAAGTAGGAATAAATGCGGAGCAGTTTACTGAACTGATCTTCAGCATACAACTCGTTGTATGTACTACACTTCTTTGTAACTCACTTGTTTCTTTTAGAGAGGCTAATTTTCTCAATATCCTCAACATACAGGTCTTCTAAACAAATAATAGAATAAGATACTATTGACACCAATGAGAAAAAGAATATATTGACATCAATGACAACACCGATTAGGAACATACTTGCAACAGATCCTAATACTCATGTCAATTCATGGTGATTTGTAGTGATTTCTTCTTTGAAGAGGACTTGCTAGCGAACTCTTCCCACGATCTCTCAAAGATACTACTTTGGAATAGTTTTGATCATTACCTATGAATTCAATAAACTCTATCTCTTAACTAGATGATCAACTCTTACATCACTTCCAAGCAAACATTAGACATACGATCTCCTTGATTGACTTGGTTCATTGTAAACAAGGTTCGAAAGAGAAATTAATGGAATTCATTAGTTGATATCAAGGACTTATCTCACAAATACAATACTTGATTAAAGATGAAGATCTCCAAAAGGTATTCATTATGAATTTACAACCTAACATTCGTGATAAAATCCTCTCGATGAAGTATAGCTCTTTTCAACATTTATGCATAGCCCTTCATGATTACCATCTTTCATTTAGTCAGTATGAAAATCAAAACTCATCAACTCAAGTTGGTCAATCCATGACTGGACCTTCACAAAATAACTTTAAGAGGAATAACAAGATTTTCATCAAAATCAATGGACAACATTCAAATAATTTTCAATCACAAGTGTCCGCTATAAGTAATCCTAAATGGGCACCTTTTCAAGTCAAACAACAATATCCATAGTTTACTCCATTATCTGAATCTCTTCAATCAATCGTGAATCAAACAGTACGCAACAATCTTCTGAAGCTTCCTCCTATGAAACCACTTGATAGTAACAAGATACAAGGACCTAATTTTGATGTTAATGCTTTATGTCAGTATCACCGATCAATAGGACATGACATTGAACCATGTATGCATCTGAAACATGAAATTCAAGACCTCGTCGATTCTAACATAATATAGGTAACTGGAGTGAATGAAAATGGGAATAAGTTGGTTGCCCCTCTAAATCAAAATTTGTATATATTTACAAATCCATTTCCTAAGCATAGAGACAACAATATGGTAGAACAAAATACAATAGAGCAAGAAGATGACTATCTAAATTATGATGAAATACTCAGCATAATAGAAGTGGATAAAGAGAAGATTGAAGACTCACCTTGTCCATGAGGAAAATGTATCCATGCTAAGGTTCCTCTATCGTTATCCCTTCAAGGATCAGGAGTCAACCAAGATGCTTCGAATTTACAAATTGAACAACCGCAGCAAGATATTATGATACAAGGAAAGGTTGCCACAGTGGAAAATACCCATTCTGCTGCAAAAAGTTTAACAAGAAATCAAAGGATCAAGAAAGAACAAGGCAATTATCATCAGTGGGAAATAGAAATGATTCCCCTCCTCACAAGTAATAGAATATTTCAAATATATAGGGATTTGAGAAACAAGCACCACATAACCGTCCTAGAAATAAAAATCAATCAGGTATGAACTACTCACACTTTTTACAAAACTTGATGGAGCACCTTTCTAAGATGCCCACAAGTTTGAACTCATCTTAGATAATATGTATGTGTGTGTGTGTGTTCCCTCGTGATGTGTTATGTGTTGTTTATGTCTCCTTGGATGACTCTTGATACTCTTGTAAGGTCAAGGATACTGGGAGACTACCTCTATTGTGATCATTCTTCTATTTGTTTCATCATTCTTCTATCTTGCCTCTCCTCTATTTTATTGTTGTGTGTCATGCATTAGGGTCATAGCGTTGCGAAGGGTGTTTTGGGGGTATCCTCCTACATGGTGTTCCTAAGGCACTTGCTCTCCTCTCTCATTTTTATTTTTTACCTTCTTCAGTGATTCTACCTAGTTGGCAGATGACAAAAACAAATGAATACTGATATGGAGCATGCATCCCTTCAGGAAGTAAGAAAAAATGGACCTAGTCCATATATGAAGATGGGGTTGATCTATATATATCTGATGCTTGACTACTAAAATCACTCCGTGTGATGTATCATCTTATAGCATTTCTTATGACTAACATTTTACAATCCACTCAATTTTCTCTTATACACTTTGAATGGTATCTCACCTTGTTGCTACACAATTCTGAGGTACGTGTAGTATAGCCCAATGGTTATACTCATCTCTGAACCTATGAGTATAGCCTTGGTCCTTGATGTGATTGTTTTCATGCATAGCTTTATGATGTGATATGGTTGTTATCTTAGAGTAAGATTTTCTAACCATCTTGTTGTTTATCTTAGTATATCTTATCAATGTGTTTGTGGGAACATGCAGTGATCATAAGCACATGTCACCTTGGGAGAATGGGCTTTGCAAGAGCTATTGTTTCCTTGCATGTCTTCTCTCTACCTTAACATGCTTGATATCAGTACATGACATCAACCATCTTAAGGTAGGGGCATATAAAATGACATCCCTTTGATGATTTGGATACTAACAAAGCGTGTTTATAAGCCCTCTCCATGAGGTGGAATGTTGTATCTCTAGCACGAGTACACATCCTTTTATCAATTGCAAGAAAAAATCCCTCTTCATGAGGCAAGATAGCATATCCTTTTATCAAAAGTCCTCATTACGAGGCAGGATGGTGTATCTCTTGAGCTAGTGCACATCCTTTCATACAAATTCCTCATTGAGAGTCAGGGTTGGATCTTGAGCTATCCTCCCTTAAGTGTGTCTTTGGCAGTTGTTGTGGCATAAGCCCAACCATCAGGTGTGTTTGTAGCATGTTTGAGATGGTGGGACTTAGCAATAATCTCCTTCCATCACCCGTGTTTTTTGTGTTTAAGACATATAGTATGTCTATGACATGCTATACGATGCTTGTGTATTTTATGTGTCTTTTGTGTGTTTTCCCTTGTGTGTGGTGTAAAGGGTGTGGCAATGAGTCCCCCTACACTCATGTTTTGTTTGGTATAGCTTCCCTCATGTGTGGTGTAAAGGGTGTGGCGATGAGTCCCCCCACACTCGGGTTTTGTATGGCGTGTTTTCCCTTTGGTGTAGTGTAAAGGGTGTGGTGATGAGTCCCCACTACACTTTGGGTTTTGTATTGCATTTTTTTCCAGTGTAAAGGGTGTAGTGATGAGTTCCCCCTACCCCTTAGAATTTTTATTTGCATATATGAAAATGTTATCAATGTCTTCATCCTATTTTACATGACTGCTCTCATGTATTCATCATGTTTTACGTGTCTTCAATATTGTCTTCTTCATGTCTTGCATGTTTCCTAATGTCTTCATTATGTTTTGTGTGTCTGTGATGTGTCTTCTAGTGCTTACCTAAGACTAGGGCTAGAAATAGTTCCTCAATCTTTGTGTTTGCCTTAGCTTCAAGTGCCTAGCATGTTTAATGTGATTTTGACGTACTTTAATGCATGTATGGGTCATAAGATCATACATACATTAAAGTGGGGGCTAAATGTTATGTCGTAAAATGTCTCCCTAGGACTTTTATCTCCTAAGTTTAGCTCCTAGGTCCCTTATATTTAATCATGCATGTTAAAAATGAATCCCAGAGAAAAATCCTCTGAAACCCATGTCAAATGGAGCTTAGGGGCCACTCTTAAGCTTAATCAAGTCCCAAAATAGGCCCCTAGACTTGGGCACCCATGCCATAGTCTAGACCTATTTTGTCAGGAGCTAAATTTTAAATGTCCACAAAGTGACCGTTAAAAGGTTTCCCTTTGTCGGCTTATTCAATTTTAATTACGAATGTTTAGCGAGAATGCATATATAAACATGTTTAGGACTTCATTTTAAACCTAGATGGATAATGCAAACTTGTGATCTAGTGCTAAGGATATTCAAAGCTTTCATTGTGTTATAGAGTAGTATTGTGTTGTGTTTGTACTTGTTGCAGATTTGTCTTCATCAATCCATCTCCTCATGGCGTGAAAGATCGTCATCTCCCCATGAGAGCTTTACCTCTAAGGTGACATCTATTTTGTGTTCCAATCAATTTATCATATCATTTTCTTTTTCCTCTATCCACCAAGGAAATGTACTCTATCTAAAAATGGTGTTGGAAGGCTTGAATGCCATTCTGGGGCTTGACCGAGGCAAGCTCATAAACACCACAACTCCCCAATCCATCTCTTGTGATTGTAGGTTATAGGTGTCAGATCGTGAGGAGAGGAGTTGCAAGATATCAATGCATAGTATAAAGATTCTAGATCTAAATAAAATGACAGAAAATATCCCTAACTAGACATAAGCACCCACCTCAATGTCCTCCAATTTTGTATCTCTAAAAATCTCTAAGTAGGTTACAGTTTGAAGCATATTGTGGTTCCAAGCCCTCAGCAAAAGCTGCCAGTTGGACTTGGGCACCCACCCCAGTGTCCCTAAAGTTTCTACCTTCCAAAATCCAAAACCTAGTATGTATCTAATCTACATTTAGTACCTTCCTGTGCAAGAATTTTTTGTGTTTCATCCATTTGTTTACGACTTCTTATAATTAGGGTTTAATGCACAATTAGATTTGGGTTAACAAATTAATCAACAAATTCCAAATTTCCTTATCATTTTAAGTGACACCAAACCTGTAGCTGAGTCCTCTTGCAAAATTTGTGATTCAAATCAGTCTAATGTCCTTGAATGTATGTAGTGAAAGGAGGATCTAATCACACTATCAACCTCATCAACATACCCTCTTTTCCCATATAACATTGGGTAAAGTTATGGTACCTAGTGATTGTCTGCCAACATTATCAAAGGCATGAATATTAAGTTTGTCTAATTTGATTAAAGATGTGTCAACCTTGATTTTGTGTAGCACATCAATGCTACAAACATTTAGAGCTGATCCATTGTCAATCATAGTTCACTTTATCAACTTTTTATTTATTATGACAGAGATTACAAGAGGATCATATTGGTTTTAAACTTCACTTGATGATAATTCATGTTGTTGAAACAGAATATCTATTTTTGTCACGTGCATACAATCTAACAAAGATACAACATCATTTGGCTTAACAGAAGGTGGTACAATCACCTTTTGTAAATCTTCTTGGAGCATTCTATGGTATGTAGGCAATGTTTGTATGAGTTCCCAAAGAGAGATCTTAGTAGCAGTAGCATGAAGCTGCTTAACAAGATCATAATCTCAACCAACATTATAAGTAAGATGTGTGGTTCAAGAAGCATAGGTTGAGAAGTTGGTAAAGTGATCAGAGTGTTTGATTGTTGTTTACTTTGTTATTTCGCGTATTGTATGTGTGACCAACCACATTGGGTTGTTGCAATGCATTTTGATACATTTGATTTCTTTGAGTAATTTGTTTTACATAATTGAGAATGTAACCTGGGAGTCGAGGTGGTGTTGGAGCACCTTGAACTGTAATCACCAGTTTAAAGTGGGGAGATACATTAGGTGCCTTATTCACAATGATTTTAGGAACATTAGTACACTTATTCACTATTCCCTTAGTAGGTTGAATAAGTTTATTAACGATGATTGAATAACATTGTTTTTACATTGATTAAGCTCAACATCCATCCCCAAAGGATTTAATGTGAGAGACATTTCTTCATCATGTTTTAGTGTGAAAATGCGGAAGCAAGATAGAGAACTACAAGTCCCACACTTTCACATGCACTAAAACATTATGGAAGCACGAGATGAGTTTAGGGATAAACCACTGATGTCCTATGTTCCCTTTTCCTATTAATTGTGATTGTGTAACTGTTTTAGATCAAGTTTTTGCAAGCTAGTTTTTTTTAACAAGCATGAAACCCTAATTCACTAATCAGACTTTAATAATGTAATTTCTAACAAAGATACTAATAAAAATATTACAAAAACATAAAGAGGACAGTATTGAGAAAATGTAGCCAAAAGTAGAGGAGTTGATGGACTAGGGCACCTAGGGAAATGTCCCATAAATTCCTGACTGACAAAATCTTTTGTATCATATGTCTTGTAATCTTCAAAGGCTCCCAGATCCAAAAGAAATCACCTAGTTGGACAAGGGCACCTAAGGCAATGTCCTAAAAGTCTTGAAATCTTGAAATCTAAAATCCATGACAACTGTGTCTGTAATATCTGTCTTCCTGTCACTCCTTTCTGTCGGATCTTGACAAATACAACCTATACATTTAAAAGGAGGAGAAATATGGTTATGGCTATGTAGGAGCTTGGCTCAGTCAAGCCTCATTTTAGGTATTCCTACCTCAACAATAGAAAAAATAAAGATATGTAGATGTGTGTGCTCATGTAACAAATGTGTTTGTAGAAAGTACAAAACCCAAGATGACTCAGGCATCAAGAAAAGATCAACAATTTGTTCCACTCAATGAACAAACACAACTTTACCTCAAGGAGATGAAAACAATGAAGACTTGCATAAACAAGAAGATGAATCAGCAATGTCTGTGGAGAATCTCCAAGCTCGATGTTGGAGGCTTCAACCCTTCTCTTGATCATGCAAAACATGTACAAACCCTAGGAAGAGCAAGATAGTCTCAAGATCTTGATTCCTAATATCCATCCATTATCTCCATGATAGTTGTAATACAAAAATTTTGGATAAATCAAAAGATAAATAATATAACTTGCAAATTACCTTCTCACCCAAATTTTATGAATACCTTAGATATCTTGAAATATGGATGCATGTTGATTGTTCAAATGATTTGATTGTTTGATTGCTCACAATTTGCAGCATGATGATTGGATGAGGATGATAGGATTGAGATTGATGAAATGATGGATGAAAGATTGATGGATGAGAGGTGGAATTTCAGCAGAGTAACGGTACTTAGAAGATCCATCCATGTAAAACACATGGTTGTGGGTGAATTTATAGGAAAATGTGAGAATGGAAGGATAGAAACTTCCATTTTGTGAGTGATAATGAAATTGGAAAGTTGCTCGTGTAACTTGAGAGAAGAAAATGGAAGGGGAGAGAGTTCACTTGAGAGGGAAATAGAAGGTGATTAGAGTTAACTTGGGAGGAAATTAGAAGGTGGATGAGATGAGTTGAGTTGGAAATGGAAGGTGGGCCAAGTTAACTCGAGAAGATTTGAGAGATGGAACTGGTAAGTTATTTTAATTAATTAAGTGGCATGAATGATTAATTAAATAAATAGTAAATATTCATTTAATTATAGGATGAAAGGTGATTAAATAAATAAATAAAGTTTATTTATTTAATGATGTGAGGGATGAGATTAAATTAAATAAATGTTATATTTATTTAATTTAATTAGACAAAAATGCTAGATTAGGTGAAGAAGGGGTTATGATGGCGATGAAATGGGTACCTAGGGCAAAACATGATACAAGAGTGATGTTAAGACAAGGTGGACATTTTTGGGTGTCTACATTTTGCCCCTCTTTGAGATGATGTTCAAGATAATAAGAAATTTGTCGAGTAACATCATTTCAAAGAAGCTAAGATATGGATAGAGGAAAAATATGATGATGCAAAGATAGGATGAGGATGGGATGATGATGCCCCCTCGAGAGGATAGGTGGGTTAGATAAACACAAGTAGGCTCACAAAATGAAATGGATAAAAGAAAGGATGATGTGTTATGCTGCAATGAAAGTGAGCAACCAAATGTTTGATTTAGCATGAGACGTTATGCACCAGGGTATAGGGACGAAGGTGATGATGTGTCTCATGCCCCTACATAATACAACCTTGTCTAGATACAAGATATGAATATTAGCTAGGTTGGATACAAATGCAAATGCAAAAATGATAACACACACACAAGCAAGCAACCAAGCATGCACAGATGATACAAAAAAAAACAACATATGGCCCCTATCAAGCCATAAACCAATGATTAACTATTGATTGATGGATTGATGATAGATAGTGTTGTCATGGCTGGGAATGATATATCCCTAGAGAAACACAAGGATGATTGATTAATTGGTTGATTGATTATTGATTAATTGATTGGGTTTACAACAAGACTAGGATCAAGACCATTCATTGCGATTAGATAATTTGACAAGCTTGATTGACTTCATTGGTATGGATAAAGCATGACTTGCATTTGAGTTTATTTGATGGATGATTGAGATGAGATTGAAGAAGAATTGTTTTGAAAGAATGATTTGAGTGATTGATTGAAAGAATTGAGTTGAAGGATTGATGATGATTATGTGATTAATTGGAAGAATTGTTTTGAAACATTGATGAATTGATGGAGATGGATGATAGAAGAAGATGAGAGATGGAAGAAAGAGGAATATCGCTTGTGCCTAAATCTGGGCACTTCCTTCGTACTCCAGACTACTTACATACCCGTGTCCATGGGATCAAGGCACTTAACAATAGAGATGGTATGTAGTTCTGATTTGTGATGATGATGATGGTGAAGATGAAAGTTGATGGATTGATTTGATTTTCGTTGATTGATTGGATTGACTTGCTTTGGTTTGATAGGTTTGCTTGGATTTGTATTGATGATGTGATTGGATTAATGTGATTTGATTTGGATGGATTGAAATGATTTGACGTTGATTTGATGGATTGATTTTTTTGATGATAGGATTTGATGATTGGATTAAAAAAAATGATTGCTTTGATGATTTGGATTGATTGATAAATTGGCTTGATTTGATTGGACTTGGTTTGGTTTGATGGGTTTTTGTATTTTTTCAGAATATTTTTTTTTTTGGTATTTTTTTAGGACTTTTTATGATTTTTAGTATTTTTTCAGGTCTTTTTATGATTTTTTTTTGGTATTTTTTTAAGGACAGTTTGTGATTTTTTGGATTTTTTAGGATAGTTTATGATTTTTTTGGTATTTTTTCAAGATTTTTACGATTTTTTGGTATTTTTAGATGTTTTTATTTTTTTGGATTTTGATATGTTTTGGGATGACATTGGATAACAATTTGGGTAGCCTTTGTGCTAGATACCAATGACAAGGGAAAACCAAGTCTAGGTGCAAGGAGGTAGGTAGGTAGGATTGGATGGATGGATAGAAGGATGTGAGATAGGGAATGGATGTATGCATAAGAGAGCAAGGATATGATCTCAAAGGCTATGTCACATAAGAACAACATGCCCCATTCTAGATAGTATGCTAGGGGTTTTTCCTGACAATGCTTATGACGATAGGACTTATGATAGGATTAGGCTTCTGACAATGGGATGATGATAGGATGATAGGATGGATTGGAAGGGATGAGGTATATCAAGATTTTTTCCAAAGCTTGTTTCAACATTTTGTCCCCAATCTTTATCAAGATCAAAAGAGGAAGGGTGGATGAATGGACTCAATAGGATAGGTATGTGTAGGTGTAATGGATAAGGATAATAGGATGGTGGTATGATAAGATATGATATGATGGAAAATGATAGTGCAGATGAGACAAGGTGCCCCCAAGTGTAGGTGACATAGAAGATCAAACTTACACATGATGCTTGTTTTCCAGGTTTTCATCATGGTACTTATCCAAGCCACCTGTTTGCCAGGTTTTCACCATTGGACGAAAGGATTTCTCTTTACTTTTTTCATTTTTTTTACTTTTTTACTTTTTTTTTATTTTTTAATTTTTGGAAGGGATAGGTGGATATGGATAGGAGGGACTCAAGTGTCTAGTTCCATGGAAGGTAATAGTCCCACTAGAAGGATGGCATCACATGGACCATGTCAAGGTCATTATGCTCAGAGATGTTGGTAGGGGATTGCGTGAAAGATGGATTAGGTAGATGGTGGATTATGATAGGAACGATAGTGGATTATGATGTGGATTATGTACGAAAGATGGTAGATTATTATATGGATTATGTAGGGCTTATGGATGGAGGGCTTATGCAAAATCATGGACCATAGGGAAGTGATGGGTAAGATATGTAGGATAATAGTTGAAGGATGGGGAGCTGGGGGTATGTGAGAGTGTTGCGGAATGGAATGGAATCATGACCAACGGTTGCGCACATCATGATAAACGTTGAAGATTTTGATGGGAAGGTGGTGTAGGAAGCAATGGGGATGTTTTCTTAGGAGATGGATGATGTAAGCATTTGGGGACCCACATAGACTTAGTACTTTCATGTCTTTTATTTTTCTTGTGGGATGGAGGAATTTGATAATTTTGGATGGCATGGGATTTTTGGATGGAAGTGGATGATTGGGATTCTTGAGAAGTAGATTCCTAATTTGACTTGCTTTCTTGTTGCTTAGGGACCCATACCATTTTAGTTTTAGACTTTGCTTGTGGAGGTATGGGTTCGAATATATGTAGCTTTTGTGTAGCTTTTAAGGTAATTACTTATTGCTTGGGGACCCACAACTTTTTCATTCTTGCTTTGAGGTGTGTGGGTATATGCAACTTTCAAGATGGATTTTTCTTTGAGTCTTTTCTTTTGTGTCCTAATGCATTAGGATTTGTAGGATTTTTGGCTTGATGAGTGCAGGCATCCAAATTTTTACTTTTGAATCCCATAGGTATGGTGGAAGTAAGGTTGGTGGAAGCTCCTTGTTTACACAATGTGTGCATTTGTTGGCCATGATTAGGATTTATAGAGGATTTATGGATGGATGGATAAGGTGTTGGAAATAGTGGAGGTAGATTCGATGGAGGCATATGAAGAGTTGAAAGTAGCGGGGGTAAAGTGGATGGCGGGAGATGAATGGTCACATGCTTTTGCGATTTGTAGGATGATGGAGGTTGAAGCTAACATATGTTTTAGGTGTATTATGGGATTTACAATGCAAAGTGGTGGACTTAGGAGGCATGGAGGAAGTACCAAGATTGTTAGATTGTTGTCCTTGGGGTGTGTATCCAAGGCCATGTGAGCTTGAGGGGACATCGACATGGATAGGCTCCAAAATTCCTTGTTCAAGAAGGCCTAAGCCTTTACCTTGATAGTTCATGCTTTAGAGCATGCGATCGACAATGGGACTAGGTGTAGGCAGAACACTAGACACGAGTTCCTTATTGGATGAAGAAGGTGAGATGGTAGACAATGGTTGTTGTGTTCCTAGGGAGGAACATTCATGGATAAAGGTGGATAGACCAATAGGATATGATGGTGGATTTGTAATGTGGTTGATAGTGGATGATGGAGGATCATTATGATCTTGCTTATGTTCATTATAATCCAAGGTATTTGTTTGATCTTCTATGCTTATGTGTTCTTGGGAGGCACATATCTCATCATGAGAAGTGGATGTTTAAGGATCATGGGTAGGCAGAGGATGGATAGGAGCAATTTGGATATCTTGCTCATGGATGGGTATGGGAGAAGGGATAGATGGAGTGATAACCTTTTGATCATGAATTGCATAATGTTTGACTAGGAGGCTCATCGTAGTTTTCATGATCATGTATAGAATCTTGATCATAAATGTGAGCATAAATAGAATTAATTTGGATATGAATGGGATACATTTGCCCATGAATAGGGTCATGATTATAGCTATTATCGCATAAAATATATAGGTCATGGATAGTTTGAACTTAGAGATGCTTTGACCTTGACTTAGCTGAGGGGTTGATGTTTCCACATGCTTAGGAGTATACTCTTGACATAGCTCTTGTGGTTTCTTAGAAGCAGAGGCAAGAGATTCATGGACAAGCTCGATGGCTTGTGGGTCGCATGATGGTATTGGAGGAATAAGCATGGTATTTGAAGGCTCGTTGCTAGGTGCTAAGATAGGTGTTTGACATGAGGATAAATTATTCTTAGGTAATATCCAATGGATCACATCCCTTGCAAGTGTATGGGTGGATGGATAATATAAGGGATGGACGATAATGGTAGATAGTGTTGTAGGCTTAGAAGTGGGATTTGGATCGGATGGAGGGATAATGAAGTTAGATGGATTGGGATTTTGATTGGATGAAGGGATAATGTGCTTGGATGGATTGAATGGAGGGATAGTAGGACTAGATGGATTAGATGGTTGGTGGGTCAATAGACTAGGAATGGGATCACATGATGGTGTCAAAATGGGACTAGTAAGCTCATGTGTTGGCATGTGATCGGATGGTGATGGAGGATGTTCATAGGATGCAGTGACTGGATTGGTATCTCCCTCGTCAAAGGATATTAAGTCTTGTAGCATAGGACTTAAGGATAATTGATTTATGTACAAAAAGTCACTTAGACTTGAGTCAAAAGTTATTAGGTCTTGTAGCACAGGTGGACTTAAGTCTATTAGTTCTTGCTGCAAGAGTGGACTTGGGTTCAATTGATTTATGTACAAAGGGCTGCTTGGACTTGCATGTTCATGTTGTGGGGTCCATTGATCATATTGTGCATGGGTTTGATAAAGAGATGAAATGGTAGGATGTGTAGATGAAAGATCTTGGGGTATGGGTTGGTGTGCATAATGGCTGATATTGGAAGAAGTAGGGTATGGTGATGCGGCATTGTTATGGGAAGATATAGGATAAGGTGATGTAGAGTTATTATGGAAAGATGTAGGATAAGGTGATGTGGCATCGATATGATGTAGGATGAGGTGATGTGGAAGTGATTTGAAATGAGGATGGATTAGATTGATAGGGAATAAGATAAGGTGATGTGGAATTATTATGATATGTGGATGGATTAGATTAGTGTGAAATGGAAGGGCATGCCACATAGGAATGAGGTGGAATTAGTTGGTGTTGAATGGATAAGGGATGATGATGTACTTGTTGATTTTGTGATTGCCAAGTGGCCAAGATGTGTTGGATTTTTGCTATGAGGTGTTGCATTTGCAGTGATTGGCTTGCTTGAAGTTTTTGGATCATGTCATGGACATATTGAATCATTTACAAGTTGGCTTATAGGTGATTGGCTAGTTTGAACTTGGTGAAATATGTGAATGATCTCTTGTGTTGGGTCCTCCAATGTCAACATGATGGAAAGTTATGTTGATTGGATTAGAGAGAGGATGATGTAGAATGATGAGGTTAGATGATGTGGACTGATTAGGATGGGTTTGATTGGATGAAAAGGATGATTTGGTTTGGAAGGATTGGATGAAGTGTAATGATTGGGAAATGTGTTATGACAAGTGGATTGAGGATGATGTGGCAATATCAAACACAAGATTTCACATGAACATGCATGCACGCCAAACATAATGATCAATGTGTACACCCTAGGCTAAACAAGGACAGTGTCTATTGGGTTCCCACTTGGATTGCTCCAGCCATGCCTACTCATAGTGCATAGCCACAAGAACTTGGGGCACAGGCTTCCCCTTACAGTGCACTCGCTTCTCAAGCATACCAGGTTCCAAGTCCTCAAGATGCAAAGATCTTGAGATACTTTGCTACCTCAGCTATGAGCCATGAAAATGTGGGACGACTATCAGAGGTTGATTAGCTAACCTCCTATACCAGTAGATAGAGGGTTTTTGGATACTACACAAAGATTTCTAGTAAGGGTTTCTGTTCAGGTGGCTACACATGCAGTGATTCACTCCGTTAATGGAGGCTTCCTAGCCTGCAGAGGTTAGGCTCTGCAAGTTTTTAGGGGAAACATTTGTTGGTATAGTGGAACAACACACGTTGTTTGTGACTTTCATCACAAACACATTATTTATATAGTTGCTTGGAATGGCTTGGCTTTAGCCCATTTCCGCTTGGATTGTACCCCTTCTCATAATGGGAAGGCAAGCCCTCTAGAGTTAGCACCAGTTTCTCTTGTGCCTTAGATCCATTGGATAGGCAGGGGAGAGGATATTTCTATTGCTAAATCAGGTTACAATCAATCTTAGCAGGCAAACAAAAGAAAGAAAGCAAGCACAGAGAAAATATAGTTCATTTTAAGCACCAATTCAAAGTGTTCCTAATTTAGTGATAAAAAAGATTCTTTGGCTGCTCAGATCTGTGAAAGATAAATTAGTAATTTTTTTCTTCATTATTTGACAAGCATGTTGGACAAGTTGCACCGATAAATCATTAATTTCCAAGAAAAATGATAGATTGAAGCCTGAAAAATAGTTGAACTTTGATGTAAAAAGAGCAGATAAAATAATAAGATTACTTGATCAAAGGTACTCCATTGTTAAGTTCATGGAATTACCTTTCCAATGAATATTTATTCATGTGATTTGGCCTCTGTATACTCCTGTTATGACAAAAAGAAAACATATGCCCCTCCTATGGCATGTTTGAAAGAATAGGTTGACCAAGTTGACTATTATGCGACTTTTGTTTGAATTTTTCTTTTTTTATTTGGATTTTGATATTTTACAAAGATTTTGGTCATACTTGTTGTGTGGATGAATGATTTATGTTGATGGTTTAAATTAAGATCCAAAACCCCCTTTTCAAAAAAAATTAGGACCCCAAGCATTAAGGCCTAAAAGCTAAAATCACAATGTCGACCATAGTATAAAAACCCTAAAGGCTAAAGTCGACCGAGAAATGATAATAACAAACATAAATCTGAATGTCACACAAATTATAAAAGGTGACCAAAGCTTCAACCAGTCGACATTTGATTTTGATGCCGACCTTATGACTTTTAGCTACCGACTGTGGGTTTAAATGAAGCTGACCAAAGGGATTCTTAACATTGACTGAAGGTTTTTTTAACGTTGACCCCAAGATAGTTAATGTCAACTGAAGGGTTTAAGATCACAATACCAAATATGAAATATCCCCCAATTTTTGGAGGGACGAATGCCAAGGATTTTAGGTCAACATGGAATTTGAACTTGACAGGAGCCCTTTTGAGGTTGACGGAGGATATCAAAAATATAGAGGGTATTAATGGAAGCGTCGACTAGATATTCTGAGGTTTTCTGTCGGTGGAAGGAAAGTTCAATAGAGCGGTTGATGTTAAAGGATAGTGGTCAAAGGTGGTGGTCGACATGTTTAGAAGGTGTGCAGGGGTCGAGAGGTTTTTAACACTCGCAGAGGAATCAACAATAACACCAATCAACAGGATATGGGCAGTGGCTCTGCGACATCAGTGGCAACTAAAGTTTGTAGGCATGTTGATAGAAGGAACATGGTGATAGTGACAGACTTGGTCATAGTGAGATTGAACTGGTGAGGGAAAGACTCGATGGGATCGGTCGGTGGGTCACAAAGGCCTAGATATCGATAGCAAATTAGATTAGGGTTTTGTAATTTTCAAGCCTGCAAACACGATGGTAAGCCCTATAAACATGAATACCAAAACCTCAATAAATAGAAACACTTAGCTGATGCATCCAACAACCTCAACAAAGAGCTAGAGGTGAAAAATACAGAAAAAGACCACATGCAAGTCATACAGATCCATACAGTACAGCCTGCAAACCAAAAAAAATTCAATTTTTTAAAAAAAAATTTGCAGTTATCAAATATAGGCAAATTTATAGTCAATGAACATGGAATCAGCCTCCCGGACACAATGGCATAGTTTGTTTTTGTCCCGAAGACTCCTTGTGACAAATTTCCTGCAAAACTTGACAACAGGGTTAAAAGGCACAAATTTTCATACCAAAAAAATCTACAAAAATGATCAATGAAATGGGTCCCACCGAGCGTGCCAGAATGTAATATGAAAAATTTGGATAAATTGAAAGATAAATAATATAACATGTAGATTACCTTCTTACCCAAATTTTACAAATACCTCAAATATCTTGAAAGATGAATGCATGTTGATTGTTTGAATGATTTGATTGTTTGATTGCTCACAATCTACAGCATGACGATTGGATGAGGATGATAGGATTGAGATTGATGAAATGATGGATGAAAGATTGATGGATGAGAGGCAAAATTTCAGTAGAGTAACAATACTTAGAAGATTTATCCATGCAAATGACATGGTTGTGGGTGAATTTATAGTAAAATGTGAGAATGGAAGGATAGAAACTTCCATTTTGTGAGTGATAATGAAATTGGAAAGTTGCTTGTGCAACTTGAGAGAAGAAAATGGAAGGTGAGAGAGTTCACTCGAGAGGGAAATAGAAGGTGATTAGAGTTAACTTGGGAGGAAATTCGAAGGTGAATGAGATGAGTTGAGAGATGAGTTGAGTTAGAAATGGAAGGTGGGCCAAGTTAACTCGAGAAGATTTAAGAGATGGAAATGGTAAGTTATTTTAATTAATTAAAATAAAATTTTAATTAATTAAGAGGCATAAATGATTAATTAAATAAATAGTAAATATTCATTTAATTATAGGATGAAAGGTGATTAAATAAATAAATAAACTTTATTTATTTAATGATGTGAGGGATGGGATTAAATTAAATAAATGTTATATTTATTTAATTTAATTAGAGGAAAATGCTAGATTAGGTGAAGAAGGGGTTATGATGGCAACAAAACAGGTACCTAGGAAAAACATGATACAAGATGTGATGTTATGACAAGGTGGACTTCTTTGGGTGTCTACAATTGCAAATTCAAATTAATTTCAAGAGCTTCAACAAATCACTGATCTTTAATGGTAATTTTGGCATAAAGCTTACATAAAGATTGTGTGTTACAAAATGATTTTCAAATGTATTTAAATATCTAACCTTAGGAATTTCAAATTTCAAAATAAGATGTTGAAATCGTGCAAAAACAAAAATTTGAAAATGAAATCTCGAAAGGCATGGTGGGAGCCGACATCCCTCCAAAATTTAGGACCCCAGGAAATAGGGCAGGACAAGGGCATGAGCACCTAAGTCCAAGCCCTAATTTTTGACTCAAGACTACCTCAAGGAGGTTAGGGATCCCAAATCCAAGTTTTCTTTTCACCTTCAGTCTTCAGTTATTTCAAAATACAACATTCTTCCAGTTAGACATAGGTTAATTAGGGTTTAGAAAGGTCTAAAATAAACTAGGTTAAAAGGTCAGCAAAGGAGAGGAGATAAACCATGGGAAATTGTACCATTCCATACAAGAGGACAATTTCTGACATAACATTTAGCCCCCACTTTAGTGGCCATATGACACTACGTGCATATGCAACTGAAAGAAAGTAAATACATCAATCATGAAAAGGATACCCAAAAGGATACTGTAGAGGATGTTGAAGTGTTGTCGCAAGAGAGGAAGAAGCCCCCAAATCTGTAATACTGCAAGACCACAAAGTTAGGAACCGCAACCTACAAAGGAACACTTGTCAGAAAATCTAAAATCAAGTCAACCTACAACTTCCACTAATAAGTTAGTCTAGAAACACTAAGGGGGTTGAGTGATGAGACATGATGAGGGGGGAAGACGAGGGAGATATATGCCCCCCTTGTTTTTGCTTGCTTAGTCTAAAAAGTAGAAACAAGGAGATATCTGCACGCATTGATTTCGAGGGAACTTGATGAGAAATGCATTGTGAGGGTTGTTTGGGGAAACAACTCCCAAGAATAACACATTGGGTAAGATAGAGATTGGAACTAGGATTCCAATGCAACAAACATCACAAAAATCTGAGTTTGACAGCTCAAGATAGAGGCTTAAGAGTAAAACTATTCAATTTTACACCTAGATAGTGATAGGAATTCTCATCCACTTACAATTTGTGAGGGGAGTTGTCACTTTTCACTATTCATTTTTATTTGTCATTGTGTAGAGGAGAGAAGGAGAAGGAGGAAGAGATCGACGATGCCAACTTGACATTTATACCAGGTTCCGAGACTGGAGATGCTTCGAGCCCGAGTGGTAGAGAGACGCTTTGAGGTAGAGGTAGGGTCAATATCCTTGCTTGTATCATGATTTTTGTACTTTGTTAGTTTTTGGTCATTTCTCATGCCAGAAAGGACAATCATGGACAAGGGTCCCCAACAAGGGTGTCCAAGTCCACTCAGGGGGCCCATGCCCTCATGGGGTGCCCTAGTCCAGAAAGGACAAGGGCCCTAGGGATAGGGCACTGACTGTTGTAGAAGATACCTAGTTCTATTTTCATGTGGTTTACTAATTCATTCTCTCAATTTTTTTCGTGCAAGTCATCCCCGAGATGTAAGAGCATATAGGTGGTCACCTAATGTTGCTTCTGCAAGATCACATTGGCACTATGACTGACGTAGATAGAGAGCACTTACAGTGTGTAGGGCTCTGGTGGGTGTTTGATATGCCCACAATTAGGTT
This sequence comes from Cunninghamia lanceolata, assembly GCA_027924645.1. Lineage (NCBI taxonomy): Eukaryota > Viridiplantae > Streptophyta > Pinopsida > Cupressales > Cupressaceae > Cunninghamia > Cunninghamia lanceolata. The sequence continues at coordinate 9,800,128 of BSBN01000815.1, read as the reverse complement.
TCACTTGAGAATGTTAATGGCTTTGATGGAGAGATGGAATGTAGATACTTCTACATTCCACCTACCCACAAGGGAGATGATTATCACACTAGAAGACATGTACCAGATCCTACAACTGCTTATATGTGGGGAGATAGTGAGGATCATAGATCGTCACTCAGTGAAGTATACACGGGAGAGGCATATGTATTGTCTGGGCCGTACAGTCACTCAGGCAGAGCATGGGCACATTTAGCTTCGGTTACTAGAGCAAGGATGTGCTAACATCCCTCTAATTCAAAGGATTATGATGGTGATAGTAGCATTAGTAGTCACATCAGATGGACGAGGCACTCACCTTCACAAGGGTCTTATTCACACAATTAGGGAAATGAAGGAGCATGGTATAGTCTATGCGTGGGGGTGCAGTATGCTTGAGTACCTTAAACACAGGTTAGGGTGATATGTTCATTATGAGGCATAGAGCCTAATATGTTGCACATTACTACAGGTCTGGGCCTTTGAGCATATCAGATGCATGTGGCCTACAGGTTTTCCTATAGAGCCAGTGTGTACTTATCCATGCGTCCATGCATATCCTCTTATCAAATGTTGGCAACACGGTGATCTACTATACTAGAGGATTATGTTTGATATATTGTAGCCCAGTGATATCATCTGGAGACCATATCATGGCTATATAGCATGGTTAGGTTAGTGGAGACAGTTACCGAGGACGCAAAGGGCTCGGCTGATGGCCATTCGCCTCGATCACATTATTGTCTAGTTTTATTTTGATCAAGTAGCGCGATAGTTCAGACACGTATAGGATGTTCCCATGATGTGTCTGAGCTATGCGTGCTCTGTGCATAGCACAGTCAGGGTGAACAGTGCCTGATGACTAACAATAGCTAATGTGGTAGTTAGTGATGATGATGGTCTAGAGGATTTGGAGTCAATATCTGATGTAGATGATGTCAGAGTTGTTAGGAATTGCATGCAGAAGATATCAATTAAATGCAAATAAAGATTAAATAGAGGAATGAAAAATACACAAAAATAATAACGGCAAGAGATAATTTTTAACATGGTTCACCCAAACTTGGGCTACATCCACCAACAAAGAGTCCAATATTATTATCCAACAATCGAACCGATTACAACCAGCAATCCTTGCAACTCAATACCGCTGCAAATGCTACAATACAATATCAACAGAAACCCTAACTCTTAGTCATTTTTATCAAGACTTATGTCAATTACAAAATAGGGTTTTCTTATGTCAACCAATAGAAAAAATAACTCTCGAAGCCTTTATAAAATAATAAAATTCATTTCACATTTTAGGGGCGCTACCCCTCGACCCCACCTTGTATCGTGATAGGGAGTGGCCTCCAAACTCCCATTAAATAATTTGGGGAGAAACCACACCGATAAAAGTGGGGAAAATTTAACCTTCGAGTCTGATTAGGCTCCATATAACAACAAGAGTCACCCGAGCATACCAGATCTAGTGGCAGATAACGCAGCCCACTCCTATTTATCCTCCCAGTCACCATATAGGCGATCCTCAACCTTAGGCCAGTCACACGAGTGACATAGGGATAGAGGATGACATTAGTGACTTTGCAAGATACTACAATCTCAACAAGAGGAGGATGATGATGAGGAGGAGGAGGAGATCGCATCATGGTATGTCTTTAGAGTGAGACCACGACGAGACTAGTAGGAGGTAGACAGTGATGAGGAGATTGAGTCCCAGTCTTAGGTGAGAGCGTGTGTCCAACTCTTGTGGATGTGAGGAGATTGAGACGGCATGAGCGAGGGGAGAATAATAGTCGTATGCCCCCAGCTATAGAGTCAGCTACAGAGTTGATCACACCATCAACTATCCAAGATCCATATAATTTGTTTTCTTTTTGCAGTTGGGACAGATGCATGGCATGACTTGGTGAGCCACGTCATAGCAGAGATATTTCCAACTGATGCAGTCAAGCAACAGGTGCAAACAGGATATTTTCCATAGCCATCTGCAAGACGGCATGCGGATATCTTTATGCCTTTTGTGAGATACAGGTTATTAGTGGAGTCCATTCTAAAGCACTCATCATGGGAGAGAGAGGAGTTACTTCAGAGAGCTGAGTGTGTGGAGGTAGAGCTCCAGACACTATGAGAGCAGGCTATAGCAGTTGTACCCACACCTGAGAGAGATCCTATCATGAGAGAGATCTTACTTCTTGAGTTGTGCCAGGCAAGAGTTGATAGAGACATGGCTCAGACAAAGAGAGACTAGTACAAATGGATGTATATGGAGCTACAGGGTGAGGTGATGGGGCTCCGAGGTGATCTTAGGGGTTTACAATCACATAGTGTCTCTAGGAGTCATTTGTGATCCATAGCCACACATGGTCAGGCCTCTGTCACGTGCACACCACAAGGTCTTGAGGGTACATATGACTGAGGTTTAGCTATGTAATGTGTATATTATGTACTACGACATCCCATTTTGATATACGGGATAGTCGACTCAGATGCATATTTGAAACTAATGATATATATATGAGATGTTTTCTTATTGTTGTTTCTAGTGTTCTTTTAATCTATCACATGTGATTTATGTAAAATGCAACTAGTGATAAAGGTTAAATGCTCGTGTAGAAATGTGATTAATACTAATGTGATTCTTAAATGATTCGTTGTAGAATATAAAGTAAAAAGTACAATGATTAATGAATTTCACACAACCATTATTTTATGCTTAACTCAGTTAATACAAAGGTGATCTCTATTAAAACATGTTTAAACAAGATGAACAATGATTAATGACAAAAGATGTTATGTTAAATGAATTAAGACAAAATAATCATATCTTGTCAAAATTGAAGCTAAACTAACTAATAATTTTTACTTTTTCAAAGTAACATCTAACATATAATCTTAAGCATAAAATTTCTTGAGGTGTGTAGCATTAATAGGTTCTTTAAACAGTGTACCTTGTTTGTCAGCTAGTTTATATGCTCTTGATCCAAAGGCTTTAGTAATGACATACGTTCTGAGCCAATTAGGGCTGAATTTTCCTTTTTCTCCATGAGGTGCATTCACATTGCGTTGATTCTCATAAAGTACCAAGTCTCCAATGTTGAATGAGTGGTGTATGACACATTCATTGTATGATCGTTCTATACTCTTTTGATGGGCCTTAAGATGCTCAAGAGCATTAATACACTATTGTTACATCAGAAAATGTCCCCTTGGGGGCTTTTCCCTCTTAAGGTTTAGCTCTCGGGTCCTTTAGAATGCATTTAGAGAATCTTGCATGATTTTGATGACTCTCGATGAGAAAACCCCGAAGTTTCATGGCAAGTAGGACTCAGGGGATGCATTTAAAATAAATCTTGCCTGAAATTGGGGGGAGGACTTGGGCGCCCACGCCCTAGTCCTGCCCTATTTTAGGTTAGGACCAATTTCAAAGTGTTGGTTTATAACTGTTATTTAGGTCCTATGCCGACACGATAAGTTTGAATTACGAAATTCTTAGTGGGAATGTTTGTAGTTGCATATATAAGCATGATTAGTGATTCATTTGTAAACTAGATGGAAACTAGATGGGCATTTTGATTGACAAGCTTATGTTAAGGTGATTCAAGACATTCATTGCGTGTTACAGAGCAGAATTTGTGTTGTTCTTGTGTTTGTATTTGCAGATTTGGCATCCATCTCCTCATGGCATGAAGAGCATCTTCCTTCCATGAGATCTTCACTACAAGGTGATATCAATTATGTTTTCTATCATTTATCATTTGGATTTTGCCTCTATCCTACAGGGATACACACTCTTTATCTGACAATGGTGTTTGGAAGACTTGAATATCTCTCTGGGGCTTGACTAAGGCAAGCCTCTAAACACCACAACCCCCAACCAATTTATTTGTGATTACAGGTTACAGGTTGCAAAAGTAGAAAAAGTGGAGTTGCAAGAGAGTAGTACAGACTGTTGGAATTGCAAATCAGAGAAGAAAATAGGGACCTAGACTTAGGTGCCCGCTCATTAGTCCTCCAGATCCTACAATAGGAAAATCTCTAGAACAACAAGAATAGGTTGCAAACAATATTCCCAGATCTTGATAGAAATTGTGGCACTGGACTAGAGTGTCCACTCATTAGTCCCTAACTTTTCTATTTTTTGAACTCCAAAATATGGTATGCATTTGAATGTCATTTGATATCTCTGTGTGCGATCATTTTCTGTAATTTATCTGTTTGTTCACAAATTCATGTAATTAGGGTTTTGAGCATAATTGGGCTTAATTGAACAAAAAAATCATACAATTCCAACCTTCCCCTATGTTCCAAGTGACAAGAAGCCTATAGTAGACTTCCTACTCGGCTGAATGTCCTTGAATGTTTAGTGGTGAAAGGAGGATCAAAACAAACCTTTACAAACAAACCCTCTTCATATTTTACCTTAAACATTTTGGTGAACCCATGTTCTTTTGACTTTTTCACCTGTTTGAGTGTTTTACTTCAAATTTACATTCATTTCATTTATTCATATCATTATTCATCTTATTGCATTTAAAAAATTACAAAAAATTTGAAAAAAATTAGCATTTTTAGCTTGCATTTTCATATAATTTGAATTAGTTGGAATTTAATTTTAATAAATTTCTATCATTACCATCAGATATTATTTAAAATACATAAATTTTTCATTTATCATTCATTTAGATTGCATTTTCATGATTAAATTAATGAAAATTGCTTGAAATTGTGCATTTTTTCATATAACCGAGTTTTGCATTAGCTAGGGTTTGTAGTCAAAATCTTGTTTCAGATTTTAATAACCTTTTAAAACACTCATTAGGACTGATTTCTAACTGTAGTGTTGCATCACATGTTTTGCTTGCAAAATTTTATGCCTAGGGTTTGAAAACCTTGCTTTTTCACTAGATTTTGGCCTTATCGTCTCTCTAGATTTGCATCCTAGGTGTGTTGTAAAGGATTATTATGAAATAATTGGTTTTTATAAGGGTTATTATCTTATTCCCCTCCTAAAATTCTTTACAACACCTTTTTATTGGGACCTTGCATTGAAAATTTGGTGAAAAATTACATATTTTGGCTATATTTTCCCTAGGGTTTTACTTAGATTTGCACTCCAAGCGTGTTGTAAAAGATTTTATGGATTTAGGTGACTGATATTAATGATATACTCTACTTAACCTCCTAAAAATTTTACAACACCCTTTTTATTGGGTCTTTGCATTGAAAATTTGTGAAAAATTACATATTTTAGTGTATTTTCACTAGGGTTTGACTTGTCATCACTCTAGGTTTGTATCAAAAGCATGTTGTGAAGGATATTATTTCTTTATTGGACTGATATTAGACATATTACTTGATACCCCTAATAAATTTCCTTAAAACAACTTTTCTTTCACTTATTTGCATTGAAAAAAGTCAAAAAATCAAGCATTTTGGGTCATTTTCATACATACTTTTGCACTTGTCTTTTGCATAACTTTTGAAAAGCTTTTAAAATCTGATATTACATTTAAAAATGTATACACATGGCTTCTAATCACAACAATAAAAATAGGTTCCCTCCTAGGCCTTACATTAAAAGAAAGGTTCCCCAACTTGAACTTGTGTTTACACCTCATGATAGAACAATTGGAAACACTGAAGGCCCTCTTTATATCACTGTGAAGATAATGGGAAATCATGTGGATAGAACCCTTATTGATCCTAATTACATGACTAATGTAGACACAAAAGAGTTCCTTTATGCACATGAATTGATGCAAGGCTTTTATGACCCTTCGGATATAATGATTAAGACACATAAGGGAACCTTTATAAACACTTATGGGAAGATATCTTTATTGGTCACTGTATTTGAGAAATCTATAGAAAAATGGTTCGATGTTGTCCCTGTGTCTGATCTATTTTGCATAAAATTGGGACATCCATGGTTAAAGGCTATGAAAGCTAACCCTTCAATAATTCATACACTACAACAAGTCCCTGTGATTAGCTCCCTTTTTTGCTCCATTTTTTGCTTCCACCCACTATTTTAATGTATTTTTCTCCAATTTTTTTTAAAAGTTGGCGCTATTTATCAGGATGGAACTACTTTTGGCATTTCTTGCGCTGATCAGAACAAGTAGACACTAAATTAGGCACAAATATGCACTAACTTTAGTGCCTAATTTAGGGTTACTTGGGTTTAGGGGTATTATTTAGGGTTTAGGGTTTATGGTTTTGGGGTTAGGGGTTAAGGTTTAGGGTTTAGGGTTTAGAGAGAGATAGAGGACCAATAGGGAGATATAGAGGAGACCGAGGGGAGAGATAGGGAGATAGAGAGTGACGGACATGGCTAGAGACATAGGGAGAGGGATTGAGAGGTAGAGAGACAAAGGCGATAGGGAGAAAGGGGAGAGATAGGGAGATAGAAGTTTAGGGTTACTTGGGTTTAAGGTTTAGGGTTTATGGGTTTGGGGTTTAGGGTTTAGGGGTTTAGGGTTTCTCGGGTTTAGTTGTTAGGGGTTAGGGTTTAATTCTAAGGGGTTAGGGGTTTAGGTTTAGAGGTTTAGGTTTTAGGGTTTATAGAGAGAGAGGAATGATAGGGAGATATAAAGGAGACTGTGGAGAGAGATAGGGAGATAGTGAGGCATATAGCCAGGGACATAGGGAGAGTGATGAAGGGGGTAAATCATAAAACACACAACAATAGAAATTACACATAGAAAATAGAACTTTCTTTTATTGATTTGGACAACTTATTACATTACAGAAGCTCAAATACAATCAGAGGAATCAACCCTACACATGTTGCAACACATTATAGCTTCCTCTCGCAAGACTCTAGAATCATCTACCTTCTGTAACCCCAAATCAGCTAGGGTTTATATTTTCCCACCTATTCTTGACTCTACGCTTCCCCCCCTTAACTCTACTACTACCCAAGGTTCCCAAAAATGGTTATTAATAGTCTTTTTGGTGGCCAACAACCTAATTTCAAAACTTGCATCTCTCTCCAAAAAATAGGTCAACTTTCGGGAGCCATAACTTTTGATCCAGGTGTCCGATTGACGTGTTTTATGCGTCAGAAACCTCGTGGAGTTCTCTACGCACTAAGAACCTGCTTTTCTTGTTCCAACCATTTTTAGGCCTGTACAGGGCCGTTTAGTGCCTTAAACCTGAGTTTGAATAATTTTCAGGTGTTTTTCAAGAAATGAAAACTTTAATATCTTTCAGCTCGCAAATGATCTTTGTGTGATTCCTTAACCAAAGGTCTTATTTTTTAGTGATGAAGCTTCCTGTAAATTTTTACTTCAATCCATGCCCAAATGCAAACTTTCTAAAAATAGTAGGTTGTTATTTTTAGCAGTTTGGAAAAACAGAAAGTTCTACATCATTATTCAAGCGATTATGGAACTAGAACCACAAATTTTAAAAAGAAATGGAAAGAACATCAACAATTTTGAAACACATCTTTTTTGGGGTGATGTAAGATTGCCCTTACACCATTGGATGCTCCTACATCAGACACCCAGGGTAATTTGAGAAGTGACCCTGTCACGTCTCAAGTGTTTGTACAAGGAAAACCCAAATGGTCAACCTCTGCTTTAGACAACCAAAAAGAATCTTCAATAGGCCTTCCTTTCCATTTCACCAGATATTCTTCATATTGTATGTTCCAAATACTTCTTCCCACATGGCTATCCAAGATCTCTTATATCTCCTCTATTGAAGTAGATGCCGGAATACTCCACTCTTCTTCTATTGGTCCATCCTCTGTTCCACCTTTATGATATTATGATAAATCAGCAATGTTGAAAATAGGGGAAATGTGGATCCCACTTGGCAGCTCTACCTCATATGCATTTCCTAAATCATGTTTCTTCAAAATTCTGCATGGTCCAAATTTCTTCATTTTCAGCTTGTTGTATGTTCCAATTGGGAACCTTTCTTTTCTCAAGTGAACCATGACTTCATCTCCTACCTGGAATTTCTTACATCTCCTCTTCTAATCTTCCTTAGCCTTGTACTGAATATCCATCTTATTAATGTGCTTTCTCACCTCTTCATGCAAATTCTTCTGATGTTCTGCAAAGTCTTTAGCTTCAGCACTTGTCTTTTCTCCTTTGTCCATCTTTCTTAACTTAGAATCATTTCTTGGGCTATTTCCATATACAATCTAGAATGGTCATTTACCAGTCCTCCTATTGACAGAATTGTTGTAAGAAAATTTAGCCTATGGTAAAATCAAATCCCATCCCTTGGGCTTATCTCCTACTAAGCATCGTAGCAGGTTACCCAAACTCCTATTCACCACTTTGGTCTATCCATTAGTCTATGGATGGTGTTCATAACTTCAAATTTGTCTTCAACATATTCCACAATGTCCTCTAGAAATAACCAACAAAATTGGTATCTCGATCTAAAACTATGCTCTTTGGTAGACCGTGTAATCTCACCACCTCCCTAAAAAATAATTCAACAATATGAACAGCATCATTAGTCTTCTTGCAAGGAATAAAATGTGCCATCTTTGAGAATCTATCCACCACCACAAAAATGGAATCATGTCCTCTCTGTGTCCTTGGTAAACCAATAACAAAATCCATACTAATATCATCCCATGGCTTCTCTGGTACATGTAGTGGTTGATATAGACCTGTATTCTAAATTGCTCCTTTCACCATCTGACATACTCTGCAACTTTGCACAAATTTGCTCACATCCTACTACAACTGTGGCCAATAATCATTTTCACCAACAATAGCAATGGTCTTATCTTGACCAAAGTGTCTGACCAATCCTCCACCATGCTTCTCCTTAATCAGGTTCTCTCTCATGGAACTCCTCAAAATGCACAACTAGCTTCCTTTAAACAACATGCCATCTTGGATTATGAAATCCAACCATTTTGTCTTGTCCAAAGTAACAAGTTCCAAACAAGCTTTCCAAGACTCTGTAAAATCTAGATCTTTAGGATACAAACTTTTGAGCTCATAGAACCCAACAACCTTTATCTTCATTTCTATCAACAAATTTTGCCTCCTGCTCAAGGCATCTGCAAATCTGTTGGACTTCCCACTCCTGTGCTTCAAAACAAAAGTATAGCTCTACAAAAAATCAACCCATTTCAAATGCCTTTGGTTCAACTTCCCTTGACTATTAGGATACTGCAAAGCCTAATGAACAGTATATAAAAAAACTCTTTTGGCAACAAAGAATGTCTCCATTTCTTCAAAGCCTAAACTATTGCATAAAATTCTTGATCATAAACTGAATACTTTTTCTTGGCATCATTAAGCTTCTCACTAAAATAGGCAATGGGCTTACCTTCTTGACTCAAAACAACTCCTATAGCACTACCACTAGCATCACAATCTACCTGAAATACTTTATTGAAATCTAGAAGTGCCAAAATAGGTTGCTCTATAACTTTCTGCTTTAATGTGTCAAAACTTTTATCTGCTCGTTTAGTCCATCTAAACTCTTTTCTATCCCCTCTCATTGTATCAGTCAAGGGTGCACAAATGCTACTAAAATTTATGATAAACTTTCTGTAAAAACTTGCCAAACCATGAAAAGATCGTACCTCTGTGGCACTCCTTGGTGTAGGCCATTCAATGATAGCCCTTTCTTTTTCTGGGTCCATCTTAAGACCTTCCTCTGAGACAACAAATCCTAGGTATACCAACTCTTTCTTTGCAAAACTACATTTCTTCAAATTAATTAGCAACTTTTCCTCCCTCAGCTTCTCTAAAACTCTTCTGATATGCATCAGATGCTCATCCCAAGTTTTACTAAAAATTAAAATATCATCTAAATAGACAATAACAAAACTTCCCAAAAATTATTTCAGTACCTCATTCATGAGCCACATGAATGTGCTTAGTGCATTAGTTAGCCCAAATGGCATGACTAACCACTCATACAAACCCTCCTTTGTCTTGAAGGTTGTCTTCTATTCATCTCCTTCTCTGATTCAGATATGGTGATACTCACTCTTCAGATCAATCCTCGTGAAGTACTTGGCTCCACTCAAACAATCCATTATGTCATCCATTCTAGGTAATGGAAATTTGTACTTGATCATGATCTTGTTGATGGCTCAAGAATCTATACACATTCTCCACTCTCCATCTTTCTTCGGTGCTAGTACTACAGGTACCACACATGGACTTAGGCTCTCTCTTATCAGCCCCTTCCTTAACAACTCTTGAACTTGTATGTTTAGCTCTTCACTCTCTATAGGGGTCATTATATGGGCTGCCTTATTCAGCAAACTGGCTCCCAGTATCAAGACCATTTGATGATCTATCTTCCTCATCGGTGATAAACCTTCTGGTACATTATCAGAGACAATGTCCTAAAATTCTTCCAACATATCTGAAACTTCTGTTGGTACATCTTCACATTTCTCTTGACTAATCTTAGGAGTCAATGCAAAGCAATGATGCTCATGCTTCATACCTTCCAAAAATTTCCTACCTACCAAGCAAATTCTAGCAGTACTACATACCTTTTCTTCCACCTCCTTCAAGGGCTTCAACTTATGACGAACTCCATCCTTTATTAGGTAATATGTGTTTGTATGGCCATCATGTACAACACTCCTATCATACTGCCACGGCCTCCCCAATAGCATATGACATGCATCCATCGGTATTATATCACACAACACCTCATTATGGTAGTCCCCAATATTGAACTTCACTAAATACTGCTCATTGACCAAAGCTCTATGGTCCTTCTGCAACCATGCAATTCGATATGGATGTGGATGCTTTCTTCTTGTCAACTTCAACTTATCAACCATCTCCTCTGAAACAAGATTTTTAGTGCTTCCACTGTCGATAATAATATTACAACACTTACCTTCACATTTGCACCTTGTGAGGAATAAACTCTTCCTCTAATTAGGTTCTTTCTCCTCATTCAACAAAATTCTTCTGACAACTAGGGTTTCTGCCCTTTCAGCATCTTCAGAATGCTCAGACTGTGCATCTTCATCTACATGTGCAACTCATGCATTACCTTTAGGTCTTCTATTTGTCCTTCCTTGATGTTGTGGACACTCATATGCTTGATGCCCTTCTTCTCCACATTGGAAATAGGTTCCTCTGAAACCTCCTCTTCCAAGTCCTTGCCCAGGTCATCCTCTTCCTCTTCCTCTTTGGTCTCTATTATTCTAGTCACGAGGGCGGTAGGTATTATCTCCTCTCTGATTTCAAATGGTGCCGACTTCTTCACTTTTCTTTGAATCTTCATTTCAGCCCCCATAGGGTCTTCCACTAGGCCTTCCACCTTGACCTCTTCCCCTTTGCTTGCTGTCAAATCTTTTATTCAACTTCTCTTCCACCTTCAGGGAAAACTGGTATGCATCTTCTATGGTGGTCATTCTGACCAGGCTCAGCTCCTCTTGAATACTTGGTCTCAACCTATTAATGTAATGGGATACCTTCTCCTTATTGGCCTCTACATGACTGGTTCTGATAGTAATCTTATAAAACTCTTTTGTATACTCCTTAATAGACTTGTTGCCTTGCTTCAATCCTTGCAGCTTCTTCAATAACTCCATCTCATAGTCCACAGGAATGAACTGCTTCTTCAATTTCTCCACCATCTGATCCCACCTGGTGATCTTTCATTTTCCTCTTTTGTTCCTCTCTAACTAGACCTCCTTCCACCAAATACTAGCATGGCCCTTTAATTTTGTTTTTTCAAACTTGACCTGATCTAGGTCTTCCACATCTTCATACTCGAAATATTCCTCCATGTCATTGTTCCAATCAATAAGTTGTTCTGGATTCAAATCTCCAGAATATGTAGAAACTTCGATCCTAGGCCTCTTTCCAATCTTAGAAATGGCCCTTAACAACCTAACTTCTACAGGATCTTCTGCAGCTTCTTGTTCTTCCTCAGATAGCTCTTCTTCAGCTTCATCTTTGCTTTATTCTCTTGTTTTCGGATCAAACCCTCTTCGTAGCTCCTTTTGCAATGCATCAATTTGTCTTTTGGAAGGCTCTAAAACCCTCTTCTATCAAAGCATTCCTCCCAATATGATTTCTTTGTGGAGGCATCTTGATCTCCGTAGAAAAACCCACAACCTCATGTCCTAGTGCAAACTGCCTCACGGTCGGTGATCTGTCTACACACTCAGGAACCCTTGCTCTGATACCACTTGGTGAAGGGGGTAAATCATAAAACACACAAGAAAAATTGCACACAGAAAATGGAACTTTCTTTTATTGATTTGGACAACTTATTACATTACAAAAGCTCAAATACAATTAGAGGAATCAACCCTCCACATGCTACAACACATTACATCTTCCTCTCACAAGACTCTAGAATCATCTACCTTTTGTAACCCCAAATCAGCTAGGTTTTATATTTTCCTACCTATTGTTGACTCTATGCTTCCCCCCCTTAACTCTACTACTACGTAGGGTTCCCAAAAATGGTTATTAATAGCCTTTTTGGTGGCCAACAACCTAATTTCAAAATTTGCATCTCCCTCCAAAAAATAGGTCAACTTCCAGGAGCCATAACTTTTGCTCCGGGTGTCCGATTGATGAACTGTTTTATGCATTGAAAAGATCACGGAGTTCTCTACACGCTAAGAACCTACTCTACTAGTTCCAACCATTTTCGGGCCCGTACAGGGCTGTTTAGTGCCTCAAACCTGAGTTTGAATAATTTTTAGGCATTTTTCAAGAAACAGAGACATTAATATCTTTCAGCTCGCAAATGATCTTTGCATGATTCCTTCACCAAAGGTCTTTTTTTTCAGTTACGAAGCTTCCTATAAATTTTCACTTCAATTCGTGCCCAAATGCAAACTTTCTAAAAATAGCAGGTTGTTATTTTTAGGCAATTTGGAAAAACTGAAAGTTCTACATCATTATTCAAGCGATTATGGAACTAGAACCACAAATTTTGAAAAGAAATGGAAAGAACATCAACAATTTTGAAACACATCTTTTTTTGGGTGATGCAAGATTGCCCTTACACCACTAGATGCTCCTGCATCAAAGAGAGATTGAGAGGTAGAGGGATGATAGAGATAGGGAGATAGGGGAGAGATAGGGAGATAGAGGTTTAGGGTTGCTTCAAGATTTAGGGTTTATGGGTTTGGGGTTTAGGGTTGATCAGGTTTGGAGATGGCTAGATAGAGAGAGAGAGAGAGAGAGGAGATAGATAAGGAGAGATAGATGAGACATAGGGGAGAGATAGGGAGATAGAGAGTGAGTGATATATCCAGAGAGATAGGGAGAAGGATTGAGAGGTAGAGGGACAATAGAGATAAGGAGATAGGGGTTTAGGGTTTCTTGGGTTTAGAGTTTAGAGGTTAGGGGTTAAGGTTTAGGAGCATTATTTAGGGTTTACAGTTTAGGGTTTAGAGGTTTAGGGTTTAGTGTTTAGAGAGAGAGGACCAATAGGGAGATATAAAGAGTGAGGTACATGGCCAGAGACATAGGAAGAGATAGGGATATGGAGAGTGAGGGACATGGCAGAGACTTAGGGAGAGAGATTGAGAGGTAGAGGAATGATAGAGATAGGGAGATAGAGGTTTAGGGTTGGTTGGGTTTAGTGTTTAGGGTTAAGGGGTTTGGGGTTTAGGATTTAGGGGTTTATGGTTTCTTAGGTTTAGGTTTTAGGGGTTAGGGCTTAGGGGCATTATGTAGGGTTTATGTTTTAGGAGTTAGGGGTTATAGTTTAGGGTTTAGGGGCATTATTTAAGGTTTAGAGGTTTAGGGTTGCTTGGGTTTAGCATTTAGGGGCATTATTCAGGGTTTATGGTTGCATGTCAAAAGAAGTCTCTCTCTCTCTAAATCCCTCAACCCTAAATAATGCCCCTAATCCATAACACCTAACCCCTAAACCCTAAACCTAAGAAACCCTAAACCTCTATATCCCTATCTCTCCATTATCTCCCTCTCTCAATCATCCCTCGACCTCTCAATCTCTCTCCCTATCTCTCTAGGCATCTCACTCACTCTCTATCTCCTCTATCTCTCCCGCTATCTCATCTAACTCTCCCAATCTATCTCCTCTCTCTCTCTACCTATCTATCTATCCCTATCTCTTGCCTCTCTCTCCCCTAACATTCCTCTATCTCCCTCTCTCTAGACATCTCTCTCACTCTCTATCTCCCTATCTCTCCCCTCTGTCTCCTCTATCTCTCCCTATCTGTCTCCTCTCTATCTCTCTCTACCTAGCTATCTCTCCCTATCTCTCTATCTCTTGCCTCTTTCCCCCTATCATTCCTATATCTTCCTATCTCTCCCTTCTATTTCTCCCTCTCCCTTATAGAGATAGGGAGATAGGGAGAGATAGGGAGATAGAGGTTTGGGGTTTCTTAGGTTTAGGGGCATTATTTAGGGTTTAGGGTTTATGGTTTTAGGGTTAGGGGTTAAGGTTTAGGGTTTAGGTTTTAGAGAGAGATAGAGGACCAATAGAGAGATATACAAGAGACCGAGGGGAGAGATAGGGAGATAGAGAGTGAGGGACATGGCTAGAGACATAGGCAGAGAGATTGAGAGGTAGAGGGACAAAGGTGGTAGGATATATGGGAGAGATAGGGAGATAGAGGTTTAGGGTTACTTGGGTTTATGGTTTAGGGGTTTAGGGTTTAGGGTTTAGGGGTTTAGGGTTTATTGTTTAGTGGTTAGGGGTTTAAGTTTAGAGGTTTAGGGTTTATGATTTATAGAGAGAGATGAATGATAGGGATAAATAGAGGAGACTAAGGAGAGAGATAGGGAGATAGAAAGTGAGGCACATGGTCAGGGACATAGGGAGAGAGATTGAGAGGTAGAGGGACAAAGGTGATAGGGAGATAGGGGAGAGATAGGGAGATAGAGCTTTAGGGTTACTTGGGTTTAGGGTTTAGGGGTTTAGGGTTTCTTAGGTTTAGGGGTTAGGAGTTAGGGTTTAGGGACATTATTAGGGTTTAGGGTTTATTGTTTAGTGGTTAGGGGTTCAATTTTAGACGTTTAAGGTTTAGGGTTTATAGAGAGAGATGAATGATAAGGAGATATAAAGGAGACTGAGGAGA
The DNA here is from genome assembly GCA_027924645.1 of Cunninghamia lanceolata. NCBI lineage: Eukaryota > Viridiplantae > Streptophyta > Pinopsida > Cupressales > Cupressaceae > Cunninghamia > Cunninghamia lanceolata. Next base: position 9,785,070 of record BSBN01000815.1, on the reverse strand, counting down.
GAGATAGGGAGATAGAGAGTGAGGCACATGGCCAGGGACATAGGGAGAAAGATTGAGAGGTAGAGGGATGATAGAGATAGGGAGATAGGGGAGAGATATGGAGATAGAGGTTTAGAATTGATTGGTTTAGAGTTTAGGGGTTTGGGGTTTAGGGGTTTAGGGTTGCTTAGGTTCAGAGATAGATAGATAGAGATAGAGAGAGGAGATAGATCAGGAGAGATAGAGGAGATAGAGGGGAGATAGAGGGAGATAGAGAGTGAGCGAGATGTCCAGAGAAATAGGGAGAAGGATTGAGAGGTGGAGGGATGATAGAGATAGGGAGATAAGTGAGAGATAGGGAGATAGGGGTTTAGGGTTGCTCAGGTTTAGGGTTTAGGGGTTAAGGTTTAGGGGCATTATTTAGGGTTTATGGTTTAGGGGTTAAGGTTTATAGGTGTAGGGTTTAGTGTTTAGAGAGAGAGGACAAATAGGGAGATATAGAGAGTGCGGGACATGGCCAAAGATATATGGAGAGATATTTAGAGGTAGAGGAATCATAGAGATAGGGAGATAGGGAGATAGAGGTTTAGGGTTGCTTGGGTTTAGTGTTTAGAGTTTAGGGGTTTGCGGTTTAGGATTTAGGGGTTTAGGGTTTCTCAAGTTTAGGGTTTATGTGTTAGGGGTTAGGGCCTAGGGGCATTATTTAGGGTTTATGGTTTAGGGGTTAGGGGTTAGGGTTTATGGTTTAGGGACATTATTCAGGGTTTACGGTTGCATGTCAAAAGAAGTCTCTCTCTCTCTCTAAATCCCTCAACCATAAATAATACCCCTAATCCCTAACCCATAACCCTTAAACCCTAAACCCGAGCAACTCTTAGCCTCTATCTCTAGGTATCTCTCCCTTATCTCCCTCTCTCTATCATCCCTCTACCTCTCAATCTCTCTCCCTATCTCTCTAGACATCTCACTCACTCTCTATCTCACTATCTCTCCCTTTGTCTCCTCTATCTCTCCCAATCTATCTCCTCTCTCTACCTATCTATCTCTCCCTATCTCTTCTCTCTCTCTCTCCTATCATTCCTCTATCTCCCTATCTCTCTAGACATCTCACTCACTCTCTATCTCCCTATCTCTCCCCTCTGTCTCCTCTATCTCTCCCTATCTGTCTCCTTTCTATCTCTCTCTACCTAGCTATGTCTCCCTATCTCTCTCTCTCTCTTGCCTCTCTCCCCTGTCATTCCTATATCTCCCTATCTCTCCCCTCTATCTCTCTTTCTCCCTTATTGATGAAGTAAATGAAAACAAGAAAACTAGGAGTCTCTCTCTCAATCCTCTTTTTCTATCTCTACCCCTCTATATGTATATCCTCTCTCTATCTCTACCCCTCTCTATCTCTATCTCTATCTCTATCTCTATCTCTATCTCTACCTCTGCCTCTACCTCTACCTCTACCTCTCTCCATCTCTTTCTCTCTATCGCTATCTATCTCTCTCTCTCTATCTTCCAATCTCTCTCTTTCTATCTATATCTCTCAATATCCCCCTCCCGATCTCTATCTATCTTTATATCTCCTTGTCTCTCTCTCTCTCCATATGTGTGTGTGTGTATATATATATATATATATATATATATCTCCATGCACATACCATTAGGTAGGTTATTTTGCATATGGTGGTCATATCCTTTAGGTCCAATCACCTCTAAACTTCACAAATAGACATGAAGTATAATTCTAAGCATCTTTCATAAAGATCACTTCTCTACATAGGTGTAACTAATACCACATTTTCATTTTTTTCCATATTTAATACTAATTCTTTTCCATTTTCCAAGTCCTACATGTGTCCAATTTGTATTGTTTGTCAAGTTTTTAGTCTAATTGTTAGTCCTAGCTCTCGTGGTTATGAAAATGTTAGTATAGTTATATTTATCCTTAGGTAACATTAATTTACATTGTTGCACAAACAACCACACTCAAAAATAACCTTACCTAATTAAGGTTAAACTTTAAGGTTCTTTCATTTGGTGAGCCTAACAGATCCAACTAGTTCAATCTTCTTATAGTCCATGCTTAGCCTTCCACTTGAGATTTCATGCCATGTTAACTTTGCATTATGTCCTCACTTTCCTCTTGCTAGTTGTAGTACTCTTATTTTCTAATCCTATCCCTATATCATACTATTGTTGTTGAATTTTCTTTCCATCTTCATCATCATAGTCCTAGTTATCCTATTTTGAGCCTACCATTTATCATGTCTCATACTTCTTCTATTCATGTCAATTTTAATGACCGAGCCAAATTTTCCATAAATTCTTCTCCACCAAACCCTAGACTCTCACCCAAATCCTTACTTTCCTAAGAAAAGCCCTTCCCCAAAAATCATATGATCATGTGGCTCCTTCCATCACTAGATAGGTGCCCCTACTTTCCATTATTCATCCAATACTATCCTAATGTCATAGCTCACATTCCCACACCTACATTCATAGACTCTATTCCCCCTTTCGACACCATCATTGATAATCATTTTAAGGAGTCTCCCTTGAATAATCATTAAACCATGGATTATCCCATATCCCCATCTTACACTTTCCTCACCTTTGAACCCTTAGAAGATGACATTTATCTATCCCCACCATTACCAATCACACTTTCTAGCAATCCCACATAAGACACCTTACCCATCACTTCATCTAGGTCATCACCAATTAAAACACCTCATTACTCCATTCAACCATACCCATACCACCTCTTTCTCACTCCACAACCTGTATTAATGCATGATTCACCCCATGACATGCTACAGTTACCACAATGCCAATTCACTCTATGATGCAAGTACAGGGGAACACTTATCAAGTCTCACAAACATGAGTGACTGGCCTTGGAGGGAAGGACAACAAACTTGCACATCATGACACCTACAACCTCCATTCATGAGCCTAACTTGGTTTGGATGTATGAGATGATTGTCAACACTTGAGGAGGGAATGATTCATGCTCTTTTGACCAATGGAAGATTACCAAACTCATAAGTTAGCCTAGAAAGTTGTCCTTCCAATCGTTCCTTCACAAATGACCTATTTTCCTTGTAGCCCTAGAAATGTAGTTTGGAGGGCTTAACTCCAAAACTTTACAAACAACTCCTAGAAATCTTTAGCTTTTTCGATACCCATTAAGGCCCTATATCACATACTTGACATGCAGGGTATGTTGTTTTGGAAAACAAGCCTCTAAAAATGATTGTACCTGTTGTTCCAAGGGGTAATTAGCCCTAGGTTTACAAAGGAAGTACCCTACCAAGATGACCCAGAACTTCCTAACCAATTCCAGAACTTAGTATGGATTGAAAATGGATGGATTCAATAGGTTTTGGACCTCCATGGGAATTTGAAACTAGTTTTCCAACTATATCTTCCTCTAGCTATCACTAATGGCTTAATACATAGAGATATCAAGCCAAATTTTCCTCAAATCTTGTCTTGGACTGCTCCCCTACACCTGCACACAAAACCCATTTTATAATGTACCTATAAAGACCCAAAAAATCCATTTTGGGGCTCTAACTCAATGATTTGGGTTAGAATCCCATCAAACTCCTAAAACCCTACCAAACCCTCCTAGAAACAACAATTTTGGGACAGTGTTTTGTTCTTATTTCTCTTGCAATTTCAAGACACCAAAATAGACTCAAATGAACTTTGAAACATTCATTTACACCATCAAAAATGTTAGAGGCCTTGAAAAGGCTGTACGGCCAAGTACAACAACCTAGAACAGTAATTTACACAGCAAAAAGTAACAAACAATCCTTCTCTATTATTTTTTCTCTTCAAACTTCAATAATCTATTTTCTAGGACCTCTAGGGGATAAATACAATCCAAAATCATCACTACATTTCGTGCAAGATTCTTCTCTTATCAAAAAGGCTAAAAGGCTCACTAATTTCCCACTAATTTCACTAATTTTAGCCTCAAGACTATTTTTTCCAAACATAGCACATGCTATTTGGAGTTCCACTACTAGTTGACTTCTAGAATAGAGGGAGTGGTTTCTAAAATAGAGAGAGTGGTCTAATTCAGACCTTATTACAATAATAAACTAATACATGACTCCACCTAGGCTTATAATGAGCATAAAATCCAAAATTTAAGGCTCTTAGTGAGCATACAAGTCAAAATTAACTATGGTGGTCTCTACACCATACAACCATGGTGAAGAGATTTCAATCTCCTGATGAAATGAGTTCTTAGATAGAGGTTCCATGTTGCTTGATATCTTCTTCTGTCATCCATGTAGCATCTTCAATTGGCAAACCAAGCTATTTTACCAAATGTTCATTGTAGACTTTGTTTCTTGTCCTCTTAACCTCTCTTGTATCTAAGATAGTTTCAAGCTTCACTGGATGACTAGGTAAGAGATCCCTTATCCAATAGTCATCAGCAACTTCTTTAGCTTCTTCATCTGCCACATTAGATCCTTTGAAAGGATACAAGTCTGCAACATTGAAAATGGGGGAGATAGCAACTCCAGGAGGGAGTTCTATCTCATAGGCATTCTAACCAAAATTGTGGACCACTTTGCAAGGTCCTATCTTCTTCATCATCCACTTTGTATATCTGCCCTTGGGCAGTCTCTCCTTCCTCAAATGAGCCAGCACCATGTCACCTACTTTGTATTGAACATCTCTTCTTCTTAGATCAGCCTTCTTCTTGTACTTAGCAACACTCTTTTCAAGAGTTTCTCTGACTTGGTGATGTATCTCCTTCATGGCTATGGAAAAGTCTTCTCCTTGTGCACTCCTATTTTCTACTCCCCTTAAGTCTCTCAGCTCATAAATGCCTCTTGGCTTCATACCATAAACTACTTCAAAGGGTGTTCTTCCAATGCTCTTGTTTACAAAGTCATTGTAGGCATATTCAGATTGGGGCAGCAGTAGATCCCATGATGATTATACTCCTTTGTTAGGAACCTTAATAGGTTTCCCAAAGACCTATTTACACCTTAGTTTTCCCATTTGTTTGGGGATGGTAGGCAAAACTGAAAGTTAGATTTGTTCCCAGCTTCTTCCACAAAGTTCTCCAAAAGTGACCAATGAACTTAGAATCTCTGTCAGACACTATTGTCAAAGGCAATCCATGGATTCTTACAATTTCCTTTAAGAATAGACCAGTAATATGAGAAGCATCATTAGTGGACTTACAAGCAATTAAATGTGTCATCTTACTAAATCTATCTACAACAACAAAAATGTTGTCATAACCTCTTTGTGTCTTGGGCAGACCTAGAACAAAGTCCATGCTGATTGACTCCCATGGCTGATTGGGTATAAGTAAAGGTTGATATAAACCTGCATTAGAGCTTGATCCTTTAGCCCTCTATCATATCACACAACTCTCCACAAACTTCTTCGCATCATTATGCATCTTAGGCCAATGGTAAAACCTCTTGACCTACTCCAAAGTTTTGTCATAACCAAAATGACCACTCAGGCTGCCACAATGTTTTTCCTTGATCAAATTTGCTCTCATGGAGCATCTTGGTACACACAACTAAGATCACTTGAATAGTAAACCATCTTGTACTACAAACTTAGAAAATTCATTGTGAAAAACATCTTGGTACTAATTGCAAACAGCAAAACCAATACTAAAATATTCATCATTCTCATGCATACCTTTAAGTGCATCAATACCTACACTTTGCAACTTGATCTCCTGCACCATCATGGACCTTCTACTCAGAGCATTAGCAACTTTGTTTTCTTGTCCTTTCTTATGTTTGATGGTGAATGTGTAGGCCTACATATACTCCATCCACTTCATGTGTCTGTGACTCAACTTATCTTGGCTGTTCAAGAAACTCAAAGCATAGTTGTCTGTGAAGACAATAAACTCCGTAGGCAATAGATAGTGTTTCCACTTCTTGAGTGACTGTACCATAGCATACATTTCAAGGTCATAGGAAGAGTACTTCCTCTTGGCTTCATTGAGTTTTTCAATGAAGAATGCAACCGGTCTCCCATCTTGACTCGGGACTGCACCTATGGCATATCCACTTGCATCACATTCAATTGTGAACACCTTGTTGAAATCGGGGAGTGCAAGAATAGGTTGTTGAGCCACCCTTGTCTTCAAGTATTCAAATCTTTTCTCAGCTTTCTCTATCCATTGAAACTTTCTCTTCTTATCTCCTTTGATAGTATCCAGAATAGGAGAACAAATGTGACTGAAATTCTTGATAAACTTTCTATAAAATGTGGCCAAACCATGGAAACTTCTTACCTCTACTGTTGTTTTAGGAGTTGGCCAGCTGAGTATGGCTTCTACCTTGGATGGATCCATCTTTAGTGTACCTTTGGAGATCACAAACCCAAGATAGACAAGCTCCTCTTTCATGAATTCACACTTCTTGAGGTTGATCATCATTTTCTCCTCATTCAATCTTTTCAACACCATGTCTAAATGATGTAAGTGTTCTTCTTTGTTTTTGTTGTACACAAGAATGTCATCTAGATAGACTACCACAAACTTGCCTATGAAATGCTTGATGACTTCATTCATAAGTCTCATGAATGTACTCGGGGCATTTGATAATCCAAATGGCATTACTAGCCACTCATAAAGACCTTCATTTGTCTTAAATGATGTCTTCCATTCATCACCCTCTCTTATTCTTATCTGATGGTAACCACTCTTTAAATCTATCTTAGAAAAGTAACATGCATCACCCAAACTATCAATTAGATCTTATATTTGAGGTATTGGGAATCTATACCTGATTGTTATCCTATTGATGGCTCTGGAATTAGTGTAAAGTCTCCATTCTCCACTCTTCTTAGGTGCTAAGACAGTTGGAACAGCATAGGGGCTTAAACTCTCCTTGATCAGCCCTTTGTCCAAAAGTTCTTGAATATAATTTTTGACCTCTTCATTTTACTATGGTGTCATCTTGTATGCTTCCTTGTTTGGAAAACTTGTACCAGGGATGAGATCAATATGATGGCTCACATCTCTGACATGAGGCAATGAACTTGGTAGGTCTTTCACCACTATGTCTTCATACTTGTCCAATAGGACCTGCACCTCCTCTAGTATCTTTTCTACCTATGTGTCTACCTTGGCTGATATAGGCTTGCCAATGATGGCATATCCAACCTCTTCTTCTTTTAGTGTCTTCAAAAACTCCTTTTCTTTTACCATCATTACGCTTGGTCCTTCATGGATTGTTGCACCATCTTCTTTTATGGGTGTAAGATTATAGGTCACTCCATCCTTCACAATCATGTATGTATTCTCTTCTCCATCATGTTTGGCCTTTTGGTCAAATTGCCATGGTCTACCTAAGAGCAGATGGCATACATCCATAGGGAGGATATCACACAAGATCTTGTCCTTGTAGCCACCAATGTTGAACTCCACCCAAGCTTGTTCATTCACAAGTACTTTCTGATCCTTATTGATCCATGATACCTTGTAGGGTGTAGAGTGAGGAATCTTCTTTATCTTCAACTTTTCTACCATTTCCAAAGACACAAGATTGTTAGTAGAACCAAAATCAACAATCACCTTACATACCTTTCCTTGTGCTTTGCAGAGTGTTCTAAACAAGGCCTTTCAATGTGGGGGCTCTTTGGTTGATGGTACATTCAGCAATGTCCTTATCATTAAGGATTCTCCTACCTCTGGGCCTGCATGCACATAATGTGAGTTTACACTCTTGGTCCTCCTCTTGCACTATGTGGACTCTTCTATCACCTCCATGTGCACTTAATGTTTGTTTGTCTAGACATTTGAATGTAGGATGTCTAACTTGATTATAGTTGTAGCACTTGCCTATGAAGGTGCTTGACCCTCTACCATGGCCTCCAAACCTACCTCTACTATTTGATCTCCTTCCTCTAAAGCTACATCTTTCACTTGACTCTCCTCTTGGTTCATGGTTATCCTTGTTGATGTCATTTATTTCTCCTTGCTGCTTTTGTCCTCTTCCACCAAAGTTTCTTCTTCCTCTGAATTTCTTTCCTCTACCCATTCCATTTTGTTCTTGTTTCCTCTTGATCTTCTCCTCAGGTCTTACTGCCAACTGGAAGCATTCTTCCACATTCCTGGGTGTAGTGAGACATAGTTCATCTTGGATATTAAACCTAATCCCATTCATGTATCTAGCAATCTTCTCAACTTCATCCTCATTATGGCTAGTTCTCATGCTAAGCTTATGAAACTCCTCTATGTAAGCCATTACATCCATCTCTTTCTGCTTCAAGTTCTGTAACCTTCTGAAGGTTTGAATGGCATAATATTTTGGAAGGAATTGACCCTTCACCTTGGACACCATCCAATCCCATGAATTAATTTTGGTTTTTCCTTGTCTTATTCTTTCTGACTGAACATAGTTCCACCATGTCAGTGCTGCTCCCTTCTACTTGGTCTTTGCTAGTTTGACTTTCTTCTCTTCAGGCATCTATTTGTACTCAAAGTAGTTATGTAACAAATCAATCTAGTCTAGTACCTCCTCACTATTCATCTTACCCTCATACATGGGCAACTCCATCTTGACATCAGTGCTTTCTCCTTTCACAATTTGCAGCATCTTCATAAACCTTTGTGCATCTAGATCCATCTCTATCTCACCGGATCCCTCTTGAGGGTCTACATTCTCACCCTCACACTCTTGGTCACTATCTTCCTCAATGACCCCACCTCTTCTTAGGTTTTCTTCAATGGCTACAACTCTGGTTAGGACTCCTTGAGATTCCTTCATCAATATCACTTCTTTAGTGAGGACTGGACTGTTCTTAGGAGGCATCTTGTACTCCTTCTTCTTCACTCTTTCCCAATCAGAACTTGGCTCTGATACCACTTGATGCAAGTACAGGGGAACACTTATCAAGTCTCACAAACATGAGTGACTGGTCTTGGAGGGAAGGACAACAAACTTGCACATCATGACACCTACAACCTCCATTCATGAGCATAACTTGGTTTGGATGTATGAGATGATTGTCAAAACTTGAGGAGGGCATGAGACATGTTATTTTGAGCAATGTAAGCTTACCAAACTCATAAGTTATCCTATAAAGTTGTCCTTCCAATCGTTCATTCACAAATGACCTATTTTCCTTATAGCCCTAGAAATGCGGTTTAGAGGGCTTAACTCCAAAACTTTCCAAACAACTCCCAAAAATATTTATCTTTTTAGATACCCATTAAGGCTCTCTATAACATACTTGACATGAAGGGTACATTGTTTTGGAACATAAGCCTCTAAAAGTGACTGTACCTGTTGTTCCAAGGGGCAATTAGCCCTAGGTTTACAAAGAAAGTACCCTACCAAGATGACCCGGAACTTCCTAACCAATTATAGAACTTAGTATGGATTGAAAATGGATGGATTCAATAGGTTTTGGACCTCCATGGGAATTTGAAACTAGTTTTCCAACTATATCTTCCTCTAGCTATCACCAATGGCTTAATACATAGAGATATCAAGCCAAATCTTCCTCAAATCTTATCTTGGACTGCTCCCCTGCACCTGCACACAAAACCCATTGTATAATGTACCTATACAGACCCAGTAAATCCATTTTGGGGCTCTAACTCAATGATTTAGGTCAAAACCCCATCAAACTCCTAAAACCCTACCAAACCCTCCTAGAAACAACAATTTTGGGACAGCATTTTGTTCTTCTTTTTCCTGCAATTTCGAGACACCAAAATAGACTCAAATGAAATTTTAAACATGAATTTACACCATCAAAAATTTTAGACACCTTGAAAAGGCTGTACAGCCAAGTACCACGGCCTGGAACAGCAATTTACACGGCAAAAAGCAGCAAACAGTCCTTCTCTATTAATTTTTCTCTTCAAACTTCAATAAACTATTTTCCACGACCTGTAGGGGATAAATACAATCCAAAATCATCACTATATTTCATGCAAGATTCTTCTCCTATCAAAAAGGCAAAAAGGCTCACTAATTTCACTAATTTTAGCCTCAAGACTGTTTTTTCCAAACATAGCACATGCTATTTGGAGTTCCACTACTAGTTGACTTCTAGAATAGAGGGAGTGGTTTCTAAAATAGAGAGAGTGGTCTGAATAAGACCTTATTACAATAATAAACTAATACATGACTCCACCTATGCTCATAATGAGCATAAAATCCAAAATTTAAGGCTCCTAGTGAGCATACAAGTCAAAATTAACTATGGTGGTCTCTGCACCACTCTACCATCATTCTTCATATTATCTTATGAATCACCATCCTTTCTTCCCATTCCTTAAGACATCATACCATGACACACATCCCTTCCTCCATTACATCCTCCCTAACCCTTTCCCAACATTGATAGCCCACTACCCATGCCACCTCATTTTCATAACACATTTGACCATAACATTGCCACAATAATCATCACTCATCCTGACACCATCCTCCACCATGTGACATTTATCTAACACATATTCCCAATTATAATTATATCTACACAAAACTCAAGGTGTTGTAAGTACAATTAGAAGACCTCAACAATGTTTAAACGATAGGCATTAAATTAGGCACAACTAGGCACTAAATTAGGGGCACTTTGCACTGCCTTTTGCGCCCCAAAGAGATTACATTATAGGTTTAAAGTCAGCGCTAAATTTGGTTTTAACTACGCTAACTATAGCACTGACTAATGAATCAAAAAAAAATTGAAATTTCCCGCCAAGCGCAGGGTGAAGGCAATAGGTGACAAGTGCAGGAAGAGGAGGATCGGTGTTAGGGCATCCCTTATGGGCAGCAGAAAGTGCGAGGCAGCAATAGGGGCAATCATGGCCGGAAGAGAGGCGGTCGTGGTGGTGCCAGAGCAAGGGTCTCGAATCCCTGCTCCTCCATCTGAATGCCATCACCGGACATGGTCTCGAATCCCTCCTCCTCTGTCTGAATGCCTCCACCAATCCTATCTCTTGCATCGTCTACGATTCCTTCCTTCCCTAGGTTTCAAAAATTGTAGTCAAGCTTAGTGTTCCCTACACCTTCTTCTGGACACAATCTGCCACATTTTTCTCTCTTTATTACTAGTACAAGAACCGTTAGAATCTCATTTCAACAAATTTCTCTTATTAGGTTTGTGCCAATCGCATTATTCATTAATTATGTAATAATCAATTTCTTCTTATTTGTGTGCAAATAGTTGAGAGGTGGGATAGGGAATGAAATTTGCCAAAGACCTTCGATGCTTTGTGTCTTGGCCAATTTAATATTGTGGATTTACCTTCGACATTTTACCCTGACCAAGATCTCAAGTTCAAAGGATTGCTCGAGTTCTTCGGAGATCTAGACTCTGTAATCAATGCTTCTTGGGTGCTCGTTAATTCCTTCGATGAGCTGGAACACAGTGTGCTCGAGTATTTGAGTAGATTAGTGAGAGTGCCCATTTTAATAGTAGGCCCCTACATACCCTCAACTTTTCTAGAGGGAAGAAACCCTGAGGAATAGATGGTCGAGGAAGCAAAGAGGGGGTCACCCCTTGCACTTCTCAAATAGAAGGCAAAATCATTCCAGGATCCTGCAGAACAATCAACACAAACCAAGTGATTGGAGGAGAAATGGAAATCAGGCTTCTGGTGTGTGGGTGCCCAAAAACAACTTGCAAAGCGGTAAACCCTACTCTCCACCAGATAGGAGAAGCAGAATAATGAAACTCGCCACTAGTTATATACAGCCATGGAGGGATTACCAGAAAGAGTTTGGGCTATTTACAAAATGGATTGGTCAGGAGGCATAAAAAAAGACATGTTTGAAATTCTCTCATAGACATGTTTGAAATGATCTCATAGACATGATATGTCTGAGTTATCAAGTTCCTTTAGACAGATTAGTGTTACCTTGAATCCTAGCAAAAGGAAATAATCATTGTTTTAAAATTTTCCCCAGTGTGTGGATTAAATATGTTAGGTCATTATTGTTTCAAAGCTTCTTTTTGTGTACTAATTGTTGCAAAATTACAAACAGAGTTCTTATATTCCCTTACATTGCTAATTGTATTGATCAGTATTTTATACATCACAAGAATTTTTTACTCATTGTATAATCGTATTTTATTTTTTGAGTGTTTTTGTCTTCTTTTGTTTAATAATTAGTGTTTTTTTCTCCTATCAATCAAAATGTTTAGGAGATTTTCTAGATTATTTATGTAACTTATAAGACATTTTTTGAGCATGAGGGCAAATCAAAGCAAAGGACAAATACTATTGTTTTGTGCATCAAGATTCAAGATCCTATAAGTGAAGAAGACCTGGCAAGTAGAAATGTGATTAAAACCTCATCCATGCAACTGAAGTTTAAGATCTTAGTCACTAGCAGACTCCAGTATACCTGCACCTTCAAATGAATATATTTATATAATATAGTTGTACACTTATTCATTTATTCATGTACCTTGATTTGAGACATTGAACATCATTCATTTGGTGGTTTCCATTATTACATTGTGTTGAAGAATCGAAATGCCTCGAAGAACATGGCGATAGTTCATATTTGCAAAGTCTTTCTAGAGTTTGAGGGGGCACAGTGTCATGTCTTGTTCATGAAAATGTGGTTATCAATAGTTTGGTATGTATGCAAAATAGATTGTGCTCCATTTCTATTTGATAGTTCTTCCTCCTAGAATAGGGAACTTCTTGAGGAGTTGAAGGAGAAGGCAACTTGGTTAGAGATTCTGAAAGATGAAGCTCTCTGTGTTGAGTGTCTTCATAACTATGTGAATCTACAGAGTCTTTTCCATGACCATCATGATCAGAGTGCCCTATCCCCTCAAGTGGCCATTACAGGATTGGATTTGGACTCGTCTAAGTCCCCTCATGTAGTAGGCCATGTAGTCTCGGTGTCTCCTCCAAATTTGAGCCTGCTCCATCTGACTGCAGTTAAGATGTGTAGTGGCATACTAGTTGACATTAGTGAGGTCATAAACTTTTCTCCCATTTCTACTTATTATATAAGAGATGTGTAGACAAAAGTAAAAGGTGTATCTTACAAGGTACATGCAATGAGAAGTTGTAAGATCAAAGTGATCACAGAAAGGGTATCAGAAAGCCTAAATGACATAAAAGTTCAACTTTCAGTAGACATTAGAAGTTGATCATATATATTGATTTCAAGCAATTACTGCGTCCATTAGATCTGTTTCATTTGGAAGTTATTATTTGTGTAATTTAAAGGCAGAGTAAAGGAAACATATCTAGGAATTAAAGACTAACTCATCAACTTCATTCTTTTTAGATGTGTTAGTAAGTTAGAAAGCTTACATCTGGCAAGGTGTTACTATTTAAAATTAATAAAATTGGTACTTTGGGGAGCACTGAACATTGCAAATGACAAATAGTTGAGAATGTTTCAAGTACAAGAAGGTTTAAGTAGTTCTTTTGAGGTATTGATAATGACAAGTGTTGCAGCTAACTGATACATGTGGAGTTTTCACTGGCTCTGTGCTCTATAAAATTTGATTATGATCCCATCTTCAATTCTCTATTTATACCTGGATGCTATTTGATGTCAGCGTTTGTTGCAGCCTTGGAGAGAAGATTACCACTTTAGTAATGCAAGTCCATTCTCATAGATGATTGAATTTAGTTCACCTTCAATCAATTGCTTTTAATGTCTTTATCAAAAATTGAGTACCTTTGGCTTTTGATGTAACTCATGAACAATCAACAATGCTGTTGTTTATTATTTTTATGTCATTTTTTCATGTTTTTTGCAGAAGGTACTAGTGCATCTATAAATGCTAGCCTCAATCTGAAGTGAAAAATGGGATGATTCATTACATTCCAGATAGTCCAACTTGTCATTCCATCATTCACAATAAGTTGTCATTCTATCCTTCATGTTGCTGAAGTAGCCCCAAATTTAAGATAGAGAAAGAAAAAAGTCACTACCAAAACTTCTAAGATACTGCTTATAAAGCTAAGAAGGAATTATTTGTGGGGAAATAAATTACAAAGGTTGGCATGGATCAACTTATAAAGTAAAGACTAAAGAAATGTTATTTTCTTAGCTGTCAGATAGAGGCATTAATAGAGATAATATGAACATATGATATATCTCTTGATTTCCTGAGCATTTCTCAATAAAGATTTTCTTCTCATCCTTCCTAATTTGTAGCTACCTACATGGATATATGTTACCAAATATCCATTATTCATTTCTATGACCAAGAGCTCAATCGATGAAGTGGATAAATGACTAATGTAATGGCGAAAATTTTTTTGTTTATTCATTGTTTATTGTTCCACCATTTGGGGACTCTTACAAGTACCAACCTAGTCAAATCAGCCACTTCTGGAAGTCACTTGTGACACCTGAGGTACTTCTGGGAGGTCCCATTGGTTCTCAACTTTATTACCTTACTGATTACCATTTTTCATTTTTTTGTATTGGTTACCTCTTTTTTTTCAGAATTTCTATTACACCTTAATTTCTAAGGTCTTTGAAGTCCTATAAAATCAAAATCATCTTGATCGATTAAATGAGCTGCTTATAGAGGATTCCAATCCTTAAGTTTTATTGTTCCCAGTGAAGGATCTAATTGTTCTTTTGTATCTTGAGCTATTGAGTTCATGATTGACATTAGTGAATCACCTTATTCATTTTGTGATATTCATAGATTTTTAGCCTAGTTTGGGAATTAACTCCATTTCCTCTTTTTCTAGAGTTGGAGATCCTGTTCCTAGAGCAACATTATTACTGCAAGAGGCATCTGACACCATCAAAGTTTTTCTTTTTGCTACTGTCAAATAGCAAAAGTCTGCAAAAATTGTGATAACTCACAAGTAATTGGCACTTGGTAGGTTTAGTGAACCAATCTGAAATGGATTGTTGATTATCCACTGTACTCAAACATGAATCCCAAGTAAAACTAGCAAAAAGCCACAATTTTATCAAAAATTATGATTTAATTATGATTTTATCAAAAATCATAATTAAATCCCAATTTTATCTACAAATTTGCAATTTAATCATGATTTGACATGAAAGAAAAAAAGTTTTTTTCTTTTTTTTTTTGTGAAATTTTCAGTATTTTTAATTCCTTGATTTTCCCCATTTTTTCTTGATTAAATTCTGATTAATTGAAAATTCTTTATCTTTTGGTGAGCTGAGTCAATCCCTAGAAAGATTTTTGCTACTATGGTGTCTTTAACTATAAGAGAAGTCAAACCCATGTATTTTGGCTAGCTAGTAATTGGTATTCTTGCAAATTGATGAGAATACTATAGTTTGAAATGCTCTCATAGACGTGTATGCAAAATATGGAATCATAGACAAAAAACATGAATTGTTTGATAGAATTCCTCAAAGAGATGTCATCTCATAGAATGCAATGATTGCAGGATATGTACAAAATGTATTTTGCAAGGACGCTCTCAAAATCTTTGAATTAATTAAGGACTCTGGAACATATCCCAACATTGTAATCTTTGCTTGTATTCTAGGTGCATGTAGCCATGCAGGTTTAGTGGATGAGAGTTGTACATACTTCAATCACATTTGTAACCCTTATTGCATTACACCTATAGTTGATCATTATGTGTGCATGGTTGACCTCCTTGCTCGTGCTGGCTATCTTGAAGACACCCTAAACTTTATCATTGAGATACCTATTAAATCTATTGAAAAGGCATGTGAACTATTTGACAAAATCCCTGAAAGAAATGTGGTCTAATAGACTACAATGATTGCATGATATGCACAAAATGGATTTGTTGAAAAGGCTTTAGAAATTTTAAAACAAATGCAATTGGATGGTGTAAAGCCAAATTCCACAACCTTTGCTAGCATCCTCCCTGCTTGTTCAAAATGGGAGCTTTGGAATAGGGTATGGACATCCATCAAAACATAAAGAATAGAGGAATTTTGTCAAATTTTGTAGTTGCAACTGCCCTGTTAGACATGTATGAAAAATGTGGAAGCATAGACAAGGCACGTGAACTGTTTGACAGAATGCCTCAAAGAAATGTGGTCTCATGGACTACAATGACTACAGGATATGCACAAAATGGATTTGTTGAAAAGGCTTTAGAAATTTTAAAGCAAATGCAATTGGCTGGTGTAAAGCCAAATTCCACAACCTTTACCAACATCCTCCATGCCTGTGTCAAAATGGGAACTTTGGAATAGGGTATGGACATCCATCAATACATAAAGGATGGAGTAATTTTGTCAGATGTTTTAGTTGCAACTGCCTTGTTAGACATGTATGCAAAATGTGGAAGCATAGACAAGGCACGTGAACTATTTGATAGAATGCCTCAAAGAAATGTGGTCTCATGGACTGCAATGATTGCAAGATATGCACAAAATGGATTTCTTGAAAAGGCTTTAGAAATTTTAAAGCAAATGTAATTGGCTGGTGTAAAGCCAAATTCCACAACCTTTGCCAACATCCTCCCTGCCTGTGTCAAATGGGAGCTTTGGAATAGGGTATGGACATCCATCAAAACATAAAGGATAGAGGAATTTTGTCAAATGTTGTAGTTGCAACTGCTCTGTTAGACATGTATGCAAAATGTGGAAGCATAGACAAGGTACATGAACTATTTGATAGAATGCCTCAAAGAAATGTGGTCTCATGGATTGCAATAATTGTAGGATATGCACAAAATAGATTTGTTGAAAAGGCTTTAGAAATTTTAAAGCAAATGGAATTGGTTTTTGTAAAGTTGGAAACATGAAAGAAAATAAATGCAAAGTCTTTCCTATTTTAACTGGTGGCATCATGGTAGGGGGATTCTTGTGAGATATTATAGTTTGAAATGCTCTCATTGACATGTATGCAAAATATGGAATCATAGACAAAAAACTAAATTCTTTGACAGAATTCCTCAAGGAGATGTCATCTCATGGAATGCAATGATTTAAAAATATGCACAAAATGGATTTTGCAAGGACACTCTCAAAATCTTTGAATTAATTAAGCACTCTGGAACATATCCTAACATTGTAAGCTTTGCTTGTATCCTATGTGCATGTAGCCATGCAAGTTTAGTGGATGAGAGCTGTACATACTTCAATCACATTTGTAACCCTTATTGCATTACACCTACAGTTGATCATTATGTGTGCATGGTTGACCTCATTGCCGATGCTAGCTATCTTGAAGACACCCTAAACTTTATCATTGAGATACCTATTAAATTTGTGTTGGTTGTATGGATGTGTTTTCTTGGTTCCTGTAGATCACATATGAATATAGACTTAGGAGTATTTACAAAAATACTGCTTTTTGATTTGGATCCTAAAAATACTACACAACTTATGTTCTTCTCTCAAACATCTATCCACAAGTGGGTAGGTGTGGTGAGGTAAGGAGATTGACGAAAGATAGAGGAATTAAAAAAATCCCTAGATATAGTTGGGTTGAAGGGTGTAAAATGGTACATGTTTTTTGTGTAGGAGACAGATCACATCCATAGACAAAGGACACCTATGCAAAGTTGGAGAAATTGGCTTGGAAGATGAAGGCGGCAAGGTATTTTCCAGATTCAAGAATTTACTTAATGATGTGGAAGGATGGGAAAAAGAATTATTTCTCTACCACCATGGTGAAAAGTTGGCAATTGCATTTGGTTTGTTAAACATGCCCCATGGAACAACTATTAGAGTTGTTAAGAACCTTCAAGTATGTGCTCATTGCCACACTGCAACAAAATTGGATGAAGAAAATGAAAATTTAAATGAAGAATTGGATAAGAACAGAGAACTAGAAACTTTTATTTCTAAGTTCAATTTTGTTTCATCATTTCATCTCCCTTCAGATGTTAAGTAAAATGAAGAGGCTTGGTTATGTCAGGAGAAATATTCTAGCCCTTTGATGCAGGAAGCTATTGAAGCAAAAGGTATCGAACCAGCTACTGGAACCTCAAGTCAAAGGTAGTATAGGGCACTGTGACAACCTCCATATACACCATGTCCTAGTTTAGAACTTCAAATACATTTCCCAGGTATTAAAACCTATCCCTTAGATTTTCTATGGGATAATGGAGTTGATCTCAATGTTGCTAGATATAACTATTTCCCAACTAACCAATGGATCAATGGTATTACAAATTTTTTTTGGCAATGGTATGCAAGCTTCTAATCTTATTTACAAAGCTCCTATTCAGGTTTCTAATGGTCACATTGAAGAACTTGCTTTTATCCATTATGAAATTGATGGATGTGATGGAGTAATTGGTAGAGAAGCCATGAAAAATTGGGAACCTATTATGATTACTAGAGAAACTATAACTCTCATGAATAAATATCAGGTTCCTAGGTTGCAAACAGAATTTGCATACACTAGTCAATCGCCTCTAGAAAAAAGAAAGAAAGACAATATAGTATGGTTGGCGAAACAAATTAATGTTGCCAAATCAAGCTTAGAAGAATTGAAACAATAGTTTACAGAAACCGTTATGACAAAAGATCTGAACAAACATCAAAGAAATTTGAGCTGTAATCTTTTACTAAAAAAAGACATTGTAGGAAATGACATTCTACCTAGAGCCAAGGCTAATTATTTCCTCATGAGTCCCAAGGAAATACAAATGTGTAAAATTAAAATTGAAGGCTTGTTGAACCAAGGAATTATTCAGAATTCTAGTTCTTCTTTCTCTTGTCATGCCATGTATGTTCCTAAGTTTGACCAGAATGGTAAAGAGCTCCTTGAGAAAAGGCCAGTAGTCAATTATAAACCTTTAAATGAATGTCTACAAGATCTTCATCATCCTCTTCCCAGTAAGGATCACATTTGGCAAAGTATTCAAGGGAGTAATATGTATTCCAAATTTGATCTCACCAAAGGATTTTGGCAGATCTCTCTCAAGCCTACTGATTACTATATAAATGCCTTCTCAATTCCATAATGTCTGTATGAATGGAAAGTTTTACCATTTGGAATAAAGACAGCTCCATCAATTGTTCAGCCACATATGGATATCATTTTTCAGCAATATTCCAAGTTTATTATTCCATATATTGATGATATCCTTATTTTTAGTCAAACTCTAGGAAGTCATATAGAACATTTACAGTAGTTCCTTCAAGTTTGTCAACAAAATGGCTTGGTTGTGAATCCCTCTAACAGTGAGTTTGCTCAAACGATCATAGTCTTCATTGGTATTAAACTTCTTCCAAGAGGGAAAATGGAGGCCCCGGAACATGTCTTATCTAGAATTCAAAATCTCCAAGTTACCAATCTAAAGGAATTACAAAGGTTTTTGGGTTTGGTAAATTATATTGCAGGATTCTATTCCAATATTGCTCAGGATCACCTTGTACTAAATGAATTACTACAAAAAAATTCACCTCCATGGTCCTCCAAACATGATGCTTGTATAGCTCGGATTAAGGCCAAATGTGCTTCTCTACTTGCTCTATGTCTCCTAGGTAATGGGGTTAAAATTATTGAAATAGATACCAGCGAAGCTACATGGGCTAGAGTTCTAAAAGAAAAAATATCACAAGGCCAAGAAGAAATTGTCAGATATGCATCTGGTAGCTTCAAAAATAGTGAATTAAACTACCATAGCACACATAAGGAAATTCTTGCAGTAGTTAATTCATTAAAATCCTTCTATATGTTTGTTGCAGATAACAAATTCCTAGTTCGAAGTGATTTGCAAATCTCCATAGATTTTTGAAGGAGTCCAAAAATAAGGTCATCCGAGGAAGATTACTTTGATGGGCATAATTTCTTGATACTTTTGATTTTGAGATTGAGCATTTGCCAGGAGAGGAAAATATTTTTACAAATTTTTGATCTAGAGAAGGTCATTATTCTCCTTCAAGTAAAATTAGAGTCATGAGAATTAGAGAAGAACGGTGGTATGAAGAATGTTGTCCTAAATTTAGTAACAATCCCTATAATAGGAGGGATTGAAGGAATTTTGATTTGGCCAATGACTACTTGTATGATCGACAGCGCATGATACTTGCAAAACAAGCACTGTCTACCCCAGGAATATGGAATCCAGAGAGAAGTTATTGTGAGATGTGAACCCTTTCCATCATTTTTAAATAGGGACAATGTTCTTGTGGAGATTATGAAGCAATCTAAAAAATAGGTTTACACTATAATAATGTGCACCGTGTTAGATTTCCTACTGGTGGGTGTAAATCCCAACTCCTCAACCTTTGCCAGCATCATCCTTGCCTATGCACAAATTGAAGCTTTGGATGAGGATATGGACATCCATCAAAGCATAATTGGAAGTGGATTTTTGTCAAATATCTAGTTGCAAGTGCCACTTCTAATCATGAAAGCCTTCACGAAGGCTTATGTACAAAATTCAATAAAGAAGAATAGAATTTATGCACAAATTCTCTCGTGAATGATTTCAAATTGTAATCAATTTCTTTGTAGCTTATAATGTGTGGATAAGAATTGATGTTCCTTGCAGTTTCCTATGCCATTAATTAAAAGGAATCTAGATCTACACATTCATCTTAGATGCATTTGTACAGTCGAAGCATGTTGTTTTAAATCCTTACACAAGTTTTCCATGGGTTAAACTATGATAACATGTCTCCTAGAAACATAATGGTAATCCTCTCAAGGGGTTCTTAAATATCACCAATCTAGGTTAATTTATGCTAAGTTGTGTGCATAAAATAGATTACATCCCTCAAAGAAATGTGGTCTCATGGACTGCAACGATTGCACAATATGCACAAAATGGATTTGTTGATAAGGCATTAAAAACTTTCAAGAAAATGTAATTGAATATACATATACAGAGAGAGATTGAGAGATGTATGTGGAAGCATAGACAAGGCATGTGAACTGTTTGACAAAATCCTTGAAAGAAATGTGGTTTAATAGACTACAATGATTGCATGATATGCACAAAATGGATTTGTTGAAAAGGCTTAGAAAATTTCATGCAAATGAAATTGGCAAGTATAAAGCCAGATTCCACAACCTTTTCCAACATCATATCTGCCTATATCAAAATGGTAAGCTTTGAAATAGGGTATGGACATCCATCAAGGCATAATAGAAGGCAGATTTTTTTCAAATATTATAGTTGGAAATGCTCTGATAGACATATATGAAAAATGTGGAAGCACAGACAAGGCACACAAACTGTTTGACAAAATGCATCAAAGAGATGTCATCTCATGGAATGCAATGATTGCAGGATTGCACAAAATGGATTTGTTGAACAAGCTTTAGAAACTTTCAAGCAAATGTAATTGTCAGTTGTAAATCCAAATTCCGCAACCTTTGCCGGCATCCTCCCTGCCTATGCCCAAATAGGAGCTTTGGAACAGGGTATGGACATCCTTCAAAGCATAATGGTAGGGGGATTCTTGTGAGATATTATAGTATTAAATATTTTCATAGACATGTATGATAAATATGGAATCATAAACAAAAAATGTAAATTCTTTGATAGAATTCCTCAAAGAGATGTCATCTCATGGAATGCAATGATTGCAAGATTTGCACAAAATGGATTTTGTAAAGACACTCTCAAAATATTTGAATTAATTAAGCACTCTAGAACATATCCTAACATTGTAATTTTTGCTTGTATTCTAGGTGCATGCAGCCATGTAGGTTTCGTGGATGAGAGTTATACATACTTCAATCACATTTGTAACCCTTATTACATTACACCTACAGTTGATCATTATGTGTGCATGTTTGACCTCCTTTCCCATGCTAGCCATCTTGAAGACACCCTAAACTTTATATTTCTTTCTAAATCCCCAAATTTTCCCTATTCCCACTCACATTGAAGATCTGTGAGCGGGAATAGGGCTAACATTTTTTGTTTCTAAAATCGATCGAATAAAGCCATATTGCTAACTTCATTTTTTTTTTCAAACAAAATAGACCTTTATCTTAAGGTTACTCATGAACCTTAAGATAAATAATTATTGAAAAAATAATGTGCATTCCTTAATGACATGTAAGAGAATTTAATCAACTGCTACTTAAAAACTCTTTAATGTTTCTATCTAATGCAGGTTATTACATTAATAGTGAAAAAGAACATACATGGACCAAGCAATTTGTGGCACTTAAGGTTATGTAATATAATTTACAATTGATAGTTAAATTGTATAATAAATTTTTTTATGATCTTTACTAACATTTATTAGAATTGTTGCATGTTTTACATCATCGGAATGACATATTAGCTGTAACTTTTTTGAAATTTTATTATGGTATGTGCACTTTGATATGATGTAATATGATTATGGTTTCATTTCATATGTTGTCATATTAGATATATAATAGAAAAATAAATTATTGCATGAAATAAACAATAACTTTTCATTTTAAATGTTTTTTTTTACAGAACACGGGTCTTCCACAAGATCAAGATGATCCTCATGATATAGATCCAAATTATGTTGGTTCTGGTACAGATCACATGGCGAAGGATGGTGATGACACAGATATAGAAGACACTGAAGCTAATGATGATGATGATGATCATGATGATGATGATCATGATGGTGATGATGATGATGAGGTAGTAGCTAGTGACATTCATGATCATATAGACTGCATCATGGATCATTGTTGATATATCATTATAATGCATCTTTTCATGGTTACTATCATATGTATCATTTTCACGGCCTGCAGTACCATGTTATTGAGTTGTATCATTTTAACGTGTATCATTTTGACTTATATCATTTGGACATGTATCATCTTGACTTGTATCATTTTGAGTTACATAATTTATCATTTTTACTTATATCATTTGTACATGTATCATTTTGACATGTTATTGATCTACTGGCATATTTGACTTTCACTTGTTTTATTTATATATGATGATGATCTTATCAGTATTGACTTGTCAATTATATATATTGAAAGTGGTCGATGATTTTTGGATGGATATTTAATACGTATGATGATTTTAATTTACTGCTCAGGATGGATGTTGTCAAATTCAATTAAATTATAGATATTTGACTCACTTTTTTAAATTAAAGATGATGATCATGTTATAATAATTATCTTGTTATTTAATTATATAAGTTAAATAATTAAATTACTTACTCTATAATCATATGAGTTATTTAAGAGGCATGATATATTTAACTAATTAAATTGAAATAAAACATATTAAGTTAAAAAATATAAGAAAAACAAGAAGCAACAATGGAAAGCAAACTAGAAGCAATCTTGGAAGTAAAACTTGGCGTTATCTAAGAAGCAAAAACATAAACAATTTAGGTAGCAAACAAAGAAGTAATAATGGAAGCAATTTTAGAAGCAACAAAAGATGCAATAATGGAAGCCATATTAGAAGCAGCAAAAGATGCAAAAATGGAAGCAAAGCTAGATGCAACAAGTGACATTATATCAGAAGCATAATTGGAAGCAAAACTGGAAGTAAAAATGGAAGCAAAACTAGAAGCAAAATTGGAAGCAAAATCAGAAGCAAACCTAGAAGAAAAACTGGAAGCAAACCTGAAAGCCATACAAGAAGCAAAAGTAGAAGCAAAAATAGAAGCCAAACTAGAAGCAAAAAAATCTAGTGCTAAATCCAGCACCAAAGTGAAATGCATTTTAGCACCGAGTTTTGCTATGGCAAAAGTGTCCAATTCATGAACTCAAATGCACTAAAATCTGGCACTATTTTAGGCACTAATTGTCTATTTTGTTGTAGTGATAACTGTGTAAAATTTCCTTTGAATGGACAAGTGATTATTATTCCTTGCAATAAGTATAAACCTTTGGTTACAAGACAACATTTTACATTGGATTACTTTTGGGAAAGATCTGAAGTGGAACCAGAGCCACGGATAGATTTTAACTTCTTGAGCTATAAAAACTACAAAACAAAACTATTACATCAAGTGGTTAGTCCTTCTATTCAAGAAACAACAAGAGATGGACAACCCACATTTGAAGAGAATCCTAGACCGAAAGGAAATGGACCCTATGCTAAGGTTCCTCCCCCGCCATCCTTACAAGGATCGGGAGGTAGTCATTGACAACAAAACATTCCACCTAGACAAATGAGATATGAACCTAGTGCTTCCTCCTCTAAAACACAAAAACCTATGGAAGAGAAAAACATTATCTTACAAGAAATAAGTGGTAAGATAAAAAGAAATAGACAAGCAAGAGAAAGGAGGAGGAGATGACAAGCTTATGCACAACGAATTGCAACTCAACAAGAAAACATCTCATCTAACATTGAATCAAACCAAGAAGATCTTAAGAATGGACAACTTAAAGAAAATAATAAGAGTTGGGCTATGGTACCTTATGTCCCACTTTCCTCCAACATTCAGGAGTGGGAAGATGATGGTGATTTGCTTGATGACAACCATTAGTTAGGTTGTCCCTACAGGTAAGTATTTCTAACCCTTTATCTCTCATGATGTGTTTCCCCCATGATGTGTTATGTGTTGTTTAGGCCTCCTGGGATGACCCTTGACTCTCTTGTAAGGTCCAAGATACCAGGAGACTGCCTCTGTTGTGACCCTTCTTCTATTTGTATCATCATTCTTCTATATTGCTTCTCCTCTATTTTCACTATTGTGTGTTGTGTCTTATGGACATAGCGTTGTGGTTGGTGACTTGGGGGCACCCTCCTACGTGACTGTCCCTAAGGCACTTGTTTCTCCTCTCTTGATTTATTGTTTCCCTTCCTCTAGTGTTTCTATCTAGCGGGTGGATGACGAAAATCGAATTTTACTAATGCGGACCTAGTGTCCCTTTAGCGAGAAATCAAAAAATGGACCAAGTCCATACATGACAATGGATCTAATATATATTATCTGATGCTTATCTAGTAGAATCACTCCATGTGATCTTGATGTTGTCTTATCGCACTTACAAACCATAACAATACTATTTCTTCGTGCACTTTGTTTGTCTTTGAATCTTGCCTTAGTTGCACTCAGTTTTAAGATTTTTGTGTTATAGCCCCACGGTTATACTTGGTCTCTAAATTTGTAGTATAACCTTAGCTCCTTGTGTGAATGATCATATGCATTGTTGTTTATCATGATTATATGGACTCTAACACTTTTCTTGCAGGAATGTGTTTGTGGGAACATTTAGCGATCGAAAAGTACATGTCACCTCCGGGGGGCATGGACTTTGTAAGAGCTCGTGTTCCCTTGTTTTATTCCTACCTTAACGTTCTTGATATTCATACCTAATATCAACCACCTTAAGGTAGGGGCATATATAAGGTAAGCTATCTGTTTTAGATGTTAGCAATGTGTTTATTCTCAGATGCAGTCTTAAAGACTAGTGGCAATGAGTCCCTTTTACACTCTGAGATTTGTTTGAAATCAACTTGCAATCATTTAAGCCCTCTTTGGAGGTGTGATATCACATCCTTTTTATCTTAAGCCCTCTATGGAGGAGGGGATGGTGTATTTCTCATGGAGAGTGCACATCCTGTCATTTTTAAAAAGCCCTCTATGGAGGCAGGGAGCAATTCTGTGACTAACTCAACCCTTAAGCGTGTCTTCGACAATTGTTGTGGCAGAGCCCAATCGTCAGTGTGTGTCTGTAATGTACCTGAGATGGTGATGAACCTAGAAATAGGAACACTCCATCACTTGTCTATCCGATTTTCTTCGTGTCTTCTAAGTGTGTGTGTATTGTGTGTTTGTTCCCAAGCATAGTTTAAAGACTGGTGGTTATGAGTCCCTCCTATGCTTTGGGATTTGTATGGCATGTTTGATTTGTATGGTGTGCTTGATTTTTTTTGTGTGTCTATTGCCCCATATGTAGTCTTAAAGACTGGTGGTGATGAGTCCCTCCTACATTATGGGTGGTGTGTTTACTTTCCTTGTCCTTGCATTTGCATTTCATATGTATGAAAATGAAAAAGAAAAAGAAAATCATCACTGTCTTCACTGTATTCACTATGTTTTGCATGTCTTCAATGTTGTATTCTTCATGGTTTGTGTGACTGTAATTGTCTTCTCTATGTTTTGTGTGCTTGTTACTGTCTTCTTGGTGATTGGTGTGTCTTCTCCGTGCTTGGTGTGTTTGTTGTGTTTGTTGATCGTACTTTAATGCATGTATTGGCCTTGCATTTATACATACATTAAATTGGGGGCTAAAAGTTACGTTCGAAAATGTCCCTTTGGGGGCTTTTCCCTCTTAAGGTTTAGCTCCTGGGTCCTTTAGAATGCATTTAGAGCATCTTGCATAATTTTGATGACTCCCATGAGAAAACCCTAAAGTTTCATGGAAAATAGGACTCAGGGGGAGGACTTGGGCACATGCGCCCTAGTTCTACCCTATTTTAGGTTAGGACCAATTTCAAAGTGTCAGTTTATGACCGTTATTTAGGTCCTATGCTGACACGGTAAGTTTGAATTATGAAATTCTTAGCGGGAATGTTTGTAGTTGCATATATAAGCATGATTAGTGATTCATTTGTAAACTAGATGGAAACTAGATGGATATTTTGATTGACAAGCTTATGTTAAGGTGAATCAAGGCATTCATTGTGTGTTGCAGAGAAGAATTTGTGTTGTTCTTGTGTTTGTATTTGTAGATTTGGCATCCATCTCTTCATGGCATGAAGAGCATCTTCCTTCCATGAGATCTTCACTACAAGGTGATATCAGTTGTTTTTTCTATCATTTATCAATTGGATTTTGCCTCTATCCCACAAGGATACACACTCTTTAGCTGACAATGGTGTTCGAAAGACTTGAATGTCTCTCCGGGGTTTGACTAAGGCAAGCCTCTAAACACCACAACCCCCAACCCATTTTTTCATGATTGCAGGTTACATGTTGTGAAAGTAGAAAAAGTGGAGTTGCAGGAGAGTAGTGTAGACTATTGAAATTGTAGATCAGAGAAGAAAATAGGGACCTGGACTCAGGTGCTCGTTCATTAGTCCTTCGGATCCCGCAACAGGAAAATCTCTGGAATAGCAGGAACAGGTTGTAGACAAGATTCCTAGATCTCAACAAAAACTATGGCACTCGACTAGGGCGCCTGTTCATTAGTCCCTGACTTTTCCATTTTCCAAACTCTAAAATCTGGTACACATTTGATTTTCATTTGATATCTCTATGTGCGATCATTTTCTGTAATTTGTTTGTTTGTTCACGAATTCATATAATTAGGGTTTTGAGCATAATTGGGCTTAATTGAACAACAAAATCATACAATTCTAATCTTCCCCTATGTTCCAAGTGACAAGAAGCCTATAGTAGACATCCTACTCAGTTGAATGTCCTTGAATGTTTAGTGGTGAAAGGAGGATCAACATAAACCTTTACAAACAAACCCTCTTCATATTTTACCCAAAACAACTAGTCATCCAACATCTCAAGTTGTTGTAATCTCTTTTCTCTTGCCATGTCATCATCAATAACATCTCACAAGGAAACTCTAAATGAAGGAATCTCAAGTTCTAAGGGAATTACCATGTCAGTGCCATAAACAAGATTATACGGGGTAGTTCCAATAGCTGTATGAATACTTGTTCTATAAGCCCATAATGCGTAGGACAATTGAGTATGCTAGTCTTTATGATGTTTATTAATAGTTTCTCATAGGATTTGTCCTATAAATTTGTTTGAAGCTTCTACCTCACCATTTGATTGAGGATAATAAGGCATAGAGAAGCATTGTTGAATGTGATATTTTTCTAGAAATTTCCTCACATCCTTGTTCTTGAATGGCGTGCCATTGTCAGAGACCAAGGAAGAAGGTATACCAAATCAAGAGATTATGTTATCTTGGATAAAATGACAAATTACTTTAGTGGTCATG
The DNA here is from genome assembly GCA_027924645.1 of Cunninghamia lanceolata. NCBI lineage: Eukaryota > Viridiplantae > Streptophyta > Pinopsida > Cupressales > Cupressaceae > Cunninghamia > Cunninghamia lanceolata. The sequence goes on along the minus strand of BSBN01000815.1, from coordinate 9,757,326 downwards.
GATCATAAAGGAACAGCTTTGACCCACTTCGTGAAGTAATCGATAGTGGTGATAATAAATGTATGTCCTTGAGAAGAGGGTGGAGAGATTTTACCAATTAGATCCAACCCCCAAATAGAAAATGACTAGGGTGAAACTTGGGCATCAAGTTCCTGGGTGGGTACTTAGATTAAATGTTGATGTTGTTGACATTGCAGGCACTTCTTGATGTGAGAAAAGGAATCTTGTTCCATGTGTTGCCAATAATACCCCATACGTATGTTACCCTCCTTATTTATTTCTAGGTCTTGTGATTTTCATTGCCCATTCTCATGTTTCATCAAGTATTTGTCTAAGTCCAAAAGGTTCTATGTTACCCTTTGTTGCCTTTGAAAATCCTCAAGAATCATGTGTGCTAATGTTTTCCTAACTTATTCGCTAGTTTCCCAAAGTTACTAACTTTGTTGCGTGGTTCAGAAGTTATCGAACCTGCTGACTTCCTGACCGTGCACTGCATTGTTAAGTCTTTTCTCTTGGTGGTTGTCTTTGTAGTCGCCAAGTCAGAGGTTTCTGAAACTATGAAACCACTGACTTGAGGTTCTAAAGTTTCAAAAGATAAGAGGCTCTATGACATAGAGGTTATGGTCTAGTTCCCAAGGCTCATAATGATCATTTAACAATGGGTACTGCACATGAAGCGAATGTCTTTTTAGGATTTTTAGACAGCAAACAAATCTCAAGGTTTTTTTCTCAAGGCACACTCTTAACCCCATGTCAACTCAGCATTTAAAACATATCATGGCATCCCTCTGACGTACATATATGCGCCCAATGGCAGATTTTTCTCTAAGTTATGTAGTTGTCATTACTCTCATACTGTGCCATTCCTTTTTCAGTACTTAGCCATTTTCCTCTGTGCTTCCAGTGGTGATGAAATTCAAATATCAAGGAGCTCCTCATAACTCTGGTATTAAGAGCAGCTTGTCTGGCATAAGCGATACTAAGCTCGGCCATATTGATTTGGAAGATTTTTGGTCATATTTGTAGAAACAAGACAAATCACCTTTTGTAGAAAATATTTTGCAGAGTGGTTTGGTGCATGCAAGAGGTTTTCCCATCTCTGTACAAAGCGAGGACCTAGTTGTGGCTTGTGTGAGAAGGTACATTCCTAAGTCCCTTGAAATTAGAGCTAAGGATGGGTCAGTGGTAGGAAAGATGACCCTGAAACTATCACCCACGTATTAAGGATTCCAGAGAAGCAAGAATTTGAAGATATGTTCATTGCCATTGGAATGGAGTTCTTGTGAACATATGAAGATTGGTGCAAGAATTCTATCGCGCAGAACTGGGTAAAGTCTGAAAAGAGAGTCAAGAGGTTGCATATTACTACAACTCCAGGAAGCAAGAGCATCATTGTCATTATAACCAAGTATCAGGAATACAAGTTAAAAATGAAGGTGTGAGAGAAGATGACAGAGGATCAAGGTGGGGAAAGCATTAAAGACCCAAAGGAAGGTGAAGGGGTGGTAAATTATCTTTTATTTCTTGTATGCATTTCTTGATATTTGGCTCAAAGACATTTCTTAGACTTTATTATTTTAAAAACGGTTGTCTTCAAGAAACCATTCTCTTTTCTAAAGACAGTTATTATGTGGACATTATAAATACATTATGAGGGACATAGTAGGGATCTTCTTTTTGGTCAAACTTTGTTTTACTCATTAAGTTGATATCTTTGATATGTTTTGATTTCAGTTTTCTTCAATATAGAAATGAGAAATACCGTTGGGTGTTCGAGCAAATAGTCTTTGTGCTGTGATGTTTGAAATATCATTCTTCTTATGTTGAATGTGTTGCCATTGGTTATTGTTTAGGGTAAAATTGGATCTTGTTAATCTTTCGTTCTTTAGAAGTTTGAATCCTCCTTTCACCCTAACATTGAAGGATCTAGGGTCAAGTGGTGAGCATTATCATACCCTAGGTCACTTGCAAATGAGGGGAATCTTGGATTAGGGAATTAACTATCAATTTTTCCTTCACCGATGCTCAATTGGCCATTAAAACCCTAATTACACAAATACGACAACAAATTAATGAATTACAGAAAAAGCTCTTTCAGAAGGGAGTAAAATGCCAAATTACAGAATACTTGTTTTTGGGGTTCTGAAGCGGAATAGTCAGGGACACTGGAGTGGGCGCCCGAGTCTAAGGTACCTACTTTTTTGGGGAATCTGGACCTCCTTTGGACACTAATCATCCTTGTAACTTTTGTTTTCTAGAATCAGTCTATAGAGCACACTAGAGTGAGCACCCTAGTCCCAAAAGTGCTTCTTTGTCCATCTTTTCTTCATATCCTGAATCCCTGATGTCTTTCTAGCCTTCCTGCAACTCCACTTTCCCAGATACAACACCTATAACCTACAATCACAAGACTTGGTTTGGGGGTTGTGGTTTTTAGAGGTTTGCCTCAGTTAAACCCTAGAGGACACTTAAGTCTCTAAACACTATTGTCAAATAAAGAGGGCATGCCCTTGTGAGGCAGAGGCCAAAAACCAAAGGAATCAATGATAAAAATACAATGGTATGTCACCTTGTAGTGAAGCTTTCATGGAGGAAGATGCTCTTCATGCCATGAAGGAATTGATGCTCAAATCTGTAAATATCAATACACAAAACACACAAGTCTACTCTTGCAACACAATAAAAAGCCTTGAATCACCTTGAGAATGCCTAGAGCTCACAATAACAATTTAGTTTACAAATGAAGGCCTACATATGTTTATATATGCATCTACAAGCACTCCTGCCAAGATATTTGAAATTCAAACTTACCGTGTCAGCAAAGGGGCCCAATAACGGTCACTAACCGACACCCAGAAATTGAGGCTGCCCTAAAATAGGGCAAGACTAGGGTGCGGGTGCCCAAGTCGTCCCCCCTATTTTAGGTAGGGTACAGCTCAAGGGGTCCACCTAGGTCCTATTTGCCATAGGACTTAGGTCTCATTCCATCAGGGTGTTAAAATATGAACTAAAATGTCCTAAATGCATGCTAAAGACCCGAGAGCTAAACCTTATGAGGGAAAAGCCCCCAAGGGGACATTTTCTAACATTACAGTTATCTTATTTGTATTGAAAATTTTGATGTTCATTGAATTCATTGTTGTGAATGTTTATATTTGAATGAATATGTCATGGTGATGGAAATTTAAGTTCTTTTCTCAGTCAGCTATAATTCAGTGTTTGAAGTCTTTGAACTTCTTTATTTTCAGTTGTTATATAAGTGAGAATTTTCCTTTCAAAGCTTTCTAGTCAAAAGCATCACCTTTCCCTTTCTTTCTGGTTAAAAGCAACAAGTAGTTTGATTTATTGTATATCATTCGAATGTAGCTGCCACCTTGTAAAATAAGCAGAGAGTTGGTTATAAAACACCATTGTAACTGACTCAACTGTGGTTATATTTGTCATTGTTTGGGCGAGAGAATATAGAGTTGAATGACAAATCTATTAACCAGCAGATTTTTGGTGACTCTACTTGGGACACTATTGTTAGATATGCGTTGTGAGTTGCTTTAATGGTTCTTCAAAGATGTAATGCTCTAATCCTTCAACCTAACATGGATTGGCTTGTAGGTGATCATGAAGATATTGTTACTAGCCTAAGATTACTTGCCTGGCAACATAGAAGAACCAACTTGCAATATAACCAAGTTAATGAAGTGTTAGAAGAAGAAGAACTTGGGAAAATCATAAGAGATAACACCAGACATTTTGGTAACGCCCAAGAAATCATCTTTGTTGAGGCTTTAGTACCTGTACCATGAAGAGAAAGAGTCTATCCTGTTCAAGCACTTCCCAACAATAGATGTGGAAATCAAGCGGTTAATCAAAGAAACCAATTAAAAAATCAGCAAAATCTTCCATGAATTAATTAGTAAGTGAAGTTGGTGACTCTGTAATTTAAAGATTTCAATTGTTTAAATCTGGCTTCTAAAAGATACACTAGGGGAGATAGAAAGAAAGGGATTTGGGACAAAGATTTTGAATTAATAGAAGCTATAAATTTCTCCTCTTTCCCACTTAATTGAAAGGTTAATTCTATCAGCAAACCTACATCCCCTCCTAGTCAAAGCACTGTAAATACTTTAGTCACATCTTGTCAAGCCCTCCTTTTACATGGGGTTACTCTCCCTTTGCAAGTAAATTTTCCTATTCATAATCCACTCATTATAGCTCAGCCTCCACCTATCCCACGGGGAGCCACCATAGGTCCACTTAACTTAGGAGGCCAACTACCTGACCTACCCAAAGGCTCAGTGAAAATTATACCTAAGTTTAGAGGAGATGGAAAAGTTACTCCAGATGAACACATGTAGGCCTTCTTTAATTCTTCTTCTATCCTTGTCATGCAACATGAAGACGTTGCCATGAGACACTTTGTAGAATCTCTAAATGATGTTGTTGCCGATTGGTTCTACCATCTCCCAAATGGTTCTATTAATAACTAGGCCACTCTAAGGACCAAGTTCAAAAGTAGATTCAAGTCCGCAGAGAATGAGAAAGTCCTTGTCACTTAACTAGCCACTATAAAGAAAGAAATTCATGAACCAATGAGAGAATTTGTTGCTAAATTCAATAAGTTATACAATAGAATTCTTGAGAACATGAGGCTATAGATGACTTGTTGAAATGCTTATGTTGTCATATTTTCCCTAGCCCCAAAATATTCATGTTTCCCCCTCTTTCTATCAAAGAAATCTGATCTTAAATCCAATCTTAAATAGAAAGAGGAAGGTCTTAAATCCTACACTTCCCCATGTTGTGCCTTGCAAAATTTCCCAAAATCTCACCTAGAGAATCCTTGCCAAAAACCCAGAAAAACCCAGAAATCTTTTGTCCTCAAGTGCCTTCCATTGCAGATAATTCTCAATTCTATACTTAATCATTTTCATATGCATATACAATTGTATGTTTCATTGTATGTATATCGATTGTATCTCATATACAATCACATATACAATTGTATATACAAAGGGGAAGATGCAAAGTCAATATACAAGGAAAAGATAAAAGGGGCAGGATGCAAAAGTAAATCAGGTTATCTTTGTATATGCAATTCAATATACAAGCGTGTATACAAGGCAACATGCAAGGGTCAGATACAAAGGGTGGGGTCTACCAATTGTATGTATATGCGATTGTATCTTTGCATATACAAATCCTACATACAGGGGCATATACATTTCTGAGATACAATCCCGGACCTAAAAGAATGTACAATTTGGTTTATAAAGGCAGATGTGATTGTATGCATCTTTGTATGTATGTTCGCATTGTATGTTCGCATTGTATGTTTGCAGATACAAAGGGCAGATACAATGTTTGTAGGTACAATTGATTGTATGCAGTTTTGTTTGTATATTTCACATTGTATATGTGATATACAAAGGTTAGATACAACAGGAATATACAAGGCGGACCCGACTGGGAAATTAAATTTGGCAAACTCAGTGTTGGGGTCCACCATTGTATGTTGAAGTGCATGTATATGCCGATATGCAAAAAAGGAAAGGATATAAGCCCGGACCTGTTCTAAAGTTCCATTATGGTTAATAATCTCCTTGGAGTTCCACATTGTATGTATATGCAATTGTATCTCATATACAATCAGATATACAAAAGGTCACATAAAAGGATTTTGGCAAGACTTAGTGCATCGGCGACTCAATTTAAGGTTTTTCCGACGATCGATAAAGCATGCAAATGTTCAGTGATGGGTCTCAGTTTCAGCGCAGCAGCAAATTAGATGTTGACACATGGTAAAGGCAGGTGCAAAGGGGTGATACAAAAGTAAAGGCTCACTTTTGTATGTTGGCAATTGTATTGTATATACATTTGCATATACAAAAGGTGATTCTAAGGCCGATTAAAATGCCAATGCAAAAGCAAATACAATGAACATTTTAGCAAGACCTTTATATATTAGTATGACTCAGTTGAGGTCACCTCGATAACCTGATATATACAAAGGTTGTATATGCAGATGCAAAGCGATGTGCAGATGCAAGATGCAGTTGACCGCAGCTTTGACCGTGGATATCTTCCTCATTCTGGCGAATTTCAACATGCTTCAAAAGGCAAAAGTGCTTATTTTTGCCTCCTCTTTCATCTGGTGGGATTTTCAGGAGGATATTTTCACTTTCAAAATTTGATGTAAATCTACAGGCTCAGTCGACTAGATGTTTCAGCGACCGATTTGGCATATGCAGATACAGATATTTGTTGCATTTATGGGTGCAAGTCAATGATTCAGCAACTCACATTGAAGATTCAAAATATCTTCCATTTGCCCCTATTCTAGATATTTCACGCCATAACTTCTAGCAGGTCAGCATGTCCCTTCTGGCGCAGATATTTTCTAATGGAGCCCATGAGGCGAATTGATTGTAACCGACTTAGGTCAAAATGCAAAATGCTATATATGCATAAATGTGAGATGTACACCAGGAGGATGGTTTTATTTTGGAGCTATTATGTTGACATTTTTTTCAATAGTCAGACCTCTTAGTGTAATTGCAAGGTATGGGAATGCAACTCACTGTGCCCAAATCTGGCCTCTGCTATCTTCCTTTTATCCACCAATGAATGTGATTAGCTATGCTGGGTATACTTCTACTACTGAATATTCTATATTGTAATGGTTTTTGACCTTCATGATCAATATATGCATGATTTCTTGCCTCGCTTATGTCCTGATTTCTATGTTTTACTTGAAGTTATAATCTATTATGTGAGTAAAAATGGCTCCTCTATAGGTTAGATCTTCATATCGAAGCCTCAATCAGCCCTATAAGTCTATGTGAACTCCCTTCATGATTGAGATCATTGTTGTGTCTCTCTTCTAGAATCACTATTGCTCACTAAATCTGGTGTATCACCCCTTTCATTTCAATTTCCTTCTAACCCTTTTCCCCTGCAAGCATTAGCACTAGGTTTAGATATATTCTTCTAAGCATTAGGCTTAGAATGAGGAAGCCGACCTTCTCTAGAAGTCTGATCTCAATTCGCAAGGTCCCACACTTCGAGATCATTCCCATTGTGTCATTAGAATGCTTGGACTCTCTCCAAGCAGGGTGCAATTCTATGTGACAACAGCTTCTTTACCAACACCCTTCCACCAGATGTTAGTTTCACCATTAAGAGGGAAGGTGCAATTGATCTAGATGTAGCTCAGGAAAGAGCTATATCTATAGAAGATGATTTGATTATTGCTAGTAAATAGAAGAAGGAATTGCAGACTAGTAAACCTTCAGCTATGAATTCTACTGATCCAGTCATACAAAGGTTAGCTAATGATATCATCACACTAAAAAGGCAAATGCCAAAGGGACACTTTCAGTCACCATATCAAGACATACCAAGGAAAGATTTTGGCACACCAGGTGGTTATAACAAAACTTTGCCTTTGATTGGTCCTACTCAGAGATTGGCCATTGAAAATGGACCTTCTACCAGTAAGAGTAATATGATGTGTAATTTCCATCTGACTTCAGACCATGATGGATCTACCTGTCCAAAAATGGTCCGATTCATGTAAATGCTCTCCACCAATGAGCATGTTGAGGCACCATATGTAGAAGAACCTGCTCATCTCATGATGCTAGTGTAAACTTCTTTGAGTATGAGTCAGATGCGGATACAGGGGAAGATATGTACATAGAAATTGATCTTGATTGTGCAGTCTTTACAAGAGGACAACAAGCTCAAAAGGGCTCAGATTCCAAAGGCCAAGCAATGGTTCAAATTTTACTCCAAAGTACATTTTGTCAAGACAAGCTGCTTCTGGTTCCAAAAAGCTTAAAGATATTGTATCTAAGAATATATCTGCTGAGGTACCCTCTACTCCCTCTACTAATGCAATTGTTACTAGTTCCTTTGATATAATTGAGTCATGCAAAAATACCAAGACTCAAATCTCCCAAGCTGAATACCTTAGACTCAATCCATCTAAATTAGACCGGTTAGTGAGATACATCAAACAAGAGCCCTCCCCATCTTAGAGTAATGCCCATGTGTCTAGTAATGTTAAAATGCATGTTGAAGAGAAAGTTTTCTCAAATTCCCATGATAAAGATTCAAGTCAACAGAATCCTTTTGCCAAACCTAAACCATTCTATGTGTCTCTTTATATAGCTAGTTTTAGACTGAGCAATTGTGTTATTGACTCTGGGGCTTCTGACAATGTGATGCCAGCCCAAGTGGCCAGAGATTTAGGATTGTCTTATACTTCTTCCCATGGTAAATGTTCCTCTATGGATGGCTCACCTGTCCCAATCCTAGGTCAAATCAAAGATGCTCAGGTTGCCTTAGCTGCTTTTCCAAAGAAGAGATTAAAGTTAACTATCCTTATTATTGATATTCATGGTAGTTATGGGATGCTGTTGAGAAGGAGCTTATGTAGGGATTTGGGTGGAGAGATACAAATGGATTGGTCTCATAAAATAATACCATTAGATGGAAAGAATGTGTGTCTTAATCCAGAACCCAAAGCCAAGTTCACAGTGTTAAAGTCTGGAGATCCCACGGCGGATATTTTATTTGTAGAAACTGGGCCAAGTACTTACATGTGCACCTCCTTAGAAGGATAATGTTCAAGCCTAGTTACCCCTAATTTGGTGAATGAGTTATGGACACTAGAATTTTATGGAAGTTGTTCTAGTGCTAGTTCTGGTGCAGGAGTTGTTTTAATTTCTCCAAATGGTTATAGCTTTCCCTATGCTTATAAATTGGAGTTCAAAAACACTAACAATACCGTAGAATATGAAGCTCTCCTACTGGGCTTAACCCTAGCTAAAGAAGGAGACATAAAATAGCTAAAGGCTAGGGGGGATGCAGAATTAATCATCAAACAAGTCAGGAAGTAGTATACTGTGAAAAATGGCAGGTTAAGGCATTATAGAAATAGAGTATGGGACTGCATTAAAGATTTTGATGCCTTTTCTATAGAAACAATGCCTAGGGAATTTAATACAAGAGCCAAATCATTAGCAATCTTTGCATCTCTGTTGTTGCCTCATCTCAATTTTAAGGATAAGCCCTACAGGATCAAAGTGGTCTATCCCCCTAATGTCCCTGATAATGTAAACCATTGGAAAGTGTTTAACGATGATAAACAAATCATTTCTTTCCTTGAAAAAGTTGAATCCTTTGCAAATATTTTCTTTGAAGGTAGTGATGATAAGAGTAATGATATTTTGGAAGACAACATTGCTATCCCTGATGGTAAATAATCTAAGATTATTCAATTGAGAGGCAACAAAATTCCTAAGGGTCTAGTCTCTCTTGAAGACTTATTTAATAGACATAACCAATATTTGAAAAAGAAAAGTAAGGTTTCCATTGAATCATCTGAAGATTTTGATCATGTTAACATTGGTACCAAAGAAGATCCAAAAATTATTTGTATAGGAAAGTGTTGTTCACCTCAAGAGAGAGAAAGGTTAATCTCCTTGTTGATACATTATAGAGATGTATTTGCATGGTGCTACACTGACTTGAAGAAATTCAGAAATGGTGAATTGCAACACAAAATTCCCTTAAAGCCTGGTACTACACCTTACAGGTAGAAGCAACGAACTTATAACCCTAAAGTAGAAGAAGCCATTTTTAATGAGATAGACAAAATGCTAAAGGCAAGGATTATCTATCCTATCCATAATTCTACATGGGTAGCCAATATAGTCCTAGTTAGAAATAAAAAAGGTGAAATAAGAATTTGTGTTGACTTTCAGAACTTGAAACAAGCCTCACTAAAAGATAACTACCCACTACCTGTTATGGATCATTTACTACAAACAATTGCTAGTTCTGAAATGATCTCTATGTTGGATGGATTTTCAAGTTACAATCAAGTTGAAGTGGCTCCAGAAGATCAGCATAAGACAACCTTTACTACACCCATTGGTACCTTTGCATACAATTGAATACCCTTTGGTTTTGTGAATGCAGGGGCAACTTTTCAAAGAGCTATGGATCTATCATTTGGAGATCTGAAGAATAAAATTATTGTGGTTTATTTAGATGATCTAATGGTATTCTCTAGAAAAAGGGCTAACCATTTACATGATTTGGAGGTGGTACTACAACGTTGCAGAGAATAGGGGATTTCTCTAAACCCTAAAAAGTCTATATTTGCAATAACTAAGGGGAAGCTTTTGGGATGCATTATTTCAAAGGATGGGATTATAGCTGATCCTGAAAGGGTGAAAGCCATCATGCAACTAGGAGTACCTACAAATGAAGATAGCACCAAATCATTCTTTGGCCAAGTGAACTTTTTGAGAAGGTTTGTACCTAAGTTTGTTGAATTAACCAAATCTATTGTAGACACGATGAAAGATTGCCTTGTGTTTAGATGGAGTAGTGAAGGAAAACATACCTTTGAAGATATAAAAGTTGCTATTGCAAATACACCCACATTGGTACATCCTAATTTCACAAAAGGCTTCATCATATATTGTTACACATCAAATCATACCTTATCAGCCATCTTAATGCAGAAGAATGAGCAAGGTATGGAAGCCCCTTGTTGGAAATAAGGTTGATAACTGAGAGGGGGGTGAATCAGTTATCTAAAAATTTTCTTAACTTTCTTTTCTTTTGTTATCTTAATAATCAGTGTAGCATCAAAACATATAAGCATATGTGATCACAAGAATAGAAATAAAATCAACACACATAACACAAAGATTTTTACGTGGAAAACCTTGTTAAGGGAAAAACCATGGGGTGACTAACCCAAGATTGTATTCTCTGTTAAAAGAATAAAGGAGTACAAAATGGCACTTGCCAATTAGGGCTCACTGCCCGAGCACACTGCTCACAAGAGGCACACTGCCTACAAGAGACTCACTGTCTATAGAACTTACAGAAGATAATCAAGTGTTTGAACTGATGAGAAGCATCTACAAATGCAAGAGTTCAGTTCTGGTTTAGGCACAATATACTAATCTGATGCACTTCATCCTTCCTCTGCTCAATGTTGTTGTTCTGTCACATACCAGGCTTAGATTGTTGTTCCCACATTTATCTCTACTTTTCTTTGTACTTTTCTTCACCACTTATTCACTTACTTCCTCACATACTGAAATCTATTTGGTATATATATCTGCATCAAGGATTTTTATCAACTTGCTAGTCAGCATCAAGAACACTGCAAGTAATTACTCTGTCAGCTGAATCCATGCTTGATTTGTGATGCGTATCAAAAACATAGACATAGAAGTCATTAATCATGTTGGCCAACAATGTATGATCCCACAAATTGCTTGATCAACACCATTTACTCATCCAGATTGAAGTCTGATATTCTGCCGGTCAGTTCTTCCTCTGTCCACTCTGCTTGACTGGAACCCAACACTCAGATCCTCATATTTTTTCTCTGATTTAACACTGGAGGCTAAATCTCAAAAGTAAAGTAGTCATGATACCCCTCTTGACTTTCCCAAGTCCACAACTTACTGAGTTACACCATCTAAGAGATCCGGACCTGATTGTCGGACCTTGTTACATACTCTGTTCTTGTTCACCAGATCCAAACAATCTTCAATCTGACTTCCAGTATAGGCATACTATGTACTGCGGATGTGTGGGATAGACTTTGTTGCCATCAATGACAACACTAATGAAGCCACATAGTGTCTCTTGTCAAAAATCTCCCCCTTTGGCATTTATGGTAACACTTAGTGAAAAATGGCTAAGTGTCACAGTAAACTCCCCCTTGGCTAATGCTCTATCTTTTGCACTATTTTACTGGTGCTCCCCTTAGTTGGATTCCACATTTTTCTCTACTCCTCACTCCCCCTTTGACATCAATGGCAAAGGGCAGAATCTGTATACCAAAATTTTGCAAAAATTAACCTATACATGGCCGCATAAGTATATATATATGTTATACTTACATATACTTAAGTATATCTGCAAAAGTGGCCTTCAACTGTATAAATTTGGTGGCCCAGCTCTACTTCATCCTGTCCAAAATGGAGATGTGACCACTCAACAAAAATGCATATGCTTCTACTCTTCTTAAATTTGTTGGATCACTGGTCCGGGCTGTGGTCTGAGCATCTGTCAAGGCCTCATGCATTGCCTCTAGCTTAGGGATAGTTATTCCTCTGAGTTCACTCATTCTATTTATTATGTTCTTTTCTTTGTCAAGCCTCTTTATTTCATTTATGATGACAATAGCCTGGTATTCTTGATTCATTAAAGAGGTAGTAAGGGGATCAAAATTCTGAGATAAACTTGACAGTTTACCTTCTTGTTCTTTCACCTTCTTTTCAATGTCCTCTATCACTTTGGGCCAAGATAGACAAAATTCGTATATGTCCCCACCATCTTTAAGAGCATTTTCAAGACTCTTTATTCCAATTTCTAGGGTCCTCCTATCATTAGCAATGAGTCCATGTACTTTAGTGAATCTTTTTCCTAAAAACTTCTTCCGGACCTTTGCTTCTGCTAATTTTTCTAGAGATTCAAAGTGAGTGCTAATAGAATTTACCAAAGATTTCAGGTTGCCAGATGGTGAGGCCAAAGGATCCTTTTGGAAGGATGGCATGATATTTTCAAGCATCCTAGATGTAATCTCCAACAGTTCACAGTCTTCCATGTGAGATTTCAAGAGTTTTTCTTTTGCTTTGGCTTGAGCAAAAGATGCTATTTTCATTGTCTGAACTGGAGAGAGAGAGTCAAAATTTAGTGGCCCTTGAAATAGCTTAGGTTCATCTATCTCCATCATTTCTTTGTTTAAGAAGTTCTTTACTACCTCTGCAGTGTCTCTTGTCGGTGACTGAGTCTTCTTTTGTTTTGGGATATAAGAAGAGTCATCATTAGTCTTCTCTACTTGTTCTTCTTTTCCCTTAACATCCTCTTCTTGACTCACTTTCTCCTCTTTTCTTCCTTCTCCTTCAACTTCAGAATCTGGAATGTCTATAGTGGGATCCGGAGGAGAGATGTCACCTATGTTTACTGTGTCATGAACTTCCTCTTCTAGAACAAAGGAATCCAAGTCCTCAGACTTCTCTTCATCTATCTCTTTTGATCCTTCCACATCAGAAGATTTTTCATTGGTTACATTTAATCCTTCAACATCCATGGTAGAAGGTTCTTCAATTGATTCCTCTATAATAGGAAGATTGAATATTTTCAAAGCATTTCAGAGGATATCTTTTGTCTCACTTGCTACTTGGTTAGTTTCTCCAAGCATAAGTTTAATCATTCTTGCCTTACTCTCATCCTTACAATCCTTAAAAATCATGTCCATTTGTTTTGGAGTGATAGAAGTATAAAGCTGAATCATTATTTGTTCTCGAATCTCTAGGTCTTTTGCTTTTGCATTCTCTTTTCTCAGTTCAGGTACCTTTTCTAGACTCTTGGGAATTAATGATATAATTTCAATAAAAGCTTTATTGTAAATATTCAGGTACCTAACAGTAGCTTCTTCCAAAATCCTCTTGTTAGTATCACTGTATTCATCATAGAACTATGTTACTAGCTACAGGTTCCCATCCATAGTAATTGCCTTGATGATGTCATCAATGGAAAGAGTGGGCTTTTCAACAAATTCTTTTGCCTTTTCTTCCTTATTTTTACTAGCAAAGAATTCCCCAGATGTTTTCTTCATTTTCTTGATTTCCTCATCAGATTATGTTTCTTCATCATCTTTAAGACTTGTGTATGACCTTGTGTCTTTGGTCTTCATCCTCTTTTCTCCTTTTCCAAATGTCTTGACTTCCGGTTTGGTGTCCCTTGAGCTTTTAGGAGTGACAGGTGCAAAGCTCTTGGAAGATCTAGTCTGGGAGGAGGCTTGTACCGGAACATCCCCTTTCTTTGCTTCTTGTTTCTCTTTCTCAGCCTTCTCCATTTTCTCTCTGTTTGCATCTACTGCCTCTTTTGATAGGTTAAATCTTTTGGCAATTTCCTCAACTCCCCTTCTTACTTTCCTCTTTATCTCCAGTTGTCTTAACTCAACATGTATTTTTACACTTAGTTCTTGAAAGGTGCCAAACCTTTCTACCTCAGGTTCCTTAGGCTAGCTCAATAGGTGTTGAATATGTAGCTCCAAGATTTTTTCATCGACCTTGTATCTCATAGGCATTACCCACACAAATCTGGGCTCAACTTCCTCCATTAGGCATTGATCAGTGTCAACCATGAAGCACACTGTGTCCTTGTATTTCTCAACTATGGATTGAGGTATCCTCTCTCTGGCTTGCATCATGCTTTGGAAGTTCTTAAAATAACCCCAGAAAGCTATGTTCTGAGCTTTAGCATCACCAAGTCCATACATATAATCTCTAATCTAGATTGCAACCGGTTTATCATTTTGCCAAACCCAACCACTAGATCCGAGTAGCTCATTCATATAGTAGAAGAATAGACACAGTATTAGACAACCATATTTAAAGGAATTCTTCTTATCCTTTTTTATCTTCTGTAGGTTTTCTAACAGTTAATTTAGAAGTTCACACAGGTCATAATCTGCATCTTCCCTCAACATCTGATATGCTGCATAGATTGTTGTCCCAGACACAGAATTCTCCCTGCTAGAATGATAGATCTTGTATTCGATTATCATTGAGGCAAACTTGACATTCGATCTGTGATGTCATCTATGGTCATTTCTCTTTTATCAAATTTAGATCTGGTGGCATCAGTTACTATCTGGTTCTTGACAGATTTAAGTGCAGGTAACCCACCAGATGAGTGCAGTCCAGTCACTGCCCTGATGGCATCTTTAGTTATTTTGAAGGGCCTCATTAACCACATGAAATTATCTTGCATCCTACTTAGGACATACCGGACCCAATCATCTTCTGTAAAACATGGAAAGTGTATGCAATCTCTGAAGTGTTTATCCCAGAGGGCCTTGAATTTAGGTTTGAGTTCAAAACTCTCATCTATTAGCTGTTTGTGATAGATGTCCATCAATTTTGAGTCTCCAAATTCCTCAATGTTGGCATGGATATAGACCCTAACATCTTCTATGTGCAATACCCCATGCAGAATGCTAGAAAATGTGCCTAAAGGATCAACTTCTAGAGATTTATAGGGGTGTTTCTTGAATTTAGGACATGGCCTATTAGTGATCTTTACAACCATTGGATTAGCCATCTTGCAAAAGATTTAGAGAGAGATTTTCATAATGGAAGTACTTTTTTACGCTTTAGGGTTTGAAATAGGAGCTGAAACAAATCGCTGGCTGAATTTGATTTTCCAGTTGATCTTTGAGTGAATTGTAGAAACCTCATTGCAGAGCTCTTATTTTCTTCTTCGTGAATGCAAGTGTGCAAATGATGAGTGAAAGAACCCTTTTATCCTTGTGCAAACCCTAATTTCCTTTTGTAATAAATGCACAACTTAAGTTATCCAGTTACCCTATTTTAAGAGAGATCTTCTCGAATCATTGTGATGAACTTGGAATCATTGTCAGTGAGGATTGACAATGTATCTTCTTTTCTTCAATCATGCGATGGGTCCTTAGATCAAAGTATTTCAATTCTGAATCATACTGGATCTGTCTGTGAAAATCTTGCTTTACCAGATGGCTATCAAACCGGATAAACTTGAATGGTTAAACTCTTGCAAAACTCCATGTGAATCTTTCATATTTTTAATGAGGGTTATTTAGATATTTTTCTAAGAACCCTTTAATCAGCAGCATTCCATGTGCCGAATTTAGGCACTAATTGACTCCCTAGGGGAATTTGTTTTTCTCTATGACTCCCCCTGAGCCAGAGCTCACCTTTTTAGTTTCCAGAAGGAATATCAGCACCGGATTCTAGTGTAGATCCATCCCTAATATTTTTTGTACTCTTCTTTAACCAAATCTTGCTCATCTCATTTTGAATTTCATCTACATTCACTTTACCTTTGCCCTTATCTTGTTTCTGATTACGTTCCACCAGACCTTTTCTATCCTGATTTCTACTTCTGCAGAATTTGGCAATATGACCGGATCTATTGCAATTGTAACAAACAACATTTCTTTGCTTATTTGATTGATATCCTTTTGATCTGCATTGATTAACCATATGTCCCATTCTATTACATGCAAAGCATCTACCATTGAATGAATTGTTTATTTGCATATTTCTGCATTCATGAGATTTGTGACCATTCCTTTTGCAGTTGAAACATTGTCTAGAGAAGGATGGATTAGTCTGACTCATTCTCCTCCTGCACTAAGTTGCTTTATGACCAAAATTGCTGCAATTGAAGCAGTATCCATTGAAAGATGGATATCTTTGAGCATTTGGTTGCCTTACCGGAGGTCTTCTAGGCCTGTTTCTTTGATTTCCTGATCCAAAGTTCTCTTGACCAGATCCAGAGCTTTCACCTTTCTCATATCCCAAGCCATGCTTATCATCTACCCTCTTTTAGTTTTCAAGAACTTCAAGTTGGGTTGAGCTTATCTTGAATTTCTCTTTGTATTCATTTGTTGTTTGAAGATCTTGTTTAAGAGTGTCTATCTGATTCTCAAATTGTTCTTCATTATCTCTAGCTTCTTCAAGATCAAATTCAAGATGCCTAATTATTCTGTCCATTTTGTGGTAGTCCTCTATCTTCTCTTTGAGGGATTGTTTTAGATTATCTTCAATTTTCCTTTTTTCTTCAATTTCTTGGGTGAATCTCATAACCCCTGATTCCATTTCATGCCTTACCATAATGACTTCTTTTGACAACTTCTCACATAGCCTATTTTTCTCATCCAGATCTTTATTAGTATCATTAACTTCACTCTGATTGGCTAATTTTTCACAGAGATACCCAGTTTTTCTTTTAGCTCATTTATGAAATCATCAGCTTGTTTGAGTCTTTCTCTCAAGTTATTGACTTCAGAGTGGGATTGTTCAAGATCATCTAGTGCAGACTGAAGTTGTTCCTTCATACCATATATATCCATTGAGATTCCTAGATCTTCCTCAAGCTGTTAGGCTTTGTTTAGAGGAACTTAGCTCTGATACCAATTGTTGGAAATAAGGTTGATAACTGAGAGGGGGGGTGAATAGTTATCTAAAAATTTTCTTAACTTTCTTTTCTTTTGTTATCTTAATAATCAATGTAGCATCAAAACATATAAGCATATGTGATCACAAGAACAGAAATAAATTCAACACACATAACACAAGGATTTTTACGTGGAAAACCCTGTTAAGGGAAAAACCATGGGGTGACTAACCCAAGATTGTATTCTCTATTAAAAGAATAAAGGAGTACAAAATGGCACTTGCCAATTAGGGCTCACTGCCTGAGCACACTGCTCACAAGAGGCACACTACCTACAAGAGACTCACTGTCTACAGAACTTACAGAAGATAATCAAGTGTTTGAACTAATGAGAAGCATCTACAAATGCAAGAGTTTAGTTCTGGTTTAGGCACAATATATTGATCTAATGCACTTCATCCTTCCTCTGCTCAATGTTGTTGTTCTATCACATACCAGGCTTGGATTGTTGTTCCCACACTTATCTCTACTTTTCTTTGCACTTTTCTTCACCATTTATTCACTTACTTCCTCACATGTTGAAATCTGTTTGGTATATATATCCACATTAAGGATTTTTATCAACTTGCTAGTCGGCATCAAGAACACTGCAAGTAATTACTCTGTCAGTTGAATCCATGCTTGATTTGTGATGTGTATCAAAAACATAGACATATTAGTCATTAATCATGTCGGCCAATAATGTATGATCCTACAAATTGCTTGATCAACACCATTTACTCATCCAGATTGAAGTCTGATATTATGTCGGTCAGTTCTTCCTCTGTCTGCTCTACCTGACTGGAACCCAACACTCAGATCCTCATATCTTTTCTTTGATTTAACACCAGAGGCTAAATCTCTAGAGTAAAGTAGTCATGATACCCCTCTTGAATTTCCCAAGTCTACAACTTACTACGTTACACCATCTGAGAGATCCGGACCTGATTGTCAGACCTTGTTACATACTCTATTCTTGTTCACCAGATCAAAACAATCTTCAATCTAACTTCTGGTATAGGCATACTATGTACTACAAATGTGTGGGATAGACTTTGTTGTCATCAATGACAACACTAATGAAGCCACACAGTGTCTCTTGCCAACACCCCTATCTCTTTCATGAGTACCCCTCTCAAAAATTATGAACTCAAATATTCCCGACTTGAAAAATAGGCTTTAAAAAATTTTAGGTTCTATATTATGCATTCCCATACCATTGTTTTTGTACCTGAAACTATTGTCAAAAGTATCCTCACTCAGCAAGAGATGGGATGTAACAAATAGGGATCTTGGATAGCAAAGGTGGAAGAGTATGATGTGGATATTAGGCCTACCAATTTGGTCAGGGGAAAGGGTTTATGTAAATTGATTACAGAAAATAAAGTTGTCAAAGAAGAAAATTTGCCTCTAGTTCTCTTTGTCGGTACAACTGATGAATGGTTCTCAAATGTCTTATACTTTTTGACTTATGGTGATTGCCCATCACACTTATTAGCTAAAGAAAAGATAAATTTAAAGCTTAAAGAAAATAAGTAAATCCTCTGGGAGGGAAACTTATACAAAAAAGGTTGTAGAAGGAACATTTCTTAGGTGTGTTGATGAAGAGCAGTAAAAGAGACTGTTAAAGGCTTTTCATGATGAAGCTTGTGGTGGACATTTCTTAGCCTCTGTAACAGCCTTTAAAATCTTGTGTCAATGCTTTTATTGGCCTGGTATGTTTAGGGATGCTCATGAATGGGTATCTAAATGTGAAAAATGTTCAAAGTTTGTTGGCAGACCTCACCTCGCAGCTTTATCTTTGAAGCCTGTGGTAATTGATGAACCATTCCAACAATGGGGATTGGATTTTATTGGCCCTGTTAATACCAATTCAAATGCTAGGTATACACACATTTTTACTACTACTGATTATTTTACCAAGTGGGTAGAAGCTATTCCAATAAAATAGACTACCTCAGAAGTTGTGTGTAATTTCTTGAAGGAAAATATCATAGTAAGATTTGTTGGTAAGAAACACTATGTGGCTTCATGAGTGTTGTCATTGATGGCAACAAACTCTATCCCACACATCCTCAGTACATAGTATGCCTATACCGGAAGTCAAATTAAAGACTGATTTGGTCTAGTGAACAAAAATAGAGTATGCAACAAGGTCCAACAATCAAGTCCGGATCTCTCAGATGGTGTAACTCAGCAAGTTGTAGATTTGGATAAGTCAAGAGGAGTATCATGACTACTATACTCTAGAGATTTAGCCTCTGGTGATAAAGCATGAAGAAGATATGAGCATCTGAGTGTTGGGTTCCAGACAAGAAAAGCAGAGAGAGAAAGAACTGACTGGCAAAGTATTAGACTTCAATCTGAATGAGTAAATGATGTTGATCAAGCAATTTGTGGGATCATACATTGTTGCCGACATGATTGATGACTTCTATGTCTATGTTTCTGATATGTATCACAAATCAAGCATGGATTCAGTCGACAGATCAGTAACTTGTAAATATCTTGAGTATTCTTGTTACCGACTAGGAAGTTGATGAAATCCTTGATGCGGATATAAATACCAAATGGATTCTAGTATGTAGGTGTGTGATGTGAAGTAGTGATGAAATAAAGTGTGAAGAAAAGCAGTATAAGTGTGGAAGCAGCAATACAAGTTCGGTATGAAGTAATAGCACTAAAGTAGAGGAAGAATGAAGTGCATCAAATCAGTATATTGTGCCTAACCGGAACTAAACTCTAGCATTTGTAGATGCCTCTCATCAGCTCAAACACCTTATTACCTTCTGTAAGTTTTGTAGATAGTGAGTCTCTTGTAGGTAGTGCACCTCTTGTGAGCAGTGTGCTCAAGCAGTGAGCCCTAATTGGCAAGTGCCATTTTGTACTTCTTATTCTTTTAATAGAGAATACAATCTTGGCTTAGTCACCTCATGGTTTTTCCCTTAACAGGGTTTTCCACGTAAAAATCCTTGTGTTATGTGTGTTAATTTTATTTCTGTTCTTATGATCATATATGCTTATATGTTTTGATGTTGCACTAATTATTAAAGGAGAAAAGAAAGTTAAGATATTTGAGAGAACTTATTCAACCCCCCCTCTTAGTTATCTGCCTTGTTTCCAACAAGATTTGGTATCCCAAAGAAGATAGTTACTAATAATGCCAGCTCTTTCTCATCCTCTAAAATCACTTTGTTTTGTTATGAGTATGGTATTAGTCTGGTACATTCATCTGATTATTACCCTCAGCGAAATGGACAGGCTAAGTCCAACAACAAAAAATTGATTTCTATTATCAAAAAGATGGTAGATGAAAACCAAAAAGGTTGGCATAAGAAGTTGTATGATTCTCTATGGTTAGACATAATTACTTATAAAAGAGCCATAGGTATGTCACCTTTTTAGTTGGTGTATGGGGTTGATAGTACTATACCTATTTCCTTGGAGCTCTCAGCATTTGACTTACAACGAACTATAGAAAATGAGGAATTTCAAACTGCACTAGAAAAGAGAATTATGTATTTGAACAAACTAGAAGAAGAGAGGGAGATTGTTGTGGATAGAATAGATAAACACCAATAGATGGTTAAAAAGGTCTTTGATAAGAGAGAAAAACAAAGAAACTTTGTTGTTGGAGACTTTGTACTTCTTTGGGACAGGAGGTGAAAGCCAAAAGGTGCCCACAAAAAGTTTGATTCTCTGTGGAAAGGACCTTCTCTAATCAAATAGGTTATCGGTGACAATTCTTTTCTGTTGGCTTATCTAGATGGTACTCCTTTACCTCTTGCCTATAATGGGCAAGATTTGGAAATGTTTAATTGGTAAAAATTCTTGGGTCATTCCCCTTGTATTATAGTTTCTTTTTGTTTTTTGTTCTTTTGTGTTGTTTTTCTCTCTATTTGCCCAATGAATAAGGCTTCATGCCATGGTGTTCTAGATTCTCTGCGTCCCTTTGGTCCTTGTCCCCATTCAAAGCTAGTTGTTACCCTCCTTATTTATTTTCAAGTCTCATATTTTTCATTGCCCATTTTCATGTTTCATCAAGTATTTAGCTAAGTCCAAAAGTTTCTGTGTTACCATTTGTTGCCTTTGAAAATCCTTAAGAGTCACACGTGCTAACGTTTTCCTAACTTATTCGCTAGTTTCCCAAAGTTCCTAACCTTGTCGCATGGTTCAGAAGTTATCTAACCTGTCGACTTCCCGACCGTGCACTGCATTGTTAAGTCTTTTCTCCCGATGGTTGTCTTTGTAGTCACCAAGTCAGAGGTTTCTAAAACTTTGAAACCCCCCACTTGAGGTTCTGAAGTTTCAAAAGCTAGCGACTCTGTGACATAAAGGTGATGGTCTAATTCCCAAGGCTCATAATGATCATTTAATGATGGGTATTACACACAAAGCAAATGTCTTCAAAATTTTCAGAGAGCGGGCAAATCTCAAGGTTGTTTTCTCAAGGCGCACTCTTAACGCCATGTCAACTTAGCATTTAAAACATATTGTGGCATCCCTCTAGCATACATATATACTCTTGGTGGTAGATTTTTCTCTAAGTTATGCAGCTACCATTACTCTCGTATTATGCCATTCCTTTTTCAGTACTTAGCCATTTTCCTATGTGCTTCCAGCGGTGATGAAATTCAAATATCAAGGAGTTCCTCATAACTCTAGTATTGAGAGCATCTTGTCTACCATAAGTGATACTAAGCTCAGCTATATTGATTTGGAAGAATTCTGGTCCCGTTTGTAGAAAGAAGACAAATCACCTTTTGCAGAAAAGATTTTATAGAGTGGTTTGATGCATGCAGGAGTTTTTCCTATCTCTGTATAGAGCGAGGACCTAGTTGTGGCTTGTGTGAGAAGGTACATCCCTGAGGTCCTTGAAATTAGAGCTAAGGACGGGTCGGTGGTAGGAAAGATTGACCCTAAAACTATCACCTGCGCATTAAGGCTTCTAGAGAAGCAAGAATCTGAAGATATGTTCATTGCCATTAGAATGGATTTCTTCTGAATAAATGAAGATTGGTGCAAGAATTCCATCACATGGAACTCGTTAAAGTTTGGAAAGAGAGTCAAGAGATTACAGATTACTACAACTCCAGGAAGCAAGAGCATCACAGTCGTTATAACCAAGTATCAGGAATACAAGTTAAAAATGAAGGTGTGAGAGAAGATGGTAGAGGATCAAAGTGGGGAAAGCATTAAAGACCCAAAGGAAGGCAAGGGAGTGGCAAATTATCTTTTATTTATTTTATGCATTTCTTGATATTTGGCTCAAAGATATTTCTAAGACTTTATTATTTTAAAAACGGTTGTCTTCAAGAAATCATTCTCTTTTCTAAAGACAGTTATTATGTGGACATTATAAATACATTATGTGGGACATAGTATGGATCTTCTTTTTGGGAAAACTTTGTTTAACTCATTAAGTTAGATATCTTTGATATGTTTTGATTTTAGTTTTCTTCAATATAGAAATGAGAAATACCATTGGGTGTTCAACCAAATATAGTCTTTGTGCTATGATGTTTGAAATATCATTCTTCTTATGTTGAATGTGTTGTCAGTGGTTATCTTATTTGTATTGAAAATTTTGATGTTCATTGAATTCAATGTTGTGAATGTTTATATTTGAATGAATATGTCATGGTGATGGAAATTTAAGTTTTTTTCTCAATCAGCTATAATTCAGTGTTTGAAGTCTTTGAACTTCTTTATTTTTATTTGTTATATAAGTGAGAATTTTCCTTTCAAATCTTTCTAGTCAAAAGAATCACCTTTCCCTTGCTTTATGGTTAAAAGAAACAAGTAGTTTGATTCATTGTATATCATTCGAAGGTAGCTGCCATCTTGTAAAATAAGCAGAGAGTTGGTTATAAAACACCATTGTAACTGACTCAACTATCATTACATTTATCATTGTTTGGCTAAGAGAATATAGAGTTGAATGACAAATCTGTTAACCAACAACGTATTAATTTTTGTACTAGTGATTTTCCTCCAAGATGTCCTCCACAAGCACTAGAGTGAGCTTCTTCTAAATCTATCAGAATCTCTGAATCACTAAGACATCATAGAAGGACACCATGATAACTTCGTCTATATAAGACATTAGATAAAATGATATATTGCGCTGCAAGTTTACATAGGCAAACTCAAGCATTTTTAGAGGTTGAATTAGGGATGGTTCCATCGTGCAGATAGTTTAATATATGGGAGAACCATTCATCATAGTTGATATCACAAAAGAGGTCAAGACTTGGAAATATAGGACCCTCTATGACTAGTGTTTTAAGATTATGAATAATAAAGGTAAATTTGTCAAGAGAATTGTCAGGGGATATAAGGGAAGTTGTGCTTGCCATTGCATCCACATGTCAATTATCTTTCCTTGGAATAGTATCAATTGAAAAGGATGTAAATCACTTTAATAAAGATAGAAAAATCATGATATTGAGATAACTTGTCTTGTTTAGCTTGATATGACCCATTTGTTTGTCTTACAATTAGTTGTGAATCACCATATATACTGAGGCTTTTGATGTTTAGAGCTAAAGCAGCATGAAGTCCTGCAATAAGAGCTTTGTACTCAGCAATGTTGTTTGTACATGAGAAGTTTAGGTGGTAAGACATAGGAATTGTCTTGTCTATAGGGGGTACCAGTATGACACTAGCACTAGACCGATTCAACATCTTGATCCATCAAAATACGATTCCCATTTATCTTCTTTATCAATAGATAATATTTGGTCATCGGGAAACATCTCCTAATTTTGAATAGCAAAGGGAGAGGGTGCCTCAACTAAATGGTCAGTTAATTCTTGTCCTTTAATTGCTTTTTGAGATATAAATTTGAGATCAAATTTAGTTAACAACATAACCCATTTAGCTAAACGACCTGAAAGATCCATTTTAGCAAATAAATGTTTCAAAGGATCAAATTTTACCATTATGTGTGTCTCAACAATTAAAAGATAATGCCTAAGCTTTTGTGTTGTGAAGATAAGAACTAAGCATTGTTTCTCAATGACCGTATATCACACTTCATAATCGAGCAATGTTCGGCTGATGTAAAATACAGCATGTTCTTTGCCTTTAGTATTAAGTTGTGCTAATAAGGCTATAAGAGCATTATTAGATGTTGAGGTGTAAAGTATAAAAGGTTTATTAGAAATGGCAGGTTGTAAAATAGGAGGTTTAGCTAACTTTTTAAGTCCTTAAAAGCCTTCTGACATTCTAAATTCCATTGAAATTTTGAATCCTTCTTTAGTAGTTGAGTAAAAGGATGAGTCCTATCCATGAGTTGTGAGACAAATCGGTGAAACGCCTATATCTTCCCCTACAAACTATGAAGTTGAGATATGGTTTTAGGTGGTGGCATGTTAACAATCACATCAATCTTTTTCATGTCTACTTCAATACCACGGTTCGAGACTATAAATCCCAATAGTTTTCCACTGTATACACCGAATACACACTTACGAGGATCAAATCGCATGTTGTATTTCGTTATTCACTCAAAGATCTATCGAAGAGTCATGGCATGATCTTGGCAATGAATAGACTTTGCCAAGATGTTGTCGACATAGTCCTCTAAGATATTATGCATGTAATCATGAAAGATAAGAGTCATAGCACATTGGTAAGTTGCTCCGGTGTTCTTAAGTCCAAACGGCATGACTACCCTATAAAATGTACCCCAAGGTGTTATAAAAGCTATTTTATATTGATCTTGAGGATTTATAATGATTTGATTATATCCTAAGAAACCATCCATGAAGGAAAGTAATTCACGGTCAGCTATTGAGTCAACAATCATATCAATATTTGGAAGTGAGAAATCATCTTTCAAAGATGCAAGATTCAAGTCTCTAAAGGCGGTACACATGCAAATATGACCATTAGATTTAGCGATAGCCACTATATTCAAAATCCAAGGTGAATAGTCAATAGGGCGAATAAAGTTGGCTTGTAAAAGTTTTTCTATCTCAACCTTAAGTAATGCAATCTTAGGATTCATCTTACGAATCTTTTGTTTAAATACCTTAGCATCTAGTTTCAGTATGATATTATGTGTTACAATCTGAGGATCAATGTCAGGCATGTCTAAATAATTCCAGGCAAACAATTTAGAAAATTCATGTAAGAGTTTAGTCATTTCTTCTTTTTCTTCTGTGCTTAAACACTCACCTATAAGGATAACCTTTTCAATGTTATCTTTCTCCATGAAAACATCAACAGTCTTTCCATTGAGCAAGGTACTGTGGTCTGGTAGATTAGGTGATTGTGGTAACTCTTCACATTCTTCCTCAAATTTTAGAGTAGCATTTATCATATTATTGGTTTTTCCAAACTACACACTATTGTTCAAACAATAAGGTAATCTGTGTTTATGTTGATAATGGGGAATATTGTCATAAGCACCCAAGAATTCAATTATCGATTCATCTGTTGAGAACATATCCAAGGTAAATTCTCCTTGAGGACAACTAGTGTCAGTCATCTCAGGGAAGATGAAATTAAGTGTCGATATTATATTCACATTAAGAGTAGGACATCTACGAGCTTTATATTCCTTGAAAGGGTTATATCCAATTCCACTTGAGTAATGTCGTGAAGCAAATTCTATAGGTACACAAATCCCTTGTTGATTAATACCGCAACCATTACCTACAAAGTCACAATTCTTATAAAGGATCTGAAATACTTGACCATAGAGAGAAGCCATTTCTTTGGAAGAAGGTGGGGCTTCATAGGTCTCATAATCTGTAGTATAAGTGAGAGTATTATCTCTATTCATTACCAAAGAGACTTTAGGTTCTATACTTGAACTTTGAGATGAGATCGATGCAACACTTGATGTTTCAAGAGCAGGGTTATTGACTTTATATTCACCTATGGAGGGAGATGTAAAATATAACAAACCCCAATCATCACCAAGTAATGCATTTGATTGTTTTGGCTCTTGCACAACATTATTTGTAGCAAGAGGGGTTGACAAGTCAAATTTTAGATTGTTTAAGATCTTATGATGGACAACATGTTTTTGTGCTTCAATTTGTAAACAGTTGTCAGGTTCAAGGTCAGCATGAATAGTATGAAGTTTGTCTTTAAAAAAAAACTTAATTGAACAATGAAGGGTAGAAGGAACTGTCCCCAATGCATGAATCCAAGATCTACCAAGAATCATGTTATAAGATAAAGAACAAGGCATGACATGGATTAAGTTAGATAAAGTCACAGGCCCAACTTGTATAGGTAAAGTTATAGTGCCTACAGAGTGTCTTCCAACATTATCAAAGCCACAAATGCTTATCCTATCTGACTAAATTAGAGATGTATCAACTTTAGTCTTATGCAATAAATTAATACTACAAAAATTAAGAGCTGACCCATTACCAATCATAACTCGTTTAATTAGTTTCTTGTTGATTGTGATGAATATAATCAAAGGATCATATTGATTTTGAACTTCAAGAGATGGCAACTCATGTTTTTGAAATAGAATATATGTCTTTGTCACATGCATACAATCTATAAGAGCTACTACATCATTAGGTTTGACAGAAGGTGGTGTAATCACCTTTTGTAAAGCTTCTTGGAGCATTCCATGGTATATAGGTGAAGTTTGTATAAGTTCCCAAAGAGATATCTTAGCAGGAATAGCATGAAGCTACTCAACAAGATCATAATCTTGGCCAACCTTATGCATTAAATGAGGTGCTTGAGGAAGCATAGGTTGAGAAGATGGTAAAGATATCAAAATGCTTAGTTATTGTTTGCTTTGTTTGTTACTCCGAGTATTGTATGTATGAGAAACCATAGTATGACTAGGTTCTGAATTTTGATATGTTACCTGTTTATCATAGTTATAAATGTAATCAGGAGGTCAAGAAGAAGGTAAAGGAACTCTAATAGTGAGAACCTATTTAGAAGGAGGTTGAACCACATCTAAACACAAAGTGACCACTATTTTCAGTTTCATGGGTTCTTCTTGAGGTTTAGAAACATAAATTGCATTTACTAATCTTTGAAACAACAACAGTTTAGGAGTTGTAGCAGAATGTTCAATCAAGATAAAGTCCTCAAGGGCTTCATCTAACAAATTGAAGTCATCACAATTAAATGGCTCATCATACGCATGAAAGTTTTGCAAAAAGTAATCTGACATAGGGAACACACCATTGCTTGTCTGTCGTGTTTTCTCCATGTCTTCAAGTGTGTGTGTTTTGGTGTGCTTGCTTTATTTGGTGTGTCTATTGCCCCATATGCGGTATGCATTTTGAGAGGTTTTGCATGTCTTGCATGTGTGTTGCCCATATGTAGAGACTAGCACCTTCGAGTATTGCTCCTTGCATTTTGGGAGGTTTATTTACTTTCCAGTACTTGCATTTGCATTTCATATATATGAGAAAAAGAAAATAAATGATATCACTTCTATCTTCCATGCATTAATGTGTCTTCCATGCATTAATTGTCTGCTCTGTGTTTTGTGTGACTGTAACTGTCTTCTTCATGTTTTGCGTCCCTGTTACTATTTTCTATGTGATTGGTGTGTCTTCTCTATGTTTGGTGTGTTTGTTATGTTTGTGACCTTACTTTAACACATGTATTGGCCTCGTGTTTATACATACATTAAAGTGGGGGCTAAATGTAATGTCAAAAAATGTCCCTTTGGTGGTTTTTCCCTCATAAGGTTTAGCTCCCAAGTCTTTAGAGTGCATTTAGGACATTTTAGTTCATATTTTAGCATCCTGATGGAATGAGACCTAAGTGCCATGGAAAATAGGACCTAGGTGGACCCCTTGAGTTGTACCCTACCTAAAATAGGGGGGAGGACTTGGGTACCCGCGCCCTAGTCCTACCCTATTTTAGGATAGCCCTAATTTTTGGGTGTCAGTTTATGACCATTAGGTCATTATTTTTCTGACACGGTAAAGTTTGATTTTTAAAATCTTGGCGAGAATGCTTGTAGATGCATATATAAGCATGTGTAGGCATTCATTTGTAAACTAGATGATTACTAGCAAGCTATTGTGTTCTCAATGTGATTCAAGGCTTTCTATTGTGTTGCAAGAGTAGACTTGTATGTTTTGTGTGTTGATATTTGCATATTTGGGCATCAATCTCCTCATGGCATGAAGAGCATCTTCCTCCATGAGAACTTCACTACAAGGTGACATATCATTGTGTTTTTATCATTGATTCCTTTGGTTTTTGGCCTCTACCTCACAAGGGCACACCCTCTTTATCTAACAGTAGTGTTTGGAGACTTAAGTGTCCTCTGGGGTTTGACTGAGGCAAACCTCTAAACACCACAACCCCTAAACCAAGTCTTGTGATTGCAGGGTACAGGTGTCGTATCTAAGAAAAGTGGAGTTGTAGGAAGGCTTGGAAGACATCAGGGATTCAGGATCTGAAGGAAAGACAGAAAAAGGAGCACTTCTGGAACTAGGGCACTCACTCCAATGTCCTCTAAAGATAGATTCTAAAAAATAGAAGTTACAGGGCTAATTAGTGTCCGAAGGAGGTCTAGATTCCCCAAAAAAGCAAGTACCTTGGACTTGGGCACTCGCTCCAGTGTCCCCAACTGTTCCACTTCAAAACCCCAAAAATAGGTATTCTGTAATTTAGCATTTTACTCCCGTTTGCAAGAGCTTTTTCTATAATTCATTAATTTGTTGTCGTATTTGCATAATTAGGGTTTTAATGGTCAATTGAGCATAGGAGAAGGAAAAATTGATAATTAATTCCCTAATCCAAGTTTCCCTACATCTGAAAGTGACTCTAGGGTATGATAGTGCTTGCCATTCGACCCTAGATCCTTCAATGTTAGGGTGAAAGGGGGATTTTAACACCTAAACCACAAAAGATTAACAAATCCAATTTTACCCTAAACAAATGTATATGTGATAGTCTTTATTGTTTCAACCTTATATTGCATTACTAAGTTTCAGATAGGTCAAGAATCAATAGATTGTAAAAGTTCAAATTAATGGCTTTCATTACAGCAGTTGTACGAAGAAAGTAAGTTACCAAGTATTTATTTTGTGATCATTCATGATTTTGAATTTAACTATGTGATAGAGTTCTCAGTTCACAGATGTAGAATAGTAATAAGATGATGGAAAATTTTGTTTGTGTGTGGCTATGTAGGATGTTATTACTTTGCATGTCTCAGAATGAAGAAATATGAGCATTCGTCAAGTGGAATAAATCATGTCAAAAATTGACATTTTTAACATTTGCAAATGATGCATTCTATTCTGGGTGGTGGGTTGAATCTCCCACACATGCATGCATGTATGAGAAACTGGAAATTTGAATTGACGCATGGAATTGGTATTGCAACTCAATTGCCAATGAGCTCAAGAAAATCAATTTAATTCTCCTTTACTGGCCTTATTGTTACCCATGCCTAGTGGTTTCTTGTACATATAAAGCAAGGTTCTATAGTGAATCATTGATTGTCATTGTGAATGAGGACATAATTAAATCTATAACGGACCCATTGCCTATTAATAGGATAATTATGGACTACAATGAAATATTCATTATGCGTCGTCAAAAAGAGGAACCAAAAATATTTTGGAGAATCAAAGCAAGGTTTGAAGGTCGAAGGATAGGAGTTTTGTTTGGAACTTTGAGGTTGGTTAGAGGTTCATGTACGATGTAATTCCTTAATCTTTTTGAAGGGTGATGTTAAATTTTACTAAATAATATAGAAGTTATTACGGTTTGAAATTGACATGAGTTCAATGGCAAATTGCAATGTATACAGATCATAGATGTTTCAAAGAATTAAATTTTCAATATTAATTAACACTGCGGTTGTTTTTGTCTAAGGTGTTTAGGGTTTATCCTTCTAATTCACCGTTGACCTATGTAGCCGGTTTCCCCAACTTAAGTTGTTATTTTATCCCCTTGGTTGTCATCGAGTTACTGGCCCCTTTGCTCTAAGTTATCGGCCCCAAGCCCCTTTATTTTATTCTAAGTCTGACTATATAATAATAATAATTACATTATATGATTAACATCATGTATTATAATATTATCAAATAATAATATAATATATTATAATAATTATATAATATATGATATTGCGTATTATAATATATATAATAATTATATTATATTATATATGATAATAATAATATAATAATAAATTATAATTATATTATATAAAATATGATATTATTATAAATTTATATATTGATATCGATTTCATTAGGTGGGTTGCAAACATACTTTTCCCAGGCATTAATTTTTAATTTACTAAATAGTTCTGACAAGTTTGCTTTTGGTCGATCCTTACACGAGCTAAAGATTGATGCTACAAAAAATCTGGACAATGAATAAATGCATCTGTCAATTGAGGCATGTGTTCATTAACGATCTTCCTTTAAATCCTGGAGGTCTCCAGCAAAATGGCACTCTACTGGCTTGCTCAAAATATAGCATGGAGACTCCCATAAGGCTCTGCTGCATTAAGCGCCAAGTTGCCTTTCTGGGTCGTATCAAAGATGGCAGACTAATGAACATTTGTAAATAGTAAAACTAATTCTTCCTTGAGGCAGTGAAGATGGTCCTCAATAAAGACTTCTTGGTCTCCGAGGATAGATATAGGGTAATTTCAAACATTTCCTCACGCTTTTCGACTTCTTTGTTGGACCTAAGAGAGGCAAAGGTGGATGCACTAATGATTCTATGGGAGGAATTCACTTCAGATATTCTTTTGGAGGACGTAGACTTGTTGATTTATGCAGAATTAGGAGTCGGTATCCTGTGGCCGAGAGACCTAGAGAAGCTGCGGGAGGGACAAGAGGGCGTAGCTAGGCAGTCATTCCTACTAAACATGAATGAGCAACAACTGGGAAGGTAGAGGTTTTGGATGGCTCGTGGGAGACACTTTCTTTGGCGGGCAATTGGAATTGACACAAAGGAGACTCCGATATGGCTTGAATACTTCACAACCATTGTGAATGCGGGGGGAATTCTACTCACAGTGGCCGTAGGAGTGGTCAGGCTCCTAGGGCCACTTTTTTTGGTGATTTCCGTGCTGGGGTGGTAGGGTGGCAAGTTTTTGAGGAGTCACTCAGTCAAGGGGCTAGGGATTTATATGGTACTGTGGTAGCCTGTTTGGTGCTATGTATTTTTTAGAGCCTGGGCTGGCCGCTGGAGTGGTTTTTGTATTGATATAATTTCCTGAGTGTAAATATTTTTGTATTAATATAATTACCCAAGTCTAAATCTTTTTGTATTAATATAATTACCCAAGACTCAAGTGTAAATCTTTTTGTATTAATATAATTTCTACTTTATTATTGATGCAATGATGTCAATGTGTTCATTTTATTCTATTAGTTATTATATCATCAAAGTGGGCCCGACTTCATATAAATATTAAAGGAGTTGCAAACTCTAGCAAAATGTTTTGATGCCAGATGAACGGGTGTAGTTGAATTCTGGAACGAAAGTCTGGAGTGCAAGACTTGCAATCTCAAACCTCCGGAATCAATCAAGAGTCGTTAGATTTACAAAGATCAACGGTTGAGATTATACAATAGTTTTAAATTTTCAATTCCACCACTCGATGTATGTACTATATTAAATAATTAATTCAAGCTACAGACTTGCATGCCATCCTTAAATTTCATTTGAACTTTAAAGTGGGAGTACTCAGTACAAGTGTACAACTAAAACTACATACTTGTACTAAACTTTAATAAAATAAATTACCACGTTTCACACACTTTACTTCACAATTGGCACTTAGCATTTAGCAATTTTAATTGATACTACTTGGAAGCAAGAGGTTCAAGGACTCAAGTGACAAGGAGATTACAGTGCACTAGAAATTTTAATATCGATTGTGCGATGCCATGGATTCACTTAGTGCCAGTCTTTATATTCATCTTGTCCGGGTAAGTGAAATACAGATATACTTTATTCCTATTACTATTACTATTACTGTTGTCCTTGAGACTTCAGTTTTTCAATCTTGGGGTTTAGGGTTGAGTGTTTACAAGCATGTCTACCAGCACAACCAGACCCAAAATTGGGAAAACCAAAGAAAAAGAAAAATAGACTATGTCGGACTGCTTAAAGCCCTGGGTTTTACAAATGAATACCATGATATTTATGACCCTGTAATTTTTGGAAGGTTTACCTTAGTACTTAAGTTTTCATTGGAGAATAAGGTACGTCAAGCACAAGCTAAGCAACCTGACCCAAAAAAACCAATACCAATTAACAGGATGACTGCACCATGGGTGGTTGGATTGGGACACTTGATGTTACCTGAGGTTTTCCCTTGCCCTGAATTTATCATGGTTTGTGCCCAGAATTATGATGAAAAAAGAAAAGCAATAGTTAAAAAAGATAACCAGGAAATAATTCTTCTCATTAATGGAGAACATTTTGGCAAATTGTTGGGTTTTACCGCTGAAGAATGTGGAGCAGTACTCACAAACCTAGAAAAACTTACTAGTACTTATGAAAAAGTTAGTGAAAATAACAAAATAAAATTTATCAAATCTCTAACAGCGGATGGTGTCCAATTCAATTAGAATCATAAGCCTCCTTATAATTGATATTTTTAGATCATGGGTCTAGGATACTGTTTCAATGCTAGTGTTTTGCCTTGGATTGGATAATAATAGTGAAGTGGATGCAAGCCTCCTTGAAATGGTATACAATATCCATCAATTCATGCCACCTGCTAAATACAGATTTCTTGAGCACATTGCAGAATCCATGCATTGTCAGTTTTTAATGATTAAATGAAGCCAAAGTGAACCTCCCACTCCCAGTGCCAATAGAAAGACATTTAGGTTCACAACCTACTTGTGCTATTTTTTTCTAGTGCAGTTTGCTAGGATGTTTTAGGACAACAAGCTTCAAATTCAGTGTCAGCAAGATAAAATTGGACTACTGGATTGGACCCATAAGATAAAGATGTATCATAATGAAAAGAACTACAATCATTTTGTGGACTACTTTTTGGCTCCATTGTATGAAACCATTACAAATACTTCAATGCCTAGATTGCCTGCGTCTTGCAGAAATTGCATTCAACTGGGAAAAGAAATACAATTGGCTGACTGGTACTTCATGGAGGAATATCCTATCCTAAGATTTTATGGATTAGGAGCACAGCCCCACAAACTTCCAATACATGTGACAGAGAGGGTTTTTGCATTAGAATACATATGGCAGATGGAGAGTACTAATCAGTTGTACTTTGTTAGTCAGCAAAAGAAGAGCATATTTCCTTCCTTACCTTTTTCATGTGGGGGGTTCACATTCGATAGAAAAGCATTCACTATGGCACATGAAATTCTAAAACTTTTTAAATTTGATGTTGACTCTCATTGATAGTATGACCCATGTGACGTGATTAAAAGAAGGCTTGTGGCCAATAAGAATGCTCCAACTAAAATTCAGCATGAAAGTAAACCCTTGCTAGAAATGTTGAAAAACAAGAATTCTTGGGAGGAGGTGAGAAAAGTCATGGAAGAAACTGCTACTCAAAGAGGTATTTCTTTTGAAAAATTGTCATAAAAAATAATGGGATTGCATCCAATTCCACAAATATAGAGAGATGCACTAGCAAACAAGAGATTCAACAATTTCTATACAAAAGCTACTGAAAAATCTAAGTGTACAAAAATTCTAGAGACTCTAAAACAAGCTTGTACAGAGGAACATTGGACACCGTCAAAATTTCTATCTTTTGGTCTATGAGGAAGGATCTCGGTAATCCAAAAGCTACTGCAGATCTCAAAGATGTCTCAGAAGATGAAGAGTTCAGAGAATTGTGGGATAAAGAGCATCCCTCTGAAGCTCAATCAATTAATGTTGAAAGTGATGATGAGGATGAAAACCAACCCAAAGATCTTAATGCCTATGTATTCAAACCTCATATGAGTGAGACCACAAGACAAACATATACTAAAGGGACATCAATAGCCCAGAAATTGGGTTATGAAGGTGGTGGTTTGGGGCCCACAGTAGAAGGCATTTGGATGGTACTAGAGGTATACCCTAGAAAACCTAGTGATCTTCTACTTGGCATTGGAGGTGATGAACAAGCCAAAGGGCATACACATACAGATCAGGAGATTATATTTGTTCCAGCTTTAAATCCTCAAAGTGAGATTCAATCACTAACAGTACCACAAGGGTCTTCTTATCTACATGTTTCTCATTCTTTTCTTGCAGGAGATGGTGAACATTCTAGTGCTACTGGTGGCAAATCTGGTGATGGTACAGGTATTAGTAGTAGTAGTGGTCAGCAAGAGATGCAACAACAAACTTAGAAGAGGCCATCAACAACATTAAATGAAACTATAGACAAACTTAAAGAGTAAGGCCTTGTGAAGAATAAGAAGCAAAAGGTTATGGCAGGTTTTGATTCCACATCCACATTAAAGCAGTTGTTTCTAGAAGGCACCCCTCTCCTATCGTTAGTGTGACTGGGACAAGAATGGCTAATACTCAGTCACAATTAATTAGAGATGCCACCAAAACTACAAATACTCCTTCATCATTCAAAGTTATGTCAAGTGCCACAGATTGTGATTACAAAGCTGAGTTTGAAAAGAAAGCAAAATTATCTAAAAGTCACAAGAAGCAAGTGCTAGAGATAGAGACTACTACAACTTCAAAGCCTGCAACAACCAGGGTATTGACTACATTTGACCAAAAAAATGAAAAAGGGATTACATGATTATTGTGCCCAAATTTCAAGATAAACCAGAGGACCAAATGCAATGATCTGACTATGAGGTGAGCACCATCCAAGTGGATTTTTCTGGAATGAAAAATTCTGACAAAATTAATGTATCAAAAAATAACAACGAAGTGGTGTACACATCATTGCTAAAGCAAGAGAGAGAAAAAAAGGTATGATTGTTTTTAATTTCTTGGTAACCTTGTTGAATATATTGTCTACAAATCAGAGTTGTAAGATACACAAGTCACATCTTCCAGTAATTGAGTTACAACAGAAGGAAAATATATTCAGTGATGTTAATTCCATTCATATTGCTCTTTTTCATTTGACTTTGTGATTTATGTAACAGGTTGGACACTCTTATAGGAAAGTTACAGGCAGACATAGCAAGTGAAAAAGCCAAGAGGAAAGGAGTAGAGAACAAGACCAAAGAATTAGAGAAAAGGATAAAAAACTCTGACTCTACATCTACAAGTGAAGTGAATAAACAGACAAAGGAGGAAGTGAATAAACTGAAGAAAATGTTAAGTGAAACTAAAAAAAAATATGATATTCAAATAGCCAATTCAGAAAAATTAGAACAATCCTTGATTGAAGCAAATACCAAAATGGAGCAATCGGAAAAAGCAGGACATATGTGGCAAGAAAATGTGGAGAGAGAGAGAGAGAGAGAATTCTCTAAAAATTTGCATAACAAACTGAAGAATGCAGAGAATGAAATAAAATCCTACCAAATCAAAGTATCTAAATTATATAGAAACACAATGGTTTATATAAAAAGTAACATTTAGGAGAAAATAATGAAGAGGATTGATGATTGGTCTAAAATGTTTGAATTCATTGATGATCTAGTATTATGTAGTAATACACTCAAACAATACATTGCTGAAAATGGAAACATGGCAACTTCAAGACAATCAGATGCAAACAAGATTTTTCAATCAATCTACATAGCTAGTGGTGAAGAATTGGAATCCAAAGGAATTTATAACCGTATTGATGCCACAATAAAGGCCTCAACTATCATTGAAAAATGTACGAAGCTGGAACAAGCACATGAACTTTTGGTACAAGCTACATTATTGACAAAGCAACTGCAAACAAATGTAGAACACTTCAAAAACTTGGTTTTCCGGTGGCTTTGGACCCATCATACTGATACATTGGAAAGAATCCTTTCAAAAATAAAATGGAGGATAAAATGAACTTCAACAAGGACCAGTTTCCTCAAAATCTTGATGAGGCAATTTTTATGGATTCCATCCTACCACTGATAACCTTGAATGCAACTTTGAGTGATACATTCAAGTCAAGTAACAATATCAGTTATAAAATATTATCGCAGTTACAACTTAGTAACCATGGGTTAAGAAAAATTACACTTCCATCAAATGAAGAGTGGAGCACTCTACAAAAGCTGATGCAATGATTTAGTAACATGTGTTTCTTCTTTTTGTTGTCTATCTAGACTGTCCTAGGGGCTGCTTTGTAATAGGTTCGGCACCCTTGGCTTGCCGCTTATCTAATCAAAAACATGTGTTTCCAAGTTCCAACAAAGCATTGTGCAGAGTTGGTTTTGAGCAAGTTATTATACATTGTAAATGTAATACTTCAGTCTTTAATGTATTCAAATTTCCTTCAGACCTTCAATGTTCATTTGAAAATTAATATAACACTGAAATCCTTTTATGTGTTGAAATTGTCTGTATTATTTAATTGCCCACTTCATATTAAATATTTGCTAATGGTGTATATTAATAATATAATATGTACAGCATTATTCATATATTTTAATCTAGAACTGATAAAATGCTCATGAAAAATCATGCAACATGCAAGAAACTGAAACTTACAACTCTAGAAATATGGGCAACCTATCAGAATTGTATTATATTTCACTATTCAAAACTTCCCCAATCTTCCAACAACATTACAAAGTAGTACTTGTATCTTATTTACTTCTCAAAATTTTCAAAATCTTCCAACCACACAAGAATGATTAACACAGTTCTTTTATAGACCAAGAACATGTACTCAACATTGATTACATTGTCATTTCAAATAGGATACAAAGCACCGCCAACATCGCATTGAGAACATTAATTTCATTTGAGAGAAGAAAAGGCAAGTAGATGGACTTTGGGAGATGTGTAGCCACCTGAACATCTGCCTCGTTAATGCTGGGGGAAAGGTGGTTGGCATGTTCAATCCTGCAACCCATACTTGTCCTTCCATTCACTGTATGTCTTTTCAATTGGCCAGGGGAATGATATAACCTCTGTGATCTTGCCATTATGACTAACATAGTTGGCATCCAAAAAAGACTTTACATTCTTGCAGAATATATCAAAAGTAAATTCAACCAAATGCAACTTATCAAGTGATAAACCCAGCACCTGCCTGGTTGGATCACCTTCATCACAACAAGCAGGAATTAATTGATGACCATTATCTATTATTTCTCTCTTCTACTTGTCCAAGTCCTTAGCCTTCCCATTACCCTCCAAAATATGTGGCAACCATTTAGTGTCCATCATTTCTATTTCTTGCATCTTTTCCCTCAAAAG
Organism: Cunninghamia lanceolata; assembly: GCA_027924645.1. Classification (NCBI taxonomy): domain Eukaryota; kingdom Viridiplantae; phylum Streptophyta; class Pinopsida; order Cupressales; family Cupressaceae; genus Cunninghamia; species Cunninghamia lanceolata. Next base: position 9,720,006 of record BSBN01000815.1, on the reverse strand, counting down.
TGTATCCAATTTCAATTGAAGACTAGCCACATCCTTGAGATGTTTCAGTATATCTGACACCAAATTCAACTCAGGAGGTGCATTTGCATCAAATATAGAACACCTAAGAAAATCTCTAACCTCTAAAGTTCTTGGTAGCCACTTAGCTTTCACACTTGATAGTCTCTGCTTATCAAATTCATGCTTCTCATAGGCTATCCTTAATTTTGAGTAATTCCTCCAGGCCTCCTCCACTCTGGCCAAAAATTTGGCCACTCTATTTTTGATCAAATTGGTCACCATGTCCTTTACTTTGTTCTCCTTTTCTTCTTTCAATTTTTTGTTATCCTCCTTCAATTCTCTAATTTCTGAAAGGAGAAGCTATGTGTCAACTAGAAGTGACTCTACAGTCTGAATAATAGGGGGACTCTGAGATGGACCAGGCTCTAATTGTGGCTACCCTTCATAGTTGTTCAACCTGGCCATGGCCACTACATATTTCTCCAATAATTCATTATAGTCTTTCTGCAGTTTAATTGTCGTTGCCTCAGCAAATTGTGTAGTTTACACATTTAGACTAGCATCTTGAGGGGAAGGGGTGTCTGATGCCCTTCTAATTATGACATTTCCAATCAGTTCCTCCAAACCAACTTTTGGTTTCTTATCACTGGGGGCCAATGCCCAAATTGCCAAGGTTTCAAACCTTGGGTCAAATGCAGCACCCTGCAAAGCTTTGCTGACTTGTTCCTCTGTCATATCAGAGTCATCCGTTATTATGGTATCAAATGTAATTGCATCTGATAGAGTCTAATATGGTAGCAATAGGATGTTTCTTCTGGCTACAAGAGCCCTACCCTCCTATGGGGTTATTACACTGATATCCTTATTAACCTCACTCAAAACCCTTTGAGTAATAGTATCATACTTAGAGGAGTTAGCACCACTCCTTGCTTCCTTAATTCTCCTTTGAAATTCTTCATTCTTTGTCCTCAGCATGAATGACCTGAATTCAGGTGTGCTGACAAATGCATCATCTGCAATAAGTTGGTTACATGCCAGTACTCTCATATCTTCTATATCAACTTCATTGTTAATTGTTGACCTTATCAACCTATTATCTAGTGAAGAGTATGGCCTTATCCTTAATGGGGAACTCACCTGGTGGGGAAGCTCCTGAATTTGTTCTTCTACTGCTTCTTCCATCTATTCCACAACTTATGTCTCCACCTCTGCCTCAAGGTCAATGATTTTTTCTCTTTAGAGCAGGGGAATCAGGGGATTCTTCTTCTCTTACATATTTACCCCTAGAACTGCTTGGTTGGTAAGATGGCCTCTCCTCACCTGTAGGTGCACTATCTATTAGTTCATCTACCTTGGCAAAGATCATCTCAATTCTCCTTATGGGATCTTGCACTTCAGTAAAAGCCCCAGGGTATGCAGGATTGGCATTTCTCTTCATCCTATCTCCCTCAATCACTACATTTCATTTATTTCTCAAAAGATATATCTCCTGCATTGATTGGAAGTTTCTTACTATATCTTCATCAAAGATTACTTGGTGGGGGTAACTAGGCCTATTGACCTTCAACCTTGTTTTGTGAATAAAACACTCAGGGTCAAATGCTCTCACTTGCTTCGTATCCATCCTATAACACTGAAGCATGGAGCCAATTTGATCTAATCCATTCTTATCAATTGTTATAAAATCACTGAGCATCAATGAAGTATGGATGAGTGACCCCTTCTTGTGCTTTCTACTCCTTGTCAGCTTCATTTAATTGCCTTATGATTTCCATGAAGGCAAGCCTCTTGGGCACAAACTTAGGCAGAGTGTAAGGTAGAGCCTCACAACCATAAATCCTGATGCAAGTAGTGTTTACATGTAGAAACCAATCTCCCCAGTTGTGTTCTATGTTCAAGTGTGGGGCTCTTTCTAAAGGTCTCAAGAAATCCTTAACTTCTTTAGGTATTCTATCGCCCTTAGGTTTCAAAAAACTTAATACCTTCCTTACAAAATGCTCCTCAAAAACAACATAACTAGCATCCTTAAAATGCATGTCAAGTATGCAAGTCCACATTTATACTGGCATCATGTTGCCTTGTTCATCTGTCATCCTCACATGTAAATATTTATGCCACTGGCAGTGGCCTAACAGAGAGAATAGGATCATGTGGCACATCAAAGAATACCATGTGAATTCCACATGGGGACCTACAATATACAGGTTGTTTTTTATTGTCACCATCTGCTTGTGCATTTTCTCAGCCAAGTAACCTGCATAGTCATATGGATGTCTGGTTCCAAGATCTTGAATGCAAACTTCCATCATCATCAAGGATACTAGCATTCTGTCAGCTGCATCCCTCCCAAGCACATGGCATAACTATGGTAAGTTCTGACAAAATATTTCATGAACAAATTACAATGGAAGGGATCCTCTTCTCTATCAAAATTTTTTACCAGGCCTCCATCAACTCCCCTTGGTCTATGCTTGGCCAGTTTGGATGATCTATAGGCATATCTGACAATCTTATACTTTTCTCTGAAGGCATTCAGGTCAATGGGCATACTAGCAGCAGGGTCTAAATTGAACATGGTTGAAATATAGGCTTTTGTGAATCTAATTACGACAACCATTTCCAGACAAAACAGACCTAGTTTTTGGGTCATATGTACTTACAATTGCTATAACCAAGTTTGGATGGACAAAGACATTGGGGCAAATCAACTTGGCCAAATCAATCTTCCAGGCATGGAAAATAGGGGATCTATAGTCTTCTCTATTATGCCAATGCTCAAATAGGCTCCACGCTGATACGGGTATCCTAGCATCTCTACAATTCACACACAAGTCATAGATTTTATTATTTTTTCCTACTTGTCCTAGCCTTGTTGCAACTTTCCTCAATGACCTGGGACATTAGATCATGAGGTCTTTGTCTAGACTACGTTTTGAGATGGAAGGTTGACTAGACTGACTCATCCTTCTAAACTATGTTTATGCAATTAACTTAGGGCTTCTGCAACTATAAATTACTTCTTAACACTTTGAAATGAATGGATAGCTGAATTGATGAGACACAGAGGAACAAAAGCCACTTACTAGTTTTTGACACTAACAGAGGCTTGGAATCACATCAACTTGCTCGTTTCGAAGCTCCTTTCTCTAGGAATGCAAATGTGCTCTCAAAAATGACAAACAATGCCTTAAATTATGTGCTTATAATTCTAGATTTCTTGCCATTTGTAGTATTAATGGTGGCGGTGGTGACAATTAATAAGATCGTGCCACAGACAGTTGAAAAATCCTCATTCATAGGAAATTTGAAATGGGATCATTGATCCTTTCCTTCGGTTCTGCAATCGACAGCTGAGATCACGTGACTAGATTTGAAAATCTTTGTCACCACATTTGAAAAGACCTTTTCCAATCAGAATAAGCTGAATCAATTGTACCCTCTCTGCAGATCACATCACCAGACCGGATGCGTGGGGCCTTGCTTTTCAATTCTTTAATAGAGGAGCGTCGCGTGTCTCCATCTCGCGATAGTGCAGCGAATATTCCCCTTAGAGAGATACCTCTATGATGGAGCGCATCCATTGGATCAAAAGTTCTTTCATGGACCACTGTCATATCGGTTGATAGATGGAAGTCATTTCGCATCATCACGGGCGGGTGTGACGTCATGAAAAAGGCACTGCGAAGCTGCAAAATGTGCTTTATTAATCTTTAACCTAAGACTTAAGGCTTTGATTTTTATGAGTGATAGCAAGTAAGGCTAGGATTAGGGGCCAGTCAACTCACGGGTGTGAAGACATTAAGTTGTGACTTAAGCGACCAGTAACCTTCGACAGATAGTCAACAAAGCGAAAGAAGAAAAAGCGCAGGAAGTACAAAGCATAAACACTTAGAATTTTAGGGATTCAAAATTCAAATAGATGAAACCAAGTGAACCAGAAACCTAAATCTAAGGAAGCATCACCAAGATGTTCTACTGGACATCATGGAACAATCTACTGGGGTCTGCTATTTTAAAATTGATAAAATGCTATGACCAACGAACCTAAATTTAGTGTTTGAATATTTATCTTAATGGTTATCCTTAGAGTAAATTTAATGTTTTAAGAAGATATTGAGTGTTTTGAGTGATTACAAGGATTCTTAAGTAGAGTTGGTTTAGGAACTAATCAAAGTATGGTAATGCAACATGTTATTCTATAGTTTACAAGAGCTGGAGCCTGGGAATTTAAAAAACCATCACAATGCAATAAAGGAAAATAAATGAAACACTATTGTGATTATAGAGAACAAAAATCACTTCACATTTAGTTGAATGCTTTTAAAAATTATCAGAATCACACAAGAATAAATGAAAATATTATTTTTTTTGATCAAAAATAAAAAATGTACATCACAGATAGACAAATTGAAATAAAATGCCATCAACAACATTTTGGAGTTTGGAACATGTAATACAGTATAAATACCTAGTAGCTTTTAAATCCCTTCAAATTACCAAATCATCTCGTCATTCAAATTCTCCTGATCCTCCCTATGACCATGATATCTAGAATCATCCTGATCATCTTCTTTAGTTTCTTCTATCTCCATATTTCCACTTAAGAGCATCTCATCATCACCACTACCACTACATGTGGCACTGGTATTCATCATGTCACTGTCCTGTATGCGATTATTGTTTGAAGTGTTGCACAACTCTCTTCTTTCACATGAGGACCTTCAGATTACGAGTGCCCTATCAAAAGGAAAACTCTAGATATCATGTCTAGTTGTATACATCCTCAAGCAATTTTCCAAATTATTGTCAAGTTTATTTCTTATCTTTGATTTCAAGAACCCCAATGCACTAAAAACTCTCTCATCCTCCACTGACTCCAAAATCATGGTTTGACATAAATCAGCAAGTTTGAAAAATTTTGATAATGCATCACGCAATATTTTTCTTTGACTTAAGGTTGCCCAAAGCTTTGTTATCGATCCATGTTGGTGGGGAGCCTCCATGAGTTTAAATTATTCCCTCATTGAAATTACAAATTGACTTGATTGATCACTGAGCTTAGTTTGATTTAAAATTCCTTCTATTACTTGTCCATTGAATTCTATACTTTTGTAAAAATGATTTGTTAAGGTCTTTATCTTGTTGTGAAAATTAGTTGACTCACAATTGACCCAATATTGAGGACACACTATAGACATGGCTTCAAGCAGTTCATCATGAGGAAATTTATCTCTAATCTCCAAGGAAAGAGATCTCATAATACTCTTTAAAGTAGTACTTACATAATTAATAATCTTGTCAAAAGCTTCCCTTGAAACAGGCTCTTCTCTGATAGTGCGCTTGACCTTGTTTAAATAGTACATTGGTATCTCAAATCCCTTTACAAAGACACATAACTCCCCACTACCATTAAACAGTAAAAAAATTAGCATTATTGGTCACATTTGTTATCAAATGCCAATTGCTAAATTATGGACTTATGAAGGATTGGTTTGATAGATATAGATTATCGAGGGTCATGCATATCATTCTACGCAGTCTAGTATATTCAGAAATATATATAGACCTTTCTTGGGATTATTTCACAAGCATGTTCATTTCCTCTAGCATGGGAAGAATACCAGCTAAAACGAGGAGTGTCTCTATGTCGCTTAACCTATGCAAGAGGTCAGGAGCCCTGTCAACTGTGAAACGATGTTCATACATTAAACTAATCAAGGATTGATATTCTGCAAAAAATCTTTTAGTTGGTTCAAGCAAGGAGATCCATCTGGTATCAACATCCTTAAGAAGCTTGATTCCCGCAGTTATTCCCTTAGTAAAATGTTGAAATTCCAAACACCTTTTGGGACTTCGGTAGAAGTATGAGTAGAGCTCGCAGACTAGATCTTCAACTTTTGATACTGTAGGAAACTTGCTCACAATTTTAAATGCTAAATTCATTCTGTCAGTCATGCAGTGAATGTTAATCATGTATGGTGAAATAGAAGTTTGTAGCTTCACACACAAACCATTCCTATGACCTTGCATTACTGAAGCTCCATCTGCCCCTACATACACCAAATTTCTCGCAATTGTGCAGTCATCCATACCTCCAATTTCATTCAAAGATTTCTTAACTATATCAAATAGATTTTGTGATGTTGCATTCTCCTTCATTTTATAAACAGAGAGTAGATGAGGTTGGTGGACATGATTTTCCATAGTATACACATGCATACATACCTAGGAAGTACTATCTATTGTTGTAACTTCATCTAGAGATAATGCAATAAAAGTTGACTCTTTTATTTTTTCCTTTAAATCACATTTTTCCACCTCAGCAAGAGAACTTGCCCACTCCCATCCACTATTTATTGACCAATGTGTGTTGGGAAAATTAGGAATGCCCATAAAATATAATAAACTATTATATTCAGGGTAGTCTATCATAGGACGCCCTTTGCTCAAAATATGAAAAACAACACTCAACTGAATAGTTTTTGCCATTTGTAATTCTCCCATCATCTTTCCAAATTGAGCTTCAATTGAACCTCCACCTGCATGAATCTTTGCCTTTCTTTGCAAATGTGCTTCATATTCAAAGGCATTCTTTACATGGAGACATTCTTCATTCATTTTCCATCTTATCACTAGTTTTTCCTGTCCATCTATGATTTGTTTTTCATAAACTTTGCCAATATGTTTTTCTATGGTGTCAAGTTTTAACTGCAACCTCTTCTCCCTATGATATTTCCAATTGCAAATCTTACACTTGCATTCTGTGGGAGGTTCATCTTTGTTTTTATTCTCCACCAGTTCAATGAATGGGAATTTTGACACCCAATCAATTTGAAAACTCCTTGACATTTCCCCCTCACACCCCTTTTTTGATTTGGCTTTTCTTTTCCCCTTGTGTGCACTTGCAGGATCTTCATCTTCATTGATTTCTATAACTTCATTAGCTTCATTATATTTTGTTCTTGGAACATCATCTGTGGAATTGTCATCATTCTGGCTACCTTGGGTACTCCCTCGGACATCATCTGTGGCATTCTCATCATTCCCAGTACATTGGGTATTCCATAGATTTGGAACATCATATGCGGCATTCTCATCATTCTTGGTACATTGGGTATTTCCTGGAACATCATCTGTGGCATTCTCATCAATCCTGGTACATTGGGTATTCCCTGGAATATCTATCATCAGTGTCATTGTCATCATTCCTGCTACATTGGATATTCCCTAGAATATCATCTGTGCCATTGTGATGCAAGTCAATAGATGGTACAGGTTCTGATGTTGTAGCTACAACTGATGGACCACCAACATTGCCAAAGTACGACTTTATGTTATTGTTTCTCTATTTTGATGGCCTTGACCTCCCTTCATCTTGAGTCCCTTCACCACCCTCAGACAACTTCTTCTTGATCGACATCTCTCACAAATTAAAAGCTACAGAAATAATGTCATTTTGTTCAAGATGCAATCATAGATGATAGAATATAGATCCCTGGGTCCTAGACTCCTAGATTAAGATAGCTCCCTAGTCCTAATTCCTACTCAATCAATATCATCTGTAACAAAGACACAAATAATCAACATGAATCTTATATTATTACACAATAAACTTATAAAGAAATGATCACTTGCATTTCAGTGACTTGCCAATGCCTGTAGCTGTAACTTCTCTATGATCCAAAATGAATCAAGGATTCGAGAACTGAGCTAAATAAAATGTGTAAACTTAAAGGATTAATTAGAGTTTCAAATGCATTTATATCAATGCATATTTGGCAAATAATACAGGATTTTCAAATGCTATTATAATAATATGGCGATTCCCGCGTACTATTAATAGGACACTTATAAATGTTAGGCGAAATGGACCTCCATAAAACACATATATAGTAATTTTCTAGTTGAATATGGCCCTACATTTAGTATGGAGTTATAATGGTATTGGCAAAGTTGGTCCTTATACATGTGAACTGTTTAATTATGCTAGCGAAATTGGTACTCGTGCATGCCAACCATTTAATGATATTGGTGAATTGGGTCCTCATGTGTGTCAACCGTTTATGATATTGGTGAATAAGTCGGTGAATTAAAACATGCCTCTAAAATTCCAAGTGAATCACTGTTAGAACCGCATAGCATACCGTGGCAAAAATACTAACTATAAATTACTCAAAAATTAATAGGGTGGCGAATTGAAATGCATTTGACCAAAAATACATAAAAACTAAGAAAATTGGCCCCCCACCGGTGGTAATGTATTTGCCAATTCCTCATTCGTGAAAATGAACTATTCACCAAATTGATGAAGATTTGCCACTAAAAAAATCCATGGACCTCCCTGCAATCGCAATATAACTTTTGTACCACTCGCCTCTACTTTGCAAGAGTTTTATTTCCTAAGGTTTTTCAGCCACTTTAAAATGCTCCTATACTTCCACCTATTTCACAAGTTGAGAAGGAAGAGCATCCTACAATGAGGAAGCCTCCCTTGTAGCCTCCCACCGTTCAGTGGTTTTTCTTATTTCTTCTAATGTTCTTGAAGCAAAAGGAAAAAAAGGAACCTGCGTTGGAAGATACTACAGTTCCCCTAAAGAACATCACGAATAAAGCTGGGTGAAATAAGATTGCATGAGAAAGAAAGATGTGTCATTGTGCTATGGCTCACCTTTCTGCAGGAGTGGATAATCTCCCTCCTTGAAAGTGTTTATCACCGATGATCGCTGAAGAGACAACTACTACTACCGTGTCTCCTACAAAGAAAGAAGATTTGAAAGCTATTATGGAACCTATTGAAATACATTCCAACAATGATTCTAAAGAAAAAATAGGTATGGCTATTATTCCTTATACCTCACATGCCATAGTTCCTCTCACATCTTTTCCTCCTTTTCAAATGAATGATGAGAAAGATTGGGAGGAGGATGATTTGCTTTAGGTTGACTCACATGTGAGGTACCTTGTTTACTATGTTGTGAGTGTGTGTAATGTTCTCCCTCATTATGTGTTTCTTGATGATTTATATATGTCGTAGTTACTCATGTTTATTTATTATTATTTGTTGTTGTTGTGTTGTTAAGTTCTCTTTGGGTGACCCTTGACACCCTTGTAGGTGCAAGGATACAAAGGGACCGAAATGTTTTGTGAGATCCTTCTATTTGTATCATCATTCCTCTATATGTCATTCCTCCTATTATTGTTGTGTCCTTTGGGGATGATGCAGGGTGTAGGATGCTTTAGCATTCTCCCTTGTTGACCCAAGGGATGTTTTCTTTTTGCTTTCATGTGATACTTCTTCCTTTGTCTATGTAGTTCTACTAGCTAGCAGATGATGGCAGTTCCATATATATATAGTCTTAATAATTCTCCTATTATAAAATCATTCCTATACTAACGCCAATTGGGTAGATCCCTTTGTGTTATCTCTTTTTGGATTTTTATGATTATGATTTCTTTTCATGGCTTCTTGTTGCTATGCTCGGTGTCACACCATGATTACACAAGCCATTGTGTATCATGCTTGTAGCATCGTCTTGGTTTGCCTTGCGTAGGGGCAACCCATCTTTGTGCGATGAAGTTTTGGAAATACTAATTTTATGGGCATGTGGTTCTAGAAAGCTCTCGTACCTGTTTGTGATTGGTTCTACCTTAAAGCAATTACTCCCTTAAAGGAGTTAACAATCACTTTAATGTGGGGGCATGCATCATGCTATGCTCTTTTGTGGTTGTGTATTTATTCACCTATTGGTGTGGAACTCACCTAGTGATTCAGCGGTCCTCACTAGCCCATGATGCTTCCTCTTTTGTCCATGAGTCGTCTAGTGCAACGAAGTTGGCTAGTCTGTGTGCTTCATGTGATTTTTCCTGGTCACCTAGTAATTCAGCAGTCCTTACTAGTAACCAAGGTAAATGTGGTGAATAGATGGGTGAGGGTTTAAGGTTGACAGAATAGGGTTTATGGTCAATGGTTTAGGGTTTAAGGTCGGTGGAATAGGGTTTAAGGTTGATAGTTTAGGGGGGTGTCAACAGAGTTTAAACGGCAGCGATGGGTGATTTTGAGGCCAACGACCAGGCTTTTGAGGACTACAATCAATGTTTGAGGGTTGCGACTAGGATTGGGAGGTATAATGGTCTACAACAGGGATCAGATCAGAGGTTGTAACCATGTACAGGAGGTGGTGGTGACAATATACAATGGATGGGGTTTTGGCAGAGTGGTAGACAAGAGATAAAGGAAGGTCGATGAGTCTATAGAGCATGTAGGGAGTGTCGACTATGGTGATGCTGTCACCCAAAGGTGGTGACCAGGAGCTTCGAGGGTGGTTAGGGTTTCAAGGTTGACGGATGGAAGCTTACAACATGAAACACAACGAAGCCTTCAACATGAAACACAAACCAAAATTAGTACCAATAGAGGGTTTTGCGGATCCATACTGTGTGGATCTATGGCCCTAAAAATTTTTAAAAATTTACCAAAAAAAAAAATTGGAAGCGAAATATAGCAAATTTTATATCATTTTTCACCTATGAGGCTTCTCAAACGTAATGGAGAGGTCATATTTGAGCCAAGAAGCAACCTACAAAAGTTTATTTCCCTAACTTGATAAAAACAAAGTTAGATTTGCAAATTCAAACACATAAACCTGCAAAAAGGCGAGGGTTAGAGCTACCGAGTGTGCCAAAATGTGAATGAAAAGATGGTGGAAAAAGGTAAATAGAATGATAATGCAAGAAACCCAATACCTTTTATCTTCAAACCAAGTCTTCAACACTCAATAGAACGGAGTAGATGCACCCAAATCTACTAGCTATGTTCTAGATGAAGATAGATGGATGATGAATATGTTGATTGCTCATGATTTCTGTAGTATAATGATATATGGAAGATGAATGATGAAAGGATCTAGAGTGATTTTGGTAGCATGATCTTGCTTGAAGATGGATCCATTGCAAATGGATTGGTTGAGGCTTGATTTATAAGAGAGGAGTGATATAATTCAATGGCTAAGATTGAAAGTTGATTTGTGTGATGTGGACGGCTAAGATTAAAAGATGATTTGACTTTGGCTCCCTTCATTTAAAAAAGGTAGTGGTGTGACAAGTGTCCAGATAAGAATAGAGGTGACCTAATTTTAATAATAAAATTATTTAAATTAGTTGGTAGTGTGACAAAGCATTAAATGAAAGGTGTAGTAAGGGACATGTGTTGGAATGATGTTGAAGGTGAGGACTAATTCAAATATTTTATTTAAATTAGTTGGAAAATGAGAGAGAGCTAATATAAATTTAGAGGAAAACTGGGAAATAAATTAAATAAATAGCATTTATTTAATTAATTACCTAGTTGGATAAATTGGATTAAAAATGGGATTAGAATGGGATTAGTTAAATAAATAAGATTTATTTAACTAATTAGGTGATGGAGGGATTATGTAAGGGACCTAGGACAATTTGTCACAAGATGTCTTAAGCAATGTATCGACAAGGTGATGTTGTAAGACATGGACAATTTTAGATTTCTACAGAAGTGTTTTCCATATACCTTGCTTCCTTCCATCATTTATGCAATTCATCAAAGTGTGATAGATCTAAGTTGAGTGCTTTCTAGCATGTGTTTAGAATTGAAGGCTGTGAGGATTTGTATGTTCAATCTGTGCATGGAATATGGTGGGTGGGCTTACCTATTTTCATCATTAATTTATCCCTAGAAGTGTTATGTCAGAAAATGTCCCCTTCAGGGCTTTTCCCTCTTAAGGTTTAGCTCTCGGATCCTTTAGAATGCATTTAGATCATCTTGCATGTTAATGATGACTTCCAGTGAAGAAACCCCTAAGTTTTATGGTAAATGGGACCTAGGGAATGTGCTTATGATGAATCCTACCTGAAATAGGGGCGGAGGACTTGGGCGCCCGCGCCCTACTCCTGCCCTATTTTGGGTCATGACTTATTTTCATACATCGGTTATGTGGCCATTATTAGGTCCTATGCCGACACCTCAAGTTTGAATTATGAATTTCTTGGAGGGAAGTTGTTTAGTTGCATATATAAGCATGTTTAGGACTTCATGTGTAAACTAGATGGACATTGTGAACTTGTGACTTTATACAGAAGTGATTCAAAGCATTCATTGTGTTGCAGAGTAGTATTTTGTTGTTATTGTGTTTGTTTATGCATATTTGACTCCATCTCCTCATGGCATGAAAGAGCATCTTCCTTCCATGAGACCTAGACTTCAAAGGTGACATCTATTATGTTTTCTATCATTTATCATTTGGTTTTTTCCTCTATCCCACAAGGATATGCACTCTTTAACTAAACATGGTGTTCGTAAGACTTGAATGTCTCTCTGGGGCTTGATTGAGGCAAGCCTATAAACACCACAACCCCCAACCCACTTTTCTGTGATTGTAGGTTACAGGTTTCAGAAGTGGAAGAAGTGGAGTTGCAGGGAGGCATCACAGACTATTGAAAGTGCAGAGCAAAAAAGAAAATTAAGGCTTGGACTAGGGCACCCTCTCATTAGTCCTCTAGATTTTGATGTGGTGAAATCTCTGTGATAGCATAATTGTGTTGCAGACATTCTTTAGAGATCCCGACAGAAACAGGTACACTGGACTAGGGTGCCCGCTCATTAGTCCCTAACTTTTCCATACACCAAACTTCAAAATCTGGTATGTATTTGGTTATCATTTGATATCTCTGTGTGTGATCATTTTCTGTGATTTGTTTGTTTGTTTATGATTTTATGAAATTGGGGTTTTGAGCATAATCGAGGTTAATTAAACAACAAATTCACACAATTCCAATCTTCCCCTCTATTCCAAGTGACTTGAGATCTATAGTAGATCTCTCTACTCAATTGAATGTCTTTCAATGTTGGTGTGAAAGGAGGATTCCACATAAACCCTTGAAATTACAAAACCCTCTCCTCTCTTTTCCCACTAAACAAGAAGATTACACCATCTTGTATTTATGACTTTTGAAGATTGGTAAAGCAAGGCTTGTTTTTTATAAGATTTGTCTACTTTAAAAAATCAAATTTTGTAATATAATACATGTTTATTCTAACATGTCTCTCTTTAATTAATCTTTTGTATTTTCTTTGAAGTCTAGTAGGATTAGGATTTGACTAGTATTTAATTATTTAGGTTAATATTTGGATTGATTTAAGTGTGTGCCTTGTTTCTAAAATACTAAATTTATTTGGTTGCAAGTCTTATCATTATTAATTTACAAATGAATATGATGAATGATTGTGATGAGAACAATATTAAATCAAATCAACTCAATTGGTAAATTTTAATCTATTGATAATAGTATAATTGTAAACAAGACATTGTGTTATAATTTCCTTAGTTTTCACTGTAGCCCCTTGAATGGGATAGTTATCATCAAACTTTGGGTTACCCAAGCGTGCCAAAGCCTGGTGATATAAACCTTGGGGGAATTAATTCTCTTTCAAGAAAAAATAATCTATTCCAAAGTTGGTGGGTCAAAACTGTCATCGACAAGATATACATTTGAGATTGGGTTTTTCTTGAAAGGGTTTTCCTATGATACCTCGTGTTTCATTCATCCTCTGCTAATTATTCTTATTAATTCTTTTATTATTATTTTAGTTTATATAAGTCTAATTTATGATTTAGATTAGTAAGATAAAATTAGATTTGTTACCTATTTCATGTTCCTAACTAAATTATCAATATCGTATAATCAACATTTAATATCAAAGCTTTTGTTGGCTTGACCCTATGAAGGAGGGGATGTCTTTCTTGTGTTTTTTCTTTACTTGTAGGGGGCAACATTTTCACTTGATTTGAGATTAGATAATTTAGAAAATATAAGTTATGACCAACACCTCAACAATTGATATTGATGTTAGGAAAGGTGTCTCAACCTTGCATCCTAATGTTAACACAAAAATTACAATTTTTAGGCTATTGAATAGAAAAACTCAACGTTTAAGCTATAAAGGTCACTTTTTGCCCAAAAATATTTTTGGATAAGATAGCATTAGTTCTTGGATGCCTATGATGTGTACCTCTTCAAAATCTACATTTTAGAAAAAGGGCTCAATCAACTTCTTGGTCAAAAGTTATGCCCATGGAAGTTAGACATCCCACATTAGAAATGTAAGAACATCTATGAGCTATGAGAGGGATTTATGCTTGTTGACCAACTAGTGATGCATGCTATGACATGTCATAAGGTATCTTTAAATGGATATAATGAAGAAAAAATGGAGCACCCAAGTTGGTGGGTGGACTATGACGAGCTTATGGTAGGTGGAAGGAATATGTTATTTATAGCCTATGGACTCATCTTGGAATTTGGGCATTGAATTTTTAACTAAGGATTTGGGTGCCACATTTTGGATGGTTTTAGCTCATGGTTTCCTATTTACCATTTGATGGTTTCATGTATTTCTTCTCCTATTTGTTGGGTGCTTGAGATAGGGGTTTTGATAATGAGTTTTGTACATATTGTTATGCTTCTAGATCTCTTGTTGGTGATGCTTTTGTAAAGGATTAGACCCTACAAGTGTATTTTAACCTTGATTACTAAATAATACATTGAGTTATTACTAGGGGATTTGGTTTTGGCAAAGAGTGTTTAGATAGGAATTTTATTAAAGTCACCAACATATTCTAGTACTTTGTGTAACTTTGCTATGGTTCATGTTAATGTAACTAAACCAACTAGAAATTCAATGTTGTGGCATCAAAGAATAGGTCATATAGGAAATACTTGTATAAAAAATGAAAAAAAAAGATATGGTTGATTATTCTCTTGACTTCAATTTTTTTGAGCATTATGTATTTGGAAAATAAAATGTTTTATTTTTCTTTTAGTAGCAATAAAGAAAATGAGATTTAGAGTTGATATATAGTGATGGTTTTGGTCCAATTGGTGTACTGGTACACTCAAAATCATGACTCGATGGCTTGGGGCAGTTGAGTCAGCTTTGGCATGCACACAGACCTTCTCTCCTTACCACAGGGTGAACGTCCACGTTACTCTCGCTCTCGTGGAAGTAGCCAGTTGAGAGGAGGCAAGACACGGGGGTGGTCTGGCTCATTTGAGAGCTAGACCTTACAGAGAGTGGTCAGTCAGTTCTGGGGCCTTTGTTGTTGTGTGTTTGTTTGAATGTGGTGTTATGTGACCATTGTTGTAAAGATAACTATATGACCCGAAGGGTCACTAGTAACCGTTCTCCTGTTGGGGTTTCTAATATTCGAATGTTGTGTGGGTTGACTGTTGTTCTCATTGATGTTTTGTTCAAGTTGGCATTTTCATTCATGTTGTTGGATGATTTCTTGTATTTAAAGTTCTCAGAATCTTTCTTGTTGTTGTTAGATTATCAATTGATCTTGTTGTTGTCTAGGGTGGATCTCTATCTCGTTGAGGATTTCCTTCACCCACTCACCTCTAAGTCTAGGGCACATTTGTGAGCCTAAACAAGAGAGAGATGATTTAAGCTAACCTTGACTTGACCTAGGGTTTCAACTTTGGGTTTGTGTGACCTAAGGTTTGACTCTATTGACTTTTTTTGTGTTACAAGTAAGGGCCTAACCGATGTTGTCATTGATGTCAATATACTCCTGTTGCATTGATGTCAAGGATTGGATGAGTTGTGTGCTGAGGATATTGAGAAAATTAGCCCTATCAGAAACAGAGAAGAATAGTAAAGACAGTGAAGTTCTATGAAGTAAAGATTCTAGTCAGTTGAAGATCAGAGTATATGCATCAAAGTATTTGTAGATATGTGTCTGAAGGTGTTCCTATAAAGATTTTAGAGATTCGCATGAAGATTTACAAAAGTTATGGCCATGTGATTAAAACTAGTTCTGGCAGCTATTTAGAGGTGACAGAGTGACACAAATAGGTTTGGTGAGATCTGGAAATGCAATATCATGTTCTACAGATTTGGTAGCATGTTTGGGAAGCCAATGAGAATTGACAACTCAATTGGTTCGTGGTCTGGAGGTCTACAAGCAATTATTCTTATGTGACAGTGATGACCGGTTGTGTTCTTAAGGTTCTAGATGAATATGTGAATGATTTCAATAAGCAGAAGTGGTGAGGATGTTCTTGGTGATTCAAGCAAGCTTTTGGGGGTCTCTAGATTGTGTCCAGTTCATGTTGGCAGTCCGCATTGAAGATAGAGCTCGTAATTGAAGATTTACCTTTCAGTAATGGTGTTCTTCCTAATCTTGGCCGACCGGATGTTTTACACATGTTGCGGATGATCTTGAAGATGTTTTGTGAAGCATGGCATGTTCCTCGAAGAAGATTAAAATCCCAAATATGCATGCCCGACAAGGTAGTGACACGCATTAAGTCTTTGTAATAAGTCAAGTTGTATTTGTGTAATTGCTCTGTAATAAAATAAAGTATGTGTTGTGCCGACTTTGATGATCATCCCAAAGTTGATGTCATGTATAAATAAGATTTGAGAAGTCATTTCAAAAGTATCCTTGGTCATGATGAGAAAGTGATAGAGAGGAGAGAAGTGAAAAGCAAAGCAGAAGTGTTGAGCTTAAATGGAACTATCTCAAGCATGGTGAAGATGCTAATCTCCAGTTCAAGTATGTAATATTTATATTATTTTGTAGATAGTGTGTCTCCTATAGGCAGTGGGCCTCTTGTGAGCAGTGTGCTTAGGCAGTGAGCCCTAATTGGCAAGTGCCATTTTTGTTCTTATTCTTTTAACAGAGAATACAATCTTGGGTTAGTCACCTCGTGGTTTTTCCCTTAACTGGGTTTTCCATGTTAAATTCTTGGTGTCATATGTGTTGAATGTGTTTCTTCTCTTGATTTATTACATTTTTCTTCCATGATTGAATGATTATTATGCTATTGAAATATAAGAAGGATTTAAGGATTTAAAGAACAGAAGGTTTGGTGACAACTGATCCACCCCCCCTCTCAGTTGTCTGTCCTAAAACCAATAATTTGACCTTGTGATGAAACCAAGGGTTTTGACTAATGTTGACTAAACTTGACCTTGTGTTGGGACCAAGGGTTTGTAAAGCTTTTACACTGCTAATGTTTTTGTTCTTTTCAAATTTTGTATGCATGCAAGCCTATATGAGTGCAAAACAATGTTTTTGTGCTTTTTCATGTTTATGGAAATGAAAGTGGTTTTTTCTATTCTAGGAATTAGAAAATGTATGCAAACTAGTATGAGATTACCTAATGCAATTGAATCTATGTTTCTGGTTTGTTTTCTAAATAAGTGGATCGATTTAATATAATGTTATGGAGTAAAAAGTTGCCCTATGCCTTTTACCTCCTAGTTTAGCTCCTAGGCCCTCATGTTAACACTTTGCAAGTTAAATACTAATCCCAAAGAAATGTCTCCCAAAAATCATGTCAAATGGGACTTAGGGGCCTATTCTAAGTGCTTGAACATGACCAGAATTAGCCTTGGGACTTGGGTACCCACATCCAAGTCCAGCCTAATTTGTCAGGATGAAAATAAATACATGGTGACTTGGGCCCTCTCAAAAGGTTTCCCGCTATTGACCTCTTCTTGATTTAATTTATAAATGTTAGCGGGAAAGCATATTTAAATAGGTTCATTTCTTCATTTTAAGTTAAGATGGATAATGCAAACTTGTGATATTGAGAAAAGAGATTTCAAAGCCTTCATTGTGATTCAGAGTAGAATTGTGTTGTTATTGTGTTTGTTTGTTGGAGATTTGGCTTCATCAATCCATCTCCTCATGATTTGAAGGATCTTCATCTCCATGAGGGCTTCACCTCTACGATGACTATTATCACAAAGGATTGCACCCTATCAAGTAATAAGCTCAATAATCCCATGAAACATTGGATCACTCTCAGACTATGGGTTGTCTATGATAAGAATGAACCTTCGGAAGAGTCAGCTCCCTTTAAATGCCCCTTAGATCTGATATACTTTCATGGAAAAGAGATAGAAGGATGATAAAATAAATTGAAATTGATCTAAAGGGGTGATGCACCAATGATTACATCCTAACTTGTAATTTGATTCAGAGCTATTTCTCAATACATATATTCTTACAACTCAAACTAAACAATCTTATCACATAAATGTTTCATAGAAAGGCATGAAATCAATCTACTTCTTGCTGAAGGAAAACCAATGTTCTCACAACTTAGAAAAGTAAAGGAATCACCCGCACAATCTATAACCTGTGGTAAAATTTGCACTATTGTATACTTGCTTCAATAGAATGAGACAAAAAACTTAAAGTTTTTGATTTAAAACACAATAAATCTTTATCAGATCATTCACAAGATAACAAGACACCTGATTTTATTGAAAAATGGAAGGACAACTCTGCAATAACTATGAAAAATGTTGAAAAGTAAATTACTATTGTATATAAAATGTAAAATATGCTGAGTTACAATACTAGAAATCTATCTCTACGATATGCAAAGGCCAGAGAAAAAGAAAGAACTCAGAAAAAAGCATAAGCTTTTTCTCCTATAATACAAAAATTTGTCTCAAAAGCAAAGGGAAGATCAACTTTAGTCAAACTGCACTCCAAATGACGCATGAATAGGCTAGAAAGGTCAACTCCCAGTTACTAGGCGAGCAAGAGGAAAATGCCTAAAATAGAGGCCTCATAACTGTTCCAAATTGAGATATTTTAGCTCATAACTCCTCTCAAGGTGTTTGACCAAAAGATTGCCAAAAATAGGCCTGTTTGACTCCAAGTCAAAACTAGAAACAGAATCTCCTCCTGCATGGATTTGCCACCTCAGTTTGAACTCCCCTTTCTCTCTCTCACTCTCTGCATGGTTTTGAGGGCAATATAGTTATTTTAACAAGTATTAGGGCTAAAATTGCTTATTAATTACCCTAATAAGTGTCATAATAAAATACATGAGGTTTTATTTTATTCTAATAAGTATTAGTGGTAATTAAAATAATCAATTACACTAATAATTGTTAAAATGATTACATGAATGTCTTTTTACATGCAAAAGAGAAAGAAAAAAGGAAAATGCTTCACACTTGTCTCCTATCCTTAAAAGGATTTCAAGGCATCTGACTAGGTCTTTCAAATCTGAATAATGTATCACTTCTTATTGGTTCAAGGTTTAAAAGCCCACTAAAAGGTCTAGAAACACTATCATTCTCCTTATGCCCCCTCAACTCATCATGTTTTCTTAGCCTAGTCACTTTAACACTTCAAAGTGTTGACTCTTAGCTTTAAATTGATTTTCAATAATTTTAATTTCAAAAGTCATAAAAGACTTGAGAAAGCCCATTGGGTGTTTGACTTTATTTTTAGGGCTTTATGTTGGGTAAAAAGGTTTTCCAAACCCTAGCCCAAGCCCATTTGCATTTTCACTTCCTCCATTCTTTTACTTCTCTGCTTCTAGTACCAACAAGGGTTTTGAATGGTTGTTTTTCTCCTCTGCCACAATGCCTTCTAAGACTGGTAATTAAACTCTTTCTCTTCCCTTTTCTGTTGTCCTTTCTTTGAAGAAAAACTATGAAAAAGCACTCTGCCATTCCTTCTCTATGGCTTATGTAACTTCTACAATCTTATAAAGTTTCTCAGGAAAAGACAAAAAGTTTGCAATTCTTTGCTTTATTGACATTGATAAAAAAGAGTAAGGAACTTCTATTTTATTGCTTTATTGTGCTTTCTGATGGGAAAAACTTGCATTTCATGCCTCTTGATTGTTCCTTTGGAGAAAATGATAAAAAAGCTTTCTAAGCTTGCTTCTGCTGGCATATCTTTGTGATAATATGTTGAGACTGTCGTTACCCTTTTTAAAGAACAAAGAAGTAGGAAACTTGATTCAGGTCTTTTGATTGTGGCTCTATATATAAAAATGGAAATCTTACTTCATTATGGAATTTTACTAGGGTTTCACTTTCTGTGCATGATAATATAATAGCATACTGTATATGTTGCTTTGAAAGCTCTTCACTTACTGTATGATTATGGTAAAAAGAACAATCTTCATTTTTTGTATTTGCTACTTGATGGTTGCACCAGGATTTATTTTGAGAGCTTGGTTGCTGCCCTTATTTGACTAAGTTTATGACTATTCTTCATGGTGTTTGGCTATCCTTCAATGATGACAATAATGTTGCACCTTCTAAGGCTTCTATTTTCTCTATATGCTCATTCATTCCACATTCTTTGCACCTCTAGATATAGGTACTCTCTGTCTTCTTCTATAATAGCAAGCCACCTGCTTGTTTTGAATGTTATTTCCATTTTGACTTGTTGAAAGATAAGACTGTTCCTGAGAGTCACCTTATAATTTCTTCTTTGCATTTATTGTGTCATGGTTTTTGTTACCTGTTTCTTGAAATGGTGTTTTGTGATAAGCTTTCATACCTATATGATGTTGGGTGATAGTATTTTCCCATCACTATTCATTGTCTTTGCTTCCTTTACCTATGAAAACTAAAAAGCTAACAAATCTGCCTCTTGCATCGAATGTATGTGTGATTTATGTGTACCATTTAATTGATTTGCTTCAAGATCATAAACCTTAGCCGACAAAGAGATGAGTTGTCTCAAAATATTATGTCTAAACAATAAGATGATAGATACCTTAGATCTTTGTTTCTCTTGAAGTGACCATCTCTTCAACGAATCTAAGAAACCCTCATACATGCATCCTTTCTCAGCATTTTCCTGTTTGATATGTTTGACATGATTTTCCTTGTATGATGTCCACTCCTCATGTTTATTGTTCATTGGTACTATGTTGTGACAGTCTTCATGTTCTCCTTCTTGTTGTGCCTTGTTCCTCCTTTCTTGTCCCCTACCTTGTACTTACTCAGACTTTCCTTGTCCATGAATGTAGCAGCTACTTCTTTTCCCAAACCTTGTGGATTGTACCCTCCAAAACCTAGTGGATTGTACCTTCACTATTTTCAAGACAGACACTGATCTTTGCCTCAAGAACGTATTAGTGCTTACAACCTCCTTAATCAATAATCCTCTAAATTGTTATCTCTTTGCATACATCACAAGGCCCTGATGCT
The DNA here is from genome assembly GCA_027924645.1 of Cunninghamia lanceolata. Taxonomy (NCBI): domain Eukaryota; kingdom Viridiplantae; phylum Streptophyta; class Pinopsida; order Cupressales; family Cupressaceae; genus Cunninghamia; species Cunninghamia lanceolata. Next base: position 9,698,990 of record BSBN01000815.1, on the reverse strand, counting down.
CCATAGTTCTATCTGCATGGCCATGCATTTATGTGCCAAAGTGGAAACTTCATAGTTAGATATATTAATGTTAGACTCAGTACAGTCTTTTGCTTTAGTTTGAACCAAGAAAACTACATTAAATTATAATTATCTCCTCATAATGATGTTGATCCCCTGTGAATATGATTGTCCCATTTTAATGTTTTGTGGTTCTTCTTTTGTTGTAACAGTCATAATGATGCATTCTCTGTCTCCCTTTTTGCATTTCATGGACTGCTATTTATCTATTTGATTGCCCTCAAAACCTCTTCAAGAACATGCTCCAAATATCTCTCCATGACCTCCTCAAGTGATTGTTGACACAATACCATAGTTACTTGGTGATAAAACTTAATCAAATGATGACTATAAAACTATTTTGTTTGACTGTATTTGTTGTCTCTTAATAGCTCTATTCCCCTCAAAAGAATGTCTCTTCCACAGTCACCATGCCATCACATTCTTTATTGGCTTCTAACTTTTATAATAGTCATCCCACTTTTGGTAATAGTCATCCTCTTGATTGTCTTAAGACCTTGTAATGGTGGTCTTCTTGACTGTATCAACAGTCATAACCTGATTGTTTCATTTGCACTTCATTAATGACTGATACAAAGTGTGATAACATGAATGTTGCTCTTTACATGTATCTCAGTCAATATGTATCACTGTGTCTTCATGATTGGTATGCTCTTATCATTATGATGTCAGTGTCCTTTAGTGACAGTCATCTTACATATATTCGCACTCATGTATGGAGGCTCCTGATGCATATAGGTGATTGTTGTGGCTCTCTATGGACATAGAATCCTACATGTGCAACTCTTTACATCTTGTTGTGGGAGAAGCTTGGGACTTAGACTTGTTATAGCATCATTCTTTGGACTTGCAGCAAGGATAATAAATCATGATGATGTGAAACCCCTGTAATCTTGGATGGAATGTCTCTATGTCTTGTAAGGGTTTCCTCCTTCCCTAACATTATTTTTTCTCATAATGATTGTCCCTAAGGACTTAGTCATTCATAATAGTACTAGACAGCTCAATGCTCACTGTTTTGGACTCTTGCTCTCTATCACACTTTGGAACTGGTGATTGTCCCCAAAATGCATTGGTTGCTCCTTCATCACTACCATGCATTGTTGGTTCCTTTAAGACTATTAAGACAACTTTAATACATGCCATAATTGATTGGTCTTTAGGTCCCTATACCTACATAGTCAGCAAACAAGTTAGGAAAACAAAAGAGGCTTGGAGCCTCTCCTTTGATGGTGATCTGATCTCTTCTTGGTTCCTTTCTAGTGCTTATATATATGCACCTGATTCTGAATATTGTTTATCTCATTTATCCTTCTGATTAGGTGTTGGTGTAAGATAGCAAGTACAGTTTAATATTATTGTATATAGAAGTGAAAAAGGACCCTGAGCTCTAACATTCCTCCTTTGTCTCTTTTGCACGTCTTCTTGGAGATATCAACGTAGGATCTAAAGATGGTGCAGATGCTAATGGGATTCGTCATTTAGGCAATGACAGATCCTTTCTTCCTTCTATATGTTTATCTCCTTTTTGTTTCAGATGTACTTGTCCTCTTTCATTACATCTTGTACAGTTAATCCCATGGCTTTTGTGGGAGCATATAAACACTTTCTCCTTATGAATATGAATAGCTAATTTATGCAATGTTTTTGTATATTGCTTCTCTTTTGTGAATCAGTTGCATAAAGATAAATTAAAAATGATTGCATGATACAGATGTTCACAATCATGGATAGATTTAGTAAATGTTGTGTACCTTTTTTCATTTGATCATGTATCAATTGTAATGAATGAATAATTAAAATAATCTGCAACACATAGATTAGCTCTCTTTAATTCTGCCAGTCTTAGGATATCTCCTACTAGGTTGGGGTGTCCTTCCCATCTTATATGGCTCATACATGTAGCAGCTCTTATTGAGCTACTACATGATTTTGGTAATGGTGATCATTGGAATGGCCCTCCACCAGGGCAGTAGGCCTTCTAGGGCTAACTAAAAATCTTTAACCTTCTTCTCCTCTCCCCTTGAACTTATCTATTTCTTCAAAGCAACAAAAAATAAATGATGTTATAGCCTGACATGATTAGGTTGAAAAACACAATTGGGTAACATTTTTGGCAACCTCTACACCAGTTTTGCCTATTAAAACTCTCTTGACCAGTTGGCTAGTTCATCTATTGGGAAATAGAGTCTTTCTTTGGCCTTTACAACTCAGAAAATTTATTGAAACCTAGCTGCTAGAAAATGAACAACAGCAAAACAAAATGAAAACAAAACAAACTGGCTAGCTCTAAACAGGGGCAGCAAACTGTGCATTAGCACTTCTTGGAAAATGAAAAACTAAACTGAAATGGCCTATCTACCTAAACTAAACAAATGAAAAGGCTCTCTAAATGAAACCATTAACTAGTTTTGCAAAGTAGCTACCTTTCCTGATCAATTGAGAGTGATTTCCATGCTTGTAAGCAGCCAACAAGGGGTGTGGGAAGGGTGGGTATCCAATTAACATATGTAATACCTCTCCAAGAAAAAGAACAAAAGCACATACCCACTTGTTTTGACTAAAAATATAGTTGTTCTGAGGTGGACAGGTTAGCTAGTTCTCTTTTTCCTGTTGCTCATCGTCATGCCTTGCAACTGGCATGATGGGTAAAGGCTTCTCCTCATTACTTTCTAACTAGATTGGATGTCAAATAGGACATCCTCTTGACAAACCCATGCTTAAATAATTTGTGTTGGTTTTGTATTCTGTTGTTCTATCACCCTGAATCTACACTATGGACTGATTAGGAGAGTCTAAAAGTTTACCCAGATTGGAGTTGTTTGAATCCTACTCCTCCTCCTGAGTGAATGAAGTTGATGCCCTCTTTCTTGTATGATCAGGAGACTCTTTCAAAACTACCTTTTGACAGTCCATTCTTTGAGACAAGCTATCTTCTATCAGGAAATGTTCCTGAATGTCCATGCAACTAGTAGCAACCTTGAAGCTCTTTTGACACTTGGCCTCTTTTTCCAAAGGCTCTAGTTGCTTACTTTCCTATTCTTTCTCAAATTGATTAGCTTCATTTTGTTCAAATGCATAAGGAACAAATTTAAAAACCTTTTTTAACTTGTTGTCCTCACCATTTACTAACTTGGGGTCTTGGTCATTATAAGAATTCAGTAGAGTGGTAAGCTCTCTACAAGTTGAATAGTTAGGATCTTGACAATCAAATGTAGAGTTGTCTTGAAAAGGCTAATCATCTTCAATTAGTTTACTTGACTACTCTTTAAGGCAAGCTGCCTTCAAGTCATCCATGTTAGCCTCTTCATTGTAGTAGAAAGGGAGTTCTAAAAACAAATTAGATGTTTCACATCCATGGGGAACATGATCCTCATTGCAGATGGGGCTCTCTTCCTTTACCAAAAGACTTTCTAGATCCTCTTCATCACTATGCTAGTTGGATGCCTCAAAATGGTTGTCAATATTCTGTTGCTCAAAATGACCTTGATTTTACAAAATTTGTCCTCTTTGGGTTGCATTCACTTCTTGCCTCTGACTTGCAGCCACTGTTGGTATGAACATGCTTTCTTTATCTTTCTCAACAAAAGAAGGTAGATAATCAAGCAAAAACACCAATTCTTTCTTTTCATTTGATTCTTCCTTTAATGAATCTTGCACAAGTTGTCTTTGCAACTAAAGATTCTGACCCTATAGCATTTCCATTCTGCTTTCATTCATCTCATAAAAATCATTAGAAAAACCATCAAATGAATCAAAATGTAAAGGATTGAGTGTCAAGTGTGAACCAACATCCTCTTCACATGCATTATGCTCATATTTAGCTAGGAACATAGTACAAATAGCAACAACTCCTTGTTCTTCTTGCAATAGAGTTTCATTTTCATACTTTCCTCCTTGTAAAAGGTATGATTTCTCATCTTGTATATCATATGAAGGCTTGTAGATAGCAGATGACTCTCCTTTTGTCTTCACTAACTCTTCCTTTTGCCCACCACACCAACTTGGAATCTTGATTGGTTTAGATTCTACTACCTTTTACTCTTCTTGATTTTGGATTGGTATGGGAGGAGTAGTCTTAACAAGGTTTGGTATTTTATAATCAGGATGTTTGGCCGAAGAAGGCTGCCATGGTTGTTCAAAAATTTGATGACTTGGTTCAAACTCTTGAGATGGCTAAAACTAAGGACTAATGAACTAATTTTGAATGTAAACAGGCTCTTGAACAAAATCAGAACCTCTGAAACTTGGAATCTTAAGATGAGGGGACTTACTTGTTGATTCAAAAGGCTTTCCCTAATTGAAACTTGGGATTTTGGACCATGAAAACTCCTATTTTAAGGGATGATCTATGACTATAAGAGGGATTTGTTTGGAGCAAGGAATACAAGAACTTGATTGGGCCTCTAGCCTTTGTGCACAGATAATTGATTGTTTGATTTGCTCTTCCTTAGCTGCAACCTATCTAGGAAAACATTCATCTTCATACTTCCTCTTCACTTCCACCTCTTACTGATAGAAAAAAGCCTCATAAGACTATTGCTCCTGATGTTGGAGATAGGCTTGATGAGTAATCTCTTCATGTTGCATGTCATACTCTTGTTCTCTTCCAATTTCTAATATCCACCTTTAAAAATCTAGCAATATACTCTTGATGGTACCCAAGTCAGTGTCAGAATTGTTAGCACTTTGAGGTTGACTAAGGAAATTAGAGGGTTGGTTTAAAGCAAGATCAGTTCCATAAGGTTGGGCATGGGTCTAAACAGCCTCATGAGGATAAAAATAGCCTTCCTAGGGTTGATTATAGGCATGGTTAGGTTGCCAAGAAGGCTAAGAAGGGGTGGGTGGGAGGTAAGCATGTTGAGCATGTTGATATCTTGTTGTTACATGGTTGTTTGGGATGAAACCAATAGTGTTTTCAATCTGATATGGCTGGTATAAAGGCATAGAAATTGTATTTTGGCAAAATGAAGGGATAGGAACAAATTCCCTCTGCTAGTTTTCCATGTTACGACATTGAAATGAGCTGGAATGCATGAAAATTTCTTTTTCAAACAAGGAAAAGCATGCCTGACTCAAAAATTTATACACATACCAGCAGAGTCACTAGGTGATTGAAAGGATTCCACAAAGGAAAGAACTAAGAATATCACCTAAATCCTGATCCTTGATAATCTTTAAGCTTCTGGACTGATGAAATCAGTAGATTTGAACCTATAGAATCACCAGGTGTGTGGGATATTGCCTCCAAAGGCTGATACTACTGATATACACATAGAATATCAATAATGGATGAGAACTTGAGGACTCTAAAATTCTAATCAATCCCATCGGGCATGCCAAAAATTGGTGTCATGAAGGATTGCACTCTATCAAGCAATAAGCTCAACAATCCTATGAGACATTGGATCACTCTCAAACTGTGGGTTGTCTATGATGAGAATGAACCTCTAGAAGAGTCGACTCCCTTTAAATGCCCCTTAGATATGATATAGTTTTGTGATTAGCATATCCAAATCAAGGTAAAAAAACATATATCAAATGCATTCAAAACAAAGATTTATAACTCAATATGAAGACCCAATCCAAGAAGGGTGAAGGAGCTTGCACCCAAAACTCCTTAGATTCACCCAAGTAGATGAATGTGTAAATATGGTTTGCTCAATGCATTCAACACAATGTAGATGAGGGATTGGATGATAGATTGATAGATTGTATAAAGAGGCTAGAATGATTTTGGCATTATGATGGTATGATGAGGAGATTTGAGAGAAATTTGGGCATGATAAGGATGCAAGAAGAAGTTCTTGTAAATGGATTAGAGGAGGGTCTTATTTATAGATTTTTGGAAAAAAGGATGGAGGGTGAGGATTAAAAGTTGAGATCAAGGGCTAGAAATGCTTGAGAGTTAGGGTTAGGATTGAAGTTGTAGTCTTGTGACAAGTGCCACAAGAGGGTTGGGTGAGATAAATCAAGGGTTGAGATTTGGTCAATGGGATTGGAGGGCTCTCATTATTTGTGAATTTTAAATTCACATGGGGAAAGGTGTTGAGGATAAAAATGAATTAAAAATTCATTTTTTGGGAAGAGTGTATATGACAAGTGAATTAAAAATTCAACTCATGGGGGAGTGTGAATTAAAAATTCACTTTTATGTGTAGGTGTGAAGGTTGAAGGACACATGTACACTTACATGTGTAAGAGGGTGATAAATGAGTTGTAAGGAAGATTTGACCCTTTGAATAAAAAATTGTTTTTTATTCAAAGGTGTGTGGGAGGATGGGCTAAGTAAGGTTAATTAAGTGTTTAGCTTAATGAATTTAGGTCTAGGGGATAGTAGGCTAGGGTAGCTGATTAAATAATTGTTGTTTAATCAACTAGGCTAGGTTTAGGTTGATTAGTAGGGTAGATTAATTAGATAAGCATGATTTATCTAATTAATAAGGATTAGGGAGATGGACAAAATTAACTAAATAAATATTAAGAATGTTTATTTAATTAATGAGGATATAGTTATAAGGTAAAGTGATAAATTAAATGAACTAATTAATCACAAAAGGATGGATAAATGGCTAAGGGTAGATGATTAGGGATAAATTAATTAAATAAAATGAATTTATTTAATTAATAGGAGGGATAATTGGTGGTGTAGAGATATGGGAAATTGGTTTGCAGAGTAAGTCAATTTTAGGTGTCTACATTTGCCCCTCTTTAAAATGGTGTTGCGGCTAAGTAACATTATTTCAAAGAAGTTAAAATATAGGGTTGGATTGGATAGAAAAAAAAATTTGGCTTAAAGGAATAGGATAATGTTTAGGTATGATTAGTAAGGGTGATGCCCCCTCGAGAGGACATGCAGGTTGCAAGAACAGGGTGTGCTCTCGAAATGGATGGAATGGATTAGTTGAAGTGGTTGGAGAATAAGGAGTGAGATGAAGGATTGATGATGGTGGGTAGATTGGTTGATGGATGATCATTGTGTTGAAAAATACTTAGAGCAATCCTAGGTTTGTTATCGCAAAGTGGATATTTTCACCAAGGTATAGGAGACCAGAGTGATGATGTTTATCCAACACTTGCATGGACTAGACACGCAAAAAAGAAGGTAATCCCATCCATGCCCAAGTTAGTACAACCTTGTCTAGATGAGAGAAGGGGACTCATAGCATAAGTCCTTAATAAACAAAAGGTATGATGAACCTTAGATGCACAAGGAGATCAATATGCTAGAACCGACCCTATGATCCACAAGATATGAATATTAGCTTGGAGTAATGACACCAACTCACAAGCATAGCATACAAAAGCAATGACTATGCCCCACTCTAGATGGTTTCACCACATACCATGATATAGTGAGATCAAGGTAGTTTTGATGTGATCTTTGATCAGGACAAAAGATAAAAATTAAAAACTAAAGACCAACGAACCAAACAAATAGCCATTGTATCTCTTGCCAAGATGGATGATGATTTGATAGTGTATACACCTAAAAATGACATGACTCTACCTAAAGGAATTTTTTAAATATTTATTTCATCTTTATATTCCTCTATCAATAAATAAATAAATTATTTTATTTATTTGATTCATTTTCTCCCATTTAATTAAATAAATTACATTTATTTAATTAATTTCATCTATATCAACTTTATTCTTTTAAATAATTAAATAGTTTTAATTATTTAATTAAATCATCCATTCTTCTAAATTTAAATAAAATGCAAATTTATTTAAATTAAAATCTCCTAAAATAAAATATATTAAATATTTTATTTATTCTTCCAAAATTATCTACAAGTAATTAAATAAATGCATTTATTTAATTATGCTTTCTTATCTTCTAAAAAATCTTCAAATCTTCCAAAAATAAATTCTTCTTGTCACGCAAAAGCAAAAGCTGAGTTAAAGCAACTTTGTTTTTAAATTAGAAAAATATATTCTAATTTAAGAAAAACAAAAACTCATCCTCATCAAGAAAGTAGTTAACTCAACAAAGCTTCCTTTTGAATGACACATGTCCTTCTTCTATTCGCACACGTTCTCTCGAACATTCTCCTCCGTTGATCTTCTCATTTCTTCTCCACCATTGATCTTCTCTCACACAACTCTATAAATACAACCCTCTTCTTCTTCATTTGATATCCATCATTCAAGTAAACTTATGCTGTAGGAACTATAGTGCGCCATTGGCACCCCATTTTCATATCATTCATCATCCATCCATTTCATAGTGTGTTGAAGCTCATCTTTAACACACCAAGTATCTGAGCCATTTCTCCTTGTCATCTTGAGGAATCGAAGCAAGGAAGCAAGCTTCCTGAGGGCTATCCTCATCATCGAAAGATCAAGAAAGAATAGGCGAGCAATGGAAGTCGTAAGGAAAAGGTTGTGAGTATCTCTCTTCTTTATTTTAAATCTCCTTTTATCTTCATATTTCATTGATGTTTGAGTTTTTATTATTCATTTGATTATTCCCATTTTTACCCTTACATTTCTGGTGCCCACCGTGGGGCCCTTACCCCCCATCTAACCAAAATCTGAGTTTCTTAGTGATAGGTTCCGTATAGGTTTCCGTACAGGCTTCTGACAGGTTCAATCAGTGCATCTGAGCAATCCCATGGTGCATCTACAACCTATTACGACTCACATAGTCTTCTAGCGCATACATCTTCCAAGCTAACGCATCTGCTCATTGTTCTGGCGCTTTTACAGTTACAGTGCATACATCTTCTGAATCAGCACTTTCACCTCCTGTTCAAGCGCCTGCGTAATTCTAGCGCATGCATCTTAATACACGTTGCTTTTGTACTTTCTTTTGGTGCATTTGTTAAATTAATACATTTACATCTTCTTCCTGTGCTTTTGACACCTGTCTTAGCGCATCTGTACAATGACGCATACAGACTCTGTTTTTACGCATTTAGACTGTATAGCAGCAAATCTGATCTATCACTATGGTTTTTAGGATTTCTTCTAATTTTTTGATTAGGCTAACATTTGTCTTGCAGGATTAGAGGATGGAATAGATTTATTTAGCTACATTGATTAATTCATTAGATTAAGGGAAAAAAGTAAAAAAAATGCATGCATACAAATCTCACGTAGCCTTTAACTAGGAGGATAGTAACTAAACCACTGCTATCTTTGCATATTGCTATCTTTCTTAGTTAGAATATTGTTATCTCACAAACAGAATGAACATTGCTATCTATTAAACACTTCAAAGTTAACAAATGTGTGAGTGCACAAGTAGATAGCACATTTAGTTTTTTTCCTTCTAACTAGGTTTGGATTAATCAGTGTCTTCTATGACTGTTGAATGACAATAGGCTTATGCTCTCCCCTTTACTGGGTGACCAGAACGCCAGACTTATTATTCCCTTTGTATAACCTTTAGAGGGGGGCCTGCCCTTGGATGCCCGCCTGTCCAAGTGGGAACGACCCTGAGTGGTAACAGGCTAAAGCCAAGCCCTACCAATCCACTTAAAATAAATTGTGCTTGAGGCAAAAGCCTCCTGTAATGAGTGTTGTTGTGTTACACTGACAGCCAACCTCCCCCAAAACCCTCCAAGGCATAACCCTTGGAGGCTGGGAGACTCCATAATGGAGAGTAGTGTCACTGCACATGTAACCACTCAAACAGTTGCCTTGACTACTTAGCCATTTGTTTAGTATACCAAAAACTCCTATTTGTTGACACAAAAGGCGGAGCCTTTGAAGCAGCCCCGATTCATGTGATTCTTAGTAGAGGTAGCAGGGACAATCCTAAGGTTCGGTGGGGGTACGAGCCTAAGGAAACCCAGTCTGGTATGTGTGAGAAGTGAGTGCCGTGGAGGGGAACCAGTGCTACCAGATCCTGGAGCTAGATGCTTTGAATATGCACAGCTAGGGGATTCAATAAATACTATCCCATCCAGCCTAGGTTGTACTTGTTCTTGAGTCTAAAAGTCTAAAAATACAAAAAAATAACAAAAGATAAAAATCATGAAAACTTCTATGCGCTTGCTGTGTCTTTTTCCATAATTGAAAACTCAACATTCAAGAAAAGACCAAGTTTTCACCCAAAAATAGAAAAATCTTGAAAAACATTCCAAAATTCTACAGTTTCAAACTAAAAAAAATAGAACGGTGCTTTTGCATCAACCTGTGGCGCATTTGCATAGACTTACAGTGCATCTGATACCTATTGCAGTGCATTTGAAAAATACCAGAGTTGCACATTTGATCTGACCTGTGGCGTATTTACACTCTGTTGCGGCACATTTACTACTGCGCATCCAAAACAACAAGCTATTCCATACCTTCCAAGAGAAAAACTGTCAACTTTTCAAAAACCATTTCAAACATGTCTTAGTTTTCCAAGATCTAATCTGAATTGTGTAAGTCAACCATTTCCCTCTTTTTCCACACCATAACTGCTTTTCGTCATCCAATAATCTCACAAAATTCTTCCAAAAAACCAACTAAGTGAGAACCAAGTTATTCTTGATCACATCACATCTCAAACAAACCTAGTGAGTCTCCACTATCAAGGATCACTTATCCTTCTCTCTCAAAACTCCACTAGTGGCTTGTGCAAAACTAGTCCACATCAAGTAAATGGATTTCTATCATCCTTACTTCAACTATCATTCTGTGCACCCAACTTTTTTGACACCAACTTGATCTAAGGAGAACCTTGCTCAAATCTTGCCACATTCTAGCACCTTGCTCAAAACCTTCCATCCCATCTCTCATCACCTTGCATGGTCTTAACAAGATTGCAAAAACAAAAATAGATTGAAATGGCTAAGAAAACTATCCCAAACTCTCACGAAAGTGATGAGGAAATCTCTATGGAAGTGGTCCTTCAAACGCAGCAAGACCGAAGATTTCAACACTTAATGGATAGAGTACTTGCCCAAGATCCTACCAAATTCTTTCTACACCTAGCACATCTAGGAGTCAAGCTCCCTAAAGATTTTGACCTAAAAGCTCTAAAAGAATCTGAGGAAGAAAGACACCCTGAGGGAAGCACACATGAGGAAATACCCATAGACAAAAGCAAAGAAACCACTGATTCTACGGATGCCTTGAGCTTAATGACCCAACAGATCCAAGCTTTACAACAACAATTCATGGACATGCAAACAGGAGCACCAACAAAGCATTACTCCCTAGAGAATATTTCACCATATCCTTTTGATAGAACCTTGATCATGATATCTTTCCCCTCTAAATTTGAGGTGCCAAAATTTTATAAATATCAAGGAAAGGGTGATCGAAGGGACCACATTAGGGAATTCAACGTTGCTTGTCTTGAAGTCGCACACAATGATACTTACCTTATGCGACTATTCCCAAGAAGCTTGGGAGGACAAGCCATGGAATGGTTTTCTAGACTACCACCTGACATTAGAACATTTAACAAACTTGTGGACAAATTTGTCACACACTTCTCCTATAATATTGAGCATGACACCTCAATCTTAGATCTTTGTAACACCAAGCAAAAAGGTGGAGAGTCTTTCGCCACCTTCCTACAAAGATGGAGGCAGCTGGCAAGTAAGTGCCCACATCAAATGCCTGAAAAACAAATGCTGGAAATGTTTGTCCATAACTTACAAACTGACCTAAGCTATCAGATACAAGTCCAATGTCCTACTTCCTTTAGTAAGGTCATTGAGATGGGTCTAATCATTGAAAAAGCTTTAATCGCCAAAGGTCAAATAAAGCTCTATAAGGACACTCCTAATACCAACACCAATGTAGATAAACCAAGATTCTGGACAAAGAACAAAAACATTGTGAATGATGGGGTGGTAGATGCCAAGAATGCAGCACCAAAACAACTAATATTCAACTGATCAACTCCTCAAAACAACCCCCCACAAAACAAACCAAGAAACACTGAATCACGATTTACAAATTTTCAACCTAGGAGAAAATTCACACCTTTGGGAGAATCATTGGTAACCACCCTACGAAAGTTAGTCATAAGTAAGATCATAACACTTCCAATTGCGTGGGAATATGAACCAAAAGTCAAACCTCCTTGGTGGAACAACAACGACTTATGTGAGTTCCACTGAAACAGGGGGCACAAAACCAACGACTGCATTGCGCTCAAACACACTATCCAAGACTTGATCAAACAAAACAAGGTGTCACTTGATGAACATACCTCTAATAGTGATCATCAGGCATTCAAGGATCCTCTTCCCAACTATGAACAAGGAGGGCCTTCCAACCAAAACAATAGTGGATCTAACAACGTCAATTACACAAATGTCGCCTTTGACTATGTTGTTAACCACATCTTGGAAGGTGATTCACACATCAATGTGATCACTATAAACAAAGATCTGGATTGTAACATTACCACCCACAATAATAGAGTCACTCTTAGAGGAGCCTTTGTCCCTCTGGCTAATCAGTACAATATCTTGGATCAGCTACATAAGACACCTGCACATATCTCCATTCTAGAACTTATGCGTCTGTCCCCATCTCATAGGGCCATACTTGACAAAGCTTTAGCGAAGCCTCCATCCCAACAAACCTCACCGAAGAACAATTTCAAACCATGGTAGGTCACATTACCTCACCTCACTCCCTATCATTCACTGAAAAGGATGATATGTCAATCACCCAACCTCATAATGCCTCTCTTCATATCGAAGCCTTCATTCACAAACACAAGATAAAGAGGGTCCTAATCGATGGAGGAGCTGGTTTGAATATTTGCACCTTGAAGCTAATCCTTGCATTGGGGTTTTCAAAGAAACCTATAGATCCAAAAAATAAAATCACTATTAAATCCTATGATGAGGAGGAGAGAACTTCCAAGGGAATCGTGACTTTACCAATCAGAGTGGGACCTATAGTAAAAGATGTGGCTTGCCAAGTCCTCGATATGAAGCTAGCATATAACATTCTTCTTGGGAGACCATGGATACACACTCTAAAAGTAGTACCATCAACATACCATTAGTGTATCAAATTCCCCTATGAAGAACAAGAGATCACCATCCAAGGTGATCCCAATCTGTTTCAGTACTGCAACTCCGTTCAATATAAACCTGAAGTTGTGATTCTTAACAACTGTGCCTCTGCTTCATCTTCATCTCGTGTTGACCCAGCTTCACTTGCTTCCACTTCAAAGGCTTCTCAACTTGACCTCAGACTCAAAGATAAGGGCTTTGGTGAGTACACAATCTCCCAATCCCTCTATTTAGCACAACTCTCCTATCTCCCAGATCATATGGAAGACCTACTCTGAACAAATCAAAAGTAGATAAAACTACCAAAGGTCTGTTTGTCAAATGGGGAAGCCTAAAAAATGAGAGTGATGAGAAAGATATCCTGCAATGGTTATATAAGGATGAAGGAAGTTCATCAACACAACAAGACCATCACACTATACAAACTGAACAATATGGTCAAGGATTCCAAATGCTACAAAGAATGGGATATGAAGGACACAGTCCACTCGGTTCAAGAAAAGATGGTATCACTGAGCGCATCCAACCTCATACCTTAATAGCCCGAGACACTACAGGGCTAGGTTACACTGGCACATCAAGAACTAACAAAGCCAATAAGAATAAAGGCAAACAACTAGAAACATATGCTAGTAATCTGGTTGATCAAATTCAGCAACTGTAACTGGGAAGTGAGACCGATTCCAATGAATATGAATGGGATAGCCTCTCTAAGCTATCTTGTGATAACAAATCCATTAATGTTGTCCATGAGTATGACCCAACCCATTCAAATGAGAGACAAGATCCAAGGGCTAGGCCACTAGAGTCTGACCCGCATAATAACGATAGTGAAAGTTGTGAGGAAAGAATGATACCCCCCTTGATGAATCTGTTAATAGAGAGTACCATCACAGACTTCGTCCGTGCTTTTAACAATTCTATCTTAACCATTAACACCATCGAACTAGACCAACCTAATGATCCCTTACCATTGGTGGACCCTAAACTCATAGATTGGGACTTACAAGGTACTACCCCTGAGCTCGATACCTTTCAGAATGATGAATCCATCATAGATTATCTTGAGCTTAGAGATCATATACCCGCAGGGGACCACAGAGTTGGCTATGCTATAGAACTCAATGAGAAGGCCTATTTTGGAGAGAGTGCCAAGCCTTTTAGTCTCAAAAATGTCAAAATGAAAGAAAGATCTAATGGTGAAAACTGCTCTGCGGCAGTGTTAGATCATGATAAAAGTAAAAATATAGACGTATCCAACGGTGAAAACTACTCTGAGGCACCGAAGGATGAAAAGCTTGACCCTGTACCCAATCTTACACATCAGGAGAGATCTTCAATCTTGATAGAACCAGTAGACCCAATCAATGTCAGCACAGGTGATAATCCCAGAATGATTCACATGGCACAGTCTTTAACAGCATAAGAAAAACCAGCATTCATTGACTTCTTCAAGAGAAAACAAATCAACTTTGCTTGGACATATGCAGACATGCCAGGGCTAGATCCAAATCTCATTGCATCACCTATCTTTAGCTCCAGGAGCTAAACCAGTAAAGCAAAAACTCAGAAAGATACACCCACATGTGGCCCTCATGGTGAAAGAAGAGATGAAGAAATTGTTAGATGTTGGATTCATCAGATCAATAGACTATCCTGAGTGGGTTTCAAACATAGTACCAGTTGCCAAACTAGATGGCAGAGTCTGAATATGTAATGACTTCAGGGACCTGAACAAAGCTTGTCTGAAAGATGATTTCCCCTTGCCAAACATTGACATGATTGTAGATCTCACGACAGGGCACACCATGCTATCACTAATGGATGGTTTTTCTAGATACAACTAGATAAAATTTGCACCTGAAGACCAACACAAGACTACATTCACATGTCCTTGGGGCACCTATTGTTGGTGCGTCACGCCATTTGGTTTGAAAAATGCCGATGCAACATATCAGAGAGCTATGACCACAATCTTCCATGACATGATGCACACTATAATGGAAGACTATGTTGATGACATTTTGGCAAAATCACTCACAAGAGGACACCTGGCAGTACTGGACATAATCTTCAAAAGACTCAAACAGTTCAATGTGTGCCTCAATCCAAAGAAGTGCGTGTTTGGAGTTACCTCAGGTAAGCTACTGGGATATATAGTGTCCACCAATGGAATCGAAGTCAACCCAGCTAAAGTGAAGGCCATCATGGAAATGCCACCTCATAAGAATCTCACTCAGCTAAGGTCTCTACAAGGAAAACTGCAATCTATCAGAAGATTCATTTCTCAATTGGCAGACAAGTGCCACCCATTTTCTCACCTTTTACATAAGAATGTTCCTTTCAAATGGAATGATTCATGTGAGCAGGCATTTCAACAGTTAAAAGAGTATCTCATGAAGCCACCTGAATTGATGCCACCGATTCAGGGAAAACCTCTGCTATTGTATATTTGACCACACCAACAGCTCTAGGAGCTCTCCTTGCACAACAAAATTATGACGGGAAAGAACAAGCAATCTACTATATCAGTTGAACACTTGTTGGATATGCAATGCAGTACACACCAATCGAAAGAGCATGTTTCGTTGTAGTTTTTGCCTCACAAAAGTGGAGACATTACATGTTGTCACATTCTGTCAAACTAGTAGCAAAAATTGATCCACTCAAGTACTTACTCAACAAAGTAGCATTAACAGGTAGATTGTCCAAATGGGTCATACTTCTCAGTGAGTTCGATATAGAATATGTAGACAGAAAAGAAATAAAAGGCCAAGTACTTGCAGATCAACTGGCAGATGCACCTCTAATGGATAACAGCCCTTTGAGCTTTGAATTTCCAGACGAATCTATCTTTCACATAACCACAACAACCTAAAAAATGTATTTTGATGGATCATACACTCAGCATGGATCGGGAGCAGGTATCCTATTGATCACACCTAGTGGCGACACCATTCCTAAATCATATAGATTACTATTTCCCTGCACTAACAACGTGGTAGAGTTTGAAGCCCTAGTCATTGGCATCAAGCTAGTAGTTGAATGGAATATCCAAGAACTTCAGGTATATGGTGACTCACAGGTTGTCATAAATAAAGTAAATGACGACTACCAGACAAAAGATGAGAAATTAATCCCTTACAAATGAATGGTAGATGACTTCAAAGAATACTTTGTTAAGATCTCCTTTGAACATATACCACGGATTGAGAACAAAGCTGCAGATGCCATGGCCATGATTGCATCTCTCCTTGATATTCTGGATAATCAATCACGTTATGAGTTCTTGGTAGAGCCAGTGTTCCATCCTGCATATGACACTCTCAAATCCCATATCATTTGCCACATTGTCGGAGTCGATTCCCCCCTCTATGGAAAAATATTTGCCTATCTTAAAGAGAATACCCTCCCACCTAATCTCTCTAGTAACCAAAAATGAACCTTCATCTATCAAGCATCCCAGTATGCCATTGCTGCCAATACCCTATATCGCAGAGGTCTCAATGGTACTCTCCTTAGATGTCTCAATAGTGAGGAATATCAAACTACCCTGAGCGAAGTGCATGACGATATATGCGGGACCCACTCTAGTGGCCCTACCCTAGCCAAGAAACTCATATGCATGGGATACTACAGGCCAACAATGGAACAAGATTCCTATCATTTTCTAAAGAACTACAAAAAGTGCCAAATCCATGGGAACCTGATACATGCACCAGTACAGGAGCTGCAACCATTAACAACTCCTTTGCCTTTCTGTCAGTGGGGACTCAACTTAGTGGGCAAGATTCACCCTTCTTCATCTAGTGGCCATAAATTCATAATCACTGCCACCGAGTACTTTACGAAGTGGATTGAAGTCGTGCTCTTAGCCAATATCATAGGCAAGCAGATTGCCTCTTTTATCTTGAACTATATCATTTGTCACTATGGTATCCCTTCATCCATCGTCACGGATAATGGATGACCATTCAAAAATCAAGATGTCAGGGAACTATGTGACAAATTCCTTATCCAACATCGCTTTTCAATCCCCTATTACCACCAAGGCAATGGCCAGGCTGAGGCATCAAATAAAACTTTCTTGAAAATCCTAAAGAAGATTGTCAATGATGCTGGTCGTGATTGGCATGTCCAATTAAATCCTACGTTGTGGGTCTATCGTACAAGCATCTACACACCAACAGGTGCGACACCATACTCCCTAGTCTATGGATCTGAAGCCATCTTGCCTATTGAAGTCAAGATCCCATCCTTGCGAGTTTCATTAAAAGGGCTCATATCTGATGAAGAGTACAGAGTGTCCAGACTTCAAGAATTAGAGCTGCTTGAAGAGAGAAGGCAACAGGCCTTTAACCACCTAAAATCTTATCAACAACGAATGTCCAGAAGCTACAACCATAGGGTAAAACCCTGAGTATTCCAAGTTGGTGATCTAGTCCTCAGAGAAAATCTTAGAAATCAGCAAGATTGAGAGAAGAAAGGCAAGTTCGAACCTAACTGGCTGGGTCCCTATATCATTATCGCAGCCTCTAGATCAGGGGCATATCAATTGGCTACATCTGAAGGTGAATTGTTTGATGATCCTATCAACAGCATTCATCTTCACAAATTCTATACCTAAACCCCAATGCAAGGGAG
Source organism: Cunninghamia lanceolata (assembly GCA_027924645.1). Classification (NCBI taxonomy): domain Eukaryota; kingdom Viridiplantae; phylum Streptophyta; class Pinopsida; order Cupressales; family Cupressaceae; genus Cunninghamia; species Cunninghamia lanceolata. The sequence goes on along the minus strand of BSBN01000815.1, from coordinate 9,681,300 downwards.
TCAAAAATAACCAAAAAATTGGAAAAATGATCATAAACAAACAAAAAAATCAAAAAAATGAGAAAATAACAAAAAAAATTGTCCTCTGGTGAAAACTTGGCAAACAAGCGCCTGGGATAGGTACCATGATGAAAACCTGGCAAACAGGTGTCATGTGTACTTTTAGCTTCCATGCAAATAAAAGCAAGTGGTGAAAACTTGGTAAATAGGCACTATCTATGACAACCACTTCCTCCATCTATTGTGACCTCATGTCTCTTGTGTCCATCTTGTCATTCATCTTGAACCAGTCCTTTGAACCGTTGTCAAACTACATTGCCTCTGAGCTAACACGTAGGCAAGGCCATTCTCAATGCACCCCCGAGGCTCCATTCCGCTCCACCCCCTTCCTTTCTGTCCATTCCGTCAAGTGTCATTTGTCTTGATGTCCATACAGTTTCTACATCTTTTCCATCACCTAGGTCTTAGGCCCATCAAGTTCACCCCGAACTACGTTGCCTCTGCATCGTCATGTAGGCAAGGCCATTTAGCAATGAGCCCCCGAGGCACTAGGTCAGTCCCTTAGGGTCCATCTCTCCATGTTTGTTTTTCCTATCACCCATAATAAGTCGATCCTTGACTAAACTGGGGGTAACTCCTTGACCTAGTTATGGATTTGGATTCTTGAATGCCACTTTTTCTAAGAGGATACCAATAAAGGATTGTGATACCTTTCACTAGACAAGAACGCGCAGCAAAGAAAGCTTCCCAAAACAAAAATCTTGGCAAAACATCAACCTGTCCAAAGCAGAGCACCATATCGTGACACTCAAACTGACTCTATATCAATTATGGAAAAAAGACACATCTAATGCAAGATTGTTTTGTGAATAGGTTAACTTACAAAGTCTTAGATTTTTGTCATTATGTCTTCCTATGCTACTCAAGGAGCCAAAATCTAGAGATGCCATGATGGGAGCATAATCTTTTTTCGTTGTCTGCTGCTTGTGGATCAAACTTTAGTAATGTGACGACTTTTGTCTAACGACATGATCAACAAAAGATCATCGAGGACTTCTAAGGTCTAAACACGAAAAAGGGCAATCCTTGTCTATTGAAGTGCAAGAAGTACTTAGGTCATCTAGATTTAAGTTTTACTAGATGCTTGTATCAACTTGCTATATCAAAATCCATGTAAGAAATACTTAGGTCATCTCGGTCTAATTATACCTAGATGCTTATATTTTCGTACAACATTTCAAAAAGAGAAAAGAAACAAAAAAATGCCCAATGATGAAAGCAAAAGACTTGCAATATCAAGATGACAATCCACATCCATCCCATATCCAGCAATCCATATCAACCATGCAATAAGAAAATCTTGCAGTATATCAAATGAAAGCTTGTATTTTTTCATCTCTTCTCTTCCGCCTATCTGTATCATCACTGTGTCGATTGAGTACATTTGGACACATAAAAAACATAGCATAGATAGCATATCACATCACATGAGATAGTCATTCACATGATTAAATCATGTGCATACATAATAAGTGCATTAGGTCATCCACATACATTCGCATCCATATATCTTATCAAAAATAATAAAAAAAAACATAGACAAATACGTATAGAGCTGCATAAACATATCAATAACATTTCACATCTACATTACATATCAAATCATCCCAAATCCATCTAGTATACATCACATACACAAAAACATCATAAAATAGATTGCATCCATAGCATATCAACATAGAACACATGCATGTAGAACATCAATAACTGCATCATCGTATAAAATATCAAAACATGTCCAAATGTACAACATATCAAAAATGTCTATCCATCTCTTAGAGTCATATCATAAAATGTATACAAAGTACAAAAAAATGGTGATACATGTCTCGGGGCAAAATAGCACATATACATGCTATCTCAGCCATCAAAAATGTGTACATCAACTCGAAAGTCAGTACAAATGACCAGGTCTATCTAACTCTACTGCCATGGAGCACTGCTCCCTGCGCTGCCCTCTCCTCTATCTCCCCCTGATTGCTGGGGGGCCCCCACTAATCCTACAGATCAAGACCCACCTGCCCTTTGAGATGCCACAGACTATCTCCTGAAGCTGGGTGCATGCTCATCCACTGACACCGCCCCATGGTATAAACCTTTGTAATACAAAGCCTGAGCCTATGCTCTGGCAAGCTCACCCTATACCTGGGCTAACTGTGTCTATGCTTGTTGTACTAATGATACCAAAAAGATAGAAGTACCATCTGTACCCATGGCTGTCACTGTTACATCCCTCTCTGCCCTCATCGCCCTCACACTAGCCAAAGTTGCATCTCTCTCTGGATATCTTTGATATCCATCCTACGTCTGCATCTCTCCGAGACTCCGCTGCTCTCAAATGGGCCCTCAGCTGCCTAATCTGACCCTATAATGTCACAATAGCCTACTGTTGTAAGTCAGGCTGTGGAGCTTGCCCTACCTGTCCCTGTCCCCGTGCCACCTACTGTGTTGGCACCTATCCCTGCACCTATTGCTGAGCCACCTACTACGGTGGTGACATCTGTCTCTATGGTGCCACTTGTTGTGCTGGCATCTATGCCTGTACCTATCCTGCAACCTATGGTTGCGCAACTGTCTGCTAACCCGAAGGTCCCTCCCTGGACCTCCTCTGTCTAGGTCTGCCACCTCCTCCTCCATCTCCTCCTCCTCCTCCATCTCCTCCATCATCCCCCTAATCTCCTCTCCCCCTCCTCTGTCCTCCCCTCCTCCTACTAGCTCCACCCTCGTCATCTGAATCCTCCTCATCTATATGAGGAGCCAGCTCTCCAGGTCCTAAATATCTGGGAAAGGGATGAGCGATAAACCACTCCTCATAGTCAGGTGTCATACCCGCATCTACTATGTCCCTCCTCATCAACCAAGCCACATGGGGAATCTGTTGAAAGTCTGCTAAGGCCTCCTCGTATGATGCCACGGGACCCCACCTGAATCTCTCTACATGGGTCCTCACAAATCATGTCTGGCCCTATGGTCTGCCCTACACTCTACCAAACTATCTCTGCACTCTGCTCAAAATCTACCTCTCTAATATGTACCTAGTCCTGCCAATAAGCCATCAAGTCTGGAAGCAATAAGGCAACTCATCAGCCTCATCATCCCATACCTCAGAGTCTAGGTATGGGTGCCAGATAACCTGATCTACATTATCCAGCGCATGTCTCCAATACTCAAGCTTCCCTAGCTTGTGCTGGGAAATCACACCTGCATAGCCATTGTTGGTTACCAAATCTGCAGAGGGTTTGCCACCTCCAATGCACAGGCAGATTTGGCCAACAAATTACGGGAGGTTGTGTGAGCTGCCTCCCCTTCACTTCTGATTCTGCCGCACCAAGGGGGTATCCCTATGACTAAAGATGTAACCTTGACTTGCTCAATGACTGATAGATTGAACTTGACAACAATAGGCAGAATACTCTCATGTATGGACCAAGATCTACATGATAGATCACAAGGTTGGCAACATTCTTGGATATATTTGTCTGGTTGGGTATGAGAGTATGCAGGGGGTTCCTAATCCTACTCCTACAACTAACAGGTGGAAGTGATGAGATGGGTGGACATAATGTCCTGGATGCAAGACAAGGGGTTTTGGCTCATAACTACTGACCCAGGAGCAGATTGGTGCCTATCCATTGGGCAAGGAGACAACTAGACGTATACAGCAGATGGTTTGCAACTTTCACTCAAGTTTCAGGGGGTTGGACTTGATGCTTGCCTTACAAACATCACCCAAGAAAGGGTACCTAACTGCCTCTACTTACAAATATCCCTACTGACATGCAACCTTCCCCATGCTCAACCCAAAACAATTTAATCCACTCCTTGAATGGAAGTTAGAGATCAAACATGTGATACAGAAAACCATATCCTAGAACCTGAGAAACCCTTAGCAACTAGATTCAAAACAAGGATGACATGCAGCAAATGGAGACAAGCGGATAGACACATGCAATAAGCATTTTTCACATAAATCAACACTGAAACTGAAAATATGTGCAAAATACATACATGTTGCAACACATAAACTCCAAAAAGGGATAGAACAGCCAGGTTCATGCCCTGTTCTTCATTATTTACACAAAAATGCCCCAGGCTTCAACAACCTAAAATGAGTGACACAGTCTGCCTTTTATAGCAAAACTGTGTACTCAACAAATTACTTACAAGGGAGGCCAAAAATTTGCCAGATACAATGCATCAGAAAAATGGTGCTCAAAATCATCAATGCAGCAGAGGGACAAAGAGGAAGGAGTAGGTGAGATCGGGATTTGGGCCACCGCTCAGGGACATTCCTCATCAATTCGAGTGGTTAAGCTATCAACATGACCCATGCCTCTCTGCAAGATATGCCATTACTATCTCACCTACCTACAACCTCTGGAAATGCAGCCATAGCAAGCCCATGGAGTTTTCCCGCCCAAAAATGGTCGCAGATACAAAGAAAAAACCTGTCGCTGCAAGCTTTAAACATGGCCGTCGATCCAAAACTCATCGCCATCATCAATGGCCCCAAAAGTTTCAAAAAGTCACCACCAACCAGATCGTGCCACGTAGGCACTTCAAGTTTCTATCGCCGGGTCATCGCTCCCCTTATCTTCCTTTATCTTTCCCGCCGAGAGCCAACCGCCAGAACCTCACACGGAAGCCACCACGTGGCAAGCTCCGCAGCACCCCTGAAACGCTAGGGACACTTCCAAGAAACTTTTGAGAAAGGGACATGTGGCAGCTTCTGCAATGTCTCTAAAACATAAAGACCCTCCTTGAAGCTCATGCGGGTGCCGACAAATGTCGCCTCCCGCGCCACTCTTGAGAAACAATGGAGACACAATTGGGACTCACACGGATGCCGACACTTGCCATCATCCGCAACGCTCCAGAAACATTAGAGACCCTTTCTAAAACTCATGCAGGGGCTTGACACTTGGCAGGTTCTGCACTCCAAAGAAACTAAGAAACTTTTTGAAACATTTCAGCAGAGGCCGCCATCTGGCAACATCCGCAGTAGCTTAGAAACTTTAATGGGACCCACCATGTTTGTGCCACACTTTGAAACATGCAGAAACTATCTCGGAAGCTAACACTTGTCAGCTTCTACAGCAACCATAAGGGACACACGGCATCCTCCACCCCTGCATAGAAACTTTTTTAGAAACACCGCGGAGAGCGACACGTGGCGGCTTCCGTGCATCTCCTGAGAAACACTTAGGGTCTTCGAAGCCTTAGGCGGAGACAATGAAACTCTTAGAAACACTTTTAGAAACACCGGCGGAGATGCGAAACATTGAGAGTCCTTTAGAAACATTGGCGGATGCCTCCACGTGGTGCCTTCCACAGCACTTTGAGACATTCAAAAACTCTTAAAGAAACATCAGCAGAAGCTGACACGTGGCACCTCCCGCGCATTCTTGAAACTTTAAGGGGCCGCCTCCACGTGGAAGCAAAAAAAAAAGCGCAGATTTAACCTAGGGCTGAACACTTGCAAATCTACAGTGCATTCACAATTTTGACCCTCCTCAGCCACACTTAGAAACATTCACAGACACTGAAAACTGTGACCCGAAGCAGTGAGCCGATATGCATTCTTATGCATTTGACCCAAGTTTTATCAATTTTCAGGGGCCGATGGAGATTTCAGCAATAGAACAAGATCCCGCAACTCAGAAATTTTAGGGTTTGAAGGAGAAAATTAGCAAACATTCAAGTTTAAAACCCTAGACATAAATAATTTTCAACATAAGCTCCGATTGGGGATGCATGCCTCTTGCAGGCATGGCGAGAACCTCAGATCTCTGGGATGCAGACCAGTCCCTTATCCATTGGGCACAGATTCGAACACTACACTGACCTACATCACCAAACACACTTGATGGCCTAAGGCCACCAAGAAAAGAAAAACCTGTATCTCCCCTTGTCAAATATCTTGTTTTCATTTGCATGCACTGGATCAAGCCTGGAGATACTATCATGACCTTCCCACAAATAAACCTTGTCATCTGCACATTCAACCCTCTAATTTAGCTTGTCATTGTTACCCCTGTGCAGACAACCCTCAGCATCATGTGACATGTGGGTGTCAATTTTTTCAAACAATACATACTCAAATGGTATGTAACACTTATCATCATCTACATCAGCAGTATGCATTGTAAAATGATCTCCTAGCTGGACAGAAAACTGATGTATGTCAGTTTCTCTTTCATTAGGATGAGAAACAGAATCTAAGTCAAAAATAGTGTCTAAATCCTCACCATACTCAGATAGATCCTCATCACCACATGTATCATAAATGGGTGATCCAGGTGTCTCAGCCTCATCATGGTATGCCATTTGTTCATGGACAACAGAATATGCATCTTCATCACCAATGGATTCACTCTATGGAGGAGTATCAGCCTATTTGCTTACTTCTTCTCTATCCTGAGCACAGTACTCACAATTATTTCCACAAACCCATTCAAATAGATGTTCATTTCTGTCCATAACCACATCAGTATTTTCAGAACCAGACACCTCAACCTTGCAATGGGATTCATCATTGATCCTTTCAATGGCATCCTCAACTGATATCTTCTCATTTTCACTTTTATCTTCACATGATGCCAGGCTCTCAAGGTCATACTGAGGATCAAAAAGGCTGAGAAGAGGTTTAGCCTTCTGACTGGCAGACACAACAGGGTTACTGCTATTTAACTGGGCCTGCCTAGCCTCTAAGAATATCAACCTATTTTTTATCTCTTCTATTCTTTTATCCAACAAATCACTCCCTTCCTGACTGAGTATGGGATAAAACATATTTGGATTCATAAAAATCTCACTTTTAGACATCCTTTGTCTACCTAAGACCTAAGGCTTCCCCCTGGCATCTAACTTATGCAGCAAACAACAAATATAAAGTGGAGGAAGCTAGGTACCTTTTCTCATCCAGATGTAGAAATATGAACATCTTTGTCACATCACATACATCTATCTTTCATGTGCATTAGATCTTTTTTGCAGAGTAGCCACCTCTCCAGAGAGGAAAAAATTTTACAACAGCTGAAAGCTACTTTCTAGGTTCATTCCACTAGCAGAGCATCATTTTGTTAGTGACTCGGATGGGCCACAAATACATTCCTTTTTAATCAATCCATCCCCAGCGGGGTTGCCAAAATCTGTTGGTTACCAAATCTGAAGAGGGTTTTCTAGCTCCAATGCACAGGCGGATTTGGCCAACAGATTATGGGAGGTTGCGCGAGCTGCCTCCCCTTCACTTCTGGTTCTGCCACACCAAGGGGGGTATCCCTATGACTAAAGATGTAACCTTGACTTGCTCAATGACTGATAGACTTAACTTGACAACAACAGGCAGAATACTCTCATGTAAGGACCAAGATCTGCATGATAGATCACAAGGTTGGCAACATTCTTGGACATATTTGTCTAGTTGGGTATGAGAGTATGTAGGGGGTTCCTAATCCTACTCCTACAACTAACAGGTGAAAGTGATGAGATGGGTGGACATAATGTCCTGGATGCAAGACAAGGGGTTTTGGCTCATAACTACTGACCCAGGAGCAGATTGGTGCCTATCCATTGGGCAAGGAGTCAACTAGACGTATATAGCAGATGGTTTGCAACTTTCACTCAAGTTTCAGGGGGTTGGACTTGATGCTTGCCTTACAAACATCACCCAAGAAAGGGTATCTAACTGCCTCTACTTATAGATATCCCTGCTGACATGCAACCTTCCCCTTGCTCAACCTAAAACAATTTAATTCACTCCTTGAATGGAAGTTAGAGATCAAACATGTGATACAGAAAACTATATCCTAGAACCTGAAAAACCCTTAGCAACCAGATTCAAAAGAAGGATGACATGCAGCAAATGGAGACAAGTGGATAGACACATGCAATAAGCTTTTTTCACATATATCAACACTAAAACTGAAAATATGTGCAAAATACATACATGTTGCAATACATAAACTCCAAAATGGGATAGAACAGCCAGGTTCATGCCCTGTTCTTCATTATTTACACAAAAATGCCCCAAGCTTCAACAACCCAAAATGAGTGACATAGTCTGCCTTTTATAGCAAAACTGTGTACTCAGCAAATTAATTACAAGGGAGGCCAAAAATTTGCCAGATACAATGCATCAGAAAAATGGCGCTCAAAATTATCAATGCAGTAGAGGGACAAAGAGGAAGGAGCAGGTGAGATCGGGATCTAGGCTGCCGCTCAGGGACATTCCTCATCAATTCGAGTGGTTGAGCTATCAACACGACCCATGCCTCTCTACAAGATATGTCATTACTGTCTCACCTACCTGCAACCTCTAGAAACGCATCCGTAGCAATCCCATGGAGTTTTCTTGCCCAAAAACGATCGCAGATACAAAGAAAAAACCTGTCGCTGCAAGATTTAAAGATGGTCGTCGATCCAAAACTCATCACCATCATCAACGGCCCCAAAAGTGTCAACAAGTCGCCACCAACCAGATCGTGCCACGTAGGCACTTCAAGTTTCTATTGCCGGGTCATTGCTCCCCTTATATTCCTTTATCTTTCCCGCTGAGAGCCAACCACCGGAACCTCACGCGGAAGCCACCACGTGGCAAGCTCCGCGGCACCCCTGAAATGCTAGCGACACTTCCAAGAAACTTTTGAGAAAGGGACATGTGGCGGCCTCTGCAGTGTCTCTGAAACATAAAGACCCTCCTTGAAGCTCATGCGGGTGCCGACACATGTCGCCTCCCACGCCACTCTTGAGAAACAATGGAGACACAATTGGGACTCACATAGATTCCGACACTTGGCATCATCTGCAACGCTCCAAAAACATTAGAGACCCTTTCTGAAACTCAAGCGGGGGCTTGACACTTGGCAGGTTCCGCGCTCCAAAGAAACTGAGAAACTTTTTGAAATATTTCGACGGAGGCCGCCATCTAGCAACATCCGTAGCAGCTTAGAAACTTTAATGGGACCCACCATGTCTACGCCACACTTTGAAACATGCAAAAACTATCTCGGAAGCTGACACTTGTCGGCTTCCGTAGCAACCATAAGGGACACACGGCATCCTTCGCCCCTGCATAGAAACTTTTTTAGAAACACTGCAGAGAGCAACACGTGGCGCCTTTTGCGCTTCCCCTGAGAAACACTTAGGGTCTTCGAAGCCTTAGGTGGAGACAATGAAACTCTTAGAAACACTTTTAGAAACATCGGCGGAGATGCGAAACATTGAGAGTCCTTTAGAAACATTGGCAGATGCCTCCACGTGGTGCCTTTCGCAGCACTTTGAGACATTCAGAAACTCTTAAAGAAACATCGGCGGAAGCCAACACGTGGCGCCTCCCGTGCATTCTTGAAACTTTAAGGGGCCGCCTCCACGTGGAAGCAAAATCAAAAGCATAGATTTAACCTGGGGCTGAACACTTGCGAATCTGTAGCACAGGCACAATTTTGACCCTCCTCAGCCACACTTAGAAGCATTCACAAACACTGAAAACTATGACCCGAAGCAGTGACCCGATATGCATTCTTATGCATTTGACCCAATTTTTATCAATTTTCAGGGGCCAATGGAGATTTCAGCAACAGAACAAGATCCCGCAACTCAGAAATTTTAGGGTTTGAAGGAGAAAATTAGCAAACATTCAAGTTTAAAACCCTAGACATAAATAATTACCAACATAGGCTCTGATTGGGGACGCACGCCTCTTGCAGGCATGGCGAGAACCTCAGATCTCTGGGATGCAGACCAGTCCCTTATACATTGGGCACAGAGTCGAACACTACACTGACCTGCATCACCAAACACACTTGATGGCCTAAGGCCACCAAGAAAAGAAAAAACTGTATCACCCCTTGTCAAATATCTTGTTTTCATCTGCATGCACTGGATCAAGCCTGGAGATACTATCATGACCTTCCCACAAATAAACCTTGTCATTTGCACATTCAACCCTCTGATTTAGCTTGTCACTGTTACCCTTGCGCAGACAACCTTCAGCATCATGTGACATGTGGGTGTCAATTTTTTCAAACAATGCATACTCAAATGGTATGTAACACTTATCATCATCTACATCAGCAGTATGCATTGTAAAATGATCACCTAGCTGGACAGAAAACTGATGTATGTCAGTTTCTCTTTCATCAGGATGAGAAATAGAATCCAAGTCAAAAACAGTGTCTAAATCCTCACCATACTCAAACAGATCCTCATCACCACATGTGTCATAAATGGGTGATCCAGGTGTCTCAGCCTCATCATGGTATGCCATTTGTTCATGGACAACAGAACATGCATCTTCATTACCAATGGATTCACTCTTTGGAGGAGTATCAGCCTATTTGCTTACTTCTTCTCTATCCTGAGCACAGTACTCACAATTATTTCCACAAACCCATTCAAACAGATGTTCATTTCTGTCCATAACCACATTAGTATTTTCAGAACCAGACACCTCAACCTTGCAATGGGATTCATCATTGATCCTTTCAATGGCATCCTCAACTGATATCTTCTCATTTTCACTTTTATCTTCACATGATGCCAGGCTCTCAAGGTCATACTGAGGATCAAAAGGGCTGAGAAGAGGTTTAGCCTTTTGACTGGCAGACACAACAGGGTTACTGCTATTTAACTGGGCCTGCCTAGCCTCTAAGAATATCAACCTATTTTTTATCTCTTCTATTCTTTTATCCAATAAATCACTCCCTTCCTAACTGAGTATGGGAGAAAACATATTTGGATTCATAAAAATCTCACTTTTAGACATCATTTGTCTGCCTAAGACCTAAGGCTTCCCCCTGGCATCTAACTTATGCAGCAAACAACAAATATAAAGGGGAGGAAGCTAGGTACCTTTTCTCATCCAGATGTAGAAATATGAACATCTTTGTCACATCACATACATCTATCTTTCATGTGCATTCAGATCTTTTTTGCAGAGCCACCACCTCTCCAGAGAGGACAAAATTTTACAACAGCTGAAGGCTACTTTCCAGGTTCATTCCACTAGCAAAGCATCATTTTGTTAGTGACTCAGATGGGCCACAAATACATTCCTTTTTAATCAATCCATCCCCAGCGGGGTCACCAAAATCTGTTGGTTACCAAATCTGTAGAGGGTTTGCCAACTCCAATTCACAGGTGGATTTGGCCAACAGATTACGAGAGGTTGTGCGAGCTTCCTCCCCTTCACTTCTAGTTCTGCCGCACCAAGGGGGTATCCCTATGACTAAAGATGTAACCTTGACTTGCTCAATGACTGATAGATTTAACTTGACAACAACAGGCAGAATACTCTCATGTATGGACCAAGATCTGCATGATAGATCACAAGGTTGGCAAAATTCTTGGACATATTTGTCTAGTTGGGTATGAGAGTATGCAGGGGGTTCCTAATCCTACTCCTACAACTAACAGGTGGAAGTGATGAGATGGGTGGACATAATGTCCTGGATGCAAGACAAGGGGTTTTGGGTCATAACTACTGACCCATGAGCAGATTGGTGCCTATCCATTGGGCAAGGAGTCAACTAGACGTATAAAGCAGATGGTTTGCAACTTTCACTCAAGTTTCAGGGGGTTGGACTTGATGCTTGCCTTACAAACATCACCCAAGAAAGGGTATCTAACTGCCTCTACTTACAGATATCCCTGCTGACATGCAACCTTCCCCATGCTCAACCTAAAACAATTTAATCCACTCCTTGAATGGAAGTTAGAGATCAAACATGTGATACAGAAAACCATATCCTAGAACCTGAGAAACCCTTAGCAACCAGATTCAAAAGAAGGATGACATGTAGCAAATGGAGACAAGCGGATAGACACATGCAATAAGCATTTTTCACATAAATCAACACTAAAACTAAAAATATGTGCAAAATACATACATGTTGCAACACATAAACTCTAAAATGGGATAGAACAGCTAGGTTCATGCCCTGTTCTTCATTATTTACACAAAAATGCCCCAAGCTTCAACAACCTAAAATGAGTGACACAGTCTGCCTTTTATAGCAAAACTGTGTACTTAGCAAATTAATTACAAGGGAGGCCAAAAATTTGCCAGATACAATGCATCAGAAAAATGGCACTCAAAATCATCAATGCAGCAGAGGGACAAAGAGGAAGGAGCAGGTGAGATCAGGATCTGGGCCGCCACTCAGGGACATTCCTCATCAATTCAAGTGGTTGAGCTATCAACACGACCCATGCCTCTCTGCAAGATATGCCATTACTGTCTCACCTACCTGCAACCTCTGGAAATGCAGCCGCAACAAGCCCATGGAGTTTTCCCACCCAAAAACGGTCGCAGATACAAAGAAAAAACATGTCGCTGCAAGCTTTAAACATGGCCATCAATCCAAAACTCATCAGCGTCATCAACGGCCCCAAAAGTGTCAAAAAGTCAGCACCAACCAGATTGTGCCATGTAGGCACTTCAAGTTTCTATCCCCGGGTCATCACTCCCCTTATCTTGCTTTATCTTTCCCGCCGAAAGCCAACCGCCAGAACCTCACGCGGAAGCCACCACATGGCAAGCTCCGCGGCACCCCTGAAATGCTAGGGACACTTCCAAGAAACTTTTGAGAAAGGGACATGTGGTGGCCTCTGCAGTGTCTATGAAACATAATGATCCTCCTTGAAGCTCATGCGGGTGCCGACACATGTCGCCTCCTGCGCCACTCTTGAGAAACAATGGAGACATAATTGGGACTCACACGGATGCCGACACTTGGCATCATCCGCAACGCTCCAGAAACATTAGAGACCCTTTCTGAAACTCACTCAGGGGCTTGACACTTGGCAGGTTCCGTGCTCCAAAAAAATTGAGAAACTTTTTGAAACATTTCAGCGAAGGCCGCCATCTGGCAACATCCGCAGCAACTTAGAAACTTTAATGGGACCCACCATGTCTGCGCCACACTTTGAAACATACAGAAACTATCTCAGAAGCCGACACTTGTCGACTTCCGTAGCAACCATAAGGGACACACGGCATCCTCTGCCCCTGCATAGAAACTTTTTTAGAAACACCATGGAGAGTGACACGTGGCGCCTTCCGCACTTCTCCTAAGAAACACTTAGGGTCTTCGAAGCCTTAGGCGGAGCCAATGAAACTCTTAGAAACACTTTTAGAAACACCGGCGGAGATGCAAAACATTGAGAGTCATTTAGAAACATTGGCGGATGCCTCCACGTGGTGCCTTCCGCAGCACTTTGAAACATTCAGAAACTCTTAAAGAAACATCGATGGAAGCCGACATGTGGCGCCTCTCGCGCATTCTTGAAACTTTAAGGGGCCGCCTCCACGTGGAAGCAAAAACAAAAGTGCAGATTTAAATTGGGGCTGAACACTTGCGAATCTGCAGCACAGGCACAATTTTGACCCTCCTCAGCCACACTTAGAAACATTCACAGACACTGAAAACTGTGACCCGAAGCAGTGACCCGATATGCATTCGTATGCATTTGACCCAATTTTTATCAATTTTCAGGGGCCGATGGAGATTTCAACAACAGAACAAGATCCCGCAACTCAAAAATTTTAGGGTTTGAAGGTGAAAATTAGTAAACATTCAAGTTTAAAACCCTAGACATAAATAATTACCAACAACCATAACTGTAGGGCTCACTCCTCTGCCTATGAAATACACATATCAGTCGTGTGATAGCTATGTGCTCCCATAACCAAAACTGCAATAGAGACACACCTGCTAATAAACTGGCTCCTCTGTGATACACAACCTGGTGCATATCTCTATATAAGTGTCCTAGCACACACACACCCCATGCATACCAAGTCCCGTCAGTGATCATGCTCTCCAGCACCCTCCCCCAACCAGACGGGAACCCGTGAGACCTCCTATCGGGGCATACTACGCCACCGATTAGTCTAGCCACTATACCCAGGAAGTAGTCATAGCAGTCATGAATGTCCTGCCACAAGATCACCTATCCAACCAACTTTGGGTCATCAAACACCCGTCTACACTTAGCCAATCCAGCATCATGCTGTGACTCATACTCTACCAACTCTCCCTGAATAGGGAGGTGCAAGATCCTATACATGTCCTCCAGAGTGATCATCATCTCTGCAGTTGGTAGATGAAATGTGTAATCCTCATTGTGAAATTGTTCCACCACTGCAATCAACAACCTGTGGTTTGTGCTAACCTCAGGCATGAAAAAAATGTAATATAGACCCATAGCACCAAGAGCCTCGTGGTCCATCTCTATCAACATATACTAATGTAACAACGGTAAAGGGAACTACTCCCGTGACATAAGGGTATCCCAGATATCCTCCTACAACCAAGAAAAGCATAGCATCAAAAAAATCCATATCCAAGAAAATCTACTCAAAGCAATCAAATTATCCTATCATTGACTTAACATATCAAATTAATCAAAATAGCATATCATCTCTTGACTAGATTCTCGGCAATCTTAGAGATCGCTTATCAATTGACACATCGATCAAGGCGTCGATTGGGTTAATTTCATTAAGTCAACTGATTTTCCTAGTGCAAATGCACCGATCCAGGTGGCAAATGCACTGATCCATATCATATGTGCCTCTTCACTATGAATGCGCCAATCCTTGACATGTATGCACCATTCTGGTGTATGTGCCGCTTCTTGTGTCACATGCGTCCTTCCACAATGGATGCGCCAATTCCCAACCTACATGCGCCAAACTATCATATGCGCCATAAGATACCTCAAATGCGCAACTTAGTGGCATATGCGCCATTTCGAAGCTTACTGTTCGGCGCATCTGTCCTAACTTCTTTTCCTAAGCATTTATTGCCCTAATAAATGACTTTTAGCGAGTTTTGTCGAACTACATACCGGTGGTCCTGCCTCGGCTGGCCGATCGAACCGTCAGACTCACTCAAACCGGTGCTCCTCGCTCGGAATATCCATATCTCTGTCGACTGCTCTAGCTCCTCTTCTCTCCTAAGCTCTCCAAGCCCAATCAACTAAGGACAAGTGTGCAAATGAATAGGACTTGTGGACCCAACTCCTATATATAGCAAGTGAACCATAACTGATTGTATGGCAACTGTGACTACTTCCCATATCTGTTTCTCCAAACCGTGTCCTATTTTTCTCCATCCTAACCCACTTTTCACCTTCTTTTTCATGATATTGTTCGTCTCACACTTTCTGTCGTCTTCCCATCCAATCTCCCGAGGGGGCATCTTGTCGTTAAACTTGTACCAGGGGCAAACTGAGGCATGTATCATTGTCAAAAATTCTTATTCTTTGAAACAACGTGATAAAACACATTGCATCAAAGAGGGGCAAAATGTATACACCTAAAAATGACATGACTCTACCTAAATAAATATTTATTTCATCTTTATATTCCTCTATCAATAAATAAATAAATTATTTTATTTATTTGATTCATTTTCTCCCATTTAATTAAATAAATTCATTTATTTAATTAATTTCATCTTTATCAACTTTATTCTTTTAAATAATTAAATAATTTTAATTATTTAATTAAATCATCCATTCTTCTAAATTTAAATAAAATGCAAATTTATTTAAATTAAAATCTCCAAAAATAAAATATATTAAATATTTTATTTATTCTTCCAAAATTATCTAAAAGTAATTAAATAAATGCATTTATTTAATTATGCTTTCTTATCTTCTAAAAAATCTTCAAATCTTCCAAAAATAAATTCTTCTTGTCACGCAAAAGCAAAAGCTAAGTTAAAGCAACTTTGTTTTTAAATTAGAAAAATATATTCTAATTTAAGAAAAACAAAAATTCATCCTCATCAAGAAAGCAGTTAACCCAACAAAGCTTCCTTTTGAATGACACGTCCTTCTATTTGCGCATGTTCTCTCGAACATTCTCCTCCATTAATCTTCTCATTTCTTCTCCACTATTGATCTTCTCTCACACAACTCTATAAATACAACCCTCTTCTTCTTCATTTGATATCCATCATTCAAGTAAACTTATGCTGCAGGAACTATAGCGCGCCATTGGCACCCCATTTTCATATCATTCATCATCCATCCATTTCATGTTGTGTTGAAGCTCATCTTTAACACACCAAGTATCCAAGCCATTTCTCTTTGTCATCTTGAGGAATCGAAGCAAGGAAGCAAGCTTCTTGAGGGCCATCTTCATCATCAAAAGATCAAGAAAGAATAGGCGAGCAATGGAAGTCGTAAGGTAAAAGGTTGTGAGTATCTCTCTTCTTTATTTTAAATCTCCTTTTATCTTCATATTTCATTGATGTTTAGGTTTTTATTATTCATTTGATTATTCCCATTTTTACCCTTACAAATAGATTCTACCTATTGTAGGAACAATATATCCTAAGGTAGAAATCAATGGATGATTAGATCATGCCTAGTTGATGTTGAAAGATTGGCGCAAGATATGATGGTTACAAGTTGTGGTCGATGTTGATTTCATAGTTGATGATTTTTGTGAAGGAATGATGCTTTGATAGGTAATGTGATGCTTGGGATATTGCGTTTGGATCTAGTGGAAGCTCAGGGGATAGGGACCATTCAAGCGAGTTGGATGGAGGCATCTTATGTACCTGAGTAATGGAATCTTCCTTCGTATTCCAGACTGCCTACATACCCTGTATCCATGGGATCAAGGCACATTAAGATGCATGTGGTGATGATATGTAGTTCTGATATGCAATGATGATATGGGATGATTGAGGATAGATGTGATGATGATGGTTCAAATGATTTGGGTGATTGTGATGATGTTGTGGGATTGTTTTGGGATTTTGTGGATATTTTGATTTTTTTGGATTTTCTAGATTTTCTAACTTTTGGGGGGATATTTTGATTTTTTTTTTTTGAAGGTTTTGGATGAGGTACAGTTTTATTGTGGGATGGTTGCATTGGGTTGTGTTTGGATAGCCTTTGTGCTAGATACCAAGAACAAGGGAACACCAAGTCTAGAGGTGAAGGTGATGGGGTTGGATAGGGGGATCGACAATGAAAGGATAATGGATAGGAGATTTTTGATAGATAAATAGATACATGTGGATAAGCGATAGGATAGGGGACAAAGGATCGGGTAGGGATACATTATAGATGGATGGGGGGATTTTAATCTAAGGGCTAAGTTTTAAGGAATCATATGCCTCAATGCTTAGAACTTTGCATGATGGGTTCATGTTTGAATGGATGGACTTTGTAGTAGATGGATGGAGGATATGCTTGAATAGGGAGTATGCAGAGAGGTGTCCAAAGAATGTTTTTGATATTTTTCCCCTTGTCTTTATCAAGATCTAAGGAGGAGGATATAGTGGATAGAATGGATGGGGAATGATAGGATAAATAGGGGATGGTGGATAGGAATATGATAGGATAAGGATAAGATAGTGGATAAGATGTGCAAAGGATATTATGAATGTGGATGAAGGGTATATTTTTCCCCCAAGTGTAGGGATAAAAAATAGATGGAGAAGGGATTACACATGATGCCCACAAGGGGTTTTCATCATGGTACTTGCCCAAGGCTCCACAAGGAGTGGTTTTCACCATTGGATGGATTTTGTCTCTTTACTATTTTCTTGATTTTTTTATTTTTTGCTTTTTTGATGGAATGGGGACTCTAGCGTCTATTTCGATAGCAATTGGAAGATGCTCCCATGTTGGATAGTTGGTGGATTATGAATGGATGTTGGTAGATAGGAGAATATTGAATGGATGGTGGATAGTGGATTATGATGTGGATTATGCAAAACCATGGACCATAGGGATGTGATGGGGGAGATATGTAGGATAGTGGATGAAAGATGGAGAGATGGAGGTATGTGGGAATGTCATGTGGTGGAGGGGAACCAAGACCAATGGTTGCACACACCATGGTATATTTTGAAGCTTATGTTTTAGATGTGGGGTTGGGAATAGGGGATTTTTGGGTGGCTGATTTGGGGTTTTAGGGACCCAAATAGACTTAGGAAGTATGGGATTTTTAGATGGGGAGCGAGATGTTTGGGATTTTGGGGTGGATTGGGATGTGGATGCCTCATTAGAGTTTCATGGTTTTTGTTTAGGGACCCACACCATTTTTGTTTTTGCTTTTTCTTGTGATGGTGTGGGCTTTGGTAGCCTTTTTGATTTTTGCTTTTGCTTGGAAGGGATAACATCTTTAAGCTTTTGTGCTTTATGAGTCAAGGCATTCAATTTTTTACTTTTGAATCCCATGGATTTGGGGGAAGCTTCATGTTTGAAAGATGTGTGCTTTTGTTGGTCTTAATTGGGAATTTTAGGGGATTTGTGGTGGAGGGGTTAAAAGTGGATTTATGGTTAAATGGATGAGGGGATTTGAGGATAGGGATACTAGGAGTTGGGAGGATGGAAGGATAAGAGGATTTGTGGATAGGGATGTTTGGTGTTGGTAGGATAGGAGGTAAAGTGGATTTAATAGGAATATTTGGAGTTGGAAGTAGTGGAGGTAAATTTGATGGGGGCAGATGGATGGTCACATGCTTTTTACTCATGATATGACGATGGAGGAGGGATGGCGACATATGATTTGGGGTTGCAATGAGATGCACGAGATTTGGAATTGGGTGAATGGAGTTTGGAGGAT
Source organism: Cunninghamia lanceolata (assembly GCA_027924645.1). NCBI lineage: Eukaryota > Viridiplantae > Streptophyta > Pinopsida > Cupressales > Cupressaceae > Cunninghamia > Cunninghamia lanceolata. The sequence goes on along the minus strand of BSBN01000815.1, from coordinate 9,662,642 downwards.
GTGTGGGTGGTACCAACATGTTTATTTTGTTTTCCTTGGGATGTATAGCCAAGGCCATGCGAGGATGGATGGAATGTGGTGTGGATGGGCTCTAAGATGCCTTGTTCATGAAAGCCTAAGCCTTTGCCTTGATAGTTCATATGTTGGAGCATGTGACATGCAATGGGATGTTTGGTGCTTTGGAAACAAGACACGAGTCCATTATTTGTTGGAAGAGGATAGGTGGTGGAAGGGATTTGTTCACCTCCTACGAGGGAGTCACCGTGAATGAAGGTGCTTTGTCCAAGTGAATAGGACAATGGATTTGGGATGGGATTGGTAGATGGAGGTAAAGGATTAATGGGGGATGGTAAAGGGGTGGTAGAAGATGGTGTGGGATCAATAAGGTGATCAAGAGATGGGAGGGGATCAAGGATGGGATTAGATGGGATGGTTAGATCTTGATTAGGATAGGGGGTTGATGTTTCAACATGCTTTGGATTTGACTCTTGGCATAGCTCATGTGTTTGGATAGAAGTGGAAGTGATTTGGATAGAAGTGGTGGATGCTTGCATGGATGTGATAGGTGCTTTGATGGGTGTTGGTTTGCATGAGGGTGTTTGATTCCTTCCTAATAGCCAATGGATGACATCCTTCATGAGTGTATGGGTTGAAGAACAATATAATGGATGGATAATGATGATGGATGGTGTAGGATTAGGATTGGGATTGGATAGGTGGGTGATAGGATTAGGTAATGATGGTTCTTAGATGGGTTCAACGATAGGTGTGGGATTAGATGGTAGTGTTGGAGGGGTGGGAGATTTGGTGGATTCTAAAGCTTTGATTTCATTTTTAGGTGATGTTCTTTGGAGGAAATCCCACAAGGATTCTTTGGATATCGTGGGCTTAGGGTTTGGAAGATTTGATGGTGGATTAGATGGTGTATGGTGATAGGGATTGGTGGATTGGGAGATGCATAGGGTGATGGATTAAGGTTGATAAGGTTGGAGGGATATTGTGTTGGAGGGATTGGAGGATGTGGATTTGGGGATGGGGGATTCACATGGGGAAATGGTTGCTGATATAAGCTTTGGATTTTGCTTATGAGGTGTGCTATATTGGTGTTTCCTTGATCAAAGTTAGCATGACAAAGGTTGGGGGATGGATAAGTTAGAGGTATTGATTGGTTGGATAAGTATGATGGCATGGATGTATAAGGGGATGAAGATTGATATGAGGTTAAGGTTGATATGATGAAGGTTGATATGATGTGGATGGGGATGAAGATGTTAAAGGTTGATATAAGGTTGCTCGGGTGGATATGTAGGATGAAGGTTGGTATGATGAAGGTTGATATGATGTGGATGGGGATGAAATGTAGGGTGTTTATTGGGTAGGGGCTTGGGATTCTCCAATGATGAGGTGTGCTAAGGGTATATCCCTAATGTCATTTTTGCATTTTTCCTTAGCATTAGGATCCATGTTCTCATAGATTTTTCTAATTCTTTGTAATTGTTGCATTGCTACATAAGGATCCATTTTGTTGGAGAGATATGGGATGATGTAATGGATGATGGATGATTCTGGTGTTGGGGATCAAATCTCAAGACCTTAGGATGATTTGATTTTGATACTTTTCTATGCTTAAGGGAGACTAATGACACTTAAGCAATAGAGTTGATTGGGTTGATTTGATTGGATGACTTACTTAAGATAGACTAATGATCTCAAGAAAGTGTGATAAAGGTTGATGTGATCAACTAAGGTCTTGATTTTTGATTGGGTTAATTTGGATTTGGAATTTGATAATGACATTGGGGGATTTTGATAATGATGTGGATAGTTGTGGTTGGGCTTTTGGATGAGGGGATTAATGGAGGATGAAGGAGTTTAGGTCCTTAACCAAAGTTTGATTTGCAAAGGATGATTTGTTGATTAAGGATTAGAAATTGGAATGTTTGATTGGAGTGGATAATGGATGACGGATGATTGATGTTGGATTTGATTTTGGATTTGGATTGATGTTATGATTTTTGACTTGGGGTTAATTTTGGATGCAGATTTGGATAATGTTGATCAAATTGGATTAAGATGATTATAATGAATTGAATTAAGGATTATGAGGATGATTATGACTAGGGATGAAGTGGGTTAGGATGAATTTTGATTAAGCTCAAATAAAGGGATAGGATAAGCTCAACTAATGGGGTTTGATAAATGGGGGGGTGGTTTAGCAGTGTTGGGAGGAAAACCTGGCCCGACGTGAGGAGGGGTGTGGGGGCATGCCAATGTGATTAGCATATCCAAATCAAGATAAAAAAACATAAATCAAATGCATTCAAAACAAAGATTTATAACTCAATATGAAGACCCAATCCAAGAAGGGTGAAGGAGATTGCACCCAAAACTCCTTAGATTTACCCAAGTAGATGAATGTGGAAATGTGGTTTGCTCAATGCATTCAACACAATGTAGATGAGGGATTGGATGATAGATTGATAGATTGTATTATGTGATTATGATGGTATGATGAGGAGATTTAAGAGAAATTTGGGCATGATAAGGATGAAAGAAGTTCTTGTGAATGCTTAAAAGATGGTCTTATTTATAGATTTTTGGAAAAAAGGATGGAGGGTGGTGATTAAAAGTTGAGATCAAGGGCTAGAAATGCTTGAGTTAGGGTTAGGATTGAAGTTGTAGTCTTGTGACAAGTGTCACAAGAGGGTTGGGTGAGATAAATCAAGGGTTGAGATTTGGTCAATGGGATTGGAGGGCTCTCATTATTTGTGAATTTTAAATTCACATGGGGAAAGGTGTTGAGGATAAAAATGAATTAAAAAATCATTTTTGGGAAGAGTGTATATGACAAGTGAATTAAAAATTCAACTCATGGGGAGTGTGAATTAAAAATTCACTTTTATGTGTAGGTGTGAAGGTTGAAGGACACATGTACACTTACATGTGTAAGAGGGTGATAAATGAGTTGTAAGGAAGATTTGACCCTTTGAATAAAAAATTGATCCTTTGAATAAAAAATTGATTTTTATTCAAAGGTGTGTGGGAGGATGGGCTAAGTAAGGTTAATTAATTGCTTAGCTTAATGAATTTAGGTCTAGGGGATAGGTAGGCTAGGGTAGTTGATTAAATAATTGCTATTTAATCAACTAGGCTAGGTTTAGGTTGATTAGTAGAGTAGATTAATTAGATAAGCATGATTTATCTAATTAATAAGGATTAGGGAGATGGACAAAATTAACTAAATAAATATTAAGAATATTTATTTAGTTAATGAGGATATAGTTATAAGGTAAAGTGATAAATTAAATGAATTAATTAATCACAAAAGGATGGATAAATGGATAAGGGTAGATGATTAGGGATAAATTAATTAAATAAAATGAATTTATTTAATTAATATGAGGGATAATTAATGGTGTAGAGATACAGGAAATTGGTTTGCAGAGCAAGTCAATTTTAGGTGTCTACAAGTTTCATGGAACAAAGATAGAAGGATAATTAAATAAATTGGAATTGACCTAAAGGGGTGATGTACCAATGATTATATCCTAACTTGCAATCTGATTCATAGCTATTTCTTAATACATTTGTTCTAACAACTCAAATTGAACAATCTTATCACATAAATATTTCATAGAAAGGCATGAAATCAATCTACTTCTTGCTGAAGGAAAACCAATGTTCTCACAACTTAGAAAAGTAAAGGAATCACCCACACAATCTATAACCTGTGGTAAAATCTGCATTGTTCCATACTTGCTTCAATAGAATGAGATAGAAAACTTAAAGATTTTGATTTAAAACACAATAAATCTTTATTAGATCATTCACAAGATAACAAGACACCTAAATCTGAGAAGAAAAACACCTAATTTTGTTGAAAAATGGAAGGAAAACTTTGCAATAACTATGAAAAATGCTGAAAAGTAAACTACTAATGTATAAAAACTGTAAAACATGTTGAGTTACAATACTAGAAATCTATCTCTACAATGTGCAAAGGCCAAAGAAAAGCAAGAACTAAGAAAAAAGCATAATCTTTTTCTCCTATAATACAAAAATCTATCTCAAAAGCAAAGGGAAGATCAACTCTAGTCAAACTGCACTCCAAATGATGCAAGAATAGGTTGGAAAAGTCAACTCCCTATTGTTGGGAGAGCATGAGGAAAATGCCTAAATTAGAGGCCTCACAATTGCTCCAAATTGAGCTATTTTAGCTCATAACTCCTCCTCTCAAGGTGTTTGACCAAAAGATTACCAAAAATAGAAACAGAATCTCTTCCTGCATGGGTTTGCCACCTCGGTTTGAACTCTTCTTTCTCTCTCACACTCTATGCATGGTTTTGAGAGCAATGATAGTTATTTTAACAAGTATTAGGGGTAAAATTGCTTATTAATTACCCTAATAAGTGTTATAATAAAATACATGAGGGTTTATTTTATTCTAACAAGTTTTAGTGGTAATTAAAATAATCACTTACACTAATGATTGTTAAAATGATTACATGAATGTCTTTTTACATGCAAAAGAGAAAGAAAAAAGGAAAATGCTTCACACTTGTCTCCTATCCTTAAAAGGAATTCAAGGCATCTGACTAGGTCTTTCAAATCTGAATAATGTCTCACTTCTGATTGGTTCAAGGTTTAAAAGCCCCCTAAAAGGTCAAAAAACACTATCATTCTCCTTATGCCCCCTTAAATCCCATGGGCTCATCATGTTTTCTTAGCCTAGTCACTTTAACACTTCAAAGTGTTGACCCTCGGCTTCAAATTTATTTTCAATAATTTCAATTTCAAAAGTCATAAAAGACTTGAGAAAGCCCATCAGGTGTTTGACTTGATTTTTAGGGCTTTATGTTGGGTAAAAAGGTTTTCCAAACCCTAGCCTGAGCCCATTTGCATTTTCACTTCCTCCATTCTTTTTTTCTCTGCTTCCAATGCCGCCAAGGGTTTTGAATGGATGTTTTTCTCCTCTTCCACAATGCCTTCTAAGATTGGTAATTAAACTCCTTCTCTTCCCTTTTCTGTTGTCCTTTCTTTGAAGAAAAATTGTTACAAAGAACTATGTCATTCCTTCTCTATGGCTTATGTAACTTCTGCAATCTTATAAAGTTTCTCACAGCTAAGGGAAAAGACAAAAAGTTTACAATTCTCTACTTTATTGACTTTGAGAAAAAAAGTAAGGAACTTCTATTTTATTTCTTTATTGTGCTTTCTGACGGGAAAAACTTGCATTTCCTGCTTCTTGACTGTTCCTTTGGAGAAAATGATAAAAAAAAAGCTTGCTTCTACTGGCATATCTTTGTGATAATATGTTGAGACTGTCGTTACCCTTTTTGAAGAACAAAGAAGTAGGAAACTTTATTCAAGTCTTTTGACTGTGGCTCTATATATAAAAATGGAAATCTTACTTCATTATGGACTTTTACTAGGGTTAGACTTTCTGTGCATTATGTTATATCCATTGCTTTGAAAGTTCTTCACTTACTATATGATCATGGTAAAAAGAACAATCTTCATTTTCTGTATTTGCTACTTGATGGCTGCACCAGGGTTTATTTTGAGAGCTTGGTTGATGCTCTTATTTGACTAAGTTTATGACTATTCTTCAAGGTGTTTGGCTATCCTTCAATGATGACTATAATGATGCACCTTCTAAGGCTTCTATTTTCTCTATATGTTCATTCATTCCACATTCTCTACACCTCTAGATATAGGTACTCTCTGTCTTCTTCTGTAATAGAAAGCCGCCTACTTGTTTTGAATGTTATTTCCATTTTGACTTGTTGAAAGATAAGACTATTCTTGACAGTCCCCTTATAACAGTCATTGGGAATATGACCGTGCTTCTCTACATTTACTGTGTCATGGTTGTTGTTGCTTGTTTATTAAAATGGTCTTTCGTGATAAGCTTGCACGCCTATATGTTGTTGGGTGACCATCTTTTCCCATGACTGTTCATTGTCTTTGCTTCCTTTACCTAAACTAAAAGTCTAACAAATCTGCCTCTTGCATTGAATGTATGTGTGATTTATGTGTACCATTTAATTGCTTTGCTTCAGGATCATAAACCTCAACCAACATAGAGATGAGTTGTCTCAAAAGATTATGTCTAAACAGTAAGATGATAGATACCTTAGATCTTTGTTACTCTTGAGGTGATCATCTCTTCACCAAATCTCAGAAACCCTCATACATGCATCCTTTCTCATCTTTATCTTCTTTGATATGTTTGACATGAATTTCCTTGTATGTTGTCCACTCCTCATGTTTATTGTTCATTGGTACTATGATGTGACAGTCTTCATGCTTTCCTTCTTGTTATGCCCTGCTGCTCCTTTCTTGTCCCCTGCCTTGTACTTACTCAGACTTTCCTTGCCCTTTAATATAGCAACTACTTCTTTTCCCAAACCTTGTGGACTGTACCCTCCAAAACCTGGTGGATTGTACCTTCATTGTTTTTAGGATAGTCACTGATCTTTGTCTCAAGAACTTATCATTGCTTACAACCTCCTTAATCAATAATCCTCTAAGTTGTTATCTCTTTGCATACATCACAAGGCCTTGATGCTCCATAGTTCTATCTGCATGGCCATGCATTTGTGAACCAAAGTGGAAACTTCACAGCCAGATATTTTAATGTCAGACTCTGTACAGTCTTCTACTTTAGTTTGAACCAAGAAAACTACATTAAATTATGATTGTCTCCTCATAATGATGTTGATACCCTATGAATATGACTGTCCCCTTTTGATGTTTTGTGGTTGTTCTTTTTTTGTAACAGTCATGATGACGCATTATCTATCTCCCTTTTTGCATTTCATGCACTATTGTGTATCTATTTGATTGCCCTCAAAACCTCTTTAGGCACATGCTCCAAATATCTCTCCATGACCTCCTCGACTAATTGCTCACAAAGTCCATAGTTACTTGGTGATAAAGCCTTATCAAAGGATGACTGTGCATCTATTTTGTTTGACTATGTTTACTATCTCTTAATAGCTCTATTCCCCTCAAAGGATTGTCCCTTTCACAATCACCATGCCATCACATTTTTTATTAGCTTCTAACTTTTATAACAGTCATCCCACTTTTGGTAACATTCATCCTCTTGATTGTCTTAAGACCTTGTAACGGTGGTCTTCTAGACTGTATCAACATTCATAACTTGATTGTTTCATTTGCACTTCATTAATGACTGATATGAAGTGTGATAACATGAATTTTTCTCTTTACATGTATCTCAGTCAATATGTATGATTGTGTCTTCATGATTGGTCTACTCTTATCATTATGATGTCAGTGTTCTTTAGTGACAACCATCTTACATATATTCACACTCATGTATGCAGGCTCCTGATGCATATATGTGACTGTTGTGGTTCTCTATTGACATTAAATCCTATCTTTGCAACTCTTTACATCTTGTTGTGGGAGCAGCTTGGGACTTAGACCTATTATAGCATCATTCTTTGGACTTGCAGCAAGGATAGTAAATCATGATGATGTGAAACTCCTACAATCTTGGATGGAATGTCTCTATGTTTTGTAAGGATTTCCTCCTTCTCTAACACTATTCTTGCTCATAATGATTGTCCCTAAAGACTTAGTCATTCATACTAGTACTGGATAGCTCCATGCTCATTGTTTTGGAGTCATGCTCTTTGTCACATTTTGGAAATGGTGACTATTCCCAAAATTCATTGGTTGCTCCTTCATCACTGCCATGCATTGTTGGTTCCTTTAGGACTATTAAGATAGCTTTAAGACATGTCATAATTGATTGGTCTTCAAGTCCCTGTACCTGCACAGTCAACAAACAAGTTAGGAAAACAAAAGAGGCTTGGAGCCTCTCCTTTTATGGTGATTTGATCTCTTCTTGGTTCCTTTCTAGTGCTTGTATATATACATCTAATTGTGAAGACTGTTTATCTCCTTTATCCTCCTGATTAGGTGCTTGTGTAAGATAGAAAGTACATTTTGATATTTCTGCATATGGAAGTGAAAAGGGACCCTGAGCTCTAACATTCCTCCTTTGTCTCTTTTGCAAGTCTTCTTGGAGATATCAACATAGGATCTAAAGATGGTGCAAATGCCAATGGGATTCGTCATTTAGGGAATGACGGATCATTTCTTCCTTCTATATGCTTATCTCCTTTTTTTGTTTCAGACGTACTTGTTCTCTCTCATTGCATCTTGTATAGTTAATCCCACGGCTTGTGTGGGAGCATATAAACACTTTCTCCTTATGAATATGAATAGCTAATTTATGCAATGTTTTTGTATATTGCTTCTCTTTTGTGAATCAGTTGCATAAAGATAAACTGAAAATGATTGCATGATATAGATGTTCATAATCATGGATAGATTTAGTAAATTTTGTGTACCTTGTTTCATTTGATCATATATCAACTGTAATGAATGAATAATGAAAACAATCTACAACACATAGATTAGCTCTCTCTTCAATTCTACCAGTCTTAGGATATCTCCTGCTCTATTGGGTGTCCTTCCCATCTTATCTGGCTCATGTAGCAGCTCTTATTGAGCTGCTAAATGATTCTAGTAATGATGATCACTAGAATGGCCCTCCACCAACGTAGTAGGCCTTCTAGGGCTGACTAAAAATCTTTAACCTTCTTCTCCTTTCCCCTTGAACTTATCTACTTCTTCAAAGCAAAAAAAATAAATGTTGTTGCAGCCTTACTTGATTGGGATAAAAAGCACAATTGGGTAACAGTGACATCAATTGTGTTTTAATAATTTCCTTTCATCATTGGATTTGGTATCTACCCTCCTTGAGCATGCACTCTATCAAACAACAATGTTGGTAGACTTGAATGTCCTTCTAAGGCTTGATCGAGGAAAGCTCCTAAACACCACAACCCCCAACCCCCTTTCTTTATGATTGTAGGTTACAAGTGCGGGAGTTGGAAAAGTATAGGTATAGAGAAGTAGTTTGAAGGATAAGGATGCAGGATCTTGAAGAATCTTTCTAATATTCCTCCCTCCTAGACTAGGGCACCCACCTTGTAGTCCTCCCAATAGGCTTGTCCATGAACTCAGGATCTGGATACAGTCTGACACATCCAAAAACTCAACTTCAAGTATGTTTCTGATCATCCCTGAGTATCTTCATGTATGGTTTCCTGTAGCATTTTGTCTATTTGTACTCGATTGCACTATAATTAGGGTTTGAGGCTTATTTGATCTAGGGTTTGATAAATTTCTCAATCTAATCTATTCTTTCCATATCATTCCTAAGAACAAAACCTATAGCTGAATCCTCATCCATCTGTAGTGACTTGGCTTTGTTCTTGTCCTCGAATGTTATTGTGAAAAGAGGGTTTGATTTTGTATACACCTAAAATTGGCTCATGTCAAATTAAGTAAATATTTTAATATTTATCTTAATTCTTATTTTATTCTAGCAATTAAATAAATATTCTAAGTTTATTTGATTGGTTCAATATCCCATAATTAAATAAAATCAATTTATTTAATTAAATTCCCTAAATTCTTCTAATGTCTCACATAATTAAATAATCCTAAATTACTCTATCCTAAGTCCTAATTTCATAAATCCACCTCATCTTTCCACCTCACCTTTTCCACCTTACCATGTTGCACATGTAATTAAATATTTTTAATATTTAATTAGCTAATATTCCCTCACCCACGTGTCCTATTTATCCTCCAGTCAAAATAGTTAACTCATCAAACAAATCTATTAACTAATTAGTCATTTGAGTTCACTGGTCAATCTATTATGTTGACTCCTCAATCAACCCAGTTAACTGATCAATCAATTCAGTCAACTCCCCAATTAACCCAGTTAACTAATTAGTCCATTGAGTTAACTCCTCAATCTATTCAGTCAACTCCTCAATTAATTCTATTAACTCTTCAATCTATTCAGTTAACTCCCTTGTTGCATGAAGGAACTTGGACACTTGTCCTCTTTCTATTCGCGCATATTCCTCAACCATTCTCAACCATTGATCTTCTTATTTCTTCTCAATCGTTGATCTCTTCCCTTCTAAGTCTATAAATGGAACCTTATTCTTCCATTTCTATCATCCAAGCTTTAAGTAGAATTACTCTATCGAATTACTAGCGCGCCTTGGGCACCCCATTACTATCCATTTGCTTGAGATCACCCCATTACTTTGAAGCTCATCTTCATAGCACATTCATATCATAGCCATTCTATTCTTGTCATCTTCAACAAGCAAGGGAGTATACGCTTATGAGGGCTTCATTACAATCAAGATCAAGAACAGATAAGCAAACAATGGAAGCAGAGAGGTAAATCAGGTTGCAAAGGTATTGTCTTTTGCTTATTTGCATGTCTCATTTTCTATTGTGTTATTGGATTTTAGTTCATTATTGCTATTGTTCACATTTCCATAAAACATTTTCTATTCTGGAAGCCGCAGGATAACAAGGTTTGTGAGGTTTGTGCTTTATTTGTCGAGTTTGTTTTGTCACAGATTAAGGTGTGTTTTGTTATACATTTGGCAAGCAACTTTCACAAACGACCTCCTACGCACAAACCAAGCTCACCATTGAGTTCGAAAGGCCCCGGAGGTAAGAAATAACATATAATTTGTCTAATTTTTGTTACTTGAAATTTTTTTGAAAATTTTTTTACTTTTCAACCTATTTTTGCAAAAATTTAGACAAAAAAAAAATTACACAGTCCAAAAAAAAAAATCCAACAAAGAATTTTTAAAGACAAAAAAAAAAATCAAAAAAAAAAACAAAACAAAACAAACAAAAAATTTTACACAATTTTTATTTATTTATTTTAAATTTTAAAAAATAAAATAAAATAAAAATTAAAAAAAAACTGAAAACAAAAATAAAAATAAAAAAAATTTGCCCCTGCACATAGGCCCTCGGCTCCCCCAAACCCCCGCTCCCCCCATCCCCTCCCCCAAACCCCCTGTCCCCCACTATCCCCCTCCCCGCCTCCCCTTCTCCCCTGCATCCCTGCCCCTCTATGCGTCCCCCCCCCCCCCCGACCTCCCCAAAAACCCACCACCGCCACCTGCACCCCACTGCTCCCTGCTCCTGCCGCCCACGCCACCCTTCCTGCCACCCTCCATCATGCTCCGCTGCTCCCCCTAACGCCCTCCTCTACCCTTCCTCCTCCCCGCCTCCCATCCCCCCCAGCTCCGCCGCCTCCTCTCAACCACCGCCCAGCCTCCCCAACCCTGCTCCTCCACCCTACAGCACCTGCACACACATGTCCTCAAAACAATAAAATAATTCAATAAACTTTAAAAATAGTCAATTTAATATAAAAGAAAAAACAAAAATACATAAATTAAACCCTAATTTTCTTTTAGGTTAGAATTCTTTAAATTTTTTAATTTTACGTTAATCCTTTTCAAAAAAAATATTTAAAAGGAGATCAAGACCCTGGTCACATGGAGGACCAGGGACTTGCTTAAAACCCCTAACAATAAATGTGACCACTAGTAGCCAAACCGTCCATGTGACCAACCTTTTTGCTAACCTCTAGATGTTCAATGACTGTTAGGCCTGCCTTTTGTCTTCCACATTGTTCTAGAAAGGCTCTTTTTTTTCTTTCTAGCATAACTTTCTTGAAACAGGTCAAATTTTCACAAATTTACAGTCGTTGGAAAGCTGATTCACTCTACTTTTTAGTGGTATAGGTATATTTAGCCTTTTTGGTCAACTTCATTAGGTATAATCAGTCAAAGTACCCTTTACTTTGAAAACTTCAAATAGCCATAACTTTTGCTTTTTTATCAAATTTTCATTATTTTTTTTTAAAACAGCATAGAATTTCATGTAGATTCTGATTTTCATATCTTTTTTCTATCAAAAATCATATTTTCATGAAATTTTCCAGGTTATGTGTTTTTCACCTAAACATTTGATTTGCAAACTTTTTGATTCAATTTTTGTTTTCATGGACTACAGGTGGACATCAGGAGAATACTAACTCAGTTTTGGTGCAAAACATCCACTGAAGACAATCATTTTTTCACTAAGTGTTGAATAGGACTGATTTAGGCATTCTCATGCAACTTTCATACAATTTCCATCTAGCTCTAATTACGAAGGAGTAAACCATTGTTCATGCAACTTGCATACAATTTTCATCTAGTTCTAATTAGGAAGGAGTAAACCATTGTTCATGCAACTTGCATACAATTTTCATCTAGTTCTAATTAGGAAGGAGTAAACCATTGTTCATGCAACTTGCATACAATTTTCATCTAGTTCTAATTAGAAAGGAGTAAACCATTGTTCATACAACTTGCATACAATTTTAATCTAGCTCTAATTAGGCAAGTAAAAATGTGAATGCAACTCTCACATTGTTTCTAACTAGAAGGGTGGTAACTGAATCATTTCTATCATGGCATCATTGATCATTGCTATATTTCTATCTCTTTAAGTTAAGAATATTGCTATCTTACAAAGGAAGGAATCAATGCTATCTCCTAATCACTTCAAAGTTAACAACTCTGTGTGTGCCCAAGTAGAATAATGCATATAGTTTTTCTCATTTTAATTAGGATTGGATAAACCACTGTTTATTGTGTCTTCAAAATGACAATAGGCTTATGCTTTCCCCTTTATTGGGTGACCAAAATGCCAGACTTGTCATTTTGCATGTATAACCTTTAGAGGGGTCTGCCCTTGGATACCCACCTGTCCAAGTGGGAATGACCCTAAGTGGTAACAGGCTAAAGCCAAGCCCTACCAAACCACTCAAAATAAATTGTGTTTGGAGTGAAAGCTTCAAACAACGAGTGAAGTTGTGTTATACTAACAGCCAACCTCTCCCAAAACCCTCCAAGGCACAACCCTTGTAGGCTGGGAGACTCCATAATAGAGAGTAGTGCTTCCGCATGTATAACCACTCGAACGATTGCACTTACTAATTATCCTTTGTTTTTAGTGGCCAAAACCCCTATAAGCTAGTGCAGGGAAGGGCGATTATCACCTCCCAAAGATGCCTCAACTAGAAATAGTGAGAATTCGGTTTATATTGTCCCAACCAGCCTAGGATTTGTACTTTCTTTTAGTCAAAAAGAGTCAAAAAATCACCCAAAAAAAAATCAAAAACCATGAAAATATTCTTTATGTTTGTTGTCTTCTTGCCATAATTAAGAAAAATCAGATCAAAAGACCGACTTGCAACCAAAAAACTAAAAAAAAAGCACTGAAAAACATGTCAAAAACTTTGCAAAATCATTTGAAGAAACCAGAGCTACACATTTATCCTCTACCAGAATCGCGCATTTACCACGACTTGCTATGCATTTACCTTCTGAAACTGCGCATCCAAAACAGTAAGCTTTTTCAACCTTCTATCAATTTCTGTAAAGATGACAAACCAATTAGAAGCACTTGCTAAGAAACTCTAATACCTGTAATTGCAAATAACCTTAGGTCCCTCACCTCAAGATTGTATAGCAATTGCTCAAGAGCTCCAAGTCTTACAACAAGAAATGGCAATCTTGCAAGCTAAACAAGCCAATACTAGCTACACCTCACCCCAAAATCATACATCATTTTCTCGTCTTAATAATGCTCATGACAAGGCAAGCACCACCTCAAGTTGGAAATCATATACCACTTTGTCTACTAGTCCTCCTTCGCCATCTTCTAAGACACATATTCCAAAACATACCAGTCCTACGCCAACACTGCCATCGAGTTCCCCAAGCTCTAAACTGACAACCAAGGAATCCTTAGATGATTTATGGAAAAGAGTTTTTCCAAATTTATACAGCAAAAGAAAAGCTATGGAGAAAGCCAAATCCCCTCATTCACCTACCCATACACCTACCAATGATGTGATCCAAGGGCTACTAGTAGAGAGTCAACCATGTCCCCAAATTCTGGTCCTTGACCTTACCAAAAATCCTTCATGTAATCCACAACCCCTTGAGCTTGTCAAAGAGCCTCCTACCATGAACTGAAGTCAAGGTCCATCGCACTTTCATGTTGTTGACCAAGATCCTATCCAAGGGTCTTCTACCTCCACTCCAATTCAAGCACCTCAAGTGTTATATCAAGAGCCCACTTTAGAGCATGTGGAAACATCAACCCCTTATCTAAATCAAGAACACAGCACCCCCATTCGGCCTATACATAACCGTTATCTTTTCGATGATCCTATACCTATACATGAGCAAGAAATCCAATTTCAAACCATTCATAACCTATATCTTTTCCATGATCAAGATACTATCTTTGATGAAGAAGCTATCCATGAGCAACTTGATCCGATACACGAGCAAGGGATCCAATTCTAACCTCTCCATAACCTCTATCCTTTCGGTGATCAAGATATTGTCATTGATGAAGAACCTATACAAGAGCACCTTAATTCCATCACGCTAAAACCTATCTATGATCAAGATCCCATCTATGATCAAGAGCCTATCTATGATCAAGCAGACCATGATGATCCTCTTAGTCCACTTTATGCGTTCCATGGTCCTGAGCTTATAACCCCATCTAGCCCTATCCAAGATCCAACAACCTCCACTTTCCTTGAGACACTTGCTTCCCAATCAAACATAGAAGATCATACCAATAATAATTCTCCACCATCCATTATCGACCATGTTGCAGATCCCCCATCGTATATCCTTGGTATTACCACCTTCATTCATGAGTGTTCCTCCTTAGAACACTAGCAACCATTATCCTCTATCTCACCTTCTCCATCCAATAAGGAACTTGTGTCTAGTGTTCCACCTATACATAATCCCGATGTCCACTGCATGCTCCAACATATGAACTATCAAGGTAAAGGCTTAGGCCTCCATGAACAAGGTATTTTGGAGCCCATCCATGTCAATGTTCCTCCTCCTTCATACGGCCTTGGATACATACCCCAAGGTGAACAAACTCAAGATGTTGGTATTTCCTCCATGCCTCCTAAATCCCCCACTTCCCATCGCAAAATCCATCGTATCCCCAAAACATGTCGCCATCCCACCTCCCTTATCATACACATCCCACAAGCATGTGACCATACACCTTCCACCATCCAATCTACCTGCGCTACTTCCAACTCCTAACATCCCTCCATGCATTTTACCACCACTTCTTCCAACACCTTATCCTTCCATCTATGAATTCTCTACTAATCCAAATCATAACCAGCAGATGCACATGTTGTCTAAGCAAAGAGCTTCCACCAACTCTATTTCTACCATCCAAAAGATTTCAACAACAAACATTTGGATACCTCTATCTATCAAATCAAAAATTCTAAGAGTCCTCATGACCTGGGATACAAAAGCCAAGAATCAAAGAAACATCCTTCTCCAGAGCTGCATGCACCCACACACCTGTATGCCAAATTGAAAAAGGTGTGCATCCACATCCAACAAATAATTACCTCTAAAGCTACACAAAAGTTGCATGCACCCAAGCCCATACCTCCGTAGGTACTATCTAAAAGAAAAATGGTTTGGGTACCTAAGAAAAAAACCCTCAAGTTACAGGAGGCATCCACCTCTCAAGAATCTCAACCATCTACTTTCTCCCATTCCATCCATAAATCTCCAATTCTTCCATCCCACATGACAAGCAACAATCAGAAAACTACTCAGTCTATGTGGATCCCTACATGCCTAAGTCATTCATCCACAAGTAAAAGTCTTTGTTGCTTCCTACACTACTTTCCCATCACCAGCTTCAATGTTTATCACGGTATGTGCAACCGTTGGTCATGATTCCCTTCCATTCCACAACATTTTCATATATCTCCACCTCCCCTTCCTTCTACTATTATCCTACATATCTTCCTCATCCTACTCCCATGGTCCATGCTTTTGCATAAATCTTTCCATCTGTATTTTGCATCATCATCCTCTATCACACCCTCCATAATCCGCTATCTACCTACTCCATCTTCCTTTCATGCAGTCTCCTACCAACATCTATGGGAACACTTGACATGGTCCATGTGATGACATCTTTCTAGTGGGACTATCACCTTTCATGGAACCTGGCAATTGAGGCCCTCTCGTCCATTCTACCTATCCTATCCAAAATGTTCAAAAAAAAATTAAAAAGTCAAGAAAAATCCCTTCGTCCAACGGTGAAAATCTGGCAAACAGGCACCTTGGATAAGTACCATGATGAAAACCTGGAAAATAGGCGTCATGTGTAAGTTGATCTTCTATGTTACCTACACTTGGGAGCACCTTGTCTCATTGGCCTATCACTCTTCTCCTATCAGTTTCCTTCCGTACCATTTCCTGTCATATCCTTCTATCCATTACATACTTATACTGTTCAGTCTATCTATCATAATCTTCTATTCCGCTATTTTTTATCTTGATAAAGATTGGGGGCACACTATTGACAAATTTTTTAGATGTCTCTTGACATACCTTATCCCTCCAAAATACGCAAATCCTTCAATATCCTCTCATCCTCCTCCTTCATCTTAAGCTTTTCCAATCCTAAGTTATTCCTATGCGACATAGTCCTTGGAGATCACATCCTTGATTCCTTCTATCTAACCACCCGTTCCATTCCTTATCACCCGTACATCTACTATCCGTGGTGTTTCCTTGTCATTAGTATCATCTGATCCATATCTGTTCCATATCTTTTCCATATCTTTTCCATATCTGATCCATATCTAACCCATATATGTTTCATATCGTGTCTCATCCAATCCATATCTTAGGTCCATTAGGGTTCAGTCTCGAACTTCGCTACCTTTGCGTCATCACGTAGGCAAGGCCATTTAGCAATGAGCCCCCGAGGCACTAGGTCAGTCCCTTAGGGTCCGTCTCACCAATAAGGATTGTGGAATCTTCTCACCAGGCAAGCAAGTGCAAACAAAACCCGCTCTTTTTCAAACAGAAATTTTGACGCAAGGCATTTAACCTATCCAAAGCAAAGCAAGAAAGAACCTAAGGCATTCTAAATGATTTTACCCAAATTATGGCAAGAAACAAACACATCTAAATGCAAATATGTTTTGTGGATTGGAAACATGGCTAAAATACAGAGTCTTGATTTTTGCTATCATGTCTTTCTATGCTACTCGAGGATGCCAAAAGCTAGAGATGCTATGATGGGGGCATAATCATTTTCTTTGTTTGTTGTTTGTGGATTAATCTTTAGTAATGTGAAGCCTTGTCTAATGACATGATCGACAAAAGATCATTGAGGACTTTAAAGGTCTAACATGAACTAGGGCAATCCTTGTTTGTTGAAATACAAGAAATACTCAGGTCATCGCAGTTCAATTATACCTCGATGCTTGTATTAACTTGCTAAATCAAAATCCATGTAAGAAATACTCAGGTCATCTCAGTTCAATTATACCTTGATGCTTGTATTTACAACATTTGAAAAAAGTACACAAAAAAAAAACACCTAATGATGAAATAAGCACTTCAAAATACTTGCAATATCAAGATGGAAAAATCCATTTGCATTCCATATCCATAACATATCTAATTATATTCCATATCCATACCCATACCGTATCCAATTGTATTTCATATCCGTATCCATATCCCATGCAATAAAATTTTTATGCAGAGTATCAATGTTTACAAACAAAGCTTGTGAGTCAATCTTCTATCAATCAACTTTCTATCTATCATCATATCTCTCGTCAACAGTTCTATTTGTCAATCCAAGCAATGATCCAAATACAATTCTATCCTTAATCCATACCGATCAAGTCAAGTCAATCTTGTCAAATGATCCAATCACAATCAGTGGTATTGAGCCTTGTTTGGTCATAAATCAACTCAATCAATTATAAATCAATTGTCTTATACAGGATGTTGCATTATCAAAATTAGACCAATACACACATCTTACAAAACATGTTTCATTTTCTGAAACCAGACATTATCCTTCGTGTTGCTCTAGGGATATATCATTCCCCACCATGACAACACTGTCGTATATCATTATCAATTAATCAGTTGGTTTACTGCTTGACGGGGGCAATACCGTGTTTGTTCTTGTATCATTTGTACATACTTGCTCACTTGCTTGTGTGTGTTATCATTTTATCTTGCGCAGCATATCATTTGGCTCTTCTTCAACCAATTTCTTCATTCTAACCTATTTTTCACCTTCTTCATCATGAGATTGTCCATCTCACGTCTTTCACCTTAGCTTCCAGTCCAATCTCCCGAGGGGGCATCCTGTCATCAAACTTGTACCAAGGGTAAACTCGGGCATGTATCATTTTTAGACAATCTTTTTATTTGAAACAACGTGATAAAACACATTGCTTCAAAGAGGGGCAAAATGTATACACCTAAAACTGGCTCATGTCAAATTAAGTAAATATTTTAATATTCATCTTAATTCTTATTTTCTTCTAGCAATTAAATAAATATTCTAAGCTTATTTGTTTGGTTCAATATCCCATAATTAAATAAAATCAATTTATTTAATTAAATTCCCTAAATTCTTCTAATGTCTCACATAATTAAATAATCCTAAATTACTCTATCCTAAGTCCTAATTTCATAAATCCACCTCATCAATCCACCTCATCTTTTCGCCTCACCTTTTCCACCTCACCATGTTGCACATGTAATTAAATATTTTTAATATTTAATTAGCTAATATTCCCTCACCCACATGTCCTATTTATCCTCCAATGAAAATTAGTTAACTCATCAATCAAATCTATTAACTAATTAGTCATTTGAGTTCACTGGTCAATCTATTATGTTGACTCCTCAATCAACCCAGTTAACTGATCAATCAATTCAGTCAACTCCCCAATCAACCCAGTTAACTGATTAGTCCATTGAGTTAGCTCCTCAATCTATTCAGTCAACTCCTCAATCAATTCTGTTAACTCTTCAATCTATTCAGTTAACTCCCTTGTTGCATGAAGGAACTTGGACAATTGTCCTCTTTCTATTCGCGCACATTCCTCAACCATTCTCAACCATTGATCTTCTTATTTCTTCTCAACTGTTGATCTCTTCCCTTCTAAGTCTATAAATGGAACCTTATTCTTCCATTTCTATCATCCAAGCTTTAAGTAGAATCACTCTGTTGAATTACTAGCGCGCCTTTGGCACCCCATTACTATCCATTTGCTTGAGATCACCCCATTGCTTTGAAACTCATCTTCATAGCACATTCATATCACAGCCATTCTATTCTTGTCATCTTCAACAAGCAAGGGAGTATACACTTCTGAGGGCTTCATTACAATCAAGATCAAGAACAGATAGGTGAACAATGGAAGTAGAGAGGTAAATTAGGTTGCAAAGGTATTGTCTTTTGCTTATTTTCATTTGTCTCATTTTCTATTGTGTTATTGGATTTTAGTTCATTATTTCTATTGTTCACATTTCCATAAAATAGATTTGATACACCCTAACATCATTCATTTCCCATCTTCCCACTTTTCATATATAACATTTTGGTGAACTTGGAACAGTGAGCATTTTTGCATCTTTTTTAGTATTGTAATCAGTCCTTGCATTCATTCATATCATAAATTTACTATCTTGCATTGGAAAATCTTACATACATTTGAAAAAAATAAAAAAACAAGCATTCTAGGCTTGCATTAAGGCATAGTTTTACATAATTTGTATTGCATTTGATAAAAAGATTTAACTTTCTGATATTTTGCATCAAATCCGATCCTTATTACAATAATGCATTATTATTTCATATCAAATATTGCATTTGAAGGTTTCATTTGCTAGGGTTTTACTTAAAAGATTGCATTTTTTCTTGTAACCTAGTGATTCTAAAAGCTAGGGTTAGTAGTCAAAATCTTATTTCAAATTTTTTTGCTCCTTTAAACACTCATTCAAATCTGATTTTGAGTTACATAGTGTTGCTTCAATTTGCACCCTTGCATTGAAATTTCAAATTTTACAATTACACATTGTGTATTTCAACAAGCATAACTACCTTACTCCTTTTGGTTGTTCTATTAGTTTGTGCACTAAGTGTTTTAGGCCTTTGCATGAGTTGTATAACCTACTGCCCTAATAGAAACATCCTTGTAAGGAGAAGTTGTAGGCTAATGGGTTCTAGTACTTTGAATAGCACCAATATGCAAACATCAGAAAATCCATTGAACACTCACTTTACAAAGGGTTAATCACAATCTTTGCAAGATATCATAACTACCACCATGATGGAAGAACAAACAATTCATGATTCTAAAGATGCAATTGATGTGATAACACATGTACCTAATGATCAAATCCACAAACTTGATAGAAAACTAGTTGATTTTCAAGCATTTGTGGAAAAAGAAAGGATAGCTGAAGAAGTTGTACCTATTGTTCATAGTCTCAAAGAGTTATTAAAAGAAGGACAAGATGGTGTTAACATGCTTCGTGAAATAGCTCATATAGTGGATAACAACATTATGTCAGTAAATGATTGTGCAAATATCATTAACAATGTGTCATCACCGAATCATACACAGGTATCGGCACCTATACCAACTACTAGAATGTCCACTTTCACATCATCAATCCTCACTACTAATGCACAAGCTTGTAGCAATGCTACCACTAGCATGGGAATATCTAATGCCATTAATTCATAAATTTACAAGGTTGTGGGATTTAGTTATCAAAACCTAGCACCTAAGGTGTCTCTCTTTATGAATAACCATTCTCAACCACTACTCCATTCCACTTATTATCAAGCACCTTTCATTTACAATTGTTCTCAACCACAATTCAATAAAACTCATACCCAATCACCTTTAAATTTCATGACTACAACTTCCAATACTTCTAACCCACAAACTACATCACCTAATGATGTCATCTTAAACCAACTCTTGCAAAGTATGACCTCCTTACAGTAAAAAGTGACAAATTTGACCAATGCTTCCTCTCGAACTAATATACCAACATACCATGCTCATAGTCCTTTATCTTTTACAATCCTAAGAGCTCAAATGCTTGATAAGTTTGAGACTCCTCAATTCAAAAAATATAGTGGTAAAGGTGATCCTAATACTCATGTGGTAGCATTCATGGCTATGTGTAGTGATTTCTCCTTCAAAGAGGACTTGCTAGAAAAACTCTTCCCGCGATCCCTCAAAGATACGACTTTGGAATGGTTTTGTTCATTACCTCTGAATTCAATACATTTTTTCTCATAACTTGTTGATCAATTCTTGCAACATTTCCAAGCAAATATTGGACCTTCGGTCTCATTGATTGATTTAGTTCATTGTAAACAAGATCAGAAAGAAAAGTTAACTGAGTTTATCAATCGATATCAAGCTCTTTTCACATAGATACAATATCTGATTACAAATGAGGATGTTCAAAAGATACTCG
This sequence comes from Cunninghamia lanceolata, assembly GCA_027924645.1. NCBI lineage: Eukaryota > Viridiplantae > Streptophyta > Pinopsida > Cupressales > Cupressaceae > Cunninghamia > Cunninghamia lanceolata. The sequence goes on along the minus strand of BSBN01000815.1, from coordinate 9,641,307 downwards.
TTACAAATCTACAACCTAACATCCATGATAAAATTCTCTTGATGAAGTATATCTCTTTTCAACATCTATGCACAACTCTTCGTGATTACCAACTTTCATCTAGTTAGTATGAGAATCAAAACTCATCGACTCAAGTTGGTCAATCCACAGCTAGAATATCTCAAAACAACTTTAAGAGGATAACAAGAGTTTCATCAAGATCAATGGGCAACATTCAAATAATTTTCAATCACAAGTGTCCATTATCAATAATCCTAAACGGGCACCATTCCAATTCAGACAACAACAAAGAAAGTTTACTCCATTATTTGACTCTCTTCAATCAATTATGAATCAAGTAGTAAGAAACAATATTTTGAAGCTTCCTCCTGTTAAATCATTCAATAGGAACAAGATACAAGGACCTGCATTTGATGCCAATGCTTATTGTCACTATCACCACTCACAAGGACATGACACCGAACTATGCATGCATCTTAAACATGAAATTCAAGACCTCATCGATTCTAATATAATACAGGTAACTAGTGTGAATGACAATGGAAATAAGTTAGTTGCCCCTCTAAATCAGAATTTACAGATCTTCACAAATCCTTTTCCAAAGCATAATGACAACAATATGGTAGAACAAAATACAATAGAGCAAGAAGATGACTACCTCGACTATGAAGAAATAATTGACATGATATAATTAGATAAGGAAAAGATTGATAACTCACCTCGTCCATGTGGGTAAGGTATCTATGTTAAGGTTCCTCCATTGTTATCCCTTCAAGGATCGAGAGACAACCAAAATGTACCAGATACGCAAATTGAGCAACTTCGACAGGATAACATTAAGCAAGATAAAGTTGTCACAATCGAAAGTAACCCATTTCATCGTGAAAGAATCCTTCATCAAGAAAATAAGAACAAGAAAGCAAAGCACTAGAAAAGAACAAGGTGACTATCATCGATGGGAAATAGCAATGATTCCCCTCCTCGTAAGCAACAAAATATTTTAAACATATAGGGTCTTGAGAAACAAGCACCGTATGACCATTCTAGAAATAAGCATCAATCAGGGATGAAATACTCACACTTTTTACCACACTTGATGGAGCACCTTTCTAAGATGCTTGTAAGCTTGAACTTCTCTTAGATATATATGCTATGATATTGTGTCATGTTGTGTTCCCCCGTGTTGTGCTAAGTGTTGTTTAGGTCTCCTTGGATGACCCTTGATACTCTTGTAAGGTCAAGGATACTAGGAGACCGCCTTTGTTGTGACCATTCTTCTATTTGTTTCTAAATTCTTCTACTCTTTTCTCTATTTTATTGTTGTGTGTTGTGCCTTGGGGGCATAGCATTATGGAATATGTCTTGGGGGCATCCTCCTACGTGGTATTCCTAAGGCACTCGGTTCTCTTCTCTCATTTTTATTGTTTACCTTCTTCAATGATTCTACCTAGTTGGTGGATGATGAAAAACAAACAAATACTGATAAGGACCATGTGTCCCTTCATCAAGTAAGCAAAATGGACCCAATCCATATATGAAGATGGGGTTGATATATATATCTGACGCTTGACTAGTAGAATCAATCCATGTGATGTATCGTGTAACAAACATTTGCAATACACTCAATCTGCTTCAACGCACTTTCGATGGTTTTGTATCTCACCTTGTTGTTACACTCAATTCTGAGATACTTGCAGTATAGCCCAACAGCTATACTCGGTTCCAAACCTGCAAGTGTAGCCTTGGTCTTTGATGTGATCTAATATATGATTTATGCATAGATTTCATGAATTAATTTGGTTGTTATCTTAGAGTAATATTTTCTAATCAAAGCTTATATCTTGTTGATTATCTTAGCAAATAATATCAATGTATTTGTGGGAACATTCGGTGATCGTGGCAAATGTCAACTCTGAGAGCATGGGCTTTGTGAAAGCTCTCGTTCCCTTGTGTGTTTTCACTCTACCTTAATGTGCTTGATACCGGTAAGTGGCATCAACCATCTTAAGGTTGGGGCATATATAATGGTATATGTCTGATTACTTTTACACTAACAAAGTGTGTTTAAAATCCCTCATCACGAGGCGGAATGGTGTATCTCTTGAGCTAGTACACATCCTTTTCAAAGCAAAAAGCCCTCATCGTGAGGTAGGACGGCGTATCTCTTGAGCTAGTGTGCATCTTTTTATACAAAGTCTGCAGAAGGCAGGATGGTGTATCTCTTGAGCTAGTGGACATCCTTTTATAAAAAGTCCTCTATGGAGGTGGGGTTGGATCTTGAGTCATCCACCCTTAAGCATGTCTTTGGTGATTGTGGAAGAGTAGCTCAACCATTAGGTGTGTCTGAAATGTGTTTTATATGGTGGGACTTAGCAATAAGCTCCTTCCCATCACTTGTGTTTGTCATGTATAAGATGTATAGTATATCTATGGCATACTATGTGGCACTTGTGTATTTCATGTGTTTTCCTTATGTGTCTGTTGTGTCTTCCCCCGAGTGTGGTCTAAAGGCACGTAGCAATGAGCTCCCTCCACATTTGGGTTTTTGTTTGGTGTGTCTTTCCCCTGGGGTGGTCTAAAGATGCGTAGTGATGAGCTCCCTCCACCCCCTAGTTTAGGATTTGTTTTAGTTAATTAAATCAATGTATACTTTGTGTATTGTGTGACTACTCTCATGTCTCCTCCATGTATTGCATGATTCCATTGTATTCTCTAAGTTTTGCATTATTCTTATTGTCATCTTTGTGTTTTGCATATCATTCATGTGTTTTCTAGTGCTTACCTAAGATTGGGGGCTAGAAATAGTCCTCCAACCTTTAGGTATGCCTTAGCTCTATATGACAAGGGTCGTTGTACCTTATCATTTAATCACATTTCAAGTGTCAAATCCAGGGATGTGTCCATGGCTATCTGCAATTAGGAATCCTAAAGTTGTTAGTTTTATCTAACTAACTCTAATGATCTTTACTGACTAAAGAAACTTGATATTATTGATCTATCTGCTATGAAATGAATTCTAAGAATATTGAAAACAAAACTGAACAATGAATTGCTTAAAGTAAATCTATATTATTCATTTCAACTGAGACATACATTTATCTATGAAAACAGTAACTATCTCCTTAAACAGAATCTAAAATAACAAAAACAACAGTACTAGCCTTACGCCTTGGTGGTGAGAGTGGGCCCTTGCTCCACACCCTTAGGGCTGAAGACTAAAGTAAAGAATCAGCACAAGAAGATAATATCACTATTCTATTCCAGTCCAATTCCATCAGTTTTGTATTCAGAAAATGTTTATGTCAAAATAAGATTACAGAAAATAGAAAATAGTCACTGTGTGTCTTCTGCTGCTACTTCTATAAGTTTATATCTAAATCTGTGATGAGATATCAATTACCCTATTTTACTAGTTCCTCTATGAGATAACATCAATCTCTTTATTCTACTAACTATCTAACTACAGAATGAATATCTATGCAATTAAAACAGATTTAGTGGAACAGTGGTCCACACTAAATTTGAGTCTTAGTTTTAAATACACTTGGGCAGCAAGGCCCTGAAATATAGGTATTTAAATCAGTTTATCAATAACTCATGCAAAATAAAAAAGAGATAAAACTTCCAGCAGTTAACTATGAGTAACATCAAGAGCATCCCGATCACTACTAGAAGTGTTTGACTGACAGCTGTGCTGGAAATTTGCACTGTTCTAAAGTGGTGCTAAAGATGTATGTTTCTGTCTATAGCTCCGAAGATATGATTATGACCTTCTCGTTCACCTCCGGAGATGTTGTGACTTTAGTCTAGCTCCAGAGATGATTCACCTCCTTATCCCAAAATCTTTCCAATCAAACTGGAAAACATTGGAGACCAGTCATGGCATTCTAATGTCGGCTCTAGAGATCATTAGGCCTACCTCCAGAGATGCACAAAATTGTCTACCCAAACACTTGCACCTGTTGATTCAAAAAGAGAAGATTTTTGCATATTTCCATCAATTCAACACACATTAGTCCTTCAATTAGAAATCATGATTCTAAGTAATTCATCTCTTATTAATCATCATTAGAACAATCTTGTCAACCTATTTTGGTGCAGTCATCAGGACAATGGAATAAGAAGGGAGAAAAAGAGGGGTAAAAAGGTGTATTTCATGGGTGCTATTTGGCACTCATCATCCCCCCGTACTTAAGGATTAGCAGGTCCTCCTGCTTCTCACAATCTGGACTTATTCTGGTGGAATATCATGTTCATCAAGATGTAGTCATGTGCATAAGTTGTCCAAGTGGTGTGGTCTATATTACCATTTCCCCTGTACTGATCAACCTGCTTCATCCATTCCTGCAATTTATCATCTTCCATTTTTTCAGTCCATACAGGTAGTGGCTCAATGATGAGAGGGGGTCTGAAACGGCCACCTATCCACTCCTGTTGGTATCTATCCATCATTTTGGATATTAACCTAGCCTTCCTCATAAATAGTCTCAAGTTAGCAAGAGTCACCACTTCTCTCATTTTCTACTCTGAAGTTAAAATGTTCCACCTTTTCTTTGCCACTACAAGCACTTGATTAGCTAAATTGTTCATGAAAAGACCAAAATCAATGGAACACTCCTGAAGATGTTTCAGATACAATGGCAAAATCTTGGTCATTATATGCTCTAAATTAGACCTTAAAAGCATGGGGCTTTGGACATTCTTTTCTGATGAAAAGACTTGTTTCTGCATCCTTCTTGAGATAAGCCTCCATTCTCTCATTCCAAATCTGATGATTTCTCATCAATGACATAAATGCCTTAAGTTGACATTCCCCTACAAAATAGTTGATAATGAAGGTCATATCATCTACACAGAGACCATGCAAATATAACTCACACAGAAAATTTGTCTTCATCAGAACTTCTCATATATGCTTCCATGAACCCCTCCCCTGTTTCTGTGTTCTCAGTAAGACCAAACAGAACCAAAGACAGTTTTCTCTGTAGAACTCTCTCTTGTAAGAACAGAGCATAACTTCCACTTGGGGGCTTGCAAGATAGGATTTTAGATGAAATGGAAGCCACCTGAATAACTTTTTCTTCCAGGGTTTCTACTCTTTTTGACATGGCAGTAACTGCCCTTTGTAATTGCAACATGGGCATTAGAAGCCTCATATTCTCTACATCTCCTTTCCCAATTGAACAAGGCTTTGGGAATATCTATTGGAATTGGGCCCCACATATGGATCTGTTTGCACTCCTTGTTCCATGGTTTCCCCTAAGCCAATTACATCATGAATATACTCTTCTTGATCATCTATTTTATTGTTGGCCTAGGTTAATTGTTTATCATGACTCTGTACTTTCTCAACCAATGCTGCAATTATTATGAGACTATTGTCTCTGGCCTTGGTAAGATCAAAAATCTCTTGTACTACCTCTACCTCCTTTTCCTTAATGCTTTGGCCTGCCTTTGTTTCTTGGTCTCTCAATTCTGCATCTTTCTCCTGAATTATTTGTTGTTTATTCTGGAGCTCTACTTGCAACCCTTCAATCACCTATTTTGCTCCATTTCATTTTCTTTCATGACCCTCTTGAGGTCAGTAATAATCTGATTTTTCCCCCATAATAATCTTTTCAGATTATCAATCTCTTCTAACAGCTGTTGTTCCTTTGAAATTTCAATATCCTCTTGATCAGAGGGGTGAGAATAAGTTCATGTTTCTTCTTCTGTTTGCTCTACATCAAGGTTTTCCATAGCTATTAGCTCTTCACTACTAGTTGCATTCATTTGCTCTGCTTCACCTTCCCTTGCAACCTCCCTGTCCTAAGTTTCTTCTTGAGACTTCTCTACAACTGTTGGTACTGATGAAGGCCCAGCTTTTTCCTCAAAAGTTCTGAAACCCAAAAGAACTTCATCTAGGAGAACAGTATCTTTTTCAGCTTGGATAAGCTGCCTTTTCCTTTTGCTTCTCTATAGCATAGGTGGAGCAAGCATCTTCGGAGCAGGTCTATCATCCTCAGAATCAAAGGAAATAGTAAAAGTTTCTTTTTGTTCTGTCTCCAGAGCAGGAGAATGTTGTGAATTTGGACTATGAGAACCTAGATGAACAGATGGTTCAAGGGAAACTTCTCTATGTTTCTTCTTTCTCACTAGAGGGATTTCATCTGAGTCATGAGATGCTTCTTCAGCCCAGTAGTGTATGCTAGAGTCAATTTTCTTTGGAGTTCTTTTTGTTTTCTGACCTGGCATTTCCCCTGTTGGTTCTGTTGGAATAGACTCCTCAACTAAAGTCATCTTCCTCCTGGCTGAGCGAGTCATATATGGAGTTTGTTCAAGAACAGGTTCTCTAACTTCCTTCCCTTTTCTCTTTCTGTCAGAAACAGGGGTAGCAGATGAAGTTGCTTCCAGTGAGGACTTTTTACCTTTCTCAATAGCTGGAGAGGAAGTTGAAGGTTCTGCTTCCCCATCAGCTTGGGATAGAAAGTGATGTTTTACTACCATAAAAATAAGGCCATGGTGTTTCATAAGACCTTTTCCCTGTTGGTACTTTTCTACAGTTGCTCTAATGGTAGAGTACATAAAGTTTGGAATGTTTATGCTAAATTCTGGGTGGGCATTTCCATGCCTCAGAAAAATCAACATTTTCATTATTGGTCCTAGAACTAAGGAAAATTGGCCATCACATGTAAAATACTTCATCAACCATAATGCTACAGATTTCCATGGGTTTGGAAGTGAATACCTAATAATTCCTTTAACCTCATTCTTGCTTAAATGTAACTGTATTGCAAGTTCACCTTCTATAGAGAAATTTCTAATTAAATCAGCATATAGGGTTTTCAGATGGTAAAACCTCTCACCTTGTTCTGGCAATCTGGAGATATGATTGATGGTGGTAGCAGTGAGATTGACTTGAACCCCTCTGACAATTGTTTGATTATCTCGTAGGTTTCATAGGAAGACATCAACAATATCCTCTTGAAAACCTTCAAATTTCTCCAAGAACTCCAACCACCCTGCATTCCTCAAAATGTTTGCCAGAGCATCATCTTGCAAAAGACCTGTTATACTTTCTAGCTCTGATTTCTTTTTAATCCCCATTTCTCAGTCCTATTCCACCCTGTGTAGCTAGAATTATGTCTACTTCTCTCTGTGGTCTGTCTTTCTACTTTTAACTCCATAGGCTTTGAAGGACTATGTTAACAGACTTGGATTTTTTAGAGAATTTTGCAATCTTGAGTGAGGGTTGTTATGTCAGTTTGTTTCACTGCTTGAATTATTGGGAAGAAGCTTGAAATTGGTTAGCATGCTTATGCCTTCATAATTATTGCAGAGTGATGGGACACTCCGTAGAAATGGCAATAGTGTAGCAAAGATGGCGGCATGCATGAATTTAGAAGGGAAATAATGGTAGGAGGACGTGTCATAATGACAGTACCCAAAAATAGAAATAACAAGACAGTTACTAACTAATGTTTAATTAAAGAGAAGTACCTAAACCAATCTTAATGATGATGGACTGATGTACATGGCTGCAATGTTGTGGCTTTCATGAGACTGGATGTGACTTGGCACATGAGCAGCTTCTGTGTGGCTTTGAAATGGCATCAACATCCTTGTTGTCACATATCGTGCAATCATTCCCGCTGAGTGGTTTGAGAATGCCATCTTTTTAGGTGACGTCAGCGCAGTCATTTGTGAGGACCTGCGCATGCGAGAGTAATGACCTTTTTCTCAATTATTGATGATATGCATGCTGACATCATGTTTGTCCTTGTCATAAAGTAGAGGATGAGTCATGATGAACTCATCAAATGACATCTCTACTTTATTGCCTGGAGAGGTGGGTCCCCTCCCAATTTATTATATTCATGAATGGATTTTTATTGGTGGAGCAACAAAGGTGCTCCTAGTTTGTGAAGCACCTGAGGTGTGTTTGAGTAACTTCTAGCACACGATCACCTCTGTAACTTGTTTATTCTTAGCTGGCATGAAGAAGGAAACCGCCATTTACTAGTTTTCAATCCCCTTGTACAAGAAAGAAATCCATTTACTGGTTTTCTATCTTCCTCTTTTTTTTTGGTAAGAAGGCCGCCATTTGCTAGTTTTCAACCTTCTCTTTTTCTCTTTTTTTCTTTTTTTTTAAGAAGGCCGCCATTTACTGATTTTCAACCTTCTCTTTTTTTTTACTTTCAGTCCAAATCTGTGACAGAGGATGTGTTCCCTGTAACCAAGCACAAATCTTTGATGAATTGTTCCTTAGTGGATGGCCTTTTATAGAGTCTAATTCTATGTCCATTCACTAAGAATGTGTCTGTGCTTCCATCAATGGGTTCCAACAGTATTGTCCCATTCTCAAAAACTTCCTTTATCTCATAAGGACCCATCTAATGAGTTTGTAGCTTTCCCTTGAACTCCTTGAACTTAGAATCATATAGGAGAACCCAATCACCTTGCTGAAATGTCCTCCTCTTGATGTGTTGGTCATGCCATTGCTTCCTTTGATAGTGAACCAGTTCTGTTTGCTGAATGGTTTTTGTCCGTATTTCATCTAACTCATTGTGCTGAAGAATTCTATTTTGTTGGGCTATAGACAATGGTAGACCAATATCTAATGCAGTTTTAAGTGTCTGGAGCTCAAATTCTATAGACATAATGGGCTTCTTTCCATAGACTAATTCATATGGTGAGAATTTTGTTGTGGACTTCCAAGTGGTATTGTAAGCCCAAACTGCTTTAGGTAATCTATTAGCCCAATCTTTTCTATTCATTGCCACTATCCTTGTCAAAATGTTCTCAAGTTCCCTATTAGTCACCTCTACCTTCCCATTGGCTTGAGGATGGTAAGGTGAAGATTTCATGTGCTTAACTTGATATAAATCTGTGAATGCTATGATTACCTTTGAAGTAAACTGAGGTCCTCTATTTGAAACTATGGATCTTGGGGTTCCAAACCTCAAGAAAATCTATTATAAAGGAAATCAGCAACTTTCTCTTCTCTTGCAAATTGCAATGCCTGCACTTCAGCCCATTTAGTGACATAGTCTATACATACAAGAATGTACTCTTTGCATGATGATGGTGGAGAAATTGGTCCCACAAAACCTAGACCCCGTTGTTCAAATGGCTCCATCATTACTTGAGGATGCAGTAACATCTCCTGGGTGAAGGTTGGTTGTCCCATCCTTTGACATTGGTCACATTGTTGCACATACTTCTTGGTATCCTTATGAATAGAGGGCCAGTAATAACTAGCTCCCAGAATCTTTTGGATGGTTCTGTGTGAAGAATAGTGCCCACCAGATGCTTCATCATGACATGCCCTTAAGACATCAAAAATTTCATCATCTTTTAAACACCTGCTAAAAATGAAATCAGGACCACATTTAAATAGCAAACCATTTAACCATTTGTAAGATAAGCTTTCCTTAAGTAAGTGTTTCTTTTGTTTTGAGGTAAAATGGGATCGATACAAGCCTGTAGCTAAGAGATTAGCTATGTCTACAAACCAAGGTGCGGTAGAGGAGATAGCAAAAAGATGTTCATATGGAAATATGTCCTCCACTAGCTAGTTCTCTCCACCTATATGTAATCTTGATAGAAAGTCAGCAACCAAATTGAATTTTCCTAGATTATCAACTATGGTAATGTCAAATTCCTACAATAGAAATAACCACCTGATTATCCTTGCACCCACTACTGGCTTATTCATTAAATATTTGATGGCTGCATGATCAGTATGTACAAATATTTTGTACCCAGTGATATAATGCCTAAATTTGTTTATAGCATAGATGACTGCCAAGAATTCTTTTTCAGTTGTGGTATAGTTTCTTTCTGCAGAGGTAAGGTTTTTGCTGATGTAGTAGATGGCATGCATACTTTCCCCTTCCTCCTTATGTCCTAAGATTGCTCTAATGGACTCATTTGAAGCATCAGTTTGTATGTGAAATGGTAGAGTCCAATTGGGTCCTCTTAAAATAGGTGTGACAATAAGTTTCTCCTTAAGGGTTTCAAATGCTAATTGACAATCCTCTATCCATAAGAATTATGTGTCTTTGTTAAGCAGGGTAAATAGAGGAGTAGCTATCCTGCTGAAATTTTCTTTGAATCTTCTATAGTAGCCTGCATGACCCAAAAAACTTCTAATATCTATCTAATTTTTAGGTGAAGGTAACTGTTGGATCACTTCCATTTTGTTTTGATCCACTTTGATCCCATTTGCTGAAATGTGGTGTCCCAATACAATTCCTTCTTCTACCATCATAAAGCACTTCTCATGGCTTAGGGATAGTCAATTTTTTCACAACATTTTAATACATTTTCCAAGTTTATGAGAGCTTCTTCAAAGTTGTCCCCATACACAGTAAAGTCATCCATATAGACCTACATGCACTCATTAGCTAGTTCAGCAATAATGGCTAAAACAAGCCTCTAAAATGTAGCTGGGGCATTACATAGTCCAAATGGAAGAACTTTGTAGGCAAAAGTTCCCCAAGAACAAGTGAAAGTAATTTTATATTAATCTTCAGGTGCTACTTGGATTTGGTTATATCCACTAAACCCATCCAGGAAAGAGAAATACTTCCTCCCTTCAAGGTTGTCCGGCACTTGGTCAATAAATGGTAAGGGAAAGTAGTCCTTCTTTGTGGCTTTGTTTAGCTCTCTATAGTCAATACAAACTCTCCACTTCCCATTCTTTTAAGGCATAATGACTAAGGGTGAGACCCATTGACTATCTGAGATTAGATATATGAACCCTGCTTGCAGCAATTTTTCTATTTCAGTCTTAACAATGTCTTTTAAAGTAGGATTCAGTCTTCTCTGGGGTTGTCTGACAGGTTTGACATCTTCAATGTATATATGATGAGTACATATCTCAAGAGGGATGCCCTTCATATCTTGGTATTCCTAAGAAAAAGTTGTTGAATGGGAAATTAGGAGTTTGATAAGTGTTTCCTCCTATTTTTCTGCTAGCTGGGTGTTGATATTCAGTGTTTTCCTAGGTAAAATCATAACTTGTTTTGTGATCTGATCCTTAGATGTAATCAATCCATATACTGGAGTCATGGTATTGAGGGGGAAAGAATGTGGAATCAACATGTGGAATGTGCGTAAGTATCTGTAAAAGGTCTCTCCACAAGGAATGATATTTTCTAGGGTACAATGAGCAAAAGTGAGAAGTTCTCTCCTTGAATCTTGGGCTAGCTCCATTATATCCTTGTTGATTAGAATTTGGGTGATATCTTATGTTGTATCATAGTAGATTTCTTCTTCCAACTCACCCAAATGTTCTTTGATGGTAACCATAGCTACTAAGGCACTGTTTTCCATGTTATCCAATTCATCTACCCATACCCTTCCTGTATAATGTATTGATCGTTTAGCTAGAGGATACAAAGATAATTTCTTCAAGTCTATCCCATTAGAAGTGACCATATCCCTAGTTTGACAATCAATAGATGCTATTGTTATAGCTAGCCATGGTCTTCCTAATATCAATGGATAAGCATTTCTCTGATTTCTTGGCTCTAATACCAGGAAGTCTACTAGGAATTCCCATGATTCTATCACAAAAGGAACATCAGTAATCACCCCTTTTGGAATAGCTACTGACTGGTCAGCAAGTTGAAGGATTGTAGATGTGGATTGGATACCTATTAAGGCTAATTTGTCCATTGTATGAACTATCATTACATTTATTGTTGCTCCTAGATCAACCAAAACATTTGAAATTTCTACCCTTGAGATGTAAATAGTCATGATAGGATTTCCAGGGTCTCCATATTTTGGGAGGAGCATTTCTCCCATTAGGAGGTCTAATACCTTTCTTTCCACCTAAATGGTTGAGGGAAAGTTCTTCTTTCTTCCCTGGGTCTTAACACAATGTTGTTTGATGAATTGGTTAAGTTCAGTTACATCTTTAATTGCTTGTAGGAGCGGAATTTCAATGTTCAGTTGCCTAATTTCTTGTAAAAGTTCTGATTCCAGGGTAGATTGGACTTGTTTTGGTAAGACTTTTTTCTAGGGAACATGTTGTTTGAGTCGTTTTGGGTATGGTGCTAGTTTTTCCCTCTCCAGAGCTCTTATCATAAATGTTTCTAGGGATGTTCTCTGGAGTCATTCTTTTAGGAGGATCTCTGGAGTTATCCAAGGATGATTATTTTAGCACTGTTTCAGTAGTAATCTCTTTTGGAAGCTGAGTGGATGGATTTTTAGGTTCCTCATCATTAGTTACTTCAACTATAGTTGGAGGAGATGGTCTTGGAAGTACTTTCCCAGAACACAGCTGGAGATTATTGGAATATATAGCATTAATTCCAACCATGTTTTCTTGTTTTGTCATGTAAACAACTGCTCCCTACTTGTTCTGTGGGTTTGGTATAGGTTGAGCTAGTAAGGGTGGTTGGCTAACTGGTTCATTTTGTGACTGACCTTGGGTGTTGGAGGGTCCAGTTAGCAATGCTTGTTGTTGGGGTTGGAAACATCTAGGTTGTCCCTAGTATTGTTGATTATATCCCTATTGAGGACCCCAATGAGGTTGCATGTTTTGTGATCCAAACTATGGTGGCCATTATTGATTCCCCCAAGGCTGATTTTGCCAATGTTGGTTCTGCCATTGTTGGTTTGGCCAATCTTGTGGCCCCCAAGGAGGATTATTCTAAGGCCCATGCCAAGTTGGATTCCATTAATTATTTCCCCAATCAGAAGGACCCCTGTAAGAAGTCTGGTTTGGATACTGATTATAAGGGAAATTTCCAGCTTGTTTTTGTCCTACATAGTTCAACTCCTCCTCTATAATGGTATTCTTTTTACTTAGCCTTTTTATGGCTGGAAGTTGACTACATTGACTGGTAGGATGTTCCCTGTCACAAATCTGATAGATCTCTGCTTTATCTAAAGGGCATTCTCTCAGCAGATGTTTATTCCTACACCTAGGACAATAGATGGAGAGTGGTTTAGTAGTTTTGTACTGATCATTTGTTCTAGTTTTTGCCTGAATCCCATCTAATGTGGTATTCAGTTGGACTAGAATATTTGTTTTAAAATTTGTAATTTCCTCCATTAATTATCCTATTTCATTCTTCCCTTTGAAAGATTTGAACATTCTTACTCCATCTTGGGTTCTAGAATAGTTCCTGCAGAGTTCTTCTATAGCAAGCATATCCATTTTGTTGATATTCCCTTTTCCCATCAGATCCAGAGCCTTTTTTGATTCTTTGTTTAATCCTTTTACAAACAGGGTTTTGGCCAAAGAATGATTTACAGGGTTGCCATATCTTCTCAAAGAAAAGTTGAACCTATCCACATAATCTTCTAAGGTCTCTTCCTCTCTCTGTTTAATTTTGAATAATTCCTCATTCTTATCATTGAATCTACAGTAGTCCTGATATTTTCCCAAGAATTATGTCTCCATCTGATCCCAAGAATGAATGGAGTTTTGGGGCAAACCCATAAACCACCTCATTGCAGAATCCTTCAGGGTTGAGGGAAATGTTTGAGTTTTTGATTATCTAATCCATAGTTTTTTATTATCTAATCCATAATCATAAGTCTGGCATACCACTTTAAACTCAAACAAAAATTGATCTGGACCCTCAGAAGCAAGACCCTTGAAATTTGGCAAGTGTGCAAGTGAAATATTTTTCATTGGGGCATCATCTCCAGCAGCCAAGACAATGGGATATGAGAGGGTTCTTGGAGCCTGATTTTCCTCCTTTTCATGATTATCATCCATGTCTAATACTGGTTCTTCTTCTTGAGGTTCTGGGGAATTAATTTCTGGCAGAGGATATGCCTGGAATTTCTGTTGCAATTCCTAGATATAGTCAGCGAGTGGAAGATTTGGAGGATTTAAGGGATTATTGAATTAAGGTGCAACTTCCAAGATAGGTTCTAGATGTTTCTCTTCAACAAGATCTTGTGCCACCCAACTACTTTCTCCTATAGCCTGTTGATGGGGTGTTTGTTTTATATATCTTCTTTTTGAATCTCTAGCTCTAACCATACAGATCTATCCTAAAATTGTTTAGCTAAGTTTTCCTAATTAACACAATAATCCCTAGCAATGGCCCCAAAAATGACAAGGGTCATTGTACCTTATCATTTAATCATATTTCAAGTGTCAAATCCAAGGATGTGTCCATGGCTATCTGCAATTAGGAATCCTAAAGTTGCCAGTTTTATCTAACTAACTCTAATGATCTTTATTGATTAAATAAACTTAATATTATTGATCTATCTATTGTGAAATGAATTCTAAGAATATTGAAAACAAAACTGAACAATGAATTGCTTAAAGTAAATCTATATTATTCATTTCAACTGAGACGTGCATTTATCTATGAAAATAGTAACTATCTCCTTAAACAGAATCTAAAATAACAAGAACAACAATACTAGCCTTCTACCTTGGTGGTGAGAGTGGGACCTTGCTCCACACCCTTAGGGTCGAAGACTAAAGTAAAGAATCAACACAAGAAGATAATATCACTAGTCAATTCCAGTCCAATTCCATCAACTTTGTATTCAAAAAATGTTTATGTCAAAATAAGATTACAGAAATTAGAAAATAGTCATTGTGTGTCTTTTGCTGCTACTTCTTTAAGTTTATATCTAAATCTATGATGAGATATCACTTACCCTATTCTACTAGTTCCTCTATGAGATAACATCAATCTCTTTATTCCACTAATTGTCTAACTACAGAATGAATATCCATGCAATTAAAATAGATTTATTGGAATAGCAGTTCACACTAAATTTGAGTCTTAGTTTTAAATACACTTGGGCAGAGAGGCCTTGAAATATAGGTATTTAAATCAGTTTATCAATAACTCATGCAAAATCAAAAAGAGATAAAACTTCCAGCAGTTAACTATGGTTTGCCCTCAATTACTCAGGTGATGATTTGAGTAATATCAGAAGCATCTTGATCACTACTAGAAGTGTTTGACCGACAGTTGTGCTGGAAATCTGCACTGTTCTAAAGAGGTGCTGGAGATGTATGTTTCTGTCTATAGCTCTAGAGATATGATTTTGACCTTCTCGTTCAGCTCTGGAGATGCTGTGACTTCAGTCCAGCTCCGGAGATGATTCACCTCCTTATCCAAAAATCTCTCCAATCAAACTGGAAAACATTGGAGACCAGTTGTGGCATTCTGATGTCAGCTTTGAAGATCATTAGGACTACCCCCAGAGATGCACAAAAATTGTCTAACCGAACACCTGCACTTGTTGATTCAAAAAGAGAAGATTTCTGCATATTTCCATCAATTCAACACACATTAGTCCTTCAATCAGAAATCATGATTCTAAGTAATTAATCTCTTATTAATCATCATTAGAAAAATCTTGTCAACCTATTTTGGTGTAGTCATCAGGACAATGGAATAAGAAAGGAGAAAAAGAGGTGTAAAAAGGTGTATTTTATGGGTGCTACCTGGCACTCATCACTATATGCTTGGCGTGTTTGATGTGTTTGATGTGTTTGATGTGCTTCAACCATACTTTAATGCATGTATGGAATCGTAAGATCATACATACATTAAATTGGGAGCTAAATGTTATGGAGCAAAAAGTTTCCTATACCTTTTTACCTCCTAGTTTAGCTCCTAGGTCCCCATGTCAACACTTTGCAAGTTAAATACTAATCCTGGAGCAATTTCCCCCAAAACCCATGTCAAATGGGTCTTAGGGGTTTATTCTAAGTGCTTAAACATGACCAAAATTGGCCTTGGGACTTCGGTGCCCACGCCCAAGTCCAGCCTAATTTGTCAGGATGAAAATAATGCATGTTAGCTTGGGCCCTCTCAAAAGGTTTTCCTTTATCAGCCTCTTCTTGATTTAATTTATGAATGTTAGCAGGAAAGCATATTTAAATAGGGTTATGTCTTCATTTTAAGTTAATATGGATAATGTGAACTTGTGATATTGAGCAAAGAGATTTCAAAGCCTTCATTGTGTTTGAAAGTAAATTGTATTGTTATTGTGTTTGTTTGTTGCAGATTTGGCTTCATCAATCCATCTCCTCATGATTTGAAGGATCTTCATCTCTGTGAGGGCTTCACCTCTAAGGTGACATCAATTTGTGTTTCAATCATTTCATTTCATCATTGGACTTTGTCTCTACCCTCCTTGGGCATGCACTCTATCTAACAATGGTGTTGGAAGACTTGAATGTCCTTTTGGGGCTTGATTGAGGTAAGCTCCTAAACATCAAAACCCCCAACCTCCTTTCTTTGTGATTGCAGGTTACAGGTGTAGGATTTGGAAAAGTACAAGGGTAGAGAAGCAGTTTGAAGGATAAGGATTCAGGATCTTGAAGAATCTTGTTGATATTCCTCCCCTGGACTAGGGCGTCCACCCCGTAGTCCTCCCAACAGACTTGGCCCCAAACTTAGGATCTGGATATAGTTTGACACATTTCTCTACTTCAAATCTACAAAAATTTTGTCCTATTGGACTTGGGCACCCACCCCGCAGTCTGCAAAGTTTTTGTTTCCAAAAACTCAACTTCGGGTATGCTTATGATCATCCCTAAGTATCTTCCTGTATGATTTCCTATATCATTCTATTTGTTTGTACCGATTGCACTATAATTAGGATGAGTCTTATTTGATCTAGGGTTTGACAAATCTCTCAATCTAATCTATTCTTCCATATTATTCCTGAGCACAAAACCTGTAGCCAAGTCCTCATCCATCTGTACTAACTTGGCTTGGTTCTTGTCCTCGAATGTTATTGTGAAAGGAGGGTTTAATTTGATACACCTTAACATCATTCATTTCCCATCTTCCCACTTTTCACATATAACATCTAGGAAAGGGAAATAACTTTTAATCTATGAACTTTTAAAAGGGAAAATACTTTAACAATGCAAATCTACTTAGCCTATCAAGGAAAAAGCAACATGTGTTTACTGTTTCCAAGAGCAAAGTTTTGATTATCTAATTACTATGAAATGAAAAAAAACATGAAGGAACCTAGAATAAAAGAAGATGCATGAGCCTTCACTACCCTCAGAAATCCTTGGATGGTAACCTCTAATCCTCTTGCAGCAGTGGGGTGATCCTTTCGGCAACAATAAGAAAAGAGAAGCAAAAAAAGTTTTGAATCTTTGAAATGAGCTCAATGAGAGTTTGATGAGCACTATGGCTTGTGATGTGAGTAGCGTATCGATGCAAAACAAGCTTTTAGAAAAGATAAATGAGATAACAAATAAAAGCAAAAGTCTTTAACATCCTATGTGAGCATATGGATGCTTGATTGGAGAGCAATAACCTACAAGAACTGTGTGCACAAATGAAATTGCCTCCCTGTGTGCTTGAGGGAGGAGGTATTTATAGGTTTGAAGAAGGGAAGAGAGGTGAAGAAGAAGAAGAGTTAACTCAATTTGATTGAAGAGTTTAAGTTAGAAGACACAAGAGTGATATGGGCTAAAATTGGAGCAATCTACCCAATTATAACTTATCACTCAAGAAGAAGTGAAGAAAGAGGAATGTTGGGTTAACAACTAAAGATGAAAAAGAGCTAAATATACATGTGTGGGTGCATGAAATAGGTAACTCTATCTTTGGGACAAAATTACATGCAAACTGAAGCAAAAATGGGTGAAAAAGGAGCTATTTTTGGCCAAAAACTTGAGTTATTTCACAGCTAAGAAAAATGGCAAGGTCACTCGTGGGTCGCCTCTTTCACCAATCAGGGTCACCCGATCACCTAGGGGCAACCCATGGGAGACCCTCATAGGAGGACACCTGGGTGGAAGTGCGTGATGGGAGATGGAAGAGGAGGAGAAAAGAAGGGGATCTGCCTTCGAAAACAGGTCAATCAGGGGTCAAAATCCAAATCTCCACTTGTAAAAGTAGGATCCCTTGGGGAAGATCTAGAAATAATAAGGGGAGATTTGGATTGGTTGAGTGAAATTGAAATACGTTAAGAGTGTACAATATTTGAAATACATTGTGTATCGGGAAAATGTGGATAATATCAATGATTAATAATAACCCAATAACTCAATAGAAATTGCAATAATCAAGATTCAAACACAAAGAAAACACCTTGCAAACCTTATTACTTCGCGGCTTCCATTGGTCACCTAATCTCAAATTGATCTTTCATGTGAATGAAGCCCTCAGAAAGCGCACTTCCTTTTTTTTTTGTTTTAAGATGACAATAGAGAAATGGCTATGATAGTTCTTGTAATGAAGAGGATCTTCAATACAATAAAAATAGTGATCGCAAGCTATGGATATGGGTTGGGTGCCAAAGGCGCACTGTGAATTCTGTAGAGTAAGTTTACTAAAATCTTAGATGATTGAAATGGAGGAATAGGGGTTGTACTTATAGACTTGTGAGAGAGAAGATCAACAGTGTAGAACAAATATGAAGATCAACGGTTGAGGAAATTTGAGAGATGTGCACAAATAGGAAGAGGACAAGTCTCCTGGTCTTTCATGCAACAAAGGAGTTAACAAAAATAGATTAAAGAGTTAACCGAGTGGACTGTCCAGTTAATAGAATAGACTAATCAGTTAAGTGAATTGATTGATTAGTTAATTGATTTGAAGTGGAAGATAAATAGGACATGTGGGTGAGGGAACAAATAATTAAATATTAAAATATTCAATTAAGTGTGCACATGAATTTGCATGAATTATTTTTGGTGTTAATTCACTTTAAGAGGAAATAGAATAATTTAAATAAATATTTTGATTTATTTAAATATAGAGGATGTTTAAGTTTAGAAGAACTAATTAAATAATTGGACATTATTTAATTTAGAATGACTTTAGAATTTAGAAGAGGTAACTAAATAATTTGATATTATTTAATTTTAGAGGAATTTAAGAAGATTTAATTAAATAATTTGGTATTATTTAATTTAGAAGAACTTGGAGGATTTTAATTAAATAAATGAATTTATATAATTTTGGAGGAATATGAAGGTTTTAATTAAATAAATGATTTTATTTATATTTGTGGAGGAATGTGAATCAGATAAATAAATTGATTTGTTTATGTATTGATAGAGGAATTAAACTAAAATAAATATTAAGAATATTTATTTAGATAGAGTTATGTCATTTTTAGGTGTATACATTTTGCCCCTCTTTGATGCAATGTGTTTTATCACATTGTTTCAAAGAATAAGAATTTTCTAATAATGATGCATGCCCCAGTTTGCCCCTGGTACAATTTTAACGACGGTAGGATGCCCCCTCAGGAGATTAGACGGGAAGAAAATTTTGAGGGCATGAGACGAACAATCTCACGATGAAGAATGTGAAAAAAATAGGTTAGGATCGCAAAAAATAGGTTACGGTTCGGAGAAACGGGAGGAAATGGGCTTGGAATTTAGTCACGGTTGCCACACAGCCAGCTAGGGTTCACTTGTTATATATAGAAGTTGGGTCCACAATCCTAGTCATTTGCACACTTGTCCTTTGTTGATTGGTCCTTCAGAGCTTAGGAGAGCATAGGAGCTAAAGCAGTCAATAGAGTGATGGATAAGCACTGATTTGAGTGCATTCGACGGTTTGAGCAGCCAATTGAGGCAGGACCACCGGTATGTAGTTCGATAAAACTTGCCTACAGTCATTTATTAGCCTAATAAATGCTAGGAAAATTTGCCTGAATGAATGTGTCGAATCATGTTTCGGCACATATGTTGCCTGAAACTACACATATGTGCCAATTCGGCGCATATGTGAAATCTTGCCGCACATTTGTTTATTCGGTGCATCTGTGATGTGAATCGGCACATGTATTGCAAAACAGTGCATCTGTAGTCTCTTGTTGCACATTTGTTACTAGGATCAGTGCATTCATCACGATGTTGCACATATGCTCAAAAATTCAGCGCATTTACCTTGATACTACGCATTTACAACCTGTTTCGGTGCATTTATGTTTTGATACTCAGTTACTTAGCGAAATTGACTCAATTGGCATCTTGATCAATGCATCAATTGATAAGCGATCTTCGAGATTGATAGAATCTAGACAAGAGATGAGATGCTTGTTTTGATCAATTTGATATGTTAAGCAAGTGATAGGATACTTTGATAGTTGAGCAAGTTTGCGTTGATGTAGTTAGGGTTGATGCTATTGTGCTTGTTTGCAGGAAGACATTTCAAATACGTTGATATTGCGAGAGCAATTTCCCTTGCCAATGTTGCAATGATGCATGCTTATAGAGGTTGACCAATTGGTGCTTGGTGCTATGGGTTTGGAGTACGTTTGCTTCATGTCTGAGGTTTGTGCGAACCTCAGTTTATTGATTGCTACGGTGGAGCACTTACATAGTGAGGTGGGACATTCCATCTACCCACTAGTGATATCACCATTACTTTGGAGGATGTCTACAAGATACTACACCTACCTATAGTAGGTGAACTGGTGGAGTATGACTCACAACGAGATGCTGGATTGGCTAAGTGTCAGTGAGTGTTTGATGATCCTGACCTTCGAGGTCAGGTGATCTCCTGGCAGGATATGTATGATTACTACGACGTCTTTCCAGGGATAGTGGCAGGATTGATCGGGGGAGTTGTGTGCCCCGATCGGCGGTCTCATGGGTTCCCTATTGGTTGGGGCAGGACATTGGAGAGGATGATGACTAAGGGCACCCACTTTGCCTAGGGTGTCTGTGTGTTAGCTCATCTATATGATGACATGCATCAGGTAGTGTATCGTGGAGCAGCCAGCTTGTCAGCAGGCATTTCCCTGCTACATTCTAGGTATGGGAGCATATAGCCGTGACTCGGCTGATTTGTGCATTTTCTAGGCAGCTAGGTGAGCCTTACTCTTACGGATATGCAAGTGTAGTTTCCCAGCATAATTTGGGGAAGCTAGAGTACTGGAGACATCAGCTAGATAATGTGGACTCAGTCATCTGGCAACCTTATTTGGATTGTGATTCGTGGGACAATGAGGATGATGAGCTTCCCTATGTATTTCAGACTCGGTGGTTGATTGGGCGGACTCCACATATTCTGGAGAGGCACATAGTGACTCAGGTTCTCAGGCAGTTTGGGTGAATTCAAGGTCAGCCACAAGGGCAGGCCTTGTTGGCTAGGACTTATGCAGAGCGCTTACAATGGGGCCCGGTTGCGTCATATGAGGAGGCTAGAGTAGACTTCTTCAAGATACACTATCAAACATGGCCCATGAGGCGCGAGATTGTGGATGCCAGCATGACACATGACTATGAGGACTGGTTTGTGGCACACCCGTTCCCTAGATACTTGGGACTGGGAGAGTTATCTCCTCACCTGGAGGAGGTGGAGTTGGATGAGGAGGACAGTGGAGGCAGGAGGAGGAGACGGAGGAGGGGGAGAGGAGGACGAGGTGGAGGAGATAATGGAGGTGGGGGATGGTGGAGGAGATGGAGGAGGGGGAGATGGAGGAGGGGGTGGTAGGCAGAGATAGAGGTAGAGAGTGGGGGAGGGCCCATCTCAGCAGTAGGCAACACAGTAGGTTGTACAGCAGCAGGTGGCACTACAGCAAGTGGCACTGCAGCAGGTGCAGGTTCAGCAGTAGGTTGCATAGTAGCAGGTGCAAGTCCCTCAGTTATAGGTTCTACCATAGCAAGTGGCATAGGTTCAGCAAGCAGTAGCCCCATAGGAGCCACAGGTATAGGCACGGCCTAACCCCCAGCAGTAGGCACAAGTGGTGGTAGTTACCATGTTACGGGGCCAACTGAGGTAGGTTAGGGCACAGCTGCGAGCTACAGAATCTCATAGGGAGGCAGATGTAGGAGTGATAGATGGTCTTACTGCAAAGTGAGACATAGCACTAGTGAGGGTGCAGGCCTTGGTCGCATAGACAGACACAGTCATAGCTGCTATGGGTACCGATGGGGCTACATCATTTCTGGTGACACAAGTGACATAGGCCCAAGCTCAAGTGATACAGTTGCAGACCCAGGTTGCACAGATTCAGGGTGAGCTGGGTGGAGCATAGGCTCAGATGCAGTACTATATGGGGTTAAATCATGGGGTGGTGCCGGTAGATCAGTGGGCACTGAGCTATGGGAGTCAGTTAGTGGCTTCATAGAGGGCAAGTGGATCATGCTCGGGAGCATCAGTGATGGGCCCACAGCAGTTTGGGTCAGGAAGCAGTGGAGGATGAGGGGACAGTGCTAGGAGTAGCGACCCACAATAGCAAGGGTAGCTGTTACTTGGACAGATTTTGCATTTGTACCTACATTGTTTTGATGGCTCATGGATAGCCTTGCTCTATGCATATATCACTTGTATTTTTGCATAGTGACCGAGACATGTATCATTATCATTTTATATGTATGTATAGACCTTTTATGATGTGACTCATGGATGACATATGGATATTGTACACTTGGACACTTTTATTGTTTATATGATGATGTAGCTTATGACCTACATGTATGTTGCTTATGTTATGACTCATGGATGTATTTTACTTGTTATGTTTATATGCGATGTACATGTTTATGACATTTGAAATGCAGTCACCATGGCCTATATGTATGATGTTTATGAGATGATTATGAATGCAGTTTACTCGTTATGCTTATATGCTATGTTTTTTATATTTTTCTGATGGGATACTACGTATGCATCTATGTTATGATGACATAAATGCCTATGGATGATTTAAATGCACCTATATGTATGCCTCTATATGCTCACATTCTATGATGATCTAATGTAGACATTGTGATTATAGCTATGTTTTTGATGTCAGTTAAATGCAATGATATGTTGACTTATGCAGCTATACGTATGCAAATGATCTAACCAAGTTTAATGACTATTTCACTTAATGCAAGATGATAACAAACTGATGACTTAATTCACTTACATGAATGCAAATGATCTAATCAAATTAATGACTATTTTACTTAATGCAAAATGATTACCATGTTTTTGATATGTCCAAGTGTACACAATCAAAGTGGAAAAAAACTCGATAGGAGACACAAAGAGAGATAAAAAGAGATATTTTGATAGAAGAATGACTCGACTGAAGGGCTCACAAGATTTTGTAAACTCTAACATTGTGAACCAAATCTTTATTGATGGATGGTATGCAAAATGTAAATGGATGCATTTATGGAATGTATTGTGGGTGTGGATATATGTCATCTTGATATTGCAAGTATTTTGAAGTTCTTGTTTCATCATTGGGTACTTTTTTTGTTTCTTTTCTCTTTTGAAATGTTGTAAGAAAATACAAGCATCTAGGTATAATTGAACCAAGATGACCTGAGTATTACTTACATTGATTTTGATATGGCAAGTTAATACAAGCATCCAGTCAAAATTGAATCTAGATGACCTGAGTACTTCTTGTGTTTCAACAAACAAGGATTGCCCCTTTCCATGGTTAGACCAGTGAAGTCCTCGATGATCTCTTACTGATCATGTCATTAGACAAAAGTTGTCACATTACTAAAGATTGATCCACAAACAGCAAACAAAGAAAAATGATTATGCCCCCATCGTAGCTTCTCTAGTTTTTTGACATCCTCGAGTAGCATAGAAAGTCATAATAAAAAAAAATCAAGACTCTATAACTTAAACTACTCACAAACACAAAACATTCTTGCATTAGATGTGTCTTCTTTCCATAATTTAGATAAAATTAGTTTTAGTGCTTAGGTACTTGTTCATTTTGTTGTGGATAGATTGATGTTTTTGCGTCAAGATTTTTGTTTGGAAGTGGGCTTTGTTGCACTTGCTTGCTTTAGTGAAAGGTATCACAATCCTTCTTGGTGTCCTCTTAGAATATGTGGCATTCAAGAATCTAATTTTGTAACCAGGCTGAGGACTTGCCCCCAGTTTAGACAAAGGATCAACTTATTATGGATGAACTAACAAAAAGACATGAAGAAACAGACCCTAAGGGACTGACCTAGTACCGCGGGGGAGCATTGATAATGGCCTTACCTACGTGAAGACGTAGAGGTGACATAGTTTGGGGTGATGGACCTTTGTGAACCTAGTACCTAGGTGATGGGAATTGGTGTGGATGCAAATGGACTAGCGGATAGACGACACTGGACGGAATGGATGGGAAAGGAGCCTCGGGGGAGAATTGATAATGGCCTTGCCTGCGTGATAGATCAGAGGTGACATAGTTTGAAAACGGTTCAAATGGATTGGCTCAGGATGGATGACATGATGGACACAAGTTAGGAGGAATGAGGAATGAGTTCACAATAGATGGAGGAAGCGGTTTGTCACAGGTAGCGCATGTTTCCAAGTTTTCACCACTTGCTTTTATTTGCACAATAGATAAAATACACATGACGCCTGTTTGCTAGGTTTTCATCATGGTATCTATCCAAGGCACTTGTTTTCTAGGTTTTCGCCAAAGGACGATTTTTTTTGTTTGTTTTTCTTTTTTTTTGCTATTTTTGATCTTTTTTTTATTTTTTTATTGTTTTCGACTCCCTTGCATTAGGGTTTAGGTGTAGAACTTGCGAAGATGCATACTGTTGATGGGATCATCAAACAATTCACCTTCAAATGTAGCCAATTGATAGGCACCTGACCCATAGGCAGCAATGATAACATAAGGACCCAGCCAGTTGGGTTTAAACTTTCCTTTCTTTTCCCGATCTTACTGATTGTGGGGATTTTCCTTAAGCACCAGATCACCAACTTGAAATACCTGGGGTTTTACTCTATGGTTGTAAATTATGGACATCCTTTGTTGATAAGCCTTGAGATGGTTAAAGGCATGTTGCCTTCTTTCCTCCAGTGGCTTTAACTCTTGAAGTCTAGAAACTCTATACTCTTCATCTGTTATGAGGTCGTTTAACGATACTCATAAGAAAGGGATCTCAACTTCAATGGGCAAGATGGCTTCAAATCTGTAGACTAGGGAGTATGGTGTTGCAACTATGGGTGTATAGATACTTGTGTGGTAGGCCCATAGTGCTGGATTCAATTGGATGTGCCAATCACGGTCGGCATCATTGACAGTCTTTTTCAAGATTTTTAAGATTGTTTTATTTGATGCCTCTGCTTGGCCATTTCCTTGGGGGTAATACGGGGTGGAAAAGTGGTGTTGGATATGGAATTTGTCACACAGTTCTTTGACATCTTAGTTTTTGAATAGTCATCCATTATCAGTGATAATGGATAAAGGGATACCATAGCGGCAAATAATGTAGTTCAGGATGAAAGAGGCAATCTATTTTCCTGTGATATTGGTGAGGGGTACGGCTACAATCCACTTTGTAAAGTACTCGGTGGCGGTGATTATGAATTTATGGCCGCTGGATGATGGAGGATAGATCTTGCCCACTAAGTCGAGTCCTCATTGACAGAAAGGCCAAGGAGTCATTAAAGGTTGAAGCTCCTGTGTTGGTGCATGTATCAGGTTTCCATGGATTTGGCATTTCTTGCGCCTCTTTACAAAATGGTAGGAATCTTTTTCATAGTTGGCTAGTAGTATCCCATGTGTATGAGTTTCTTGGCTAGGGTAGGACCACTAGAGTGGGTCCCGCATATACCACCATGCACTTCGCTAAGGTGGTTTGATATTCCTCACTATCGAGACACCTAAGGAGAATACCATTGAGACCTCGTCAATATAAGGTGTTGGTGATAATTGCATAACGGGATGCTTGTCAAATAAAGGTTTACTTTTGGTTATTTCAGAGATCAGGTGGTAGGGTATTCTCTTTAAGATAGGCAAATATTTTTTTGTATAGGGGAGAATCAGATCCTACAATGTGGCAAATGATGTGGGATTTGGGAGTGTTGTATGCAGGATGGGACATTGGCTCTACCAAGAACTCATAGCGTGATTGGTTGTTAGGGATGTCAAGGAGAGATGCAATCATTGCCATGGTGTCTACTACTTTGTTCTCTATCCTTGGTATCTACTCAAAAGAGATCTCAACAAAGTATTCATTGAAGTCATCTACCATCCGTTTGTATGGTATTAACTTCTCATCCTTTGTTGACGAGTTGTGAGTCGCCATACACCTGAAGTTCTTTGATATTCCATTCAACTGCCAGCTTGATGCCAATGACTAGGGCTTCATATTCTACCACATTGTTAGTGCAAGGAAAGAGTAGTCTATATGATTTTGGAATAGTGTCTCCACTAGGTGTGATCAACAAGATACCTGCTCTGAACCCATGCTGAGTATAAAAGCCATCAAAGTAGAGTTTTTAGATTGTTTTTGTTATGTGAAAGATGGACTCGTCTGGAAATTCAAAGCTCAAAGGGTTATCATTTGTTAAAGGTGCATCTGCCAATTGATCTGCAAGTACCTGACCATTTATTGCTCGTTTGTCTACATACTCGATGTCAAACTCACTAAGTAGCATGACCCATTTGGACAATCTACCTGTAAGGGAAACTTTGTTGAGCAAATATTTTAATGGATCAATTTTTGCTACTAGCTTGATGGAATGTGATAGCATGTAATGTCTCCATTTTTGTGAAGCAAAGACAACAGCAAGGCATGCTCTTTCAACTGGTGTGTATTGTAGTTCATAACCAACCAGTGTTCTTCTGATGTAATAAATTGCTTGTTCTTTTCCTTCATGATTTTACTATGCAAGGAGAACTCCCAGAGTTGTTGGTATGGTAGAGATATAAAGTAGCAAAGGATTACCCTGGATTGGTGGCATCAATACAGGTGGTTTCATGAGATACTCTTTTAACTGTTGAAATGCCTATTCACATGAATCATTCCATTTGAAAGGAATGTTCTTATGTAGGAGGTGCATGAATGGGTGGCACTTGTCTGCCAATTGAGAAATGAACCTTCTGATAGATTGTAGTTTTCCCTATAGAGACCTTAGTTGACTGAGATTTTTGGGAGGCGGCATTTCCATGATGGCCTTCACCTTAGTTGGGTCTACTTCGATGCCCTTGGTGGACACGATGTACCCAAGAAGCTTGCCGGATGTGACTCCGAATATGCACTTCTTTGGGTTGAGGCGCACATTAAATTGCTCCAATCTTGTGAAGATTTTGTCTAATACTACCAGGTGTCCTTCTCTTGTGCGTGATTTCACTAAGATGTCGACATAATCTTCCATTATGGTGTGCATCATGTCATGGAAGTCATAGCTCTTTGATATGTTGCCCCTGCATTTTTCAATCCAAATGGCATGACACACCAACAATAGGTGCCCCATGGACATGTGAATGTGGTTTTGTGTTGATCCTCAGGTGCAATTTTGATCTGGTTGTATCCAGAGAAACCATCCATTAGTGACAGCATAGTGTGTCCTGCTGTGAGATCTACAATAATCTCAATGTTTGGAAAAGGGAAATCATCTTTTGGACAAGCTTTATTCAGGTCCTTGAAGTCATTACATAGTCAAACTCTTCCATCTGGTTTGGTGGCAGGCACTATATTGGAGATCCACTCAAGATAGTCTATTGGTCTGATGAACCCGACATCTAGCAGCTTCTTCAGTTCTTCTTTTACCATGAGGGCGACATGCGGGTGCATCTTCCTAAGTTTCTACTTAACTAGCTTAGCTCTCAGAGCTAAGGACAAGTGATGTATTATGAGATTTGGATCTAGCCCTGACATATCCGCATATGACCAAGCAAAGTTGATTTGTTTATTTTTGAAGAATTCGGTGAACTCTAGCTTTTCTTGTGCAATTAAAGATTGTGCCATATGGATTATCCTTGGAGTGTCACTTGTGCTGACATTAATCTATTATGTTGGTTCTATCAAGATTGAGGATCTCTCCTGATGTGTTAGATTGGGAAGAGGGTCAAGCCTTTCATCCTTTGGCACCCCAGAGGGGTTTTCACCATTGGATACGTCTTTCATATTTTTACTATTTTCACGATCTAATACTGTCGTAGAGCAGTTTTCACCATTAGATCTTTCTTTCATTTTTACATTTTTGAGACTAAAAGGCTTGGCACTCTCTCCAAAATAAGCCCTAACATTGAGTTCTATGGCATAGCCAGCCCTGTGATCCCCTATAGGTATATGGTCCCTAAGCTCTAGAAAGTCTATGATGGCTTCATCATTTTGAAAGGTGTCGAGCTCAGGGGGAGTGTCTTGTAGGTCCCAATCTATGAGTTCTGGATGCACTAGTGGTAGAGAGTCATTGGGTTGGTCTAGTTCAAGGACGTTGATGGTCAAGATGGAGGATTTTAGGTGGTCATTATAAGCATTGACAATGCCTGCGATGGTACTCTCCACAAGTTGATTTGTCATGTGTGGTATCATTCTTTCCTCACAAATCTTACTATCATTATTATGCGGGTCAAACTTTAGAGGTCTAGCCCTTGGACTTTATCCCTCATTAGTTGCATGGGTAGGGTCATACTCATAGATCACATCAATATCTTTTTCATCACAAGATAGTTCAGAGAGACTATCCCATTCATATTCATTGGAGTCGGTCTCACTCCATCCTTGTAGTCTGTGAATTTGATCTACTAGGTTAGTAGCAGATGTTTCTAGTTGTTGGCATTTATGCTTTTCTGGTCCCTTGGTCTTTGCTTTACCGGTGTAGTCTAGCCCTGTAGTGTCTCGGGTTGTTAATGTATGAGGTTAGATAGGTTCAGTGATACCTTATTTTCTCAATCCAATGGGCCCATGACCTTCATACCCCATTCTTTGTAGTATTGAGAATCCTTGACCATATTGTTCAGTTTACACCGTTAAGTGATGGTCTTGTTACTTGGATAGACTGTCTTCATCTTTGTATAACCATTGTAGGATGTATTTTTCGTCGCTCTCATCTTCAAGGCTTCTCCATTTGACAAACAGACCTTTAGTAGTAACTAATGCCTTGGGTTTTCTCATGGAAGGCTTTCTATAGGATCTAGGGGAGATAGGGAGCTGTGATAAGCAAAAGGATTGTGCAATTGTGTATTCATCGAGACCTTTGTCTTTGACCTTGAGGTTAGACTGGGGTGCCTTCAATGTGGAAGGAAGTGAATTTGGGTCAACATGAGAGGAAGATGTAGTAGAGGCACGATTATGGGGAATCACAAATTCAGATTTAGATTAGACGGAGTTGCAATATTGAAATGGATTGGGATCACCTTGGATGGTGATTTCTTGGCCTTCGTGGGGGAATTTTATACACTAGTGATAGGTTGAAGGTACTGCTTTCATAGCATGTATCCAAGGTCTCCCAAGGAGAATGTTATATGCAAGCTTCATATCAAGGACTTGGCACACTACATCCTTTACCATAGGTCCCACTCTAATAAGAAAAACAACAACTCCCTTTGAAGTTCTTTCCTCTTCATCATAATCTTTGATGGTGATTTTCTTTTTAGGATCAGTAGCATTCTCTGAAAACCCCAATGCAAGGATTAGCTTTAAGGTGCAAATATTCAAACCGGCTCCTCCATCGATTAGAACCGTTTTTATTTTGTGCTTGTGGATGAAGGCTTCTATGTGGAGTGATGCATTATGAGGTTAAGTGATTGACATATCATCCTTTTTAGTGAATGATAGGAAATGAGGTGTGGTAATATGACCTACCATGGTGTGAAACTATTTTTTGGCGAGGTTTGTGGGAACGATGGCTTCTGAAAGAGCTTGGTCAAGTATGGCTATGTGAGATGGGGACAAACACAAAAGTTCCAAGATGGATATGTGTGCGGGTGTCTTGTGAAGTTGATCCAGGACGTTGTATTGGTTGAATGGAGAGGATGGGTTAGACGGGACTCCCTTAAGAGTAACCTTTCCACCATGAATGGTCACATTACAATCTGGGGTTTTATTTATAGTGATGACATTGATATGTGAATCACTCTCTGAGATGTGGTTAACAACATAGTCAAATGATATGTTTGTATAATTGGCATTGTTAGTTCCATTGTTGTTTTGATTTTAAGACCTTCCCTACTCATAGTTGGGAAGTAGATTCTTAAACACTAAGTGATCATCATTAGAGGTATGTCCATCAAGTGATACCTTTTTTTGGTCCAACAAGTCTTGTATGGTGTATTTGAGCGCAATACAGTCATTGGTTTTGTGTCCCTTGTTTCGGTGATATTCACAGAAGTCATTGTCATTCCACCAAGGAGGTTTGACCTTTGGTTCATACTCCCACACCGTTGGAAGCGTTATGAGTTTATTTGATATTAGCTTCCATAGGGCAGTTTCCAATGTTTCTCCTAGAGGTGTGAATTTTCTCCTAAGTGTATAGTTTGTAAACTGTGATTATGTGTTTCGTGGTTTGTTTTGTGGAGGGTTGTTTTATGGGCTTGTTAAATTGAAAATTGGTTGCTTTGGCGCCAGATTTTTGGCATCAACTACTCCATCATTCATGATGTTCTTATTCTTACCAAAATCGTGGTTTATCTATGTTGACATTTACACTAGGAGTGTCCTTGTAAAGTTTGATTTGACCTTTCGCTATCAACACCTTTTCAATGAGTAAACCCATCTCAATGACCTTGCTAAAAGAAGTAGGGCATTGTATTTGAATTTGGTAGCTGAGGTCAGCGTGGAGGTTATGGACAAACATCTCTAGCATTTATTTTTCCGGTATTTGATGTGGACATTTTCTTGCCAATTGTCTCCATCTTTGTAAGAAAGAGGCGAAGGATTCTCCACCCTTTTGTTTAGAGTTACAAAGATCTAAAAGTGAGATGTATGCTCAATGTTGGACGAGAAGTGTATGACACACTTATCCACTAGTTCGTTGAAGGTTCAAATGCTGGGAGGTAGTCAAGAGAACCACTCCATACCTTGTCCTCCTGAGCTCCTTGGGAATAGTTGCATGAGATAGGTGTCATTTTGGGCGACTTCAAGGCATGTTGCACTAAATTCTCTAATGTGGTCTCTTGGATCACCCTTTCCACGATATTTGTCAAATTTCAGCACCTCAAACTTTGAGGGGAAAGGTATCATGATCAAGGTTTTGTCAAAAGGATATGGTGAGATATCCTCTAGAGAATAGTGTTTTGTTGATGCTCCGGTTTGAATGTCTGCAAACTGTTGCTGCAAGGCTTGAATTTGTTGAGTTAATAAACCTAGAGGGTTTGTGGAGTAAATGGTCATCTTGTCCTTGTCTATGGTTCTCTCCTCTCGTGTGCTTTCCTCGGGGTTTCTTTCTTCTTTAATTTCTTTTAACGCATTGACATCAAAGTCTTTGGGGAGTTTGGCTCCTTGTTTCGCTAGGTAAAGAAAGAATTTGCTAGTGTCTTGTTTGAGCAATTTGTCCATGATACGTTGCAACTTTCGGTCTTGTTGAGCTTCTAGAATGTCCTCATGAGAAATCTCCTCATCACTTTCATGAGGGGATGGGACAATCTTGTCGGATGTGCCTACCATTTCAAGTTGTTTTTGTTTTTGGGATCTAGTTAAGACCATGCAATTCGATTCAGGATGGGGTGGTGTGAGATTGGAAGTTTTGACTAGGTGCGCTTGGAGGTTGCGGTGAAGGGGATACTTGTGGTGACGAGGTTCGAACAAGGGTTTCCTTAGACCAATGGTGTCAAACAATTTGGTTGATACAATACGATAGCCTAAAGTAAGGATGTTTGGAATCTAATTACTCGATGTAGACTAGTTTTGCACAAGCCTCTAGTTAAGTTCCAAGAGATAAGGATGATATATCCTTGATAGTGGAGACTTACTAGGTTTGTTTGAGGTTGATATGATCTAGAATTGCTTTGCACTAACCTAGTTTTGATACTTGGTTTGATTTTGGGAAAATTGGTGAAGTGTTTTGGCGAGATGTCCAATGAAAAAGAGGGTGTGATGCAAAAAATGGATAGGAGAAGTGACTACATGGTAAATCTGATCTTCAAAACTGGAACAAGTCTAAAATGGGTACCCAAAAAGGTTGATATTTTTCTCACAAAAGGTCTAGAAGTGCTCACTATGATGTATGCACAGCAACAAATGCGTAGGAACAGAGGGTAAATGAGTAGCAGCAGAGGATAAATACGTAGATCCTGTGAAAATTGCATGCACAGGAATAGGGTTTAAATGCGCAATACTGGCAAAGTATGTATGCGCAGTAGGATAGAACAAAAGCGTAGCAGAACTGAATGGATGCACAGCAAAGGACAAATGCGCAACAGGTTTGAACAAATGTGCAGTAGGAATGAATAAATGCACAGCTCTGTGTTTTTGGGTGATTTTTGACTGATTTTTTAATATTTTTTGATGTTTTTGGTTTTCTTTGGCTGAAAGTTGATCTTTTTATTTGATTTTTTCAACTATGGCAAGAAGACATAGCAAACACAAAGAATATTTTCATGATTTTTATTTTTTTAAGATTTTTTACTTTTTTTTACTAAAAACAAGTACAAATCCTAGGATGGCAAGGGCCATATAAACCAAATTCTCACTTGGTTTTTATAGCAGCTATGCTATTCAGAGCGGATAACTTAGGAACTTGGGACACAGGCTCCCCCTTACAAGTGAACAAACTTCTCAAGTACACCAATTTCTAGATTCCCAAGGCTCACAAACCTTAGGATTTCCCTGTTATCTCTACTATTGAATCATAAGAACATGAGTCATCTTAGGAAGATGATAATCGCTCTTTTTGGCACTAGTTTATAGGGGATTTTGGCTTCTAAAACAATGGATAAGTAGTAAGGGCAACCGTTCAAGTGGTTATACATGCGGCAGCGCTACTCTCCATTATGAAGTCTCCCAGCCTTCAAGAGTTGCACCTTGGAGGGTTTTGGGGGAGGTTGGCTGTCAGTATAACTAATCAACACTCATTGCATGAAGCTTTCACCTCAAGCCCAATTTATTTATAGTGGCTAGGCAGAGCTTGGCTTTAGCTTGTTACCACTTAAGGTCAATCCCACTTGGACGGAAGGATATCCAAGGGTAGGCCTCTCTAAAGGTTAAACATGCAAAATGATAGGTTTGGCAATCTGGTCACCCAAGAAAGGGGAGAGCATAGGCCTACTATCATTCTGAAAACACAGAGAACAATGGTTATTTAATCCTATTTAAAAGAAAAAAAAAACTAAATGAGTTATGCTATTTGGGTGCACACGCGATTTGTTAACTTTGAAAGAAGCAAGATAGCAATGGTTAAATTTTATATCTTTCTAGTAGGGACTATGTTTGAGTTGTTGATGCAACAAGATCAAATTACAATCCTCCTAGTTAGAGCTAAATGAGATTTGCATGAACAATCCAATTACTTTCCTTTGGCTAATTAGATCTAGAGATGAGTTAACAAATACAGCTATATGACTAACTAGCACCTAACTTACAAGCAGATCTAAGAATATTCCTGCGAGAAATGTTAGCGTTAGCGAAATCACAAGAAATAATTCCAAAATCACTATGAGAACAAATGCGCAGCTACAGAGGATATATGCGCAGAAACAGAACACATATGCGCAGAATTATGAATGCACAGTTACAGAGCATAAAAGTGCAAAATTAGAGAACATATGCGCAGTTTGGATAAATGTGTTGTTACAGAGCACAGAAGCGCAGTTTTAGTGAGTAGATGCACTGAATCTCTAGATGTGTTGAAATAGAGCTCAGATGCGTGTTAGAAATGAACAAATGCACAGAATCTTCCTATGTATGGAACTTAATGCACAAAAACTCAGTTTTGAGGTTAAATTGGGGCAAAGCCCCACGATGGGCGCCAGAGATGTATCGGGAAAATGTTGATAATATCAATGATTAATAATAACCCAATAACTCAACAGAAATTGCAATAATCAAGATTCAAACACAAAGAAAACACCTTGCAAACCTTATTACTTCGCGGCTTCCATTGGTCGCCTAATCTCAAATTGATCTTTCGTGTGAATGAAGCCCTTAGAAAGTGCACTTCTTTGCTTGTTTCTTTTAAGATGATAATAGAGAAACAGCTATGATAGTTCTTGTAATGAAGAGGATCTTCAATACAATAAAAATAGTGATTGCAAGCTATGGATATGGGTTGGGTGCCAAAGGTGCACTGTGAATTCTGCAGAGTAAGTTTACTAAAAGCTTGGATGATTGAAATGGAGGAATAGGGGTTGTACTTATAGACTTGTGAGAGAGAAGATCAATGGTGTAGAATGAATAAGAAGATCAACGGTTGAGGAAATTTGAGAGATGTGCGTGAATAGGAAGAGGACAAGTGTCCTAGTCTTTCATGCAACAGAGGAGTTAACAGAAATAGATTGAAGAGTTAACTGAGTGGATTGTCTAGTTAACAGAATAGACTAATCAGTTAAGTGAATTGATTGATTAGTTAACTGATTTGAAGTGGAAGATAAATAGGACATGTGGGTGAGGGAACAAATAATTAAATATTAAATATTCAATTAAGTGTGCACATGGATTTGCATGAATTATTTTTGGTGTTAATTCACTTTAAGAGGAAATAGAATAATTTAGATAAATGTTTTGATTTATTTAAATATAGAGGATGTTTAAGTTTAGAAGAACTAATTAAATAATTAGACATTATTTAATATGGAATGACTTTAGAATTTAGAAGAGGTAATTAAATAATTTGATATTATTTAATTTTAGAGGAATTTAGGAAGAATTAATTAAATAATTGGGTATTATTTAATTTAGAAGAAATTGGAGGATTTTAATTAAATAAATGAATTTATTTAATATTGGGGGAATATGAAGGTTTTAATTAAATAAATAATTTTATTTAATTTTGTGGAGGAATGTGAATCAACAAATAAATTGATTTGTTTATTTATTGATAGAGGAATTAAACTAAAATAAATATTATGAATATTTATTTAGATAGAGTTATGTCATTTTTAGGTGTATACACATTGTAATATGGAAATAGGCTCCATAACATAGAAAAACAAATGGTTTTTACTAACGTTGACTATACTTGACCTTGTGTTGGGACCAAGGGTTTGTAAACCTGTTACATTGCTAATGTTTTGGTTCTTTTCAAATTTTGTATGCATGCAAGCCTATATGAGTGCAAAACAATTTTTTTATACTTTTTTCTATTTATGGAAATAAAAGTGTTTTTTTCTATTCTAGGAATTAGAAAATGTATGCAAACTAGTATGAGATTACCTAATGCAATTGAATCTATGTTTTTGGTTTGTTTTTTCTAAATAAGTGGATCAATTTAATCTAAGAAACAGAAATTATTTTTAATCTATGAACGTTTGAAAGGGAAACTACTTTAACAATGCAAATCTACTTAGCCTATCAAGGAAAAAGCAACATGTGTTTATTGTTCCCAAGAACAAAGTTTTGATTATCTAATTACTTTGAAATGAAAAAAAGCATGGAGGAACCTGGAATAAAAGAAGACGCATGAGCCTCCACTACCCTCAAAAATTCTTGTATGGCAACCTCTAATCCTCTTGTAACAGCGGGGTGATCCTCTTGGCAACTATAAGAAAAGAGAAGCAAAAGAAGCTTTGAAGCTTTGAAATTAGCTCAATGAGAGCCTGATGAGCATTGTGGCTTATGATGTGAGCAGCATATCAACACAAAAAGAGCTTTTAGAAAAGTTAAATAAGATAACAAATAAAAGAAAAAGGCTCTAACGTCCTATGTGAGCATATGGATGCTTGATTGGAGAGCAATAACCTACAAAAATTGTGTGCACAAATTAAATTGCCTCCCTTTATGTTTGAGGGAGGGGGTATTTATAGGTTTGAAGAAGGAAAGAGAGGTGAAGAAGAAGAAGAGTTAACTTAGACGACACAAGAGTGATCTGGGCTAAAATTGGAGTGATCTACCCAATTATAACTCATCACTCAAGAAGAAGTGAAGACAAAGAAATGTTGGGTTGACAGCTAAAGATGAAAAAGAGCTAAATATGCATGTGTGGGTGCATGAAATAGTTAACTCTTTGGGACAAAATTCCATGCAAATTGAAGCAAAAACGAGTGAAAACAGAGCTATTTTTTGCCAAAAAATCAAGTTATTTCATGGCTGGGAAAAATGGTAGGGTTGCCCATGGGTCGCCCCTTTCACCAGTCAGGGTCGCCCGGGGGCAACCCATGGGAGACCCTCAGAGGAGGACACCTGGGTGGAAGTGCATGATGGGAGTGTTGGTAAGAGACACTGTGTGGCTTCATGAATGTTGTCATTGATGGCAACAAAGTCTTTCCCACACATCCGCAGCACATAGTATGTCTCTACCGGAAGACAAATTAAAGAGTGTTTTGGTCCGGTGAGTAAGAACAGAGCATGCAGCAACGTCCGACAATCAAGTTTGGATCTCTCAGATGGTGTAATTCAGCAAAGTGCAGACTTGGGCAAGTCAAGAGGAGTATCATGACTACTATATTCCAGAGATTGAGCCTCCAATGATGAATGAGTGAAAAGATATGAGAATCTAAGTGTTGGGTTCCTGACAGGCAGAGTAGACTGAGGAAGAACTGACCAGCAGAGCATCAGACTTTAATCCAGATGAGAAATTGATGATGATCAAGCTATTTGAGGGATCATACATAGTTGTCTGACATGATTGATGACTTCTATGTCTATTTCTTTGATATGCATCACATATTAAGCATGGATTCAGCCGACAGATCAGTGTCTTGAAAATATCTTGAGTATTCCAATTACCGACTAGAAAGATGTTGAAATTCTTGATGCAGATATATATACCAGATGGATTTCGGTATGAAGAAGTATATGTGATGATATAGTGTATGAGGAAAGGCAGAAAGAGGTGTGGAAGCAGCAAGACAAGTCCGGTATGTGACAGAATAGTAGCACTAGAATAGAGGAAGAATGAAGTGTTTTAAATCAGTATATTGAGCCTAACCGGAATTGAACCTCAGCATTGGTAGATGCTTCTCATTAATTCAAACACCTGATTACTTTCTATAAAACCTTGTAGATAGTGAGTCTCTTGTAGGTAGTGTGCCTCTTGTGAGCAGTGTGCTCGGGCAGTGAGCCCTAATTGGAAAGTGTCATTTTGTACTTCTTATTCTTTTAACAGAGAATACAATCTTGGGTTAGTCACCCCATGGTTTTTCCCTTAACAGGGTTTTCCACGTAAAAATCATTGTGTTATGTGTGTGGATTTTATTTCTGCTCTCATAGTTATGTATGCTTATATGTTTTGATGATGCACTAATTGTTAAAGAAGGAAAGAAAGTTAAAATATTTAAGATAACTGATTCACCCCCCCTCTCAGTTATCTACCTTGTTTCCAGCAAGGAGATGGAAGAGGAGGAGAAAAGAAGGGGATCTGCCTCCAAAAATAGGTCAATTAGGCATCAAAATCCAAATCTCCACTTGCAAAAGTAGGATCTCATAGGGGAGATCTAGAAATAATAGGGGGAGATTGGATTGGTTGAGTGAAATTGAAAAACGGAAGAGGGAGATAGCTTGGGAGGACCTCTAGAAGGCCTCTATGGGTGGGAATGGATGAAAAACACTGGGGAAAGGTGAAAACACAACAAATGGATGAATACAAGGCTTAGGGATGAATTCACAAGCACAGGGAATGCAAATTGACAAGTGTTGAAAGTGAAGAGAGAGAGAGAGAGAGAGGAAACAACGCAAGGAGGAAGAAAACACACATCACCAAGAGAATTGTTGTTGAGAGGATGTTATTTCATGCTTACATGTATGTGACAAGGATTGTGGGTCATCATCGAGGTCCTTGTGGAGGCTGTGCATGATTTTGGTGCTTATAGTACCATCTCTTAGAAAGTCTATTATGTTTTCTTTATATATGATTTCTCTATAAAAATTTAGGTATGCTTCCTAATGCACAAATCTAAAGTTTTTTAAATGTATAAGGAATTTAAGGCACTTGAACTTGAAATCAAAAGGATAGGAAGATAAAACTTTTGAGGATTGATAATGGGGGGAATTTTTCTCTAAGGAATTAGAAGAATTATGTAAACAGAATGGCATTGTTAAATAAAAACCAACTCCATGTACACCATAGAAAAACAGAGATGTTGAGAGAATGAGCATGGAATCAATAGAAAGAGATAGGCATGCTTAGTTGTGTTATCTTAGAACAAAAATTTTGGGTTGAAATTGTTAGTACTACTTGTTATCTAATAAATAAATCTCCCATTTCTACTCTTATTGATGAGACTCCAAAAGAAGTTTGGACAAGTAAAAGTCCTTCTCTTGCACATCTTAGAGTTTTTGGCTATGAAGCTTATGTTCATGTGCTTAAGGAAAAACAATCTAAGTTAAATTTCAAATATGGAAAAAATATTTTCATTGGTTATGGTGAAAATGTAAAAGGTTATAAACTTAGAAATCCACTAACATAGAAAATAGTGTGCTCCTAAAATGAAATTTTAGAGAAGTGTTTTATCAAATTTAGAATAGCTAAAGGAACAAAAGAATGATAAGGTGAATTTTAAAATTAAGAAAGAAGAAAATGCATTATGACCATGAACATTTTGGTGAACAAGAGAGGAGGACTTTGAAGAAAGTTTAAATTCTTATTCAAGAGATGTAAAGGCCAATGAATTTTGAACTCTGCCCTTAAAAAGATCCATGAGAGAATAAAAAAAAAGTTGAAAGTTATAGCCCACCTAACTTTCATTGTATATTTTCTTTGGCTTTTACTAATGATGAACCCAAATCTATGAAGGAATATCTTGCATCAAAGAAAGCAAGTCTTGGGAAAGGCCATGAGCAAAGAATTGGGATTTGGTAAAGTTTCCTCAAGGAAGAAATCATATTGATTGAAAATAAGTATTCAAGAAGAAATATAGTGCAGATGGTAAGTTAAACAAGTACAAATCTAGATTGGTGGCAAAGGGGTATTCCCAAATTAAGGAATTAGACTTTGATGAAATCTTTTCTCTTATTTATAAACTTAATTATATTAGATTCCTACTTTCTATTATTGTTGCTTTGAATTTAGAGGTAGAAAAAATGGATGTAAAAACAAATTTTATACATGGGAATCTAGGGGAATATATTTATGCCTCAGCCTAAGAACATTATTGTAAATGGAAGGAAAATTTTGATCTATAAGTTAAAAAAGTCCTTCTATGACCTATAACAATCTCCTAGGATGTGGTACTAGAAATTTGACTCTTATGAGTCGAAACTTGGGTTTGCTTATAGTAAGGTTGATCATTATGTTTATTATATGTGGGTTGTTGATCACTTTATTTTCATTTCTTTGTATGTTGATGATATGTTAGTCATTAGAAATAGCAAAGACTTGATAAAAGCACTAAAAACCCAACTTTCTATGCAGTTTGATGGAAATATTGAGAAGCTACAAATTTTATTTTGGGTATGGAAATAAAGAGGGATTGTTCTAACATGAAACTTTGGTTTAACGAAAGGAAATATGTTGAAACTATCTTACAGAGGTTCAAGATGCATGACAACATACTAGTGAATGTTCCTTTTTCAGTTAGGATATAATTGTCCATGGAATAATGTCCTAAGTTAGATGAAGTTTTTGAAGACATGTAA
This sequence comes from Cunninghamia lanceolata, assembly GCA_027924645.1. Taxonomy (NCBI): domain Eukaryota; kingdom Viridiplantae; phylum Streptophyta; class Pinopsida; order Cupressales; family Cupressaceae; genus Cunninghamia; species Cunninghamia lanceolata. The sequence goes on along the minus strand of BSBN01000815.1, from coordinate 9,601,973 downwards.
TGTCTGTATGCTAATGTCGTTTGAAGCCTAATGTATGTGATGGTCTACTCAAGACTAGGCATTACACAAGTAGAAAGAGTATTAAGTAGATCGATGTCTAACTCAAAAAAGGAACATTAGACTTAGGTTAAGAGAGTATTCAAATATTTTCTTAGAGCCACATATTACTACATTTGGTATCATGGTACAAGTGATTTGGGAAGGGTATTGGACATACAAGTGGATTGGTGACTTGGATAGAATAAGGTCTACTAGCGGCACTATATTTTGTTTTATTTGGAGGTGTTATTAGATGGATAGGCAAAAGACAACCATTTATTGCTCTTTCAACTAATGAAGTAGAACATATAGATACTACACATGTTTGTAAAGAAACAATTTGGTTACAAAGGTTGTGCTTGAATATTAGATTTGAAAATAGGACATTGAGGATTAGTTGTGAAAGTAAAAGTGCATTATTTTGATGTACAATTTCACTTTCTTCAATATATGGTGGAAGAGATGGTAAGGTATTAAGTCATTAAGTTGACACCTTGGAGAATATTGTCGATTCTCTAACTAAGCCAATAAGCAAAAACAATTTTACTTGGTATAGTTGAATATGGGCATTTCTATCCTTGGTTGTTTTTTATTATGGTAAGCAGCTAAGCAAGGGAGCTGAACCCTATTACAAAACAGCCTAGAAGCAAAAAGAACTGAGCCCTTACAAACAAGGCCACAAGGGTAGAGAAACAAGAGAACTTGATCCCAGAAGCAACAAACCAGGAACAGCAGACTGACAGCCCAGGCACAGTAGCCTAGCAAGAGAACAACAAGGATCTACACAACATCAGATCCCGACCTAGACAACCTAACACCCTTGCCACAAGAGGGCACGTGACCTTTCTTCCTGCGTTGAACCACTATCCAGGAGGGATCATAACCAAGATCAACATCATGTGGAGAGGGGGGAGCCTCCCCTGAAGCCACAAGCAAAGATGGTTCACAAGAACCCCAACAGACACCAACAAAGCCTCACGAAGGGAAGCCAAGCCTGAGGAAGGCAAAACTGAAGTAGAAGAATCTGGAATAGAAGAAGCGGGCATGCCTGAAATAGAAGGAGCCGACAAATGAGCAGGTAAGTGGTCAGAAGAGTCCAGAGAATGAGAGGGAATCACAACAGCAACCAACTCCATGTCCTCAGTAACTGTCACAAAAGGGTCAGCATCCTCAGAGGAACCATCCCCCTGAGATGAATCGTCATCCAATGAAGCACTGATAGTTAGGTGATCTGAGAGAGCATCTTTCCACCAAGTTGTAGCACCCTTGCGGCGTGAGAGGGGGCAACCAAAGGCTAGATGGCTAGTAGCAAAACACCTTCTGCATCTGAAGGGAATACCCTCATAATCCAATAGTTGTTTCCAAGGCCTTTCCCCTACCATCAAGACCACATCCCCATGGAGAGGTTTAGATATGTCAATATCCACAAGAATACAAGCTACCATGGAGTGCCCCATGAAGGAGGTTGTAGAAGCAACCTTGAGGAAGCGGCCAATGGCATTGCCTATGCCCTCATAGCAAGAATCATCCCAAAACTAGAGAGGGAGATTAGGGAGACGAACCGAAATAGGTATTATGTTTAGCAGCTCTGTAAGGGGATTGAAGGAGAGAGTCCAAGGCTTGATGGAGAGGGAATGCTCCCCACACAACCAAACCCTGCCATCGAGCACTAAGTCTCTCTGCTCAGAAGAAGCAAATGTCACTATAAAGAACCCTCTTGCACAGGGAAACAATTCAATCTTACCCTCAATCAGTGGCTTCCAAGACTCCATGACCCAATGGTGAAGGTTGGGCAAGGAGGGCCATAAACCATTAAATCTACAAATCACCCCAGTGTTGTGATAAAAATTTTCATTTTCAAAGACCTCCAAACCACACACCACAATAGGCAACTCATGGGCACAAGGGATCAGCCGAGAACTGGGTTGGGAAGAGCGTGCCCGAGCACCATATCCGGAAATAGCGGCAGCAAAAGTCTTCCTAGGGCCTCCCGGAGCCCGAAGCCCCATAGTAGGCCCACCAGCAACATTACCCTCAGCAACATTACCCTCAGCAGGAATACCACAAGCACCCACCCCAGAGTCAAAAGCTAGAACTGCTTAGGACGGATCCCCAGGTCTTGCGTTCACAGGGCCAAGCCCCTGCCCAACCGCAGCAGATTCAACACCACCCGCAGCCAAACTAGTCTTGGGCACTTTGAGCGGCGACCCATTACTCGCACCACCATCGCAGTTCAAAAATTTGGTTTCCCGCTTAGCGCTCAGTATTTCCATCGCTCAACGCTCAGTATTCCCATCGCTTAGCGCTTCAACTATATTAAAAAAACTTGCCAAGAGGTTTTGAATCTAGGTTGTTAGCTCTACAGGCCGAAGCCCCACCATTTCACCACAGAGTCTCCCCTCTTGGAGGGTAAGCAACCTCAATTTTTGACATGGTAGAGGGCAACCCCGTGGGGTTTGAACCTTGGTTGTTGGCACTACAGGCAAGAAGCCCCACCATTTCACCAAAGGGTCATCCCTTAAAAAACTTACCAGGAGGTTTGAATCTGGGTTGTTAACTCTACAGGTCGAAGCCCCACCATTTCACCACAGAGTCTCCCCTCTTTGAGGGTAAGCAACCCCAATTTTTGACACGGTAGAGGGTGACCCCACGGGGTTTGAACCTTGGTTGTTGGCACTACAAGCAAGAAGCCCCACCATTTCACCAAAGGGTCATCCCAAAAAAAACTTACCAGGAGGTTTGAATCTGGGTTGTTAGCTCTACAGGCCGAAGCCCCACCATTTCATCACAGAGTCTCCCCTCTTGGAGGGTAAGCAACCTCAATTTTTGACGCGATAGAGGGCAACCCCATGGGGTTTGAACCTTGGTTGTTGGCACTATAGGCAAGAAGCCCCACCATTTCACCAAAGGGCCATCCCTTCTATCCTTGGTTGTTAGTTTCTTTGTTGGATTTTTATTTGGAGGTGTTATTAGATGGATAGGCAAAAGACAACCATTTATTGCTCTTCAACTAATGAAGCAGAACGTATAGATACTACACATGCTTGTAAAGAAGCAGTTTGGTTACAAAGGTTGTGCTTGAATATTAGATTTGAAAATAGGACATTGAGGATTAGTGTGGAAAGTAAAAGTGCATTATTTTGATGTACAATTTCACTTTCTTCAATATATGGTGGAGGAGATGGTAAGGTATTAAGTCATTAAGTTGACACCTTGGAGAATATTGTCGATTCTCTAACTAAGCCAATAAGCAAAAACAATTTTACTTGGCATTGTTGAATATGGGCATTTCTATCCTTGGTTGTTAGTCTTCTTTGTTGAACCATGTTAGTGTATATTTTATCTCATGCACTATTTACATGCATATGGACAATTCATATATTATCTCATGCATTATTTACATGCACATGAGATAATTCAACATGGCGTTAAGCCTACTTATATGTGCTTCTTCACATGGAGTTGCATGGAATTCACATGCCACTGGTTTTAGTTAGTGGAGTTGCATGCCACTATTCTAAGGGGTAGTTGATTTTCCTCTCTCCTACAAATGTACATAATGATCATGGGTAAATGTATTGCATTGTAACTTCAATCTTGTTTGTATTGCATACACTTGTTTTTCATTTTTAGTGGCCAACCGTATGAACATTCCTCGATAAGATCTTGGTTCTCACATGGTATCAGAGCCGACCTGGTTAGATGGGCAGTCTGGTAGTTTATATAGTTTATCTTGAAAATGTTGTTTTGCATAAAATCAAGAATCTCTCTTTCATACGTGTGTGTTCTCTGAGCGTTGGCAGAGGTCGAGCATTGACCAGAGGGGTTGATACAAGGCACGAAATGCCCTGGCCAGAGGCTTGATTCAACGTACTTTGGTAACCCACGGCCTATTCTTTGGGGACCCACGTCTAGTTGAAAAGCTAGATCCAGTGCAAGGGCACCTTGGAGAGGCGTGACAGGGCTATTGAGGCCCAGAACCCCATTACAAGCATGGTAGGGTATTCGAGGCCACTCTACTTATATATCATCCACTTCAATGGTCAAACAGCCAATAGCAATTTTACACCTCATTCACAACAAAAAGTGGTAAATATTTGTCCTCTTTTTATTGACCAAAATTGACCTTTGACTGTTGAAGTTGAAGATAAAGAACGGCCATTCCAAACATGATACACACCAGCCGTGCAACCCACAAAAGCCGTGAAAAGCAGCGGCAGGGGTCAGATTCCTCCACAGACGGGTGTCAAAACCTGCATAAAGGCCCACGTGGTTTGGAGGCCAACGGCCTGCAGAAAGGGGCATTTTTGTCCAAAACCTGAACGGCTTGGGTTTTCCATAGACCGATCTATGCGATCTGTGTGAGGCGTCCATACAGAGACATCTAAACAAAGGAGGGTGTCAAATTTAAAGCAATGCCAGACTGGTCTGTTCATTGTGGGGTCTTTATTGCTAACCTAATCGTCCCCCTCAAGGGCTAAATTTGAAGGCCGTATGGTCATATTTAAGCATTTTTTTTTCCCTGTAAAATACAATCAAAATTTTAAAATGATTTTGTCATATGAGAGGAAAGATTTTGGATACTCTCAAAATTTATATAGAATTGCGATACTTATACTAAGGTATGCCTACGTATTTAAAGGCACCTTTGAATGGATAACCGTCATTAAAAAAAAAGGTCAACTGTCCACTTTAGACCCTGGTCCACCTCCACATTCTCCCCAATTTAAGTTTGCAAAGGCAATTTTTTTAATTTAATTTTGTAAAAATATTTTTTCAAATTAAATTTTGTAAAAGCAATTTTTTAATTAAATGTAATTTAATTGGAGGGTTGTTCATGCACATGCACTCAACTTATAAAGTGTCATTTTTGGTATCATTCTTGTCAAATTTAGACCCTGGTCCTCTCCACATTCTCCCCAATTTAAGTTTGCAAAGGCAATTTTTATAATTTAATTTTGCAAAAACATTTTTGTATTTAATTTTGTAAAAGCAATTTTTTAATTAAATGTAATTTAATTGGAGAGTTGTTCATGCACATGCATTCAACTTATAAAGTGTCATTTTTTGTATCATTCTTGGGGGGATTATATAGGAATTTTGTAATCAATGAATTCACATAAAGTTTCAAATTTGCTAAGGGGGTAATCTATCTAAGTCAATAATGAGGATAACAAATCATCCCTCTATCATTACTTTGAAACTTTTATCTCATGCACTATTTACATGCATATGGATAATTCATATATTATCTCCTGCATTATTTACATGCAAATGAGATAAATCCACATGGCGTTAAGCCTACCTATGTGTGCCTTTTCACATGGAGTTCTCATGCCACCAGTTTTAGTTAGTGGAGTTGCATTCCACTATTCTAGGCAACATTTGTTTTTCCTCTCCTATAAATGTACATCATGATCATGGGTAAATGTATTGCATTGCGACTTATTTCTTTCAATCTTGTTTGTATTGCATACTCTTGTTTTTCATTACTTGCAAGCATGCGATTATTCATCTCTCGTGGCCAGCCAGTATCGACATTCCTCCAAAAAATCTTGGTTCTCACAAACCCCTTGTGTTCTTTTCCAATGTACATAACAAGTGGAACATTGTTAGGATTAGGTGTTTTACACCTTACAAATCCTAAGAACAAAGGATTATTTATTATTTTGTAATGTGTTTAATTGTTGTCTTATCATGATCCCTCTTTCATGTGGTTGTCTGAGTTAAATCCACTCTTTCCCATAGGAAAGATGTTAGATGGTTGATTCCTCTTGCTAGCTTGTTTAGATTAAAAATTGATGGCATGTCACAATGTAGTCTTGGGGCCTCAAGGGATAGTTGTGTAATTATAAAGTCCTTGGGTTCTCTCTTGCAAGCAACTTCAAAAAACTAAACTAAGCAGCACAAATAATGAAGATAAGGTGCAACCTTTTAGTCTTGAGTCTTCATATCATGACTTAGAGCGGATTTCCTCTTTGCATATTGAATGTGATTCTATGATCATCCATAATTATATTTAAAAGTGTGGTTCCTTGAATTGGAAATTGAAAATAATTCTCCATGAAGCTTGGCCTCTTTTGGACTCTTTGGACTCATTCACCTTGTCACTATTTTTGAGAGGCTAATGGGATTGCAGATTTCCTAGCCAATTATCATATCAATTTTAAGGATAATTTGATAATTGACAACATGATGAGTAGATGGGAAGGCTCAATAGATAAATGGGATGATTCGTCCCTCCTTTTTAAAAGTTGATTGTAATCATTATAGAAGATGTTGCTTGTCCGAAAGCAATTGTGTGAGTTGCTCCCTTCTTTATTATGTTTCTTTATCTCACTAGGCACATGTAAAGGCTTGGTGGAGGTGGCTTACTTGAACTATTTCTTTTTAGGGAGTTATCTATTGAAGATTTTCTCACTCCATGTTTTTTTGAGTTGTAATCATGGAGCCAAAATTCCATCCCTTCACTAAAAATGTGAGATGTTTTTAGGAGCTCAATTACTAATCAAAGGTTGGGGAGAATAGTTGTGGTGTATTTTGGGGGGATTGAGAACACCATCATGGAGGTAAGAGGTTCAAATTATTTGGAAACAGAAATCCAAAGTAAGGCAAATTTTTACATCTCCATGTTCAATTTAAACCTTCTAGATTTTGTCGATTCCATAGTACTAGTGAAAGCCTTGGCCTCATTCTATGTCAAGGAAGATTTTAGAGGTGTCTTTTAAAAAGAGTTGGAAGTGTGTGAGGCTCTTTCAACATGGTGGTTTCTAGTGGCAAGGGTAGAAGTTTGTGGATTGGTGTCTATAGGAACTTTCAAAGAACTAGAAGACCATTTTATCATTCTACTCAAGGTGGAGGATAATTTGTAGAAATTTGTAGCAAAGGGTGGGGGAAGTTCATGTTTCTAATGTGGATTTTCTCATCTAAGGTCTCCTTTTCATTCCCTCTCCCTTCATCTAGATGAGGCCAAAGTTGAAAGGGCCAAAAGAATTATAAAATTCCTTATTCGAATGGTGGATCTACATGAGGAAGTAATTGATAATGGGGACCCCTCTATGCTTTTTGAAATGGAAATCTAAGGTTCTATCTTTTTTTTCTTTAGTTAAGTCATAGGTATTAAGCCACTAGATTTTTGGTTTCAATGATTTTCCAAATTATTAAGGGTGGTAAACAAGAAAATTTTACTTGTTTTGATATTTTGGTATATATTGAAAGGTAGAGGCCCCCAAGTCCCTCATTTCAAGTATTAAAAAGAAGTGTTGGCCTCTCATGGAATGGGACCCCACCCTTGGAGTAATCCATGAGATTTCTAACACACACTAAGTGACTTGGCAATTGTATTATGACATATGTAAAAGAGCATTGAAATGGGGGTTACATAGTGAACTAGGAAAACCATCTTGAACTATCTATTTCAATCAATGTCTACAAGCATCTTGGAAGAGGAGTTACATCTTCCAAATGGAGCACCTAGTTTGACTAGTTTGACTAGTCAACATTGGGAGGTACACTTGCATGCATGGAAGTGTAAAGGAGAATATATGCTATGTTAAAATTACCTTACATTAAATGAGTTGGGAAAGAAAACTATAAATAGTAGAGTACAGTGGTACGAAAACTAAAAATAGAAAGAAGATGCTTAAAGAGGAGACAAAGAACCTAGAAAGTAACCGAGGTAGCTCATTGGTTGGGATGTTAGTGTGACGCACTATCATCTAGTTCATGTGTTGTAGTCCAATTAATGCATTGTCATTTGAAACTAATGCAAAATTCAATAATGCATCCAAAATCTATATGGTCTTGCACTCAGAGACACAAGGACAACAACAAGGTACCAAGTACTCTAGAAATGTATAGAACATAAGAAAACACTTTAAAACAGTAATTGAAATTGAAATAATGAAGGAGAGAGAAGAGATATAAACCTTCGTGATTTCAAGAGTCTTCATACATCTGCATGCTTAGAAGGGGAGAAAGGGGGTGGCTGCATAAGAGCTTGCATTCAAGTCAAGCCCCTATTTTGGTTTTTTGACCTCCATGAGTAGCCTATGAATCAAGGAGAAATGGAAGGTGTGTGCTTCTAAATCCTAAGTGCTTCTAGGAATCTAAAGCAACAATATTGAAATGAAGCTATAAGTGTTTGAATCCATGGTCTACGAGAATGAATGCCCTTGTGTGTGTGTGTGTGTGTGTGTGTGTGTGAGGATAAAAATGGAGATTAAACTCTCTATGTGCCAACGAGGAAGCTAAAACACTAAGAGAGCTTGAAACAATAATGAAATAAAGGCTAGGATAGGGTCAAATGAAGCTAAAAACAACTAGGGGAGAAAAATGTTGGATAAAGTGCAAAACATAATGTGCAGATTGCAAGGTGTGCAATTTATACCATTATAGAAATATGGTGCTTAGGTGTGAATGGCCCTCTTGAACATGAACTGGGTGCCTCCATGGAAAGACCATGGTTTAGTGGAAACCAAAGTGGTTTCTTAGATGGTTCATCTCCTTTAAGTAGAGGCCATAGGTTAGAGGTTTTGCATTGCATTGCACGATATTGCAAGTATTAGAGGTTCAAAGTGTAGTCCATTAGCTATTGGCATGTTGTTGGAGTGTACACTAGTGCTACATTATTTGTGGGATATTGCAAGTATTAGAGGTTCAGAGTGTAGTCCATTGGTTATTGGCATGTTGTTGGAGTGTTGACACTAGTGCTACATTATTTGTGGGGTCTTCTCATTGTACTGTAAGATTTATTTAAAGTTAATATAACAAGATTTACATTTGAGATTGAGCTTTTTCCTAAAAATGTTTTCCCAAGATACTTTTTGTTCTTGTTACTTAATTCATTCTTATTTCAATTTGTCATAGTCTAATTTATAGTTTAGAATAGCAAGATAAAATTAAATTTATTACCAATTTTATGTTCCTAACTAAAATATAAAACTCATATAATCAACATATATTCCCCTATGTTCTTCACATAGTTTTTCTGCTCCCTAAAAATGTGAAAATTTATTTCTAGTCATAGATAGCAAATTCTAATGGTGTGACTTATTGTTTAGATGACCTTAAACATACCATTTTAAATCCTTCTTGACCAAACCAATATTTAATTCCTCTTTCCATTTTATTGAAGAATTCTCCCCAAATATCTCACTACATCTTACATTTAGAAACAAGTGATTCTCATCTTTTGAGATGATCTTGTACAAAAGACATCTTAAAGATCTATAAAATCATCTTAAAGGGCTATAAAGTCTTATTTGAAAGATACAATTATATTATTTCCTTATTTGAAAAAAAAGGATTTAAATTCTTTTGAAAATACATTGTTTAGCCACACTTTTTTGGTTGAAAGTTCCCTTCCTTCCCTTCCATTTTTAAAAAGAGGCTAAAAACCTCTTTAATAATTTATCTTTTAAAATATGAGCCCTAACACAAGCATATGAATGTCATTGCAAATTTCTTAACTAATAGTTAAATTAAGATCTATTTAAAAAGTTGATCAACTTATAGTGAAAACGAGTCGGAAAGCAGGCATACCTACTTATTAAAAGAGGTGATATCAATAAGTCTTGGTAAATTGTAGATAATTGTATGCTAAGAGAAGAATTTATAAATTCAAATATTATGTAAAGACCATAATTGTAGAGCCTACATATTTATTAATATAGTGATTTCATAATGAGATAGATTTAGTCCCTTAAATGTACACTGCACCTTCATTCTTTCACTTCCATCAAATATATTAAAGATTTGCTCAAGTGAGAGGCAATCCGTAGCATCATAGAAAATTATAATATTGCTTTTATTTTCGTATATGTATAATTGTTTTAAAGAATTGTTATAAATTACGGATCTTATCTAAATGAAATTAGCCAGCTACCTTAAAAAAGGGGGTCGGATAGTATTATAAATAGACATTTCATCAAATAGAATGTCTAGTATTAAATAAAACGGCTTACAAGACACAAATGCTCGTTAGTTTCATCTGCTCGTCAACAAATTAACCACCCACCATAATATCTGAAAATATTTGAGGGTGGATTCCTAGCAAGTTCAAGACTTTCATTCAGGCTCTGCTTGGAGTGACACTTTCTGGAGGGAATTTTAGCATTTTCTCTCTGTTAAACTAATGTATATTGTTTGTACTTTGACATCACCCATCTTGCTCCATCCCTAACACCAATTTAGTTTTCAAAATAAGGCTATGCAAGAACATTTGCAAACATATCCCTAAAGCTCACTACAATTGGCCTATTGTAACATATTGGTATTCTAACAAAAGGCATAAACAGGGAAAGTGAGCAGAGAAGTTGCTGAACAAATTATGAAGACCCAAGACGACTAGTTGTGTTGCAACAAAATTGATTAATGATACTCTAACAAAAGGCACAAACAGGGGAAGCAAGCAGAGAAGTGGCTGAATAAATTATAAGACCCCTCTTGCAATATCCCTGTGCACAGACGGTTCAAAATTTTCCTCTTTAAGCACAAAAGAGGAAAGGAAAACAATATCCAGCTCTTGAAAGGTTACAATAAAAGCCATACTATTCATGACAAGCAGAGAAGCAGCCGAATAAATTATAAAGAAACATCCAAATAATGTTGTTGCTTCACGGGAAATAAAACTTGGCTGAAATAGTGGTATTCAAACATTTCAAGAAACTGAAAAATGGCTTCTAGTCTTCGGACGCACATACATACATTGTTAGTACCAGGGATCATGGAAATGCAATCATGTCACCTAAACAACTTTCACATTTACTTTGCTTTCACTTGAATCTCTCACCAACGATACTAGGTTAGCAGAAAAGTTTCTTGGCTATGCAATCGTTGATGTGTTTCTTCAGAACAATCATCTTTATGGTCCCTCTTGAAAGAGAGGTCACGAGTTCAAATCTTGCAGGGGGTAAGGTATGTATGCCTCATATTTGAAGCACAGTTAGGTGCCTCCTGCATACATACTGGGAGTATGAGGTAGTCTCATATGTTATAAGCCACCTGTATTCCCAAAATCAGGTCGCTCGACATCGTAGACTATAAAAGGATCCATTTCCATTTCCATTTCTAGAACCCACATGAGTTCCCATCAGCCACTAATTCATTGACACGTGCATCTGCATCAAACCAGTGTTGTTTGATGTGTACTTCTTTAGAACGGTCATCTCTATGGTGCATCTAGAACCCGTGAATTGTCTTCAGCCACTAATTCATTGACACATGCACCTGCATGAAAGCAGTCCTGGAACAGAAACTCGTAAAATGCATTAGGCATGTTCAAACAAAGCAGATTCAAGCCAACTTGTAATACCATAGATTCACTCATCAAGAGCCTTCAAGCCCAATCTTTCCGGTTCCTCACAAAACTAACAAATAAAACTTCCTCTGCCCTTCATCAAGAACCTTAAAACCGCATACAAGAATATTGTTAATAATGTTGCTAAGAGCTACACCAGGACCGGTGGTTGCGCCACTGCCTCCATGACCTCTCTTAAACCTAGATTACAGTCTTTAAATAATGCCAAATCAAGTAGATCGACCATCTCCTAATTCTCCTTACATTAGGATCTGTCAGAACTAAAAAATATATCTCTAGTTAACATATAAGTAAAATTTCTAAGTGCATCTCCATTCAGTGTATACAGTACTTGGTCTGGATTCAATTGGGCATGAGATTATAAAACAGTTGGTCTGACGGCATGTAGAAATCTTTACATGATCCATACTTCCAATTCAACGTGAAATTAAGATGGCTACATAACTAAATATTGCACAATTCTCCGCATGGTTGTATTTAACTGTTTAACACCATTACTATATTACTGCATATTGTACATAAATACAAAACTGCTCAATGGGTTTTAACTTCAATGTGGAAATGGAGATTGAGATAGTTATTATATTTGTTGGTGGACAAGCCAACACAACATATCACATCCCATTCTATTTGTTACATGCACAAACTACAACAACATGACACGCTGCCAGCTTGCTCACGCAAATATAAATCGATTTGTTCTACATAAAACATGACAGTTAAACTCCATTTTCATTATTGAAATACTATCTCATTAAAACAACATAAGGAACAAATTGAATGTTTGTATTCATATTCATTAATTTCTTCTTTACCAAGCAGATATGGAAATCAAATCTCGGGATAGTGAATATATAGATATAATATTGTTAACAGGAAATAATCATGGAGCAAAATTGAAAATGGCATAAATGCACTATTCATATTTTTGCTCCGTTCAACAAATAACAGAGATATAAAAAGCGCATTATGAATTGCTGCATACAGAAGAATGACAACTATCACTGGTGCTTAATAAAATTATATTTCTAAATAATTCCATTACCAACCACCGCGCAATGCCAACACAAGATGGAGAACAGAACCCCCCTCAATACTATATTCTTTGGCTGTTTTCTCATCATTCATTTGTTTTCCACCATAGATGAGCCTGCACGACAATATTCATCATGAAGATCAAGAATACTATTTTGTTATATCAACACCTAACCACGCGTAGTGGGAATATTGGTAATGCAGATGCATATGTCTACCTCTTTCCATTCACTAAATACATGAAATGGAAACTCATATAGGAAGCTGCAATTACCAGGAAGACTAAAAACAATTAATATTTTTTAAATAAGTAAATCAGATAACAGCTATGTCAAAACATGTTCAATTCAAGGAGGAACTTTAAGGACTTAAATTTTATACAGAACTAAAGCAGTACAACAGAGATGGCAAAAGAGCCTACAAAATAGTCAACATATGGTAAAAATAATATAGGAAACTTGTGACTGAAGTATAAATCAGAAACCCGTATTCAGCATTTCAGAGTATGCCAGATTTAACTCCCAGTGTCAATAGAAAGTTTACGGTGAGTAAACCAGTTTAACATCATAAGTACAAGAGTTGTTGGTGAAGAGCACAACTATCTTATATTCCATTTAAAATACAACAGCTAATATTATCTTCTTTTAATTAGAAGATGTAATTAACAACCACACCAAGATAATGTATCTAGTAATTCGTATTATCGTCTAGCAATCATAGTTAGGTCATACGAACTAAATAAGAATCAGAATAAGATTCAAACATATCCTTTCAGACCAAATTTTTCATCAACATAAATGCACTGAGAATGAGTTGTCATAATCACAGGACAGCTATGCATAATGCACATAATGGTGTATTTGAATAATAAGTATATTAATTTTATTTCCCATTAATAATTAATAAGAATGTAGTTAAACACCAATTAGGTAACTAGCCCAATCAAGAGTTTCATGTTTATGACATTAAGTTCATCTTGCAAACAAAATCCTAATAAGAATGAGTTCCATGTTTAGGACATTAAGTTCATCTTGCAGACATAATCTTTACTCATATGAGTTCATAAGAAAATCACCATAATACGACCAAGTGTACAGAGATAAGGCTGGGAAACAAATTACGGTCAATTAGCCACCACACTGATAACTAAATATCTTTTGAATGCACTTATAATGCTAAAACCAAAAAGGGTGAAATAAAAAAGCGAATAATTGCAAAATACTGCTGGAGTATAGAAAATAATACCCCTGCTAGAGGAGCAAGTGAAAATAAGATCCCAAGACCATAGGTAAATAAAAACCCCCAGCACCTCAGACTGAAGCTCAGTTACAATCATAGTAGAATTCCATATACACAGCAGCAAAAGTGTAAATGGAATTCAATTACCAAGGAGCAAAGCAGGAAAAACTCGCTAATGAAGAAAAACTTAAATAATCAAAAATAGAAAGAAAAATGACAGCTATTTATAAAAAAACAGTATTTTTTTAATAAACGGGGAATAACTTGCAAGTTAATCCCAAGCATAGTTACCAGGAGACGCAGGGGTACTGGTACCGGTACAGGGACGGGGACGCCAATCAAATTAGGGTACGTGAGTAAATGAATAAGGAGATCAAATTAGGGCACGTGAGTAAATGAATAAGGAGACGGCTATTTTATATGTAAATAAATCACAGGAAATTTTGGGTACGGGTACGTTGTCTATGTTCTCATAATGGAGTTTCCTGGCACTATGATCCCAAGTTATTGAAAAAATAGTGAGTGATTGAAAATTTGACAAATTTTCCCCATTTTTTGTGGGTTCAACTACAGAATGGCATGGCGGTTCAAATCAACATGGAAAGACTGGCAAACCATAATTACAAGCAAGCTTTCCCGCAGTTTTGCCTCTATGATTAGAGTAGGATGGTGAGAGGAAATCCAAGACCAACTGGGCATGGTGGTACCTTCAGAATGTTCATGACTATATCGTGTAACTCTTTCTGACAAGCTTCAAGAGGAATTTCATTTCCTGGGCATGGCTTCTGTTTCTCTAGTTTGCTCCCCTGCTTTGTGTGGATCACTTCAGAGTTCAATTTTCAGCCCTGTTCCTCTTCCTTCAAAATAAAGGGCTAAATGAATGCAATGACGTAGGGTTATTATGAGAAGAAAGACATGAGAGAGCTATGCTAAGCACCTGAAGCAAGGATCCGAGACATTCTTCTCCAATCTAGTAGAAATACATATGGCTGTCTATTATTTTAGAACTGAATGTAACGAGGCTGTTTCTGCAGAAGAAAAGATAGCCAAGAAGAGTAAAGGGAAAATATAAATCCATTGCAGTCATCCATAATCTAGAGAAAGGTTCCTTAGGAAAAAGGCCATTAGAATTTGAAAGCCTTCAATAAGAAACTGGCAGACAGACACTATCGCTATGGGGCTGATAATGAAAGGGTGGCATCAAACATGTCTGGCTGCAAAAATAGAAACTAATCTAGCAGACTCTGGCAATAGTCATACCTGGTGCATTGTCTCTCCCATGGCTAAGATCGTAGTCAATGAGATCTGGAGGTAGAAACGACTAATCCTCCCTTAGTCACTCTATAGCTGTTTTTGGATGACTGCGCAGCCATCTGATTAACCTTGTCAAGATGATCAGGAAGCTTCTAATGCTGGACTCAATCTTCATGAGGCATTAGGGTTAAGCAGACAGAAGGAACCACACAGGTCGTATGAGAGACATGAAGCTTAAGATCATCTTATAGTTATGGCTGTTTATGTTCTGTTTACACAGTATGTGTTCTGTTCTATGTAGGTTAAATCGTTCTGGTATCAATAGGAATATCAGTCAATGCCATAAACTATTATTTATGTCTTCATAAAACAAAATGATACCTAAATACAAATAACTTTGCTTGCTGAAGAAGACCAACAAAAATAAAATGTACTTGGAGATCATTAGTTTTCCACAGTCCATGGTAATTGTGTGCAATGTTTCTGGATTTGACTGTGTTCAAATTTTTAACTCAACGTTTCGGATCACACTCAGTAATCCATCATCAGGAGAATGAGAGCAAGAGAGGAGAGAAAACTTCAGAGAAAACTTACCTTAAGAAGCAAAAAAAATATATAAAAAACCCTTATTGTTGTTTTCTGAATCGAGTAAGCAAGTTATCAATAACTACTAAATTTCGATCCTACCCTTGAATAAAAGAATACCATAGATATTTATCCCAACACATGAAAGCTACCCAACAAACTAAGCTCACAATAAAATCTCAACAACATTTTGAACAAAGTTCCTACCTTTGCTGTACAGGTGGTATTCCTTCCTTTTCCTCTACCCGCTGTTTGATCCGCTCGATGGTGTCAGTGGGTTCAATATCAATCTCTACCTCTTTTCCAGTAAGGGTTTTCACCTTGATGGAAATACCTCCCCTTAACCTCAACACCAAATGCAGTGTTGATTCCTTCTGAATATTATAATCTGCAAGAGTTCGTCCATCTTCCAACTGTTTCCCAGCAAATATCAACCGCTGCTGATCTGTTGGTATACCCTCCTTGTCCTGGAACAACACAATCAATTGTAACCCCAACTTACATAAACATCTCAAAACAAGGAAAACTTCACCCTGATCAGACAACACAATCAATTGTAGGCCCAACTTACATAAACAATCTCAATACAAGGAAAACTTCACCCTGATCAGCTTTTGCAATAAGTTGCAACAGACTCCCAAGAAAAGCAGCTCAACTCACAATATAGGTCAAAATAACCAAAATTTAAATAAATCTACATCGTACAGGGTGAGAGGCAAAATTCGCCTCGATTTTCACAAAGGCCACTACCTAAATAGACAAAACTCGGCAGTAGAAAAAATAAAATAAAAGCAAGCAAGACTGACACAACAGAGACCCACCCAAAAAAGATTATAACAAAACCCCCAAACAAAAGGACAAAACCCACCTCAGAGAAACAAACCCTGAAAAAACTAGATAAAAGTCTACCCTAAAAGACAGCACTCAACATACAAAATCCACTACTAAAATCAAAAACCCATCTCAGATAAGAGATCGACATAAGCCACAATTAAAAACTCAGCAAAAATAATATTAATTGTAACATAATTATCATGACAGAAAGCTGAAATTCCTTAATTATGACGCAGAACCCGCATCGAAAAACCCACCTCAAAATATTTAAAAGAAAAGGTCATATCAATCAAATCCCAACCATAGGAAATGGAGAAAACTTAATCCGATAAATGTTAAACAGTAGAAGAAATAACACCCACTTGAATTTTTGCCTTGACATTGTCGATGGTATCACTGCTCTCGACCTCAAGGGTGATTGTTTTTCCTGTCAGGGTCTTCACGAATATCTGCATCTTTTTCTTCTTCTCTAAACCTCCTCAAACCCCTCTTGGATTTAAGAGAAAAAAGACTGGTATATTAAGAGAAAAAAGACTGGTATATTAACAACCAAACTTCTTATAACTGAATAGAGGCTTAGGAAAGGTGGTAACAGAGATATTAACGCATGAACATATATATGGTTTTATGTAAGATCAAGACTAATCCACCCCGCAGCCGACATGTGAAGATGTGGGAGGGCACTCGATTTATTGTGCTCGCATTATAGGGAAAATTTTGTCTTTTTAAGGATAACGTTAAAAAATAATCTGTAAAAAATCTTAATTAGTTTTTTTTTAGTAGTTGTAATGGTGAAATTTGTTTCTGGTTTAGTTTTATGTCTATTTTAAGGAGATTGTTTTGATATATAAATATATTTTGACAAATGGATAATTTTGTGTAGAGTCCAATCTCTCGCTCTATGCTATCCACCTACCCATTACACATATTCTTATACACTTACTCATAACATGTATGTACGCACATACTTCCATGTACACATTACCCATTGTGATCTAGCCCCTTTCATATTCTAAGACTAGTTTGTAGTCATGGGGATGTCCTTATGGTCGCAAACTCATCCTTCCCAAATTCAAAATTTTAAATTCAAATTTAGTAGACTCTCACCTTACCCTTCAAACCCAATTTTGGAGAATGTATTGCTATGTCTTTGTTTTTAAAGAAATTCAATACATTCATTTGAATCGTCTTAAAATCTCAAGCATTATTTGATTATTATTCATATTTACACACTTTAATTGGTGCACTAAAATGATTCTAGTTCTACACAAGCATCATAGGAGCATATGAATGACTGGAGATTGATGTTTTCGATTATTTGTACACATTTATGTTGGTTAACCTAAAAGAACATGTCCCCTTATGACATTTCGGTAGCCCTACCAAGATATTTATAAATATTGGCAGCCCATATATATCAAGAAGCACAAAAGAAGTCAAGACACATTAGACAAAGTGAAGAAAAGCAGTCTACAAATCACACAATACAAGTTTGAAGGTACATGATAGATTTGCGATCGCAAATTTGTCCCTAATCCTTGAACTCATCCCTACACAATTTTAACAAAATATTCTAATTTTGAGGTGATTACGAGTTTGTCATTTACTATTCCTAATCTCAAGATATATCAAATTCAAATCTTTATCAGTATTTGTGCATTCATCTATTATAGAGCTAAGTACACTTATTTCCTATTCACTTTTCTTGATTAATTATTATAAATTATCAGTCCCAGCTAGTAACATCATTAATTAGTTTAGGTTAATTATGTTTGTGTATGCATCTTATTAGGATTCGCTTAGACTAAACTTAAGAAAATCTGATTTTCCTTTATATTTGGAGAACTTGATCAATCTACACAACCTTATCTTGACTTTAGGGTTTCTAATTAATATTTTCAAATCTAATATAATTATAATTTTTCATTCATATTCAAAATTTTCTAGGGTTTGATTTTATATGCTTATATCTTTCACGTAGGGTTTGGGCATAGATAGTGATTTATCCTTTATATCCTATCATTAGAGCACCTATTAGGGTTTGTTCCCTGGCTAATTTACATTCATTTATTTTAGATTTTGACATATATCTCTCATATCATATGATGCGTACATCCTTGATATACAAGTGCAATTTCATGCCATGGATGTGAGTGTCTTCTCTGTGGAGGTCGTGTTCCACCATTTTTCATCTTTTCCATCCTTCATTGATTTGATTGGTGCCTACCCTGTGCTATTAGAGATGCTTAGCTCATTTTTTAACACATTCCATGATGATCCTATGCCTTGTAACAATTATGAGCATATACTAAGCAAGGCTTTATAATGTGATTCACTCGTGCATGACATTAGTGTACTTGGTGATGATACATCTATTGCATGTGTAACATGTCATCTCACATTACCCAAAATTAACCATCTTATTTAAGGTTGGGTATACATCATGATTGCCATAATTACAATTTAACAAGAAATGAATCAATATCATCATGAAATTAAACATGCTTTTCTTTTCAGGATATTTCAAAAGTTTAGATTACAACAATCCAAAGATAACTCACTAGTGAATAACTTTCACTATACAAGTACAAAGCTATGCCCATGGCATCATTTATAAAAATATACAAAATAACTGACTATCAAGTCATATAATGAATGCACTGTATCTGGACCTTTGGCATCTGTCTTCATAAGTCTTGGCTTGTCTTCTGCTTGGGAAGGAGAGTATCACCCGAGTGCTTTTCCTCCAACCACAGATCGACGGTCCCCCGTACAACTTCCTACCTAGAAGCGACCCTAGCCTTCACGGAGGGTATAGTTATAAGGAACCGTTAGGTTTGCCATCTGAGTATCTAGTGTTGTGTCCTTCATAATCTCTCTCAGTCATACAACTATAGATCCACTCTAAATATGTATGACATTGCTGGAAACATTATGTCATCTGGAGCACAATGGACCGACTAATGCATGTAGAGACAGATGCATTACTTTGACCAAAGATTTACATACATATACATTTTGCAATGAACGTAGTCATATGTCCACCACCTCGACTCGACTTAGAAGTTATCTCATCCTACAGTAATCATAGTTCGACCTTTCGAGGTCTAGGGAAGGTAAGTTCAATTCATTCTTAGTCCATTTCTAGGACAATCGACTCCTATCTTGGGAGTACATTAATTAATGTTATGTTGCTTTAGCAATGGGGAACCTATGACTCCACGTCACTCTATTCCTATCCTTTCATAATGGCAATTATCAAATCATGTTTTCCAACTCATGACCTTTCTAGGCTCAGGATTTCGTGTTTACCTTATCACAAGGTTTACATTCAAATTCATATCAACTAAGACTTGTATTATAATAGTCTAATGGGTCAGTTCTATTAAAAGACCTTAACTCAATGATTCCACTTGAGTTCATGATACCCTATACTTTGTTCATGAAATATGGCCATTCAAAAGGTCTAACATTCATATCATTTAGTCATAAGAGTTTCATGCTCTACATTATTTTCATTCTCATAAGAAATAAGTATCGATGGAGGGTTTGCTTTCCCGACCATCATGTATTGGCATGCATTTAAAACTGCCTCAGGTAGTTACATTATTAGTAACCTTTTACCATTCCTCCTTCAGCACGAGGAGTCATAAATCTTTAAAATACAGATCAATTACTCTATAGGTATCTTAATACCTTTCATATAGGCAAGCACTGTTTCCATAGTACCCATTTATTCATATGGGTTGCATTATATATAACATAATATCTTTATAAACAATTAAGCACTATTTCCACAACACTCTAGCCCAATATACTAAGTGCCTAAGGCATAGTCTAGGCTTAAAAAAAGATTATCAATAAAGATAATATGGCTCAAGCACTGCTCTCAGCCTATGCCCATAACAATCTTCATTAACATTTAGACAGTCATAATTAATCAATACTACTTAGGCTTTGAGCACATACGACTCGAATGATAGCTAAGAAAGTATTATGAGTATAACATGTGGTCTACAGACCATGCCATATCGTCATACAAGATTCTTGCAAGCACAGTTGTTTTTGGTGTTCGACCTTATGGCCATGGCCAAGCGATGTGTTAAAACATTGCTTTCAAAAGATAAAACAGAAGTATCACATAAGGCCTCGATGGCCTCATATCAAATTCACAGAGGATAACAACTTCAACCTTATCGGCCTCTACACAAAATACATTGTTGTGTATTAAAGAAAATAGTCAACACCATTAATTATTATAGGTATCACTTCACAGTTACGTTCAGATCACAATCTATGATTCATACCTGTACTTTAAGTGTATAGTTGAGATGGCTTTTGAGGATAGTTCCTGTGCGCCTATCGGTGGCTCTTTCCATGAGCTACCTGCACCAATCCCATGCTATCTCTGTAGCAAAACTTCTACTTGCTATCACTTCTTTCAAACTTCTTGTTTGTCTCTCCTCTCCTCTCTAAAAAAAATAAAAATACATTTATCCCAAAAAAAAATTATACCTTCTTCCTAACTTTTGATGCGTTATCTCTGCATGCCACAAAGTTTGCCGCCCTCTAATTGTGTGTAGTGGCAGGAACAGTTATGCCACCTCACGGGGTTTTCTGCGGCCCACCAACTCCATTATCATATGGGTGACGAAGTTGAGGCTCATAACAACCTCTACTTGGCCTCCACTCACTCCACTTATCGTGGATGGTGGTTGGCCGACTACCCAAGGATAAACATAAATATATTAATATTAATATGGTGTTCAACCTCTATGGAGGTTGAAATAAATATAACACACACTTAATATTCCCTACATCTGAATGATGTATAAGGGTTATCAAATAATTCAAGGTGTCATCAAATGATAACATCATTGATAGGGTGACACAATAACAAAATGTGATCTTGGGGTTGAGTTGCTACTCCCCCACATCGCCTTAATAACCATAATTATTATATAAATATACAATGATAATCACAAAACCTAATAAGGAATTGGATAAGGAAATAAGGAAATACTTGACAACCCATCAAGATTACTTATTGACCAAACTGATATTCCAAGAACATTGTCTAGTTGAATCGACATGGATAACGTCGAAATAACTCAAATTGTTGTGCCGACACAGACTGAACTGAAAATGACTAACAAAGGAAAGATGATAACTCACCCTGCCTTGCATGGATTCACAAAGACTAATTTTGATACTCACATGGCAATCTAACCTTTTCCAAACATATATCTCCTCCTCCCAGATGATACTCTCCTTCTGTCCTTGTAGGGAGATCTTTTTCCTAATTACACTCACAACCAAATAACCATAATTAGTGTGTCATCATTTGATTCGCAAATCATTACAATTAAATAATCATATCAACATGTAATCTAATGTCTAACTAACATTAGTCAATATTCATATAATCAATGATTCTATTTGATATTTTCCACAAACATCAAATCATTAAACTATGATTAATCATCCTGATTACCACACCAAAGCAAGATTAAAACTAAATCATAAGTTGGGGATGTAACAACATGTCATGATAGTATTATTTCTACAGATTCGTGTGCTTTACATGAATTATCTTCTCCTAAACATAATGATGTCATACATAATGATTATTCTTCTACAACTCAAGTTGAGTCCACAGACACTTGTCCTTTCCATCACCTTCCTTCACACAATGATAGCTTATACCTTGATGAATCTTTATTTGATTCTCATGTCAATGTTATTGATTCTTTATTTCCTTATCCTACATTGTGTGATGACATTATAAGCCATAATGAGGAAATTTTACATGATGATTAAGTTGGATCTAGTGATTGATGCAGGTCAAATCCCAAGGGTCTTATGAGACAGTCAGGATGAGAAGCCAATACCTAAACACACAACAAAATAATTCACAGAATAACAATGTTTTATTATTTGCAGCAATTCAGTGTTCTGGGAGTATAATTTACAACAAACTACAACTCTCAAGACCCTCCAACCAAGAGTCTTCAATATGAGAATTCTCTCCAAATTCCCCCCCTCCTCTTCTCCAAACAAGAATAGTCATCCCATTTATACTTCCCAAAAGGAAGTAAACAATTGCTCCAACATCAATTATAGAAACCATTCCAAGTGAGGAAAAGAAGTTTTGCAATAGTCGGGACACCAGTAGTCGAAAGAAGTTTTACAATAGTCGGGACAGCAGTAGTCGGGAGAAGTTTTTCAATAGTCGAGATAGCAGTAGTCAGAAGAAGTTTTACAATAGTCGGGACAACAGTAGTCGGGAGAAGTTTTTCAATAGTCGAGACAACAATAGTTGGGAGAAGTTTTTCAATGGTTAGGACAACATTAGTCAAGAGAAGTTTTCAATAGTTGGGACAACAATGGTCGGGAGAATTTTTTCAATAGTTGGGATAATAGTAGTCGGGACAAGTTTTTCAATAGTCGAGACAACAATAATTGGGAGAAGTTTTGCAGTAGTTGGGAGAAATTTTATAGTAGTCGGGAGAAGTTGGCAATAGTCGAGAGGTAGCCAGTGTGTCAATCGCTAGTGTGTCAATCGTCAGTGTGTCAATCGCCAGTGTGTCAATCGTCAGTGTGTCAATTGTCAGTGAAGTCGTCTAGCTAATTGAGCGAACCAACATGAACACTTGGCTAGAGAGAGAGTGATCACTCAACAGAGAGAGTGAACACTCAATGGAGAGAGAATGAACTCTCAACTAGATAGATTGAATGATCGACCAAGTGTATGATCAATTGAGTGAATGATCGGCAAACCAACCACTCGGTGAACCAACCAATTGGCATAACTTCACCAATCCTTATCCAAATTGCACCAAACTTGAATTGATGATACCCATTAAACTCTTCTATAATACCCATGTTTTTTATTTAATCTCAAAAAGCATTTGAAAAGTCTTCTGAAGTAAAACAGCTTGAAACCAACAGAATAGAAAACAAAACTGAAAACAAACCTAAAAATATTTTTGGTTGATACAAGATTGCCTATGGACCCTAATGCACCTGCATCAGAAACACTGGGTAAGTGAAATGTTCCATGAGTTGAGAAACTCATGAACATTTGAAAGTGCTTGGGATGGTGATCCCATGCTTGTTATTTATCCAAACCTCCTCATTATCTACTTGACCTATTCTCATCATTACTTGATGAAATTATACAACTCTACTTACACTTCTTAGAACACACTTTTCATGAGAAGATTTCAAGTGTCCAAACTGTGACTTGTGTTTTTTCCTCTCCAAACCTCCACTTCCTTGATCAATATTCACATTCTTCACACTGTTTTCCATTATTTTTTGTTGTTGTTACACAAAACCAATACCACTGCCTTTATTTTTAATTGCATTCCCCTTCATGGGAATCTTCATTGAGTTACTCTCAATCTCCCTTGTCACCTTTAGCAATTATTTGTCCAAAGTGCAACAAACTATCTAACTACTATCCTTCACCTGATGTGTCTTCTCTTTTACTAAACTCAATACATACTTTTCCCACATTTCATAATGGTGTACAAATTCCTTCTACCATAATAGATAGATTCCCTGTCAAATTGCCAAGGTTTCCCCAACAACACATGACAAGCACTCATTGACATAACAGCACACAAGACTTCATCCTTATATGATCCAATCTTCATGACCATCATCATAGTACCATATGAATGACTGGAGATTGATGTTTTCGATTATTCGTACACATTTATGTTGGTTAACCTGAAAGAACATGTCCCCTTATGACATTTAGGTAGCCCTACCAAGGTATTTATAAATATTGGCAGTCCCTATATATCAAGAAGCACAAAAGAAGTCAAGACACATAGGACAAAGTGAAGAAAAGTAGTTTACAAATCACACAATACAAGTTTGAAGGTACAAGATAGATTTGCGATCGCAAATGTGTCCCTAATCCTTGAACTCATCCCTACACAATTTTAACAAATTATTCTAATTTTGAGGCGATTCCCAGTTTGTCATTTATTATTCCTGATCTCAAGATATATCATATTCAAATCTTTATCAGTCTTTTTGCATTCATCTATTATAAAGCTAAGTACACTTATTTTCTATTCACTTTTCTTGATTAATTATTATAAATTATCAGTCCTAGCTAGTAACTGTGCGCTCAAAATCATGACTTCGATTGCCTGGGGCTATTGAGTCAAATTTTGGCATGCACATGAACCCTTCCCTCCTTGCCACAGGGCGAACTACCACGTCACTCTCTCTCGTGGAAGTAGCCAGTCAAGAGGAGGCAACACACAGGGGTGGTATGGCTCGTTGGAGAGCTGGACTTCGTAGAGAGGGGTCAACACGTCCTAGGGCCTTTGTTGTTGTGTGCTAATGTAGATGCTTCATTCAATGATTGTTGTTGTAGAGATAATCATATGACCTGAAGGGTCACTAGTCACTCTTCTTCTGTCAGGGTTTCTACTATTCCACCTCTGTGTGGGTAAGCTATTACTTTTGTTGATGGCTTGTTGTCTTTCAATTCGTTGGATGATTGCTTGTTGTATTTAGAGTTGTCTAAATGCCTCTAGTTGTTGTAAGACAAATGGCTCATGTTGTGGTCTCAGATGAATTTTCTCTATCTCATCGAGGATTTCCCTCACCCACTCACCTCTTAATCCTAGGCACATTCATGAGCCGAGACAAGAGATAGGCGTATGTTGGCTAGCCTTGACTAGACTTTGGGTTTGACCTAGGGTTTTTAGTTGACCTAAGGTTTAGTTGTGCGTTGACTTTTGTTGACCTTATGATAGTATCAATGGTTTGACCAAATAGTTGACCATGGTTGACCTTGTGATGCTATCAAGGGTTTGCAAATTATCTAAGTGCCTAATGTTTTTGTTCTTTTCTAGGGTTTTATGAATGCAATACTATATGAAATGCAAAACTTCTTTTTGTGCTTTTTTGGTATTTTTGAAAATAAAAGATGCTTTTTAATCTAAGAAGGGAAATATGAATGCAACTAGAATGAATTTTACCTAATGCAATTATTCTATGTTTTTGGTGTTTTTGAATATTTTGAAATGATTTAATCTAGAAAAGGAAATTGCAAGTAAATGAATTAAACTATGAATGCAAATTACTTCTAGAGTGCTAGATCTGACTATTCTATCAAGGAAAAAGCAATAAATTACTAATCCCAAGAGCAATTTTAATTTTCTAATTATTACCAATTGACAAAAAGCATAGAGGAACCTGAAATAAAGAAGACTTGTGAGCCTCCACTACCCTCATAAATCCTTGATGGCAACCTCGTATCCTCTTGAAGCAACAAGAAGACTTCTTGGCAATAAGACAACACAAAGAAGCGAAAGAAGCTTTAGAAGCTTTGCAAAGAGAGCTCAATGAGAGTTGTTGATGAGCATGATGGCTTGATTGAAGCAACATAAGCGTATGTGAAAGCTTGATGAACAAATGAATAAACAAAAGGCACCTTCATCCTTTGTGAGCATGAGAATGTTGATTGGAGAGAAAAAACTTAGCAAGAGCTATGTGCACAATGAATTTGCCTCCATGGAAGAGCTTTGAAGCTATGAAACAATGAAAGCTTTGAAGCTTTGGAAAACTAAATAAAGAAATGAAGAAAGAGGCTCAAAGGCCTGTGAAGAAGCTTGAAAAAGCTTGTGAAAATGAGAAGAGTATTGTCCAACTTGCTCAACTTGGAAAATAATGAAGAGGTGAGGGGTATTTATAGGTTTAAATAAGAGCATAGAGTTGGAATTGATTGAGAAGTTAACCCAATTTGATTGAAGAGTTAACAAGGTTGATTGAGGAGTGAATTGGATTTATTAGGGAGTGATGAAGCAATGATAACTTATCACTAAAGAAGAAATGGAGTTAGAAGAATGCATGGGAATGCATTAATTGTTAACTAAAGATAAAATAGAGATAATTATGCATGTGTGGGTGCATGAAATAGTTAACTCCATATTAGGCATCAAAAATCATGTAAAGTGGAAGAAAAACAGGCGAAAATAGAGTTATTTCGAGTTACAAACTTGAGTTTTTCCATGGCTTGAAACGTGACAAGGTCGCCCATGGGTCACCCCTTTCACTAGTAGGGTTTTCCATGGGTCACCTGGGGGGAACCTTGGGTTGCCCGGGGAGAGATCCTAATTTAGTAGGGTTGCCCGGTGGGAGATCCAAAAAGGAAGGGTCCTGGGTGAGAATGCATGATGGGAGATGGTAGAGGAGATAAAAAGGAAGGGATCTGTCTCCAGAAATGGGTCAGTCATGTGCAAGAATCCAAATCTCCACTTGCAAAGTAGGATCTCCCAACAGGAGATCTGGAAATAATAGGGGGAGATTTGGATTGGTTGAGTGAAACTAAAAACTGAAAGTTGGAGATGGCTAGGGGGACCTCTAGAAGGCTTCTAGGGCGTGGAGAAGATGAAAAACATAGGTAAAATATGAAAAATCACCTACAAGACTCATACAAGGCTTAGGAATAGGGTCGCAAGCTCAGAAAACGCAAATTGACAAGTGTCGAAAAGTGTTGATAACAAGAGAGAGAAAACGACAAAGGGGAAACAACACAAGATGAAAGAAATGACACATCACCAAGAGGATTGTTGCTGAGAGGATGTTATTGCATGCTTACATGTACGTAACAAGGATTATATATCATCATAGGGGTCCTCGTGGAGGTTGTGCATGATTTTTGTGCTTATAGTAACATCATTAATTACTTTAGGTTAATTATGTTTATGTGTATGCATTTTATTAGGATTCACTTAGATTAAACTTAAGAAAACATTATTTTCCTTTATATTTGGAGAAGCTGATCAATCCTACACAACCTTATCTTGCCTTTAGGGTTTCTAATTAATATTTCCAAATCTAATATAATTATAATTTTTCATTCGTATTCAAATTTTTCTAGGGTTTGATTTTATATGCTTACATCTCTCACTTAGGGTTTGGGCATACATAGTGATTTATCCTTTATATCCTATCATTATGACACCTATTAGGGTTTGTTCCTTGGTTAATTTACATTCATTTATTTGAGTTTTTTTTAAATTGAAAATCGTTTACTATTATATCAAAAAACATCTCAGTACATTCAGTGTGGCCCAGGAAGCCACAGAAGTAGAACTTACATCATTTTTAATTCAAAAAATTTAAGGAGCTACAATAATACTTTCCACAAAATTACTACATGGTTTAGTACAATATTTAAAACATATCAAAACATATATAAACTGCTAAGATATTCTGCATATCTTCCTTTAACTATTCATCAAGTATCCTCGTTGGTGGCAAAATCTAGTCTATCTGAGCTCCCTCTTATAACAGTGTACATGTTTACCTGTCTAGATTAGCATAAGTCTAACCATGCTCATCCTTTATGATCCTGTTGGGTCTGCTAGTGTCACTTGCCTATAGAATGGCTATGTCAAGTAAATCTCCTATAGGTTTACCTCTTCATTCTGAACTCTATCTCTATCTAGCCTAGCCAGATAGTCTATGTTGTCACTAGCATCATAGGAATTGTTAGCAAGGTGCAAAGCATAAAGTAGAGCCGATCGGAAGTTGGTGCATACATTATGCAGAGGTTGGAGTTGACAGGAGACACATCCCTATATGTAATAGATATAGTATATATAGATATATGATATGGAGAATATAACATAAGAGGATAGAAGTATGATATGAGATAGATTCCGATGTAAAGAATGACATAGAAGTCATGTATGTAGATGGATGAGGTAGAGACTTAGACCTGTCAAAGGATGGATGGATGGATGGATGACATTTGATTGATATATAAATATATGGAGGTCTGTCGGTACCAAGTATTTCTGTGTTGTCTTGTTATTATGATGTGTATGTGATACTCCATTTCTATTATTCTTTATGTTTTGCTATCAATCTCTAGCTACTTGATTGGGGTATAAAATGACTACAAAGACTTGACTGAGGACCGGATCTTCAGACTAGTATTCCTCTTCATTTCTTGCCAACATTTGGTTCTATTGTCGGGACCCTAGAAGAAGGTAGTTAAATATTGAAAGGGCAAAACATTCAAGGGAGTAGCGCAGAGTTCCGGAGAAAAGAGAAGGTGAGGTTGGCAGAGAAAATTTTCAAATTATGGAAGAAGTCAAGTCTCCTTAAATTTCTACCTTTGTGAGAGGGGCAAGCACTTAAGGGGATGGTGAGTGGAAAGAGGTAGGGTTCGCAAGGACCTTTCAAATGATGTGACTCTTCAAACAAGGATTACATGGGATATAAGAGGACTAATGGAACACCAAATCCAGAAAACCCATGGTGAAAGGGGAGAAGCGGAGGAAAAGAAAGATAAATGAAGAAATCAGAACTGGGATGGAGATAGGCAGAGAAGAGAGATTGAAGCATAAAGGAGATAAGAGGAGGAGAAGATGCGGTAAACATTGAGAGGAATTTTGAGGGTTTTGGAAGGTTATTTCAATCATCATTGGATGTCGACAGTATGTCATTCACAAAGAGAAGAGGATCCCCTAATTTGAAGAGACACAACCCCTAGACCATGAGTCACCCCAAGTGCCATATAAAGTCAAGAGAATTTTAGTGGAGAAGGAAAATATTCAAGCAAACAAGGAAGCAGAGAGAATAGAAGAGATCTGGAGTAATTTCACAAAAGTTTTAGGTGAATAGTACTTTGATATCTGACTACAGAAAGACAAGGGAAGAGAAGGAAAGTGAGCTAATAGAAGACAACCTAACTGGAGGAGCAGACCAGAGGAAACCTACCATAGAGTACCAGAGACTTTGAGAAGACCAATCATGGATATTCCTATCAAGTTACCAATCTTTGAGAAGGACACTACTGAAGCAACAAAGCACATTTTCTTTTTGGAGTCTATGTGGAACCAGAAGGGAGTAACAAGAGATGAAATTAGGTTGTTTGACTTCATAGGCACCTTGCGGAATGAAGCATTGAAGTGGTATAGGAAGACATATCCAAACAGTGACAAGGAATGGGATGAAATCAAGAAGCTATTTTTGGAGAATTTTAGAGTTCCAGATGTTCTGACAGAGGAGGCAAGTAAGATGAGAGATTTGAGACAATTAGATAAAGAATCAATAAAGGACTTTGACAAAAGATTCAAGGAGACATCTAGGAAGTTGGAGGAACCACTGACTGAGAAGCAAAAGATAGAATGGTTTATTTCTGGAATAAGCCCTGAAATAAGGTTAGCCCTAGATGGAAGAATATATGAAATTGTTATGTCGAAAAATGTCTCCCTAGACTTTTTCCCTCCTAAGTTTAGCTCTGGGTCCCTTGTTTTGCATCTTGCATGTTCATTTTGACTCCGGGAGGAAAATAGCCTGAAACCCATGTCAAATGGGGCTTGAGGGACATTGTGGCACTTAGTCCTGACCTAAAAATGGGACCTGGGACATGGGGGCTCGCGCCCTTATCCTACCCTATTTTAGGCATGTCCCAAATTTGAATGCCGGTTATGTGACCGTTAGTTAGGTCCCATGCCGACATCTTAAGTTTGAATTACGAAATTCTTAGTAGGAATGTGTGTTGTTGCATATATAAGCATGTTTAGTGTTTCATTTGTAAACTAGAAGATGATTATGAACTTTGGTGAACTTATGATTTTAGAGCATTCAAGATATTCATTGTTGCAGAGCATAGTACTGTTTTTGTGTTTGTGACTGCAGATTTAGCTTCATCTTCTCATGTGTTGAAGGATCTTCATCTATGTGAGAGATACACCTCTGAGGTGATATCTATTTATGTTTGAATCATTTATCAATTTATTTTTGCCTCTATCCTGCAGAAATACACACTCTTTATCTAACAACGGTGTTTGGAAGACTTGAATGTCCTTCTGGGGCTTGACTGAGGAAATCTTCTAAAAACCACAACACCCAACCACACTCTTTGTGATTGTAGGTTGTAGGTATTAGATTTTGTAGAGTGGAGTTGTAGAGGAAGGTTACAGAAGATAAGGATTCTGGATCTAGTGGAAAGAAGCAGCCTAGAGCACTTTTGGGACTAGGGCGCCTGGGGCAATGTCCTCCAAGGTTGCAGACATAAGAATCTCCATGACAGTGATGATCTACATCTGAAGAAGCTCTAACATGTCGAAAATTAGCCTACCTTGGACTAGGGCACCTAGGGCAGTGTCCTCCACATCTCCCGTGACAGAAACAGACGGAACAACGATTATTAGTGCCGAAAGAAGCCACATATTCCATGAAGAAAACTATACCTTGGACTTGGGTGCATAGGGCATTGTCCCTAAATATTCTACATCATGAACTTCAAAAAATGGTCAGTAATTAATCTCTATCTACTCTCTTAGTCTGCAAGCATTTGTCACGATTTATCAATTTACTTCCGATTTTGCATGATTAGGGTTTTGAGCATCAAATTAATACATTAATTGACAATTTCTGAATTTCCACATCGTTCCAAGTGACACACGAACCTATAGGTGAATCCTCTTGCAAGAGTTGTGATTCAACTTGGTTGGAAGTCCTTGAATGTTTGTAGTGAAAGGAGGATTTAACTCATTTATCATTTTCCCCCCTTTTCTATAAAACATTTTGGTGAACCTGTGTTTATTTGAATTTTTCACCTTGATGAGTGTTGTACTCTAGATTTGCATTCATTCAACCTATTGCATTTGAAAATTTACAAAAAAATTGAAAAATTTGGCATTTTAGGCTTGTGTTTTGAAATAATTTGCATTAATTTAATTTAATTTCATTTAATTTATGATATTTTCATTAGATCTGATTTAAATTACAGAATTTCATCATTAAATTAATCATTTACATTGCATTTTCACACTCCAATTGTTAGAAATTGCTTAAAATTGTGCATTTTTCATAAAAACGTAGTTTTTGCATTAGCTAGGGTTTGTAGTCAAAATCTTGTTTCAGATTTTACTACTCTTTTAAACACTCATTTAGGGCTGATTTCTAATTGTAGTGTTTCATCATAGTGTCTTTTTTACAAAAATTCATGTCCAGGGTTTGAAAACCTTGCATTTTCACTAGATTTTGCCTTATCATCTACTTAGAATTGCATCATAGGTGTGTTGTGAAGGATATTGCTGCATTATTGGATTGATATTGAGCTTATTATTTTCTAACCCTCTTCAATTTATTCATAACACCTCTTCTTTTAGTGATTTGCGTTGAAAAGGGTGAAAAATCAAGCATTTTAGATCTTAAAAATATCTTGTTCTTTGGGATTGTTTTATTAGTTTGTGCATTGAGTATTGTATACTTTTGCATGAGTCGTATAACCCGCTAACCTAATAGAAATATCCCTTTGAGAAGAAGTATTAGACTAATGGGATCTAGTGCTTCAGAAAGCAATAGCATTCCTACTTCTGAAAATCTATTGAACACATTCTTTAAAAAAGGAGAGACACAAATTTTGCAAGATGTCATACCTCCTACAACTACAATGGAAGATCAAGTATTTCATGATGTTGAGGAGACTATTGAGGTGATAACACATGTACCTAATGAGCAAATAAACAAATTTGATAAAGAACTAGCCGATTTTCAAGCATTTATAGAAAATGAAAGGATGGCGAAAGAAGCTATACCTTTGATTCATAACATAAGAGAGATGATAAAAGGAGGACAAGATGGTGTTAATGTAATTCAAGGTTTAGCGCATATAGCACATAATAATGTTATGTCAGTGATTGAATGTGTGAATGAACTATTAATAACATGTCGTCACCGACTCATACGCAAGTATCAGCACCTATACCGACCACTGGAATGTCTACATTTACATCAACAATTTTAACTACTAATGCAAATGCTTTTAGTAATGCTACCATTGGAATTAGAGTATCTAATGGCACTAATTCACAAAATTACAAAGTTGTGGGATTCAACTATCAAAACTTAGCACCTAAGGTGACCTCTTTTATGAATAATTACTCTCAACCACCTCTCCATCCCACTTATTCTCAACCACCTTTTACATACAACTATTTGCAACCACCTTCCACTTACAATTACTCTCAACCACCTTTTGTTTCCACTCACAACCAATCTCCTCAAAATGTCATGCACACGGCTTCTAATTCTCAAACCGCATCTCCTAATGATGCCCTCTTAAACCAACTCTTGCAAGGCATGACCTCTTTACAACAAAAGGTGACAAGCTTGACAAATTCTTCACAACATAATATACCAACTTATCATACCCGTAATCCTCTATCTTATGTAATCTTGAGAACTCCTATGCCTGAGAAGTTTAAAACTCCTCGCTTTGAAAAATATAGTGGAAAAGGTGATCCTAATACTCATGTGGTAGCATTCGTGGCTATGTGTAGTGATTTCTACTTTGAAGAGGACTTGTTAGCAAAACTTTTCCCACAATCTCTTAAAGATACTGCTCTAGAATGGTTTTTCTCTTTGCCTCCAAATTCAATACACTCTTTTTCGTAGCGAGTTGATCAAGTCTTACAACATTTTCAAGCAAACATTGGACCTCAAGTCTCTTTGATTGATTTAGTTCATTACAAGCAAGGTCCGAAAGAGAAGTTAACCGAATTTATTAGTCAGTATCAAGCTCTTTATGCACAAATTCAATATCAGATGAAGGATGAGGATGTTCAAAAGGTGTTTATTACAAATCTACAACCTAACATCTGTGATAAGATTCTCTTGATGAAGTATAACTCTTTTCAACATTTATGCACTGCCCTTCATGATTACCAACTTTCCTCTAGTCAATATGAAAACCAAAACTCATCGGCTCAAGTTGGTCAATCCATGGGTGGACCTTCACAAAACAACTTTAAGAGGAATAATAAGAGTTTCATCAAGTTTAATGGACATAATTCAAATAACAACTTTTCACAAGTGTCTGATATCACTAATCCGAAGAGGACACTATTTCAGAAAAGACAATTCACTCTGATATCTGACTCCTTACATTCTATCATGAATCAATCTGTGAGTAATAATCTCTTGAAGCTTCCTCTGATTAAACCATTGGATCTTAGTAGAATGCAAGGACCTTATTTCGATGCTAATGCTTTTTTCCATTTTCATCGACAACAAGGACATGATACTGAACAATGTATGCATCTCAAACATGAAATACAAGACCTTATTGACATGAATGTTATACAAGTATCCGGTGTGAATGATAATGGAAATAAGTCAGTTGGTCCTCTAAATCAGAATTTACAGATTTTTACTAATCCCTTTATTAAGCATATTGATAACAACATGATGGAACAAAATACAATAGAAGTAGAAGATGACTATCTGAACTATGATGAGATAATCACTACAATAGAGGTAGATAAGGAAAATATTGAAGTATTACCTCGTCCACAAAGAAATGGTCTTTATGCCGAGGTTCCTCCTCTGGTATCCCTTCAAGGATCAGGAGATAATCAAAATGCATTGGAAAGACAAACAGAACAATCGAAGCAAGAGATTATGACAAAAGAACAAATTGATATGATGCAAGATATTCCTCCCTATGATAGACGAATTCAAAAAAATAAGAAATCAAAGGATCAAAAAAGAATAAGATGGTTATCATTAGTAGGAAATAACAACGGTTCTCCCCCTCATAAGCAACAAAAGATTTCAAATTTACAAGGATTTAGAAAACAAACACTGCATGAACCTTTTGACAACAAAGAACACTCTAATATGAACTACTCAAGCTTCACACAAAACTTGATGGAGCATCTTTCTAAGATGCTCACCAAAGTCACAAATTCTAGCATGGACATATCAATAAGTAAGTATTTCTAACCCTTTACCTCTTGTGTTGTGTTTCCCCCGTGATGTGTTATGTGTTGTTTAGGCCTCCTTAGATGACCCTTGATACTCTTGTAAGGTCAAGGATACTGAGAGACCGCCTCTGTTGTGATCCTTCTTTTATTTGTATCATCATTCTTTTATCTTGCTTCTCCTCTATTTTCATTATTGTGTGTTGTGTCCTAGGGGCATAGCGTTGCGGTTGGTGACCTGGGGGCACCTTCCTACATGATGACCCTAGGGCACTTGTTTCTCCTCTCTCAATTTATTGTTTACCTTCTTCTAGTGGTTCTATCTAGCTGGTGGATGACGTAAAAAAATAAGACTGATACGGACCACGTGTCCCTTCAGTGAGTAAGCAAAAATGGACCTAGTTCATACATGAAGATGGGGTTGATATATATTATTCGACGCTTGGCTAGTAGAATCACTTCGTGTGATATTTTGATGATGTTTAATATTTGCTAACAAACCATAATAATGTTGATGCTTTGTGCACTTCGTTTATCTTGAGTCTCACCTTGGTTACACTCGGTTCTAAGATCTCTACGGTATAGCCCCATGGTTATACTTGGTTTCCGAATCCGTAGTATAACCTCATATTTTAATGTGATGGTGTTTATGCATTGCTTTTGATCATGTGATGTGGTTATTATCCTAGAGAAAGATTTCTAACCTCTCTTCTTGCAAGAAATTGTGTGTTTGTGGGAACATTCGGTGATCATAAAATACATGTCACCTTTGGGGGCATGGGCTTTGCAAAAGCTCTTGTTCCCTTGTGTGTTTTCTTCCTACCTTAACGTGCTTGATATCAGTACATGATATCAACCACCTTAAAGTGGGGGCATATATAATGTAAGTTGTCTGATGATTTTGATATTGATAAATTGTGTTTGCATACATTGATCTATTGTGTATACCTCCTTTTCACTATAAGGCATCTCCGTGACGTGGGTGGGGTTGTATACTTTTGAGCACATGCTTCCTTTTCACTGTAATGTGTCTCCGTGATGCGAGTGGGGTTGCATTTTGAAAGCCCTCTGCGGAGGCGGGGATGGTGTATCTCTTGAGCTAGTGCACATCCTTTTTATTCTAAAAGTCCTCCGAGTAGGCGGGGTTGGTGTATCCTCCCTTAAGCGTGTATTTGGTAGTTGTTGTGGCATAATCCCAACTGTCAGGTGTTCCTATAATGTGCCTGAGATGGTGGTGAACCTAGCAATAGGCTCCCTCCATCGCTTGTTTGTCATGTTTAGATGTATAGCATGTCTTTGGCATACTATACGACGCTCATGTTTTCCGTGTGTCTTCCACGTGTTTGTTCCCAAGTATAGTCCAAAGAGCGTGGCAAAATGCCCCTCCTATGCTTTGGGATTTGTATGGCGTGTTTGTTGCCAAGTATAGTCCAAAGAGCGTGGTGAAATACCCCTCTTATGCTTTGGGATTTGTATGGTGTGTTTTTTCTCAAGTGTAGTCCAAATAGTGTGGCAAAATGCCCTTCCTGCACTTTGAGATTTGTATTGTGTGTTTGTTGCCCCATATGTAGTCCAAAGAGTGTGGCGAAATCCCCTCCTACATTTTGGGTGGTGTGTTGCATTTTTACTTTCCATGTATCTGCATTTGCATTCATATATATATATATATGAAAATGAAAAAGAAATAATCACTGCATTCATTGTATTCATTATGTTTTGCGTGCCTTAAATACTATTTTCTCCATGTTTTGTGTGACTTTAACTATCTTCTCTGTGTTTTGTGTGTCTGTTACTGTCTTCATTATGATTGGCATGTCTGTAATGTGTTTTCTCTAATGTCTACCTGAGATTGGGGGCTAGAAATAGCTCCTCGATCTTCGTGCATGCATTAGCTTCAAGTGTCCGGCGTGTTTGTTATGTTTTGACCTTACTTTAATGCATGTATGGGTCTTGTGTTCATACATACATTAAAGTGGGAGCTAAATGTTATGTCAAAAAATGTCTCAACAGACTTTTTCCCTCCTAAGTTTAGCTCCCAGGTCCCTTGTTTTCCATCAAGTGCATGTTCATTTTGAATCCTGGAGGAAAATGGCCTGAAACCCATGTCAAATGGGGCTTGAGGGACATTGTGGAACTTAGTGCTAACCTAAAAAAGGGGACCTAGGACATGGGCACTTGCACCCTTGTCATGCCTTATTTTAGGCAGGTCCCAAATTTGAATGTCGGTTATGTGACCGTTAGTTAGGTCCCATGCCGACATCTTAAGTTTGAATTACGAAATTCTTAGTAGGAATGTGTGTTGTTGCATATATAAGCATGTTTAGTGTTTCATTTTAAACTAGAATATGATTATGAACTTTGGCGAACTTATGATTTTAGAGCATTCAAGATATTCATTGTTGCAGAGCAGAGTATTATTTTTTTGTTTATGATTGTAGATTTAGCTTCATCTTCTCATGTGTTGAAGAATCTTCATCTATGTGAGAGCTACACCTCTAAGGTGATATCTATTTGTATTTGAATCATTTATCAATTTGTTTTTGCCTCTATCTTGCATGGATACACACTCTTTATCCAACAACGATGTTTGGAAGATTTGAATGTCCTTCTAGGGCTTGACTGAGGCAAGCTCCTAAACACCACAACCCCCAACCACACTCCTTGTGATTGTAGGTTACAAGTATCAGATTTCACGGAGTGGAGTTGCAGAGGAAGGTTGTAGAACATAAGGATTCTAGATCCGGTGGAAAGAAGCAGTCTGGAGCACTTTCGGGACTAGGGCACCTAGGGAAATGTCCTCTGAGGTTGTAGACACAGGAATCTCCGTGATAGTGATGATCTACATCTGAAGAAGCTCTGACATCCTGAAGATCAGTCTGCCTTGGACTAGGGCACTAGGGCAGTGTCCTCCGCATCTCCCGTGACAGAAACAGACGTAACAACTATTATCAGTGCCGGAAGGAGCCCCATATTCCTTGAAGAAAACTGTACCTTGGACTTGGGTGCCTAGGGCATTGTCCTCAAATATTCTGCATCACAAATTTCAAAAAATAGTCAGTAATTAATCATTGTCTACTATCTTAGCCTGCAAGCATTTGTCATGATTTATCAATTTGCTTCCGATTTTGCATGATTAGGGTTTTGAGCATGTTTGATCATTAAATTAATACATTTATTGACAATTTTTGAATTTCCACATCATTCCAAGTGACACACCAACTTGTAGGTGAATCCTCTTGCAAGAGTTGTGATTCAACTCGGTTGGAAGTCCTTGAATGTTTGTAGTGAAAGGAGGATTTAACTCATTTATCATTTTCCCCCTTTTTCTATAAAATAGAAACATATGCAGAAGCAGTGACACTAGTCTACCAAATAGAGTCTCAATCTTGGCGCAGACAAGATAAGATGAAACAAAACCTAGAATTGGAGAAGCTGAAATTGGAATTGGAGCAGTTGATGCTAAGGCAAGAGATCTTGGCCAAGCAAGTGGAGAATACACATAAGCAAAGACCTAATATTTGGTGCTCATACTGTACAAGAGGTCACTTGAGAAATGAATTCCCTAGGATGAAAGGTGAAAGGCAAGTTGCCACAATAAAAGAAAACATCAAAGCAACAACAAGAAGAGTAAACTCAGTATATTGTGGATTATGCAAACAATGGGATGACCATGGAACACCAGATTGTCCTTCACAAAACTTCGGAGGAAAAGAGAATTTCCTGATGAAGAAGATGAAACATGGTACACAAACTCAACAAAGAGCAACAAGATGTCATATGTAGAAAGAAGCTCACGTGATCAAGGATATAAACAACCAAACTAGAGAAATCAGAGGAATGTCAATGCAATACAAAATTTAAACTCTAGTAGTCCATCCTATGGGAATAGCTATAATAATAATGACAGAGAGCAATTTGGAGGTTACAGAGGAGGTAGAGGTTGTGGAAGAATTCAAAGAAGGAGGAAGGATGCAACATGTTTCAATTGCGGTAATGATGCAGGAGCATCTCAGGTGAACAGGTAATCTTGCATCACCCCAAAAACATTTCATTTCTGTTTTGGTTTGGTTTTAGTTTTGGTCGTCATGGCAATGACATTCAATGAGAAAAATGTCTCAAACTTGCTAGCATAGAAGGCGTGGATCTGACAGGCTTGTGTCGACAAGACAAAGTGTCAAATTTCCTCGACAGTCCATTAAGCTCTATGCGGTTTGGTGTTAACTCTTTCATCGGCCTGACAGTTTTGTTTCGGTGGGATGAAGTTAGCACTCTCTTTGATATCTTGATTGCTAAGGTTTTTGCTGTTACATTGGTAGTAAGGTGAAGTGGCATCGAAAAGACAACCTTATGTCGACGGGAGTCTTTTAGCGTCCCCTCGATACTCCAATGAGACTATATCAGGGTGATTTTGTGATATCACCAAGACATTGAGTCTTGTCCCCTCGATGATCTGATAGCTCTTCTCAAAGTTTGGCGTTTAGTTCTTTGTTGGGCTGATAGTCTCATTTCAGCGGGATAGTTTTGGCAGTCTTCTCAACAGCCTGATACAAAGCATTAGACATCCATCGGTGTGACCTAGCATCTTCAGTGGGACTCTGTCTTGAGTCTCCTCGATGGTTCGATGGAGCTGTGAACTCTGTGTGAAGGACTCCTATTGGAAGGACTAAAGGATGTTGAAGGGACCTTGGTTTAAGTCTCTTTGATGAGCTGATGGACTATTGTGTGTACCACATGCCTACCCATGTGTTCGTGGTAGGACCCAGGCAGTTCCTTGCAAGGAAGTGGTAGTTGGTGTAAGCAGAAATCACATGGCAGTGGGGACCACGTTGCCATTGTTTATCTTTGTAATGAAGAATTATCTATTACAATTTTCCTATTTCAATAAAATGAAACAGAAATTTGGTGTTTGCAATCTCTGATTTGCATTGAGTTTTTTTTTGTGTGTGTTATTATGAGAGGGGAGGACCCTCTTGCACCAGGTAAGTTAGGACACTTTGCTAATGAATGTTGGACTGAAAGGAAAACACGGTGTTCATTTTGTAGCAGTATAGAGCGTGATTTATTTTCTTGTGAGAGAGCACAACAGTATTTCCAGAATGCACAACCACAATCTAAGAGTGATGAGCTACAAAACCTAAAAGGAGCTAGGATCATAAGAAGGGAACCTAAGTGCCAAGGAGCAAGAACTTGTCAGAAGAATAGCAGGGAGGAAACAAACATATCTTCAACTAAATCTACAGAAGAAGAAGAGTACTACCAAAGAAGCAAGCCAAAACATACTGGAAAAGATAGAAGAAGGAAGGAGAAATCTACAGCACTCACAAGACAAGGAACAAATACTAGAAAGCATTATATCATTGAGATAGAAGAAGAAGATAATGAGGAGGAAGAAGAATTTGTCCCCTCTAGGACATAACATGAGGAAGTTGTGAATGAAGCCAAACAAAAAATAAGAAAAGGAGAAGCAATACAAGCAGTTTTTCATTGAAGGAGAAGTAGAAGCTATCAATCAATTAGCCCAATTGACACAAAAACATGGACTTATTGAGAAAATGAAGCAATTTTCTAAATACTAGAATAAAGAGCAAGGTCAGAAGAGTCAACTCCAGAAGATGAGGAGAACAGATAGAGAATGGAAGACAAAACCACTTATGGTGGATGTTCATATCAATCACAAAAAAGTACAGAATGTCATGATAGATTTGGGAGAAGATGTCAACATGATAACAAAGAAGCTGTGGGAGTAGTTAGGAAGACCTAAGCTAACAAAGATAACTTAAAATATAATTTTGGCAGATGGATCTAACATGCAGACAATGGGAACATAGAATCAAGTGGAAGTTAACCTAATGGGGGTCAAACAAGTCTTAGACTTCATTTTTGTAACCATGAAGGATCAAGGTGAAGATTTCAATACACTTTTAAAGTTGAGATGGTTTGTGGATGCAAACGGTATCATAGACTCTCTAAAAGAAGAGCTATCATTTTCTAATAATAACAAGACTGTCAACATTCCTTTTGGATCATCAATGGAGGAAGAATAGATAGAAGAAGTCAATCAAACTGAAGATGGTGATAAAGATGCAAGGAATCTCTACACAATTTCAAGGTTGGATGTAGAGGAGACAACAAAAGAGCTTAATTATGAGGGAGAAGTGGAGATAGAGGATGGTCACTACAGCACAAATAGTGAGGAGGTTCTAGAAGCTTGGCTGAGAGAAGAACCAAAACTAAAAACAAGGAAAATGTTTGGCTATAGAAGTATATTCATGATCAGGATTGGCGAAGAAGACATACGACAATCCTCCTCATTTCATCATAACTCACCGAAGACCATATGCGACACATCTACAGTGGATAAGGAAGACACAGACCAAAGATCTCACCGGGTAAGTCACATTCTGAAAGGAATTTCACATATCAAGTTGCCTAGGTTTTCGGGAGTACAAAATCTACATGCATATCTCGCAAAAATGGAGGTAGTGTTTTCTAATGAAGACATAAGATTACAAGCTACACAACACACATTGGTATGCAATGCTACAAATTGGTGGAACACAAACAAGAATGCAACCAATCGGTGGCCAGCATTCCAAATATTCATCAAGACAAGATATTTGCCAGAGGAAGGAGAATATGACATAATACCCAAATACTTAGGTCAGATTTCATCGCAAGAACATTTGTCCATGTGTACAATGGTATGGAGAGAAAGAAATGAATATAATGAGGTACTGTATACCCATTTATTTACTGGACATTATCACCAATTGCACAGACGTGGTATATAAATTAGGAACGAAGGAAAGAAACTAGATATTGAGAAGAGATGCAAAAGGACTTCATTCACACTTTCTCATTCTTTGATCTAGACAAGAACATACACACAACACTCTTTAGAATCTAGAAGATCATCTTTCAACAAGATGCGAAAGAAAAAGAAGAAGCAAAACTGGAACAGAGCTCACCACCAGCAAAAATAAAAGGCATATGGAAAGTCATAGAACGAATGGATAAAGAATCATATCCGGAAAAACACAAATGCTACAAAACATCACAACAAGAAGATGAAGAGAATAAAGACCCAGAAATAAAGATAGAATAAGGTGAAAGAGAGCTGGCAGAATCAAAAGATATCAAGGAAAATTACTATAACAAGCCCATCCAGCTAAGGGAAGAAAACATTGCCAAAGAAGGAGACCCTAAGCTAGCCAAAATAGGAGATTATTGGGATGAGAAGGAAGTGACACAAGTAGTAGAAAGTTTGTCTGAGTATGAGGACCTGTTTCCTAGAAGTTCATAGAATTAAAGAGGAAGTTGGAACAATGAAAATTCAACTAAAAGAAGGTTGTAAACCAATCAAAAAAGGCCATACATGATGAATCCAAACATGAAGAAAAAAGTTAAAGTAGAACTTGACAAGATGCTAGAAGTAGGGATCAAAAAACTAGTGGAGGAAGTAGAGTGGATCAGTCTAATGGTAGTATAGAATAAGAAAACAAGAGAAATCAGAATTTACGGAGACTATAGAGAATTGAATAAGGCTTGTATTCGTGATCCTTTCCATACACCATTCACAGAGGAAATCTTAGAGTCAGTTGTCGGCAGGAAAATATACTCCTTCACTGATGGATTCTCTGGATATCACTAGGTAAAAATTAGAGAGGAGGATCAACCGAAGCCAACATTTGCATCCAAACTAGGATCATTCATGTATACTGCTATGCCATTTGGATTGAAAAATGCACCTGCAGTATTCAGTAGAATCATGGTCAATGCATTCAAGGAGTTTATACATGATTTTCTGGAAGTCTATTTGGATGATTGGATTGTATTTGGACTGGTAAAAGATCACACACAGACATTGAGGTTGATGTTGAATAAGTGTAGAAGCTTGTAAATTTCCCTGAACTTGAAGAAATGTAATTTTGTGGTACCATTTGGAACACTACTGGGTCATATAATATGCAAAGAAGGCTTGATGGTTGGTCCCCTAAAAGTTGCCATTATTTAAAACTTGCTACCACCAAAAATCACATTTGATGTAAAAACATTCCTAGGGTATATCGGTTACCACCAGAAGTTCATCAAGAGTTATGCAGCCATCTCAGCACCTATAGAAGAACTACTAAAGAAAAAATAGGGCAAAAGTATTACCTGGAATGAGTAGAACCAAAAGGCATTTGACACCTTGAAATAGAAGATAGCAGAAGCACCAATAATCATATTTCTAGACTGGGACAACACATTTCATGTTCATGTTGATGCATCAGGGACTGCAATTGGAGCAGTACTGACTCAGCCTATAGGTTCTAAGGATCATCCTATAGCATTTGCAAGCAGGAAGTTATCAAAAGCAGAGAAGAACTATACCACAACTAAAAGGGAAGCCCTAGCAATGGTGTATGCATTACAGAAGTTTAGACATTACCTCTTGTCAACACCTTTTGTATTCTACACTGATCATGAACCATTAAAATATCTACTCAACAAACCAATAATTCAAGGAAGAATTTGTTGATGGCTACTATTGTTTCAGGAGTTTGAATTCTTAATCATGGTGAAACTAGGGAAGCACAATTAGGGACCAGATTACTTGTCTAGAATTGAGACAGGGGAAGATTCAGAGGTACATGAAGAAGAACTACCTAGCGCAAACCTGTTCAGAGTAACTGCTGTAGTGGAGGAACTGACAGACATAGCATACTTATTGGCTATAGGTGAACCTCTAGTAGAGATGTCAACACAAGAAAGACAATCTAATCTGGAAGTCTTTTCCATATACATTGATTGAAGGAGAACTGCATGTCAGAGGGAAGGATGA
Organism: Cunninghamia lanceolata; assembly: GCA_027924645.1. NCBI lineage: Eukaryota > Viridiplantae > Streptophyta > Pinopsida > Cupressales > Cupressaceae > Cunninghamia > Cunninghamia lanceolata. Next base: position 9,559,084 of record BSBN01000815.1, on the reverse strand, counting down.
TATCATCAGAAGGGTAGTATATGAACATGAAAGAGAATAAATTCTAAGAGAAGCACATGAAGGGATAGCAGGAGGAGATAATGTCAAAGATATGACAACAAGAAAAATCAAAGTAGTTGGGTTATGGTGGCCTACACTTTTCAAAGATGCAAAGAGATATGTGAAAAATTGTGATGTATGTCAAAGAATAGGGAAACCTACCACAAGAGATGAAATGCCATTGAGACTAGTTCCAACATAATTACCTTTTCAGAAATGGGCTATTGACTTCATTGGACCTATAGACCCACCGACAAAGCAGTCAAAAGCTAGATTCATTACTACCAGAGTGGAATACCTGACTAAGTGGGTTGAAGCACAACCAACTAGAGACTACACAACAAAAACTACAGCCAAATTCATCTATGAGAACATAATTACTAGGTTTGGCCATCCCTTGAGTATAACCAATGATCAAGGTAAACATTTTGTAAATAAGATGATTTCAAAACTACTAGACAACTTCATGATAACACATAACAAGAGTTCACCATATCATCCACAAGCAATGAGCAAGTGAAGCTTTGAATAAGATCATTGGGGTAGCATTAACAAAAATGTGCAATGGTAACAAGAGAGACTGGGATCTAAAAGTACCTATGGTACTCTAGGCATACAGAATAACTTACAAAAGAACCACTAAGTTCACTCTCTATGAACTGATGTATGGAATAGATGCTACAATAATGGTACACTTTATATTGCCAAACTTCTGCACAACTCGGACTCTCAAGTTGAATGAAGAAGACTATCTCACACAAAGGATTGAAGAGTTGGAGAAAATAGATGAGGACAAGTTAATGGTAGCATATAATATGAACCTCGAAAGGAAAAGACAAAAGGCCTGACATGAAAGAAATATGAGGAACAAGACATTTAAGGAAGGTGACTTAGTGCTTCTATATGACAACAAATTTAAGAAGCAAGGAAAATTGAAGACAAGGTGGCTAGGACCGTTCTATATTGAAGCAATTGCAGATTCCAAAGCAGTTAGACTGAAGAACATTGAAGGCCAATTATCAGCCGAATATGTCAACGATGCCAGACTCAAGAAATATTTTCAACCAGAGCAGGGCATGTCTTGAGGACAAGACATAATTTTGAGTGGGGATGATGTTAGTAGGGTGCAGAGGATAAAATAGAGTTGACCGGAAGTTGGTGCATACATTATGCTGAGGCTAGAGCCAACATGAGACACATCCCTATATGTAATAGATATAGTATATATAGATATAGGATATGGAGAATATAACATAGGAGGATAGAAGTATGATATGAGATAGATTTTGATGTAAAGAATGACATAGAAGTCATGTATGTAGATGGATGAGGTAGAGACTTAAACCTGCCAAAGGATGGATGAATGTATGACATTTGATATATATATATATGGATTATGGAGATCTACCAGTGCCATGTATTTTTGTGTTGTCTTGTTATTATGATGTGTATGTGATACTTTGTTTCTATTATTCTTTATGTTTTTCTATCAATCTCTAGCTACTTTACCGGGCTATAAAATGACTACAAAGACTTAACTGAGGATCAGATCTCCAAACTGGTATCCCTCTTCATTTCTTGCCAATACGAATCCACCCCTCCAAAGGTACCAATAGGTGGAAAAACTTGGAGTTGACTACTCTCTACATTGAAATTTTGGAAGGAAAACTCAAAGTCCCTTAATGCTTCATCTCTTAGCTTCTCCATCTTGTGTTGCTTGCAATACAAGTTCTGAAAATCTATAAATTCATTGTTGAATTTTTCATTTACCTTCCTCAAATCTTGCAGCCAAAACTCTGCAAATTTGATGTATACCCTGTAGATAACCTCTAATCCTTCAACTATTATCTTCATGAATCTTTCTATGGGTAGCTCCATAGTCATGACCACATGTTCATAGATATTAGAGATCATGAGTCTAATGCTAGACCCAGTAAGAGTCCTCCTCTTGCCTTGGAAATGATCCTCATTTTGTTTTCCATAGCAACCATAAAATCTTAGTAGATAAACAGAACCAAAATATGTTAGACTTAACACTCATGCAACTAATGTACCCACAAAGAATCTCTTTCCAATTTAGTCTATTCAAGGAAGACCAATTTTTAATATTCCCCATAAACATTGACCAAACCTTGATCGTAAAAGGATATTCAAAGAAAACATGATCACAAGGTTCCACAATTTTACACATAGAACAAACAGTATTATCAAAACCAATGGAAAGCTTTTTTAGCATCAAGAGCCATCTAAAACTACATTTTTTAGGTTCAATAAATTTGGACAGAATAGATTGAAGGATAAAGACAATACTCTATGGTCTAGCTTTAGTCCCCAAACCCTCTTAATATGCTCAAACACCTCATGGGAGTTGGTAACCAACTTATATAGTTTCTTGGATTCCACATACAGAAGCTTAGTGACATCTTCCTAGACCAACTTTCCCAACCAATCTATTTCATTCAAATTTTCTGCTTGACTCAGATTGATTAAGATAGTTCTACATAAGATGGAATAAGTCCTTTTTTGAGACTTGGTGATGCCAAACTCTAGTTTGATCTTATCCCATCTTTTTATGCCTTCTTCATCCAACAAAACATTAATGGTGGATAAGCCTTTCCTATTCCATCTCATTGTTGAGCAACCTTGTAACAAAGCCAATGGTTTATTCTTATGCCTTAAACTCCACCATAGAGACCTATATCCCCTATACCACTTTTTCCCAATATTGATAGCCTCCTTATTTTCAATAAAGTTTTTGACAACTTCCCAAGCTTTCCAAATGCTAGCAAAAACAACAGACCCAAAGGGTTTAGATTGAAATTCCCAAACAAAACATCATGCATATGCAAGTTTTTCCACAATGGTGCCTTCTTGGGATGAATTTTTTTAATATTATTCCTGATAAGAGACTTCAGCCTTCCAAGGTTCATCACCTTCTAAAGATCTGATGATCCACTTTGTAGCTAAAGTTACACCTTGAATCTTCAAATCTTTCAAACTTAGACCCCCCTTTTCTTTGCTCATGCAACACCATTCCCAATTAATTGCATGCTTTTTCTTCTTCCCTTTACCATCTGACCATAAATATGCCCTTATCAATTTTTGAATACTTTCAATTTGATAGTTTGAGAATAACCACATAGAAGCATAATAAATGGAGTAAGCAAAAAGAATTTTTTGACAAACATGTGCTCTCCCTACCAAGGAGAGGAACTGATTGTTCCAATTACTTAGTTTCCTCTCAATTTTTGAGAACATCCAATTCCACATTTTTTTGAGAGATGGATCAATTGTAAAGGGGATACCAAGGAACCTAACTTTTTTGTGTGGTCCTCCGCACTGCCATTTATTCAACTCAAACCAATCAGGTGGGTTTTCAATCCAGCTAAGCAAGATTGATTTATTAAATGAAATCTGAGCCCTAGATGCCTTACAAAAAATGCTAGGTCTATCTTCCATGTTCTTTAAATTACTTTTATCTAGCACCAGAAACAAAGTCATGTCATCAACAAACTGCATGTTTAATAACATGCTTTCATTTGGTAATTTAATGCCCAACATTCTACCTGGTATCAATTATGTTCTCAATAAGTGAAAAAGGGCTTCTGATGCAATCACAAAGAGGGCGGGTGCTAATGGGCAACCTTGTCTTATAGATCTCTCCATATCAAATGGTTCTGATAAGGAACCATTTATGTCAATTTGGGCAGAGGCATCCTTAAACAACATATTAACCATATTACAGAAATCTTGAAATCCAAAAGCTTTTAAAACAAATGACCATTCAACTTCATCATAAACCTTTTCAAAGTCTAGCAAAAGTATTCCTATATTTTGCCCAGTAGCTTTATCCCAATGCATAGCTTCCCAACTTGTTACCAAATTTTCAAGAATGTATCTTCCTTTGATGAACCCTGTTTGAATATAATTGATGATATTAGGTAGGATGTCTGTTAGTCTCCTTTCTAACACTTTTGCAATAATCTTATAAGAGACATTTAATAGAGTAATAGGCCTCTAGTTCCTAATATTGGTCTTGTCCCCATCTTTGGGCAACAACTTGATGATGCCTCTATTGATACTTTTCCCCAAAGTTCCTTTTTTACAAGCTTCTTGATACACTTCATAAAGATCATCTACCACCCACGAAATGTTGACTTTGTAAAATTCCACCACTAAGTCATCATACCCAGGGGACTTTCCCTCCTCCATTAACAAAATTGCATCTCTGATTTCTTGTCTGGATATCTTCTGCTCTAATTTTTTCCATTTCGCCATCAACCCTCCTAAGACATATTTTAGAACACAACTCTTGGGCCTTCTTACAGTCTTCACTGCTATCTTCAACTTTGAACAAATTTTTATAAAAGTCTCTAAATATTCTTTTTATTTCTTCAACATCATGAAATAAAATCCCATTCTCATTGATAGGACCTATTTTTTCATTACTAAATTTAGCTCTAAGCAAGTAAAAAAAGTACTTAGTGACCTTGTCCCCATCCTTCAGCCAGTTGATCCTTTCCCTCACCTTTGCCCCCTGAGCTCTAAATGTCTACAATCTCCTCAATTTATTCTTAACCTCCCCAATGTCCCTTATCACTTCTCCATCAGCTAGATTTTTTTGCAAAAGATCTTCAGTTTCAAGATATTCTAATTGAAGTAGTCTCTCATCTTTCCTCCTGTCAATAGTATATTTCTTTCCACATACTTGAAAAAGCCTTTTACTATCACTTACAAGGTCATTCTAGTATTGGGTAGCATCCTTCCTATATGACATAGATTTCAAAATAACTTAGGTTACAAATCCCACCAAGATAGTCTCTGTCTAACAATAACTCTGTATTTAATTTGAAAAGGTTGTCTTTTCTAAAATTAGCCCCAGTCTCTTGATGATCAATTATGATGAGAGAAGATATGGGATGGTGATCAGATAAGGTGTTCGGAATGATCATTAGCACCTTCAAATTTTTGAAAATGAAAGAAATTCTTATTCACATAGATTCTATCAAGTCTACAGTATATCCTTTTATTTTCTTTCTAAGAATTACACCAAGAGTACCAAATACTTTGACTATTGTTCTTCTTTCCCTCAAGAGGATCAAATAGACTTAGCATTTTCTTCATTCTTTTCCAAAAGTATTGCTCATTACCTTTCCACTTTATTGGGTTACCACCTATTTTGTCTTCTCTATGCTCTACCATGTTGAAGTCTCCTGCAACTATCCAGGGGATTTTTGGAAGCTTTTCCACCATCCAAGTCCAAATCTTAGTTTTGTCTCTATATTAATTACGTGCATAGATAGAACAAATCCCAAATTTCTTACCATCCTTCTCCAAAACAACCCATAAACATCTGTTACATGGAGAACACCCATTTTGAATGATAAACTATCGTCATTTTTTATTAATTAATATAGCATTGCCTCCTTTACCTTTCTTATGTTTGGAAGTGAAACACATTGCTTCACTCCAAATAAATCTGAGGGTATTTTCCATTTGAAATCCTACTACTTTGATTTCTTGTAACAACAAACAATCCATCTTTTTATTCTTATTGCAAAAGTCCCTGACAATATATTTCCTATCTGGGGATTTAAGACCCCTTATGTTCTAGCTAAAGCAATTCATGATCTACTATTAGGCTATCAACAAGGAGATTCCCTCTTAACTAGTACTATTTATTGCACAGTCTGTCAAAGCACTTTGGTAGTTTATCACCTTTCCCCTTTTTTTCATGTTTTAAAGTGCTTTCATTTATGTTTGATTGTTTTCTTTTTCTATTGTCTTCTCCTACTTTCATGTAGAAATCTTCCACCTTCATGGAGGAATCTTCCTCAATATTGGCAGAGGTGTTAATGTTTGGGGTTTCCAATTCTAACCCCTCAAGGCCTGCAATTTTAAAACAAATAGGGGATCCAAGACTATTTATTACTTTCCCCATCTAACTAGCCAAGATGTTCTCTTTTATTTTTATTAATGCTAGTTCTTGAGCATTCCTTTTTTTATCTCCATTTTTAAAATACCTTGGTGCTTCTTGTGAGACAAAGTTCCTAGAGTGTTTTTCCTAACAAAAATCTCAAGACCACTCTTAGCCTTAGTCACATTAGTTTTATTGGATTCATTATCTATTTTTTTAACAATTTCTAGAGGCATCACTCTGGGTTCCTTGAGAGGAACATCTTTGAAATAGGGGTTCTCAAAAACCACTGTTCCTTCCCCCGACAAGTCCACTTTAGAAAGGCTATCCTTATTTCTCTCCTCCCTGCATTGATCTTCAAGGAGAGGACCAATACAGTCAGTAGAGACACTCAAAACATGTTTAGGAGCAAGCTCAGAAGGGCTACTAGAATCTCCAAAGATTAAGGGTTTCCCTTCTAGGTTCAATTTATCAAAGCTATTTCTGATCACATTCAAGGCTAAATCAACATCCCCTATATTGGTCATATAACCAGATACTACCTCTGGTCTTGTTTGAGGTGAAGAGTTCCTGATTATTTGGGGAGACTCTATCAAACTCTAACTTCTAGAATCAGAAGCTATAGATTTCTCCATAGAATCACTCTTCTTACTTCCACTGTTGGGGAAACTAGATTCAAACCTTTTACCATTATCATTTTTTTGAAGACTAGGGCAATCCCTTTTTTGGTGACCCTCAACCTTGCATTGGAAACAGGAATTAAGGCCCTCCAATCCTACAATTTCACAAACAATATTCTTTTCTTGCACCCTAATTTCCAAGATCTCCAAGATATCAATTCTAGTATTTAGAGACATCAGCACCCTAGCATCCATATGGGGCAGGATAACTCTTACTTCATCAATCTTCATTACATTCCCAATAGGTTTTAACAATTGGGGTAGAAAAGTCCAAAGTTGATCTGGTACTTTTTTAACTATCAACCACCTGGGTATCGAGCAAAATAAAATTTCTTTGTGTGAGGCATCTAGCTTCTAGGAGAAGGCTGTGAATAAAGTTTGCCCAACATTCCAAAATATTTTATCCAAAACTCTTTTTTGCATAGAATGGTTCCTCAAAAAATGACAAAAATTCCATTGTGGAACATTCTATAGAACGAAATATGAATCCCTAATTTTTCCCCACACCGAATTCAACCAGTTATCCAAGAATTTTCTAGAAGGTAGATTTTCTAAATTAAAAAGCAAAGAAAATAGCAACATGTTTTAGTCTATTTTCCTCTGCTCTTATAACATTTTCCATATCCAGATTAGGGCACAAAACAAATTTCTTGGGTAAGAGGGGGATCTTACCTTCTTCCTTTGCTCTATAACCTTCTCCTCCTCTACCGGTGACATCACTTCTGGTTCCAACGACCCTGAGCACTCCCCTAATCTCGAAAATAGCATTTTTGGCTAGAGTTTCAACATCCTGCAAATTTAGGGCTTCTCTAAAAGTTCTTTTTTTTTTCGTGTCATCTACTAAGCCTCTAGGATTGTTATCATTTTCCTCCATTACTCCTCACAACTGATGAGTAAATGCCTCAGCTGGTATGGTACCACACCGGTAGGTGTTTGACCATAGATAGGTTTTCCTACCGTAGGCTAGCCCCCCCTCCAAAACACATAGGTGGGAAACCAGATTTGAAATTCTAAAATTCTAAAATGCACTACAAACAATGATGACAACAAAGAGGGTAACACATTCAACAAGGAACATAAAAAAAAATGAAAAACTAAAACACATTGATGACCACCCTTTTTTTAGATTTTGACATATATCTCTCATATCATATGATGCATACATCCTTGTTATACAAGTGCAATTTCATGCCATGGATGTGAGTGTCTTCTCTATAGAGGTCATGTTCCACCATTTTTGATCTTTTCAATCCTTCATTGATTTGATTAGTGCCTATCCTATGCTATTAGAGATGCTTAGCTCATTTGTTAACACATTCCATGATGATCCTATGCCTTGTAACAATTATGAGCATATACTAAGCAAGGATTTATAATGTGATTCACTTGTGCATGACATTAGCGTACTTGGTGATGATACATCTATTACATATCATGATAGTATTATTTCTATAGATTCATGCACTTTATATGAATTATCTTCTCCTATACATAATGATGTCATACACAATGATAATATTCTTCTACAACTCAAGTTGAGTCCATGGATACTTGTCCTTTGCATCAACTTCCTTCACACAATGATATCTTATACCTTGATGAATCTTTATTTGACTCTCATGTCAATTGTATTGATTCTTTATTGCCTTATCTTACATTGTGTGATGACATTATAAGACTTAATGAGGGACTTTTACATGATGATTATGTTGGATCTAGTGATTCATCCTTGTCATAGTTGAGTTTTGAGTGACTATAAAAGTAATGTCAAGTTTTTTTACTACATTTATATTCTAGTATATTAAATTTGTACACGTGCATTGTATTGTTGTGTAATTATGTGTTGGCAGGTTAGGGTTTTTCCCTCCAAGAAGTTACTTCATACATTCTAATTTATAATGTATATTTTTTAAATAAATTTTTAGTATTATAATTATAACCTAGAAATTTACTATTATTAGATTTCATTAATTTTCCTGAAGTACAAATTTTGTTAGTGGATTTCATTAATATTTGGTATTGTCTTTGGGATCTTATGATGTAATACTAAGAATGAATTAACTTCAAGAACATAAATCCCAAGTGGTCTATGTGAATAAAAAAGTCTTTTGTGTGGATGACAAAGGGTGGAGGACCTCCTTGCAAGGGCTTCTCCATCAAGGAAAGCCAAAGATAATAACTGCTAAACAAATGGTGAAAGTTGTAAGGAAGGGCTACCAATTGTTTGTAGTGAAAGTTGTAGATTTAAGGCTACAAGAAATGTCCACCACTCTTGATCAACAATTTTTTCAAGGCTACAAGGATGTGTTTCCTAAAGATTTTCTTGGGATGTTTTCAAAATAGGAATTTGACTTTTCTATAGAGATAATTCCTAGGACAACACCTATTTCAAAGGCACCTTATAGGATGAATGCCATTGACCTACAAGAATTAAAAGTTTAGCTAAATGAATTGATTGAGAAGTGTCTAATAAGACCTAGTGTGTCTCCTTGGGGTACACTATTACTCTTCATGAAAAAGAAATATGACATGCACCCAGAGTGTGTATTAATTACAAAATGATCAACAAAGTCACAATTAAGAACAAGTATTTGCTGCCCCAAATAGAAGACTTATTACATCAACTTAGAGGTACAGTATTTTTTCTCAAAAATTGACTTGAGATCGAGGTATCATCAACTATGCATCAAAGATGAGGATATTCGTAAATCATCTTTAGGACAAGGTATGGTCATTATGAATTTACTATGTTTCCATTTAGGTTAACAAATGCACTAGTTGCATTCATGCATTAGATGAATAATGTCTTTTAAAACATGCTTGATAAGTTTGTCCTAGTGTTCATTGATGATATACTTGTCTACTCTAAAAGTTATCAAGAGCATGAGAAGCATTTAAGGATGGTTTTGTAGTGTTTAAGAGAATAGAAGTTTTATGGAAAGCCATCCAAATGTACCTTTTTCCAAACTAAAATTTAGTATATGGGTCACATGATTAATAAGGATGGGGTGATTGTTGACCCTTCAAAGAACATGGCTATAATGGAATGTCCAACTCCTAACAATATGATTGAAGTAAGGAGTTTCATGGGACTTGGTGGTTATTACTAGAAGTTCATAGAAAACTACTCATGTATTGTGAATCTAATCAAATTACTACAAAGAAAAGGAAAGAAATTTGAGTGGTCTACAACTTGTTAGACTACATTTTAGAAATTAAAAAGGTTGCTAACTTTTGTACGAATATTACTCATTCTGGATCCAAATGGTCTATTTGTTGTTTGGATGGATGCTTCTTTAGATGGATTGGCTAGAGTGTTAGTTTAGGAAGTTCATGTAATTGCATTTGAATCTAGGTAATTAAAGGGGCATGAAAAGAATTATGCCACTCATGGTCTTGAGCTTGTTGTTGTAAGTGCATGCTTTAAAATCTTGGAGACGTTACCTAATTGGTAAACCATTTGAGTTAAAAATTGATCATAAAATCTTGAAGTATACCTTCAAGTAGCAAAATTTGAATCTCTGTGAATAAAGATGGTTTGAGTTTCTAAGTGGCTATGATTTTAAAATATCTTACGTGAAAAGAAAATAAAATCATATCACTAATGCCCTCAACAGATGAAAATACTTGGTTGCCTTGTAAAATATGAAATTTGATATGAAGCAAAAAACATTACTTGAGAATTTAAATAATCTTATTTATTAGGAATTTTATGCTAAAAGGGTAGAAAATGACCAAAAAATGGATATTATTTTGATCCAAATGAGTTCTAAAGGCAAAATGGGAGAATTTTTGTAATCTTGCCTAGAAATTTGAGGAAATTATTGTTGGAAGACGTACATACAACACCTTATTTTTCCCACCCTAGTGTTAGTAAGATGCTACATGAACTTAAACAACACTACTTTTGGCCTAGAATGAAGGCTATGGTAGTGGAATTTGTGGCACTTGGAATTGTAAAATCTAAAAAGAGACCTAGTCAATCATACACTAACTAAGTCAATATTTAGGTCAAACATTAGAACACAAGCCACCAACGACTTCAAGCTAGGTTGTTGTCCCTTGGGAAGAGCCTTGTTGGGTTGGTGAGAGCTATGTTCCTTTGTTGTAATCAAAGAGATTGAGGCAATTAGGCTAGATCTAGGGTTTCAATGATGAAATAGACCAAAATAGGAGTTACTGACCTAACAGGATCGAAAACCCAGAAAACTCCAAAGCAAAGGAGAGTAGATCAGGACTATCAAAATTCACTATAGGAAACAAGGTCAAATCTGGGGGGACTATGGTGCCCAAGCACTAGTGCCCTAGGGTTTCATCTTATCTAAAGTTTGAGACACTTCCGACACCTATGCTTGAACGTCCTTCTATCAATTGTTTTTGTCTTGAATTTCATCTTCAATCTGCACACATAAAAGGAGGGAAATGTCAGTGTTGTTTAGGGGCTTGCCTAAGTCAAACCTTGTGAATGGTGTTCCCACCTCCACAACAACAGTAATAAGAGTGATAGAGAGTGTGTGCTCATGATGAGCAAAGGAAAAACATGCAATAAAGATTGTTGTAATAAAATAAAATGGAATAGACTTACCATGAGCATGAAACCATAGGTGAAATAATATCGCAACATGGATCATCCACAAGGTGTTGAAGGAGGAAGAAGCTTCCTTGAAGACCTACAAGGGTTAATGCATACAAAAATAATATACAAAAATAGAGAGCTTGTAGATAGATAAAGAGATAGAACCCTTGTTAGATAGAATTATCATAGAGTCATTAGGAGGGTTACGTGTGTTCAAGACTTGTTTATATATGAATCCCAATTACTTTTTGAGGGCCCAAAATGAATTGAGGCTGACATGATGCATCACCCAAGGCAAATAAGGCCGACATACCTTAATTCAAACCTTTTTAGGACCTAACTAGTAGGACACTAGCGCTTGGGTGCTAGGGTCCTAGCCAATTAGCTCCCAAAAGGGTAGGTTACCTAGGGACTTAGCCAAGATCCTTAATCAAGACCCAAAATTGATACATCATTCAAGAGGGTGCTAAAATTTGTGTGAAATTATTTGTGGTAACAATTTACAACACTACATTTAGCCCCCACTTTAGTGGGAGTAGGAACTTACGCTCCTGCTCATGCTAAAGTACGGAGAAACCAAAAACCCCTTATAGAACAACACTATGTTTGAGAGATGCGCTAGCCCCCAAGATTAAGATTCTGAGTCATAAAACACATGGCATAAATCATACACATATACATACACTTGAGAACATTAGATAAGACAAAGCATACATGAAGCATACATAGCGAATACATGAAGCATACACGTAATATGTGAAGTAGACATAGAGAATACATGAAGCATACATGTAATAAGTAAAGAAGACATAGAATACACACGAAACATATGTGGAATACATGCAAAGCATGCATGAAGCATACATGGAGAATTACATGGGAGACAAAATCATACAATAATTAAGCCAATAACCATATGATCCAATGCATCATGAATTTACAAGCAAGAAAAGAAAAATCTTGAGTAAATAAGGTAAATGAGACCTCACTCTAAAAGGTTGTCTCTATTACCATGTGTCATCCCCAAGATGTAACAAAATAGAGGATTTCTAAAAAGGAGATAGAGGAATGTGAAGATTCAATCGATTACTTGAAGGAGAGAAGCTATACAGATAGATAAGGGAGCAATCAATGTGAAAGAAAGAGAGAACATGACACAGATACTAGCTTGCTTTGTCGCTAGGGGTCATGAACAATGCTCTCATAGATCATGGTCTAGTAAGGAACACCTAATTACTAGGTGACCATGAGTGTAACAATGATAGGTCACATCAAGCACGCAGGCTAGTAAGTTGTGCTATGCTAGGTGGCTCATGAACAAGCAACAAATGGAAACGTCACAGACTAGTAAGGACCACCGAATTACTAGGTGAGTTCCATATCAAGTGAAGACATCACATGTTAGTGAGGACCACTGAAGCACTAGGTGTGCTCCACATCAACCATATCAGAGATTACAATCTAGGCAAAATGTGTTATTTTCTAGGTAACTCTAGTAAGGTGCTCCAGAGATGATCAACAAGTGTTTTGATAGTAAGACTAGCCACGTGGTGCATGAACAAAATAAAATGCATAGCATAATGTATGCCCCCACCTTAAAGTGATTTCTAACTCCATCAGGGAGCATATGCCTTTAAGGTAGAAAGAGTGATTTATATGTAAAACAGGCACGAGAGCTTCCTGGAAGTACATGCCAAATGATATGTTTCCAATAGCTACATTGCGAAACAATGGTGAATGTACGGATGCACATGTGAATAGAGAACCAAGAATGAATCGCTCCACCCCCAGAATGTGGGTAAGGAGAACTATGAAAAAGAATATTGGAGTCTACTGCAATGTGATGATAGAGGTGGCTTGATGCCATAACAAAGAAGATTCTATCATAATGAGGTAGAGAAAAGAATGTTTTGTTATCCAAATGAACTTGGCAAGGGTGATCTTCACCATCACTTGTTATTTGAAGAAAAAGTGGTGCCATGACACATGTGTCATGGAGTTGTTGAACTTTTTCACACAAGGCTCGACATTCATTAGTGGAATGGCCAAGCACTTGATGAAATGCACAAAAAGGGAGCTTTGATTGACTGCTTTGTGGAATCTTTTTGCATGTTAGAGGAGGAAGAGTGATCAAGCGGTCCTTGAGTAGACTAAAAAATATATACTATTGTTGAGATAGAAGAGAAGAAGTAGGTGGAGTAGGAAGCAAGCCTTTCTGTTGGGGATAAAGTTAGATTTTTGAAAAGATGGCAGCGGGAATGTAGGAGAAGGTTGGAAACCTAAACCTACTTTAGAAAAGTGTGGTGTTGGTTTCATAGGATACTTAACTCCTTGTTCTATGCATCCTAAACCATTTCCATTATATCCGTGTTTAGAAATAATTTTGAATCCATGCCCATAATGTGTCTCCAAATCAACAAGAAGAGGGGAAGCCACATTACAAGCCTTGTTGAAATGAGGATTGTGATCATATGTTGAAGAAGTAGAAGGATCATTCTTTTTATCATGGTGAGGAGGGTCAACTTTAGATTTAGCGTACCCAAGGGGGTTGAAATCTAAAGAGCCCCAGTCATCACCAAGACATGCATTGGAAGAAAAAGCCACATCGTCATGAATAGAAGGAGAAGAAGTAGATTCAAATTGTTTAGAAGAAATAGGTTGTGTAGAATAAACCAAAGCTACCTTTGGGATCTCAAGTTTAGATCGAGGGATTTTGTACTCTCCAATAAAGGAGGGTGTAAAATCTAGTGAACCCCAATTGTCACTGCAAAATACGCTCAAAGGATCAACACTATCATAATTATCACTGTTGTTAGCAGTGGAGGATAGTGGGTTGACTTTTGTGGAAGAAGGAATCAAATTATTAAGAGATTTTGAAAAAGGAAGTTGATGCCTTTCTTCCACTTGCAAGCAACTTTTTAGTTTTGGATCAACATGAACCATATAGAGCTTGTTGTTATGAACAAACTTCATTGTATAGTGAAGAGTAGCCGGGACTACTCCCATGGCATGAATCCATAGTCGACCAAGAAGAAGATTGTATGAAAGAGGATTAGGAATGACATGGATAAGTGTAGGCAAAGTCACAGGTCTAACCTCAACAGGTAGTGTGATTGTACATAGTGATTATCTACCAACATTATCAAAGCCATGAATATTAAGTTTATCTGGTTTGATGAGAGACGTATCTACATTGATTTTATGTAACAAGTTTATGCCACAAATATTAAGACTTGATCCATTATCAATCATAGTACGCTTTATTCCATTTCTATTAATGATGACAAATATCATGAAAGGATCGTATTAGTTTGGAACTTCTATGGGACGTAATTCATGTTGTGGAAATGTGATATCTACACTCGCCGCATGCATACAATCAAACAGGGCTGCTACATCATTTGGTCTAATAGAAGGTGGAATGAATACCTTTTGTAGAGCCTTCTGGATCATTTCATGGTATGTAGGCGAGGTTTGTATTAAATCCTAGAGTGAGATCTTAGCCAGAGTAGTGTGGAGCTACTTGACAAGATCATATTCTCTAGTAGTATGTTGAGAAAGATGAGTAGGTGGGGGAATAAAAGGTTGAGAAGGTGGAAGAGAAGTGGGCACGCTTAGTGCTTGCTTACTTTGCTTGTTATTGCAAGTGTTATATGTCTGAGCAAACGCATGATAATGAGGTTGTTGCGACACATTTTAAACATATTGCTTATTTTGATTAAGTTTCTTTGCAAAGTTGAAAATGTAACCAGGAGGTCGAGACGGATTTGGAACATGTTGAACTATAATCACAAGTTTAGGTTGTGGTTGTAGAACCTCATAATGAAGGTGCACAACAATTTTGGTTTCACGGGTTCCTTTTGGGAACTGGAAATATAAATTTTATTGACTTGATTTTGACATAAATCCTTAGTGATGTCCAAGGAACTTGAACATGCAACCAAATAAGGGAGGAAAGAGGTCCCCACATCCTTAGTTATGTCCAAGGGGCTTGAACATGCAACCAAAGGAGGAAGATCAATAGCATGAGACATGGAATCATCATGGACTACAAAAGTTTTGGTAGAAGTAGAAATAATATGCTCAACGTCTACTAATGCTTCATCTCTTGAAGGGAGAGTATTGAAATGAAGAGATGACCTAGAGTTATGTTAATGATTTCATCCTCTTACACCAAAATATCTTCACAAGTAGGCAAAACATTGGGAGAGGGATCCAAAGAATACAATGACTTAGGCATAGCTAAGTTTTTATTATATGCATCAATTTTGAAAACCTTTCTAGTAAAGTTGGAAAGTGATGAAATAAAAGAAGAGGACATGTTTGCATTTAGAGAGTTTTGTTAATGTTTTTTCTTTCAAATCTTAAAGAAAAGATAGATGTATGAATGTTCTTGCTTTCTAATTAAACATAAATGACAAGTATGATATACTACACCAATTTGTAATCAAATTTAGCAAATAATCAACATAGCAAAAATTTGAAATAAGATTGTAATCATGACCACTAAGTTCAAGACTAGCGGGGTTTACCAAAAAGATGGGGTTTGTGGTAACCGCAACAATGAAGGAGTATAAATGCAAGATGTCCAAATAGAAATGTTTAATCAATTCAATACTAATCAGATCTGATACAAAAAATAGAAAGTTGTAAAATATGTAAGATGTGTTAGGTTCACCAAAATGTAGGCTCTAAAAAGAGACTTAGTCAATCATACACTAAGTCAATCTTTAGGTCAAACATTGGAACACAAGCCACCAACGACTTCAAGCTAGGTTGTTGTCCCTTGGGAAGAGCCTTGTTGGGTTGGTGAGAACTCTGTTCCTTTGTTGTAATCAAAGAGATTGAGACAATTAGGCTAGATCTAGAGGGTTTTGGTGATGAAATAAACAAAAATAAGAGTTACTAACCGGACGGGGTTGAAAACCCTGAAAACTGGAGTAGAGGAGAGAAAAACATAACTATCAAAATTCACTATAGGAAACAGGGGAAGATTTGGGGGGACTATGGTGCCCAAGCACTAGTGTCCTAGGAGCCTGTCTGAAGTTTGAGACACTTCTGGCACCTATGCTTTCATCCTTCTGTCAATCGTTTTTGTCTGAAATTTCATCTTCAATCTACACACATAAAAGGAGGGAATTTTTGGTGTTGTTTGTTAGAAATGAAGGTGCAAACCATACAACAGAAATCTGATTCAAACCTTATTTATGTCCTCTAAACAATGTAGAATCAATGGAGATTGCAATAGAAATAAAACCCACTACACAGAAATGACATGCATTAAGAACTGAACACATAACACAGTATGTAACGTGGACAAAACCCTTTCGGGTAAAAAAATCCACCAAGAAAAGAGGCTCCAATTTGTATTATCTTCAAATATGAGATTACAATACATGCACTTCCTCTTCTTCTTCAGTCTTCAATCCAGTGGTGCCTGTTACTCTCAACTCTGCTAAAAATGTAGTACAAATATCCTTATAAAATGGGGTTGCCTTCTAGGGCAAGAAAACTAACATAATATCGACCATTAGATATGTGACCTAATGACGAACAGTTGAGATTTACAATGATAAAATATAAATAAAATATGGTCTCAGACCCCTCGTAGGGGGGAAACCCCCCTGCGACCACCTGTCGCGGATGAATTAGCGTTAAGTACCAGATATAAACATGTGGCTAAAACAAGATCATTGTTAGTGAAACCTTTCATCCCTTATGGGTGATTTACAAAAAAAATAGGAATAATAAATTACATAGGATTTACAAGGTTGGTGGCACGTTAATCCTAACATTCTCCCACTTGACATCATACGTTGTAAATACCCATAGAAAAATAATAAAATAATTAGGCACTAGAAACAAGGCCCATGGCCTCTCTACACCAAACAAATTTCTCTATGCTCACAGGCTTGGTCAAAGCATCTGCAACATTCTCTTGGTCATCTACCTTCTTCATCTCAATATGTCCATTTGCAACCATTTCTCAAACAAAGTGATACTATACATCAACATGCTTAGTCTGAGCATGATACATAGGATTCTTGGCTAAAAAAATAGCACTCAAGTTATCACAACCAATTTGAATGATCCTATAATCAAAACTAATACTTGTACACAATCTCCTTAACCAAACTACCTCCTTAGAGACATGGGTAGCAGCCACATACTCTGCTTCAGTGGTGGACAAAGCAACCATGGACTACCTTTTGCTCAACCAACTCACTGCTCCACCAAACAAAGTAAACACATAGCCACTGGTGGACCTTCGACTATCCAAATCACCTACCCAATCTGCATCAACAAATTCCTGTATATCCAAAGTTTTGTCAACACTGTTAGTACCAGAATGAACCAAATAGTAATTAGGAGTACTTGCTAGATATCTAAACACCCTCTTTGCATAATTCTAATGTTGTCTAGCAGGGTTAGACATAAATCTGCTCAAAACTCCCACTACTTGGGTAATATCTAGTCTAGTGCAAACCATTGCATACATCAAACTCCCTACAGAACTAGCATATGGCACATTAGACATATCCTATAAATCATCCTCATTCTTTGGACACATATCTGATGAAAGCTTAGTACCAATGGGTAAAGGAACTCTAACTGGGTTATAGTCCTGCCCACTAAATCTCTGCAAAATGGTATTCACATACTTACTCTGAGACAACCAAAGTTTTATGTTACCTTTGTCCCTCCTAATCTCCATACCCAGAATATACCTAGCTACTCCAATATCCTTCATATCAAATGCACCTGAAAGTTGGGCTTTCAATTCACTAATCATACCCTTAGTACTGCTGAAAAATAACATGTCATCAACATACAATGGAATGATCATAATAGAATCATCAATACAATGAATGTACACACAATGATCCTCCTCACTTCTAACAAAACCCAATTTCAACACAAATGAGTCAAACTTTTGGTACCACATTCTAGGGGATTGTTTCAAACCATAAAGAGAACTCTTCAATATACAAACCCAATGTTATTTCCTTTTTACCTCAAAACTTGTAGGTTGTTGCATGTAAATTTCTTCCTCAAGATCTACATATAAAAATGTCTTAACATTCATTTGCTCAACCTCAAAATCATGTGCTGTAGTAATGGATAGAAGACTGTTAGAGTATAGGACCATTGAGAGGGGGGGTGAATTAGTGGTCTATAAACTTCAAAACTTTTTGCACCTTTTAATCTACTAGATAGACAATGAGAGATACTTTAAAGATTTATCAAACATATATGCATAAGTATGATGATAATCAAAATGATCAAGACCTCAAAGACAAAACATTAGGGCACACACATAAAGATAAATAACATTAACCATAACACATGTTTTTGATGAGTGGAAAACCCTCATAGGGATAAAAAACCACTCGGAAAAATTGCCTCACTAGCTTAACAAAATCCCACTGATTACAAAGCCTCACTAGCTACAAAATATTTAGGAGCACCAACTCCTTATGGAGAACCAACTCCAATAACAAACAAGAGCACCAACTCAAACACCAACAATAGCACCAACTCCAATATCAATAGGAGCACCCACTCCCTGACATAGCCTCACTAGCAATAAGTTTGCAAGAGCACCAACTCTCTGGATACATAAATAAAAAAAAATTAATTCAAGGGGTTACCCTGATTATCTACAACACATAACCTTATATCTCCTCTTGTTTTCAATCAACACAATCTTCTTCATCATACATACAAAATCACTTATCATTTATCAATGTCTCCTGCATAACATGTCAAACTCCTCTGCAATCTACTTCATATTTATCTACAAATTGATCATCACACATCTATAACATACTGATGACATTATACTTACAATTCCTCTTTATGCATTGAATATAACCTTTCAGTTTAGCTCTCTCAAAATCTTTCATGAAGTGCATATCAACATATACACTTGTCTCTCTGCAATGATCATTTGATTCCTTGGTTTGCAATAGATTCTTTAACTTCTGTATGTCCTCATCTACATCACAAATATACTTCTACCTTGAAGAACAACATAGCATTAGTATGAAACCCCTTTTGCCTTATCATAGCATCAAACTCGTTGCTTCTTTTGTCCTTTTGACATCAACTCTCTACATCAAACATCTTGAACAATGCTACAACTATTTTGTTTTTCTGCAACTATACTGCTCTCATATTATTCTGTCTGCATGCTTATGTTCTTTTTTTACTTCTCACACCCATTTTCATTTTAAGACTGATATTAAAATACTTAGACTTGTAGATACTACATTCAGGAATATAGAACAGCAACCGACTACCCTCCAAACATCATACAAAGTTTAAAAACAAAAAGACTGGCCCTTCTAGTTCAGTGACAAAGCAGTTACAAAGCAGTTGAACTACCTTTAAGAATCTACTCGTCAAGTTTAGGAAAAATGAAATTCTGTTATAATTTGAATTTAGTTTGAATCTAGTTCGTTGATCTCCTTTTGCCACCTTCGAGATTGAGGGTTATCTTTTAACTTCGCATTAGTTTAAAAACAAACTTATTGTTACTGGTTCCCCTAGGTGACAAGGTCGGTCACCTCATGACCACAACATACATAAGTTTTGACTTAAGTCCCTTGTCACCCACTGTAGAAGGTCACTGACTAAATAGATGAAGTGCACGACAATTTTAGGCTTAGTGTATACAAAGTGCCTTAAGAACCTTAGAGTTTTTGTTCCCTAAACCCCTCAATACATCAAACCCTAATCACAGAGATGGAATTCTAAAACACAATTTTCCACCTGTAGATTCTTATGAGGACATCTAACTGTATGAATCTTCTAGTAAGTGGGGAAAAACAAGATGAGTGTAGACTTTAAAACAAAGAATAAAAGAAAGGCTTAAAAGATGTAGTAACTACTAACAACCCACATTGCTTGAGTGACAAAAGCATGATGAACCTTGATGCTTGATGAAGACCCGCTCAAACAACTGCCCTGCATAGATAGCTCCTTGTAAGTCATATCACCACCACCTTGTAATCATATCAATAACTGAGATCCATCACTTCCAATTCACTTGACAACTTTGTTCAACTACCTCAAAGCATGATATGAGCATCATGACTATCTGAGAGATGAAGGAGGTCCAACACCATGGCAACTCAACCTTTGAAAGTATCAACATGATATGAACAAGATATAAACAAGGTCATTCATAAACAAGCTCATTCAACATCATCAAACTCTTTGTGCATTGTACCCCTAAACATATTATCAACACCTTGTTTGCATTTTGACATCAATGACAACAATGACAAGAACAATGCTAATGCCAACAAACTCCCCCTTTGGCATTGATGCCAAACTCTCAGTGTACCTCCATTTTTCATCTTCTCCCCCTTTTGACAACAATGACAAAGAAGTGAAAGACTCCCCCTAAACACATGGCATTGTCATGAAACAATGGATATGAAATATATCACAAAGAGATCAAATCAGACTGTCATCTTCAAAATAATTCAGATTAGAGTAGACTGCAAGAGCACTATTTAATAAGATAGTCTGAACCACTGTCAACCTTGTAATACCATTATGTCCATTGTTTGTAGAACAAGAACACTCTGACTTTGCTGACAAGATGAAATCATTATGAATCATTGCACCTTAAAGCAATGTAAAATACCATTGTTATATAGCAAACAAAGTAGACTGTCATCAGTCAGTGTCATTTATGAATCATGAATCAGACAGCATGATGTCCACTGCATGCTAAACAATGAAACTCTGAAATACAGAGTAAAGCAACAAAATCAAAGAATGACTATTGTAATATCCACATGAAAAACAACCCACTAACATCACTGTATAAACTATTAATGCAGAATTGTCAACACTGAAACAAACACCTATCAAATGCTATCAAGAATTTTTGTGAGTGCTCCCCAAGCATAAATATCACTGACCTAAAATTGAACATTATCAAGATACTCCCCCTATGAAGATAAATTGTTCCAAAGCATAAAAGAGATTGTCCAAGCTAATGAATGGTCTCCACTGTTCCTCCTTAAGACATATTCAATGATAGCAATGAGAGAATGTATTATTCCTCCGTGCACTGTGGAACTAGTAACTCCCCCTGCAAAGGATACCTCAAAAAGGATCTCCCCCTCTACACATGGATCTCTTTATACACTTGAAGATTCCTTTTGTGCATAATCCAAACTGTATTTCACAAAAAATTGGCAAGAGCACATATTATCTTCTACTGCAATCAACTCAATCCACCACCAACCTATGAATGCTATGATGCGATCAATCAATTTGACATTGCACGAATGTGCATAGGTACCAAGTGGATAGCCTGAGTTTTACTTGGCAACTTGTTCACTATTCAAATGAGTCAACTTGCATATCATAGTAATGGAAAGAAGCATTAAGCAAGAATTATGACTGTCACCAACATACAACCAACACTTTCATGAGTAAGAGCATTGCTAAAAATCACTAATCACAATCCAAAACACTGTTAGTGGCAAATGTCATTGCTATGTTAACATTGTCACTTCACTTTCCAAAAATAAATGTTCCAAGATAATCCTAGTTCCACTGTTCCAAGGAATAACAATAAAGCTTGGAGAGTACTACTAGGTCAAAGCAATCATTACTTTGTTAAATGATATTTTAGCACAGTCATTTTAAAACCTGTCACAAAAGAATACCATTATTGTCATCAGCATACTGTCGGACAAAGCCTGCAACTGCAAATGGACTATCAAAAACTCACAAAGTTCAAACTGTATTATCTTCCCCTATCTGATAGACACAAGTATCATGAAGCACTGGTCATTTCCACTACTATCACAGTTATAACTAAACTTCAGAGATCAAAGCATTAAAGAGCAGATTAGCAATAGCACTGATTTGCATTCTTTGCATTCTTCCAACACCAAGGTACTATACAACAAATGTATGACAACACCAATTGTTCAACATGGTAGGAACCTTCAGTGTATCCTTATCAAATGTATGCTATATGTCATACCAGATCAAAGTAACCATTGTAATCATCTGAAATACCACTGAAAGCTCCAAAAACTGAGTTGTTAGACCAACAAGATTAGAACTATCACAGGTATCAATATCCATGAAGCAAGATATCACAAGTAAGCTATAATTAGAGGATGAATACATCAAGACCACTACTTTTTCATCAAGAAACATGCTTGTAGCTCAACATAAACATCTATTGTATATGAAGATTCTTAACAATTCTGCAACTCATCAAATCAACAACACCATTCTAGAACAATCCTGCAACTTAACATATTAACATTACTATCAGTTCACATCAAGCAATCTGCACTTCATGCTCATTTATATTGCAATTGTCACTGTTATGAAATATCAATGAGTATAACAAATCAAGGTATTCATATAGTTTCTCAGTCGTTGATATCTTTTCTTCTTGCAAAGATAGCATCCAATATCACATAATTCATTATATTGCAAAACTTTGACTGAGTGCATATAGATGAAGAACTCTATATACTTGCCAATATCCTTCTTAATACCAGTACATGTTATAGCATTGAATGCTCAAACTTTGAGAAGCAGAAGAAATGTTAAGCAATGCTAAAAAGAATAAACTGCACTATTCACTGCCCATTAACTACTGCATGATTATTACTGACCATAGAAATTGATTTAATGTTCACAGTTAACACAAGGAGATAGAACATTTGGTCATGGTTAAGAATCAACAAAAAAACACTCTGTCACTTTCATTCCAAAGTTAAGACTGTCCAAGCAAATCCAAAATGTGCATTGTCCAAGCAGTAAAGTCAGGCAAATAAATATTGTGCCACTTGAAGCAACTTTGCTTTTGATGAACCTTGCAACTCCTTTGACTATACTATGAACTTGATTATGAAGAATATGAGCATGAAAAAGAATTGAGTTCCTGCTATGGTATGAACAAATCAAACCGTCTCGAAGCAACATAAAGAACATCCTGAAGACCTGATTAGGGATCAATGACAAACACATCCTACTTACACATCTCCTTTGATCATCCTTCAAACCTCCTAAAACTCTTTGGGGGAAAGAGATAAAACATTAGATGACTCCCCCTAAATTCATGTTGCATCTTTTAAGCTGTTATAAATGTTTCTTGTGCAGCATGCATACGATTAGGTTCAACCTTCTCTTTTACTTGTTTCCTTCTCCAAACTTTTACAGTGCCTATTTTCTTGAGATGACTAACTGATTTCTTTAAATCACTCCTACAATATTGTGCTTTGTGTCCAAACTCATTACATCTATAGCATATGATCTTGTGACTAGTAGGAGGAACAAAATAACTATTTTTATTGAAGATCCAAAAACATCACTTCTTGCTTGTGTGCTACAAAACCTTGCAGTATGACCTAGATAGTTGCATTTATAACATAGAACGTTGTTTCTTCTATTTGACCATTCATAAGGATTATTATTTCATCCTAAACCATTTCTAGAATGAGTTCTACAGTCTCTAGCTCTATGATCATAAACATGACAAGAATAACAATAACCATTAAACTGAGAGTAGTTGTACCTTATTGGATGGTATTGCCTGACAGGTGGAGGTCTTGAGAGCCTATTTGTTCTTCCTCTTCCAACATCAACAATTTTATCTTTTGCTTTCTTCTTGTCTTCATTAGGAGCAGCAAAGTGATAATTCAAGTCTATCTTCTTTCTAGGAGTGTTTCTTCCTTTAGAACATTTTCCTTCTTCATAACCTAGACCTGTTGATGTAGAGGCACTTTGATAGGAGAAGGATATAACAAATTGACAAGGTTGATACTACACCAAAAAGCCCAAATTTGAGGTTCTTCATACAAAAGTGGGAACAATAGTTAGGGGCTCAAAATTATTCATGGAAAAGGTGTTTAGACATGCATTGGAACTCATCCCATCCATTAGCAAAGGTAGGTCAAACTTCAAACTAGTACTTCCTTCACAAACCCAAGAAATGGCTTATAGCCCTAAAAAAGGAGAACAATCCTAATAACTTTTTATATACATATTCAAATGCAAAACTTGTACAATCAATAGATACACATTTGGACCCCCTATCACATATCCAAGAATGGGTATTGGTTGTTTTGGACGGAATACCCCAACCTATAACTCCTCTCAATGACCTGGAGCCCCAATTAGGCCAAAAATACAAAGAGACCACCCTAAAACTCATGTACATAACTCAACCAATGACTTGAGAATTTATAATACATGCCAAAACCATGGATTTTATGGGTTTTGTACTCCTACAATCTGTCGTTCCAAGAAATGTCTCTATGGTTCCTCCAATAGGCTTAATACATGGTCATATTAAGCCTTTTCTAACAAAACTTGCAACCACCACTCTCCCTCTCCTATAAACACTCAAAAAACTTGAAATACAAATTAATACATCCATCCCACTGGTCTTATGGCCTTGAAAGATAGTGGGATGGTCAATATCCCATCGTTGGAAGCAAAACCCTTGTTTAGGTTTTAGTGAGACTATTTTTGAAAGAAACCTTATACCTCCTCTATAATGCAACTTCAAGATACCAAACTACTTTTAAATGCAAGGTAAATCAATGTACTATCCAATCAAAACATGAGGAGATGAGGACAATTCTGTACCTTCACTATGTATGGCTTGTAGGAGCGATTTCCTCAGGAAACCAGAGTTCCCACAAAGAGTAGTCCAAAATCAAATGCTTGTAGGTTGCTTTATCTTCAATGTCATAGCCCCAAATTGGTTATAAGGGAGATTAACTTCACCATACTTCATTTCCAAACAACCTAGACTTCATGACAGTATTGTACAACAGAATGGTACGGACTGTTTCTTTAGGAAATACAGAAAAACAACAAAAACATCAGAGAATTGGTATTATATTGCTTTGAAACTTCTTTCACCACACTCCATCATCATGTTCAAGGTGATTTTTTAATGTATGCACCTTGACTAACTCCAATAAGGTAGTTTGTTCGATGGGAAGGTTTACAACCACTTCTTCCCCATCGAACTTCCTTGACAGTTTTTAAAACTACAATCACCTACAACTGTTTACCAATTTTGTCTTTACATGTTTAGGACTGTTTAGGATTAACAAGTGTCTTCAAACATTTGGAAACCTTTGACAAGGCTTTGGCATGCCTTCTAACACTTTGATATGCTTACAACCATGAAGACTGCCTCCTACATGCCTTAGGAAGGCTTACAAACATATGACTGCCCCTAGGACTTCATGATTGCCTTTTACATGACAACAATATGTAGATATTTGGACATAGTCCTTATTACAATCAAGTGGATGGTCTCCTAGGACCTTATTAGAATCAACAAGACAAAAATGAACTTCAAAACAAGTCATGAAGTTGAATGCCTCATGGAGGCCACCTTGTGTTAGGTGCTCCTGCACCATACACCCCACCTAGAAAAGAATTTATGCTACATGAGTTGATTCTTTGTCTTGCTCCACCTTTATCCTCTGCTGCCTCATGTCTTCCCCATGATCTCTGGACTGCAACCTGCTTCCATGGAATCAAAAACTCATGCCTAGCATTGTAGGCTCTACTCACACCTTGCCATGAGTGAGTGCTTGCAACCATACCTATACTTTTCTTGCCATTCTTCCTTACTGTCATCTCTGTCTGAACACCTACATTCAAAACCTTGGTTGATGCTTCTTATACTTCTGCTATGGTAGAATATGATTGTCTTTCAACTCTTGTTGGCTCTAGAGGACAAACAATGGTCGCTACTATGATAGCATCTCCTTCTTTCCAACCACCTTGTGGCTGCTTATAGACCTGCTCTTTGACCTTCTTCTGATCCATCTCAGACATCACCATCTGATCTCCATCATTCTAAACTGAAACCACCTTCAAACTTTGATCTTTAGCAACCCCACCCCTTGAGGTATCCTCAACTTTCCTTGTCTCTTCTTCATTGATCTTCACAAACTCTTTCTTACCCACTAAGATGACCTTGGCTACCTTCTTTGCTTCAGCATCCTCCTGTAATGGTGTCAACACAAAAGTCCTCCCATCCTTCTTGATGATGTATGTGTTAGCATATCCATCATATAACGATTGCCTATCAAATTGACATGGCCTACCTAAAAGTAGGTGACAACAATCCATGGGCAAAATGTCACATAAAACCCTATCCTTATATTCTCCAATCTGAAAATCAACATATGCTTGTTCATCTACCAAAAGTGATTGACTATCACTTACCCAAGATGCTTTGTAAGGAGTTTGATGAGGAATCCTTTCTAGGTTCAATTTATCCACCATTTCCCTAAACACCATATTATCTGTTGAACCAGAATCTATTACTACCTTACATACTTTACCTTTGCTTTTACAATTGGTCCTAAAAAGTGCTCTCCTTTGTGTCATCTCCTTGTCCTTGGATACCTTCAAGAGTGTTCTCCTTAGCATCAATGCTTCTCCATCTTGAACTGGGGCTTCACTCCCAATTAGAGAGTTAACACTTTCATCTACCTCCTCTTCTTGCACATATTGAATCCTCTTTTCATTCCTCCTTTCACTACCACCGGATGTAGAACTTTGTTTCATTGGACACTTGTATGTTGTATGACCAATCTCACTACAATGATAACATCTCCCAGTGAAAACATTAGAACCTCTACCTCCACCTCTCGTGCCTCTAAATCCCCCTCTAAAATAAAAAACTTGGCCCTTACCTCTGCTTGTGTCTCCTTGGTCTTTTTGGGTTGGTCTTGTTCCTCTTCCTCTATTTTGTTGCTCACCTTTCCTCTTCAACTTTTCTTCAGACCTTAATGCCACTTGAAAGCATTTTTCCACGGTTTTAGGGGTTAATAAACTGATTTCATCTTGAATATTAAACCTCAAACCATTTAGATACGTTGCCACCTTACCTTTTTCATCCTCCATGTACCCATAACAAAGAGAGAACTTGTGGAACTCCTCGGTGTAAGTGGCCACATCCAAATCTCTTTGCTTGAGATTTTGCATCTTCTTGTAGATCTGCACCTCATAGTCTAATGGAAGGAATTGGGACTTGATCCTCTCCAACATTCTGCTCCATGAAGAGATCATACTCTTCCCATTCTTTACCCTATCACCTTGGGTGTAATTCCACCATGTAAGGGCATCACCTTTGAGTTTAGTTTTTGCAAACTTCACCCTCTTATTTTTAGGAACTTCTTTGTATTCAAAGTAGTTGTTTAGAGCCTCAATCCACTCCATGACTTCATCAACATTCATCTTCCCACTGAACATGGGAATCTCCATTTGAGCCTCTGAAGAATCCTTGCCAATTGCCTTGATAGCTTCAAGGAAATGCTTTTGATTTGCTGGTACCTCTACCTCTTCTTGCTCTTCTTCTTCCTCCTCTTTTTCTTCCTCTTCATCAGACCCTTCATCTATCCTCTTCCCTATCCTCAATGCCTTCAACTCTACTCGGAGTGCTTCCTTGACTCCACTTTTGATCTTCTCTTCCATCTCCTTGAACTTCTTGACCACTTCAGTGGTCATCCCCTTTGGAGGCATATTGCTAGCCTCTCCTTCACTCTCTTCTGCTAACATATACCTGGCCAACAACAAAACCTTTTATGGCTCTGATACCACTATGATGTAGATGCACTTTGGTAGGAGAAGGATAGAACAAATTGACAAGGTTGATACTACACCAAAAAGCCCAAATTTGAGGTTCTTCATACAAAAGTGGGAATAACAGTTAGGGGCTCAACATTCTTCATGGAAAAGGTGTTTAGACATGCATTAGAACTCATCCCATCCATTGGCAAAGGTAGGTCAAACTTCAAACTAGTACTTCCTTCACAAACCCAAGAAATGGCTTGTAGCCCTAAAAAAGGAGAACAATCCTAATAACTTTTGATACAGATCTTCAAATATAGAACTTGGACAATCAATAGATACCCATTTGGATCCCCTATCACATATCCAATAATGGGTATTGGTTGTTTTGGACGGAATACCCCAACCTATAACTCCTCTCAATGACCTAGAGCCCCAATTAGGCCAAAAATACAAAGAGACCACCCTAAAAATCATGCACATAACTCAACCAATGACTTGAGAATTTAGATTACATGACAAAACCATAGATTTTATGGGTTTTGTACTCCTACAATTTGCTGTTCCAAGAAATGTCTCTATGGTTCCTCCAATAGGCTTAATACATGGTCATATTAAGCCTTTTCTAACAAAACTTGCAACCACCAACTCTCCCTCTCCTGCTAACACTCAACACACTTGAAATACAAATTAATATATCCATCCCACTAGTCTTATGGCCTTGAAAGACAGTGGGATGGTCAATATCCCATCATTGGAAGCAAAACCCTTGTTTAGGTTTTAATGAGACTGTTTTTGAAAGAAACCTTATACCTCCCCTATAATGCAACTTCAAGACACCAAACTTCTTTTAAATGCAAGGTAACTCAATGTACTATCCAATCAAAACATAAGGAGATGAGGACAATTATGTACCTTCACTGTGTACGGCCTGTAGGAGCAATTTCCTCAGGAAACTAGAGTTCCCACAAAGAGTAGTCCAAAATCAAATGCTTGTAGGTTGCTTTATCTTCAATGTCATAGCCCCAAACTAGTTCTAAGGGAGATTCACTTCACCATAATTCATTTTCAAATAACCTAGACTTCATGACAGTGCCGTACAATAGAATGGTACAGATTGTTTCTTTAGGAAATACAGAAAACAACAAAAACAACAGAGAATTGGTATTATATTGCTTTGAAACTTCTTTCACCACACTCCATCATCATGTTTAAGGTGATTTTAAACTTTTATGCACCTTGACTAACTCCAAGAAGGTAGTTTGTTCGATGGGAAGGTTTACAACCACTTCTTCCCCATCAAACTTGCTTGACAGTTTTTGAAACTACAATCACCTACAACTGTTTACCAGTTTTGTCTTTACATGTTTAGGACTGTTTAGGCTTAACCAGTGTCTTCAAATATTTGGTAACCTTTGACAAGGCTTTGACATGCCATTTTAACACTTTGATATGCTTACAACCATGAAGACTGCCTCCTACATGCCTTAGGAAGGCTTACAAACATATGACTGCCCCTAGGACTTCATGACTGCCTTTTACATGACAACAATATGTAGATATTTGGACATAGTCCTTATTACAATCAAGTGGATGGTCTTCTAGGACCTTATTAGAATCAACAAGACAAAAATAAACATCAAAACAAGTCATGAAGTTGAATGCCTCATGGAGGCCACCTTGTGTTAGGTGTTCCTGCACCACCTGTAGTGTCCTTGTGATGCTTTTGCTTACTAAATATGTCATTCAAGCAATTAGTACTCTTTTCAAACAACAGATTATTGTGTAACTGAGAAGATGCTTTCTCCAATTCCTTTCTCTAAGAGACTATTTCTGATTCTAGTTTTAGACATTCACTAGTTTTGATTTCTAGATCAGATTTTGTAAAATCAACTACTATTTTGGCTTCTTCAACTTAAGTTTTTAGACAAATAATCAGTTTATCATATTCATCAACTTGACTCTTTAAGTTAACAACCTGATTTATTGCCTCTTCAAACTCTAAAGAAACTTTTGCAAAATCTAAATATACCTTGTCTTTGGAATCTTTTTCTTGTTGAAGTTGATCTTCTAGTCTCTTATTCTCTTTTCTGAGTTGCTTGATTGTATCCAGAGCACACACAAGTTCACCTTCTAAATCAACTTCACAATCATTTTCATCAAACTCCTATCCATCTTCATTCATAAAGAGGTTTCTTTCTGTGTCATCAATCTCAACAGCAAAATCATCTTTTCTTTCATCAAGTTCTTGTTCATCTATACTTACAATGAAGTCTTCCTTTTTATCAGAACTCTCAACTACAAGATCATTCTTTTTATCAAACTTTGTATCAATATTCAAGTATGACTCATGCAACAACTCATTACATGACTTGACTGGGGTTTGTTGTACAACATTTTGCTTGGCATCTTTCTTTTCTCTATTTCTTTTACACTTTCCCATGGTACTCCACTATCAGGACCTACCCAAGCTTGTTAGAGTTCTATAGGGAACCTATGCTCTGATACCACTTGTTGGAGTATATGACCACTAAGAGGGGGGGTGAATTAGTGGTCTATAAACTTTAAAACTTTTTGCACCTTTTAATCTACTGGATAGACAATGAGAGAGAATTTAAAGATTTATCAAACATCTATGCATAAGTATGATGATAATCAGAATGATCAATGTTGGGAATTAAGGTGTCTCAACCTTTGCAAATTCTTAATGTTGTATTTATTTATCCCCTGTTGAGTTGGCATAGTCAGCACCTTATGTATATGCAGCAGGGTAAATTTTGGTGACTTTGGTAGCCGCGGTTTCCCCCTTGAATAATTAATGGGGGTTTGGGGGTAGCGCCCCCAATACAGGGTCAAGGGGCGTAGCCCCTAGCGCGCTCCCTATCGCGGTATAGGGCGGGGTCGAGGGGCAGCGCCCTCGTGGGGGCTCGAGGGCACCGCCCCTGAAACCTCAAACATTTTTTAATTAATGACAAGTGTCGGTGAGTATCTTTGCACGAGAGAAAGGCATCTTTGGGCGATCAAGGGAGGAATATGATATTTTTAGTCAGTGTATGATGGATTCTCTGACAGTTGTAAGGTGTGTAAGAGCATCTGTCGTAACCTATGTTGGGACCAGGCGCCCACTTCGGGATGAGATGTTGGACAAGTGTCCTTAGGTGTGGGTTTTGGGGCATGAGTCCAAGATGGACTCCCATCTCTAGAAGGTTCCATATTTGCCTTGTAAACTCTATATAAACAGGTGCTTGGATGGGAGATAGACAACTTTGGTACAAGTACTGTTATGCTGCCGGAATATCTCCAGATTCGACATTCGAAGACTCCTGAAAGAGCATTGCCTCTGAAACTGTATTGTAATTTTTTATTATTTACTGTAATACATTTGAGCTGTGTTTTAGAGTGTGGGGTTTTCCACTCGTAAGGGTTTTCCCCACGTATATCTTGTCTCTCTCTCTCTTATGTCTTCTTATTGGTTCTTGTGTTTTGTTGTAATATCTCATGTTAATGGTTTAACATTGCTGTAATAGTTAGGATAAAGTTGAATTTGCATAGCCCTCTCCTCATTAGATTAGTGTAGGAAGCGTTTTCCGCACACCTAGCTTCCTTTCAATCAAGACCTCAAAGACAAAACATTAGGGCACACACATAAAGATAAACAACATGAACCATAACACATGTTTTTGATGAGTGGAAAACCCTTATAGGGATAAAAAACCACTCGGGAAAATTGCCTCACTGGTTTAACAAAATCCCACTGATTACAAAGCCTCACTAGCTACAAAATATCTAGGAGCACCAACTTCAATATCAATAGGAGCACCCACTCCTTGACATAGCCTCACTGGCAATAAGTTTGCAAGAGCACCAACTCTCTGGATACAGAAATTAAAAAAAAAATTAATTCAAGGGGTTACCCTGATTCTCTACAGCACATAACCTTATATCTCCTCTTGTTTTCAATCAACACAATATTCTTCATCATACATACAAAATCACTTATCATTTATCAATGTCTCTTGCATAACATGTCAAACTCCTCTGCAATCTACTTCATCTTTATCTGCAAATTGAATCATACACACATCTATAACATACTGATGACATTATACTTACAACTCCTCTTTATGCATTGAATATAACCTTTCAGTTTAGCTCTCTCAAAATATTTCATGAAGTGCATATGAGCATATACACATGTCTCTCTGCAATGATCATTTGATTCCTTGGTCTGTAATAGATTCTTTAACTTTAGTATGTCCTCATCTGCATCACAAATACACTTCTACCTTGAAGAACAACATAGCATTAGTATGAAACCCCTTGTGCCTTATCATAGCATCAAACTCGTTGCTTCTTTTGTCCTTTTGACATCAACTCTCTACATCAAACATCTTGAACAATGCTACAACTATTTTGTTTTTCTGCAACTATACTACTCTCATATTATTCTGTCCGCATGCTTATGTTCTTTTTTTACTTCTTCTCACACCCATTTCCATTTTAAGACTGATATTAAAATACTTAGACTTGTAGATACTACATTCAGGATTATAGAACATCAATCGACTACCCTCCAAACATCATACAGAGTTTAAAAACAAAAAGACTAGCCCTTCTAGTTCGGTGACAAAGCAGTTGAACTGCCTTTAAGAATCCACCCGTCAAGTTTAGGAAAAATAAAATTTGGTTATAATTTTAATTTAGTTTGAATCTGGTTCATTGATCTCCTTTTGCCACCTTCGAGATCGAGGGTTGTCTTTTAACTTCGCATTAGTTTAAAAATAAACTTGTTGTTACTAGTTCCCCTAGGTGACAAGGCCGGTCACCTCACGATGAAAACACACATAAGTTGTGACTTAAGTCACTTGTCACCCACTACAAAAGGTCACTGACTAAATAAATAAAGAGCGCGGTGGTTTTAGGCTTAGTGTATACAAAGTACCTTAAGAACCTTAGGGTTTTTGTTCCCTAAACCCCTCAATACATCAAACCCTAATCACAAAGATGGAAGTCTAAAACACAATTTACCACCTACAGATTCTTATGAGGACATCTAACTATATGAATCTTTTGGTAAGTGGGGAAAAACAAGATGAGTGTAGACTTTAAAATAGAGAATAAAAGAAAGGCTTAAAAGATGTAGTAACTACTAACAACCCACATTGCTTGAGTGACAAAAGCATGATGAACCTTGATGCTTGATGAAGACCTGCTCAAACAACTGCCCTACATAAATAGCTCACTATAGGTCATATCACCACCACCTTGTAATCATATCAATAACTGAGATCCATCATTTCCAATTCACTTGACAACTTTGTTCAACTACCTCAAAGCATGATATGAGCATCATGACTATCTGAGAGATGAAGAAGGTCCAACACCATGACAACTCAACCTTTGAAAGTATCAACATGATATGAACAAGATATAAACAAGGTCATTCATAGAAAGGTCATTCAACATCATCAAACTCTTTGTGCATTGTACCTCTGAACATCTTATCAACACCTTGTTTACATTTTGACAACAATGACAAGAACAATGCTAATGCCAACAAAGAAATCTAATGGAAGATAATTTAACAACAGGAGAGAAAATTTCACCAAAATCAACTCCCTCTCTCTGGGAGTAGCCCTTGACTACCAGTCTAGCCTTGTACTTCTTCAATGAACTGTCTGCTCCAAACTTCTTCTTGAAGACCCACTTGCAACCTATGGTCTTTCTTCCTTTGGGAAAATAAACAAGATCCTAGGTGTTGCAAGAGTCTAAAGCCATCATCTCCTCTTGCATGGCTAACTATCAAGACTCACTATCATATACATAAATAGCTTCCCTGTAGGATCTAGGTTCATTGTCAGTACTCAATAAAGCAAATACATAACAAAAATTTGGTGGGCTATACCTATCAACTGGGTTTCATTGTCTTGTGGATCTTCTCAGAGGTGGAGTAAGAGACTCTTTAGGTTCTTCTGCATGCTCATCTATACCAATTTCTTTTGTTACAACAAATTCTTCCTCATCAAAATTTTCACTCAAGTCTTCTTCTGCTTCTTTACCCCCCAATCCATCATTATGTTCTTCCTGAGCTGCTTCTTCATGCTCTAACTCAAAATGTATTGTCTTCACCTTTTCTTCTTTTTCCTTTGGCTATTCAGGTTATGAAATAACACTAAGTTCCTGAAAACAACATCTCTAGAATAGATAATCTTTCAGGTTAGTGGATTCCAAAGCTTATAACCTTTTACATTATCACCAAATCCAATGAAAATACACTTCTCAGCTTTTGGATCCAACTTAGTTTGTTTTTCTTTAGGCACATGAACATAAGCCTCATAACCAAATACCCTTAAATGTGAAACATAAGGTTTCTTTCCTGTCCACATTTCATAAGGAGTTGAAACAAGACCCTTACATGAAGATCTGTTAACCAAGTAGTTTGCAGTACACACAACTTCTGCCCAAAAGCATTTGTTCAACTATGATTCACTTAACATACTTCTAGATCTTTCCATTATTGTCTGATTCATCCTTTCTGCCACTCCATTCTGTTGTGGAGTACATGAAGTAGTATTTTGCCTAACAATACCTGCATGCTTACAGAATTCATCAAATTCCTTAGAACAGTATTCCCCTCCATTGTCAGATCTCAAAACCTTTATCTTATAATCTGGTTGCTTTTCAACTAAAGCTTTAAATTCCTTAAACTTAGTGAAAAATTCATATTTGTGACGCATAAAATAAATTCAGGTAAACCTTGAGACATCATCAATGAAGGAAACAAAATATCTAGATTTTCCAATTGATTCAACATCCACTGGACCAAAAACATCCAAATGAATAAGTTCCAATTTATCATTAAATTTATTACTGCCTAAAGGAAATGGAGATCTATTATGTTTTCCAAACACACAATGTTCACAAAATTAGAAACTCTCATCAGAATAGGATAAACCGTCTAACAATTTTTTATTTAAGATAGTCTTTAAACCAGATTGACTTATGTGGCCCAATCTATGGTGCCACAACATACATGTATTTTTAGTATTAGCCTCAGATGCATAAGAGGCATTACAAATAGTAGTGGCTTCTAGCTTAAACAGAGTTCCCAATCTTTTCCCTTTGCTACCACCAAGTTTCCTCTTACCAATATGCAACCATGCTTATCAAATGTCACATGCATTCCCAAATCATTCAACTTTAAAGCATAAATCAAATTTCTAGCCAATATAGGAACATGTAAAACACCAGGGAGGGTTTTAATTCTCCCATCACTAAAACACAACATTACCTTCCCTCGTCCAACAATAGGATATGTAGAGTTATCCTCGAGGTACACATTTCCTCCATCATACTCTTCATATGTGGAAAACCATTCTTTGTGCAGGGTCATGTGGTATGTGCATCCTGAGTTAACCGACCAATAATCATGAGAAATAAATTTACATGTAGAAAGTAAAACCTAATCACTTGCATTTGAAGACTTATCAGTAGCAGAATCCCATAGTTTCTTCAGGTCTCTACATTCCTTTTTCACATGTCCTCTCTTTCTACGGTTCCAACACTTGACTCTATTCTTCATTCCAGGAGCCTTTAGAACAACCCTTAGACTTATCTTTAGACCCCTTCTGATCTCCTTTTGGTCCTCTTTCCATAGACCTTCCCCTGACAATGAGAGCATCCCTTGAACTATCTAAACTTTTCTTCCTTAATTCTTGTGACCACAGAACTGAAACAAGGGCATCCAACTTTGAATATGTGAGGTTAGCAGTGATAGCCAAAATAACATTCTCCCATGACTCAGGTAAAGAACAGAGAAGCAATAAACATTTATCTTCCTCATTCACGTCAACATCTACAAATGCTAGTTGACTCAATAACAAATTAAACAAATTCAAATGCTATGCAACCAATTCACCCTCTTTCATTTTCATGGAAAATAACTTATGCTTTAAATAAAGCTTATTTACCATACTCTTGGCTTGGTAGGTCTCACCCAAACACTTCCACAAGCTATGTGCAGACTTCTCACTTGCAACATTCAGTAGAATAGAATCTGTAAGACACAGCCGGATGGTTCCCCGTGCCTTCTTATCTAGTCTTTTCCATTCATCTGGAGCAATATCATCAGGTTTCTTCTCCTTAGTTACATCCAACCACTAGTTTCTTTCCTCTAGCAAATCCTCCATTTTCAACTTCCACAATTCATACCCCATGCCATTGAACTTTTCAATATCCAACCGAGAGGTAGAAGCAACAATGGATGCAACCATGATATCTACATAAGATCTACAAACAAATAACAACTAAATCTTCCACTGCAGCTAAAAAACTTTCACACTACCACCCAAGAATCAAAACTGGCTAGGCTTTGACACCAAATGTTAGAAATGAAGGTGCAAACCACACAACGAAAATATGATTCAAACCTTATTTATGTCCTCTAAACAATGTACAATCAATGGAGATTGCAATAGAGATAAAATCTACTACATAGAAATGACATGCATTAAGAACTGAATACATAACACAATATGTAATGTGGAGAAAAGCCTTTTGGGTAAAAACTCCACTAAGAAAAGAGGCTCCAAGTTGTATTATCTTCAAATATGAGATTACAATACATGCACTTGGACTCTTCTTCTTCAGTCTTCAATCCAACAGCGCCTGTCACTCTCAACTCTGCTAAAAATGTAGTACAAATATCCTTATAAAAGGGGGTTGTCTTCTAGGGCAAGAAAATTGATATAATATCGACCGTCAGATCTGTGACCTAATGACGAATGGTCTAGATTTACAATGATAAAATATATATAAAATGTGGTCCCGGACCCCTCGTAGAGGGGAAACCCCCTATGACCCCCTGTCACGGATGAATTAGTGTTAAGTACCAGATATAAACATGCAACTGAAACAAGATCAGTGCTGGTGAAACCTTTCATCCCTTATGGGTGACTTACAAACAATAATAGGAATAATAAATTACATAGGATTTATAAGGTTGATGGCACCTTAATCCTAACGTTGTTTAGGGGCTTGCCTAGGTCAAACCCTGTGAATGGTGTTTCCACCTCCACAACAACAATGATAAGAGTGATAGAGAGTGTGTGCTAGCGATGAGTAGAGGCAAAACATGTAATAAAGATTGTTGTAATCAAATGAAATGGAATAGAGTTACCATGAGCATGAAACCCTAGGTGAAAGCATGTTGCAACATGGATCATCCATGAGGTGTTGAAGGAGGAAGAAGCTTCCTTGAAGACCTACAAGGGTTAGTGCATACAATAGTAATATACAGAAATAAAGAGCTTGTAGATAGATAAAGAGAGAATCATTGTTAGAGAGAATTAACATAGAGAGTCTTTAGGAGGGTTATGTGTATTCAAGACTTGTTTATATATGAATCCCAATTACTTTATGAGGGCCTGAAATGAACTGAGGCCGACATGATGCATCACCCAAGGCAAATAAGGCTGACATACCTTAATTCAAACCTTTTTAGGAGCTAACTGGCAGGACATTAGTACTTGGGCACTAGGGTCCTGACCAATTAGCTCCTGAAAGGGTAGGTTGCACAGGGACTTAGCCAAGATCCTTAATCGAGACCCAAAATTGATACATCATTCAAGAGGGCGCTAAAAGTTGTGTGAAATTGTTTGTGGCAACAATTTACGACACTATAGGAATGCCAAAAGGTAAAAGTTGAACACTATCACTTAGGTGGTTTGTTGTACCCACATGATGTGCCTTGTCACAA
Organism: Cunninghamia lanceolata; assembly: GCA_027924645.1. NCBI lineage: Eukaryota > Viridiplantae > Streptophyta > Pinopsida > Cupressales > Cupressaceae > Cunninghamia > Cunninghamia lanceolata. The sequence continues at coordinate 9,521,516 of BSBN01000815.1, read as the reverse complement.
TTGGGAAGCCATTTCTATTGACTTTATCACAAGGCTACTAGTTCTCACGATAGGCATGACACAATTCTTGTGGTGGTGGACAAACTTATAAAGGTGGCCCATTTTATACCTAGAAACATAAAAGATGATACAATTGTTATGGCATCTCATTGTGTGAAGGAACTCGTTTATCTGAATGGTGTACTAGATATTATTATATAAAATAGAGACAAGTTGTTTGCTTCAAGGTTTTGGACCACATTAACATATGCTTTTGGCACCGAATTGAATTTTAGTTCATCCTATCATCTAGAAATGAATGGTCAAATGGAAAGAGTTAACTAAGTGTTGGAGGATGTGTATCTATGTAAAGGATTAGCCATCCAAATGGGAAGATTACTTTCATTTAGTAGAATTTTCATATAATAATTCTTATAATGCTTCTCTTAAAATGGCTCCCTTTGAGGCTTTGCATGGAAAGAAATGTAGGACTTTTTTGGGATGGAAGAGTTTATAAAATCAGATGGTAATTGGCCCTAAAGTTTACAATAATATGGAAAAATAAAATTGATAAGACAAATATTGAAGGAAGTTGTTGATAGGTAGAAGAGTTATGCTAATCTAAAAATATCACCTCATAGCTATGAGGTAGGTGAAAAGGTGTTTCTTTGAGTAAGACCTATTAAGAGTTTCATAAAGTTTGGGAAAGCTTCTAAGCCAGCTTATAAATTTGTTGGATCATTTGAGATATTGGAGGTTACCAACTTGATGGCTTATCATCTAGCTCTTCCACTATCTCTCTCAAATTCATAATGTGTTCCACATTGCACTCCTAAGGAAATATATGCCTAATATGAACCATGTGTTGAACTGGTAGAATCTACGCACAAAGGGTGAGGGGCAAATCATCCTCAAGCCAATCAAATTTTTGGATCAACATAGTTTAAACAAGGAATAAACAATCCACTTAGGTTTTGGTATAATGGGACCAAATGAACCCAAGAAGTGCTACATGATAAGACAAATCTAAGATACTATAAAAGTTTCCTTATTTGTTTAATTGATTCTTTTGAATTTCTAAACTTTTAGTTTTGAAATATTAGGTTGGTATTTGTCATGTGGGGGAGGATGTTATAACCCGGATTTGAGTGACTATAAAAGAAATGCCAAATTTTGTTTATTGTATTTATACACTAGTATATTATATATGCAAATATGAATTGTACCATTGTATAATGATGTGTTGGCAGGTCAGGGTTTTTCCCCTCAAAGAAGACAATTATTACATTTTGATTTGTAATGTATATTTATTTATAAAGTCTTAATAATATAATTATAATCTAAAAAATTTATTATTAATAGTTCTCATTAATTTTCTTGAAGTATTGATGTTACTAACATTGATTGGTTTGATTATTATAGATCTATATTCATTGCACTTGTTAAGTGTTTTGGAGTGCAACATGACTAGGTCTGACATGACAATTTCAATTGAAAATGTATATAATCAGTTTAAGAGAGAGAATTTAGATGCATATGTATTGCAATTGATATGGTTTTTATGTTTTGTTGTGCTTTAATTTTGTTTATTATGTTGGTTGTCACCCCCATTGGAAAAGTATGAGGAGTCCCGTTATTTTATGTTATCTTGCAATGGATTGGTGTGAGTTAATTCCCTTGTCATATTGTTGTGGCTCTTGGAGTGGTCGTTGATTCTTAATCCTTTCATTTTAATATGCAGTCATAAGGTTTTGATTTTTAATACTTAAGACTTTGGTTTACATGTTTCCCTACGTTTTAAATTTTTATTTTTATTTTTTGGGTGTGTTTTGGGTTTGGGGGGAAATGACCCCATGCCATGGTGGTGAGTGACTTGGTGTTGAGGGTATGTCCCTCACCTGCAACGCATTGAATGTAGGAGTGAATTTTGGGGAAGGCTCTCAAAAATGGGAAAAGTAAGGGAGTTTTAGGGAATATTTCTCATTATTGAAAAAATGTTTTTTGGAGGAATGGGGAAGGTTTCCGAGTCATTGGGTAGGGGAAACCATTAAGGAGGTTCTTGTTGTAGGTAGTATGAGAAGGATTCAGGGGAAGGAGGGAGGTTCAAGAAATAGAGAAGAGATGGGAAAGGAAGAGAGAGACTTGGGCAATTTCTGAAAGGAAGCAAGGTGTTGTAAGTGGGCTATCCTACTACTTAGAAAATTATTGTTACTATTCCTTCGTTGACTATGTATTAGTGAACTCAATGCCTAGTTATTTTGTGTAGTGAAAATGGATTTGATTTAATGTAAAGGTTATCAAATTACTATCCTTGTTCTCTGTGACTTTTATTCAATCATGAATGAAGGTCATTGTACTCTATTTGTTTTAATTTGTTGCGTTCCTACTTGGTAAAGAACTACAAATTTTTGAATTACTATTGCTTGAGATAATGGTCTTGATTTATGTTGCATAATGAGGGTGTTAATTATGGCTTAGATGAAACTATTGTAGCCACATTGCTAAAAGCATCACAAGATTTTTGGATACAATGGTTTCATATGAATTATAAGCTTTCACTTGCACTGTGTGTTCTTGCATGATGCTTGTATTTGTAATTCTCTCTTTTGAATGTGTTATGCACTGCCAACTAAAATTAGAGAACATCACTCCTAGGTGGAGATGTATTGGATGTATGGGTGAAAAGGAAACTCTTAGTTGGGGTGATCTTACACCCTAGATAAACTTAACAAGTAGCGAATTTTTGCTCATGGAAGTCTATGATAGTAATGATTTATCGATATGCTAGGGTTATTATTTTCTTTAAAATAAAGAGTTGAAGAGAAGGAAGATATGTTGGGAACCATGATTATTCTAAGACCTCAGAGGGCAAAAAGAATAGAATCTTGGCATCTAAACTCTTGTATTAAAGATTATATTTTTTTGTTTGCAAGGCTATTGTTGATTCTCTCTCTAAGCCAATGAGAATAGATAGATTTTATTGGTGTAGAGAGGCTACATGCCTTGCCTCTCCTAGCATTTGATTTATTTTTAGTGTCCCTTTGTGGATTTGCAATGTAAATGTCAAGTGGGAGAATGTTATGATTAGGTGTGCCATTCACCTTGTGAATTCAAGTCTTCTAAATTATATTTAATTATATAGATGATAAATAATGTATGATCTCCAAACATCATAGGGTGGGAAAATGGGATGGCCATGTGAGGGTGGGGCCATTATTTATTTATTATTTATTCTTTAGGATACTTGGGATATTCTGTAGGAAGGCATTGAATATGGAGGTTATGTTAAAATGGTCAAAATTGAGAGTTATAAAATATCTTCCCAATTTGGGTGTTATGACACAACATTGATTACCCTCGTGGAGTGCCTAGATTTGGGAAATTGGTCAATTTGACTATTATGATAGAATCTATGACGTGTAAGAGAGGTATAAGATGTGTTAGAGGAGTTACTTGCTATGCCAAGTTGCTTGATCATGACTATGGGAGCATTAGATTTTTTCTATAACTCATGGTTTTGGAATACCACTTGGTGATTTCTTCTTTCTAACTTTTCTATATATTGGAGGCATGGGATAAAAGTTTATAAGGTTCTTTTATTGGTACTCTTATGCTACTAGATTATTGTTAGAGGGACAAGTGATTATATTGGTGTACACTAGATTTTGCGATTAATTAAAGCTTGGATCTCTTTGGTGGTGGAGTTTTTTCTCACAAGAATTTCTCCACATATATTTGGCATTCATATGGTTTGCATATTTTATTTTTGATTCTCCATTCTTTCATTAATCGTTATGGTTTAATCACATGTTTAATTAGATTTAAACACTTTATTTTTAATATTTTCATGATGTCATTCACCCTGTATTTAACAAAAAATAAATCTGAACCACTTATCAATTTTAGATCACAAAGTGTGGATGGAACAATCTGCCAATATACATAGGTTAGCTAAATAAAGACATGTGGGATTCATCATGATTGCCTACTCCCCTTGATTGATGCCTTCTATCTTCAATTTAAGCCTTAATGATCACCAACGGTCCTTATCAACTTGTCCCTAAAATCAATGGTTGCAACATATTAGTAGATCATTAAAGTTCTAGACAATTTAATGTGTCATTTTACATAAACCAATGAAACTCTGCCATGTAGCCACATATCCCACAACCAAAATTGGTTTTTTCTCACAAGAGAAATATGTTTTAGGTTTCTTGCCTCAAGAGAAGGGACTACATGGTATTAGAGCAGGTTAGACTATACTAATCATTTTTACAGGCTATACTAGAAGGCATGTAGAACTTGATGGGAAACCTCTTTATGCACAATCAATTCATCAAAGCCGAGTAAGGAAATTCTAATCATTTTTGTAGGTGATATCTGAAAGAAGTTTTTTTTCATACTAACCTTTCATAACATACTCATAAAATTCCCTCAAATGGCCTCTTTTCTTGCTAAAATATTTTATCAAGTTGTTTGTATTTAACTACCACTAAATCATGATAACATTCAAGATAGATACATAGATGCAAGGTCGTAATAGGAAGTAGTAAATAGATCTTGTGTGGAGTTAAGTTGTAAGGTGAAGTGGTATTCATTTTTCCCCTTATCCTTAACTACGCCTATTGATATATTATCACTTTGATTGATACTATAGATTATGATTCTCCTTTCAACAACTAAAAAATTATATCATCAATTCGATTGAAATATAACCATTATATACTATTTAGAAACAAATATATTAAAATATAATTGTAAATATATAATTTTTTAATTCATTATACAAAATTATCATAAATTATATTAATCAATCTTATTAACCACATATATCCATTATATATTTTTTTAAAACTATATGTTTCCATCGAATTGATCTAGATTAAAATTCTTTTAAACAAATGCTAAAAATCATCTTGTAAAAAACCTTGTGATATTAATAGTTCTCAACAAATGAAAACCTTAAAGATGTAAAATCACATGGTAAGGCAATAGAAATTCGCATTTCTCTATAGTATGAGTCGCACCTTTCAAATGGCAAAAATCACATCCTTAAGTATATAAAAGAATTTACCTTTTCAAAAAGGAGATTTGAAAGCTTAATGTATGATCACAACTTTTATGAAGGAAGCTTATGATAAGTCGCATCCATCATATGGAAAGACATTCGCATTCTTTTTAAAGACATCTTTTTTAAAGACATTCGCATTCTTTATATGTGGAAGTCATAAAATGAATAAAAGGTAGACATCTTTTTTAAGAAAAAGGTAAACGTAACACTATTTTCTAATTAAAAAAATCTAAATAAGTCTAATAAAAAGTAAAAATAATAATAAAAAAAACTGATAAAACATAAAATTAATAAAAAGTAAGACTAATAATTTTTTTTAAAGATTTTTTTTTTAATTTTTCGTTTTTAAGAGTTAATTCCTTCTGTTATGATATGTTGTGTTCATGAATCCTGGGACCAATAAGTATGGGATGATGTTGTTATGGCAGTGCAAATAGATTCTGTAAGTGACTTCCTATTTTTTAAAAACTTTTAAAATTGTTTTGTTTTGTTTAGTTCAAAATTATTATCATAACTTGGTTATATATTAGTCTCGGCCCCATTCAAATCCCTCTTGACAAGAAATTTTTGATGTGGTATTTGCATAACATTTTACTACAATGCTTTATTTTAATGAGCATGAATAAGAGCCAATATTTCTAGGACATAAACATAAGATAAGTCTCTATACTCTTCGACTTCAAAATCAAATTGCAATATGGAGGGTTGTGGTATAGTTGTGGAAAACAAATAGCTATCTATTATACTACGAAATAAATTTTCCCCAACCACCCTTGGGATAAGGGTAAGATACGAAGAGTGGATAATGATAGGTGTCTTCACACAAGTTTGTTAACAAGGCAATGAAAGACCATTCTCTTAGATATTACTTTGTACTATGTTTCTAACGTACCAGGACTATTCATACCATGACATAATTTGTGAAAGATATTAGTTCTATCTCATTGCCTTTAACTTGGTTATAGAAAAGTGAAATTGGTTTGTAGGTAGATCATTCCCTTCAAAGTTGAAATCAAATATTTTTTGTCACCTCCAACTTACTTTTCAATATTTTTTTAATATCAAACCATGCTTATGTAAACCATATTGTAGTCCCTTCTCTTGAGGCAAGAAACCTAAAACATATTTCTCTCTTTAATATACAATACAATTATTTCTATGACCATTGAAATATTCAAGAGGCAACTTCATGAAATAATTGAAGTTTTGACTTAATGGGATCCCCTTGTCCATTGAAGGTAAAACTTATTGCTAACTTCCTAAAAGGTAACATTAAACCTCACATTCTCCAAGGCCAAAAATTAGAGATCCCCTTAATCTAATTCGTCATTACCTCCTTGGAATATTTTTGTTAAACATTTGATTGACCGTCTTTTTTGTTTTCTATTTATAATTATAAATAAAAAGAATAACATTCTTAATAAGTAGTTAAATTATGTTTGGTGGTTTAAATTGGGCTAACTTGATTTAATACTAAGTGCATTGCCACTTCAAGAAAAATATGGTGTTCTTATAATTGAGTTTTCAACTTTCCTAGGTCATTTAGATTTGGTAGTAATATTTATGATGAAGTCGTTTAGATTTCTCATCTTCCTTTGGTTAACTAATCTATCATATCATACTCATATGGTCCCTAGGATTATAGAACTATGGTCAGATGGTAGTGAAAAGACCTAGCACATATATCAAAGAACCCATAAATGGAAATCCTTTCATCACTAGAGCTATGAAAGTTGAAGGACTAACTTCAATAATTACAAACCTAACATCTCTTATAAGCTACTAAAGCTAAATGAGCCAAACTCTATCATGCTCTATGTTTAAACATTTATATATATTGAAACTAACCTTAGAGATATATACTACTATAGACAACAATAGTAGATAAATCCTTGATAATGTTGATGATGATATCACTCACTATCAGACACAAATATAAATTCTACTACGAACACCTATCTCTCTTGAAAGATATGATAAATTCAAGATGAATTTATAATCCCAAGGTTCCATTAGTTAGGTCTTGGTTGTGCTTGTAGTCACTCAGGGTTCGTTGTAGGTTGTTTTACATAGGGGACTTACACACACCTTACTTGATCTTATTGATCTAGACAATTTCTTGCAAATATCGTTGTTATCTTGTATGATCTGCACATATCCTACACAATTCTTGTCAACTTTATCAATTAATGACCAAACTTTAAGCAAATTATTTGTGACATGGACATAACTTTGATTAGTTCTTCTAAATTATCCCTGATTAGCTGATCTTTACACAATTCATCTAAATTCACTTAAATATCTTCCCTAAAGTATTAAATTCGTTGATATTACTAGTTATTTCCTTTTAATTTATCATTATTTGCATTTATTTATGATAATTTGTGAAAATAAAAGACAAAAGATAAGGTTGAGAAAGAAAAGGTCCTAAGAATTTAAGTTTTTCTAGTGAATTCACACATATCCTAACAATTCATGAATTAAAGTTAAAATATAGTTATACTTCACTAGGCTTTCCACATCTACGTATAATAGATGCAAATCTTCAAAGGACAATTGACAACAACAAGAAATGATTCAAATGCACTCCAAGGGACGCATCAACTTGATATTTCATTATCAGAAGTCAATTAGAAGATTACTTAAGGTTTACAATGAGTTAGTAATACATCCTTTAATCCATTCATATGCAGAGGATATACAAATAATCTCATTGAATATGAGATAAAATCATGAGGGAAGCCAAAAAGTAACAAAAATGGATAACTCAATGCTTCACAAATTTCATCAATTTCATCCCCCCTTTTACAATGATTCAGATGCCTTTTATAAGACAAGGATCCGGAATCAATTACAATAACCAATAGTTAGGATCTCATTTTCAACATCAATGGTCAGGAAATAGAGCACGTGATTACCATTTGGTATTCAAATTTATGTGATAGTTGGCCTTGCAGGATATTCCCTCTTTGTTGTATCAAGATCTGAGAATATTATGAAACATCCTCCTTTTTCCCCTTTACCTTTACTCATCCTTCACTTTTTGGTAGCTTCTCTAAATCACAAACTAGATGTCTGATGCACTGTACCTCGCCAAAATATATCCCAACCAGATATCTGGTCATACCCAAAATACTTAGTATCATCAAAAGCTTCATTACTTAGTATCAGATTCCTTATCCTTTTCAACTAGAATCTAATTGAAATCCATAGCCTTATACAGATCATAAGATGCAATCATTGTCTTGATGCCCTCTTTGTCAAAGGCTTGATCCTTTACATTGGCATACTCTTGCATATGTTGGGAATTAAGGTGTCTCAACCTTGGTAATTCCTTGCATTATTTATGTTTGTATATATTAATTAAATGCCTATGTTGTAAATAAATTGTAAATTCCATATTGTCATGTTGTGGGATGTGGCACGGTGATGTGTCATCCTACATGGAAGATGACAACTTGTAATTTTGTCCTCACATGAGGAGATGGGCATCCCACTTTGTGGTAGGAGCATTTTGCCATGTGTCGGCATCTTCCATGTTGTATAAGGGAATGTTTGACTGAAATGGTTTTGATGGATTCCTATGACGAATCTATGACATGTAAGAGTCAGAAATAGAAGCATGTAAGACAGGTGAAGACATGTGTCATGAAGCATATTTGAAAAAGGCATATTTGGGTGCCCCAAGGTGGACTCTGAAATTTTGTAAGAGAATATGCTATTTATAGCCTGTGTATGATAGATTCTCTTACAGCTATAAGTTGTAACCGCTATGACAAATTCTATGACGGTCGTAAGTGTCGTAAGAGCATCTGTCATAGCCTATTTTAGAAATTGGTGACATATTTGGGATGGGAGTTGTGGACAAGTGTCAGGCACATTCTACAATGTTGACCAAGTGTCCTTAGGCATGGGTTTTGGGCCATGAGGCCAAGTTGGACGCCCATCCCAAGATAGGTCCAATATTGCCTTGTATTTTCTATATAATCAGGTGCTTGGAGAGGGAGTTGTATCACAGGTTTGCAGGTATTGTTATGCTACCAGATTGACTCCAGACATGAGTGTCAAAGACCATTGAAGCTTGCATTGCAAGTGTATTGTAAACATTCTTTCAGATTTGTTAATATATTGTGTAGGTTTCTGAGTGTGGGGGTTTTCACCCGATAAGGGTTTTCCCCACTGTAAATCTTTGTCTCTCTTCTTCTGTCTTCTTTCTGGTTCATGTGTATTACTGCAATATCTCTATTAGATGTTCTATTTTGCTACAGTTGTAAGGATTAATTTGAATTTGCATAGCCCTCTCCTCATTAGATTAGTGTAGGAAGCGATTTCCGCACACCTAGCTTCCTTTCAGTTGGTATCAGAGCCTGGCTAGTTTTGGTCTTAGCTGTTGGGTAGGGGTTTTTTGAGCTGATCTTAAGTTGAGTGGGAGTCTATGTAGAGTATTCTAAATTCTATTACAGCAAGGAGATGGCAAGCACATATGAAAAATTTGAAGTGGAGAAATTCAATGGCACTAATTTTGAGCTGTGGAAGCTCAAGATGGAAGACATGCTTGTTGACCGAGACCTTTGGGAAAGTGTTAATGGAACTAAACTAGTTGCAATGTCACAAGATGAGTGGGATCTCAAGGATCAAAAGGCTAAAGGTCTCATAAGACTTAGTCTTGCTAATTCTGTGTTGTTAAATGTCCATGAGGAGAAAACTGCAACCTTGCTTTGGAAGAAGTTGGGAGATGTGTATCAAGCCAAATCCCTGGTTAATAAACTTTTTTCTGAGAAAGAAGTTGTATTCTCTTTGAATGGAGGATGGAGGATCTGTTGTTGAACATATGAATGCTTTTAACATGCTAGTTGTACAATTGACATCTATTGGTGTGAAGATGGAGGAGGAGGATCGGTGTATGACCCTGCTTTGTTCTTTGCCAGACTCATGGGATCACCTTGTCATGGATATTGGAAGCACCACATCCACATTCAAAATGGATGAAGTGGTTTCTTCGTTGTTATCCGAAGAGATGCAGAGAAAGTCTTATGATGCAGCCAAAGAGGCTCTTGCAGTTCGTGGAAGACCCAAGGAGAAAGGGAAAAAGAAGGACAAGAAAGTTGAGAAAGGTAGATCCAAATCCTGTGGGAGATTCAAATCTCCTAGAAAGTCCAAGGCTATCTATTGGAACTATGGTAAATCTAGGCATTTCTGAAAGGAATGCAAAGAAGAAAAGAAAAAGAAGAAGAAGACCCTAGATTCAGATTCTAACAAATCACAAGACGATGGTGATGCTTTCATCGTAGCCCTGGCAACCCATGCATCTGATGATGTGTGGTTGATTGACTCTAGTGCATCATTCCACTTGACTTCACATCGAGACTGGTTTACTAAGTATGAGGAGTTCGATGGTGGAAAGGTGTACTTGGGTGACGACTCTTATCTGAAGATTGTTGGTCATGGAAGAGTCTCTATCCGATTCCCTAATGGTCGAGCGAAGGGGATCTCTGGGGTTATGCATACCCTAGGCTTAGCACAAAACCTATTTTCTATAAGTAGTTTGAATGATGCTGGTGTGCAGGTTGTCTTTTCGAAAGAAGGATGCAAGATGACTAGAGGAGCTATGGTGCTTGCTAAGGGTACTAGGAGAGGTACTTTGTTTTAGCTGGAGGCATGCATTTCACAATGCAATAGTTCTTTTGATTCAAGGAAGAGGGCAGCAGTCACTTCATCCCCACCATCTGAATGAGCAGTTCAGAGATCTGTTGTTTCTAGTTCTGATATTTGTAATCATGCCTTGGAAGTTAAACTTCCTGCTGAAAAGACAATGTTATGGCATAAGAGATTTGGCCACATTGGTGAGAAGGGTCTGCGTATCCTAAAAAATAAAAACCTCGTTGAGGGGTTAGATGATTTTAATCTTGAGTTCAACTTTTGCGAACATTGCATTTATGGGAAACAAAACTGTGTTCAGTTTTATTTGAGTTCTCACAAGTCTTCTGGTGTGTTGGACCTTGTTCATTCTGATGTATTTGGTCCTGTTAATGTTCCTTTATTATCAAAATCTGTATATTTTGTATCTTTCATAGATGATTACAGTAGAAGGACATGGATTTATTTTCTTAGAAGCAAATCTCAAGTCTATAGTAAGTTTAAGGAGATTAAGGCCTTTGCTAAAAATTAGACTGGTAAAAACTGTTTGAGAACTGACAACGATGGTGAGTTCTGTTCTATAGAATTTGATAAATATTGCAAGGAACTTAGGATTGAAGGACATAAGACAACTCCATACACCCCACATCAAAATGGAGTTGCAGAAAGGATGAACAGGACACTGATGGAGAAGGCTAGGAGTATGCTTAGTGGAGCTGACCTAGAACAAAAGTTTTGGGCTGAAGCTGTTGCCACTGCTTACTATCTTGTTAATAGATCTCCTACATCAACTCTTGTTGGAAAGACACCCATGGAGGTGTGGTCTGGTAGAAAGCCTTCAATAAGGCATCTTCATGTTTTTAGTTGTGAGGCATATGCACATGCCTAGGGAGAAGCGGTCAAAGTTGGAGAACAAGGCTATTAAGTGTATCTTCATTGGCTATGGTGTCGGTGTGAAAGGATACAAGATTTGGGACCCTATGGCTGAAAAAGTGTTGTATAGCAGAAGTGTCATCTTCAGATAGCTTACACCTTCTTCCATTGTTTTACAGCCAGAAGAAAAAGAAAAGAAAGAGGATGTTGTTCAGTTTCCTGCTACCCTTGAGAAGACTGAACATAAAGACAATGTTGGACTTGATGATGTGGAGAGCTCTAGCAGCTCTAAAAGCTCAGATGAAGAAGCTAAACCTCAACCTCAACTCTTGAGGAGGTCTACACGGATAAGAAAGCAACCTGAAAGGTTTGATTTTACATTGCTTGATTCTAGTTGTGATTTTGCTTTGCTTACTAACAATGATGAACCTAGAACTGTATCAAAGGCTATGGACATGAAAGATGTAGGTTCCTGGAAGGAGGCCATGGAAGATGAAATGGCTTATTTGGAAAAGAATCAAACTTGGGACTTGGTGTCTTTGCCTCCTGGACGGAAACTTGTTGGATGCAAATGGGTGTTCAAGAAGAAATTTGGTGCAGATGGTAGTGTTGAGAAGTATAAGGCCAGATTGGTTGCGAAGGGGTATTCACAAGTGGAGGGTGTTGGTTATTTTCCCAGACTGGATGCTTGTTCCCAATTATCCCTACAAGGTAGCCATCATTGATCAATAGGATTCCCGGGCCAGGGGCCAACAGTATAAGAGATAGACTCTATAAATATATCCTCTTCTTCTTTAGGCTCTGCAGTACCAAAGGGGGTATTCTCTATTCAACATCTATGACACATACACACGAGCTTACTTGGATGTTGATACAAGGCAGATAAATCCTCCTTTATGCAGACCAAAACTGTGAGATAAGTACAAAAGGGGCTAGCTTTGGGCCTATATTCAGTTGTAGACAAAGGATTTTGGATCCTAAAACTACTTCTAAAGTCTTAATGGTTGTATATGAAGTTTGAGTTTGATTTAATGTTTGGATGCAAAACTGAGACTTTGGGTTGCAACCTCAATACAAGACTGGATCGGTGCCTATCCAGGGCTCAGAGTCAATAGACATACACATGTGAACGGCCAGCATGAACATATACCAAAGACTAGATATCAAGGGTATTTCTAATATTTTCTTTACAAATACTCCCCAACAATTAGGTGCTTAATCATTCATACTTAATGGTATCCCTACTGCAACACATTTTCTCAATGATTAACCTAAAACATTTAATTTGTTCCTTGAACAAAAGTAGGAGATTAAACATTCAATATAGAAAAGCTATATTCCTGAACCTTAACAACCCTTAGTTATCTTGATTTAAAAGAAAACACGCCCACAGCTTGGAGACAAATGATTAAACACATGCATAGAGCATTTCTCATATAAAACAACATGAAACCAGTGAACTCATGCATGAAACATACAACATGAGACTCATAAACTTACAAGACATCAAGAATAGAGCCACCAATGAAGTTGTATTTTGTCACAGCACCAAAATTTGTCCAGTTTTCAACAACAACAACAATGAGTAACACAGTTTGGCCTTTATACCAAGACCGAGTACCCAACAAAAATTAATTACAAGGCAAATCAAAAATATTCTAGATTTAATGCATGAGGAATGGGGCTCAGAAATAGTTAATGCCATAGAGAGACAAAGAGGAGGGAGCAGGTGGAAATGGGATCCACACCACCGGTCAATGACTTTCATCTTCAATCGGGTGGTTGACCTGTCCTCTCTGTCGTCCATCCTCTGCAAATCTACCATCAATGTTTCACCTACCCATAGGTCTCTTTGAAATGCAATAGCAGACACCTCTATTATTTTCCTGCTAAAAAATGATTGCAAATACACAGGAAAACACCCACGCTGCGGGTTCAAAACATGGTCGTCGATCATGATTCCATCGCTAAGATCCACAGTGCTAAAACCGCAAAAAGCCAAGAGCTAATGATTATATGCCACATAGGCACCCCACACTTCTATCGCTGACTTTTCCCTTTCCTCATTGTGCCATTTCATCCCTTGTATATACATGTCCAAATGCATATACAATCATCTGATTTACAAGCCGAACCTGAAATTTTTATGAAGCAAATTGGAAACTAATTCTAGTCCGGCTTGTACCTCTTACCTTTGCATATCCATGATATACAATACACACACACATACAAGTAGCGGACTTGAAAACATTATGCATCAGAATGTACCTTCTTTTGAAGTCTGGCTTGTATTACCTTTGTTTTGTATATCGGGTTGTAAGGTACATAAACAAACCCAATATACATGCAATCCGAACTTCAAACACTTGCATCAACCAGAATGTAATACTCCTCGGGTCCGGGCCTTGCACTTTATCCTTTGCATTTTTTGTATGTATATTTTGCTTGTATGTTGAATATACAAACACAAATATACAAGCAGAGAATCCTTTTAGAATATTTGATATACATTCTCCCCTTGTATGTTGAACATATACAAGCCTGTTTATATAAACCTGCGGCGGGCCCCACCAATTATACCTCTGTTGTTTTGTATATTATCAAATATACAAAGCCCTTTGTATGTAGCCGATATACAAATTGAGAATATTCTTGGGAATCTTGCGAAAGATTCCCACTTGTATGTCTCCAATGTATGTCAAACATACATTCAATTTTGTATCTGTTTTGTTTGTATACTTTTCTTGCACCTTCGCATACAGACCCGATACACAAGCAGAGCTGATATACAAGCACAGAATATTCCAAGGAATCTGTGAAAGATTCCCACTTGTATGTGCAAACATAATATGCATATAAAATGCACATAACTCATTTCTTTTATGATTTTTAGAAGCCGATTGAAACTTCACAAGCTCGATAACATATATTTGCAGCTGCACATATAAAACTTAGCATTTTGCTCACATGCGATAGAAAAAAGGGGTAAAACACTGCATGTGGGTCGAGGAAGAATTGCAACTAAGGCACTAGGGGTTTGAAAGAATAAACACAGGAATCTGCAGACTCAATTTCAGGACCCTAACCCTAGGTGAACACCACCAGTGGCTTCGACTGGGGACGTGCAGATGCAAGACTGCAGCGAGAACCACACTACTCCAAGGTAGACCAGATAAAACACAAAACTCAAAACATGACTGACTATACAAGGCATGTACAAACATTTACATCTAGTTTACAGTGTGCACAAAATGCATTCATCTATGAGAAAAAAGCTTTAAGGAACTGACCGTGCACAGGCAATTCCAGTAGTTCACTACTTAGAGCCTGGAGAAAATAAGAATCCTCTCCGTGAGTGTTGCAAATTAGGTACGAGCCCATCCATAAGGGCTCAAACTTACCATGCTTGCCCTTATCCTGGCTCCTTGCATTCCATACAAGGACCAAATCACCAATTTGAAACTTTCTTTCTGTAGCCCTTTTATCAAACAAATATTTTACCTTCTATTGTCTCTTGATGTTTGTTTCCTGTGCCTCCCTTCTCATTTCATCTAGTGCAACCAGCTGATTTATTCTTCTAGTCATTGAATCCTCAATCTCCTCCTCATTTTCTTGTATGAATTTATAGACTGGTAGGAGGTTGTTTATAGGCAATGTAGCTGCTGCACCATATACCAATTCAAAAGGTGACTTTTCAGTTGCTTTCTTCACCGTCACTCTGTCAACCCATAATGCTATTTTCAACTTTGAATCCCAAGCCCTTTTGTTTTTACCTACTGTCCTTTTGACAATCTTCATGAGGCTTTTGTTACTTGACTCTGCTTGACCATTTCCATGTGGATGGTACGGTGACGCATGTAACAAATTTATGCCATAGTTGCTACAAAATCAATAAATTCACCGGACCTGAAGCACATTGCATTATTCGTGACCAATTTGGCTGGAACTCCAAATCTGATAATAATATTTTCTAGAATAAAATCCATCATGACTTTGCTTGTAGCCTTTTTAGTTGGAACGACTTCAATCCATTTAGTGAAGTAATCGGTGGCAACCATAATCCAACTGTGCCCTCCACTTGATTTTTCTGAAATTTCCCCTATAAAATCAATTCCCCATTGTTGAAATGGAGCTTCTACAGTTATGGTCCTAATGGGCAATGCACCTTCATATTTTAGCTTTCCTAAGAACCTCTGGCAAGGATCACATTTTCTTATCATTTTTTGTGCATCTGAGAAGAGAGTTGGCCACCAGTAGCCAGCTCTGAGAATTTTGTGGGCTATTGTATAGGCAACATAGTGTCCACCACACACTCCATTGTGCATGTCACTTAGAATATCCTTAGCCTGATCTTCATTCACACATCTAAGTAATACACAATCCGGATTCTTCCAATACAACTCTCCTTGAACAATGATGTATTTAATAGCATGTAGCTTCAAAGTCCTCTTCTGATTATCATTGAGGTGGGTAGGACAGTTCAAATTCTGCAAATAATACACTATGTCTTTATACCACTCAGATCCTGACATATTGACAACTTCATTATGCACTACATTCACTTGGCATGCCTTGAGATTTGACTGTGTCATCAGTTTTGCCAGACCTTGTCCTCTTACCAATTTTGTGATCTGTATTTCAATATTGAACTCTTGCAATTTATTTATCCATCTGCACCTTCTTCCAGTTACCTCTTGCTGAGTAAAAATATCTTTGATTGCTGCATGAGGCACATATGCAACTATTTGAGAGCCTACCAAATATGGCCTGAAACTTTTAATTGCTCTAACTAGTGCATATGCTTGTTTCTCCATGATGTCATACTTCAACTCAACAGCCTGCAATGACCTGCTAAAGAAAGCTATAGGTTATTCAAAACCTTCCATGTTTTTCTGTAGTAAGCAAGCAATAATAGTATGGAAAGAAGCAAATGAGAATAACTGAAATGGCTTAGAAAAATTAGGAGATTTTAGCACAGGAGCCATCTTTATAGCCTCTTTTATGTTCTGAAATGATTTAGTCGCTTCCTCCTCTCATTTGACAGTTGCACCTTTCTTCAACATTTTGGAGATATCTTTGGTGGTCTCTACAAAGTTAGGCACAAATCTTCTAACAAAATTAATTTGTCCAAAGAAGGACTGGACACCTTTCACTGTTCTAGGGATCTGGATTTTGTCAATTGCAGCCACTCTTTCAGGATCAATCCTGACTCCACCCTTGGAAACAATGTGTCCAAGCAATTTTCCTTCTACCACCCCAAAAGTACATTTCTTTGGGTTAAGCGAAATGCCATACTCTAATGCTCTAATAAAGATCTACTTCAAGTGCATACAGTGTTGCTCCTCCCTTTTTGAATAAGCTGTCAAGTCATCCTAATATACAGCCAAGATTGAGTCAATCAATCCTGCAAAAGCAACATCCATTGCCCTCTGAAATGTGGCACCCACATTTGTCAGTCCAAATGGCATTCTCACATGTACATATGTTCCCCATGGAGTGGTGAAGGCACTTTTGTACTGTTTTGATTCTTTTACTTTCACTTGATTGTATCCTAAAAATCCATCCATCATGGATGGAAGCTCACAGCCAGTTACCTTCTGCAACATGGCTTCCATGTTTGGCAATGGATAATTGTCCTTCAAAGAAGATACATTCAGGTTTCTAAAGTCCACAAAAAGTCTGATGTCACCATTCTTCTTTCTAATTGGAACAAGGTTGGACACCCAAGTCGAGTGTCTGATAGGCATGATTATTCGAGCCTCCCTGAGCTTCATAATTTCTTCTTGCATTTTGGGAGCTAAAGTTGGGTTGATAGGCCTTTGTTTTTGTCTAAACGGTTTAGCTCTGGGCTTCAAAGGGATTTCATGCTAAAATAAATCTTCCCTATAAGGTTTTAGGTCATCATATGACCAGGCAAAGACATGCTTATATTTTCTCAGTAGTATAATCAGCATAATTCTGATATGTGGCTTGAGCTGCTTGCCAATGTACACCTTCTTGGGGGCCTGAGATGTCCCCAAGTTTATCTCTTCTAAATCATTCTTATTTGTTGAAGATGCCTTACTAACAAATTGGTCCCTATTGTCAAAAGCTCTCTCTAAAGCAACCAGCCCTCTAGGGATTTTATTTGTCTTGAGTTGAATTACCTCCTTCCCTAAGAGAGTTTCTTTCCCATCTACAACTTCTACAAAGTTCTAAAAATCCATTTTTTGGTTCTCATATTCATCAATGCAATGTAGAAATCTTAGCAAATCTTTATCATCATCAAACACTTGCCAGCTGCATATATTATCTGGCACTGCAGGTCTAAGTTTAACCTCAACATTTGTAATATCTGATAGAGTTATATCATCTGGCCTTATTGCTACATTAGCTAGAAAATCTGCCTTGACATTCTTTGATCTCTCTATCCAGTTTATTGAGAAAGCATTAAACAATTCTATTGTATCCCAAACAACATGCTTATACTGTTTTAACCTCTTATTCTTTGATGCATACTTATCTCTGAATTGAGAAACAACTAACTCTGAATCACCAAATACTCTGAGCATCTTGATCCCATGCTTCAAAGCTACATTCAACCCTAATAACAGAGCCTCATACTCTGCAATATTGTTTGTACAAGAGAACTTCAGCAAGAAAGAGAAATTTAGAAGCCTACCAGTTGGGGACAGAAACACAATTCCAGCACTAGAGCCTTCCTTTGAACAAGCTCCATAGAAAAACATGGTCCAGAGACCTAGTTGGTCAAGCTCTTGAATGCAAATATCTCTCGCTTTACCTTCTTTAACATCTGAGACAACTCTGAAATTTTCACAGTCAGTGTCCACAAAACATATATGCTCCTCTGACTCCTGATCTTCAACTATTTCTGATGATCTTTCTTCTCTGATCAGTTTGACATCCCTGCCATTCATAGGGATCATAGCATATGATAGATCTAGTTGCATACTCCCACCAATCAATGCCACCAGTCTGAAATCTACATACCATATTGTGGCTTGATATCAACAACTATTATGTTCATTTTGTAGGTCTTTTCTGGATATGCTGCCAGTCTGAAATCTACATCTTTCATAATCCTGATGACAGGTACTTCCCTAGCATCCATTGCATAGCATTTCCCACATGCCTTATCTATCTTTAACCCAGCTTTCTGCATGATGGCCAAAGGCATGATATTCGTTGATGCTCCTGAATCAAGCATACAATTCTTAATTACTTTTCCATTGATGACAAGGGAGACATAAAAAGGTTCAACCTACGAAGGGCATTTTGTCATAGTCATCCCCAAATAGACCACAGGAACCTCATCTTCATCGATACACAGGGCTTGTTTCCTACCCTGAGATTCAATATTCTGATTAGCTTGACAGGGTACTCCTGAAATCAGGGACAATGTTTTATTTCTGAACTCCTCAACTTTCATCAGCTCCATCAGTGGAACGGAAACTTTTATTTGTGATAAGACTTGAGTGATGTCAAATGGAACATAATTTTGTATGACAGTTGTAGCCTGATCCACAGTTTTATTTTTATCTTGGCATGATCCAGCTTTAATTTTTGTGGCTCTCTAACTATCATTCTTAATCTAAAGATTTTTGTTTTGATCCTCAACCTGGGGAATTCTATTTTCTGTTCCTTGAGGATCGTGACCTGTATTTTACTTAAAATTTTGCCTATTATTGCTCCACTGCTTCTTTGGTGTTTCAGTCCCTTTATGACTGTGCACAGGGTGGTTCACAAAAGTACTTTCCAGTTGGTGTGAGTTACTTACCTGAGCTCTACCTCTTAGGTTGTAGTTGCTTTTGACCTGAGCTACTGCTGCAGCTATGAAGGCTCTAATTTCTTCATTAGATGGTCTCCTCAAATTATTTAAAAAATTATGTGAGTTCTGAGCATAAGCATAATTATCTTCATCATCTTCATCATAGGGAAACTGCTGGCAGACCTGAATCTCATCACTTGCATTTGCATCAGCATCCTGAGAGGGATACTCTCTGTTTGTAGACAACATATTGACATCCTCACCCTCCATGCAATGTGGTTCATTGCACTCATCACAGGCAACAACATTATTGTATAGAGACTGAGCAATCATACATTACGACTGTAAGTGAGGCATTTGACATATGATACACCATGGGGTGTCATTAACATTATTAATCGCGTTCTTCAGAGGGTCAGGTGTTTCTTTAACATTTTGATTCCTTTGATTTGTATTGTTGTGCAAGAGAATGGGTTTACCATTATGCCAGTTGATATTATATGGAATATCATGTAATGACGGTCTTCTTTCTTGCCTTTGGTAAACTTGTCTGTCAGGACCAACTCCCTTTTCATTTTTAGCCATTCTATAGCTCAGGTCCTTGACAATAGTTGTCAATTTGTCTAATTTATCCTCAAAAGCAGATGGATTGCTCTGAACACTCTGAGATTTAGTATTTGGATTTTGCAAATTTTTTACATCATCTCTCCTGTTTGTCTTACAAGACGCTTTTCTATTGTTTTCGATATTTGTTGCAATTTTGAAGGCATCTCTGAGGCTGTGAGGACCCTTATCCCTTAATCCATAATCAGTTTTGGCATCAAAAGCATTTATGTACAACACTATGCACATAGGTTCATTAGGCCTCAGGTGATGTGGCAATTTGTTCAATACCTTCATGAATCTAGCATTGAAGTCAGCAACTTGTTCATTTGATCCTTTGGTAATGCCAGTGAATTCATTAATAAAGAAACTCAGATAAGTTTTGTCACCATATTGTTCCTTGAATATTCTCCTGAAATCAACCCATGATGAAATACTTCTGTCAGGAAGACCCTTGTACCATTCCCTTGCCTCATCAACTAAGGATTGCATAAACAATTTCATAAAAACATCTTCATGCTCAACCTCAAAGTTGTCCATGATATTCTGAAAAGCTTTTAAGTGGTCTTCTCTTGACACAATATTGTTTCCTGAAAACTTAGGCACTTGCAGCCTCACATGTTTGTCAATAGGGTTTGGGTAACCAGGGATGCCATAAAAAACAAGTTGTCTGAATCTGTCCAGTTGCATTGGCTATCTACCAAATTGATTAACATTTACATTTCTACTTGCATTCTGATTTCTTACATTATTTAACGGTACTCTAGCATTATTTGCATTCTATCTCTGATCATTATGCTGATCCTGGACTTCATTTCTTTGTTGATTTCTCTACATATTTGCATTTTCAAGGGTAGGAATTGAATCATTCTGAGCAACTCTCAGAGCTTGCACTTTCTATCTCATGTCATCTCTGATTTTCACTGCCTGCAGATATTCTAATTCTGCCCTTAAGCTCTTAATCTCTTCGGCTAATTCCTCCTCTTTGGGCATGGAAGAAGATGGTTTTATTATATTCTGATCATCATTATCATCTCTTGAGGATTTAGCTTCTTCAAATCTATCAAGGGAATCATGGAAAGGGCATTCTTGAAACACCTCTGATCTCATTCTTAATCCACTACCCTGCTGTCTTTCATATACATTCTAGATCTCAGCCTCAGTGTTTGAAAAATAAGGTATTGTTCGCTCTGAAGATCCTGGATTGTCCTGAATATTATCATTACTTCTGGGAGAACCCTCTTGACTGGTTTGAACAGTCCCCTTTTTCTATACATCATTTTTCTGGGTAATTCTACAGATAGAGAATTATGCAGGGATCTTCTCCCTTGCATACAAGTTTTTACTTTACCGGTTGGGAGATTGGTTCAGAGTTGCCACCTATAACTAGGAATTGTCAATAATTTACCAGGGATGAAAAGATAACACTTTCACTTCACGTCCCTAGTAGAGTTGCCAAAATCTGTTGGTTATTTTCCTAGACTGGATGCTTGTTCCCAATTATCCCTACAAGGTAGCCATCATTGATCAATAGGATTCCCGGGCCAGGGGCCAACAGTATAGGAGATAGACTCTATAAATATTTCCTCTTCTTCTTTAGGCTCTGCAGTACCAAGGGGGGTATTCCTTATTCAACATCTATGACACATACACATGAACTTACTTGGATGTTGATACAAAGCAGATAAATCCTCCTTTATGCAGACCAAAACTGTGAGATAAGTACAAAAGGGGCTGGCTTTGGGCCTATATTCAGTTGTAGACAGAGGATTTTGGATCCTAAAACTACTTCTAAAGTCCTAATGGTTGTATATGAAGTTTGAGTTTGATTTTATGTTTGGATGCAAAACTGAGACTTTAGGTTGCAACCTCAATACAAGACTGGATCGGTGCCTATCCAGTGCTCGAAGTCAATAGACATACACATGTGAACGACCAGCATGAACATATACCAAAGACTGGATATCAAGGGGATTTCTAATATTTGGTTTACAAATACTTCCCAACAATTAGGTGCTTAATCATTCATACTTAATGGTATCCCTACTGCAACACATTTTCTCAATGATTAACCTAAAACATTTAATTTGTTCCTTGAACAAAAGTAGGAGATTAAACATTCAATATAGAAAAGCTATATTCCTGAACCTTAACAACCCTTAGTTATCTTGATTCAAAAGAAAACATGCCCACAGCTTGGAGACAAATGATTAAACACATGCATAGAGCATTTCTCATATAAAATGACATGAAACCAGTGAACTCATGCATGAAACATACAACATGAGACTCATAAACTTACAAGACATCAAGAATAGAACCACCAATGAAGTTGTATTTTATCACAACAAAATTTGTCCAGTTTTCAACAACAACAACAATGAGTAACATAGTTTGACCTTTATACCAAGACTGAGTACCCAGCAAAAATTAATTACAAGGCAAATCAAAAATCTGCCAGATTCAATGCATGAGGAGTGGGGCTCAGAAATAGTTAATGCCACAGAGAGACAAAGAGGAGGGAGCAGGTGGAAACGAGATCCGCACCACCGCTCAATGACTTTCATCTTCAATCGGGTGGTTGACCTGTCCTCTCCGTCGTCCATCCTCTACAAATCCACCATCAATGTTTCACCTACCCACAGGTCTCTTTGAAATGCAATAGCAGACACCTCTATTATTTTCCCGCTCAAAAATGATTGCAAATACATAGGAAAACACCCACGCTGCGGGTTCAAAACATGGCCGTCGATCATGATTCCATCGCTGAGATCCATGGCGCTAAAACCGTGAAAAGCCAAGAGCTAATGATTATATGCCACGCAGGCACCCCACACTTCTATCACTGACTTTTCCCTTTCCTCATTGTGCCATTTCGTCCCTTGTATATACATGTCCAAATGCATATACAATCGTCTGATTTACAAGCCGGACCTGAAATTTTTATGAAGCAAATTGGAAACTAATTATTGTCCGGCTTGTACCTCTTACCTTTGCATATTCATGATATACAATACACACACACATACAAGCAACGGACTTGAAAACATTATGCATTAGAATGTACCTTCTTTTGAAGTCTGGCTTGTATTACCTTTTTTTTGTATATCAGGTTGTAAGGTACATATACAAACCCAATATACATGCAATCCAGACTTCAAACACTTGCATCAACCAGAATGTAATACTCCTTAGGTCCGGGCCTTGCACTTTATCCTTTGCATTTTTCGTATGTATATTTTGCTTGTATGTTGAATATACAAATACAAATATACAAGCAGAGAATCCTTTTAGAATATTCGATATACATTCTCCCCTTGTATGTTGAACATGTACAAGCCTGTTTGTATAAACCTACAGCGGGCCCCACCAATTATACCTCTATTGTTTTGTATATTATCAAATATACAAAGCCCTTTGTATGTAGCCGATATACAAATCAGGAATATTCCTAGGAATCTTGCGAAAGATTCCCACTTGTATGTCTCCAATGTATGTCAGACAAACATTCAATTTTGTCTATGTTTCGTTTGTATACTTTTCTTGCACCTTCACATACAGACCTGATACACAAGCAGAGCTGATATACAAGCACAGAATATTCCAAGGAATCTGCAAAAGATTCCCTCTTGTATGTGCAAACATAATATGCATATAAAATGCACATAACTCAATTCTTTTATTATTATTAGAAGCCGATTGAAACTTCACAAGCTTGATAACATATATTTGTAGCTGCACATATAAAACTTAGCATTTTGCTCACATGCGATAGAAAAAAGGGGTAAAACACTGCATGTGGGTCAAGGAAGAATTCCAACTAAGGCACTAGGGGTTTGAAAAAATAAACACAGGAATCTGCAGACTCAATTTCAGGACCCTAACCCTAGGTGAACACCACCAGAGGGTATAGATTATGGTGAGATCTTCTCTCCAGTTGCAAAACTGACATCCATTCGATTCATGTTGTCTCTTGCAGAAGCTTACGACTTAGAGGTAGAATAGATGGATGTGAAAATAGCTTTCCTTCATGGTGATTTGGAGGAAGAAATCTACATGTCACAGCCAGAGCATTATATGGTGAAAGGTAAAGAAAATTTGGTTTGCAAACTTAAGAAGTCGTTGTATGGTTTGAAGCAATCCCCTAGGAGATGGTACTTGAAGTTTGATGCCTTTGTGTTATCAATTGGTTTTGTGAGATCAAAATTAGATGACTGTGTGTATTATAAGTTTGATGGTGATCGTATTCTCATTGTTGCATTGTATGTTGATGATATGTTGCTCATTGGGAAGGGTAAGAATATGATTTCTGATTTTAAATCTCAGTTGTCAGCACAGTTTGAAATGAAAGATTTAGGGACAACTAGGTACATTCTAGGAATGGAAATCAAAAGAGATAGAACCAACAGAAAACTTTGGTTAAGTCAGAGTAAGTATGTGAAGAACGTGTTGGAAAGATTCAGCATGGCAGATTGTAGACCATTGTGTGTCCCCGTTTCTTTGGGGACAAAATTGTCTGTTGAGGATTGTCCAAAATCTCCTAGTTAGGTGGAGGACATGAGCAGAGTACCTTATGCTAGTGTTGTTGGTAGTTTGATGTATGCTATGGTCTGCATAAGACCATACATTGCCCAAGTAGTGGGAGTCCTTAGTCGATTTATGGCTAATCTTGGATGGGTTCATTGGGATGCAGTTAAGCGAGTGTTCAAATATTTGAGGGGTACTTCCAAGTATTCCATATTCTATCATGGTAATGTTACATGACCTCCGCATTCTATTGATATTCATGGATTTGTGGATTCAGATTGGGTAGGTGACATTGACAGCAGGAGATCTACTAGTGCTTATGTGTTTACACTGTTTAGTGGTGCTATTAGTTGGCTGAGTAAGCGACACCCTATTGTTGCTTTGTCCATGACAGAAGCTGAGTATATGGAAGCAACTCATGCTTGTAAGGAAGCCATTTGGCTTAAGAGATTGTGTTCAGATATTGGTGTTGATGCATGTCAGATCACGATCAGTTATGACAGTCAGATTGTAATTTGCCTTGCGAAGAATCCAACTTTCCATGCTAGAACAAAGCACATTGATGTTCAATTTCACTTCGTGCGAGACATGGTTGATGATGGAAAGGTAAATTTGGAGAAGGTAGATACTTTGAAGAATGTTGCAGATGCATTGATGAAACTAGTGGGCACAGAGAAGTTTAGATGGTGTTCGGAGTCTATGGGCCTCTCGGCCTATAGTAGTTAAATCTTGTTATTCTATTGGCTCTTACAAGGTATTCGACAAGTGGGAGAATGTTGGGAAATAAGGTGTCTCAACCTTGGTAATTCCTTGCATTATTTATGTTTGTATATATTAATTAATTGCCTATGTTGTAAATAAATTGTAAATTCCATATTGTCATGTTGTGGGATGTGGCACGATGATGTGTCATCCTACATGGAAGATGACAACTTGTAATTTTGTCCTCACATGAGGAGATAGGCGTCTCACTTTATGGTAGGAGCATTTTGCTATGTGTCAGCATCTTCCATGTTGTGTAAGGGAATGTTTGACCAAAACAGTTATGACGGATTCCTATGACGAATCTATGACATGTAAGAGTAAGAAATAGAAGCATGTAAGATAGGTGAAGACACGTGTCATGAAGCATCTTTTAAAAAGGCATATTTGGGCACCCCAAGGTGGATTATGACATGTTGTAAGAGAATATGCTATTTATAGCCTGTGTATGACAGATTATCTTACAGCTGTAAGTTGTAACCACTATGACAGATTCTATAACGGTCGTAAGTGTCGTAAGAGCATCTGTCATAGCCCAATTTGGAAATAGGTGACCTCTTTGGGATGGGAGCTATGGACAAGTGTCAGGCACATTCTACATTGTTGACCAAGTGTCCTTAGGTGTGGGTTTTGGGCCATGAGGCCAAGTTGGACGCCCATCCCAAGATAGGTCTAATATTGCTTGTATTTTCTATATAATCAGGTGCTTGGAGAGGGAGTTGTATCACAGGTTTACAGGTACTGTTATGCTGTTGGATTGACTCCAGATACGAGTGTCAAAGACCATTGAAGCTTGCACTACAAGTGTATTGTAAACATTCTTTCAGATTTGTTAATACATTGTGCAGGTTTCTGAGTGTGGGATTTTTCACTCGATAAAGGTTTTCCCCACCGTAAATCTTTGTCTCTCTTCTTCTGTCTTCTTTCTAGTTCATGTGTATTGCTGCAATATCTCTATTAGATGTTCTATGTTGCTGTAGTTGTACGGATTAATTTGAATTTGCACAGCCCTCTCCTCATTAGATTAGTGTAGGAAGAAATTTCCGCACACCTAGCTTCCTTTCAGCATATGGATTTGTTTTGTCAAAGCAATCCATTTATTGGTCCTAGCATCCAACTTCTCCTTATACCCTTTCATCTTAGTATAGAGGTCCATGACCTCATCTATAACCTTCTCTAAGAAGTATCCCATTGGATCCTCCAAAATTAGGCCATACTTGGCCTTGAAACTTGCAGTTGAGGCTTGCTCCTCATATACTTCTTTCTTGTCCATCATCTGGCCAGTGATCTCTTCTAGAATCTCCATTTCTTCAGCTAGGAGTTCATGGATCTTGATGTTGATGTCTATGGCCTTATGCCGACAAGTTTTCAAAATCTCCTCTTCAAACTTCAGGTCTTTCATCCAAGCCTGTATGAGTGGCATGGTCTGGATGATCATGATGTGGTGGCGTATCAACATCTTGTTTGGCATTGCCTAGATGGATTTTTACTTTGTGATGTCCTAGTCACTTTGGTCTAGACCCATGGCACACATTACCTTCAGGACATTATCCTTATTCTTAATGGAGGTCAAGGTATCCCAATTTGACAAAGTTGTCCAGATGACCTCCTCTGCTTCCTACAAGAATTTCAAGTACTATTTCTCCATGACTTGATCTTGATGCTTCTTAGCATCCAGCTCTGTCACCTTTTTCTGGGTCACCAACATCAAGTTGGTCGGGGCCTCTGTTATTGATATTATGGGAGTAAATAACCCCTTTATAAATGTCTCTAGTTGGGCAATGCGTCCTATCAATTCTTGCTTCTCCAGCTTGTTCTTTCTGATCCTAGCTACAATGGCCTCTGCACTACCCTTGAGCTCATCTATCTCTTTCTCTGCAATGGCATGCCCCAAGTCTAGAGTAGTTATCTGGTACTCATTTATACTTATTTCCCCTTTAGCCTTATCAACTGTAGGTACAACAAATTAGGTTGTCCTACGTCTTGTACAACATCTCTTTGAATAGAAGATACTACCCTCACCTTTCTCTTAGGCTTTATTTCTTCCACTGAAAATAATGACTTAAAGTCAAATGGAATTAAATGGATTGGAGGGTCATGTACCTCTGATGCCAACCAATCTGGGACATCTGGTGTGGGTCCTTCCTGACCAAGTTGTTCAATATGCACATGTTTTATCTCCAATTCGGCCTCTTTAAGTTGTTCCTCTTGCTGGGGAGCTTCCTATTGAGGAACTTCTTGTTGATGAAGAGCTTCACCTTTATCTTGTTCTTCTTCTAGGTGTTTCTCTCCCTTATTTGCCTTGAGATCTTGTCCATAATTAAAGGCTTTAGTGCCTTTATCTTCTTCTACAACTGGTGGATCTACATCCATGGGTTGAGGTTTCAGAGTTTCTCCTTTAGGAAGTAGCTCTTGAATTTCTTGGTCCTTTAGACCTTCATCCAATGGCAGCATCTGCTGCATTTCTTTGTCCTAATCTTTTCTCAAATGCTCTTCACCACATTGTGTGTCACCTTCCTTGGGAATGTCTTGAGGAGTTTTGTATGTCTTTTGGAAGGGTAGCGTCCACATCTAGTTTCTCTATCTCACTTGGCTATGATGGACCTACCTATTCTTGTGTCGTCGTGCCCACATCTGGGATGTCTGGTTGGTCTACAGGCACATTTGGAGGTCCTGACATCTTTGTGTCAAAAATCACTTCTACTTCTAGACCTTTTGTTCCTTCCTCCTCTAGAGCTTTTATCTCTTCCACCTCAACATACATTGATTGGGGTTCATCTGATTGTGATGCTTGTGATGTGAACATAGAGGAGACTAAATCATTTTTCACATCATTAGTGACTTCATCATTAGTCAAGTCCATGACCCGACTTAAGGGAAATTGCATATCTTTGGCCCTTGCTCATTGTTGGATATCCTGATCCCTCTTCATCTCTTCTACCATCTCCCTCTTCACTTGTATGATCTCCTGAAACTTCTATGTTTGAGGTGTTGAGGCTTGGGACAATTACAGCTCTAGTTGAGTAGGCGTGGACGCAAACATCATCTCCATAGCGGTGGCAACTCTAGATATCCATGCCTCTTCTCCTTTGTCATGTGGAATAGCTCCCCTCATATGTGTAGTTGGCTAGGGCATTCTCCTTTTCTATCTGGGGATTTCCAATCCCTCCAAGATATCTATCGATGTGCGCTTTGGTGGAGCTACATAGGAAAATGGAATGGTGCCTATGGGTTGCTCCCTTTCCAGTGATGGCACTGTAGCTATGCTCACACCAGCTGAAGTTAGAGGAGGTCTAGAATTGGATGTGCCTTCTTTGGCTAATAATGCCTCCATGACCCTCCTCTTGACTATGAGGAAATCATCATAATCCGCATCAGTTCGATCCTTCCTCTTTCTCTTCTTTGTATAAGTCAGGTCCACTCCTTTGACCTTGAGCTCGCTTACCTTTTGATCTACCCATCTTTTGGTAATGACTAGGACATTCTTGGATATGACATCAATGGATGTCTCTTCATGTTTTGTCCAGTCCAGGAGAGGCAACATCTCCTTATATACCTGTTTATTATTGTCATCCGTGTCTAAAGTCAGACCATCATTAGACTTGACCTATGGAGGTACCTCTGGAATTCACAGAGTTCTCATTTGATTTAGGGCGAGTCTTTAATATCCCCTCTTCCAGACATCTTCTTCATCATTGCAATCTACCCAAAAGCCCTCCAGATGAGGCACATGTTGCAACTTCTTGTCCACGCATGTTTCCATCCTA
The DNA here is from genome assembly GCA_027924645.1 of Cunninghamia lanceolata. Classification (NCBI taxonomy): domain Eukaryota; kingdom Viridiplantae; phylum Streptophyta; class Pinopsida; order Cupressales; family Cupressaceae; genus Cunninghamia; species Cunninghamia lanceolata. Next base: position 9,492,529 of record BSBN01000815.1, on the reverse strand, counting down.
TGGTATGGATTGAATATATGTTGTAGTAGGTATGGTTGTAAGTTTAACATCTATAACTCAGCCTCTGACAACTTGGAGTCTTTGAACTCCACACATCTATACCATCTGATATCTAGTGGGAATTTGATTATCCCTTGGCCATGCTTCTGGATATACACCTCAAAAGAGGGGATGACTTTCTTGCTTATCTCCAGGAACAATATTTTATCTATAGGGTACCTTGGTAGCATAAATGGGTGACCCTTGAATCCTTCCATCCTAATATAGGTGAAGGTGGGAAACTGGATAAACCAGGATTCGTGAGCTGTAATGACCCCCTGGGACTCTCTAGACATTCTCTTGGCTTTGTCACCTTCCATCAACTGGACCAGCCACATTAAGAAACATTCACTCTTCGGTAATGGATAATGGACTGGATCTTCTCCAGTTGAGGGTAGTGTTGCCACACTGATTGCTCTCCATCCTTATTTCCTAGCTTGCCCACGGTGTACAAACCATCAAATTGTGACCTATAGGCACATGAATAGATAATGTATGAGGTCATGAAGAACCTCCTCTTCTTCTTCCATCCAACCATACCACTGTGGATGGAGTCCGTGATCAATTGTGCCCAGTTCACAACTCCCCCAACATCCTTTACAAATATGATCAGGCCAAACATCCACAACTCAAGGAATCTGACATCCTCAATCCTGACCAATCTATTGAGCAGGGTGATCATATATTGGACTTTTGCATTGAAGTCAAATTTATACAAAGTTTGTGCCATCTTTGACACTTCTTTAGGTCTAGTTGTTGGGTCTAACCATGAGGTGTGCACGACCTTCTTGCACCCAGCAACGTTGGAATTGTGTTGTGTTGTCAACACGTTTAGATCAATTTTGTATACGTCCCATCTTCTTGAGAGGTTAATGTTTTAGTTATGCTCTTAGGTGAGAAATCAACATATACTCTACCCTGATGCTCCACACACCGTTTAAGCAGATTGTACTTTTGTGCACACTGGATAGCTAGTTCTAGTGCATCCATGGCATACGAGAATCCTATAGTGTTGTACATGCCACTAAAGACCAATTTTTTAGTACTTCATCTTTGTTCTAAGCGTTAATCCTTGCCTTGAATGCCTCCAGGTCCACCTTTCCATAGTGAGTATCAAAGGCATATCCAAATTTGCTCCAAACTCCTCCAGGTGCATGACCCATTGGATCTTTGAATTCATCATCCCTTTGCCTCTGTCTTTTTATCATCATGTCCTGCATGATGCACACAAACAAAAGTTAGTTACTTATGTGGGGCTAGGGTTATGAGTTAATCTTTTATTGCCTTGGTGGAAACTAGATCATGTAACCAAATGCAGTAATTGAATTCAAGAATGTAAATAATAACAGGGTTTCACTATAGTCAATAACTGAATCCTATTTACCCTAGGTAAAAGATAAACATTCTACCGTAATTGACAAAGTAAGCTTTTGTCGTATACATACCTGTAGAATGTAATTTTACCTTTGTAGGGAGTTACAAGGGATATCAGTTTACCATTGGGTTCATTCCATTCTCTGAACTCGATCCATAATTTCTCCTCCGTTTGCTTCAAGATCTCTGTAGGTCACTTTTAAGCTCTATGCAATTTTCACTCAGGGTATTTGAATGCTTTTATCCTTTGTGAAATCCATTAAGTGTCCATGCATTCAATACTATGAAATAGTAGGTGGGCAATTACTCTTCAGGAGCAGGTAAACATGACAGTTGGGTAATTTATGTTTTAAATTTAAACTCCAATGGCAAAAAGAAACTCACTTCATGTGGGTTTAATGTAGACAAGACCAGATGGACATCAAGATATTCGATTGAAATGTCCTGTGGGAAAGGTCTGGTGGAAATGTCTAGGGGGCCTTCAACATAGTGTTTGGTAAGGGATATCGCGATGACCTATCCTGATGATGTCATCATGGTCATGGTCAAACTTGCATTGACTAGATGTTTAAGCAAGTGAACCTTTACAGGACATTAGAAAGGTCTAGACATGAAAATGTCAGGTTGGAAATATCTGGTTGAAAAGGTCAACGATCAATCAAGATGCGGAGGTCACTTGTAAAGCTTGGACAAGATTTCTGGAAAGGACCAAACATGACAAATGTTTGGTCCTATCGGGTCGAAATATCCTATCCGGTAGGAATGTCCAGGGCTTATGAGGATAAAATTGATGGCTCCAACAGGATCTGGACATGGATTCCCAGTGTGTACTAATATCTGGTCAGGTTAGGAAAATAATGAGTTCTGTTTGAATTTAGCTTAAGCTCCGAGTGCTTTCGTAAGGGATTTGGAACCTGATAAGTATACCGAGCATGAACTAAACATTTTGCAAATGTCCATGTCTAGTTGACTAGAAATGCCTGGTTGACCAGAATGTCCAATGGGTAAAGCTTGCTCATTTTAATGAATTTTTAGGAAGTTCAAAAGGCAACCTTGACTAAAATTTAATCATCTACCCATCCATGATCATTTCATGGGACACTCAGTAAATTGAAATTTGGCCGAAGTGACTTGACATTTTACCTATACTGCCTAAACAAGCAATGAAAGGACCAGCAAAGTGAAAAGAGGTTGGGTCCTCATTTTGCTTTGTAAAATGGGGTGTGTTGTGAGACTACACAACAAATAGTGTTGATGTTTTTTAAAATATAGCAACACCTAAAAATATAATCATATTATTATTTATGTTATAACCGTAGAGGATGTTTTTGATCTTAAAGATAATCATCACCTCTAAAATTTAGAGAAGTCATATAATTTACATTGTCATATGTAAAGGCTCTAATTTTAGATAAATTATCTTTTATATGAAATAGTTTTTGATGAGTTTGCATGGCTAGAGGATTGATAAAATTTTATATTAGTTAATTAAATATTGTTATAATCAAGAAGCAATTTTACCTTATATGTCATGGAGAAGAGTGGTTCATAAGGGGTAATACTACAAGTTAAAAGGTATATGTTCAAATGGATAAAGACATCCAAGATGACATTTTGATACAATATATAAGTGTTTTTCACAACTATCTAAGGAGGTTAATATTTCTCTAAAAACTCTAAATTTCTTGGATATAAAAGCACCTACATGTAATGGGTGGCTATCGCCCTAATACACTGTCCGGGGAGCAAGCCTGGAAAGGATAGCTCACTCGTTGCTTAAATTTTTAATGAATCATTATTATATGTTTAATGACTATTTCTTTTCTTTGTAGAAACATAGCAAATTATGCATGCTTATGCTTATGAACTCCCATATGATCTCCTTGATAAGATCATAAGATTATTTTTACGCTGATAAGCATTCCCTATGTAAGAAGCACATGATGAATTATATAGATAAAGAGCCCATATTAAAAGGACTATCATGAAATAGATCTTGACCATAGATTTTTGAAAGAATACCATAAATGATAAGAAACAAAAAAAATTCACTTTACATTTATGACTATTTTAATTTATTTTGTCTTATTCCTAACATTTGAAAAAAATAGCAATATTTTTTTCCTATTTTATAAAAGATTTTAGAAACAATACTATAAATCATAAGAAAAAAAATTACTTTGCATTTATGACTATTTAAATTTATTGTTGTCTTATTCTTAACATTTAAAAAATAGTAATATTTTTTTTCTATTTTATAAAATATATTTGTTTTCTATAATGTTGAGCAAGAAGAAATTTTAACCTTACAATTTTCAAATCAATATTACTTAAATAATCATTTACATCTCTTTACTATTTGGGTGAGGCATTTGACTTTTTACCACCATAACTGTTTTAAAAAATATTGATCATAAAATTCTGAAAATTGATGGATAGGATTTAATGTCAAATTGTTGTCAAGTAGACCAACTCCATACACATCTTGAATAACATGTGTTGACATCAAATAGGTTAGGATAAAAATCTCCACAAAATATCTAAATAAAAAACATATAAACTATTTTCTTTAAATCAATCACAAGGCCATCTCTTATTAAACTAAAAAGGCTCACCGTTAAAGTGAAATAAACATTCATTATTCAACTAAAAAGGCTCACAGTTAAAAGTGAAATTTAAACATTCATTAAAGATTAAACCAACTTCTTCCTAGCAGCTGGCCAAAATATCTTTGCAAATTTAGATAAAATAAACTCTTTAATTGAACTAGTAGCTGGCAAAATAAAATGTCTATTTTAGATATCTATTGCCAACTCCCACAATTTTTCTAGCTCACCTATAAAACACAGTTCTTCCCATAGCTCCTGTCTACTAACATCTTGTCCAAGTGATGGTGATTGGCAATGCCTAATGTTGCACTTGCCACTGATAAGGAAGAAAAGAAAGAGGCGATAGTGAGAAATCCCCAGAGCAAAAGGCTAAGTAACCAGCTAATGTGTAATGTGTAATCACCTCCCTCACAATCCTTACAAATGGAAAACATGGGATAAGCAGCTCAAAGTTCTTCTAATTATGTTTGATCTCTCTAAGAGCAAAAATTCCTGACTTAAACTAGCGAGGCTTCCCCATAGTCTCTATTGGTGCAATTGCATGTGGACCCTCACCAGATTGCCTTCTGGATGCACGCCGAGTGCCCCTTGCACCAGCACTGGAAGATCCAAAGTAAAACATTTTCAATCATCTCGATCTTTCCAGAGTTCAAATAATGTCCTCGAAGGATTTTCATAGCTCCAATGTGATTTTTAATCTCTTGGTTTATGCTATTAATACTCTTTAGCTTGTTGGTTTTGTGTCAAGTTTGACTCACATGAAATTATCTACAACAATGAATAGTCCTAAAGTAATTTTGATTCTTCCAGTATAGATCCAATAGTTGTGGGTGCATTGGGGCATTCAAAGACTATGTATTTAATATTATAGCACTATTACTTGTCACTTTAAAGCTCTTGGTGTTGATTATTACTACTAATTAAATGTGTTTAAAGGAAAATACTATTTCCTTAGGGTTAATCTAGGCTAATTAAATAAATGCATACAATTAGACACAAATTTTAAACTAGATTAAATCAATGACAATTGGGAATGATAAAGCATGTAAAATAATGTTATTTTAGGAAATTGATTTTAAAGAGTGTACTTAGCTCTTGACTAAGGAGAGGGTATGAATTTTGATACCTTGATGAATCAATTCGTAAAAAACTAGGATCTTGTAATGCTTGTTCTCAAATTCAATGCAGACTTGGAAATTTGTATAGGTTGATTCTATGCCTAGGGATCAACTAGACATGCTTGGCCATCGAGACTTTGCCACAAGACACAATTGGGTTGCCACTACAATTGCCCCCTCCTTGGTGGACAATGTTGTTGAATTCATTGACTACAACTGTTCAACACCAGAAAACTTGTGCCAGATTTATCTAACTCTAACAAAATTGCACTCTTAACAAAAAAATTATCAACGTACCCATTGAACCTATGGGTCCAATTGCTAGTTTAAGTATTGTCATAGCATATTATATGTTGACTTACTTTATAAAATTAATTACGGGCTTTTATTATTCCTGCTTCAAAAATAAAATTTATTGATTATTGTGTTACTATTTTGGTGATCCTATTGATAGGACATACATCTCAAACCAAGTCTTCCAGATATTGTGCAACTGCCATCACATGGATGGAATAATATTTAAACAACTATCTTCTATAGCTCTTTGATCAAAAGTCAACTATAAAAGTCACTACAAAAGAATCAATGTGCTTAGGAGATTACTAGAAATATTTTTCATCTAGGTGCTATTACAGGTCCCACTTTATTATATGATAAAACTATTTACTTTTACTCAAGACTCCTATTTTTAGAAATAAAAGCACATATAAAGTTCATGGCACTTTCTTCAAAGGAAATTCCTTCCATCCTAATGTTATTTTTCAGTTCTGTAAGACTGATTATTAGATGACAAATATACTGTCAAGAAGATCTGGGCTAGGCTCCCAGTAATCACAAACACATTATATATGCAATATAGCATTAAACCTCTATGCAATACCAAATTCTCCAAATTCAAATCAATGCTTGGCCATCGAGGGGGAGTGTGCATGACAATAGCACCTCTAGATGTAAGACCTAAGGCATACAATAAGACCTTAGGCATTTTAACACATCAGGACGTAAGGAGTTTCCATTGAGGGGGAGAGAGTGTGTCTAACAAGGATAGCTCTATGTAAGACCTAAAAGACAAAAAGTAAGACCTCTAGGCATTATATATGGTTAACTCCTTGCATTATAGTTAAGCCCTATAGGCATATTAAAAATTCTTCTCTTTGTAAATCTTCCACTTGTAAAAGCATTGTATTATGTAAGACCTATGAGCATTATGTAATGAACCTAGGGGCTGGTTTGAGGAGTTCTGAGCTCCATGTTAAAAACATTATAAGACCTCGCTTAAGCATCATTTTTAAAACACTGGGATTATAAATTGTGACAAGATGACTTTCATGTAGTTTGGAATACATGCTCTTCATTTTGGCATATATTTGTGTCCCAATTATCTTTGTCAAAGAAGACCTACATTACTGGGATATTTCATTTTTTCTCTTTATAGAAATTGACATGTGATGCCCCCTATTAATATTAAGGGGGAGTGTTAGAACATAATGTTATTAGGGGTCATACCCTTATAACATTTATATAATGTTCTAATATAAGGTTATATTTAATCTTATGTTATAAAGCATATACCATTTAATAATTAATAATCCAATAACTATTAGATTATTAATTATTTACAAATGGTTGTTTTGAATGGGCGTGCCTAATACTCCTTAAGGTATTTTTTCACCCCTTCTTTATTTAAGGAGGTTCTCTCTCATTTGAGAGGGATGAAATTTGGAGTTTTATAGTGAATTATATCACTATGCACATGGGGTATTATTGGCCATGTGAAAGTATGTAGAGGAGTATATCCCTAGGTTCAGTCTATTCTTTAATAGACTATATTTTGTAAGTGTTTTAATAAAATATTGCTTTATGGGGTTTTCACCTGAAAGGGTTTTCCCCATGTATATCTTGTGTAATGTGTTAAATCTATGCTTGTATAATGCTCATTCTATTTATTTTATATTTTGTTTATAATGATTAGTATCCTATGATCCTAATTTTTAATATTTTGACATGGACTTACTACACCATTGGCTCAATAAGATATATACACATCATCATTCCTTGTAAGAAATTTTAAGCTAGACATACCCTATGCCAATGACATGAAACTTGTGGTAGATTTATGGATGGATACCTCACTAGCCATAGTCAGTACTCTGATCTACATATATTAATAATTGGTCAACCAATTGAAAAGAATAAAATAATTAAAGAGTGGTTATCACCGATAACAAGTCAATGCTGAATTATAACATAAAGGCGAAGATAAAGACAAACTTCTTTAGTCATATCTAGACTTTAACAAACTAATTTGCCATGAAATTACAACAAACAACTTGACCACAATAACAAATATGGAGCTAACATAATGTAGAAAACAAATTAACATACCATGATACGAAGGTAGACTCAAACACTTTTAAAGCCACACTAAAATTTTCTTAGATTGGTTGTCAACAAGACAGTCATCTCGGGATTGGCAAAATTGATGTCTAATGTTCTAGTTCACTAACACACCTATTATGTACCTAATTCTAAAGTGGGCTGGTGTTGAGAGAGACTGTTCGAGAACTTGTTATACAAGGACTTATTCTCCTTTTGTGGAGCCCCTAGGTTAACAGATTTGACGATGACGAATAAATATTGAAGATAATGTGCAAGAATGCAATATGTATAGGATGATGCAAGAGAATAATGCAATCAAGATGCTTTAAGATGTTGCTATGATCCTCTCATGTGAATGCTCCTAACATGTCTTGATGAGTTAAAATGCATTAGGGCAACAACATAGCAAACAAATTCCCACAAATATGTACTAGGTTAATTCACAGTGACTAGTAAGAAAATGGCGACAAGGCTTAATCTAAATTCTAGATCTTAAAATTTCAATATTTAAATTCAAATGTGTAAAAGTAATTTGGATCAATTCCACACCTACAAATTTAAACTAAAGTGATGAATAAGAAATGGAAAGATTAAAACTAGTTCCTAAAAGTAAATGACATTAAAAAGAGACTAAATAAAATTATAAACATATTTAATAGAAGAATATGCCATGACTCCTATAACTCCTATAACAATTGTTCCTTACTCGAGCATAACTGTCATGGAAATGCTGCAAAGGAGAACCCTGAAATCAGGTTTGCCGCCATTGCATTATTCAAAGCTGAAAGATGTATATACATTTATCTTCTTTTAAACGCAGTAACGAAAGCACAGCATTGTTAAATTTTAATTTCCATTACATTTATCATCATTTTATTTATTTTTTCAACCTTCCAACCCTCATTTGTTAATGCTGCCGTTTTTTTTTGGGGTTAATTGGTGTCATTTTTGTTTTTCATTAATATTGAATCTCCTTTACAGTTATTCTTTATATTATTTTTTTTATTGTAAAATGAAATATGGATTTGTAATTTTCTTTTACATCTGATTATTGTTATTAAGTAATTTTGCGTTAGAAATGCTAAAAGAATCCCAAAATATAAACCCTGTATTCTCTTTTTCATTTAAAATATGGAAATCTATCTTATTGCATTTCCTAAATTTGCAGGACATGTTTACAATTCCATTAACTAGGGTTATGTGAATGCATTGCAGTGCATCTTTGTAATTTTTACCGCAAAGTCTTCCAAAGTTAATGTAATTAGAGGGCAAAATCTTTCAGGAAGGATTGATGATATAATTTATAAAACAGAGTTTCAGATGAAAATTATATCAGAACTTTTGAATGCTCTAGGATTTGACCATTCTGTAAGAAATTATTTGTGTAGAATCCTAGATCAAGATTAAATCCTGTTCCTCTCTATAAAAAACCTGATTCATCATGTTATAAAGGCATTTCTGACCAGTGTTACTAAGGCATTTTTGACCAATTCTGACCATTGGTACAAAGGCCTCTATAATTTTACTGTCAAAAATTCCCATTCACTTCAGCATAGCAGTCATGGAAATGCTGCACAAAGAATAACCCTGAATTCAGGTTTGTCACCATTGCATTATTTCAAAAAAAATGTTAGTAGAAAGATATATACATAATTTTTTCCTTAAATGTAGTAATGAAAACAGAGCACTGCTAAATGTTAAATTTCTACTGTGTTGATTGTCATTTTATTTTATTTTTAAGACTTTTTAACCGTCATTATTTAATATCAGATGCTTCCAGTATTGTTTTTTCGTGTTAAATGCTGGCATTTTTGTTTTTTTGCAAGGCGCTAAGTTATAACATCGAATATATTCTGCAGTTATTCTTCATGTTATTTCTTTTATTTACATGGGATATGGATATATATTTTTCTTTAGATCCTATTGTCTTTATTAAGTAATTCTGTATCGCAAATTCTAAAAGAATCCCAAAGCTTAAAATCCTGTACACCTCTGTTTTATTTAAAATATGAAAATCTATCATATTATATTTCTTTAATTTGCAGGACAAATTAAGAACTCCATTGATTGGGGTTCAGGTCTTCCAAAGTATATGCAATTATAGTGCAAAATCTTTGAGTTAAAAAGATTGATGATGTAGTTTTCTATGCTAACTAGCTTGAATAAAACAGGATCTGAACATTTTGTAATAAATTATTGTTTAGAATCTTAGATTAAGATAAAAATCCTGTTCCTTTCTAAGAAATTGATTCATGATGCTACAAAGGAATTTTTGAGCATTGTTAGAAAGGCATTTCTGACCATTGAATATTAAAAATGTGTGGGAGTGAAGAGATCTACGAACAACAGACAACACATCCTTTGCTTGTCTTGTAAATTATTCAAGATGTATAAGTGGAGGATTGTAATCTTGTATATTACTGGAGTTGGCAAAGAAATCAGATGTAGATCAAATTCATGTATGATGTACTCTTCTCCAAGTTTTTCAGTGAGTGAGTAATAAATTGTGCCTTCTCAAGGCCTATCTTCTGGAGGTGGCTGGCTTTCTGCTTTTCTTTTCGCTGAAAGACAAACCAGCACAGAGAACTGTTACATGTTTCTGTACCACTTGCATTAGTGGTTATACAATTGTGCAGAACTGCATTATCAGATTGGACCATGTTGTGTCTTTTTTTCACATATATCCATAATCCAACATTTCAATTGACCAAGCCATAATCACTGGAACACGATCCTTTTGTATTTGCCCGGCATATCTGGTCATTGTTACAAGGACATTGCATCATAGTACATTGAAAGATGTTAGCAGTTGTAGGTTGTTTGTGTTTGATTGCCATTCGTTGATGCAAAGTGATTGCAAGAGTTGTCCTAATCTCACTGCGTAAATTTCACTACTTGTCCATTATATCCTATTCAACAACAGCCTTCAGAGCGAACTTAGAACTATTGTCATTTGGAATACCGTATACTTGGTCGTAACCGTAACAACCAACGACTGTCTGTTACCAACCTTGCCTGGACAGTTTTCCAACCCTGTGTACAGATGTCTATGGAACAACCATGCATACACAGTGTCCCCAGTTGCTGTCACAACCTAACTCACGTTGGGATTTCAGTCCCTGCAGCAGAAATGACAGCAAGATCCACGGACAAGGTCACCCCTAGGCAATATACCAGTGAATCTCCGCCTAGTGACATCAAATCCTTGCGGGAGTCAGAATCAATGGCCGAGATGTGGTCACCCTCAAACAAGCTGCTTTGGAAGGTAGATGCCACTGTTGTCTCCTTGGTTTCAACAGTCTTATGAGTCTGGCCTGATAATGGTTTTCTAAGTTTACTTGTTCTCAGCTAATAGATTTGTGCAGTTTTCTTACCTCTGTTTTTTCACTTGTTGAGCATTTTCCTGCATTGTTTTCTTGCTTAATGTTTTGCCTGTTAAAGATTATGACCACATAACATTAGACATTTTCATCTTCAGCTAATATGTAATTTTGTCTCATATTAATATTTTCATATTACAGTGTCATTTTATTATTAAAAAATTTATAAAGATAACAAGGAAGATGAAGAGGGTAAAGGTCAACATAAACAGTTTATTTGCTGGTACCATAGAGGATGGACATAGATAAGAAAATGTTAAACAGCAACCTGTAAAGAATGATAAAAAAAAAGATATAGAATAATCAATAAAGGTCAACATTATCTCAATACCTAATTGATTATTTTTTTAGCTTAGTAAACTGCAGTCATGGGACTGCTCCCTTTTCATATAAGTCAACAAAAATTAACAGTAGAAGTTTTAACATAAAAGCTCAGCCTATATGCTTGAGCAACATACCTATCAGGGTAGTATCAAAATCCCTGAAAAACAGTCTATCTATATCCCTTATCAACTACTAATTACATACTAAGAAACTACCTCTGTATCAAGCATTGCTGTCTACGTCATAGTAATGATTTATAAAGTCCTGCATCCAGGCGTATTCCTCCACCAGCCCTAGCAATTTCTTCAGGAATCCTGCCCCCATCGTTGCCTTCCTCCTCCGCACTACCGCCATTTCAGTCCTCTTCTCTGTGATAAATGGTTTCCATTCAACCAAGTCCCCCGCCGCATTCACCCTGTGGAATTTATCTGGCAGTGGAATCCCTACGCCACTTCTCGCCACCCCCAGCACTTCTTCACAAGCCCCCCTGAAGTCTCTCTCCATGAAAGCTTCCATCAGCTGCTTGATTACTCCTTTCTCCTCCCCCAAATCTAATAGTGAGGCCTCGAACATGGACGAAATGTTCATATTAACCTGATATCTGTTTGAATTCACCATAAAGTCCTCTCCCAGAACCCATGCAATTGTGAACAATACCAGCCCGCTCTGTGATTTGAACACCTTTTGCATTCTGTTGCTCGAGATCTCGCCCAGAAAAGACATTTGGCGCTTGTAAGTCACCAGTCTGATCGGGGTCTCCATCCTGCTTTAATTACCGCTGCTATATGATCACTGCAATTGTAAGCCTGAATGCAAATGGAATATCTCAACTGCTGTATTACTAATCTAACTCCTGTCCACCATCTCTTCACACACTCCGCCACCTCAAATTGAATGTCCTTTTGTCAGATGTAATGAGACTAGTCATTATTAACTCGACCTCTCCCACAACAATTCTTGTGAAGTTTCTATGGCATGATTTGCCAATGAGTCCGCCTCTCCATTTGCCTCATGGTAAATATGATTAACGGTGACCCCTTCAAATATGTCTATAATGTTCAAGGCTTCGCTTAGAAGCAATCATAACTTCCAATTTTGGATGTCACGTTTCGTAACTGCATTAACCACAATCTGTGAATCCCCCTTCCACTTCGACTCTTTTCAGATTGAGGCTTTGACACATTTGGAGGCCTAAAACGAGGGCTTGCAATTCTGCCTCATTATTTGTGCCAACGGTGAGCTTCCTCGCTGCTTTCCCTATCACCTTCCCTCTCCAATTTCTCACTATGCAACCTGCCCCGGAGTCTCTAGGGTTACCCCTAGAAGCTCCGTCAAAATTCATCTTATACCACCCTTCCCTTGGTGGAATCCATTTGGCCTCCATTCTATCCTTCTGGGATTGAGCTCCCCCTAACCTAATTGATTACTACAAACATAGACGATGGACATAAATTAAAGAAAAAATAGAACTTTTCCAGCAAGCCTTATAAGAAATTAAGAAGACTCAAAGGAAAACTCTCCAGCCACTTTAAAGGATGATAACGGGGCAAAAAAAATAAGGCATCCTAATCGATCATTAACTGCATCCTCTTGCTAGACCTTTGAAACGTTTGCAAGAAGATAAGCAATCTCTACCATGGTAGGAAAACTTGGCGAGTTCTAGCTGGACTCACAAGCTTTTCCGGTTGGCGAGTTAGTTGTCAAGGATTTGTGGGTTGAATCTTGCCAGATTTCTTGCAAGTTTGTGAGAGAAACTCACCGAGTTTTACAGTTGGACTAGGCAAGTTTTTGTTTGGGACTTGCCTGTTGAAGGAAAATGTGGCACATAAACTTTGTTTTTTGGTTTTTTTGTTATTTTTGTCTTCAGCAAGTGCATTCTCAATAGATCAAATTGATTGTTGGCTGATTGGGAGTGCAATTTGAAAGGATTTATTGATGGTTGGTTGAAAGAGATAAAAATATGAAAATGGTATGTGCCATGAAGGTCTTTGCAGTCTCGAAGGCCTCAATTTGGGCCTCCTGGTGGGAGCTCCATCCCTTGATCTCACCTTGTATCGCAACATGGAACACGTGAGGGGCTTGGCTGCCCTCAGATCCCCACTGTGGTTTTAAAAAGCAAAACTTAATAATTGTTTTGGACTGCATCAGAAGGAAAAGAAGAAATTTTCCCTTTATTTGGCTTGAAATAATAATCAAATGACATTTTTCCCTATTCTTATGAAAATTTCAGCAGTATTTAGTCTCCTGATTAAATCCCAAGAAATTGAATTCCATTAATACGTTTGATTTGGCAAGTCAATCCAGATTCCAAGTAATGCTATTATGATCAAAATAGACTTATGAGTTCTGTAAATTCATTCTTTGTGCTTCTCATAAATTAATCACTGTTTTTTTGTGTAATTATGCTTTTTTTCTTTTAAGTGCCAAATTTTTGCTGTGTCTTGAGTCCGAATCAAACTTTAGGGCTGCCAAGTCTGTGCTGAGTCTGAGTTTTCCTACTATGATCTCTACAACTCAGGAGAAGCCTTAGGCAGGAACAACTTTTGTATCTCATCATCTGGGAAATTCTTATAAATGCACCAAAAGCACTGAAAAGCTGTATGAAACAAATAATAGGAGCAACTTGTCGTGTCAAACTTTTGGGCTGCCGAGGCCGAGTTTTCCTACTATGATAGCTACAACTCAGGAGGAGCCTCAGGCAGGGACAACTTTTGTATCTCATCTTCAGGGAAATTCTCATAAATGCACATTAGCACTCAAGCTGTATGAAACAAATAATAGGAGCAGCTGGTCAAAACAATAGGTAAATGTAATTCTATCTTTATTACATGAACATACAAAGAAACCATGTAATTAAGTTCTGCACTTGATAATTTTAGAACGCTAGGCTACGGATACTCCCTACAAAGACTGCAAGTTAAAATCAAAATACAACGAGGAGGCATTATGGTCACATTATAAAGATGGTAAGAAAACAATATTGTTGAACATTTAATGGAGGACATTCCAAAATCTACAGTTTATTTTAGGGTACTTTTGTCATTGGCCCGTAGCAGTAAGACCTCTGTCAAATCAAAGAAGATTGCTTCTGTGATTTGAATTTGCCACAAGACGTTTCAGAATCCTAGTAAAATATCAAAGTACCAGAACATGTGAATGCTTTGCATCTTACATAGAAACAACACTAGCATCCCAGCTAAGAATACGTCCTATACATAACCCATTCATATTGGCATTTAATACTATCATCCTCGGGCCTAAGATTTCTCTGTCACTAGGGTCACAAGATTCCTGTAAAGATGATTTAGCCATTTAGGCAACCACACACTGGGTTATAGCACGTTTTATGAGCACCCTCTAGTTATGGAGACATTTTGGTCAGAAGTTTCCCTATAACAGCTCCCCAGCCAACCTTCTTCTCCCGTTTCTTGACAGATTTTCATGGAGTTGACAAGTTTTTACCTCTTTTTTTTTTTAATTTCTTTCTTTTGTTAATTTTGTCCAAAAAAGAATTAATGTATACATTATTAAAGAGAGAAAAAAAGACACAGTTAGGAGCCACATAGAATTCTTAGAATTTAGAAATTATACTTGAAATGTAGAAATTGAACTTGGTATGTCTGGAAGATGCACAAAAGCTGGATTATGCTTGGGGAAGAAGGAATTTTCAATTTTCTCATTTATGGCAATTGTCTTGATATTAAGCATTTTATTAAGCTGTCTGTTGAATGAAGTGTTATAACATTGCAGGTTCAACATAGCATGGCATAAGCATTTAATGTTTAGTGTTCTTTATGGGTTGAGCTCAGACAATTTTGTCTCATCTAACTAATACATTTAAAGAACCCCTTATGGTGCAAAGGTTAAGCCCATTGACTTTATTATTTATGCACATAATGGCAGCAACCCTTATTCTCTGTACTTTTCGTCCCCTCATCAATTACAGTGATAATTGATTATGAAATTCATTTTTAAAAGTTTGCACATGGAGAAATTGAATACTTAAATCAAAATGTAGTATAATTTAAATGTAATAACTCAATATAAAGAAATGAAAGCATTGCATCCAATAGCGTTGGTAAGAGGAAAGATTTAATAGGAAGCAAATAAAGTTGCATCTCTATACTTGTTATAAAAGGTTTTGCAATTTTAAATAAGGGGTGTTATAATTAGGCATCTTTAATGCACCATTCTTCACATCTCTATTCCTGTATGTACAAGGAATAATACTTATCTTCTGTATCAAAGATGTTTGGGACATTGGGTTTGAAAAACAGAAATATACAATCAATTATAGATTTCTGTTAGTTCACAGAAATTCACAAGAGTTGGTTAGTACATAAAAATTCAGGAGAAGAAGCACCCTGTTTTGCAGGGTCTAGTAATGCCTATATCATTCTGTTTTATTGTTAAATATTCTTTTACCTCAGGATAACACAGACAGACAAATACAGAAAAATATTTCTAGTTCATGTTTTCTGTAATTTCATTATTTGAAAAATATTACTAACCGCATATTTTCATTCTTAGTTTCCTCAGAAGCATTGCTAAATGTTTAGTCTTTTATACATTTATCTTCATTTTATTTTATTTTTCTATATATAGAATATGGACTTGTGGTGTTATTTTGAATTTTATGGAATCATTCATTTTTGATGCAAAACTAAGCAGTAAAGATGATTTGTGTTTGCTACTTTGGATGGAAAATGCTGCTTAAGGTGAAAGTTGTACTGACAATGGATGGAAAATTTGAGAACTATTTAAAAATCTGAAACACACCGTAAGTAATTCTTTATCTAGATCAACTCTTATAATTTTTTCAAATTTATTTGCTTGAAGCCATTGTTGGATGATGAAAGTCCTCTACATTTATTATTCGTTTTATTTAATTATTTAGAATATATATGTTTGTGGATGTATTTTAGTGCAGCTTTGAATTTTAGCTGCAAAGCTCTTTCAAAGTTTATGCGGTTGTGGTGCACAAAATGTAGGTAAAATAATAATGTAGCTTTAGATGCTTACTATTTTGAATGAAATACGATTCAGGTGAGAGATTTGTCAAAGTTTATGATTGCTAGCATTTAAAACATTTTAGAAGCAATCATTTATTTAGACCAAGCTCAAGCTCACAATACTCTGAGTCTTGTTTTAATCTTGAATTTTTAAATATAACTAGTATGATTTAAAATTATTAGAGATGAATTCTGGTTGTTTCATATTTGTCTTCAATTTTATTTTATATTTTAGAAGTGTCACAAAAAATAAAATTAAAAGATATTCTATGCTTGGAAGGAGGGTGTCCAGCTTCAAAAATGAGATGGAAATTCACTAAGGTGCCACAACAGGACGAGAGGGGGATTTAATGGGAAACAGATGGAGAAGGCAAAGAAAAGAGGAGAAAAGGAGTAGCAAGGAGAGGCAAGATATCCAAGTGCACGAGGATTGCGTCAACCTCCCCATCAGAGAGAAAATCTCCAGAAATAGCTACCTATCGTTGCTGCATAACTGTTAATACAGTTCAATATATATTGGTGTTCTTTTGATTAAAAATAATTACTATCTGTAATACCTGTTGAACTCTTTTTCAATCTAGTAGTCGCTATTGACCAGAAAATGGTGAATAGGAAAAGTATTAATGACAGTTCAACAAATAAAATAATAGTCTGTCCTCCCCATGCACTCATATGGTGAACATGTGTGAAAAATGTGGAAGCATAAGAAGGGATATGAGCTGTTTGACAAAATGCCTCAAAGAAATGTGGTCTCATGGAATGCCATGGCGGCAAGATATTGTCAAATAAATTTGTTGGAAGGGCCTTTGAGACCTTTAAACAAATACAAATTAGCATCCTACCTATCGTGCTCAAATTGGAGCTTTGGGGAAGTGGGTTTATACACATTCAATAAGAAGAATTTATGAATAAATCCTCTCTTAAATGATCTCAAATTATGATTAATTTTCCTTGCATCTTATGTTCAAATTGTTGCCCAATCACATTTTATGTTCTTGATTCTTGGAATAATGACTTGATACTTACTTTGGGTAGAAAATGACAAGGTAACCATGTGCATAATTATGTTTTGGGTCACTAAAATAGTGAATAGTATGGTTATTAATTAAATGAGAATATAGTTGGTTGTATGAGTAGCAAGGACCAATTGCACCATCACAATATTCTATGCATTACTGTTTATGAATTTTGGGCCATTTTCTTGTGAAATAGTGGTAAGAGGTCCTACTTCTTATCTTATCATTGATATGATTAAATGCTAAAAGATTGTTGAGGTGACCAAGGTTGGGCCTATGAAAGTCAGTTATGTCTTAAAAAGATTGTGACAAAATTTACATGAGACAAAATTTTGCCCTGAAATCACAATTTCCAAGCAAAGATAGAGTTAGACATATCATTTACCAATTTAAATTGTTGTACACGATAGATTTTGGCTAAGAACTTGCATTCATGTTAGATAATCATTGAAAGCATAATCCATAAAATAGATCTTTCCTACTAGGGTTAGGAACATTATCTTAATCGTATGATATACCTCATTCATTAATGGAGTCCAACCAAAAAGGGTTAGGATAAGGGGGCACGATAGGGTGCCTTAAGCGATCCTCTACCCTTGGCCCAAGTGTGGACATGCCATCCCTCTTGGCCTCATGGGACTATCAGTCACCACCATGAGGGGATGTACCTAGTGAGGTGTCCTATAGCTGTTTCCCCTCATCTTGCCACCCTTATTCTCCTCCCTTTGATTGGGACTTCTTAACCCAATAGCCAACCATGGTAGAGGTTTGAGGGGAAACTACAATAGGGTCTCCGGAGTATCCTTCCCTTCTAAGCCCAAGGGTGGGACACACCTTGCACCCCCTTGGCTTCATGGGACTATCAGTCTTCAACCATGAGGTGGTGTACTTAGAAGAGGACCATCCAACTCTTCCTTGTATTCCTCATTATTCCTCCTCATGCTTGATGAGAATTACAAATGCTAAATACATCCAGATTCATAGAGATTATACAACAATAAATATATCATTATACACAACAATCATGATATGATTCATATGCGAGTAATTATGCATAATTAATAATGAGTTCAATACATATATTAACAAGCACGAAGCTTACACGTCATACATGAAGCATACACATCATACATGGAGCATACACATCATACACATCATACACATCATACACATCATACATGGAGCATACACATCATACACATAGTAGACATATAATTATTTCAGGATTCTTATATGACTTCCTTTCAATGAAGATAGCTTCCTTGATTGCTAATTGATATCTCAGATATTTGTTGATTTGATTGATTCAATTATAGAATGATAGAATGATAGAATAATCGAACGACATAATGATAAAATGATAGAATAATTTTAGAATAGGATGATCGTAAGATAGGAGGATAGAATGACGAATAAGGTGATAATAGAATGATATAATGATAGAAGAGTAAAATGAGAGAATGATATAATAATTGAATAATAAAATGATAGAAGAGTAGAAGGATATAATAATAGAAGGATGGAATATTAAGAGGATAGAAGAATAGTATTTTGGAATGGATGCAATAAATAATTTTCTGCTATTGCATATATTTATCATTGCTGATTTGTCTTCAGATTTATCTCTGCTAATTTTTGCTATATCTTCTGCACTTATTCCCCATGTTATTCCTTCTATTTTTCCTTCTATTCTTCCAAAGGAGGCGATGGCATCTCTTCACAAATCGTGTCCCTTCTAAGAAAAATCACAACCCAATGCTCTTTCATAAAATCGCTGCATATTACTTGTCTTACCTTGTTAATTAGATTGCTAACATATTTGTTTTACATGGCGCTCCATGTAGGGAGGTCGGCTATATTAACATTTTATTACTGCAAAGAGAGTCGACTTGTATAGAGTCCACCTTTAAGGAAGTCTTTTAATTTAAATTTAAATTTCAAAATAGATGGCGCCAAGGTGAATATGGGTCGGCCTATATTAGAATTAAATTTATTTGCATAGTATTGACATTACATGTTAATACAGTTCAATATATATTGGTGTTCTTTTGATTAAAAATAATTACTATCTGTAATACCTGTTGAACTTTTGTCCAATGTAGTAGTCGCTATTGACCAGAAAATGGTGAATAGGAAAAGTATTAATCACAGTTCAACTTACAAAATAACAGTCTCTCCTCCCCATGCACTCATATGGTGAACATGTGGAAGCATAAGGAGGGATATGAGTTGTTTGACAAAATGCCTCAAAGAAATGTGGTCTCATGGAATGCCATGGCGGCAAGATATCGTCAAATAAATTTGTTGGAAGGGCCTTTGAAACCTTAAAACAAATACAAACTAGCATCCTACCTACTGTGCTCAAATTGGAGCTTTGGGGAAGTGGGTTTACACACCCATTTTGGCATAATTGAAAATGGAATTTTTTGTGAAACGTTGCAATTGCAATTGGCACTACCTACCACCACATCCTTTAAAAATTTATGCACAAAATTCAATAAGAAGAATTTATGAATAAATCCTCTCTTAAATGATCTCAAATTATGATTCATTTTCCTTGCATCTTATGTTCAAATTGTAGCTCAATTACATTTTATGTTCTCGATCCTTGGAATAACGACTTGATAATTACTTTGGGTAGAAAATGACAAGGTAACCATGTGCATAATTATGTTTTGGGTCACTAAAATAGTTAATGATATGGTTATTATTTAAATGAGAATATAGTTGGTTGTATGAGTAGCAAGGACCAATTGTACCATCACAATATTCTGTGTTATTGTTTATGAATTTTGGGGTTAATTGACTGCCATTTTCTTGTGAAATAGTGGTAAGAGGTCCTACTTATCTTATCATTGATATGATTAAATGCTAAAAGATCGTTGAGGTGACCAAGGTTGGGCCTATGAAGGTTAGTTATGTCTTAAAAAGATTGTGACAAAATTTACATCCTTTGACTCCTCTAGATGGTCCTTGTCGAAATTGACCTTTCTTAATATAATTGTAGTTGGAAAAATATCGTTTATACCTTTAATAGCAAATGATGGACATGTCAGAGGTGTAGGAATCTCTGGGTGCTAATCTATGATATATAGGGGCTAATAGGCTCACTTATAGTTGTTGGAATTTGGGATTCCTGGAGATGGATTTAATTTAGTGTGAATTAGTAATTGACTTGAGGCCTAATGCTTTATGAACTCTATTAGAGTTGGCTATGATTGGAGCCACCCAAGATCTAGGACTTCATAAAAGCACAAGAGAGATCAAATGAGAGAATAATTCTATTCTATCAATAAATGCAAAAGATTGTTACAATGTACATGATATGCCTTGCTTATAAAGACAAGGATGAGATGTAGGATGTTGTAGTCATGTGACAAGTGTCTTAATCCTATGACATGTGACAACTATAAGATAAGATGCCGACTATCAACAACTAGAAACATCTAGTAGACTCACTAAGTCAACTTAACATGTGAATTATGTGTGATGTGTGAATATTATTTAACTAATAAATAGTTAAATAATATGAATTATTCACACTAGGGGTAAATTAGATAGGTAATACCCTTGTTCACACCAACACCCCCCTTAAGTGCAACTTAGGGAGTAGCTGACTAAAGCAAGATGAAAAGATGGGTCTCGGCTACTAGGCCATGTTAGTTACCCATGTACAACAAATCTCAAGTGGAGAAAAGGAGAAAATCTCATGGTACAAAACTCCTCTCCAAAAGTGAGAATGCATAAAACAATGAAAGTGAAAGAAGTGATAGTAAGACTCAACATGACCCCCCAAGGACAACATCTATCACATATATACAATCAAATACCCCCCCCCCCCCCCATAGGAGAGCAAGAGTGAGACTATAGGTCTCCCCCACAATGAAGTAGCTCCTGTGCCGATGGTGAATGCCTGAAGATGAACATTGGAAAGTGTCCTGTACTTGCAAATAACATTTCTCCCCTTATGAAGAAACCAATCCAAAGGATGATGTAGAAGAAACTCCATCTCTAAGAAGAGATATAAGGGAAGAAGTCTCATAATGGATGTCTCTAAAAACTGTTCAAATGTCCACATGTTAGAATCAAAGAATGGCACTATGCAATGAGGTGTGACCAATCCAAAATCCCGGGTAGACTCATGAACAACAACCTCCAAAGACGAAGTAGATGGGATAACAGTTGTGCTGTAACTGTCATCAAAGAAGAGAGATATCCCCTCAAGTGTGTCCAAATCTGCAATATGAGACTCACAAAATAAGTCTGATATACCTGCCAATAAAGTATCCCACAAAGCTGTGTCTAAAAGACTAGAAGTATCCTGCTCAACTGAAGTAGAAGAAACCATGTCGATGTCGATCTCTGAAGAAGTAGGAGGTTGAGGTGATGGAAGCTCAGCACTAGTCTCATGAACTAGAGTAGACGAAAGAACACTAAGGTTCAAGTGACCAAACTTCTCCTCAGAAACATGATTCACACTTGATGCATGAGTGTGAATATCAATCAAGGGATCTACAACATCATCAGGAGCAAAATGGGAGAATGTATACATGCGAGATGCATGATCAACCATCCCAACAACAATGATATCTCTACTCTCCAAGTCTCTTATGATCACTGAATTAGGAGTGAACTCAACTGTCTTCCCTGCACTACAATGAGTAATTTGGTAGATGGAAAGGAGACTTGTTGACAAGGAAGGCACACACAATACATTATTGAAAGTACCCTCACCAATATCAATAGTCCTTTTACCAATTGCATTCATGTATGTATTGTTACCCATCAAAATAGGTGGCCAAGTACATGACTCAAATGAAGAGAACATCCCTTGTGAAGATGCCATATGATGAGAAGATCTGGAATCAAGAAGCCATCTCTCTGACTGAAGACTTGTAGAAGCAAAGAGTACTTGTGATTTTCCTTTGTTTGTCCCATTAGCAATGTCTGTTGTCCCTGCCTATGTAGATGATGATGGTGTCGAAGAAGAGGATGTGCTAGGTGTCATGGATGATGCCAATTTGATATTGTGCTTTTGAATAATGTGAGTCAAGTCATCAATTTTCTTCTTATAACACTTATGCTCATCATGTCCTAGTTTCTTGCAATATGCACACTTTGGTCTCTCCTTAGATGATTCCTCCTTAGGAGAGGATGAGGACTTAAGTGAATTGGTTGATTCCTTTGCTTGCTCATTGTTCTTGGAATCCTTATTTTTCTATTTCTTGCTTTTGCTAGTTGAAGCCTTTTGATCCTTAGAACCTTGATTAGCAAGAAGAGCTTGAGGTCTAGGAGACTTCAATGTGCCCATGTGTACTAACTTAGGGTGCTCCCTTGTGAGTGATGTAGCAAACTCATCAAGTGAAGGCATTGTGAAAGCTTTCCCAAGTGCATCCATAGTAGCATAATAGGTAAAAACAAAAAATCAAAAGTCAGGACCAAGCTTGAGAATGATTGAAATAATCAATTGAGTGTCCTCTTTCTCAATTCCCCATTGTTTGAGCTGTAATCTAAGTGATTTTAGCTTTGTGAAAAAGTCTTAGATGCTTGCAAAGTTGGTTGGATTCAAACCAATTAGTTCATTCTCCAATTTAAAACCTCTCATAGTATCTTGCTTACTAAAGAGATTCTCTAAGGTAGTCCACACTTCATTAGGTGTATTACAAGATTCAATATGAAAAATGAGATCAGGAGAAATAGACAAGCATAATGTTCCATAGGCTCGATCACATTTATTGTACCACTTTCTCTTTTTTGCAGCTGCTATTGGTTCAATTTTTGTACCCATTATTACTTTATGAATTTTAGAACTTCTTAAATGAATCTCCATTTTAGTTTTCCACTCATGATAGTTATATGGTGTGAGTAGAGGAAGTTTGATTTGATCCATGATACAAGAGTACAAAAAAAACACAAGTAACCCAAGTCATTTTAGAATAATCATCAATAAGCAACATAAAGTACCTGTCTTTTTGCAAACTTCTTGTTCTTGTAGGACCACACAAATCTGTATGCACCAGCTCAAGCAAACTAGTAGAAAATTGTTCTTTACTCTTGAAACTTGTTCTTGTCTGTTTCCCCAATTGGCATTCCTTACAAATAGTATTAGCAAGCTTCACAAGCTTAGGCAAATCTCTTACTGCTTGTACTAAACTTATCTTTACCAAGTTGTCAAAATTGATATGACACATCCTTCTATGCTATAACCAACTCTCATCTGTCTGAGCCAACAAACAACAATCATTAGTTCCTCTCAAATGATAAACATTACCTCTAGTCTTCTTACCAGTAGCAATCACTGTTCTAGAGCTTTTCATGATCTTGCATCCATTATCCTTGAATCTCAGATCATACCCTTTATTACACATCTGACCAACACTTAAAAAGATTATGCTTTAAACCCTTCACATATAGGACATCATCTGTATTGTGTTTTCCATCAAAAGAAATAGATCCTCTTCCACAAATCTTACCAGCTGCATTATCTCTAAACCTAACCAGTCCTCCATCATACTTTTCCAAGCTTATGAACTTACTTTTATCACCGGTCATGTGATGTGAGCATCTACTGTCAATAATCCATTCATCCTTATCTTTCTCAACCTGGCAGACAGACAAATCACTCTCTTCCACTGGTTTTTCTTCCTTCACACAACTAGTAGGATTAGTAGACACAAGTTCTTCCTTGATAGCAATAAATAAGCATTCATTTGCACTAGTATCATCAGACTCATCTTCCGTTACACCATCATCATCATCATCTCTAACTTAATAGCATTTCTTTATGATCCTAGGTCTGCTTTCAAATTTCTTCTTACCTTTCTTAATTCTCTCTGGGCATCTGGAAGCATAGTGACCAATCTTACAAGTAAAGCATTTGAATGGTAATTTGCCTTTGAACTTACAGATACCTCTTTGCATTCTATCCACAAAGTTGACTTCAATCTAATCAAGGTCATCATCTGGTTCCACAGCATGCTTTTCAGATCTTGAAGTCTTCTCTGAAGTGCTGGCTTTGAAAGCAGTCTCAGTCTTCGGCACAGCATCACCAAACTCTCTCATCTCAAAAGTAGTAAACTTTCCAAGCTATTGATCCTTTGTAATCTTGTTCACACTCACAAGTTCTTCAATTGCAGACACCTTGTGATTGTAGGATTTAGGCAATGATCTAAGAATCTTCAGCACAATCTCATTCTCATCAATAGTTCCTCCAAGACCTTTGATTCCATTGACAATTTCATCAACCTTTTGCATGTAGATTGCTATGTTCTCATCATCACTCATCTTTAGAGCTTCATACCTCACCTTTAGGTTTTGTAATTTGACACTCTTTATAGAATCATCTCCTTCATATAAATTTTAAAATTTTTCAACTTAACCCAGATCTCATGAGCAGTTTCCAGATCCATAACTTTCACTTAGTGTTAGATAAAGCATTTAACAAAGTGTCTCTATCCTTTCCATTTAACTCATACTGTTTGACTTCATCTTCATATGATGGACCATTTGGAGGAATAGTATACTTTGTATCTGCCATCTTCCAAACACTATAACCAAGAGAAATGAGATGACTTTTCATTTGTACCTTCCAGAGAGCATAATCCATTCCATCAAACTACGGAGACTCCTTGTGCGCCATCCCGAATCTTCCTCAAGCTGTTAGGCTTTCTTCTAAGGAACCCTCGCTCTGATACCAATTGTTGAAATGCACAAGACAACTGAGAGGGGGGAGGGTGAATCAGTTGTAACCAAAACTTAACTTCTTATAAGCATCAAAACATCAACCACTTAATCACTGTTATTATGATTTAACCATGAAAGCATGAAATCAGAAACTTAAGCACATTCACACATTCAACACATGAGACACCATATTTTTTACGTGGAAAACCCAATGAAGGAAAACCACGATGAGGATTAGCTCACAATATAGATGATATATCAAAATTTATAACAAGGCTCATTGCCTTGGGGCTCACTGCCCAGAATGCTCACTGCAAAAGAAGGGGCTCACTGCCAAAAGGGCTCACTTCCAGAAGTTGGTGAACTGAGATAGTAGCATCTACACCATGCCAAGGTTTAGTTCCATTGAAGCACACTGATTCTTCTTTTTTGTCTTCTTCACACAAACACAGTTATCTTCGCATCATCATGCATTATTTACGACTTCATTACATGTATTTGTACAATTCATCAACCTTGGAATGTACATCAAGGTCGGCATTACAATCATCAACTATTGGAACAACCTCCAAGGTCGGCATACATACATACATACGTTAGAATAGGTATGGACCTAAACAAATTTGTGAAGGAAAAGAATGAATGTGGACCACACAATGCCTTAGCTGAGACTCAAATGCAATCTCCCATGCAACAACACGCTATCACAAACTTCAAAGCATAATTGCAAGTAGTGAAAACAACCAGGTCAGCCAAAACTGGTGTTAACACTAAGACCTTTAGGAACACGCTTCATCTACGATCTGAATTACACTTTGCGAACCAATCAAAAAGCAGGAACACGATCTAGAGACATCCACAAGCACGTTACAATTGCCAGGAACTTTTGCACAACCCCCAAACATTCTATCCAGAAGATTCTTCAAACCAGAGCACTTAAACATTACTGTCAGCCACTGTCATAAAGGAAAGATCGCTTGCGGAGCACCAAATCACGAATCATTTCAATTGAAGGCACATAACATCATCCCAAACTTAATCTTAGAACTGTAGACTATAAAACTTAAATGCAGAGAGATGCAGAGTAGAATACATTCTCCCTGTCACCATTGAATACTCAGAAAAACAATTTTTACTCTAGCGAATTGAACTTACTCAAATCTTCACATTAGAGGCTCAAACTTGAGACATAGCAACTACAGACATCCCTTAACCCAAGGTCCAAACCGTAGACAAAGATATTCAATCTATAGGATATGTGAAGCAAAACACTGCACTGTTCTTCTCAGATACTTGCTCAAACTCATCCGAATAACTTTCTTAGATGCTGACCTTAGGTGTTGACATCAATGACAACACTTACTGCTCATACTTGCAACATGATCAACATTCCCTCTTCTGAATGCTTCAGCTTGATGCTGAAATCGCATTAGATGGCTATGATCACACCTTCCAATTAGTAAGTCCCCACTATATAGGCATGGGCCAGTAAAAGGTTCTCTATTAGCACTAAGCTCACCTAATCTGAGGTTGTTGGGTTAGGTTCTCTGAGTCTACCCCAATCTTGGATGAACTTTTAGAAATGTCATCTTCACAGTTTGTCTCTTATGTGAATGTACGAAGGTGACTTGGACTTGTTTAGACTAAAATGATTAGAGTTTTGTGTTTTGAACACTATGGGCAATAAATTGTGAGAATTACCAACTATGTATGGTGTTATGCCTTAACACATGGTTGGCGGTTAATAGTATACTAAGCTTTGTGATTGATATTATGCAAATGCTATGCACTAAGAATAGAAGATTGTTTAATATTACTATTGTGGGTTTGACTTATGTGTAATGCATACTATGTTTCCAAGTGACAACTGAATGTATGGAATTACCATTGATATTACTTGTGTGTATATGTTTATGAGTATGTGACTAGATAGAATCCAACTCATGTGGGTCCAATATGTTTATTGAGTGTTGGCCCGTAATTTAAACCCTGGACATAAAATACCATGTGTATTGGTTTATGGACCTCTATGTGGCATGTAACTAAGTCAACTTGACCAATGTTGGTGAATCCTTGTGATATCCTTATTGTGTGTGTACCTGACTATAAGATGACCCACATGTCAGAACCAAGTCTGATACAGGTGCGGATAGTCAGATGTCACTTGTATCGTGCAGGTGACGGATGCTAGTGCTATCCGTCGTATCTTAGGATGTGCTGGTTGTCGCCAATAGCACGAAGGTGACATATACCAGGAGCCATCTAGGTTATGGCAGTGATAGATACCAGGTGCTATTTGCTATATCTTAGGGCTAGTCGGCTATCACCAATACCACAGACGTGACATATGCTAGGTGCTACCCTTTGGTATGATAGGGCATAGCCAGCTTTCACTAGTATCATGTCGGTGATAGATGCTAGGAGCTACCCCCATACCAGGTTGGATCAACTTTCGCTAGTGGCATGGAGGCGATAAATGTCAAGATCCACCGACTTGATAGGTTCAATAGGTTGTGAAAATCTTATTAATGGCCAAATGTGATGTATGTTGTTACACCTACTCCTTAGCTAGTGATGACAACAAGTAGTATGGGATGCTTTCTAGTCATCACAGGTGGTTGTGAATATGTATGTTGTTACACCTACTCCTTAGCTAGTGTTGACAACAAGTAGTATGGGATGCTTGCTTGTCATCACAGTTGGTCGTGAATCAGGAAAAAGATGGGACCCACGGTGTATCAGGAGATGTATCGACATTCCTTGTTCTCATAGGGAGTATTTTTGAGCTTATGTGTTAGTGAACTAGGTAATGGGAAGATGCATGTAGTAGGTTACATCCACTTTTAATTACTAGTTGGTCACTATGTATGTGTGAGTCAATTATTGTGTGCATCTATGTTAGGGACCTTATGTGTTATGTGTTATTGCACTTGAGCCCTTGCTAGTGATGACTGCAAGTAGTATGGGATGCTTGCTTGTCATCATAGAAGGTTGCAAATCAGAAAAATGATGGAACCCATGGTGTACCATTAGATACCCCAACTTTCCTATTTCTGGTTGGGACACATATTTGAGGAGTTATAGTGAGTCAGGCAAAGGGGGAAATGCTTACAATGTGGTTGCAACCTTTCCTTTTGCTACCTGGTCTCTATCTGTACCCATGATGTACATATGATGCAGTCACTTTGTGTATATATGTTGCCTACACGAGCTAATCACATTATGTATATGTGAATTAGTCACATTGTGTATATGTGATGCCTACACGAGCTATTCATATTGTGTATATGTGAATTAGTCACATTGTGTATATGTGATGCCTACACGAACTATTCACATTGTGCATGTGTTGTAAGCATGAGATAGTTACCTTATGTGTATGTGATGCATGCATGCATTATTCTCCCTAGGTAAATGTGTTGTATGCATGAGATAGTCACTCTATGTGTATGTGACATATGCATGAATTATTCTCCCTGGGTATATGTGTTGTATGCATGAGCTAGTCAATCTGGGTGAATTTGACACATGCATGAGTTATTCACTCCAAGTATATGTGGTATGCAGGGGCTAGTCACATTGTGTATATGTGACATATAGACGAGTTATTCACTTTGTGTATATGGGTTGTACTTATGAGCTAGTCACACTTGTATGTGTGACCCATGTGAGAGATAGTCACATTGCCTACAAGGAATTTATGCTTTCAAGCCAGTCATTAAGTGTGAACAAGTAATGTTTATATGTGCTGGTCACTATGTCCCAGTTGTGTGTTTTCATACATTGATGTTGACATGGAGCTATCCCTTGATCAGATTGCATTTGCTATCATACTATTACATATGATTTGAATTGGAAGCATATGATTTTCTTAAAAGCTATGATTTAAAAGAGATATCAGAGACATCATATCAAAGGAGAGGATGAAGCCTCTCTATTGTTGAGGTACGAACTACAGAGCCTCCGATTCCCATGATGGGATACGTAGGCAGGGCCATTACAAATGAACCCTTGAGGTTTAGTTCTAGGTCTAGGGATGACCCTGACCCTGGGAAACTTACCATACTCTAGTACAAGTATATTAGTTGTGGTATAGAGTTGTTTCCATGACTATGGTTGCTAAGTTTCTGAAGTAGACACTTCTACATTAGATAGAAGTTACTTGGTTGATTAAGTTAGTACTTGATGTAAAAAAAATAGCAGTAACCAAGGTGGTTATTACATGAAGCCATTTACAATAAATATTGACATCAAAGTGGAACCCTCCTTGAATGTTGAATCTCATGTAAGGAAAGAGCGTGATACTACAACCAACAACTAGCAATATCATGCAGGGTCATGTACTACAACCAACTAGTAGTTTCAATGACAACATTGTGAGTGGGAGGTTTTGTTAGTCATTCTTTCTTAATTTTTATTTTTAAATTTGTTTGGGATGATTTTGGTGTCACAAGGCTTCATAAGTATAAGTTAATGCATAAACATTATGAGGGAGAATTGCTATTAGTAAATTTTACTACCAAAAGCAATTAGAGATTGCAAATCAACATTGCGAGCAAGGATCTCCTTTCCAAACTCATAGTGAAATTAAGATTAGAAAATTAAACAAAGGTATATGAAATTTAGCTTGAACATATGGTGCAAAACTATTGTAAGTGAATTTTATCATAATAAGTAGTACAAGATTCAACATCAATATCTTAGAGAAGAATCCCCGTAACAATATTATTTGACAACCAAAAATAGGATATTGGTTGTCAACTAAGTTATCGGGCCCATTATTTGCCCTTGTTGTATTAGACGGGATGGGTTCAGGAACGGGACGAGATGGAACTCGAGTTTAGCTAGGGCACAACCTTGTTGCCCTATGTACCCTATGGGTATGTATGGTATGTACCCATAGGGTATTTGAGATGACAAGGTTGTGCCTTGGCCAAAATGGGGAGAACTCGCATGAATAGATGTTGTCTATCGCTAGAAAAGCAATTGCAAATGCAAAAAAAAGCCACTATTGTCATAGATGCTAGGTTTTCATCCATTCGTCATCTTTGACTATTTATATTTCTTTTTTCCTATTCATTGGGGTCTCTATCATTTTGTAGCCACGTCTTCTTCTTCACTCATGCTTTAATTTACTTTGCCCACCCATTGCATGCCTGTGGCATTGAGTTGGAAGTGCTCCAATAGTGTAGCTTGTGCTTTGGCGAGATTCCAATCTTAGCTCTACTCAATGCAAGGACTTTGAAATTATAATGAGAGAGCTCAAGGCCATGCAATTTATTGCAAACATTGTTCATGCTACTTCCAACCACACTCCTCTTTTCATTTTCCAAGTACTTTAATACCCCTTATCCTTTTATTTTGTCCCTATCAAACTTAACAATCCACAAATTCATCTTCTTTTTGAAATTTTAATGTTTCTTTTTCTATAAGAATGCATATCCATTTTCAAATTGTGAACTTTTTAAAATGCCTTTTTTTAAAAATATATTTTAATATTATATTGTATGCATGTACTTAGTTGTACTGAACCTTGGGAAAAAACTACCATGCCAACGTACATGTACCCGATCTCATACTTGAATCGACAACTTAGGTTGTCGACAATAGGGCAACCAATAATAAGAAATTTGATTTCAACATAGAGGAAGATCTCTAGTCATGAAACTTTACCAAAATTGACAAAAAATAAATCCCCTTCAACATTAAAAACAGTACATATTTTACCAACATTATATTTTAATGGGTCTAGTTTGACATTTAATGTGAACATCATGAGTGAATCTTATTTAAGATAATTATAATTAAGAAAATGCAAACAAATTTTGTTTTGGCCTAATAAGCTTAATCCACCATATGAGTAGGGAATGGCAACAAAGAAAGAAATTTATTGACAATATTACTTAGGAGAGCCTTTAAAACTATTTTATGCTACATTGAATAACAAACATTAATAATATGAATGGAGACATTAAGAGTGTTAAGGTATTCGTGCAGAAGCACCTCGAAGACATTAAGAATCTGAGGATTCTATACATTTTATGTTATGTCCAAAATGTTATGTTGTAAGGCCTTAGGCCACTTTGAGTCTTAGTTAGCCGCATAATGACATGTATGTCAAGAAACAGCTTAAAAGCTTGTAACCGAACAAGGAGTGTAACTGATTGGCAGTGGTGGTTCGTTTTCCACCATGTGTAACTGTCAATTGAGAGTCTTTATATAGTTGGTCTCTGTTCGTGTAGAGGGAGAGAAGTGAACGAACAGAAAGAGAAAAGAAAACAATTTTTGTATGTATAATCTCTGGAAGGAATAGAAAAGGTTTAGTTCCTGGTCTAATTACAGAGCATCGATTTGGAGTCATTCCACTGGTGGGTTTCTTCAAAACTAGTGGAATGACCTCCATATAGTTAGATTTATTTCTGTTCTATAGCTTTCTGTAGTTTTCTGTGTGTTCTGTTCGGTTATAATGTGCAGAGAAGGAATTAGCACTTCATGTGTATACAAATGTATGCGAGATCAATCGGTGTGTATATGTCAGTCGTATGACAGAATAACTTGTATGTATTTGTCCTTTGTATGTAGTAAGACATACAACCGGTTGGGTCAAAGATTGTGGACCCCACCGATTGTAGAACAAATTATAGGTATGCATCGGTGTAAGATCACCCATCGGAGAAGAAGAAGCAAGTGTGGCCGAAGAAACAAGTCCTGCCGATGACGAAGTTGCTATGTAGCCTGTCGGTGTGAGTAATGCCATCGGCATAAGAAAGTCACTTTGGACTGACGGAAGGAACTCTCACTGATCGGGGTGAGAGGCGAGAAGTCTTGCCGATGGATGGCTCATCGGTGAAAGGTGTGTTGTCGGGGGATGCAGAAAATGTGCCGCCAATAGTTAGAGTCTTGCCGATAGGCAAGAATATGTATTTTTCGGTGTGACATTTAAATAGTCTTGCCGATATACTCTATAATGGCTATTTTGTGGGCCTTCCAAGGATTATTCAACCCTGTTTTATCTGTTAACTGGTTTTCCCTCTGCATCAAGTATGTAACATGGTGTTAGGGTTAGCCGACATAAGATATCAATTAAATGCAAATAAAGATTAAATAGAGGAATGACAATACACAAAAATAATAACAACGAGAGACAAGTTTTAACGTGGTTCACCCAAACTCAGGTTACATCCACCAACAGAGAGTCCAATATTATTATCTAGTAAATCAAATTGATTACAACTAGCAATCCTTGCAACTCAATACCATTGCAAAATACTACAATACATCAACGGAAACCCTAACCCTTAGCCGCTTTTATCAAGCCTTATGTCAGTTACAAAAATAGGGTTTTTTTATGTTGGCCAATAGAAAAATAACTCCCGACACCTTAATAAAATAATAAAAAATCGTTGGAGCGCCCCCAAGCCCCTGTGAGGGCGTTGCCCCTCGACCCGCCCTATATCGCAATAGGGAGCACGCCAAGGGTGTTGCTCCTAGACCCCGTCTTGGGGGTGCTGCCCCTTGACCTTGTTAAATAATTTAGGGGGAAACCACACTGATAAAAGTGGGGTAAATTTAACCTCCGAGTCTGATTAGGCCCCATATAACAACAATCTCCCACTTGGAGACTGATCAGATTTTACACCATATCATCTCCCACTTGGAGACTGATCATAACACTGCTGACCCTGTAGTTCCCACTGGAAATAAACACCCTGGACTCTGCTGTTCTAATTTTTTGTTTTCAGTCTTGAAGACCAACCAAAGCTGAAGAGGAGTTCAGCTTCTCCCTTGTCACTGCCTTCGTAAACATATCCGCTAGATTTTCATCTGTATGTATCTTTTCCAGCCTTAACTGTCCATCATCTAACACTGATTGGATGAAGTGATACCTGAGTTGTATGTTTTGGTCTTTGAATGCAAGGCAGAATTCTTTGCAAGATGTATGGCACTTTGACTGTCTGTATACAAAGAACTGTTAGCCTGTTGTTTGCCCAATTCTTCCATGAAAGCTTGCAGCCATATCATCTCCTTGCTTGCCTCTGTTGCAACTACATACTCTGCCTCCGTGGTGGATTAAGCAACCACCTTTTGTAACCTAGAGATCCAACTTACTGCTATCCCACTTACAGTAAAGACATAACCTATAGTACTTCGCCTAGTATCAATATCCCTTGCCAAATCTGAGTCTACATATCCTGCTAAATTAGTATTAAAACCCCCAAAACGATGTACCTCTCAAATATCTGAGAATCTATTTTACCGCATTCCAATGCTCCAATCCGGGATGACTCATATACCTGCTTACGACTCCCACAACATGTGCCATATTCAGTTTCGTGCATACCATGGCGTACATTAAACTTCCTACAACTGAAGCATATGGTACCTTGGATATTTTGTCTTCCTCTTATGTCTTTGGAGACATCTCCTTAGTCAATTTGAAATGACTAGGCAAAGGTGTGCTGACAGCTTTTGCATTCTCTATATGGAATCTCCGCAACACCTTTTCAACATAATCAGCTTTAGATAGAGTAAATTTTCTGTTCTTCCTATCTCTACAAATTTTCATACCAAGGATTTGTTTTACTGTCCCCAAATCCTTCATAGCAAATGACTGTGCTAACTATTGTTTTAACTCTTTTATGTGATCCATGTTAGACCCTGCTACAAGCATGTCATCAACATATAAACATAAAATAATGTAGCTGTCATTATCCAACCTCTTAAAATAAACACAATGGTCAGAATTACACCAGATGTAGCCTTGCTCAACCATAAAACTATCAAATTTCAAATACCATTGCCGAGGTGCTTGTTTCAAGCCATATAAACTCTTCTTTAGTCCACACATCAGTTTCTCCTTACCTTTGACCTCAAATCCCTGTGGTTGTTCCATATAGATCTCCTCCTCCAAATCACCATGGAGAAAGACAGTTTTCACATCTAGTTATTCCAAATGCAAATCTTCAGCAGCCACAATACTTAAAACAGTAAGAATAGAAGTCATCTTGACAACTGGAGAAAATATCTCATCAAAATTAATACCTTTTTTTTGTGCAAATCCTTTTACAACTAACCTGGCTTTAGATTTTTTCTTACCTCCATCTTCCTCTTTCAGCCTATAAACCCATTTGTTTGGTAAAGCCTTTTTACCTGCAGGCAACTTACATAATTCCCAAGTCTGATTTTTTAGCAAGGAGTCCATTTCTTTTTTCATTGCAAGCTCTCACTGAACCTTTGTATCCACCTGCATAGCTTCATCATACTCTTCCGGTTCACTAGCATTTGTTAACAAAATAGAATACAAAGAGGGAGAAGACCTTTCAGGAGGTCTACTTAGCTTTGTTAACCGTCTAACATTCACTGGAGTTTGTGGTATTTCTTGTTGTTGTTGCGGAGCATGAGGAACCACAGGAACATCACTATTTGGAGTATCATCCAGCACCACATAATCCTTTTCTTTCTTCTCATGCTACTGCAGATGATCTTTGTACATCATCTTCTCATTGAATACATCCCTGCTTCTCACAATTTTCAGATTTTCAACATCCAAAAGCCTATAACCAAATTCATCAATGCCATATCCAACGAAGATACACTTTTTTGATTTTGCATCCAGCTTGGTTCTATTTTCAGAATCTACATGTGCAAATGCTTCACATCCAAAGGTTTTGAGAAAAGAATAACTCGCTTTCTTACCTGTCCATGCTTTCTCTAAAATACCATAGCCCAAAGGAACTAAAGGACCTCTATTAATTAAATATACAACGGTATTGATAGCCTCTGTCCACATGTTTAAAGGCAGCCCAACATGCAATCTCATGCTCCTTGCACACTCCACTATTGTCCTATTCATGTGCTCAGCCACTCCATTTTCTTGTGGAGTCCCTGGAACCATTTTCTGCCTACAAATTCCATTAGAGGAAAAATAATCCTCAAATTCTTTGCTGAATACTCACCACCATTATCAGATTTGGGACATTTTAATCTTTTACTCATTCTCAACCAAGCTTCTCCATTTTTTAAATGTTTCAAATACATTAGATTTCTGCCTAAGAAAATAAATCCAAACCTTCCTAGTTGCATCATCTATGAATGTAACATAATATCGATAGCTACCGAGAGAAGATACCTGAGCTGGTCCCCATACATCTGTATGCACAAGCTCCAACTTTTTATCTTTCTTTTGCTTCCCATCATTGAGAAAATTGACTCTCTTTTGTTTGCCATACACACAACTTTCCCAGAAATCCATATTAATACATTTCAGACTTGGTAAAACTTTCTTAGAATGAAGTACCTTCATACCTTTTTCACTCATATGCCTAAGTCTGTTATGCCATAGTGTTGTCTCAGAACCTGTAGCAACTGTTTCAATCTCTTCTTGCGAACTTGCAGCAACTGTTCCTGAACCTGTTTATTTTTTCTCTGCAATAGATAAAGTAGAAGGAATAGTATGACCTGTACAAAGATATAAGGTGCCTACTTTCACACCTTTTGCTACTATTAAGTCATCTCTTGAAACCTTCCAATTTTTATTAGTAAATGTAACAATGTAACCTTCATTAGTTAGCTGCCTTGCTGAAATTAAATTCCTACTTAGCCTTGGAATGTGCCTTACCTCTTGTAGTAGCCAATGATTCCCATTCTGCAACTTTATCTTGATTCTTCCCTTTCCAACAATCTGACAGGATTCATTATCTCCTAAATAAACTAGCCCAAAATCCCCTTGGACATAATCAAGAAAATAACTTCTATGGGGTGTAGCATAAAATGAGGCCCCTAAATCTAAAACCCATGAATCATCAACGTTATCTAGAGAAAGAATCAAAGCATCATTTTCTAATTTATTACTTACCACATTTGTCTCCTTATTGCCTTCTTTTTTGTCTCATTTATTCTTCTGAGACCAACAATCTTTCTTCAGATGACCTGGTTTCCCACAGTACCAGCAATCCTTCTGTCCTTTGGATTGGGACCTCTTGTCCTTTGATTTTCCTCATGACTTCCCATTACCTCCAGAACCTTTTCCTCTCTCCTTTGATCTGCCTCAAAACACTACCTGGTGTGGACCCTCCCGAGCTTTTCCATCGTATTTCCTCGCTAAGGATAACACCAACAACATCATCAAATTTCTAAGTGTTTGAACCAAAGACAGAGTTACTTACAACCATTACCAAGCTATTCCATCTTTCTAGCAAAGAACATAATATCAAGAGAGCTCTCACCTCTTCATCAAATTTCACTTTTACAAAAGTTAACTGATTGGTAATTGTATTAAACTCATTTAAATGATCTATCACAGATCCACCTTCAATCATTTTTAGATTAAACAAATGCTTCATGAGAAATACCTTATTTGAGACTGAGGGTTTTTCATACAATTTAGCCAAAGCTTTCATCAGTTCACTTGTTATCACTTCTATTATATTGAACGCCACAGATGGTGCCAGGCACAACCAAATGGTTCCCAGTGCCTTTCTGTCTAGAAGATTCCAATCCTCATCAGTCATTGCTACCGGTTTCTTGGCTATTCCTTCTAATGGCCTCCATACATCCTTTTGATAGAGATAATTCTCCATCTGCATCTTCAATAATTGATAGTTCTACCCATTGAATTTATCTACCTTCAATTTACCCTCGTCCGCCATTGCTCCCACTCAACTGTGAGACTCCCACTCAACCGTGAGACCTTCTTGCAGACGATAATCGAACACAACCCCCTCTGATACCACTTGTTAGGGTTAGTTGACAGAAGATACCAATTAAATACAAATAAAGATTAAATAGAGGAATGCAAATACATAGAAATAATAATAGCGAGAGACAAGTTTTAATGTGGTTCACCCAAACTTGGGTTACATCCACCAACAGAGAGTCCAATATTATTATCCAGTAAATTAAACCGATTACAACCAGCAATCCTTGCAACTCAATATCGTTGCAAAATGCTACAATACACCAACGGAAACCCTAACCATTAGCCGCTTTTATCAAGCCTTATGTCAGTTACAAATATAGGATTTTTTTATGTCGACTAATAGAAAAATAACTTCTGACGCCTTAATAAAATAATAAAAAATTGTTGGAGGTTTCGGGGGCATTGTCCCTCGACCCCACCTTGTATCGTGATAGGGAGCGTGCCAAGGGCGCTGCACCTAGACCTCGCAAGGCACGCTACCCCTTGACCCCGTCTTGGGGGCACTGCCCCTTGACCCCATTAAATAATTTGGGGGGAAACCGCGCCGATAAAAGTGGGGTAAATTTAACCTCCGAGTCTGATTAGGCTCCATATGACAACACATGGATATAGCAATGCCAACATCAAGAGAATATGGAATTCAAAAGCACTACTCTTAACAAAAATCCCTTTACAAATTTTTAATGCAACTAGGAGTGAGAATTTTAATGTGAACACATTATAAGAAACCTTTAAGATATTCAATTTAAAAGGGGGAAAATCTTGTATGTTGTAGGTTTATTTTATTGGAATAGTATGAGATTCAAGATCAACATGATAGTTGCCCGTACCCCCATAAAAATATCATATGATGACCAATAATAAGATATTGGTTGATAACATCATTGAAAACAAGCATCAGAAATTCAAAGTCGAAATATGTGTAAGATTTCCACTCAAAGAACTATACTTCAACGAATCCACACCAATACTAATTTGGTAACCATTGTAGGAACATTATATTTCAATGGGCAAGAGAAAATTGGATTTGAACATCAAGAATGAAAATTTAAGGTCATTATTGTGCAAGAGATCCTTGGAAAGAGTGGTTTATAATCAAATCAATAATTTAAACTTCAACATCAATATTAAAGGAAATCAACAAGAAGATATTCATGTTAGTGAGAATTCTTATAGGCACATTTTATTACAATTATCTACTAGAAGATTCAAATTGACATCATAGATGACAACCGCCATACCAATATTATAGAAAAAATAAAAAGCAATATATTAGATGTCAGTGTTACAATCAACCAACTATAAGAAGTTCAAAGTCAATAAACTAGCAATTGCACCCATTGGATGTTCAAGGGATACGTCGATAGGAAATTGAAGGTAAGAATCAATGTTTTAATAACACATAATTAGTTATGTAACAATAAATTTATACTTGCTTTGACTAGAAATTTGTATTTTGATTTGTACAAATAGTCATTGTATCATATATTTTGTTAGATGTTATTCAACAAGTTTTAAGAAATTGTGTTGAATTTCCTCATTTCTTTTGTAACAATTACATTCCTTTTATGAATGTAAAAAGCCACGTGCCATTATATGAAAGATATGTCTCCATTTTGCATCGAACAAAATTCCATAAGAGTATCTTTTCATCTTTGTAATTGATATTCTGCTTTGCAGCTTCTCTTTTTCAATTCTTGTCATTCCTATGCATGAAAACAAAATGTTGTCAAACCAAATTTATAATTTATAATCATTTTATTATGAATGTAAACTTAGCAATAAAAAGTAAATTCTTGAGAAGCAAAACAAATCTTCATGTTTTACTTTTTTTGATCATCAATTGTCCACTTGTATAAGATAAACATTGTAATTGATTAGTTTTTTTTAATCTTTTATAAAAGAGGAGAATCAAAAGATTAGCACAAATATCAGTATTTTTTATTTGAGGGAGCTTGCAACTAATTTTACATACCTGGATTTACTATTGTGAGAGTAGTTGTAGGCGAGCTTCCTCTTTCTTTCTGATAATGTTGTAGGGTTTTTTTTGGTCCATTCTGGAGTAGCGGTTGAGAGAGAATGTAGGCTCTATACGAAGGCCTTTTATAGGCTTGACTCTAGACATTGTTGTAAAGTGAGGCCTTCTCTTTCAATTTTACCTATATCGATTGTGGCTTTATTTAGTGCAAGGCCTTGTGATTTGTGCATAGTGATAGCCCATGCCATGGATAATGGTATTTGCCTATGGTTGCATCTTCATATAGGTTGTATTGGTATAATTTTTGGGTTTGTTTCATCCCATGGTGGACCATTATATAGTTATCAAATGTTACTGTAACGTATGTTGGCAATTTTGGTGGTTTAGATTTGATGGGATATACAATATCTTTGACCTCTCCAAGAGATTTATGTACAAGTCCAGCTTGGATCCATAAGTTTGTTGTAAGCATGACACATTGACATTTGCTTAGTAATACGTCTTGGGGAAGTTGCTCATTATTACTATCAATGCCTAATTACGTTGTGTATTTACGGCCAAACTAAGTGCAACATGAAGATTTAGTAGTTTTAACATTTTTTTGTTGTGTAATATTACTAGCTCATTTGTAGAAAACAAGCGTATTGATTGGTCAAAATCTTCTTTCTCAGTTGTTGTTAGTTGCTTGTTTGTGTGGGTCATTAATATTTCCCAATCATGTTGTGTTGGTTTTGCATTGCGCATGTTTTGTAATGTATGGCAAAATTATATTTGAATTGGATCTCCACCTTGCTGTCTAAATATTGTTTGTAATGTAACAACTGTATTAAATTTGTGCCATAGATTTCTTACAGTTGTGTATTATGAATAGATAGGTTTGTCCATCACAGGGGGAAGTTGGGCAAGGTCTCCTGCAAGAATTATAGAAATGCCACCAAAGCAGAAATTTTGTTGTTGGGGGATTGCTTCTCGTAACCTATTATCATTTTTTAATAGTAGTTTTGGG
Source organism: Cunninghamia lanceolata (assembly GCA_027924645.1). Classification (NCBI taxonomy): domain Eukaryota; kingdom Viridiplantae; phylum Streptophyta; class Pinopsida; order Cupressales; family Cupressaceae; genus Cunninghamia; species Cunninghamia lanceolata. The sequence continues at coordinate 9,452,913 of BSBN01000815.1, read as the reverse complement.
CCAATGAAGCTCATCTCATCAATGAGAAAGTATCGTATGTTTTTAATATCTTATTGAAATGTTGTCAATGTTTGTCCTTGCAATGGTTGCATTTATTTAATTGGAATCTTGAGGGCTGCATGGATAGTTGAGGCTTGTATGTTAAATGCTACATTTCCTATTGGGGCGAGAACAAGGAGTGGGTTTTCCCTTTTTGGTATTTGATTTTGAAGTGTATTTATTATGCAACTAATTAGATAGGATTTTCCTATGCTTGCAATTCCTTGTATAAGCATATGTAGTGGTTGTTCTGAGGCATTATCTATTGAGTTACTTGTAATGATAGTAAGTGCTAGTTGTTGTTTTGGTGACAATGTATAGTTTTGGTTGTGTAATGTTAAGGGGGGATAGACAGATCTTGTTGGGACATCTTGTTTGTGTTTACAAATTGAATTGCAACATCATGCAAATGTGGCTGAACATTATGTTTTTCCCATTTGTTATTGTTGTTAGAATCACGTCGACCTAGCATTTCAAGTTCATTTAAATTGAGACTATTAGCAAGGCCCATTTGAGACAATAACTCCCATTCATTCATTTGCATAGTATCTTGTATATCCATCTCTTTATGAGAATAGTCTTCCTCTTTAAGTACATCCTCAATATGATCTGTGCGATCAATGTGCCATGCATTGTATTTTTGTGTATTCATGTGCTTCCAATTATTGATGATTTCTTCTTTGTTGAGGCCTATATCTTTGTTTATGACGAAAATGTTTATATAGAAGTAACTCACTCCAAAAAGTTTCAAAATATTCAAAGTCTTCTTTTGGAATGCTATAGAATAGTGGAAATACCTGCACTATTGCCTTTTCTTTTCTATCTTGCCATTTGGATCCTTTGAGACAAGCAGCGTATGTGTAGGATCTTGCTTGATTCAAGCAATGTTATCGTTTCTAGGTGAAATGGGCATTGCATATATTATTTTATGTAGTTTGATTGTATCTCACTACCATCTATTATTTTTTAGGTGACAAAAGACTTTCTTGCCTACATTCAATGATATAAATTTTTGATTACAAATCACAAGAGGTAATTTTTGTAGCATATGACATGTTTCTTGTTCTCCTATATCTTGTTTTGGAATAATTTCTACCATGAATTTTTGATATACTTTTAAAGCTTGGTCTTCTAATCTTTGATTTACACATATTCTTGCTAACATATTAACACAACTTTGATTTTCTTTCAGCTTTAGATGCATACTTGGCAATGTATTTGAGAAAAAGTAGTCGTGAGATAACAGGGTGGCAATCTATATTAGCTCTCCATATTGAGAGCATCTCTGGGTTATGAATGTTTTAACCTATCATCATTTCTTGATGGTTTGTAAGATTTGTTCCTTGATTCGTCACATGATAAGGTGGATTTTATTTGTTCTTCCCATGCAACTTTGTATTTACATTCCACATGTTTCCCTTTCTTACATAGGCAAATGCTCGAGACTACATTTATTGTGTCTTTGTACACAATTAACTCTTCATAATCATTATACGAATTGGTAGAGAATATTTCAGATGTGTTTAATAGGCATGGATCATCCACTTCTACATTATTTTACCAATCTAGTGTATCCATGTTCAATGCATTTGGAGCCAAAGGAATTCGTGTATATGTGCAAACCTCGGTGGAAAATTGTGAACCGTTGATGTAGATATAGGGATGTGATGTGTGGGTTTTTAATCACGTTATCTGTGCGATGTTTGTTGGAGTGCAATGTAGATGTATTCTTGGTTGCAAAAATATTATGTAAATCAGGCCATTTTGTATCACTCAACATGATGAACAAAGTTGGTGAATCTATTTGGTTTATAATATTTGTTAAATCACCACGATACTTGTTCCAATATGATCTTGTTCCCCATAAAGTAGAACCAAAATGCATTAGTTCTTTAGCCAATTGATTGTCTAGTAGTGTATGTAGGTGGGCACAAAGGTCTTCGATAGTGGTTGGTATATTGCCTTATGGTTTTCTTTTGATAAATATTGAGGCAATTGCTTGGCTACGATGACACATCATAAGATTTAGAAGAAAGTATCTAAATCTTGGATGACATCCAAATCTATTGCCATGAAACCGCATAAGGTGCAAGGCATATTCATGAAGTTGCACTTCCCTAGCACGGGGTTTCATGTGTAGTGCATTACCATTTGGAAATAGAGTAGGAAATGCCATGTCTAACAAGCCCTCAAGTTCGCTCATTTATGGGGATTGACCCAATGTGGGGCCAATCAACAATGGTATTATTTTCATTTTCTATTTGTAACACTTCTTTAATGCTTTGTAGCTCACAATGTTTATTTGGTAGTCTTGCCATAAATGATGTTGAATAATCTATTTCATTTTCTAGATCATCTTGATTGTTGTCCACTTCAATGTTTGTTGATGTTGGTTCTTCATTTTCACTTTCAATCGTATGAAGCATTTCAGAAATGTCTGTAGTGGAATCAGGGAGCAGTGCTAATGCGTTGGCATTGATTTCAACATCCTTATAGTATGGGTCATATTTGATTTTGTATTTTAGTGCATTTCTAACATGACTTCTATTTACATAGCAATCATAATGCTTCCCATGTGTATTAATTCTTCACACTATTAATACATCCAAGTCTTGAATTCTACGCGGAAGAGATTTTTTATTGTTTTGACATCTTGTAGGAAGCTAATAGTGTGTCCACTATATTTGTATTGTCTGCCATGAGAATGGGTAACTTGTATTGGGTTTGCACGTGCAGTGAGCATCTCTTCCACTTGAGTGAGAATTCTCAACACATTTGGTTGCTCACCTGGGTCCATATTATTAGATGCAAAGAATCGATGTATGCCTTTCTCACTAAAGCATCTTCTACATATATGATTGTTGTTTGATGAATGGACATGAATTCTAGGGTAGCTTTCATTACACATAGTACATTTTTGTAAGTTTGATAGTGCATCAATTCGATTTATAAATTTTTTAGATGCATCCATAAAGTTAGTGGACTAGTTCATAGCCATGTTGTTAATTAAACTTGTGTTTTGTGTCAACCATTTAGGTAGATGTTTTATAAATCGAAGTCATTATTTTAGAAGGAATTTAGTTTTGTTGATTTTGGGAATTTCTAGAAGCTTGTGTGTGGCTAGATATTATTTGATCTAATGCTTGTTTTAGGTGTAGTGTATGTTGCATACTGCAATTTACACTTATTTCTTCTTTATGGCAAGCATAATACAAGTGACTTCTCTTACGAGATTGTAGATCGATGGGTTTAGTTTGGGGTGGTTGTCTTTTAGATTCTTACATGTTTGCTCATCTATTATCTGGAAAGAAATTGTAGACTACATTATTAATAATGTGTAAATGAAATAGTATACACAAAAATAACAAATATATAGTTTTCTATACTTTGTGCATTGAAAAATAAAAGAATTTTAAAATTACAAATGTTGATAATTTTTAATTACATGTTACATGAATAGAACATATTATTGAAAATGTATTACTATTGAAGTATTGTATAGAAAATTACAACTGTAGATGTTCTAGTTGTAAGACTTGAATGTACATCTACTATTCATTAACATTGCACAACTCGCTAGTCTGAGTTAACATAAAGTTGCTTTCATTAGTGAAATCAATTCTCTCAACTTCTAAGATCATTGATTTCAACCGTGCTTCATTATTGTATATTTCATTTCTACTTGATAGGGTGAAGAGGAATTGTTTGAATAGTACATTTTGAATAACCTCTTCATTGTTTTTCTCTGCTTCTTGATTGAACTGTAGCAAATAAAATTCTTTGGTAGGCATGCCAATGAATTTAGTTGTTGCCTCTTCAAATGCAACTACCTATATAGTATCTGTGTGACCTTGAAGATTGATTTGAAGTATATATCTATAATTGCAGTCATCAAATGTAGCTTGGTACTTTGAACAATACCATGTTCCATCATTATTTTGTATAGCTCTTTTCTTACATTGTTTTCCTTCTAACTCAATTGGGCAAGATGGATAACAAAATGAATTTGACTTGATGAATATTATTATTGCTTTTACAAGGCATTGGAGATTTTTTTGTTATGCCTAAAGTCTCTTCCTAGATATTGGTAGTTGCCTTTCATGTAAGAAGTAGAGGCACATCCACCTGGTTTATTGTTGATGTTAGGACATCATTTCCACTTTCTACAAACCAATATTTTAGTTGTTCTATTTCTTGGATATCAGGGTTTATAAACAATTGGGTAGTGACTATGTGCTTACCACCTTACCATTGTAATATGTAACACGTCCATTTTTAATTGCAAGCACGGTTGACTTTTGTAGATGGTACATTTCTTGGAGTTGTGAACCTTCCTTTTGAGTTGTTGATCTTTATAAAGTCACATTTATAGTGGAGGTAGACATATCTAGCAATTTGAGGCTCCTTCTAAGAACCTCTGTCTGATCTCTTCTTATTGTAGAGCTAGGATCTATGCATACAACAATTCCAACAACATCAATGAATGAATTATTGTTCTTATTCTCAATCTCAGTAATGGGTCTAAAAGAGAATTGATGTTTTGGGATTAACAGGTCATCTTCACAAATATTGAGCCTTGAGTCATCCATTAAAGTAATTTCCATTTGATTATTCAACTTGTTGTAAAACTTATTGGCCGTTTTGATGGTCCCACTAGACAATGTATATATAGACCCAACTTGGACATTTCTAAAATGGAGGTTCGCAACTGCATGAAGAAAGTGACACGTACTTTAGTGTGTTCACTATCAATAATATCAAAGCTAAACACCTACCCATGTCCATTCTGTGTTGAATTGGTGGATTTCTTTCTTTATAGTTACACGATCTTTTATTGTCCACCTATTTTGAAATGGATTCAAACTTTTAATAGGAGTGATAGATGAGGTAAATTCTTTCCTATGTAGAGATGTACATATTCCAAAAATCAATCTTTTAGGAGTTGATTGTGTGGATATGTCACTCTCATTTGGATTTGTAGATGGTACAGATCAGATCCCAACATCTTGTTGTATAGGTTTCTCCTGTTCTTTGAAGAGGAAAGTGGGATCACCAATGACATCATGGTTTGTGCATGCAATCTCTAGTTCAGATATTACAATCCACCTAAAATAAGTTGCACTATTAGTAATGCATAATAGAACCTATAAATGAGAATGTTATATTTTAGTGCGATCATTGTAACTATTCGCTCACCTTGAGTTACAAATAGTGGGACAATTATATCTTATGAGTTGTATTATATAGCCCTTCTGGATTATCTTTGAAGTTATACAATGATTATACGTTTTTGGCAAGGTAGCTTTTTGTAGATGGAATCCATCAAAGAGACCTATTTTGTATCTGCTTGTTGACTCAATGCCATGTCCAAACATTGCAATGCTCAAGACTTGGAGATGTGGATGAATGCTCATGTTCCCGTTGTTCATCAATTTGATTGCATTTAGTGTCAAAGAGGAAGACATAACTTAAGGGAGATGAAATATTCCTATAAATTCCACTTGTTGGTAAGTATTATGGGGTTTACAAGTAAAAATATATTATTTGAATTATCAATATTATGATTGTGTAAAAACATGAAATAGCAATTAGTATGCAATTTTTTTCCATACAATGGAAAGACTAAGCATGAAGAAATTACAAGAAGACTAGTAAATATTTTGCAACCATATAGGTAGTCTTGTGATTTTTTTCCTACTTACAATAGTCCTTAAATATATGTAGCATAAAATAAACCTTTACAATTACAGTTATCCTAGACAATTGAAAATAAGTAACTTGTAATGGCACAGCAAAGTTTTTTTGAAACAATCTGAAGATACAACATACCTAGAGGGAACAATTTCTTTGGAGTTCTCACTAGAAAATATTTGGTTGAAAGAAATTTGATCTTGTAGGTGAAGAAAATTAAAGAAGGTAGTGAGAAGTAGAGTATAGTAGAATATACATTCGGTTTCATCAAATTCGGACTTGATACTTAAGTAGATATCTTTAATGTTTATTCTAAGTAGAAGCAAGTTTTTATTTAAACCATCTGCCATTTAACTTTTGAAGAAGATTACAAATTAGAATAAAAAAAGGGTGTACAACTTAAATTGTGTAACTTAAACATTTATTTTTACTATAATAGAAAATAAGGTTAAAGCATTCCATTAAGAATTTGACTAGATACTTCAATAGACATCTTCTATGTTTCTTCTAAGTATAAGTCAAATTTAATTCAAATAATCGAAGGTATTTTTTTAAGGACTTCATAAAGTAGAATAGAGAAGAATTTTAGAAATTAGACTATACAAGGGTTGTAGATTTTTCAACGCTATATGGTGATAAAGAACTTAAATGTCTAATGTGTTTCTCACAAGATTTGAATGTGTTAAATGAAATTTGATTCTATGAGCAACTAGAAAAGAAGGTGGTGAGAAACATTAGTAAAAAAATTTGGGGTCAAAATGTCAATTTTACAATGTATAATAAAGAAGGAAATTGTAAATTAGAAAAATAAATTACATGACATTGCATACAATAGGGGAAAATAGTGTTTAAAGTATTTGACAAAAAAAAAAATGAATTTTATAGTTCAATAGAGATTTTTAATGTATCTTCTAAGTGCATATAAAAAATTGAGTCAAACAATTAAGTGTATAATTTTTGCAAGATTATGTTGGATGATAAACTAATATAGTTATCTTAAATATATCTATCTAAAAAAATACAAAAAGAACAATCTTAAGTTTTTTAATTTATGCAAGGGTCATTCTATTTTATTTATTGAAGAGTTATTTTATTATTATTTATTTACCTAGGAGTTTTTTTATTGGTTTTATTTATTGAAGAGCTATTTTATTACTATTTGTTCACTTAGGAGTTTTTTTTATTTTTTTAAAAATAAATAAAATAAAATAGATCTTAAGTAAATAGAATAAAATAAAATAACTCTTAAATAAATAAAATAAAATAAATCTTAAGTAAATAATGCAAATGAAATAAACTAATTATTAAATAGTAGATTGATTATTTACCATTGTAAATGTAAAATTTACTTAAAATTCTATGAACTCCATATTTTAAATACATCTATGTAAGAAACCTTAAGAAATATGTTATTTTATTTACTACAAATAGATGTATTTTAATTTAGAACTATTAAAAAATACTTGATCTTTTTATTTACCTAGTTATTTTATTTTACTCTATAACCATTTAAAAATAATTTTATTTTATTTATAGTATTTTTGAAGATTTGTTTTTATTTACTAGTTTGACCTTTGAAGCCCCTTGCAAAGTAGAACAAAGAAGGATGGCTACAATAACAACCTTTTTGTATTAACAGATAATTTAAATGCGTCTTCTTACTATAAAGGAATATAATACTTGTTCTCGTGTAGGTTGCAAACATGTAAGATAATAAACATTTAAGCTACCATATACTATTTTTTATATTAAAAATAAGTGCAAGAGAACATAAAAAGTATATTAAAAGAACATGAAACATTTTATTTATGTGTAGGGGCTAAATATGTACGGTAATTTTTTTTCATGAAAGACAAGCATATATTAAAACAACTTCCAACATTTTATTTATGTAAATGTCAACTGTTGGTAAACTACGTAGGGCACAATAGTACTACCATACTACATATAGTTTATATAGTCTTGATATGCATGATTTATGTACAAGGGGTAGTACAACTTCAACTATTAATTAGTAGACTGCACATGCACAATATTAATACCATACTAGGTATAGCTCATGTAGTTTTGAAATGCATGAAGAATATGAGGAGTATTACCTTGTTTAGAATATTCATAATAGTACACTTCTCTTAGGAAAGTGCAAAACTCAACTAATTTCTCACATGTTGCATGAAATTCGTTTGTGGTTTCTTACATTGCGATGACATCAGACTCTTGCACAGGGTATACATGTACACTTGTTATTTTAACTTTTTGAACAATTTGAATACAACTAAGTGAAAGACACCTTGTAAAATTTTAGTCTCATGAAACCCATTTCAATTCACTGACTTTAGAATCACTACTTGAAATTTCAATAATTTGAATTGGTTGCAGAGGATTTGCCATAACCTAAACAAAGAAACACCCACCAAAAAAGTCAATTTCTAGGAGGAGAATTTTGTTAATATGTGTTCATTATACTTTCTCTTGGTTATCATAACTACTTTTTTTTTGCATTTAAATTACAAATATTAGATATACTTTTGACTATAATTTTTGTTTGTTATATAAGTGTATATAAGTCACTCAAATAAATTAGTTAAGATTAATAAATTCATATTTAAAATTTGAAAATCAAATGCAAAAACATTATATATAATTTGTAGAAAAAGAAACTAGATTATTCCTTTGTTTTATTGTATTCATTAAAAAACTCTAATTTCACGATCTAAAAATCCATGGGCAACTAAGCATTTTGGTATATTTGCCTAAAAATAACATAAAATAAAGTCCAAGTCATATATTCACTTAATAATACAGTGTTATCTTTCAAAATTTATAAAATATAACTAAATGTAAGATAAAGTAAATGTGAGTATAAACTTATGATTGCTATCAGAAAGATAAAGTTAAATAAAGTTTAATACATTGTTATCTTTAAAAAGTTTTTTTAAAATTTACAAAATATAACTAAATGTAAGATAAAGTAAATGTGAGGATAAACTTATGATTGTTATCAACAAATTTAACTAAGAATATATTTTATAGAAGAAAGATAAAGTTAAACTAAGTTAAAATAAAATAGAAATATAAAAACTAATTATAGTTAGTCTATTGAACCAATCATTGAGATTTCCTAATCCTTATTAATGATTGATATATATATTTTAAAATGTATAGATAAAGTGTGTACTTTAAGTCACTTAGGTAGATTGGTTGCCCCATAGTCGCTTTTCCTAAACAAAATTAAGAAATTCACTAATAGTTGTTAGACTACAAAGGACCTAGAATCCTGATAGAACAATGTCTAAAGTTGTTAGACTACAAAGGACCTAGAATCCTAATAGAACAATATCTAAATTTTTAAAAGAGGCTACATAGTACATGGTAAACATTTTTAGTTTTTTTTACTCCCAAATGTTACTAGCTAACCTCCAAATCTATTAAAATCTATGTGAATGTAAAAACCTTTAAAAATTGCTACCTTTATAAATTGGAGTAGCTAACCTCCAAGTTTTAACTTTTAACTGTTATGTATATTCCCAGTAGCCAAACAAATTGGTTTAATCTTGTTCAAATTTTTGAAATTATAGTTTGGTGTATGGTTCTAGTTCATTTCAAATTCTTTTAAATACTATTACTATTTATAAAATTTTTAGATTCTAGTTTTGGTTTTTTGTGCAGTAAGGTATTCCACATTCAAATAATTGTCAAATTAAAAATATCCATGATTATACATGTAACAACCCAATCCTTAATCCTTAAATTAGCACTAATTTTTTTTAAAAATTGTTATTAAGTGTTCATATCAATCATATACTTAGGTACTTCTATCCAAATGGGATAGACATTTGTCCAATCGGGACAAACATCTATCCTTACGTGATAGACATTTGTCCATAAGAGGCGGGTATTCCTCCATCCAAACAGGACAAGCATCTATTTTAATGGGATAGGCATCCATCCATAAAGGCATAGGTACACACTCTGGCCAGAGACTTAGGCCCATCGAGATCTAATGGATCCTGAGCCACTTACTAAAGACTAAACCCCCAACTAATGGGAGTGCACCGAGGTCGTCGTCATTCATGAGTTATATATATATATATATATAGCTTGAGTCTCACCTCAAGGAGTCAAGTGATCCGTTCAGGATTCTTTCGAGTATACGTTAAATGTTTTTCTATCTTGTCTTTGTATTTGAAGTTTCACCTTAGGTTTGTTGGAGTGATTCCCTTGATGAAATAATTAAGTTGAAGGGTTGAATTAATAAAATGAGAGTTTCAATACCTCCCCACCCCGTGTTTGAAAACTTGAGCACTGAGAAGATTCTTCGTTCCTTAGACTGCCTACATACCCTCTTCCAAACAGGATCAAGATATATATATATATATATATATATATATATATATAGTTATATTTTTTATTCTATGTTTGATGTGAACTATTTAGTGTGGGTATGCAGCCCTTTCTAGGGCCCAATTTCCCCAGACAGTTCCTCTGCGACTGCTACCCATGAAGGGAAGCAATTAAAAAATATTTGGTCTCCTCGACCTATACTTGTTTACTAAATCACTATTTCCCATTCTTATTAAGATAAAACTTTACAAACTCCTTGATCATTATTCCCTTTTCCCTTTGATAATATGTTCCCTTACAAGAAAGATGTTTCTAATTTCAATAAAACTTCAAGGTGATTCTAAATTCCTTTTAAACCATGTGATGGGAGATATTTTCTAAATTGGATCAGTTCAATTAATCTTGTTAGTTTGGTGTCCGAGGGAGATTACCCGTCCCTCAGACTTAATATCATGGTGTCCCTTATTACTCCTCGATGATTCATAGAGTCGATGCCACAGACGATGCACCGTAAAACTGAACGTTGTGATTTAGTTTTTTGGTTTCTCTTGATTAAGTTGTTTAACTATCTAACACAAGAAGAAAATCTTAAATGTCTAGTATCAAAATTGAGAACTTAAAGTAAACAATTGAGACCAAATAATTGATTAAGTTTAAACCATTCCATCTAATGCTACTAAACAATTGTTTGAAAACCAATTGTAAAATGAAGAAAAATTAACTATATTGTTCACATCTAATTAATTTGTGTAAGTATGAATTCCCATCTCAAGTAATTGTAATTGAATTTAATGATTCCAAACTAAAGAAAAATTGTGATTAATAATTGTAATTGAACTTAATACTTGTAGATTGAATTTAATAATCATTTAAAGAAGTTCCTTCTATCAGTTACTTTGTTTTATTTTAAAAATATATTAACATGCTTAATGACCATTTGAATCTAATTTCACATAATCTTGTTCAAGTGCATCAATTTAACTTAATTATTGATTGTAATCAAACCATTTATTACTTTTAATTAATTCTTACTTGTCAATTCCACTACTAATTGAATTCCAAATTCCCATCATCAAGTTCATTTGTAATTTAATGATAAATTTATGTATTATATGAATACTTAATCATTTTTACAAATTATTTTTGATAAGATAAGCATCAAACAAGGGTGTTGAATCCCTTTACAAAAAAACCCCAGGGCAGCAAAAACAAGTCACAACCAGGCCAACAATAGCACAAACACTTTTAATACCAGGGATGTACCTCTGGGCAACATGCAAATGCCCCTCCACATGCCGCAAGTAAATCTAGATACAAGATCTCAGGGACCCTTCAATTGTTGAATGCAATTCAAAATGACTATTTAATACTCTTATGAAATATCCCAAATATATGTAAAAGGAAAATAAATATTTCTATCTATAATTCAACTAACTATTTATTTAATCATTTTATAAATTAAAACAAATTAAACAACTAACTAATTATTTAAACATATTATATAATTACTTCATAATTAAAATATTTTAAATTAACTAACATAATATAATTTAGTCACTAAATAAAACAATTAAAATAACTATCTATGATTAAGTATATGGTAAACTAATTACAATGTTTTAAAAATTAACTGACATATTATAAATTAAAACCAATTAAAAATAATTCATTATTTAATAAAACATATTACAAATTAAAATAGCCAACTAATTGTCTAAACATAATACTAATAAAAATAATTTAAAAATAACTAAGTAATAAATAAATAACTAATAAATAAAATAGAATAATAATTAGAAAGATAAACTAATTAGGTATTTAGTAATAAATAAATTTAATAAGTGCCAATTAAAAATTAGTAATAAATGTATTTCAATTTAAGAATATCATTTTGGACCACAAAGAAGTCACTATGACAATTAAATTTTCTTTGGAGTTTATTTTTACTTTTTAGAACAAAGGAACATTAGATAGAAAGAAATAGAGGAGAAAATGGAGGCAAGTTTACATTTTGGTATTACTTTAATTTTTAATTTTAATTTTAATTTATTTACTTTAAATTATTTTTATTTAATTTGTTTATTTGAAATTTTAATTTTTCTTTTAATATTTTTTTAATTCATTTGAATCTAAATTTTATTTTATCATTAATTTATTTAATCGAAAATTTATTTATTTTATCATCAATTTAAAAAAAAAATGAATCTAGCACATTTCTCTTATGTTCCTACAGGTATATATACATTTTTTAAAAGAAGAAGAATTTTGTTTTATAATAAATACTTGTCCAAAAATCTTTTCTGTTCTGGAACACACACAAACAAATATTTGATAGAATTGTGAGCATGTAAAAAACAATTTCAAGGCATTCCCAATCCAATCTAGTAAATTTGATATGTAAGATTTAGGTAAATAAAGAGAAAAAAATAGAAATGAATTCCTCATAAAATAACTAACTCATTTGTTAATTACCTTCCTCAGAGCATGTAAAATCCTTTTGCAAGCCGAGAGCAACCAGAAATTCTTTGTGCAAAATACCCGGTAAATTGACTTCCCCTTCTTCCCTCTTATTTATTTGCATTCAAGGGAGAAATCACCTCCACTAATTTAGTTTGAACAAAAAACAATCAAAAGAATCTCCTCAATCAATGCAATCATGGAGGCTAATTAAAATAAACAAGTTTCATACACATCCATTAACAATTAGAAAAAACTTTCAACTCATGATGTGGCTCCTTCTGACCATGTTCTGATTGCTTCTCTATTAGCTCTTGTTGTTTCTCTGACTTTTCCTTCTTCTTTGCGAGAGGGTTCTACGGTTGCGACGTCTATTGAGGATCCCCTCCTCTCACCTTTCTTTGAGGATTTTGACTTAGAGTTCTCTTGGATTGTGGTTCAGCATAGGAAGAAAGGGCTTCCCAAATCTGTGGCTACTCTACGCCCTAGGCTCAAGGCAGTTAGATTTGTTGGCCCTTGTTCAGGGGTAGTTTAGTTGGCTTTGTCTTTTAGCATGTTGTTGTTGTTGTGCTGTTAGAGTGTTGTTGGCTTGTTTGGGGCCTATTTTTTGGCTTTTGCTCCACCCTCTGGGCTGGTTTGTACAGGGACCTAGACCCTTGTTTCCAATTGAATTTATAAAAACAATTAGAAAAAACTTAACTATTGTTCTTCCTTAATTTACTCATCCTAACAAGAAGAGTAATTTTAGTTAACTAGTTTTTTATTAACTTAATTTATTTCAAATTCATTTAATTTAATATGAATCTAACTTTTAATTATTGATTTATTTGTTTATTTATTACTTATCACTTTATCCCATTATTACTTATTTAATTAACTAACCATATACTTTCCTACCTTGATGAACAAGTTTTTAAAATGTTTAGGAGGGGGTCGTGACAATACACTGAGAAATGACAGAATAATCTTATGTTTTGCCTTTGTTCAAATATTTATATGTATAGTCTATACAACCTAGGAGCAAACTTATTTGGGACTTCAAATCATGTTAGTTGGATCCTTGGATACTTAAACCTTTAGATCAATAATTTCAAAGAAATATCTGGCCTTAGTGAGATTGAGATTGATAGCACTCTTGAAGCCTTTGAAGCTCATCTATCCTTTGCAATTATATACACTTGAAACTATTAGTGCATTTTTGGTGCCATTTATGAAACACATAGCTCCACCCACAACTCCCTCTCTTGTCACTCAACCTACTGTTGTAAGATGTGAGTTGCATCTCTCTCTGAGATAGATGAATTCCGCTCCTAGATAACCTGAGCTAACTCTATAGGATCCATTTCACTTCCCTGCACTGTAGAAATCTCTGCTATCTACCCCTGAGATGTCCTAAGCTCCCCCTGTAATCTATCCACCTCTACCTCGGACACCTGTAACTATGCCTCCGTTGTATCTCTCTCAACCCGAGTACTGGCCATCTCCTCCATTAGGATTTGAATCTCAACCTACAAAATCAACAGATCCACCTCCTCCTCTCCACCACCTCCTCCAGAACAACCCGCCATTGCCTCTGCCCACTGATAGACTCGTTGCTCACAATCTCCAGCCCACCTCGGCCACTTCCTCCATCCCCGTCATCCCCATCACTCTCCTCCTCCTCCCCACTCTCCTCAACCTCCACTAACTGACTCTCAAGAAGGGCCAATCTCACAGGCCGCTGCTCCTGTCACCAGACATCATAATATGGTGTCACCCCAGCATCCACCATATCATACATCCATGTCCATCGCAATGGCACCAACCCATCAAAACCAACAATCACCATCTGAGGATCCATGGGGACTCCCCATCCCTCCCTCCCCTCCCTCATAACTCAAGGGAAGATGGCCTCTACTTGTGGCTCATCTTGTCGAACACCAAACTGACACAAAACCTGATCAAGGATATAATGATGAATGATATGCTTGGTCCGCCCCATGATATATCTACCCTACCGAGCATAGGGTAGATGATCTGAGTCTCCATGCCACCTCTCACATGTTGCCACAACCGCCATACCACAGTATCCACCTCATCAAAAACCTGCCTTCAATACCTCATGGCCCCTAGGTGGCGATGCTGTAACACTCCTGCATATAAGTATACATAGGGTCACCCCTTTGACTGCACATACATACATGTTGGTCGTGTGATGGCTGTGTGCTCCCATGCTCACATGTGGAGGAGAGTAACCCTGAAACCAAGTTTGCCCCTCTCCTGTAAACAACCAGATGCATATCATGATAGAGGTGGGCCAACACACATGGACCCTATGCATACACTGCACCCTCCTCATACATCCTCTCTAGGACCACCCCCAACCAACTGAGAAACTATGTGACCTCCTATCTAGAACCAAGATGCCTCCAATCAGCCCCACAATATATAAAGCCATGCCCTCCAACGAGACCATCACATCTTGCCATATCAACTCCCAACGACTCCCATCCAGCGGAAGGACATTTGGAGTGAACACCTGCCTCAATGCCACCAAACTGACATCTTGATCATATATCACCCTCTCCCTGTATATTAGGATCCTCAGGATCCTCCAAACATCCTTTATAGTAACTATCATCTCCTTTGTGGGAAGCAGAAACACACATCGATCACTATGCCATCGATCTACCAGAGATGTCATCATATCCCTATGGGCATGAATCTTTGGCATATACGCCAAGTGGCACAATCTAATCCTCTCTAACACCAGCACATCCCTTGGCCTAAATTGCGCCATGAAAGACAAAGAGGGTGGCCTCCACTCCCTCGACTAAAGTGCACCTAACCCCGCCTAGTTAATTAGCTTTTTTTACAAACAAATGTACAAAAGTGCTAAGTCCCCCAGTGCTAGCACTGAAAGGCATGAAGGCGCTAACATAACTAGCACTTGCGCTAATTTAGGAACTACCACCAATAGACACCATGATCACACTAACCCTAGTGGAAGCACTAATAGAAATCGTGGAGGTGCTAACCCTCTGTGAATGTGCTAATCCTTCGCGTAGGCGCTATTACACCCCACACAGGTGCTAACAAAGACATTAGTACTAAAACCCTTAGTGCACGCATTAAAAGGTGCGATGACACTATCCTAGACTGCACAAGTGCTAGACCAGAGCGAAAGCGCTAACCTACCCATCAAAAGTGCTAAAACACCTCCCCTAACTACCAATTCATTGACATGACAAATGCGCTACTTTGCATCGGAGGTGCTAATGTAGAGCGAAAGTGTTAATCGCTTATCCTTAGGTGCTCTGGATGACCTGAATGCACTAAGCAAGTGCCTTAGCACATTTGATAACCCTAACCCACCCCACATTTAATGTTCCATAAATACCCAAATACCAAATTTACAAAGCAAGGATAGGCCACTCACTGACTTGCCAACCTTGGGAGGTTGCTGGTACTCCTGAACTTGCTCCCCCTGATGAGTATGTCGTGGAATTCCTACCATAACTTCCATACTCTATCACTATTCTCTCTCCTACTCACTAAGCTTAGGTGTGCAAATGAGGATTATGGGCCCCCATAGCCTATTTATAGCCTCCACCTAATCCCTAACCCTAATTCTTCTAACCAACCCTAATCTTTCACCCATAGCCTCATACCATATCTGTTTTTGCCCGTTTTTGCTTTTCCTGATCTCATTTTCTGTCTTGCATCCCATTTTACCTATCATTTTTTCTTTTTGAGAGTTCATCTGGAAATTTATTTTTTTCTGCCCGATCTCTCAAGGGGGCATATCCCACTCATTCCTCCTTCCCCTTCGGTCAGCTGGGGCAAATTTTTCTTTGATATGTCATCACTCTAATACAATCATGTCACATCAAAAAGGGGCAAAATGTAGGCACTTGAAAATGACAAGAACCCTACACAACCATTTTCCTACATCCACTTTCCTGTAATTAATTAAATAAAATGAATTTATTTAATTAATTTATCGATGACTCATAGTCACTTATCGTTAATTAATTAAATATGTCAAATTTAATTAATTACTTCCATCCTAACCATTGTCCATAATTGATTAAATAAATATCACAATTTATTTAATTGATTATTTTATCCTTGCCACTAATCTAAATTAATTAAATAAAGTATATTTTTTAATTAATTCACCTAGCCTATGCCTAAACCTAGGCTAATTAAATAAATATCATTTATTTAATTAGCTACCATACCCTACCTAACCCCTGGACCCAAATTAATTAAGTAAACCCTTGCTTAATTAATTTAAACCACCAATTAACCTATCTCCTAATTTCCACCAGCCACATTAATTAAGTTAATCACTTGATGAACTAACCTAAACCCTCATTATCCCATCTCCCCACACTTGATTAACTAATTAACATTATTTAATTAAGGGAAGTCACATGTATCTCCATCTCATATTGCCAAATTCATGAAAGAGCATTATTTAAACAATAAAGCTCACACATGTCTCCACCCCACCTTTCCAAATCCATGCACTTGTCATTTCTCATCCCATTCACCGATTAAAATGAATTTTTAATTCATTCTCATGTCTTTATCTTCATTAATGCAAAGCCTTCCCAAGGTGGAATTTTAAATTCTAAAATATTGAGAGCCCTTCATCTTTGTTGATGGAATCTCGGCCCTTGATTTCACCATGCAATCTCCACCCTTGTATCTCATTTTCAAACCTCCACCATTGATCTAAAATCCTCAAAAATCTATAAATAGGAGCCACTCCCAAGCCATTAAGAACATAATTGAAGCTTATTATACCATCATTATGCTCCAAAATTCCTCATATCTAGCCAAATTCATAGCCAATTCCATATCCAATTAAGTCCAAATCCTTGCTCTCACCATGCTGGTACTATAAGGTACATGCTTCTTCCTCCACCTTATCAAGGAGACTTGGATGGAGGGGATTTGAAGGTATAATCTTTGTTTTTGATTTCCTTTGTGTTTGCTATATCTCCTGCATTTCATGCATCTTTAGCCACATAATGATTTCTAGCCTAAAATAACCTTAGGACTTAGCATAGACTTTTTGCAAGGGTTGTGACATGACCTAACAGTTGTACTCTAATCAACATGCCACAATGGATACCTAAGATTGTATTCCTCATCATTGCCACATTGTGTCACTCAGACCTCGCTCCCTCACTGTTGAACTGAGCTTCAACACATATACTCCATATTGTTCTTCTTCACTTGCTTTCTACCAATTTAAAACCTCTTATTTATATCATCCTCTAGCTCCTCACATGATTTATGTCAGCTCCAAGTTGACACAAAGCTTGAAGTCACATAAAAATGTGTTGCCGACTCAATATAACAAACTTATAAGTTACAATGATCCAACAATGGAGACCCTCCATGTAACACTCCACAAGCCTTCACAACGGCTACTAAACACCTCACAAACATTATTCTTTGTTACAAACCTAAAATAAAACTTCCACAAAATAAGAACAATTCTAAGAACACATGTTGTCAAACTACAATCCCTCTGTGAACCAAATCATCAACCTCCACTTATCCAATCAACCTATAAATTTAATTGGAGATATAAAAACCACATAAAGCACTACCACCATAACCGTAAAAGTTAATTCCACAATGCAGTGAAATGCGCTAACTTTTACTATTACAAACTGTCAGCCACAAATTACACTCACCCACAACTATCAAATTAAACCACAAGTTCTACTTTCTTAGAAATGATGCCACAACTTTAGGATGCCCAGGGATGCACTTACATCACACTTCCAAGGTAAATAAGAAAATGAGTCCCTCATTTCATTTTCCAGGGCAGTCTGCCATGCCTACCTGGAGGTTCTACTTTGCTGCTTCTTCAACCCACTCTTTCCACCTCCTCAAGTACACCTCAAGCAATCCACCTTGAGTATTGCTTTCTCCCATGTTGTTTGTCACTTTGTTCTACCAGTCATCCTCCACATTATTTGTTCTTTCTTTGTATTCATTCATAGCCCACTTACCTTTGTCAACAACTAATCCCTCACATCTATCAGCCTCTTTCTTGGCTACTGCATGCCTTTCTATTATGTTATCATTTGCAACATGTTTCTCAATATATCTCCTCATCCTCTTATTCATTTTTCATGTCCTTTGGATGGTCCCCTTTTGGTAATCCTCATTCTCATAGCCTATCCTTTGTGCTACCTCTTTTGTATTTGTGTTGCTGCCACCTATTCCAACAATGCAACACATCTTTAGAATCAATGTAGACTGTTCCTCCCAAATGCACACACCAACATTGTTGTAAAATTATCGTTCACTTACCCTCAACAACATCAACTTATGTTTTTGTTAATCCTTCTAGATCATGTACATGTTAGCTCTCCCATCATATAAAGCTTCCCTATCAAATTGCCATGGTCTTCCTAATAGAAGATGGCACACATCCATTAGCACAATGTCACATAGCACCTCATCATGATATGCCCCCATATTGAACCTCACCTAGCACTATTTCTCCACCAAACTTAAATCTCCCTATTGAAACCAACCTATTAGGTATGGATAGGAATGTTTCATCCTTCTCAGTGTCAACCATTTCCATAAACACCAAGTTGTTCATGCTACCATTATCCACCACCACCTTGCATGATTTGTCACCTACCTCACATCTGGTCTTGAACAGGCTCTTTCTTTGTGTTGGTTCATCCGTCCTGTCATAACTCAAAGGTCTCTGCAAAACCAATGATTCCCCACACTTAGAATCCCTCTCAGAAGTGGGTGACCTTTCATCACCAAATGTGGCTCTTGTATTGTCCTCTGCCTCTTTCCTCAACACTCAAACACCATGTTCCCCTCTTCTCCACACTTGAAATAGGTTCCCCTAAAGGATTTGTACCTTCTCATCTCATATCCTTGTTTGCCTTATTGAGTATACCCTCTACACTCCCCTCGAGCTTTTCTACAGTAAGTATCTTCTACTCTTTCATCTTTATGGTGGCTTCCATCATCCTCTTTACCTTTGTGATAGTTGCTATAGTCATCTTCCTTTTTATCGTAATTGCTCCTATCATCTCCTTTCTCTCCACAGTGGGAACTTCGACTCTCTTTAAAACGAAGTAGTATCCACAAGATCAAGGTATCTTATATATGTAGTTCTAGTTTTGTTCAAGTTTGATGTGAACTATATTCCCTTTCTAGGGGTCCTTTTCCCTAGACAATTCCTCTTTGACTGTCACCCATTGAGGGAAACATTAGATTAATAAATTTTGGTCATTTTCGTTTAATCTTTGTTAATTGTTTCTTTTAAACACATACTCCTAACTGAGTAAAAGAAAAAATTTCTTGGAATCTTTATTGGTGACAACTCACTTGACTTTAAACAATTGTTCATTTCAGTTGAGGAAGATTTCTCATTCACTTGGATTAAAATTAAAATTATAAGGTATCCTTATTACTTGGCAATTTAGAGGGACAGTGATACAAATGCTGTTGTTGTAGCTATATTAGGTATTAGATGGAGTTGTTCAATCGCGACAACTTGACTCATAAACATGAACCAGAGGCACCGTTAGTACTAAACACTACGTATTGTTTAGTTTTACATGACTTGTTTATAATACTATAATTAAAATGAATCAACAACATATCACTAAATTTTTGACAGGACACTTATTATTAAATAAGTGAGAAATTACACTCAGAAATTAAAACACCACTCTTCTTTACCTATGTGGCCTCTTTGGATGCTTTCTAGATAAAACAAAATTAATATTAACATATAGCAAATGATATTATAATTATACCATATAAAACTTATACGCCATGCTAGGCTATGGGGATTAATTTACATAGAACAAATTTATAGTGTTTTCTCCTTATACTTGAGCAGCCTCTACAATATAATATCATACTGGTTTAGATGGCAGCTGTACGACCAGATATGAATTAAAAAATAAAATAAAATAAAATCTAAATGGTATAAGAGTTGCACAACCATGTACAATTTGAAATTTAAACATGTAATAAAACCAACAATGAAAAACTATGACTTAATCCACACTAAATCAAAGAGAAAATACTGACCCCACACTTAATAATTTATGTTATACACAACAATAAAATGTGTTAATTATTAAATGTTTATGTCAAAACATGATTAAAAATCCTCACCAAATAAAGTGAAAATGCTATAGGCAAATTTCTTATTTAGGGAGTATTTCTTCCATATTTAGTATTTTGACATGCTGCGGCTTAATGTACATTATTAGTCCCTGCCATAAGTAGGAGATTGTAGTTTTCACCTCTTTAAAATGGAATTAGTTCTTTTCAAAAATTGTGCACGCAATGAAATATTTCTCTCTCAACTATAGTTTGTGTGTGTGATTTTCCCTTGGCAGTGCAAGCACTTTCATGTGCAACCATTGGGTGTGAATTTTTCTTGAGTTTTTTTTATTGCAGAGGAGAGAGGATTCTGGGTGCTGCAAGCACTTTCTTGTGCAACCATTGGGTGTGTATTTTTGCTGGGGTTTTTAATTACAGAGGAGAAAGAAATGATATGCATGGCTTTCGACGTGTCAGTTTTGAGAGCAAGATGTTTTTTGTAAGACAAGTGTTCCCACACCTTTCTGTGTGCAAGGGTGGTCAAGAACAAGTGTCCTCACCTATTGCACACTGGGCAGCTTCCAAAAAAAAAAAAAGCTTTATTTCCACCATAGGTTGATGCCAAGAAAACTATTTGTGCTTGGCGGAAGGCATTTCAGTGTTTGTCTGGTAGGATTTTTTTTGTTTAATTATGTTTTATCCCTGTCATTTTCCTATTGTTTTTGAAGACGGGGCAAATTTTTTTGATAGAAGTCCTTGTTCCAGAGCTCACATTTTGTTGCAGGTAGGGCATCCATAAAATTTATATGAGCACTGGGTAATGGTAGGGACATAGTCCCTCAATAATCTACTATTCTTTTTGATTGTTTTTTTTCTCTTTTTGTTTGTGTGTTTCTACAGGAACCCCAAAGGAATGACGGCCTCTGAGAGGCTCGCCTTGCACAAAGGGGGGTCGCAACGTCTTTAATAGGACCATGCCTACTCCAACGCATTGTTCTTCTAGTTTGCAGGTTTAAAACTCACTCAGTGGGATTGGGATGCATGAAGAAGACTATCTCTCTCCTTTTTGTGGTTTTATTCCTTGCACTCTCTCTTTAGGGCAGTTTTAATGCTTTGGTTACTCATTTTTTTTTTTTTTTTGCAGGGGCAGCCCAGAAGGAGAATCATGCCTTCGACAGGTACACCTCTGAACAGAGGAACCATGGCCTCATTATCAAGTCTGCTCACATTCGTTCTCCTGCTTAGAGGTATAGGACTGTCTAAAACTTTTCCTGTATTCTTTTGTGGAGTTAATCTTTTTTTTTGAAATCTAAACTAATACTCTATGTCCTCAGAAGCCGCGAGTTAAAGGGTCAAGCTGTAGTGGTACGGTATGGGAGTAGTGAGGTCATAGCCTCTTAATCTCCTCTTGCCAACCCTTCCTTAGGTGTAGATTTGGTGTATCATGTTTAGGCAAAAGCAATTTTGTTTTCCTTTAAAAGAAACCCCCAAATGAGGGGTTGAGCTCTCTATAGGTATGCTTGGGCTGGGGCTACAACCCTTTTTTCTCAAATCACTGTATTGTAAATGAACTACTTTTATGTTTTATTATTAGAACAATAAGTGTAATAGAAAATGTTGTTTATTCTGTTGAAGGAAGATCTGATTACTTCATATTTTCTCTGTTTATTATGAATCCAAAAGAAGCAGATTGAAAAGATACATAGCATCTATACCCTAATGCTTTACTTGCACTAATAAAAGGAAGTACAATCATTTATGTTCTTCCTTGCAACATGTTTTGTCTTTGTATTTCTTCTTATTAGTTTTGGAACAAATCATACAGAAAATAGGCATTTATTTAGAACCAGATAAGTATCTTTCAACCATTTACCTAGACAAAGTATATCATAATTCCATCATACAATAACATGAAATAGATATTATGTTTGCATCTGATTAATTTGTTGACATTTTTGGATACCCATTTGGTCTTTTATGATTTTCAGGATGCAATTGGTTTTTCTCTTTTGGTTTCATCCCTGGGATTATAAGACCTCATAGGCCTACTCTACTGAAATCTATTGTTTTTTCCCTGTTGTGTAGAGTGAGATTTTGCAGGCCTAATCTCCTGTGGGTTAGCTAGAAATTGCTATAAAATCTACTTTAAAGGCCCAATTTTTCGCATCTTTATTTGCGGCAAACTAGTTTAAATTTACCATAATTGCTATTTCACTGAAATAACTTAAGAAACTCTTAAGTAAATGTGAATGGAAGATGTAAAGCCAAATTCACAACCTTTGCCAGCATCCTCTACACCTGTGTCAAAATGGGAGTTGTGGGTCAGAGTATGGACATCCATCAAAGTGTAAAGGTATAATTTGTCACAGAACATGAGATATTGTTATCAGATATTGGATATAGGCTTTAAACTTGATTGTCATCTCTTTGTCCATGCTAGGATGTAAAACTTTGGTTGAAATCAGATTATATTGTTAGTTCAAAGACAGTAAAAATGATGGTCTGAGATAAACTAGTAATTCTAAAAATAGAGACTAGAAGGTTTCCATTAGGTTGTGGTTTGATGACAATATAGAGCACTTAATTGCTAGAATGAACTAGTTCATAACCCAATGGTTGCCATATGAGATGTAATGCCCCGCCATGAACACCTTAGAGAACTACACATCTATGCTATGCAAAGCAGGATAATTTTTTTTAAAAAATGATAATAATAATAAAGTAATATTTAACATTCATTACACATCATTAAATTATCAACTTGTTACTCTAAGATTTCATGGTTGCATTACTTAACATTCATTTAACATAATCTAACCTACAACAATAACTAACAATAGTAAACAATTCTAATTCTAATGCATTAAATCAATAAACATTTACATCTTCATATAGTAACATCAAATAAGTAATCATCAAGATCAAGTACAAAATTACAATTTTCTCCACATGATTCTATCATTTCTGATTACATTTGAATACATACCCTATGATTGAACTGATACACAAGGCTAGTATATGAGTATACATAATTATCTCTTTGAATTGGTACAAGATCTGATGTCATAAAATCAATGGATATAAAAGCTCTTCAACCCGACCATGTGGAACCCTAAGGTCCACCCCCTGAGCTAAGAGTTAGCATAAGGTCCCAAAACAACAAACAGTCAGGTGAACATTTGACTATAAGGAACATGGACAACACATGACTACATTACAACATATGACAATATACAAAGCAACTCAACATGACTTCCAGAGGTGACACACGATGAATGGGAAAAGACCAAACAGGGAATGCTAGGCTTCATAACAATATTATATTAGCACAATGCAAGGAATTATCCTTCTTGCATGCTAAAGCATAATCATAAGAACACAACTCATAATCCATTACTTCTTTACGGTTCCCAACGTCTCCCCCTTCCAAAATCTAACTTAACACCCAATACAAGATATAGACAATTAAATGAACAACAATACATCCACAAGGGAATTGTTACCTCCTCATGACACAATCACAACTTAGATCATACATCATCCACATTACCTTTATCAAACCCTCATACATGACGAGAGGCAACTTACTCTTAAACCATCATAATATCAAGTGATCTATCCACATAATACATGGAAATAAGACATATACATCATAAGCCTCTGGATTAACACCATAATAACTTGACACCATAATAACTTGCACAAGAACCCCTTTACGACTAAATAACCATCTTACACACAATTTTACTTACATTATGCAATTGGTTTTTACAATAAACCAATTATCAAGGTAAAAATCTAATTGCAATGTCCATAATCCTAATTTCAATCCCGTTAATCAAAACTATTTTAACACAATCATCGTAATCAGTCAACATTAAATGTTTAAACACATTAAACTTCGGTTAATCATTTTAAATAAATACTATATATATTTATATCTACTAATTTTCTTTATTTATTTCCTCTTCAAAACATAGATAATTCCAACGATTTAAACAATTACCAACTCTTTTCATAACTACTTTTAATCGTTTATTCAATACAAAATACATATTTTATAACTACTTATCCTAATAAATTAACTTACCTAATGATTTTATCGGTAACATTATTATAGATTTCTAAATAATTTAAGCATTTATCTACTCAACTACGATGGTTAAAAAAAATATAATAAACATGTTAATAATAATATTAATGATAATAGTAATAAAATAATAATATTAATAATAATGGTAAATATAAAATCCATAAATCACTGAGTAGTAAATATTTTTCATCCAAAGTGAAGTATTGAAAAATAAATCTAGTTTGTTAATATATATCTTTCTTTACATGACAGCTATTTATTCAATTTTGCCTATTTCAGCATAAGTAAAAATTATATAAACCTAATTTACATATTATCATAACCTGGCATAGATTTTGACAATTGATCACAATCTCTTCTCTCATATAAATCACTCTTAATATTTTTAGTTGTATAACTGTATTTAGGCATTTTTATTAATTCACTATAATATTTCATTGTTTTCTAACAATTCTTAACAAGGTATATTGATATTGTTGCATTGCCGAATTATTGTTACTTAATGTACATATTTAGTTGGTTGAGGACGAATGATAATTGCAACTATTATACATAGTTACTCTAGGTCATTGGGTAATTAATATCACTGCTTGAATTTAGTATCAATTATAATAACCTTCTATAGTAGTGCTGGAAACTTTTATTACTGACAAATCTAATTTTTAACATTTTTACATGAGCTATTTAACTGAAAGTGAAAAATAGTCCAAAAGGATTTACTTTATACTCCATTCCTACCCTAATGTAAATTGACTAAATTTTAAATTTTAATGAGCACTAAGTGCTGGAAATTATAATTCATAAGACATTAATTTCATTACAGCCATAATTAAATTTCTGTCAACGTATCTCTTTTATAATAGCTCTAAAACATTTATGGACTGACAAATCTATTGTTACATTTTATATGTGATTATTTATTGAAAGTGAAAAGATAGCCATAGAGACATACTTTACACTTATTTCCTACAACAAAAATATTAACGACTATTATCTCTGGCTAGGTGCGTCCATTCTCACAAGGGCAGTTTAATTTAATTTGAGATGACAAGAATTTAGATTTTAATGTCCACTAAATATGGGAAATATAATTCCTTAACGTATTAATGTGCTTAAACCTATTCTCAAATAAAACTCATAAATGGAATACAACACTCACTACAACCATGAGATGCATTGAAAATATAGATTAAGATAAACGCACAACAAAGGATTAAACTTTAATTTAGGAATATAATTCCTTAGGAATTAATGTGCTCTAATTTATCTGAAATAAAAGCATATAAGGAATGCAATCCTCATTCAGCCTTAGGCTCAAATAAACTCCTAAAATAAAACACATAAATGGAACACTATTCTCATTACGGCCATGAAATGCGTTGAGAGTGAAGATTTAACAAACGCCTGGCAGAATAATGAGAGGCATTGAATTTGTTGAGATTCCAGATAAGGAAGGCAGTGGATAAGTTCTCAAATAAATCAGCTAATAAAGCATTTCTACTAACAAAGCTTTTCTACTACAGCTATAACATCGCTGCCCTATAAGTAATGATAATAGGAATCATTTGTCAATATAAACTACGGTGAAAGCAATACTAACAAATTTGTTCTTTAAAAAGGAAAAAGGAAAACAGTTGAAAGCAAATAATGCAGACCAACATATATTTTATTGCAAGATTTGATATTGACAAAAGCTGAAGGGGAGCACAAACAGATCACCACGAATCGCAGACAATGAATTTGTTGAAAAGGCTTTAGAAACTTTCAAGCACCAACGATTGGCACACTAATCGACACGCGGCCCTATGAGGATGTACTAACTACATCATTGAGATACCTGATAAACCTGTGCTGGTCGTTTGGATGAGTTTTCTTGTAACGGCATACTACATATGAATTTAGGTTTAAAGTATATCAAATGCCTACGCAGAAAAGAGCAGGGGTGGTGAGGTATAAACGACTTGGAAATTGATGAAAGATAGAGGAATTAAAAATGATCCCTAGTATAGTTGGGTTCACAGCCATAAAAATTATACATACTAGACATAGAGGAAGCAAATCGCACCCATAGACAAAGGAGTTCTTGCAAATCAAAAAGAAAATCAGACCGCATATATGGACATAGGGATTCTATGCATCGTTATAAAGAAACAATGATTGCAGGATAAATACGAATTAGATTGATCATACTTTAGAGACTCAACTAAAGAATGAATCATCCATTTTTTATTACAGGCAGATTCAAGGATCAGAGGTAAGAGTTTAAAAGAATTCGTGGAACCTGGATTCCCATGCTTGTCCGATGGACAATTGTAATTACTCCTCAGCTTCAACCAACCACCTCTTCTCTTCCCTAAAACCTGCAATTTCCTCCTCTGCCCATTCTACAAATAATTCCCTCTCTGAATCAATCATCCCCCCCCAAAATTTTCCAACTTCACCAATTAATCCCTCTCTCTCTCTCTCTCTCTTTCCAGAACCTTCCCACCATTTAAGGAGGCATAGCTCATGATCCAATGTTCTCCAACTCATTAAAATTATTATCTTTATTGTTTTTATGTTTCAAATGAGTTAATTTATCAAAATTTATGATTGTCTAAATATATAATTTATATATTTTGATTCCAATATGATTTAATCAATTTACAACCAATCATTTTATTATTTTATTAATTAAATTGTAACATTATGAATTACAATTTAATTTTACAACTTTAGTATAATTTTTCACAAATTACAATTTAATTTACAACTTGCTTTACTTATTTTAATATTTACAATTACATCATAATTGAATTGTTTATGTTTAATAAACAATTCATAATTTTCCTTTAATAAACAATTATTTAATTTTAACTCGAAATTAATCTTTATTTTAATGAAACACTGACTAGACTTACATCAACATTACAAATCAAATAACACAACCTACAAGATGAAACCTGACCTTCATACAAGACCACAAGACATGACCACGATGTAGGAACAAACAATTCAACAGATGATAACGACTAGATGCGATGCTAGATACTCATCCTCTTCAAGGATGTTGACTGAGTAGGGGAACCTTATGCTAACTCCGACCAACAGTTCCATTGGATAGGGCACGCTCAGACCTGCTAGTTCAGGTGGAGTCAATGCCCGATACCTACAGCCTGCAGCAAATCACAAGGTCGAACATGTATATATATATATATATATATAAACATGAAGTCATGCACACAATGAATGGAAATCACAGCGTGGCAGGGTACTCGAACACGAGTTATGCGACATGGTTCCGTTCACATAAATACATCTCCAAGTAACTACATTACACAATCTTCTAGTGTTTTTCAACAAAATAGAATAATCAATTACATAACGATCTAATACATCCATTACAAGTAGTGCATCATAATCATGATCAAATAACATATTAACTCAGAATAACAATAATCCATAACATCAGATATGTCTATCAAACCAGTAATCAAACATCATCATAATGATAGGTCCATAATCAACTAGCATACTAATAGAGAATCTATCGTCAAACAGTTTATGAAAATGTCATAATGTCTAGTGCTACTACAATAGTTATCAGTCCAACGGAAGGCAAAGGTGAGGGGCACTACATGAGAAGATCAACTGAGTAGTTTATGTAAAGCTTTGGTTGTCACAGAACATGAGATATTATTATCAGATTAGGATATAGACCCCAAAGTGGTTTATCTATGTCTAGGATACGTCTGGTGTAGAATGACCTTGTTATTAGGCCTACATGGATCTCGAAAGACTACTTTGTT
The DNA here is from genome assembly GCA_027924645.1 of Cunninghamia lanceolata. Lineage (NCBI taxonomy): Eukaryota > Viridiplantae > Streptophyta > Pinopsida > Cupressales > Cupressaceae > Cunninghamia > Cunninghamia lanceolata. The sequence goes on along the minus strand of BSBN01000815.1, from coordinate 9,424,401 downwards.
GTTAGCTTTGGTTGGAATATTGGAGAAGCGCTTAAAGGTCAAACTTTGTCCTAATCATAATTATAGGCATTAAATTCAAATGATTTCTTTTTTTTGCTCCTTACTCAATTATAACTACAGGTAAATGGTTGTATAACTTATAATGGTCATTCAATGGATTCATCATCTAGTAACCAAATTTATAACCACTTGGCAATGGAATAGGTTAGTATCCTAGTTGTATGCATCAAAGATCAAATAAAATATTGTTCCATAAATAATCTCCTCTATGACTATTGGACTGTAGCATCTTCTCAAATAAATCCCTTATTGAAGATTGAAATTATCAGTCATGGATGCTCAAAATTGTGTGAGATTCTTGTGGTATCAACGGCACAGTTAGTTGCTGGCTACAGTGTCTGGCAGTGGTGTTTACAATAGGCTCCTTGATTGATGGGTGGAAGCTCCTCTAGTGAATGGGTTGGCACGATGGACCAAGTCTCACTTGCCCTAGTTTTTTGCTGGCAGGACAATGATGTTTTGCCTTTGTTGTTTGCTTTGTTCATCTGGGTTCGTTGATCTATGCTGTTAGTAAGTTTTGATATTTCTATGATTAGCTGAATATCTATGTGCTAGTAGGTTCTTTTCTCTGGGTATGGTTGGTTATGTTGTTTTGTAACTGTTTATTATTTTATGTTTGCATCTTATGGAGGGGCCCCTTTAATAGAACCCCATAAATTATCTTAAAAAAACTGCATAGTTAGTGCAAAGTTTGAAATTTCCAGTCATCCTACATGACTCATCATCATGGAATAGTTTGAAGCCAATAACTATACAATTGATTCCAGAAGAATCTCTCACAATAACAAGGTGCAAACAATCACTCAAAAACAAGATTTAAATTCTTCTACTAAACATAAGCCATGAGGCAACAAATTCTCATGCAATTACTCAACCTAATATAAAACATCAGACAGTCACAAATTTCAACTGAACAAACTGAAAAAACTTCACAACCTTGCCCTATTATCTAGAAAGCAAACGGAAATCAAAAACTAGAAATTGCAAAAAATTTCTAATGGAATTCCACATAAAATATTATGCTCACAGAAGAAAGTCAAGTTAAAGATTGTCAACGATAAGGAGATCATGCTCTTGACAATAATATTACTAAAAAACAAGATGTTATTCCAAAATAACAAGCCATGTAAGCAAAAAACTCACATGAAATTATTCAACCTATCAAAAACACACATAGTTGCAATGTTGGTTCACCGCCTCTAAGAAATTCTTATGCATGAAAACCTTTGCAGTATCATAAATTTTAATAGAATTAGCTGGAATCGATCACAATCTTGCACTGTTAGTAAGAGGAAACATAAATCAAAATTTAGAAATGCAGAAACTTCTTAATAGATCTTCCACATAAACTTTTGATAGGAAGATCATGCTCTTGAGGATGTTGATTACATCTTCCTTAAACTAACTCTATCATTAACTATTTTCTTTTGCCACACCAATTAAAGTTAACTAATTAAGCTTGGCACTTATAAGAGTTCAAGGGCTTTGTCAAATTTTTGTACATTTATGCATTACTCTCTCAAATTGCTTTGTTCATCAATTCATTTTTAATTGTCCTATGACATGGCCCATGCAACACCCTCTCAAAGCTGAGGTTATTTGCAGATGGACCAGAAATGGGAAGTCAACAACTCTACTGATATCTAGGTATCGAAACTCTACTTACAAGTCTTAACTATTGTATATTAAGTTAACCATGATTAATAATAAGTTAAAGACATAGATAGCAGTAGAGTTGTGTTGCTTAGAACTCTACTACCACAACTCTATTGCTATCTAGGTCTTAAATTATTATTAATCATGGTTATTCACCTTAATCATCCTTTTTCAACTTATAAATCTAACTATTGTCAGCTAAGCAACCAACTTTAATGGTGGACATTGAGTCCTTGCTATTTTCTCTATGCCCTATTTTTTGACATGGCTTGTCTGGTCTGCAGCTTGTTGGGTATTATCAATTTGCTACAATCAACATATTTCAATAGATAAAAAAAAACTTTTCCACCATTTGAGATTGCAGTCCAATTAAGCTAACACAAAGGAATCACTTGATGGTAAGTGAAAATAATAAAGGAAGATACATACAGTTCTCAAGGCCGACATTCCATAATAATCTTGATACCTTGCAATTTCTCTTAATCTCAATGGCATATCATTAGACTGTCCCCATGACGATGCCTTAGGATGAGACTCAAGCCAAGCTTCAATTAGATCTAAGGATAGCTATTTTAGAAATGTATAGAAGACAAAACAAAACAAGCTATGTAAGCCGCCTGAGATTTTCAGCCCCTATTTCAAGATACAAATATCTAAATAAACCAATAACCTTCTGCCACATGTGCAAACGAATAAGAATCCAGAACAATGAAAACCCACCTGATGTGCAAATGAATACAATAAACTCTGGTTGGTTTTAATGAGATTTCTATGTACAACAATGCATACTTATCTCATTTGTAAAGAACTGATATTGTAACAGTCAAAAAAGTTACAACCCTTGCATCATAATCTATATGGCCTATATTAATGTACAGAAAGAGGACTACAGATTTAGGTAATGTAAGCCCTACTTAGGTAATTCTACTGAGCAATTGTTATGCCTAATGAGCATATACTTTTGCTAATGCAACATTTATCTATATCAACTTCAGACATTTTTTATTTGTCCAGATTATGGCCGTATATATTCATCATCTCAGTCTCTTTGGCACCTAGCTTCACATTGTGCTTACCCTTTACAACATTTGGTAGGGACTGATGCTGCCCTGCATCCCTTGTTATATTTCTTTTGTAAGAGGGGTGATTAATATGAAAAATGACGCATTTTGGCATTAATTTAAAAATTATTTCTTTAAATTAGAACCAAGTTTAAAGGTTAAATGCTATTATTATTAGTACCTACCTTCGGTAGTACTATTGCAATCACTGTGGCTTGTCTAGTGATTAATCTAGTAAGAGTAAACCAATCAAAACACAGTATAAATTTTCTTGTCGGGCAAATTTGAATCAAATTTGAACTTTTCCTATGTGAACATGATAAAATTAAAAAAAAAATTGGAGAAATTATTTATCTCTATTGTGATTGGCTCAAATAAAATGACCTCTTCTCGGTGGATTGTCGAAGATACTATTTTTAGTGCAACAAACACCTAAAATTGAGGTAATTCTAGTTAGAAGGGAGGAGGTGGCAATGGTAACAATTTAATTTTATTTGAGTGAAATAAACACCTAAAAATGAGGAGACAAATCCCATTACAAGGGAGGAGGTGGCAATGGAAAACAAATAACTTTTTTTATTTTTTTTATGACTAAGTCAATATTTGCGGGAATTTGGTTATGAAACAAATCATTTATACTTATTAAATTGTTATATTATTATTATTATTATTATTACTATCCAAATAATTTTTAAAGTATTTTTATGAGTGAGTCAATATTTGCAGGAATTTGGTTATGAAACAATTCATTTTTGCTTATTAGTACATGTCTTCCGTAGTAGACAAATCTAGTTACAAGGGAGGAGGTGGTAATGGAAATCAAATAATTTCTTAAATTTTTTATGACTGAGTCAATAGTTGCGGGAATTTGGTTATGAAACAATTCATTTATGCTTATTAAATTGTTATATGATTATTATTATTATTATCCAAATAATTTTTTAAATATTTTTATGAGTGAGTCAATATTTGTGGGAATTTGGTTATGAAACAATTCATTTTTTTTATGGAGCAAAGATTAGAAACAAATCTAAGATCATATGTTATTATTATTATGAAATGGGCTCTCCCACTCCTCTTCCCGCCCATGTTCCTGGTTCACATGATTTTTCTATTGCTGGGCTAATTGCAGGGCTTTCTTCTGCTGCTGGTGTGGCTGCAGCTGTTGGTGCGCCGTCTGTGGGCTCAGCTACTTTTGCCATTGGAGCGTCGTATGTGTCTACAACTACTGCCTTACAAGGTTTATCTGCTACTTTACATGTAGGGGTTTAGTCTGCTGCTGTTGGGTTTTCTTCTGTTGATGGTGTGGTTGCGACTGTTTGTGGACCATCTGTGGGCTCCGCGACTGGTGTGGCTGCGCTTGTTCGTGCGCTGTCCATGGCTTAGTGGCTGGTGTGGCTATTGATGCACTATCTGTATCTATGGCTGGGGTTCTGTTTGCTACTAGGGTGCCTGTGGCTGGTGTGTTTTCTTCTGCTGCTGGTGTGGCTACGGCTGTTGATGCGCCGTCCATACGCTCAACTGCTGGAGTTGCCATTGGAGCGCCGTCCGTGACTACGGCTGCTACTTTTTAGGGCTTGTCTGCTGCTTTATTTGGAGGGGTTCCATCTACTGCTGGGGTGTCTGTGGCTATTGGTACATTGTCCAATTCTGGGTCTGCTGCTATTGCTGCTACTTCTTATGTAAAGATTGTTAGTAGTGGTTCTCCTCGGCAATGTGAGGAGTCTGCTAATGTTGCTACTGTTCTGGTTTCTAGGAGATCTATTTCTCAGTCGGACTTGCCTCCCCCTGTAGTGGTCCTAGGGGATGAGGTTTTAAAAAATATAGACTATTTCTCTGAGCAGGGTTTGATTTGTAGATTTGACCGTTGGTGGCCTCGGCTGGGCGATTTGAACCTCTAGATTTCAGAGCATTGGCATCCTATCACGGAGGGGAAAATAGAAATTACCCTTGTGCAAAAGGTTTCTTTGTGGTTGTTTTTGCTTTTGATCGGAATGTTATTCTTCATACTCGGGCCTAGTTTTGGGGCAATCATGCCCTCCTTCTCAAGCCTTGGGTTCCCTCCTTTAACCCGTTGACTGAGTCTTTCAATAGAATGCATGTTTGGATTCGTCTCCCGAATCTTCTGCTGCATCTTTGGTACCTTGTTATGAGGGTATTGGTAATTCTTTGGGTTCTTTTATTATGGTAGATCAATCAACTACCTTATTTTCTCATACCACATACACTCGTGTTCTTGTGGATCTTGATCTCTTTAAACCTCTCCCAGCTGAGATTATGTTGCAGGTTGCTGAGAATTCTTGGAGGCAGATTTTGGACTATGAAGGTATTCCCTTCCGGTGTCATAGATGCTTCGCTACGGGTCATCTGGCTTCTGGGTGTCCTCGCTTAAAGATCCTTCATTCTTCCTCCTGGTGGAAGAATTCTTTGCATGAACATCTTACAGTTGGTGCTGCTGAGGATATTTCTGGGTCAGAGGCGGTTGAATCTTCCTCTGATGATGATGGGTCTGCTCCTGATATTGAGGGGATTCCTGATTTTACAGCTATGGATACTATTGCTGGTGGTTCTGCTGTTGGGACTATTGCCGAGACTACTGTGTTGTCAGGGTCCTCCCCTGTTGCTGGTGTTGCTGGGTGTGCTGCAGGAGACTCCCTTGCTACTACTATTGTTTCTAGAATTGCTACAGGGACCTCCCCTGCTATTGTTGCTGCTACCAGGTCTGCTGCAGAGATCTCAGCTGCTGATATGTCTCAGATTGTTACTAAAGGTACACAGGTTGTTTCTGGGGCTGATGTTGTTGTGCCCCAGGCTCTGCACCCTTCCAAGGATTTAGAGAGAGTTTCTCCTTCTTCTCCTATTTCTATGGATGGAGATGATGTTCTTTGGACTGTTGTCCAAAGGAGGAAGCGAGGTCTTCCCAAGCATGTTTTTTTGAACCGCACTCGTGCCAAGGGTGTTCGACCTAATAGGTCTGGTTTTGACCTAATAGGTCTGGTTTTGCTATTATTTAGTTTATTTCTCCTTGCAACCTTGTTGCTTAGTCTGTTGGGCTTTGCTAGTTTTTGTTTTACAGCAAGGCTACTGTGCCTGTGCTGCTGGTCTTTTCTCTGTGCTAGTTGAGTATTGTTAGTACGCTGTTTTCTTGCCCCCTAGGCTTGGTTTTGTTAAAGGGTTTGGCCCCTGGTTTTTGCCACCTTATTATATCAAAAACAATTCATTTTTTTGCTTATTGCTTATTAAAATGTTATATGATTATTATCATTATTATAATTATAAAATCATTGTAATATTTATATTATTATAATATATAATGATTTAATGTATTTGTCAGTTTTCTATAGTTTTTTATTGTTTTGGGTATAAAAAATATTAAAAATAACTAACAAATTAATCTGTTTTTTATTAATATTAATATTATTATTTTATTCTCATATGTTTGCTAAATATTAAAAATTAGTAACAAATTAATATGTTTCATTAAATAATGAGTGACTAAATTAAAAAATTGTTGTGATATAAATATTTCTATGTTATTAATATTATTATAATATTGTGTAAAATTATATTATTATTTTCATATTAATATGATAATTTTATTTGTCATATGAAACTATTAATATATTATATTATGTGATTTTTATATGAATAATTTGTTTTTAATCTATCTTTAATAGTAATAATATTATGTGAAGTTTTTTTAAGTTAAACAAATAATATTTTTGGTGAAAGTCTATGCAATATTATTATAATATAATATAATATAACAAAAAATGTCATATTTATATTGATATAATTTACTTTTAATAGTTAATACTAACAAATTAATATGTTTAATTAAATTATGCAAGTGACTAAGATAAAATATTGTAGTGATCTAAATATGAATAAGTTATTATTATTATATTGTGTAATATTATATTATATTTATATTCATATTAATATAATTATTTAATTTGTATTGAATAAAATAGTATAGTTAATAATAATAATAATAATATTTCTAACTCATTGCTCTGCAACTTCCCGCCCTTTGCTCAGTTTGAATTTGAATCCAATGGCTGGGTATCTGAGTGACCCCCCAGACTCGCCGGTTCTGGGGTGTTCGGGGTCTGCTACGGGGAAGGTGTCCTCCCCTGGCATGACAAATTGATGTGTGGAGAGACACGTGAAGGGTGACAAGGATCTGGAGTCTGCTGGTCTCACAAGGAAAGAAAAAGTGTTAGGGCCCGAGGCTTAGAAGAGCGCCCTTTTAGCAGATGCTTTGGAAGGGAGTCGTGCCACTGCAAATGTGCGTGAAACAGTTGACGGGTTAGCGTTAGTGCTACCAGACATTATGGTGGACAGAGTGGTTTCCACAATGGACAATGCTTTGGTAGGAAAGTTCTTTTCTTTCAGACCTAACATAGATGCTGTGAGAAAATGGGTGAATACAAAATGGAAAGTTAAGGGGAGTGTTTAAGTAAATGCTATGATTGGTGGAACATTCCTCTTCAGGTTCACGGCCAGGGAAGACCTTACCTCAGTGCTGGGGGGGTCCTTGGATGTATGGGAAACACAGTTTGTCCTTGTGCAAATGGAAACTAGGTTTTGATAGCATTGCGGACCTTAACAAATCTTCTCCAGTCTGGGTTAGACTCCTGGGTCTCCCTCTAGAATACTGGGATGAAGAGATCTTCAGATGGATTGCCAAATCTTTTGGTCACTTCATTGACCTGGACAGCACTACCAGAAACAAAACCAGGTTAGTCTTCACTAGATTTTGTGTTAATGTTGATACCAACAAGGTTCTCCCTAATAATATCACCCTAGAATCTAAATATGGTACATGGACCCAACCGATTCTATACGCAAATTCTACAACCTTCTGTCAAATCTGTAACAAAAAGGGGCACCTAGCCTTCCAATGTAAGGCCAATAAAACTACCCAGAATGACTCAGACAAGGGAGATGATAATGAATACCCTTTTAGGGAGGATTTGCTAAATATGGTAGATTCTCCTTTAAAGGATCAAGCTAGTAAGGATAATGGTATTTCCCCATTGTGTGAGGCCTCGATGGCCCCTGCTAGCTTAGGGCCTGGGGAATCACAGTTCTTTTCCCTTGATGGTGGAAGTGTAATTCCCTCTTCGCTACCAGGGGGTTTGGAGGAAGGGGAGTTGCAACAGGAGGAGACCCTAAATACGGAAGATTTAGGGGAGAAATCGGTGCTGGCAAGTGTTGATGCCCCCCCGGGTAAGGGGTGCAATACTAGGGAAGGCGAATTGAACTAGGGGATATCCTCTCCTAACAAAAAATCTTCTTCCCTTACCCTTGGAGCTAGCTCGTCTCTAATCTGGATGGATGGACTACAACTAAGAAGAAAGGTAAAGGACTAGGGAAAAAAGTCCTAGATGTTGGAGCAAATTCCAAGCAGAGAAGACCATCCCAAAGGGAGACTAGGCAGAAGGCAATCAACAAAGATATCGCTTTGGGCAAGCAAAGGACCTTGGAGCTGGGTTCCAAGAGGGCACCTATCAAATGAGAATCCTATCATGGAATATTCGGGGGTTTAATAACCCCCACAAATAGTTCTTAGTCAAGAACTGCATTTTTGACAATAAGGTTGATATCCTATTTCTTCAGGAGGTTAAGATGAAAATTGAAAGCTTCCAGATTGTAGCGAGAAATATTTGGCCTAATACTAAGCACCTGAGTTGTGATGCTTGTGGGGCCTTAGGGGGAATTGCAACTCTATGGAATAACAATATTATTAAGGGGAGGATTATAGAAAGAAACATAATTTTTTTGGCGATCAGAATGGAGTCAAACAACCATAATTGGAACCTGATTAACTTATATGCTCCTAATCAGAGGGGTCCTAGGAGGGAGGTGTGGTGCCTTCTCTCTTCTTTGATTGCTAGTGATCCCTCTAGCTGCTGGATGGTAGCCGAGGATTTCAATACTCCACTCTTCCCTTCTGAGAAGAGTGGGGGGATTATGGATTACACTAACAGCATGATGGAGTTAAATGATTTTCTAAACAATGAAGGGCTGCTAGATCTGGATATGCAAGGGAATAGGATCACCTAGACTAACCAGAGAAAAGGAAGGAATCTCATACAAATCAAGCTCGACAGAGTCTTAGTCTCTCCCAACTAGAATTTCTTAAGCTCCTACTCTTTAGAAGTTCTTCCCAAGACTACCTTTGATCACAATCCCCTACTTCTTTCATGGAGAGAAGTGAATGGAAAAGGCCCTTTTCCCTTCAGATTCGAGATCATGTGGACCAAACATGCTAATTTCAGAGACAATCTTTTGGATTGGTGGAGAGAGGATGTCCAAGGGACACCTATGTACAGACTGGCACAGAAGCTTTTGAGGGTGAAGAAAAAGGTGAAAGGCTGGAACAGATTCAACTTTGGGAACATCTTTGACGAAAAAAGGAGAATCAATTTTAACCTCGGAGAACTTCAAAAGAAGTTGGAGGAGGGGGACACTTCAGAAGAGTTGGCTAAAGAGGAAGAGTCATTAAGAAAGGAATGGAAGGATTTGCTATTGAAGGAGGAGGTCTATTGGAAACAGAAATCAAGAGTGTAGTGGCTAAAGGAGGGGGACTGGAACACTACTTTTTTCTACCAATCAACAATGAAACACAAGAAAAGAAACAACATAACTAAATTAATGGACGACAGAGGCATTATGGTGGAGTCTGACTCCCAGATTGGGCAGGTGGCAGCTTCCTACTTTCAAAATTTTCTTGGAGCACAGGAAAACTGTATAAACTAGAATATGATTGATATCATCCCTACCCTTCTTGATGAGGGTGATAATGAACAACTTTGTAGGAAAATTTTTGAGGATGAGGTTCATGCTAGCCTTTTTTCTACAGGTTTTTTTAAAGCCCCAGGACCTGGTGGCTTCCCTCCTGCTTTTTTTCAAGAATACTGGGACATTGTTGGTAAAGATGTCATTGGGGTGGCTAAAGACTTTTTCAAAGGGGGTAAGATCCTAAACAACTGAATCATACATTCATTGTTCTCATTCCCAAAAACAAGACCCGGTTAGTATGGGGGATTTTAGACCCATTAGCCTTTGCAACATGGTGTATAAAATCTTTTCCAAAATCCTAGTGCTTAGATTGCAACCTCTTCTTGATAAACTCATAAGAAGCTGTCAAAAAGAATTTGTGTCGGGTAGGCAAATAACTAATGCAACCATCACTACCCATGAAATAATCCACTCTATGGAAAGAAGTAGAAATCTGGGAATGGCTTTCAAACTTGACATATCTAAAGCATATGATAGAGTCAACTGGGAGTTCCTGTTCACAGTTTTGAGGAAGCTCGGCTTCAGAGATAAATGTTTAAGTATCATTGAGGCCTGTGTTACTTCGGTCAGATATTCTGTTCTTGTGAATGGAATCCCTAGGGGGTTTTTCAATGCGGGTAGGGGACTTAGACAGGGTGACCCCCTGTCTCCCTACCTCTTTATCTTGTTGGTTGAATCCCTTAGTAGAAGTTTTCTCCAAGCCAGAGAAATTCAAGGTGTTAAACTTGCTTCAACAACTATTTCGACAGTGATCCAACAATTTGTAGATGACACTATTCTTTATGGCTCAGCTTTGGTGATTGAGGCCAGAAAGTGGAAAATGCTGATTCAAGACTATGCTACCTCAACAAGAAAATGCATTAATTATGACAAGAGCCATGTCTATTTCTTTAACACCCCCTTTTTTTTGCAGCAGAAGGTTATGGGGATCCTTGGATGCATGGGGGGTGAGTTACCTGGCAATTATTTGGGACTTCCCTTCTTAGTGAAAGATGCTTCTCTAGAATACTGGAATTCCATCATTGAAAGGGCATAGAGGAAATTAGTAGGGTGGAAAGGGAAACTTCTAAGCCAAGCTGGTAAGTTTCAATTACTTAAGGCCTCTTTACAAGGGATACCTGTTTACTTCTTGACTCTGTTTAAAATTCCTAAATATATAGCGGAGAGATTGGAAAAAATAAGAGGAACTTTTTATGGATAGGTATGGAAGAGAAGAAAAGATTGACCTTGGTAAGTTGGGACAGAGTCTGCAAACTGAAACTTTAGGGGGGACTAGGGCTAAGGAAACTGAATCTACTCAATAAAGCCATGATCACCAAGGTGGGTTGGAATCTTTTAACTGGAGACAAGGATTGGGGAATAATCATGGGTGCTAAGTACTTTTGGAATCAGAGACCGAGGGACCTTTTAAATACCTCTGAATTCCCCAAAGGATCGGTGATTGGAACAATGTCTTGAAATATAGATCAACTCTTATAAAGAAAGTTAAATGGAAATTGGGAGAGGGAGGAGACATAAGGTTTTGGGAAGACAACTGGATCAAGGGAGGGCCATTAAAAGATTTGCAGAATCTCATAGGGTTGGCTAACCTAGCTATACACCATTTTGGTGGGCTAGTTCATGATTATCTCCTTCCAGACAAAAGGGGGTGGAAGCAGCTATCTGACTGCTACCAAGGTAGGGTCAATCTCATTAGGATTGCTGAAGAGATCCAACTCTCTTTAAAAGAGTGTAGAATCCCTCTTTTTCCTCAGAAAGATAAAGTGCTCTGGGATCTTGAAAACTCGGGGCGATTCTCAGTCAATTCTGCTTATAACATATTACTCCCTCAGAATGTTGATACTATTTGGAGAAAAGTTTGGAATCACAATGTTATCCCAAAGATTAACCACTTCTGATGGCTGGTAGTGCAAAATAAAATCCTTACGATCGATAATCTTAAGATTAGAAGTTTCCAAATCATGAACAGATGCATCCTTTACATGAATGATGAGGAAAATGTCCCTCATATTTTCTTACATTGCGATTTTGCCTGGGAGGTTTGGAGCAAGGCTTTGATTATTCTAGATATCCCGTGGTGTTGGAACAAAGGCTTAGAGGATTTGTTGAGAGCCTAGTCCCCCCTTTCTCAAATCCTGTCTATAGGGAAATATGGACTTTGATCCCCCCTATCTTCTCCTGGTGTTTGTGGAAAGAGATAAATAACAAGTTGTTCAGGGAAAAGTTTAGTGAGCCTAAGGAAATGTTTGGATCAGCTGTTAAACTGCTGCAAGACAACATTACCAGCAACACAATAAGAGCTGCAGAAAATCCCCCGAATGCTAAGGAGGCATATGTGATGAATCAGTGGGCTATCCCAATGAGCCTTTGTAGGGTGGATGATAGGAGGAGAAAAGCTATGGCATGTACTAAATGGTCTACCCCTCCTGCGGGATGGTTTTTGCTCAATTTTGGTGGTGCTGCTAAAGGTAATCCAAGGTTGGCTGGCGGGGGAGAATTAATAAGATCAGAGAATGGTTCCCTTTGTGCTGCATTTGCAGGAAGTTTAGGTGAAAACACCAATAATATGGCGGAGGCTTATGCTCTTCTACGGGGAATTAAATTGGCCTTGGCCCTTGGCATTAAATATATCATAGTTGAAGGTGATTCCAAGATAGTGATAGATGTTGTAAATGGAAAGGGCAAAGTGGGGTGGCAGATGGAAGATATAATGCAGGATATATTAACCCTTCTATCAAAGTTTGATGGAAGGGAAGTGAGACACATTTACAGAGAGGGTAATAAATTGATTGACCTATTAGCTAACTTAGGCACTAACACCAACCCCCTAAGGTGTTGGAAAAATATAGACAATTTCCCTGTTAGAATTATTGCTAGTATTCAGAAGGAAGCGACCCTTTAATTTATCATCGTGATTATAAGTAATGCTCGGTGTTGGATTATTTCTCTCTTCTCTATCTTCGAGAGGAGATGTGACTTAAATAATAAGCTAGAAAACCCAATCAATTCCTACATGGTGACATGGAAGATGGATGGCCATGTAGAGTATGACAATCACAGATGGGAGCAATATAGGCATATTGATGGATTTAGTAAGTCTTTTTCACCACCTCTTGCTATGATGGCTGGGAATGGATCCCACAAGCTAAACTCTAAAGGCATTTATGACTCAGACGCATACGGAGTGGTGAAGGATAAGCATGGAAGAATGAGCAAAGATTTAGAAATGATGTTTTTTATTCCCCTTTCTAGACTATTCGACTGCCTCTTCCAATGGCTTTGCAACTGCACTTTCAGTCTAAGGTTTGAGTTGGGTAGCATAATGAGTGGCGATAAGGTGAGGATTGAACCAATGAACTGTAGCAAATTTAGCAAGGATGCTTAGGTTTGGAGTATTGCATACAAAGGAGGGGTGACCCTGTTTATCGAATGCCTAAATGGTTTTGATGAACATTTGTTGACACAGTTCGCGACTACTTGGGATAGTAACATGGTGGTGAAAGTGGGTGGTGTTGAGTTCAAGGTCTCAAAGGAAGCCATTGCTAAGGTCACGGGGCTGCATTTTTTAGGAAATAGATTGAAGAAGCAAATAAGAGTGCAGGACAATGAAGGCATGAAAATGTTTTTCAAAGAAGGAGAGAAGCAAGTGAGACTACAAGGCAGATTCGATAGGGATAGCCTTGTAAGTCCTTGGAACTAGGTTTGTTTCTTGATTATGAAATACTTTACCAAGTAGAAGGAAGATATAAGGTGTTCTATCACTACCATTTTGCCTTCCTGAACCACTTCCACCACAAAGTTGAAGTCAACTTTCCCTCCTACCTTTTGTCTAGCATGGAAGCTTCTATCATGCAAACTAAAAAATCTTATGGAAGTAACCCTGAGGTCTCTAATATGCCTTTGCATCAGGGGCTTATTTTCTGCCTCTACCAGTATCATCTCACCCTTTGCCCCTCAAAACCCCCTTTTGCCCGTTTGGTGGAAGACAGATCTATGGATGATCCTAAGGACAAAGTCCCGCTCAGTGTGAGACTTGGGAGACCGAATAGGCAAAGAAACTATGTGCCCTCGTCACCAAATTCCCCCACTAATATACCTCTAAGCTCCTCTGCTCCAGTCCCTAGTCCTCCTATTTCTAAGGTTAAGCCCCGGTCCAAGTCCCTTCCTGTGACTCTGCAGGTCCCTGGTGAAGCTGGCGGGGAGAGTTCCATTGGGGGTTCTAGAGCTGATGCTGTGGAGGGTCTGTGTAATTTAAAGGGAAAATCCCCTAAATAAGGCAGTAAGAAATGCAAGAGGGGAATTCTTGAGCTGATTAAGGATGGTGGAAACATGCATATCAGAAGAGGGGAGAAGGGTGGTTTGGCAGCTAGGCTTGCTCAGGGTGTGCTAGATAACGAGGAGAAGCAGGTGGAAGAGGAGGTTAAGGTGGTGAAGGAAAGGGCCATGGGGAAACATTGTACTGATAGGAGACCAAGTATAAGAAGATCCTCCAGACTGGCTGGTAACAAACCCCAGTTTGTGAAGATAGTTGACTACTCCAATTCTGACCAAGAGGTCTTAGGGAAGAAAGTGGAAGTTGAGAAAATGAAGTCAGCCCTAGTGCATGAACAGGAAGGTGCCAACCACTTTGAATCAATGAACAATTCCTACTACGACACCAATGATGACATAGAGATTCAAGAAACCCTAGACAAAGAGGTTATGAGCACTAGAGGGGAATTGGACACCAAGAGGTTGGAAAATGAACTTATTGAAGTTAAGGCGCGCCTTGTTTCTATGGAGAACAAAGTGAAGGGGCTGATCAATCTGATGTTAAAGAATTCTCACAGGGCTACTGTAGTGTTTTCGGTGCTATAGGAAGATCGGGTCAAAGGTGAGGATACTCTGCTGGACAACAAGGAAAACTTGTTTAATTTACTCAATGATGACTGGAAGGACTTGCTTAGCAAGTTTTTTCTTTAGCTTTTGTTTTAAACTCTCGAACTCTATATTTTGGTTATGATGTTAAACTGTTGTTAGTCCACTGTTTTGTGGCTGGTTGAGGCTATGGCCTATTTTGCTTCCTGTTGGCTTTTTGTTATCGGGTTCTACACCTGAGTTTGTAGCTTATTAATATAAAAAACAATAATATTTATATGGAATTATTGATTATACATATAAATAGAATTATGATTATTGTATTTATATTTATGTTATATTATACTAAAAATGAAATATTGATATATATTTTGTATATAAGTATTAAATATTAATATATTAATAATAATTTAATATATATATCCTCCCCATCTACATAGCCACTTAATCAACTTAATCAACTTAGAAGCCACATGTTACTTGGGGGATTCGAATTTGGATCTCCATCGTGAGAACCTTTGGCCTTTGCCATTCAAGCACAAACCCATTCACTAATAATAATAATATATTAATATAAATATTGATATATATTTGTCTATAAGTATTAAATAATAATATATTTTAGATGTAAATATTAATATATTGTATTGTGTAATATTTAAATTAATATGATTATTTTAATTTTGAAAAGTAAGAACAAAACTGTTTAAAGTTAGTTATCTTTCTGAAATTATGGGATTAATATTCCATTTTGGTATTACTCTTCAGTTTCTATTTTTCTCTCATAAATGTGATATTCATTTGCAATTTGGGGCTACGAATTGAAACATTAGGTTTGATGCAAGGAAATTTATGGGTGAACTCTGAAGTGGATTCCCATTTAGGGATTTAAGTGGCTTGGGGTTCATGGTCTAGTGTGTGGGTTTAATGGTTTGTCTCTGATCAAGATCAACATCGATGGTTATGTTTATGCTTTACGGATTTTGGTCTTACATTCTTTTATGGTTGTTGAGCAGGTGGTTTTTAAGAGATCATAACTTAAAAAGTTTGTGATAGTTTGATTTTGGTTGTGTTACAAGCATTTCATATGGGGTGGATGATCAGACACTCAGAGATTCCTTTTCTACTTTTGGGGATGTTATAGATGACATGTATGTGTGTTTAGCCTAATTTTCTTCTATTCAATGTTTGAACTGTGCTTTTGGGTGTGGTTATTGGTTTCATTACATATTATTTTATGAGATAATGATTTTTGGAGCAAGGATCATCAGTGACTGAGAGACTAGGAGGCCAAGAGGCTTTGGATTTGTTAGCTTCAGTTACGAGGAGGAGGCCAATGACGCTATAGAGGCAATGGATGGAAAGGCATACTTACTTTTGTGGCTTCATTTATTTGTGAAGAGGATGTGGCATTTGAGAGCTATGTTTAATGCTCGGTTTGTAACTTTTATTGGATGTTTGTGCCTCTATTTGTATGGATTTCCTTGACTAATGTTGCATGCTATGTTTGGATATTGATCGCTTCTCATGGCGTGTGCATCTTGTTTCAAAGGATGTGCCATATTTTGAGGTGGCGCTTTGTTTTGATATTGGCAGTGTTGAGGACACACCTACATTTGATATAATGTGCATATCGTTTGGAATAGCAGTGCCTTCATTTGATATACCATACCATACTTTGGATACCCAGGCCATTCTCATTTATATATGAGACTGCGCCTTGCATGGAATATGTCATGGCTTATTCTTTGAGTTGAACCTCTATTGTATTTTTCACCTTTGCTCTTAAGGCTTGCACAATCTTTTGACACTTGCACTCCACTCATATTATTTGCACCACATCTAACATAGGCTGATGCTTTGAATTTTAATGGGAGTAACTTGTTATATAGCTTGTGCCATGTTCAGTAGGCAGTGTGCTTTCTTTTATAGTGTGCCTCCATTCTAAATGGTTGCACCTATGACTCAGGTTGTGCGTTGCCTTTATGGGCTTGCGCTATGTGTCTCAGAGGTTGAGCTTGCATAACACTTATGTTGTGTTGGAGTTTCATATCTACACCATACTCTATTTCCCTTCCCTAGAGTGTGTCATTATTGAAGTGGCGCGTGAGCTTCTCTATTTCAGACAGTACCTCATTTTCATCGTTGATGCTATGAATCTATTTGTAGTGGCTAAGACTCCATATAGAGGCCACTCCATCATTTTCATCTGCTAGGCATTGATCTTTTGGACTGTGCCTATATTTGGATAGGCAGTGTACTTCATTTTGACTGTGCTTCTTTGGGCCATATAGGCCCCATGCCTTTCTTTGAAAGGTGGCAATTTTGTTTATATATGGATGTCTGTGATAATTAGAAGTGTTGCCGGTGAGATTTTAAGTTGTGCCTTGATTATCTATGTGTATGCCTAAGATTTGCTTGAAGTGGCTGACACCTTCATCTATGCCTCACCTTTGAATCTCAGAGATCGATCCTTTGAAATGGCTTGTGCCTATTTTATTGTGCCTCATCTAAATCTTCGCTAACTCAATCTCAATCTAACATTGAATTCGAAATGTGGTTAAAAGAATTTTGATTGTTTGATATGCTCTACCAAAACTTCTAAACTGCTAATGCTCTTTCTACTTTCCAGGAGCTTCATGGGCGTATGATACTAGTTAACTTGGAAAAAGAACAAACTTTTGGTGGTGGTGGTAGCGGCTTTGGTGGTGGAGGAGGAGGTTATGGTGGAGGAGGGGGTTATGGCGAAGGGGGCTATGGTGGTGGAGGTGGCAGATTTGATGCTGGTGACAACAGCGCCAGTGGTGGATATTGAGTCTAATTTTGAGTTTCGATGATGTAATTCATATAATAATGAACAAGACACTTCAATCCTTATGTTTCTTTGATAGTGTTTTCTGAGTGATATTTTGATTTGATTTTGTAGCTATTTAAATTACCAATTTTGTTTTGGTAGCTTAGGAGTTTTTCCCTAAAAAAACTAGGGTCCCTCAGAAAAACTAGGGTTTTAAATTTTTTTGTAATACTGAGGTTTTAAAAAGTTTGTGATAGTTTGATTTTGGTTGTGTTACAGGCCTTTCGTATGGGGTGGATGATCAGACACTCAGAGTTAAGCTTAAAAGATTGTTAATTCTTATTTAAGGTTTATATAGGGATTAAAGCTACAACTATATTTACAATTTTAGTTGTAATAATCATTAACTTATAGTTTTTATATTATTGTTATTGAATTTTTTTGCGGTATTATGCTTATGAGATAACCATTTATGATAATGTTATGAAAATATATGGCTTTTTACAATGATCACATTTATTTAAAGTAAAATTTCATCTAATTTACTAAAATTTACAAATTTGTAGAAATTAGAAGAATCCATAAATAAATTGGTATTTTTCACTTTAAATTTGAAAAAGCAATTTCAAAAACTATCTGAAGCTTACTATCCTATTACATTCTTAATACTTATTGCATTTAAAAGTTTCAAACCCTATCTTTGTTTGGAATTACCAATTCATTACTAAGCTAGATTTTTTTGCGGTATTATGCTTATGAGATAACCATTTATGATAATGTTATGAAAATATATGGTTTTTTACAATGATCACATTTATTTAAAGTAAAATTTCATCTAATTTACTAAAATTTACAAATTTGTAGAAATTAGAAGAATCCATAAATAAATTGGTATTTTTCACTTTAAATTTGAAAAAGTAATTTCAAAAACTATCTGGAAGCTTACTATCCTATTACATTCTTAATACTTATTGCATTTAAAAGTTTCAAACCCTATCTTTGTTTGGAATTACCAATTCATTACTAAGCCATATTTGATGATTGATTACAATCTACAACATGTGCATTGGATTGATTTCTCAATTAAAAATAGTCTCAATAAATGTTTTATAATTTTCTTTGTGTTTTACATATTAAGTATTCTCACACCAGTGTCAAAAATATGAAATAAAAATACGATCAAAAAATTCAAAGAACTTTGATAGACTTTTGGGGCCAAAAATTTGTCATCTTCCAACAAATCAAATCAATAATGTGAAAAATCAAATCTTCCCACAAATCAGATCTTTACCATCTAAATATATGAAATCATATTAATGCATCTAAGTTACAAATATCATTATTGGGACAAATCAAATCTTAAGTTACTAATATTAGTATTGTGAAAAATCAAATCTTAAGTTACTAATATCATTATTTTCCTATCTTTAAAACCCTTGCACCTCTTAAAGATGCAAGTTCTAATATTTATTATGAACTATTTTATAGTATCATTTTAAAAAAAATATCATTATGTTTTAGTTTTTATATACAATTACCATTTGACTAATCATCAATTAAATTTAAGTATTTTAAATTGATATATTCTTTGAAAATATTTATATAACTTAAAAAATATTTTTATTAAATTCATTCACATTATCTACATAATAATTTTTTTTAACTTAGTAATGCAATCTATAAATATTTAACATATAAACATACCATTTTCTTTATATCTTATTTTTTATTAAATTATTTTTAAATTAATATTATTTTTTTGATTAAGGAGTTTTTTTAAAAGGACCTAATATTAATATTAGTATTTAAATTTATAAAGTATATTTAACTAACATTATAATTTAATTTTACATAATTATTTTTAAAAACTTTTCTTATAATAATAAATTAACTAAAAGCTATTTTAAAATAATTTAAACCATACTAAATGAAAACAAAATACATACATTGACCACCTAGATTTATTTTTAGTATTTTCCTTATGAACCATTAAAAACAACATAAAATAAACTAAACCTAAGAGTTTTTATGATTAGTTATTCCTTCAATTTTTTCCTATATTTACCATTATTTTTTTCCTATATTTATATTTATTATTATATAATATTATTATAATATTATAATATCAATTAATATAATATATCAACAAGTGTTATGACAAAATAATTCTTCTTGCTCTGCAACTTCCAGCCCTGCTTCTTCCCGCTTGATGTTTGAATTTGATTTTGATGGCTGCCGGAGACCCGAACGACCCCTCGAACCCTCTATTGCAAGGTCCCTCGGGGGATGCTTTAGGGATTGGGTCTATCCTAAGTGGATCAGATAGAAATGTGGACCCTGCAGGTCACATGTTTTGTGATGGGGATGGAGATTCCTCTGCTCACACACTACAAAACAAGGTGTCGGGACCCAACGCCTAGGAGGCCCTGTTTGGGGTGAAAACGGTGGATTATGGGGTCTCCCCAACTTTTTGTGAGCTGGAGGATAGTTTCGAGCTGGAACTTCCTGACGGTGTGATGGATCGGATTGTCTCCTCCATGGAGAATGCTCTGGTTGGGAAATTTTTCTCCTTCAGACCCAATATTGACGTAGTCAGAAAATGGGTGACTACTAAATGGCGGGTTAAAGGCAGTGTGTCTGTCAATGCAATGAATAGCGGGATGTTCCTCTTTAAATTCATAGTAAGGGAGGACCTCACCTCTGTGCTTATAGGTGGTCCCTGGTGTTTGGAAAGCATATCTTATCTCTTTGCAAATGGAAACCTGGATTCGATAGTGCTGCTGATTTGAATAAAATGACGCCAGTTTGGGTCTGACTCTCGGCCTTCCCCTGGAGTTCTGGGATGAAGAAATCTTCATATGGACTGCCAACTCGCTTGGACACTTCATAACGCTCGACGACACAACTAGAAACAAATCAAGGTTAGTATTTTCTAGAATATGTGTTAGCATAGATATTAACAAGATCCTCCCTAATAACATCACTCTTAAATCTAAATATGCACAATGGGTCCAACCAATATTGTATGAAAACTCTCCAACCTTCTGTCAAGTTTGCAATAAAAAGGGCCACCTAGCCCCACAATGCAAAGTTAGGTCTTTGCATGCTAAGGAGGCTCAGATAACTGAAGGAAAAGAGGACTATCCATTTAGAGAGGATCTGTTGAACATAATATAATACCTAGAAAAGAACAAGGCTGCTATGATTAGTGAAGACAATACCCAACCACTTAATGTGGAGATCAATGATCAGACCCCCATTGATAGCCTGAGAACTTCCCCTATTTCTTGTATTATAAGTAGCATGGCTTCACTACCTTTGGACTTGGAAGATGGGGAGATTCTTTAAGAAGATATCGTAGAAAAACAAGCTTCTCCTGGAGTTCTGCTGTCCCTTGTGGTCTTTAGCCCGGTGGAGACTAGGATTGATACTTTTACTGATGGAGAGACAGGATCAAGGATTGTATCCCCTATCAACAACACTGCAACCCCTACTCCTGGAGCAAGTTCTAGCATTGCAGGCTCGAAGGGTTGGAATATGGTTAAAAAGAAGGGCAGAGGCCCAGGTAAGAAGATTGTGAATGTGGGGGTGGACACCAAACAGGGCCGACCGTCCCATAGAGAAACAAGACAGAAGGCAATCAATAAGGATATTGCTATGGGCAAACAAAAAACCTTGGAGATGGGCTCCAAGAAGGGTCTTATCAAATGAAAATTCTATCATGGAACATTTGGGGGTTAAATAACCCCCATAAACAGTTACTGGTCAAAAAGTATATTTTTGAAAATAAAATTGACATTTTGCTGCTCCAAGAGGTTAAAATGAAAAGTGACAACTTCCAGTCGGTGGCTAGGAATCTTTGGACTAATGCTGACTACTTGGGTTGTGATGCCTATGGTGCCTCGGGAGGTATTGTCACCATGTGGAACAATAACACTATTAAAGGAAGAGTCATTGAGAAGAACAATTTTTTCTGGCTACTAGGATGGAAACTGACAGCTTCTCTTGGAACCTGATCAATATCTATGCCCCTAATCAGAGGGGCCCTAGAAAGGAGTTGTGGAATCTCCTCTCTATTATGATCTCTAGCGACTTGGATAGCTATTGGATGTTGATGGGAGATTTTAACACCCCCCTTTTCCCTTCTGAAGAGAGGGGATGAACTATGGATTATACTGACAGTATGTTGGACTTGAATGATTTTTTGAATAAGGAAGGCCTAATGGATTTGGAGCCACAAGGCAATAAGTTTACATGGTCAAATTAGAGGAAAGGTAAGAACCTAATCCAAGCCAGGCTGGATAGGGTTTTGATATCCTCTAGTTGGAAATTTTTAAGCTTACATGCCCTTGAAACTCTACCTCGAACAACTTCTGATCATAACCCATTGCTGCTCTTCTAGAAATATGAGAATAGAAGGGGCCCCTACCCATTCAGATTTGAAATAATGTGGACTAAACACCCAGAGTTTAAGGAAATGCTTGCTAGGTGGTGGAGGATAGATGTCCATGGTACGCCTATGTTTTGCCTGACTCAAAAGCTTCTAATGGTAAAGAAAAAAGTCAGGGGCTGGAATACGTTCAATTTTGAGAATATATTTGAGGAAAAAAGAAAAATCAACTTAAAACTAAAAGATCTACAAAATAGAATTGAAGAAGGTGACCTTACTGAAACTACTGCTATAGAGGAAGAGAAGATGAGAAGGGAGTGGAAAGAACTTCTAGTGAAAGAAGAGATTTTTTGGAAACAAAAATTAAGAGTTCAATGGCTGAAGGAGGGGGATCAAAATACTTCATTTTCCCACCAATCTACAATGAGGCACAGAAAAAGGAATAGCATATCCAAGCTAATGGATGACAAAGGTGTCATGGTTGAAACTGATCAGCAGGTTGGGGAGGTGGCTGCTTCCTATTTTCAGAAATTCCTAGGAGCCCAAGATAGTAGTATCAATCAAGAACTAATAGATATTATTCCAACACTATTGAACAAGGAAGATAATGCTCAACTGGGCAAAAATATCTCTGAGGAAGAGGTCTGGGCTAGTATCTTCTCTATGGGAGCTTTTAAAGCCCCAGGACCTAATGGTTTCCCTCTTGCTTTCTTTCAGGAGTATTGGGAGATAGTGGGAAAGGATTTCACTGAAGCAACCAGAGATTTCTTTAGAATGGGAAAGTTGTTAAAGCAACTTAATCATACCTTCATAGCTCTTATTCCCAAAAAATAGGATGCTATGTGCATGGGGGGTTTTAGACCTATAAGTTTGTGCAATACGGTGTATAAGATCTCCAAAATTCTAGTTTTGAGACTCCAACCTATACTTGAGAAATTGATCAACAGTTGTCAAAAGGGGTTTGTCCCAGGTAGACAGATAACGTATGCGACCATTACTACACATGAAATAATCCACTCCATGGAAAAAAGTAGAAGCCCAGGCATGGGTTTCAAACTGGATATTTCAAAAGCTTATGAGAGAGTTAATTGGAAGTTCCTTTTTACAGTCCTGTTGAAGATGGGTTTCCAAGGCAAATTTCTTCAGCTTGTCATGATTTGTGTTACCTCTATTCAATTCTTTGTTTTGGTCAATGGCATCTTGAGGGGTTTATTTAGTGCTGGTAGAGGCCTAAGGCAAGGGGATCCCCTCTCCCCTTACCTCTTCAATCTCCTGGTTGAGTCCTTGAGTAGGGGATTCATTTCCTTGCTCAGCTCCAAAATCATCAAAGGGGTCAAACCTGCTTCAACAACTGAGCCTGTTGTCATTCAACAATTTGTGGACAATACCATCATGTTTGGGGCTGCTTCAGTTATGGAGGCTCAGAAATAGAAAGAAGTGCTATAGGAATATGCTACCTCAGCGGGCCAATGTATAAACTTTGACAAGAGTCATGTTTACTTTTTCAACACCCCAAAGGTTTTGCAACAAAAAATTATGGACATTCTGGGTTGTGTTGCGGGTTCTTTCCTTGGGATTTATCTTGGACTACCTTTCTCAATCAAGGATGCCATGCGGGTTGGAAAGGAAAACTCCTAAGCCAGGCTGGTAAGTTTCAACTCCTCAAAGCTTCTCTCCAAGGTATTCCTGTGTATTTTCTATCCTTGTTCAAAATGCCTAAGTATCTAACTGAGAGACTTGAGAAGATACAAAGAACCTTTCTTTGGACATGAATGGAAGACAAAAAAAGATTAGCTCTTGTTGCTTGGGATAAAGTTTGTATTAAACCTTAATGGAAGGGGGACGCAGGCCTAAGAAAATTGAACTTGCTTAATAAAGCACTCTTAACCAAGATAGGCTGGAACCTCATCACTGGGGGAAAAGATTGGGGCAACATTATGAAAGCCAAGTATATGAGGAACTCTACCGCATAAGACATTTTACTCTCCCTTGACTTTCCTAGGGGCTTGGTTATCTGGAACAATATCATGAAATGTAGGAATATTCTTTTGAAAGGTACCAATTGGAAATTGGGGGATGGAGATTCAATAAGATTTTGGGAAGACAAATGGGTCTTTGAAGGGCCCCTAAGAAAGCTCCAAAACTCTCAAGATTGGATGAAACTTGTTGTTAATTACTTTGGAGATCGGGTGAAGGATTACTTCCTCCTAGGCTCTGGCAAGTGGACCCGGCTGTTAGAGTGTTGTCAAGGACATACTGAGCTAACCAGAGTTGCTGAAGAGATACAACTGATGCTTAAAGGATGTAGAATCCCTCTCTTCCCTCAAAAGAACAGACTGGTTTGGACTAAGGAAAAGTCTGGGAGGTTTACTGTTAAATCTGCCTATAATATGTCCCTTCCCCAGGAAGGTGATAAATTATGGAGGAGCATTTGGAACCACAACCTGGTTCCAAAAATGAACCACTTCTGGTGGGTGGCGGTTCAAAACAAAATCCTTACTATTGATAATCTTCAGATAAGGGGCTTCCAAATTCCAAATAGGTGTGTGCTGTGTATGAATGAAGGAGAGTTTGTCTCTCATATTCTTTTACATTGTGACTTTGCTTGGGAGGTTTGGAGTTTGACCTTGAATATCTTGGATATCCCTTAGTGTAGGAACACAAACTTGGAGGATCTCATTAGGGCCTGGATCTCCCCTTTTCAAATATGGTTTGCCACGAAATTTGGGCCCAAATCCCCCCTATTCTGTCTTGGTGCCTATGGAAATAAAGAAACAATAGAATTTTCAGGGAAAAATTTAGAAACCCCAAAGAAGTCTTCAGTTCTGCTGTCAGACTGCTGCAAGGCAACATCAGTAACTGTTCCATAAAAGCTGCTGAAAATCCTCCAAATGCTAAAGAAACCAACATTATTAAATAGTGGACTATTCCTATAAGTACTTGCAGAGTGGATGAAAGAAAGAAAAAGGCCAGAGCCAATACTATCTGGATCCCTCCCCCATGTGGTTGGTCAAAACTCAACTTTGATGGGGTTGTCAAAGGAAATCTAGGGTTAGCTAGTGGTGGAGTAGTGATAAGGTTTGATAAAGGCTCTCTGATTGCTGCTTATACTGGTAGCATTGGAGAAAATACCAATAACACTACGGAGGCCATGGCCCTCCTATGGGGCCTTAAAATTGCTCTATCTATAGGCATCAAAAACATAATCGTGGAAGATGATTCCATGGTTGTTTTAGAAGCTGCTAAAGGGAATAGAAATGTCTGTTAGCAGATAGAGGATGTCATCAAAGATATAAGGGGTCTTCTCCTAAGGTTTGAGGGCAAAGATTTGAAACATACCTATAGGGAGGGAAACAAAGTTGTTGACCTTATGGCAAAAATGGGATTTGATATTCATCCTTTAAGATGTTGGAGGAAGCTGGATAACCTGCCTAGGACAATCAAGATCTGCATTCAGAAGGATGCCCTTAACCCCGCATGATTGGTGCAATGATGAATGTAAGTGTTTGATGGCATGTGTTGGCATGCCTTTCTAACGCAATGGAAGGACATGGCGTAGAGGATAGCAAAAGAAAACCTACTCACTACCCTGAGATGATGTGGCGTACTGATTTTTTTGCACACATTGTGATAATCAGTTCAAATCATGTTTGGCGTAAAAATATTTGCAAAGGGTCTTGTCAACCTTTGCTTAATGGGCTAGACTTTAGGGGTTCGTACAAGGCAGGAACTGACGACATTTATGAGCCGAACGCCTTCGGGTTCTAGAGGGGCATGCAAAGGATGATACAGAAAATTAATTTTCTTTTATTATACACTTCTAGAGTTTTCTCGTGCTCACTCCCTACTCTCTACAACAACTTTCATAGTGAGGGATTTATTTCTGTGGGCTTCTAGGTTTCTAACTCTATGCCCTGGAGGTCTAGGATTATGGGGGAAGATAAGGTGAGGACGGAACCTATGAATTGCAATGAATTCAAGGAGGACTTGCAAGTGTGGAGCATTGCGTATGAGGGAGGAATTATGGCCTTCATGGAATCCTTGAATGGCTATGATGAAAATATCTTGATCCAGTTTGCTGAGTCATGGGACAGGATACGTATGGTGAAGGTTGGGGGGATCCAATTTGTTCTCTCTGAGGATTCCATTGCTTCTACGTATGGTTTGCCATGTTCAGGGAACAGACTCAAGAAGCAAACCCGTGTCTCGGATATGGAGGGTATGAAACTTTTCTACAAAGAAGGTGAAAAACAAATTAGGCTGCAAGGAGGCTTTGAGCGGGAGAGTTTGGTCACGCCTTGGAACCGGGTATGCTTTCTGATAGTGAAGTATTTTACGCTTGAGGGTAGATACAAAGTGTTTTATCACTATCACTTTGCCTTTTTAAATCATTTTTGCCATAAGGCTCTGGTGAATTTCCCCTCTTTCCTGCTTTCCAGCCTTGAGGCCTCTATCATGCATACCAAAAACATCCGTGAGGAAGATCCTAGGGTGATCTCGGTGCCCCTACACCAAGGCCTTATTTTCTGACTATATCATTATCACTTGGCTCTGAGTCCTTCTAAACCTCCTACTGCCCACCCTGTTGAGGAGAGTTCTAATGATTCTGAAGACAAAATTCCCCTATGTATGAGACTTGCGAAGCCTGCCACTTCGAAGGCCTCCCGACCCACCTCCCCCTCTAACCAGCCTATGAGCGGTCCCTCAGGTCCTCTATCAAGCCTGCCTATGTCAAAGACCACCTCTCTCATGAAAGTTTCTTTTGGTGGCCGCTCCCCAGACCAAACCCTTGTGACCCCTCAGGATAAGTCCCAGATTGTTTCTGTTGAGGACCTATATAACCTGAAGAGCAGGATCCCTATACATGTGAACAAAAAACATAAAGGTAGAGGCACTGTTCAGGACAAATCTACTAAAAGGAGACTTAGTGAGGGAGGTGATAGGAAAGGTGTTGAAGAAGCTAGTAGAAAATAGGGAAACCTTGGGAAAGCGGAGGTTGTGTTTGTTAAAGAATTTGCTTTGGGTAAAGATGGCACTACTAGAAGGTCGTCCTTAAGGAGATCTTCTCATTTGGCGGGAGGTTCGTCTTAGGGCTTAAAGTTAGTGGATTATTTCACTGCGTCTGATCAGGAGGACACTGGACAAGATGTTGATATGAAGGGTACCAAAACAACACCCACGAAAGAAAAGGAGGGCATGTGCCACTTTGCCTCTATGAATAACTCTTACTATGACACTAATGAGGAAGAAACTGAGGTGCAGGAAACGCCCAAGATGGAAGTGATGAGTGTTAGAAGGGATGTGGACAATAAGAAGCTAGAAGCTGAGCTCGTTGTCATGAAGGCTCACCTATCTGTGATGGAGATCAAGGTTAAGAATATGGTAAAAATGGTGGTGCTGAAGACTTCTCTCAAGGCTGCTAAAGTCTTTTCTGTCATGTAGGTGGATCACAAGAAGACCGTGGATTCTCTCCTGGAGGATCAGGAAAATTTAATCAATGTTATATCTGAGGACTGGAAATCTCTTCTTACTTAGGGGTTTTTTGCTTTATGTTGTTTACAAAAAACTTTTTAAGACTCGTTATATGTTTTGTTTAAGTTTTTGTTGAACTATTTATCGGTTGTTGGTAGCCCTGAGCCTGCTCTACTACCATTTGGCTTTGTTATCAGATTCTGCTCCTGTGCTAGTAGCTTATCTTAATTAAAAACAAGTGTTATAATAAATATTAATAATATAATTAATAATAATATTATTATTAATCTCATGACTTCCTAATAACAACACATAGTCCATTTGAAACAAAAGCTTAACGTTGTATTCATCTAATTAATTTACAGGTTTTTGGATTGCCATTTCTCTATACAACAAAAAATTAATCTAACAAATATATTACAACTAGAACATATACTACAATTACAACACTACAAGGCAGGTACTCACCACTATGTGGCACTTGTTGGTTATTAAAATGCTATGTGATTATTATCATTATTATAATTATAAAATCATTGTAATATTTATATTATTATAATATATAATGATTTAATGTATTTGTCAGTTTTCTATAGTTTTTTTATTGTTTTGGGTATAAAAATATTAAAAATAACTAACAAATTAATTTATTTTTTATTAATATTAATATTATTATTTTATTCTCTTATGTTTGCTAAATATTAAAAATTAGTAACAAATTAATATAATATATTATTATTATTATTATAATATTATTGTAATTTTAATATTATAATTTATAAGGATATAATTTATTTGTCACCATTCTATAGTTATTTTATTCTTTTATCTAAAAATATAAAAACTACTAACTATATATATATATATATTTTATTTATGGGACGGCAAAAGGTAATCCTGGAGCTGCTGGTAGTGGGGGGTGATAAGAGATAATCATGGTAGGTTCATAGCGGCTATGGCACTCCCTCTAGGTACTCAGACAAACCACTATGTCGAAGCTACAGCTGCCTATCATTCTATAGCTTTGGCGCATGCTAAGGGTTATTGGGTGGAGGGTGACTCTAACAATATCATCAATTGTCTTAAGAGTGCACCACTAAACCAAGCTGGTCTATAGCGACCATGATCGAAGATGCTATTATGTTGTTAGGAACTTTTGAGGCTACCCATATTTCTCACATTTACCATGAGGGGGACAAGGTGACGGATGTTTTCGCCAACCTAGGGGTTATAAACAATTCAAAACTCATATGGGAGGAATTTATTTCTATCCCGAGCAATGTCAAAGAATTGATTAATAATGATCGCCTCCATGGTACGAAACTCAAGATCCTCTAAAGAGATCACCACGATCTATAAGGGTTTGGATGCCTCTCCTATCCAGATTGTTTGTCTCACACGAATTATGGGTTGGATTAACACAATATTGCTTTGCTTTTCCTCATTCTCACCTTCACTTCTGTTTGCAGAGAGAGTGGTTTCTTCCAGTGTCTATATTCTAGCATGGGGGGAGATAGAAATAGGGTTGAACTGTCTTCGTGTGAGAGGATTAGGTAGAAGCAGAAAGTTTGGAGTATCTTGGAGGTTGGAGGGTTCACTCCGCTCATAGAAAATCTCCATGGAGCTGACCCTAATGTGACTGCTCTGTTCGTTAAAGGTTACAAGAACAAGAAGGTTATGGCGTATGGGTGGGAAATGGCTATTTCTGAAGACCTTATTGCCATGGTGATGGGCCTCTCAACTAGAGGGAAGAAATTCTTCTACTAGAGGAAATAGAGTGAGGAAGCCATTAATAACTTCTTCAAAGGTAACGAAAGGGATAAGTTGGTTAAGTTTCAGACTGGAGGGTATAATCATCTCTCCATCAAGCCCATCTGGGCAGAGGTGGCCGAAGTTATTATGAGATATGTGACTCTAGACGGGAGGTAAGTGGCCATCTACAATTATCACTTCAACTTGCTCAATCATTTCAGACATGGTATGTTGGTTTCCTTTCCCTTCTACCTGCTTTCATCTCTGGAGTTTGGTTTAAAAGAGAATAACAAAAACCCTAAACTCCTGGTTCTGCATGAGAGCCTTATTTTACTCATCATGGAGCACATGAAGAATAACACCCCCAAAAAAGGGATAAAACAAAAACATAGTGCTAAGAAGAAGGGTAGGGTGGTGTCGAGTGAAGAGGAGACTGATTCTAAGGATGAGGAGTGGAATATGGATGATGAAGAAGAGGATAGTGAGGCGGAGTCCTCTAGAAAGAAGAGAAAAACTCAGAAGAGGGAAGTTTTCATCTCTTGGTCTGAAGGGTTTAATATGAGTGGACTCTGACACATCAGTCAAGGAGATTATTGCCAAGAAGGCCATGCCTCAGAAGAGGAAAACCCCCACTCCGGTGAAGAAAGGAAAAAAACCCTTAGAGAAAGAAATGACGAATGAGGGATTTATCCAGGATGTCGGTGGTTCTTAGAAACAAGGGTCTAAGCCAAAGTAGGGAATAAGGATAAGCTGTTTGAGAAGGTTCAGGATGAGAGAAATGTTTAGGAAGCTGGTTGTTCTACCCAGAAATAGGGGACCAGGATGAAATAGGGGATTAGGGAGAAACTGTCTAAGAAGATGGATGATAGGGTGGACACTACAACAAAACAGGCAATTAGCACCTAAAATAGCACCAGATTTTAGTGCATTTGAGTTCATGAATTGGAGCCAAATGCAAGAGCAAAACTCGTTGTCAAATTGTATTTCACTTTGGTGCCAGATTTAGCACCGGATTTTGTTACTTCCAGTTTTGGTTCTACTTTTGCTTCTTGTGTTGGTTCTAGGTTTGCTTCTGATTTTGCTTCCAGGTTTGCTTCTGATTTTGCTTCCAATTTTGCTTCCAGTTTTGCTTCTGGTTTTACTTCCAATTGTGCTTCCAATTTTGCTTCAGATATAACGTCACTTGTTGCATCTATCTTTGCTTCCATTTTTGTGTCTTTTGTTGCTTCTAATATGGCTTCTATTATTGCATCTTTTGTTGCTTCTAAAATTTCTTCCATTATTACTTCTTTGTTTGCTACTTTGATTGCTTCTATTTTTGCTTCCTAGATAATGCCAAGTTTTGCTTCCAAGATTGCTTCTAGTTTGCTTCTGGTTTGGCTTCCATTGTTGCTGTTGGTTTTTTCCTTGACTGGATACTTTCTCCCAGATATCCCTACAAGGTACCCATCAATGATCAACAAGTTCTCTAGGCCAGGGGCCAACAGTGTAGGAGATAGACTCTATTCTAATCTCCTCTTCTTCTTCAGGCTCTACAAAACCTAGGGGGGTATTCCCTATTCAAGACCCATGAGAATATGCTTGTGGGTTGGCTTGGGATGTTGATACAAAGCAGATAAATCCTCCTATATGAAGACCAAAACTGTGGGATAAGTGCAAAGGGGCTAGCTTTGGGCTTATGTTCAGTTGTGAATCAGAGGATCTTGGTCCTAAACTACTTCTATAGTCCTAATGGTTGTTTTGGAAGTTTGAATTTGATTTTATGTTTGGATGCAAACCTGGACCTGGTGTATAACCTCAACACAGAGCTAGATTGGTGCTTATCCAGGGCTTGGAGTCAGTAGACATACACATGTAAATGTTCAGCATAAACATACCAAGACTGGATTTCAAGGGGATTTGTGTGATATCTACCTTACAGATACCTCCCAAAATAGAGTATTAAGTTATCTCTAATTATGATATCCTTACTACAATATATTCTCCTCAACACTTAACCTGAAAACACTTTAATCTACCCCTTGAGTAGAAGTTAAGAGATCAAGCATTCAATATAGTAAACCTATATCCTAGAACCCAAGACACCCCTTAGATATCCAGATTTAAAAGAAAAGTATATTCAGTATAGGAGACAGATAACAAAACACATGCAGTATAGCATTATTCATTTAAAACAACATGAAACCAATAAATCTATGCACAATAGACTCATAAACTCACAAGATCTCCTACACAAAGCAACCAAAACCAGTTGTATCTTATTACAATGCCAGATGTGTCCAGTTTTCAACAACCTTGAATTGAGTAGCATCATTTGCTTATAAAGCAGGATGATATACTCCATCATTAATTACGGGGCACTCCCCAAGATATCACCCGGTGTAGTGCATCGCCAGGGGGCGCCAGAAACATTTAATGCAGCCACACAGACAGGAGGGAAGGGGCAGGTGAGATCTTGACCTACATCACCTTGTCATGATTTTCTGTCTAAATCAAGTAGCTGGCATGTCCTTCCGACCCATACCTCTGTACAATCTCGCCATTAATGGCATATCAGCTCACAGCCTCGGGATGCAGCAGTTGCGTGCCTTGCAAACCTTCTTCCGCCTTGGGATGCTACTGTGGAAGCTTGGAAAACTCTCCATTTGAATATTTAAATGATAACCGTCAATCTCCTCCCTTTCCCACCGAGATCTGCAGCGTGGATCATGCTGACATGTCAGCCACCAATGGCAACGTGCCACGTAAGCATCCTGTTGACCTTCCCCATCTTTCAAGTGTCTCCACGTGGAGCGTTCCATGGCATTCTTTCCTTTCAAATATATGTGAGACATTATCCCACATTCACCCTGCAGCAACCCTTTTAGCACTTTATATGTATGGCCGTGATCATATATAATGTTGACGATTTTGCTCCCGATGACGCCATCTTAACCCTTGTTGTCATCCTCCATCGGCCAGACTGCTTCATCAGCAAACCCCATGTTTATCCTCCCGACATCATATATCCTACCGATGAACATCCTGATGACGTCACCAAGCCTCATCACCATCACCTGTCGGCCAAACCTCTAATATCGGCGAACCACCTGCATGTCCAGCTGATATGAAATGTCACTCTAATGAACATCCTAATGATATCACCATCATATTCTACATACCGCGCACCTCCTCATATCCAGATGACGTCATCGTCATATTCGCAACATCGAGGGATCTCCATAAAATGACTGATGTTAAAATATGACCCCCCGGACCTTGATGACGTCACCATCATATTGGCACTGGGGTGATATTCATAAGATCACCCGATATTTCAGAATATCACCCCCTCCTTTGGAATATGATGAAGCCGATAGACAAGCGGATATCACCCTGACATAAGAATGACGTCAGCAGCATCAAGGCGATCAACGAACAAGAGGTGATAAAATAACATCAGGGTGATCTTAACAAAGATCACCTGATATTCAAATATGATGACCCCTTAGGAGATCAGGTCATACTTAGAAACTTTGCAACACCAACATCAGGGTGATCTTAACTAAGATCACCTGATGTTAAAATATCACCCCCTGGGCGAAAGATCAGGCTGGTAGAATATGATGACCCTCGCAAGCAACATCAGGTTGATGTCTGGAAATATGATGATGACCTCCTCTCCTTAAGAAATATTAGGTTACCTGTAAAATATGATGAGGAGGCCCTCAGACTTAGAATTTTTTTGGATTTTTTGGGAAGGTGCCTGCATATACATATTCAGGTACCAACAGTTGCTTCCTTCTTTTCTTCTAAAAATGCTTCTTGTTTTTCTTACATTTATTAATATAATATGTTTTATTTCAATTTAATTAGTTAAATATATCATGCCTCTTAAATAACTCATATGATTATAGAGTAAGTAAATTAAATATCTATAATTTAATTGAATTTGACAACATCCATCCTGAGTAGTAAATTAAAATCATCATACGTAATAAATATCCATCCAAAAATCATTGACCACTTTCAATATATATAAATTGACAAGTCAATACTGATAAGATCATAATCATATATAACTAAAACAAGTGAAAGTCAAATATGCTAGTAGATCAATAACATGTCCAATAGTTGACATAAGTCAAAATGATACATGTACAAATGATATAAGTAAAAATGATAAATTATGAACTCAAAATGATACATGTCAAAATGATACAACTCAATAATATGGTACTGCAAGCCGTGAAAATGATATATATGATAGTAACCATGAAAAGAGGCATCATAACGATATATCAGCAATGATCCATGATGCAGTCTATATGATCATGAATGTCACTGGCTACTACCAACAACTGCCTCATCATCATCATCACCATTGTGATCATGATCATCATGATCATCATCATCGTCATCATCATCCTCATCAACCTCGGTGTCTTCTGTATCTACGTCATCATCATCCTCTGCCATGTGATCTGTACCAGAACCAACATAATCTAGATCTATATCATGAGGATCATCTTGATCTTTTGGAAGACCCCTGTTCTGCAAAAAAAAACATTTAAAATGAAAAGTTATTATTTATTTCATGCATTAATTTATTTTCTATTATATATCTAATATTACAACATATGAAACAAAACCATAATCATATTACATCATATCAAAGTTCACATACCATAATAAAATTTGAAAAAAGTTACATCTAATATGTCATTCCAATGATGTAAAACATGCAACAATTCTAATAAACATTAGTAAAGATCATAAAAAAAATTGTTATACAATTTAACTATCAACTGTAAATTCTATTACATAACCTTAAGTACCACAAATTGCTTGGTCCATGTATGTTCTTTTTCACTATTAATGTAATAACCCGCATTAGACAGAAACATTAAAGAGTTTTTAAGTAGCTGTTGATTAAATTCTCTTACATGTCATTAAGGAATACACAATTTTTTTTCAATAATTATTTATCTTAAGGTTCATGGGTAACCTTAAGATAAAGGTCTATTTTTTTTGAAAAAAAAATGAAGTTAGCAATATGGCTTTATCTGGCCGATTTTAGAAAGAAAAAATGATAGCCCTATTCCCGCTCACAGGTCTTCAATGTGAGCAGGAATAGGGCAAATTTGGGGATTTAGAAAGAAAGATAAAGTTTAGGGTGTCTTCAAGATAGCCAACACGAGCAAGGAGGTCAACCATGCACACATAATGATCAACTGTAGGTGTAATGCAATAAGGGTTACAAATGTGATTGAAGTATGTATAGCTCTCATCCACTAAACCTGCATGGCTGCATGCACCTAGAATACAAGCAAAGCTTACAATGTTAGGATATGCTCCAGAGTGCTTAATTAATTCAAAGATTTTGAGAGCATCCTTACAAAATCCATTTTGTGCATATCCTGCAATCATTGCATTCCATGAGATGACATCTCTTTGAGGAATTCTATCAAAGAACTTACATTTTTTGTCTATGATTCCATATTTTGCATACATGTCTATGAGAGCATTTCAAACTATAATATCTCACAAGAATCCCCTTACCATTATGCTTTGAAGGATGTCCATACCTTGTTCCAAAGCTCCCATTTGGGCACAGGCAAGGATGATGATAGCAAAGGTTGCAGAATTTGGATTTATAGTTGACAATTTCATTTGCTTGAAAGTTTCTAAAGCCTGTTCAACAAATCCATTTTGTGCAATCCTGTAATCATTGCATTCCATTAGATGACATCTCTTTGAGGCATTCTATCAAATAGTTTGTGTGCCTTGTCTGTGCTTCCACATTTTTCATATATTGTCTATTAGAGCATTTCCAACTATAATATCTGACAAAAATCTACCTTCTATTATGCCTTGATGGACGTCCATACCCTGTTCCAAAGCTTACCATTTTGATACAGGCAGAGAGGATGCTGGAAAAGGTTGTGGAATCTAGATTTACACCTGCCAATTTCATTTGCATGAACGTTTCTAAGCCTTTTCAACAAATCCATTTTGTGCATATCAAGCAATCATTGTAGTCTATTAGACCACATTTCTTTTAGGAATTTTTTCAAACAGTTCACATGCCTTGTCTATGCTTCCACATACATCTCTCTCTGTATATGTATATTCAATTGCATTTGCTTGAAAGTTTTTAATGCCTTATCAACAAATCCATTTTGTGCATATCGTGCAATCGTTGCAATCCATTAGACCACATTTCTTTTAGGGATGTAATCTATTTTATGCACACAACTCAGCATAAATTAACCTAGATTGGTGGTATTTAAGAACCCCTTGAGAGGATTGTCATTATGTTGCTAGGAGACATGTTATCATAGGTTAACCCATGGAAAACTTGTGTAAAGTATTTAAAACAACATGCTTCAACTGTGCAAATGCATCTAAGAGGAATGTGTAGATCTAGATTCCTTTTAATTAATGGCATAGGAAACTACAAGGAACGTCAATTCTTATCCACACATTATAAGCTACAAAGAAATTGATTACAATTTGAAATCATTCACGAGAGAATTTTGTGCATAAGTCTTTGTGAAGGATTTCATGATCAGAAGTGGCACTTACAACTAAACATCTGACAAAAATCCACTTCCAATTATGCTTTAATGGATGTCCATATCCTCATCCAAAGCTTCAATTTGTGCACAGGCAAGGATGATGCTCGCAAAGGTTGAGGAGTTGGGCTTTACATCTACCAGTAGGAAATTTGACATGGTGTACATTATTATAGTGTAAGCCTATATTTTAGATTGCTTCA
The DNA here is from genome assembly GCA_027924645.1 of Cunninghamia lanceolata. NCBI lineage: Eukaryota > Viridiplantae > Streptophyta > Pinopsida > Cupressales > Cupressaceae > Cunninghamia > Cunninghamia lanceolata. The sequence continues at coordinate 9,388,789 of BSBN01000815.1, read as the reverse complement.
TTTAGCATCATCAATAATCTCCACAAGAACATTGTCCTTGTTTAAAATGATAGAGAGGGTTCACATCTCACAACAATTTCTCTTGTGACAATCTTGGAGATAAATTTTGTTGCAGTGTGGCAATCAACACATACTTGAAGGTTCTTAACAACTCTAATAGTTGTTCTATGAAGCATGTTTAACAAACCAAATGCAATTGCCAACTTTTCACCATGGTGGTAGAGAAATAATTCTTTTTCCCATCCTTCCACAACATTAAGTAAAGTCTTGAATCTGGAAAATACCTTGCCACCTTCATCTTCCAAGCCAATTTCTCCAACTTTGCATAGGTCTCCTTTGTCTATGGATGTGATCTATCTCCTACACAAAAAGCATGTACCATTGTATGCCCTTCAATCCAACTGCATCCGGGGATTTTTTTAATTCCTCTATCTTTCATCAATCTCCTTACCTCACCACACCTGTCCACTTGTGGATAGATGTTTGAGAGAACATAAGTTGTGCAACATTTTTAGGATCCAAATCAAAAAGTAGTGTTGCTGTAAATACTCCTAAGCCTATATTCATATGTGATCTACATGCACCAAGAAAACACATCCATACAACCAGCACAAATTTAATAGGTATCTTAATGATAAAATTTAGGGTGTCTTCAAGATAGCCAGCACAGGCAAGAAGGACAACCATGCACACATAATAATCAACTATAGGTGTAATGCAATAAGGTTTACAAATGTGATTGAAGTATGTATAGATCTCATCCACTAAACTTGCATGGCTGCATGCACCTAGGATACAAGCAAAGCTTAAAATGTTAGGATATGTTCCAGAGTGCTTAATTAATTCAAAGATTTTGAGAGTGTCCTTGCAAAATCCAATTTACGCATATCCTACAATCATTGCATTCCATGAGATGACATCTCTTTGAGGAAATCTATCAAACAATTCATGTTTTTTGTCTATGATTCCATATTTTGTGCATATCCTACAATCATTGCAGTCCATGAGACCACATTTCTTTGAGGCATTCTGTCAAACAGTTCACGTGCCTTGTCTATGCTTCCACATTTTGCATACATGTCTAACAGGGCAGTTGAAACTGCAACATCTAACAAAATTCCTCTATCCTTTATGTATTGATGGATGTCCATACCCTATTCCAAAGCTCTCATTTTGTCACAGGCAAGGAGGATGCTGGCAAAGGTTGTGGAATTTGGCTTTACACCAGCCAATTGTATTTGCTTTAAAATTTCTAAAGCCTTTTCAACAAATCCATTTTGTTCATATCCTATAGTCATTGCAGTCCATGAGACCACATTTCTTTGAGGCATTCTGTCAAACAGTTCACGTGCCTTGTCTATGCTTCCACATTTTGCATACATGTCTAACAGGGCAGTTGCAACTACAACATCTGACAAAATTCCTCTATTCTTTATGTTTTGATGGATGTCCATACCCTATTCCAAAGCTCCCATTTTGACACAGGCAGGGAGGATGCTGGCAAAGGTTGTAGAATTTGGCTTTACACCAGCTAATTGCATTTGCTTTAAAAAATTTTAAGCCTTTTCAACAAATCCATTTTGTGCATATCTTGTAATCATTGCAGTCCATGAGACCACATTTATTTGTGGCATTCTATCAAACAGTTCACGTGCCTTGTTTATGCTTCCACATTTTGCATACATGTCTAACATACTTGACATCGTTTTGCAAGCCCAGATCAACAACTGTGTGAAACACAGATTTACAGATTGGATTGGATTGCATTTCTTTAAGGGTTTATAAGCAAGGAAATTGGGGTCCAATGTTTAGGTACAATTTTATCTGGGGTAGCATAGCACTCAAAGCTCTAAATAATAACTGCTTTTCTTTTTAGAGCAATGTTTAAAGCAGCACCATAACTTATTAAATACTGTGCAGAGATGGCACCATCATCTTTGAGCTCACCATGCGTGACCTACAAGTTCACATGCCTTGTTTATGCTTCCACATTTTGCATACATGTCTATTAGAGCATTTCCAACTATAATATTTGATAAAATGCCCCCTTCCATTATGCTTTCATGGATGTCTATACCCTGTTCCTGCAAAGCTCCCATTTTGGCACAGGCAGGGAGGATGCTGGCAAAGGTTGTGGAATTTGTCTTAATACCTGCCAATTGTATTTGCTTAAAATTTTCTAAAGCCTTTTCAACAAATCCATTTTGTGTATATCCTGCAATCATTGCAGTCCATGAGACCACATCTCTTTGAGACATTCTGTCAAACACTTCACATGCCTTGTCTATGCTTCCACATTTTGCATACATGTATACCATGGCAGTTGCAACTACAACATCTGATAGAATTCCTCTATCTTTTATGCTTTGATGGATGTCAACACCCTGTTCGAAAGCTCCCATTTTGGCATAGGCAGGGAGGATGCTGGAAAAGGTTGTGGAATTTGGCTTTACACCTACCAATTGCATTTGCTTGAAAGTTTCTAAAGCCTTTTCAATAAATCCATTTTGTGCATATCCTACAATAATGGTATTCCATGAGACCACATTTCTTTGAGGCATTCTAACAAATAGTTCACATGCCTTGTCTATGCTTCTGCATTTTGCATACATGTCTACTAGAGCAGTTGCAACTACAACATCTGTCAAAATTTCTCTATCCTTTATGTTTTGATGGATGTCCATACCCAGTTCCAAAGCTCCCATTTTGGCACACACAGGGAGGATGCTAGAAAGGGTTGTGCAATTTTTGCAAACTCTAAGGTAGTTGCTTCTGCTCTTACCCATATTGTTATCTTGCCTTACGAAGGCATTGTTTTGCAGTACTGTCAACAACTATTAGGTGTGGACTTGTCAAAATCCTAGGTGTATGGTTATTATGTCCTAACACCTTACCTTAGGGGCCATTGCTAGGTCTTGCATCATGGTTAGGGTATTAATATACTAAGAGAGATTAGAGATATTCCATGTAAATGATGTCATAGTCAAACAAAGACTATCCAACCCTAGCGAGATGTTTCCCATTCTTGGTAAAGTGTTGCCACTTATGTGAAGTCATGGAAGAATAGGTTGATTAGATCTTAAGGAAACATGAGGCCAATCATTATGAATGCCAGTCCATCTTAGGTTGATAAAAGTGGGGGATAGTTATGAAGTTGGATTTGTTGTCATAGGGTGGTATTGTTGCCATATTGTCATGCCCAACGAGACTATCCTGGCCATAAGGGAATGCATTCATGTTATAGGATCCCAGAGGGAAATAATCATGCATATTGGATTCCAATCCAATCTAGATTGGTATGGGCAAGTGTCTTGATATATAATTTTCATAGGATACATCAACATTGGGTTCTGTTGGTGTCTCATTCTTTGTAGTACCCACATGACTGTTTGAACTTCCTGAACAATGTCTTTCTATGCTACAGTACCAAGGGCCTGGGGTAAAAGGTAGTTTAGTCATTGAAGGAGGCAACATCTAATTTTGGAGGACTATCCTAGTCCAGGTTCCTTCATAGGATTGTCGTAAATACTGTAACAACCATGAGGGCATGGGCACTATTTGGAATATTTCTGACAATGCTTGAAGTGGAGTGACAAGAAGTAGACCCTATCACAAACCTAGAAGGTCCAATACTGTGACAACAATCTCAAGAAAGTTCTAATGCAAAGATGAAAATCAGTCCCCCATAAACAATAGTACTAAAATTTACACCCCAAGTGTAATCAATAGTGAGACAACAACATGATTTAGTCAAGAATATGTAATCACCGCTAGTGTGGGGGTAGTCATAAAACTCCATGGACACTATTGTCATGGATTGTCATATTAAATAGGCATCAAATCTTGTGATAGTCACATTTGTATGCAGCAAAAGTACCTCCATAACAATCATATATGAATGATTGTTGCACTTATAAGATCATGAGATCCCCACAAAGAGGAAGGCTAAAGATTGCTATATCCATTTATTCAAAGCAAAGTGCTAGTGGAGACACCCACTCATCACCCTAAGATGTGAAACATAGTCAAATAGTAATGACAGTTAACACTGTCATTTCATTTTCCTTCTATCTCTCTCCCACCTTAATGATCTTCCAAATCATGGTTATTATCCAAGGAGGTTGGTATAGAACTTGATATCAATGATGTTGAGATTTTTGCCATTAGAAGATTACTTCAGAGCTATGAATGTTCCATTTAGGCACTTCAAGATGAGGGTGGATGTCTCAAAGGCTGTCACACATTGATTAGACCACAAGGAGGTTTAACACCTAGAACTTAAGATTTAAAAGGCATTTCCTATCAACATAGTGTACAATAATTGACCGTGGAAGTTAGAGATTGCATATTGAAGGACACCTCTATAATCTCATGTGGGTAGGATGGAAGAGCACAAAAATAAGACTGTCATGATAGTCAGAAGCTCACTAAAAGCTCTTTTTAGAGACTGTCATCTTGTTGTGAGTCTAGTTTTATGCGGAATTGCGTAAAGGTTTCTTTACAATGAAAATTATAATATGGGCTACCAAGTATGAGGTATCACCTCAACTCAAATTTGTTTACTCATTACATCCATTGTTCCCAATATGGAGGCCTTATTATGGGCCTTTCCTCTATATATTCTGGAAAGAAACAATAATGATAAGGATGTCCCAGTGCTGGTGCTAACCCTAAAGATCTTGCAAAGTGTGCAAATCCTGCTACTCAAGGTTCTATGGTGATTATTAGCATGAATGAAAGCTAAACCCCTAAAAGGACACTGAACATAACCTTGGAGGAAGCTAGAACATTAGATCTACAACTCAACTCAATCTACACCTCTCACATGACCAAGAAGATTTCTTGGCTAAAGTGACATTACATAAACATTTACATGTGAAATTATACAAGGAAGAAATAAACCCACATCCATCCAACATAAAGTCATGCAGAGAAACTACTGCAAACATCTAAGGCCACAAACAATGAAATGCTAGCAATACATTAGCTATACTTCCAACGGTACTATTGACAATGAATAAACTAATGCATTCATCTTAACAAAGTCTCAAGAGGTTATAATTAGAATGACCCTTACCTGAACTTCGCTAATGTACATAAGCTTTTCCTCCATCATTTTTTGTGTTAACTGTACAAGTAACATAAGGAGATATGGCATACCTTCTCCACTAAAACCGACAATCAATAAATGTTAAATTCAATCGAACAACCAAAAATTTGAAAAACAATTCTATCCAGTATATTGTAACCTCAACTAAATATGGACTTGAACACAGAAAAAAGAGATTATAAGAAGCTACTATGCTTATGTGACAGAAATCCTAGTTCCCTAATGTCTGGATCATGATCATCCTGCCTAGTCCTTGAAGCCTATGTAGTAGTGTGCACACACACTTGAAAAATAACCAGTAAACTTGACATTGAACTTTTCTTCACTGCTAAGTTGGGTAAATTTTGATAAATTGGAAAAGCTCAAGTCATACTTGATTGTGCTAGTCACCATCACCATCATCCTCATTATCATCATTCTTTTTCCCCTTCTTACTATTCTTATTCCTAGATTTGTTATTATTATTACTATTGTTCAGAGACATACCTCTAAGCGAAGCTAAAACTTCATCCTCCAGAGCGACATCTCCATTGTCGTCAGCCATTAGGAAACCATATGCAAAAATTGGTGAAGCTTTTACTAACATCAACGAAAATTAAAATTCTTTGTATAGAAAGATTTATCATTACTAAGATTCATCGTTGAGAGTTGATAAACTATAAACAATGTTCACACACAACAATTACCTTAACTGCCACACATTTTCAATTTTATTTAATCACATTCTTTAAATGACACATAAAATATAAAATATATAGTTACAAAATCTATTGAACTCCAGAGAAGAAACTAAACAGAACTTCATCCCAATGGAAAGCTCAGGGTAAATGATTAAAAGATTATTAAGAACTTGTTGACATGGTTGCTAGATGATGGACATGATTGCTTTTATTCCTTAACATCTTTTGTCGGCTTGCCCGGCAGCCACAAATGGCCCACAAAATGCTATTTCTTAAGAAATATGGTTCCTTGTCATTTTGTTTCTCGTAACATAGCTGGCTTAGAAAATGCCAGAAAAAAATAGATTTGGAGTCACCAAGTTTCAGAAAGTTACAATTTACTAGTCACAGCAAGGTACTTTGTGTGACGCCCCTGGGCAAGCAGTTCCCCTGTTTCCCCTGTTTATGTGTAGTTAATATAAATGATATCAGGAGGGTGCCACATTGAGGGACTTGATGCTCTAAGAATATATTGAGAATGTCCTTCTCCACAAGTATCAATGTCTTCTCCTGATATGTGTGAGTAATGAGAGGTTGTGGTTATCTCAGTCCCTTTTACCTTTCAGATTTGATTTGTCAATGATCAAGGGATTGTTGTAGGATGAATAATCTTGTTAGCCTACTTGTATATATCTCCCCCTATAGTGTTTGATTGTTGGCTGGCTTAAAGAGATGAACCTGTTTTGATATGCTTAGCTACTTCTTGAGCTAAGAGCATAAGCTCCATACTTTTGCACTACTAATTGTTGATGTCACTTGGTCTGTGGGTGTGAGAAAAGTGAGGTCGCCACTGTTTTGTGGTTGGAATACTACTTCTGGTTGTCATATTGCTTGGTGTCCAGTATTTTCAGATGGGACTAAGTAGAACAGTTCAAGAATCTTTTAACTCTAGACTCCTTTCCCCTGCCTTCAGCGGGTGGTTAAGCCCAATCATCCTGACGACAAATGTTTAAAGTATGGGTTGTTGGGTTGTTGGATGAGCTGTCACTGCTTTTAAATTTTTAATTCTAGTAAGCTAGAGCCCTTAGATAATTTGATAATAAGGATAGAGTGCTAATTGTTTAGCTTCTTTGGAATTTAATCTGATGTATGGATAGACCTCTAATTGCTTAACCTCTTCAGCTTTTCACTCTTATCTTTCATTTGTATTAGTTGGTGATGTAAATACCACTTGGGGGTTGGAATCTTGCCAGGATTTTTTAGGGCCTAGGGTCCTTTAACCTTAGTTATCTTTAAAAAGAAAAAAAATAATAATTATTAATTGTACATTGCAACATAGTTGAAATTTTAATAAGATTTCTAAAGAATAAACTCATTTTTCTTTTACTTCTAAATGATACCGATTGTAAATTGAAACAGTATCCTCACAAGTTTACACAGAATAACGTTTTCCATTCATTCAGGTTGTTTTTCTGTGAGAAATGAAAAACATGATCGAATTCCTCACTAAAACAAACTAAGCATGCTAAGGTAGGCTATAAGGTACAAATTGAATGTAGAGGTTTGCATAAACAAAAGAACGCTTTGAGTTTGAGTTGCACCTATAGTTTGACATAATTACTTCATATGTCTTGTTTGTCATATTATGCCAATCCTTCAGCTTTGTAATTAGTTTAACTGTTATCACAAAAAATACATATGGAAATAATTAACCAATAAACAAAGTAGCCATTACTATCCAAGGGAGAAACTGTAATTGATGAGTCCAAATTCAACAATATATATGTAAATCAACACATAAATAGTGCAGAGTAGGCTATCTAAATCTTAAATGTAGTTTCATATGGCCAAACTCACATCTTGAGAATTGACTATGGCCAGACCAATGTATTGGATAGTAATTGAATGAATATGCTACCCCATTTAAACCATTTAAATCTACCTTGAGAATGTTAAAAGCTAGAAAAGTAATGAAAATGTTGTTAAGATTGAAAAGAGAGTTGAAGTGATAACACTAACCTGCTACATTGTTGACAGAATCTCTACATAAGGCCGACTAAAGCCTTGTTAGCCTTGGCATGCATTTCACAAACTTTGTGGCGCATATGGTAATCCTTGGCAGCATTGCCAATTTGGAGAACCTTGGCTTCAATTTCAATCTCCTCCTGAGTTAAAGGGAAAAAAACTCAACAATCTAAATCAGCCTAAAGTTTCTTCATCATGCAAAAAACAAAAGAAATCCAGACTATCAAGAAAATATCTACAATGAGAATGTTCAAGATTTACCCCCAACTTTGCAGCATTAAGATATGAGACATTGATTTCAACTGAGAATGTTCAAGATTTACTCCCAATCTAAGATCAAATCAATACTTGATAATAAAGCTGCCACCATTGTTTTTGGGGTTTACAAGTGATTGTTTATGAGATGAAACTTCCTTTATCTAAGGTAAGGAAGAAATGGGTATCTTACCAGGAGGTGTGGAGGGACTTTGAGAGTGCATAGAAGGCGTACATGCTCTGTAAGGTTGACTTGCAGGCCTTGTAGAAGAAGAACATCTTAGAAGCCTGACGACAGGTCATCGATGGATGAAAGCAACTTGTTGGCCATCCCTTCCAGCCATTCTCTGACTACATCCGTATTGTTTTTGGATCAGACTCTTCTTCTTCCCACCCATCAGTGACCAAAAATTTTCACATTTTTACATAAAGGTACATTCCCTCCAAAACTAAAGTCCCTCCAAAACTAAAACTTATATTATAATTTTAATTAAAAAATTATGAAATTATATTACAATATAATTATTCATTATTATAATATTTAAATAATATGAATTATTATTAAATTATATAATTATTTTGTTATATAAGTTATAAATTAACAACTTAAGTTATTAAATTATATAATTTAAATTATTTTAACTTAAATTATACTTGTGCATACTGGACTTGCAAAATTAAATAATTTATCAATATTATAGTATATTAAAAGTTTTATAATTAATAATTTTGTCTTAATTTTATTTGTATCTATTCAGTTTGTCTATTTTCTTGTCTTATTTTTAAATTTTTTTGTATATTTCCTATTGTATGATTTGTCTTTTTTCTTCTTAACCCTTTGTTCAATCATTTCTCTCCTTTATTCTTTTGGTCTAAGTGGACATTTATTGCCCCTTTTTGTCTTCCGTCTCCATTCTATTTTCTAGCAGCGCTCCTCTAAGTCTCCACAGTCACAGTTACCAACTTTCTATAGTCATAGTCAAAGTCACGGCAACCGTCACACTCATTGTTAATAAAGTTGCAATGGCTAAGTTTGAATCTACATTACCCCCCAATGCATTAACAGTGATGACAAGACTATAATTTTGAATGAATACCTCTTGCAACTGTGATGGCACGACATGACCTTCCAAAAACATGGCAGGAGCAGCCAAACACCAAGCGGAATGGAACTACCTTCTCTCTTTCTTGAAGATGGAAGCCCTTGGAGTCTGCAGTCTTAGGCCATATTTAACTTTTTCATGGGCTCACAAGTTTGAAGTTCCCAATTTTGTTTTAAGTTTAGAGTTAAATCAATTTTTATTGTAAATGGGTTTGGTGTTGATATCAGAGGGGATTTGTCTATCACAAGTTTTCTAGAAACCTATGGAAGCTTAAAAACTCACCAAAATAAAGTGTTTGCAATATTTTTCAACTCCAAAAAAAGACATAAAATGTTATACAAAAGAACGAAAGGAGAAATATGAGGTTTATTATTCTCTTTTCTATTAGTGGATGCTGCAAAGAATTTTTTGCAATTATGAAAAATCATTTTATCATTTTCTTTCCTACTCAACTGTGATTATTTCATTATTCACTGAATTTTGAAATATTGAATTGTTGGAGTAACATTTTAGTATTAAGAGTAGGTCATTGATGCAAACTAAACATGAAACAATCAACTGTGCAAGATTATTTTGTGCTTATATAAAATGAGTTATGCAATTTATATGGTAGTTATTCTAGTTCATGATGGGAGGCATATGTCTAAGGTTGCATGTATTAGAACAATAAAATAAAATAAGCATCAACAAGTCATATGGTATTTGGCTTAGATGACATTTGTGAATTACTTATAAAGTAGAATGCATATTGTTCCTTGTAACTATATATTGTTTACCATCTTTAGTCTTGAGGCAATAAGGCGACCTTTTACTTCAATTCTAGTTGTCTAGAGCTTTGGACAAGATTTAAACTATTTTCAAAAGACTATTTTGAAAAAGTTAAGTGCGTAGAGAATTTGTCAAATACATAGCAAACTGATTTAGTTTGCAAGAAATAAAATTATCAAGATGTTAGATACATTAAACCCTTCCAAATAATTCTATTAATGTCAACAAATGACCAAAAATAGAATTTAAAACATACAACAAATAGATATATCAATGAGAAAGGAAAGGGGTTGCAAATAAATGACCTCTAATGTAGTTAGATTTGGAGGTGATGATAGTGTTAATTTGGTTATATAAATTGTACTTATCTATATTTTTGCAAGGATGTTGTTATTGGTATGCAATTAATTTTTTACTTTTGGAACATGGAACAAAATGTACAGGAATAGATGTAGTCATGGGTATCAGAAGGGGAAATACAATTGTAATTAACAAGTCATGAGAGATTTTATCATGATTCTAGTAGCTATTAAATCAAAACTTAGTGGCTTTGGAAGAGTCATTGTGTGAGCATATAATTGTACATTTCATTGCAAAAGTTATTTTTATTAATTGTGTAGAAAGTAATTAATTCTCAAATGACAATTGACAACATTATTTTAACTCTATGCATTAGTGGCTCCTTTGATCAGAGATGGATGACTTAGAGAAGAAAGTATTGATTGAAGTGTTTAGATAGAAGAGTTGTTTTAGGATATTGTTATAATTCTTTGCCAAAGTGTTATCCTATTGTATTCAATTGTGCATTTGCCATTCAAATTAATTTAGCATTGGAATCTAGAGTTGCTTGAAGTAATATCCCTTCTTGTGAATCAGAACTAGTGTCAACACTCGTGCTTGAGGAGAAAAGTATCTATGAAATCACTAATCAATATCATATGCATAGAACATCGACACCAATTGTGTTCATTTTCTAGTTTTTGTAATGTATTTTCTCATGTATGATACCCACTTCGAAATTAAAGACGTTAATAACAAATGTTTTTATTCCTTTATTTTTTAATAAACTTTTGACATGAAATTTGCATCTTTGTATACTATAACTCATATCAAGAGTCTTCAATTTTTAGTACAAATTTGTGTAAGTTGTTCAAACCTGACTTGTCTTAGGTGCATATGCAAAATAGATGTAATTTAGCTCATAAGCTCAACCTGAAGATCATGAATTAGTATAGTGCCTTTCAATCACTCTATTATGATAGGCTAATGTTTGTTAGCATGAGTGCTTAAATGGTTCATTTGCTGCAGCATATCTTTTGGAGGAGATCATAACAACAAATTCGTAGATTAATGGGATCCCTAGGGGTTTTTTCTCTTCCTCGAGGGGAATCAGACAGGGGGATCCCCTTTCTCCTTACTTGTTTATCATGATGGCAGAGGCCCTTGGGAGATATGTTCAAGCTAAGATCTCCTCTAAAGAAATTATGGGCATTAAACCTGCTTCCTCCCTTTCCCCTATGTCTGTGCAGCAGTTTGTTGATGATACCATCCTCTCTGGCATCTCTTCTGTGATTGAAGCTCAGAGTTGGAAGAATATTTTAAATGACTATGCCAAAGCTTCTGGCCAAGGCATAAATTTTCAAAAGAGCAATGTGTATTTTTTTAATACTCCTAATGATCTCCGATGAAAAATTATTAATATTCTTGGCTGTGCTGAAGCTGATCTTGCTGCTATTTATCTTGGCCTCCCTCTTAAGGTCAAAGAGGTGGCTCAAGGCTTTTGGAATGGAATCTTGGAAAGAACTCAGAAGAAGCTAATTGGCTGGAAAGGGAAATTACTCAGTAGTGCGGGCAAATTACAGCTTCTTCGAACCTCCCTGCAAGGTATCCCTACTTACTTCCTGTCTCTTTTTAAGATACCTAGTTCTTTTGCTGACAAATTGGAACAGATTCAAAGAAAATTCTTATGGACGGGGATGGAAGATAAACAAAGAATGTCTTTGGTCAGCTGGGAGAAAGTGTATCTTCCCAAATCCCATGGTGGTCTCAACATCAGATCTATCTAGAATATGAATAAAGCCCTCCTTTCCAAAATCAACTGGAACTTGATTCACAACCATAAAGATTGGGGGGAAATTATGCAAACCAAATATCTTCATGGAACTGATTGCTCCAGTTTTCTCCAATAGGGAGGGATACCCCAGGGATCTGTCATCTGGAATAAAATGCTGAAGTCTAGAAGCCTCCTTAAACAGGGGCTTAGATGGAAATTGGGTAATGGAACTTCTATTAACTTCTGGAATGATATTTGGATGAAGGATAAGGCTCTTATTACTCAAGGGGATTATGGAGTTATTGCTGGCATTGCTACTCAAGTTTTTGGGGATAAAGTCTGTAATTACATGTATAATAATAATGGTATCAGGAGCTGGAAGAACTTATTAGATTGTTGCGCTCATCGCCCTGATCTCACTCCTAGGATGCGATCTGTTCAACATTTGGTGTAGGGGGTTAGAATTCCTCTTTTCCCTCAAGAAGATGGGCAGTATTGGTGAGAGATAAGAATGGTCATTTCTCTGTCAAGTCTGCTTACCATCTACTAGTTCTTGAGGTGCATAGAAATGAGATCAGGAGGAAAGTTTGGAACCATAAACTTTTACCAAAAATCAATATGTTTTGGTGGGCTGCTGTTCATAACAAAATTCTAACCCAAGATAACTTACAGAAGAGGGGTTTTACTCTGGTCAATAGGTGTTGTTTGTGCCTTGAAAAGGAGGAAGCTGTCTCTCATTTAATTCTCCATTATGATTTTGCCAGAGAAGTCTGGAACATAATCTTAAGGAATTTTGGCATTCAGTGGGTTTTTAATTTTGATATTAAGGAAGTCATTACCAGTTGGTGTCCTACCTTCTCTCATCCCTGGCTTATTGAGCTATGGAACCAAACTTTACCCTATCTTGGTTGGACTTTATGGAAAGAACGTAATCACTAAATTTTTAGGGATACTGCTAGGGATGCCTCTCAGGTTCTTCATTCTCTTGTTAAGACCCTTATGGAAAGTGTCACCAATGCCCACATCAGAATTGCGGAGAAACCTCTTTCTCATGAGGAGGAACAAATTGCGGCTAATTGGAAGATCTTAAATCAAATTCCTTCTCATAATAATTCTAAAAAGTTGCAGTGGCTAAACACTAGATGGATTCCCCCGAGGCCTAATTGGCTCAAACTAAACTTTGATGGGGCTTCTAAGGTGGATGGCAAGGCTAGTGGTGGAGGGATTATAAGGGATGATAAAGGGTGGATGGTTGCTGCCTATGTTGGCGGGTTAGGCTATCAAAGCAATATTTATGCTGAAGCCACCGCTCTTCTATGTGGGGTAAAGTTGGCTATCTCCCTTGGTATTAAGAAATTGAATATTCAGGGGGATTCCAAACTGGTTATTGATGCGGTCAACAATGTGTCGACTTGTGGTTTTAAGATGAAAGATATTATTGTGGATATTCAGATTCTTCTGCAGAAGATTCCCAGAGTGGATATCTCTCATATTTATAGAGAGGGTAACGGGGTTGCAGATGCCTGTGCCAAACTCAGCCAACAATTTTCAAATTGGTGTTGTTGGCGCCAAGTTAATCACATCCCTTTAAACATAAGGGACCTAATTCAAAAAGAGGTGACGTGTTGAGGATGAGTCAAAATTTTTGGAAAGACAGCTATCTTCATCAACCTTGTTGGAAGATGCTGACGTGCATCTTGAAGTACGTGATTTTTTGTACTTACTTGTTTATTGTCACTTCTGCCTTATTACGCCCTTTTGGTAAGGCGAGTGGCTTACCTGCTAATTATAGCATTTGCCAGGAAATCATGATCGAGTATGGTAAGAGTAGGCGTCATCTTCGTAAGGTGACTCTCATCAATGATAATGCGTGCAGTTTTATTACCATTATCATTATCCTCGGTCAAGTGGTTAATGTTACCCTGTATACAAACTCTGTGAAGCTTTGGGGTTTCTGTGCTTTGCTCTGTAAGGCGATCATGGGTGGCGATAGAATCCGAATGGAACCCGTTTCCTATTGTGAGTTTAAAGACAACCATGTGGTCTGGCATTATTGTAAGGAGGGTGGTATCAGTCCTTATTTGGAACGGCTTAATGGGTATGATGAAAACCTATCTGAATAGTTCGCTAGGTCTTGGCAAAACTGGCGTGTCACTGTGGGGGGAATTGGTTTTGAGATTTTTGAGTGTTATTGCTATGGCGTCTGGCATGTCGACACAGGGGATCAAATTACAGAGGAAAGCCAAAGTGGTGGACCATTCAAACTAGGAACTTTTCCTTAGGGATGGTGAAGAACTCGTTCCTTATCAGGGAGGATTCGAATGAGCTAAGCTGCCTGAGCCATGGGATGGGGTGTGTTTTCTCCTTATGAAGTACTTCACTCTAGAAGGGTGCTTCACCAGGTTCTACAATTATCATCTTCCCCTTCTGAATCACTTTAGACGCAATGCTCATATTAGTTTTCCATTTTATTTATTGTCTTCCCTTGAGCATTCAGTTCTTAGGGTTAGAGCTAAGTTGGCCAAGAAACCTTCCAAGAAACCCACCCCCCTGCATCAGGGTCTCATCCTCTACCTTTACAACTTCCACCTTGCCCTGGAGCCTTCTAAGCCTATTCAGACTAATAGTGGGGAATTGTCTTCAAACCCTGATGATACTGTTGTTTCTGAAGAGCCGTGCCCTTCCCCTGTTTCTCCTAAGATGAAAGGGGTTTCTTTTTCTACTACTGAGGAGATTCCCATGGTAACCACTACCAACACCCCGGTCTCTAAAGTTAGTACAAAGAACAAGAAGAGGAAGATAAAAGATGTGGAAGTAGATACTATGGGGGTTGTCGTGGGGACCCCTAAAAATCTTTGCAGTACCCCTATGGGGCAGGGTAGCAAACCTCACCTGTCTGCGAAGAATAGTAAGGAGGGCTTCTCCTCAGGGGTTAGGCGGTCAGGGAGGATTGCTGGAAAACTGCACCCAAGGCCAAACTTATTGATTATTCTGAGAGCGCGTCTGATGAATCCACCTAGGGTGATGAGGCTAAGGTTATGGATGTGCAGGAGATTTCTGAGGATGCTGATGGTAAGCATGGGAATAAAGTGGTGGAGGATACTGGTGGGGATACTAGTGATTTTGTGAGTAATGCTGGCGAAGCAGGAAAGATGTTTGTGGAGGAAGCTGATGATGAAAAGGAGACTGATGTTGGTTATGGGACTGACATTGCTATTCTGAGGGGCCATGTTGAGAAGCTAGAACAGACTTTTTCCACTATGCTCGGGCGTACTATTTTACTTAATATTTATGTGCTACAGGATCTTGGGGCTATCGTTGCTATTGACATTGATGAGAACTCTAAAAAATTGGATGATTTCATTGAATCCATGGTTAAACAAGGAGAGAATATTTCTCCTTAGTTCTAGTTTCTTTTATGCTGTTGATACTCTATTACTTCATATATACTGTCTTTAGTCTGGTGTTGCTATCTATGCTGTTTATGCTGGGTAAGCAGAATATGTTGTAACTGTTTTGAGACTCTTTTGTGTTGATGCCTCTGGGATTTCTTTTTGTTGTTTTGTAAGGGTTTGGCCCCTCGTTTTAGCCACCTTATATTATCAAAAACAAATTCGTAGATTATGCTAGACAAGGTGGATGGAATAGCGGGGACTTGTAATTATAGAAAGATGTAATTGATTAAATTGCACATTAATTAAATTTCATTGAAATCATAACTAGGCACAAATTAGTTTCTTTATACTAGACTAAAGCTTAAATCACCAATAGCAAGTTCATATCACACTCATTATAATTTCTATAATCATCCATCATAACTAGGCACAAATTAGTTTCTCTTTATTGCTATCTATCTATCTCTCTCTATCTCTCTCTTTCTATCTCTCTCTCTCTCTATATATATATATATACACATCATACCATGACACACATCCCTTCCTCCATTACATCCTCCCTAACCCTTTCCCAGCATTGATAGTCCACTAGCCATGCCACCTCATTTTCATAACACATTTGACCATAACATTGCCACAACAATCATCACTCATCCCGACACCATCCTCCACCATATGACATTTATCTAACACAGATAGGTGTTAAAGTCGGCGCTAATGTAGGCGCTAAAGTCAGCGCTAAAATCGATGCTAAAGTTGGCGCAAAATTAGGCACTAATTTGTGCCTAATTTAGCATCGACTTGTTCTGATCGACACAAGAACTGCCAAAAATAGTGCCATCTCGATAAATAGCACCGACTTTTTCAAAAAATTAGAGAAAAATACATTAAAATAGTGGGTGGAAGCAAAAAATGGAGCAAAAAAGGGAGCTAATCACATGGATTTGTTGTAGTGGGAGGACACATAGGGAAACGCCATGCATATCCCCGAACCTTGTGCTCACCTCAAATTTCCTGAAATCAACGACCCTTCGAATAACCTACATGAGGATTTTGACGATTTGTTGGCCCAGGCGAAAAACAGAGATCAGGTTGAGGAGGTTTTCAAACTAGTGAAGAATGCTGTCAATTCTTAGCACAAAATGACTAAGTGGCTCTTCTTGGAAATAAATAGAATCAACATTAAGCTCCAGCTGATGCAGGAAATCTTGGGGAGTGGTATCAAGACTACATATGAGCAGGACACCCTTATCTTCAAAAACTAGGAATCCATTCCTAAAATGGAGGAAATGGATCGTGAGCTGAACGGGATGACAAAAGAATTTAATACTAGGGTCTAGTACCTGGAGGAGAAGATCATTGAGGTGAACAACAACTTAGACAAAATGATGAATATTAGTAGACTTACCATTCAGAACAGCCTCAACAGGATGAGAGTGCTGACAGAGAAGCTCAAGGAGCTTAGAACAGAGCAGTTCAAGGATTTCAATGCTGAGGACATCATGAATGTTGAGGATCTGGGTAATTAGGACAAGGGTGATAAAACTAAAAATTTAGATAAACAGGTGGCAGCTAAGGACACAGGTGGACCTTCAACCTACACTAGGGGGAGAAACAGAAAGCAGTTTGAAGTCGAGAAGAAAGAACTCATGGACTTTATCAAAATGCATGAGGCATTCTATGAACATGAATTAGAAGTAGCTGAGACTCTTAAGAAGATGAACTAGTTTAGTTTTCTTTGGTCTCTTTTTTGGCTACTCCTTATATGCTTATGTAGTTTGGTAGCTTATAGTTGGCTTTCGGTTGGCTTTCATCTTTTTGTTAGCTTCCTTTTGTGAAGGGTTTCGGGGTCCCCTTTCAAAACCTGGCTGACCATATTAATCAAAAACAATTTTTTTAATTAATTAATAATAATAATAATAATAATATTATTATTATTATATTGTGTAATATTATATTGTTATTTTCATAGTAATATGATAGTTTAATTTGTATTGAATAAAACAATATAATTCTTAATAATAATAATAAGAATAATAATGATATAATAATAGTAATTCATATTAATATGATAGTTTAATTTGTATTCAATAAAATAATATAATTCTTAATAATATTAATAATAATAATAATAATAATAACAGCAACAATAATATTTCAATGGGATTATTGATTTTATATATGAATGGAATTATAATTTTTGTACTAGTAACAAATTAATATGTTTGATTAAATAATGAGTGACTAAATTAAAATATTGTTGTGATATAAATGTTTATTTATTATTATGATTATTAATTATTATTATGAGTGAGTAAATTTTTGTCAGAATTTGTTATGAAATAAGTAATTTTTGGTTATAAAAGAATTTTTTTTTAAGTTAGACAAATATTATTTGTTTTCTTCAAATGTGTATTGTTTCACTCATAGAAATCTATATTCTCTTGACAATATGACATTTTGATTTAATTTATTCCTAGTTTATATATTCTTCAAATGTGTAGTTTGTTCACCAAATATAAATTTAGAAATAAAAATTTATGGTACAAGTAAAAAACAATCTTAAAAATTATTAGCTATTTATTATTTTAAAATTAAGAAGGAACCAATTTATAGTTCGTTATTTTTTTGGCAACCATTTTAAGGAGTAGTTATTTGCTTGGAGTTGGATTATTCAAAGCAATAAACGTATGAATGTTATTCTAAACAGAGAAATGTATGAATGTTATTCTGAACAGAGAAATAAGAGGTCTGTAATGTTTTTCTTAATACATTATTTTTGTTTTTTATTTCAACTGATAACAAGTTAATAATATTTGTGTTATTATTTTCGTTTTGATTTCTTGTGATTTTGTTTTAATTGTAATTGTAGTTGTACATGCAGCCGACATTATTTTGGGTGGATTTCTTCATCTATACAAAGTCAGGAGAGGACAAAGATCACCAATTGATTCAGCTGTAGTGGTTGTCGTACCTATTAATCACCAATTGATTCAGCTGCAGTGGTTATAGTACCTATTAATCACCAATTGATTCAGCTGCAGTGGTTGTCATACCTATTACATTAGCTTTTCTTTAAATCATTCATGTTGGATAGGGGTTTGTGTTGCACTAAAAGACTCTCAAATGTCTTGAAACAATGTTGGATAGGGGTTTGTGTTGCACTAAAAGACTCTTATGAACGATTTCCTATGTTTTGGCAGAAGATTAGTACATCTCCTTATGGATATGAGAAACTTAGTTTAGCTATTGGAAAATTTATCACATGTCTTATTATCGTATTCTTCTCATGAATTCTTGAATAATTTTTTTGTAGGTTTTACTTTGTCCATAGTTGTATTTGAAAACCATAAAACCATATTCTAAAAGGCAATGTTTTAAATTAAATTAATAAGTGTTTATACAACCCTTGATTGATACAAAAGATAGAAAATTTTAGAAGAAAATAGAGATATTGTATTTAATTTTAATTATAATATTATTATAAATTTATTATAATTATTATATTACTATAATATTATATTATAATTATAATTATAATATAATATTATATTTATATTATTATTACAATATTAAATATAATAATATTATATTTGTATAATTGCATTATTATATTATTAAATATTATTATATTATATTTATGTTTATGTTTATTATTATATTATTATAATACTATAATATCAATTAATATAATATATCAAGTGTTATAATAAATATTAATAATATAATTAATATTATTATTAATATTATAACTATAAATAATAACAATTTTGTTGGTTTGACAAAAAATAAATTTGAAGTTTACGTAATGAATTAAAAATTAAAACTAAAACACAACTATAATTACAACTAAAACACATACTATAATTACAGTTTGTATTTTCCAAAATTTTTTGCAGATTATGTATAGTAATTGTTTAAGAATGATAGATAAATTTTAACTTAAAATGACATAAAGGTATGTTATGATAAAAAAAAATAGAAAATAATCTCAAGTATCTATACAAATATTTATTGTTTCATATGTATAAGAAGGAAACAAAGTATATAAAATCTAAATAATATTTACATAGCATTTAAATAATAAATTTTTTAATAAGAAATAAAACATTTTCACAAAATTTATGAATAGTCGAAGCAACTACAAAATTATGAACAACACTATAATAAAATTAAAATATTAATCCTTCATGCATCACTAATAATTACATAGTTTAGTGGTTTTCCTTTCCCCAAACATCTAAAATTATAATCAAACAAAATTATCAAATTTAATTTTTAAGCAATGAATTTGCAAATCCCTTTCTTCTAAAATTCTACTCTTTTGCCTCAAAACTTCAATGGAGAATGATCCTTATAATAAAAGTTTCCTTATTCATTTATTATCTTTTTATAAGAGATTGTTTTAAAATTAATTTAAAAAGATTCATGTTAATTTTTTTTTATTTTAAAAGACTAAAATTTCAATCCTTTCCAAAAAATTTCCTTAAATTTAAAGTTCCTTAAAAATAAATAAAAGTTTTCTTTCAAAAAATATTTAATAAATATTCTAAATATAATTATGCATATTCTTAATAAAATATTTAATAAATATTTTGAAAAAAATTATACATATGCTTAATAAAATATTTTTAATTTGTGATTGTTAAAGGAAGTATTTTTAATAAAGATTTTGCTTTATCATCTTTTGTAATTTTTTTTTGATTTGTAACAATAAGTATTATATTGATATGAAAATGAAATTTTTACAGATATGCCTATTTGTCATTTGCATACACCAACTTTCCCTAATTTGAAGATATCTAAATATGACCATGTAGGGTCTCATTGTAAGACCACGCAGGGTCGCCACCATTTATCAAAATTAGCCAAGCAAGACTAGTATCATTCCTACTCTGCTGTTATCTAAGCCTGGATACATATACATGGAATCACAAAATAGGACAGAATAGCAAAAACCTTGAGAGAACGAAACATACTAACCCTAACAACCATAACCAGAAAGCAAGAGAAAAGCAGAGAGTCTAATTAAAGAGGACCTCATTGCCGCTGAAATAAGATAAAACCTAAATTGTGAGCCACCGTCTGAAACTCCGCCACTCCCCACCAACCTGCTCCATCTGCATCAATTTTTTTAGATACCTTATCCCCACTTCTGCATACTCATGGTGCTCGAGGAGAGCCAGCCCTTTTAAATCCAGGAGGAAAGAGAAATATTTGACCACTTCATCAGCATCTTGAAGCAAAGGGAAGTCCTTTGGTCTAGGAATCCCTAGTCCCGGTGCCACTACTTCTATGATGGTATGTAACCCTATCAACAATTCTAGTTTGAAAGTCTTTCTTACCAGTAATTCCGCTTCCTCCTTTTGCATTTCCACATCCAAAATGACTGCCAAAAAGTGAGAAGCAATGGAGGTATTCTGTATCCTTCATTATTCTCCAGAAAAGCTCTTCCCACAATGACTTTTACTACCACTATAGTTAAGCCATCTATCCTGTGGAGAATCCTTCTTAACTTTTGATCTATGACTTCCCCCTTGAAGGCCATCTGTCTAACTGAACTCTCTAGTTGGATAGGAGTGGCCAGTCCTAGTTTGATTAGTCCTTTTGGTGCGATTCGCACCACAAACCTTGACCTCCCCGCCATTAATAACAGAGAAAGGACTTTTGCAACCCTCAGAGAGAAATGCATAAGTTGAGTTAGAGAAAGGATGAAAAGCAAGGCAGAGCTCGTCCTTCTAGACTATTCTTTTTTGAATGTCACCTCCCCTGGCCTCATAATAATGATTTTTCACCAGATGTGACTAAGAATTATTGCCTGATTGTGCCTTCCCTTAGCGTGCAGGACAAAATAAAAAAGAGATGGTTTATGTTGTCATTCCAATTATTCTGCCTACACTGCTAGAAAGAAAAGTTTGCTCGATTGCTGATGAAGGGATATTACTATGATTACCTGTAAATGTTGACTAGTCCAAATGTTTGTGAATAAAGTGCCTTTCTCTTGGCTTACATGTCGATCCCCAGTCCTTTCACACCCAATTGTGTGAAAGGAATCCCACCCTACCACCCACATCCTCTTTTGTAATTTAACTTAGTATAGAATACAAATTTAATTTTCTATTGCTATTTATTTCATAAATTATAATTATTATTTTACTCTTGTGACTAGCATTATTATTTGTTTTTAAAAAATAAAACAACTCCACCTTTTTATATACTTTTTAAATTAATTTATTTAAATTTAACTATGTAATAGAATTTAAATATAAAATTTTCTTTTGCTATTAAAATTGTCATTCCATTAATTTAATTAATTTTTAAATCCAATTATAATTTTTGTGTAATTAACGTGGTCAAATTAAATTTCTAAAAAGGAGGGTTGTAGCAAAATTGTTTAACATTGTCCAAGGAGATACATCATCTCATTCATTGTTGTTGTGACAATTAATGACATCTTCTCATTAAATTACATGAGTGATGAATTATTGTGAATCCTAATTTTAAGCAATGAAACTATTTTGGAAACTTTATGAGATGTTGACTTCCCAGTCTGAAATGCAATGTTTTCTGTACATTGTTTATTAGAGGTATATGAATTTGTGAGTATTAGCTACCATCAAAATTGTAGCAAAGTGCATTATGATAAGACCATCCAAATAGTAGTAGTATATAAAACATATATAAACCCTAAAGGTTAGATGATAAATGTATGTTATAACATAAGGAATTTTTGGGCAACATCATCTTTTCTCTACTAGAATTGGTATTTGGTATTTTAAATCAAAATTTGTAGTGCCCCTCCATTCTCACGGTGGATGTGCAGTTTAACAATCGTTGGCTAAGTTTGACTTAGGTGCGGAATACATTCTCCACGGAGAGGTATAGAGCATACTTGAAACTTATTTACTATTTATGATATTTTATTAATTGTATTGTTTTGGAGTAATTATCTATATGAGTTAGTATTGTTTCATAAGAAAATCATATATAGTCATTTTATGCTTTATCATTACTAAGTGATTTCTAATTTTAGCCACAAACAAGAAGTGGTGGTTATCCACCTCTTTGATGGAATCTTTCCAGTTTTTGGGTCATTACTATTTTGTAGGAGTTACAGAAGGAAATTAATTTCATTTTCTATTTTATTTCTGAACATTTCATTATGTGAAGATTCTTAAAACCTCTCCCTTGTTGGAAAAATAATTAATTTTTGAAATCTGTGCAACTTACAAATTATAATATATGCATTTTCAATTAATTTATTTTGAAAAGATTCTTTTAATGCATTAATTTTATTTATGCCACATGGTAGTAGTAGTCATGCAAGATTCTTGAAGAACATTTATTATGGACAAACTTCTAAGTTAAGGAGACTAATTTTAGAAACTAAGAAGGTGCAATTATAAGGAACTAATTGTCTTTCTCTTGGTATGAAGTTTACGATAAAGAAAAAAGGGAGAGTTATTTCATTTATTATCATTTTTCTTTGGGAAGATGAAAAGTTAGATGTGCAGTTTTAAAAGATCAAGAAAAGTTTTCATGAGGGGAGTTTGTTGGGGAATAGGAATTTCAACTGCAAACCCAAGATGATCTGCCCATTGGATGGGAGGAAAAATAAGAGAGGGCGGTGTCTTGCTATTGTGTGGATGTGTAGGCTAGAAAGAAGTATAGCTTGGTATGAAAGGTAGATAGATGGTAAATCTTAAAGGTACGTGCAAACAACTCTCTCAGTTAGAGTTCGTCTGTTAACATTACCATGTGGAAGACTGTTAGCAAAATAAAAATAGCAAATAATGATCAAATCTGGTTGAATTTGAGGGTTTATGTCAATAATTCTGCTCAATATTATTCGTGGATAATATTTCTATTATGGATTCCACCTTTTTCAACTATAGCCAAAATGTAATTAGGCATAATTTGCATCACTTCTCTGTCAGCACGACAATTTTTGCACATATACTGCTTCGATTGCAACCAGTTTTGAAATTAACCTAAAAAATTTAATGAATAGAGAAGTAAAAACAACAACGCTTCATTTGTTTTAGACTGTAAAATGCTGCAAGATTTAAGTTGTTTTTTTATACCTCTATAATGTGGCCGAATCAACTTTATCCCTGTTGTTATCTTTTATTGTTCTTATCAGCGACCACTTCATAACAAAGATCATCTCTATCAAGGCTTTTTGATTATTGGTACATGCTGCTTATATATAAGTTTCCCTCCTTTTGACCAGAACAAAGACTTGTAAGGGGATTAATACGTTGAGTCTTAACATTATACTTGGCTGCTAGCAAATTAGGGAATTTGGCTTGTAATTTGCTTTTGCATGAAATTTCTGAGAGCCTTTTTAAACAAACCCATTTGGTGCATACCCTGCGATCATTATGTTCCATGAGATGACATCTCTTTGAGATGTTCTGTCAAACAGTTTGTATGCCTTGACTGTGCTTTCACTATTTACATATATGTCTATTGGAGAATTTCTAATTATAATATCTATCAACTCTTCCTTCCAAGTGCTTTAATGCATGTCCTTACCCTAATCCAAATCCCCCACTCTGGTGCATGCAGAGGGGATGATGGAAAAATTTGTGGACATAGAAAAGTTATGGAATCAAGCTTAACGCTAGCCATTTGCATTTGTTTAAAAAAATCCAATGCTTACAAATCCATTTTGTACATATTCTGCAATCATTGTTTTCCTTGGAATGGCATCTCTTCTTCCATTTATGAATCCTGGCAAAATCAGCCTTTTTTGAACTCTTTGTAGACATCATGCTTTTGCTTGGTAGAAAAAACTCTTTCTTCCGTAGCACCTAAATCCTTCTCCATTTTACTAATAGTCTCTAGTTTTTTTTATATATCAATGTGTGGAAATAAATGAGGTTTCTCATTATTACATCCATATAAGAAAAGTTTAAAATTAAAGAAAATAATAATAATAAGTCTAAGTTAGTCTTACTTTTTCCTTTAGATAAGTATTAGTAATAAGTTTCTTTCCACGTAAGAAATTTCATCTTCTCCATATGAGAAAAGTTTAAGATTAAAGAAAATAATAATAATAAGTCTAAGTTAGTCTTACTTTTTCCTTTAGATAAGTATTAGTAATAAGTTTCTTTCCACTTAAGAAATTTCATCTTTCTATTTTTTTCAAAGATTAACTTAAGTTAGAATACATCCTAATCTTTTCTTAAGTAAATGTAATGATAGAAATAAAAGAGAATAGATAATATTATGTATGCAAGTTTTTGGTTTTAGGAAATTAGTATTTAAAAATATATATTTGACAATGAATTAGATTATAATTTTTAAAATATAGAATTAATCTAGTTTTCAATATCTTTTAAGTATTAGGGTTAATGAATTTGCAATAAAGATTGAAATTGGGTTAGAATGTGTTGATTAATGATTTCCTTTTGGAGATAGTTTATTTTTCAAGAGTAATTGTCGTAATGATCTAAGATTGTTAATTCACTATTTATGTAAGTAAAAGGAATAGAACTTTATCAGATGAATTGTTTTTCATTCACTTGATGCTTGTATAAGAAAACTAGAAAAATAAGGTAATATTTTACTTGATTTTTGGGTTAGCAGTGAACCTATCTTTTGTATGGAAAATGTGTTTTAATTGGATTGATAGTTGGCATTATGTGTTCATGCATTAGTAAGGTGACAATAAGGGTTTATTTGTTTGTTAAAGAAAAAAAATGCATATTGTGGAATATCTTGCTAACAATTATCAAATTTGGGCTTTCAGTTAGGATAGGCATGTTTATAAATTATGTATTTATTGGTTATTAAATGATGGTTGTTAAATTGATAATGGAATCCTTAGGATCTTAAAAGTGTATAATATAACTGTGCCTTAGGGTAATTGTGTAAATGTGATATCTACACTAGTGTCTAAATTTATTAGTAATTGGTTTTAGAATAATGCTTATATTGGATAGAATTTGATCCTTGTTTTGTCACTAGGGTGATAAGACATAAAATATGACTCTTAGAGACGAAATTATGATTTTATGATAGTTAATTACTTGATAGGTTTCCTAGGAATGTTGAACTTTAGATGTCTTTGATAGGGTAAATTAGTCGAGTGTAAGAGTATTAGTGTTATGACAAAATGGTATAGGGAATATCAATTACCTTTTTATATGAGTTTATGTACTATAGAAAATTTGTGTAATCCAATGAGGAGTTATAGACCTTGTTAAATTGTTACATATGGTTTTAGTATTTATGATGGAGTTTATAAATGTAAATATGTGTGTGTGTGTGTATTAACATGCTTGGTTGAACTTCAAACTTGATATGATTGAGAACCTTAATTAGGTATGCTTATGTCTTGGATAGATATGGATATTAGTATGATATTTGAGTTTAAAAGTAGAGTTAAAAATGTTTTATTTTTAATATGGGTAGCTTATGATTATTGTTAATTTAGTGATATTGTTATCATTGTTATACTTGCATGGATTCCTTATCCTAGAAAGAGGATTAAGTTACTTTTAGAATTTATTAAGATTAGTTATCGTCATTTTAGATTTAGTTATCCTTGGTGTAGGAAATATGTTCATACATGCTATTGATGGTAGAAATTATATGATTACATCTTTATCATGTTTTAACGATGATTGAGACTCTGTTATTAGGTTATTGGTTTTGAATCTTTTAAGTGTATATGCTAAGAGTATGTTATTTAAGATATCAATTATGTCATTTTATGATGAGGTTGCAACCTCCTCAATGTTTATGTACTTGGAGAATAGATGAAAATTATAACATGGTCAAACATGAATGTTTTGTCTCTTGTGTATATATTACTTTAGACAAGGTTTAGTGTCACGTACTCGTTAAATTAATTTATCTTTTTGTGGTTTACTAGTGTGAGCTAGACTTCCTAGTTTATTTACAATGAACCTTGAGGAATAATTACGTAATTGATTCACGGAAATTAAACCTTAGCTCATGTTTGATTTGTGATATATCATGAGAATGTTGTGGTATAGTTAAACATTAATCTCCTACTATCCTCAAGTATGAATTGAAATCCAAATGTGTATCTAAGTTTGAGAGGTTGTCATTATCATGTGAACATCATCTTAGAGGTTTTGATTTGGATGAAACCATCTTGTGATTGCAAGTTGAAGTCCTCGAACTATGAAGTCTCTATGTTACGTGTATGTAGGCAAGGCCATCATGAGCCCCCGAGACATTAGGTCGGCCCCTTAGGGCCTTACGCTTGTCTTTTTATGCAATTGATATTTGTTTGGTGTAATTAGTAACTATGCAGAACTAATGTTTCATTAGATATGCAGTTTGAGATCTTTAAGCCATGCAGGATTCTAAAGCTAAGAAGGTACCTTTCCACCTTATGAATAGATAATTATTTGGCATTATTGTAAATGTGTATAAATTAATTTGAAACGTTTGTATCTTACATTTCATTTACGATGAATGTTGATATACTCTGATATTTAATTTGTAGTTAACTAAGTTAAATTTTGTAAATTGTTTCCTATCATCCTGTTAATTTCATTATTATTTATTGTTATATATTAATATTTTCTTGGGTAGGCATTACAAAATGTGTGTGTGTATTCTCATTAATGCAACAAATCCAGAATAAACTATGGTTGTTAGTTAATTCATGATGTATGTTTAGATCTTGATGATAGCTTTGTTAGTAATGCAGCTATGGAACTTTAGGGGATGATGCAGGGACTTCCGGAGGTCATAACTTTTGACTCAGATGTGGGTTTTCTACGAGATTTTATGAGCGGATGCGTTATGAGGTGGCAAGTGGTTTCCCAACCCATCCTAGTTGGTTGGACCCCATCTTGGCACTTTTTCGGGGCTTGAAACTTTCATCTTGACCCTCAAAATGGTAATTTAGTGTTTTTTTCTAGTTTTTTAAAAAGTTGCTTTTATAATAAATCAAAACTCATGTTTCAAATTTAGAATATTAGTTGGCTTTTTGTCCTACCTTAGTTTTAGGAAGCTTATGGGAAAAAACTAGATTCTCAAGATATGATTGTAAAATTACCTAAAATGGTAAAATATGACAATTGTCGAAATCTGCCAAAAAAGGTAATTTTATTTTTTATTTTTTTTGTTTTCTTGGATATAAGAGTTTCCTCTCATTGTAGCAATAGAGTTATTAAAAAAATTTGTTGATGTTGTGCTTGATGAATTACCTGATGGTCTACTGCCAAAGAGAGATATTCAACATCATATTGATTTGATTCCATGAGCAACTCTACCCAACCAAGCAACTTATAGGATGAATCTGACACAACATGTAGAGTTGAATAAGAAAGTAATAGAACTCATAAGTAAAGGTGTGGTGAGAGAGAGCATGAGCCCATGTCCTGTACCAGCGTTGTTGACCCCCAAAAAAGATGGAACATGGAGGATGTGCACTAATAGCAGAGCAATTAATAAGATTACCATCAAGTATCAGTTTCCTATACCTCATATGGAGGACATGATGGATGTCCTTGTAGGGGCCAAATATTTCAGCAAGATCAACCTACGAAGTGACTACCACCAAATCCGGATCCAAGAAGGAGATGAGTGGAAGATAGCCTTTAAGACTGGAGACGGATTATATGAGTGGATGGTTATGCCATTCGAGTTATCAAATGCACCTAGCACATTTATGAGATTGATGAACACTATACTACGACCTTACATTGGTAAGTTTGTGGTAGTTTATTTTGAAGATATTTTGGTATTTAGTAATAGCAAAGAAGAGCACTTACAACACTTGAGGATCATCTTTGGTGTGTTAAGAAAGGAGAAGCTCTATGCCAATTTGAAGAAGTGTAGGTTCATGCAGGACAGTTTGGTTTTTTTAGGCTTTGTCATTTCTAAAGATGGTGTCAGAATGGATCCAGAGAAGGTCAAGGCAATTCTAGAATGGCCTAGTCTAAGTAGCATCACAGAGGTAAAAAGTTTTCATGGCTTGGCCACTTTCTATCAAAAGTTCATTCGAAATTTTAGTAGTATTGTAGCCCCTATAACAGATTGCACCAAAGGAAGGGAGTTTGTATGGACTAGAAATGCTGAGGAGAGCTTTAAGTACTTGAAGCAAAAGGTAACAGAAGCACCTATACTTGCATTGCCAAATTTTGATAAGGTATTTGAAGTAGAATGTGATGCCTCCCATGTAGGAATAGGTGCTATGCTTAGCCAAGTTGGAAAACTTGTAGCTTTCTTTAGTGAAAAGATGAATGAAATGAGAAAGAATTATTCTACTTATGATTTAGAATTTTATGCAATTGTTCAAGCATTGAGGCATTGGAGACATTATCTAGTTCTGCAGGAGTTTGTATTGTTTATAGATCATATTGCATTGAGATACTTGAACACACAAAAAAAGTTGAATAGTAGGCATGCCAAGTGGGTCTCTTTCTTGCAGGGTTACAATTTGTGTTGAAGCATAAGTCTGGAAAACAAAACCATGTTGCAGATGCGTTAAGTACGCATGTTGCACTTTTGACCACAATGGAAACTGAGGTGATTGGTTTTGATGCCATCAAAAATTTGTATGAGTCTGATGATGATTTTTGGGAGATTATGGAACAATTGAAGGCACCAGTATCTGGTAACTTGGATCACTTTAGGGGTGAATATTTTATGCAAGATGGGTATCTATTTAAAGGAAAACAACTATGTATACCAGCTGGATCTATGAGGGAAAACATTCTCAGAGAATTCCATAGTAGTGGGTTGGCTAGACATTTTGGCAAGGACAAGACAATAGCCTTGATAGAAGATAAATATTACTGGCCAAAGATGAAAAGGGATATAACTAGGTATGTAACAAGGTGTAGGATCTGCCAAGTGCCTAAGGGACATTCACAAAATATAGGGTTGTATATGCCATTACCAGTACCAATTGCACCATGGACAGATTTGAGCATGGACTTTGTGTTGGGACTTCCACATACTCAACGAGGTAATGACTCTATTTTTGTAGTTGTTGATAGGTTCTCTAAGATGGTTCATTTTATTGCCTATAAGAAAACTAATGATGCAACGAGGGTAGTAGAGTTATTTTTTCAAAAGTTGTTTGACTACATGGTGTTCCAAAGACTATTACCTCTGATAGGGATACCAAATTCCTCAGTCATTTCTGGAGGACTTTATGGAAGAAGATGGGGACCAAGTTACAGTTTAGTAGTGCCTATCATCCTCAAACAGATGGGAAAACAAAGGTAGTCAATAGGAGTCTAGGAAATTTGTTGAGGTGTATTGTTGGAGAAAAGCCAAAACAATGGGATATGGCATTACCCCAGGCCAAATTTGCCTATAATAGTTCTATTAACAGATCAACGGGAAAGTCCCCTTTCCAAATTGTGTATGGTAAAAATCCTAAGGGTGTTCTAGATTTGGTACAACTACCAATGAAATATAGGGTCAGTGATGATGGGGAAGCATTTGTGGAACACCTTCAACAGTTGCAGAAAGATGTGAGACAGAAGTTGCAGGACAGTAATGAGAGGTACAAAAATATAGTGGATGCTAGTAGGCGACATCAGACATTCAATGAAGGTGACTTAGTGATGGTATATTTGAGAAAAGAGCGGTTTCCTACTGGAACATACCACAAGCTGAAGTACATGAAAATTGGTCCTTGTAAAATTACAAAGAAGATCAATGATAATGCATATGAGGTCAGTTTACCAGAAGATCTTGATATTTCTCCTATGTTTAATGTTTCTGATTTATATGCATTCCGTGGTGAGGATGATGCTGAAGATAGTCAGCCAAAAGTGGCATGGCACCACTACATTCCCCATAAGAAGAAGGAAAAGATTGCATAGGTTCTTGATAAGAAGACTATCTACACTCGGCAAGGGAATTACAACAGGTATTTAGTACAGTGGGAAGGATTGCCACCAATAGATAACATGTGGATTACATAGTGAGAAGTGCAGAGGTTGGATCTGGTCAAGTGGCAGCAATTTGAAGACACTCACTTGCAGGAGCTGCGTTCTTTTCAACCAGAGGAGAATGATGCAAGGACTTCTGGAGGTCATAACTTTTGACTCGGATGTGGGTTTTCTACGAGATTTTATGGGTGGATGCGTTATGAGGTGGCAAGTGGTTTCCCCAACCCTTGGACCCCATCTTGGCACTTTTTCAGGGCTTAAAACTTTCATCTTGGCCCTCAAAATGACAATTTAGTGTTTTTTTTAGTTTTTTAAAAAGTTGCTTTTGTAATAAATCGAAACTCATGTTTCAAATTTAGAATATTAGTTGGCCTTTCGTCCTACCTTAGTTTTAGGAAGCTTTTGGAAAAAAACTGGATTCTCAAGATATGATTGTAAAATTACCTAAAATGGCAAAATCTGACAATTGTCAAAATCTGCCAAAAAAGGTAATTTTTTTTTTGTTTTCTTGGATATAAGAGAGTTTCCTCTCATTATAGCAGCAGAGTTGATGAATAGAAGTTTTTTTTATGTTCCAGTTTTCAAATCTTTGGCTCTCACGTGATTAATGGCAAAATTCTATTGAGTGTGTGTGGTTGTCTACATCAGAGGACATCATATTAGCCTAATGATATGTGTAGATATGATTTACATTATTTACTATTTCTTTATTTTTTAAAAAAAATTGTCCTATTTGTATAGCATATTTGTGTTGTTCTTCAAGGTTCCTAGGCGGGGCATTATAAAATTTGTTTCTTCAACCATAATTTTTCCAACTTCTCACTTCTCTTCAATCATTACTATTTGTCTCTTATTCTTTCCAAGAATAAAAGTTCTAGATTATCTAATTTTATTAAATGTTGTGGTGTCACATGAAAAAGTGCCAAATCTTTGATTTTTAAGTCCTATATAAACATTTTAATGAATAATCATCTTTTATTATCAACTTTGGTCAAATGTTGTGTTGTGTTTCAAGCTGACAAATATTGGATTATAAATCATATAAATATTGGACTATAAAATCATATAAAGATGTAAATAGTGAAGGTTTTTCGCACATTTTTCTTTGTGTCTATCCTCTTGATGCCAAATTATATGATATAAAATAGAGTCTAGTTTCTTTCATTCAATAAGCCCACATAAAAAATTGTAAACAAAAAAAATTACGAGATAAAATAAATGAGATCGATACTTCCAAAAATTTAAATAGAAAAACTTGCATTATTAGAAATTAAAAATAATTTAAATCAATAATGCATCAAATATTAATATAATAAATATTATATAAACTATGGGAAACACCAAATTGTCCACAAATGGGCCTCATAGAAAATGGTGTTGATAAGGGTATGATCAAACAAGATGAGGAATTAACAAATAAACTTAGAGAATGAAAAAATTCTATGGTGAATACTTAAAAAAGAAGGGAATGTACACTACTTCCTAGAAAGTGTCTGTTCAAATAATATAGTAAAGGGGTACATATAATAATAAAGCTAAAATTAGATGTAGGAATGTAATAATTGTATATGTTTAGGGGTGTTCCTTACATACCACCTGTCATTTCAATGCTTCTTGTTGATCTTATCTTGTGACAATAGAGTGATCCTTGTTTGAAGGAGCTAATTAATCAAAGTGGAAGGTACTTTAAACTAGTCAAAGGTTATGTGAAATAGTTACATAGGTTTTACATAATCAGTATATCTTATAGAGGAGTTTTACGTAGGATATGATATATATTGCTACAAAGATTCATAGCATCACCATCTCAAGATACTTCTTTTCATTCATTATTGTTGTGATGATTCATAGCATCACCATTGTGACATTAAGTTACAAGATTGATGCATTTATATGAATCCTAAATTCAAGAAAAGCAACCATTTGGGAAACTTTAAGAAGTGTTCATTTCCAAGTATGAAATGTAATGTTATGTGCACATTATCTAATATAGTTGTATGAAGTTATGAGTATTGTTGACCGTTAAACTAGTATGCAAAAATATATAGCGAACCTTAAATTTTAGATGATAAGTGAAAGTTATAGCATAAGGAAGTTATTGGTAAACATCGTCTTTCCTATACTAGAATTGTAATTTGTATTTAAGTCAAAAATTGCTTATTCAACCATAATTTATCCAACTTCTCAATTCTCTCCAGCTGTTACTATTCATCTCTTATTATTTCCAAGAGTAAGGATTTTCAATTATCTAATCTGGTCAAATGTTATTGTGTCATGTGTTAAAGTGCTAAATCTTGGAATCTGAAGTCTTATATAAAATTTTCAATGAAGAAAGGTTTTTTGCTTATTAAATTTGATCAAATGTTGTGTTGTTTATCAAACTAAAAAATATTGAATTCTAAAGTCATACAAAAATATAAATAGTGATCATGTTTTTCTTTTTATATATCCTCTTGGATGCCAAATTGTATGATGTAAAACAAAGTATAATTTCTTTCATTCAAAAAAGCCACATCAAAAAATCTAAAATACTATATTAAGGGATAAAATTAATTAAGACCAATACTTAAAAAAAATTTAAATTAAAAACTTGCTTTATTGGAAGTAAAAAATTAATATATACATTAAACTATAATATATGTATCAAGTATTAATTTAATAAATGCTATATAAAGTATGGGGAAACACCAAATTATCCACAAATTGACCTCATGGAAAATGGTGTTGGTAAGGATCAAACAAGTTGGGGAGTTAACAAACAAACTTAGAGAACCAAAAAAAATCTATGGTTAATTTACTTAAACAAAGGAGGGAATGAACACTAGTTCGTAGAAAGTGAGTGTTCAAATAAGATGGTAGATGTGGTAGTAAAGATTCTTCAACCCCTTTCTATCTACAACTTAACTTTCAAATCCTAGACTATAGTTGTCACACCCCAAATTATTGATGTGCTAATTAAAAAACTACATGAGACCACCTAAAGCTTAAAAATATAAACATTAAGTAGTTACATTAGACCATGGTGTAAGTGGAGGTCACCTAAAAAGTTAACAAACTCATGGGACTCTATATTTAAACAAAAATCTTAAAAACAATTTATTGAACAATGCATAATTAGAAAAAAATGTGGAGCTCACTTAAAATGCTGCAAATATGGTGAAAACTCCTAAGTTTTCTCAAAAAATTAGCAAGCCCCTTCCAAGCAACAACTAGGTTAGTATTCTTATTTGAATAATATTTTTATTGGAAACACTTTATTAGCGTTTAATTAAAAATAGAGTTTACATATAAGGTTTATTAGGGTTCATTGGTATGCACAATACACATGAGTTAAACATAGACAATAAATAGTTAAAAAGTAAATATTTATTAATTTACGAAGCACAAATTGTCGTATTAGAAGAATGATGTGATAGACCATTTTGGAGGGAGATTATCCAACTAAGAGGGCTCCCTTAAGGGAAGATTAGGAGCCACCCTCCCATCTTAAATATTTTGAATTGCAAAAAGCATGAGCACTAGTACATGCGTAATAATACTAGTGTCAATATCATCTTAGGTCAAAAAAGCCATCCAAAGGAATCAAACTCCCCCACTAAAAATAAAGCATAAAATGACTAATTATCCAATTAAATTTTACTTCATAATACAAAGTTATCCAATAAAATGTTACTTCATAATCCTATTTTAAACTATCTTTGGAATGCTACAAGATATTGCTTTTAATGCAATGAAGTGTTCATTATTTCTTTCACACTCAGGTAGAAGGCGAGCATTTGCATATAAAGTAATGATGACATATCATTTTTATGATAACGAGTATGGAGACAACCTTCAAAAATCATAATCACCAAGGCATCTACCTCACAATCATAAATGAGAAAGAATCATAGTTTTCTTGAGGTGATGTGAGAGCAAGAATCAAGTACAATTATTGTGGTATTTTTTTAATAATTATTAATTACTAAAGTAATCCATGAGATTGACATTTGAGATGAGACTCTTAGACTGACCCCTTCTTTCAAGGTTGGTAGACTTTCTATCGTTGGGAAAAATGTTACTTATCGTGTGAAAATGGCATTAGTTGGGGCCATCATGTTTATCCAAAAAAACAAATTGGATTACTAAATGTTCTTAGCTAGAAAACATAGTATACTTTAATCTTAGAAAGATCTATTCTAAGTTAGCGTGGATGAGGGGTAAGGAGGGGCCCTTACAAGGATGATGACCCATGCATGGTTCATTCCAGAAATTTTCTGGCATTCTATTCATGCCATGTCATTAAATAATTATTGTAGATGTAAAAAGTGCATCGTTAGCATTTTCTTTTATTTGTTTTGGACTTGTTTTGATTTTTTTTTGTTTTTAACATAATAGTTTAGTGTTTAAAAATTGTATTTGTGTCTAAGAGTTGGTATTTAATTTGAATTTAAAGTAGATTTGTGTTCTTATTTTATAGTGGTTTAGACTTAACCCTTAATATTATTGTTCCAAGTTCTGGATCAAGACTGTTAAGGTTGGCCTAAACTTGATTTATGACTATGTATGACCTCTTGACCACCAATCTCTAAAATTAAATTTAATCATGGGTCCAATCCAACTAGTCATTACTCATTGACTCAAGCATGAAATATTTAAATTTGAATGTTAGGGTGTTGTATAAAAGGATAAAGCCTTAGGTCATTTAAACATCAATTGGATCCAACATAGAAAGATCATATTATTCCACTACCATTACATGTCTTTAGAAAATTACACCTCTATCTATCTATCATATATATATAGGCATTTGCATTGAGCTTGGCATGTCTTTGAAATTGTTCGAATATCATTGAATTGGTACACAAGGCTTAACTATCATCAAGACAAGACACATATTTCTACTCTCG
The DNA here is from genome assembly GCA_027924645.1 of Cunninghamia lanceolata. NCBI lineage: Eukaryota > Viridiplantae > Streptophyta > Pinopsida > Cupressales > Cupressaceae > Cunninghamia > Cunninghamia lanceolata. Next base: position 9,353,632 of record BSBN01000815.1, on the reverse strand, counting down.
ATAACAAGCTATAACATTGCTTTTAAGAACTACTTAGTCCAATACATAGAGGGAAACAAGTTTTTGAAGACCAAAAGTACACAACTCAAGTTGTGCAAAAGGTTAAACATTGCACAAAAGGTTAAAAATTGTGATTTTCTAGATCAAGGCTACATGTGCAATTATAAACCATGATATCCCACATATTAGTTTCCATTCTATCAAAGCTCCATTATCATAGATATGATAGCAAAATGTTGAGTTGGATCATAGAGTGTGCATTTTAATAGAACATTCATTGTCACACATAGAGCTAAGCATCTCTTTCCTTCTTTGTTAGTTTCAATACATGTTTCAATGCTTTATCTAGACTTAGCTCTTTTATCTAGGTTGATTGTGATATATATTGCTTAATTAATTGATTATCCTAGATATTTAGAGAGGCTTTCTTTTCCCCTCTTCATTTTGCTGAACATGACCAACCCTACAACCCTTAGGGTTTGTCCTTCCACATTGTTGTTTTATATCAAATCTTCCTGATTGCTTTCATCTTTTATTTTAGATTTAAAATTAGTCCATATTTTCATTGCTTTGATTGTCCTTTCACCTAGTGTTTTGACCTAGTTTGACCTATCCATTATCCATTGTTTGTTGATATTTATATCTTTCACTATGGATTCCGATAGACCCTTGAATTTGGTCTCTATCCATGCATGTCTCAAGAACTTTGACATTGTGTTGTATTTTGTTTAATATGATCCTTTCATCCTTGATACCATCATGTCTTTCTACCACACAAATGGTGGTGCATGCTTTATTGAGGCATCATTTTATTGTTTTTCCTTCACCTTTAGATACAACTTTTCCACTTTTTTTTATGAGTTGCACATTGATTATACTTCCCTTGTGACTAGTGATAGTGGTGTTCATGAGCCTAATGTTGATCTTTCCATGACTAGTAGTGAATTTTTACCTTTGAGCACTTTTCCTTCATTTTACCTAGTCGTGAAGTTTTACCTAATGATGAGATGTATGATGATTTCTTATGTGATGTGCACTACTTGTTTTCTCCCCTATATGATGTTACTTTTCTTGATAATAATAATGTTGATGCTTCTTCATGTGATGATCCTATTGTTCATGTTTCTAATGCACATATTGTTTGTTAATCTATGTTGCACATATCTAGTGCTTTAAACCTAACTCTTATGGATACATCTAGGGTTTATGATTCATGTGATGATGTTCTTACACTTAGTAACAATGATGTTTCCTCCTTATATTTTGATGATTTATCTAATGAGAATATTCATGATGCTACTTTTCTTGATAATGATGATTTACTTCCCTTATCAGATGATGTTACAAGTGATGATTATTATTCTCAACTAACAAATTCTAGTAATAGACATGTTGAAAATGGTTCTATATCTCATGATGTTTTGGATCCCATGCTTTCATTCCTTATATTATTGTAGTCCTATTGATTATTGCATTTAGAAGTGATAGATATGGATATCATAGATGTACATATTTACATTAAGCTTCTTCTTCATAGATTATGCACATGTTGATGATGATACTATTTCTAAATCAATAATCTAGAAAACTTTAGTTGATGAAGCTTTATTATGGTTATCCACATCATGCTTCCTACACTTCATTCATGGATATTGTATATGCTTTCACGGAGCAATCCCATTTTAGCCCTAATGAGTGTTTGAAGGGTGATACTTGAAAGGAAACCACACTAATCCTAAGAGAGATGCGATGTAGATAAGTTCAAACCTACACAAATTTTAGTGGTATAACAACTTAGGCAACAAAAAATTTACCTTGGAAAAACCCTTACAATAAAACCAAGCAAAAAAACACAATCAATGTATTAAGAGTTCAATTCTTCCAATGGAGATCTTCAACTCTAAATATGGAGTCAATCTAGTAGCATGTAATTGGATTAAAAACCCCATCCAATCTCCTTCCCAAACCTTCAATTTATAGATTGGGGAGATTTATGAAACCACCAATGCATTCCCAAAACCATGAACCAAGTCCAAGTTAAATTCATCTAACTTGGACCCATGCACAATCCTCTAAAAGTAACTCCTCTCAGTTTATAATGCAACTCTCAATTATATTTTGTGTTGTATATATATATATATATTTTTGTTTTTCATTTATTAGAGATAGTGCTTTCTTTTGACCTATTATACTAGGCTTTAATTTTAGTCTCATTATCCTTTGTGGGTATTTGTGAAAATTAATAATAATTTTAATTTTAATTACAAGAAGAATGAAATTCATTTCTCAAATAATTTGTGTAGCTAATAGCGTATATACATTCTGGCTATATCTAAACATCAAACTCATTAGTTAAAGTTTTTCCAATAAAAATAGGACAATTAAATTTACCTTTTTTATGTGTAGAAGAGGTGTAAACTTATCATTGACTATTTGACTTGTAGAGATTCACTCTCTATTCAACCCTTCAGGACATTACCTTCTAGAGGCACTACATGCTCTTTGTAGTTTTCCCTTCGAAATCAACCATTTTTCTCTTTTGGTTTGGTTATTAATTGGCTACATTCATTTTCAAGGTTCTCTTATACTCTATTGCAAATTTTGTACTGTTGCAAGATTTTTAATTGACTTCACAAGTCTTTTTGTTTGAAGGATTTGTAATGAATCCACATCATTAATTATTTTCAAAATCAATAATGTGCACAACATTTAGAGGTTGCTAGTATGATACAGTCTTCTTGTAGCATCACTGGTTGAGGACGAACACATTAGCATAGTGTGGCCCCCTTCACGACAAGGTTCAAAAGATATTCAATTTTCTTCAAACATCATAGAACTATTGATCATACCCAAAAATCAATGGATAGAATTGTTGTGCTATTAGATGAAGCTTAGTGAGCTAGCGAAGCTGGTGGGCCTAGGTTTTGTTGATAACTTTTTCTAGCATGGAGAAACAATAAAAGAAGAATTGATATTTGTGTGCTATGTGTCTCTTTGCCGCTCCCTCAAAGATTTTGTTAGTTTGGAGAGTTCTTCAATTGTGCTATTGGCTAGAGATAATGTGTTGGAGGTGGTGGACCCCTTTTTCTATTAAAAGACAAGAAATGCAAAGCAAGGTTTTGGGATGTTGTGGAGTTGTTGATCATTTTCAAGATCAATGATGCATGTAATATTTGAGATTTGTTAGTCTGACAACTCAAAAACATTGTGCTATTGGTCTTAATTGTACACATCAACTATTGGGTGGAGCTTACCATAGAGATGAGTTCGTAAAAGATATGGTGCTATAGTAGGGACACATGGCATCTGAGCGCTCTCCAAAAGCATTGCCAAGTTGACACATAATTTCTTTTGCGCCATTGGTGGGCAAGACATGCATGTATAAAACAAATGGAGATCTCAGAACCCTCTAATGTGCTCAAATAATGCCACAGCTAATGGTTGGAACAAGTAGTTTTCTAAAGAAGCGAAAACATGTTGTCTCCCTCATAGATTCTACTAGTCATATATCTGAATTAAGCTCAACCACCTGGATTTAAAGCATGTAGCTCCTAGTTTTCAAAATTTTGGTGTCCTTTTGTCTAAAGATGGGGGTATAAGTATTAAATCATGCTCTTTGTAAAAGGAGGGGGAAAAGATATTGTAGGAAAACTTTGTCAATTTTGACATTTGGGCCTTCAAGGGAAAATACCATATATCATTGTATTTGGTTGTTATGCAAATGTGTGATCATGCATCTAGATTTTCATATGGATTGCATACAAATTGATATGAAGGAATAAAGTACTTAACTTGCCACGCCTATCAATTGTATTGTCTGCAATTTCTCTACTATTATTTGTTTGTTGTTTTGGCCTTAATTTGTGTATTCAAAGTTCTATTATGTGTATGCAGTATAGTAACTGGGTGCATGTGTGCCCTTTTCTATTTGTTGCAACATCTTTTTTTTTTAATAAGATAAATTTTGTGCAATGTTTGAATGACAATGAATCTCGTAACCAACACATTGCCTTATTGAATAGATTTTTGCTTTTAGTATTCCTTCTCTCTTTTTCCCAACACAATCTAAATTAAATTCAATGAATATCATATAAAGAGCCAACTTCTTAATCTTGGAGGTTATCTTGTGGATCACATCCCACATTCACAAGATTTTCCATGTTGGTGCAGAGGAGCACGAAAGTGCGAATTTGAACATTAACATGACCATTGAATGATTTCATGTTTAAGCAGAGTGATGCACTCTAAGCTCCTCGAAATGAATCTACACCTTATAATGCCCTATTATTTATTCTTATTAAATGTATTGTTTTTCTTGTACTTTTTTTAGATTCAAATTTTCCTTGCCATATGAAATCAACAAGGAAACTCTACACGTTCGGTAAGATTAATGTTTTCCACTCATTTGTTGTGGATTTTTTCTTAAATATTTATACAAATGACAATAAATCATTTCTCCAATTCAAGTTCAGATAAATATTTATATAAATCACACAACTAATTTGAATCAATTGCTTTTCCACTCTACAAGTTCCTTTAATTATTTTATCCCATTAGCTATAAATCTTCACCGTTTAGGTAGCCATTTAAAAATAACCACAATGAGAATAAGTGAATTTTGTAATTATATTTTAGCTATTAGATAGAACTTTCTTGCCAACTGATCGATTGCCACAAACATGGTATTTCAACAACATTTTGTACCCAGATATTTTAAACATTAAACAAATAAAACTTCCAAAAAATAGTCGAGTTTTCTACGTTTCTTTAAAAATTAAACAAATAAAAGGAAAAGTCTTCCACATATTTAATATTTTTTCTTGTTAAAAAAAGCTATATATAAATCCCGAACAACAACATATATTAGTACGATAACTCTTCAAAAAAAATTAAAAAATACTTAACTAATGAAACTATAAACATTTATGATGTTAAGGGCGTAGTTCGGTGGTTAAGTCGCTCAGTTGTAGTGGCGGCCACCAGAGTTCAAACCCTCGCTAGGCCAACGAGCTCGCAGGCTTTACGCCTTCACTGGGCCAATGAGCTCGCGGGTTTGAATTGTTCCTTCTTGGGGATGAGGTCCCCCGTGTTGTGGCTTCACCGGTTCATTGCTTCGGGCAAAAGCGTTAGTGTGGAGCCGGAGGGCGTGTCACGCCAGCGTCACCGATGACGTTAAAAAGTTTACCAGGCGCATTATCTTTAAAAAAAAAAAAAAACTCTAAACATTTATACCTATCAACCATCTAATAACACATTTAAATAATATCACTAATTAATTAGCCGATAGGCTTTTATATGTGACCATTATAATGTTCGGAATTGTCTCACGCTATAAAAGTTTCTGAAGTCGTTAGTTATTCCTATCGTCGTGTTCCTTGAACCTCCTATGAATGCAAGTGCTAGTTACAACCAATTCCCTATTGCCCACTTCTCAACCTCCTATAAGACAAGTACCTATTACTCTTGTCCTTTCATCACAAATTAGAGGTCCTTGATTTTGCAATATTATCCTTAATTTTCTTTATATGGATAGTAAGTAGTACGAAGTACCTTTAGATCTTAAGGCACATCAACTTTGGGGAGCACCTCGTATTCGTAGAGTTTTTGCCGCACGTGGTATATACGGAAGATACCAATTTCTAGATGATAACAACGGCCATTTTTCTTTTCTTTTTCTTTTGTTTTTTTCATTTAAAAAAAACGTTTTCTTTTCTTTATGAGCGTTTTCACTCCACTCCTATCCAATTATGCTAATGTGCTTTTGGGGTGGGCCCGGGGTTCTTAAAAATTCCAACATACAGGACAGAAAAAATTGAAGTGCCCTCTGCCATGTTTTTTAGTGCTCTATTTCATGGATGTTTTTTTTTCCCCTTATAATGGTGAAAATAGCATGCTTTGTACTCTCCTCTTTCCTTTTGGATTTATTTTGTTTTGATTATTTTTATGTAATGATAATTGTATAAGTGGTTTGATTTCTGATTAGAGTTGGTATTTGATTTTAATTTTATTTGCATTTATTTTTAGGGATTGGTCTTGATCATCAAATTTACCTATTTCTTATTCAAGATTAAATTTATGATCCATGAAATTGATTCAAGGTAGTTGGGTGATTTGTAAAAATGATCTTTGAGCTTTTGGTTTTCAAATTCAAATTTATGGCTGACCTAACCCTTCTAACTAACCATTATGTGTTGACTCGAAGTGCAAAACATTTTGCTTGCCACCTTTGGAGTTGTAAGGGCTAGGCCCTAGTTCATTTTTAGGCACCTTGATATCATTCGACAAGAGCATTCAAGATACATTCATTCACATAATCAAAGCATTTCTTATTTTATTACTTGCTTGCATCAACATATATGGTATTTGTTGCTATTAGTTTGATGTCTTCAATAATTTCTAAAATTCATCGACTCGTTATCCTTGGAGTTTAAGGAAGGGGAGACATATTCCTTGTTTTAGAAAACTCCCACCCACACAACCAAGTTTTTATCCATAAACAAAAAAAACATTCAAGGCAAGTTGAAGACAAACAATCAAGTGTTTATAGAGATTAGATCCACAAGTGTGTGATCGATCCTGTAGTTGCATAAGTGACCCATAGTGACATGCAATAACTTTAAATATTGTGATCCATTTGTTTTGTCATTCTTGATTTTCTCGCATATTGATAATCATCTTGAGCCATCTATCACAACATATCTATATCAAGTTTCTAGCTAAGTATCATTGTTTTATTTATCTAATTCCCACATTTATTCTAGTGCTTTCCTCTGAGTAGTTATTAACACCATCTTTTTAATCCTAGGATAACTTGCTAATTATGCTTGTTGTTAATTTACTTACTCTATGATCTTGTCTATTTTTAAAAGAGATTTTATTATCCCTTTCATTTTGGTGAACTCTCTTACACCCCTTAAGGGTTTTTATTTTGATTTTTATTACTAATTTTTAGATTTGAGTTTGATTATATTTTCTAAGTTTCATATTCATAGCTACCCTTAATTTATCAATGCTTATCTTTCTAGGGGTTGTTTATGCCAAGAACAAGTTGAAGTTCTCTAATTTTCCTTTGAGAAGAAGTGCTTGCCTAAACCCTCATATGGATTATCATTCTATTGATCAAAAGATCCCCCCTGAGGATAAACATAATGACCAATGTGATTTTGATCATGATACACATGTAGATAAGAAAGAGGTATTTATCTCACTAGATAATTACTTTTTGAGGAGCTTCCTAATGTTATTTCTCCTTCATATTTAGTTACATATTTTCATAATTTATTGATTGGTTCACCCTTTGGTACAAATATTCTTCATGGCATTGGTACTATGATAGCCTCTTCTAACTATTTGCATGGTGCATCTTCCCTCTTACCCATTGTGAGGCCCACCCTTATGTGGCATACTTATTTACACTATTGGACCTTGTTGGGATAAGGTGCCATTAACCTTGTAAATCCCAATATTGTATTTATTCCATTTATTATATGTAATTTGTAATTATCCATGAGGAGATGTACTAGTTTCACCAGCAGGGATAATTTCAGAGTAACTGGAGGTAATTACAGAGTGACTTTTACTGTTGGCAAATGTAAAAACTCAAAGTAAATGAGGGTAGGCGTGCTCCCTTGAGGAATCTACTATATTTGGCACGTATGACAACTATCATAATGTTTGGTAAGTGAATCTATGACAGCTGCAAGTTGTCATAAGATTCTGTGATTCTATGACGCATATGATGGATATGTTAGTTGTATATTTGCTATATTTAGCCCAAGGTTCCTATCTTGGAAAGATACTCTTTTGTGGAATCTATGATGGTTATGGCACGTCATAAGATGATGTAAGAGGCCAAATTTAGTCTTGGGCCCCCAACCTTTGCATGGTTATTTTTTGGACAAGTGTAAGATGCTTGTAAGATGGTAATTAATGTTTACAAGTTGGATAATCTTAGGAGAGAGAAGGTGAACACCTAGAATGGAGTGGAAAACATTTCTATAAGTATTTGCCACGTATTTGTTGTTGCAATACAGATTTTAAGTACTCAGGTCCTGCCGGAATGCTGTCGGATTGAAGACTGAAGGAGAGATTGGTAGTATTGTTGTATTGTAAATCATTTTCAGATTAATACAAACATTGAGCCTCTTTCTTGTGTGGAGTTTTTTAGCTGAAAGGGTTTTCTCCATGTTAAACATTATGTCATGTGTTTAATTTTTTGATTTTGCATTTCTGTGAAGCATAGTAATGTTTCTGTGTTACAATCTCCATTAATAACACACAGTTAAAGATTGCAAAAAATTATCTTGAATCAGATTTCCATTGAAGTAGTGTTGCTTTCATTTCTAACATTTGGTATCAGAGCTTGGCTAGCTTTGACTCTTGGGTGGTAGTGTCCAGAAACTGTAGCTGCAGTGGGAGATTTGGTTGTGTTTATTTTGATCGTGTGCTTCTGCATAAAACTGTGTATTGCTTTTTTGCCTCAACGTTTCAGATCACACTCCATGATCCATCATCAGGAAGAAAAGAAGAGAGATTGAATGAATCAATTACAGATCAAGACTCTTAAAAATACAAGGAGGGGTTGGGTACAAATTACAAGAGTCAAAGGTGAGGAGACCAAGAAATGAATAACAAAATAGAAGAAAAAGAAAGAAGAACAAAAAGAAGAATAGACAATGATAAATCTTGTGTTGTTATTATGGTTGCATACACTATTGCATCAACCTCTCAAATGGACATTGAGAAGTTCAATGGAACGGGGTATGAGTTGTGGAAGCTAATAACAGAGGATTTGTTGGAAGAAAGAAACTGGAATGGTTGGTTGTTCAAAAAGATAAGAAACCCAATGATGCCTCTTCAAATGAGTGGGCAAAACTGGATAAAAAGGCACAAGGAACCATTTATTTGTGTCTTTCAGATTCTGTGCTACTAAATGTCGCAAAGGAAGAGACCACACATAAATTGTGGAAATGGTTGGGTGAGATCTACCAAGCCAAGAGTATGATAAATAAACTTTATTTAAAAAGGAAGTTGTTTTCTTTGAAAATGAAAGAGGGTGAGTCAGTTGCAGAGCATTTAAATTCTTTTAATTTGTTGATGAGTTAGCTTGCTTCAGTAGATGTTGAAGTTGATGAGGAAGATAAATGTATCTTGCTTCTTTGTTCTTTACCTGAATCATGGGAAAATGTCATTTGGCTATCACTGCTAACCTCATAGGTCTGAAGTTGGATGCTCTTGTTGCAGTTTTATTGGCACAGGAATTGAGGAAGAAGAGTTCAGATAGTTCAGGTGATGCTCTCAGTATCAGGGGAAGGTCTAAGGAAAGAGGACCAAAGGGAGATCAAAAAGGGGCTAAGGACAACTCCAAGGGCCAGTCTAAGACTCCTGGTAAAAAGAAGAGAGTTAAGTGTTGGAACTGCGGTAAAAGGGGACATGTGAAGGAGTGTAGAAACCCCAAGAAACAGCAGGAGAGTGCTTCGGATAAGTCCTTGAATGCAAGTGAAGATGTTTTACTTTTTGCATGTAATGTTGTTTCTAATGATCACTGGTTGGTTGACTCAGGATGCTCGTTTCATATGACCCCGCATAAGGAATGGCTCTCCACATATGAAGAATATGATGGAGGTAATATCTACCTTGGTGACAACTCTTCATATCTGATTGTCAGGAAAGGAAAGGTATTGTTGTGTTTAAGTGATGGGAGTATTAAAACCCCCCCTGGTGTTTTGCATGTTCTTGGATTAGCTAGAAATCTAATTTTAGTTTCAAAGTTGAATGATTTGGGAATGCATGTAACATTTGACAAGCATGACTGCAGATTGATGAGAGGGAACTTTGTGGTAGCGAGAGGGAAGAGATTCAGGAACTTGTTTAAGCTTGAAGCCACTACAGTTTGTAATGCCTCTTATGTTCTGAGGCTTCTGAAAACACTTGTATGTTGTGGCACCATAGATTGGGCCACACAAGTAATAATGTACTAAAAACTATTAAGAATAAATAATTGTTGGATGGTTTCTCTTATTCTGATGAGCACTTTGATTTATGTGAGCATTGTGTGTTTAGTAAACAAAATAGAAAATTATTTCCTTCAGGAAGCAATAGAGCAAAAGAGAAATTAGAAATTATTCATACGGACATGTTTGGTCCTGTGGATAATGAATCTATTGGAAAATCTTGTTATTTTGTTACCTTCATTGATGATGTATCCATATTTACATGGATTTATTTTATGAAACATAAATATGAAGTTTTCACTAAGTTTAAGGAATTCAAAGTCTTAGTAGAGAGCCAATCAGGTTTAAAGATAAAAATATTAAGATCTGACAATGGAGGGAAATATTGCTCTGAGGAATTTGATGAGTTTTGCAAGCATGCAGGTATTATCAGACAAAAGATAACTCCATATACACCACAACAGAATGGTGTTGCAGAAAGGATGAATCAAACAATTATGGAAAGGGCCAAAAGTATGCTTAGTGATGCACAGTTGGATAAATACTTTTGGGTAGAGGTTGTGTGTACTTCTTTCTACTTGATAAACAAATCTCCTTGTAAGGCTCTTGATTCAAGACCTTATGAAGTGTGGACACGTAAGAAACCTTCTGTTTCACATTTAAGGGTTTTTGGCTCTGAGGCTTTTGTTCATGTGCCTAAGGAAAAGTGATCTAAGTTAGATCCAAAGGTTGAAAAGTGTACATTCATTGGATATGGTGATAATGTCAAAGGTTATAAGCTTTGGAATCCACTAACCTGCAAGATTATCTTTCTAGAGATGTTTTCAGGGAACTTAGAGCTATTTTTGAACCTGATCAGCCAAAAGAAAAAGAAGAAAAGGTAAAGAAGGTGCACTTTGATTTAGAGCTGCAAGATGCACCTCAGGAAGAACAGAATGATGGATTGGGGGGTGAAGAAGAAGAAGATTCAAGTAGTTCTGATGAAGATGAATCTATTGTGACAGAAGAAGTTGGTGCAGATGATCATGCAGAAGAACGAGTAGAGTCTCTTACTCCACCCTTGAGGAGATCCACAAGACAACAGAATCTAGTTGATAGGTATAGCCCACTAGATTTTTGTTGTGTATATGCTTTATTGAGTACTAACAATGAACCTAGATCCTACAGGGAAGCTATTTCTACAAATGATATTGAGTCTTGGCAGTTAGCCATGCAGGAGGAGATGATGAATTTAGACTCTTGTAACACCTGGGATCTTGTTCATTTGCCCAAAGGAAGAAAGGCCATAGGTTGTAAGTGGGTTTTCAAGAAGAAGTTTGGAGTAGATGGGTCATTGGAGAAGTACAAGGTTAGACTAGTAGCCAAGGGCTACTCCCAGAGAGAGGGAGTTGATTTTGGTGAGATATTCTCTCCTATTGCTAAATTGACTGCTATTAGATTTATCTTATCCATTGTTGCAGCGTATGATTGGGAGATTGAGCAAATGGATGTTAAGACTGTGTTCTTGCATGGAGATCTTGAAGAAGAAATTTATATGCAACAGCCTATAGGTTTTGAGGTAAAAGGAAAAGAACATTGGGTTTGCATGTTAAGAAGGTCTTTTTATGGTCTGAAACAGTCCCCTAGAATGTGGTATCAAAAATTTGACTCATTTGTTTTGAAATTGGGTTTTGTTATAAGCGAGGAGGATCACTGTGTTTACATTCATTGTGTTGATGATTCTATACTAGTTATTGCTTTGTATGTTGATGACATGTTTTTCAACAATACTAAGGGTATGATTGGTGAGCTTAAAGCCCAACTTTCAGGTGCATTTGAGATGAAGGATCTTGATGCTACAAGGTATATTTTGGGAATGGAGATAAGGAGGGATAGAGTTAACAGAAAGATTTGGTTGTCACAAAGTAAGTATGTGAATACTATTTTTCAGATTAATACAAAACATTGGGCCTCTTTCTTGTGTGGAGTTTTTTACCCTAAAGGGTTTTCTCCATGTTAAACATTGTGTCATGTGTTCAATTTTCTGATTTTACATTTCTGTGAATCATAGTTATGTTTTCATGTTACAATCTCCATTAATAAAACAGTTAAAGATTGCAAAAATTTATCTTGAATCAGTTTTCCATTGAAGTTGTGTTGCTTTCATTTCTAACAGATCTATTATTATTTTACACCTGAATATTAGGCATTTTGATTATGAACTTATGATCATTTATTAGATTATATTAGACATTGTTATCTTGATTAGAGTAGTTGATTTATTTGGCATATGATGATGATGATGATCTAATTTTGAGATAACATATGTTATATATTGACTTTATGCGATGGATGTATACTTTGAATTGGTTATTTATATGTCATTCAAATTTTCCTTGAATTATTCAATTTAACTACTTGATTCGAATTGAAATTGAGTATTTATGCTTAGTAGGTTAGAATAATGGACATGTGGTGTTAGTGAAATATATATGAATTGGATTTGAAATTTATATGCACTTGATAATTAAACTGAATTATGATCGTCAATTGAGTTATGAATTTTTTATATTATGTGATTGTGTGTGGAATCGCATTTCAAGTTGCTTTCTCTATATATATTGAATGTATTAATGTGTGCAATTGAGTTGTGCAGGTATCTTCCATGGCCAATGGAAATTTGAAGGTCTTATGGAAACCCCATGTGATTTCCCTTGTGATACTTGACCTTAGTCCATAATGGTGACTAGAGTCTTTATTGTTGTGCCAATATTGTAATGTGATTTAATTGTGATGTTAAATTGATTTTAATTTTTGTGTTGAGTTTTTTGAGTGTGTCTTGAGTGGTGAGTTGTCATATTATGTGTCAAATTTCGGATTTGTATTTGAGGATCCTTTTTGGAGGTCTTGAAATGTCATTTTCTTGAGTTTTTTGATGATTTTAGGTCCCTAGAGGTTAGGCACCTTTTGGGCTTTGAAATTTTGGTTTTGGGGTAGATTTGACCACTCCCAAGTTCTTTGGGAAGAATGTGGCATGGGTAGATTTTGATAAGAGGTATGGTGGACTTGTCACCATCTCATCTCACCTTCCTAGGTTCATGGATGTGGAGTGGGTCAAGTACACCCCCATCCCAATGCTTCACACATGTGGGAGCACAACCTAGGAATATATTTGGAGAAGAGCATTGTTGGCAAGAAATGGGGAGGGATACCAGACTGGAGATCTGATCCTCAGCCAAGTATTTGTAATCAGTTTATACCCCAGTCAAGTAGTTAGAGATTGAGAGCAAAACATAAGGAATAATATAGGTAGAGTATCACATATAGATCGTAACAATAAGACACTAAAGAAATATCCGGTACTGACAAATCTCCATATATAGATATATAAGCAGCAATCAATCATACATTCATTATCTGGCAGGTCTAAGTCTCTACCTCATCATCCTACATACATGTTTGATCAGACTTCTATGTCTTCAATATCTCATATCATAACCTATGACTTCTACTATCTTCATATCATATCTAATATATATATATATATACTATATCTATTACATATAGGGATGTGTCCTGTGAAGCCCACCCTTATTACACCTCTTGATTCGACCTATGAGACTTGTTCTATGGATTATATTTTGACACTAGATATTTTGGGGACTGTTGATCCCATACATTAGACTTTCGATGGCTTTATTTTGTGTTTTGAGTAGATAGATGTGTTGTTATATTTTAATGCTATATCTATACATGCTAGGTTATATTATGCTTCTATGATGATAAATGTGTTATAATACATGATGCAATTGAATTTATAGAATGAGCTAATTGAGTTGATGGAATAGTATATTGATTTATAATTCCATGATCATGATTGTGTTGTTGAAAGTAAATTTGATTTGGGAATATAGTGAATTTTACTGTGTTATGGAAGTGACCTAATTGAGATGTATGAACTCATGTGACCTTGTGTGTGTAAATTGAATTGCTTAATCTATGATATACATTGGACTATTAATGTGTGTGTAAGTGTGCATATTATTTCCATGGCTAATGGAAACCAAAGGTCTCACAAGTAACCCTAGTAATTATCCTCGTGATGCCAACCTAGTCCCTAAGGTGGGCAAAGGTTATTTTTTGTTTGAGCATGAATGTATTGTGTAATTAATTTATTTTTATTTTAATTTGAGTCTCCTAAGGTTGACTTAGGATGAGGTGGATGATGAGTGTCATCCATGTGTCCATTTTCGTTCATGGATTTTAGGGGCTTTTTAAATGATGATTTTTGAGCCTTTTTAATGTAATTTCATGTGTTTAAGGGTCCTAGGTAAAGTACCTATGGGTTAGGTACCTTTAGACCTCAAATCATGAGTTTTAACTCATATTTGACCACTCTATTTGACCATGGGAGTTAAGTGGCGAGATTAGGGTTTTTGGGATGAGGGTTGGGTGACTTGTCACATCCAAATCCCACAAGGGATTGGGGGAATCCCAAGGGTCTCACATGTGTGAGCACACATTGTAAGAGCCCTTGGGAAGAGAACCCCAAGTACTTCCCTCTTCCCCATGCCTCACACATGTGCGAGGAGAAGTGTGGGGAGATGTGCTATTGAGAAGAAATGAGAGGTTGACAAGTGTCACCTCCCTACTCCTCAATATCTGACACATGTGTGAGAGCACATGTGGGGAGTTGTGCTTGTGATAGTGAATGAGAAGGTGACAAGTGTCACCTCCTCATTCATGGGGTTGGCTTTTGGAGTCCTATTTATCTCCCTCTTGTTGAGGTTTTAGTTTTTGTTGGATCTTAGGAAGGATCTTTGGCTTGGAAGGAAGATTGTGCTAAGGAATTGGGAGTTGGCTCTTGGAAGGCTTCACCAAATATCTTCCTTCACTTGAGACTTGAGAGGTAGGCTCTCAAGGCTTCAAGTTCTTCTTGATTTGCATTTTATTTCATGTATGTTTGTGGATATGTTTATGTATTTGGTTTATGTGTTTATCTTTATGTGTTGTGAAGTGTTAAAGGGTTGTAGAAGTGAGTTCTCCCATGTGAGAGAGCTCACCTTGTGTAGGGTGAGAAAGGAGTGAACCTCCTTAGGGAAATCCTCTCCTTGATAAGAAGATTTAGTAGGCTAAGGCCTTATTTGTGGGAGGTTTTGATATAAGTTTGGATGGCATGAGTGCCTTGGTTTTTTTGGAGTCATAAGATGTTTATTGATAGCAAGAGGCTATGAGGTTTTGGAGAAATGAGATTTGAGTTCTATGAGATTATGGTGGTCTTTCACCTTAAGTGAGTGAGTCCACTCTCTCGCCCTTGAAATCCATATTCATGGATGTAGTGTGTTAAGTTCCCTTGGATGGGTATTAATGTGTTTTATTGTGAGTGTGTGTCTTGGAATCCCTTTTGTGTGTGAATGAACTCAGGTTATTTGTAGCCTCCTAGCTTGAGGGTGGCTTGCAAGCAAGCCTACGCTTGGGAGGTGAGCTTCCCTTGGCCATGGGAAAAGTTTGTTGTCTTGCAGGTTTTCTTAACTCTATGGAGATGAGCTTTGAGAGAGGTCTCATGAAGTGGTTTTGTGATTTTGAACAAGTTGTAAAAGTAAGGCAATGTAAATGCCTTGGCTCATAGAGCATTGTAATGGTTGGGTGTGTGAGAGAGCAAATCTCTTTCTCGTGGGAGATCTTATGTGTTGTAATAAGTTCCTTAAAATATGTACTTGTGTTCAAAATGATAATGTATAATAGAAGCAATGTTTTTCATACTTTGGTTGTTATTTGAGAAATGAAATATTTGGTTAAAGCGCTCTCTCTCTCTCTCTCTCTCTCTCTCTCTCTCTCTACTTCATATTTTCTATTATGTATTTTAGCCTATGAAAGAAAAAAAAGGTCTCTACCCTTGCATCTATTTATTCAAATTTGTATAAGTTACATTTTTTTTGTTAAAAAATAGTCACATTATTATTTTTATCTTTGCTTAGTATTGAAAAAAAAATAGTTATAGTGTTGTTTAAAAAAATATAGTTTAAAGTGGATATATATATATGAATATGAATTTCCTCTTATTATATTCTATTTCCTTTTATTAAATCTCTGTTTTTAAAAACAAATCAGAGGATATATATATATATAATAAAAAGAAGTTAAAGTTAGCATTTTATTAAAAAATATGTCAGGAAAAATGCATATTAGGTGACTGTTATGTTTTAGGGTTTTATGTATATCAAAAAACATAGAAAATAAATACTTTAGGCGTGCTATGTTTTATGCCTTGTGGACAGGCCAAGGGCCGAGGGCATGGGGGCCCAGGGACCCCATCCCCACAAAGCTCGTGGGCTTTGTGGGGGCAGGAGCCCCGCCCCCTGCCGGGCCATCCATGACCTACACAGGCCGCGGATGCTTGCAAACTATGTATTATGTGGTGAAGCTGAACCCTCTACCACTCTTTTTTCATAAAACAATTTTTGCATTATTTGCTTTCTTCTGTTTATCACCCTTTGTGCATAAAATTTGTCAGTCGCCCTACTAGTAATAACATATATTCATTACACATATCTTTGCTTTAATATGTGTACACACACATATATATCCTTTCACCTATATATATACATAGAAAATATTTTTATTTGTCCATATATATATATACACAAACCTCCTTGATTGCAAAAAGTATATTATAGTTAGTATTTATAGTGAAAATAAATTCTAACATACATGATTTTTTTTAAACTGTAAAAAGAAAAGGAAAAGCTTTAAGACCATTTTTAAAGCTTTATTGAAAAAAAAACAAATGCATTGTAATAATATTTTAAACATTTATTTCAAAATAGCTTTGGAGGGAAATAGATTTCAAACTTTTAATAAAACTATGATAGTTGAAATTTGAAACCTAGTAAATATTGAAAATCAAAACATTAGCCAAACTATAGACTTGGGGAAATAATCTTTCCATGGGGAAGAGATTTCTCTCTCTCCACTTCTCCTCCAACCTACAAATAAAACTCCACTTGTGTGTCAAATGGGTTTGGGTGTGCTTTTATAAACTTGATTTAGGGTTAAGTGTGTTGCCCTAATAATTAGGGTATGTTAAACAACTTCTAAACATTCTTTGCATTCCCAAAGCTCACTGAAGTGATAAATTAGATTTATTGTAATGTTCTATAGTTTGAGATTAATTTATTGCATTTGATTTAATTTGCTCCCTAGTTCACTGTAGTAATGTTATGCTACCGAAAAATTTAGGAAATATATCGTTTGAGAAATGTTATGCTACCAAAATTTTTAGAGACCTAGAATTGGGTTAGGGTTGTAAAATGGCATTTGAGTTAGTTAAGTTTTAAATGACAAATTATTATTGTGTTGGTTAAATGATATTGTTGTATAGTTGAATTAAATATTTTTGTTTAAATTATTATAGAAAGATGTATTGAAAGGATTTAAATTTAATTATTTCAGTGGTTAGATTATTGATGTTAGATTATAACCTAGTCTCTTTTACTTCTGCATTATAGTTTAATTTAATTCGGTTATTTAATTTCTAAGGTTATAGTTTTGACTTAGGTCGAAACTGATTTCTCACTTTCACCTAGGAAACCCTAGGGATGGTTTCTTGATGGAGACCACCCCTCTTGGCGACACAAGATGTGACATCCACCCCCTTAGTTTACTACCATCATCGAAGGGATATGAAATGAGTTTCACATTTTCTCACATCTTGATTGAATTCCTTGCCATAGTGCACTGTTCCTAACGTGTGTTGCGAATACAACAACATTACGTGCATATGTTATGGAGCGTGCATGTTGGATGCGAGGGGGTTTTAGCGTCAGGTTGGAATTTTTTTTGTTATTTTGATTTTCATGACCACATGTAAAATGTGGGCATGACATGTCCTTTAGCATCTTAAGTCATATTTTGGCCTCTGCATGATGTATGCACTAGCTTTTGGTTGGCTCTACTCCATGCCCTAGATCCTGCTAACTAGTGTACAAATACACTCCTCTCCCTAGGTCTCACACATGTGTGAGAACATGAGGAGTCAAATCACTCCTTGAAATTTAGGGATTGGATGAGAGGGGATAAGTGGAAATCCATGTGGCACCTCATCATTTGGAGAGGAGGTGTGACATGACACTCATTAAATTACTCCTCTTGAAAGTTGAGAAAGGACTTTTGCTTCATTTTTGCATCTTGTGTTGTGGGAGAGAGAGTTTGGCTTGGGAGATTGAAGTTGGAGAAGAAGGCTTGAGGAACTCTTGGGAAGACTTCATCAAGTTCAAATATACATCTTGGGTAGCTTATTAAGGTAGGCTTCCCACCTTCTTGTTAGATATATTTGGTGCATATACATTGAATGTATGTTAGTGAAATGTTCTTGTGCTTGAAAGTGTTTTTTTTGTTGTTGCATTTTGTTTGGTGTTGTATTTGGGATAAGGATGTTGGTGTTGGGATAGGCTCTCCCATTTAGATGAGAGAAAACCATGTGAGGGTTTGAGGGAGGTGTGAACCTCCTTGGGGAAAATCTCACTCCCTTGAGAGGGAGTTTTGGCATGAGTGCCATAGAGGAATGCATTTTTGGACGAATGTTGGGTTATGATGGAGAAGAGTTGTTATGAGAAATATTTTGAATAATAATGTGGAGAATATTGGAGACTTGTGACCAAGGGATAGATATCCACTCTTCACCCCCTACCATATTGGTTCCTTTCATGGAATCCATTGTGCATGTGTAAGCCTAGGGAGATTTGGAAGTTTTTGTGTTGGTCCTTGTTTCATAATATGTGAATGGTTGTGCTCCTTTTGTGATGTGAACATTGGGTTTCTTAGATAGCCTTCTAGCCTAGGAGTGGGCTTGTGAGCAAGGCCAATGGTTGGGAGGTGAGACTCCGTTGGCCTTTCTTGGAGTTCCGTATCTATAGATCTTAAAGTGGAGGACAAAAGGAGAAGAGTCTTCTATCCTTGGAGTAGTTGGAATCCTTGTTTATGAGAATAACAATATGTAACGTGGTGTTATATTATGTTTGAGAGCCTTGGAAGAAGCCTTTTTGAGCCTTCTAAAGAGAGTTGGAAGTTGTAATAATGTGATTTATGGGTTGTTATTGTTCAATGCAAAATTGCAATAAAGCAAAAGTTGTTTTCTCCCCCTTGTTAAGTTGTAAATATCTAAATGAATATTACCTTGCATTTAAATACATTGTTGAAGAAGAAAAATCTATGTCTCTATTTTTGCCATTCTACCAATGTGTTAAGTCATTGTGGGAAAATAAATAAATGCATGTGTGGGTCTTATAAGAGAAAGCTAGTTTAAATCTTTTTCCTCTTTTGTGTATTCAAATGAAGTTAATCAAGTTAATAAATATTTGAATTTAAAAGAAAATAAAGACATTTGTATCTTATTGCTTAAAAGAATGTTTAATTGAGAAAGGTTTGGCCATATTTAAATTAAAAAAAACCTATTTCATTCATATGGATACTTTTGTGCGTTGAATTGCTTTGTGAGACTATATATAATCTCTGTTTTATAACAAAGAAGAGTTTTTTGTTATAAAAACACATTTATATAATATACATTAATATTATATATAGTATTATATGTGATTTGGTATTAATAACTATTGAAGTATTTTCTTTATAAAAATCACGTTTGAATAATAACATGTTACTTTTTTTAGGTTTTCAATTTTTTTTTAAGTTTTGCTTCACATGGCCTATGCATGGGGGTCTATAACCCCCATTCGTGTGGCCATGGGAAGGGAGGCTCCCATAATGAGCCTATGAGACTTGGAAGCCCCTGTTAGTGTAGGTTTTTATTTCCTAGTGGGTTATTTATTTTTCCCTATATTCCTAGTTTTTTCCTATACTTCTATTAATCTCACTTAGGTTAATAAAGCATGCTTAATTAGGTGAGAGGATTATGAGGTGTCACCTTCGTACATGTGAGCATCTATTAGCTATCTTGGGAAGATACTTTTCTATCTTTAGTCCAATAGATGGTTGCTCTTCATTGGTCGGTGTTGCCACCTCCTCCCTCTCCTTGGTCTATATAAGCATGCTACCTGGCTTGTATTTGGTATCTTTTGCTTTTGCATCCTCTTAATGCTTTTTTTGCTTCTAGCATTTGTATTACTCTCTTGGAGACTAACTCTCTGTTGCTATTTTGATTTCGTATCATGTGCATTCATAGTTTAAATATCTATTCGTTTGCACTAATTTTCTGGGTTAATAATCTTTTCAGATTCTAACATGGTATCAGAGCTATTCTATGTGCAAGAGTAGATTTTAATTTCCATATTTGAGAGATTCAGAAGGGCTAAAAAATCTTATTATAGTTTTTCAAAAAACCCAGTATGCCCTTCTCTTGCATTTTTGGATGATCTTGAGAATCAGAAAAGTTTGACGAAAACTTTTTTAATCTCTAGGGTTTGCACATGTGTTTTATGAAATCTAGGTGATTGCAGCATTTCTGGTTATATTGGTAGCATTTTCAACTATTCCAATGCGTCTAGGAGGCTTGAGAAAGTTATATTTACTTTTCATTTCACCGAAATCGGAGATCGTCATACACAGTTACGGAACTGGGGTTTCAAGCTCAAATCTGACAACCAACTTGCATATTTGGTGTTTTCAATCAATATTGCAGGGTCCAACATGCCATTACTTGTTTTAGGTAGCTGATTCAGCCTTTGCATGTTATTTTTTGGTTGCTGGGGTCATTTTTTGTAGCTAAAGGTGTTCTGTTTACATTGGATGCACATCTTCTGTACATTAGCAAGAAAAACGCCTTCTGGGTTTTATTCGCAACATAGAAAAACCATCTGGATATGTTTTAGTTTTTGCATGCACTCTATATATTTTGTAGAAATATACTCAAAAAGCTATAGCAGGACCTCTCTCCATTGGCAGTTGTAGTTTTGAAGATAGTTTTCAAATGCTCCATTCTTGCTCATATGGACTCCGTTTCCCACGATTTTTTTATATTTATTTTGGCTATTTTTTCATGCTCTATGCACTAGTACAGACATTTTTTGATTTTGATGCAGAGATTTTTCAGAAATTACAGATTCTTAGTAGTGACACTGCACAGTTCTCATTTTGGGAACATTGGAGGATCATAACTTTCACATACAACCTCGTATCGAGGCGATTCTTTTTTTGAAAGTGTATGACTTTTCAAGTAGATCGTAGTGGTGTTGTTTATTTCTCTGGGTATTGTGCCAAAGTTGTATTTTCAGCATATGCTCTTCGTGAGGATTTTGTAATGCATTGAAATCAAGACCACTTAGTATTTCTTGCTAGTGGTAGTTGTAAACGCACTAATATAAAGTGCCAAATCATATTTTCTTGGGGGGTTCTTTGATTGAGTGAAAAGGGGGGGTTGTCTTGGTTGTGTTATCTTCTTTTCAACATTTCTTCTCTACATTTCTTCATCATGGTTCAAACAAATGTGCCCATCCTAACTCCATACAATTACTTTGAGTGGAAATCACGCATGACAATTCACTTAAGGAAAGATGGATTACATAGGATAACTATGGGACTTGAAACTGAACCTGCTAAAGATGAAGATAAACCTAAGTGGTTTAACAAATGTGATGAGGCATATGTAACATTGTGTTTGTTTGTTTCTCCTGATTTACTCTTTCACATTGAGTCTTTGAATTTAACAAATAAAATCTGGAGAAAGCTAGAAACACTATTTGGCACACAAGATTCAATGAGGAGTCATATGTTGAAAAATGAATTAATTAGTTTAAGTCTAGGCAATTTCAACACAATCCAGGATTTCTTCACTAAATTGAAATCACTAAGGCTGCAGTTAAAACAATGTGGAATTGAAAAAAAATATGAATAACTGATTCTTAGTATTCTCTCTAAGCTAGGTTCAGAATATTCTATGTTTGTTTCTACCATCTATGCCACTAAGGTTACACTTGGAACTCAATTCACCATGCCATCTTTAGATGATGTTACTGTCAATCTCACTCGGGAATAGGACAAGCTAATCCAGACAAGCACTATGAAGTCCTCTAAGTCACATGCCTTGGCTACCAACCAAGGCACAAAAGAACAGAAAGGACAAAGTAGTAATAACATTAGTAAGGATAAGAAACAAAAGAATAGCAAGGAGAAGAAGGATCAGATACCGGTTGCTTCAAAACCAACTAATGAGACCCAATCTTCCAAGGGCAAGAAGCCTAAAAAAGAGAGGGTCCAATGTGCCTATTGTAAAAGACCCAGTCATGATGAACATAAATGTCTGAAGAAAAAAATTGATCACTTGACACACATTCTTGAGAAGAATAATATTAGTGTTCCCGAGTCTATCAAACAAAGTTCTAATGAGAGATCTAACAAGGCAAAAGAAACTAGCAAGGGGAAAGGAAAGGGCAAGGCCCTTGTTGCAGTTGCTTCTTCACCATCCACTTGGGTTCTTGATTTGGGTACTTCACACCACATGGCTTCATCTAAGGAAGAACTTGAATCTTTGGAGCTGTGTATTATGCCTTCTATTTTGATGGGTGATGACACTCTTATTGAGGTGTGTGGGAGAGGGTCTATTGATGTGGGGGATGGCACATTCCATGATGTTCTTTGTGTGCCCTCATTATCAACTAATCTCCTATTGGTATACTAGATCACTCACATAAGTTCAGGCAAGCGGGTTGAGTTCACTCCTAATTCAGTGGAGATTCGTGAGTTTTACAGTGGTTCTATAGTTGCAGTTGGGAGAGCAGATCATCAGTCATGGCTCTATCTATTTCTCACTTTGTTCTTGATCCTTCATTGACTATTTTGCTCACTCATTCTGATGATGTGAGTAGATTATGGCATGAGCGGTTTGGCCATCTTAACTTCTACTACTTGCAGCAGCTCAACCAGTAGAGCATGGTCACAAGGTTGTCTTCAGTTCATTTTTTAGGTGGTGTTTGCCAAGGTTGCATTCTTGGTAAGCATCCTAAGGAAAAGTTTGACAAAGGTAAGGCATGGAGAGCTTCATAGATACTGGAGTTAGTTAACAGTGATTTGGCTGGTCCATTTTAGCATCCTTATTTCAGCAGGGCCCGATATGTCCTCACATTCATTGATGACTTTTCTCGGTATACTTTGGTGTACTTTCTCAAATAGAAGTCAGAGGTATTTGATCATTTTTAGGACTTCAAAACTTTTGTAGAGAAGCAATCCGGGAGAGCCATCAAAGTTTTGTGCACTGACAATGGTGGTGAGTATGTCAACCATCAGTTTGAGAGGTTTTGCACTTCAAAGGGGATTGATTTGTAGAATTCAGTTCCATATAATCCTCAGCAAAATGGTGTTGTAGAACGGAAGAATAGGTCCTTGAAGGAAATGGCAAACTACATGATTCACTCCAGATCTTTTGCACCACAATATTGGGTAGAGGCCATTAACTATGCTTGTTATATCCAGAACCATGTTCCTCATCGAGCCTTGAAGGGAGTCACTCCTTTTGAAGCTTGGAGCAGTTAGAAACCATCAGTTAAGCAATTTCAAGATTTTGGTTCTCCTACATGGGCCCACATTCCTATAGAGAAATGCAAGGCGTTGGATCCACAGAGCAGACCTTGCATATTTGTAGGTTATCCTGATGGTGTGAAGGGTTATCGGTTGCTCCACCCTACTACACATGAGTTTTTCATTGAGAGGAGTGTTCAGTTTGAGGAGGGCTCTTCGAGCTTACTTTCTATCACTTCTCCAACTCCTACCTTGACATTAGAGTCACTTGGGATACATGACAGATCTTCTAATGAGTCAGATTCACCTGAGCAGTCTTCTACCTCCACTTCTGATGCAGAGAGCGATTCAGAGGACTCACCTCCTTCCTCTCTTAGTCATCATTCAGAGGTTGATGATTCTCCTCCAGATTCTCCATCTTCCGGTCCACTTTGGGCTAGACAGACCTTACAATTTGTAGGTGATTGGGTTTGGGATCCATCAAACACCAGATGGACTCATTCACAGTTCCAAGATGCTCCACATGTCTTCACTGCTACTACCTCAGATCCACAGTCTTTTCATGAGGCTTTTGGTATTCTTGAGTGGGATACAACTATGTAGGAGGAGTATAGTTCCTTGATGAGGAACCACACTTGGGATCTTGTCCCTCTTCCTAAGGGAAGAAAACTTGTTTGATGTAAGTGGATCTAACAGACAAAATTTGTAGTAGATGGGTCGGTTGACAAGCATAAGGCTCGCTTGGTCGCTAAAGTATTCTCCTAGGTTCCTAGGATTGACTACTCTGAGACTTTTGCGCCAGTTGCCTGAATGAATTCCATCTAACTTGTTCTTGGCATTAATGCAGCCAATTATTGGGAAGTACACCAGATGGATATGAAGAGTGCTTTTCTTCACGATGACCTTTAGCAGGAGATCTACATGTAGTTGCCATAGGGGTTCATTCAGGATTCTTCACTTGTGTGATATCTTTAGAAGTCTCTCTATGGCCTTAAACAAGCTCCTTGGGCATGGTATACAAAGATGGACTCCTTCCTTCTATTAGTTGGGTTCACTCGATGCCATTCTGATCCCAATTTCTACATTCTATAGTAGGATGATTCACTCCTATTTTTGGTTCTGTATGTTGATGACTTGTTGATCATAGGTAGTTCTTCATCCACCATCGAGGCTATCAAAACTACCCTTCATGATAGGTTTTTGATGACTGACTTGGGCTTGTTGCATTACTTTCTTAGGATTGAGATTTACCAATCTACTTTCGGGATCACCATCACACAGTCCAAGTATGCTTTAGATTTGCTCTCGAGGTTTCATATAGCTGACTGCAAGCCTGCTCCGACTCCCTTGGTTTTTGGAGTCAAACTTGAGGCTCAGTGTTCTTCTCCACTTGTTGATGGCACTTTGTATCGACAGCTTGTTGGGAGTCTCATTTATTTGACTCATATGAGACCCGACATTTCATATGATGTAGGCATGGTCTCTCGATTCATGCAGGAACCTCATGAGCTGCACTAGAAAGCAACCAAGTGGATCCTTCACTACATTCAAGGTACTCATAGTTTTGGGATTCACTAGGCAACGGCCATTGAGCTTGACTTGGTGGGCTACATAGATTCAGATTAGGCAGGTGATTCTCAGTATCGCAAGTCTACTTCAGGTTACAGCTTCTCACTTGGTTCAGGTCTTGTTTGTTGGTCGAGCAAGAAGCAATCTGTTATTGCTCTATCTTCTACTGAGGCCGAGTATTAGGGGGTTGCGAATGCCACCATTGAGGCCATTTGGCTTCAAAATCTTCTCATTGAGTTTGGTATCCAGATCAGATGGCCATCAGTCATATTTTGTGACAACCAAAGTGCCATTCAGATCTCACGGAATCTGGTCCATCATCAATGGACCAAACACATAGAGGTCCACATGCACTACATTTAGGAGCTCATCCATGTCCACGTCATCAACCTTCGCTACTGTCTGACTTCCAAGTAGGTTACTGATGTCTTCACCAAACCCTTCACTAAGAGCAAGTTCCTTCATTTGCGAGCTTTGCTGGGGTGTACGATGCTTCATCTTTTGGGGGGCTTCTTCCTCTCACTCAGAGTCCTGACTCTCTACTTTGGGGGGGAATTTTATGTACATGGGTACCTCATCAGGCTTGATTTGTCGGGACCCATTTCTACATCCACCTAAGCTTCACTTATGGGGTGTTAGTGTAGGTTTTTATTTCCTAGTGGGTTATTTATTTTTCCCTATATTCCTAGGTTTTTCCTACACTTCTATTAATCTTGCTTAGGCTAATAAAGCATGCTTAATTAGGTGAGAGGATTATGAGGTGTCACCTTCCTACATGTGAGCATCCATTAGCTATCTTGGGAAGATACTTTTCTATCTTTAATCTGATAGATGGTTGCTCCTCATTGGTTGGTCTTTCCACCTCCTCCCTCTCCCTGGTCTATAAAAGCATGCTACTTGGCTTGTATTTGGTATCTTTTGCTTTTGCATCCTCTTAATGCTATTTTGCTTCTAGCATTTGCATTACTCTCTTGGAGACTAACTCTATGTTGCTATTTTAATTTCATATCATTTGCATTCATAGTTTAAATATCTATTCGTTTGCACTAGTTTTCTAGGTTAATAATCTTTTCAGATTCTAACAGCCTCGTCCTCACAAGGGTTGTAATATTGTGGATGTCACGAGCCCTATAAAAAGGGGCCATGACACACATAGTCCCACTATCCCAATAGAAACCCTACCTCCTGCGACTTCCCTTGATTTGGCACTCCATTCATTGGGATTTATAATTGTTTAGGCTTACAGTTCCTGTAATAAAATAGTTGTTCAACCCTATTATGTATAGATTTTGTGACAAATATGTGTGTGTGTGTGTGTGTGTGTGTGTGTGTGTGTGTGTGTGTGTGTGTGTGTGTGTGTGAGCCTAATCGGTGTTGTCATTGATGTCAACATACTCATGTTGCATTAATGTCAAGGATTAGATGAGCTGTGTGCTGAGGATATTGAGAAAATTAGTCCTATCAGAAATAGAGAAGAACAGTGAAGACAGTGAAGCTCTATGAAGTGAAGATCCCAGCTAGATGAAGATTAGAGAATGCACATCAAAGGGTTTGTAGATATGTGTCTAAAGATGATCCAGTCAAGATTTGAGAGGTCTGCATGAAGATTTGAAGGATTTATGGCCATATTAGCTGGTCTGGCAGCTATTTAGAGGTAACAAAGTGACACGAATAGGTTTGGTGAGATCTAGAAATGTAATATCTTGTTCTACGGATCTGGTGGCATGTTTGGGAAGCCAATGTGAATTGACAACTCAGTTGGTTGGTGGTCTAGAGGTCTACAAGCATTTATTCTAATGTGACAGTGATGACAAACTGTGTTCTTGAGGTTTCAGATGAAGATACGAATAATTTTAGTAAGCAAAAGTGGTGTGGATGTTCTTGGTGATTTAGGCAAGCTTGTGGGGGTCTCTAGATTGTGTCCAATTCGCGTTGGCGGTCCGCATTGAAGATTGAGCTCGAAATTAAAGATTTACTTTTGGGTGATGGTGTTCTTCCTAATCTTGGCTAACCGGATGTTTTACACATATTGTGAATGATCTTGAAGATGTTTTGCGAAGCATGGCATGTTCCTCGAAGAAGATTGAAGTCCCAGAAATGTGTCGTCGACAGGGTAGTGACACGCATGAAGTTTTTGTAATAAGTCAAGTTGTATTTGTGTACTTGCTTTATAATAAAATAAAGTATGTCTTGTGCCGACTTTGATGATCATTCCAAAGTTGATATCTTGTATAAATAAGATTTGTGAAGTCATTTCAAAGGATCCTTGGTTATGATGAGAAAGATATAGAGAGGAGAGGAGTGAAAAGTAGAGCAGAAGTGTTGAGCCTAAATGGCACTGTTTCAAGCATGGTGAAGATGCTAATCTCCAGTTCAAGTATATAATATTTATATGATTTTGTAGACAATGTGTCTCTTGTAGGTAGTGGGCCTCTTGTGAGTAGTGTGCTTAGGCAGTGAGCCCTAATTGGCAAGTGCCATTTTTGTTCTTATTCTTTTAACAGAGAATACAATCTTGGGTTAGTCACCCTGTGGTTTTTCTCTTAACTGAGTTCTCCATGTTAAAATCTTGGTGTCATATGTGTTAATGTGTTTCTGCTCTTGAGTTATTGCATTGTGCTTCCATGATTGAATCATTATTATGCTGCAGAAATATAAGAAGGATTTAAGTGTTTAAAGAACATAAGTTTTTGGTGACAACTGATTCACCCCCCCCTCAGTTGTCTGTCCTAAAACCAACAATTGGTATCAGAGCTAAGTTCTTCTAAAAGGAGCTTAACCACTTGAGGAGATCTAGGATGTCTTCCTACAAGAAGGATAGTTTGAGGTTTGATGGAAGAAACTACACTCTTTGGAAAAGCCGCATGGAATATCACTTGTAATGTATGGGAATTCAATATTGGAACATGACTATAAAGAAGTATATTCCTCCAAAGAATGGTCTGACAACTACAGATGAAATTAGAGATGCTGAAGATAATCTTTGAGCTAAAGAAGCCTTACTAAGTGCCTTATCTGATTTAGAGCTGACAAATTTTATGGATTTAAAAACTGCATATGAAATTTGGTCAAAGCTGGCACTTTTGCATGAAGGAGACAAATATGTTAAATGTGCCAAGCTACAAACTTTGAAAGGGAAATTCAAAAACCTGAAGATGAATGAAGATGAGAATATCACTACATTTATGCCAAAAGTAAATGAGCTTGTTTGTGGCATTAGATGTGCTGGTGGAACCTTGGACGAAGATGAGATTGTCGCCAAAGTTCTCAAATCCTTACCTCCTGCTTACAAACACAAGGTTGCTGCTATTGAGGAATTCAGATCTCTATCAAATATCACAATGGATCAATTGGTTGTGAAATTAGCTACTTTGAATTGGCTGGGTTTGGAGATGCACCTCCCAAGACTGAATCTACATTCAAAGCTAGTGCCTTTGTAAAAGACAAACAAAGGTATGATCCAGGAGAGAATTCCTTAAAGAAATTATCATGGTATGAAAAAGCAAGAAAAGATCTAGAAGAAGATGAGGCAGAAGCTACTCAACTTGAAGCCCTTATTGCTAAAACACTGCCAAGAGTATCTGGTAAGTATGAAAGAAAATTTCCCTTCGAATGTTTCAACTGCAACAAGATTGGTCATTTTGCCTCAAGGTGTCTAGAAAGATTTTCAAGGACAAATCCTGATAGATCAAGATCCCAAAAGAAATGTTACTATGTCCAAGAAGATGATGATGATGGAGTAACAGATGATGAATCTGAGATAGGAAACAAGTTTGGAAGTG
This sequence comes from Cunninghamia lanceolata, assembly GCA_027924645.1. NCBI lineage: Eukaryota > Viridiplantae > Streptophyta > Pinopsida > Cupressales > Cupressaceae > Cunninghamia > Cunninghamia lanceolata. The sequence continues at coordinate 9,324,882 of BSBN01000815.1, read as the reverse complement.
ACTGGGTGTTTATTGCCATCAAGGAAGAAAATCAAATGCCCATTGAATCTGTCAATCATATAATGGTAGAAAGAGCTCTGCCTGCTCAAGTTGAAGAAAAGGATGAATGGGTCATTGAAAGTGGATGCTCCCACCATATGACTGGTGATAAAAATAAGTTCATAGATCTGGAAAGATATGAAGGAGGAGTTGTAAAATTTGGTGATAATTCTGCTGGCAAAATTAGAGGCAAAGGAACTATTTCTTTTGATGGAAAGAACAAAACTAGTGATGTATTGTATGTTGAAGGTTTGAAGCATAATCTTCTCAGTGTTGGGTAGTTGGTAGACAAAGGCTATGATCTTCGTTTCAAAAATGGAAAATGCAAAGTCTTTGAAAGATCTGGAACTGAGATTGCTTCCGGTACTCAAACAAAATGTAACATCTTCCACTTGGTTGGTACTAACAAAAGTTGTTTATTTGTTCCAATTGATTAGAGTTGGTTGTGGCATAGGAGAATGTGTCATCTAAATTTTGATAATATCATCAAGATAAGCAACACTCAGGCTGTAAGAGATCTTCCAAGATTGGTGAAACCTACTAATAGTTTATGCAAAGAATGTCAGTTGGGTAAGTAGAGCAGAGTCACATTTAAAAGTAAGGAACAATCTTCTACGAGATTGTTAGACTTAGTACACACTGATCTATGTGGACCGGCAAGAATCAGGAGCCTGCAAGGTGATAGAAATTTCACGTTATTGATTGATGACCACTCCTGGATGATGTGGGTGGCTTTCCTAAAATAGAAATTTGAAGCTCTTGAGAAGTTCAAAATATTCAAGGCTATGGTAGAAAATGAAACTGGGTTAAACATAAAATGTCTTAGGTCTGATAGAGGTGGTGAATTCACATCCGGAGAGTTCATAGAATTATGTGAGAAACATGGGATAAAGAGATAGTTATTTGCTCCAAGGACTCCACAGCAGAATGGAGTAGTGGAGAGAAAGAATCGGACCATCCAGGAAGCATCTAGAATCATGATGATGGAAGCAAATGTCCCTTAGATCTACTGGAGAGAAGCTGTAAGCACTGATGTCTATACTCTTAATCAAGTACAAATCAGAAGCAATACTGGTAAGACCCCTTATGAACTCTGGTTTGGCATCACTCCTACTGTGAAGTATTTTAGAGTCTTTGGTAGTAAATGTTACATTAAAAGAGATGAAGACTTAGAAAATTTGATGCTAGAAGTGATGAAGGAATATTCTTGGGTTACTCTACTCAAAACAAAGCATACCGGTGTTATAACAAGAGATTAAGAAAGATTATAGAAAGTACAAATGTGAAGGTTGATGAAGGCATTGAAAATCCCTAAAGGTTTTATGAGTATGAAGCAGATGATCAGAATGATGTTTTGGTCCAAGAAGTTCAAGCCCCTTCTGAAGTTCAGATTCAGACTGATCCAGAGAATCCTGAAATATAGGAAGAAGAGATAAGTTTGAATGAACCTGTCCAAGAAATACAAGTGCAAGAAATTCCCAAAACTCCCAGGTATGTAAGACTAAATCATTATGAAGACCAAATCATAGGTGATAGAAGCAAAGGTATTCAAACAAGAAGAAAGATTTCTCAAAATTCAAAGAAGTATTGCCTGATTTCAAAGATTGAACCAAAAATAGTAAGTGAAGCATGCAATGATGAAAGCTGGGCTAAAGCAATGGAGGAAGAGTTGACGTAGATTGAGAAAAATCACACTTGGGATCTTGTTCCCAGACCTAAAAACAAAAATGTGATTGGGATTAAGTGGGTCTTCTGGAATAAACTGAATGAAGATGGTGAAGTAGTCAGAAACAAAGCTAGATTGGTCTCTAAGGGTTATTCTCAAGTAAGAGTTGACTTTAAAGAAACTTTTGCTCGGTGGCAAGAATTGAAGTAGTCAGATTATTTCTTGCTTTTGCTGCCTTCAAGGATTTCAAAGTATATCAGATGGATGTCAAGTCTGCCTTCCTGAATGGTGATTTGGAAGAAGTATACATTGAGCAACCGAATGGATTCCAATTGTCTGATCATGGTGATATGGTCTGCAAGTTGAAGAAAGAATTCTATGGACTAAAACAAGCCCCAAGGGCCTGGTATGAAAGATTGGATAAACATCTTTTGAAGATTGGTTTCAACAAAGTTATTGTTGATAGTAACTTGTACTTCAAGATTGATCATGAAAATATCCTGATTGTTGAAGTATTTGTTGATGATATCATTTTTGGAGGAAGAGATAGTATGTGCAAGACTTTTGCAAATCAAATGAAAAGTGAATTTGAGATGTCTATGTTTGGGGAAATGAATTTCTTCTTGGGTCTGCAAATCAATCAAACAAAGAAAGGAATCTTCATATCATAGACCAAATATGTGAAAGAATTGCTGAAGAAATTTGGGATGGAAGATTCAAAGCCAATGAATACTCTCATGGCAATCGGATGTAAACTAAGCAAAGATGATGAATCTCCTAAGGCTGATCAGAAAAAGTATAGGTCAATGATTGGAGGACTACTGTATCTTACTCAAACTAGACCTGACATTATGAATGTTGTTGGTCTTGTTGCTAGATTCCAAGTTGATCCTAGAGAATCTCATGTCATGGCAATCAAGAGAATTCTCAGATATCTAAAGGGAATAGTTGAGTATGGTTTATGGTATCCTAGGGATTATGATTTCTTTCTTCATGCATATACAGAAGCTAATTGGGTAGGAGATGTGGATGATTGGAAGAGTACCAGTGGCAGTCCATTCTTTTTGGGGAAAAGATTGGTTTCTTGGTTGAGCAAGAAACAAGAGACAATATCTCTATCCACTGCAAAAGCAAAGTATATTGCAGCAATAGGTAGTTGCACTCAAGTATTGTGGATGAAGCAAATGCTAAGAGACATCGGAGTGGAGTATGAGGAACCTATCACAATGTTCTGTGATAACTCAAGTGCAATAAATATATCAAAAAATCTAGTGTTGCACTCAAAGACAAAACATATATCCATCAAGTTTCACTTTTTGAGAGATCAGGTGAACAAGAATGAACTTAGATTGGAGTTTGTGCCCTCAAAGGATCAGATTGTAGACATCTTTACTAAATCTCTACCTAAGGACTCTTTTGAGTATCTTAGGGAGAAGTTAGGGGTTACTACCCCTCCGGTTCTAAATTAAGGTGCACTGACGTGCATCAGTCTGATGGATCTCACAGTCATATCTTGTGGTCTAGATTGATGATAGGAAGCTGCTACTCAGGGGGAGCATTCTGTATGATTCTGAAGTATTGATGCAAGTATGTGCCCTTTGCCATTGATGTCAAAGGGGGAGAAAAGACATGTGAAAAAAAAAGTGGTTGCTAATCAAAGGGGGAGCAGTAAAGAAAAAGAAGACATATAAATGATTGTTGTTGATAGGGGGAGCTATGTCAGTCAGTGAGGAGAAGTTCTTGTCTTGATGATTAAAAACAGTTTTTCACATCATATGTTGCCATCAATGACAAAGGGGGAGATTGTTGCAAGTATGGGCCTAATTGGTGTTGTCATTGATGTCAACATACTCCTATTGCATTAATGTCAAGGATTGGATGAGTTGTGTGCTGAGGATATTGAGAAAATTAGTCCTATAAGAAATAGAGAAGAATAGTGAAGACAGTGAAGCTCTATAAGTGAAGATCCCAGCTAGATGAACATCAAAGAATGTGCATCAAAGGGTTTGTAGATATGTGTCTAAAGATGATCCACTCAAGATTTGAGAGGTCCGCATGAAGATTTGAAGGAGTTATGGCCATATGAGTAAAACTAGTTCTAGCAGCTGTTTAGAGGTAATAGAGTGACACAAATAGGTCCGGTGAGATCTGGAAATACAATATCTTGTTCTGCAGATCTAGTGGCATGTTTGGGAAGCCAATGTGAATTGACTACTCAATTAGTTTGTGGTCTGGAGGTCTGCAAGCATTTATTCTAATGTGACAATGATGACAGACTGTATTCTTGAGGTTTTGGATGAAGATCCAAATAATTTCAATAAGTAGAAGTGGTGTGGATGTTCTTGGTGATTCAGGCAAGCTTGTGGGGATCTCTAGATTGTGTCTAGTTTGTGTTGGTGGTCCGCATTGAAGATTGAGCTCGAAATTGAAGATTTAGATTTGGGTGATGGTGTTCTTCCTAATCTTGGCTAACTGGATGTTTTACACATATTGCGGATGATCTTGAAGATGTTTTACGAAGCATGGCGTGTTCCTCGAAGAAGATTGAAGTCCTAGAAATGTGTGGCCGACAGGGTAGTGACGTGCATGAATTTTTTGTAATAAGTCAAGTTGTATTTGTGTACTTGCTCTGTAATAAAATAAAGTATGTGTTGTGCTGACTTTGATGATCATTCCAAAGTCGATATCTTGTATAAATAAGATTTGTGAAGTCATTTCAAAGGATCCTTGGTTATGATGAGAAAGATATAGAGAGGAGAGGAGAAAAAAGTAGAGCAAAAGTGTTGAGCCTTAATGGAACTGTTTCAAGCATGGTGAATATGCTAATCTCTAGTTCAAGTATGCAATATTTATATTATTCTATAGACAGTGTGTCTCATGTAGGTAGTAGGCCTCTTGTGAGCAGTGTGCTCGGGCAGTGAGCCCTAATTGGCAAGTGCCATTTTTGTTCTTATTCTTTTAATAGAGAATACAAACTTGGGTTAGTTACCCCGTGGTTTTTCCCTTAACTGGGTTTTCCATGTTAAAATCTTGGTGTCATATGTGTTAATGTGTTTCTGCTCTTGAGTTATTGCATTGTGCTTCCATGATTGAATCACTATTATGCTGTAGAAATATAAAAAGGATTTAAGTGTTTAAAGAACATAAGTTTTTGGTGACAATTGATTCACCCCCCCTCTCAATTGTCTGTCCTAAAACCAACATTGTCTCCCTATTTATTTCAATCTATTATTATGTATATATAAATACACATAATCTATCTTTTTAGCAAAGATATTGAACAGAATAAGATATCATGGCTATATTTTGTTATAAAAAGAATAATAATATGTGAAAAAAAGAGAGAATAATAGAAGATATAAAATATTAGTGGTTAGATAACAAAATGGGCAAAGTTAGAAATGAAATAAATTAATAAACTATTAGAATGAAATGGAAAAGATAGAGAATTTGTTTCAGCTTGCTTCAACTTGATCATTCCTTCCCCTTTGCTTCTCCTCCTAACTTACAAGTGTGGAATGAGGATTAGGAGGGAGATGAGTCCTTTTTAAGTTTAAAATCTAGGGTTGGAGGCTGCCTTAAAATTTAAAAGCTTAGTGGCTTATGAGGGGATGATGAGTTAATTAAATTTTGGTTAAGGGAATTACCCTAGTGAAACTTTTGTAGTGTTATTTTTTTTTATTTGATCTTAAAGGGTATGATTAAGTTGAGTAGTGATTTTTGTTACATTAGATTATTGGATTTTGGTTGCAAATTATTAAGTTGTAATTGATTTGAGGTTATAGTTGGGAATGAGTATTGTTGTGGCTTAATTAAATTAGTTAATGTATTTAAATTGGTTGTGTTTATTACGTGCATTTTAAAAAGGAAAAATTAGACATTTTATTTAATGCTATAGATTGGGGACTTATTTGCATTTTATTTTGATTGATCTTATTTTCGTAGGTGAATTTTTATTATGGTTCAAAGTTTAAATTTAATTCCTTGACAAAGTTATTTCCACATTATTTAATTTAAATCTTACATTTAGTTTAAATTTTTGAATGTCACATTTTAATTTGATTGATTGGAATATTTTAATTGTTAGATTAAATTTTACTTTTCTGTAGTAGCATTTTAATTTTAGAAAATGTAATACATCTTGAAGTAGTAGTAATCACATTTATTATTTTAAATTGTTCTTGTTCTTGCTATTGTTATTTAATGTGTTAGGAATTAGTTTTTAGGTATAGGTGTTTAGGCCTCATGCCTTAGAGGCGGGGCCATTTCTACTTTCATATAGAAACCTAGAAGGAATTGACTTGATGGAGGTTCCCCTTGATGCATCACATGAAGTGATGCCAAAACCTTAATTAGGTCACCTCCATTCTCATAGGGTGTGCAAACAAAGTTTTACTACACCTACTTGTTTCAAATTCCCCATCCCTACTTCTTGCGACATGATCTACATTATGTTGCACATGCAATGTTATCAAGTGCACACATTAGGATATTGCATGAAGTGCAATAGAAGCTCACGAGTGTAGCCTTATCAAAAAAATTATTGTATCAATTTTCATGTCCATGTGCAAATGTGGGCATGACACCCACCCACTCTTCTTCTTCCATTGATCCTTTCTCTTCTCATCCCAAGGTTAATCCTCTCATTGTGCCTATCTCCCATGTTACCACTTCTACTATGACCCCCACCCCTTGTTCATTCCTCTCCCTTTGACAGTGTTCCACTTACCTCTAATCCCACTAGTTCTATCCCTTTCTCTTTATCCACTGGTGCAATCTCTTGATCTCTACTTACTAGTAACATGTACCTACCTCTTTACCTCATAATCTTGCCTTTCACCCTCATATGCCATATCCTTGCTCTTGTTTTACATCCCCTTTATACTACCTCTATTGTTACTATGCTACTACTACTACCACTATCCCCACTCCCACATTCAATGCATTATTCCAAAAGCTAGATAGAGTTAAAAAGAAAGTTGATTCCATGCTGCAATATTCTATTACTTATTCTCTAGCACACCACACACCTCTTGCATTTGGAATTGTGGCTTATCTACTACCCATTAGTTTTGTGGTACTGTTAACTCAAAAATCCTTTAAAAGTCTAAGTCTGGGATGTTTTTGGCCTTTTCCTTGGTCTTGAGCTAATGCTAACTTTTCAAAGTTTCAATATTTCCTATGCTTGCATGCCATCCTTATCTACTCTAAAACTCTGCCTTGGTTCCTTGTTTATTTGCCTAAGTCTTTCAGGATTGTGGTGTTAGGATTTTCTGTTTCCCTTTGACATTTGGGCATGTGTTTGGCCATCTGCTTGATCCCTAATATTTTAAATTTCTAAGTGTTCCAGGATCACGGTGTCGGTCTTTCTTGGTTCTCTTTACCTTCTAGGCATGTGTTTTGTGGGAGCCCCAATCCTCGACACTACATATTTTCCTAATTCTTTCAAGATCGTTATGTCGGGGAGGTGCTTATTCCCCTACTCAAATGAAAGCCAATTTGGTGGAGGCCCAATAACCAAAGCCCGATAGATTTTCCTTCCCATTTGGTGCACCCTTTATGTTTGTTGGGGTTGGAGGGAGTATCATACTCTTGATCAATATAAGAATACTTGGTGAAGGTATGATTTGTTAGGGCCCAATGAATTTAACCTCTTGGTGAATTGGTCTTTCAATATGTGATGGGACGCTCTAGTGACTCTAGGTCACCATTTATGATCATTTTGAAGCTCAATGGCACGGTAGGTGAGCTCCATCTACCCCATGATTGTTGTGGATCCTTCCATATTGATTTTTTGTACCAGAGTATGGGTGAAAACTCCATATCTATAGGGTTTTTTGGTACAACCCATGCGGCTCTAATACATCATTTATGGGTGACTTGCAAACGTGTTGAATACAGTGCTTAGTGATAGGTCTAGAAATCTATATTCATCCAATGCATCACCATAAATATGTCTTTTAGTCATTTTCTTTCTATCTCTTTTCATTGGTGAACACTAGAGTAGAATAGGTAACTAGCCCTTCATCTAGAGGTTTGACCTTAAACAACAAGGTCCCACACCTTGAGGTCACTCCTATTATATCTTTGGATTGTTTGAACTAGGTTCAAACAAGGGTACAAATCCAAGTGAATAGTTTTCTAGCACACCTGGTGGGACAGGTTTGATGATCCTAACATCATCCATTGAAGAGTTTTGGTGTGTTCTTCAGTGCATCTTGCCATTCAAGGTAGTTTCTTCAACAGCATAGTGACTCCACTATCAAATTTGTTGGCTCAAGCAGTCCAAGTGCTTAAAGACTATCAAGGATTAGGTTTTATGTGATATTTTTCATCTTTCCTTTTTGAATCTTTCGAATCACATGGTGACTCTACTAGTATGTACTTAGTCCTCAAGAAGTAGATCTGATTGCTCTTGTTTTAAGAATGTTTTCATGAATTTCTAGCTTCTTTGAGGGTTGTGTTATGTCAAACTATTATGGGGGTCATACCTCTTCCCCTCCACTTTGTCAAAATTCAATTTTTATGCCTCCCTATCGTCCATATCAGACTGGAAAGTCTTCTAGTTTAATGCCAAATGACCCTACTACAACAAGATATCTATAGTCTCATAGTGTTTACCTCCCTCCCACCCCTATTTAGCCTTCTTGGTAGCCTACTTATGCTTATAATCATCCTCAAGAAGACTATTTCATTTCCCATTAGCATGATTACCCCCTAGTCAGCCCAAAAATATTGCCAACATGGAAATTGGTAGTCTCAAAGATATTTTCTAGACTTCCAAAGAGAGTAAAATGATATTGAAAGAGAGAAAGAATATAACTTGTAGCAAGAGGAGCTTTCTTATCAAGCTTATCTTCACCAATAGGAAATGGAGGCACATAAAAAGCATGAAGAGAAAATTTTCTAGATAGATTGTAGCTAAGGAAGAACAAATAAGGCAAGTGTTTGTCCAAACACAAAGAAAATAAACCTGAACAACCTCCTCCATTCCTAGTTTTAGACATGATCCTCTTACAACTATAGACCATCCTATAAAAGGGGAGGATTCCACATTCAAATCTAAATCTTTAGGCAAGAAAAGCCTTCTAGGCCTTCAAGTCAATCTCCTCATTTCAAAATCCCAAGTTTTAGAGGTCCTCATCCTTTGGAAGAGCCTATACCTATGAAAATCTAGTCTAATATCCCTCAGAAACAACCCTCTCAAAAGCCTATTCCCCTTCAAGAAACCTAGCAAAAACTTCAAATCCTCATGCCACAACAACTTTCTTGTCCTAGCACTATTCCATTTTTCAAGGATGGACTGGTTGTTTGGCAATCTATTTAGTTGGATGAGAGAGAGAAGGAGATTTTTGAGGCAAAAGATGAGTAGTCTGCTATTTGTGAGCCTACATGTGCTATGAAAAATGAGAAATCAGACCTCTTGCAAGAAGAAAATCTAGGTCTAATCAGTTGGAACAATAGAACATGGACCAAAGGGGTAGTGATGAAGAGAATCTAGTCTGTCATTTGAGTAGTTGTCTTACCTTGTTGGCAAAGATGATGAGAGCATACCAATGCCCACAAAAATAAAAGGTTATGAGCATTGTGCACATGTGGGGAATGTTGATTCATGCACAATGTTGAGTCCTCTAGATTATGATTCATTTGAAGTTTTTTCTCATGCCTTTGATGAAATTAATGAGAGTAGAATGCAAAGATTGCATGGTGAGAATATTTAGTTATAGAGACAACTTGTGAAAAATCCAATGGAGAGGTAGCCAAATGAAGAAGAAAATGAGGAATATTCTGATAATAATGATTCCTTGGCTACTCTTGAAGCTAAAATGGACTTGTAGAGTAATGATGAAAGCACTATATCTCATTAGGAGGAAGGAGTTGAAAAGGACATTATCTCGAAGGCTACAGGGAGTGGTTACATTGATCTATTTGATGACCTCATGCACTTAATAGAAGATAACATAGTGGAGATTGAGGATTAAGGAAAACATATTGAAGATCAGTTCTTAGTTATCTAGCAGGTATATCAACTTCTTGATGAGGGAGATTGCACTATTGGGCACATTCAAGAATTATTTTTAGAGCCTATTCAAGATGAGTCACAAGAGCCAAAGCATCCCAACCAGCAAGGTGATGAAGAACCAGAGCATAAGCAAAAAGATGGGGTTGTCAATTTGATTGTCATTTCAAGAGGATGTCCTATCAGGTACCTAGCCCAGTTGGAGACCAACAAGAATAAGTCACCACATTTCCAACTTATTCCTAAGCATGAAGCTAGATATTAGGAAGGGAAGAGTCAATGGGTAGCTATCCACTTCAAGATAAATGCATTCACAATCAACTCAAGTGGGTAAGTGAGTTTGTTTTCATTCTTGGAGAAGTATTTCATTAGTTTGTTGAATGCCCACCCTTTCTCCACCCCTAGTTGGCTACCCATAAACATGAAAAGCATTCTAAGTTGATCCAAAAAATGGATTTATTTTGATAAACCAGTCAATGGCTTTGTTTCAATAATTTTCTTATTGGTTAGTTTAGGTTAGGTTAGGTTGTGTAGTTTTTCCTTTCCTCCAAGTGTTGTTGCACACTCTGCATTCTCATTAGGGGAATGCATGATTGGTTGTATTTTAGGTTTTTTGTGTTTCTCCTTTATGTTGTTTGTTGTTTGAGGCAGTTTCAGTTGTTTGGTTGGTTTTGGGGTCTCCTTTTAGAAGTCATTTTAGTCTCTTTATGACTTCTATGTCCAATGGATCGCTTAAGACCATTGGATCCTAGTGTTTACTAGGTAAACATGTTGTAAGGTGTGCACCCTTGGTCTTCTTGTGTTGTGTAGTGCAACACTTGGGTTCATGACAAGGCTTAACCACCTCCTGTGGATTCATTAACTCTAGAGGTTGTATTGGGCATTAACAGGTCGATCTTTTGGTGCAACGACAACCATCTTTCCAACAATTGGTATCAGAGCCTGGGTCATGGCTTTGCACCCCTCACTTGTGCTAGGGGGATTGTTACAAGGTGTGCACCCTTGGCATCCTTGTGATATGCTATGCAGCGCTTGGGTTCGTGACAAGGCTTAACCGCCTCCTGTGGATTCATTAACTCTAGCAGTTGTATTGGCCATTAACAAGTCAATTTTTTGGTGCAACAACAACTATCTTTCAAACAAAACATCCCCTATAGGTCACCAAAATGTTAAACCAAAAATCTGTTGCAAGTATGTGCTAATCAGTGTTGTCATTGATGTCAACATGTTTATGTTTTCATTGGTGTGCACTGTGTCTTCTGATGAATTTATTGTTGTTTTGTTTAGTTTCTTTGCTAAAGGTAGTTTGGATGCTTTGTATAGATGCTGAAGGTTTTGAGGATATTCTATGTGGCTGGGTTTCCAAGTGCTTTTGAGAAAATTGATTAATATTGGAAACAGTGTGTTGAAGAAGTCTTCTGGCTTACTGAATATTGTTTGAGCTTTTGCTCTGCATTTCTTCTATGTTGGAGATCTGAGTGTGTGGTTTAGATATGTTGTTGAGAAGTGTTTGAAGATGCTAAATCTATAATTTGGTACTCTAAATGATTGTGCAATGAAATTTATGATCACCAATTTGAAGACAATGTCTAATAGTGTTTGCAATGTGTTTGGGAGAAAGTATTTTGCTCCGCATTTCTTCGCATAATGGTTTTAGGTGTTACAGTTTTAGATATATGCTTATAAGGTTCTTATCTATCTTCTATCCAAAAGGTTTGTGATTTGGTACTGTGGAAAGCAATTCCTTGTGTAGCATAGTTTGACAGTGTTGTTTGTAAGCAAACTGTGAACTTCCTTTAGGTGAAAGTTGTTGTGGTTGAATTTGTTGGTTTTTAGGTGACTTCAAGATGTTTGTGGATCTTTGTAGATTGTGTTAAATCTTTGTGCAAGGTCGGCAAGGTGTGTTTATCTTTGAGGAAGCGTGTGCTTGTTACCACAAGTTTGGTTGACTTGGTTGTTTGCACTAATTCCGGTTTTGATTTGGTGATTGTGAAAGTATGATGAAGCATGTAAGAGTGGATTTAGGTCCATGCTAAGGTGTGGTGTGGTTTTCATTCTTTTCTTTCCTCTGTGGGAATGTTTAGGTCTAGACCTAATTTGAATTTTATGAGCTAAGATGTGTTGCTGACCTTGGAGATGGATTTCAAGGTTGATGATGGTATAAATAAGTGTCAAGAGTTTGTGTGCGTGTGCAAGCATGAGGAATATGATGGATGGTATGTGAAATTGATCAGGGCAGTAAGAGCTTTCATGTGTTAGGCTATTGGATGCAATGAGCAGAAGGTGTCTACAATCTTTCAGTGTTGTTGTGAAGATGATGTTTGTGTTGTGGTATTGAGCTTCATTGGAACTGAACTCCATGCATGTGTTAGATGCAATTATGTCAGTTCAAATTATGGAAGTGAGCCTCTCTTCTCTTCTATCTTTGTTTCTCAGTGGGCAGTGAGTCCACTTGGACAGTGAGTCCACCTATAGTAAGCATTCTTTCTTTTGGGCAATGAGCCTTTTGTAATTAGGTATTGTTACTACATTATATTATGAGATAATCCTCACCATGGTTTTTCCATTTTAGGGTTTTCCATGTAAAATCTAGTGTTCTCTTGTGTATGGTGTTGATATATTTAAGTTTTTGTTATTTGCTTCTCATGTTTAATCATCATAATAGATTAAGGGTTTAAGTGAATTGATGTGGATGTGAATATATTTGTGAGGGTTTGAAATTTATGATACAATTGATTCACCCCCTCTCAGTTTTCCTATGCATTCAACAATTGGTATTAGAGAAAGGTTCCTTTGAAGAAAGCTTAACATCTTGAGGTAGATCTGGGATGGTGTACAAGAAGCAAATTCCCTTGTTTGATGGATCTGATTATGCACTCTGGAAGGTAAGGATGGAAGCCTTTCTAGTTGCTCTTGGTTATGATGTCTGGAAATGTGTCAAGTCTAATTACACTATACCTCATAATGGTATAAATACTGAAGATGAAATCAAAGTTGCTGAAATTGATGGTAAGGTAAAGCATGCTTTCTTAAGTGGTCTTACTAATTCTGAATTGATAAAGGTTGTGAATTTGAAAACTGCTAATGAGATTTGTAAAAAGTTGGAAAGTGTTTATGAAGGAGATGATAAGGTCAAACAAGCTAAAATGTAGAATTTGAAGCTCACATTTGAGACCATGCGAATGTCTGAAGATGAAAATGTTACAAGCTACTTATAGAAGGTGGACGAAATCGTTAATGGCATCAAAGGACTTGGTGGAAGTATAGATGATAAAGAAGTAATATTGAAGCTACTCAGAACTCTTCCTAAAGCTTACAGTCATTAGGTTTATACTACTAAAGAATTGCAAAACTTGAATAAATTTTCTAGAGATCAGTTGCTTGGCACCTTAACTTCTTTTGAAATAAGAGAGTTTGGCACATCTAGTGGAACTACAAAGGATGAGACTACTTTTAAAGTTGGCCAATCAGAGAAGATTGTTGAATCAGATCCAGAAGATTTTGATGAAGTGGAAGCTAACTTTGTGAGAATGGTGAAAAAGGGTACTAGAAAATTTAGTGGTAAGTTGCCTTTTAAATGTTTCAGTTGTGGAAAGATAGGTCATTATGCTTCAAGATGTCCAGATAGGGCTCTGAGAATTAAGAATAGGGAAAATAGAGGAAGGATGGTCAAGAAAAGTTACTATGTTAGAGAAGATGCAAGTATTTCTGATAATGAAACTGATTATGAGGATGATAATAATGAATGCTTATTTATTGCCCTAAGAGATGAAACTAGTTCTGCTAACCCTGGAAGTTGTGTAAAGGAAAAGGGTCTGGAGAAAGTACTAACCCTAAAGGCACTATAATGTCTACTTTTCATGCTAGGGGTGAAGAAGATGACTGGGTCATTGATAGTGGATGCTCAAATCATATGACAGGTGATAAGAGTAAGTTTGTTAAACTTGAAAAATTTGATGGTGGAGTAGTTAGGTTTGGTGGTGATGAAGCTGCTAAGATTTGTGGAAAAGGTTCAATCAGTCTTGATGGAAAGCATAACACTAATGATGTTCTTTATGTTAAAAGATTGAAGCAAAATCTATTGAGTGTTGGACAACTGTGTAGCAAAGGATACAATCTTATGCTTCAGGATGATGGCTTTGTGATCAGAAAGGAGTCTGGAACTATGATAGTTGTTGGAAAAAGGACAGATGGAAATATTTATCATCTCAACGAAGGTGATGGTTAATGTTTTATGACTCAAATAAATGAAAGTTGGCTATGGCATAGAAGGATGTGTCACATTAATTTTGATACTCTTGTGAAGATAAGTTTAGTTCAAGCTATGAGAGACCTACCAAAGATTATCAAACTTGCTAATAATGTCTGCAAGGAATGTCAAGTTGGAAAGCAAGCGAAGAAAAGTTTAGAAGTCAAAGAACAATCTTCTACCGGACTGTTGGAATTGATACATACAGATCTTTGTGGTCTGACCAGAGTAAGAAGTTACTTTCAAGGTGACAAGTATCTCATGTTATTTATTGATGATTACTCTAGAATGACTTGGGTCACTTTTCTTAAAGAAAAATTAGAAGCCCCAGATAAGTTTAAAGCATTTAAAGAAATGGTTAAGAATGAATTGGATATAAAAATCAAATGCTTGAGGTCTGACAGAGGTGGAGAATTTACTTCTAATGAGTTTAACATGTTTTTTGAGAATCATGGGATAAAAAGACATCTATCTGCTCCTAGAACTCCTCAGCAAAATGGAGTGGTTGAAAGGAAGAACATCACTATTCAAGAAGCTGCAAGGACAATGATAAAAGAAGCAAACCTATCGAAAGTCTACCAGAGAGAAGCAGTTCATACTGTTGTCTACATACAAAATAGAATACAAGTAAGAGAAAATGATACAAAGACTCCCTATGAGCTATGGTATGGAAGGATTCCTACTATTAAATATTTCAAAGTTTTTGGAAGCAAATGTTATCTAAGAAGAAATGAAGATCTAAGAAAATTTGATGCAAGGCATAATGAAGGTATTTTTCTTGGGTACTCTAACAAAAGCAAATCTTACCGGTGCTATAACAAAAGGCTAAGAAAGATTGTTGAGAGTGTGAATGTCAAGGTTGATGAAGACATACAAAAGATTTCTGAAGTTAATGGATATGTATCAGATTTAGATGAGTCCTCTTGCAGAGAAGAAGAAGAAACTAAAGAGAAAGAAGTGTAGGTTGAAGAATAAGAAGCTCCAGAAAGAATCCTTGAAACAACCAAGTATGTGCAAAGGCATCACACTGAAGACCAGAACATTGGTGATAAGAGCAAAGATGTATTGACAAGAAGGAAAGTTGTTGAAGAATAGGTAAATCTATGTTTAATTTCTAAAGTAGAACCTTAAATAGTGGTTGAGGCATGCAAGAGTGAACATTGGATCAAGGTAATAGAAGAAGAAATTCTTGCTATTGAATTTTCAGAAGATGAATGCATGTCTGCTAATAGTGAAGAACTCAAGATTGCTCTTGAAGATCTAGAGAGGATTGAAGAAGAAATCATAGATTTGAAGGAGAATGTCAAAGAAGAAAATCAATGTATCAAAAATTTGAGAGAGCAAGTGAAGAAGTTCAAACAAAGGCATAAAGAGGTTAGTGAACAATTAAGGTTAGCAAATGAGTCCATGATTGGTTTGAAGGTGCAAGTTGAAGAAAAGGTAAGAACTAAGGAATGTCTGAACTCAATGGTGAAAGGAAAATTTGAAGAATGTACAAGGCTGGAGCAAGAAGTTGTGAAACTAAAATTAGATCTAGAGAAGGCAAAGAACTATGAAGAAAAATTCAAGATAAGTTTTGCAAGGCTTGATGAGAAGATTGCAAGTCAGAAAGATCCCAATAATAAAGAAGGCTCAAGGTTTGAAAAAGGTGAAAGTTCATAATCAGGTCAAGCATCAAAAGCTAAAGACAAGAAGAACAATGACAAGAAGATCTAGAATCAGAAGAAAAGAGCTAGAAGACCATTGGTTAGACAACCTAATTGTTGCAAGTATGTGCCTAATCGGTGTTGTCATTGATGTCAACATATATTTGTTGTCATTGGTGTCAACTATGTCCTATTCTATTACTTGTTTAGAAGCTTTGTATGTTGAGGATATTGAGAAAATTGGCTTCTCCAGAAGAAACAAGTGAGTTACAGTGAAGTGCAGTATAGACAGTGAGTTGTATGCTGAAGAACAGTCCAGTAGATTGCTCCACATTTCTCGTTGGTTGAATATCTTGGTCTGCGGATTGGAAGTTATTTAAAGGGATGTCTGAAGATGCTAAATCTTGAGTTTGAGCCTTTGGTGTGAAGAATTTAGAGAGTTGTATTCACCAGAGTAAAACCTGCTTTCTCTGATTATTCTCTGGTGATAGGGAGAAAGTATTTTGCTCTGCATTCCTCCACAATAAAGTATTTTACTCTACGGTTCTAGAGGGAAGTCTAGGATGATGATAAGTACCTACAATTGCAATGGTTTATGTTTTGGTGGTCTGCAAGCTATCTTTTTTTTATGTCAGTTGAAGACAGTGAAGTTCATGTGTTCTGGTGAGAAGATTCCTATGGCTAAAGTGGTTGAGGTTCGTGCAGTTTCTCCTGATGATTATAACATGCTTGTGGATGTCTCATAATCATGTTCCTATCTTGACATTGATCCACGTCAAGGAATTGAGATTGTGTTTGAAGATTGTTCCCAGATAATATAGCATGTAACCAGTCTTAGTCGACTTGGTTAATTCTAGTAATTGCAAAGATTCCTTGAAGATTGTGGAAGTGTGTTGTGGCATGGAAGATCATATTTGAGTCCCAGCTAAGGCGTGCAATGATCCACATGCATCTTTACTTCATTTTCTTTGCATAATGTTGTAATAGGTCAGGACCAATTTTGTAAATGTTTGTAATGCTGACCTTGGAGATTGTTGCAATGGTTGATGATTGTAATGCCTACCTTGATGATCATTCCAAGGTTGATGAAGTGTATAAATACTTGTAATTGAGTCATGGAGAAGGTGTCCTTATGCGAAAATGGGAAGATAAGGAAAAGGGCAAGGAGATAAGACAGAGCAGGGCAGAGGAATTGTTGTACTTCAATGTACTAATCTCATACATGAAGAAGATGGTGATTTTGGCAATGAGCTTGGCAATGAGATGCTAGTAGGGTTTAACAGCGCTTATTGTAATCTTTCTAGGTTTAGGGTTGAGGTAATGAGCCTACTAGACCTAGCTATACTTCATGGCAGTGAGCCAGTATGTTCTAGGCCTGTGGAGTGACCAAGCCTGAACATCATTTTTCAAAGATTGCAATATATTTTGAGAGCTAATCCTCTTCGTGGTTTTTTCCCACCTTGGGGTTTTCCATGTAAAAATCTGGTGTCTCTTGTGTATAATGTTGCATCTGTGTTTAAGTATATGATTTCATGCATTCATTATTAAATCATAATAATTGTGGATAAGTGATTAATGTGTAAGTGAATAAGTGTTTAAGTTTTTGGGACAACTAATTCACCCCCCCTCTAAGTTGTCTAGCATATTTCAACACTAATGCTCAAAGGTACCCATCTTTCAATGGTTATTGTCATTCTTGCAATGAATTCAGACATAAGGCTACACAATGTAGGAGCATAATGAATCAAAATGTTCCATCTTTTTCTGTTCAATGCTTCACATGAAAGAAAGTTGGTCATAAAGCTAATGAATGTAGAAGTCAAAGAATGAATGGCTATAACAATGACATAATGATTCAATTCTTTAATGGCAACTGTTATATATGCAATAGATTTGGGCATAAAGCTAATCAATGCAAATCCAGAATGGATGAAAGGAACAATGGTCAGAGGAATGTTGTGTGCTACAATTGCAGTAAGCCTGGACACATTTCAAAGTTTTGTAGAAGCAAAAGCATGAAGAATGATATTCTGATAGAGAAGAACAAACCAATACAAATAATTGATCCAATAGAGAATAAGAAGGAGATGAGTAAGATTTGGATCAAGAAGGATGTAACAGAGGCTAAGAATGTATTAGTACTAGCTTCTAGTGCAGATGTTTCCTCTGGAAACTGAGTTGGAGGCTACCTCTCAGGGGGAGTAGGTAGTGGTGTTGATGATTGTTGTAGTCAGGGGGGTAAGAGTTGATACAGGTCAGTGTGTACTCCTAAGGGAGAGTATTCAGAGAATTTGAGAACAGTGCAAGTATTTACAATATCATAATCATGAGAGAGATTGAAAAATATGTGTCACCCTTTTCCATTGATGTCAAAGGGGGAGAGAGTTCATGTGAAAAACAAAAGGAGAAAAAGAGAGTAATATGTATAAAAGAAAGAGGGAGATTGAGATTGATGTAGAGTTATATGTCATGATGGTTTTTCACATCATATGTTTCCATCAATGACAAAGGGGGAGATTGTTGCAAGTATGTGCTAATCAATGTTGTCATTGATGTCAACATGTTTGTGTTATCACTGGTGTCAACTATCTTCTGATGAAGTTATTGTTGTTTGATTCAGTTTCTTTGCTAAAGGTAGTTTGGATGCTTTGTATAGATGTTGAAGGTGTTGAGGATATGCTTATGTGGCTAGGTTTCCAAGTGCTTTTGAGAAAATTTGATTGATATTAGAAATAATGTGTTGAAGAAGTCTTCTCGCTTACTGAATGTTGTTTGAGTTTTCACTCCATTTATTTTGTGTTGGAGATCTGAGTGTGTGGTTTAGATATGTTGTTGAGAAGTGTTTGAAGATGCTAAATCTAGAATTTGGTACTCCAGATCACTATGTAGTGAAAGTTATGATCACCAGTTTGAAGACAATGTTTGCAGTGTGTCTGGGAGAAAGTATTTTGCTCCGCATTTCTCTGGGGAATAGTTTTAGGTGTTGTGGTTTTGGATATATGCTTATAAGGTTCTTATCTATCTTCTCTCCAGAAGGTTTGTTATTTGGTGCTCTGCAAAGCAATTTCTTGTGTAGCAGAGTTTGATAGTGTTGTTTGTAAGCAGACTGTGAACTTCCTTCAGGTGAAAGTTGTTGTGGTTGAATTTGTTGGTTTCCAGGTGACTTCAATATGTTTGTGGATCTTTCTAGATTGTGTTAAAGATTTGTGCAAGGTCCACAAGGTGCGTTTATCTTTGAGGAAGCATGTGCTTAAAAGTTCTTGGTGTTAGCACAAGTTTGGCCAACTTGGTTGTTTGCACTAATTTTGATTTTTCTTTGGTGATTGTGAAAGCGTGATGAAGCATGTAAGAGTGGATTTAGGCCCATGCTAAGGTGTGGTATCGTCTGCACTCATTCCTTTCCTCCATGGGAATATTTAGGTCCAGACCTAATTTGAATTTTATGAGCTAAGATGTGTTGTCGACCTCGAAGATTGATTTCAAGGTTGATGGTGGTATAAATAAGTGTCAAAAGTTCATGTACATGTGCAATCCTGAGGAATATGATGGGTGGTATGTGAATTTGATCAGGGAAGTAAGAGATTTCATGTGTTAGGCTACTGGATGTAGTGAGTAGAAGGTGTCTACAATCTTTCAGTGTTGCTGTGAAGATGATGTTTGTGTTGTGGTATTGAGCTTCATTGGAACTGAACTTCATGCATGTGTTAGATGCAATTATGTCAGTTCAAATCCTGGTAGTGAGCCTCTCTTCTCTTCTATCTTTCTTTGTCAATGGGCAGTGAGTCCACATGTAGTGAGCATTCTTTCTTTTGGGCAGTGAGCCTTTTGTAATTTGGTATTGTTACTACATTATATTGTGAGCTAATCCTCATCATGGTTTTTCCCTTTTAGGGTTTCCATGTAAATCTGGTGTTCTCTTGTGTATGGTGTTGATATGTTTAAGTTTTTTGTTTTGCTTCTCATGTTTAATCATAATAACAGATTAAGGGTTTAAGTGAATTGAAGTGGATGTGAATATGTTTGTGAGGGTTTGAAATTTATGATACATCTGATTCACCCCCCCTCTCAGTTGTCTTGTGCATTCAACAAAATCCTTAAAAAGTCTATGTCTAGGATGTTTCTGACATTTTCCTTGGTCTTAAGCTTTTGTCAGCTTTTTAGAGTTTCAAGGTTTCTTCTGATTGCTTTCCATCCTTCTTAGCTCTGAAACTTCACCTTGGTTCCTTGTTTATTTGCCTAAGTCTTTCAGGATCATGGTGTTAGATGTTTTGTTTCCCTTTGACATTTGGGCATGTGTTTGGGCATCTACTTGATCCCCAATCCCTAATATTTTAAACTACTAAGTCTTTCAAGATCGTGATGTTGGTCTTCCTTGGTTGTCTTTACCTTATGGGCACGTTTTTTTTTTGTAGCCCCAGTCCTAGATCCTTGACACTATATATTTGCCTAAGTATTTCAGGATCATTATGTTGGGGAGGTGTTTATTCTCCTGCTCAAATGGAAGCCAGTTTGGTGGAGGCCCAATTGCCGAAGCTTGATAGATTTTCCTTCCTATTTGGTGCCCTTTGTGTTTGTTGGGGTTGTGAGGAGTCTCATACTTCCAATCAATAAAAGAATACTTGGTGAAGGCTTGATTTGTCGATGCCTGACTAATTTTCCCTCCTCATGAATTAGTCTTTTAGCACGTGATGGGACACTCTAGCAACTCTTTGGGTTGCCATTAATGATCATTTTGAAGCCCAATGGCATGGTAGGTGAGTTGCATCTACCACAGGATTGTTGTGGATCCTTCTATAATAAATTTTTGTACCAAAGTATGGGTGAACACTCCAAATTTGTAGGGGTTTTTGGTACAATCCATGCGGCTCTAATGTAACATTTATGGATAACCTACAAACGTGTTGACTACTCTAGATTCATGTCCAAGTTGCAACAGTGATTTGTAATGCTATATATACATGTTCTTAAGATGTAAAGAGGATGGATTCTTTGGATTTTCTGTGAGAGACTTTGGTATACTGAGTTTGTAATAGTTGTTTAGCCTTCATGATCAATAAAATAAATTGATATTTTGCCTCTCTCAAAGAATTTTGCACTGTGTTTTCTTGAAGATTGAAAGCTTATCTTGTGGATGACTGATCCATTTTGTTGTTTTAGTTTTTTGTCTTAGCCTTTAGGTGATCCGACAATATTGTGTCCCACTTTTTGGCCAAAGTAGGACATTGAAATCGACATTTTAAACCAAATTTTCACTTTCTGACACCTATAGAAACTAAACCATTAAGAATTTGACAATGATATGAACTAGTGATTTTTGAGATTTTATGTGTAGATTCTAAATGTATTTTTTAAAAAAATTTAAGAAATAATTTGTGAATTTTTTTACATAAGTTTTAATAACTTATTTTTTATAGTTAACAATATTTTTTAAAAGTGATGTTTATACCATACATCATAAATTTTTTTTATTAGAAAGGATAAAATTATAAAATTTTAAACATAGATTTGTAACACCAATATCTAGTGTGTAGATATTTTTTCATAATTTTTTGTTGCATATATTTTTTTATTAAATTTTGAAGTGAGATTAATTATAATTTAGACATAGGTTTGTACCATACAACATAATTTTTTTTTTTGTATGTATCCAAATTAAATTGTTCTTTTTTTGTTGAGATAAGAATATCAATACCTAGTATGTAGATATTTTTCAGAATTTATTTTCTCTATTTTTTTATTTTTTCACGTGTGGAATAGAGACCTTGATGTTCGGTGAAAACCTATGTTCACCAGAAAATAGAAAATAAATATAATAATCAAATAAATATATTCAAAATCATACTTTTTGGAAATCTTATACTAAGGGATACATGCTTACAAAATATAATTTCTAAATGACTTGATCAAAATTGGTTTTTTATCAGCATTTTGATAGGTGCGGAGGAGACTCCATCGAGGTTTTGATTTAAGACTATGGGGTATTTCCAAGGAGGTTTTATCTAACCCCCTTCAATTAAAACCCTTTAGATGGAACCCCTCAAGGATTAAACCATTAATTCTTCTAAAAAATATGTGTTTTTAGACAAAAAAACATGATGTCCCAAGTTTGGGACTCAGTATTGTGGGATCACCCCTTTGTGGAAAATTTTATGAGTTTGTGTGAGTTTAGGTCAGCCTTTTGAGATCATTATTGTGCTTAGTGCTAGGTCCATAAATCTGTATTCATCTGGTACATCACCATATTGTCTTTTAGTCATTTTCTTTCTATCTCTTTTCATTGGTGAATGCTAGAGTAGAATAGGGAACCAACCCTTCATGTGGAGGTTTAACCTCAAACAACAAGGTCCCACACCTTGTGGTCACTCCCATTGTATCTTTAGATTTTTTGAACTAGGTTTAAGCAAGGGTGCAAATCCAAGCGATAACATGTACCTCGAATTGAACTGCATTATGGTAAAGGTGACCTTAATACTCATTTTCAATCCTTTAATGTTGCATTCTTAGACTATGATTATGATAACAATTTATCTTGACTAAGTTATTTCCTTGTACTCTCAAAGACTATGCTATTCCATGGTTTCATCCTTTGGTTTTCAGATCTATCTATTGATTTGATTAACTAGATACAACTTTCCTTGACCATTTCCAAGTGAATATGGGTCAAAAATTAATGTTTCAGATTTATTTGAATGTGCTCAAGGCTCCACTAAACATATCAATGATTATGTCATTTGATTTCAATCTATTTGTGTTGAAATGAAACATGATCTCCTTGATTGCGAACTATAAATTATTTTTAAGGCCCTATTATTTCCTATCTAATACAATGTATACTTGAACAACCATGCTTCTTTCATGGACCCTTGTGCTCATGTCAAGAATGTTGAACTCAAGTTTCTTGCTTCCAATGCTTTAAAATATGGTTCTTACATACATCCTCCATACCTTCTTACCTTTCCAAATTTCAAGAGTCTAATAGTTTTCAAAAGGGTAATGACAATAAATAAACTAAACCTAATGCTAATCATGCGGCTAGTACTAATAATCTTCTCTATTTTAAGTCTCAAATAACAAGAATTGATTGATGAGTGATTTGGCTTTGATTGGAAGTGAACAATAGTTAGAGAGTAGATCACAAAAGAATAAATGGAGATAATAAAAGACTAACTAGAGATAAGAATACATTGATTGGAAGTCAAGAATAGACTGATTAAGATTCTATAAATAGTTAGGGGGAGTGGATAGTTAGTTGTGCATGAAGGATCTTTTCATCAAGAGCTAAAATGGAGCTAAACTAGGCTAAGAATGGAAAAAATCACACATGGAAAAGATGATAGGGTCACCCCTTTTAGAAAGTGGGTCTCCCCTTTTAGCAAGGTAGGTCACTCCTAGAGACTCAAGTTAAGTTGTAGGGTCACCTAGGGAGACCTTGAAGACAATAGGGGCAACCTAGGCATAGTTTTTTGAGCAAGTGGTTTGAAAGTGGGAAAGTGGTCTTAGAAGGCTAAAAATAGTTTTGGAGGCCTGAAACAAGGAAGAGCACATTAAGAAAATGGGTTGCCCCTTTTATCAAGGCAATTCATCTATGGAGACCACACTTTAGCAATAGGGTCACCCAAGGAGACCATGAAGTCAATAGGGGCGATCTTGAAAGAAAGGTTTAGACATGTAAATTAAGGGTACGAAGGGATTTGGAAGGTCAATTTAATGGTCACAGAAGAAAGAATGATGAAGAAGCCCCTAGGGAAAATGAATTTCCCCCCTTGGGAGAAAGATTGGTCATGTCATCAAGGATGGCAAGCGACAAGAGTGGTTTATTGAACATGGGATAGGTAGTCAACAAGAAGACATGCATGACCTTAGACAGTTAGCTTGAAGGTTAGGTAGGCACAAATAAAGAGAAAAACAATAAAAAATGTGTTGCCATGAGAGAAGCTACTGAGAGGTCTATATATTTCATGCTTACATGTACATGATTAGGGCTATAGCTCATCATTAGAATGCCATGTAGGCCTATGCATCTTTTTCATACTTACAACTTCCAAGAAAAATCATCAATCATTGAGAATCACAATTCTTCCCTTTTGAGTAAGATTTAGTTTTTCAGATTTTCCTTGTCTCTTTCATCTCAACATTGTGACTTGTTGGAAATTTTTATTCATATTGTACACTTGATCATATTTTGGAGTCTTATGTGCAATATCATTTAGAAATAAATTCTTCTTCCTTTCTCTTTTATCATTGGAATAGAGGATGTGGGTGGTTGCTCCTCTCTCCTTGTTTGAGTGATCTCTCCTCCTCTTCCATTCTTCTTTTCTTATTTTGTAAAAGTAATGTGGGAAGTTGTTCCTCTCTTCTTCTATTGAGTAAGATCCCCTCCTTTTCCATTCTTTTTCATAGGATTGCTCTCCCCTTGAGTCTCTCTTGATTCAGGGAAGATTCCTTTCCATTTCCTCTCCCTTTGTACCCTTCTTGATTAAGGGATTTTATTCATCTTTCTCACATCTAAATTCTAATTTAAATATATTGTTATGTTCTCCAACATAAAATAGTTTGTTGAGATCAATAGATTATTTTCATCTCATCACAGTTGACACACAATTTGGATTTTCCACTTTCTATTTTCCTATATATACATTTAACATAATGTTTATATCTCTTAGTTATATTTATCTGAACTTTATACACTATTTTATTTTCTAATCCTAGTCACAATCCTTAGTGCACACAAAAAATCTATTTGGCTACTCATGGAGGTTGATAGACCCAAATAGGGGTCTGACCACTTTGTAGTCTCTTATGTAGCCACCCCCTTCCCCCTTTGTCTTAGACACTCCAAAGTTGAAAAGTCTCTCTTGGTGACACATGGTTTTCTTTATTCATTATCATTTATATCCATTCAAGTTGTTTTATTTTTAAGTAATTTATTTATGTATATATTATGTGATTTGTTTGTTCTTTGTTTATTATATTTTGCAAGTTCTAGTTTGTTGGTCTACCATTTTTATTTCTATGTACATAGAGGACTAGATAGTGGCCATGTTGAAATTCTCAATGGTGTGCTAGTATCTTGAAATTATAAATCAATTCTTGTACTAGATTTAATTTTCAACTAATCATTTAATCAATTTTCATGATCTTTGTCTGTGTTCATACTCTTAGAAATTTCTATTTTATAAGCACAATCTCTATCTCAACCTAGTTCCATTTGTACAAAATCATAAACCATAAATGTATTAATTAGATTAACATTTTAATTTTACATTTTTGTACTTCTTTTCTTAAGGAAAATAATCTAATTGTTAATCTAATTAATACACATTAGAAGGATAAAATTAATCTCCCATTTAATGATAAAGTTAGCATTTAAATTTTATTTTTCAAGGAAAATGATTGATTCATTAAAATAATGTACATTGAATTAAAATTTTACATACTATAACTATAGATGCTACTAGCATAGATATCTTAAATACATGTATATAAAAGACATCAAGAGATATCAATCTTAAGGCACCTATCTATCGTAAATAACAATTTCAATATAGGTGTCTCAAGACTGATATCTTTGTGTCTTTTAGATAGATTAATTTACAATATCTATGCTAGTTACATTGATGTTTCATTGAATCCCATTTTAAATTACTTACCTTTAATCTTCTTCATGCATTATGTTGATTTTTAATTTATATTATTACTCACTTTTCATGTGTCTTAAATCAATTATACCATAGTTTATTGCAACAGGTTTTAAATCTATTATATAACATTGTAATGGTGAAAATTGCATACTTGTACCAATTCCCAATTAGTTTTGGACTTAGTTTGGTGGAATGACTTAATATTCTTATATATCAACAAATGGCACACTCTTGTGTAACGTTGGGCCCATTCTCATATGTCATTATTAATCCCTATTCAAAAATCCCCCCACGTTTGGCTTTATCTTATCCATATTCGCATATATTTCTACATGTCTGATAGTTATTATGCGTATTATTTCTCCCTATCTATAAATTCATTCCCTACTTAGGTATTTCCATTTCTATGTCTTAGGTCAATCTTCTAGGTGTGGGCAATCTTGCATTTCTGGATTTAACTACTAAAATTTTAAATTTAAATTCAAATTTTAGTCAAGCACCACCCATTCCTTTCCTACCTTAAGCGAAATTGGCACACATTTGGCATGATTTATGGCTATGGAGTTGTATTTAAAGGAATTTTATTGCATTCATTTAGAACATCCTCTCATAGCCAAAAATTATTGCAAATCATTTGCATTTAAGGAAGAGCATGCTAGGAACACTTTGATTAGATTACCTAAAAGGAATCATATTCTACATTGCATAATTCTAGAGCATCTGAATGTTTTAATAATTATGTCCTTGATTATTTCCATTATTGTAAAGTTGATCCTATCAAGGAATTTGACCTAGGTAGACACAACCCTTGCAATCCAATAATCTTGCCTACGTGTTTCTAAACACTACCATTCCTTGAAATTTAGTGAAGCATAGAGAATTGGGAAAAGCATAAAGAAGGAGTGTTCACCATCCAATATCAAATCCATACCCATAGGCTGAACCCATATCCATGGGTTTGACCCACAATAGAGTTGATAGAATATTTTGATCTTGACATAGATCATAGATAGAGAGGAAGCATTTCCATTCTTGAGATAGGTGGAATTTAGTGTGACATTAAAATTATTCCTTCCCCATTAATCTAAAGCTAAGTGCCTTAATCCTCTTTATATTTAATTTACTAGTTTAGCATTTTATGTTTTAAATTATCACTCCCACAATTATAATTAATTAATCTAGAGCTACATTCCATATAACTCTATTTATAAGAGTTATATTATGACATCATAGACTCTCATGACCCTCAATATTTTTCTTTTATATATGCTTCCATTATTGATTTTGACATGTTTATACAATTTATTATGTCACCCATTTGTTCTTGATTCTCTTATGGCATTCTTTCACACATGGGATCACATTGTCTATGGAAGCATTATATCATCACATATGTACCTTCTCTTCCTTTGATTTTCCTTCTCTGCTGGATACTCTTACTACACTCATCCATGATTCTCATGCATTTCCTACTTATCCTATGAAGAGTGATAGTAGTATTCTTGATCCTACTTGTATAATAACTTTTTGAGAACCTTCCCTTCACATGATCCACTTGATGATACATCTATTGTAAAGGATACTTGTTTACATACATCTCCCATTCCTAACATTGATACAATATGTGATGAAGGATAACCTTTAGACATTATTGAATCTAATGATGTTAATTTTTCTACATGTCATGATGATTCCACTATCTATATGGTTATGACTCTTCATGTTTTACATCTCACACTAAGCATCACTTTGTTCCTACTTTACATGCCTTACCACTAAATCATTTTACAACTAAGGATACAAAAATGGGGTCTAATACACATTCTCAATTTAACAATACCATCTCTAAAATATTTATTTGGGATTTAGTATGTTCCTCAAAAATACATAAGAACATCTTAAAAGATAATGTAGTGCACACAATTGCCTCATCCAAAAATATCTCCCAAAGATTTAGCTTCACTATTGTAACCAATACTTTAAGATAGAGCACAAGTCTCCTTTACACTCCATGAGTTACCATACCCTCATGTGATTAGGGAATATAGGCCATTATATATTGCAGTTAGATACATGGAGACATTAGAGTTAAGAGAATGCCAATAGATAATGGATTCAAACTGAACATTTATAACAAGCACTTTTTAGATGTGATTCAATTTAAGTACTCTAATCTCCCAAACTATGAAGTAAACTTTAAATGGTTTGATAATGTTATAGGAGAATCTCTTGGTTATATTAATATGCTTTCCACTTTAGGGCGCATTACTCTTAACACCACTTTCCATGTAATTCCTAAAAACTTATTATATACATTCTTTTAGGACATCCATGGATCCATTAATGGGTGTTTTCCCATACACATTTGACCATAAACTCAAGTTTATCAATTGTAACAAGTCATGTGTAGTGATTGTTAATGATAATCCATACCAATTTTGTTAAACAATAAAAAGATGAAACATTGGTGTCTCCAACACGATTAATTATACCTATGATGCATCCAAAATTACCCCTAATCCACCCATACATTACATCGATCCCAAAGAATGATTAGGGCTAACTAGATTTTGTTAGATCCAAGATCATCTACAATATTTCTTCCACAAAGAGAGCTACTTCAAAAAGCAAAGCAAAAAACTAGAGGATCAATATGCAATCAATACATTCATGTGCATTAAATTATTCACAAAGGAATAATACATAGATATACATTCGTATTTGTCAAAAATAGATAAAGTGGAAAAGCAAATAAGGGCTCTCTCTTAATTGGGGGTATTCATTATGTATTTGTGGTAGACTTGATTTTGTAACCATCACTTGTACATACCTATTATTTTCTCTCTTTTAGAGAGGGGTTTTCTCTCACTATGTTTTTCCCCTTTACTCCTTTTATGAGATATTCTTTGTTTGTAAATGGATGCTTGATCAGGCCTTATTGTCAGGACCCATCTTCTTCTTTTCTTTTAGCATGTGTGTAACCTCCCCAAGTTGCACTTATGGGGGGTGTTGGTGTAAAATTATATTTACACATTAGCGTAAGTTAATTAACTTATGCTAATGTGTAAATATAATTATACAAAAACATATTTTGAATTGTTAAGTCATAAAAGAGGAGATGAAAACTAATCTTCGCCATCTTTGCACCTATATGTACTAATATAAATGACAAACCACCTTCAAAATCCCACTTGGAAACTCATCCCAATGATGGTGATACTTCTCATTGATATAAAACTATCCTTCATTATGAACATTGGTCATCTTAATCTAAGTTGGCTAGTCAGTATGGCAAAGGATGTAATCTGATAATGCCTTTTCTACAATGGAATAGAATTATGTTTAAACCAATAAGGTATCAAGAAACCTATCAAAATTCCTAATATGATTAACACTAAGGGAATAGGTTATTCATGCACCATTAGTAATGACATAGACCTACCTTTAGTTTATCTTAACTTGGTCTATGATAGATGTATGGACACGTTCTATCCATTCAACACTTTTGTTAATAATGAAGCTTTCATTGAATAGATTTATGACTATATGATGATTTTCCTATATTTTTGTGATCATTTTTTATGCCCCTTTGACCTTATGAGATTCATTATTCTATTCTACCTATTGTGGGAGAAACCAAGTTTTCATGTGCCTTCATAATTACATCTTATCTATTTACAATTACATGCTTATTTGTTGACATGATTATCTATTATCAATTGTCACATGATGTTTATCTAGCCATTGAGGTCCATCTTATCTCATCATTTGGGTGGTTATTCATTGATTATGATTCATGCCCACCTTGTTTCCCTATCTTTCCCATGTGGGGGCAATAGTTTTGGCATGCACTCTCATAGTCATAGTTTACATTATTGCACTCATGTGACCTAACTGTGTTACAAGAGAAAATCCACCACATTGGAGGGCATCATGCATTATGCCTTCCCTATTGCATTATATTCTCACATGACCTAACAATGTTGTAAGAGTCACACTAGAGACACTATAACCTTCCCCAATCTATGAATTACATGTTATGAAATTTAGATCTCTATTTCCATTAAGGTCTTATCGTCTCACCTAACCAATGCATGCTCATGGTTCTAGACATTGCACTAGGGGAATATGTTAGCATAGTATCCTATGTGCTTATTTTGGGGGTAAAATTATACACCTTGATGATCATCCCTAGCCCACGTACTTTCCATTCTTATTATTTGAGATGATTACTTGCTTTTTATAAAAAATGCATTCATTACAATTATTACTTTACATGATTGGTATGCTTACGTGGTTAACTTAACTTAAAATTTCATCTACTATTTTCCCCTCTTCTCCAAATCCTTGCTTATTATAGATGAAACCAATTGAAGGGTACATATCATGTCACGAACACTCATATGTTGAGATTCCAAATAGTTATAGTTGGTTACACAAATATATCATCATATTTAGATGGGTCATTATAACATAACATGAAATTGTAGCACTCATTATACCATGTCATCCCATGATTGTAATGCTAGGTGGAACATTACCACTTTCTATATAGGAAGATTTTTTCCAACTCTACTCTCTTTCCTCTCTCTTTCATGATTGATGACAATAAAATTCAGTTTGCATTTGAAATTATTGTTACTATCATGATAAAAGCTACTCATTTTATATTTTTTCTTTGTTTGTAGATTCCCATGGAGCATTCATGTCAAAGGATGGACTTAATGATGAGATATAGAGGGGGCCATTACTTTATATGGACCTAAATATCCTTTTATATATGAATAACTAATTTACATGTGTGTTTATGAATGCTTACATACTTTGCTCGATATATGATCATTCTAGGATTCACATGTCCCTCAAAGTGGAGGCAAAATGTAATGGTGAAATTTATATACGCAATACCAATTCGCATCTTGTTTTGGGCTCATTTTAATGGAATGAATTAATACATACCAACAAATGGCTCACTCTTGTGCAAAGTTGGGCTCATTCTCCCATGTTATTACTCATCCCCATTCACATAGTTCCCCACGCTTGGCTCCATCTTATCCATATCCACACATATTTCCACATATTTGATAGTTATTATGTCTATTATTTTTCCCCATATCTGAACATTCATTCCTTTCTTAGGTATTAATGTTTCCATGTCCTGCATCAATCTCATGGGCATGTGATCAATCATGCACCTTTGAATCTAACCCACAAATTTTCAAAAAATTAAATTCAAATTTTTGTTGACTCCCACCCATTCTTTTCCTACCTTGATCCAATTTGGTATTCATTTGGAGTGATTTATGGCTATGCACTCGTATTTAAAGGCATTGAATTGCATTCATTTAGAACATCCTCTCATATCTAGAAATTCTTGAAAATTATTCACATTTAAGGAAGACTATGCTAGGAACACTTTGATTGGAGCACCTAAAAAATAATATAATTTTGCGTCACATCATTTTAGAGCACTTGCATGTTTGAAAATCGATGTCCTTAATTATTTCCATGACCATAAAGTTGGTCTTATCAAGGGGGTTGACCTAGGAGAACACAAACTTTATGATCTAATATTATCCCAAAGTGTTTCTAGTACCACCGGTCCTTGACATTTAATGAAGCATAAATAATCAATTAAATTAGAAAGTAGTAGTTTGCACTGTCACAAACTAGATCCACACCTACTGACTAGACCCAAAATCGGATCTGAAGACTTGACCTAGATTCGTGGATTTGACTCCCAAACTTATAAATTTAAATTTTAAGATTGGGCCCATGTTCCCTCTTACTAGTTAGCGATTATGAGTTGACTAAAGTGTGAAATATTTGAAATTGCATGCTAGGGTATTATACAAAAGGAAAACCCCTAATTTACATCTACCATCTAAAATCAAGGAATCATTAAGCACGTTTAGAACCTAGGAGGAATATTGAAAAACATTTATGAACATCAAAATATTATCATGTGATGTCAGATTACATCAAGATCCTAGATATACTACATGATTGCCTATTGTCTTCTATCGTTGTTCCATACTATTAAATTAATGATAGGGGTTTGACCAATGAGAACAATCCTGGCATAGAAAACTCAACAATGTCTAACAACACTATCCATTTTAGACATATGTTGCAAACATTAAGGAAAACATATTCCTGACATCAAATTCGATGTAGTTCAAATTCACATGTAAGATTTAGATCCATGGACACAAAGATCAATTTTACATGTATAGAATTGAACCAAAATAACATATATTAATTTTATTAGTTCCAAGATAATCCTCTTAACTAGTTTCAATTTTCTGATCCACAATGACAAATCAAATGATAATATTTATCACAATGAAATTAACATCAAATTTAAAACAAGTATCATTAGTTTTATTTAGATTTAATATATTTATTTCAATAACATTAGTAATCCCTAACTCACTAATTCTAAAGTCAATTAAATATGTTGATTAATTATTTATTTAAACATAATTTTTTTAATGGTTTATTTTCCTTTTCATTCATTCATTACTTTCTAAATATGTGAGAAACGCATTTATAGGTTGTGACCGAATGAAGTTTCATTTTAGAATCTACATTATATATTCTAAGCACATATTTAGATGTTATTAGAAGCAATTTAAATGCCAACTTTATGTCAGTGTCACGATAGAAACCCGACCCTAATTTGGCCGCACTTAACAATCTAGATTCTTTAATTTTTTAAAAGATGGCCGTATACAAATTTAAAAAATAATAGCAATCAACTTTTGAATATATTTCCCCAAGGTTTGAATCTTTAGTCCATTTTTTTTGAATTAGTCACCTTCAATCTCCTTGTTCAAGGCTTACTTTTGCATTTATAGAATTTTCAATAATTTGGGGGCCCCAAATAACTGTCCCAAACTTGTTTATTAAGGTATCGAGTAAACCATCTTCAAATTTATTACATATCATTTTTATAAAAATACATTTTGATATGAGGGTTGTTCATGTGGACATAGTGTAACTTATAGGAGCAAAGGTAAAGTGCAATGGTAAGAATGTATTTACAATTTTTTTTTCGAGTTGATAAAATAAATTTTTTAACAAAATAAATATAAAAAAATAATAATAAATGGAGCAGATTTGGAGGATGTGTGTTTAAGCATGGTGGGTTTCTACAACTTGTAGAGGCCACTTTGCAGCCTCTTTGGTGGTGTTTGGCCTTGCGTGGGCCTTGGTTTGGCTATGCAGGGCATTTTTTTGTTGTTTTGTTGACTATTGAAGCATGGTGGCTAAGGTTGCATGTGGATTTGCCTAGTTTCTTTTCTCTCCTACTGTTCATTAAGATTAAAATTTTTCACTTGGGTTTTGTGGTGTTCATGGCTACTCTGGGTGGACCCCTTTTCATTTTGTTTTAAGAAAGTTGTTCAAGATTCGAAGCCCATGACCACTAATCATGCAAATACTATCAATTTCTTGACTAGGCCACTCTTGACTTCAAATTGGACCATTGAAATGAAAAATGTCCTCGATCTAATGGTTGTTTGTTGAAAAGCGAAGATCGGTCTATTTTGATCATTAATCTAGATTTAATTGTAGATGATGTGTTGTATTTGTCTAAGCATGCATTAATTTACAAATTTAGAGATATCAAAGTTTCTCTACCCTTCCTAAAGATCTAGGCCTGTCGTACTTTGCAACTAGAGGGAGACATGGAGGTGATATTAGTTGTGAATGGTTATTTTTTGTTGTTTTCTCCAGAATGTTAGATCAGAACATGGCTTTCAAGGGTGGCTTTCTATTTTTGTAACCAAGCATGTTTATTTATAAAACCTTGGCATGTGGGATTTAACCTCATGGAATAACTTCCATCTCGCATTCTGGTTTGGATCTACCTTTTCTGATTTCCCATGGAGTTTTAGCAATCAGATATCTTACAATTTATTGTCATGGTTCTTGGTAAACCCATGGCTCCTCATATCTTAGTCTGGAAAGAAAAGTAACTATTTATGCTCATATCTATGTTGAAATTGATCTTAATAAACCTCTCCCTAATTCTCTTGAGATTAGGTTGGGCAACATGCAATGGATCCAACAAATTGATTATGAAGATCTTCCTTTTCAGTGTTGAGCTTGTCATGTTTATGGCTATCTACAAAGAGATTGCCCACAGCGGGCTTTAGTATCTTCCATTCCATCTTCAAAATATTTGCAGCAAAATCTCTAGTAATAGGTAAAGCCCCAACTGATGCAAAGGGGTTAGATCTAGATGGATTCATTCTGGTGAAATCCTGCCATAAAGTAAAGATTTTGAATCACTCAAGAGGGAATTCTATAAGAGGAAAGCTCAATAATAGATTTGGGGTTCTAGAAAGTTTTGAGGAACCTAATAGTATCATACATGTGTAGCCTCCAGATCCAAGGGGAGGATCTAGAAGATCATGGTGTCTCTTCCCAACTAGTGGTAACTAATGGTCATTCTAATTTATAGGGGCCCTTGAATAAAAGCATGCTTACATCTTCTAGTCACTTTGAGGACTATGTTGTGAGCCATGACGATGAGAAGATGAATATTCACATGATTGGGAGGCCCACTATTTTGTGTAGCAAGCTTTTTCACATTGATAGATTGATTATTATTTTGAGACTCTTTGATATTGGACATTTTGATTATGGACTTATCCTATTAGTAGATTATCTTAGACATTGGTATCGTGATTAGAATAGTTTGGTTTTATCTTGCATATGATTATCTAATTAGTAGATACTTATATATATTTTAATTTTTTGTGATGGATGGATGTATGTCTTGATTTGATTATAAAGATGACATTCAATTATGCTTTGAATCATTCAACTAACCTAGTTGATTTTGAATTGATAATGATTATCTATGCTTAGTGCAATAGTGTAATGGACATGTGATGTCATTATGAGATATTATGAAATTGAAATTGAATTGAAAATATATATATATATATATATTTTTTCAAGTTGCTTTGGCTATCTATTAGACATATTAATGTGTGTCATTGAGTGTGCAAATAATTTCCATGGCCAGTAGAGATTCAGAGGTCAGATGGAAACCCCATTGTGATTAGCCCAATGACACTTGACCTTATTCTTTATTGTTTTATACATATTGTAATGTGAAATGTGGATGTTATTTATCATTTTTTTTGTGTTCTAAGGTTGGTTGGATTAGGTTGTGAGGTGAGTTGTCATCTTATATGGCCAATTTTAGATTTGCATTTCTGGGCCCTTTTTAAGGGTCTTGAAATGCTATTTTCTTTTGTATTTTGATGAAATTAGGTCCCTAGAGTAAGTACCTAGGGGTTGGGCACCTTTTAGGCTTTGAAATTTGGGTTTTGGGGTAGATTTGACTACTCCCAAGTTCCTTGGGAAGAAAGTGATGTGGATGGACTTTGGGAAGAGGGATGGTGGACTTGTCACTGCCCCATCTCCCTTTCCTAGATTCATGGATGAGGGGTGGTTCAAGTACACCCACATCCTAATGCTTCACACATGTGGGAGCATAGTTCCTAGGAAGATTTTTGGAGAAGAGTGTACAAGTACACTCCTCACCTCTAGGTCTCACATATGTGTGAGAACTTGAGTCAAATCACTCCTTGAGATTTGGGTGAATGGAGGAGAGGGGGTGAGTTGGAGGCCATGTGGCATCTTCTCATTTAAAGAGGAGGATTGACAAGACACTCATTACATATATCCCTCTTGTAAGGTTAGAAATGACTTTTTACTTTATTTTGTTCTTGTGTGTGTGAGAGGGAGCATTCTTGGGAGATAGGAGTTCGAGAGAAAGGCTTGGAGTGGAGTTCTTGAGGGAGCTTCATGAAGTTTTCAACTTGAAACCTACAAAATCATGCAAGACAATAACATAAAGATAAACAATGCAAATATACCTTCAGACCTTGCACAAATTCAGACTTCTAATAGGATGGAATGGAGTGCACCCAAGCTCTATTGATTTGTCTTGTGGATGTATTGTGGGTTGCTCACACAACCATCATAACCTTGATAGAAAATGATAGAAATAATATGTGATATGAATGTGCATACGGAATTTGATGAGAGAGTGTTAAGGTTTGAAATGAAAACGAAAGTTTAATTTACAGATAGAGAGGGAATCAAATGGATAGCCAAGATTAGAAGGGTGAGGGATGAGGTGAATGGCTAGGATTGAAAGCCAATTTTAGTGCTCATGACGCACCATAAATGAGGATGACAGGTGACTAAAATAAGGATGGGAGTGGGAATAAAATAGGATTTTTAATTGATTTTGGAGAAGTGCTTATGACACACATTTAAGGAGGTTAAAAATAGGGATGTGAGTGGGAATAAATAATTTAAATAATAACATTATTTAAATTATGAGAAACATGTGGGATTTAAATAAATATTTAATTTATTTAAATTGAATGATGGAGGAAAATGGGATTAAATAAATAAGATTTATTTAATTTGGTGTAAGAGGAGGATAAATGGATAAGAGGGATTAGTTAAATAAATATAATTTATTTAACTAATGGGAATGATGTAAGGGGTCATAGAGTAAGATGTGTCGCAAGATGTCACAAGGTGGTGCAAGATAATGTCGTAAGACATGGTCAAATTTAGGTGTCTACATTTTGCCCCTCTTTGAGATGATGTTGCGACTAAGAGAAGTAACATCATTTCAAAGAAGAAAAGGTATGGATGAAGGAAAAGGATGCCCCCGTCACTTCAAGGAGTGATGAGGATGAATGATGTAAGGATGGGATGCGCCCTTGAGAGGATAGGCGGGTTAGAAGAACATGGGTATGCTCTCGAAATGGATGAAAAGAGGTTGGATGGAAAAGGCTAAGGGTTGGGAATGGATAGTTAGGATGGATTGTTAAGTTGAAGGAGATAGGTGAATAAATATTGGATAAAGATAGATTGAGAGGTGAAGAATGCTCTAGAATAGGATTTGGAAACAAATAAGTTATAGTCATAATGGATATAGTGGATAGAGAGGAGATGGTTATGTTGGTATAATGTGTAGAGCAACCCTAGTTTGATATAGCAAGAGGATATTATGAACCAAGGTATACGGGACCAGGGTGACTTTGTATCCTTTGCATGGACATGGCGCTACAAAAAAAAGGAGTATCCTTATACACAACATAATACAACCTTATCTAGACACAAGATATGAATATTTTAGTCATAAGAATATCCAACAGACAAGCAAAATGCTATGCCCCATTCTCTGCTAATCATAATGCACCAAGTTATAAATGGATCTAGGTGGCTTTGATAAAGAAAAAGGAGATAGAAAAGACAAAAACAAAAGACCAAATGATGACACAAGTCACACAACCATTGTATCTATTGCCAAAGATTTTAAGTGATGTTTGGATAGGTGCCTGATGACGGAAATGATATATCCCTAGATGAGGTTAGATGATGATTGTTTGTTTGAGATCGAATGATGTGGCAATTGATAAAGTGACTGGATAGGTGATTTTGGTTAAGGTACAGTGTGTTGTATGAATGTTTCTGTTTGATTAAAAAATAAACAAGGTATTACCCCTATCAAGCTATAAATCGATAATTGACTGATTGGGTTGACAACAAGATTAGGATCAAGACCAAGGATGTGATTGGATAATTTGGGTTGATTACTTTGACTAGATCGATATGGATTAAGGGTGACTTGCATTTGGATTTATTGCTTGGATTTTTTGGATATTTTATTTTTTGTATTTTTGAAAATGTTTTAATTTTTTTGGTATTTTTTGGAAATGTTATGATTTTTTGGATTTTGAGAATGTTTTGATTTTTTTTGGATTTTGAGAATGTTTTGATTTTTTTTTAATTTTGGGAATGTTTTGATTTTTTTGGATTTTGAGAATGTTATGGTATGACATTGGATTGCAGTTTGGATAGCTTAGATGTTAGATACCAATGACAAGGGAAAATCATGAATAGGTAGACGGATGGGCAATAGTGGATGGGAGGGATAGGAAGTGTAAAATGGATGGATAAGTAGAAGGATGGGTAATAGTGGATAATATATGGAAAATGCATAAAGGATAGATGGATGGAAGAATTCAGCTTGCGATCTCCAAAGACTATGTCGCATAGGAATAACATGCCCCATTCTAGGTGTAATGCTTAGGATTTTTCATGACAAAGCTTATGACGATATGATGATAGGATTGGTTGGGAAAAGATTGGATATATCAGGGGATGTCCAAAGCATTTTTCAACATTTTGCCCCTAGATCTTTATCAAGATCCAAGGAGGAAGGGATGATGGGTATGTGGATAGGTAAATGGCATAGGTAGGTATGAGGATATGATGGATGAAGATGGTAGGATAGGAGGAAAATCATAGGATGGGATAGATGAGACAACATGTCCCCAAGTGTAAGACACATAGACAAGGAATCTACACATGATGCTTATTTGCTAGGTTTTCATCATGGTACTTATCCAAGGCGCCACCGAGGTAGTTTTCACCATTGGATGAAGGGATTTCTCTTTACTATTTTGATTTTTTTTATTTTTCTCTTTTTTGATTTTTTTTAGAATTTTAGATTTTTTTTTGCTTTTTTTATTTTTTGACATTTTGGATGGGACAAGGGAATATGGATAGGAGGAATTTGGA
The DNA here is from genome assembly GCA_027924645.1 of Cunninghamia lanceolata. NCBI lineage: Eukaryota > Viridiplantae > Streptophyta > Pinopsida > Cupressales > Cupressaceae > Cunninghamia > Cunninghamia lanceolata. Next base: position 9,286,991 of record BSBN01000815.1, on the reverse strand, counting down.
AGAGGATGGGGACTCAAGCATCTAGTTCCATGACAGATGATAATGTCCCATTATAGAGGGATGTCACACATGGATCACTTCAAGTGTCATTTTGCGCATGGATGATGGTAGAGGATTGCATGAGAGGGAGATGGATGTGGATAGTGGATTATGTAGGGAATAATAGCGAATTATGATGTGGTTTATGGATGGAAGGACTATGCAAAAGCATGGACCATAGGGATATGATGGGGGAAATATGCAGGATAGTAGATAGAAGATGGGGGGATGGAGGTATGTGGGAATGTTTTGGAATGGAAAGGAACTAAGATCAATAGTTGCACACACTAAATTGGATTTTGAAGCTTTTGAATGGAGTGAGGAGTTGGGAGTAATGGAGATGTTTTCTTAGGGGATGGTCAATTTAGTAATTTTGGGACCCAAATGGTCTTAGGAATTATAGGATTTTGTGATAGGGAATAGGATTTTTGGGATTTTTGGATTGTGGATGCTCCATTTGGATTAAGTGTTTTTTGCTTGGGGATCCACACCATTTTTATTTTTTCTTTTGCTTCTTGAGGTGTGAGATTGGGTAGCCTTTTGGATGAAGTTTGCTTTGATTATTTGCATTGGTGCCCTATGGCATGAGGATCCTTAGGATTTTTTGCTTAATGTAAGGAGGCATCCAAATTTCTATTTTTAAATCTCATGGGGGTTGTGATAGCTTCGTGTTTGGTCGATGTGTACATTCGTTGGTCATGAGTACAAATTTTAGGGGATTTAAGGGAACGTGATGTATGGATGGAGGGATTAGTGGACTTATGAATAAAAGGATAAGGGGATGTGAGGATGGGGATATTAGGCGTTGGGAGAAGTGAAGGTAAATTAGATGGAGGATGGTGCATGGTCACATTCTTTTGAGATTTGTGTGATGATGGAGGAGGGATAGCGACATATGTTTTGGAGGTGTGATGGGATGCATGGGGTTTGGGATGGAAAGAAGTAGATTTAGAAGGAATGGAGGTGGTACCAACATCTTGGGATTATTTTCCTTGGGGTATATATCCAAGGCCATGAGATCATGGAGGAGATTTGATATGGATGGGCTCCAAAATACCTTGTTCATGAAGGCCTAAGCCTTTGCCATGATAATTCAAGTTTTAGAGTATGTAATGTGCAATGGGATGTTTGTTGTTTAGGACACGGGATGTGAGTCCATTATTAGATGGGGAAGGTTGAGTGGTGGATAGAAGTTGTTTATCTCTTACAAGAGAACCACCATGATTGAAGGTGTTGGATCCAAGAGGATAGTAGGATGGATTTGGAATGTGATCAATAGAGGATGGTGAAGGATCATGAGGATCTTGATCAACACTAAGATCATTAAGAAGTTGATTATCTGTATTTTCTTTGGGACCATGTGTCTCATCAAGGGAATTAGATGTTGTTGGATGATGAATAGGATTAGTTGGAGGATGGATAGGACTAGTGTTGGAAGAGGTAGGATAATGGATGGGATTAAGTGAATTATGGATAGGAGGAATTTGGATTTCTTGCTCATGGATAGGGTCTTGGTCATATATAATATCTTGATCATAGAAAAGATAGAGGTTATGGATAGGTTTATCATATGATGGAATGGAACTAAGAATGAAATTAGATAGGATGTTTAGATCTTGATTAGGATGAGGGGTTGATGTTTCCACATGATTTAGACTAGACCCTTGACATAGCTCTTGGTTTTCTTGTATGGGAGTGGGAGACTCTTGGATAGGCTTGATAGGCTCTAGATGATCATCAACATAGCTATATGATGGATCTTGACTTGAACTCATGGTAAGGGGATCTTCAAGAGGTTTGATGGGTTGTGGACTATAAGATGGGTTTAGAGGAATAAACATATTTCTTGAAGGTTCTTGGATAGGTTCAAGGATATGCATTTGATTACATGGAGATGGTTGATTCCTTGATAATAGCCATTGGATCACATCCTTCATAAGTATATGGGTAGATGGACAATATAATGGGTGGAAAATAATGGTGGATGTTGTAGGATTAGGATTGGGATTGGGTGAATAGATAATAGGAGGGAATGGATTAGGATTGGGATTTGGTGAATGGAGAATAGAAGGGGATGAATTAGGGTTGGGATTATGGTTAGGTGGATGGATAATAGGAGGGGATGGATTAGGATTGGGATTATGGTAAGGTGGATGGATAATAGGAGGGGTTGGATAGGATTGGGATCGTTGAGCACAATCTTACCACAATTTTTTAGGTTTTGTAGCACTCTCTTAAGTGTGTAAGAATTGAATATTATATGGCCCTTAACCCTATGGTATGCACAATAATCATTTTTATTATACCAATGGGGTTTAACTTGATTTTATCCAAATGGTTTTATCAGTGGTAGATGAATCAAATTTGCTTTGACCAATCATTATACAAGTTTCTCCAATGAATCCTTTAGTGGAAGGTTAGAGGAACATGGTGATGAAGAGATTGAAGGGTTTTGTGAGGTGGGAGGACATTGTGATGGAAGAATTGGAGGAATTGGTGGGGTATAAGGACATTGACTTTGAGGCTCTTGGATAAGAAGGTGGTTCGATGATGATGGATACACATGGGATGCATAAGCAAGAGTGGTGTTTCCCTTGTCAAAGATAGCATGAGGATGACTTATCGATGTTAGATTTTGGCTCTACAGACAACTAGGACTAGCATTTTCTTGTTGTAAAGGATCTTGATAGCCTTATAGGTAGATTTAGGGGTGAGGTGAAATGTTTGAACAAATAGTTGGATAATCTTGAGGTATGGATTGATGTGGATATTGGTTAATATTGGAAGAAGTGGGATAGGTTGAGGTAGGATTAGCTTGATATGTGGTTGGACTAGGTTGGTATGAAGTTGATGAGGATGACATATGGGATTATGGTTGTGTTTGTTGAAAGGATAAAGGTTGTGGTTGTGTTTGAGATTGTTGGATGTTTTGGAGTTGTTGAAGAAAGGCTTGTTGTTATTGTTGAAAGATGAGTTGTTGGAGTTGTAAGATAGTGGGATTTGGTATGTGTGAAGATGAAGCATGTTTAGTCCAATTTGGAATTGTGAGGTTTGGGGTAAGGTGGATGTTGGATAAGTTTGAGGTATGGATAAGTTGGATTGGTTGTTGATGGGAGGTAGGAATGATGATGTAGGAGTGACTGGATACTTTCCATATAATCTTTTGAGTTCATCAAACCATCTATGGAAGCCATAAGGATATTCAAGTTCCATATGGATGATTAGGATAAAATGGATTAGATTGGATGAAAGAGATGATTGGGATAAGATAATTAGATGTGCGATTATGGTTAGGACGGATACTAGATTTGGTTGGAAGATTGATTTTTTTGGAGTTTTGGAGATATTTTGATTTTTTTTGGATTTTGAGATTTTTTGGCAAGAAAAACAAACACAAAAAGACAATGGCTGACTTGACTTAACAAGGATTTTGGTGTGAATTGCTTTGCAGCTACAGTGGCTTTTACTAGTTTTGCACAAGGAAAGCATGCCAAGCACATGAACAAACCTAGAGTTATTCAAGTAGGAGTGTCATGTGGACCATGGAATCACTCACGTGTGACTTCAATCTCCACTATTAGATAATGGTGATTTCCATCCCCTTGATACCATTTACCATTTCTTGGATAAATAGGCAATGCAAGGTCATGTACCACCTTACACCCCTTACCTTGGAGACTAAAGTCTTGTCCAAAGTTTATTCCATCTCTAACAATAGAGGTAATAGTGTGAGCTCTTCTCCCTCTGCTGCAATGATGCATCGCATGATATGACGGCTGAAAGGTCTTAACTAGGCTTTACGAGCTTCTAGGGGAGTCCTCCAAATACATCAGCTATGATGAGGCCCAAATCTGTGAACACTAGCCCGTTGAAGGGATGTGGCATAAGTGATTAAGAAAACACCACTTCACCTTGTGTTCTAAATCACCCAAGGCCTTAACACTATCCCAATGACTACATAGCTAGATTGAGGTACAACTTTCGTTCTTCCCCCTTGATATACCTTGCCAGAACACGTGGTTGAGGTCATACCTAGGGGTGATGAAATCTCCTAGCAAGCCTCCTAAAAGGAAGGAAAACTATCCACTTTTGATCCCCAGGATTGTACGAAGCACAAGGGTAGAGCATATGTAAGATAGTGTCCTTGGGATTGAACAAATAAACACAAGGATAATGAAGGGGAGCTTTTAATCTCCAAGGTCACAAAAAGGTGTGAGGAGAGAGCATACACCCTTTTCAAAATCTGAAGACAAAGAAAAAATGTTCAATTACTATCCCCCTAGATTATACTAAGTGCCTAGATTAGTGATAAAAAGATTTCTTTGACATGCGAATCTGCAGCAACTTGTTAGTAGTTTCAATGATTTGATCTTTGGCAAGCGAAAGCTACAAAACAAGTATGTTAAATTGAAAAAGATAGTCTTGGACAAATAATTTTTTTGTAAGAAAATGTATTAGAAATGATAATAAAACCCCTGCAAAATTAGAAAATAATGTTATAATGCAACCATAAAAAGATACACTCATCACAAGATTGCAAATTCAGATACATTCTTTTTTACAGAGTCGACATAGATTCAATTGTTTTGACCTGAAAAATGAAAATACAAAGAAGAGACCCCTACTAATTTTCTGAGACCTTTCTAGAAATATAAAAATATCTAAAAAATTTCTTGATTTGCACCCATAAATGTGGATTTATGAAAAACCTACAATTGACAAAGATCTAATTATTTGGTACCTTATTTGACCTCAAAACTAAAACTGTAAAGAACATACCCCCATTAGAATTTCAAGAGATTTCTAGAAATGTAATAATTTCTAACAAAATTGTTGATTTGTACACAAAAATGCGGATTTATGAAAACACATAAAATCACTATAACTCATGCAAAATGATGATAAAAAATGTGTTTCTTTTGTTGTAGCTTCCTTAGATGATCCAAAAGCTTCTGTTAAAATCTTGTAGAAAAATTCACAACCGTTTGAAAGATTGATGAAATCTTTAGAAACTACGATTTTATCCAAAAATGGCATAAACCTGCAACAAAATGTTAATAAAACTTGCAAAAAGCAAGCTAGATCAAGGGATGTGAGTCAATAAAAAATAACTAGGCATGCCAAAATGAAACCATGAAATTATTTTGAATCTCATGGGGATTGTGATAGCTTCATGTTTGGTCGATGTGTGCATTCGTTGATCACGAGTAGAAAGTTTAGGGGATTTAAAGGAACATGATGTATGGATGGAGGGACTAGTGGACTTATGGATATCACATATGAAATTTGATGAGAGAGTGTGAGGGTTTGAAATGAAAATGAAAGTTTAATTTATAGATAGAGAGGGAATCAAATGGATGACCAAAATTAGAAGGGTGAGGGATGAGGTGGATGGCTAGGATTGAAAGCCAATTTTAATGCTCATGACACACCATAAATGAGGATGACAGGTAGCTAAAATAAGGATGGGAGTGGGAATAAATATGATTTTGGAGAAGAAGTTCTTATGACTCACATTTAAGGAGGTTATAAATAGGGATGTGAGTGTGAATAAATAATTTAAATAATAAAATTAGTTAAATTTTGAGAGACATATGGGATTTAAATAAATATTTAATTTATTTAAATTGAATGATGGAGGAAAATGAGATTAAATAAATAAGATTTATTTAATTTGGTGTAAGAGGAGGATAAATGGATAAGAGGGATTAGTTAAATAAATGTAATTTATTTAACTAATGAGAATGATGTAAGGGGTCATAGATCAAGATGTATCGTAATATGTCATAAGGTGGTGCGAGATAATGTTGAAAGGTAATGTCCTAAGACATGGTCAAATTTAGGTTTCTACACAACTCAACCATCTTGGATAGCTATTGAGATAGGATCCTTATTATTCTTGTTAGATATATTTAGTGCTTGTATGGCGATTGTCTGTTTTGTGAAATGTGTCCTTGTGTTGAAGTGTTATTGTCGTTGCACTTCATTTTATGTTTTTGTGGGATAAGGGTGTTGGTGTTGGATTAGGCTCTCCCACTTAGATGAGAGCAACCAATGTGAGGGGTTGAGGGAGGTGTGAACCTTCTTAGGGAAAATCTCATTCCTTTGAGAGGGAGTTCTTGACATGAGTGCTTTGTATTGTATGTTTGGCATGAGTGCCACTGAGAAATGTTATTGTGGAAGGAATGTTGTGATATGGTGGAAAATACATTGTGGAAAGGATTTTTTTATAGTGTTTGAGAAGAATGGAGACATGTGTTAATGTTGAGTAGAAATTTGTTGTTCATTTTCTCCATTGAAGACATGTCACTCTTCTTCCCCTACCATTATGGATCCTGTCATGGACTTATTGTGTATGTGTAAGCCTTGAGAATTATGGGAATTTGTGTTGTTCACTGGGTTGCAAATTGTGAGTGTTTGTATTCTCTATTATGTTGTGTAACCAGTTTCTTAGAAGGCCTCCTAGCTTGGGGGTGGGCTTGTGAGAAAGCGCAATGGTTGAGATGTGAGCACCTCCATTGGCCTTGTCTGGGGCTTGTAATTGAAGGTTTTATGGAGCACAAAGAGGAATAGTTCCTATCTATAATTAGAGTTTTATGAGGAGAATAAATGTGTAAATTGGTTGTATTGTGCCCTTGTAAGACTTGGGAGAAAAGTTGTACCATTGTTGTTTATTAGTCATGTGTTATTTAAATAAAGAGTTGTTTTACTTACAAAATGATGTGCATTCTCCCTTACTTGAGTTGTAAATGTATAAAGAAATATTTTCTTGCATTGATTATATTGTTGAGAAATGGAAAAATACAAATACCTACAATTATTATGTAATTCATGCTTTTAAGTTTTGGAAAATAAAAATAAAAATGAATAAATGTAATTTCATCCTTACAATAATGAAATATATATATATATATATATATATATATATATATATATATATATATATATATATATATATATATATATATATATATATATTTATTTACACCTCTCTCTCCCATTTTGTATGTCCAAATAGAAGTAAAAAGGAAAATAAATGCATGTGCATCTTTAATATAATTATTTAATTTCCTACTCTCTATTTAAAATCTCCTATTGAAGTAGATGTTCCTTTCTCTCTCTTTTATATATATAAAATAAAAGAAAGGGTTAAAGATATAATTACACTGAGATTCTACACTCACAACAAGGGCTGAAAGATTCGGATTCCCGTAAACAATTAAGATTCAGATTCCATGTAAACAAAATTCATAAAATGTGTAAATAAATAAATTCGTGATATAAAAATAGAAAAACTTGGGCAGTTATGGAGTGAAATCTTTATCACGTGCATAGAAGCCAAATGGATAGAAAAATAGAAAACAAAAATCCAAAGAAATAAAAAAATAAAATCAATGCATGGGGTAGTGGCATGGGAGTGGGAGAATAAATTAAAAAACACTCATTAGAATTGGTCCACTGTGGAATTAAAAATAGCTTTGTAATAATAGTAGTTGTTTTAGTTTGAATTTAATTTAAAAAAAACAATTATGGATAATAAATTAAAAATTAATTTTTAAGAAAATTATTAACTTTTAGGTTATACAATTTTAAAGAGAAGTTACAAGAAAAACAATGGATAAAAATAAAACAAAGCATGCCAAAACTACATGATAATCCTAAACAAAAGGAAATAAAAATTTATTAAATAAAAAAAAATAGGAAATAAAAATTGATACTTTAAAAAAAATGAAAAAAAAAAATATTTTAAAATCAAGGAGAACAAGGGAACAATAAAAAGTAATAGTTAAAAATAAAAGAAAGCATATCAAAACAAATTATAATCCCTTTAAAAAAGAAGAAAAGAAGAAAACTATAAAATAAAAAGGGAAACATCAATATGGATTCCTATAATGTAGCCAACTTGACTTAATTATAGTAACTGCTGTTTGAAATTGATTTTTTTTAAAGAAATGTAATCATGTGTTAAATTAAGATTTGAAATTACTAAGACTTAAAATTGATGCTAACTTATTTAATTTTTTATTTTAAAATTTTATTTTAAATTTAAGATTTTTTTTTTCTTATTTGTTGTTTAATTTTATATACAAATATTAATTGCATTTAAGATATTGGAAATTGCATGTGATAATATCTTAAAACAAAAAAAATGTTTCTTTTGAGGCACAGTTTAAAAAAAAAATCAAATCTATAGTAACCATTTTGTTTTTAAAACAAGAAATAAATATTAATGTTAAATTTTGTATTGATCCATTCCTTACAAAAGAAACAAGAGAGATTTCATATTATTGTTATTTGAAGACATACATATTTAAATATTTTCTTCTTCCTTTGGTGTATGAGCATGAACATAGTTGTATATATAAAAAAACCTATGAATTTATCTTTGTAGACCATTTTCCCATCATGCAATACTTGAAAGCTTGAAATCTGTGATCTTAACACAACAACAAGATAATTCAAAGTTAGGGTTACAAAACAAAAAATAATGTACATTCAAGATTGTTGCAGAAGCTTCTCCTCCATTGTGCATGCAGAGATAAAATGAAACACAAGAAGAAATTGAGAAAATGAAAAGGTATTGAGTAGGAGATGTTTTATATGCTTCTTAACTAATTCTATTTCTTTTCCTTAAATTTAGCTTCATATGTATACTTAGTCCATGAATTTAGGTTACCAATTTTTTTATTTAGTGGTGTTTTTTTAGGAATGTTACCTTTAAATTTAAATTTATTAGAATTAGTGCTATTTTTATTATTTCTTTTTAATAAGTTTTTTCTTTTCAAAATTACATTTAAGTGAGAAAGTTATTTAATTGTAATTAAATTATTTAAATTAAAACTAAATTATGTAATTAATTTAGTTGTAGAATAAATATAAGTGGAATCAATTGAGATTATTGGTTTATTTAAATTAATTTAGGAGTGTGTTATATTTAAATCAATGCATGCAAATAATTTTAAAAGGGTAATTATTATTTTATTTAATGCAAACAATATTAGGGGTAAGTCACCATTGAGTGCAAATGAAATGAGTATCTAAATTCTTTTTTGGTTCATATAAGAAATTAATTGGTATTTCCTTTTTATTAAAATAGAGTAAACTAGAGTATGGAATGCACTATTTATAATTAAGGTTAGGCTTAGCCTGAAAATTAGGGTTAAGGCTAAAATTAGAGTTAGAAATAGGGTTTGGGTTAGTGTTAGAATTAGGGTTAGGGTTAGGGTTAGGGTTAGTTAGAATTAGGGTTAGGGTTAGAATTATGGTTATGGTTAGGGTTAAATTAGGGTTAGGGTTACGACTATAATTAGGGTTAATGTTAGAATTAGAGACATGGTTAGGGTTACAATTAGGGTTAAGGTTACTATTAAGGTTAAGGTTAGGGTTAGGGGTTGAATTATGGTCAGGGGTAGGGTTAGAGTTAGGGTTAGGGTTAGGGTTAAAATTAGAGCTATGCTTAGGGTTAGAATAAGCTTTAGGGTTAGGGTTAGAATTACGTTTAGGGTTACGGTTAGAGTTAGAATTAGGGTTAGGGTTAAATTAGGGTTAGGGTTATGAATATAATTAGGATTAATGCTAGAATCAGGGTTAGGGTTAGCATCAAAATTAGAGTTAGGGTTAGAATTGTAGTTAGAATTAGGGTTATGATAGGGGTTAGAATTACAATTAGAATTAGGGTTACAATCAAAAATAGGGAGAGAATTAAAATAAGAATTAGGGTCAAAAGTAGGGTTAGGGTTATAATAAGGGTCAAGGTTAGAGTGAGAATCAAGGTTAGGGTTAGAACTAAGGTTAGGGTTAGGGTTTGAATTAGAATTAGGGTGAAGGTTAGAATTAGGGTTAGGGTTAGAATTATGGTTAGGGTTAGGGTTAGAATTAGGGTTACAACTATAATTAGGGTTATTTATAGAATTAGAGTTAAGGTTAGGATTACAATTAGGGTTAAGGTTAGGTTTAGGGTTTGAATTACGGTCACTGTTAGGGTTAGAGTTAGGGTTAAAATTAGAGCTATGTTTAGGGTTACAGTTAAAAATAGGGTGACAATTACAATGAGAATTAGGGTTAAAAGTAGGGTTAGGGTTATAATAATGGTTAAGGTTAGGGTGAGAATTAGGGTTAGGGTTATAATAATGGTTAGGGTTAGGGTTAGAAATAAGGTTAGGGTTAGGGTTTAGATCAGTGTTATAATTAAATTTATGGTTAGAATCAAGTTTATGGTGAGGGTTAGAATTAGGATTAGTGTTAGGGGTAGCTCACTAGGGTTAGAATTAGGGTTAGGGTGAGAATTATACTTACAATTAGGGTTACCTAGATAGAATTTGGGTTAGTGATAGACTTAGGGATAGGAATAGAATTAGAGTAATGGTTAGGGTTAAATTTAGGGTTAGGGTTAGAATCAGGGTTAGGGTTAGAATTATGGTTATGGTTAGGGTTAAATTAGGGTTAGGGTTACGACTAGAATTAGGGTTAATGTTAGAATTAGAGACTTGGTTAGGGTTACAATTATGGTTAAGGTTAGTATTAAGGTTAGGGTTAGGGGTTGAATTATGGTCAAGGGTAGGGTTAGAGTTAGAGTTAGGGTTAGGGTTAAAATTAGAGCTATTTTTAGGGTTAGAATAAGCTTTAGGATTAGGGTTAGAATTAGGGTTAGGGTTACGGTTAGAGTTAGAATTAGGGTTAGGGTTACAATTATGGTTAGGGTTAGGGTTATGAATATAATTAGGGTTAATACTAGAATTAGGGTTAAAATTAGAGTTAAGGTTGGAATTGTAGTTAGAATTAGGGTTAGGATAGGGGTTAGAATTACAATTAGAATTAGGGTTACAGTAAAAAATAGGGAGAGAATAAAAATGAGAATTAGGGTCAAAAGTAGGGTTAGGGTTATAATAAGGGTCAAGAGAAAGAATCAAGGTTAAGGTTAAGGTTTGAATTAGAATTAGGGTGAAGGTTAGAATTAGGGTTAGGGTTAGAATTAGGGTTACAACTATAATTAGGGTTATTTATAGAATTAGAGTTAAGGTTAAGGTTACAATTAGGGTTAAGGTTAGTATTAAGGTTAGGTTTAGAGTTTGAATTATAGTCACTATTAGGGTTAGAGTTAGGGTTAGGGTTAGGGTTAGAGTTAAAATTAGAGCTATGTTTAGGGTTACAGTTAAAAATAAGGTGACAATTATAATGAGAATTAGGGTCAAAATTAGGGTTAGGGTTAGGGTGAGAATTAGGGTTAGGGTTAGAAATAAGGTTAGGGTTAGGGTTTAGATCAGTGTTATAATTAAATTTATGGTTAGAATCAAGTTTATGGTGAGGGCTAGAATTAGGATTAGTGTTAGCGGTAGAGCTAGGGTTAGAATTAGGGTTAGGGTAAGAATTATACTTACAATTAGGGTTAGGGATAGAATTTGGGTTAGTGATAGACTTAGGGATAGGAATAGAATTAGAGTAATGGTTAGGGTTAAATTTAGGCTTAGAGTTACAGTTAGAATTAGGATTAGGGTTAGGGTTAGAGTTAGAATTAGGGTTACTATTAGAATTAGGGTAAGAATTAGACTTACAATTAAGGTTTGGGATAGAATTCGGGATAGTGATAGACTTAGGGATAGGAATAGAATTAGAGTAATGGTTAGGGTTAAATTTAGGCTTAGGGTTAGAGTAGGAATTAGGGTTATGACTATAATTAGGGTTAATGTTAGAATTAGGGTTAGGGTTAGAATTAGGGTTAATGTTAGAATTAGAGTTAGGGTTAATGTTACAATCAAAGTTAAGGTTAGTATTAAGGTTAGGCTACTTTGGGTTTCAATTACGGTCAGGGTTAGGGTTAGAGTTAAAATTAGAGCTATTTTTAGGGTTACAATTAAAAATAGGATGAGAATTAGAATAAGAATTAGGGTCAAAAGTAGGGTTAGGGTGATAATTAGCATTAGGGTTATAACTAAGGTAAGGGTTCAAATTAGTGTTAGAATTAAAATTATGGTTAAAATCAATTTCATGGTTGGGGTTAGAATTAGTATTAACATTAGGGCTAGGGTTAGGTTTTAGAATTAGGGATACAGTTATGGTTAAAATTTAAGATAAGGTTAGAACTAGGGTTGCATATAGGCTTATGATTAGGGTCAAGATTCATGTTAGGATTATAATTATAATTAGAGTAAGAATTAAAATCAGGGTTACTAATAGGGTTAGGGTTATTTTTATTGTTAGAATTAGGGTTAGAGTTAAATTAGGGTTAGGGTTAAGGATAAAATTAAGGTTCTTGATAGAATGAGGTTTAGGGTTACAATTCAAATTAGGGTTACAATCATGGCATATATATAACCAAAGGTTTGGGTTTACAATTAGGTTTAGGGATAGAATTAGTGTGTGGGTTAGGTTTAGGTATAGAATTAGGGTTATGGGTTTGGTTATAATTAGGGCAAATATATAAGGAAAAAACACTAGAGTTAAATCAGGGTTAGGGTTAAGCATAGAATTAAGGTTAGCAATACAATTAGGGTTAGGATTATAGGTCAAATATAGGATAGAATTAGAGCTAGAGTTACAATTCAAATTTAGGATAGAATTAGGGTTATCGTTATGGTTACAATTATGACAAGTTGTGCTAACATTACACTTAGCATATATTTCTATGAACATAACCATAACCCTAATTAGATTAAAACCATAATCCTAATATTATAATATAGGTTAGATATATAATTATAATTATATATTATATTATATAATTAATATATTATAGGTATAGTATATATTTTTTATATAATATAATATATAATTATAATTATTATATAATATATTATAATATTATATTATATAATTATAATAATTCTTATAATTATATAATATAGTTAGAATTGGGCTTGCCGCTGTGGATGCTACTAGCATACCTATATTTAAAAAAATATATCTAAAGTACGCCAAGAGATATCCTTCTCGAGGCACCTATTTTTTAATCAATTTACCTCACATAGGTGGAATAGGCGCCTCGAGAAGGATATCTCTCAGCATACTTTAGATATATATTTTTAAATATAAGTATGCTAGTGGGTATTAGCAAATATATTACTAAATGTTAGTAGACAAAATAAACAAAGAAAAATATTAAGTGTTAGGGAGAATGTCGATGTTAGAAAACAAGATAGAATGAAATAGAAGAAGAGAAGAAAATTTTTAGATAGAAAACAAAAATAATTTTAGAGAACATTTCACGTTGAGGTGTGTTGCTCCTTTTCGTTTCTTCCTTCCTCTTCCTCCAATATGAAAATTGAAGTGTATGAGGAAAGAGAGGGAGAGGGTCCTTTTTAAACTTGATACTTAGGGTTTTAGTGTTGCCCCAATGTCCTAATAGACTTAATGTTGCCTAGATTAATTAATGTTATTTTAGTGAATTAATTTGTTTTGAGTTAGCTGTAATATTTTTTTATTTAATTTAGTCTTAGTGTAATGATTAAATTAATTTGTGGCTATTTTTTGAAACGAATACTATTTGTGACTTAGTTAAATTAGTTTTCATATTTAAATAGTTAAGTTTTATTGCATCCCCTTTTGGGATAGGATAAAATAATAATTTATTTAAATCATTAGTTTTTAAAACTAATTTCATATTTTATGTTAAATCTAAACTAATAATTTAAGAAAATTTTAATATAGTTTTGCAAGGAAAAATTTATTGCATTATTTTAATTAAATATTGTATTTGGTTTAAATATTTAAATATTGCATTTAATTCAATTTTTTTTAAAACTTTCTAGTTGTTAGATTAAATTTAATTTAATTTCTCCATAATGGTAATTAAATTTTAAAAATACTTTAATTTAAAATAGTTGTTTAATCACATTTTATTTTAAATGGTTAATTATTTAATTATTTTAATCACATTTTTAGTGCTAGTTTAGTATGCTAGGAACTAAGCTTTTAGTTATAGGTGTTAAGGTCTCATGCCTTGGAGGTAAGATCATTTCCACTTTCACCTAAGAACCTAGAGGGGATTTACCTCATGGAGGTTCTTCTTTGAGGAGTCACATGAAGTGACACCAAACCCTATTTAGATTACCTTCACTTTTGCAAGGTGTGCGAGATGAGTTTCATATCATTTGTTTGTTTTGGATTTCCCTCCTCCGCTTTATGTGGCATGTTCTTCATAATGTTTCTTGTGTAATGTAATCCAATTCATGCATTATGCTATTGCATGAAGTGCAATAGAATCTTTTGAAAGTTGTTTTATCAAAAAAATTATGGTGTCAACTTTCATGTCGATGTGCAAATGTGGGCATGACAATGACTCCAACACATCATCTAACCTTAGTTGATATTCTCAAGGGATATTTTGGTTTTTCTTTTCCAAAATATTCTATGGTTCATGGATCAATAGATGACTCTAAGAAGAAGATCCTATCCCTCTAGACTTTCAACAAAATATTCTCATAAAGAACTCTTGGGATAAAAATTCCAAGGTGAGAAGAAAGAGAGACCAGGAAATGTTAGAAATGAAGGCAAACCACTACAATATAGAAATATAAAATTAATCTATAAAATGCCAAATGGAGATTAAAACATGTAAAATCATCAATAAGGAAATCAATAAACACATAAGAATCTCAAAACATAGTGTTTACATGGAGAAAACATTTTTAGGTTAAAAAACCACTAGGAAAGAGACCAAGTTGTATTATCTTTCAAAAAGATTACAACACATTCACTTCCTTTAATCTTGCATCCAAGATGACTGCACCTATGTACTTGTGAACATTCAACTCATACTCTACACTTCTCAAGCTTCTATTATATAGAAAATACAAGCTATGAAAGAAGTCTCTAGAATGTGGCACCCAATATGGAAAAAATCCAATGCCATATTTGGGGAGTCTAGTGGTGATCGCACAATCGGGAGCCTTGGATTTTATGGTGATGGTAGCTATGTGGTTAGAACATTCCTCTATTCGACCCACAATAGAATCGAAAGAGGAGGGAGGACGAACAATGTTGTATGCTTGGTTTGAGCTAGAGGCCTTTCCCTTGTTGTGGTTGGGAAGTGGATCTTAGTATGCTCCTAAGTTTTAGTTAGGTGACCTTTTGGGAGGTTCATCAATTATATCACCATGATCTACAATATCTTGTATGCAATTCTTCAACCGTGTACAATCAGATGTTTTATGCCCTTTCACCTTATGGTATTCACAATAGGTGTTTTCATTAAACCAAAAGGGTTTGAATTGATTGTCATCATATGGTCGAATGTCAGACAATTGAATTAAGTCATCTTTGACCAAGTTATGCAAAACATTTTCGATGGGTTCCACCAAAGGTGTAAACTTTCATTTTGGTGCATTGTTTTGTCTTGGTTGACCCCTAGGAATGCTGACATTGCTATTTCTTGTGGCCAGATTAGATGGCATGGTAGTTTGTATGTTTTGCACATTTTTTATATCGGTTACACCATAATTAAGAGTATTTTTGTTTTTACCCCAAAAATGGGTTTTTTCATAGGATTGGATATTGTTATTGTTGTTGTTTGTAGTGCCCCTCACCTTGCTTCCGTCAGACTGATAGTACTCCTAGTAGGATTAGATATCATGACATGGATTCTTTGTTATTACGTTGAGTTGTTATGGACCTATTTCTAGGATGACGATTGATGATATTAGATTATTGATATTTTATGTTTCATAGTTTGATGGACATACTTGATATAATGGATTAATGTTATTTCTGAGTTAATGTGATATTTAATCAGGGTTATGATGCCTTAGCAGCAATTGTTATACTAGATCGTATTGTTATTGATTATTCTATGTTCTTATAGATAACTGAATACTTAATTGTGGATGTATTTATGTGAACAGAACAGTGTCACATTACTCGTGTCTGAGTACCCTACCACGCTGCGATTTCTGTTTACTGTGTGCATGACTTCATGTTGTATATATATGTTTAACCTTGAGGTTTGCTGTAGGATGTAGGTACCGGGCATCGACTCCACCTGAACTAGCAGGTCTGAGCGTGCCCTAGCCAATGGAATTGTCAATGGGAGTTAGCATAAGGTTCCCTAGTTATCCGTCATCCTTGTAGAGGATAAGTCTTCAGTTTTGCGTCTAGTCATTGTTCTCAGTTTCGTTTGTCTCTATGGGTTGTCGTCTTGCTTTCTCTGCATGCTTGATGGTCGAGTAATTGCATGATTATGATTGGTTAGTTGTGGTATATAAACAGATAAATTTGATTATGATTATTAAATAGATTTATAAATAATCATTGGTTGTTATATAACAAATATATATTAAATAATTAATAAATAAAAATAAATAATAAAGGAGATAAATTAGTTATAAAGTGGCATTATAAGTTGTGGAATTATTCTATTATTAATAAAATAAACATGAAAGTAAATATATGTGGCCAAGTAAATAAATAAAGTAATATATATTTATGAGTTATTATATATCAAATATCTATAAAATACTAAATTAAATAAAATAAAAATTATAAGTTGTAATATATTAAATGTATGTTATCCTTGAGTAAATAAAAGTATAGGGGGTCATATGGTAATGTTAAAAAAAATTAAAAGAAAGTAAGCTGTATTTTCGGTTTGCATTGGATTGTGGGTTTATTCCCTAACGGTGGAGTACAAACAATTAGGGTAGGGAATACTATAAAACAAGCAGAGAGAAGGAGAGAGAGGGGGAGGAAAAGGAAGCAGAATTGGAGATCTGGGAAGGAAGACGGAGCCGCGAAGAATAGAGAGAGGTCTTGCAGCGTATACAGGTTCTGTTAATTGTGTTAATGTTATTTTCTCATCTTGCATTTAAGGATTACATCTAGGGTTTCCATAATGAAATTCTTATTCTGTGCATTCCTCTACTCATTCAAATCATTTTTAAGGATATTCTGTAGACATTATATTCTGAATTCTGTCAGATCTATTTCGCTTCTCCCGAGTGCATTTGCTTGAAAGTTGTAAGGCTAGAATAGCAAATTATTTGTTCTCTGATTATGTTTTGATGGATGTTTTAAGCCTTTTCTTTGTATCCATTTTCTGCAGATCTTGCAATCATTACGTTTATACTGTTTTCTGTCAAAATATATTAGTATTTCTATCAACTCCATTTGTAAGGAAGCTTTAAAGCCTTGACAATGAATTTATTCTGAGTATATCCTGCGTCCATTGCATTTTGTATGATGACACCTCTTACGGCTGCCTTCATCTTCCCAGTTAATTTTCCCAACCTTGCGTAAAACTCCTGCGCCTATGGATGGGATATGTTTGCTGCATGAAAAGTGTGTATCATTATACGGCCTGGAAATCCAACGGCACACGGAGATATCACTAATTCCTCTATCTTTCATTGACTCTCCTTACCATTCGATCTCACCATACTAGCCCACTTTTGCATCGATATTTGAGAAAAGAACATAAGCTGTGCAGGCCAAAAATAGTGTTGCTATAAATACTCCTAAGCCGATATTCATATGTGATCTTCAGTAACCTAGAAAATGCCTTGCAGATTTCGCAATGATAAAGGTTACGGTGTCTTCAAGATAGCCGCACGGGCAAGCAGGTCAACCATGTTCACATAATAATCAATGATAAAGGTTATGGTGTCTTCAAGATAGCCGCACGGGCAAGCAGGTCAACCATGTACACATAATAATCGACCACAGGCATAATGCGCTAAGGGTTACTATTGTAATTCAAGGGTGTACTGCTCTTTATTATTAGCTTGCAAAATTTGTTTCGTACATATCCTGCACCCTGTTGCCTTGTGCGCATGAGCATCATAGTGCTTGGTAATGTTTCAGGACATAAACATTTAAGCCAGAAAACGTCGAATCTGTTGGCTACACCTATCAAACAGCAGAGATTATAGTGCTCGGCGTTGTCTCACACTGTATAGCCTTCACGCCAGAAATCTCTCAACTCGTCGATGGTTTCTATCAATGTTTTCCTCGAACCCATCAGTCGCATTTGCCTGAAAGCGTCTAAGCCTATCAGATTCATATTGTGCGTATCCTTCAGTTGTTACCAGTTATCTTTCCTTCTTTCAATGCATGTTTTGCTGGGTACTTTTGCCTTGTCTTTCTATCTTTTTCATTTCCAGTGGAAGCATATTTCCATTTCATACTGCTACTTTAGTGTTACCGCACCCACAAGGGTTCTGAACCTCATCGATTTCTTTGTAAGCTTAAAACTGGAAATTGCTTCGATGCATATACCCTTACCAATTCTTTCGAAGCAACTAATTCAGAAACTTTACTTTTTCATCGACCCAATTCTATAATCTTGGCTTAAAAATAGCATAAATCCTGAGAGCACGGCAGTTACTAATTGGTTTTCAAACTGGCGCAAAAGAATTGGATATTCCTGTCATTATTTATGGCTTTAAATTAAATTTTGAAGTGGTTGATATTAAAGAATAGCCGATCTAACATTTACATTTACTTACTCGAAGGTTAAAGTTTTTACTTATAGCTCATTTCATGAAAGAACATCTTTGAAAGAGACACTGTGTGAAATAATACATAAGCCTTGTCCGTGACTCCATGCTTCCATAATGGGGTTGGTTGTCAATGGTTGTTTTACTATATGTATATTTATATAATTGGTCAAAAGCTTATAAATATTAAGTGAGTAGTTTGAATAGTATTTTATAGGGTTTTCTCTTATATGAGAATTAAATTATGTATTCCTTTTATTAAATTATATTAGTTTTTCTCAGAAATGAAATATGGAATGATGTTATTAATAAGGTTGAGATTTAACTTACAGGTAGATATTTACCTAATTTACTTTATTTTCTAGTGTTGTTATTATAGTTTTTAAATTATGGATTTTGATATGTAATTATATTTAATTTCCTGTAATTTTATTTAAATCTTAAATAATATTATTTATTTTGAGTTTTAACTTTTAGAGTGTAACTAAATATAATTTGTTCTAAATTAAAAATGAATTGTGAGTTATGTTTAAATCTAATTTACTTAAATGATATTGTTGATTGTAAAATAAACGTAAAATTATATATAAATTGGGTAGATGTTGAGGAGAGCAAATTGCTATATATTAAGGTTACAAAACTTGATTTACAAAAGTAAGTTAAATATGTCTTCATGGACCCTATGTTTTGCATGTACCTGAGTGGTTAGTTCCAGAGGCATAGGTTGTTTGTGTTTTGATTTCATGAGACGTGTTGATAAGTGTTTCAAGACCATGAAGTTATAAAAGTATGTAGCCGCTTGTTTGATAATGTGATATGATGAATATTTGATGTCGTGAATGCATAATGAGGAGGTGATAATCCTCTTTGTGGATGTATTGATTGTACTTATCTTATATTGAGATTTGTGTTATGGGGAGACATTGAGTACTATAATAGGAGTAATGTTTATGTATTGCTATGGACAAGGTTTTGTTAGTTGTCCTTGTGATTAAGTTGATATGCAAGAGGGATAATTCCTTGCATTGTTATATATATACACCTTGATATGAGGATAACGGTGATGCAAGATGGTTAATGCCTTGCATGGTTCTTGTATCCTTGTTGTCATGAAGATGTTTGCTATGGTTGTTGAGTGGGGTCTTCTAGTTGCAGATAGGGGAGTGGCTCTCAATGGGGGCCAGAGCCCAAAGTGGCATCCAGGACAACCCATGTGGGAGTTTGATAACTCAGTGGTAACCTAAATAATGAATTAGGGGGTTGGGTAGTTAAGCACACTAAACAAGATAAGTGGATGCCTCACTCATGGCTCAAGTGCTTGTTTAGGCTTGAGGTGAGATGAGAAGGCCTGGAATGGCAAGATCAACTACCTTGTCCTCATGAAAGGTATGTTGATTTCGCATGAGCGTTGTATGGGGGCCGGGAGTCGGGAGAGGCTGCCAGGACAACCCAAGATGCGGGCTGGGGCCTAGGAAGGCTTACCAGGACAACCCATGACAAGCCATGTGATGACACTCCTCCCTACTGCAGCCTAGCATTCCCTAATTGTACTCTCCCCATTCGTTATGTGCTTGCCTCTGGAAGTGTTGTTAAGTTGTTTGTGATATTGACTTGTGTTGTTGGAGTTATGTGTTGTCTTGTTCTTATAGTCTACTATCTACCTGACTGTATGTTGTAGTGGGAACCTTATGTTAACTCCTAGCTCGGGGGGTGGACCTTAGGGTTCCACATGGTCGGGTGGAAGAGCTTTAATCCATTGGTTTTTCTCCTTGCTATTGTTCGTGTGCAAGGATGTTGTATCGTGTGTATCAGCCGTCAGATCTTGTACCAGATATGAAGTAAGTGATTTGTATTCATGTACTTGTTTGTGTATCAGTTGATTTATAATGTATGTATTTTGCAAGTGTTAAGTAACAATGTAAAGATGTACTCATATGTGAGAAGAAATTGTAACTACGTACTAGATCCTGATGATTATTTATCTGATGTTATGGAGATGTAAATGTTTATTGATTTAAAGTAATAGGTTCAGAATGATCTATTAATGTTAGTTAAGGATGTATGTCAGATTATGTTGTTTGATTTGACAAGAAATGCTCCCATGATATCTTAGAGGACTAGTTGATAGTTTAATGATGTGTAGTGATGTGTTAAACATTACTTTGTTACTTTATTCTTTTAAAAAAAAAAAATTATTCCGTTTTTGCATAGCGTAGATGTGTCATTCTCTAAGGTGTTCATGCGGGGTGTTACATCTGGTATCAGAGCAGGTTTTCTAACACTGGGTAGTTTGGTTTTATATTAGCCCATTAAGCTACACTAGTTGCTTAAACTCTGAAAAATATATTTATCCGTAGTCCTCGCCTAGCAACCTAAAGTTGTTCTTGGGTATGTTGTCCAGAAAGATACCTAGGGTACGAGGTCGAGGACGTGGACAAGGTAGGGGTCGTGGGAGAGGTGTTGATAATAGCCCTCCTCCTAGTTCCCCTCATGAGAGTGCACAAGAAGGTGGGGGCAAGAATAAAGAGAATCAAGGACAACCAGAGGGTGCTCAACTACGCCAGCTACTTGAGGAGGTTCTTGCTCATCTTGGTCCTAGGCAGGAGATGGATCAACTAGAAGTGAGAGAAAGAGAACGATCTCCCAGAAGGAGAGAAATTACAGCTGAACAAGAAGCTATTCTTGCAGGCCACATGAGAGACCTTATGAGAGCCCGTCCTCCTACTTTTGACAGTTCTGGTAGTGGTATGGAAGTAGAGACATGGCTAATTGATCTGGAGAGGTGTTTTGCCATGCATCCTTATGGTAGCAACACTAAGGCTAGATGTGCCATCATGCATCTCAGAGGTTTCGCCTCTACATGGTGGCGACTAGAGGAACAGAAGTTGCATCTAGATATTGCCACAGTGTCTTGGGAACTATTTCTAGATAGGTTTAGAGCTTTATTCTTATCAGACCACTGGAGGCAACAACGAGCTGATGAGTTTCATGGGTTGAGACAGATGGCCATGACAGTGGAGCAATATGAGCGCAGGTTTTATGAACTCAAGCAGTATGCAGGATTGGAAACGATGAGGCCATGTTAGTTCAACATTTTATTAGAGGTCTAAATGCACGCATCAGTGGAGGAGTTCGTGTTTTCAAGCTGAAGACCATGGAGGTAGCAGTCGAGAAGGCTCGATTAGTGGAGGAGAATTTGACCATGGCCCTAGGAGGTCATACAGGTGTGCAAATTGGGAGTGCACCGTCAACATGCTTAGGTTCTCGAGATGGTCAACCTCAAGCAACAAGTTCGTCTAGAGGTCATCATGCACCCACTAAGGGTGAACAGCAGCGGCAGCAATATTCTCAATCAAAACCAAAGAATACCCAACCTCAGCAAGGAGGTGGTTCTCAGTTGGGGAAAAATCATAATTGGTTGCGGGCCAAGAATTATCATTCCAACCAACCAGTTCAGAGTCCACAGCCTGCGTTTAGTAGGGAAAGTTTTCAGCAGTCTAATGCACCTGTAGGTGGTGGAGGTTTTGGCAGGGGAATAGGATGTTTCTCTTGCGGCCAGCAGGGCCATATTGCTAGGCAGTGCCCACAAAAGAACACTGCAGGATTTAGCCAGAGGCCAACAATTTCAGAGCCAACAGTGGGTGATGCAGGGAGGTCTCATAGAGTGTTCACAACAGTTGATCACCGCTAGACTGAGCAGCAAGGGACAGTCTTGGAGACCGCTGGTAGAGGACGAGCAGCTTTCTTTGGAGCTCGTGCGCGTTCTGCAGCTTTGGGGGCTAACCCTCATAAGTAGGGTTTTAATGGGATCCTAATGACATGGCTTTAGTTGCCTTGGAAGATGCAACCTATATGTCAGAATTATACCCATACTTGTTGCAGGCTTCCAGGAGTAAGCCTGATCCTAGGGGGGAGGATGTAGTGCCCCTCACCTTACTTCCGTCAGACTAATAGTACTCCTAGTAGGATTAGATATCATGACATGGATTCTTTGTTATTACGTTGAGTTGTTATGGACCTATTTCTAGGATGACGATTGATGATATTAGATTATTGATATTTTATGTTTCATAGTTTGATGGACATACTTGATATAATGGATTAATGTTATTTCTGAGTTAATGTGATATTTAATCAGGGTTATGATGCCTTAGCAGCAATTGTTTTACTAGATCGTATTGTTATTGATTATTCTATGTTCTTATAGATAACTGAATACTTAATTGTGGATGTATTTATGTGAACAGAACAGTGTCGCATTACTTGTGTCTGAGTACCCTACCACGCTGCGATTTCTGTTTACTGTGTGCATGACTTCATGTTGTATATATATGTTTAACCTTGAGGTTTGCTGTAGGATGTAGGTACCGGGCATCGACTCCACCTGAACTAGTAGGTCTGAGCGTGCCCTAGCCAATGGAATTGTCGATGGGAGTTAGCATAAGGTTCCCTAGTTATCCGTCATCCTTGTAGAGGATAAGTCTTCAGTTTTGCGTCTAGTCATTGTTCTCAGTTTCGTTTGTCTCTATGGGTTGTCGTCTTGCTTTCTCTGCATGCTTGATGGTCGAGTAATTGCATGATTATGATTGGTTAGTTGTGGTATATAAACAGATAAATTTGATTATGATTATTAAATAGATTTATAAATAATCATTGGTTGTTATATAACAAATATATATTAAATAATTAATAAATAAAAATAAATAATAAAGGAGATAAATTAGTTATAAAGTGGCATTATAAGTTGTGGAATTATTCTATTATTAATAAAATAAACATGAAAGTAAATATATGTGGCCAAGTAAATAAATAAAGTAATATATATTTATGAGTTATTATATATCAAATATCTATAAAATACTAAATTAAATAAAATAAAAATTATAAGTTGTAATATATTAAATGTATGTTATCCTTGAGTAAATAAAAGTATAGGGGGTCATATGGTAATGTTAAAAAAAATTAAAAGAAAGTAAGCTGTATTTTCGGTTTGCATTGGATTGTGGGTTTATTCCCTAACGGTGGAGTACAAACAATTAGGGTAGGGAATACTATAAAACAAGCAGAGAGAAGGAGAGAGAGGGGGAGGACAAGGAAGCAGAATTGGAGATCTGGGAAGGAAGACGGAGCCGCGAAGAATAGAGAGAGGTCTTGCAGCGTATACAGGTTCTGTTAATTGTGTTAATGTTATTTTCTCATCTTGCATTTAAGGATTACATCTAGGGTTTCCATAATGAAATTCTTATTCTGCGCATTCCTCTACTCATTCAAATCATTTTTAAGGATATTCTGTAGACATTATATTCTGAATTCTGTCAGATCTATTTCGCTTCTCCCGAGTGCATTTGCTTGAAAGTTGTAAGGCCAGAATAGCAAATTATTTGTTCTCTGATTATGTTTTGATGGATGTTTTAAGCCTTTTCTTTGTATCCATTTTCCGCAGATCTTGCAATCATTACGTTTATACTATTTTCTGTCAAAATATATTAGTATTTCTATCAACTCCATTTGTAAGGAAGCTTTAAAGCCTTGACAATGAATTTATTCTGAGTATATCCTGCGTCCATTGCATTTCGTATGATGACACCTCTTACGGCTGCCTTCATCTTCCCAGTTAATTTCCCCAACCTTGCGTAAAACTCCTGCGCCTATGGATGGGATATGTTTGCTGCATGAAAAGTGTGTATCATTATACGGCCTGGAAATCCAACGGCACATGGAGATATCACTAATTCCTCTATCTTTCATCGACTCTCCTTACCATTCGATCTCACCACACTAGCCCACTTCCGCATCGATATTTGAGAAAAGAACATAAGCTGTGCAGTCCAAAAATAGTGTTGCTGTAAATACTCCTAAGCCGATATTCATATGTGATCTTCAGTAACCTAGAAAACGCCTTGCAGGTTTCGCAATGATAAAGGTTATGGTGTCTTCAAGATAGCCGCACGGGCAAGCAGGTCAACCATGTTCACATAATAATCAATGATAAAGGTTATGGTGTCTTCAAGATAGCCGCACGGGCAAGCAGGTCAACCATGTACACATAATAATCGACCACAGGCATAATGCGCTAAGGGTTACTATTGTAATTCAAGGGTGTACCGCTCTTTATTATTAGCTTGAAAAATTTGTTTCGTACATATCCTACACCCTGTCGCCTTGTGCGCATGAGCATCGTAGTGCTTGGTAATGTTTCAGGACATAAACATTTAAGCCAGAAAACGTCGAATCCGTTGGCTACACCTATCAAACAGCAGAGATTATAGTGCTCAGCGTTGTCTCACACTGTATAGCCTTCACGCCAGAAATCTCTCAACTCGTCGATGGTTTCTATCAATATTTCCCTCGAACCCATCAGTCGCATTTGCCTGAAAGCGTCTAAGCCTATCAGATTCATATTGTGCGTATCCTTCAGTTGTTACCAGTTATCTTTCCTTCTTTCAATGCATGTTTTGCTGGGTACTTTTGCCTTGTCTTTCTATCTTTTTCGTTTCCAGTGGAAGCATATTTCCATTTCATACTGCTACTTTAGTGTTACCGCACCCACAAGGGTTCTGAACCTCATCGATTTCTTTGTAAGCTTAAAACTAGAAATTGCTTCGATGCATATACCCTTACCAATTCTTTCGAAGCAACTAATTCAGAAACTTTACTTTTTCATCGACCCAATTCTATAATCTTGGCTTAAAAATAGCATAAATCCTGAGAGCACGGTAGTTACTAATTGGTTTCCAAACTGGTGCAAAAGAATTGGATATTCTTGTCATTATTTATGGCTTTAAATTAAATTTTGAAGTGGTTGATATTAAAGAATAGCCGATCTAACATTTACATTTACTTACTCGAAGGTTAAAGTTTTTACTTATAGCTCATTTCATGAAAGAACATCTTTGAAAGAGACACTGTGTGAAATAATACATAAGCCTTGTCCGTGACTCCATGCTTCCATAATGGGGTTGGTTGTCAATGGTTGTTTTACTATATGTATATATATATATATATATATATATATATATATATATATATATATATATATATATATATATATATATATATATATATATATATATAATTGGTCAAAAGCTTATAAATATTAAGTGAGTAGTTTGAATAATATTTTATAGGGTTTTCTCTTATATGAGAATTAAATTATGTATTCCTTTTATTAAATTATATTAGTTTTTCTCGGAAATGAAATATGGAATGATGTTATTAATAAGGTTGAGATTTAACTTACAGGTAGATATTTACCTAATTTACTTTATTTTCTAGTGTTGTTATTATAGTTTTTAAATTATGGATTTTGATATGTAATTATATTTAATTTCCTGTAATTTTATTTAAATCTTAAATAATATTATTTATTTTGAGTTTTAACTTTTAGAGTGTAACTAAATATAATTTGTTCTAAATTAAAAATGAATTGTGAGTTATGTTTAAATCTAATTTACTTAAATGATATTGTTGATTGTAAAATAAACGTAAAATTATATATAAATTGGGTAGATGTTGAGGAGAGCAAATTGCTATATATTAAGGTTACAAAACTTGATTTACAAAAGTAAGTTAAATATGTCTTCATGGACCCTATGTTTTGCATGTACCTGAGTGGTTAGTTCCAGAGGCATAGGTTGTTTGTGTTTTGATTTCATGAGACGTGTTGATAAGTGTTTCAGGACCATGAAGTTATAAAAGTATGTAGCCGCTTGTTTGATAATGTGATATGATGAATATTTGATGTCGTGAATGCATAATGAGGAGGTGATAATCCTCTTTGTGGATGTATTGATTGTACTTATCTTATATTGAGATTTGTGTTATGGGGAGACATTGAGAACTATAATAGGAGTAATATTTATGTATTGCTATGGACAAGGTTTTGTTAGTTGTCCTTGTGATTAAGTTGATATGCAAGAGGGATAATTCCTTGCATTGTTATATATATACACTTTGATATGAGGATAACGGTGATGCAAGATGGTTAATGCCTTGCATGGTTCCTGTATCCTTGTTGTCATGAAGATGTTTGCTATGGTTGTTGAGTGGGGTCTTCTAGTTGCAGATAGGGGAGTGGCTCTCAATGGGGGCCAGAGCCCAAAGTGGCATCTAGGACAACCCATGTGGGAGTTTGATAACTCAGTGATAACCTAAATAATGAATTAGGGGGTTGGGTAGTTAAGCACACTAAACAAGATAAGTGGATGCCTCACTCATGGCTCAAGTGCGTGTTTAGGCTTGAGGTGAGATGAGAAGGCCTGGAATGGCAAGATCAACTACCTTGTCCTCATGAAAGGTATGTTGATTTCGCATGAGCGTTGTATGGGGGCCGGGAGTCGGGAGAGGCTGCCAGGACAACCCAAGATGCGGGCTGGGGCCTAGGAAGGCTTACCAGGACAACCCATGACAAGCCATGTGATGACACTCCTCCCTACTGCAGCCTAGCATTCCCTAATTGTACTCTCCCCATTCGTTATGTGCTTGCCTCTGGAAGTGTTGTTAAGTTGTTTGTGATATTGACTTGTGTTGTTGGAGTTATGTGTTGTCTTGTTCTTATAGTCTACTGTCTACCTGACTGTATGTTGTAGTGGGAACCTTATGTTAACTCCTAGCTCGGGGGGTGGACCTTAGGGTTCCACATGGTCGGGTGGAAGAGCTTTAATCCATTGGTTTTTCTCCTTGCTATTGTTCGTGTGCGAGGATGTTGTATCGTGTGTATCAGCCATCAGATCTTGTACCAGATATGAAGTAAGTGATTTGTATTCATGTACTTGTTTGTGTATCAGTTGATTTATAATGTATGTATTTTGCAAGTGTTAAGTAACAATGTAAAGATGTACTCATATGTGAGAAGAAATTGTAACTACGTACTAGATCCTGATGATTATTTATCTGATGTTATGGAGATGTAAATGTTTATTGATTTAAAGTAATAGGTTCAGAATGATCTATTAATGTTAGTTAAGGATGTAAGTCAGATTATGTTGTTTGATTTGACAAGAAATGCTCCCATGATATCTTAGAGGGCTAGTTGATAGTTTAATGATGTGTAGTGATGTGTTAAACATTACTTTGTTACTTTATTCTTTAAAAAAAAAAAAATTATTCCGTTTTTGCATAGCGTAGATGTCGTTCTCTAAGGTGTTCATGCGGGGCATTACATTGTTAGTATTATTGGTACTATGGTTAACCTGATTGTTGCCCTTGTTGTCATTGTTATCTCTATAGATCTTGATAGATTCTTTTGCAATAAGGGTTCTTTCAATTTTAGTGCCTTTGTCAATGACTTCTTTGAATGATGAGGCACATTGTATTTAGAGGTGGAAGCCCATTTCTTGGTTGAGATTTGTGACAAACATGTTGAACAATTGTTTCTTAAGGATGGGCCATGGAAGTTTTCTTGCGAGACTTCTCCATTGTTGCAAGAAGGCAATGAAGGTCTCCTCATTCTTTTGTTTTGTATTGTAGAGGCCCGTCATTAATACTTCATGTTTGAAGTTATAGGGAAGTGATTAACATTTTTTTTGCAAGTTCATAAAATGTTTTGATTCCCAGACGAAGGTATGCAAACTAATCGGTAGATTGTCCTTCTAAGCTTCAAGGGAAAAGCCTCATCAGATAAGTGTCATCATAAGAGACTTCTAGACAAGCAATGTAAAATTCTTTGAGGTGTTCTTGAGGACCTCCTTTTCCTTTGTATTTGTATTTGTCAAATTTTGGTGTTTCAAAGTTCTTGGGAAAGGGTGGCATGTTGAGAGAGTGATCAAAATGATATGGACAAATATCCTCAAAGGATTATTGTTTCCTTTTGTGCCCTTGTTGTATGTCGTCTACTCTTTGCATCAGATTTTGGATGACTTGTGATAAGTCGTAGGTGGTTTTGGTATGTTGGCTTGTCGTTGATGAATGAAGTGTTGGAGGAAATTGTGTGGTTTTTGTTGTTGTTGGTTTTGGTGTTGGGTGATGAGTTGTTGAAGGATGTTTTGCGGTATTTGTTGTTGTTGTGGATTTTTGTTTTGTTGTTGTTGTTGTTGGAGAAATGTTTGGTTAGTTTTTTAGTAGAGGATGATGTGGGTGTTTATGAGATAGGGGGTTGTGTGTATGTGAAGATGAATGTTTGTGGATTGTTGCTAAGGTTGTTGAATGTATTGTTTGGTGGTTGGGAGAGAATTTGGAATATTAAAGCGATGGTATTTGAGTCAAGTTGGAGTATACTAGTGGAAGCACTTGTATGGTTTGTATTATTTGGGATGTTAAGGGTGATTTGTGGAATGGATGTGGATATAGTTGATGTAGGTGTTGATATGGGAATTGATGTTGATGTTGATGCAGATGGTGTAGATGTGTTGGGTACATTGTTGGATGAGGATCATGGTTGAGATGTGTTAGTGGGTAGTTGGGTTGATACTATGACACCATTTTGAATCAAGAAGTCCAAATATCTATTGGGATCATATTTTAGGACTCAGTCCATTAAATCCATAGAAGTGGGGTCTTGTGTGAAGTCCATGTCTTCTTGATCGGTGTCGTGATCATTAGATGGTTGTTGTTGATTCCCAAAGGGATCTATTATGACATTGTTTTCATCAATAGGAGGCATACCAAATGGCTTATTTGGTTCCATCTCTTGATTTCTCCTAGGTTGTGACCTTGTTTGTGGCGTACAAAAAGGGACTTTGAGTTGATGTTGGAGTGGATGAATTATGTGAAGGATATGGATGGAGGGTGTTGAATCTTAGAACCTTAGGTTTCAAAAAGTTTGGACCAATTGGACTAGAATAATGGATGAATGATGACTAGGATGATAGAGGGGTGATTTTGGATCTGAAATTAATGATCAAAGAGTGATAGGGATAATTTTGATAATACCTTAGGTAAGGTTTGTTAGTGTAGGTTTTTATTTCTTAGTTGGGTTATTTATTTTTCCCTATATTCTTAGGTTTTTCCTACACTTCTATTAATCTTGCTTAGGTTAATAAAGCATGTCTTATTAGGTGAGTGGTTGCGAGGTGTCACCTTCCTACATGTGAGCATCCATTAGCTATCTTGGGAAGATACTTTGCTATCTTTAGTCCGATAGATGGTTGCTCTTCATTGGTCGGTGTTGCCACCTCCTCCCTCTCCCTGGTCTATACAAGCATGATATCTGGCTTGTATTTTGTATCTTTTACTTTTGCATCCTCTTAATGCTATTTTGCTTCTAAAATTTGTATTACTCTCTTGGAGACTAACTCTGTGTTGCTATTTTGATTTTGTATCATTTGCATTCATAGTTTAGATATCTATTCATTTGCACTAGTTTTCTGGGTTAATAATCTTTTCAAATTCTAACATGGTATCAGAGCCTTGCTATGTGCAAGAATATATTTTAGTTTTCTTATTTGAGAGATTCGGGGGGAGGGGGGGCTAATAAATCTTATTATAGTTTTTTGAAAAACCTAGTATGCTCTTCTCTTGCATCTTCGGATGATCTTGAGAATCAAAAAAGTTTGACAGAAATTTTTTTAATCTCTAGGGTTTGCACATGTGTTTTATGAAATATGGGTGATTGCAACATTTCTAGTTATACTGGAAGCATTTCCAACTGTTCCAACGCATCCAGGAGGCTTGAGAAAGTTAGATTTGGCTTTTGTTTCATCAAAATTAGAGATCGTCATACATAGTTGTGGAACCAGGGTTTCAAACTCAAATTTGACAACCAACTTGCATATTTGGTGTTTTCAATCAATATTGCAGGTTCCAGCATGCCTTTGCTTGTCTTAGGTAGTTGATTCAGCCTTTGGATGCCATTTTTTGGTTGCTGGGGTCATTTTTTGTTTCTAAAGGCATTTTGTTTACATTGGATCAACATCTTCTGTACATCAACAAGAAAAATGCCTTCTGGGTTTTGTTTGTAGAATAGAAAAACCATTTGGGTATGTTTTAGTTTTTGCATGTAGTCTATATATTTTGTAGAAACACACTCAGAAAGCTACAGCATGACCCCTCTCCGTTGGCAGTTGCAGTTTTGAAGGTAGTTTTCAAATGCTTTGTTCTTGCTCATACGGACTCCGTTTCCCACGATTTTTTTTTTATTTTGGCTATTTTTTCATGCTCTATGTACTAGTGCAGACGTTTTTTGATTTTGATGCAGAGATTTTTCAAAAATTATAGATTCTCAGTTGTGACACTGCATAGTTCTCGTTTTAAGAATTTCAGAGGATCATAACTTTCACATACGACCTCGTATCGAGGTGATTCTTTTTTTGAAAGTGCATGATTTTTTGAGTAGATCATAGTGGCTCTATTTATTTTCTTGGGTATTGTGCCAAAGTTGTATTTTTAGCATATGCTCTTCGTGAGGGTTTTGTAATAAATTGAAATCAAGACCACTTAGCATTTCTTGCTAGTGGCAGTTGTAAACGCACTAATATAAAGTGTCAAATCATATTTTCTTTGGGGGGTTCTCTGATTGAGTGAAAAGTGGGGGGGTTGTCTTGGTTGTGTTCTCTTCTTTTCAGCATTTCTTCTCTGTATTTCTTCATCATGGATCAAACAAATGTGCCCATCCTAACTCCATACAATTACTTTGAGTGGAAATCACACATAAAAATTCACTTAAGGAAAGTTGGATTAAATAGGATAACTATGGGACTTGAAACTGAACCTGCTAAAGATGAAGATAAGCCTAAGGGGTTTAACAAATGTGATGAGGCATATGGAACATTGTGTTTGTCTATTTCTCTAGACTTGCTCTTTCATATTGAGTCTTTGAATACACCAAATGAAATCTAGACAAAGCTAGAAACACTATTTGGCACACAAGATTCAATAAGGGGTCATACGTTGGAAAATAAACTAATTAGTTTAAGTCCAGGCAATTTCAACACAATCTAAGATTTCTTCACTAAATTGAAATCACTAAGGCTACAATTAAAACAATGTGGAATTGAAAAGAAAGATGAACAATTGATTCTTATTATTCTCTCTAAGCTAAGTTCAGAATATTCTGTGTTTATTTCTACCTTCTATGCTACTAAGGGTGCACTTGGTACTCAATTCACCATGCCATCTTTAGATGATTTTGCTGTCAATCTCACTCGGGAACAGGACAAGCTAATCCAGATGGGCACTCTTAAGTCCTCTAAGTCACATGCCTTGGCTGCCAACCAAGGCACAAAATAACATAAGGGACAAAGTAGTAACAATAGTAAGGATAAGAAATATAAGAATAGCAAGGAGAAGAAGGATTAGATAACGGTTGCTTCAAAAGCAACTAATGATACCCAATCTTCCAAGGGTGACAAGCCTAAGAAGGAGAGGGTCCAATGTGCCTATTGTAAAAGACCCAATCATGATGAACATAAATGTTTGAAGAAACAAATTTATAACTTGACACACATTCTTGAGAAGAATAATATCAGTGTTCCTAAGTCTATCAAACAGAGTTCTAATGAGGCGTCTAACAAGGCAAAAGAAAACAACAAGGGGAAAGGAAAGGGCAAGGCCCTTGTTGCAGTTGCTTCTTCACCATCCACTTGGGTTCTTGATTTGGGTGCTTCACACCACATGGCTTCATCTATGGAAGAACTTGCATCTTTGGAGCCGTGTACTATGGCTTCTATTTTGATGGGTGATGACACTCCTATTGAGGTGTGTGGGAGAGGGTCTGTTGATGTGGGGGATGGCACATTCCATGATGTTCTTTGTGTGCCCTCATTATCAACTAATCTCCTAATGGTATACCAGATCACTCACACAGGTTCAGGCAAGCGGGTTGAGTTCACTCCTGATTCAGTGGAGATTCATGAGTTGTATAATGGTTCTATAGTTGCAGTTGGGAGAGTAGATCATCAGTCACAGCTCTATCTATTTTCTCACTTTGTTCCTGATCCTCCTTCGACTATTTTTCTCACTCATTCTGATGATGTGAGTAGATTATGGCATGAGCGGTTTGGCCATCTTAACTTCCGCTACTTGCAACAGCTCAACTAGCAGAGCATGGTCACAGGGTTGCCTTCAGTTCAGTTTTCAAGTGGTGTTTGCCAAGGTTGCATTCTTGGTAAGCATCCTAAGGAAAAGTTTGACAAAGGTAAGGCATGGAGAGCTTCACAGATACTAGAGTTAGTTCATAGTGATTTGGCTGGTCCATTTCAGTATCCTTCTTTCAGCAGGGCTAGATATGTCCTCACATTCATTGATGACTTTTCTCGATATACTTGGGTGTACTTTCTCAAACAAAAGTTAGAGGTATTTGATCATTTTCAGGACTTCAAGACTTTTGTAGAGAAGCAATCCAGGAAAGCCATCAAAGTTTTGTGCAATGACAATGGTGGTGAGCATGTCAACCATCAGTTTGAGAGGTTTTGCACTTTAGAGGGGATTGATTTGCAGCATTTAGTTCCGTACAATCCTCAATAGAGTGGTGTTGTAGAACAGAAGAATAGGTCCTTGAAGGAAATGGCGAACTGCATGATTCACTCCAGATCTCTTGCACCTTAGTATTGGGCAGAGGCCATCAACTGTGCTTGTTATATCCAGAACCGTGTTCCTCACCGAGCCTTGAAGGGAGTCACTCCTTTTGAAGCTTGGAGCAGTCGGAAACCATCAGTTAAACACTTTTGAATTTTTGGTTCTCCTGCATGGGCCCACATTCCTGCACAGAAATGTAAGGCCTTGGATTTGCATAGAAGACCTTACATATTTGTAGGTTATCCTAATGGTGTGAAGGGTTATCGGTTGCTCTACCCTATTACACATGAGCTGTTCATTGAGAGGAGTGTTCAGTTTGAGGAGGGCTCTTCGAGCTCACTTTCTATCACTTCTCTGACTCCTACTTTGACATTAGAGTCACTTGGGATACATGACATATCTTCTAATGAGTCAGATTCACCTGAGCAGTCTTCTACCTCCACTTCCGATGCAGAGAGAGATTCAGAGGACTCACCTCCTTCCTCTCCTAGTCATCATTTGGAGGTTGATGATTCTCCTCTAGATTCTCCATCTTCCAGTCCACTTTGGGCTAGATAGACCTTGCAGTCTACAGGTGATTGGGTTGGGGATCCATCAGACACTAGGTGGACTAATTCATAGTTCTAGGATGCTCCACATGTCTTCATTGCTATTGCCTCAGATGCATAGTCTTTTCATGAGGCTTTTGGTATTCCTAAATGGGATACAGCTATGCAGGAGGAGTATAGTTCCTTGATGAGGAACCACACTTGGGATCTTGTCCTTCTTCCTAAGGGAAGAAAACTTGTTTGATGTAAGTGGATCTATCAGAAAAAATTTGCAACAGATGGGTCGGTTGACAAGCATAATGCTCGCTTGGTCACCAAAGGATTCTCCCAGGTTCCTGGGATTGACTACTCTGAGAGTTTTGCGCCAGTTGCCCGAATGAATTCTAGCCAACTTGTTCTTTCCATTGCTATAGCTAATCATTGGGAAGTACACCAGATGGATGTGAAGAGTGATTTTCTTCATGGTGACCTTCAAGAGATCTACATGGAGCAGCCATAGGGGTTCATTCAGGATTCTTCACTTGTGTGCCGTCTCCGGAAGTCTCTCTATGGCCTCAAATAGGCTCCTCAGGCCTGGTATGCCAAGATGGACTCCTTCCTTCTATCTGTTGGGTTCACTCGGTGCCATTCTGATCCCAATGTCTACATTCTATAGCAGGATGATTCACTCCTATTTCTAGTTCTATATGTTGATGACTTGTTAATCATAGGGAGTTCTTCATCCACCATTGGGGTTGTCAAAAATGCCCTTCATGACAAGTTTTTGATGACTGACTTGGGCTTGTTGCATTACTTTCTCGAGATTGAGATCTACTAGTCTGCTTCCAAGATCACCATCAACTAGTCCAAGTATGCTCTAGAT
Source organism: Cunninghamia lanceolata (assembly GCA_027924645.1). Classification (NCBI taxonomy): domain Eukaryota; kingdom Viridiplantae; phylum Streptophyta; class Pinopsida; order Cupressales; family Cupressaceae; genus Cunninghamia; species Cunninghamia lanceolata. The sequence continues at coordinate 9,252,666 of BSBN01000815.1, read as the reverse complement.
TTGCTCTCAAGGTTTCATATGGCTGACTGCAAGCCTGCTCTGACTCCCTTTCTTTCTGGAGTCAAACTTGAGGCTCAGTGTTCTTCTCCACTTGTTGATGGCACTTTGTACCGACAACTTGTTGGGAGTCTCATTTATCTGACTCATACAAGACCTAACATTTCATATGCTATAGGCATGGTCTCTCGATTCATGTAGGAGCCTCATGAGCTACACTGGAAAGTAGCCAAGCGGATCCTTCACTACATTCAGGGTACTCACAGTTTTGAGATTCACTATGCAACGGGCATTGAGCTTTACTTGGTGGGCTACATAGATTCAGATTGGGCGGGCGATTCTCAGGATCGCAAGTCTACTTCAGGTTACAGCTTCTCACTTAGTTTAGGTCTTGTTTGTTGGTCGAGTAAGAAGCAGTCTGCTATTGCTCTATCTTCTACCGAGGCTAAGTATCGGGGGGCTGTGAATGCCGCCACTAAGGCCATTTGGCTTCAAAATCTTCTCACTAAGTTTGGTATCTAGATCAGACAGCCATCAGTCATATTTTGTGACAACCAGAGTGCCATTCAGATCTCACGAAATCTGGTCCATCATCAGCAGACCAAACACATAGAGGTCCACAAGCACTACATCTGGGAGCTCATCCATTGCCACGTCATCGACCTTCGCTACTATCCGACTTCCAAGCATGTTGCTTATATCTTCACCAAACCCTTCACTGAGAGCAAGTTCCTTCATTTGCGAGCTTTGCTGGGGTGCGGGATGCTTCATCTTCTAGGGGGCTTCTTCCTCTCACTCGGAGTCCTGACTCTCTCTACTTTTGGGGGGGTCTCTTCTCTTTCTATTTTTTTTGGGGGGGATTTTCTCTCTCTTTTAGGGGGAATTTTATGTACATGGGTACCTCATCAAGATTGATTTGCTGGGACCCATTTCTACATCCACCTAAGCTTCGCTTATGGGGGGGTGTTAGTGTAGGTTTTTATTTCCTAGTTGGGTTATTTATTTTTCCCTATATTCCTAGGTTTTCCCTACACTTCTATTAATCTCGCTTAGGTTAATAAAGCATGTCTTATTAGGTGAGTGGTTGCAAGGTGTCACCTTCCTACATGTGAGCATCCATTAGCTATCTTGGGAAGATACTTTGCTATCTTTTCTCTGAGAGCTGGTTGCTCCTCATTGGTTGGTGTTGCCACCTCCTCCCTCTCCTTGATCTATATAAGCATGCTACCTGGCTTGTATTTTGTATCTTTTGCTTTTGCATCCTCTTAATGCTATTTTGCTTCTAGCATTTGTATTACTTTTTTGGAGACTAACTTTGTGTTGCTATTTTGATTTCGTATCATTTGCATTCATAGCTTAGATATCTATTTGTTTGCACTAGTTTTCTGGGTTAATAATCTTTTCAGATTCTAACAAGGTTGATCAAAGGATAGTTTGGATATCAAATCAAAAGGAGCTTTGGAAAATCTAGATCTTGTGAGGTATAAATGATTTTATCTCTTCTTACTTAGGATAGATAAGAGCCTAAGCAAAAGGGAGATATGGGATTATTTTACTTCGGGTAGACAAGACACACCAAGTAAAATGGGATTCTTAGAATCCATCGACATAGGAGTAGTCTAAGATCCCAAGCCAATTTATCTAAGATTGATAAGGCTAATTTATATAGACTTAAGATAGACAAGTTCTTAAGCTTAATATAGATTAGGGGATAAAGATAAGATCTAGATTAACCTTTAGCGAAACTTTGATTTGAGGGATGACTGGATTAGATTTGATTTTATTATGAGATGATGAGGTTTATTTTGGTGGATTTTAAGGATTAGATAGAGTTTGATTATGGGGTTAAATTGATGTGAAGGTCCAAAATGGGATTGGTAAACCAATTTTTTCCTAAGGTTTAATTAAAAATGAGAGGGATGACTTTTGGTGAAGTGGAAGGTGGGATGAGTGATTTTTTTTGTTTTAGGTCACATTTGAAAGTTTGACACAATCTACAAGATAGTCAGGTTTATGACACTAGGTTTGGTTGTTTGATACTAAAAATGAAGGCCCTAATACTCTAGTTGCAGGTGCTGAAAGATAGGTCATAGGCATTGACAGACAAGTCACAGGTGGTACAAACTCAAATGAAAGTGCTGATAGTCATAACCTAAGTGCTAAATGGGAAACCCGAGGCACTGACAGGTATACTAGAAGTGTTGATAGGAGGCTAGACGTGTTGATAGATAGACCAACAATGCTGATAGGTGGGCCAGAGGCGCTAGTGATAGCTTTGACCCAGGCGTTGACAGGACTGATGAGGCAGGAAGAGACTATCAGGGCCAAATTTGGTAAAAAATAATGATCTTGAATAGTGAGATTCTGGCAGGATACCAACAACAAGCAGTTTACAAGTTACAAGATTTATCTCTATGGTTTGACAAGTTTGTTTTGATTATTTGGGTAAATGGTCAGACTGGGGTGATAGTGCTTAGTCGAGCAGAGGTGCTAATTCTAGTAACGAGAATGCTAAAAAATCATACTTTAGCGCTATGATAACTTGACTAGAGGCACCGATCCAGAGACTTCAGGTGCTGAAACAATGATTAGAGGTGATGATCTAGAGTCTCGAGGCAATGAAATAGAGCATAGAGGCACTACAATAGAGACCTTAGGCACGGAGATAGTGGTCAGAGGCACTGACAGTTTTGATTGAAAGTGATGACAATCATAACCTAAGTGCTAAACAGGAAACTTGAGGCACTAGCAGGTATACCAGAAGCATTGATAGGGGGCCAAACATGCTGATAGATAGACCAACAATGCTGATAGGTGGACTAGAGGTGTTGATGATAGATTTGACCCAGACGCTGACAGGACCGATGAGGACAGGAAGAGATTGTTAGGGCCAAATTTTGTAAAAATCAATGATCTTGAATAGTGAGATTCTGGAAGGATACCAAAAATAGATAGTTTGGAAGTTACAAGATTTATCTCTATGGTCTAACAAGTTTGTTTTGATCGTTTGGGTAAATGGTCAGACTATGGTGATAGTGCTTAGTTGAATAGAGGTGCTAATTCTAGTAACAAGAATGCTGACAGATCAGACTGTAGCACTATGATAGTGACTAGAGGCACCAATCCAGAGACTTGAGGTGCTGAAACAGTGACCAGAGGTAATGATCCAGAGTCTCGAGGCATTGAAACAAAGCCTAGAGGCACCGGAATAGAGACCTGAGGTATTGAGACAGTAGTCAGAGACATTGACAGGCTGACTAAAGTGCTAAAATTTTGTTTGATTGGTGAAGTTGAATGGTGTTTCTTTGAGTTGACTAATTTTACTAGCAAGGGACTTTGCAAACAAGAGGACACAATGGCTATTTGACTCAACAAGGTATCGGGTGTGAATTACTTCATAGTTAATGATGACATATACGAGTTTGAACAAAGAAGACACATCAAGCACATTAACAACCTAAATTTATTTAAGTAGGAATGTCATATCCCATGGACTCACTGAGGTCTGACTTCAACCCCCACTATTAGATAATGGCAATTTCCATCCCCTTAGTATCATCTACCATTGTTTTGATAGATAGAGAATGCAAGGTCATGTACCACATTACATCCATTATCTTGGAGACTAAAATCTTGCCCAAGATTTATTCTATCTCAACCAATGGAGGTAATATCATGAGCTCTTATCCCCCTACTACAACGATGAACTGCAGGATATGACGATCAAAGGTCTTAACTAGGATTCATGGGTTTCTAATGGGTGTCCCAATATACACAAGGTATGGGGGATGATATGTGAATAGGGTGCCCAATCCAACCAAGTACCAACCAAACACAAGTCTCGACGGACTGAGGATCTCAGGGTTTTTACTTAGGTGAAAGAGGTCCTTCCTTTGAAGTGAGTCTTTTGATTCTCACAACTTTTATATCCCGTGCTAGAACACATGGTTGAGGTCATCCCCTTGGTGATGAAATCCAAGGTAGGCCCCCTAGAGGAAGAAGATACTACTCACTTTTGATCCCCAAGGTCACACAAAGCACAAGGGGAGAGCATATGTGAAGTAGCACTCCTTAAGGATAAACACAACAAAAGGATTTACACAAAGGATTTTTGATCCCCAAGATCACCCAAGGGTGCGAGGGGAGAGCATACGTCCAAAGGCAAATCAAAACATGGCAAGCAAGATTATTTTCTTCCTACTTTAATTAATGTGCAACTAAAATTAGTAGGAAAAAAAACTTTGACACCGGGGCTACACCAAAAAACATTAGTACTTTATTAAGATATCTTGACCAACATTTTGGCAGCTTCAAGAGAATGGATTAGTCTCAAAATATTAGATTCTACTCTGTCTGAACACAAGTGCTAATAGAGTGAACAAAAGCACTAACAAAACTACCCTAAGCGCTAAAATAGTAAGCAGACGCACTAATATTGTAAACTAAAGCGTGAAACAAAGACCCTAAGCACTACAATAGAGACAAAATGTGTTAAAACAAAGACCAAATGTGTTAAAATAGAGACCAAATGTGTTAAAATAGATATCAGATGTGCTAAAGCAGAGGTCAAATGCATTAAAATAGAGGCAAAGAATATTATACCTCCCTTACCTATAGCTGAAAATGCTGATTTAGAAACTAAAGGCACTAACACAGAGCTCAGGAGTACTGAGTTTGAATGCGGGGGCACTGTTCTGACGCAGAGGCCAATATAATCTGCAAAAAATGTTAGTCTTATGATAAACAAATAGGTCAACCTATTTCCTGCAAATAGGGTTAGCCACCTCAACAACAATGTGATCCTTTTCAAGGTAAACAGGGTGTTAAGCTAAAAGATATTTCAAAGTTAATCACTAAATCAAATGGAAACCTTAATACCTTGCAAAAAGAGATGTTAGACCTGCATAAAATGTGTCAAAAGGGATACAAGGAATCACTGTTGACCAACAAAGAAATACAAGTTGCACCAGTTAGCATGAAAACAAAAGTGTTATTTTAGGTAACCTAGGCACCACTGTGCAGACCCTAGGCACTGAAAGAGATTCCATAAGAGCTAAATAGAGGGCGTAAGCGCTATTGTGAAGACCCCAGGTGCTAACAGAGATGCCAAAAGCGCTAAAAGAACCTGCAAAATAGATGTTAAAGACAACCAAAAGTACCGATAGAAGAACCCTCAGCGCTATTCTGGCTACCTGAGGCACTAATCCATAGCCCGAAGTGCTAACATGACCTGCATGAAAAACTTAGAAAACTTGCAAAAAATTGAGTTAGTTCTAGGGACGTGAGTCCCACTAAGTGGGCCAAATGAAGATCATGGAAATGTTAGAAGACAATGAATCATCAAAGAAGAACAAAAACAAACATTATACCTCAAATCTTCACACAACCCATTCTCCTTGATAGGATGGAGGAATGCATGCACCCAAGAAGCAATTCCTAGCTATATCCAAGACAAAATGAATGTGATTGCTCTATTCTAACCAACACAAGTGAAGGGAAGGATTTAGCAATTGAATGAGAGGATTTTGACTAAGATTTTGACATAAATTGGATTCTTGAAGACTTTTTATTGAAGTGCTTGGAGATGGCTTGTATTTATAGAATTTTGGAGGATTTGTGATCAATGGTGGAGGTTTGAAGTGAAGATCCAATGGTGGAGATTTCATAGTGAAATCAAGGGCTAGGGTTGCATCATCGAAATTGGAGGGATCACAATACTTTGGAATTTTAAATTTCATTATTGGGAAGGTTTTGCATTAATTAGGATAATGACTTATGAATGAATTAATAATTCATTTGTGTGGGGGAAAGTGAATTAAAAATTGAAATTTATGGATGAACGGGATGAGAATTGACACATGCATCGATTTGGAAAGGTGAGGTGGAGACATGTGTGAGATTTATTACTTAAATAATGCTCTTGCATGAATGAGGAAAGATGAGGTGGAGACACATGTGACTACTCTTAATTAAAAAATGTTAATTTTTAATCAAGTGTGGGGAGATGGGATGAGGGGTTAAGCTAATTAATTAAGTGATTAACTTAATTAATATAGTTGTTGGAAATTAGGAGATGGGTTAATTAGTGGCATAAATTAATTAAGTGAAGGTTTACTTAATTAATTTGGGTCTAGGGGCTAGGTAGGGTACGATAGCTTATTAAATAAATGCTATTTATTTAATTAGCCTAGGTTTAGTTATGGGCTAGGTGGATTAATTAAATAAATGTATTTATTTAATTAATGTAGGTTAGTGGTAGAGGATGGAATAATCATTTAAATAAATTGTGACATTTAATTAATTAATTATGAATAATGGGCTATAGGGGATAGTTGAATTTATTAAATAAATTGATTTTATTTAATTAATTAAGGAAAGAGATGAATTAGTGCAAGTGTGTTAGGGAGTGGTAATGTAGGTTGTGCCATTTTTGGATGTCTATAGCTCAATCTATAAAATTCCTCACTGTAATCTTGCACACTTCTCTCCCTCTACTTCAGATTCTACAATTTCTTAAACATGGTGATCTGATGATCTACTGGTGAAAACTTTGCCTTCGTCTTAGTTATCATCCTCTCCTAGGTTTTAATCTTTTCCTTTCCTTTCCTCTATCTCTCATTCTACACATGATCCCACCATAGAGATGCATGTCCTTTAAGCTTTGTAGCCACTAGCTTTACTCTCTTCAGGTCTTCAATAGACTCCATCTGAAAATACTTTTCTACCTTTGAGATCTAGTCTATCAACTCCTTTGAATTTAGAATTCCGCTATAACTAGGTAATTCTACAAGGTGTTTACTGGCAATCTTTGTCATTGTACTTAGAAACCTTCTTTCATGTTCATCTCCTCCATCTTCTACTTCATCTTCACTAAATTATTCCTCATTATCACTCACATCCTCCATAGGCACTCCTTTGCATTATGTTCTTTCTATTGCATCCAGCCTCGCTATGATGCCTCTCAGCATTTCGACCAATGTTGCATCTCTAGATCTTGGAGCAAACCCTCTTCAACCTCTGCCACAGTGTGCCATATCTATGAATCGTCTACAGTTGTAGGTTTTCCTCTTCACTCTGCCTACAATAATCTCTTGAGGATCATCTGCATAACAAACCTACAATCTCAAGGAACTCCAAAACTGGCTCTGATACCACTTGACGTAGATCAAGGTTCAGGAGCTTTTTCAAGCTACTAAACCAAGCAACAATAAACTAGTTAACTCTCTAAAATGAAACATGAATCTCTCATTTATTAGCAATAGGGCTAACAAGTGATGTTACAATCTTAGATGCATTGGCCTCAACCTTGCATTTAGTTGCTACAACTCATAGAGTATTCTACAGATTATAGATCTTCTTGAAGAAGTTACATCAAAAACCATAAGCATAGATTCCATGACTCTACAATTTAACCATCAACCGGATCATCTTTGAATGTCCCCTAAAAACATGAAATTACCCTTTTAAAGGTAGCAGAGGTAGTTAAAGTGTATTAAGGTAGCCACCGCCATCATCATGTGAAGAGAACAAATGTCATTCCCTTATAGGCATCTTGAAAATTGACATCATATTACTAGCTCTTTGGATCAACATTGACGTTCAGGCTCTGGATTGGTCGAAATGGTGGCTTTCAACTGTATTTACTACTTCTAGAAGTTTCTAGATGATTCTGCAAGCTAACCGGATGTGATCGAGCAACATGACATACTACAAGGCATCCGGATGACAAATGTCCAGTTGGGAGATAAGCAATGTAACCGAATATGGATATGCAATAGGATGTGTGGATGGAAGATGTCCTCTTGAGAGATGTCCAGTTGGAATTGTACGGTTGGAAGATGAAATAGGCAACCAGAATTGGGTATGTCAACATGACATCCATATAGAAAAATGTCTAGCTAAAAATGAAGCATTGCAACTGGATGTGAACAACAATCGAATCTAGATAATGAAATGCAACATGATATCTAGTTTAAAATATGTCTAGTTGAAGACTAGCAGTGTAACATGACATCTAGTTTAAAATATGTCTAGTTGAAGACTAGCAGTGTAACATGATATCTGGATGAGATATCTGAATCGATGATAAAGCATCATAACCAAATCTAGATATGAATAACAATAGGATCTGGATATAACAAATGAATGGGATGTTCAGTTAGGAAAGGTCTGGATGAAATGTCCAGTTGAAGAAATACAATGCAACCATATATGAATAAGGCAACCATATCTGGATATTGAAACTCAACAAGATATCCAGTTAGTAACTGTCCAATTGGAATATAAAGTGATACAACTAGATCCAGACATGATAAGACAACATGATCTAGATGCGATAAGGCAACAAGATCTAGATAAGATGGTTGGTTGAAATACAAAGAAATGCAACCAGATCTAGACATAAAATGCAACAAGATCCAAATGCAATAAGGAAATAGGATCCAAATAAGATCTCCAGATGAAGAAGTTCAACTGGATCCGAACATGAAATACAATCGAATGTCCGGTTATGAATGTTTGGTTGGAGCGATGAGCACAACTTAGCCAAAATTCATCAAACTTCACCGAATTTGAACTGTAGGTACCCATCTACCTCCTTAACAAGATGCACTCCTTTCTTGGGCATGATTCCAATTGGATCTCTTAGATTTTTGAACATCTCCTACAAGGAAAAACAAAGGAAAACACATAGAAAAGAAAACAAAATATATTTGAGTGATGATGATTTCTCATGGACCTAAATGCTCCTGCATCACTGACCATGAGTCTCGACTATATGCTTTCTCTCATTTTGTACCTGAATCATAGTCTACTGCTTTGCTCACCCATTCAGATTTTGTGAGCAAACTATGGCATGATTGGTTTGGCCATCTGAACTTTCACTATCTTCAACAACTTAACACATAGGATATGGTCACATGTCTTCCTAGGATTAGTTTTTGAGATGGAGTTTGTTCAGGTTGTACCTTGGGAAAGCATCCTGAGGACAAGTTTGACAAAGGGAATATTTGGAGGGCTTTAGAAGTCTTTGAGCTAGTTCATAATGATGTGGTAGGTCTATTTCTATCCTTGTCTTTCAACAAGGCTAGCTACTTGCTCATTTTCATTTATGACTATTCTAAATACACCTAGGTCTACTTTCTTTAGCAGAAAGAAGAAGTTTTTGATATATTTTAGGAGTTCAAGGGTTGTACCAAGAAATAATCTAGAAATGTTGTCAAGATTTTTGGCACTGACAATGATTTAGAATATGTGTACCATCGTTTTGAATAATTTTACACTCTTAAAGGGATTAATCTTCAACATAATGTTGCCTACACACCTTAACAAAATGGTGTAGCAAAGAGGAAAATAGGTCCCCGAAAGAGATGGTTGGCTGCATGATCCACACATGCTCCCTTGCACCTAAATATTGGGTTGAAGCTATCAACTATGTTGCTCACATCTGGAATAGAGTTGCACATAAGGAATTGAAGGGCATCAATCCATTTGAAGCTTGGTGTGGTAGGAAACCTTTTGTGTGGCACTTCAGAGTTTTTGGCTACCAACATGGGCACACATTCCTTCAGAGAAGTGTAAGGCCTTAGAACCTTAGATTCAACTCTACATATTTGTTGGTTACCCCAATGATGTCAAAGGATATTGAATCTTGGATCTAGAGATACATTAGCTCTTCATTGAGTGAAATGTGCAATTTGAGGAAAGCTCTCCTAGCTCATCCTTACATCTTCCCTCCTCCATCGTGTATTCAGATGATAGTGACTTAGAGGATTTTATTCTAGCTTCCTCTATGTGCAGAGTTGATCATGAGGAGTCATCCTCCTCTTCATAGAGTTTAGATTCTAAGGCTAAGGATTCTTCTCTTCCATCCCCTAGCATGCCTCATTAGGCTCATCAAACTCTTGAGTTTGCAAGAACTCTTGTTGGAGATCCTTTAGATACATAGAGGACTCGGTCACAACACCATGATATTTCAAATTCCTCCATTACTATAGCTTCAGATCCATAGTCCTTTCATGAAGCATTAGGTATCATTGAGTGGGATTTAGCAATGGAGGAAGAGTACAACTCATTGATTCAAAACAAAACATGGGATCTTGTTCCACTTTATAAGGGAAGATAACTAGTTTGTGTAAGTGGATCTATCCAACCAAATTTATAGTAGATGGATCAATTAACAAGTTTAAAGATGATGCAGAAGCATACCAGGTTGAAAGGTAATCTTGCATCAACAAAAAACATTCTGTTTCTTTTCTTTTCTTGCATTTTAGTCAGTTCAATATCAGTAGATTGCACTATATTTCACCGCATGATCACTTCACAGTTTGTGGAACATGACTAAGACTCTTCAATGATTCATCTACATCATATCTAGATTTTAGGAGGTTTACAATCATCTACCAGAAGTTATTGTTGTCAGAAGCTTCATTAGGATTCACTGTTCAGAGCAGTCAACATTTAGCATAGCATATGGAGTTTACGACACCTTCCTATGACTTGTGCCACCTAATGGAACATATCACAAGGAATTATAGGACCAGAGGCACCTTCAACTAGAACTATAAGATGATTCATCAACATTAGAGGCTTCACCATTGGAATTAGGCCGACCTACACGTTTCATCAACCATTGAACTTTGAAATCTCTTAAGACCAACACAAATCATTCCTTGAGCCAAGAATTGCTATATAATCATGTTCACTAGATATAGTTAGAGGTAGCAAGTTAGATAGATGATCTCATAAGTTAGGATAGCAGATTGCGGAATAGCACTTCAAAGCTATATCTTTCATGTAAATTGTAACAAGTTGGAGGACAAGCATGTGAGCCCATTGTAGTCCACATATTACTGGCATATGAAGATTGTAACTATTCATGATATTGAATCAATATATTTCCATTGTTGCTCCATTCTTTGTGTTTTCCATTATGTTTACTCTAAGGTTGCATGGTAGGATAGTCCTATCTATGGACCCTCCATCCGTGATTGCACTAAGTGGTATCAAAGTGAAGTTTTTGAATTCTTTGGGAGAGAAGGCATTCTAACAAATCTTGAAGTGATAATATTGTCAACTTGAGGCAACTTGCAAGTGTTTATCAACCGAGCGCCAATTGTCAAGTAGTTGCACTGGGTCCAAGGAAGAGATGCCACCAAGGAGGATGCCTGTTATGGCCAATGTTTTTAGAAGAATGAAAGAAATGACAGAGATGATGAGAACAATGAAAGTTAGATTAGATGTTGAAGAAGAGGATAGAAAGAGAGGTCTAAACCTTAGACATGTGGATTAAAGTGATGATGATGAATTAGGAGTTCAAGATGCCGACCAAAATGAGGAAACCCTAGAAGAAGAAGAATCAGATTAGGTAAAGATGTTGAAAGCTATTTCTAAGATTGGTAAGAGACCTAGAATGGAGATTTCAAACTATGCGGGAAATTGGAACTTTGAGGAGTTGATTGACTGGATAAATGACATGGAAGAATACTTTGAGTATGAAAAAATTCGAGATCTGGAAAGAGTGAGAGTTACAAAAACTAAGTTGAAAGAACATGCTACTATTTGGTGGAAAGAAGTTTATTTGGATAGAAATAGAAGAGGAAAAGAAAGAATCACAAAGTGGGATAGAATGGTGACAAAACTGAAGAATCAATTCATACTTGCTGATTATGAATTATAAATGTTGAAGAGATTGCAAAACCTAAGGCAAAAAGAGAAAATAGTAAAGGATTCTATTGAAGAATTTCACATAATGATTATTAGGACTCGACATAATGAAGCAAGCAAGGAGAAATTGACGCAGTACATAAATGGACTGAGAATAAACATTCAATAAGAACTAAGTTTGGTAAGGATGACAACAATGGAAGAGGCATATTAATTTGCTCTAAAAGTTGAAGAGAAGTTGAATAAGAGATATGAACATAGACAAAGAGATAGAGGAGGAAAATTCTAGAGAGGTAGAACATAATGTGGTGAAGGAAGATCATATGTGGAGCAAAACAAGGAGAGTAGCCCATACCAAAAAGAAGAAAGAGACAACAATTCATACCACCAAGGGAGAGATGACATGAGTTTCTACTACAACAATAGAGGAAGTCATAATTCTTACCACAATAAAGGATATTGGAGATGTGAAAGGATTTGAAAAGAGATCATTCAAAGGAACTTGTTTCAAGTGTGGAGGTGAAGGACACCGAGCATTTGAATGGACCATCAAGGGAGTACTAACAAAAGGATAGAGATAGTGCAAGAGCAGCATATGCGGAGGAAGAACCGACTAGATCACCAAGTTCAATGGGAAAATTGGAAAAGGGTGAATCATTGGTTATTGTTGCAAATAGAAACGACTGAGGAGTCACCGCAGAGGAAAAGTTTATTCCAGACAAGATACAAATCAAGAGGCAAATTTTGCAAGGTTATCATTGACAGTGTTAGTACCAACAATTTGGTTTCAGAAGAGATGGTGAGGAAGCTAAATCTAAAGAGGTTGGAACATCCAAAAACCTACAAGATAGCATGGATTCAAAATGAGTACAAGATACTAGTGAGTGAACAATGTTTGGTGAAATTTCATATAGGATCTTATAATGATGAGATATTGTGTGATATTATGCCGATGGATGTATGTCATACATTGTTGGGAAGACCATAGCAGTATGATAAAAAAATCAATACATGATTGGAGGAAGAATACCTACACTATAACATTACATGAGAAAAGACATATCTTGATACCTTTGGAAGAAGAAGATAAAAGTGAAGTATGTGACAATGCTAGAATATGTTTAGTAGATGGAAGCAAATTTTTGTATGGATTGAGACATAAGAACATGTGTTTTGCATTGATTCCAAAGAAGTGTGGTACCCAAAGTAAAGAAAACACTACCACAAAAGGAGAAGAACCACTGCAAAAGGAAGTAGCATAATTGCTGATAGAATACCAAGATATTGTATTGGAGAATGTGCCAAAAGGATTGCCACCAACCTGAAGTATTAGTCATCATATGGATCTCATATCTAGAGCTAGTTTTTCAAACAAACTGGTGCATAGGATGGCATGAGTAGAAAATGTGGAGCTAAACAGATAAATACAAGAGCTATTGAGGAAGGGATTGATTAGAGAAAGTTTAAGCCCATGTGCGGTACCAACAGTATTAGCACCAAAGAAAGATGGAGAATGGAGAATGTGTACAGATTCAAGAGCAATCAATAAGATCACAGTCAAGTATAGATTTCCATTAAGAATTTAAAATCCTTTAACTCAGTGAAAACTTTAGATTTATTCTTCTTAAAGTAAATCCATGTAAATTTGGATACATCATCAATGAAGGTAACAAATATCACGACCTTCCAACTAAATCCTTATCCATAGGACCAAACACATCCATATGAATAATTTTTAATTTATCTTCCACCTTATTACTACCTAAAGGAAATGATGCTCTATTTTGTCTACCAAACACACAGTGCTCATAGAAATAAAAGCGCTCATTAGAATAGGAGAAACCATCTAACAAATTTTTATTGAAAATATATTTTTTTAAAAAATCTTGCTAACGTGGCCCAATCTATGATGCCACAACATACATGTATTATCAATTTTTTCTTAGGTGGAATTGCAAACTGTAGTGGCATCAAACATAAAGAAAGTGCCCATCCTTGTTCCCCTTGCTACCACCAAGCTTCCTCTCACCAATCTACAACCATGCTTATTAAATGTTACATGCATTCCTGAATTATTCAACTTTGAAATAGAAATAAGATTTCTATCCAATCCAGAAATATGTAAAACATCAGAGAGGACTTTAATCCTCCCATCATTGAAACACAACAATACCTTTCCTTGTCCAACTATCAGATATGTAGTGTTGTCCTCAAGGTAGACATTACCTCCATCATATTTCTCATATGTAGAGAACCATTCCTCATGAGGAGTCATATGATACGAGCATCCTTAATCAATCAACCACCATTCATTAGACATAACATTACATGTAGAAAGTAAAACTTCATCACCTGCATCTGATGACTTTTCTATAGAGGAATCCCACTATTTCTTCTTAAGTTTTCATTCCTTCTTCACATGTCCCCTCTTACCACAATTCTAAAACTTAACTCTTTTCTTCTTTCCCAAGAGTTTTAGACTTGCCTTTTGATTTGTCCTTAGGCCATTTCTAATTTCTTTTTGGTCCTCTTTCTTTAGACATTCCCCTAACATTAAGAGCATCCACCAAGCTATCCATAGCCTTCTTGTTTATTTCTTGTGATAGTAGAGTTGCAACAGTAGAATCCATCTTTGGATCTTCAAGGTTAGCCATGATAGCAAGAATATAATTCTCCCAAGACTCAAGCAAAGAACAAAGAAGCATAATGTACTTATCTTCCTCTTCTATCTACAAAGGCTAATTGATTCACAATTATATTAAAAGCATTCAAATGCTCATTTATCGACTCCCCCGCCTTCATTTTAAAAGAAAATCATTTTCTTTTAAGATATAATTTATTTACCAGACTCTTGGCTTGATAAATCTCACCCAACCATTTTCATAAAGCATTTACAGTCTTTTCTCCATACATTCAGAAGAACAATGTCTCCAATACATAATCTGATTGTGCCCCATGCCTTTTTGTCCAATCTCTCCCACTCCTTTGGACTAACATCATCGGGTTTCTTTTCTTTTGATGCCACCAACCATTGATTCCTCTCTTCAAGGAGATCCTCCATTTTTAGCTTCCACAACTTGTAGTTTGTCCTATTAAACTTCTCAATGTCCAAAGGAGATGTAGATGTAGCCATGACTTCCACTCACACAAATTTACAAAATAGACCTCCCACTATAGAACAAAAAACCTTCACACTTCCACCTAATAACGCAGTTGGCGAGTCTCTAATACCAAATGTTAGAAATGAAGGAAACCACTACAAATGGAAATCTAAAATTTAACTTGCAAATCTAAAATATATCTTGTAGAATATCAATGGAGATAAATAATGCATCAAAATAACAACAATGCTCAAAAGTCATACACATAACACATGGATTTACATGGAGAAAACCCTTCCTGGTAAAAAACTTTACCAGAAAAAGAGGGCAAATTTGTATTATCTTCAAAAAGACTATAATACATCAATTTTCTTCAATTCCTGCATCCAATTCGACAACTACTGTGTACCTACAAGCAAACCCATTACTTTACACTCCTCCAAAGCTTCATTTTATAGAAATTACGAGCTCCATGAAGAAGCCACAAAATCCAAACACCCCCATCTTGGGAATATCACCTAAATGCTCAAAACAATCCTCTTACATATGTCATAGGCATCTTCCCAATATGGGCGCCTAGGACCAATAATAGTCACTTACAAGATAATAATTATCGTCATATGATGTCATAGATTCCCTTACACCTTATGATAGCTCTAAGTTGTCATAGATGCTCTTACAACTTATGATAATTGTCATAACACACCAAAAATAGCTCTCCCAAAGATGGATGCCTAGATTCTCCAACTCACTTCATTTTTTATTGCTAAGATTCTTTGACAAGTAAATGTAACCCAATAACTACCCATTGGTAAATAATTAATTACTATTGCCAGTAAATAATTAATTACCGTACCAGTAAAAAAAATTACCATGTCGGTGGATTCCTCATCCCTTATGATTCCATTAACAATTACAATATTAGGAGTAATTAATTAATCACAATAGTATAACAATACTTGCAGAATACACTATGAAACCTCCATCTCAAGCACCAAATAATAGGAGAAGCAATCCATGAAACCATGGGTAGTAAACCACAAACCATGGCAAAAACCATGACCCAAAAGTGGTTGCCAAATCATGGGCCCAAATTCTAACGCCCTTTTCCAAAGGACTCCTCCAATTATTTTTAGTAGATTCTCTTACACCTGTCATAAGGTGTCATAACCACCTCATCAACTTGGGTACTCCATTTTGATTCCATTCTTTCCATTCAAAGATGAACTATGATGCATCAGAAGTTGGTCAACAAGTCAAGTCAACAATGTAATTCCCCTCCTACATGCCCTTACATATGTTACAATGTCATTAGATGCTCATAGACATCTCTATAACATTATATACTCTTACAACTTCTTACACACATCATACATTACATTACATGACAACGTGCCCATCATAGTAGGACACTATTTTCCATGATGGCTCACAACTAATTCATTTGTTATTGCATTAACCAAGCACAAGAATATACCACTTGTCAATATGTTATTAATTCGTTATTGCATTAAACATTCCTCCAAAATAGACACAAAACTAAATGTAAAATAACATAGAAATACTAATCTCACCATAACATTGACATTTCATTAAATCAATTTTAAATTATTCACCATTCTCCTTCTTGCACAATGTTAATTTTAAAATTACTCACATTAAGAGGACCCAAATAATTACACCAAAATTTATTATTATGATGGTAACAACTTTCAAATTAATTAAACATTAGATTTGTAAGGGGTGTGTCACACCTATCCCAACATATGGCCTATATGATGATGATGTCAATCTAATTATTTATTGTTTTTTAGAATTGAAGTGTGCTATAATAAACATGTAATGATTATTGACTCTCCTTATTAATTAATTGGGCATTAAATGTCTTTAAATACCATGACGTAGTAACATGTCACACAAACATGTCACACAAACATGTGTTAGGTTGGCTCATAACAACTAGTAGAAAGGGGTGGGAAATTTGGAATTTGAATTTGAACATTTAAATTTTGGGGTTACTCTTGCACACCTTGGAATTGAACTAAGTGATCCCACATCTCTTGGAAATGAACCAAAGGGGCAAGGTGGTAATCTCAAAGTCAAGTACAAATGCACTAAAGTGCCAATGAGGGTGAAATAGACATCGATAAGGGCATGTCCCCATGCCAGCTTAGCTTATTTTGGCTAGGAACCACTGCTCAATTTTTTTAGGATATATTTGTGGAGCCCCATGAATATATATATATTTTTGCTTAACTATTATATAAAAAAACAAAAAATAAATTATCTTAATTATTTTAATTTATTAGAAAATTAAAAAAAAGAAGGGAAGGAAATATATGCACCCACATGGCATAGCTTATTTCCAACCCCCCTTTTTTTCCACAGCTAACTTAAGCAACCTCATGGGGATATTCACCTTTCTCCTTCTTGCAAAATCTTAATTTTAAAATTACTCACATTAAGATGACCCAAATAATTACACCAAAATTTATTATTATGATGGTACACAACTTTCAAATTGATTATATGAACCTTAATAAAATAATAATTTGATACAATGATTGTGTTGTGGATAAAAGATAACATATACATGTTAAAATAAGGATTAAAATGGCTTACATAGTGATTCAAATCATACTCACTATTCACAATACATCTATACATAATGAAGCTCATAATTATTTATTTATTACATTAAAAATAAAATAAATTTTAAAATAAAAATAAAATTTTAAGACTTTTACACAAATTAAATTACTCACATTAAAAGGACCCAAATAATTACACCAAAATTTATTATTATGATGGGAAACAATTTTCAAATTGATTATATGAACATTAATAAAATAATAATTTAATACAATGATTGTGTTGTGGACAAAAAGATAACTTATACATGTTAAATTAAGGATTAAAATGGCTTACATATTGATTCAAATCATACTCACCATTCACAATACATTTGATACATAATGAAACTCATAATTATTTATTTAGTGGATTAAAAATAAATTATATTTTAAAATAAAAAATGAATTTCTAAGACTTTTAGATAACATTAGTAACACTTTTTCAAATTTGTGAAAATTTCTTCCTAATTTTTTTAAAAAAATCCAATTTCATTTACTAGTAATTTTTTAATTTTTTAAGAAAAGAAAAAAAAGATTGTTCTTGGCGCCAAATAAAAAGCATAGGCAAATAATCGAGGGTTCATAGTTGGCATCACACAAATCGAAATAAGGCATATGACAAATTGGCAGAGGAAACCAAAAGAATGACGTCATCATGAAATATTTAATAAGAGAAGGAGCGGCGCGAATTTCGAAAATATAACGGGCCGACATTTAAAACATTCTAAAAATTAAAAAAACCCGTTACCTACCAGACAAATAACCACCGATAAAGGCAAAGAGCCTGATTGACCGGCCCAACAAGTGGTCAACGTAATTTACGGGGGGGCCCGGTCACTCAACTAAGCCTTCGTGAATCTCGCGGGGCTGCCCCACCGTTTTATTTATTGCATTTATCTTTTTTAAAATCTACTTTACCGTTACGCGTGCTGACGTGGCATGGATTATGCACCCATACATCATGATGATGCCATAATAGTTATGGACAATTAGGAAAAAAATTCTTGCTGCTACAACCCCAGACCTGCAAAATCCGCAAATATTCAAGGATATTCCAGGAGATTTTGTACAGATTTTGCAAAAAGATTCTGAAACGACGGCGGAATTTGGTAAGCAGATGAAGCCTTGCGAAAAAATCTTCAGCTAGAGTTAGATTTTGTCTTTTTTCTAATGTCTTGGTAGATTTTTCTTATTGTTTGGGTTTTTTGGCATGGATTTCTGTTACAGTTGCTTGATTTTGTATGGGATTGTGATTTTTAGCTTTTTTGCGAAGCCAGAGTTGCTGTTTTGGCTTATAGATTGATTATTTCAGCGATTTTAAGCTGGTTTTTGCGAATATTGTAGCATATTTAATATGAGCCAACGGTAAGTTTTTGTGCGATGAGACTTTCTGCGGAAAAAAATTGTTAACATTTTGGAATTTTTTGTATCTTTATTGATTTTTCAGCTTTGTATTTTATTCTTTTTCTATTGTAGGAGCGCTTTCTTTGGGATGCAGTTCTGATTTCAGCAGTTGACAAGTCTGACTTGCCGTTTTTATTGCGAAATCGTTTTTTCTGGGGTTTGAAAGGTTGCTCTCCGAAAATTTTGGGAATTTGAATTCAGACAGCGGTAAGATGTAGAGCAAACTTTTATGATCATTTGACTCCAAAAATGTATTGAGGAATTTTAGGAGCTTTGAATATTGTTATTGCGTAGCTTCGGTTTAGTTTAAATTTGTACCGGTTTAAGTACACATTTACACATTTTACCTGTAGTTTGGAAGTAATTCAGGCGTATTTTGTTTAGTATTCGTAATATTGTTAGAGCTGGAGAAAGTTGTAAAGGGTTATTTTAACGCGGTTCCCTGGATTCTGTGGATTTTGTTGGTAAGATGTAGAGTAGGGCTTATTTAGCTATATCTGTAAACATCAGCCAATATATCAGAAATCTTGAAAATTCTTAGCCTGTAGCTCCATATTGGCTGCATTTCGAGCCGGTTTGAGCCGCATATTTACACACCCCAGCTCAAATTTTGAATAACTTAATACGCATTAACAAGTTTGTTAAAATTTAGCTTAGTTTCAGCTGGAATATGACAGGGGATTTTATTTTTTACAGGTAATTGCTAGTGCTGCAGCAATGCGGAGGTTATTTCCATTGAAACCGGTCTCTGCATCGAACAATAACAGTAACAGTAATAATTTGCCCAGCCAGAAGGTTGATAAGGATGGGCCATTCTTTTGGGAGAAGGGGAGCGATTACCTGAAGGAGAATTCGCTGGAAGCACAGATGATGCGAGATTATTCTTCCAATGTTCCGAAGAGAAATGTCTCTGGCGGAGGGAATTCGAAGCGATTATCTTCGCATTCAATAAACAATCACATGGGTCCCGCGTTTGAACCTTCTTCTCTGCACAGACGAAGCCATTCATCAGCCTCTTCCATCTTTTCTAACGACAAGAATGACAGCTCTTTCAGTGATGTGAGCAAATCCTCTGGAAGCAGCGATGGCTTTGCTCCAAGTTCCAAATGCACACCTCCGTAAGAATATTATCCACACAGATTTTCATTCTTTTTAAGTTATAAAAATGAAAGTCACTATCTAGAGCATAATTTGTTTGTGGGTTGTATTTAGTAAATAGTAGGAGGCCTGAGTCAATCTGTATCGCGATGCCCAAATTTATTGCTCTTTTTATGAAGGGTGTGTGATTCCTCTCTTTGGTAGATCACAAGGATGAACATGAGATTTTTTGTAGCTTTGTATTTAGTAAACTCTTTATATCTGGTCAAAGTGGATTCAGGACAAAGTTTGGGTTTTCGGATTTTTAGTTTTGTGAACTCTATATTTGTTTTCTTTTTTTTTCCTGTAAATGGGTGGGGTTTTGGGGTTTGTATTTAATAAACAGTAGCCTCTTTGGTCTAGATCGACCTATATTACTATGTCAGGAAAAATATTTGAGGGGTTTGGCTTCTCTCTATTTTCCTTGAATGTAAGTCTTATTCAGTTTTGAGAAAAAACTGTGAATAGGAACCCTTTTCTTAGTTTCAATTATAAACTAGAAAGACTAAATTCAGAACACAGTGTGAAGTTTGTTTTCTAGTAAAAGCCAGTACTACTCTGTCCATGTTGCTCTCTATTGGAGAAAAAGCTCTGTCCATGTTGCTCTCTATTGGAGAAAAAATGCTAGTTTCTAGAATTTATCTTGTAAACTAGAAATTTGATTTTTGTGTTAAATGGATGGCTTATTCATGTTTGGAAGACATCTCTCAATGTGATACCCATTTGATGAAAAACATAATCCAATGCAAACATTTTTATGGGTTTGTTTTCGGTTAGTCTACATTGTTCTGCTTCAGAAGAAAAAACATGGCTGGGGGTTTTGAGAGATCAGTCTACTTGAGTAAAAATGGTAGGTTTCGGTAGTTTTTTCTTGTAAATGTGCAGCTTTGTTTTATTTTGGGATGGGTAGCTTATGACTTGATTTATTTGCAGTGCAACTATGCTGAACGACCACGGTGAAAACAGAGGAGCAAAAGTTTTATGGACAAACAGATCCACCAGTGTGCCTAAAGACCGTCCTGAAATAAACTGTAGCACACTTGCAAATACCCCTCAATCCTTGTCAAGAAGCAGTTCGGCCCATATAGCAAAAGTTCCAGATGATTTCTTGGAATTCAGCTTTGTTGGAAGGGAAGAAGAGGATGAAGATATGGACAACCTGGTATCTGGAAAGGCACAGACGGAGATAATAGCAGATAATGAAACTGTACTGAGCTCTGGCCGGCCGCCACGTTCCAGGCTTTCAGGCCAAGATAACATTCATAGTGGCAGTGTTAAGAGACTTATACGTTCTCAGTCTTTTAAAGGTTCATGTGCAAACACAGATGAAAAATCGTCCTCAAAGATGCCAGGTGATCTTTTGTCACATCCAAAAAGCTCATCATCTTCAGTGGGGGACAGACTCTCTTCCAGGTATCAAAGTGCTCGAAATGTTGCTGAAAGATTGGTTAGGTCACTGCCAGGGAAATCCAAATCCAAAGTAAATAATTTCGATGCCAAGAGTAATTTTGATAGTGAAACTGTTCTTCTCCATTGTGATGGGAGAATCCGCAGGGAATTTCTAGAATCTTTCCAGGCATCAGGACCTGAGCTTGGAAGCTATCACAATTTGAATACTGAAGAATTATCTCCATCTCAAAGCCAGGAAGTAAGCCCACACGGGAGATCAAATGAGGAAAGGCAGTTTCCTACTTGTCAAGTACAGAATGTTGAAGGATTGTCTCTTCATCCAGCACAGAAGGAAATGGACAGATGCCGATTTCAAATGTGGCTTGAGGGCTATGACAAGATGCAAGATACAGATGAAGAGCTGGAAAGAAGAGCTAAAACAGCTGAAGAGCAGGCTGCATTATTGTCAGAAGAGTTAGAATCGATGGACTGGTACCACTGCAGCAGATCTGAATCTGTAAGAGCAAAGAACTCAGAACAAAATGCAGAATTTTTGTGGCAAAAACTCAGAAAAGTATCTGAAGAAAAAAGGAACTTAACACTTATGGTTTCTTCAGAAATTCAGAGCCGCAAGAGAGAAAGGTCTTCAGCAACCGAAGCTCTAAGGTTGATCAAGGGAGAGATGGAATCTCGCACAAAGATATTAGAGAATGAGAAGAATGATCTGCAGCGAACATTAGAAAAGGAGATAGATAGGCGGTCGAGTGAATGGGCCTCTATGCTGGAGAAAATTAGGTCTGAGGAGAGGAGGATGAGAGAGAGGGTCAGAGATCTGGCAGAGCAAAATGTAGCATTGCAGAGAGAAGTTTCATCTTTAAATAACCAGGAAATACATGTAAAAACTCAGGTGAGAGAATCTCAGCAATGTATGGATGATTTGAGAATGAAATTAACAGATGCAGAGAATGAGATTATGCAGTTAAGGGAATCTCTGTCAGAGTATATGAAGAAAGCAAAACAAGCAGAAGATGACCGAGACTCAAACAAGAGGAGCTACAGGGAAAAAGAAAGGGAAAATTCTGAGTTACAGAAATCAGTTGTCAGATTGCAGCGGCTATGTAAAGATCAGGAAAGAACAATTAGTGGATTGTGGGGAGGATTAGACAATGAGATAAATGATTGTTCACAAGACAAAGATGACTGTATCACCAAGCTACAAAAGGAACAAGTCCGATTAGTTGGTGTAGAACAAGCTTTGCGCAAGGATTTAGAGAATTGCAGGTGGGAAGCTGATACTCTGAGGCACGAAAACAACAGCCTTCTGGAGAGGGTGCGAAGCAGAGAGAAAGGTACTGGCATTGGGTTGATCAAACTTGATCAAGAACTTTGGGATCGCCTTGATGGATTGCAAGCTCAGGCATTCCCACTGCTGGATGAGAATGTTCGCGTTTCTTTCAAGCTGCTGGATTATATTAAAAGGAACTTGTCTATTTTTGATGCATTTGAAATTAATGAAGGGGAACATTCAAAGAGTATGTTAGCAACTGGCCAAGAATGGGATCATGCCTTGGAATTGGACATGACGGTACAAAGTTTAAGAAGAAAGGTTGATTCTTGGAAGAAAAGTGTGTGGATGCAAAAAGAAATCTTGAAAGAAAAATCTCATATATCCTGTAACGAATCTCTCAAGCAAGATGTGGAAAGTCCAGAGGCATATCAACAGGAGCAACAACATATAGAGGTAATTGGCTTTTTTTTTTAAAGTTTTGCATTTTTATCCAGCCTTAGGGAGATAAGAAGATTACAGATTTTTTAATGAGCACTATAAATCCGACAGTTTCTCTTCTGAAAAGACATATTTAAATATCTTCTTATTTTATTTTAAACAACCAAATCTTCATTTCATATTCCATTGATTTCCCAAATTCAAATTTCTTTTAGCAATTTTTCTTATTAAGATGAAATGGTTGTTTTCTTGGGCAACATTCTAGAAACCTTTCCAGCCACCTTATGATTATCCTCCTAACTCACTTTAAATCAGTGTTTGAATAAAGTTAGTGAAATATAAACACCAGCTAGTTTCTTCATGTGGCATGCAAATAAGAGGGAGATTCTACATAGTTCTCTCAGATGACTCTCCTTTTTTTTCTGCCCATTTTCCATTGATGGACTTAAGATGGCGATTACAAAGAAGGTCAATGAAGGGTTATGAACTTGGATGTTCTCTGTAGTATGTTACTATGTACCATTAATATGGAAGTTTTACTATTCAGATTGGTTTTTTCAAGTGTCCAACATTATATTGACTCAAAGAAGTGGCATCTGTTGTACTGCAATAAGTAGCTCGCACTGTGATCTCTTATAGAATTCACTTGTATCATGCAATCTAGTTTCCTTTCCTCTACAAGTTTGGGCTCACTAAAGAAAACTCTCCTTGATTTGCCTACTTTGCAGTGATGGCTTTTTTTTCTGTTACTTGCTATGTTCTGCAGGGATGTGTCCCTAGGCCTTGGTCACCCTTCCCCTTGTCCCTGTTCCTCTATCTCTATTCTCATGTAATTTTTCTATTCAAATATTTTTCTTAGAATTTTGAGGGTACTTCTAGCATTAACTTTTGCGTTCCCTTGTTTTCCTGTTCCCCAAAAAAGAGACTTTGGTGGAATGGATGTTACATAATTTTTAAGTGACATGGTCTCTGTTATTGAAACTGTGAGTATTCTTTGTTTAGTTTTGTGTGATTGTGAACGAGCAGCATTTATTATTATGTGAAACTCCGAAACACTAATTTGCACTGATTTCACACACATTTAGATTTCATTATAGACAAGAAAATCAGAGTACAGCTACCAAGCATCTTTTGTGACAACTGTTAGGTTCTAGAAGCCTGTAATGCCATTTACAAACTCAAGTGCAACTCTTATAGCTCAAACATTATAATCTTTTATTTCTAAAAAGATGTTTCTTGGCAGAAATAATTTCATGACAAATGCACAGAAAGCAAATGCCTAGATCTCACTCAATGCATTTAATAACAATAGTCAACCCAAGAACCACAAGAAAACCAATGAAACCAAAAGCAAAAAATTAGAATGGAAGAACCATTCCACCCTTGTACATCGAATCCTAAAGATTTTTACCCAGCAAACAAAAAAGATTTTTTTGAGGGTGATTTTTAGAGGTATAGCTGAACATTGCTAATATGGTATGCTGGTTCAGAGTGAAAGAGTTTGCCAGTAGTGAATGTCGATGTCAGGCAGTTTGAAGAAGGCTAAAAAAAATCGCTGGTCACCAACTGATATATCTTAGGACATTTTACCACATAGGAGAGAAAATAAACATAAATAGATTTGAAGAAATAAGCCATGGTATGCTTAAAAGACTGTATGGTCCTATATTGAAAAATAATACTGAATTATGATATCTCCTGCTCTACTTCTACAACTAGATGTCCCAATTAATATTGAATAATGCCAACCTTTTGTTATCCAACCAAAGTCACACCTGCTTTATCCAAGTGGCAAGCACACAATGCTTCATTCCAGCATGTTAAACTATTTGTCTTTGGAAAGATGAGAAAACTATTTGTAGTGCTTAGGAACAATTCATGGTAACAAGCCAAAGATAGCTATATTTATGAAAGATATTTGAGGCAATGGCATCAATGGCATCAATACGAAAGTTCAAAATTTGGGCATCAATACGAAAGCTCAAAATTTGGATATCAGCATGCGACTTGGAAGCTAGATTCATCAACTGTGAATTCCAATTAAAAAGAAGATTACCAAAGACGTTGCATGGAATATCATTCATTTTGGATTCACAATTGCAAAATTCTTGCTTACAAATTACAGTGAACAAGTACCATCAGATTTTAGGATTATCATAGACTGTTCATTTGGTATCAATTGAATGTGTTTTGACACCGTATTTTCCATGTTTGGGCAAGTCTCAGGGGTGGTATATAGAGACTTCTAGTTCATTATTTGCTTCACAAATTGCTTCTCTTGTCCAGTGTTCTAACTGAACCATTTTGAACTGCTATCTTAACTATAGTCATCGAAATATTCATTAATTCACAAAAACTTGGGAATGAATGATGTGTGTCAGTCCTCTGCTGAATTGAGACAAAAATTTTAGTCATTTCAAGTGTTCTTTTCTGTCTTGATCAAATTTCACTTTCCAACAACTGACCTGCTACTGAGATTAGAAGATATCATCATTTGGTAATTTGTTTTCAGCCTGGGAAGCAGATAATTTCATCTTTGGTAAATTACAGCCTACGATTATTTATAAGTTGATTACTGAAGCAATGTATGCAATTTTTCCTATTAAGATGAAATGGTTGTTTTCTTGGGCAACATTCTAGAAACCTTTCCAGCCAGCTTATGATTATCCTCTAACTCACTTTACATCAGTGTTTGAATTAAATTAGTGAAATATAAACACCAGCTAATTTCTTCATGTGGCATGCAAATATGAGGGAGATTCGACATAGTTCTCTCCGATGACTCTCCTTTATTTTTTTTTTCTTCCCATTTTCCATGGATGGAGAGTTCTGAACTTGGATGTTCTCTATACCATTAATATGGAAGTTTTGCTATTCAGATTGGTTTGTTCAATTGTGCAACAGTATATTGATTCAAAGAAGTGGCATATGTTGTACTGCAATAAGTGGCTCACATTGTGATCTCTTAAAGAATTCATTTGTATCATGCAATCTGGTTTCCTTTCCTCTACAAGTTTGGGCTCACTAAAGAAAACTCTCCTTGATTTGCCTACTTTACAGTGATTGGTTTTCTTTCGGTTACTTGCTATGTTCTGCAGGGATGTGTCTGGACTATCGCATTTCATCTATGACTGCTCCCTGCAATAGATTACAGAGCATCAAGCATAAACTAGAAAATTTCTGCTCCCTGCAATAGATAACAGAGCATTAAGCATAAACTAAATTTCTGCTAGAATACAGAGCATGAAGCATAAACTAGAAAGTTTTTGCTAGAATACAGAGAACTAGAAAATTTCTACTAGAATACAAGCAACAAGTATATGTAAGAGAAAAATTATGACATTGCACATATTGGGAGGGCAGAGGTTGCAGCCATGAGGAGCTGCTGTAAAGGATGGAATAGGCAAATCCTTAATCTTCCACTCTCCTCAACAAATCCAGGGTTTGTCTTAATCTCTGTAAAATGCTGCCGTAGCATTGGGTCACCCTTCCCCTTGTCCCTGTTCCTCTATCTCTATTCTCATGCAATTTTTCTATTCAAATATTCTTCTTAGAGTTTTGGGGGTACTTCTAGCATTAACTTTTGGACTCATAACTATGATCAGGGGTTGTACTTGTAAAGAGTGTGCATTGACATGCTTTTGCTATCAACTAATATTCTTAATTGCTATTTCAGAGCGAGGAGGGGTTCAACCAACTACAGCAAGAACTTAAAGCTGAAACATTACTTGTTAAGATTCTACGGGAAAAATTATGTTCCAAGGAGGCTGATTTAGAACAACTTCAGGAAGAGGTTGCAACTTTGGTAAGGAGTCAAGAGGTTTTGACAAGTAACATTGCAAGCCTACAGGGTAGGCTCAGTAGCTTAAACCAGAAAGAGAAAGAGTTGGAGCTCCTGGTATGTGTTGACATGTTTTTAATTGTTTATATTTAGGATGTCAAGCAGAGTTACATTTACTTTTGTAGAACATTATGTTTTGTACAGATCATGAGCACTAATGCTATGATCTATTGTATCAACAGCTTGGAGGGAAGGAGCATACCATCAGAAGTTTACAAGCTGACTTACAAGAATGTCTCAAAGAACTGACATTGTTAAGAGGAGAGATACCCAAAGTTTCGGAAGAAAGGGATGCCTTTCAGCAAGATGCAGAACGACTTACCTGGCAAAACATGAAACTCATTGGTGAAGTGGAAGCACTTAAAATGAGAGTAGAGAAACTCGACGAGGATGTACTAGTTAGGGAGGGACAGTTGTCAATTTTACAGGAAAGCCTAAATACATAATTTTGTAGTAAACAGTAGTAGTGTTTGTGTTCATTCCTTTTTCTGTTGACATGCATTCTTCAACATTCTTGGTAGTTGTAATCTAATTCTTACAAATGTAACATAGCTGATTTTTAAAATATTTTTACATGTCAAGGGATATATAATAATATCCTGTCGTGGATAGAAGGGGTTCTTCTGTAAGAATTTCATACCATGTTGTAAATTTTGATAACTGGGAACTATCAGGTTTGTTCCCCTAACATATATGTGTAATATTGATTCCATTGGCAGAAAATTCAAGCTGCCTTGTGACAAACATGGAAACGAGATGGTTTTTGTAACAGTTTTGTATTTTGTTGCTTCAATTGAATTTACTGGGCTTGCTTTTGTACAAGCTTTCTTCTGTTGTGTCGTTGGTTGGTGTTCATTGCATGGCTCCTCATAGAGATCACTTCTTCAAACACCTTACAGATGCTTTACAGGTGCTTTAAAGGAACAAATATGTAGAGGATGGATTAAAAGCCATTTAGATGGTTCAACTATAATTTCCAGCTCCCATGCCTTATAACTTGACTAATGTTTTTATTTACATGGAACAACTGCCCAGTACTTATTTTATTCTGGACAGTTAATTTGATAATATTGTCCACCATTAATCTCCCTGATGAATTATGACAATTACAAAAAGGTAACTGGGAGAGGAGTCACTGGTTGAGAGTGCGAGGCATTCATATTCAAGCCTTTTGTTAGGTGAATGTTTAGAGATCAACATATAGATTTTACATTTAAAAATGAGCAACAGCAGACCTGTTGAAGAAATAGAGGTTGTTCTGTTGTATTTTGGAGGAGAAAGTTGCTTGTAGGTCAGACTCAGTTTAAGAGACGGGTGTTGTTTTCAACTAGCCTAGTACATGGCAAGGGAAGTTAAAAAAGTTCAAGATATTTTGATATTAGTAATGCTGAATATGCACTAAGATCTTCGTAGGTAAATAGCATTGCATGCTAATTAGTTAATATGAATTTTCTTACAAAAACAAGCATTGTAAGTGAGCCAGCGTCAGAGTAGTTTTGACAGTAAAGAAAGGTTGTCATATGGTAAGCATCCTTTTGTTCGTTCCAATCGATTACTCCTTTCTGTTTTTGCATGTATTGTTTTACATCATAGAGTCCCAAGCTAGCCATATTGCAATGTTCTAAAAAGAAATTGAAGATTGAACAAAGGAAGCAAATGGAGAGTTGAGACAGGTCCTTCAGAAACCTGCAACAATCCTTGGATGTTCCTATATTTTCCGCACAACTCATCTCTTAAAGTGATGTAGCTTAGCTTGATTGTTTCTTGAACATCATAATGTAAATGTAGAATTTGATTATATGTGTGCTTATTGAACAAAGTGTAAGCTTTATGCATGTCTGTTATAGAGAATATAATAGAAACACGGGTTTTCAAATCACGGAAAGGTTTAGAAGGTCTACCCTTAGACATCAGTGTTCAAGAGAGCCATTTTGTGGTGGAAGATTCCATTGTGGAAAGGAGATAGAAAATCCTTGGGCGAGGCCTTTTTTTTATTGATTATTGGATGATCTCTTAAATTTTTGTTTAAAGAGCTTAACCTAGTATCAACTAGTATCAATTATCTTTGCATCAACATCAATTTGATTTAAAGAACCAACAAAGCTTTCCCTTTCATTTTGTGCATAAAAAGGCCTTCGAAATTATACAAAATGCTTAGGTGATTTTTTTTAATGGTAAGTGATTTTTGGTGGATTTGTGACTTTGATTGAATCACATTGCAATGGCATTACTTTGCACGATACGCCATCTTCATCACTATCTTTTAAGACCTTATCTAGAACATGTCACCATTTTCATCATTATTTTTAGGATCTCTTTTAGAACATGTGGGCACATCATGAAGCTCTTAACTCCTCTCCATTCATGCCATGAAATGTTAACAATGTCAACATCGTTTTGCATCATTTATGTAATAAAATGAAAATAGAGGATACGAGCCAATAGAAGACAAGATGAAATCCCTTTGTCTTCCATGTTTTATATCAATGTCTAGTATGATTATTCTTTTATCAATGTAGACAACATAGACATGTGGTGATATACATTTGACATTTTGGATTTTGTTACAAGACTTTTGTGTAATACAATCTTGTAATTTGTAGTTCTAGCATGGTGTCTTCTTGTTCTCAAATATCTCTACTCAAGTTGTTATGTGTAACATTTGCACTCTATCACTCTTGCAGTCACTAGTATTCATAACAGATCTGAATTAGTTCAAGTGTGTTGTCACACAAGCACAAGTAGGTTATGTATTAGTGGTATCAAAGCATTCTGTCTCATGTGAAGTCTAAGTCCATGCAACTTGCAACACTTTATTGTATCTCCCTTTATGATCTCAACAAATCGTAGACAAATCGACATTAGAGAAGTGGACTTTAGAAATGTTCAAAAGATTATTAAGAACCTTTTGCATCAAAAGAGATATGATTCATAACAAGATTATGCTTGAGAAAAATAGGAATCATAAAAATTGTTTTGTTCAACTTGTAAACTGTAAGACATGTTTAGTCTATTTTCACCTTATCAGCATCAACATCAAATAGATTGTTTGGAGGCCAGACACCTTGCAAGCCAATTTAGATATCCCTAATTTTGAAGGCAAAATAATAAAATCCATCTATATATATTATAGATATATCCTTTCTATTCTTTGAGTGTTTTGAAGAATAGAAACGATTGGATCTATTTATTTTATTAATATTATACAAAAAGGTAGATATAAAAGTAGACACACACACACACACACACACACACACACACACACACACTATATATATATATATAAAGAAATGAAACTAAATAAAAGTAATACACTCCAAAAATTACATGCCACCAATAACCAAAAGAAAAGAGTAAAGCTAGGACGAAAAGAAGGAACAGAGAAAGAGAAGGAACACGGCTAAAGAGAAGAGGAGCACGACAAGGAAGAGAGTAACAAAGAAAGAAGAAAGAAAAAACCAAGAGAAAGATGAGGGGGAAGGAGGAAGGGTAAGGGATAGGAAAGAGGGGGAGAAGGCCAAGAGGAAGGGGGGGTTGGCCAAGTATGAGAAAGAGGACACGAGGGAAGTCTGAGGGGAGGTGCGGGGTAGGCTAAGAGGAAGAAGGGGAGAGACAGGGAGAGCAGGGATAGAGGAGAGAGAGGGGGGGAAGGGGCAAAGACAGAACCAAGGAGAGGCAAGGAGGAGAAAAAAGGGGGGAGGAGCAGGGGAAGGGGTTAGTTTTTAAGGGAATTTAAAAGGGGGTTCCAAGTGTGGTTTAGGTTCCAACCATTGTCTCTATTTAGGTTGGTAGGGTTGTTCCTGATGAAGATATCCTCTTTAAGTTTCCTTTTGAAGAAGTTATTTTCCTTGGCCAAGACACGGGCATCCTCAAGGCGTATGTGGTGCTTGGTGCTAGAGCAATAATCTGCAAGGGCCGATTTTGTGACCCTTTCATGTCTGATATCTGCATTGTGCTCTTTGATTCTCATGCAGATAGATCTGCCTGTCTCCCCGATGTAAGGGGTACCACATGAGCAATCTATTTTGTAGACGCCCGAGTTTAAAATAATGTTATTATGGCCTTTGGTGGATGGGATGAGGTTTCTAATGGTGGAAGAAGGTTTGAAAGCACAATTTAGTCCTTTCTTGCGAAGGATTTTGGCAATTTTATTAGATATACCTTCGATAAAAGGTAGGGTGGCACCAAAAGCAACCTTGATGTCTTTGTTATCAAGTTTGGAGTTGAGGTGGGCTTGGGCTAGTTTAAAATCTCTATGGATGTGCTTGATGCAATAATCATTAAGTTTGAAGACTTTGGTAAGGTGGGACAATTCTTGGTTTAAGTGTTCATTATCACAGATGTGGAAGGCCCTCGTGGCCAAAGTTTTGAGGACACTAACATTGTGGGTAGGGTGGTGGTGCAAGGAGGTAAGAAGATAGAGGTCGGTGTGGGTGGATTTTCTGAAGACATGGCGACCAAGGGTACCATCACCTTTCCTAATAAGAAGGATGTCTAGGAAGGGGAGTTGATTATTGGTTTCAAGTTCTTTGGTGAGCTTGATGCAAGGGGCAATGTTGTTAAGGTGATTATGGAAAATTTCAAGTTGTTTAGGGCCATGTGGCCAACAAATGTTTGTGTCGTCCACATAGCGCTTCCACCAGGTTGGTTTGAGTGGGAAGGAATTCAGGGCAAGCTCTTCAAAGTGCTCCATGTATAGGTCGGCAATGACTGGGGACAGAGGTGAACCCATTGCAACCCCATCAGATTGTTCATAAACCATGCCTTGGAAGGTGAAGAACGTGGATTTTAAGAACAATTCCACAAGGGATGCAATTTCTTCATTGGTATTTTTCCTGACAAGCTTAATGGAGTCTTGAAGAGGGACTTTGGTGAAGAAGGAAACCACATCAAAGCTATCAAGAATGTCATCATCATTAACCTTTTTATCTTTGATGAAGTCTACGAAATGAGTTGAGTCTTTAATGAAGGAAGAGGACTTGCCAGTTAGAGGAGAAATTAACTTGGCTAAGTAGGCAGTAAGTTTTTAAGAAGGGGAATAGGTTGTATCAACAAACGGTCTCAAAGGAATGTTGGATTTGTGAATTTTTGGAGCACCATAGATGCGAGGTGTAATTTCTTTATTTGGCAAGAGACACTTTTTGGTACTGTCATCAAAGGTAGAATTGGAAATAGCATTTCTCACTTGTTTCAAGATTTTAGAAATAGGGTTATGGGGAAGGATCTTATAGCTACCACTATTGTTAAGGTGGTTAAGCATTTTTGTGATGTAGTTTGGTTTGTTCATGATAACCATGACATTCTCCTTGTCCACTTTGATGATCACAACATCGTGGTTGCGAATAAGTCTTTTGAAAGTGAGGAACTCACCTTTGGGAACGTTCCTCCGAGGGGGTTTGGTGGTCTAAGCGTGACAACACAATCTTGCCTAACTTCATCTACCATGTCCTCAGGTAAAGAATGGATAGCATTTTCAATTTCAATGAGGAAGTCAACTTTAGGAATGAAGGTTGGGGTTAAAGTGAAACCAAGCCCCTTCTCAGGAAATTGAGGGCGAGGGGTTCAATGTTAAGATTAGAGAGATTGATGACTAGTTTATCTTCCCAATCATGCATGAATGTCAATGACTTAGGAAGGCAAGGAGGGGTGGCTTGAGGTATATGAGCAGTCTTGGTCAAAGAGGAGTCAGAAGAGTTAAAGGGAAAGAGCCCGTAGGTACATAATGCAGAAGGTTGAGGATTACCAGTAGCAAGAGGGTAAGGGATCATGTGAGGAGAGGGGGAAAGGGGGTTGACGTGGTAGCTAGAGGCCGAGGGGGGAGTTTGGAAGAGGGTTGAGGGGACACGTGAGTGAAGGAAGAACCGAGAGGAGATGTCAAAGAAAGATGGGGGGAAGATTGCTAGTATCGGCGTAGGTGGGCGTAGGGTCTACCTTGGAAAAAGTGAGCTGAGGAGTGTCAACGTTAGTATCAAAAGATGTAGGCTCGCTGCTTGAGGGGTCAGGTGAGAGAAGGCAAGAGGATGCTAAAGAAGAGCAAAGATTGGGAGAATCAGAGTCATTAATGAAGGAACCATTTAAGGTAGAAACTGCAGGAAGAGAAGACATACTAGGATCCGAGGAAGATGAACGTTGGAGAATAGGAGGATATTTGCAATAGTCATCTAGCACAATTTGACTCTCAATGCATGGTTACCACATACGCTTCTATCACTATCTTATCAATTTATGATCAAACTCTTCAACAAGATCTTGAACAATCCACAAATTTCTTAGTATGTAACAAGTTCAAGTCCTTAGAGGTCAATTGACCATACTAACCACATGATAGTTCTAATTATCCTTAAGATCCATGACAACCTCCCTACCCTTTTCCTCTAATAACAAGAAATTATAATGGTTTAACCCTAATAATCCTTATGCATAATGTCACATAGCATGGGTATCATTGTCATAATAGTTAAGAGAGGTTTTAGGATTGATTAATCTTTTGTTGATAAGACTACCCTTTAACTATCCAAACATTTAGTGCCTATAAAAGTCCTAAGTTTGTCCCAAACAACATTTCATCCTACACAACCCCCTTTATGACAATGCCTCCAATGATTATGACAATCATAGCTCATAAATGACAACAAATCTCCTTCGCCAACTTAGTCATGCATTCTTCTACAATCATAATCTAGTCATTTTAAAATAATTTTCAGAAGTTACATGAAGGATTCAAGGGTGCTTACTGTTGTAACAATCAAGGACTATCATGTTCATGAGAAATTACATTAGTAACATTAGTGAGGAATTCCATGACAATCAAGTGGGTTATGGATGTTGTCATCATGATAAAATCCTAGGGTTTATTATTTTGTTATTCAAATATTGAAGATTCCATGTTGAAACCCTAGGGTATTGTTTGAGATTATTATACATTTTGAAAATGTTGTCTTATGCATGTGTGTGACTGTTAAGGTGGTGTAAATTTGAGTAAATTCATGATAACCTTATAGCATAAAGATAGACCCAATTGTTCTTATGACTGATATGATGTTGAGAGGACAATCTTCCTAATTAGGACAATACAAATAAGGTCCAATGTTTTCATCCCATAGCATATACAGTATGACAATCTTTTCCCTCAATATCACTTCATCTCTTGGATTTAGAGTGACACAATAATCATCAAAGATCCACTTAATATCACCAAATTGAATGTTAGTCTTTAATAAAACAAAATCTTATGTATGTATGACTGTTCTTCACTCTTTTCCAATGATAATCTAAAACACAAATGACTAGCCTACACTCTTTTATGAGTGTCCTACCAATGGATTTTGACTTCAATAGGTTTCTCAATAGCCCTTCTTAGGGATATATATACATTTATCAACCATCTTCAGACCATTTGATCTCACGATACTCTAACTATACAATCCTCTTAAGAGTTCTAAATGCAATGGAAAACCCATTATTCCTTAGGATCTCAACACTCCTTGGTCATGCATTCTTCTACAATCATAATCTAGTAATTTTAACACAATTTTTAGAAGTTGCATGAAGGCTTCAAGGGTGCTTACTATTGTAACAATCAAGGACTATCATGTTCATGAGAAATTACATTAGTAACATTAGTGTGGAATGCCATGCCAATCAAGTGGGTTATGGATGTTGTCATCATGATAGAATCCTAGGGTTTATTATTTTGTTATTCAAATATTGAAGATTCCATGTTGGAACCCTAGGGTATTGTTTAAGATTATTATCCATTTTGAAAATGTTGTCATATGCATGTGTGTGACTATCAAGGTGGTGTAAATTTGAGTATTGTCTATATGGAATATGGATTAGAGCATCTGGTTGAAGTTTTTAGGCTGTCCTAATAATCTTGTTAGTGTAAGGAAGTACCAATCTATCATTCAGGAATGCAAACATGCCATATACATGATGGACTATACAACTACTAAGAAGATTTTCCTTCAAGTCTTCCATATGGAAAATTGGTTACCATATGACTGTTATGCCCAATAGTACAATCATTAGTGACTGTCCATATTATGCAAGGGTCATATTTTAGGTTGCTAGGCAAGTTTTGAAGGACTATCTTGATGTTATTAAAGTTGCAAAGTGTGGTCATCAGTGCAAACGTGGTTATAAGCCTTTGAAATTGTCATTTCTCAATGTTGATAAGTCATTTAT
Source organism: Cunninghamia lanceolata (assembly GCA_027924645.1). Classification (NCBI taxonomy): domain Eukaryota; kingdom Viridiplantae; phylum Streptophyta; class Pinopsida; order Cupressales; family Cupressaceae; genus Cunninghamia; species Cunninghamia lanceolata. The sequence goes on along the minus strand of BSBN01000815.1, from coordinate 9,217,587 downwards.
GACTATTATATATAGCACATTTCAAATTGAAAATAATATGCTATAGATCTAGGGGATTGCCATCATGGGGGTTTTAGTATCTTCATGGGATTGATTATTGATCCAATGTTCAAGAATTTTCCCAATAAGACCTAACATGCATGTTTCTTTCTATGACAATGGAGGAGGGTTTGCCACTCAGCAAGAACACACATCATTCATTTTACAAAAGGACTATTATACAAAAGAGTTACCCAACCACCTTGTGACAGTCATGTTATTAATTAGTTCTAGCAGTCATAGCATAGAAAATTGTCCAAGGCCCTATGATTGAGTTGAAGAAGCTATCCTTGTGCAAACTTGAAAGGTGTTGCCATGCAAATGTTGCATAAGACTGTCCTAGATGACTATCATAAAAATGGTTATACATTTGTTTGACCTCATGTTTTACTAGATTATTATCATTTATTTTTTAGGGATTGTTCATACACTTAAATCATGGTCCTCTCATCACGGGAACAATCTTGATAGCTAAATTAGTATGCAAAATACCATGTAGACTGCCCTAGAAGACTGTCACAAATAAATCAACAATAAGACTATCATAAATTTAGAGGCATCCATGGCATCATTTCCATCTTGAAACCTTCATTAATGTTGTCCTAGATCCCACATTATGATGAATAAGACCTTTGGTGATGCATTACTAGATAATGATATGATCTTGTGCCAAAATGTCACCTTGTTGTCCTAGGAAGACTATCATGCCCAGCTAGTCATGGACAACCATTGGACATGAAGAGTTATGCAAATTTTTGGGATGTTATAAGGTATGTGAAGGTGGTTTGAAGCTTAAAAATAGTCATCACAACATCTGCCATGGTCCAAGAAGGTAAACTCCATGCCCAATTTGAAACTACTCACAAAGGGCTTCATTCAAGTCATGATTTTTGTCTTCACATGTCTTCCTCTAGACTTTGGGACAGCGGTTATAACTTTTTCCATGGGTCAAGAAAATGAACTACAGATTGATTTTTCAGAAGTTATGAACCTTATTCATGTCTAGGACAAGTTGGGCATCATAAAAATGAGTTTGATGAAACCTACAATAGTCATGAACATGAAGAACAAGTTCTTGATTTGGTTGAGAAAATGGAGGGTTGTCATGTTTCTCATGGAGATGGGATGGATTAAGGAAGTTTATTCATGCATAATCAAACCTTGGAGACTGATTTAGAGAAGTTAGGATAGTCATAGTATGAGTCACCTCACTAATCATGAGGAAAACATGCTCCATACATGAGAATTTCACTCATCTTCCTAGTTGTCTCAGCTCATAGAAGGCAAGTTTTGGAAGTTGAAATCAAGAAAACCTTGCCCTAAAACTTATCCACATCATTGTCTTGGTTAGGAGAATCGGTTGTCAAAACCTTGCAAGTAGCCTCTACTTTACTATAACTCCTGCCCTAAATCTCTACCCTGAATTTCCGCACCTTATTATTCTGCCTTGAATTTCTACACCTTCTTATTCTACCCTAACCGTAACTCTGCTAAAAATAAGAAGTTTGTAGAACCATGTACCAAGACAGTTGATAAATCATTGTGACCATTATTCATTGTGAAAATTAGAAGTTTGTAAAACCTTGTTATTCATTGTGACCATTATTCATTGTCATTATAAAAGTTCTAATTATCAGTCTTATTCATCATGCTTGTAGAAATCATCATCATGCTAGAGAAATGAGCAAAGACTCTAACACTAGAAGAGCGTGAAGCTAAGAATGAGAGGAAAAGAGAAAGAATGAGGCGAATTCGGGAAAGTAGGAAATTGTCAACCATACAAGAAGACATTCCACCTTTGCCAATTGAAGAGGAACATGACACATCTAATGAAGCCAAGAGAGAGATGGAATTGGCAACACAAAGAGAATGAATGCAAACCCTCCATTCAATGAGGAAAGTGAATCTCCAAGTTGGAGGCACTCCATCATCCACATGTCAAGTTGAAGTAGCACCATCATTATCTTCTTGAATTGGAGACACTCCATCTTTCACAGGTGAAGTATTGACTCCTTGTTGGCATTGGCAGTGTTGGCATAGATGTCAAACAGGTACATTCAATGTGGTTGGAAAGTTTAGCATAATCAATTGAACATGTGTCTCAGATTATGAGGTGATCAATATATTATGTTGAGCATTTGTTAATTGCAAGTGGCACTTATCTTGTTTCATCAATCATCTTAATATTACCTAAGGATCTAGAGTTGGTCATTGATGGTTATGCATCTTTCTATGCCTAAGACTAGCAACTTTATGCAAAGCTTTCTTAATGAAGGGTTATAGTCTAGCGTGTTATATTTCATTTAAATTTGAAGGTGTTTAAAGGCATAAAGTATCACCTAATGCAAAGATGACTTGATTGGTAAGTTGCAGGGATTAAGATACATGTCAAAGACATTGTTTTATAATGTGATTCCACCGGCCCTTTTAGGGCTAACTAGGATAGCAAGTTAAGATTGTATATTGGGAAAAAACAATGTTAATTCGTTATTTTGCTTGTTTAGACTTTGGTGAATGAAGAGCTTGACCTAGGGTTTGTAGAATGCTAGAATAGTTGGAGATTCGTTGTGATGATTAGGGTTCCTTTGTGGTGGTTTGATTTGACTATGCTCAGCCTATGGTCTTCGAGTGTGAGCAATTTTAAAGAACAAAGAAGCTCCAGTTAGTTACTCTTGCTGCCATGAGAAATTGTTTTAGGGCATAGCATAACAATGGTGGTTTACCGGTTGTCGAGTAAACATGTGATATATATCTTATCTAGGTTATTGAAAAGTTTCTCGTGCCCTAGCTTGGTTTTTAGTATTTTTTCATCTGCATACAAACAAAGATTTGATAAAAGGGTTTGTTAAACTAAAGGTTCATTAAGCAAAACAATTTGGGTTGTTACATTACATTTGTTTGAAGCTTGGTTAAATAAACTATATGATGAAGTTTTGTTAAACCTATATGCAAACAAGGTTACATACAGAGAAAGAGGGTTTTGTTAAGATTATTAACAACTATTTTCACAAATACACAAACCTCTCTACAATGACAGTTGTCGACAAAGTTGGAAATTGTTGCAGGCAGTTTAGAAAAGGTAGTTACATTTATAAACTTTTTGATGAAAAGAAAATGAAAATAGAAAAACAAAAAATATATATAGTCATCTTGTTGAGATGCTGATGATAGTATGTAATACTTTGCAATATCATTAGTAGAGCAACATTGTGCTTTGATGACAAATCTATATTGAATTGTAAAGCACTTCAAAGTGCAAGTTGTTTGTGTAAACTCATGGATTCTTGAGTCTCAAATGAAATGAGATAGTCAAGATATGTGCCATAGTGAAATAGAGATTATACTTTGTGCTTTATAATCAGTTTGATATTGATGTGAAATAAACATAACTATTGCAAAAGTTAGTGAGGCTGTAATAGTTGTTTGCTCTATATTTGCCAGTGAGGCATATTCTTGTCAGTGAGACACTTTGCCAGTGAGGCACATTCTTGTTAGTGAGACACTTTGCCAGTGAGGCACATTCTTGTTAGTGAGACACTTTGCCAATGAGGCACATTCTTCCAGTGAGGTAGTTGTATTTGCCAGTGAGGTTCTCTTTCCAATGAGGCATTTTGTGTAGCCAGTTGGGCATTTTTTTATTAAGCCAGTGAGGCATTTTCTGAGTGGTTTTTCATCCCTACGAGGGTTTTCCACTCATGAAAATTTCTATGTTATGGGGTCTCATTATTTGTGATCTATTTGTTCTTCATGTTTAAACATTTAGTCTTGTGTTTCTTTCAGTATGTGAACCTCTATGTCGACCAATCATTTAATCTTGCTTATCTGATAAAATTACTTTCTGCATTTGAGCTTCCAAATTATTACATGTGCATAAGTTTAAAAAGAAGCAAAGAAATTGAATTTGATTATTGAAACATTGATTCACCCCCCCTCTCAGTGTTTCCCCTACTCCAACAGCTAGATCAGAGCATAGGTTCCCTATAGAAGTCTAACAGGCTTGTGTAGGTCCTGATAGTGGAGTACCATGGGAAAGTGTAAAAGAAATAGAGAAAAGAAAGATGCCAAACAAAGAAAGGTTGTACAACAAACCCTGGTCAAGTCATGTGATGAGTTGTTGTATGAGTCTCCCCTCAATGATGATATAAAGTGCGATAAAGAGAATGGTCTTGCAGTTGAGAGTTTTGATAAAAAGGAAGATTTCATTGTAAGTGTAGGAGAACAAGAACTTGATAAAAGAAAAGATGATTTTGTTGTTGAGATTGATGACGAAGAAGGAGACCTCTTTGTGGATGAAGATGGATAGGAGTTTAATGAAGATGATTGTGAGGTTGATATAGATGGTAAAATCTTGTGAGCCTTGGATGAAATCAAGCAACTCAGTAAAGAAAACCGAATATTAGAAGACCAACTTCAACAAGAAGAAGACTCCAAGTAAAAGGTACTTTCTAATCTTGTAAAAGTTTCTTTAGAACTTGAAGAGGCAAGAAATTTTATTGTAGATTTAAGAGGTCAAGTTGAAGATTCAAATAAGCTAACTATTAGCCTAAAGACATAAATAGAAGAAGCTAAAAGGGTTGTTGATTTTACAAAATCTGATCTTGAAGTTAAAACTAGTGAATGTCTAAAACTAGAATTAGAAATAGTCTCTTTGAGAAAGGAGTTAGAAAAGGCTTCCTCTAAATTGCACAAGAGTCTTTAGTTTGAAAAGAGTACTAATTGCTTGAATGACATATTGAGTAAGCAGAAACATCACAAGGATGTTATTGGTTTAGGATTTGTTGAAGGACAAAGTTCTGGAGTCAGAAAAACACCAAGAACAAAGATAGATTTAAATTTGTTGGCAAGAGACACTATATGGATTCATGGTTGTTGTCATTGATGGCAACAAAGGTCATCCCACTTATCTACAAGTCATGGTGTGCCTCTACCGGAAGTCAGAATGAAGAACTGTTGTGGTCCGGTGAACAAGAACAGAGCATGTGGCAAGGTCCGACAGATTGGTCCAGACCTCTAAGAGGAAATGTCTTGGTGCAGTGCGGATTTGGGGAAGTCAAGAGGACTACCTTGAGTAGTATATTCCAAGGATTTAGCCTCCGGTGATGGACAAAGAAAAAGATATGAATAGCTGAGTACCGGATTCCTGAAAGACAGTGAAAACAGAGGAAGAACTGACTGACTGAGCATCAGAATATTTTCCAGATGTGTTACTGTTGATGGTAAAGGTTGTGAAGGCATGAATCATGTTTGGCCGACATGATTAATGATATCTACAAGTATATTCTTGATCCGCATTGCTTGGTGAGCAAGGATTCAGCCGACAGAACAGAGTTTGTAAGAAACTAGACTGTTCCGGATGCCGACTAGAAAGGTGATGAAATTACTTGTGTGGATATGTATAGAGGATGGATTTAGTTGTGAAAAGTGTGATTGTGTGATGGTGTATGCGAATAAGTACAGAGCAGAGCAGAAGTAGTAAAGAAATATCCGGTATGTGAAAAGATAGCAGAATAAAGAACAGAGGAAAGATGAAGTGCAGCAGATCAGTGTACTGAGCCTAACTAGAACTGAACCCCAGCATATGTAGGTGCTTCCAATCAGTTCAAGTATTATATAACATTCTTTGTAGACAGTGTGTCTCTTTGTAGGCAGTGTGCCTCTTGTGAGCAGTGTGCTCGGGCAGTGAGCCCTAATTGGCAAGTGCCATTTTTGTAACTCCTTATTCTTCTAATAGAGAATAATCTTTGGGTTAATCACCCCGTGGTTTTCTCCCTTAACCGGGTTTCCACGTCAAAAATACTGTGTCATGTGTTTCTCATTTCATGATAATGTTTGTTTGTTTAATTCAATGCTGCTTTGATTAATAAGAAAGTTCAAAAGAAGAAATAATTAGGATAACTGATTCACCCCCCCTCTCAGTTATCAACAATTGGTATCAGAGCGAGGTTCCTCCTAATAGAGCCTAACAGCTTGAGGAAGATCTGGGAGTTCAAATGGATGCATATGGTTTAAGGGAGCAACTCAAGACTGCCCTTGAGGATCTTGAACAGTCAAATTCTGAAGTCAATGAATTAAAGGAAAGACTCAAACAGGCTGATGAATTCATGAGAGAACTAAAAGACAAATTAAGTCTCTCTATGAAAAAGAGAAAGGAGCTGCTCCAACAATTGGCAAGCCAAACTGAAGAAAGCAATACAAATGAAGAATTGACTGAGAAAACCAAGTTATGTGAAAAGTTATCAAAAGAAGTCATTATGTTAAGACATGAAATGGAATCAGGAACTATAAAGTTTACTCAAGAGATTGAAGAAAAAAGAAAAGCTGAAGACAATCTAAGACAATCTCTTAAAGAGAAATCAGAAGAATGCCACCAGATGGACAGGATTATTAGACATCTTGAATCTGATCTTGAAGATGCCAAAGATAATGAAGAAAAACTTGAGGATCAAATTGTCTCTCTCAAAAGAGATCTTCAAACAGCAAATGAATATAAAGAAAAATTCAAGATAAGTTCCCAACTTGAAGTACTTCTTGGAAGTCAAAAGAAGACAGATGACAAGTACGGTTTGGGATATGAGAAAGGAGAAAGCTCCGGATCTGGTCAAAAGAATTTTGGATCAGAAAATCCAAGGAATAGGCCTAGAAGACCTCCGGTAAGACAGCCCAATGCTCAAAGATATCCATCTTTCAATGGATACTGCCACAGCTGCAATCACTTTGGTCACAAAGCTAATCAGTGCAGAAAAAGAAAGAATCAAACTAATCCATCCTTCTCTGGATAGTGCTTTAACTGCAAAAGGTATGGACACAAGTCTCATGAATGCAGAAATATGCAAGTAAACAAATCATTCAAAGATAGATGCTTTACATGCAATAGAGTAGGTCATATGGCTAATCAATGTAGATCAAGAGGTTATCAGTCAAATATGCAGAGAAATGTTATTTGCCAAATCTATAATAGGTCCGGTCATAATGCTAAAGTCTACAGAAGCAAGAATCAGGACAAAAGAGGTCCGGTGTATAATCAGAATCAAGACAAGGGTAAACAAAAGATGAATGCGGATGAAGTTAGGAATCAGATGAGCAAGATTTGGGTAAAGAAAAGTTCAGAGAATACAGAAATTGGATCCGCACCAGACTCTGGTGCTGATATTCCTTCCGGAAATTAAAAAGTGAGCTCTGGCTCAGGGGGAGACTCAAAGAAAATCTTGTTCCCCCAGCCAATCAAGTGGTGCCGAATATGGCACAAGATGCGGAGTAAAGGGTTTGAAGATATAAGTCTTGAGATAATCCAGATAAGATTTCAAAGGTCCGCATGAAGATATAAAGAAGTTGTGATCGATCAAGTAAGACCTGTTCCGGGAGATGCTCCGGAATGACAGATGATTACAAAAGGGTCTAGAGAGATCCGGAAGTGCATTATTTCACTCTGCGGATTGGACAGAGTGTTTGGGATGTTCTTGTAATGTGTCATCTCGATTTGTTCATGATTGAAAGATCCGCATGATGTTCATAGATCAGGACTGATCCGGGATACTCCAAGCTATCCGGATGAGGCAAACCGGAATAATGTAGGTGGAGCATTTATTGCAAACATATATTAGGGTTTGCGAAACGATATAAGGGATTTCTCAACAATCACTTGATCATTCCACATCCAAGAAGAAGCGAAAAGCGGAGCTCTGCAACGAAATTCATCAAGCTCACCGAAGATCTCCTGCCAAAGTCATTACATTCAGAAATCAATCCAGCCACTCCGTGTAACCGAAGATACAAAAGGTATCTTCCACTTTCGATATCTTGCTACAAATCTTTTGAAGAAATGGCTACTCCAAATATAGTAAAAATCTCAGATAGGCCCCGACCTGAATTTAAGAAACATCCATACAAATCATTGGAGGTAGATCCCTTAGGAGCATTTTCCAGTGTTCCTCATGGAGTTTTACACACAGAAGACATTAGGGTTTACATACATGCAAGCATTGAGGAATTCGGGGAATTCAAATTGAGAGATCTCTATCACAAACAACTGATAGACAATGCTTTTGAGCTTAAACCAGAGTACAAGGGTATCCAGAAGAAACAGTTTGATCAATTCATTCATTTCCCCTGCTTTGAAGAAGAAGAATGGGTCCGATATGTATTGAGTAGAATGCATGACAACTTCCTATGGCTGGATAGACCTTGCAAGATCACAAAAGAGGCAATTAGGGCAGTAACTGGTCTATACTCTTCCGGAGGGATACCTATCCTCAAATCTGTCAAGAACAACATTGTAACTGAGGCCACCGGATCAAAATTTGATAAGAGGGCAATGACCATTGAAGATATTTCAGATCCAGATATCAAGTATGCATCCATGATAATAGGATACAAGATCTATCACTCCAGCAGGGAGAATTCTATATCCGAAACTGCAGTGTATACTGCCTATGAAATGCTAAGGAAGAATGCAGAATATGATCTCTGCGAACTGCTCTTAAGCCAATTAATGGAAAATATACAGAAAATCAAGAAGGACAAAAAGAATTCCTTTAAGTATGGTACTCTTATATTATGTCTATTTTTCTACTTCATGAATGAGCTGCCCGGATCAAGTGGATGGGCATGGCAGAATGACAAACCTGTTGCAGTCCAGATAAGAGACTATCTACATGGGCTTGGGGATGCCAAAGCAAGAAATACAGCCCTATGGGGATACTTCAAAAACTTCCAAAGCATGATGCAAGCAAGAGAAAGAATTCCCCAGTCTCTTGTTGAAAAATACAAAGACTCAGTGTGCTTTATGGTGGACACTGATCAGTGCCTAATGGAGGCAGTGGAGCCAAGGACTGTCTGGATCATGCCCATGGGGTATGAAGTGGATGAACAGATAGTGGAGCTGCATGTTCAACACATGCTAAGTCAGCCCAAAGATCCAAAGGCAGAAAGGTTTGGAACCTTTGAGGAGCTGAGTGTAAAGATACATGTAGAACTCAGGGAACCTAAGATAAAGAGGAAGGTGAGAAAAGAAGTTGAGCATATTGCTCAAGGCCTAGGCATCTCAAAAGAGGCACTTGATGCCAGCCGGGAAAAGAGAAGAAAATCTGAGGAAGAAAAGAAAGAGGCAGAAAAGAAAAGCAAGAAAAGTGCTCCGGTGGAATCCTCAACCCGGACCAGATCATCTAAAGGATCCACACCTATCAAAACCAAAAGCTCAAAACCGGAAGTCCAGGGATCCGGTAAGAGATCCAAGACAAAAGCCTCAAGAGCTTATCAAAGCCAAAAGGATGAAGAAGAAACTGAGTCAGATGAGGGAGTGAAAGAAATAAAGAAACAGAAGAAGAAAGGATCCGGTAAACCCTCTTCAGGCCAAGACAAGGAAGAAATGACAGAGAAATTTGCTGAAAAGCCCACCCTGTCTCTAGACAGTGTAGTCAAATCAGTCACAGTGGATGGGAACCTTCAACCGGTAGCTGAATTCTATGATGACTACAATGAGGCAGATCAAAAGATCCTGCAGGAAGCTATAATTAAGTACTTGAACATCTACAATAAAGCTTTTATTGAGATCATCTCTGAAATTCCAAAGAGTCTAGAAATGGAACTAGAAATAAGAAAGAACAATGCCATGGCAAAAGATCTTGAGATCAGGGAACAAATAGCTATTCAGCTATATCCTTCAATTGATCACAAAACAATGAACATGATATTCAAGGACTGCAAGGATGAATTTAGAAGCAAAGCAAGGATGAATCAGCTTATGCTTGGTGAGACCGACAAAGTAGACAAGGACACTGAAGAGATCCTCCAGAATACATTCAAAAGGTTCAATATTCCTGTTACAGAGGACTTAGGTGCAGAAACAGCTGCAGACTTGGAATCATCTGCTCCGGAAGAAGTGCCACTAGAACAGACTAACATCTCTTCTCCGGCTTCTCCTACAATCTCCGGATCCCAAGAAGAAGAGAAATCACAGGAGAAAGAAGCAGCAGAAAAGGAAAAAGAGGCTGACTACACCAAGGATGCAGAGAAAGAGAAAAATCCAACAGAGAAAACCACAACTGCAAGTGGTAAAAATGTGGAAGGAGATAAGACTCCTAAGGACAAAACTGCAGAAGAAAAGAAACATCTGTCTCCGGCAAGAGACACTGCACAAACTGTTCAAAAGTTTCTAAGCCAAGAAACTTTAGAGATTGATGAACCGGAGCTTCTAAAAGGCCCATTTGACTTTGACTCTCTCTCTCTCTGGTACAGACAATGAAGATAGCTTCATTTGCAAATGCTAAGGCAAATGAAAAACTCCTAAAGTCTCATATGGAAGACTGTGAGTTGATAGAGGCTGCTTCCGGAGTGCTTGAAAAGATTATGCCATCAATCTAGATAGATCCGACAGCCTCCTCTTCCGGTAATCTCAAAACCTTAGTCAGCAGTGTTGATACACATTTTGATTCTCTAGAAAAATCAGCTGAAGAAAAGGTCCGGAAGGAATTTTTGGATAAAAGATTTTCAGAAGTATTAGGATTAATCTCTAATGATAGGAGAAATATGAGTATTGGAATAAAGAGCTTAGAAAATGCTATTAAGGATGGCGGTGATATCTACAAATTTTGTATCTCCTGGTCAAAGGCAACAGTAGAAATTGATAAGAAAATAAAAGCGGAACATGACAAACTACAAAGTCTGTCTCAAAGTTTTGATCCTCTCTCTTCATCCATAGTAAATCAAGAATGTCAAACTATTGCAATCACAAATGCAATAAAGAACTTTGAGAAGGAAAGGAAGAATATCACTAACCAGATGGGAGAACTTAGAAGGATTATAATCCCTAAGTTAGAAACTATATATGAGGCTATCAGTGATGCTCAGACTACCGCCCAAACAAATGATCCGACAGATCTCAAGAGGGCAGAAGCTTTTGCATTTTTGTTGAGTGGTCACATTTCAATTTTGGATAGAATGAAGCAAAGTTGGGCCACAGAACTGATCCAACTGAAGACATCTTTTGCAGACATTCTTCAGTTTATGTGAGTATGTAAATATGCGGCTATATAGAGAAAATTTTTGAAAATTTTGGTGTGTGAACCCTACCCTTTGCCATTGATGTCAAAGGGGGAGTGAGGAGCAGTGAAAAATGAGGAATCCAACTAAAGGGAGAGTTCCAGAAATTGTATATAAAGATAGAGCATCAGCAAAGGAGGAGCATAGTGTAAACACTTAGTCATTTTTCACTAAGTGTTGCCATCAATGCCAAAGGGGGAGATTGTTGGCAAGAGACACTATATGGATTCATGGTTGTTGTCATTGATGGCAACAAAGGTCATCCCACTTATCTACAAGTCATGGTGTGCCTCTACCGGAAGTCAGAATGAAGAACTGTTGTGGTCCGGTGAACAAGAACAGAGCATGTGGCAAGGTCCGACAGATTGGTCCGGACCTCTAAGAGGAAATGTCTTGGTGCAGTGCGGATTTGGGGAAGTCAAGAGGACTACCTTGAGCAGTATATTCCAAGGATTTAGCCTCCGGTGATGGACAAAGAAAAAGATATGAATAGCTGAGTACCGGATTCCTGAAAGACAGTGAAAACAGAGGAAGAACTGACTGACTGAGCATCAGAATATTTTCTGGATGTGTTACTGTTGATGGTAAAGGTTGTGAAGGCATGAATCATGTTTGGCCGACATGATTAATGATATCTACAAGTATATTCTTGATCTGCATTGCTTGGTGAGTAAGGATTCAGCCGACAGAACAGAGTTTGTAAGAAACTAGACTGTTCCGGATGTCGACTAGAAAGGTGATGAAATTACTTGTGCAGATATGTATAGAGAATGGATTTAGTTGTGAAAAGTGTGATTGTGTGATGGTGTATGCGAATAAGTACAGAGCAGAGCAGAAGTAGTAAAGAAAGATCCGGTATGTGAAAAGATAGCAGAATAAAGAACAGAGGAAAGATGAAGTGCAGCAGATCAGTGTACTGAGCCTAACTGGAACTGAACCCCAGCATATGTAGGTGCTTCCAATCAGTTCAAGTATTATATAACATTCTTTGTAGACAGTGTGTCTCTTTGTAGGCAGTGTGCCTCTTGTGAGCAGTGTGCTCGGGCAGTGAGCCCTAATTGGCAAGTGCCATTTTTGTAACTCCTTATTCTTCTAACAGAGAATAATCTTTGGGTTAATCACCCCGTGGTTTTCTCCCTTAACCGGGTTTCCACGTCAAAAATACTGTGTCATGTGTTTCTCATTTCATGATAATGTTTGTTTGTTTAATTCAATGCTGCTTTGATTAATAAGAAAGTTCAAAAGAAGAAATAATTAGGATAACTGATTCACCCCCCCCTCTCAGTTATCAACAAAATTATCATGCTGCTGTCCCTAAGATTGAAGAAAAGAAGAAATCAGAAATTAAGACTGTTGATAGTAGACAGTTCAAGGACTTCAACAGAGGAAGAAGTAGAGACATCTAGTTCACAGGATCTCCACCTACTTGGTTAGGTAAATCAATGAGGTATAATTATTCATTTCTTAGTTATTGTTATTCATGTAATGGTTATGGGCATAAAGCAAGCTATTGTATAAGAGGGTCTAAAAAGAGTCAGTATGCATTCTCTGAGAACATGAATGTAACATGTTATAAATGTCATAACCATGGTCATGTTTCAAAGCACTGTAGATCTAGGTTTGTGAAACTAGAGAAGAAAGTTTGGAGAAGGAAACATCCCAAGAAGACAGTTGAAACGGTACTTGTTTAGCTGATGCCTTCAAACACAGTGATTGATGGCTTGAACACAATTTATTGTCAAAGCTTATCATTTTAGGACTTTTTTTCTTATTAGTATTGTTATAAGTCTGTATTTCTTTATGGGTAAAATGATTAGAGTAAAATGACTATAATCAGTTAGGGGACTCACCACAGTACTGGTTTCCTTATTGATGGCTATTGGAGATCCTTAGTACATGATGTTGATTGTCAATATGATCTCCTTTATGATCCCAAAGTAGTGTATAATGATTTCTCTTCCCTTGATGATTAGTGAAGTGACTGGTTAGTTGATCTAATGGTCTTACATTGTGATCTACAAATCACATTTGAGCAATAACAGTACAAGTGACAAACAATTGTAGTATGCAGTTTATGGCGGGATACCATATTCATTCCTTCAATGTCCAAGGTTCTTCATGGTTTAAAGTTGTTGATTCAGTGGTTACTCATAATGCTTGGTATAGTGGTTGACATGGTTTTCTCCTTTAAGGCAGTGATTGAGATATGCTTGAGACATGTTTTTGGTTTCTATCTACTTTGGTATTTATGATCATCTACTTTGTTTCTTATGATTACTTCATTTGATGCCATGATTTTGATTGACATTCAGATGGTTTGGTGAGCATTTCATTTGTAGTACTATTGGCTCTGGTTTACATTCAGTTGATACTCATACACTTTAGTTGATATTCATAGTTAGTTTCAGTCTATTCATACTATTCTAGTTCTTTTATTCATTTGTGCTAATCACTTTGTGATATATGTTGTGATAGTGAGTTGGTAAATGAATAATGCCTGGAAATTTGATATGGTTGGTAATGCATTCAACAAGTGGTAACATTGCACCATTTGACTTGGCATAGTTGGTACTTATTGTTCAAATGGGTACTCATGACTTGCTCAGTGGCTTTTGGCATTATTGGTTGGTCTTTCAGTTTCAGGGGGAGCTTCTAAGCATACTCTTTATCCCTGATGTTTTCATGTTGTTCATACATTCTGTATGCAGTTTTTGTTGGTATGCTCACTATGTATATTTGATGCATTAATGTGGCAAGTGATGAACAAGCTTCATTCATTGTTTTAGGTTGTGATCTCTTTTCATATTATTGCACCATGGATTTATAGTGACAGTTGGCATAGCAGTGATTGGTGATATGTGGTTTGACAATATTTTACAATCATTATCTTAGCAATTTGACAGCAGTAGCATCCTTTCTTAGGTCTAATAGTTTGATGTTTCCTATGACAGTCTTAAATGAGGATTTATGATGCTCATATTAGCTATATTACAACAAGTTTCAATAGTCATGTTTCATTCATTTTTGTTACAGTCATTACAGTATAGTCATATTGTTCATTTGCTCATTCATTCATTACATTCATGCATTGTACTTACCATTGGAAAGTGAAAGGATGTTTGAGTTATTTGTTGGATGAGTTATCAGTTTGCAACAAGGGGACAATGGTTAGTTTTTGGTGACAATATGGAGTTTGGGATTAGTGGCCTTTCTTACTGTGTTCATATTGCATTCATCTTACAGTGGTGAAAGATTGTCTCTTCTATCAGTTTGTGGTTACTTGTAATATCTTGCACCATGGACTTATTCTGAAAGTGGTTATAATGTACTGATATTTGTTGAATATCATTTATCTTACCAGAGTTTTGTGTCTATACAATGGACAGGTGATTGTTTGTTGCTCCAGTCTTGGTCTCTTGGTACTTATGTTTTATTTATATACGTTAGGGCTCCTCATGATACATTGATCCAAGTGACATTTGTTGGTATCTCAAATTCTATCTTTGGCATTGGTGTCAAAGGGGGAAGAAGTTATGGTGAATTTAGTTGGTTGGAACTGTGGACAATTGATATTAAGTGTGTGATGTTTGTGTATATGATAGTGTGTTATTCAGTGCACATGACATCTCAGTGCATATCATGGATATTAGTGTTAAGAACTATTGTAAATGATACAGTTGGTGATGGACAGTATTGTTCATTTCAAATAATTCAGAGTGATTAAGTTGGTCATGCACTTATGACATTGTCATTGCTAAGCATATAAGGTTGGTTTCAAATTCTATGGCAATGTGTTTGACATCAATGCCAAAGGGGGAGTTTGTTGACTCCTTGTTGGCATTGGCAGTGTTGGCATAGATGTCAAACAAGTACATTCAATGTGGTTGGACAGTTTGGCATAATCAATTGAACGTGTGTCTTAGATTATGAGGTGATCAATATATTATGTTGAGCATTTGTTAATTGCAAGTGGCACTTATCTTGTTTCATCAATCATCTTAATATTACCTAAGGATCTAGAGTTGGTCATTGATGGTTATGTATCCTTCTATGCCTAAGACTAGAAACTTTATGCAAATCTTTCTTAATGAAGGGTTATAGTCTAGCATGTTATATTTCATTTAAATTTGAAGGTGATTAAAGGCATAAAGTATCACCTAATGCAAAGATGACTTGATTGATAAGTTTTGAGGGTTAAGATACAGGTCAAAGACATTGTTTTATAGTGTGATTCCATTGACCCTTTTAGGACTAACTGGGACAACAGGTTAAGATTGTATATTGGGAAAAAGCAATGTTAATTCATCATTTTGCTTGTTTAGACTTTGGTGAATGAAGAGCTCAACCTAGGGTTTGAAGAATGCCAGAATAGTTGGAGATTCATTGTGTTGATTAGGTTTCCTTTGTGGTGTTTGATTTGACTATGCTCAGCCTATAGTCTTCAAGTGTAAGTAGTTGTAAAGAACAAAGAAGCTCCAGTCAGTTACTCTTTCTGCCATGAGAAAGTGTTCTAGGGCATAGCATAACAATGGTGGTTTACCGGTTGTCGAGTAAATAGGTGATATCAATCTTATTTGGGTTATTGAAAAGTTTCCCGTGCCCTAGCTTGGTTTTTACTATTATTTCATCTGCATACAAATAGAGATTTGATAAAAGGGTTTGTTAAACTAAAGGTTCATTAAGAAAAATAGTTTGGGTTGTTACTTTACATTTGTTCGAAGCTTGGTTAAATAAACTATATGATGAAGTTTTGTTAAACCTATATGCAAACAAGGTTACATATAGAGAAAGAGGGTTTTGTTAAGATTATTAACAATTGTTTTCACAAATACACAAACCTCTCTACAATGACAGTTGTTGACAAAGTTGGAAACTACTGCAGGTAGTTTAGAAAAGGCAGTTACATTTACAAACTTTTTGATGAAAAGAAAATGAAAATAGAAAAACAAAAAATATATATAGTCATCTTGTTGAGATGAGATGATAGTGTGTAATACTTTGCAATATCATTAGTATAGCAACATTGTGCTTTGATGAAAATCTATATTGAATTGTAAAGCACTTCAAAGTGCGGGTTGTATGTGTAAACTCATGGATTCTTGAGTCTCAAATGAAATGAGACAGTCAAGATATGTGCCATAGTGAAATAGAGATTACACTTTGTGCTTTATAATTAGTTTGATATTGATGTGAAACAAACATAACTATTGCAAAAGTCAGTGAGGCTATAATAGTTGTTTTCTCTGTATTTGCCAGTGAGGCACATTCTTGTTAGTGAGATACTTTTCTAGTGAGGCACATTCTTGTCAGTGAGACACTTTTCCAGTGAGGCACATTCTTGTTAGTGAGACACTTTGCTAGTGAGGCACATTCTTGTCAGTGAGGCAGTTGTATTTTCCAGTGAGGCTGTAACCAGTGAGGTTCTCTTGCCAATGAGGCATTTTATGTAGCCAGTGAGGCATTTTTTGAGTGGTTTTTCATCGCTATGAGGGTTTTCCACTCATGAAAATTACTTTGTTATGGTGTCTCATTATTTGTGATCTATTTGGTCTTCATGTTTAAACATTTAGTCTTGTGTTTCTTTCAGTATGTGAACCTCTATGTTGACCAAGCATTTAATCTTGCTTATTTGATAAAATTATTTTTTGCATTTGAGCTTCCAAATTATTACATGTGCATAAATTTGAAAAGAAGCAAAGAAATTGAATTTGGTTATTGAAACATTGATTCACCCTCCTCTCAGTGTTTCTCATACTCCAACATGAAGTAGAAGGTACATATTCATTTTATTTTGAAGTTGGTGGCACGCCATCATTCACACGTCAAGTTGAAGGTACACCATCTTCTCCATCTCAACTTCAAGCCTTTTTATCTTTTTCATCTCCAATTGAAGGTGCGTCATCTATCCCATCTCAAGTTAATATTGAAGAAATTCCTAATGTTAAGTCAACTTTACCAATGAAAACGCTTCCTACAATTTTATATAGGAAGACTAAGTTTCTAATCGATATTGATGAGAATGTGTTGAAGCCCATGTAGGATAAGATTCCCATGCACCCTTGCCAAAGATATGCGAATAAGATATGGAAATTATTATTTGAGAATTTAAATGAAACTGGAAGATGTCAACTATTTGTTGAATTGATGAGAAATCTAAAATTTAGGTCCACTATGAAGATTCTTGGCCTAAGAACATCGAATGCCTCAAGTGAAAAATTAATTTTCAAGAATCTATTGAGTGCATATGAGAGTGTGGGCTCCACCTCATGCACCAAGGATAGTGATGTCACATGACATGTCTTTACATCAAAAATAGCAAGCCAACAAACAAAGAAAGATTGCCTCATTAGAAAGACAAGTCAAGCATTGAAAATAAGTAGAAAAACTCTAATGAGAGCCATTGGAAGACATGAAAGAGTTGAGGACCCAAACACCAATGAATTGTGGGCATTCTCTGGGAGACTCCCATGGAAAGACAAAGTTGTTGTTGAAGCCTTGAGATCCATCATTGAATAATTTTGGAAAAATAACACAAAGGTATCTCCTAATGCAAGAGATGTTGTGAGAAGGAGAATTGGTTGTTGAAACCGTGAGCCACATCCAAAGTATTTTTTGGATGTTTCAAAGAATTTCAAGACATGTATCCTCAAATTAAAATTTGTCAAAGATATTTTGAAATGCTAAAACCTTTCTATGTCAAAATAAATCACACACACACTACTTATAGATTACATATTGAATTTTCTAACCATTTTGATGTTTATCGGTCTATATGTTTAGATTTGCATACTAATAATGTTTTTCAGGATTGTGGCATACATGCCCCACCAACTACTTCAAGAGATTTCATATCAACAATTTTATGTGAAAGAGAGGAACGTCAAATATTCTACAGGAAATTGTGCTTGGATGACACATGTCAACATTGCGGTGGCTTGCAACATATGCCAATATGTGAACATATGGAAAGCACACATGCGGTTGGAAATGAACTACTAGAGTTTGGAAAGTATAAAACAGTGGCCTACAATACAAAAGATGGTAAATAAGAAAAGAGGTGTGATTTGGTTACTCAAAAGATTCCAATGTATCAATTTATGTCTACATTTCGTGACAGTATATTGTATGAGTATGCAAGGCATACCCATAGAGCTCGGTGGTTGGACTTGCAATTCAAGTTATGTGAGGACATGTTTCCACTTGGTACCATCATTTCAGTTGTTGACTTTGCAGAGAACTATACACTACAGCCACAGAATGAGGTGTAATCACAATATTACAACTCTATGTAGGTTTGTGTAGTTATGCATATAGCTTTCATTCATGCAGAAGATAGTACAAAGGACGACATGAAGATCTTGAGGGAATATCATTTTTATATTAGTAATGATCACACACATTCTACGGAGTTCGTGCAAGGTTGCTTTCAAATGTTCTATCGTGATTTGGCTAGTAGGGGCATATCATTTCATCAACATATCATATGGTAAGATAACTGTGCATCACAATTCAAGAATGCGTGGATGTTCTATTGGATGAGCGGGATGCATATAATGAATGGTGTTCAACATATGTGGAATTTTTGAGAGGCTGGGCATGGAAAGGGGGGGCATGATGGTGCAGGAGCATGTATCAAAAGAGCATTGGCATGAGAAGAGTTTGATGCAGGGGGTAAATCACAAAACACAATAACAGATATTGAACACAGAAAATAGAACTTTCTTTTATTGAACTGGGCAACTCATTACATTATAGAAGCTCATTTACAATCAGAGGATGAATCCTCTACTGGCTGCAACACATTACAGCTTTCCCCACCTCAAGACTCTAGAATCTCAGCCTTCTGTAACCCCAAATCAGCTAGGGTTTCTATTTTCCCACCTATTCTTGACTCTACACTGGCCCCCTTAACTTTACTACTACCCAGGGTTCCTAAAATAGTCATAAATAACACTTTTTGGCGGCCTCCAGCCAAATTTCAAAATTTTGCAACTCCCTCCAAAAGTAGGTCAACTTCCGGGAAGCATAACTTTTGATCCGGGTGTCCGATTGATGAACCGTTTTAAGCGCCGGAAAGCTCGCGATGTGAACTATCACGCCAAAAATTTGTAAATGGATTTCTATCAACTTTTTAGGATGTTATGGGAAGTTTTAGTGCCTCATATCTCGTTCCAAAAATTTTCAGGGGCTTTTTAGAAAACAAAAACTTTAATATCTTTCAGCTCACAAATGATCTTTGCCTAATTCCTTCACCAAAGGTCTTATATTTCTGTTATGTAACTTTCTGAAAGTTTTTGCTTCATTACGTGCCCAAATGCAAACTTTCTAAAAATAGCAAGTACACTTTCCTAAATAGGCAGGTCGCTATTTTTAGCAGTTTTAGAAAAACTGAAAGTCCTACATTATTATTCAGGATATTATGGAACCAAAAACACTAATTATGGGAAGAAATGAGAACACCTACAATGGTTTTGAATTAACTTCTTTTTGGGTGATGCAAGATTGCCCTTACACCTCTGGATGCTCCTGCATCAGACACCCAGGGTAATTTGAGAAGTGACCCTGTCACGTCTCATGTGTTTGTGTGAGGAAAACCCAAATGGTCAACCTCTGCCTTAGACAACCAAGAAGAATCTTCAACAAGCCTTCCTATCCATTTTACCACATATTCTTCATATTGCTTGTTCCGAGTACTTCTTCCCACACGGCTATCCAAAATCTCTTCTATCTCCTCTGTTGAAGTAGATGCCGGAATACTCCACTGTTCTTCTATTGGTCCATCCTCTGTTCCACCATCATGATATTCTAATAAATTAGCAATGTTGAAAATAGGGGAAATATTGATCCCACTCGGCAGCTCTACCTCATATGCATTTCCTGAATCATGTTTCTTCAAAATTTTGCATGGTCCAAATTTCTTCATTTTCAACTTATTGTATGTTCCAATTGGGAACCTTTCTTTTCTCAAGTGAACCATGAATTTATCTCCTACCTAGAATTCCTTATATCTCCTCTTCTGATTTGCCTTAGCCTTGTACTGAATATTCATTTTATTAATGTGCTTTCTCACCTCTTCATGCAAATTCTTCAGATGTTCTGCAAAGTCTTCAGCTTCAACACTTGTCTTTTCTCTGTTGTCCAGCTTCCTTAACTCAGAAGCATTTCTTGGGCTATTGCCATATGCAATCTGGAATGGTGATTTACCAATACTCCTATTGACAGAATTGTTGTAAGCAAATTCTGCATGTGGTAAAATCAAATCTCATCCCTTGGGCTTATCTCCTACTAAGCATCGTAGTAGGTTACCCAAACTCCTATTCACCACTTCAGTTTGTCCATCAGTCTGTGGATGGTGTGCAGAACTAAACTTCAAATCTGTCTTCAACTTCTTCCACAATGTCCTCCAGAAATAACCAACAAACTTGGTATCTTGATCTGAAACTATGCTCTTTGGTAGACCATGTAGTCTCACCACTTCCTTGAAAAATAACTCTGCAATATGAACAACATCATTAGTCTTCTTACAAGGAATAAAATGTGCCATCTTGAGAATCTGTCCACCACCACAAAAATAGAATCATGCCCTCTCTGTGTCCTTGGTAAACCAAGAACAAAATCCATACTAATATCATCTCATGGCTTCTCTGGTATAGGTAATGGTTGATACAATCCTATATTTTGACTTGTTCCTTTTGCCATCTAACATACTCTGCAACTCTGCACAAACTTCCTCACATCTTGCTGCAGCTGTGGCCAATAATAATTTTCACCAACAATAGAAATGGTCTTATTTCGACCAAAGTGTCCAACCAGTCCTCCACTATGCTTCTGTTTCATCAGGTTCTCTCTCATGGAACTCCTCTGAATGCACAACTGGCTTCCTTTAAACAACATGCCGTCTTGGATTATGAAATCCAACCATTTTGTTCTATCCAAAGTAACAGGCTCCAGACAAGCTTTCCAAGCCTCTGCAAAATCTAGATCTTCAGGGTACAAACTTTTGAGCTCATCGAACCCAACAACCTCTATCTTCATTTCTGTCAACAAATTTTGCCTTCTGCTCAAGGCATATGCAACTCTGTTGGACTTCCCACTCCTGTGCTTCAAAACAAAGGTATAACTCTGCAAAAACTCAACCCATTTTAAGTGCCTTTGGTTCAACTTCCCTTGACTATTAATATACTGCAAAGCCTGATGATTAGTATATAAAACAAACTCTTTTGGCAACAAATAATGTCTCCATTTCTTCAAAGCCTGAACTATTGCATAAAATTCCTGATCATAAACAGAATACTTTTTCTTGGCATCATTAAGCTTCTCACTAAAATAGGCAATGGGCTTACCTTCTTGGCTCAAAACAGCTCCTATACCACTACCACTAGCATCACAATCTACCTGAAATACCTTATTGAAATCTGGAAGTGCCAAAATAGGTTGTTCTACAACTTTCTGCTTCAATGTATCAAAGCTCTTATCGACTCCTTTAGTCCATCTAAACTCTTTTCTATCCCCTCTCATTGTTTCAGTTAGGGGTGCACAAATGCTACTGAAATTCCTGATAAACTTTCTGTAAAAACTTGCCAAACCATGAAAAGATCTTACCTCCGTTGCACTCCTTGGTGTAGGCCATTCAATGATAGCCCTTACTTTTTCTAGGTCCATCTTAAGACCTTCCTCTGAGACAACAAATCCTAGGTATACCAACTCCTTCTTTGCAAAACTACATTTCTTCAGATTAATTAGCAACTTCTCCTCCCTCAACTTCTCTAGAACTCTACTGATATGCATCAAATGCTCACCCCAAGTCTTACTAAAAATCAAAATATCATCCAAATAAACAGTAACAAAACTTCCCAAAAATTCTTTCAGTACCTTGTTCATGAGCCGCATGAATGTGCTCGGTGCATTGGTTAGCCCAAATGGCATGACTAACCACTCATACAAACCTTCCTTTGTCTTGAAGGCTATCTTCCATTCATCCCCTTCTCTGATACGGATTTGGTGATACCCACTCTTTAGGTCAATTTTCGTGAAGTACTTGGCTCCTCTCAAACAATCCATGATGTCATCCATTCTTGGCAATGGAAATCTATACTTGATCGTTATCTTATTGATGGCTCGAGAGTTTGTACACATCCTCCATTCTCCATCCTTCTTTGGTGCTAATACTGCAGGTACCGCACATGGACTTAGGCTCTCCCTTATCAGTCCCTTCCTCAACAACTCTTGAACTTGTCTGTTTAGCTCTTCATTCTTTGCAAGGGTCATTCTATGGGCTGCCTTGTTTGGCAAACTGGCTCTTGGTATCAAATCTATTTGATGACTTATCTTCCTTATTGGTGGTAAACCTTTTGGTACATTATCAGAGATAATGTCCTGGAACTCTTCCAACATATCTGAAACTTCTACAGGTGCATCTTCACATTTCTCTTGACTAATCTTAGGAATCAATGCAAAGCAATGACGCTCATGCTTCATACCCTCCAAAAATTTCCTACCATCTACCAAACAAATTTTGGCAGTACTACATACCTTTTCTTCCACCTCCTTCAAGGGCTTCAACTTATGACGAACTCCATCCTTTGTTAGGGAATATGTGTTTGCATGGCCATCATGGATAGCACTCCTATCATACTGCCACGGCCTCCCCAACAGCATATGACATGCATCTATTGGTATGATATCACACAGCACCTCATCATGGTAGTCACCAATCTTAAACTTCACTAAACACTGTTCATTGACCAAAGCTCTATGGTCCTTCTGCAACCATGCAATCCGATATGGATGTGGATGCTTTCTTCTTGCCAACTTCAACTTGTCAACCATCTCCTCTGAAAAAAGATTATCAGTGCTTCCACTATCAATAATAATATCACAACACTTACCCTCACATTTGCACCTTGTGCAGAATAAACTCTTCCTCTGATTGGGTTCTTTCTCCTCATTCAGCAAGGTTCTTCTAACAACTAGGGTTTCTCCCCTTTCAGCATCTTCATAATGCTCAAAATGTGCATCTTCATCTACATGTGCAACTCGTGCATTACCTTCAGGTCTTCTATTTGTCCTTCCTTGATGTTGCGGACACTCATATGCTCGATGCCCTTCTTCTCCACATTGGAAACAGGTTCCTCTGAAACCTCCTCTTCCAAGTCCTTGCCCAATTCTGCCTCTTCCTCTTCCTCTTTGCTCACCATTGTTCTGGTCATGAGGGCGGTAGGTATTATCCCCTCTTTGATTTCGACTGGTGCCTACTTCTTCACTTTTCTTTTGATCTTCATTACGGCCTCCATAGGGTCTTCCACCAGTCCTTCCACCTTGACCTCTTCCCCTTTGCTTGCTATCAAATCTTTTGTTCAGCTTCTCTTCCACCTTCAGGGAAAACTGGTACGCATCTTCTATGGTGGTCATTCTGACCAGGCTCAACTCCTCTTGAATACTTGGCCTCAACCCATTAATGTAACGGGCTACCTTCTCGTTGTTGGGCTCTGCATGGCCTATCCTGATAGTAATTTTATAAAACTCTTCTGTATACTCCTTAACAGACTTGTTACCTTACTTTAGTCCTTGCAGCTTCTTCAGCAACTCCATCTCATAGTCCACAGGAATGAACTGCTTCTTCAGTTTCTCCACCATCCGATCCCATTTGGTAATCTTTGCTTTTCCTCTTCTGTTCCTCTCTAATTGGACCTCCTTCCACCAAATATTGGCGTGGCCCTTCAACTTTTTTTTTGCAAACTTAACCCGATCTGGGTCCTCCACATCTTCATACTCAAAATACTCCTCCATGTCATTGATCCAATCAATAAGCTGTTCTGGATTCAAATCTCCAGAATATGTAGAAACTTTGATCCTGCACCTCTTTCCAATCTTTGAAATGACCCTCAACAACCTTACTTTTGCAGCATCTTCGGCAGCTTCTTGTTCTTCCTCAGATAACTCTTCTTCAACGTCATCTTCACTTTCTTCTCTTGTCCTCGGCTCAAACCCTCTTCGTAGCTCCTCTTGCAATGCATCGATTTGCCTTTGTAGGGCTCTAAAACCCTCTTCCATCAAAGCATTCCTCCCAACATGATTTCTTTGTGGAGGTATCTTGGTCTCCGTAGCAAACCCACAACCTCAAGTCCTAGTGCAAACTGCCTCACGGTCAGTGATCTGTCTACACACTCAGGAACCCTCGCTCTGATACCACTTGATGCAGGGGGTAAATCACAAAACACACAATAACAGATATTGAACACAACAAATAAAACTTTCTTTTATTAAACTGGGTAACTCATTACATTACAGAAGCTCAATTACAATCAGAGGATGAATCCTCTACTGGCTGCAACACATTACAGCCTTCCCCACCTCAAGACTCTAGAATCTCAGCCTTCTGTAACCCCAAATTAGCTAGGGTTTCTATTTTCCCACCTATTCTTGACTCTACACTGGCCCCCTTAACTCTACTACTGCCCAGGGTTCCTAAAATAGTCATAAATAGCAATTTTTGGCGACCTCCAGCCAAATTTCAAAATTTTCAACTCCCTCCAAAAGTAGGTCAACATCCAGGAAGCATAACTTTTGATCCGGGTGTCCGATTGACGAACCGTTTTAAGCGCCGGAAAGCTCGCGATGTGAACTATCACACTGGAAATCCATAAACAGATTTTTGTCAACTTTTTGGGATGTTATGGGAAGTTTTAGTGCCTCATATCTTGTTCCAAAAATTTTCAGGGGCTTTTCGGAAAACAAAAACTTTAATATCTTTCAGCTCACAAATGATCTTTGCTTGATTCCTTTGCCAAAGGTCTTATATTTCCGTTATGTAACTTTCTGGAAGTTTTTGCTTCATTACGTGCCCAAATGCAAACTTTCTAAAAATAGTAGGTACACTTTCCTAAATAGGCAGGTCGCTATTTTTAGCAGTTTTAGAAAAACTGAAAGTCCTACATTATTATTTAGGATATTATGGAACCAAAAACACTAATTATGGGAAGAAATGAGAATAACTACAATGGTTTTGAATTAACTTCTTTTTGGGTGATGCAAGATTGCCCTTACACCTCTGGATGCTTCTGCATCAGAGTTGAAGTACAAAGACAATGAAAAGTTCACAGATGCAAGATCTATTGTCGAATGGTCTAATGCTAAAATGGGTCCAAGTAATGAAGGTAAGTCTATAGTTTGTAGATATTTTTGGTTGTTTGATGAGACTAACATTGCAAAATATGACGACTATTGTACATTGACATGATCGAGTGAGATACACTCTTTTAGAAGCTCTAATGCAGGTTCGTGGAGTATTCATATGCAACATATGGCATGTTTTTTTCTTCATGTACATATGAAGCTTGGTACGATTGTGAGTCAAAGGAGTGGGTTGATGATTGTGTACAAGAGGCCTATGCTTGATTGACCATTATTGACTACCGACAACACTACAAATGATAGAGATTGAATCATCAGTTGATTTTGACCATATTTCAGATCTAGTTCAACCAGGTATTATCTGCATTTTAATCTAATAAAATTCAATATGCCATCTTATTTTGTATTTTTTTCTTGTATTGTTGACTATATTCATTGAACTAAATGCACATATCAATGCAGGGCATGTTTATGCAGTTATTACAGCTGAAGACAATGAAGAAGGAACAAATTATTATTTGTGTCATTGTGTTGAGGTAAAAAATAAATTAGATTCCCCTATTATAAATGGAGAAAACATCGAGTACCCTACAGGATTAGTGGTTGTTACTTGAACATGGCTTAGAAGGTACCCACTGTATAAGTCTGATGTGTGGGTGTTCGAGGACTTTGACCCACATAGGAAGATTCTTCATTATTCTAACCTTGTTGTGGCTTCAAATGTTCATTTGATCAAATATGGGGGTAGACCATTGAACATGAACTTGTGGAAGGTTCGTGAGTCTGATCATGAGGCAATACTCGACACTATATAGAGTAGAGTAGACCCTGATGGTTCATTGGATTGAATTAGTGGAATGACAGAAAGGTATGTTATTTTTCTTTGCTATCCTGATTTCACCTTATATATTTTAGCTACTCATTTTAGATAAATAGTGTAATTGCATTTGCATGCAAGATTTTAGTATGATGGAGGTAGGCATAATCCTTATGAAGTTGCCTTTGGAAGGAAAGTAAGGTAGCTTTTCATGATTATTTCATAATGATATGTCCTTTACTTTCTATTTCATAATGAGTTTTAATGAGTTTTAACGATGTTACTATGAGTTCTAAGTTGTTTTAATGATGTTACTATTGCATAATGAGTCTTAATGAGTTTTAATGACAAACAACTGATAGCAGCAGTAAGGGTAGCCTCAATTGATGCCCTACAAGACATTGGATCAAGTGAGAACACCTTTATAGTACTAAATTTTCATCTACTAGAAAGGTATTATGATTGAATTTTTACATTTGGCATGTCATAGGGCCAAATGGATGGCGCAAACGCGTCTGGGTAGGCGGGGATGTCTTTTCAGTGCCAAAGCCTCATAGTTGTTCTTGGCTATATCGAATGCAGACAATCTCTCAAGAGCCCTAATAAAAAAACATCACAAACTTTGGATCGACTGTTCCATCAAACTGTGACACCTAGGAACATCTTCTTTGCATGTATAGGTGGATGTTAGGTCCACCTACAAACACCTACCTCGATATTTGCTAAATCAATTGCGTTTGCCTATGGTGGCAAGGAACACATTGTTCCAACATGCTTTAGTTTCATGCAGTGGAAAAGTACTAGGAGTGGCATTTTGCATTCCATAGCTCGTGGGGCTAAATAGACTTTGTCAATGCATCAAGGAAGGTGGGTAAATGTCAGGGGAGGTCTTGTTTGGTGTGCCAAGCACCCCAATCATTCAAGGCAGTAGGCTATCGGCAAAGTCCCTTAAGATCCATAAGATCAAAAAACTGCTAAACTTTGACGGAGCAGCTCTCAGAATTTAGGGTAGCTGGGAATGTTTCATTTGGAACTACAAGTGTACATGGGATCCATCCACAATAACCTCTCTCAGTTTTGGTCAACTCCAGTCCGTTTGATTGTGATGAAATCAAATGCATTCTTGCAAAATGCTTTAGTTTCATGTAGTGGAAAGGTGCTAGGAGTGACATTTTGCATTTCATAGCTCATGGGGTATTGGACTTTGCCAACACATTGGGGTGGGTGGGTAAATGCCAGCGGAGGTGTCATTTGGTGTGTCAAGTGCCCCAGTCGTTCGGGACATCAAGCTACCAGCAAAGTCCCTTAAGATCCCTAAGACCAAAAAACTACCAAACTTTGATAGGGTAGTTCTTAGGATTCAAGGCATCTGGGAACATTCAATTTGGACCTACAAGTGCACATGGGGTCCATCCACAATAACCTCTCTTAGTTTTTGTCGACTCCAGTTCGTTTAACCATGCTGCAATCAAATGCAATCTTGCAAAGCTTCAGTTTCATGCAACACAACATTGCCAGGTGCCATATTTTTTGTTCTGCTCATCATGGGGCTGAACCAACTACACCAACATGTCAATGTTGGCAGGTAAATGTTAAGGGAGGTGTCATTTCATTTGCCAAGCATCCCAGTCATTCTGAACTGTAAGCTACTGATAAAGTAGAAAGTTGCTAAGACTAAAATTTTGCATTCCATAGCTCATGGGGTCAAACCGACTACACTAACATGTCTGAGTGGGTGGGTAAATGCTAGGGGAGGTCTCATTTAATTTGCCAAGTGTCTCAGTCATTCTGGGTTGCAAGCTACCGATAAAGTTAAAAGGTGCTAGGAGTGACATTTTGCATTCCATAGCTCGTGGGGTTGAATGGACTTTGCCAACATGTCGGGGTGGGCAGGTAAATGCCAAGGGAGGTCTTGTTTTATGTGCCAAGGGTCCCAGTTGTTCCAGGTTGTAAGCTACCGACAAAGTCACTTTGTCAGTAGCTTGTAGGCCAGAACCACTGGGACACTTGGCACATGCAATGAGACATCCTTGGCATTTACCCACCCACCTTGACATGTTGGTGAAGTTCATTCGGCCTCACAATGAGGAGATCAAAAAATATAGCACTTGGCAAGGTTGTGCTGCATGAAACTGAAGCATTTTGCAAGAATGCATTTCATTTGGGCACAGTCAAATGGACTGGTGTTGACCAAAACTAGGAGAGGTTATTGTGGATGGACCCCAAATGCACATGTAGGTCTAAATGAAACATTCCCAGCTGCCATGAATTCTTAGAACTGCTCGATCAAAGTTTGGTAGGTTTTGGTCTTTAGACCCTAAGTGACTTTGCCAGTAGCCTGTTGCCTTGAATGATTGGGACCCTTGGCACACAAAACACAACCTCCCCTGGTATTTACCCGTCCACCCTGACATGTTGGCGAAGTCTGTTCAGCCCCACGAGCTATGGAATGCAAAATGTCACTCCTAGCACCCTTCCACTACATGAAACTGAAGCATTTTACAAGAATGCATTTGATTTCAGCACGGTCAAATGGACAGGAGTTGACCAAAACTGAAAGAGGTTATTGTGGACAAACCCCACACACACATGTAAATCCAAATGGAACATTCCCAGTTGCCCCAAATTCTGAGAACTACTCCGTCAAAGTTTGGCATTTTTTTGGTCTTAGGAATCTTAAGGGACTTTGCCGATAGCCTGCTGCCCCAAATGACTAGGGCACTTGGCACACCAAATGACACCTCCCCTAGCATTTATCCACCCACCTTGATGCATTGGCGAAGTACATTCAGCCCCATGAGCTATGGAATGCAAAATGTCACTCCTAGCACCTTTCGACTTTGTTGGTAGGTTACAACCTAGAATGACTGAGACACTTGGCACATGAAACGAGACCTCCCCTGGACCCCACAAGTTATGGAATGCAAAATTTTAGTCTTAGCAACTTTCTACTTTGTTGATAGCTTACAACCTGACACTACTGGGACACTTGGCACATGAAACAAGACCTCCCCTAACATTTACCTACCCACCTCAATGTGTTGGCGTAGTCAGTTCAACCCCACAACTAGCAGAACAAAAAATATGGCACCTGACAATGTTGTGTTGCATGAAATTGAAGCATTTTGCAAGATTGCATTTGATTTCGACATGGTCAAACAAACTAGAGTTGACTAAAACTTAGAGGTTATTGTGGATGGACCCCACGTGCACCTATAGGTCTAAACAAAACATTCCTAGCTACCACAAATTCTGAGAATTGCTTTGTCAAAGTTTGGCAGTTTTTGGTCTTAGGATCTTAAGTGATTTTGTCGGTAGCCTATTGCCCTAAACAATTGGGACCCTTGGCATATGAAATGAGACCCCTGACATTTACTTGGCCAGCCCAATGCATTGGTGTAGTCTGTTCAACCCCACGAGCTATGGCATGCAAAATATCACTCTTAGCACCTTTCCACTACATGAAACTGAAGCATTTTGTAAGAATGCATTTGATTTTAGCACGGTCAAACGGGCTAGATTTGACCAAAATTGAGAGAGGTTATTGTGGACGGACCACACATGCACCTGTAGGTCCAAATGAAATATTTCCAACTGTCTTGAATTTTGAGAACTACTCCGTCAATGTTTGGTAGTTTTTTGGTCTTAGGGATCTTAAGGGACTTTGCCGGTAGCCTGCTGCCCCAAATGACTGGGGCACTTGGCACACCAAATGAGACCTCCCCTGGAATTTACCTGCCCACCCCAATGCGTTGGTGAAGTCCGTTCAGCCCCACGAGCTATGGAATACACAATGTCACTCCGAGCATCTTTCCACTGCATGAAACTGAAGCATTTTGCAAGAATGCATTTGATTTGAAGATTTGAACTCTAACTATACTAGTTCCTTATTTTCCACCACCATTGCTCATGCATATATTTCTATATATATTAGACCATTTAATTAAGCCTTAGAAGTGTTCTAGGTTGGATATTTGGCAGATAACTGAAACCATAACGGAATGACAGAATTATATATGGTATTCTCATTGCCCTGAGAATTCAATCAAGTAGTCCTTAGGTTGATATGACCATTCTAATCTTGACATATGAATGCTACCATTTGCATATAATTGTACATTTATAAAATGAGTGTTCTAAGATCTTTATAACACCCTTCTCTATTTTGTTGGGACAACATTATCCTAATATATGTGGGACATCACTATCCTAATATATGTGGGACTAGTTTATGGATACATTGCCACCTGTGGAGGACATGTTTCAATGCCTAAAACCTTAATCTATGTCTACACATGTGTGAATAACATTCAGAGATGTATGTTATTCATTCTGCTTGACTAGAGCCCATATTTCATAAGGTTTTCTGGGCAAAATACAAAGAGAGAATGGACTGATCCATTGTTGTCTTGACTATGATAGCCATGATTAGAAGTCAAAATACATTGCATTTACATAATTTCATGCTATTTACATGATGATTAACCTATTTGTGGGCTTGAACTGAAATAATATGGTGTTTTACTAATGTTTTTGTGTAGGTTTTGCTTCTAAAATGAGATATAGAGAACCTAGGGTTTCATTGCCAATGGCAACTCACCAAACCCTAGTGTCCATTCTGTTGAAAGGGATATCTTTCTATGTCTTTTGATGCATGCTTAATGCTTGTGCTAGTGGTTGCAAGTCTAAAGTAATGAAGCTCCAAAGCCATCAATGATTTTGCATAAGGGTTTCAAGGGTTGGTTGTTGTGACAATCACAATATACTAGGTACATTTCATGAAAGGATTTTGGTCACAAAGAACGAAGTTGTATGAAGGTTTTATGAGAAAGATTGTTAAGGTTATCATGTTCTTATTGTTATGAACTTCAAAGTTGGAACTAAAGGCACTTTGAGACTATTATGATGCACAAAGTTACCCCAGCCCATAGATCATTGTCTTGATCAATAGAAGGGTTGTCATGCTTTCATTAAGTTGTCATCTGCCTCATAGGGTTATCCATCACTCATAAGATATCTTTAACACTCTTGCTCAATACCCAAGCATTATGGTGGATTCTCAATCCCTTGATAGGATACTAAAATAGGGCATGGTTGATTGCCATACTGTTTGGGCCAGTAAGTTAAACCTTATAGGCAAAATCTGTTAGTCTTCATGAGAAAATGGCTTGTTCCATTATGAGGAAGTGTTTACATGTTTGAGTCCATAACTATGTATAAGTTTTATAGGGATTTAGCTTAAACGTGATTGCATGTATGGTCCACAAACCTTGAATGAAATAATCCATAGTCCTCTTCCCAATGGTTATGACAGTAAGGGAGACTTATAACACCATTAGAGAACTATCTAGGGCATCAAGGGGGCATTACTAAGTTCACACTCAGCCCATTGAGAGGACTACCATGATTGTAAAAGAATAATCAAGTTGAATGGTTTAGGACTACATCTGTGCAAGAAATAGTGATTAAAGTCACATTCAAAATGGGATCTCTTTCTAATTATTAAAGTATCTATGAGTCATGAGAAGGTGTGATCATTTATTTTATAAGGATATAAAAGATATGGTATGAACCTCCCTTTCCATTTGCATTTTGAACACTATCCAATAATGTTGTATGAACTTGTCACTTAGGCTTAAGAGGTTATCATCATTGCATGAAACATTGAAAAGAACTTGTCAAATAGGATCTTTGGAATAGCATATGGACAACCATCAAAGCAAAAAGGATATAGGAATTTTGTCACATGTAATTGTAGCTGCCCTTGTAGACATGTATGCAAAGTGTAGAAGCATAGATAAAGCATGTGGACTATTTGATATAATACCACAAAGAGATGTCCTCTCATAGGATGCAATGTGTTGACACCTTCAAATTTTGTGAATTTTAGGTCTCTATACTCTTTCTAGGTGTCGACAAAGGCTAGGTCAACATGTTGCTCAATCTACCTCAGGGGCCACCTTTAGTGATTAAAATTTTGCAACTCAGGAATCATCTTACAAATCTGGTTGGTGGAATGTTTTTTGGCACATATGGTAATGTGCTTGCTTAGTTTTTTCCTTCCAGGATGAAGTTTGATGGGGTAATTAATTCTTTTCTGACTATGATCAAGCTAAAATTGGCATTCTGAAAAGTTGCAAATCTCACAAATATGAGGATGACCCATTTCTTGACTTGGTCTCAAACATCTCCAATTTCAGTTTCATCAAAATCAGAGACCATATGATGCATTATTTTAATGCATCTCAATTATGGTGAACTCATCCGGTGGATCAGTTTACAAAGCAAGTCCCTAAAATATTTGAGCAATGCAAATTATGAGAAGATGAGTTTGCTTGAAACAATTGATAATGACCCTGTCCAAATTTTTGCGATCATCGGATGCTCGGTTTGCCTGTAGTGAAAAATGCCATTTGCCCGACAGGAGAAATTAAAAATTTGCCAAAGTATTAAAGTTAAAATACAAATATTAAAAGGAAAATATTATATGGCATTTTAAATAGTTTAAATGAAATGTTTTTAAAGACAAATATCATGGAAAAAGTTTATTAAACTTTGGGTTAAAGTTTATAAATGAAAAGAGACGCACGATGATGCATTTCGCACCATCGCGACCCTCTCTGATGTGCTTCCTCAGATCCCCACAATGGCTTGAAATGCCCATCGCAGGGCATTTTCTAACCTACTAACTCCTTTGCAAGGTGATTATGGGCATTTCCCTCTCCTTGGAAGCAATTTCAACAGATTTGATGTAGCTCTGGGCAAATTATTTGTATATTGAAGTTGCTGAATCACATTTTTTATTTTTCAAGGCAGGATTTGAAGGCATTTTTAGGCTCAAATTTGCTATTCTATGCCTAGAATTTGTTCCTAGACCATTCCTCATGCTTGGGTAAAGGTTTTAGGCCTGTTTATGAAGATTTCAGAGTGCCAGAATGGCCAAAAACGCCCAGTATTAGAAAAAAATGATCCAGGAATAATTAATTGGGCAAGAAACTGAATTTGAATAGTGCTGCAATGATGTCGCTGAGGAAGAATGCAATTGTGGAGTTGGAGGAGAGGTCTCAGGGCTCTTATCGCAACCACGCAAAGGAAGGAAGACCCTCCGACAGAGCTTGTGTGACATTACGAAATTGGGAATATCCAGAAAAGTGAAAAATGTAAAAGTCAGAAAGGGGAGTAAATTAAATTAAAACATTAGGCTTCAAAGTTTTATTATTTATTATTACTTGATTTCCCTTTTTGTGCTGTATATTTTATTATTCCCAATGTATTTTTTGGAGGCAAAATATAATGAAATATCTTACCTACCTCAATATTGTAGTTAATTTTAGGGCAACATGTTCTTGTGCCTATAAGAACATATTGTTCCTCATTGTAAAGGGGTTGGAGATTGGGATATTTTGAGCTCTGAAAATGAAATACATGCTTTGACAGGTTGCCCTATTTCTGTGTTGTAAGTATCAGTTTCAGGTTGCAATATATGAGTAATGTTGTATGCATGTGTTTCTGTTAACTATATCCATTATTATTTGCATCTTTCTTTTGAATTGGGTAGCCAAGGGTTGTCTGGGTTCTTAAATGCACACTTGTTGTATTGCATATTTGATCTCTTACTTCTATTAAAGAATAGATTAAATGTTTTAGGTTAAGTATGGAGAAAATTGTTTTATAATAGGGATATTTACAAGTAGAGTTAACATGAACACTTATTCTTGGGTGTTTTCTGTAAGGCAAAAACAAGTAAACCCTCTGAAACTGTATGTTTATGCAGCTGTTGAAAATACTCTCCATGTCAATATTTGACTTTGCACCCTGAGATAGGCACCGGTCTTGGGTTAGGGGGATTTCATGGTTCAAACCCCAGTCTTGCAACCAAAATATCAAGAACAAAAATAAATTCATCATTTATTAAAGCTCTAGGTTTTAGGAGTAGGGTTTTAGTTGCATGTTCTCATATTTAACCAATGGAGATAATCCAAGAATGTTGCCAGTCTAGGGTTTATCTTACAAATTTTGGTCCATACATGAGAGCATTATGCCTGAGTTAGTCAAGGATAAATCTTTTGTTGTGAATGAGGGATACCCCCTAGGTACGGTAGAACCTAAAGTGCGTGGGAGACAAGTGCAAACAATCTCCTGTCTTTGTTGGCCAAGTCTCACAGTAAATCTGATCATAAGAAGTGGCAAACCTTTAGGGTTTATTGCCTGCTGATTTGGGAACCAACACAATGATTGCAAGATAAACTAAAAATGGATTTGTTGAAAAGACTTTAGAAACTTCCAACCAAATGCAATTAGCACGTGTAAATTTCACAACCTTTGCCAGCATCCTCCATATATGTACCAAAATAGGATCTTTGGAACATCATATGGACAACCATCAAAGCATAAATGATATAGGATTTTTGTCACATGTTGTAATTGTAGCTACCAT
This sequence comes from Cunninghamia lanceolata, assembly GCA_027924645.1. NCBI lineage: Eukaryota > Viridiplantae > Streptophyta > Pinopsida > Cupressales > Cupressaceae > Cunninghamia > Cunninghamia lanceolata. The sequence goes on along the minus strand of BSBN01000815.1, from coordinate 9,183,124 downwards.
TGTAGACATGTATGCAAAGTGTGGAAGCATAGACAAGGCACATGGGCTATTTGATACAACACCACAAAGAGATGTCCTCTCATGGGATGCAATGATTGAAAGATATGCAAAAAATGGATTTGTTGAAAAGACTTTAGAAACTTCAAAGAAAATGCAATTGGCACGTGTAAAGACAAATTCCACAACCTTTGCCAGCATCCTCCCTATCTATACCAAAATAGGATCTTTAGAATAACATATGGACAACCATCAAAGCATAAAGGATATAGGAATTTTGTCACATGTTGTAATTGTAGCTGCCCTTGTAGACATGTATGCAAAGTGTGGAAGCATAGACAAGGCATGTGGGTTGATTGATACAACACCACAAAGAGATGTCCTCTCATGGGATGCAATGATTGCAAGATATGCAAAAAATGGATTTGTTGAAAAGACTTTAAGAAACTTTCAAGTAAATACAATTGACATGTGTAAAGCCAAATTCCACAACCTTTGCTAGCATCCTCCCTATCTCTACCAAAATAGGATCTTTGGAATAGTGTATGGACAACCATCAAAGCATAAAGGATATAGGAATTTTGTTAGATGTTGTAATTGTAGCTGCCCTTGTAGACATGTATGCAAAGTGTGGAAGCATAGACAATGCACGCGAATTGTTTGACCTAACACTCAACCATGAAATTTGGAAGCATAGACAAGACATGTGGATTGTTGAAAAGGCGTTAGAAACTTTCAAGAAAATGCAATTGGCACGTGTAAAGCCAAATTCTGCAACATTTGCCAACATCCTCCCTATCTATACCAAAATAGGATCTTTGGAACAACGTATAGACAACCATCAAAGCATAAAGGATAAAATTGTAATTTCAACTTCCCTTGTAGATATGTATGCAAAGTGTAGAAGCATAGACATGACACATAGACTATTTGATAGAATACCACAAAGAGATGTCCTCTCATGGGATGCAATGATTGCAAGATATGCAAAAAATGGATTTGTTGAAAAGACTTTAGAAACTTCCAAGCAAATGCAATTGGCATGTGTAAAGCAAAATTCCACAACCTTTGCTATGACTTTATAAACTTTCAAGAAAATACAATTGGCGGGTGTAAAGCCAAATTCCACAACCTTAGCTAGTGTCCTCCTTGCCTATGCCAAAATGGACATCCATCAAAGGATAAAAGATATGGGAATTTTGTTAGATGTTGTAGTTGTAATTGCCCTTAAAGACATGTATGCAAAGTGTGAAATCATAAACAAGGCATGTGAACGGTTTGGCATGATGCCTCAAAGAAATGTCACCTCATGGAATGCATTGATTGCAAGATATGAACAAAATGGATTTTTTGATCAATAAGGCTTTAGAAACTTTCAAGAAAATGTAATTGGCAGGTATAAAGCCAAATTCCAAAACCTTAGAAATGGTATCTTTGGAACACTATATAGACATCCATAAAGCATGAAGGATATAGGAATTTTGTTAAATGTTGTAGTTGCAACTACCCTGCGAGACATGTATGCAAAGTGTGGAAGCATATACAAGGAACATGAACTGTTTGACACGATGCCTCAAAGAAATGTTGTCTTATGGAATGCAATGATTGCAAGATATGCACAAAATGGAGTTTTCATAAGGCTTTAAAAACTTTCACAAATGCACAAGATAAAATTTCAACCAAATGCAATTGGCAAGTCTAAAATCAAATTGCACAACCTTATCCAACATCCTCCTTGACTATGCTAAAATGGGATCTGGGGAACATGGTGTGGACAACCATCAAATGAACTTATCACATATTGTATTTGCAGCTACCCTTGTAGACATGTATGGAAAGTGTGGAAGCATAGACAAGGCATGTGAACTATTTGACATGATGCCTCAAAGAAATGCAAAATCTCACAGAATGCAATGATTGCAAGATATGCACAAAATGGATTATTTGAAAATGATTTATAAACTTTCAAGCAAATGCAATTAAAACATGTAAAACCAAATTCCTGTAATGATAATTGATCATCATATTAAATATTTAATATAAACTGTCATATACATAATGTCATGAACATAACATCTAGTTTATATACAAAGCCATATAGGCATGTCCAAACAAAGCCATACAGGCATATACAAAATAATACATCGGTAACATACAAAACTATGTATACAAAGCCATCTAGGCATACAAAAATGTCCCAAAAACTAGTTTCTTATGGACTTTTATGAAATAATCAGCAGCCCTTGCTTGACTATGAAGATGGAGAGCCAATCAGTGACTCATCCTCTCTTTGCCATTGAGTAGACCTCCTCGACAGATGTTCATCTAGCTCCATCTGTTAATACAATCAAACAATATGCACATTAATATATAAAATGTATGAAATATATAAAATCACATATGTAATTGATCACTTACCACCATCCAATGATCACTCTCCATTATCTTGTCTCTCTCTTCATCCCTAGTTGGGCGGGTTAGAGTTGTGACCTCCTGTGAGAAGCATCAAGAAGCAAAATTCACTAAACATAAATATCATTTATGTACATCAAATGAAATGAGATAAAATAAGAAATACAAAATTATGACATTTTCATGTTATTGGTTCATACCTCAGTCAAAGGATTTGAAGACATCATGGTTGCAACAATGCCTACCTGCGCTGACTCATGAAGATGAGGAAGAGTCTCCATATTCAGCATCTGAAGATCAAGTTCAAGATTATTTGACCAAAATAAATACATAACATTATTTTAAAAATGCATAATGATTAGAAATGGCTAAATTTACCTCTATATAAGTGGTGGATTTGCGTCCAGGGGACCAAGGAAACCGTGGAAGTGCTGGTGACTATTGAAATCATCAAATTGTGACAAAATAATATTACCATTGATATATCTACAATAATTATGATCATGTGATAAATTACATACCTGCTGACTTGACCTCCTCTCATAACTTGCCAATAGATGGCTAACGGAGGCATGATGAAGACTCTAACCCTGGAATTTCATTGTGCAAATAATTACATAAATTATTTTTGACTTATAATATAGATAGCCATAAAATTAATTACAAATCTCAAATAACAATATATTAAATCAAGATGAAACTTGTAAAAAATTACCTGAGAGTCAATACCAAATGTATATTGTAAGAGATCATCGGTGAGAACAATCTCATCCAATATGGATGCCTCCATCATTGGATGCTGCCCCTGTGTTGCAACATCCTGTTGAGAGTCCTGTCCTGCGTCCTGCGTCCCATAATCACACAAGTTCCCACATGAATTGCAAAAATGTCAGGACAAATGATGCCTACTACTCTCACCCTCATTGGCTTGGGTAAGATCATCGGCATGCTATGCTAGAGACTGCGTGAGAGTAGTCAATGAATGTAATGTCTCCACCTCAACACTCTCCTTCAAAGTCAAATGGAGTGACCTACGTTCTAGCCTCAACAAGGGTATAGGTACACAATTTTCATCTCATTGAAACCCCTTTCTATCTTAGGTAGAGCCGCCACCTCTACCCTAGAATTCTCGAATATCAAAATAATTAGGAATCTTCTTGAGAATGAACTCGTAATGGAGTTTCCTCAAGAAATATTGTGGCATCTCATCATTGTTGCATGAGCACTCATCAAAGACCATGTACTATCTATCCCAAAAGTTTTGGGATATTTCTTCATTCCTACACCAATTTATAGGGAATCGTTTGCAAGTTTCTTCTAATCTTTAAACAGTTTAGGATTAATAAATTGTGCACATAATTGAGATTTTGTAATTTTTTCATTCTTCACTTGTTCATATGACAATTTGTCGGCATAGTATTGTTGACACCTCTCCCTATATCTTGAAATTCGGTGATTTGTTTTGTCACCAATTTGGTGAGGGAAAAAATCTCCTCTAATGACTTCGCAAGCACTCTCCTATGATTTGTGCTTGCACTTAGATTGTTTAGCATTTGAGCAAGAGTTTGAAGTTGTTTCTTGTTTTCTTCTATTATCCCTAGGTATTTTTCTTGAGTATCCCTTACATTGTGAGGATGTGAAGGTGGGTTTTGAGGGTTTGGAGGGTTTTGGGGGTTGTTTTCACCCTCATCAGCTAGATTTGGGTTTTCTCTTTCCTTAATAACTGTAAATGCAATATAAAATACTAATCAAACATTGAATAATGTAAAAAATTCTTCTCTAACTAACAAAAATCAATCAAACCCTACATTCTTCAGCTACTAAACCCTCCAAATTTGTTTCATGACATTTTGGTGGTGAGGTGGCATCATGAAAATGTCAATTTCTCTCTTGCATTTGCTTGGAGAGTTTTTCCTTGAATGCGATCGTGCTTTGAATGTTGTTTTTATTGCAGATAACTCCTTTAGCTGTGGGTGAATGACATAAAATAAAATTTCTTTAACTTTTAAGGGAAGACAAAACGCACTCGCATTTTGGCACATTTTGGACCAAAAAGTCCCATGGTGGTGACTTTTTGGTCCCCCATCTCTTTGCATATTCCCAAAAGGGAGAATAGAAGGGTATGGTTTTAGAGCTAGAAAATTTTGTTGTTTGCTAGGAACCATACTGAAATTCTTTTACCAGTCACTAGAGATAGCAAAGTCCATCATTTTCTAGGTGGCTTATAAGAAGTGTTGATAGGGTAGAAAATGAAGCATCAAAGACTAGCATTGCTTTGCTAAACAATACTAGAGATTACATGACTAGCAAATTCAATTGTTTGCTAGGTAATTCTGATAAAGGTGGTTAGTCTAAACAAACGCATCTTCTTAGGACCATGAATGCTACAAAAGGTGTTGCAAAGAGCATACCATCGATGTGGTGTGTGATTAAGTGTGAGATATAGAAAATGTATGCCCCCACCTTAAAATAATTGCTTACTTCATGGAGGAGCAATTGATTTTAAGGTAAAAAGAGGGAATAAGGCATGCAAGATTTCAGGAAGCATATGCCTAGAGGATATGTTCCATAGAGTTACATCGTGAAGGGGTTTCCCCCAAGCAGGACAACCGAGATGATAACGTAGGCATGATACATAATGGCTTGTGTACGCATGGCATGACGCTGAGCAATGCAACAAGGTGTAACATAAGGCAAGAAACATCACTGTAGTTAGGGTAAAATTGCAAATTAGGGCAAATGAATAACCAGCAATGATAAAAACCCTAGCAATGCACAATGAAGTACAAGACAACATGAAAATCAAAATAATAAAAGTAAATGCAAACCGATCTCCACGCTATGCTTGATTTATCTCCATTGCTCTTCTCCACCTCGCATGAGCATGCAAGATTTTGAAGGATTATTGTTGGAAGAATGTTGGGTGCTCATTTCTGCAGCATAACATTAAGATGAAGATGATATGAGGATGATAGTTGAAGGATGCAAAGGCTCTAATGATATTTTGACAGAATAATGGTACTTGAAGCTCAATGCATGCTAATGATAATTTGGCAGAATATTGTTACTTGAAGCTCAATGCATGCTAATGGCTTGTGAGGGGTTTGATTGATAGGAAAGGCTTGGTTTCAATGGATGGTTGAGATTAAAAAGCTAAATGATTGATGTGGACGGCTAGGATTGATTAGGTTATTCCCACTCTTCAAGGGAGTTGTAGTCATTTGACAAGTGTCAAGGAGAATAGGGCTCATGTGTGTTTGTGTACATAAAAAGTACTACATATAAAAGATATTAAATAAAAGGCTGTAGTACCACTTATCTTTTTTAAATGAAAGAGGCACACATGTCGGCTAAATGATAAGATAAATTAATTAAATAAATAAAATTTATTTAATTAATTGGAAAGTCGGCTTATGATGAGAACTTAATTCAAATAAAATATTTGAATTAGTTGGGATATGAGTTGGATATTAATTAAATAAATAAAATTTATTTAATTAATTGGATAGTGGGGAACTTAATTCAAATAAAATATTTGAATTAATTGGGATATGAGTTGGATATTAATTAAATAAATAAAATTTATTTAATTAATTAGATAATGGGATTAGGATGGGATTGAATGGGATTTTAATTAAATAAATAAAATTTATTTAATTAATTGGCTAATGGAATAAGTGGGGTTAAGAGTGGGATTTAGGACAAAATGCTACATGATGTCTAAGTGATGTTTTTATCAAGGTGTTGCAAGACATGAACAAAGTTGGGACAAATTTGGGTGTCTACATTTTGCCCCTCTTTGAGATGATGTTTGAGATGATGAGCTTTGTATCGAGTAACATCATTTCAAAGAAGTTAAGGTATGGATAAAGGAAAATGATGATGATTATGAGATATGATGATGATGCCCCCTCGAGAGGTTAGGCGGGTTGGACAAACACGGGTAGGCTCTCGAAAAGAAATGGTTTAGCTAAGAAAGATAGCTAAGGGAATGGATAGAAGAAATGGATGATGCGTTATGCTGCAATGAAAGTGAGCAACCATGATGTTTGATATAGCACTAGACGTTATGCACCAAGGTATAAGGACCAGGGTGACGATGTGTCTTGTGCCCCAGCGTAATACAACCTTGTCTAGATACAAGATATGAATATTAGCTGGATTGATACTGATATGATGCAAATGCAAGATAAAATAATAACACACACAAGCAAGCAAGCAAGCATGCACAAATGATACAAAAACAAACAAGGTATTGCCCCTGTCAAGCTGTAAACCAATGATTGATTGTTTGATGGATGATAGTTGAGAGTGTTGTCATTGCAGGGAAAGCTATATCCCTAGATCAACACAGGGTTGTTTGCTAAGTTGGTTGGCTAGTTGATTGATGGATTGCTTTGGCTTACAACAAGGCTAGGATCAAGACCATTGATTGCAATTGGATAACTTGGTTTGATTGATTAACTTGATTGGTATGGATTAAAGATTGACTTGCAATTGGATCATTGCTTGGATTCTTTGGATTGATTTGATTGGATGAAAGGATGATGGGATTGATGAAATGTGGATGATTGATTTGAAGGAAATGGATTGATTGAAATGGATGAATGAATGTTATTGATAGAAAGAATTGATGAGGATGATTATTTAATTTTGATTGAATGTTGATGAAGGGGATTGTTTTGGATGATGTGATTGGTTTTATTGCTTAGATTTTTCGTTGGATAGTTGATTTTTTGGATTTTTTGACATTTTTATTTTTTATGTGTTTTTTTGGGATATTTTGATTTTTTTGGAGTTTTGAGAATATTTGATTTTTTTGTTTTTTTGAATGTTTTGGAACATCAGTGGATTTACAATTTGGGTAGCCTTGAGCTTGATACCAATGACAAGGGAGAAAACCAAGTCTAGGTGCAAGGATGGATGAATGGATTGGATGGATAAAAGGATGGATGATAGTGGATAAGATGAAAGACTGATGATAGTTGGATGGGATGGAAGGTTCATGAGAGTTGGATGGATAAATAAGAGGATAGGCCATAAAAAGAATGGATGCATGCCTCATGAGAAATGGATAGGTAGGCTATAGTGGAAAGCTCATGATAAATAGATGGGGATAAGCTATAAGATGGAAAGCTCGTGATAAGGATACGCCATAGTGGATGGATCATAAGGGAGCTAGGATGTGATCTCCAAAGGCTATGTTGCATAAGAGGAAATTGCCCTATTCTAGGTGGTAATGCTTAGGATTTTACATGACAAAGTTCATGACAATGGGATGATAAGATTGGATGGGATGGATAAATGGTCAATGGATAGGACTTGGTTTGGAAAGAAGGTATGCCAAGAAAGATCCAAACATGTTTCAACATTTTTCCCCTATGTCTTCATCAAGATCAAAAGGAGGAAGGGTGGATGAATGGGTTCAATAAGATAGGTATATGGATGTAATGGCTAAGGATGGTAGGATAACAAGATAGGATAAGATAGGTTGGTATGATATAATGGGATAGATAGTTTGGAAATGGATAGGTTGGATGAGACAATGTGCCCCCAAGTGTAAGTGACATAGAAGATCAACCTACACATGACGCCTGTTTGCCAGGTTTTCATCATGGTACTTATCCAAGGTGCCTGTTTACCAGGTTTTCACCATTGGACGAAAAGATTTCTCTTTACTATTTTGACTTTTTCTTGCTTTTTTTTTGCTTTTTTTTTTCTTTTCTTTTTTTTTTGCTTTTAGATGGGTTGACAATTACACATGGCACGTGTTTGCTAGGTTTTCACCATGGTAATGGATAGGAGGGACTCAAGTGTCTAGTTCGATGGATGTTGGTAGTCCCGTTGGATATGGATGTCATTGCATGGACCATGTCATTATGCTCATAGATGTTGATAAGGGGTTGCGTGGATGGGAGATGGAGTAGGTAGATAGTGGATGATGAAGGGAATGATGGTAGGGTAGGCTAGTCGCTTATGATGTGGATTTATATAGGCTTATGGAATGAAGATGGATGAAAAGTTTATGCCAAAGCATGGACCATAGGGATTGCATGGGGGAGATATGTAGGATAATGCAGGGAAGATGGGGAGATGTAGTTATGTGGAGGTGCTGTGAAGTGGAAAGGAACCATGACCAATGGTTGCACACATCGTGATAAACATTGAAGCTTTTGATTGGATGGTGGTGTAGGAAGCAATGGAGATGTTTTCTTAGGGGATGGTTGATGAAGTGATTTAGGAACCCACATAGATTTAGTATGTTTAGTGCTTTTGTTTTGCTTGTGGGATTTTTGAAGGGAATGAAAGTTTTGGATGGAAGTAGGCTTTTGGATGGATATAGGTGATTGGGATGCTTGAGATGTGGATGAGGATGCCTCATTTGACTTGTTAGCTATTTTCTTAGGAACCCAAACCATTTTGCTTTTAGGCTTTGCTTTTGGAGGTATGGGCTTGGATAGCTTGGTGAATTTACTTTTCTTAGAAGATGGATGATTTAGAGACGTTTCACATTGATACCCTAAGGCATGAGGGTCCTTAGGAGTTTTAGTTGGATTTTTGGCTTTATAGATAAAGGCATAAAAGTTTTTGCTTTTGAATCCCATGGGGTGGGTGGAGTGGATGGAATGATTGGAAGCTTTATGCTTAAACGATGTGTGCTTTTGTTGGTCATGATTAGGGATGTAAGGATACTTATGAATGATAGGTATGTTAGGTGTTGGAAGCAATGGTGGCAAGGTGGATGGAGGGATATTTGGAGTTGGTAAAAGTGGAGGCAAATTAGATGGCGGAAGGTGTACGGTCGCATGCTTTTGACATTTATAAAATGATGGAGATGGAATGGCTACATATGTTTTGGGTAGATGATGGGGGGTACGATGGAAAGTGGTAGATTTAGGATGCATGAAGAGATTACCAACATCTTGGCCTTCTTTACCTTGGGGTGTGTATCCAAGGCCATATGAGCATGGAGGCATCTTGACATGGTTTAGCTCCAAAATACCTTGTTCATAAAGGCCTAGACCTTTACCTTGGTAGTTCATGTTTTGGAGGATGCGATTGACTATGGGACTAGATGTGTTTTGGGAGCTAGACTTGAGTTTGTTATTGGATGGAGAAGGTGAAGTGGATAAAGGTTGTTTTTTTCCTAAGGAAGAACACTCATGTGTAAGGGTGGTAAGACCAATAGGACATGATGGTGGATTTGAAGTGGAGTCGATGGTGGATGTGGAATGAGGATCATTAGGATCTTGATTAGCATTGTATTCACTAAGATCCAAGTTATTTGTTTGATCTTTTATGCTTACTTGGGGGACAAGTGTCTCATCATGACAAGTGGATGTTTGCTCATCATAGATAGGGCTAGATGGCATATGACTAGGAGCAATTTGGATATCTTGCTCATGGATAGATATAGGATTATGGATAAGATCAAGGTGCTCATGGATAGCTTCTTCATAGGTATCATCTTGATCATAAAGAAGGTACATGTTATGGATAGGTTGAATGAAAGTGTTTTGATCTTGAGTTGGACTAGGGCTTAATGTTTCCACATGTTTAGGATTAAACCTTTGACATACCTCTTGGGTTGCTTGAATGGAGGTAGATGACTCTTGGTCAACAACATGAGAACATGATGACTCTTGACTTCGATTAATGATAGAAGTTTCGCAAATAGGCTTGATGGCTTGTAGGTCACATGATGGGCTTGAAGGGCTAAGTATGTTAATGGAAGGCTCTTGAAGAGGCTCAAGGATAGGTGGACCACATGATGGGATTATATGATTGGACATGACCTTTGGAAGTTTATTGGTGGGCTCATGAATGGATGTTTGACATGGGGGTAGTTTATTCCTAGCTAGTAGCCAATGGATCACATCCTTCGCAAGGGTATGAGTGGATGGACAATATAATGGATGGATGATAAGGGTAGATGGTGTTGTAAGCGTAGGACTAGGATTTTAATTAGATGGAAGGATAATGGAGTTTGATGGATTAGGATTTGGACTACATGGGGGTGACACATGGCATTGGGATGATGTGGCATGTTTTCCCATTATAGGTAGATACACCTTGTAAACAATTGGGACAAATATTGGGCATTGATTTGTATTATGGCCTTTGGTCCTATGGTATGCACAATAATCATGTTCATCATATGGACTTTCTTCACATGGTTTGACTTTGGGAAGTTCAATGAGTTTTGCTTCAAGCATCCTTTGTAAAACTCTCTCAGCCGCATCCTTTGGTGAACGATTAGAATGACATGGTGAGGAAGGTAATGAAGGACTTGGTGGTTTGGAAGGTAAAGGGATCAATGGACTAGGAATAGGATCACATGGTGGTTTTGGGATAGGCTTAGTTGGCTCATGTGATGGCATGTGATTGGATGGTGGTGGCCACTCTAGATTCGTATCTCCCTTGTCAAAAGTAATTAAGTCTTGCATAGGATAAATTGGGCTTTGATTTATGTACAAGGGGCCACTTGGATTTGGATATGATTCTTGTTGCAAAGGTGGACTTAGGTCTATCAATGGTGCTTGGTGGTCTTGTTGAAAAGGTGTACTTGGACTTACTTGATTTATGTACAAAGAGCCATTGGGACTTGGATGTTGTTCTTGTAATATCACTTGATGGCTTTGTGGATAGGCTTGGTAGTGCATTGGAATGGTGGTATGAGGGATTGGATAAGCTTGAGGTGGATGTTCATAGGTTGATGTGGCATTGACTTGGTGGATAGGTGGATTAAGTTGATAGGAAGTGGATGGATAGGACATATGGCTATGAGGTGGATTAGGTTGGTATGGAATGGCTAAGGATTGCTGTACTTGTTGAGCTTGACTAGTGGCTAAAAGGTGTTGAACTTGGGTTACGAGGTTTTGCAGATGAGGTGATTGGCTTACGTGGGGTTGAGCTTTTTGGATGAAGAATTGTAATATTTCAATGGCATCTTGGTTTAGGGGTTGTGATCCTTGATAAAGATTTTGGAGGAATCTTTGGAATTTGATTTCTAGGTCCTCTAGTGTGGACATGTTGTCACCAAGTGTTTGTCTTAAGTCCTTTTAGCAAGTGCTTGTTTAGGGATTTAGATGATGATGTGGAATGTTTAGATGACTTGGCTATGAAGGGTTGGATGATGACTAGGCTATGTTTGGGATGAAAGTGATTGGGTTTGAATGTTATTAGAAGAATGTGTAAGATGACTTGTCTTTATGTGTTTGAGTGTTTAGAGCTTGATGTGGCAATGTTCAAACAAATGATTATGCATCTACACACATGAATCACTCATGCAAGACACATAAGCAAGTTTTAGTTTGGAAGAATGTGATGATGGTTAAGCAAGCACGTGAAGACACTTCAACAAGTCCTATTCAAGGCAAGGCCACTATCACAAGGAGGTTCTAGTGAAAATCCGGGGGACCGGCACCCCACGAGCATCCAGCAAGTCACTTAAGACTTTAACTAACCCTACTAGGAGTTTTAATATACACAAAGGTACACCTCCTTTCGAGTTAGCACTGTATGGTGAGCGCTAATACCGGTTAGACTTGGCTTTCGCCTTATCCTCTAATTTTTATAGCGGACCGGATGAAAGTACCGCTTGAGGTCGTTCCCTTGGGGTGGATACCAAGGCAGGCCTCTCTAAGGCTAAACAAAAGCAACACAAGTAAATGTTTTTGATCTCCAAGTTCGTGTTAGGACGCGAGGAGAGAGCATACACATTTATTTGGTCACACTCGCATGGGGTTCATTAACCTTAGAAGTTCAATGTGTGGAAGACAATGCAAGCACTTGTTTGTTTTAAAACCCAAATCCAAATGTGATGAAAGACAATGGTTCATTTTAGCCCAATGTTTTGATGTGAATTTACAAACAATTGTTCATTTTATGCCCATAATCTAAATGTGTTTGCAAACAATGATTAGAAGATGAGAAATGAAATGATTGCACCTGGTTAATTCGCTATCCAAATTGTTGTAGATGATTGATGTCAATGTTGCCCCAGCTCCTTATGATCACCTACAACATAAAAAAAATGATATTATAATGCAGGCATAAAAATAGGCTCATCAGGCAAGGAAAATTATAATTTTAGATGCATAGCCGAATTAGATTTGATTATTTCGATAGATTTTTGGTTCAAAAATTAAAAAATCAAAGAAGAGACCCCCATTAATTTTCAGAGAGCTTTCCGAAAATGTAAAGAAATCAGAAAAATTCCCTGATTTGCGCCCAGAAATACGGATTTATGAAAATAGTACAGTCGGCAAAGATCTGATTTTTTCGCACCATAAACGACCTCCAAATTAAATTTGCAAAACAGAGACCCCCATTAGAATTTCAAGAGATTTTCAGAAATGTAAAAAGTTCCAAAAAATTCGCTGATTTGCGCTCATAATTGCGATTTTATGAAAAAACATAAAAACATGATAAATCCCGCAAAAATCGCAATAAACCCAAAAATTTTCTGCTGTAGCTTCCTTATATCATGGACAAACTTTTGCCAAAATCTTGTAGAAAAATTCATAGCCGTTTGGAAGATATAATAAAATCTTTAAAACCTAGGGTTTTGTCCAAAAAGTAGCAGATCTGCAACAAAAAGTTAATTAAACCTGCAAAATTCAACAATGGGGGTTAGATGAAAGCAAATTTTTACTACAAAAACCTGCAAAAAAATATCAAGCGAAGTGAGTCCCACCGGGCGTGCCAAATGTAGTTAGGGTAAAATTACAAATTAGGGCAAATGAATAACCAGCAATGATAAAAACCCTAGCAATGCACAATGAAGTACAAGACAACATGAAAATCAAAATAATAAAAGTAAATGCAAACCGATCTCCACGCTATGCTTGATTTATCTCCATTGCTCTTCTCCACCTCGCATGAGCATGCAAGATTTTGAAGGATTATTGTTGGAAGAATGTTGGGTGCTCATTTCTGCAGCATAACATTAAGATGAAGATGATATGAGGATGATAGTTGAAGGATGCAAAGGCTCTAATGATATTTTGACAGAATAATGGTACTTGAAGCTCAATGCATGCTAATGATAATTTGGCAGAATATTGTTACTTGAAGCTCAATGCATGCTAATGGCTTGTGAGGGGTTTGATTTATAGGAAAGGCTTGGTTTCAATGGATGGTTGAGATTAAAAAGCTAAATGATTGATGTGGACGGCTAGGATTGATTAGGTTATTCCCACTCTTCAAGGGAGTTGTAGTCATTTGACAAGTGTCAAGGAGAATAGGGCTCATGTGTGTTTGTGTACATAAAAAGTACTACATATAAAAGATATTAAATAAAAGGCTGTAGTACCACTTATCTTTTTTAAATGAAAGAGGCACACATGTCGGCTAAATGATAAGATAAATTAATTAAATAAATAAAATTTATTTAATTAATTGGAAAGTCGGCTTATGATGAGAACTTAATTCAAATAAAATATTTGAATTAGTTGGGATATGAGTTGGATATTAATTAAATAAATAAAATTTATTTAATTAATTGGATAGTGGGGAACTTAATTCAAATAAAATATTTGAATTAATTGGGATATGAGTTGGATATTAATTAAATAAATAAAATTTATTTAATTAATTAGATAATGGGATTAGGATGGGATTGAATGGGATTTTAATTAAATAAATAAAATTTATTTAATTAATTGGCTAATGGAATAAGTGGGGTTAAGAGTGGGATTTAGGACAAAATGCTACATGATGTCTAAGTGATGTTTTTATCAAGGTGTTGCAAGACATGAACAAAGTTGGGACAAATTTGGGTGTCTACAATCACAATAAAACACAAAGGGATCTATGTGATTTGGAGTCAGTATAGTATATAACATGATTTGTGTAGTACATTTTTTGTAATTGATTTTGTCATTTTTTTGTAATTGATTTTGTCATTTTTTTGTAATTGATTTTTGTAATTATCATCATCCTCCTGACACATAGAACTACAAATACAAAGGAAAAATGTCACAAGAAGACATAAAATTTTTAGGTCAACATGGAAGGATGTTAAATCATCCAATGCTTTGCATCATCCCCAAAATGTTAGAAATTTCAAGTATGACAAATAGAAGAATGTAGAAACATACAGAGGAATGTCAAAACATTTTCATTCCCCCTGTATCCATGTTCCTACAAGGGCATCAAGGGTACTCCAAGGAGAGATAACAAACAATCATACACATCATGCAACAAGTATGGGGATTACAAGACATACAAGAAAACCACAAATAATTATGAATGAAATGAAGGGACTGTACTCAAGGATCAGGCTTTAGTAGGTCATCCACCTCCTAATCTTGTTCATCATATAGGGATGGAGGATAGGTTGCTAGAGGGACCACATTGAGAGTAGTACTGGGTACAGTGTCTGGCTGATCACACAGAGGATCAACATCCAAAGGAGGGTCTCGGCATAACTTACCAAAGGCAAGGTCCATCAATCTTTTGAAGATCAAGGACAAAGATTATATCTCTTCCAATGACTCAAATTCATCTTCCTTGGGGGAAGAGTGATCTAGGTCACTATCAAAATATATGACAAAGGACGGTCACCCAATGCTCACAATGGGATCACGAGCATTGGTGGCCACTGGTGCAGTAGAGGTCTCCACAACCAGAATGGATGAAGCAGAAGGACTCAATGGTGGCGAGGGAGGCATGTGCTTGGTCTTGCAAAAGGGTGGAGTGGGATAATGCTTACGCTTGCGCTTTGGTGGAAGTGGTGGAATGTCCATGTCAATAGTAGTGGGACACAAGACATTAGGGAACACCTGGTGTGAGGTATGCTATAGTGGGACTAGCTCTAATACATTGGTACTAGATGTGATGCTGACGTGAGGTTGAATCAATGGAGAGGTAGGAGTGGGTGATGGGAGAGAATCAAAATGTGGAAAGTGAGTAGAAGGTTGGGAAGGGGGAGCCAAGGCTATGGTCAGCTGCATGGGAGAGGGATGTGAGGAAAGGGGTTCCTACCCTACTGCACACTCATGACCTATAACACGTCGGTGATGCATGCAATCTCTCGCAAGTTGATTATGCCTAGTGCAGCTCAAAGCATTTGTAGGAGGAACTAGGAGTCTCTTAACATAGGATCCTTTTCTTCTATCACTCTAGGAGCCAGTGGAGGAACATTAAGAGCCTTCGAAGGCTGGGGTATTACTAGGTGAGGGGTCCCACACCATGGGCTCCTTTCCTCTAGTCTCTAAATAGCCAAGAGGAATACGAGCAATTGTTGAAGGTCAGGAAGCTCTAGATTATGTGGGTCATGTGCCTCAAGGTATTGGGTAACACACGAGAGGTGGGACCTCTGTATAAATGCCAGATGCTTGTAGTTAAGGAAGGTCAATTGATTCGGGTTTCTTTCCATTCTCTGCCTCTAGGGCAGGAGGAGGGATAGAAGTAGTTGATATGGATTGAGAGACCTTAGGGGTAGTAGTTGGTTGGGTCAAAGAGGAGGCACCGACGGATAATTGAGAGATGTGGTTTGCTTTGAACTTTTGATATTATAAAAATAAGAAATCATTGTGAGGTCACAATGGCTCAGTCGGTGTCAGCCAGAAGTAATCTAAGGAGAAGTTTTCTCTAAACACAAGAGGCTTAAATCCACTATGATAAATAGTGTGTACATAGCCAACATGAGGAGACTTCAAGCACTTATGGATTATGGAGGGGGCCACTCTCATGGAAGAGGGCCATGGATGACCCAACTTCACATGAAATTGGTCGAAAGTGGGAATGATGGAGAAGGGAATGTCTAGGAGTTTTGGTCCTACCAAAATAGGAAGGGTGATTGAACCCAAGGTACAATGAGATGACCCATCATGCGCTCGTATCGAGACTTCTGATTGCTCATACTTATCCTGATAGAGTTCATATATATATAGAAAACTATTGTACAAAGGTCCATCGTATACATGTTGTTGGAAACCAGAAAACTTTTATTCCCAATGTGCCCATTTTGCCCCCAAAACATCTATATGTCCTATGCAAAATTTCTAACAAATGCCTCCATTGGATAGAGAATTCAATTCTAAGCAACTTTTCCTTTTGAACCATCTCAAAATTCCTTAAAATGAAAAGGGTATGCTTGATCAAAGTTTGGCCTTTTGTGTTTTTTCCTTAGTCAAAATTAGTTTCTCCCCTTAGAATATTCTCCATGTTTTGCCTTTGTCGACAAATCAACTTTTTCAGAACTCATGAACTTTTCTGGAGTTTAGCTTTTTGTCAATTCACTGATAAGGCGATAGAAAAGCAGAGGGGACAATTGGCGGTAAAGAGACAAAGGAAATAGGCTTGTGACAAAGTTAGAGAATGAAGCCCTTTGTCGGTGAATGTTGTTGTTAATGAACTTGTTAGTTCATTGATGGTGAGGTTCATTGATGGTAGATTTCGTTGACAGAGGAAGGAGGTTGTTGCGACATAAAATTGTCTAAGGCATGGAAAGGAGAAAGGAGTCTTCTATCGGCAAAATGAAAGTTCAAAAACCATGAGGTTTGCCGATTGAAGGTTTAGTTGATGACCTTTTCACTAACAAAGTGATAGGATGGAGCTATAAAGGGGAAAAGTCAAAGTTTGACATAGGGTGATTTTGCCAATAAAGGCAAACAAAGGAAAGGTTTGATAAGTGGCACTTTTGTTGATAAAAGGTGACATAGTGTTGGTTCGAAAAGGCACAACTTTGCTAATAAAGAGAGATAGAAGCTCAGGTTCGGCAAAAGGGCTTTTGTTGATAAAGGAGGTTACTAGATAAAAGCTTCGTTAAAATGGAATTTCGCTAATAAAGTCGAAAAGGTATAGAGGCAAAGTGGCCCATGTTCAGTGAAGAGAAGATTTGCCAATGGTGAGTGAAAAGGAGAACAAGAAGAAAAGTTCAAAGAGAATGACTTTTGTTGACTGAATGAAGAGATAAGAGAAAAGATTGCCAAGTTCCAAAAAATGCAAATTTGCCAATAAGGCAAAATAATGTCGTGGATGATAAAAGAGGATAATGACAAGCAAAAAATACATAGAAAGTAAGTTTGGTTGACAAAGAAAGGGGAATAATGACTAGTATGCATATGAATATAGTCAAAAGTCAGAAGGGCCTCGAATGGAAAAATTGGACAACACATTTTGAAGTGTTGTAAAAGCTTTTAAAAGGTAATTTGTACTTAGATTTTAGGACTATAGAAATGTGCCATGCAGGTAGCTGAAATAATGAATTTAATGCATGGGTACATTTGAAGGACAAATCAGATATTATAGTTGTTTGGGCCTTCCCTCTTTAATATTTTTGGCACACCAAACGTGCAAGCAAACTTCCTTCTAACATTCTCAGAGTTGCAGGGTGTGGGTTTTCTTCGCAGCGTGCAAATATTTTGATAGGGGAGTGGGCTTGAATTTAATGCAGTGTGGGCTTTGCTTGTTGGCTAAGTTTCAACACCTGGGGCTGCATAGAATTGTATTGTTATATATACATGTTTTTCAAATGTTTTGAGGGTTGGTCACTGAGCCAATTATCTAGTCCGTAGTGCTTTAGAAGAGTTTCAGGGCTTCAAATCAAGCCAGTCTGGGAAGTGAGTGGAGAATGTATTTTGATGCAGCATATGAATGTATTGTAAAGCATATTTTATGCATTGGTATGTCTCCATGGTCATTTGTAAAGATTCAAGGGAATGTATAATCGCAGTTGTATGTTTTCCTTCACCACATTTGCTAGTGTGATTCTAATAGAGATTTGATAATGTGTGACAACATTTAAATTAATACAAGCTTTGTTTTGAGTATTCTCTTTATTGCAAATGGGTCATTGTAGTTTGGTTCTGGATAATTAAGTGTGTCCAATGTGTGAAATAAAATTTGAGAAATGTATGTGAATAGATTTTAGTTTTCTGTTGATGTTGGTTCAATCCTTTTCTTCTCTCTTTATTTCTTATGACTTAGTTGCCCAATAGAGTAGGCACCAGTCCATATTGGAGAGGAATCAAACACTCTTTTAAAACACACAAATCTTTCACATGTGGTTCAGGGTAAAAACCACCTTTCCTGTGGATGTACATTCACACAGTTGAATCAGCTTAATGAGAGGCCTATGCCAGTTTGTCTTGATCTAGTGACATCTTTGGGATAAAGTGGACATTAGGTATGGCTTTGTATGTTTATTTGTATTTCATTTCATGCCTCTAAGAATATCCCTCCTAGGTCTATCTAAGCTTGAAGAGCAGAGGAGTTTACCCACTCCTGTAGTTGGCCAAAACTCCCCTTAACTTGTTGATAAACCTCTTACTTTCACCTTGATGACAATCCTTGGCTTGGGTGTTTTAGGAATGTTTTAGAGTTTTGGGTTGGAGTTATTTTGAGAACCAACATTTTGGCATTGTTGCCGGGGATGAGTAAAATGCTGGGTTATAAAATTTTGAAGACTCTTCTAGTGAGTTCAACCCAGAATCAGTTTTGGCCCTGAAGATTGGCACGCTACAGGGATTTCCTCTTCAAAAGGGGTGGTGACTCTGCTGTTAAAGAACTAAATTTTTTTGCTCGCTACTGTTCTGTGTTGTTGGTGATTCAAATGCTCCATCTCAAGGTGCAACAACTAGTGAAATTAAAGGTACATTGTTTTCTTCCCAACTTTTGGAGTTTATTGTTCCTATCATGTTGAAGGAACACAATTTCTATGCCTTAGAATTTTTCCCTAGATTATAGGATGTTTTATTCATGGCAAATTGGTATGAGCCTAGATACCTTAGGGATGATCTATCATCTGAGTCTTCATATGTATCAAACCTTAGAAACTATATGGGCATGGATTCCCATGACCATCCTAGCAATATATATTCCAATCATGGATTTGCATGTTATACAAACCAAAACCTATATGCACCCATGCAAAATCATAATGACCTAGCAATTCAATAGTAAGAAATAGAATAGACTAGATAGTTGTTGGAGTCATTATTGCAGCAAGAACAAGAAATAGAAATTTAGATCAGGCTGGTGGAGTTGAGGACGCACTCCAATGCATTCCCTACTGCCCCTAAAAATTAGTTTGATCAGTCCATTTCTCTTCCCTTAGATTTTTTTATGATCAGCTAGACCTCTCATGGGTTGATTATAAAATAATGAGTATTCCAACCAAGCTCTACAAATAGTTGCTGGGCAAGTTTGATGGGTATAATATTTGGGAAGGGATCGCACATGTTGATGTATTTTTGGAATTCATTGATGAATATCAATTTGAGGATGAAGACATGTGGATGAGGTTCTTTGTTAGGTCCTTGCATGGAAAGGCAAGAGAATGGATCCAAAGTTTTCCAGGGCAGTCCTTTGCCTCATGGAATGAACTTGTGGTAGCATTTGATAATAAATTCACCAAAGGTCTTGACACTGCTAATCTTGTCATAGAACTAGAAAAATTAGAAGACAAGAGGGAGTGTTAAGCAAGGATTTTCGTCATAGGTTTGCTATTGCTCTTTCCCATATTCCAAATGATTTTAGACCTAACATTCCTTCTTGCATTGATAAGTTTTTCGAAGCATATGAAACTAGATTGAGTTATGTGTGGGAAGATTTCAAAATAACAAGTATACAACAGGCATATGAATGCCTAGACTCCATGGAGAAGGTGAGAGATGACTACATAAAAGGTTTGTTGTCCATGACTAAGTCTTGTGTTGCTAGTAACAAACATGCTCACCCAGATAGCAATAGTGTGGATACAAACAATCAGATGAATGCAGTATTAGATGATGATTGTGTAGTCAGAAGGATAAAAGTAGAAGGTGGTGCATCATATGACAGTGATGCAGATGATGAGGGTAGTGTATGCACCTACCTTTAGTTGGATAGTTCATCAAGTGAAAGTGAAAATGATGAAAATAGTGGTGATTTCTAGCTTAACATTGAGGTATGTTGCCCAATGAACAATGAGGATGCTGTGTGCATAAGTGAGCAACAAGTTAAATCAACTTGTAGAGTTGATTATGATCATGACTGTACACAAGTAAGTGAAGTGGATGGTGAGCAAGGAACTTGTTTCTTGTTTGATGTATTTCCCTCCTTTGTTCCTATATGTGATGGATCAAGTAATGTTTATTTTCACAAGGATGACATAGAGGTGGCTACACTTGAGGATACCCAATCAGAGATGGTTGTTGGTGCAACCATGGAATTTTAGTTTGAGAACCTATTTATTTAGTGCAAGGCATGTTCTCTTCCTCATGTAGAGTGTGCTTCATCTCAGCCACAAGGAAATAAAACAAAAATGAATGTGGAAGAAGAAGTGTGTCATCAGCCTGTTTGCAGCAGTGAATATGACACAAGAAGTTGCCAAAGTGAAAATAAAATAGAGAGACAATTGGAAGAAGATGGATCTTCATTTGAAGTGCCTCATGATATTGATTTATGTGCTGATGTTTTGAGTAGCAGCCTGAGTCATGATTATGATTCAGAATGTGAAGTCTGTAGTAGCACATATGAAAATTTTGTTCAAGAGATTGTTGGAGTTGCAAATGATTATGAGTTCTTTCATTTTGATGTGAAAGACTTGTTAGCTCTTGAATGTGTTAGTGTTGCAATGGAGATTGAGTCCTTTGTATTGGACATTGATGTGAATGAGCAGCAAAGTATGTTTATGCTTGCGTTTGAACAGATGGCAGCCCAACTAGAAGGTATACCAGTGATGGATTCTTTCCATTTTGATTTGCATGAAGGTATGTCTTCTTTTGTGGACTAGCATTACACTCAGGCACAGTTTTCTTTGCCATGTGAATTGAAGGTATTCTCTTTTTCTCTCAATTTGCATGAGGAGGTCAGCAGGTATGATAGCCTGGAACATGATAATGGAGATTTGTCTTCATTTATTCCTTTTATTGCTGACCTAAATTTTAGTGTTGCACCGACTGCTGCCTAGAATAAGTATGGTATGGATATGAATAGGTCAAGCACCTATCTTTTATGGCTGCTATATGGTAATAATTTCATTGATAAAGATGACCTTTTCTCAACAAGTATATGTTGCAGATTAGTGCATGCTGAGGGCAACCTTCAGTTGTTGCAGCTGGGTAAAAAATGCAAATCTGGTTTGAGGGAGATCAACTCCTTTATTTAGCTTGTCTTTGACAGAGGCAAGTGGTTGCAACAATTTTGAGTAGGCTTGGCCTGTAGTGCTTTGAATTTTTTATCACAGTCAACTTTCCTTTTGTGCCTCCATGTTCATGGCTATGTTTTTCATGTATATATGTTTTGTGGTTTGTATTTTAGTTGTTTCCCTTGTTTGTTTTTGCTTTTGGTCTACTCGGAGATATTCTAAATCCTCACTGTGACACTGCTTGTCACATGTCCCCAACTAGAGCCAATGTTGGCACCTAGAAAAAAATTATTCCCATTGTGCCCATTTTCCCCCCAAAACATCTAGGTGTCCTCTGTGAAATTTTTAGTAAATCCCTCCATTGGATAGAGAATTCAATTCTAGGAAACTTTGCCTTTTGAACCATCTCAAAATTCCTTAAAATGAAAAAGTTATGCTTGATCAAAGTTTGGCCTTTTGTGTTTTTGCCTCAGTCAAAATTGGTTTCTCCCCTTAGAATATTTTCCATGTTTTGCCTTTGTCGGCAAATTGGCTTTTTTCAGAACTCATGAACTTTTCTGGAGTTTGACTTTTAGCTGATTCACTGATAAGGTGACAACAAAGCAAAGGGGATAGTTAGCAGCAAAGAGACAAAGGAAACATGCTTGCGACAAAGTTAAAGGATGAAGCCCTTTGTCGGCAAATGTTGTTGTTAGAGAACTTGTTAGTTTGCCGATGGCAAGGTTTGTTGACAAAGGAAGGAGGTTGTCATGGTGTAAAATTGTCTAAGGCATGGAAAGGAGAAAGGGGTTTTCTATTGGCAAAAAGAAAAGTTCAAAAACCATGAGGTTTGCCAATTGAAGGTTCGGCCGATGGCCTTTTTGCCGACAAAGCAATAGGATGGAGCTATAAAGGGGAAAAGTCAAAGTTCAACATGGGGTGATTTTTTCAATAAAGGCAAACATAGGAAAGGTTCAACAAGTGGTGCTTCTGTCGATAAGAGGTGGAAAAGTGTTAGTTCAAAAAAGAACAACTTTGCTGATAAAGGGAGATAGAAGCTCAGGTTTTGCAAAAGGGCTTTTTGTTGATAAAGGAGGCCACTAGATAAAAGGTTCAAGAAAATGGAAATTTGCTGATAAAGGCAAAAAGGTATAGAGGCAAAGTGGCCCAGGTTCAGTGAAGAGAAGATTTTTCGATGGTGAGTGAAAAGGAGAACAAGAATAAAAGTTCAAAGAGAATGACTTTGTTGACTGAATGAAGAGATAAGAGGAAAGATTGCCAAGTTCTAGAAAATACAAATTTGTTGATAAGGAAAAATAATGTTGTGATAATAAAAGATGATAATGGCAAATAAAAAATACACAGAAAGTTAGTTTGGCTAATAAAGAAAGGGGAATAATGACCAGTATGCATATGAATACAGTTAAAAGTTAGAATGTCCTGTTGGTCATGATGTTAGTCACAAACAAACATAGAATAAAAGTACACATTAACCTTTATTCATCTTGAAAGATACAGTGAATTCAGAAAATTCATGATCCCAAGTCTCCGGTGATTAGGTCTTAATCGACTGACGTTACTCAGTAGTTAATGTGAAATGCTGTTTCCATTTTGGGGCCTTACGTGAAATTGCGCCATCATCATGACGTTCCTGCAGAAATTCCTTACAGCGAAGTCAAATTATACAGTTATTTGATGAAAAGATGTAGGAATACCTCGATCTTTGCATGAGATTTTCAATTGTGCATGCTTTTTTATTCAAATATGCTGAATATTTACAATTACCTACGAGATGTCTGCATATTTGCGTTATTTGCTTAAGATTATCAATTATTTGCAATTGTGATGGTGAGATGCTCTAAAATTGAAAGAAATTAAAAGAAATACTTCTATCTAAGTTGAACCTTTAGCTTTTGATCCACATACATGCTTGATACTGTTATGAGGAGAAGAAATCAAACCATATGTTTGTTGGCAAGAGACACTATATGGATTCATGGTTGTTGTCATTGATGGCAACAAAGGTCATCCCACATATCCGCAAGTCATGGTGTGTCTCTACCGGAAGTCAGAATAAAGATTGTTGTGGTCCGGTGAACAAGAACAGAGCATGTGGCAAGGTCCGACAGATTGGTCCGGATCTCTCAGAGGAAGTGTCTTGGTGCAGTGCGGATTTGGGGAAGTCAAGAGGACTACCTTGAGTGGTATATTCCAAGGATTTAGCCTCCGGTGATGGACAAGGAAAAAGATACGAATAGTT
This sequence comes from Cunninghamia lanceolata, assembly GCA_027924645.1. NCBI lineage: Eukaryota > Viridiplantae > Streptophyta > Pinopsida > Cupressales > Cupressaceae > Cunninghamia > Cunninghamia lanceolata. The sequence continues at coordinate 9,159,395 of BSBN01000815.1, read as the reverse complement.
GAGTACCGGACTCCTGAGAGACAGTGAAAACAGAGGAAGAACTGACTGACAGAGTATCAGACTACTTTTCGGATGTGTTACTGTTGATGATAAAGGTTGTGAAGGCATGAATCATGTTTGACCAACATGATTAATGATATCTACAAGTATATGCTTGATCCGCATTGCTTGGTGAGCAAGGATTCAGCCGACAGAACAGAGTTTGTAAGAAACTAGACTGTTCCGGATGCCAACTAGAAAAGTGATGAAATTACTTGTGCGGATATATATAGAGGATGGATTTAGTTGTGAAGTGTGTGATTGTGTGAAGGAATATGCGAATAAGTGCTAGAACAGAGCAGAAGTAGCAAGAAAGATCCGGTATGTGAAAGGATAACAGAATAAAGAACAAAGGAAAGATGAAGTGCAGCAGATCAGTGTACTGAGCCTAACCGGAACTGAACTCCAGCACATGTAGATGTTTCCAATCAGTTCAAGACTGTGATTCTTATCACTTTGTAGACAGTGTGTCTCCTTGTAGGCAGTGGGCCTCTTTGTGAGCAGTGTGCTCGGGCAGTGAGCCCTAATTGGCAAGTGCCATTTTTGTAATTTCCTATTCTTCTAACAGAGAATAATTTTTGGGTTAATCACCCCGTGGTTTTCTCCCTTAACAGGGTTTCCACGTCAAAAATACTATGTCATGTGTTTCTTATTTCATGGTAATGTTTTTGTGTTTGATTCAATGCTGCATTAATTAATAAGAAAGTTCAAAAAGGGAAATAATTAGGATAACTGATTCACCCCCCCTCTCAGTTATCAACAATTGGTATCAGAGCTAAGTTCCTCCTAATAGAGCCTAACAGCTTGAGGAAGATCTGGGAGTTCAAATGGATGCATATGGTTTAAGGGAGCAACTCAAGACTGCCCTTGAGGATCTTGAACAGTCAAATTCTGAAGTCAATGAATTAAAGGAAAGACTCAAACAGGCTGATGAATTCATGAGAGAATTAAAAGACAAATTAAGTCTCTCTATGAAAAAGAGAAAGGAGCTGCTCCAACAATTGGCAAGACAAAGTGAAGAAAGCAATACAAATGAAGAATTGACTGAGCAAACCAAGTTATGTGAAAAGTTATCAAAAGAAGTCATTATGTTAAGACATGAAATGGAATCAGGAACTATAAAGTTTACTCAAGAGATTGAAGAAAAAAGAAAAGCTGAAGACAATCTAAGACAATCTCTTAAAGAAAAATTAGAAGAATGCCACCAGATGGACAGGATTATCAGACATCTTGAATCTGATCTTGAAGATGCCAAAGATAATGAAGAAAAACTTGAGGATCAAATTGCCTCTCTCAAAAGAGATCTTCAAACAGCAAATGAATATAAAGAAAAATTCAAGATAAGTTCTGCCCAACTTGAAGTACTTCTTGGAAGTCAAAAGAGGACAGATGACAAGTATGGTTTGGGATATGAGAAAGGAGAAAGCTCCGGATCCAGTCAAAAGAATTTTGGATCAGAAAATCCAAGGAATAGGCCTAAAAGACCTCCGGTAAGATAGCCCAATGCTCAAAGATATCCATCTTTCAATGGATACTGCCACAGCTGCAACCACTTTGGTCACAAAGCTAATCAGTGCAGAAAGAGAATGAATCAGATTAATTCATCCTTCTCCGAACAGTGCTTTAACTGCAAAAGGTATGGACACAAATCCCATGAATGCAGAAATATGCAAGTAAACAAATCATTCAAAGGTAGATGCTTTACATGCAATAGAGTAGGTCATATGGCTAATCAATGCAGATCAAGAGGTTATCAGTCAAATATGCAAAGAAATGTTATTTGCCAAATCTGTAATAGGTCCGGTCATAATGCTAAAGTCTGCAGAAGCAAGAATCAGGACAAAAGAGGTCCGGTGTATAATCAGAATCAAGACAAGGGTAAACAAAAGATGAATGCGGATGAAGTTAGGAATCAGATGAGCAAGATTTGGGTGAAGAAAAGTTTAGAGAATGTAGAGGTTGGATCCGCACCAGACTCTGGTGCTGATATTTCTTCCGGAAATTAAAAAGTGAGCTCTGGCTCAGGGGGAGACTCAAAGAAAATCCTGTTCCCCCAGCCAATCAAGTGGTGCCGGATGTGTCACAAGATGCGGAGTAAAGGGTTTAAAGATATAAGTCTTGAGATGATCTAGATAAGATTTCAAAGGTCCGCATGAAAATGTGAAGAAGCTGTGATCGATCAAGTAAGACCTATTCCGGGAGATGCTCCGGAATGACAGAGGATTACAAAAAGGGTCCGGAGAGATCCGGAAGTGCATTGTCTTATTCTGCGGATTGGACAGAGTGTTTGGGATGTCCTTGTGATGTGTTATCTCAATTTATTCATGATTGAAAGATCCGCATGATGTTCATAGATCTGGACTGATCCGGGATACTCCAAGCTATCCGAACAAGGCAAACCAGAATAATATAGGTGAAGCATTTATTGCAAACAGATATTAGGGTTTGCGAAATGATATAAGGGATTCTCAACAATCATTTGATCATTCCACATCCAAGAAGAAGCGAAAAGCGGAGCTCTGCAACAAGATTCATCAAGCACACCAAAGATCTCCTGCCGAAGTCATTGCATAAAGAAATCAATCCAACCACTCCGTGCAAACTGAAGGCGCATAAGGTATTCTCCGTTTTCATTATCTCACTGCAAATCTTTGAAGAATGGCTACTCCGAATATAGTTAAGATCTCTGATAGACCTCGCCCCACATTCAAGAAACATCCTTACAAATCCTTGGAGGTAGATCCACTAGGAGCCTTCTCTAGTGTTCCTCATGGTGTATTGCACACGGAAGATATTAGGGTTTACATCCATGCGAATCTTGAAGACTTTGGAGAATCAAAACTGATGGATATCTATCACAAACAATTGATAGATGACTCCTTTGAGATCAAACCTCAGTACAAAGCCATCCGGGACAAACACTTTGCACAGTGCATTCATTTCCCCTGTTTTGAAGAAGATGAATGGGTCTGGTATGTACTAAGTAGAGTACATGACAACTTCCTATGGTTGAACAAGCCATTCAAGATCACCAAAGATGCAATTAGGGCTGTAACCGGTCTGCACTCATCCGGTGGATTACCTGTTCTCAAGTCTGTCAAAAATCAGACAGTTAGTGATGCAACCGGATCCAAGTTTGACAAGAGAGCTATGACAGTTGATGACATCACTGAACCGGATGTCAAATTTGCATCTATGATAATTGGTTACAAAATCTATCACTCCAGTAGGGAAAATTTAGTACCGGGAACTGCAATCTACACAGCCTATCAAATGTTAAAGGAGAATGCAGACTATGACTTGTGTGAGCTTCTTGTAAACCAACTCTTTGAAAATCTGCAGAAGATTAAGAAGGACAAGAAAAACTCCTTCAAGTATGGCAATCTGATCCTTTGTCTCTTCTTTTACTACATGAACGAGCTTCCCGGATCCAGTGGATGGATATGGCAGAATGACAGACTGGTTGCCATCCAAATCAGAGACTATTTGCATGGACTTGGGGATGCTAAAGCAAGAAACACAGCTCTATGGGGATACTTCAAGAACTTCCAAAGCATGATGCATGCAAGAGAAAGAATACCCCTATCCCTCGTTGAAAAGTACAAAGACACAGTATGCTTCATGGTAGAAACAGATCAGTGTCTAATGGAGGCAGTAGAACCAAGAACTGTATGGATCATGCCCATGGGGTATGAAGTGGATGAACAAATAGTGGAGCTGCATGTTCAACACATGCTAAGTCAGCCCAAAGATCCAAAGGCAGAAAGGTTTGGAACCTTTGAGGAGCTGAGTGTAAAGATACATGTAGAACTCAGGGAACCAGAGATAAAGAGGAAGGTAAGAAAAGAAGTTGAGCATATTGCTCAAGGCCTAGGCATCTCAAAAGAGGCACTTCATGCCAGCCGGGAAAAGAGAAGAAAATCTGAGGAAGAAAAGAAAGAGGCAGAAAAGAAAAGCAAGATAAGTGCTCCAGTGGAATCCTCAACCCGGACCAGATCATCTAAAGGATCCACACCTATCAAAACCAAAAGCTCAAAACCGGAAGTCCAGGGATCCGGTAAGCGATCCAAGACAAAAGCCTCAAGAGCTTATCAAAGCCAAAAGGATGAAGAAGAAACTGAGTCAGATGAGGGAGTGAAAGAAATAAAGAAACAGAAAAAGAAAGAATCCAGTAAATCCTCTTCTGGCTGAGACAAGGAAGAAATAATAGAAGAACCTTCTGAAAAGCCCACCTTGTCTCTAGACAGTGTAGTCAAATCAGTCACTATGGATGGGAACCTTCAACCGGTGCCTGAATTCTATGATGACTACAATGAGGCAGATCAAAAGATCCTGCAAGAAGTCATAATAAGGTACTTGAACATCTATAATAAAGCTTTTATTGAGATTATTTCTGAAATTCCTAAAAGCCTAGAAAAGGAATTAGAAATAAGAAAAAATAATGCTCATGCAAAAGATCTTGAGATCCGGGAGCAGATAGCTATTCAGCTATATCCTCAAATTGATCCCAAGACAATGAACATAATATTCAAAGATTGCAAAGATGAGTTCAGAAGTAAAGCCAGGATGAACCAACTCATGCTTGGTAAGACTGACAAGGTGGCCAAAGAGACAGAAGAGATCCTCCGGAAGGCCTTCAAAAGTTTCAATCTTCCTGTTGTAGAGGACTTAGGTGCAAAAACAGCTGTGGACTTGGAACCCTCTGCTCCAAAAGAAGTGGCCTATGAACAGGCTAGCATCTCTCCTCCGATTTCCCCTACAGTCTCCAGATCCAAAGAAGAAGAGAAATTACAGGAGAAGGAAGCAGTAGTGAAAGATAAAGAGGTTGACAGTTCCAAGACTGCAGAAGAAAAGAAACATCTGTCTCCGGCAAGAGACACTGCACAAACTGTTCAACAATTTTTGAGCAAAGAAACTTTAGAGATTGATGAACCGGAGCTTCTAAAAGGCCCATTCGACTTTGACTCTCTCTCTCCGGTACAAACAATGAAAATAGCTTCATTTGCAAATGCCAAGGCAAATGAAAAACTCCTGAAGTCTCATATGGAAGACTGTGAGTTGATAGAGGCTGCTTCCGGAGTACTTGTAAAGATTATGCCATCAATCCAGATAGATTCGACAGCCTCCTCTTCCGGTAATCTAAAAACCTTAGTCAGCAGTGTTGATACACATTTTGATTCTCTAGAAAAATCAGCTGAAGAAAAGGTCCGGAAGGAATTTTTGGATAAAAGATTTTCAGAAGTATTAGGATTAATCTCTAATGATAGAAGAAATATGAGTATTGGAATAAAGAGCTTAGAAAATGCTCTTAAGGATGGCGGTGACATTTACAAATTTTGTATATCCTGGTCAAAGGCAACATCAGAAATTGATAAGAAAATAAAAGAGGAACGGGATAAACTACAAAGTTTATCTCAAAGTTTTGATCCTCTCTCTTCCTCCATAGTAAATCAAGAATGTCAGACTATTGCAGTCTTGAGTGAAATAAAGAGCCTTGAGAAGGAAAGAAAGAATATCACTAACCGGATGGGAGAACTTAGAAGGATTATAATCCCTAAGTTAGAAACTATGCATGAGGCCATCAGTGATGCTCAGACCACCGCCCAAACAAATGGTCTGACAGATCTCAAGAGGGCAGAAGCTTTTGCATTTTTGTTGAGTGGTCACATCTCAATTTTGGATAGAATGAAGCAAAGTTGGGCTACAGAACTGATCCAATTGAAGACATCCTTTGTAGACATTCTTCAGTATATGTGAGTATGTAAATATGTGGCTATGTATAGAAAATTTTTGAAAATTTTGGTGTGCGGACCCTACCCTTTGCCATTGATGTCAAAGGGGGAGTGAGGAGCAGTGAAAAATGAGGAATCCAACTAAGGGGGAGTTCCGGAAATTGTATATAAAGACAGAGCATTAGCAAAGGGGGAGCATAGTGTAAACACTTAGTCATTTTTCACTAAGTGTTGCCATCAATGCCAAAGGGGGAGATTGTTGGCAAGAGACACTATATGGATTCATGGTTGTTGTCATTGATGGCAACAAAGGTCATCCCACATATCCGCAAGTCATGGTGTGTCTCTACCGGAAGTCAGAATAAAGATTGTTGTGGTCCGGTGAACAAGAACAGAGCATGTGGCAAGGTCCGACAGATTGGTCCAGATCTCTCAGAGGAAGTGTCTTGGTGCAGTACGGATTTGGGGAAGTCAAGAGGACTACCTTGAGTGGTATATTACAAGGATTTAGCCTCCGGTGATGGACAAGGAAAAGATATGAATAGTTGAGTACCGGATTCCTGAGAGACAGTGAAAACAGAGGAAGAACTGACTGACAGAGTATCAGACTACTTTCCGGATGTGTTACTGTTGATGATAAAGGTTGTGAAGGCATGAATCATGTTTGACCAACATGATTAATGATATCTACAAGTATATGCTTGATCTGCATTGCTTGGTGAGCAAGGATTCAGCCGACAAAACAGAGTTTGTAAGAAACTAGACTGTTCCGGATGCCGACTAGAAAAGTGATGAAATTACTTGTGTGGATATATATAGAGGATGGATTTAGTTGTGAAGTGTGTGATTGTGTGAAGGAATATGCGAATAAGTGCTAGAACATAGCAGAAGTAGCAAGAAAGATCCGGTATGTGAAAGGATAACAGAATAAAGAACAGAGGAAAGATGAAGTGCAGCAGATCAGTGTACTGAGCCTAACCGGAACTGAACTCCAGCATATGTAGATGTTTCCAATCAGTTCAAGACTGTGATTCTTATCACTTTGTAGACAGTGTGTCTCCTTGTAGGCAGTGGGCCTCTTTGTGAGCAGTGTGCTCGGGCAGTGAGCCCTAATTGGCAAGTGCCATTTTTGTAATTTCCTATTCTTCTAACAGAGAATAATTTTTGGGTTAATCACCCCGTGGTTTTCTCCCTTAACAGGGTTTCCACGTCAAAAATACTGTGTCATGTGTTTCTTATTTCATGGTAATGTTTTTGTGTTTGATTCAATGCTGCATTAATTAATAAGAAAGTTCAAAAAGGGAAATAATTAGGATAACTGATTCACCCCCCCTCTCAGTTATCAACAATGTTCACCAGGACATTCCACAGCTAGACACAGTTGATGCAAACTTCAGAGGATAATGAATGAAAACAATACATGCAACATGATGAGCACTCCAAGGGACGCAGCTAATCAAAGCATATATCTAGAATTCAAACACAGATTACTCAGGATTTATGAAGATTTGTAATCAAATACTCTTCTCTTTCATTAAGTATGCAAAAAACATGTACATATACAGCAGCTTTGAAATGAGCCCTGAATATTTCAGCAAACAGATTTCAATTAAGTTTCGAATGAATATAACAAGGCACTCCACCACCTTTTATAGAATGAGGTGAGGAATCTGTTACAAGAGATCTACGGATCTGATATGTCAATACAAATCAACGGTCATCATTTCATGACCCGTCAACTTTACAAAATAGCACAAGTTGCCAGCTGGCAACTACCTATATTACCTATGCAAAATATTCCCCCTCATGATGTATCTTCATCATGTTCTTCAGCTGATTCATGCGGATCATCATCATGTGCATCGCTTTCTGAACCTTCGCTATCCTGATGATGATGCTGCTGCATATGGGGTTGCATGCTGCTCTGGATCTGTTCGTATGACCGCACAACCTGATCTATTCCTTCGCCATCTTGAGTCTTTGCTTTGATAATGGCGTGCTTGTGTGCCTCATACTTATCCTTGCTGTTATCCAGCTTATTTTCTCTGTCCTGCAATGTCTCACTGTAGGTCTCCATCTTGACCTTGATCCTCATCACCTTATTTATAATCTCTTCTGTCAAGTGGATGAGTGGACCATCATCTTCCATCTGGAAGTTACTGCGCAGAGCCTTAAGGGCAGAATCTTCATCTTGATTCTCTATCTTCCCTTCCACTTTGCCCTCTAATGTTTCTAACATGTCTACTTCAATGCCCATTAAATCACGTAGCCTCATGCTGATCTCCCTCAGCTTATTATTGCATCTCTTGAGGACTCTGCATTCAAACTGTACATCCTTGTACCAGATATCTACTAATAATGTAGTATTATTATTCAATACCTGCTTACTGATAAGCAGTTGTGGGTTTATTTTCCTTATTTCTCCCAACAGGCTGAGGACTTTCTCCAGTTGATAAGACCTTTTCCCGGTCTGCATCTGCAATCTGTCCACCTCAGTTTTGGAGTCACTTAATATGCTCCATCTTTTCAAAGAACCCTTCATTATTTCAACATCATCATCCAATGTGGATGACATCCATTTCCTTATTACGGAAGCCTCATGTTTCATGAGGTCCAGTTTTATTATCTCCTCTTGAGAAATGGCAGTCAATGGGACTGCAGCTTCACTTGTAGTATCCTCAGGATTGGTCAAGCCTTTAATATACGCATGCAACTGAGCAATGTGCTCTTTATGTTGCTTATTCTTCTCTTTCTCTCTTTTCACTTTCTGAATTAGAGAGTCTATGATGTCCTTACCTTCTTGACCTTCCCGCTCTTCGTTGGCAAAACCCAAATCAACTGTGCTTATCTGGAATTCATCCACAGTGATTTTGCCTTTCTCCTTCTCTACCGCAGGTACAGCAATTTGTGCAGTCCTTCTCCCTGTCGCCAGATCTCTCTTGATGGCTGATGTCATTCTGGCCTTTCTCTTGGGCTTCATTATATCCGCAGAGAACAGGGTGGAGACATCAAACTCTTGGATTTCAAGTTCCTCCTCAACATTTACCTCCTTTTCTAACCATGGAGGCACCTGATCATGTTTTTCAGCATCATGATGCTGTTCACCTCTATCTCCCGTTTCCACCAACAAGCGTTGTGGAGATGGCGATTTTTCCTTTTCTCCCTCTTGATGCTCACCTTGCTGCGGATCCTGTGGTGCCTCCTCTTGTTGAGGAACTTCCTTTTCTGGGGGAGCATCTTCTCTGTGTGGGGAACCTGGCGGTGTACCTGTATGTAGATCATGATGATCATGATCTTTCTCCATCCTTTCTTCACCTGTCCCCAGTTCTTCCCCTTGTGGAGGTTGATCATCCTCCTTTTGCTTCTCTATTTCTGGTGGCATGTCCACCGTATCTGATATCATTGGATCTGCCCGAGGTGATGGCATCTGTTCTACAGCTGTTACTTGTTCTGTGCCTGCACCATCCACCTCTTGTGCCTTATCAGCCGGATCTTCTATTTCTTCCTTCTTCTCATCAGCCCTTATTTCTTGGACCTCCACTATAGCAAGTCCTGCTGATGTATCTTGTGGGCTCTGCTAGCCTGATTCAAGAGCATGGCCCTCTGCTTCTGCCATCTCTATCTCCTCTGTTAGGTGGCCCTTATCAGGTGATCCTGCTAGCTTCTCAGGACTTGCATCCTGTTTCTCTGCCAAGTCTACCACTATAGGACTTGTCACCTCAGCGATCAATGTGTCCAGCCCTATGTCCTGAGCTACCTGCTCCGGGCTCTTCTCTGGTTCCGGGCTCTTTTCTCGCTCCGCTTCTATTTGTTTCATCTCCTCAAGCACCGATTGGACAGATGGAGGCTTGTGAGGAGTCACACTGATGCCAGCAGGCAATGTTTCCATTTCTTGTGCAGCTACATCCTGCACCACCTCATCATCAGACAAATTTATTGTCTCGTCTAGCGAGACATGCCCTTCCGCTTGTGTCTGAGATGCTTCTTTTTGTTGTTCTTCTGCCAGTTCAGTTTTGAACTTGACAATGGTAGGAAGTGGAACGTTATGCTGAAGTTCCTTCTGCACTTCACTACCTGCCCCCTGTAACTGTGCAGGAGGTTGACTTATCTCACCTCTCATGGAGGTTCTTGGTTTCTTGGGTGTGGTGGGAACCAACACCTACGGAGCTCTCCTCTTTCTTCTTATTATTAGCAGAGCTTCCTCCTCTTCTTCAGGCTCCTCTTCCATGAGGATAGCTTTGCCTGGTTGTTTGGATGACTGACCCACCTCTTGGGTCTCTGTGATTCTAGCCTCTGCTGTCTTGGTTTTCTTGGGCTTTGGAGGAGAATCTGATTCTGATCCTAATTTGGCTGCCTCCTTTGCTGTGAATACGGCCCTGTCAATTATGACCCCTTTGGGTCCTTTTTCCACCTTCTTGCCCTTTGGGGCCCTTTTGCTAGGTTGCTGTGGTGGAGGGGTCTTCTCTCCCTTAGTCTTCCTCTTCTCCAGCAGGAAGTCATCATATTCATCTGTGGGGATGTCCTGCCCCTTCTTCTTGCTATCCACCGTGATGGCAACACCCTTCTTCTTCAATGCCTCTACCTGTGCATCTACCCAAGCTTGGGTCAAGTGTAAGGTTCTGGCAAAGAATGGGTCCAAGGACATATCCTCCTGCATGGTAAGGTCAGGTGCAGAGATGGTATCATTATAAATCTTCTTCTGCTCATACTCATCTGCCATTATCCTGCCGTCATCATTCTTCAGCTGCTGAGGGAGGGATATGCAGTCAAATGTTCTGATCTGGTTCAAAGTCAACCTCTGATACCTCCTCCTCCTGGCTTCTGCCTCATCTTCACAGTTAGCCCAAAAATCTTCTAGGTGCCTCTAGTGAATAGGCTTTCCTAGGATCTTCTGCATTTAGCCGTAAGGATCATATGGTCTCGTTATTGGGAAGGGCAGCAAATTCATCTTATTCAGGGTGACCATCACCTTCTTTATATTGTCGAAGTCAGGGCACATGTAGTTGCCGATGCTGACTGGGAACAAAATTGGTGGCAGCTTCTTGGCATCCTTATACATCTGTATCATGGTGGAGCCCTGCCTGATAAATTCCATTAAAACTACTGCATCTGTAGGATATCTTGGCAGCATCAGGGGATGTCCTTCAAAACCTTCTATCCTGATGTAGGAAAAGGTGGCAAATTGTATGTACCATGCCCTATGCCTGTATACTGCCTCTTGAGCCTCCATGCTCAGTCTTTTAGTTTTGTCATCCTCCATGGTCCTTACCAGATGCATAGAAAATGCATCATTGACCAGTTTGTAGTCCTTGATATAGTTGGTTCTTTGCAGCTGGGGATGATGATCCCAGATATATGCTGCATTTGTGCCCGTCAGTTTTCCATCTGTGACCAGGGCATCAAAAGTGCCTCTATACGCACAAGAATAAACGATATAGGAGGTCATGTAGAATGCACAGTCTGAACCTCCCAGGTTCATCAGCTGCTCATGCAGAGCATCGCTTATTATTTGGCCCCATAGTGGCTTGATGTCTGCATACAGGCACATCATTATTATGCCGTACATCCAATCTCTAAAATCACCACTATCAGGCTGGCCAGTCACCCTGTTCAGTAGGGCAATCATGTACTGATACTCCTCATTGAAGTCAAACTTGAACATATGCACGGGGAGCTTGGCCGCTGCATTATATGTGATGTTCTCGGCCCGCCAAGCATACATGTTCTTTCTGGCCGCCTTCTTGTTGGCCTCATATTCTCTTTCAGACTTCTTCAAGTCTACACTCTTTACCTTACTGCCCATTGGCAGTCCAAATGTCTGGGAGAGACCTTTGATGGATAGGTCTGCATACACTCTCCCATGCTTCACCACCTGCCTCGTCTGAGGGTTATAATTCTGGGCGCATTCAATGACTAGCTCCAGAGACTCCATGGAGTATGGGAAGCCAGCAGTGTTCCACATACCTGATACAAACACTGCGTCCAGTACTGGACTCTTATCTTGTCCATCATTCAGCTTGGCTGACCAAGCCTCCAGGTTGGTAATCCCCTGATGGGTATCTGTAATTGCCCCATATTTGAACAGGACCCCTCTCTGGGAAGAGAACATAGGCCTGCTAAATTCCTCCTGATTCTTGACTGAGCGTTTTTCAGCCATGGGTACCTGCAATTAACAACATTTCTTCTCACAACAAGGATATGTATGCATACATACTGCAAATATCATGCCTATTGCATCAATTTCACATTACTTACTTACATGGATACATAACCAGAACTTACAACATCATTTAGAAACAACATGATGAGGGTTTCAGTTCACTTACCTAGTTATGCAGATTTTCTTTATACCAGTATATCGTCAAGACACTCTTAATTCAACTGCTGATCACTTCCCTCCTTCTATCTGTGAGTTCGAATTGCGCAACGGTAGCTGTTATGCGGATATGGAGGCTGGTGCTCTGTAAAACAATTTTAACGCAGGTAAACGTAACAATGGCGGTTGAATTACCTTTTAACCTCGTAGTTAGGGTAAATTTAGGGCAACTCTGACAAGTTAGATTGCAATCTTTGATCATTCGTGCGAAAACTCAGGATCTCGTCAGGTATTTCATCAGGTTCTGGGGTCGGCGGGAATCACCTACCATATCTGCGCGCATTTAATGATAATGGCGGCAAGGGGAGCGGGGGATATCCATATGGCGGGATATCATGAGGGCAGGATGATATTTCACGAATATCGGGTTGAGTTTCAATATCATCCTCCCTAGCACTGGAATTATTATCGCTACAAGATTCGGGTGATAATGCACCCTTTGTTTACATTTTAGCACATCAGGAGGATATTTCAGTTTATCGGGTGATGTTTCAAAACAAAATGATGATGATGAACCACGCTTGCTCATCTTCCTTTCTGAATATCAGGATGATGTCATCATGACATTCGTTCTTTGTATCGGAATGCTTCATGACGTCATCGTCATATTGGGCGAACATGATCATGTTTACAAAATATCCTGTCAAAATGTAAATATGATGATGATGTCATCAGGATGTTTGTTTCTTCGTTTATCGTATTCAGATGATGTCATCAGGGTATTTGTTAAGGGTGATATTTCGCGTCAGGATGATATTTACGAATATCGGGTTACTTTTCAAAACATGATGTTCGCGGTATAAAAGACCGCTTGACGCGAAAGACTGACTACCATTTAAAGTTGACGTCAGGGTATTTGAACCGCAGGATATATCAGGGGAATGTTTCAATATGATGATGATCTTTAAACAACATGACTCAGATTATAAAATATGACCCCCCCTCTTGCGAATATCAGGTTTGACCAAGACTTTGACTGTTCACAACTCTCACATCCTGATGAATACCAAGGTGATGTAAAAGGCAAACCTGCATGAAATTTAATGTTCTTCCAGAATATGAGGTTACAGATACGAAATAGGAATTTTGACAAACTGACCTCATAATGATGACTTACCTCATCCTGACTCAACGTGATGATGCACTTGACTGATTTTTACCAAACCGCCAGAAAGCAAGAAACACAAACCAAGCCAAAAGAAGTTGGGTCCCTATTTTGCCAAGTCAAAATGGGGCGTGTTGTGTAACCACACAACATGTCCTAGAATGGAAACATTGGACAACACATTTTGGAGTGTTGTAAAAGCTTTTAAAAGCTAATTTGTACTCAGATTTTAGGACTGCAAAAATGTGCCATGCAAGTAGCTAAAACAATGAATTTAATGCATGGGTATATTTGAAGGACAAATCAGATATTGCAGTTGTCTGGGCCTTCTCTCTTTAATGTTTTTGCCACACCAAACATGCAAGCAAACTTCCTTCTGACTTTGTCAAAGTTGCAGGGCATGGGTTTTCTTCCCAGCGTGCAAATCTTCTGACAGGGGAGTGGGCCTGAATTTAATGCAATGTGTGCTTTTCTTGTTGACTGAGTTTCAATGCCTAGGGATTCACAAAATTGTATTGCTATATATACATATTTTTCATATGTTTTGAGGGTTGGTCACTGAGCCAATAGTCTGGTCTGTAGTGCTTCAGGAGAGTTTCAAGGTTTCAAATCAAGCCAGTCTAGGTAGTGAATGGAGAATGTGTTTTGATGCAGTGTAGGAATGTATTGTAAAGTATATTTTATGCATTGGTATGTCTCCATGGCCATTTGTAAAGATTTAGGGGAATGTATAATCGCAGTTGTATGTTTTCCTTCACCACATTTGCTAATGTGATTTTAATAGAGATTTGATAATGTGTGACAACATTTAAATCAATACAAGCTTTGTTTTGAGTCTTCTCTTTATTGCAAATGGGTCATTGTAGTTTGGTTCTAGATAATTAAGTATGTCCAATGTGTGAAATAAAATTTGAGAAATTTATGTGAATACATTTTAGTTTTCTGTTGATGTTGGTTCAATCCTTTTCTTCTCTCTTTATTGCTTATGACTCAGTTTCCCAATAGAGTAGGCCTCGGTCAATATTGGAGAGGGATCAAACACTCTTTTAAAACAAACAAATCTTTCACCTGTGGTTTAGGGTAAAAACTACCTTTCCTATGCATGTACATTTGCATAGTTGAATCCGCTTAATCATAGGCTTGTGCAGCCAGTTTGTCTTGACCTAGTAACATCTTTGGATCAAGTGTACTTTGGGTATGGTTGTGTATGTTTATTTGTATTTCATTTCATGCCTCTAGGAATATCCCTCCTAGGTCTAGCTGAGATTGAAGAGTAGAGGAGTTTACCCACTCCTATAGTTGGCCAAAATTCCCCTTAACTTGTTGATAAACCTCTTCCTTTCAGCTTGACGACAATTCCTAGCCTGGGTGTTTTAGGAATGTTTTAGAGTTTTTGGTTGGAGTTATTTTTGGAACCAACATGTGCATGGGTGCATCGATGGGTGTGAACAAGATGATTAGTTCAAGAACAGAATGTGCTTGACTATGGTGAGGGCGATCATCCACCATGTTAATTATCTTGGCTAAGGAGGTGGCAGGTTCGTTAGTAGACACAATAGTAACCACAAGATCAAAGGGAAGTTCAATTAGGTTTTTGGAATGATGTGGCAACAAGTTTGTGTAAATCTAGAGGTTTTGATTGGGTGGGGTGATAGATTTATTTCCTCTATCATTCACTCCAAAGACTTGGATGACATTATAATCAATGAGGTCTTGCACATTATGTTTAAGATGTATGCATCTTTCAGTGTCATGCCTATTTACTCTATGGAATTGACAAAAGGCCTTTAGGTCAAAAAAAGGTGACAAGGATTTGGTGGTGTCTATAGGGAAGATAGGTGGAAGATGGATGAGGTTATTGTTTAAAAGCTTCTACATGATGGCATAGAGGGATTCAGAAAGTGGGGTAAACTATGGGGTCCTTGGATTATTTTGTGATGAGAGGGCCATAGTACTTTGGGTTGGTGTAGTGGCCGCTTATTGTTAAACATTATTGGAAGAATTTATTTTAATGAAGTTTTTATTTTTCTTATAATTTAGAAATGAAGAAGGGGCATCAGATTCCCAATGGGAGTTTGTGATGAGGATCCCTCATACTGACTAATTGATTGTTGGTAGTCATGAAGTGCCTTGCAGAGATGCGTAAATGAAGAATAACGCATTAGTAGCATCTTAGCCCTTATCTGAGGCTACATGTTTCTAAAAAAACCTGCTTTACATTAGAATCTGGGAGTGTGTAAGGTATCTACAAAAAGAGGGCCTGATAGCAACCAATAAAATTAATCAATTTCTCTTTTTCTCCCTGGAGGCAATGGATGAGATAGTGAGTGTGACCTGCAACCCAATGTTCTCTTGGAAGTGCTGGAGAAATTGATTAACGAGTTGTTGAAAAGAAGTGATGGAGTGATCAGGAAGAGAGTAGAACCAATTCAACAGTGTCTTTTAGAGACCATGGGAAAAGTTTTGCTAGTAGAGTATCCTAGTGATATAGAGGTATTATGTCTCCAAAGATAATCTAACAAGATCAAAAGGTTTCAATAGTTTGTGGGCTTCAACCAATAAGACTTCTCTAGCCTTCCTCTTGTCCTAAACTCCACCAAAGGGCTCAAGTTTGGATTCCAACTTCTCAGATGAATTCTAGCATCTTCTAGGGTCTCAACCTACCCCAACCAACAAGGTTCCAAAGGTTTCACAAACCAATTTGATAGATTCTTGACAATTCCCTTTAAACAGGCCTAATCCTTGTAGTCTTGTTCAGCGACTAATTTGTACTTTTCCCCAAACTTTCCCAAAGCACTTCAAAATATAATGACTGATCTGGATACCCTTTATCAATTTATATAACATATCCCAAACTTAGATATTGTTGTTTTGGACGAAATATGACTGTCCTAACACCCTGTTGTCTTCCTACAAGGCCTAAATTGACCATTTTACAAAGGAACCCTATGACAAACTTGTCCCACACACTTCAAACCTAAAAACAGTCTTAGGAAAGGGTTCAAAACCAAGGATTTTCTAGGTCTTATTAGATGGTTTGCACATTTATGGTTTGAAATACAAAAACCTCATTTCTAGGCCTCAAAACCTAGGGCTTGCTAGATCTTCCACCTCCAATCACTTCCAGACCTCATTCAAAGGTCTAACACCATCTTATTGACCATATTAAACAACAGCAATCATAAAAATATCACCTTGTTAAGACGGATCTCTGGCTGCTATAACCATGCCACCATTTCAATGCTCTTCCACAAGCAATCCTTGACTTCAAATGGTGATCACCTTCCAATTTGAACTCCTCCTACCTTGCAAAGGTTAAAGAATCATAATATACATATTATAAAGGACCTATCCCATGAGAACCAGGGTCTTACATTCATGGGAAAGCCCAAAGATGCATTGTCACCTCTCAAACTACACAGAACAGTCTGCTGTTCTTGAGGACAGTCAAAATAAACAGCAATAAACTACCTCTAAAACCCATCTCAGAGCATGAAATGAAGTCTACTAATGTTAACTGAGGTCCTAATACATTTTCCAACACTCAGAAACTAAAGAATCAATGGAAATGAGAAGAAAAAAAATGCAAGAAAACTGAAATTTCTGTTATTTCCCAGTCTGCCGTACCAAAAAACAGCCTCCAAAGTACTTGTCCGTACATCAAATGCCTTGGCATGCTTACATAAGTTCTATCCTAACTTCCTTAACCAATCCCCATCGGTTGGAGTTGATTTAACCACAAAGAAACTACTCAAATTGACTTTCCCTCCTAAATGCATAATTCAGAAATTTGAATTTCTGAAATTTGGTTTAGTGAATTTCTGCCTTATTTAATGAACTTCTATCTTATTTATTTATCATGTTTGATTTTTTTTAGGTTCATTAAACCTTCTTATTGATCTTAGACACCTCTATTTGACTCTAGGGGCACTATTGGCCCAACTTACATCATTTTTGGTCCTAGGGTCCTTACCAGGACCCTCAGGACATTTAACCATTACATCATTTTGACTATTACAACATGCCACAATTGGTTGTAAGATGTCCCAATTGACTTGATGGGCTCCTCCTATGATCATTTGTGTCTTCTTTCTCCAAGATGTTCTATTAGGTGCCCCTGCACCATACTCCCTAGGATGATAAAAACTCTTGTCCCAAGAGTCATGTGATCTGCCCCAAATCTCCCACAATCTTTTTGAAGTGTTCCTTTGATTTATGCTAGGAAACATGAACTCTCCAAGAGTCATCCTTCTCCTTCTCCCACCTGCATGACTCTTACAAATAATGTTAGCATCATAAAACATGTTGTGGTGTCCTTGCCTAGGACCCTGCTGCTGCAATACTTCTGCCTTCTCCATCTGATTTGTTCTTCTCTATAAGACCTGCTGTCTACCTTCCTTTTCCTGCCCCCTTATAGGGAAATCAATGTCTCCAACCTTAATACAATTTAAGTTCCAATTTTGTTGTCCTTTAGGACTATCATAAACCCTTCTCTGTTGCAACTGTTCCTGCTGCTTCCCATCATCCTTAACCTGCACATTCAACAGTAGTTTCTCTCCAAAACAAATAGTGACATGTTCCTTCTTCTCTTCACAAGGTAAAGGCATCAGTTTGAACTTCTTACCATCTTTGTGCACCACATAGTTATTAGTATAACCATCATGAATTGTTCTCCTCAAGTGTTGCCATGGCCTACCCAAAATAATATGCCCACATGTCATTGGAATAACATCACACAAAACATAGTCTTGATATGGACCAATTGTAAAATCAACATATGCCTTCTTAGTAACCCTTACTTGCTGCTCTTGACTCACCCAAGTGACATTGTAAGGACTAGGATGATCAAAAGTTTTCAATCCCAACTTGTGCACCATTTCCCAAGAAACTAAGTTATCATGAGAACCTGAATCTACAATCAACTTGCATATCTTTCCATGGCTTAAACAATTAGTTTTGAAAATAGATACCTGTGGTGTTGGCTGCATTTTGCCTTTTTCCACCATGAGCATTTCTCCAACCATTACTGGAGAGGCTGACGACATTTCTCGTTCTTTTGGCTTCTCCTCCTCTTGTGCCAAATGAACTCTTCTATCTTTGCTTTTATCAGCATCATCCTTCTTAGGACATTTGAAAGATGTGTGTCCTACCTCATTGCAGTGATAACTTCTGCCAGTGAACACTCCTCTACCTGATCCAAATCTACCTCCACCTCTATATCCACCTCTTTGATCTGTAGACAACTCCATGCCTTTCTCATTGCTGCTCTGTCCTTCATTAGTAGGTCTGCCCCTACCTCTATATCATCTACCACTACCTCCTTGTCTTTCTTGCTTCCTCTTTACCCTCTCTTCAGCCCTTATGGCCAACTAAAAACATTCTCCAAGTGATTTTGGTATGGTCAAACCAATCTCATCTTGTAAGTTATACCTAAGCCCATTAAGGTATCTTGCCACTTTCTCCTCTTCATCTTCCAATCCTCCTCTAATACTAAGCTTATGAAATTGCCTAGTATAGGACATAACATCCATGTCCTTTTGTTTCAAATTCTGCATCATCCTCTTTGTTTGAATGGAGTAATCGGATGGAAGAAATTGATCCTTCATCATATCCTTCATCCTACCCCAAGAAGTGATTCTTGTTCCACCACTAGCCACTCTTTCTATTTGCACACTACTCCACCAT
Organism: Cunninghamia lanceolata; assembly: GCA_027924645.1. NCBI lineage: Eukaryota > Viridiplantae > Streptophyta > Pinopsida > Cupressales > Cupressaceae > Cunninghamia > Cunninghamia lanceolata. The sequence goes on along the minus strand of BSBN01000815.1, from coordinate 9,140,458 downwards.
GTAAGTGTTGTCCCTCTCAACTTTGTTTTTGCAAATTTAATCTTCTTCTCATCACTCATCTCCTCATACTCAAAGAAATTTTCAAGGGCATCTGTCCACCCTAATAGCTCTTCACTTTCCATCTTCCCTTGATAGATAGGTAACTCTATGTTTGCCTTGGTTTCACTACCTTGGACTGCCTTAAGCAATCTCACAAATCTCCTTTCTTCAGCATCCAACTCATCATCAGGAGTGTTCTCATCTGCCTTCTCATGTCCTCCATCATCTCCTTCTTGATCATCTTGTTCATCCCCTCTAGGATTCTTTTCCAATGCTTCCAACCTTGCCAAGATTGATGCATTCTCCCTTCTTACTTGTCTTAACTCTCTTTCCCTTGCAGCATCCTGTTCTCTTCTATCCCTCAACTCTTTTTCTCTAGCCTCTAAGGCTTCCCTCAATTCATTATTCTCCCTAGCCATTTGATTCTTAGGAGGCATCTTTACGACTCTTACCAAACCCTTAACTTTTTCACAAGATCCTTCTTCTCCCTCAAGGACCTACTTGCTGCTCTGATACCACTATGATGCAGAGGTGTTAGGTCTCCAAAGATAATCTAACAAGATCAAAAGGTTTCAATAGTTTGTGGGCTTCAACCAATAAGACTTCTCTAGCCTTCCTCTTGTCCTAAACTCCACCAAAGGGCTCAAGTTTGGATTCCAACTTCTCAGATGAATTCTAGCACCTTCTAGGGTCTCAACCTACCCCAACCAACAAGGTTCCAAAGGTTTCACAAACCAATTTGATAGATTCTTGACAATTCCCCTTAAACATACCTAATCCTTGTAGTCTTGTTCAGTGACTAATTTGTACTTTTCCCCAAACTTTCCCAAAGAACTTCAAAATCTAATGACTGGTCTAGATACCCTTTATCAAGTTATATAACATATCCCAAACTTAGATATTGTTGTTTTGGACGAAATATGACTGTCCTAACACCCTATTGTCTTCCTACAAGGCCTAAATTGACCATTTTACAAAGGAACCCTATGACAAACTTGTCCCACACACTTCAAACCTAAAAAAAGTCTTAGGAAAGGGTTCAAAACCAAGGATTTTCCAAGTCTTATTAGATGGTTTGCACATTTATGGTTTGAAATACAAAAACCTCATTTCTAGGCCTCAAAACCTAGGGCTTGCTAGATCTTCCACCTCCAATCACTTCCAAACCTCATTCAAAGGTCTAACACCATCTTATTGACCATATTAAACAATAGCAATCATAAAAATATCACCTTGTTAAGACGGATCTCCGGCTGCTATAACCATGCCACCATTTCAATGCTCTTCCACAAGCAATCCTTGACTTCAAATGGTGATCACCTTCCAGTTTGAACTCCTCCTGCCTTGCAAAGGTTAAAGAATCATAATATACATGTTAGCAAGGACCTATCCCATGAGAACCAGGGTCTTACATTCATGGGAAGGCCCAAAGATGCATTGTCACCTCTCAAACTACACAGAACAGTCTGCTGTTCTTGAGGACAGTCAAAATAAACAGCAACAAACTACCTTTAAAACCCATCTCAGAGCATGAAATGAAGTCTACTAATGTTAACTGAGGTCCTAATACATTTTCCAACACTCAGCAACCAAAGAATCAATGGAAATGAGAAGAAAAAAATGCAAGAAAACTAAAATTTCTGTTATTTCCTAGTCTACCGTACCAAAAAATAGCCTCCAAAGTACTTGTCTGTACATCAAATGCCTTGGCATGCTTACATAAGTTCTATCCTAACTTCCTTAACCAATCCCCAATGGTTGGAGTTGGTTTAACCACAAAGAAACTACTCAAATTGACTTTCCCTCCTAAATGCATAATTCAGAAATTTGAATTTCTGAACTTTGGTTTAGTGAATTTCTGCCTTATTTAATGAACTTCTACCTTATTTATTTATCATGTTTGATTTTTTTTTAGGTTCATTAAACCTTCTTATTGATCTTAGACACCTCTATTTGACTCTAGGGGCACTATTGGCCCAACTTACATCATTTTTGGTCCTAGGGTCCTTACCAGGACCCTTAGGACATTTAACCATTACATCATTTTGACTATTGCAACATGCCACAATTGGTTGTAAGATGTCCCAATTGACTTGATGGGCTCCATGGGCTCCTCCTATGATCATTTGTGTCTTTTTTCTCCAAGATGTTCTATTAGGTGCTCTTGCACCACCTGGAAGATGAAATCACTACATAAGGCTGTGAATGTTGACACATGGTTTTACGGATCTACTTTACCAATGTACTTCTCAAAGGGTGAAGCTTTGAAGTTTTGTGGAAGGGAGAGGCAAGAATGGCTAAGGATACTGAACTTCTAGTATAGTATGATGGGATGGTTGGCTGAGATGAACTTGTGGAAGCCATAAACAATCTTACACTTCTATGAACAGTGAATTCTGAGTCAGAGCACTGGGTTGTGAAGCTTATAAACCAGAAAGAGCCCCCCAACACACAAGTACTCTAAAATTTAAAGATTAGAAGAAAAATAATTGTTTTGAGAGAGGAAGTTTTGGTTTTAGAAGAAGAGAGAATGTTTTGTTTGGTAGTTTCAAGTGTTTCAAGCACGTTAGGTTCGCCAAAATGTGTTATGGAAAAAGAAACTCTAACTAAACTTTCTTTAATCAGAACAACTTCCCATTACACATTAGGATACTAGCCACTAAAGATGTATATCTTGCTACTATCCAATCTGGAAGGGCAAGAATATATGTGCTATATCCCTTTGTTGTAACTAGAAATAGAATGTTTAAATGCTATTGACTAAAACTAACTAAAATAGGAAAAAATAGAGGAAATATAGAGATAGATGTAGTAATTCACATAAATAAATGTAGAAATGGAAATGATAGATCATGAGGAACCTAGCACCAGGGACCAATAACCTTTATCTACACAGCTTTGCATGGATTTCAATGAATTCCTCTTGACAACAAACATGATTATTGCTACACAGAGGTTGATTTCTAAGACAAATAGATACAAATCGTATGACAAGAGTGAAATAATAAAATTGACAAGGAAGGGAAAATAGAAGGCAAAAACTCATTCATTCAAAACCTTTTCTCATGCAACCTGCAATCATAAACAGAGAAGGGTTAGAATGTATAGAGGTTTGCCTCAGTCCAATCCCATTTTTGGTGTTTCCACCTCAACAATAGCCAAAGATTGATACATTGATAAAATATTGTGTTGTTGGTGTGAACATGGTTATTACCTATTTGGTCTACCCTTTGTAGTGTGAACTAGGCACATTATCTAACTAGTCATTAGTTAGTCCTATTCACACATGTTCACATGTTAAGTTTACTTAGGATAAGTCTAGATAATTCTAGGTTGTCATGTGATCTTATCCTACACATGTGATCTTATCAACTAGTTGGCATTTTATCCTCTAGTTGTCTCATGTCATAGGATTAAGACACTTGTCATATGACTACTTCATCCTACATCTCAACCTAGTCTTTATAAGCAAGGCATATCATGTACATTGTAATAATAATAACAATTTTTGCATTCATTGATAGAATAGAATTATTCTCTCATTTAATCTCTTGTGCTTTCATGAAGTCCTAGATCTTGGGTGGCTACCTTCATAGCCAGTTCTCTTACATGGTATCAGAACGCATCAATAAGCTCTTACATGGTATCAGAGCTAGGAGGAATCACTTCTTGTTAGTCAATTTTTTGAGAGATATTGAATGCAAATCATGGTGGATCTTGATAGTTGAGTATGCTTTTCTCTTGCATCAAATAATGAACTAGAGAATAAAAAAACTTGATGGAAAAACTCGAATGATAAACTTACAAAGTATGAGTGTGATCAACTAGAATAAATTTAATCTTTTTAAACATATTAAAAACATAATTAACTTTAAATTTTGTTAAATTCTATTGAATGTTGTCACCAATAATGCTACACACTTTTCCACATAATAGATATCTAATTTATGAAAATTTAAGGAATATAAAGCACTTTAACTTGATTGTACACTTGAACTATATTAAACTCTTACTCTTTCCATTCTTATGCAAGAGCACATTATTTAAGTGTCCATATTGAACTATCATGTTATTTGTGTAGACACTTAAAAATGGCTAACACATCATATCCCATATCATTCTTCTATAATGATGAAATAGTTCTTAATTATTTAATTAACACTTCATCCACATTGTTTTCCTAATCAATTATCCTATTTCCCCTATCTATATTAATTAAAGAATTTTTAATTATTTAGGTAATTAACATTTCCTCTACATATTAATTAAATTAATGTAATTTATTTAATTAATCTAATTCCCATTTTTCCTCATCCAAAATAAATAAAATTAAATATTTTATTTATTTTATGGTTCTCATAAAATTAAATAATTTATTTATTTATTTCTCCACAATTTTATCTCACATGAATTAAATAATTTATTTATTTAATTCACCATAATTCCCTCTCCTCATCCCACCATTCACTCTCAATCAAATCTATTAACAATTCAATCAAATTGTTTAACTATCCAATCAATTCAGCTAACAGATCTATCAATTTAGATAACTCATCAATCAAATATGTTAACTTCCATATTTCATGTCACAATAGAGACATATGCCACTTCCTCATCCATCAAGTCCTTTGAAGAAACCACAACCGTTGATCTTCCCAATCATTCTCCACCATTGATCTGCTTTATGAGAAATCTATAAATTGGTCTTCAACCAAGCCATTATCATCCACATTCATTATATAAGTTTATGATGTTAAATTGTATCAAAATCCTCCATTATCCCATACGCCTTGAGGTTATGCTAAATTTTTGAGAAATCCACATAAGATACTATCATTTGAATCAAAGGAGCATATCCATTGGAGCTTGGGTGCACTCCATTTATGCTCAATCGATGAGACAAAATTGCATTTGAAGGGAAGGTAATTGTGCTATTTGATTTGTCTTGATTGTTTGTTCTTCATATGCATTTTTATGAACCACATTCTGGCATGCCCAATGGGACCCACTTCCCTAGAATATAATGAAATTATGTGATAATTCCATGTTCTGATAAGATAGATTCCAAAAACATGTATTTGTCTATGGATTGACATTTCTATTCGACCATTCAACACTTCTTCTCTATCAATAGGCACTTATGTATCTTAATCATATGCTTTTGTCCTATAGATCAATGCATTCATCAAATAAGTCAGCACTTTTGATCACTTATCTGATACATTTGTTCTACATATTGACGCATTTGTTTTATAGATCAACACATTTGTAGCATATAGTGGTGTTGTTTTGTATTGGTTTTTATCTCACTAATTTGGTTGTGCATCTATTTGTTTTATAAATGTTCATATTTGTTCTCTAAATGTTCACATTTGTTCTCTAAATGTTCACATTTGTTCTCTAATTGTTCACATTTGTTCTATAAAAGTTTGCAAATGTCTATTCTAAAGTTCGCATTTGTTCTATGAAAGTTTACACATCTACTCTAAAAGTTTGCATCTATTCTAAAAGTTTGCATTTGTTCTATAAAAGTTTGCATCTATTCTAAAAGTTCGCTTTTGTTCAGTAAAACTTTGCATTTGCTCAATAGAGTGGTGAATTTGCCTCATAAAGTAGCACATTTTCTTCACAAAGTGGCACTTTTGTCTAAGTAATAACATATCAAACTTTAAACTCTCATAACTTTTGCATGCAAAATCAAAATTTAATGATTTTTTTAAAATTGCTTAGAATTTCATAAGGAATCTAATAATATCATTTAATCTAATGTATCTTGTTATCTAATCTCTAGTTTTTATATATTTTAATCATTTCAATCTAACACACTTGTTTTGTAGCACCACTTGCCAAAGGTCAAATCTATCAAACTACTAACATCATTTGGTGCAACTCGTTTGTCCAAGACTATTTTTATCACTAGAATAGTTGCACATTTAATTTCTAAAGGTCAATTAATCTTTCCTGCCATGTTGGTGTAGGCTAGTTGGTGTGTATGCTCTCTCCTCACACTGCAAGGTGATATTGGAGATCAAAAACACCTTCTAGTTTACTTTTTGTTGTGTTCAACCCAAGGACCCAAGTTGTGTATGCTCTTCCCTCGCATTGAAAGATGATCTTGAGAATCAAAAGCACTTGGAATCATTTCCCTTTAGGAGATCTACTAAGGGATTTCATCACCCCTAGGGACAACCTCAACCATGCATTCTGGTGGTGTATACAAAGGGGGAAGAGTGAAAGCTATACCTCAATCTAGTTGCATCATCCTTGGCATAGCCTTGGTGTCCCAAGTGATTCTAGACACATGGTGAAGTGGCATTTTCTTAATCACTTATGTCGTATTCCTTTAATGGACTAGTGTTCATGGATTTGTGCCCTAAAGTACCTCATGTATATTAAAGACTCTACTAGAGAGCTTGTAATAGTCTAGATAAGGCCTTTCAACCATCTTCTAGTGTGGTGCAAGGTTTAGCAACAAGCCTAAAGATACTCATCATGTACCTCCTTGAGATGGGATAGAAACTCCTTGGGCAAGGCATCGAAGCCTCCAAGGAAAGGGAAAAAGTGAGCCCTTGTGCCACTAGATCCCTGGCTATCCCCTTTTGTGAGGTATTTTATGTGGGCCTACATTATGAAGACATACCCATTTGAATAATTTCTAGGAATGTGCTAATGTGTTTGGCATGTTTTTCATTGTCAATACTAGTAAAAGCCATTATATCCGTGAAGGTCATTGACCATTTGCACTATTTTCACTTTTAAATTCTCTTACCAAAATCTAAATCCTTTTGCAAACTTGTTCTTGTATGTGTGAAATATATTGTTTGCAAAGTTGCCCAAGGTCAAGCTTTAAACCATCCATAATCACCTTCTAATCATTCATTTTCATCCCAATCCAACCCAATCCAACTTCATCCTATCCACATCTAATCGAATCCAACCTCATCCTAATCCTCCTAATCCAATCCGTGCATCACATCCCAACTATCTCTATCATCCTAATCACCCTATCCATGCATCATACCAATTTATCCCCAATCCATCCCTAATCCATCATTTAGGACCCTAATCCTAGTTACTTTGCCTAATCCAATAAAGGTCCTAATCATTATCCTAATTATCCTCATCCATCCAATTTCATCCTAGTCTACTATCCTAATTATCCTCATCATAATCCAATTATCATCCTTATCCACATTCTTCATCATTATCTTAGTCCAATCATATTATCCACCTAATCCTATTCCAATCTAATCCTAATCTAATCCATTTATCCCTTATCCATAAACAATCACACATCATCCATCTATCCATCTCAATCAAGCATTCAATTCCCATCCCTAATAAAAAATCATCCTTTGAAAATCAAATTTTGGTTAAGGACTTAGCCTCCTCCAAACCCATCCACTATCATCCAAATCTTATTCATAATCCATCCAAATCAATCATCAAAATCCTTCATCTAAAGGATCCTAGCCCTAATCCACAATCATCCATATCAAAAATCTACATCCAATCCAAAACACACCTATAAACATCATGAGTTGGTTTGATAAAATGGTTATGGAAGTTAAATAATCTATGTCAAATCTCATTCCTCAAACAATACCTCCAATCCAACCAACATCACTATCATACCAGCCTAATCCATGCACATATCCTAGTGATATTGATGTAGAAATACAAGAAATTAAACGTTCCTATGAGGTGTTAGATTCTCTCATCAAGGCACAATTTAGAGATCTCATCAAGCATATGCCTTACACACATCTCATCATTGGAGATTCTCATGACCCTATCACATCATCACCATCCTATATGTCAAACCCCATCCCTCAAACCATCCCTCCAATCCAACCAACATCACTATCATACCAACCTTCATCCCCATATGTGACCATGTCATCACAACTAACCTATCAACAAATCTATCTATCATATCAATCCAAACTATCAACACATCAAAGTTTCACCTATTTATATATATCACCCCAAACCACTTACCAAGTCAACCCCATAACCTCATACCCATCTACCATACTGCCTCAACAAACTAGATATAATCTCAATCCATCAACCTATATAGTCCCTTCATCACCATGTTCCTCCAACCCTCCTCATCCTAATACATTAGTTCACATACCTCCCACTTCATCAACCCCTATAGTCCCTTCATCACCATGTTCCTCCAACCCTCCTAATCCTAATCCATTAGTTCACATACCTCCCAATCCGTCAACCCCTATAGTCCCTTCATCACCATGTTCCTCCAACCCTCCTAATCTTAATCTGTTAGTTCACATACCTCCCAATCCATCGACCCCTATATTTCCTTCATCACCATGTTCCTCCAACCCTGGACTAATCCTAATCCATTATTTCACATACCTCCCAATCCATCAAACCCTATAGTCCTTTATATAGGAGAAACAATGAAATGAATGCAAAAAATAGAACTTCAAAATTTTGCATTTTCTGTCAATGACACACCTATGATAGGGCTATGTGTGGGATGAAACTAAAATTGGAAAGGGAATTGCGATTATAGGCTTTGATACCATATAGGAGCAACAATGAAATGAATGCAAAAACCAAAACTTCCACAAGATAAATGTGCACAAAGCAAGAGGCTAAAAACTATCATAAAATGTATGAGAATGTACAATGAACTCCTTGTATATGTAGGACAATGATGAAGTGAGAAGGTGAGAGTCAAACACTAACTAACCCTCCATGATGTGTGATATATGTAGCAAACTTGGGACAAGTGTGAGATCATGTGTCATATGTCTATGAGGTGAGACAACTAAACCACTAAGTGAACTTAAACTAGATTAATAAAGACTCCTTTCACACTAACACTTTAATCACCATGTTCCTCCAACCCTCCATTAGGGGATCCCATTGAGATAGCTTTAAAAAAATTGATCCAAGAAAACTTAATTGAACTTCCTATGGCAATACCATACTATGAACCCCTTGTCAAACCTACTGGGTACAAGGACCATGAATGTTGTGAATACCTTGGGAGGAAAGGCCATACGACATCCAATTGCATAAAACTTGAGAATTTGATCCAAGAGCTCATCAACTGTGGTAAGATTGTGAGTGACAATCCCCCCACCAACTTATCCTTTTCAGATGTTATCCAAGGACTATTAGCATGGAATCCAAAACCATCATGCAATAAAACACCTATCCTTAAACCTCTCAAAGAGCCTCCTAGTCCTATGAAAACACCACCATCCAATCCCATGCCTATCCATTCCATTGAAGAGTCCCTTACCATAAGTTCAAGCCAAGATCCATTATGCACTCATGTTGTCAACCATCTAGAGCCTGTCAAACCTATCCAACAAGATTGCACTCCTATCCACACCCAAGAGCTATATCAAGAGTAAAATCTAAAGCATGATCAAGCTTGTTCCTCACCGAGTCAAGATCAACCTATCCAAACTACTCAAGCCACCATTTTATATGATTAAGACAACCCCGCTACTCCTCTCCATCATCCAAGTAGTTCTATCCATCATCCACAAATATCCCATAATGAGACACTTGGTCACAAAGAGAACATATGTAATCAAATAAATAACTTGGATCATATATAACTCCACATTTTAATGAGCATAGTGTTAGTCAAGGTCCAAGCATCCAAAGTCATCCCTTTTCTGATCACATGTCATCTTGTATTGATACCCCATCATCCCCTATTGATCCTTCATCATCTCCTATTGACCCCCTTTCAAATCCATCATCCTATCCTTTTGGTCTTGCTACCTTCATCCAAAGTGGTTCTCTTGTAGGAAAGGAACAACTTCTATCCACCACCCCACGTCCCTCATGTCTAATAATGGACTCACATCTTACTTCCACAACAACAAATACCTTATCACATATCATATACTTCAAAACATGAATTATCAAGGTAAAGGCTTAGGCCTTCATGAACAAGGTATCTTGGATCCCATCCATGTCAAAATCCATTCATGATCTCATGGCCTTGGATATCAATCCCAAGGAAAATAATCCAAAGATGTTGGTACCACCTTTATTCCTCCTAAAGCCACTTTTTCAAATCCCAAACTCGGTGCACCTCATCGCACCTCTAAATCATTTTCCGCCATCCCTCTCCCATTGTCATACCATTCTGAAAACTTGCATGTGACCATACATCTCCCTCCATCCACTCTACCTCCACTCCTCCCAACTATTGGGATAAGGTGCCATTAACCTTGTAAATCCCATTATTTTATTATTCCATTTATTATTTGTAATTACCCATAAGAGATGTACAAGTTTCACCAACAGTGGTAAAAATTATTTACTGTCCACGGTAATTACGAAGTTATTGCACGGTAAGTCTCAGAGTTACTGGCAGTAGATATGAGATGTCATTTACTATGGTAAATGGTAATTGGTTAAAGTGGGGTGCACATGTGAAGGAATAATCTACTTTTAGTATTATGACGCATGTCATAGATGTTGTAAGAAGGTGTAAGAGATTCTATGACAACTGTAAGTTGTCATAGGACTCATCATAAGATGTTGTAAGTGGCTATTTTTAGTCCCAAGGCGTTCAAGCTTGCATGGGCACATTTTTCCAAGTGTAGGATGCATGTATGACAACATTTATGACCCCATAAGAGCCTATTCTTGGCCATGGACGCCCAATGTTGTGTTGTTGACTCTTGACAATTGTTATGGGCTTGTAAGAAGTCATTTAATGTCTTGAGTTGTGTAAATTCTATAAAAAACCATAGCATAGTAGATGAGAGGCATATAACAGTTTACAGGTACCCAGGTTCTATCGAAGTGAAGGTTGAAGGACAAAGGAAGTGAATGTATTTGTAATCTCCTTTTGTGAAGATAATACAACTTGGCCTCTTTTCTTGGTGGAGTTTTTTACCCGAAAGGGTTTTCTCCATGTTAAACACTTGTGTTATGTGCTTCATTCTACTTCTGGTATATTTTTGTATTGTGGGTTTATGTTTTGTTACAATCTCCATTAATAATACACAGTTAAAGTTTGCTGAAATTTATCTTGAATTAGATTTCCATTGAAGTAGTGTTGCTTTCATTTCTAACACCAACTCCCAATATTCCCATCCTCAAATCTCCTCATCCCTTCATCTAAAAGTCTGCTAATCCCTCCATCCACACAACCTGCTCCCTTAAATTCCCTATAATTCCTAATCATGGTCAATGAATGCACACATCACCTAAGCATGAAGCTACCACAAAACCCATGGGATTAAAAAAAAATTAATCCAAATGGAGCATCCAAATCCCATTGCATCCAAAAATCTCAAAATCTCTATCCCCCATCTGACTCCCCATACAAAAATCCTAAAAAATCCTAAGTCCATTTGGGTTCTTAAATGCCCAAATTGGCAATCACAAAATCCCCCATCCTAGTCCCATAATTAAAAATCCCCATTACTCCCCACTCCCCATCAAAGTCAAAAGATTCAAAATCTATCAATATGTGTTCAAATGTTGGTCATGGTTCCCCTCGACCCCACAACATTCTCACATACCTCCATCCCCCATCTTATATCCATTATCTTGCATATCTACCCTATCATATCCCTATGGTCCATGATTTTACATAATCCTTTCATCCATCATCCATTTAACCATCCATCTCCATCCATCTATCGATCCCCAATCCATCCATAATCCACTATCCACTCCATTTCATCTCCCTGCATTTACCAACATGACACTTGACATGGTCCATGTGTGACGACTATCCAAAATGGGACACTACTACCTTGCTATGGGAACAAATTATTGAGTCCCCATACCATCCAAAAAGCACAAAAAGGAAAATATTAAAGAGAAATCATTTGTCCAATGGTGAAAACTACTCCTTGTGGCTCCTTGGCTAAGTACCATGATGAAAACCTGGAAAACAAGTGTCATGTGTAGATTGATTGTATATGCACCTTACACTTGGGGGCATGTTGTCTCATCTACCCATCCTATCACTTTCATCCTATCACACTTATCCATTACATTTGTGTACCTATCCCATTTCTCCCCCTTAACAAATTCGAGAACATATTCCACAAAATTTTGAGCTCCGGTCGGAATTATTTGTGGGTCTCGAACAGCTAGAACTCAGATTGGCGAAGAAGAATATGGTCCCTGGGTTTCCTTTATAGGGACTATGTTTCTATTTATCTTTGTTTCTAACTAGGCAGGTGCTATTTTTCCTTGGGGAATTATTAAATTACCCCATGGGGAATTAGCCGCACCTACAAATGATATTAATACTACAGTAGCTCTAGCTTTGCTCACATCAGTAGCCTATTTTTATGCAGGTCTTACAAAGAAGGGTTTAGGCTATTTTGGTAAATATATTCAACCAACCCCAATACTTTTACCAATTAACATATTAGAAGATTTTACAAAACCTCTATCACTTAGTTTTTGACTTTTTGGAATTATATAAGCTGACGAATTGGTAGTTGCTGTTCTTGTTTCGTTACTACCTTTAGTGGTACCTATACTTGTAATGTTCCTAGGATTATTTACAAGTGGTATTCAAGCTCTAATCTTTGCAACTCTAGCCGCAGCTTATATAGGCGAATCCATGGAAGGTCATCATTAATTTTGCACTCAGCCTTTTCTAACTTTCAATTCATACATAATTTGATATGTATCAGACGTGAAATGTTCTTTCCATTTTGATTCTCTCTTGTATAATGAAACATCCCATCCAAAACCAATAACTCACTTTCAACTTCTTGAAATCCAAAAAAAAAATTAAAATATCCCAAAATCCAAAAAAAAGTCAAAATATCCCAAATAAAAAAATTAAAACATCCCAAGAATCTAAAAAACTCAAAACATCCAAAAATACAAGCAATATTAAAATACAAATGCAAGTCATCCTTAATATATTCCAATCTAGCTGAGAAATCTAGCCAACTATCCAACAAGCATAACATGGTTTTGTTCCAACCTTGTTGTCAACCCTATCAAACAATCCTTATCCAATCATCATCACCGAGATATATTTTTCCCTCATCCTTGTGTTGTTCCTAGGATATATCATTCGCAATCAATCAATCATTGGCTTTTAGCTTGACAGGGGCCATAACCTTGTTTGTTTTTGAATCATTTATGCTTACTTGCTTGGTTGTTTGCTTGTGTGTGTTCTCATTTTATCTTGCATCTTATCATTGCATTTATCTTATCATTTTATCTTGTATCTTGCATTATAATTTTATCTTGCATCTTTTATTTTGTATCTGCATCGATCCAAGTAGCCTACCTACCACAAATGTTATCATGGTCTTCCATATCATAGTGATACATGGTATAGGGTTGCTTGTGACCTTTTTTGTGTGTCATTCCTATACATTGGATACATTGTCACCTTGGTATTATATACCCTGGTGCATAACATCCATTGCTATATTAAATAATGGATTGGTTAACTCAAGTCAGGATAACTAATCATCATAATAAATACATCATTTTGATTTCATCCATAATCATCTTTCTTGCATGCATATTTTATTTTCTCTATTTTTCTTCCATCATTTTTTTTCCATCTTTCATCTAATATTTTGTTCATCTTCCTCTAGATCTCCCCACCTACTCACAATTTCCTCCCCATTCATTTTGAGAGCTCACCCATGTTCTCTAAACTTGCTTGTCCTTTCGAAGGGGCATCATTATCCCATTAGCTCTAACCATCATCTCTCCTTGTTACTCTCTCTTTGAGTGACTGGGGCATCAACATCTCTAATCCAATCATATTCTTCAACCCATCCAAAATCTTCTTCTATCCAACCCAACACTATGTTTTAAACTTCTTTGAAATGTTGTTACTTTGCAACATCATCTCAAAGAGGGGCAAAATGTAGACACTTAGAAATGGCTAACACATCATATCCCATATCATTCTTCTATATTGATTAAATAGTTCTTAATTATTTAATTAACAAACACTTCATCCACATTGTTTCCTAATCAATTATCCTATTTCCCCTATCTCTATTAATTAAATAAGTTTTAATTATTTTATTTAATTTAACATGCCATCCACATCATTTCCTAATCAATCATTCTATTTCCTCTATTTATATTAATTAAATACTTTTAAATTATTTAATTAATTTAACATTTCCTTCACATCATCAATTTCTCCTATCTATATTAATTAAATAATTTTTAATTAATTAATTGACATTTCCTCTACATATTAATTAAATAAATTAATGTAATTTTCATTTTTCCTTATGTCTAAAATATATAAAATTAAATATTTTATTCATTTTATGGTTCTCATAAAATTAAATTATTTATTTATTTGATTCTCCATAATTTCCTCTCACACATGAATTAAATAATTTATTTATTTAATTCACCATAATTCACTCTCCTCATCCCACCATTAACTCTCAATCAAATCTATTAATAGTTGAATCAAATAAATTGACTAATCAATCAAACTAGTTAACTATCAAATCAATTCAGCTAATAGATCAATCAATTTAGATACTCATCAATCAAATTTGTTAACTTCCATATTTCATGTCACAACAGAGACACAAGTCACTTCCTCATCCATCAAGTCCTCTCAAGCAACCACAACCATTGACCTTCCTAGTCATTCTCCACCATTGATCTACTTTCTAAGAAATCTATAAATTGATCCTCAACTAAGCCATTATCATCCACATTCATTATATAATCTTATGTTGTTAAATTGTATCCAAATCCTCCATTATCACATACACCAAGGTTATGCTAAAGTTCTAAGCAATCCACATAAGATACTATCATTTGAATCAAAGGAGCATGTCTATTGGAGCTTGGGTGCACTCCATTTACACTCGATCAAGGAGACAAAATTTCATTTGAAGGAAATGTAATTGTGTTATTTGATTTGTCTTCATTGATTGTTCTTCATATGCATTTTTCTGATCTACAATTTGGTCATATGTATAATTAAGGCCCAACCATAAGCCTTTTTAGATCCACATCATACTCACCAAAACTATAAGACATAAAGTCTTATTAGACCCCAATCGTCTTCTTTTAAGACACTATGATCATTGACTAAGGGTTTATTTTGTGTAACATAATTGTTAGATGTATCAGTTGTACATGACCTAATAGTTAAATGGTTTTTTTTTACATTTATCAGTGAATCTAACATTCCATCATGACCTAGGATTTTATAGTAGGGTTTGACCATTATTTTAATTACAGTTCTTAGATCTAATTTCTCATTTTTATCATTTTCTTTTAGATTTACCCTAGGGTTTGTATTCATCCTTGTTTATCTTTTCCTATCATATCTTGATTAGGGTTTGAGCATGTAAATAGTGATATAGGTCTATTTGATTCCACCTATCCAACCTTGGATAATCTAAATTGTCATGGCTATTTCATTTAATGAAAAATGAAGTCTAATGTTTTTAGTGCTTTCTCTTCTTGTTTCTTCAGGTTGAACCATTTTAGTAGCCTTTTATATACTAATGGGTATCTAATTTTCTTATTCATAGGTTGACAAGGATGTGATGAAAGCAGTAGGAAAATCAATTTACTAGACAATGATATAGATTAAATATTGACTACACAGAAATTGAGAACTTACAAATTATGAGTGTGATCAACTAGAATAAATTTAATCTTTTTAAACATATTGAAAACATTATTTAACTTTAAATTTTGTTAGCTTCCATTGAATGTTGTCACCGTTAATGCTACACACTTTTCCATATAATAGATATTTAATTTATGAAAATTCAAGGAATATAAAGCACTTTAACTTGAGTGTAAACATGAAGTATATATTGAACTCCTACTCTTTCCATTCCTATGTAAGAGCATGTTATTTAAGGGTCCATATTGAAATAGCACGTTATTTAGTCATAAACATATATAATAATGGAATACCATAAGCCTTTTAAGATCCACATGATACTTACCAAAACTATAAGACAAAGTTTAATGGACCCCAATCATCTTCTTGTAAGACACTATGATCATTGACTAGGGTTAACTTTGTGTCACACAATTGTTAGATGTATCAATTATACATAACATAATAGTCAAATGGTTTTCCTTTACATGTATCAGTGACCCTGACATTCCATCATGACCGAGGATTTTATAGTAGCCTGGTTTGGCCTTTATTTTAGTTATGGTTCTTAGATCTAATTTCTCACTTTTATCTTTTTATTTTAGATTTACCTAGGGTTGTATTCATCCAGGTGTTTATCTTTTTCTATCATATATTGATTAAGGTTTGATCATGTAAATAGTGATATACCTATTTGGTTCCACCTATCCAACCTAGGGTAATCATTTGTGACATGTGATCCTTCCATCCTTGATACTTTCATGATATATTTTATATGATGGACCCATGAGGATGTGTTTTCTATGGAGTTATTCTAGATCATACTTGTTTTTACCTCCTTCACTTGAGGGTAGTGTTTATCCAACATGTTGGATGCACTATGGCCATAAGAGTTTATGCATGGATTTAAATGGTACATTTTATCAGTTGTGGTAAACTTGCTCATAAGTTTCATGTAAGAAATGAAAAATAAATTTATAGTACTATGGTTTGAAAAAAATTCACTATGTAACCTTAAACTTTCAATAACAGAGGTTAGTATCAAAGCAATTTTGAAGATGTTCTCTACTCTAATGGGAAACAATAAGCCTTCCATGCCTTTTCAAGTAGGGAATCAATCAATTTTAACTTAAAGCAAGGAAGGTGTTGTGGTGAGCATGATGAAGGAGTGAACATCATTAGAAATTCCCCTCTACTAAAATCCAACTTCAATATCTACTCTACATTATGCTAGGTTATGTATAATATAGTCTTGAAATCCTTCATGTCACCACATGTCTTGGAGCATAGTTAAAAAATAAATCAAGAATTTTGATTCTCAATCTCCAATAATGAATTTGCATCTATATTTTAATTCAAGAAATAATTTTCACCTCTCTTGTTTTAGTTGTGATTAAATATGATTTAGGTAACATCAATGTTTTAACTAACTTACAATGGTGACATTTAGAGACCCATGCCAATTCTCATTTAGTTTTGGGTCCATTTTGGTAGATGGATTAATACAATTACATATCAACATATGGTGTGCAATCTTATATGAAGTTGGGATCATTCCTTGATCCTTCACCTACCCTTAGTTCACAAAAAAATTAAGAAAACATTGTTCTACCCTTGATATCCACATTTTACAGTTTCAAATTTACATCTTAGGGTTTGACATCCACAATTTATAGTTTCAAATAAACATTTTAGGGTTCCAAAATAGATGTTTAGGGTTTTAGTTTTCACATTTTAGGGTTTCAAAATGATGTATTAGGCTTTGAAAATTCACATAACAGGGTTTCAAATTCTCATATTAGGGTTTGGAAATTAACATAATAGGGTTTCAAAATGATATTTTAGGGTTTTAAATTCTCATTTAGGGTTTGTAAATTCAGATAAAAGGGTTTCAAAATTTTGATAAAAAAACATTGAAACCATATTACAATTTTGACAAAGAACATTGAAATCAAACTAAAATATTAATAGGGGTAGATGAAAGTACCTAATTAAATATGCAAGAATATGACCTTGCTAACATTGGCCCTACATGGACACCTTTGAGCGAAGACAAGTGACAAGCTGGTGGATCTTCCTAGTGCATAGAGTCGTCGTTTGGGTCACTGTTGTTGAAGGTAGATAGTTAAAAAATATCTTTGGAAATATTGTGGTTGAAAGTGGCCTTTCAGGTAGAAATGACAGGTGAAAATGATTTGTCTTTAAAAAATAATAATAATAAAATATTACCTTCATTCAAAGATAATCTTCAATCAAAGGTATTATTTTATTGTTTCATGATTAATAAAATAATACCTTAATTCAAAGATTATCTTTAAACAAAGGGAGACCTTTGTTCCAAGGTGATTTTGTAAAATCTTCGAATGAAGGTAACATGTAAATTTTCACCCATCTGTTATCAAAATATTGATGTCCCAAGTTTGGGACTAAATATTATGGGATGACCCCTCTAATGTTTGGAAGGTCAATTGCATGAAATGTTTGTTGTTTTGCATGGACATTCTATTTAACAAGAAACATGTTTAAGGTATTTTCCCTTTTTATTCATTATGCACGCAAAAGTCTAAGTGCATGCATCTCAATGGCAAAAGAGAAATACCTCAGGTGTTATTGTAAATTGACCAACATGTCATGCATGTATATCTTGAATCGGATTTATATAACTTATAGTTTTTTCTCAATTCATCTACTTTTAAGAGCTTTAAGTCATTTGCTCTTGAAGTGTTAGGATGTAATGCCTTTAATGTTCTTAACAACCTTTCTACTTGTTAACGTTTGTTTTACTTACTGAGTTTTACTATTGTACTTCCTCTTGCAATATTATGATTAGCTCCTTATTTTCCTGTTAAGATTCTAAATTTGCATTGTTGATTATAGCCACTTTATTTTCTTATTGAAGCCTGAACTGGAAAAGATGCAGGTTAAGATGTTTTTGAGGTTCAAATACCCTTTTCCACTTGGATAGGATTGCATGAAAAAGGTTTTATGAAGTTCGGTGTAGGACTGCCTGAAAGAGTTGAATGTGCCAAGGTTGTGTTGTGCATTACTCCAGGTATTAATGATGTTTTAGATCTTTTTGGAGAGTACCTTTGTTTTAGTATGGCATTGTCATATCCTGATGTTTAGGCATTGTTTAAATTAAAGATTTAAACATCATGATTACATAGAAGAGTCGGTTTTGATAATGATCATATATATAATAATACTATTTTATTAACATATAATATACTTATCGTATTTCTAAATAATAAATATATGTAATAACATTATTATTGTTATTATCATCAATATAAATATAATATGTTATTATTATTATATAATAATAGAGTAATCAATATATTATTATATTAAATAAACATAAATAAATATTAATATATATATTATATATATATAGATACTTGAACCTATTCAAAAGATATTATATCATTTATATATATTAATAGAATAAAGATATTATTATTATAACATTACATAAGATATTATTATTAGGAAAGACTTGAAAATGAAGACTATATTATAATTATAAGTAATATAAGCTAATAAAAAATATATTAGCAGAAGTTGATCCATATATAATTACTAAAGAGTATGAATGGCTGAAGTCAATGATCATTATAATATATATAATAAGCAGCGATTACTGTTCTTATTAATATTCCTTGAAAATAATTAAAAGCAAACAAGAGGTTATTAAAGGTAGTAACGGACCATGAAGGGATACGATTATTGAAAGATATAAGGGGAGGTTTAGCATCAAATAATAGGGGATAGGCAGGGATGATTATGATTAACTCAGCAATATCATATAAGCGGCAGGAGATGTAATATGAACAAGCATTACAAATATATGGAAAACAAATAAGAAGCCTATCTCACCATTGAACCATTAAATCAGACAAGAGATTAATATTCTTATACATATATACCAGCATTTCAAATATCATTTGAAGGAATATTCTGATGTCATCAACAAGCATCATATTGACAGCCAAGGAAAAGAGAGCCACCATCAGAAATCCAGTTAAGTATAATTAATATGTTTATTCCTATAATAGTTAAATGTAAGTATGTGTATTTCAATTGCTCAAGTTTATATCTAGTATAAAGATATTGTTATGGATGGAATGTGAATAGGAATAAGCAAATTTTAGCATAGAATAAGAATGTTATAAGGTAAATGTGCATATCATAAAATAAATGATCATTATTGAATAAGAATGTTATCATAAAGATGGCATACGATGCAAGATATGATGCATGTTAGTGTTAATCAATAAGGTAGTAAAAATGCCTTAACAAGAGCAATATTGAACCATGAAAGGAATGAACATTCTCTCAATAATGATATAATGTTAATAAATATATGAAAAGATATATATTATTATAGAATCATGTTAGCAAATAGAATAATAGAATTAATTCATTAACTCTATCTGAGAGGGTGATGCATGGGAATGTTCAATTAGCCAACATGGGTGTGTTTTGTCCCTTGTCTCAGTTGGTACAAAAGGTGCCCCTTGGACAAGTGGAAGTGGCCCTTGTCTCAGTTGGTACAAAAGGTACCCCTTGGACAAGTGGAAGTGGCCCTTGTTTCAGTAGGTACAAAAGGTACCCCTTGGACAAGTGGATATGGCCCTTGTCTCAGTAGGTGCAATGGCACCCCTTGGACAAGTGGATTTGGCCCTTGTCTCAGTAGGTACAAAAGGTACCCCTTGGACAAGTGGAAGAGGCCCTTGTCTTAGTTGGTACAAAAAGTACCCCTTGGACAAGTGGAAGTGGCCTTTGGCTCCAGTTGGTGAAGAAGTCACCCCTCATGCCAAAGGATTAATAGTGGACCCGTGATTGGCCAAAAGGGCATCCTATCACCACACCTCATATGAAGTTAAGGGTTAATGCATGGATAATGATAGAAAAATGAGAAATATATATTGCTAGAGATCATGACATTAATAATGGAGAATATGAAATATCATGATAAAAAGATATATTGATAGTGAACTTAAGGAACATGTGAAATATAAGTGATAGAAAATGTGTATTGAAAATAAAAACAAGATTATGGATAAAAGATATGAAATGATAATTGTTGATCATAGAAAATCTAAAGGTAATGTTCTTATGTGAATTGAATATATCATATATTTATTGCTATAAATGAAATTAAGAAAGTTTAGTGTACTAATGTTCTCTTTTTGCGAGTTGAAATCGTGTGCAAGGTTGCGAAAAATTTGGGCTTGGGAGAAGAGGACATTACAAGCATTGATAAATTTCTTCCATTTGAAACCTGCAATATAGAGTTCATGATTTAGGCTTGAGAGCAAATCTTACATGTAGTATCTAAGGCTTGTACGCTGGGAAACAGTGCATTTTGGAAGGCTGAGTTCAATTAGGGTTGATCAAGCATAGGTTTGGAATGAAAATAGGGGAAATTCATAGAGGGAAGAAGTGATAATACGGAACACCTTTTGACCGTGTATTCAAAAAATATAATCATGCAAGGTGCAGACTGTAAAGAGGAGAGAGATCCTAAAGGGCAACCCAATCTCCCATCTCCTGCTCTTGGCATGCTTTGGTGGAATGGTTTTGGATCTCAAGTTTCACAGACTGCATTCTATACTCCTACAAAGTCATTGTTTATAGATCATCCTAATAGAGTTGCGGGTGCTGGAAAACAAGTGGTAACAAGTGTTGTAGGCCATTCTCAATATGAAAGTGACATGTGCTGATGGGGACAACAAGACTCCAATCCATGCCAATCTAGTCTAGTATATGATTAATTTTCCTAGTTGTCATTGCAATTTTAACCAAAGTGAACTGATACAATCTGCTGATATGTAAAAGTCAATAATTTCTTTTTAGACATCAATGCATATATGTAGGTGATCATATTGTATCATTGAATGAACAGTTCATGGATGTATGTGGTAGGTATACATGTATCTAAGCAGGTGAAAGGGTTCCTTTCACCATTTTTTCTTTGCATAAGCTCCTATAGCCCCTGATTAGTTTCGATAGAAGCATTAGCTCTGCTTTGGTTGAGTTTTAACTTTTATCTATTTACTATAGATTTCATAATTTCTTTGAGCATGTTTGATGCAAGTGTTCTTCCTTTAGTCCACTGAGTAATAACAGAAACTATCACTTACTGTAATTTGAATTGAATATTTTTGTGATACATATTTTAGTATCAAATTGATTTATACTACAAGGGTACATTGAAACTAAGCATAGCACACCATAGTGTCTTGTATGCTACCTAGAAAGTACGAAAATTAGTGTGTGAGAACTCTAATTTATAAAATGACAAGGGAAGTATTTTGTTAACCATGACCAACTCAAGTACATTGTATGGTTGACTAGTTTTATAATGACCAACAAAAATGTAAGAACTATTAGTAGTTGCTGCACTTTAGTTTACCAACAATGCTTGGTCCTTGAAATTGTGATGCATCCTCACCATCTGTTGTGGCATGGACAACGTTCCCTAATGGAAGATTCTTGAAACTCCTTTGTTTTGATCACTTAACAAGACTCTTGTAGCTCCTATGACTGACCTTTAATAACAAATTTGTATACATTTGAACAATAACTTCTTTTCTCACCCAAAATATAGCTGAGAATGGTAGAAAAGATAGAGCATGCATTTTTTCCATAGAGAAAGGGCCATTCTGTGGATGCATTTTTTGTTCCACACAACCCTGAAATGCCTTCGTAATTGGATTTTTGTTTCAGAAAACCTTATCAAATATTATTTATATCTTGTATTTCTCTCTGTCATTTTCTTCATTACTTCTTAAGTAAAGGAGCAACTAATGAATTTTAATGCCCTTGCCTTGTTGACTTAATTGTATTGTAGTGTTGGTCAATTTATGACTTCTGGTAAGATTGGTAAACTTACATGCATGAAACATTGAGTGGGCTCCTTGACATAAATATTTTTGATTGGTAAGATAGTTTTACATTATAACTTGATGTATAATTCAACACATGATATGCAGATTCTGCACCCTAAGAATGATCTAAATTATCTAGTTGAAACTTCAATCAAAATTGCAACCCTGAGTAATGTTAACCTGCAAACACAAATTTGAAAGTATAAAAAATAAAACAATATTGAAATAGGTAACTTGCTGTTTGAAAATTATTATTATATTGAATTTTTTCTATGGAGTTAAGTTACAAACTAGTGAGTACCCAAGGTTCTAAATAGACTCCAAACTTGGGTGAACAAAAAACAATGTCGTAATTTTAGATGTCTTTATCCCAAAGAAAACTCTTCAAAATATATGACTGATGCCCGACCATAATAAAACAGAAAATTAAAAATGTCCACTATTCACTCACAATAAAGTAGAAAATTGTTGCTTTTCCAAAATAAAGCAGCAGTGCCTAAGAACAATCTCAAATTAGTGCCTCAAAGAGTCAAATAAACTGATTAAAGAGCTTAAACTTAAGAACAAAATATGTGCCTAAAACAACAACTACAAAGACTAAAAATAGGGTTTGGTTTTCTAGCACCCAGCAGATAGAATTAATCACTAAAATTGGGGTTTGATTTATTCTAATCACTGTAACACCAAGACACCATCCGAGAAACCCAAACTCCTATCTTTGCAAGGTGTTTTACATCAACCCAAAATTCTCCGTAGTTCAACTTCAAACTTCCCTTTTGATAGGGGCTTTGTCAAAATGTTTGCAACCTAATTATCTAAATCAAAAACCTCAACAAAATCAACTCCCTCTATCTTAGAAAATGCTTTTACAATTGGAATGAGCCTTATCAAGGTCAATTTCCTATTTCCAAGAAAATCCTTTGGCAATAAATTTGCCATGGTTGTCTTCAGTACTCCCATTAGCTGCATGTATGGAATCATTCAATGATTCCACAATAGATTTAGAAACTTAAAGATAGAACACTCCTCCATCCATGGTATCTTGTCATACCTACTTGACTAGATCAACAAGTAGCTTATATATGCCACCATCTCTAATTCCTCTGGCCAAACTTGACTAGGTTTAGGTTTGTGATTTTCTAATAACCACTTGCTGACCATCAAACCACTTAGAATTGCATCACTTATTCTTGACGTGTACTCTTAAGTTGCAAAGATAAACATGATGCAAACATGAAGCTTCTAGGCTAGTTGCAGCATTAGTTAGAATTACATCGCTTATTCTTGACATGTAATATTAAGTTGCAAAGTTAAAAATGATGCAAACATGAAGCTCTAGATTAGTTGCAGCATATAGATCATTTCTGAATTGTCATTTCAATTATTTTGTAGCAAATACATGTGTGGTGGAGGTGGTATTGCTGCACAAATCCTATCAATTAAAATGTTTAGCACTAACACATGCCTTTTACAATTAAGAATTAGGAAACTATTGAAGCCTAGTCTGAAATCGAGTCAGAAACTGATTCAAGGACTTCTGATTAGAGCGAACAAAGTGAATAATGGAATGTTTGCTGGAAAATTTATTTGGTCTGATTTGAAGTATAAGATTCCTACCTACATCTATTATATGTCTAAAATGATATATGATCTCCTCATGCATTTTGTTCTTAAAACTCACAATTCAAGAAGCTTCAGGCAATGAATTTGCAGAATGACCTCACTGGAAATGACCTTCACTAGGAGTACACATTTAGTATAACTGGATTGGAATTTATGCATTATTAAATCAATGCTAATATAAAATTAGCATATTTTTTAAAATTGAAATAATTTCTCTGAACATGTAAAAAGGAGTGAAATGTTCAATGATTCTCCCTACACATTTTTTTCTTCTCAATATTTTGAAAATGGCCAAGGATTTTACCTACACATTTTTTTCTTCTCACTATTTTTAAAATTTATTATCAAGCATTTCCATGTAGACTGCCATGGCTTGCATTTACATGCTAAACATGCATGTGAATTTTGAATTTTCTTTGAACAAAGTAGTTCACTTCTTTGAATTTCCATGTAGCCCTGCCTCAAAGTGATGGGTATTGATGAATGTTGGAATTGGTGCATTATCACTCTGATTTATTTTACCATTGTAGGAACTTGTCTGGATTTCCTTAGATATCCCTAACCAGATATATTCACAATGGGCTCAATGCCATGTAGGCAAAGTATTCAAATTTGAATTGTGCTTTCTATATTGTGTTGTGACAGGCTTATTTGAATTGTACTTTTATTGCCACTTCAAAGCCACCCATGTCCTTTCAACATTTGGTAGGTATTGCCTTGCAGCTCTTGTTATCATGGTAAACAACTTTTAAATTGATTATATGAACATTAATAAAATAATATTTTGATATAATAATTGTGTTGTAATAATGGATAAAAATAATTTATACATGTTAAAATAAGGATTAAAATAACTTACATACTAATTCAAATTACACTCACCATTCATAATACCTTTTGACACATAATAAAGCTCATAATAATTTCTTTATTAGATTAAAAATAAAATATATTTAAAAATTAGAATGAATTTTTAAAACTTTTACATAAATCAGTAACAATTTTTCAAATTTGTGATTTTTTCTTCCTAATATTTTTTTTAAATTACAAATTCAAAAAAAATCCAACAATCCAATTTCATTTACTAATAATTTTCTTAAGAAAAGGAAAAAAATAATTTACAATTGAAATAAGGCATGACAAATTTGTTAGGGTTAGACGAAAGACGATATCACTGCCTTTGTAAACATATCCGCTAGATTTTCATCTATATGTATCTTTTCTAGCCTTAACTGTCCATCATCCAACATCGACCAAATAAAGTGATACCTCAACTGTATGTGTTTGGTCTTTGAATGCAAGGCAAAATTCTTTGCAAGATGTTTGGCACTCTGACTGTCTGTATACAAAGAACTGTTAGCCTGTTGTTTGCTCAATTCTTCCATGAAAGATTGCAGCCATATCATCTCCTTGTTTGCCTCTATTGCAGCTACATACTTTGCCTCTGTGTTGGATAAAGCAACTACCTTTTGCAACCGTGAGATCCAACTCATTGTTGTCCCGCCTACAGTAAAGACATAACCTGTAGTACTCCGCCTGGTATCAATATCCCCTGCCAAATCTGAGTCTACATAGCCTTCTAAATCAGTATTAGAGCCCCCAAAACATAAATGTGTATTGGATGTACCTCTCAAATATCTGAGAATCCATTTTACCGCATTCCAATGCTCCAATCCAGGATGACTCATATACCTGCTTACGACTCCTACAACATGTGCAATATCTGATCTCATGCATATCATGGCGTACATTAAAATTCTTACAGATGAAGCATATGGTACCTTAGACATTTTTTCTTCCTCCTATGGTGTCTTAGGACACATCTCCTTAGTCAATTTCAAATGACTAGGCAAAGGTGTGTTGACAGCTTTTGCATTCTGTATATAGAATCTTTGCAACATCTTTTCAATATAAGCACCCTGAGATAGAGTCAATTTTTTGTGCTGCCTATCTCTGCAAATTTTTATACCAAGGATTTGTTTTGCTGCCCTCAAATCCTTCATAGCAAATGATTGTGCTAACTGTTGTTTTAACTCTCTTATGTGATCCATGTTAGACCAAGCTACAAGCATGTCATCAACATATAAACATAAAATAATGTAGCTGTCATTATCCAACCTCTTAAAATAAATACAATGGTCAGAATTACACTAGCTGTAGCATTACTCAGATATAAAACTATCAAATTTTAGATACCATTGTCGAGGTGCTTGTTTCAAGCCATATAAACTCTTCTTCAATTTGCACACCAATTTCTCCTTACCTTTGACCTCAAATCCCTGTGGTTGTTCCATATATATCTCCTCCTCCAAATCACCATGGAGAAATACAGTTTTCACATCTAGCTGTTCCAAATGCAAATCTTTAGCAGCCACAATACTTAAGACAGTACGAATAGAAGTCATCTTAACAATCGGAGAAAAAATCTCATCAAAATCAATGCCCTTTTTCTATGCAAATCCTTTTACTTCTAACCTAGCTTTAAATCTTTTTTTACCTCCATCTTCCTCTTTTATCCTATAAACCCATTTGTTTGGTAAAGCCTTTTTACTTGCAGGCAACTTACATAATTTCCAAGTCTGATTTTTTAGTAAGGAGTCCATTTTTTCTTTCATTGCAAGCTCCCACTGAACCTATGTATCCACCTGCATAGCTTCATCATACCCTTTCGGTTCACCAGCATCTGTTAACAAAATAAAATACAAAGAGGGAGAAAACCTTTTAGGAGGTCTACTTAGCCTTGTTAACCGTCTAACATTCCCTGGAGTTTGTGGTATTTCTGGTTGCTATTGCGGAGCATGAGGAACCACTGAAACATCACTATTTGGAGTATCATCCAGCACCACATAATCCTTTTCTTTCTTCTCATGCTGCTGCAACTTATCTTTGTACAACACCTTCTCATTGAATACAACATCTCTACTTCTCACAATTTTCTAATTTTCAAAATCCCAAAGCCTATAACCAAATTCATCAATGCCATATCTAATGAAGGTACACTTTTTTAATTTTGTATCCATCTTGGTTCTATTTTTAGAATCTACATGTGCAAATGCTTCACATCCAAAGGTTTTGAGAAAAGAATAACTCACCTTCTTACATGTCCATGCTTCCTCTGGAATACCACAACCCAAAGGAACTGAAGGAGCTCTGTTAATTAAATATACAACGGTATTGACAGTCTCTGCCCACATATTTAAAGGCAGCCCAACATGCAATCTCATGGTCCTTGCATGCTCCATTATTATCCTATTCATGCATTCAACCACTCCATTTTCCTATGGAGTCCCTAGAACTATTTTCTGCCTACGAATTCCATTAAAGGAACAATAATCCTCAAATTCTTTGCTGCAATACTCACCACCATTATCAAATCTGAGACATTTTAATCTTTTACCCGTCTCATTCTCAACCAAACTTCTCCATTTCTTAAATGTTTCAAATACATCAGATTTATGCCTGAGGAAATAAATCCAAACCTTCCTAGTTCAATCATCTTTCTTTTGCTTCCCATCCTTTTGAAAACTCTCTCTCTTTTGTTTGCCATACACACAACTTTCACAGAAATCCATATTAATACATTTCAGACCTGGTAAAACTTTCTTAGAATGAAGTACCTTCATACCTTTTTCACTCATATGCCCAAGTCTGTTATGCCACAGTGTTGTCTCAGAACCTGCACCAACTTTTTCAGTCTCTTCCTATAAACTTGCAGCAACTGTTCCACAACCGGTTTATTTTTTCTCTACAACAGCTATTGTAAAAGGAACAGTATGACCTGTACAAGGATATAAGGTGCCTACTTTCACACATTTTGCTGCTATTAAGGCACCTTTTGAAACCTTCCATTTTTTATCAGTAAATGTAACAATGCAACCTTCTTCAGTTAGCTTCCCTGTTGAAATTAAATTCCTACTGAGCCTTGGAACGTGCCTTACCTCTTGTAGTAGCCAATGATTCCCATTCTGCAACTTAATCTTGATTCTTCCCTTTCCAACAATCTGACAGGGTTCGTTATCTCCCAAATAAACCAGCCCAAAATCCCCTTGGACATAATCAAGAAAATAACTTCTATGGGGTGTAGCATGAAATGAGGCCCCTAAATCTAAAACCCATGAATCATCAGCATTATCTAGGGAAAGAATCAAATCATCATCTTCAGATTTATTGCTTACTACATTTGCCTCCTTATTGCTTTTTTTTGTCTCCTTCTTTATTCTTCCGAGACCAACAATCTTTTTTCAGATGAATTGGTTTTCCACAGTACCAGCAATCCTTCTGTCTTCTAGATTGGGATGTCTTGTCCTTTGATTTTCCTCGTGACTTCCCATGATCTCCAGAACCTTTTCCTCTCTCCTTTGATCTACCCCTACTTTCTGCATTCAAAACACTGCCTGATGTGGATCCACCTGAGTTTTTCCTATGAATTTACTCACTTAGAATAACACCAACAACATCATCAAATTTCAGGGTATTTGAATCAGAAATAGAGTTACTAACTACCATTACCAAACTATTCTAGCTTTCAGGCAAAGAACATAATATCAAGAGAGCTCTAACTTCATCAAATTTTACATTTATAGAAGTCAATTGACTGGTAATCGTATTAAATTCATTTAAATGATCTATCACAGATCCACCTTCAATCATTTTTAGATTAAACAAACACTTCATGAGAAATACCTTATTTGAGGTTGAGGGTTTTTCATACAATTTAGCTAAAGCTTTCGTCAGACCATCTGTTGTCTTCACTTCTGTTATATTGAATGCCACCGATGATGCCAGGCACAACTGAATGGTTCCCAGTGCCTTTTTGTCAAGAAGATTCCAATCCTCATTAGTCATTGTTGTCAATTTCTTTGTTACTCCTTCCAATGGCATCCATAAATCCTTTTGATAGAGATAATCCTCCATTTGCATCCTCCATAACTGATAGTTTTGCCCATTGAATTTGTCTACCTTCAATTTACCCTCGTCTACCATTGCTTCCACTCAATCGTGAGACCTTCCTGTAGATGATAATCCAACACAATCTGCTCTGATACCACTTGTTAGGGTTAGATGACAAAAGGTATCAATTAAATGCAAATAGAGATTAAATAGAGGAATGAAAAATACACAGAAATAATAACAATGAGAGACAAGTTTTAATGTGGTTCATCCAAACTCAGGCTACATCCACCAACAGAGAGTCCAATATTATTATCTAGTAAATCAAACTGATTACAACCAGCAATCCATGCAACTCAATACTGTTGCAAATGCTACAATACAATATCTACCAAAACCCTAACCCTTAGCTGCTTTAATCAAGCCTTATGTCGATTACAAAAATAGGGGTTTTTTTATGTCGACTCATGGAAAATAACTAGTGTACAGTACTTGCATGATCAGACACCACCTACCAACAAAATTAGCAGGGGAAACAAAATAAATGACATCATCATGAAATAATCCCTGCTACTACAACCACAGACCTGCAAAATCCACACATATTCTAGGAGATGTGAGATGGGAGATGATCATTATTTTTTATTAATATGGTCAAATAGGTTTTGAAGGTGCCCTGAAACCCTTCACAAAAGGAAGCAAACTAAACTAGTAAGCCAACCGTCTGCCAACTAAAAGCTACCAAAACAACATAAGCATAAAATAACAAAGCAAAAAAAAGAACAGACCTGACTAATTCCGTTTCTTTAGGGTCTCTGCTACCTCAATTTCCTATTCATAGAAAGTCTCGTGCATCTTGGAAAAGTTTTTCAATTCCTTCTTTTCTTCCTCGAACTATTTCTTCTTACTGCCCCTTATGCGGGTAGAGGGGCCACCAGAATCCTCCATAGCCACCTGTTTAGTAGTACCTTTAGTACCTTCCTCTTTGTCCTATATGACAAGTTCTTCTACATTCAGAATATCCTCAGCTTTGAAATCTTTGAATTGCTCTTTTTTCAGCTCTTTGAGCTTATCAGTCAGCATCTTCATCCCATTTAAATTGTTCTGTATTGTTGACTTGCTGATGTGTATAATCTTCTCCAAATTATTATTAACCTCCATGAGTTTCTCCTCCAAATACTCGATTCTCGTGTTAAACTCTTCCCTCATCCTCCCCAATTCACATTCAATCTCCTCCATTTTGGGTATAGCTTCCCAATTTTTGAAAATCAAAGTATCTTGTTCAACAGCTGTGTTGTTTCCTCTCCCCAAGCTTTCCTACATCAGCTATAACTTGATGTTGATTCTGTTGATCTCAAGAAAGAACCATTTGGTCATCTTATGTTGTGAATTAGCAACATTTTTCACCAGCTCAAACACTTCCTCCACCTGGTCTCTATTTTTGGCTTGGGCCAACATGTCATCAAAATCCTCAGGGAGGTTGCAAGATGGGTTAGGAATCTCAGGAAATTGGAGGCCAACTTTAGGGTCAAGAATATGCAAAGTTTTACCTAGGGCTTCCAACCCACTTTCCACTCCCTTCTTAGCTGTAACATCACGATTCCCCTGTTTCTAGGTGATGTTAACAATGCTTAGATTAACCCCTAGATCATCACTCTCTTTCTCCAAAACCTTCTTACCCCTCTTCGCAGGAGTAGAAATTTTCCTTCTCACAGGCATAGTCCTCTTGCCTTTTACCTCCCTGATAGAGGTAGCAAAGTCATCTCCTGGATTCGACCCATTAGACCAGGAAATGTTAACTTCACTCTTTTGAGTTCTCTTTTTAGTAGACTCCGCTTCACTTTCCTCCTCTTCTTCTTCCATTATCCATTCCTCATCACCTGTATGGGTTTCCTCCTCACTAGACACCATACACCCCTTTTTCTTGCCATTGTGTTTTTCATTAAGCCCTTTTTTAGGAGTGTTGGTTTTCATATGTTCCATGACCAAAAGAATGAGGCTTTCGTGCAAAATGGATAGATTAGGGTTTCTACTATTTTCTTTAATGCCATACTCCATAGAGGAGAGCAAGTAAAACAGGATGGAGACATACATACCATGGCGGAAATGGTTGAACAAATTGAAGTGGTAGCTATAGACTGTAATGTACCTCTTGTCCAATGTTATATACCTCATGATCACTTCACCACCTTGGCCCATATAGGTTTGATAGAGAGGTGGTTATACCCTCTCGATTGCATCTTCACTAGCTTGTCATGTTCATTGGCCTTAAAAAAACTATTGAGGGCTTGTTCGCTATATTTCCATTCACGGAAGAATTTCTTCCCTCTGGTAGATAACCCTGAGACCGAAGCTATGAGGTCTTCCATGATGGCTAACTCCTAGCCATACACAGAGACCTTCTTGTTCTTGTAGATTTTCACAAACATACCAGTAACATTAGGGTCAGCTCCATGTAATTTCTCCATGTAGGCAGTTAACCCCCCAGCCTCCAAGATTTTCCAAACCTTCTGTTTCTAATGGGTCCCCTCATAGGATGAAGGTTCAAATTTGTTCCTCTCACCTCTCATGCTAAAGAGTAGACCCTTGTAGGGAGATGATCATTGTTTATAGATCATCCTAGCAGAGTTCTGGGTGCTCGAAAATCTTCATCTTGAGTTAGATTTTGGCTTTTTCTAATGTCTTGGTAGATTTTCCTTATTGTTTGTGCTTTTTTTCGCATGGATTGGTGTTGTCATTTGTTTCTAAAAATGTATTTAGGAATTTTAGGAGCTTGTTTCTAAAAAGAATTTGTTTCTAAAAGGAATTTTTTCTATAATCATTTATTTCTAAAAGGAATTTATTTCTTATTGCATAGCTTCTATTTTGTTTCGTATTCGGGATATTGTTAGAGCTCAACAGTTAAACATGAAGATTGTTTAAGAGGGTTGGATTTTATTAGTAAGATGTAGAGTAGGGCTTATTTAGCTATATCTCTAAACATCTGCTAAATTTTGAAAATTCTTAGCTTGTAGTTCCATAGTAGCTGCATTTGTTTGAGCCGCATATTTACACACCCCATCTCCAATTTTGAAGAACTTAATACACATTAACAAGTTTGTTAAAATTTAGCTTAGTTTTAGCTGGAATATGACAGGGAATTTTATTTTTTTACAGGTGATTGCTAGTGTTGCAGCCATGCAGAGGTTTTTTTCACTCAGAGAAGTATCTGAAAAAAGAAAGGGAAAATTCTGAGTTACAGAAATTAGTTGTCAGATTGCACCGACTATGTAAAGATAAGGAAAGAACAATTGTTGGATTATGGGGAGGATTAGACAATAAGATAAATGATTGTCCATAAGACAAAGATGATTGTATATTTGTCTTGTGGACAATCATCTTTGTCTTGTGGATAATCATTTATCTTATGATGAAAGCTGTTCACAGCGACTGGAGTCCTGTGGCGATCAAATCTGCCATCATGACAATTACTTTGGGATCGCTTTGATGGACTGCAAGCTCAGGCATTACCACTGTTGGATGAGAATGTTCACATTTCCTTCAAGCTACTGGATTATATTAATAGGAACTTGTCTACTTTTGATACCTGTGAAGGGGAACATTCAAAGAGTATGTTAGCAACTGGACAAGAATGGGATTATGTCTTGGAATTGAACATGACGGTACAAAGTTTAAAAAGAAAGGTTGATTCTTGGAAGAAATGTGTGTGGATGCAAAATGAAATCTTGAAAGAAAAATCTCATATATCTTGTAACGAATATCTCAAGCAAGATGTGGAAAATCTTGAGGCATATCAGCACGAGCAACAACATATAGAGGTAATTGGCTTTTTTTTTTAATTTTGTTATTTTGAGGTTTTGCATTTTTATCCAGCCTTACGGAGATAAGAAGATTACAGTTTTTTAGTGAGCACTTTAAATCCGATAGTTCCTCTTCTGAAAAGACATTTAAATATCTTCTTATGTTGTTTTAAATAGCCAAATCTTCATTTCATATTCCATTGTTTTTCCCAAATTCAAATTTCTTTTAGCAATTTTTCCTATTAAGATGAAATGGTTGTTTTCTTGGGTAACATTCTAGAAACCTTTCCAGCCACCTTATGATTATCCTCTAACTCACTTTACATTAGTGTTTGAATTAAATTAGTGAAATATAAACACCAACTAATTTCTTCATGTGGCAGGCAAATAAGAGGGAGATTCTACGTAGTTCTCTCTGATGACTCTCCTTTATTCTTTTTTTTTGCCCATTTTCCATGGATGGAGGGTTCTGAACTTGGATGTTCTCTATACCATTAATATGGAAGTTTTGCTATTCAGATTGGTTTGTTCAATTGTGTAACAGTATATTGACTCAAAGAAGTGGCATATGTTGTGCTACAATAAGTGGTTCACACTGTGATCTCTTAAAGAATTCATTTGTATCATGCAATCTGGTTTCCTTTCCTCTACAAGTTTGGGCTCACTAAAGAAAACTCTCCTCAATTTGCCTACTTTACAGTGATTGGTTTTCTTTTGGTTACTTGCTATGTTCTACAGGGATGTGTCTGGACTTTCACATTTCAACTATGACTGCTCCCTGCAATAGATTGTAGAGCATTAAGCATAAACTAGAAAATTTCTGCTCCCTACAATAGATAACAGAGCATTAAGCATAAACTAAATTTCTGCTAGAATACAGAGCATGAAACATAAACTAGAAATGTTTTGCTAGAATACAGAGCATGAATCATAAACTAGAAATTTTTTGGTAGAATACAGAGAACTAGAAAATTTCTACTAGAATACAAGCAACAAGTATATGTAAGAGAAAAATTATGACCTTGCACATATTGGGAGGGCAGAGGTTGCAACCATGAGGAGCTACTATAAAAGGATGGAATACGCAAATCCTTATCTTCCACTCTCCTCAACAAATCCAGGGTTTGTCTTAATCTCTATAAAATACTGCCATAGCATTGGGTCACCCTTCCCCTTGTCCCTTTTCCTCTATCTCTATTCTCATGCAATTTTTCTATTCAAATATTGTTCTTAGAGTTTTGGGGGTACTTCTAGCATTAACTTTTAGACTCGTAAATATGATCAGGGGTTGTAATTGTAAAGAGTATGCATTGACATGCTTTTGCTATCAACTAATATTTTTAATTGCTATTTCAGGGTGAGGAGGGGTTCAACCAACTACAACAAGAACTTAAAGCTGAAACTTTACTTTTTAAGATTCTATGGGAAAAACTATGTTCCAAGGAGGCTGGTTTAGAACAACTTCAGGAGGAGGTTGAAACTTTGGTAAGGAGTCAAGAAGTTTTGACAAGTAACATTGAAAGCATACAGGGTAAGCTCAGTAGCTCAAACCAGAAACAGAAAGAGTTGGAGCTTCTGGTATGTGTTAGACATGTTTTTAATTGTTTATATTTAGGATGTCAAGCAGAGTTACATTTACTTTTGAAGAACATTATGTTTTGTACAGATCATGAGCACTAATGCTATGATCTATTTTATCAATAGCTTGGGGAGAAGGAGCATATCATCAGAAATTTACAAGCTAACTTACAAGAATGTCTCAAAAAACTGACATTGTTAAGAGGAGAGATACACAAAGTTTCAGAAGAAAGGGATGCCTTTCGGCAAGATGTAGAACAACTTATCAGGCAAAACATGAAAATTATTGGTGAAGTGGAAGCACTTAAAATGAGAGTAGAGAAACTCGAGGAGAATGTACTATTTAGGGAGGGACAATTGTCTATTTTACAGGAAAGCCTAAATACATAATAAATAGAAGTAGTGTTTGGGTTAATTATGAAGTAGTGTTTGGGTTAATTCTATAAGAATTTTTGATGTAAATTTAAAATTTCATACCAATATTTAATTGTAAAAGGCATCTTCTCTTGTAATACTAGGTGCCAATTCAGTTTACAATGTACCAAAATGTTCACAAAAATTAAAATCTAAGGAGCAACAAAGAATTCCTTCAATCATGTCATTAGTGTGAAAATTTCAAAGGAATTTATCTTGAAGAACTTTCTCTCCAATATTGCTCATCTTTTTTATGCCATAACATTGTCTTCTCCATATGCAACATATGGGTTCCAATGTCTAGAACAATAAAGATATCACATCCATCATTCATAGTGCTTGCTCAAGATTGAATAGTGTTATATAGTAGACTTCTCTTTTTAACACAATTGCTCTTTGAACAATCTTTCAATTGTATTTGTTATTATTTACTTGTATGCTTGCATTACTCATTTTACTTAAAAATGTCAAATTTATAGCCAACCCTAGAATATGTAGAAGATTTGGGAGTGTTTTGACCCTTACATTTTTAAACCTCACCTTTCAACTCTTCCACGCCCTATTATTTTATATGAAGAGTTTTCTCTTAATGAGACATCGTCTCCATTATAATATGTATAGTCACAAAATCATTCCTTCTCGAGAGGCATATGAAAAGAAGCACTCAAATTGACTAGCCATGTATCATGACATGAGTTTATACTTGAAGATGTTAGGTATACATCCTCCACTTCTTCAGAATATGTCTTTGTTTTTGTGGAAGGGGAGTTCACATGCCTTATATTTTTATCCCCTTTAAATTTACACTACTTTTTAAAAATTCTAAGTTTTATTATAGTTCCAAAATATCTTCACAAGTCTTCTTGGAGATTTGGATTTACCTTTAGACTTTGGTTATTTATCCCCTGACTTATTCTTTCTCTCTCTTGGGAACAACCTCTCACAATGAAGGCATCCTTTGTTATATCCTCTACAAATTTTGGCCTAATTTCTTCTAGTAACAAGGATGTGGCTACATCTTTAAGATTTAATTTAGATGATGTACTATAGATGACCATGACAATATTATCCCATGAAATGGAAAATAACATAACAATGTAATACATATGTTTACTTCATCAAATTTAATATCAATCAAGGCTAAGTCACTTACCATAGAGTTGAAAACATTCAAATCCTCTATATCATAAAGGCATCAACCTTCATTGTAAGAGAATACACCATTTTTCAAAGAAAATGCTTATTTACTAGGGAACTTTTTGATACAAAGACTTTATCTTATTCAATAATTCCTTTATTTTGGCTTCTCCTGAGTCATTCAACAACATTGAATTTGAAAGGCACATTTGAACCAAAATCTTCACCTTCCTATAAATCCTTGTCTAGTATTCTAATCATACTCAAGGGCTTATTTCTTGACATAAAACCTGCTTGTCTATGTTCAGAAGATCTTTCATATTAAGCTTCCATAACTTAAAGTTATGGCCACTAAATTTCTCTATCTCCATACTTTAATTTCTTTCCATTTCCTTCACAACAAGATTCACCCATGTGGATATCCAACTCAAGAATTTTTTTATTAAAGATCCAATATGACTTTTCTATCAAAGAACTCTCTAATCTTTAGATTTGATACCAAATGATGAGAAATACTACTAGTAAGCCTATGCAAATAGGAATAATAATAACAAATGTTAAATGCAACAAAAACTATGGCACATTCATAATATAATAGGGATTTTACCTTGGAAATCCTTTCAAGAAAATCCCCCCAAAAAAATACTCCTATATTGTTTTAACTCATCTAGTCATAATACATTAGGATATTTATCACTTATGCTTAAGCCTATTCCATGTGCAAGTATTTATATGAACACTACTATAGGAAACTTTCGAATAGTTTTATAATACAATGTGATTAAACCATGGGCCAAAAATATCACCTATAATAGCTCAAAAGAATCTTGCAAGGGGGGTTTTGGCTCCTTATAGCCCCTAGTCAAGGCACTACCATAGAACCCACTAATTATGTTGGATGTAATTTTAATGCTAAAAATTACATACCCTAAATTTATCACATTATGTTTTACACTCCCATAGGTTTCTACCACCTTATCATGTTTTAGGACACATTGAACCTATAACGTTAGCCTTGTTCCTTCACCAATTTGCCAAGTTTTATTTTGTTTTTATTGTTATAATTAGTTATGGAGGTATCTATCCCAAGACAGAGATTCTTAATATCTAATCACAAGAACCAAAGAAGATCAATATGATAGAATAACCATATATAAAATATGCAATAGAAAATGTTGTGTAACAGTACAATGAGAAGCCTTGGTTATATAGGCCAAGGTTAGACATAGGACAACATAGGATAATGACAAGTTTCATAATCATATGACATGAGACACAAAGAGATAAGTATCTTATGTGTACCCTAAAAGTACCATAAGTAAAATTAACAACTAAGTCTGAATAGATGGTAGAAGGGAACTAGTTAGGGAATAACCCTTTTCACACCAACACGCCCTTTAAGTGCAATGTAGGGAGGACAAACAAATGTAAAGATGCAAATATGGGTCCCAACAACAAGGCCTAATGAGGTACCCATGTACAAAACAATCTCATAAATGAAGCAAAAGAAAAAAACCCATAGGAAAGAACTCCTCCCCAAAAGAGACAAAACATGCAAAGAAAAACATAAAAAGGTGAAGGAAGGAGGGAAGGAGGACTCAACATGACCCACCAAGGACTACTTCCATCACAAAGATACAATAGATATCCCCCATAGGATATAAAACAAGATCTAAAGATGAAGAAACCTCCAAAATTTGTCCTGAAAAGATTACAAACATGAAGAACTCCAATGAAGCACAAAAAAGATACAAATAACTACCAAAGAACAACTACTACAATGCTAAAGTTGAAGAACCTCCACTAAAATCAAGATGAAGATTAGGATCAAAGAGACACAAATCTGCATGAGTGACCCTAGTGACACTACTTGAATAAAGTACAGTACCACACAAGGAAAAGATATGATAGTCAAAGATACATATGGCACATCAATCTATACAAGTGACCCAACAAAACTACTCAACCAATACATAGATAGTGAAATAACAACAATATACTGCAATAAGGCAATAATTTGAAAATAAAAATACAAGTGCCAGTAGTATCAGGAACTTTGATCATATGAATAAGCTAGAATGTTGCCTCCATAAATAAGAATACAAGAGTGTCTATATGGTATGTGTTACATCTCACCAAAATGCATGGGTAACTAGCTACTACATCTCCCTAGTATATATGAACAAAAACTAGATACATAGCTCACTCCAAGAGATATCAAGGAAGCATTAGCACAAATAGTATGACCTGAAAAGAAGTCCATGTACCAAATTTATGACCCATCAAAGTTCCCAAACTAAGAACCACACAACAAGATCACTGAGAAAACTAAAATTCTACAAAAATTTAATATCATAAATTATCGACACTGACAATTTACACTAGGTTTAGCACCCTTGTGGACTGATATGCCAACCTCTATTGAAACAAGACTGGATTTCGAAGCAAATGCTAGCTCCAAGTATTATCCTCTAGCTATAGGCCTTGAAAGGACCCCAAACACAGGTGAATACTAGTGTCCAAGTGCTAGTGTCCTTGATATTTGCAAAAATAAAAGTTAGTGTGGCCTTGGATATCAGCCTTGTTGCTTCAGGTGATACACTTTGTCAGCCTTGTTGCTTTAGGTGATACACTTTGTCAGCTTGTGCTTGAAAGGTTTTTCCAAAAATGAATTGAACTGCATATATAAGCAAGTCTACCTCTCACATTAATAAGGTTAAGCAACATTAGGACTTCAATCGATATTCAAGTGATCAAAGCCCTATTGTGAATGTTATGCAGATTTATATGAAGCTCTCTATTACAGATTTATAAAAAATTTGCAAGTTCTAGTGGAAGCTTCTTCCTCCATCATCATCCTTGTGGTGATCTTGCATCATCCCACAAGGGTTTGTGTTGCAATAAAGGTACTTTACTACAACATTCAGTTATATTGATTTTGCCTCTTTCTTGTAAGGACACGTGCTCTCTTATCATCATCTTGGCTATTGTGGAGGTTAGAACACCATTCACGGGGTTTGACTAAGGCAAGCCCCTAAAATTGGCCAAACCATTTTTCCCTCTTGTGTTTATGCAAATTATGAAAGATCAGAGATAGGTATAGCAAATCAGAAAGAAGATTGATGAAAACAGATCTTGACCCTTAGAATCCACCTTTAGAGGGCCGTAAACCCTAGGACATCTATGCCTAGGTGCAAAAGTCCTCCAAGATCTACCCTGATTCCTAGCAGTGATCTCTGGCAGTCTTGTACTACTCACTTCAGGTCCTATTTTCTAGGTTTTCGGTTTTGTCTGGTACATGTTATTTTTGTTTTAGTATATTTTATCATAGAAACCTTAGATCTAACATACCTCATCTCAATCTTTCTGATTACAACAAAGGAATAGAACCCCTTCATCTTGGATCTCCTTTAGGATTGTAGTCAAGATTGGTTTGTGTTTCAATGTTTGATCAAAAGGATTGACTTAGTTAACACATGATTGACTACGTCTCTCTTTCACATCAAACATTTTGGTGAACTCGACAAGTTTTAAACTTTTGTAGCCTTCTTTGTTAAAATCTAATTTATTTTTTGTTCCATATCTAGTTAGTTAATGATTGAATTAGATATTAATCATTTATACATCTTCATTGTCATTAACTGGTTATTAAATTGATTAGACATTCATTGCATATATTTGTTGTATATTGTTAATCATTGGGAAGCATTGATTCATTTAGAAAACTAAAGTAAAACCCTTTCTTCTATCACATCATTTGCATATTCCATCTTATCAATACTTTCCTCTATAAGTACATTTCGTGTGACATAAAGCTTGTGAAGTCTTTTATGAGTTTTGTGACCTAATGTCCTGAATCTAGCATCGTTGTGAGGAGAAGTTATAGAATCATGGTTTCTAGTTCTTTAAATAGCTCTGATGTTCCCACATTAGAATCCAATGTTGCTAACTTACTTGCACATGGAAGTTCATCATCTTTAGATCACATGCCTACTTTACCTGTGATATATGAAGTACAAAATTCTCATGACTCTATAGACATAGACAACCTTGTGCCTCATGTCCCTGAAACACAAATTCAGAAACTAGACACTGAGTTGGCTTGTTTTCAGCAATTTGTGAGTACAAAACACTTAGCTGAGGAAGTTGTGCCTCTTGTTGAAGGTATAAGAAATTTTTTGCTCAAAGGTCAAGAAGGTATAAAAATTTTACACAACTTAGCTCACATAGTGGATAACAACATTATGTCATCAGCTAGTTGTGTAGAAAAAATCACTAATGTGTCCCATAAAAAACAAATAGGGACACAAATACCATTACCCATACCGACATCCTCTATATCAACATTTACTTCTATTCTCACCACTACTGCACATCCCAATAGTAGTCCTAACACAAGTCTTAGAGTTTCAAGTGGGAATCCTATACACAACTATAGTGTTGCCCCCTTTACATATCATAATGCCATTTCAAATATATCATCACCCCTTCCTAGCCTTGACTATTCGAATCCTATCAAATCTCAAGCTACTCCACAACCTAATCCTATAATTAATCATCTTTACAAAATGTCAATTCCTTACAACAAAAAATAGCAAGTATGAGTCAAGGTCACTCTTAGCCTTCTATTCCATCTTATGGTACCCATAGTCTGTTGTCCTTTACCATTCTAAAAACAATGATACCTAAGAAATTTGAAATCCCTCATTTTGAGAAGTATAATTGTTACCAAATTGTGCTTGGCAACCCAATTAGGCTAGTCTATAACAATTGTTTTCTAATGCTTTCAGGAAGTGAGTTCAAAGGAGGGGGTAAGAGAAAACTTAAGTTCATAATCTATCCTAGAATATCTACTGCCTTGATGGAGGACTAGTTTAAAGATCATGTTACCAAGATTAGATAAAAGCTCAATTAGAGCTATTACATGATCCAGATAAAATGAAGAAGTGCCCCAGCAAGCCAAGAGGTATTCAGTGATGATAGGTGAACTTGAAGCTAAACTAGTCTTTGCAGATCATGTTTCAGATGTGTTCATTGCAGTCCATTCATTACAGTTTGGTGTGAAAGGTAATTATAACTTTGTCAAATTTTTCATGATTATAAACAAACATTTCATGCAATAATGTTCAGTTTATGCTATGCAATTGATTTGCAAAGAGAAATTATACATGAGTCATTGCATGAGATGAAATAACTGTTATATTCAAAGAAAAGTGTTCATATGATCCCACACAAGCCATGGGAGTAACTGTAGATGATATGATACACAATAACAAGTACATTGCAAGAAAAGAAAGCATATAAAAGAAAAATGGGACCCGTCATTGCCTGAGTGAATGATGAATCCTGTTGTCCGCATCAACATCTTTAGTTGTCCTAGTGATAGCTCTAAGAGAAGACTTGCAGGAGGAAGAGAAAATGATGTTAGAGCTCAGGGTCTCATCTTTGCCTCTATATACAATAATTCAAAATGTACTTTCTATTCTATATCTAGTTAGCAGAGTAGAACTTATAAAATAAACATCAGATGCAAAATGAAATAGGAGGAAGAATATCATATCAAACAAACAAGAGAGAGGCTTCAGTCTCTATTTTTTTTATCTAACAAGGTTTGTTTATTGTGCAGGAACATGGTCATGAAATCAATCATTAATGACATGTGTGAACATCTGTAGCAATCAAGAAGACTAAAGGAGCATTAGATGAGCAAAGGAACACCAAGAATGTAGTCACCTAACATATCTGGTAATCACTTAGAAGCTAGACACAATGTTGATCAAGACAGTATAGACATACATGAGTATACTATAGGGGACAGTCAAGTCAAATGAATAAACATCATTGATTAACAAAAAGGATTTACAAGGTCTAAGAGTATAGTCATAATGGAAGAAACAATATTGAATAGTGCAGTCATGCCAGGTGAAAAGAGTAGCAGCATACAATACAGGGCAGTCAAAGGCATCTTTAGAATAAGGCATCTTTAGGGCATGTCAAGGGAGCTGTCCAGTACTACCATAAAATGACTATCTCATAAGAAGGAACAACTAAGACAAACAATCAACCATACATCTTCCATGAGTCAAATAAGAAAATTGTCATCAATAACAGAAGATGTGCAAGAGTGCTAAGAGAGCA
The DNA here is from genome assembly GCA_027924645.1 of Cunninghamia lanceolata. NCBI lineage: Eukaryota > Viridiplantae > Streptophyta > Pinopsida > Cupressales > Cupressaceae > Cunninghamia > Cunninghamia lanceolata. The sequence goes on along the minus strand of BSBN01000815.1, from coordinate 9,098,339 downwards.
TCAAATTATAGTAGGCTTTTGGCAGAATAGCAATTGATAGCAGATATAGGTGCAATCACAAGAAGAAGGAAAGTCCTCAGCCATTTTGAGATGTTTGTTGGCATGAAAGTGAGGAGATAGTGGAGCCAAAAGTCATCCCATGTGAGTAGATGCACAAAGTATAAAAGGATAGTCATCAGCCATTTTGAAAGGAAAGTAGCTATCTCCCTTAAATGAAAGTCACAAAGACTGTTAAAGGTAGCCATGACAAAGTACTCAAGGAACAATAGACTGCTAGAATTGATGCCAGCATAACAGCCACCTAATAGGCTTTCAAGAGCTCCATGAGCTTCATGTAATATGCAGAACAAGAACAAGAGTCATGGACAAGAGTAACAATAGGATCAATCATAGATTTTGCTACTCATTATTCTATTCCACAGTGTTTCAAATGAGTTTTATACTACATCCAATTTTAAAGGTACATACATAGTGGATAGGGGATCAAAGGATTCACATGAGAAAAATGGAATAGTGTATAGGAACAACATGCAGAGATGGAGCAATGGAGTCTACAAAAGTTCTAATGATGGAGAAAGATGACCACAATCATAAAGAACACTCGTCTTTCTCAAGAGGCCTTAACTATACTAATGATCAAAATCATTCAGTCATGAATGAGGTAGTAGTGGCGATTGTTAGACAATGAGAACGGTCCCAATATAAGCTAGGAGCAGTCATTTACAACAATGCCAAGGTTCATGATCACAGTGATAGCTTGGAAGGATTAAGAAGAAAGGCACAGTATACAAAGAGGAGCAGTCAAGAGAGTCTTAGAGACTGTAACAATGAAGGAGGCCAATGATATTGAGATCTCTGTGAGAACCCTAAGAAAGACACAAGACACAAGCCACAGTTCATGTCATGTAGCATTTACATAGTAGGAGCAATCACCATTTAGGGGAGCATTCAATGAGAAATCAAAGCATATACAGTGAGTAGTTTAAGGACTGTTAAAGCCATAAAGTACAATTACAACAACCCTCAAAGAGCAGTCATATTACAGCAAAGCATACAACTCAGATTACTTAAGGAACAACACAAAAGGGAGAAATCTGCCCCTTGGTCCACCTATATCATTCATTCCAATAGTCAAAACTAATTGGGGCAATAAAATGGAACAAATATTTACCACTTTTTGTTGTGAATGAGGTGTAAAATTGCTATTGAATGTTTAACCATTTAGGTGGCTGATAATCAAACAGAGTGATGCTTTAAACAAACCAAAGGCGACAAATATAATGAGCAATTTTAATAGAGGAACAACATACTAGAAGAGCAGCATATAGGTTTAGAGACCTTACCAATATAGCTAAGTAAGCCCCAGTGAACGATGTTGGGCATGCAAATAATGGCAACCTCAAAGACATGTAAGGAAACTAACAAAGATGTCAAGGTCTACAAGATGACATATATCACTGTACATCCTTTTAATATGATGGTATAGAGGTGTGAGGACTATCAATAGATCAACAGAAGCATGATAAGGAGGAATTACAATATGGTGCTACAAGATCATAGGAGAGAATGGAAGAGATAGAGGTATCACGAGACTACCATTTCTTCATATTTAAGTCAGAAAGGTTATATGCTTCCAAACTTTGCCATCTGATAAGGAGCAGCCTTGAAAGGCATTAAGATAATACACATGAGAATTGTAGTTTGAAGAGTATGCCAGAGATGGTAGGATGTGACTTGCTCAGGATATTTGATAATCATATACAGAGCATGAAAGAATAGCATGAATAATAGGCACACAACAGTGTGGTAAGTAAACAAAGATGAAAGTGATCACTATATAGAGACGATGAAAGTATATCTAAAGCAATCTATTACACTATATAGAAACGATCATAGGTAGCATGATACAAATAATGTTTTAAGAGGAGGAGCAAAAAGAGATCAATAAATAGTGGCAATCACAACATAATGGTAAAGACAGGTACCAAGAGCCTGAGGAAGGACAACATCTTTATGAGAAAAACAGGTGCAGTCACCTTATCAAAAGAGATCTCAAGAAAGAGAAAAAAGGGAGAAAGTAATCAATAGATGTATATATTGTTGTCGTCCACAAAAGTAGTCAAGTAAATGACTAGCATAAAAATTGGTTCTCATTCTCCTTCTAGGTTCATGCTTGAAGTTGAACTTATTGTAGGAGATGTTTCAAAATTTAGAGTTACAACACTAGGAAAAGGTAATAATAAGCTAATCTATTCAATCCCTTAGAGCCTAAAAAACACATCTGAAACATATGACATTGGTAAGGTATTTCATTCTGGGGATAAACTTGAAGGTAAAAAGGGCAAAAGGCAGCTAGTCTTTGTTTTCAACATTAGAGAACCACAATTTGTCCTAGTTGTCCACAAACAATACAAAGCCACTTTCAACATGTCTACTAAAGAAATATTCTATCAAACAAAAGTATCTACTCAAACCTGCAATTTGAAGAGTATGCTGAATGCTCAAATCATCTAAAGCTTCACAATTTTCAAATAAAGATTTTAGACAAACCCTAGCAGAAGATGTGAATATACACAGTCAAAGCCATACGGTGAGTATGAATAGCCATTTTTACAGATTCAAGGAAATAACACATAAAACAAGGAGAGTTTAGGGTTTTAGTTACTCATACAAGAGAATCCATTGTAAAAACATGATTTTATCAAGCAAGGAAATGTCATATCACTGCAGAATGAGAAGAGTATGAAGTCTGTGCAAGCAAAAGAGAGTCTCAGTGCCAAAAATGGAGAATGTTACTTACCAGTAAGAGAGAATAACTAGTTGGAACAGTAGGTATCCATCCTTCAAACCCTCCAAACCCTCAAAGTGTTAGTGGCACAACATGGAACCATGAAAGTAGAAGAGCAAAATGATGAAAAAGATAGGGTTTGGATATGTTTTGTCCAAGAAGCCCTAGCTCGTGGCTGGGGGTATTTTTGATTTTTGAGTTTAAATCATAAAAAGAGATGTTAATCATATGATGGGCTCATGGGCCATGACTTTTAAGTCATCAAATCCTAATGAAATCAAGGGGGTCGTAACAACAATTTTATTATCATGCCTTTTGACCTGCAAAAATCATAATCATCAAACAGACCTATTCATGCAAAGGGAGCCCTTGAGGGTCTTCAGAGTCATAAGGAGTATATTATGATTTTTTTTCAAATGTTTTGAAACCTTAAAGTCAAAACAAAGAATGGGTCATGATTAAGGTTCATGAAAAAGGATTGCAATGAGGGTCTTTTGACCTTATTTATTTTGACTTAGGCATTTTGAGCATGTTGGAGACTATTTTAATAAACCAAGGGTAGAAGAGTATTATTTTTGCATGGAGAATGGAGGAAGGGGGTTATTTTTGCCTTAAGGGCTATTGCAATAATGTAAAACCCCTTATATTTTTTCATAAATAATTGGCAAAAATTTTGTATGTTAATAACTATTAAGTGCAAAAATATCATATAAATTGCCTTAATACTTATGTAATAACCATAGAGATAAAAAATATGCATTACATAACACTTATTAAATCAATCACATTGATTGCATTTAATAATGGTTAAAATAGGTTATTTTTGCCCCTTAATCATGAAAAAATAGGAGAGGAATTGAACTGAAGTACAGGCTCATGTAGGGAGAGATATTTTGAGTTCTATTTTTCACTTTGAGTCAAACTGAGCTAATTTTGGCTTTTGTTTGGTCAACTATCCTTGGAGGAGCAATTCTGAGCTATTTTTGCTCATCTTGGAGGATTTTTGGGGCCTAAATTTTAGGCTTTTTAACTTGTACTCGCCCAGCAACTTGGAGTTGCCTTTTGAGACTCATTCATCTATATTTTTTTAGTCTAATTGAGCTAGAGTTGACTACCTATCCACTTTTGGAGATAGATTTTGTATTATAGGAAAAAAGCTTATGCTTTTGTTAGAACTGGATATGTTAAAATAAATTTTTCAAAAAAATGTTCACCTTGTATGCACTTCAAGATCAGTTTGCGAAATTATTGCCCTTGTTTTATCCTCATTATTCTCCCTTGGGTAGGCATCGTCATTCCATTCCTTTCTATTAATTAGTACGTCCATTTAAGTCTTTTGCTTTTACCTTCATGTATTAAGAAATTGTCAGTATTGAACCTTCGAGCTTGAACTTTCACATTAGTTCAAATGGTTCATTAGTTCGAATGGTTCATTAGTTCGAATGGTTCATTGGTTAAATCATTGGATCGAGTGGTTCATTAGTTCAAATGGTTCATTGGTTCGAGTGGTTCATTAGTTCAAATGGTTCATTGGTTCAAATGGTTCATTGGTTCGAGAGGTTCATTAGTTCAAATGGTTCATTAGTTCGAATGGTTCATTGGTTCGAGTGGTTCATTGGTTCAAATTGTTCATTGGTTTGAATGGTTCATTGGTTCGAGTGGTTCATTGGTTTGAATGGTTCATTAGTTCAAATGGTTTATTGGTACATAATGCTTGGAGTAAGTTAGTCGAAATAGAATCTTCACATCATGCCGATCTTATACTCTCGCTATCGGGCAGATACATGCGATTGAAGTAAGTTTTAGAAATTGTTCCGACTGCATGAGTTGTACCGATCGTGGAAGCCAAAGAACCATCGACGAGATATAATGAATCAGAGTAAAGCTAGCAAGTTCGGCTGAAATAGAGCTCACAACGATGTCAGGGACATGTTGTGAAATTCATTTTGATGAAAAATGAGATGGATGATTAGGGAAACAATTACTATTAGGTCACTTGAAAAATGTTATCCCGACACTATATCTTATCCCGATGATATATCTTATCCCGACGATAACAAAGGTTATGTTCATCGATGAGACCTATGTCGATAGTCATATCGGGGACACCAAACAGATCAGGGAAGAATGTTATTTTCATAGCGATGTAGGAGGTCTTGCCGACACAAGATACAGAAACCCAAAAATGACATTTAAATTTGAATGGTTAATATACTCTTCTGACATTTAAAATATGGGTTTTTTGCAAGATATACATAGCGGGGATCAAACTATAAAACACCCACGAAAGGATCTTGAGGAACTGAATAGAATATCGATAAGGGAAGTAATTACTTGAGTAAATACATTTGTTTAAATAAATTTGTTTGGATTGTTTGATCAGACATTAATTTGTGTTTTATCTGGTCTTTTTAGGCTAATAAAGAGATCCTCAAAGGAGATTAAGTGGAACTACAGTTAAGGAGCTTTATTTGATCCTGAAATGGTTATCCATTTAGTGATTAAAGACAAGTATTAATTTTCCTAAATTTGTTTATTAAGACAAATATTGTTGTTCGGTTATCAACCGTCACAACTGTTGTAACTGGACTGAAGCTTGTATGCCTCTCTTTATAAGAGATGACCAAGACCAGAATATGATATAGAATAGATAGATAAAATAGGAGGAGATTACAAAATAGAACAGGGGATACTATAGATTAGATTTGAGCAGCAATGCTAGTTCATTTTTAATATATTTTATTTCTAGTAGACCATGTGCAAGCATTCTCTGATGAAGTCAAGTCTGTAAGCATGAAGCAATGACTGCAAATTTTGGTATCAACTATCTGTTAAATTTATTCAATTATATGACTGTCTCCTTTAAAAGTTTTCTCTGTTATTCAATTTAAGTTATCAAGTATATCTTCAAGTTTTCTATACACATTTGCAGTTATAGTGTGATAAGATTAATTAGTTTATGCTTTCAGAATTAAATCCTTTAAATCTATCATAGTAACTGTGAAGGCATTGTCATGGATCTGTAAGAAGAGTCATATAGTTAGGGTTTGTATTATGTATACAATTTTTGATAAATCTATTACAATTGCAGTATTATTCTGATAGGTTCCTACAAAGAGGGATTAAATCCTTTTAGATGAATGCAGGTAATTTGATTTTGTCAATTAGACATATACAAGTATGGAATATTAACTACTTCCTTGCAGGGTTGTACAAGTTACATACCTATTCTTTCATGCCAGATAGTTTGAGTTTTTACCAAACAAATAGTCATTTATTTCATGATCATACTAACTCTATATTCAATAAGGCACTGGCCTAGTATTTTCATTTTTCACTTATACAAATTCACTTTAGATTTACTTAGTTAGATTGCATTATTGTTTTAGCATTACAATTTAGATCATTTAGAATTAACTTGCTATCTTTTTATCTGTTTTATAATTTGTGCCATTATCAATAGTTAGATTAATTCTGATCAAAGTAGTGATCATCTCTTTATTTGCTTTATTAATTAGAGGTTTACCCGCCTAGGTCCGGCAAAGCCTGAAGTGAAGGAGGTTTAGCCATATCTACCCCATTTCAGTTAGCCAAAAACGCCAAGAGAGCCTGGCAACCTCTTAGGGTTAACAACCTACGTTTTTGAGACCTAACAACTTTTTTCTCCAATTCTTTCTTTTTTGCCTTTGCATATTGCAAAGAAGGAGATTGTCTTGTAACTCGGCCATTTTTTTCAATTTTCACAGTAGCAACAACTTATTTTCTAGAAATTTATTATTATTTTGTAGAGATTCCTTCCATTTTCTAATACAATCAAGGGTTCTTCTATCCAAATTTAAGTGTCTTGTTTATTGTGTGAGTGATTTGATAGGAATTTTATATGTTTTGTTTCAAAACCTCTGAATTCTTTGTCTCATTTATTGGATACAAGTATACAAATTTTAATTTATTACAGGTCATAGCTTGTGCAATATTTCTCATGCCTTTCTGTGAATTACTTATGTGGTGAATTTGATCAATTTGGATTGTAAGAATAGGTGTATTGGAAAGTGTTTGTGCATCATATTGCATATTTAAGTTAAAATATTGGTGCATCAACCCCTTTAGGATAGATTTTAAATTCATTTTTAGTTTATACAGTATTCTTCTATCTCCTTTCTTCATCAAGATATAGATCCAAAGAGGCATTTAAAGGGACCCAACTCTTCTAGAGGTTCATTCTCATAACAAGCAAACCCACAGTTTAAGAACATTTCCATGTTACACGGAATTGCCAAGCTTGTAAAGGCTTAGCATTCAGGGCCCCATCCTTCATGACAACAATAATGGGAAGGGAGGTCCTAATAGTCATGTGTCGGCCTTTAGAACTTTGTGCGGTGACTTTCTCTTTGATGATGTTATCTTAGCTAAACTCTTTCCTTGGCCACTTAAAGATATGGCCTTGGATTGGTTTTATTCTCTACCCATGAATTCAATCAATTATTTTCAACAACTTATCAATCAATTTTTACAACATTTCCAAGTGAAAATTGGACCTCAAGTCTCCTTGATTTATTTGGTTCATTGCAAACAAGGAGTGAAGGAGAAAGTGACTGATTTCATTGGGCATTACCAAGCACTCTTTTTGTAAATACTATATTCTCTTTTGGATGCTGATGTACAAAGAGTTTTCATTGGAAACTTATAACCTTATATCCATGATAGGATATTGTTGATGTGTTATAGCTCTTTTACACATCTTTGCATGGCTCTTCGCCAAGAACATTGGGCATATCTCTTGCTATTATTCCTACTTTAGACTTATTTCATGTGAATTTGGGTAACTCATGGCTTAACTCCATGAAATTCATCCCCTCTATGGTTCATAAATGCTTAAAGTTTCTATTCCAAGGACATGTACATGTTGTACACCACAACGGGTTCCAATCCTTGGCTCATCATGGACACTTTTTGCTTGATTATTTCTAGCCACATCTAGTGGGTTCTATTCAACCTCATGATTATCAATTCTTTCTATCCTATCAAAAGTTTAAAGCAAAGAAAATTACTGAATTATCTCTTAGTACGCTTGGAGACTCTCGATCTTCTACGATTGGAATAGTAGTTCCCTTGCCATGTAGGAGTTGAATAAATGAAAGCCTGAATCGAAGGATTCTTCTTGTTCTTGAGCATCTAGTATTTATGTTGTGGTTCCACCTCCGCCATCCTATCTAGGACCATGAGACAAATGCCCAACACAGTCCAGACCTCCCCACAATTCAAGGATTGTTTTTGTTCATCCTACCTCTTCAGAGATTGGTGGAAAGTAATCCATTCAACATTGTGCAAAATCCTTTTCCCAAAGTTTCTTAATCACTTGAGGATGCTTTAGTACCTCCACCTATTCCGCAGGTTGAGAAACAAGAGAAACCCACTTTGAGAGACCCTCCCCCTATGGTCTCCTACACTTTAGAAGTTCCTTTTGTTCCTCCTCATGCTCCTTGAGCTAAGGAAGAAAAGGAACCCATGCTAGAAGACATCACGGTTCCCCTAGCAAATGTTACAAATCAAACAAAGTGAAATCAAAATACAAGAGAATGTAAGAAGCGATGTCATGCTTTGGCTCACCAACTTGCTGTAGGAGAAGAGAACCTTCCTCCTCACAAGCGTCAGCCACCGATGGATACAAAAGATACATCTATTGATTCTTCACCTCCTCATGTGAATGATAGTGTTGCAAAGCCTATAGTGGCCACTATTAATTCACTATTGTGTTTTATTCCAACAATGATATAGAAGATAATGGTGAACCAATTATGACTCTAGCACCTTGCACCACACTTGCTATAGTCCTTCTCGCATCTTGTCTTCCACCCCTTTATGATGAGCAAGATTGGGAGGAGGACAATTTGCTTTAGGCAAACTTTCAAGTGTGGACTCTTTTCTTTCTCCTTTGTGTTATGATTACACATAATGATATCCTCATATTATACTGCTTGGTGTGTATTAGTGTTTGTTAAGCTCTCTTTGGATGACCCTTGACACTCTTGTTAGTGCAAGGATACAAAGGGACTGAACCTGTCATGACATTCCTTTGTGTATATCTTCATTCTTCTATATGTCATAATTTGAAATTTGTTAATTTTCATTTTCATTAGATCATTTAGCATCTTGCTTTGTGATCCTTTTTATTCTTATGTGATATTTCTTCGTCTGTCTTTGTAGTTCTATTAACTAACAAATGATGACAGTTTTAAAAATAATTGTCCCTTCTATATAAACCATTCATATACTGACGCTAGTTGAGTAGATCCCTTTTGTGTTATTTCATTTTCATATTGCTTGACTTTTGTGGAACTTTGTAGATTACTTGCATTGGGGCAACCCATTATTTTGATGTAGCTTTTGAGAACACACATTATTTAAGAATGTGCTTCTATAAAGCTCTCATTCTTGTTTTACATTGATTATTCATCCTACCTTAAAGCAATTGCTCCCTAAGTTAGCAATCACTTTAAGGTGGGGACATACATCATGTTGTGCTTTACTTTGTTCATACACCACGTGGCTGGTTTTACCATTGAAATACTTGTTGATCATCTTTATAAGTACCTTACTAGATTCACCCAACAAACATCACACTTTGCTTGGCCTGTAATCTCTGGTATGGTTGGCATGGACCTCACCTAGTGATTCAATGATCCTCACTAGCTTGTGATGTCTTCACATGACACAGAACTCACCTAGTAATTTGGTAGTTCTTACAAGCCTGTGATGTTTCCTTTGGCTACTTGTCCACCTAGCATAATGCAACTTGTTATCCTATGTGATTCATGCAACTTTACATTTATGATCACCGAGAAATTTGATGGTCTTTACTAGCCCATGATCCATGAGAATATCTTTGCATGATCCCTAGTAACAGAGCAAGCTAGTGTATGCATCATGTTCTCTTTGTGATTGTTTACCTTTCCTTTCTTATATTTATTACTTCAATTGTTCTTATTTTCCATGTATTCCTCGTGTTTGCTCCATGCATGTCTTCATGTGTTTACTTCATGTATATTCTATGTCTACTTTGTGTATTACGGGTATACTTCATGTCTTACATGTATTCATTATTGCATGCTTTATGAATACTCCATGTATGTGTGAATTATGTTAGATATCTGATGTGCATGTAATTTATTTTTTCTATGCTTTGTAGACCTTTAGAATTCTAAGCTTGGGGGCTTTCATGGTTCTCAACTTACCATTATTCTAATGGCTTCGACACTCTAGCAAAGGAGTTTGTTTTCTCCATACTTTAGCATGTGTATGAGCGTAAGATCATACCCACTCTAAATTGGGGGCTAAATGTAATGTCGTAAATTGTTGACACTAATGATTTACACTAGGTTTAGCACCCTTGTGGACTGATATATAGACCTCTATTGAAAGAAGACTGGATTCTAAAGCAAATGCTAGATCCAGGTGTTATCCTCTAGCTACATGCCCTGAAAGGATGCCAAACATATGGACACTAGCGCCCAAGTGCTAGTGTCCTTGATATTTGCAAAAATAAAAGTTTGTGTGGCCTTAGATGTTGGTCTTATTGCTTCAAGTGATACACTTTGTCGGCTTATGCTTGAAAGGTTTTCCCAAAAATGAATTGAAATGCATATATAAACAAGTCTACCTCTCACATTAATAAGGTTTAGAAACATTAGGACTTCAAGTGATCAAATCCCTATAGTCAATGTTATGCAGATTTATATGAAGCTCTCTATTACAAATTTATAACATTATTGCAAGTTCTAGAGGAATATTCTTCCTCCATCATCATCCTTGTGGTGATCTTCCATTATCCCACAAGGGTTTGTGTTGACGTAAAAGGTACTTTATTATAGCATTCATTTATATTGATTTTCCCTCTGTCATGTAAGGACACACACTCTCTTATCATCATCTTGGCTATTGTGGAGGTGGGAACACCATTCACAAGGTTTGACTAAGGTAAGCCCCTAAAATAGGCCAAACTATTTTTCCTCTTGTGTTTTTGTAGATTACGAAAGATTAGAGACGGGTACAGTAGATTGGAAAGCAGATTGGTGAATACAGATCCTAACCCTTAAAATCCACCTTCAGAGGGCCCTAAACCCTAGGACACATGCACCTGGGTGAAATAGTCCTCCTAGATCTACCCTAATTTCTAGCAGTGAACTCTGACAATCCTGCACTACTGGCTTTAGGTCCTATTTTTTGGGTTTTTAGTTATGTCTAGTATGTTATTTCTATTTTAGTATATTTTATCATAGAAACCCTAAATCTAACATACCTCATCTCAATCTTTCTGATTACAACAAAGGAATAGAACCCTTGCAGCTTGGCTCTCCTTCAGGACTTTAGTAAATCTTGGTTCATGTTCCAATGTTTGATCAAAAGGATTGACTTAGTTAACACTTGATTAGCTAGGTCTCTCTTTCACATCAAACAAAAAATTAGAAATCAAAACTATAAAATGCAACCACAACTGTGAAGAGCACAAAATTATACCTAATTTAGAAAAAACTCACTAAAAAAGGCCTACATATGGCCAAGATATCATCGTTTGAAGATCATGCGCAAAAAACAAAATTGCAATGGTGAGGGGGCAAAAATTTGAAAATCTAGCTACCACTAAATTTGGTGAAACTATCACTTATTTTCGTGGGACCACTAACTATAGAGATCTACTAGTTAAATTTGGGACTTCACCAAAATTAGTTAACCACCAACTAGTTTGGAATCTTGCCAAATTTGGAGGAACTACTAAAATATGGTTAAGTCACCAAAATTTCTACCCAGTATGGAGCACTTCTAGATTGCTAGCTAAAAATAAAGGAGGCGATAAGTTGGAGGCACTATCAAATCTGGAAAAATTGCCAAACAGGCCACCCAATATGGTAGATCTATGCAAAATGGTTTTTAAATGCCACGTAGGCCAAAAGGGAGTGTTGCAAAGTTGAAAGACCACAAGGGCCAAGTAAAGGTGAATGCCATGTCGGCTTGTATAAGGTGTCCTACAGCTTGTTTTAAGGGGTATATATGTTGCAAGTATGGGCCTAAAGGGTGTTGTCATTGATGTCAACATACTCATGTTGCATTGATGATAAGGATTGGATGAGCTGTGTGCTAAGGATATTGAGAAAATTAGTTCTAATCAAGAACAAAGAAGAATAGTGAAGATAGTAAGCTAAAGATCCTAGCTAAGATGAAGATCAGAGGATGCGGTTCAAAGGGTTTGTAGATGTGTCTTAAGATGATCCAAGAAATATTTCAGAGGTCCGCATGAAGATCTGAAGAAGTTGTGGCCGCTCAAGTAAAACCAGTTCCGGCAGGTGTTCAGAGGTGACAGAGTGACATAGATAGGTCCAATGAGATCCGGAAATGTAATATCATGTTCTGCGGATTTGAGGAAATGTTTAGGAATTCAATGTGAATTGACAACTCAATTAGTTCATGTTCTAGAGGTCCGCAAGCACCTATTCTATTGTGATAGTGATGACAAACTATGTTCTTGAGGTTCCAAATGAAGGAGATAAGGTTTTCAGTAAGCCACACAGTGTCTCTTGCCAACAATCTCCCCCTTTGGCATTGATGGCGACACTTAGTGAAAAATGGCTAAGTGTTGTAACAAACTCCCCCTTAGCTGATGCTCTGTCTTATGTACATTTTTACCGGAGCTCCCCCTTAGCTAGATCCCACATTTTTCACTACTCCTCACTCCCCCTTTGACATCAATAGCAAAGGGTGAAACCTGCACACCAAAATTTACAAAAATCAACCTATACATAGCCGCATAAGTATATATATACATGTCATACTTACATATACTTAAGTATATCCGCAAAAGTTGTTTTCAACTAGACAAATTCTGTTGCCCAACTCTGCTTCATCCTGTCCAAAATTGAGATGTGACAACTTAGAAGAAATGTAAAAGCTTCTGCCCTCTTTAAGTCTACCGGATCACTGGTCCAGGCTATGGTTTGGGCATCAGTTAGGGCCTCATGCATTGCCTCTAACTTGGGGGTAATTATCCCTCTTAGTTCACTTAGCTTGCTTATTCTATTCTTCTCCTTTTCAAGCCTCTTTATTTCATTTATAGTGGCAATAGTCTAGCACTCTTGATTCATTATGGAAGAGGTGAGAGGATCAAAATTTTAAGATAAACTTGATAGTTTGCTCTCTTGTTCTTCCACCTTCTTGGCAATGTCTGTTGTCATGGTGGACCAAGATAGACAAAATTTGTATAGATCTCTGCCATCTTTAAGAGAATTTTCTAAGCTCTTTATCCCAATATCCAAATTTCTCCTATCATTTGTTATAAGTCCCTGCACCTCAGAGAATCTCTTTCCCAAAAATTCTTTCCGAACCTTTTCTTCTGCCGCCTTTTCTAAGGAATCAAATTGAGTATTGATAGAGTTTATCAGATATTTAAGATTACCAGATGGGGAGGCTAAAGGACCCTTTTGAAAGGATGGCATGATCTTCTCCAACATTCTAGAAGCAATTTCTATCAGCTCACAATCTTCCATGTGAGACTTCAGAAGTTTTCTTTTGCCTTTACTTGGGCAAAGGATGCTATCTTCATTGTCTGAACTGGGGAGAGGGAATCAAAATTGAGTGGTGCTTGGAATAGTTCCAGTTCATCAATCTCCATTATTTCCTTGGTCAAGAAATTCTTCACTACTTCTGCAGTGTCTCTTGCCAAAGACTTCTTTCCTCTTGTAGCCTTAGAGGTGTCAACAAAGATCTTCTCTCTTTTCTCTTCTTCTCTTCCCTTTTTCTCCTCTTCTTGACTTGTTTTCTCGTCTCTTGCTTCTCCTTCAGTTTTGGAGTCTACTGGGGGATCTAGAAGAGAGATGTTTACTTCTTCATGGACTTCCTCTTCCAGAACAGAGGAATCCAAGTCCTTAGTCTTCTCTTCACTTATCTCCTTTGACTCTTCCATAATTTTCTTAGTAGAATCTTCCTTAGATGCACTTAATCCCTCGACATCCATGGCAGAAGGTTCATCACTTATGTCCTATATAATAGGAAGATTGAATCTTTTATATGCATTTCGGAGGATGTCTTCAGTCTCTTTTGCCACCTGATCAGTCTCTTCAAGCATAAGTTTGTTCATTCTAGCTTTGCTCCGAAACTCATCCTTGCAATCCTTGAAGATCATGTTCATTTGTTTTGGAGTGATGGAAGGATAGAGCTGAATAGCTATCTATTCCCGGATCTCCATATCCTTTTCCTTGGCATTGTCTTTTCTGAGTTCAAGTACTTTCTCTAAACTCTTGGGGATTAGAGAGATGATTTCAATGAATGCTTTATTATAGATATTCAAGTACTTGATTGTGGCTTCTTCCAATATTCTTTTGTCAATGTCATTATACTCATCATAAAATTTAGTTATGGGCTACAGATTCCCATCTACAGTGACTACTTTGATGACATCATCAACAGAAAGAGTAGGTCTTTCAACAAATTCTTCTACTTCTTCTTTGTTCTTACTGGCAGAGAATTCCATAGATGTTTTCTTGTTCTTCTTCATTTTCTTAACCTCCTCATCTGTCTCTGTCTCTTCATCATCCTTTTGACTTATGTAAGACCTTGTGGCCTTTGTCTTTGTTCTCTTCTCTCCCTTTCCGGATGTCTTGGCTTCTAGTTTTGAGGCTCTTTGGCTCTTAGAGGTGGCAGATGTGGAGCTCTTGGAGGATCTAGTCCGGGAGGGGACTTGCACCGGATCACTTTCTTTTTCTGCAGCTTGTCTCTCTTTCTCTACTCTTTCTAGTTTTTCTCTATTTGCATCAACCACTTCTTTTGAAATGCCATATCTTTTGGCAACTTCCTCTACTTCTCTTCTCACTTTTCTTTTCATTTCTAGTTGTCTTAGCTCAACATGAATTTTCACACTCAATTCTTCAAAGGTTCCAAATCTTTCTACCTCATGGTCCTTAGGTTGACTTAGTAGGTGTTGGACATGCAGTTCCAGAATTGTCTCATCCACCTCATAGCCCATTGGCATAATCTAGTCTATTCTGGGCTCTACTACCTCCATTAGGCATTGATCAGTGTCTACCATAAAACACACTGTATCTTTATACTTTTCAACTAATGTCTGAGGAATTCTTTCTCTAGCCTGCATCATACCTTAGAAATTCTTGAAATATCCTCAAAGAGCTATACTTTGAGCCTTGGTATCATCAAGCCCGTACATATAATCTCTGATCTGTATGGCAACAGGTCTGTTATTTTGCCATATCCAGCCACTAGTTCTAGGTAGCTCATTCATATAGTAGAAGAATAAACATAGTATCAAGCCACCGTACTTAAATGAATTCTTCTTATCCTTCTTTATTTTTTGCAAATTCTCTAACAGTTAGTTTAGGAGAAGCTCACAAAGATCATAATTAGCATTTTCCCTTAGCATCTGATAAGAAGTGTATATTGTTGTCCCGGATACAAAATTCTCCCTACTGGAGTGATATATTTTATAACCGATTATCATAGAAGCAAATTTGATATTCGGATCTGTGATATCCTCTATTGTCATTGCTCTTTTGTCAAATTTTGATCTAGTAGCCTCACTTATAGTTTGGTTTTCGACAGATTTGAGAGCAGGCAACCCACCAGATGAGTGCAATCTGGTTACCGCCCTAATGGCATCTTTTGTGATTTTAAATGGCCTCATCAACCACATGAAGTTGTCATGTATTCTGCTTAGAACATACCGGACCCATTCATCTTCTGCAAAATAGGGGAAATGGATGCAATGCCCAAAATGCTTATCCCGGATGGCCTTGTATTGGGGTTTAAGTTCAAATGTTTCATCTATTAATTCCTTGTGATAGATATCCATCAGCTTGGATTCCCCAAATTGCTCAATGTTGGCGTGAATGTATACCCTAACATCTTCTACATGCAAAACCCCATGCGGAATGCTAGAGAATGTGCTTAGGGGATCAACTTCTAGGGATTTGTAAGGATGTTTCTTGAACTTAGGGCGTGGCCTATCAATGATCTTAACAACATTTGGAGTAGCCATATTTCAAAACATTCAGAGAGAGATATTCAAGAGCGGAAATACCTTTTTACGCTTCTAGGGTTCACGATAAGAGCTGAAAAGATCATTGGTTGAATCAAATTCTGTGATTGATCCTTGAGAAGGGTGAAGTAATCTTCTTGTAGAGCTCTTTCTTTCTTCTTCTCGAATGCAAATGTGCAAATGATGAACAAAAGAACCCTTTTATTTCTACGCAAACCCTAATTCCATATTGCAATAAATGCACAACTTAAGTCATTATGATTGCCTTGTTCTCCTTGTCTTGAGAGAGATCTTTCTGGATCACTAAGATGCACTTAGAATGATAACTTACAATGTATCTCCCTTTCTCCAATCATTCCATCTAACCGCAGATCCAAATATTTCAATTTTGAATCATACCGGATCTAACTGTGAAAATCCTACTTTTTCTAGATCACTGTCAAACCAAATTAATCTGGGATCATTAACCTTTTCAAACTCCTTGCAGATCTTTCATATTTTGACCAAGGGTTATTTAGATGTTTCTCTGAGAGCCCTTTTAATCTGCAACTTTCCATGTGCCAATTTCAGGCACCAATTGACTGGTTGGGGGAATTTATTTTGTTTTGAGACTCCCCCTAAGCTAAAGCTCATCTATTTAGTTTTCGGAAGGAATATCAGCACCAGATTCTGGTACAGATCCATCCCCAACATTTTTTGTATTTCTCTTCACCCAAATCTTGTTCATCTCCATTTGAACTTCATTTGCATTCACTTTTCCTTTTCCCTTGTCTTGGTTTTGATTATGATGCACCGAACCCTTTTTATCCTAATTCTTACTTCTATAGAATTTGACAATATGACCGGATCTATTGCAATTGTAGCAAACAATATTTGTTTGCAAATTTGACTGATATCCTCTTGATCTGCATTGATTAGCCCTATGTCCTATTCTATTGCATGCAAAGCATCTACCATTGAATGAATTGTTTATTTGCATATTTCTACATTCATGAGATTTGTGACCATACCTTTTGCAGTTAAAACACTATCCAGAGAAGGATGAATTAGTCTAATTCATTCTTCTTCTGCACTGATTTGCTTTATGACCAAAGTTATTGCAATTGTAGCAGTATCCATTGAAGGATGGATATCCTTGAGCATTTGGTTGTCTTACCAAAGGTCTTCTAGGCTTGTACCTTGGATTTCCTAATCCAGAGTTCTTTTGACTGGATCTAGAGCTTTCACCTTTCTCATATCCCAAGCCATGCTTGTCATCTACCCTCTTTTGTCTTTCAAGAAGAACTTCAAGTTGAGCAGAGCTTATCTTGAATTTTTCTTTGTATTCATTTGTTGTTTGAAGATCCCTTTTAAGAGTGTCTATCTAATTTTCAATTTGTTCTTCATTATCTCTAGCTTCTTCAAGATCAGATTCTAGATGCCTGATTATTCTATCCATTTTGTGGTAGTCTTCTAACTTCTCCTTGAGAGATTGCTTTAGATTATCTTCAATTTTTCTTTTCTCCTCAATTTCTTGGGTGAATTTGATAACCCCTGATTCCATTTCATGTCTCACCATAATGACCTCTTTTGATAGCTTTTCACATAACTTGTTTTTCTCATTCAGATCTTCATTAGTATCATTGGCTTCACTTTGACTTTCTAATTGTTGAAGAAGTTCCTTTCTCTTTTTGACAGAGGTACTCAGTTTTTCTTTTAGTTCATTTATGAAGTCATCAGCTTGTTTGAGTCTTTCCCTTAGGTTATTGACTTCAAAGTGAGATTGCTCAAGATCATCTAGGGCAAACTGAAGTTGTTCCCTCATACCATACATGTCCATTGAGATTCCCAAATCTTCCTCAAGCTGTTAGGCTCTGTTTGGAGTAACTTGGCTCTGATACCAATTATTAGAAATAATGCAGATAACTAAGAGGGGGGGTGAATCAGTTATCTTAAATTTCTTAACTTTCTTTTCTTCTTTAACAATAGTGCAGTATCAAAACATATAAGCATAAATGAACATGAGAGTAGAAATGAAATCAACACACATAACACAAGGATTTTTATGTGGAAAATCCTGTTAAGGGAAAAACCACGGGGTGACTAACCCAAGATTGTATTCTCTGTTAAAAGAATAGAAGTGCAAAATGGCACTTGCCAATTAGGGCTCACTACTCGAGCACACTGCTCACAAGAGGCTCACTGCCTACAAGAGACTCATTGTCTACAAGGTATATAGAAAGTAACCAGGTATTTGAACTGATCAGGGGCATCCACATATGCTGAGGTTCAGTTCCAGTTAGGCTCAATATATTGATCTACTACACTTCATTCTTCTTCTGCTTAGTGCTGCTATTCTGTCACATACCAGATTTGTATAGCTTCTTCCACACTGCTCTCTACTGTTCTTCGTACACTTTATCACACCACACACTCCTTCACATCAAAATCCATCTGGTATATATATCTGCACCAATGATTTCAACATCTTTCTAGTTGACATCTAGAATACTCAAAAGTTTCCCAAACTCTGGTCTGTTGGCTGAATCCTTGGTTACTAAGTGATGTGTATCAAAGAGATAGTTATAGAAGTCATCAATCATGTCGACCAATAATGAATGATCCCTCAAGTAGCTTGATCACCACTAATTTCTCATTTGGATTAAGGTCTAATGCTCTGTCGGTTAGTCCTTACTCGGTCTGCTCTACCTGTCAAGAACCCAACACTTAGGTCCTCATATCTTTTGACTCTTTCATCACCGGAGGCTCAATCTCTAGAATGTGGTAGTCATGGTAGTCCTCTTGACTTCCCCAAGTCTACACTTTTCTAAGATACATCCTCTGAGAGATCTGGACCTGATTGTCGGACCTTGCTACATGCTCTGTTCTTGCTCACTGGACCAAGATACTCTTCAATCTGACTTCTGGTATAGACATATCATGTGCTGCAGATGTGTGGGATGGACTTTGTTGCCATCAATTGCAACACTCATGAAGCCACACAGTGTCTCTTGCCAACATTCTCTGCTCTGCCTTTTGGACCTTTATAATAATCTTTCCATTTTCCCTCAAGGACACTTTTTCCATGACTCAACTACAAGTATTTATACATTACATCTACCTTGGAATGATCATCAAGGTCGACATCACAATCATTAACCATTGGAACATTCTCCAAGGTCAGCATTACAAACATTCAGAAAATAGGTCATGACCTATTACAACATTATGCAAAGGAAATGAAATACAGATCATGCCATGCCTTAGCTAGGACTCAAACATGATCTTCCATGCCACAACACGCTTCCACAATCTTCCAAAGATCTCTACAATCACTGGGATTAACCAAGTCAGCCAAGACTGGTTACACGCTACATTATCTGGGAACAATCTTCAAACACAATCTTAATTTATTAACATGGACCAAAGTCTAGATAGGAACATGATTAGGAGACATCTACAAGCATGTTATAATCATCAGGAGCAACCACATGAACCTTAACCACTTTATCCATAGGAATCTTCTCACCGAAACACATGAACTTCACTATCTTCAACTGTCATAAAATAAAGGTAGCTTGAGGATCACCAAAACATGAACCACTACAATTGTAGGCACTTATCATCATCCCATACTTCCCTCTAGAACTGCAGAGCAAAATACTTTAATGCAGAGGAATGCGGAGCATAATACTTTCTCTTTGTCTCAACTAAACTCACTAAAAAAGTAGGTTTCACTCTGATGAACACAACTCATTCAGATCTTCATGCAGAGGGCTCAAATCTAGAATGTAGCATCCTCAGACATACCTCTAACTTACTTTCAATCTGCAGACCACGATCTTCAAGCAGCAATAAATGCAGAGCAGTTTACTAGACTGTTCTTCAGCATACAACTCACTGTTTGTACTGCACTTCTCTATAACTCATTTCTTCTAGAGAGGCTAATTTTCTTGATATCCTCAACATACAAGTCTTCTAAACAAGTAATAGAATAAGATACAGTTGGCACTAATGACAACAAGGATATGTTGACATCAATGACAACACTGATTAGGCACATACTTGCAACACTTTCACTGTAGATCCATAGGGTATGGTTTGTACCCTGTGTACAAATATTTAAGATTTTATTGACTTTTTTAAAAAACTTTTACAAAACTTTTAAAACATCTATGAAATATTCTTTCTAATAATTTTTTAATTCACAGAACAAAAGAGTACCTACATAGAATATTTCTATAGGGAATATTTTGTGGAATATTATGATTTCATACAATGATGGAGGGAGGAAATTTTTTCTAAGGGCCTGAGGTAAACTACTCCAAATCTAATAAATTGATAATCAATCTTTAGGTCCTTGGTCCTTCTAGATATGATGGTAAGGTCAAATTTGTTCCAAAATTGTAGTACCTCTCAAATCTAACAACCTCCTCCCAACTTCAAATCCTTGTAGATCTGGCCTCCAATATCCAATTTGAACAAATCAAAAATATAAAATAACTTTCTTGGACACCTTAAACTCAATGGTGAGCTCATATTTGCACCAACATGCTCTAAATAAACCTACAATACAAAGACACAATAAAGAAACCCCTAAATCTAGTATTTCTTTCAACCTTTTTGATTCTCTAGGTCATCCAAGGATACAAGAGAAGAGCATACTTAGTTTCAAGAAAGAAAAATATATCACAATCCTAGATCTTATAAAATAAACTAACTCTAGACAATCCCTTGTTGTGATACCTGTTATCACTGGGAATTACACCCGTTTGCAAGGCTGGTAAAGCTCTGCAATTCCATGTAACATGGGACTAATTTCAGGTTGTGGGTGCCCTATAATGAAATTAGACCTCCAGATTATTGACTGGTTCCCTTCAGATGTTCTATTGAGATGTATGTTTTTACTATTTTGGAAAAGGGAAGAAAGAAACTAAGTGAATGCAAAAGGTAAAATTTGGTGATGCACTTGATTTGGATAAAATAATACAATCTAATCCACAATGTTTACCCAAAATTTTAAATTTTACACAATCCAGACTTGACATAAATATCACAAAAGTGATTCTAAGGAAGGTTTGAAAATGGGATTTTTATGAAGGAAATGATTTTTTCACAACACAAAAAGACTATTTTTGGTTAACACAACCTAAGACCTGTGATGATTATATGCTTAATACTGCAAACAAGGAAGTGAGACAATAATTTTAAAGGTTTAATGATAAAACACAACAAAATTTCATCAAGATCACTTCAATAATCAGCACTAAAATGGGAAGGTAACTTAACTGATCTCAAAGAAACAAAGGAAAGTTCTACAAATAAGACAAAAAATGGAACCTGTAACCTGCCGATCTCTCAATAAAACTGTAAAAAATGAGCTACAAGAATTCTCCAATCTATCTGAATCAGAATGAGAATCAAGAACTAGTAAAAAAAACTTTTGCTTTACAATATATAGGTTTGCTCTCTCAAAGAGGCATGCAAAATATGAACTTGCAGATAACTGCCTCTAAAAATAATCACTCCCGAGCAACCTCCAAAATCCTCAAAAATAGGGTCTAAAACTGCCACAAATTGAGCAAAAATAGCTCCAATTTGGGCCTTTCCATATGCTTGACCAAAAAGTTGACCAAGGACCCTAAAAATACTCCTAAATATCATGCAAAACCTCCTAGGTGGCCTGGTTAACTCAACTAATCAATTTGCATGATTTTGCATGAGAAAAATTGATTGTGACTAAATAATAAAGTAATAAAATAATCACTTTATTATTGGTTACAACTTGTTATAATTTTGATTTTACAACTTGTGGACAATAATAAAGTAATTTGGAAAATATTACTTTATTATTTATTTACAATTAATAACTTTATAAAATCATGCATGATTTAGAAGAAAAAAATATCACTCCTTATCACTCCAATTACACTTCCCTAATTTGCATGATTAGAGCACAAATAGGATTTAGAAGAAAATGAAAATCCCCTTATATCTCCTTGTGGGAAAAAATCCCTATTTTGCATTATTTACACATTAAGGCAAAAAAAATTTGCCCTTATCACTCCATGCACCAAGGAGAAAACATTATCCTCTCTTTGCAAGGAAATCCATAAGTAATCTTATGCATCATAATATCTCCATGCACAAAATAGTACGCGTTAAAGCCTTATGACTCCCTTTGATGCCTTAGTGCATACACATATCATTATATTTTAAAGTCACCTTAAATCTCCATACGCAATTTCAATATCAATAAAAACCTTTCAAACCATGACTCCATGCATCAACACTGCACCAATATACTTGCTTACCTTGTCTGCCACCTTGTATATTCCATGCTCTATCTTTATGCATGTCATGTCTAAAACAATACTGCCTTGACCCTGTTGGCCACCATGCATAATCAAGAAGGATCTTTACCTTTGGATGTTTGCAAAAAGACAAGGAACCTTAACTAGCATGTGTATCATATAATGCATCTTTGACCATGCTATATATTCGACCACCAAGGAGTTTTAAATAGTTTATAAGGTATGAAGCCTTTCTCTCTCATCATATCGACCCTTTTTGACTTAATAAAGATCAAGTCCCAAGCAATGTTGGTCGGCCACTCCATGTTATGATGGCTAGGAATATTCAAGACCAAAGTCTTGACCACGGGCATTTTGGATAAGGTAATTATTTGTCTTTTGTAAGTCAAAAAATCACACTTGAGAGAAGAACCTTCAAACAAAAGCA
Source organism: Cunninghamia lanceolata (assembly GCA_027924645.1). NCBI lineage: Eukaryota > Viridiplantae > Streptophyta > Pinopsida > Cupressales > Cupressaceae > Cunninghamia > Cunninghamia lanceolata. The sequence continues at coordinate 9,075,795 of BSBN01000815.1, read as the reverse complement.
AAGAGATAACCCTAAAAGTTGCTCATTCTTCATTTGGCATATTTCTTCATTTGCTCTATAACTACATTCAGTTAGGGTTTGAAGGTTTGAAGCATATATTTAGTTTTCACTCCCTTTCATGGCTTCTCCATGTTGAAACTCTGGAACTCTGCATGATAAGGAAGAAGGTAACACTATTTTGAGTTTCATATGAGGCATTTTATTGACATCTGTAGCTTCATTTCTCTTTAATGGCTGCGACCTCCTTCTTCTTTTATGGCTATCTCCATACATTGTGCACTCTTTAATACCCTCCTTCTTGTCCCTGCTTCTTTTCTTTCTTTGCAACTATTACCTGTTCTTGAAAGCTTGGTGCTATTGTGAGGCCGCGAATAGATATCTCCTCCTGTCAACAAAACAAGGTAAGCACTTGTCTTTCTTTCTCCTTTGTAGCTTCATTTGTCTTTTTTACAGCTGAAGAATGACAAGGCCTATAGTTGAAATGGGTATTGTATTTTTTAACAAAAAATGACATATCTTTGTCAGGTATGCCTGTATATACCTCCTTTCATCTTTTTCTTGACTGTAGGTGCAAAAAAACCTTGAGGGTTTGAAATTTTCTGATGAAGGTTTGTTCTTTTTTCACTTTCAAGGCTTCCATTTTGCCACGGCTATGCTCCATCTATATGTAGACACCAAAAAATGTGAAAAAAGATGAGGGTTTCTAAGTTTGAAACTAGGGTTTCAACTTTCTTTGCACAAAAACTTCTTCACTGTCATGGCCATTCTCCTTGTAGTATTCACTGTTCTTCTTTTTGACTTGTAAGTGAAAAAAAGAAACAAATGTTTTAAATTTTCTGTCAAGGGTTTTTTCTTTCTTGCACAACAAAACCTTCCTCTGGCACAGCTATGGTGTTAGCTCTTTTTTATGGTACTCATTTCAACTATATGTAGAAAAGAAACAAGGGCCTTAGCTTTTTTGCAGATGGGTATCCATTTTAGCATGAGAAATCTTATTATGGCATGGCTTATGACATCTTCTTCTCTATCTGAATCTTCTTGACTGTGGGTGCAAGATGGCACTAGGTTTTGGATTTTCTTGAAAAGACCTTCCTCTGGCAGATGGGTATCCATTTTATCATGGAAAAGTCTTTCCTATATAGCACTTCCTTGACTATATTTTCTTGTAGGCAAAAGCACTAGGGTTTGAAAGTATTAATAAATGAAAGTTCACTTTTCTTCACACAAAACCTTCTCCTTCCTTTGATTGTGATTGTCATGGCTATTGATGATGATACTTTACCTTATCTGCTTTCCATTGTAGCTCTTGGGTATGATAACAAGTTTTTTGATATTCAAAAAGAATGACTGTTATTCATTTATCTCCATCTTGTAACTGTACTATGATATTTTTGTAGCACACATTCTGAAGTTTCAAATGGCTCTTTTAGACTATTCATCCTGTATGTCATGTGTCTCCTTTGCCTGCTAATCTGTAGGATGATTGACTATTTGTCATGTGTCATGATGGAATCATCTCCTGAATGAATTTGTTGCATTTGGATTCTACTATAGCATAGCTATCATGTTCTCTTCTCCTTGGTTGTTTGTAGCATTCTTTAGATACTCCTGTAGCTATCCTTGTGCATAATCACTACTTATCTCATGATTTGAATCTCATAGTATCATATATATGTCATGCTTTTCTCTTCAGTCTTTGATACTTTATTATGGCAAATGCTTATTATGACTGTGTCATGCAAAACAATGGTATATAAGAAAGAGAACTGTTTACCTTGTAAATTTCATGCTTTTGTCAATCACCATGTGTAGCATTTGGCATATGTCATGTTCTACTATTTCTCCTTCATTATTGATCTACTCTTGTAGATGGATATAGAAACTATAATATACTCTAATTGTTTTTCCTTGTATAAACCACTTCATTGATCACTGTCCTAACTGTCTATAGTGAAGGTGACTGCAATTGTCCCTGTTCTTGCATGGTACCTCTCTTTCTGGCATTTGCCTACTGTATCATGATATCTTCAACTATTTCAAGGCATATGAGAGAAGGCTTGTTTGATCAATACAGTGATGAGATGCATGGAAACCATTTTGTTATATTTGGATTGTGTCATTCCTGTCACTCCACTATGCTTAATGTTGGACTCCTTTGCTCTAGACATGACTGTCTCTTGCTTTTGACTTTATACCTGACTATCATGTCAGTGATGACCCTACATTGTATACTCTAGTATTTTCTATGCATCATGTGCTTCATCCTTGGATGCTACCCCTTTGCATGTCTCATCTATACCTCCGTGTATCTTGATGCTTTGAAGCTCTAGGGCATTGATGACTACCTAGAATAGTCTTATGACAATGATGTATTAATGACTATTTATTCAGACTACCATATGTCAGCTAGAGCTATTGATTCCTTGTTGTTTTGATTTTGTCTTTTTAAAGGCATAACTTGTATCTCTCAGCTGGCTGATCACTTTGAGTACCTGTATCATGTCATTTACTTCTTAATCTTTTGTCACAATGAGATGATACCTTCACATGATTTATTCTGCAACTTGTTCAAATGATACATGAGTTCTTGCATCTTGGAAGCTTTATTATGTTTCTCTTCTTTTTATCAAGCACCTTGATCCGAATACCTGTATCATATCCTTGTACTATGAATGCACTCTATCAGTTGCTCTTATTAACTGTGATGAAATATATATATGTATTCACAATGCGTCTATACTTTAGATGGCTCATGTAGCCTAGATGACTGAAATCTCATTTGTACTTTGTTTTTGTCAATCTTGACTCAGTCATGTTAATCTGATTTGCTCCAATCAACTGTAATAATGTCATGATGACATATCTTTTCTGTAAGTTGATTAGATGATGCATGATATAGCTTGGAATGATGCATCATGTCTTTTCTGATACTCTTTTCAAAAATGAAAAAGAAACATGTTGGGCTCAAACCCTTGTGGGAGCCACATTTAATCCACATGTTTATTTGTCTTCAAATCAACAACAAAACTTGTCCTATACCTGCACAGTGAACAAACAAGTTAGCATAAAAATGTACCTGAGAGTATTAATTGATCTTCTTCATGGTTTCTTCCTAATTTGTGGCATATATCTGATCTGATCTCTCATCTGAATGCATGATATGATAAGTAGATGTTTATATTTGATAAAAGCATGTGATAACTTTAAACATCTGGAGCACTAATAGGGTTGTCCCCAAAATTTTGCAAGTTCAACTAATGATGGAGCTTGGAGTGAAGACTTGAAGGCCAGCATCAACAAACAATCTTCATCATCAGGCAATGACAGATGTTTAGATTTATCAGATGTTCATTTCTTTTTCTTTTTTCAAACAGATGCATAGCTTGCATGTCTGCAATTGCTCAGTCTAGTTACTCCCATGGCTTGTGTGGGACACATTTGAACACTTCTTTTAAACATGATCAATTAATTTCTCTTATGCATATGATGTATATGTATTTCCTTTTCAATCAATGCATGAGATAAAGTAACATATACTTGAATGTATATTCAAAACATGACATGAAATAATAGTTCAATACAAATATCTTTCTTTCTTTTATTCAAAACTGATTAACTGAATAATCAATCTAACTTATAACTCCTAAAAGATCAAACTGTGTAGAACAACTATGTTTCTTGAATCTTTGATTTCTTAACAATCTATTCTCTTGTCATGATAACTTATCAGTCTTGACTGGACTGATGGGTTATCCTGACAACTAGATCCTTCTTTGCTTTTGTCAAGATGTCAATTGTTCAATGAATGCATAACTTTGAAGTTTTCTATTATTCCTTATGAAAAATTACACTTAGGTCCAACTAATTTTAAGTGTGAACAAAAAATTAGTAACAATACCATGATAGAATTAGATATGGAGGTAGCTATCCCAAGATCAAGATGCCTAAGAGCTAATCACAAGAATCAATGAAGATCAACATGATATAATAACAATCTATACAAAAGATGTAATAAAAAATGTTATGTAATAGTAGAATGAGAAGGATTGGTTATATAGGCCAAGGCGAGACATAGGACAATGTAGGATTATGACAAGTGTCATAATCATATGATATGAGACAAAGAGATCAGTATCATATATGTACCCTAAAAGTGCCCTAAGTAAACTTACCAACTAAGTGTGAATTGGTGCTAGAAGGGAACCGATTAGGGAATAACACTTTTCACTCCAACATTTATTGTTATTTTATCATATTTCAATTTACATAGCATTATATGTTAGGATAGTGTGATAATTAATTGAAATCCTATGTGTAATACATTATACATGACTCCATCCCCACCTATTAGAACTTAAGGCTTTGACATATGTAGCTGAAGGTTCTGCCAAGGGGGGTTCAAGGGAAAAACCCCTAAATATTTTGGGTCCTTTTATCTTTTTTGGGAACTTCTTGTGTTAGTTCAACATCATGCAAATAGGTACTTGATCTATTCCATTCTTCATCATGCTTATTCCTAGTTTTGTGTTGACCTATTCCATTCTTCATCATGCTTATTCCTAGTTATGTGTTGACCTATTCCAGTCTTCATCATGCTTATTCCTAGTCATGTGTTGACCTATTTTGTGTTGACAAATTCAACACAAAATAGGTACTTGACCTATTCTATTCTTCATCATGCTTATTCCTAGAATCAAAGAGTGAGAAGTTAATATTTAGATCAGCACCAAAGCATATGGATGAAGACAAACCACCATCATCAACTGTCACGTTGTCACATTTGCTAACCTCTTCATGTCAATCAAGACCAAAATAGAATGTCTCCAATTCACAAGGAAATAAAAATACGCCAGACTACATTGTTGATCCACAAAACAAGACACCTCTTCATGTAAATCAAACTAAAAAAATCTAACTCAAGCACACCTTCTATCTGGAATGCAACATGTTGATCTACAATTTGGTATTCATGTTGTTTCTCTATATTATCTTCATCTATATGCTGAGCCCATATAAATGATTTAAATTTAGGCACAACACAAGTATCCCCAGCACTATAAACATATCCTTCATCACAAAGGAAGGTTTCATATTCACAAATGTCATCATTAATATCTTGGACACTAAGAGGCCAGCATACAGAACTTTCACACATATTGATATCTTGCTCCACACTTGGATCATAGACTAGATCCATATCATCATTGTCATCATCAGAATAAGAATCATAATGAGGTGTTTCAAATGATGGACTACATGCATCCTATAGCCTCTTTATTTCAATCTCAACAGGGCAACTCATTGCACTAAAAATGCTACTACAAATAGGCACAAGACTATCCTCTTTTACATCACCACAAAGAATTTTACACGCAACCCACATAACTAGATCAACATCAAAACATTCATCATGAAAATTGCATTTAACAATGTCATTTGTAAAATCACATGACCAAAACTAGTCAGTACACAAGTCATCAGCAAAGGAAGAAAAGGCATGAGAAATTTCATTTGAAACATGAGATGCGTCAACTTCCATACAAGCATCTACAACATTATTATCATCTAAATTATATTCAATAGGAATGAAGAATGGGCTTGTTCATCAAATAAAAAATTATTATTACCATCATCCCCATGGATAGACCCATCCAATTGCAAATGAGTGCACATGTTGTCATCTTCCTCTTCACTACCCAAAGATGCTACATCACACGCCACTACCTTCTTGTTCACATTGTCAAACTGGCCACACATGGCATGTCCATTACTAACACCACCAACCATAGCAAGGTCCTCAAGGTGAAACCAAATGAATGCACATTTACCTATCTCTTAGATCAGTTGTCATTGGGTGCAAACATGGCACTATCATCTTTAATTTAAGGTTGGGAAACACAAGGCAAAGAAATAACATCATCATTTGCAAGAGATTATTCATCTAATTTAAGATAGGTAGTGACACTATCTTTGTTGGGAATTAAGGTGTCTCAACCTTTTCAAGTTCCTAGCATTTATTATTTAATTGTATATTTATTTTTCGCTATTATTGTAATTTGGGAGTTGGCACGGTGATGTGTCATCCTACATGGAAAGTGACTAGATGTATTTTTGTCCTCATATGAGGAGATAGGCATCCCACTTTGTGATAGAAGACCTTTTCCATGTGTCAACATCTTTTGGGTGTTGTAAGAGGTTTATGACGTGTAAGAGTTAATTCCTATGACAGAATCTATGACATGTAAGGGATAGAAATAAAAGATTCTATGATAGGTGTGACAAGTGTCAGGAAGCATCTTTGCATGGAGAAGGTAGGCACCCAAGTTTGACTATAACAGGTTGTAAGAGAATTCACTATTAACAGTCAGTTATGATATATTCTCTTATAGTTGTAAGTGTTGTCATATATGACAAATTTTATGACATTGTAAGAGCATCCATCATACCTTTTTTGGGAAAATTTGGGGCGCCCAAGTTTGGGGGTTGTAAGGGATGAAAGGGAATCTCTTACATGTGTCACACACATGTTTTATGACCTTGGAAATTGGGCCATATGGATTTGGACGAGATTCTTGTGTTGACTTTCTCTAGAAGCTTCCTCCATTTGTAGTAGTTCTCTATTTATACAGGTGCTTAGAGTTGGAGTTGTCTGGTTCATTTGCAGATATCGTTATGCTATCAAAATTACCCCATATTTGACATTGTGACAACTCCTAGAAGAACTTGCATTGCAAGTGTGTTGTAATCTTTTACAAATTTGATAATACATTATGCAAGTTTTGGAGTGTGGGGTTTTTTACCAGAAAGGGTTTTCCCCATGTACATCTTGTGTCATTGCATTTATACTTGCTTGTGAATGTATATTAATCTCTCTGTTAATGTGAATCATAACTGTAACTAGAAATCTCTAAAGAAAATTTGCATAACTATCCCTCATTAGATTGGTGTAGGAAGGTGTTTTCGCTTACTTGCTTCCTTTCAGTTGGTATCAAAGCCTAGCCAGTTTTGGTCCTAGCTGCTGGGTAGAGGGTTTTTTGTACTAATATTTGATTGAGTGGGAGTTTGTGCATAGTATTTTGTGATCTTGTTGTAGGAAGAAAATGGCAAGCCTGTCTGGGAGATTTAAAATAGAGAAATTCAATGGACACAACTTTGAGTTGTGGAAAATCAAGATGGAAGACATGTTGGTGGATAGAGATCTATGGCTTGTAGTATCTGACACCAATCCATTGAGCATGAAACAAGGAGATTGGGATATGATGGATTGGAAGGCTAAGGGTTTGATAAGGCTCTGTTTGGCTGATTCAGTTCTCCTAAATATCCATGAATAGAAGACTGTAAAAGACCTTTGGAAGAAACTTGGAGATGTTTATTAGGCTAAATCCCTAGTGAACAAGCTATTCCTGTGAAAGAAACTATATTCTATAAGGATGGAAGATGGAGGATCTATCACAAATCATCTTAATGCATTCAATATGCTTGTTACTCAATTGACCTCTGTTTGTGTAAAGATGGAGGATTGTTGCATGACATTACTATGTTCCTTACTAGATTCGTGGGACCACCTTGTCATGGCCATTGGGAGTACCACTACCACCTTCAAGATGGATGAAGTATCTTTTTCGCTATTCTCTCAAGAGATGCAGAGAAAGTCTTCTAAGTAAGCTAAGGAGGCTCTTACGGTTCGTGGTAGACCTAAAGAGAAAGGAAAGAAAAAGGACAAGAAGAAAGAAGACAAAGGAAGATCCAAATCCCATGGGAGATCTAAGTCTCCTAAAAATTCCAAGGCTTTATGTTGGAACTGCAGAAAATCTGGTCATTCCTACAAGGATTGCAAGGAGGAGAAGAAGAAAAAGAAGAATTATGATTCAAATTCTGACAAGTCCTCTCAAGAAGATGGAGAAGTGTTTGTTGCTACCTTGGAAACACATGCATTTGAGGATGTGTGGCTAATCAAATCTAGTGCATCTTTTCAAATGACCTCACACAGAGATTGGTTATTGAAGTATGAAGAGTTCGATGGTGGGAAGGTGTACTTGGGTGATGACTCTCACCTGAAGATTGTTGGTTGTGGAAGAGTCTTGATTTGATACCCAATGGATGAGTGAAGGGGATCAATAGTGTTCTACATATTCCTGATTTGGCACAGAACCTTCTTTCTATAAGTAAGTTGAATGATGTGGGTGTGCAAGTTGTTTTCTCGAATGGAGGATGCAAGATGACTAGAGGAGCTATGGTGCTAGCTAAGGGTGTTTAGATTGGCACTCTATTTCAGCTTGATGCATGCACAGTGCAATAGTGCCTCTATTTCGAAGAAGAGAACTTTAGAGTCTTCATCCTCACCATTGGAACCAATAGCCAAGAAGAGTGTTGTATCTACTTCCTATGGTTGTGCTTTCTAGGTACCCAAGGGTGCTCATTCTATGGAGATGAAACTTCTAGCAAAGAAGACAATGTTATGGCACCAAAGGCTTGGCCACATTGGTGAAAAGGGTTTGAGGTCTGTGAAAAATAAAAACTTCATTGAGGGTATGAATGATTGTAACCTTGAGTTTGATTTCTGCGAACATAGCATATATGGAAAATAAAACCGTGTTCATTTTTATTCTAGTTCACACATATCTTTTGAGGTGTTGGATTTGATTCATTATGGTGTATTTGGTCCTATTAATGTTCCTTCGATTTCAAAATCTGTATATTTTGTTTCATTTATTGATGACTACAGTAGAAGGACAAGGGTGTATTTCCTTAGAAGTAAATCTAAAGTCTTCACAAGATTCAAAGAGTTCAAAGCTCTTATAGTGAATAAAATGGATAGAAAGATTAAGTGTTTGAGAACTGATAACGATGGTGAGTTCTGTTCAGCAGATTTCAACAAGTTCTGTAAAGAACAAGGCATTGAGAGGCACAAGACAACTCCCTATACCCCTCAGCATAATGGAGTTGCAGAGAGGATGAATAGAATGTTGATGGAGAGGGCTAGGAGTATGCTAAGCGGATCTAGCCTTGAGCAAAAGTTTTGGGCTAAAGTTGTTGCTACCCCTTGTTACCTGGTTAATAGGCCTCTTACATCTGCACTCATTGATAAGACACCTATGGAGGTGTGGTCTGGTAAGAAGCCTTCATTAAGACACATTCGAGTATATGGTTGTGAGGCATATGCACATGTGCCTAAGGAGAAGAGGTCTAAGTTGGAAAAGAAGGCAGTAAAATGTATCTTCATCAGTTATGGCATTGGTGTGAAAGGGTACAAGCTTTGGGATCTAGTGGCCAAGAGAGTTCTATATAGCAGAAGTGTTATCTTCATAGAGATCAATCCTTCTTCTATTTTGTTATAGCCAGAGAAAGAAGAGAAGAAAGAGGATGTGGTTCAATTTCCTTCCACCCTTGAGAAAGTTGAACCAAAGACATCTATTGGACTTGATGATGAGGAGAGCTCTAGCAACTCTAAAAGTTCAAAAGAAGAAGAAGAACCTCCACCATAGCTTGTGAGGATGTCTACACGGATTAGAAAGCAACCTGAGAGTTTTGGTTATTTATTGCTTGATTCTAGTTACATTTTTGCTTTGATTTCTAACATTGATGAGCCTAGAACTATGAAAGAGGCTATGGGCATGAAAGATGTAGGTTCCTGGAAGGAGGCCATGGAAGAGGAAATGCCTTCTTTGGAAAAGAATAATACTTGGGACTTTGTGCCTTTGCCTGAAGGATGAAAACCTATTGGATGCAAATGGGTGTTCAAAAAGAAATTTAGTGCAGATAGCAGTGTTGAGAAATATAAGGCTAGGTTGGTTGCGAAGGGGTATTCTCAAGTGGAGGGAATTGACTGTGGTGAAATTTTCTCTCCCATTGCAAAGTTGACATCTATTTGGCTCCTATTATCACTTGTAGTAGTGTATGATTTAGAAGTGGAGTAGATGGATGTGAAGACAACATTCCTTCATGGTGACTTGGAGGAGGAGATTTATATGTCACAGCTAGAGCAGTACATTGTTGAAGGTAAAGAAAATCTAGTTTACAAGTTAAAAAAATCTTTGTATGGTTTGAAACAGTCTCCTAGGATGTGGTACCAAAAGTTTGATGCCTTTGTGTTGAGTATTAGATTTATGAGATCGAAATCAGATCATTATGTTTATTACAAGTTTGACAATGATCACATTCTCATTATTGTTTTGTATGTTGATGATATGTTGCTAATTGGGAATGGTAAAAGTTTGATTTCTGATTTGAAGTCTCAGTTGTCAGCATAGTTTGAAATGAAAAATCTAGGGGAAGTCAAGTACATTATGGGGATGGAGATCAGAAGAGACAGAGCAAATAGAGAACTTTGGTTAGGCCAGAGTAAGTATTTTAACATTGTGTTGGGGAGATTCAGCATGGTAGATTGCAAACCTTTGACTATTCCTGTTATGATGGGGACAAAATTATCTATTGCAAATTGTCCAAAGTCTCCTTTTGAGATAGAGGATATGAGTAGAGTTCCTTATGCTAGTGCAATTGGTAGTTTGATGCCTATTATGGTCTAAACAAGACCAAACATTGCCCAAGAACTAGGAGTCCTTAGTCAATTTATGGCTAATCCTGGACAGGTACATTGGGATGCAGTGAAGAGAATGTTTAGATATTTGTGGGGTACTTCTGATTATTCCTTATGTTAACATGGTTATCCTACAGGACCTTAGCATTCTATGAGTATCCAAGGATGTGTGGATTTTGATTGGGCAAGTGACATTAATAGTAGGAGATCCACCAATGCTTATGTGTTCACTATGTTCGGTGGTGCTATTAGTTGGATGAGTAAGCGGCAACATGTGGTCACTTTGTCAATGACTGAAGTAGAGTACATGGAAGTTACTCATGCTTGTAAGGAAGCCATTTGCCTTAAGAGATTGTGTTCTATCACTGGGTTTGATGTAGGGAAGATTACCATTTCTTGTGACAACCAGAGTGCCATATGTTTGGCGAATAATCCTACTTTCCATGCAAGGACCAAGCATATTGATGTCTAGTACCATTTTGTTCGTGACATGGTAGAGGATGGGAAGATGAATTTGGAGAAATTTGACACTTTGGTGAATGTTACAGATTCCTTGACAAAACCTATGAGCACAGAGAAGTTCAAATGGTGTTTGAAGTCTATGGGCCTCTTGGCCCCTAACAATTAAAATCATGTCATTCTATTAGCTCTTGAAAGGTGTTCAACAAGTGGGAGAATGTTGGGAATTAAGGTGTCTCAACCTTTGCAATTTCCTAGCATTTATTATTTAATTGTATATTTATTTTTGCCTATTATTGTAATTTCTATGCAAATCTTATTTTTGTCACTTTGTGGGAGTTGGCATGGTGATGTGTCATCCTACATGGAAGGTGACTAGATGTATTTTTTCCCTCATATAAGGATATAGGCATCCTACTTTGTGGAAGAAGACTTTTGCCATGTGTCGACATCTTTTGGGTGTTGTAAGAGGTTTATGACGCATAAGAGTTATGACAGATTCCTATGATAGAATGTATGACATGTAGGAGCCAAAAATAGAAGATTCTATGATAGGTGTGACAAGTATCAGGAAGCATCTTTGCATGGAGAAGCTAGGCACCCAAGTTTGACTATGACCGATTGTAAGAGAATACACTATTAATAGTTAGTTATGATAGATTCTCTTACAGCTGTAAGTGTTGTCATATATGACGGATTTTATGACATTGTAAGAGCATCTATCATACCTTTCTTGAGAAAATTTGGGGCACCCAAGTTTGGGGGTTGTAAGGGATGAAAGGGAATCTCTTACAAGTTTCATACACATGTTTTATAGCTTTGAATTGGGCCATATGGGTTTGGACGAGATTCTTGTGTTGACTTGCTCTAGAAGCTTCCTCCATTCATAGTAATTCTCTATTTATACAAGTGCTTGGAGTTAGAGTTGTATGGTTCACTTGCATGTATCATTATACTACCAGAATTACTCCAAATTTGACATTGTGACAACTCCTGGAAGAACTTACATTGCAAGTGTGTTGTAATCCTTTACAGATTTGATAATACATTGTGTAGGTTTTGGAGTGTGGGGTTTTTTACCCAAAAGGCTTTTCCCTGTGTACATCTTGTGCCATTGCATTTATACTTGCTTGTGAATGTATGCTGATCTCTTTGTTAATGTGAATCATAACTATAATTGGAAGGATCTAAAAAACAATTGCATAACTATCCCTCATTACATTGGTGTAGGAAGTTGTTTCCGCTTACCTTGCTTCCTTTCAATCTTCACTTTCAACACAACTATCAAATGATGTTACCTCACACAACTCCACTCTTTTGACAACACACTCAATCTGATCTACATTATTTTTATCCATAGTAGGTGATTCAATTCTTGTAGCACTTTCCTTTGAGGACAACAACCCAGCAATATATTCATTTCTCATTTTAATCAAGGCATCAAGAGCAAGGTAGGCCTGTTGCTAACAAGCTTCAACTCTTCTATCACCAAACTCAACCCAACCTCATAAGATTCAAAAAACAAATTAATGCAAGTTGGAATAGAAGGTATAAAATCATATGGGATCCTTGCTAATACAATAGCAAACCGGAGGCTAAAATCCATGTTGGATTCACCCTCATAGCTTCTAATATTTTCTAGTTCTTGAACAAGAACAATGGGGTCTAAACCACGTGCAAACTCTTCAAATGCAACCACTAAATCATTCCAAGATGCAAAATGATTCTCAGGGAAACTAACCATCCACTTCCGTGCTAACCCACATAGGGATCCAAAAAAATCTCATCCACATGTCTTCATCCTCATATTGAAATTTATCCATAAAATCTAAAAATGCAACATGTACCTCTCCATCATAAACTTCATACCCATCAAATAGAGGCATATGATAATAAACATTGCTAGGCATGGATTGTGTTTCATAATTGACCCATGAGAGGTTTAGCTATTTATATATGGTTTCATTTGCAATGGGAGGAAGCCAAAAATATGAACTACTAGTAGTGTTAAAATATGGTATTAGTATCAAAATCAAATATCTCAACAAGGCACATACACTTGTGGGGTTCTTACAATACTTACATGTTATATCATATTTGTCAGGAGAAACCTTATCTCATACCCCTTGATGACTATCTCTAGTCAATACACTTTTCATGCCTATCATGAAAAATATGCCTTATTTTCTTGTTATATAATGTTGTTTGTCACACTTATTACATAATTGGGTAAGTGCAAGAAGATGGGGGGCCTAAAACGGGTCTTAAGTGGCCACTTTTTTTCTGAAATCAAGAAATACTGGCCTTGGATGAGAAATTGAGCATAGTTACACTCAAAATTTGGAGATGCAACCAAAATAATGTTCGTAGTGCTCCGAGTCTACTTTCTAAACTACTATTTTTTTAAAAAAATGACATAGATTAAGAGGTTCAAAAGAGGAAGCCACAAAAATTGGTGTTGTTTATGTCAAAAAAAATAACATAGCATGTTTTGTGGCTCCCTCAAAAGGTCAACTTTTTTTTGGTATTTTTAAAATCGCTTCAATGAGAAATTAGCTAATAGCATGTAGTTTATGCCCAATTTTTTTTGATAATTTTTTGATGAATATTTGATTTTTTACTAATTTTCAAAGTGGACACATCCTAAAAAATAGAATTTTGGTCGTGCTACCCCTATAAATTTTGAAAACTAATTGAAAATCATTTTTTTCTTTTTTTAATATTTGTAGAATGGAGTCTAGTTTCTAAATATGTAATTTTTTTGAAATTTCAATGAATAATTAATTTACAATGAAAAAAAGACCAAACAGTGGTTTTTGCCCAAAAATGGACACACAAACAAAAGAAATTAAAGATGAAAGGCTTAACATTTTTAAAATGTGAAAAAAATCACATCATCAAATAGCTAAGAGAAAGCCTAACATTACCTAGGTGTTTGATTTGTTCGACCTTGAAACACGTGCAAATCTAAGGGTTAGCACGAATGAAATTATGTGAAATCTTGAAGAATATGGAAAACATGTATGTGGCTGTTCAAAAGGCACTCCAAGCCTTTGGGTTGGAAATCCAAAGCAAATCCCAAGCCCAAGGCTTGGGATTCACACACTTGCATTATGTTTTGCTTTGCATTTTTCCTTTTCTGCAAAAGTTTGTGTTGTTTGTCATGTTTGAAATAACACGAGCGCGTTATAATGCTCTCGCGTTATGTTCCCCTAAATTTTTTTTATGTTCAAGGCTATTAATCATTTGTGTATGTATGTATGTATGTATGTATGCCTGTATGTATGTATGTATCTATGTATGCCTATATGTATGTATGTATCTATGTATCTATGCATGCCTATAAATATGTATGTATGTATCTATGTATGCCTATATGTATGTATCTATCTATGTATGCCTATATGTATGTATGTATAGTGTCGAGGGTAGAGGAGGGTAGAGATGGGAGTGAGCTAGATAGGGGAGGAGAGGGGTGGATAAGGATTGAGTGATTAAGGGTTAAGGTTGAGGGTTGAGCATTTAGGGATAGGATTTAGAGTTTAGGGATAAGGGATTATAGTTTAGGACCTTGAGGGATTAGGGTTTAGGGTTGAGGCTTTAGGGATAGCATTTAGGGTTAAGGGTCGAGGGATTAGGGTTAAGGTAGAGTGTTGAGGGTAGAGGGATTAGGGATAGGGTTTAGGGTTGAGGGATTAGGTTTTAAGGTATAGTTTAGTAGTTCTTGTGGATAGAGCCAGTAAACAATGGGAGATTATTTGCATGTTTCATAACAATATACCTCCCCTAAGTGTGGGGTGGACAGCAAGAAACATAGATGTACCCCAATGCAAATCTTTTCTCATAATGATCATCCTTCTAATTTCAACTGTTAATTACTCACTGTGGATGTACCATACGCAAAGCTTTTCTCATAATGTGTACACCTATTGGCATAATGAACCCTGGATGGGTCAGAAAAACATGCCATATAACATTACTAACATTAAAAAAGTTCATAGCCATTTTTCTAACGTATTCTTGCAACTCAAATATCTTTAAGAGAAGAGTGTCAAAAATGATGGGTTTAACAACCTAACATAAGGCAAAGCAATTTTGTTGGGTTTAGGGATAGAGTTTAGGGTTTAGGGTTTAGGGTTGAGGGATTATGGTTTAGGGTTGAGGGATTAGGGTTTAGGGTTGACGAATTAGGGTTTAATGTTGAGAGTTGAGGGTTGAGGGTTTAGGGTTTAGGGATAGGGTTGATGGTCAACAGATTAGGGTTAAAGTAGAGTGTTGAGGGTAGAGGGATTAGGGATAGGGTTTAGGGTTAAAGGTTTAATGATTGAGGGTTGAGGCTTTAGGGTTGAGGGTTAAGGGATTGGGGTTTAAAATATAGTGTTGAGCGTTGAGGGTTTATGGATAGGTTTTAGGGTTTAATTTTTAAGGGTTAAGGGTTGAGGGATAGGGTTTAGGGTTTAGGGATAAGGGATTAGGGTTTAAGGTATAGTGTTGAGGGTTGAGGGTTTAGGAATAGGGATAGCGTTTAGGGTTTAGGGATGAGGGATTAGGGTTGAGGGTTGAGGGATTAGGGTTTAAGGTATAGTGTCGAGGGTTGAAGGTTTATTGATATTGTTTAGGGTTGAGGGTTGAGGGATTAGGTTTTAGAGTTGATGGATTAGGGTTTAAGGTATAGTGTTGAGGGTTGAGGGTTTAGGGTTGACGGATTAGCATTTAATGTCGAGGTTAGGGTTAGAGTGTCAGGGGTAGAGGGATTAGGGATAGGGTTTAGGGTTGAACATTTAAGGATTGAGGGTTGAGGCTTTAGGGATGAGGGTTTAAGGCTTAAGATATAGTGTCAAGTGTTGAGGGTGTAGGGATAGGGTTTAAGTTTTAAGGGTTAAGGGTTGAGGGATAGGGATTAGGGTTTAAGGTATAGTGTTGAGGGTTGATGGTTTAGGGATAGGGTTTAGGTTTGAGGGATTAGGGTTTAGGGTTGATGAATTAGGGTTTAATGTTGAGAGTTGAGGGTTGAGGTTGAAGGATAGGGTTAATGGTCAAGGGATTAGGGTTAAATAAGACTGTCAAGGGAAGATGGATTAGGGATAGGGTTTAGGGTTTAAGGTTTAAGGATTTAGGGTTGAGGCTTTAGGGATGAGGGTTAAGGGATTAGGGTTTAAGATATAGTGTCGAGTGTCGAGCGTGTAGGGATAGGTTTTAGGGTTCAAGTTTTAAGGGTTAAGGGTCGAGGCATCAGAGTTAAGGGTTGAGGGATTAGGGTTTGACATTGAGGGTTGAGTACATGGAGGTTCGAGAGTTAAGGGTTTCGGGATAGGGTTGAGGGTCGAGGATATAAGGATTAGGGATAGGGTTGGAGGGTTTAGGGATAAGGGATTAGGGTTTAAGGTATAGTATCAAGGCCGTTGAGTGCCTAGGAATAGGGATAGCGTCTAGGGTTTAGGGATGAGGGATTAGAGTTGAGGGATGATGGATTAGGGTTGAGGGTTGAGGGATTAGGGTTTAGGGATAAGGTTTAGGGTTGAGGGTTGAGGGATTAGGGTTTAAGGTATAGTGTTGAGGGTTTAGGGATAGGGTTTAGGGTCAAGGGATTAGAGTGAAGGGTTGAAGGATTAGGATTTGATGTTAAGGGTTGAGGCTTTAGGGTTTGGGGTTTAGGGATAGGGTTGAGGGTTGAGGGATCAGAGTTAAGGGTTGAGGGATTAGGGTTTGACATTGAGGGTTGAGGGTTGAGGTTCAAGAGTCAAGGGTTTAGGGATAGGGTTGAGGGTCGAGGGATTAGGGTTAAAGTAGAGTGTGGAGGGTATAAGGATTAGGGATAGGGTTGGAGGGTTTAGAGATAAGGGATTAGGGTTTAAGGTATAGTATCAAGTTTGTTGAGGGTTTAGGAATAGGGGGTTGAGGGATGACAAATTAGGGTTGAGGGTTGAGGGATTAGGGTTTAGTGATAAGGTTTAGGGTTGAGGGTTGAGGGATTAGGGTTTAAGGTATAATGTTGAAGGTTTAGGGATAGGGTTTAGGGTTGAGGGATTAGAGTGAAGGATTGAGGGATTAGGATTTGATGTTGAGGGTTGAGGCTTTAGGGTTTAGGGATAGGGTTGAGGGTCGAGGGATCAGAGTTAAGGGTTGAGGGATTAGGGTTTGACGTTGAGGGTTAAGGGTTGAGGTTCAAGGGTCAAGGGTTTAGGGATGGGGTTAAGGGTCAAGGGATTAGGGTTAAAGTAGAGTGTCAAGGGTATAAGGATTAGGGATAGGATTGGAGGGTTTAGGGATAAGGGATTAGGGTTTAAGGTATAGTATCGAGCCCATTGACGGTCTAGGAATAGGGATAGTGTTTAGGGTTTAGGGATGAGGGATTAGAGTTGAGGGATGACAGATTAGGGTTGAGGGTTGAGGGATTAGGGTTTAAGGTATAGTGTTGAGGGTTTAGGGATAGGGTTTAGGGTTGAGGGATTAGAGTGAAGGGTAGAGGGATTATGATTTGGTGTTAAGGGTTGAGGGTTGAGGCTTTAGGGTTTAGGGTTTAGGGATAGGGTTAAGGGTCGAGGGATCAAAGTTCAGGGTTGAGGGATTAGGGTTTGATGTTGAGGGTTGAGTTCTAAAGATAGGCAAATATAGATTTTGTATTTAGGTTATTTAGATGTTGATCAGTTTAGACTTGAGCTGAAATATTAGACTCTTAATCTAGCCTGAAGAGGGTTTCTGTCGTCAAATTGATTGCCTCTCCAATTTTGGGGTGTGGAATTTTTGGAATCAATCAGGAAGTCTTCAGGAGACTTTGTGGAAGTGGATTGGCAATCGCTTGACAGAGCCCCTGCTATTTATGCTTGGATAAGGATTTGTCACAAACTAGAACTTCTGCTTCCAAAGAAAATCTGTCTTTCTTCCTCAATGGGCATTTTCTATCAAGAACTTGATTATGAGGGTTGGCCCCTTCATTGTTATGCCTATCATATAGCAGAGCATCTGGCAAGCTCTTGCAGGAAATAGTAAAAGTTCTCCCTCAAAAACCTTGTGGTCATTCAAGTCTAAAGGGAAGGTTTGGAAAGAGAAATGGATCACCAAAGAGATGAAGAATTTCTTATTTCTTAGACACCATCAGTAGTTTTTCTCTGATGCAGAGGACCTACCAAGATGGAAAGCATTTAAAGATTATATGATCTCCAAAGGAAAATCTTCTAATTCTCCTAGAATGTCATCCTTCAGCAAGGCGGGACCAAGTGGCTTGGCTCTTCCAGTCATGGATCCTCCCATATTTAAGAGGAATTGTAAGGCTTGGAAGTGTCAGTTGATGAAGCATAGGATGTGGTCATCCCTACTTGTGTTAAGGAAGATAATGCATAGGATGTGATCAATCTATAGCAGGACAAAATGTGACCACATTATAATGCGTTCGCATTTTGTCCTGCTATAGAAATAGTAAAAAAGTGTTGACCCCCGTGATCCAAGCCCACATGCTCTATTTTCATATTGATTCTACGCATGCTCTAACAAAAAAGAAGTGCTTTCATGCTGTTGGGAAGTTCACATGCACATTTGACACATTCTACCACCTTTGCATGATCTTTCCACCACCTTTTCTGCTTTTCCAACTTGAGGAGGAGGAAATAACATAGTTTTCACACCAAGTTTGATATATATCTATTCAAGTTTCAATTTTTGTAGTGTTGCAATATTAATTGTGATTCAATTTTAGGAATTTAACATTATAGATTGGTTAATAGTATTGTTGTTAGTAATTATATTTGAGTGTTATTCAATTTAACATTGAAAAGGAAGCAAGTGGTGAAAAACTCAAATTGTTGAGGAGTTTGATACAAGAAGAAAAAAATACTACATAATTGGGTACTCTCTCCATTTGAATCTTCATTTTTTAGGTATGTCAAGTCTTTACATGCATGTTCTTTACATTTTCCTTAATTCTATTTGAATTACTTTATCATGCTTTATCATACATGTTTAAAATAGACACATTCCCAATCAAGAAAGTAGCCTACAATCTCACATGATGCCATGTATATTTTCTACACTTGGGCTCTTTAATAATTATGTGTAATAAACAGACCTTAACATACCATGATGTCAAACTATACAAGAATAAATCCGTACAACATAATAAAAATACAATCCCACTATTATCTTGTATTCATTTCTTAGGAAGTAATATTGGTCTCTTTATCATGCTACAGACAAATTCTCTGTCATGCTAAGGAAACGATCAAGAATTAAACCAACACAGGAAGAGATAGAAGCTAATAATGCAAAGAAAGTAGTGGCTATGAGGGAACTTCATGAGAAGAGGAAATTGGACATGATAAATGAAGACATGCCAATTGAAGAGGAACCACAACCATCACAAAGAGATATGATATTGGCGGCACAAAGAGAATGAATGCAAAAACTTCATGCTACGAGAGATTTGAATACCATAGTTGGAGACACGTCCTCTACTACAAGTCAACATGTAGGGACACCATCTACCACATCTCATGTTGAGAGTACATCATCACTCACATGTGATGAAGGAGGTACGCCATCGTTCCCACCTCAACCTCAAGGTATGTCATCTATTCCATCTTCGATTGAAGGTATGCCATCTAGCCCATCTCATTTAAATAATGATGAAATTCCTAATGTTGAGATGAATTTACCTAACACCACCTAGAATTTTGCATAGAAAGCCAAAGTATTTGATTGATATTGATGAGAAAATTTTGCAGCCAATGGAAGGTAAGATTCCAAAATGCACTTGTAGAAGATATGCTCATAAGATTTGGAGATTGTTTTTTGAAAAGTTAAATGAGACTGCAAGATGTCAACTATTCATTGAAATGATGCGAAGTATAAAGTATAGGTCCATCATGAAGATTCTTGGGTTGAGAACATCAGAGGCTTCAAGTGAAAAATCTATTGTCAAGAATCTAATGAGTGTGGGTAACACCTCATGCACAAAAGATAGTAATGCAACACGGCATGTGATTACATCGACTATAGTAAGTAGTCAAATGAGGAAAGCTCGTCTCATTAGAAAGATGAGTCAAGAATTGAGAATTAATAGGAAAACTTTATCAAGAGCTATTGGAAGATGCCAAAGAATTGAGGACACTAATGCCAATGAATTATGGGCATTCTCGGGGAGACTACCATGAAAAGATAAACCAATTATTGAAGCATTGAGATCACTAATTGAAGACTTTTGGAAGAATTACACAAGGGTATCTGCGAATCAAAGGGATGTGGTAAGAAGGAGAATCAGTAGTCAAAACCATGAGCCACATCCAAAGCATTTTTTGGATGAGACTCAAACACAGTTTTATGGTAAATTTCTAGAGAAGTATCCTCAAATTAAAATTTGTCAAAGATATTTTGAAATGCTAAAACATTTATATGTCAAGATAAATCACACACACACACACACACTACTTGTTGTAGATTACATATTGAATTTTCTAACCATTTTGATGCTTATAGGTCTATATGTTTAGATATGCATACTAACAATGTTTTGCAGGGTTGTGCCATATGTGCCCCACCAACATCTTCAAGAGACTTCATATCAAGAATTTTATGTGAAAGAGAGGAAGGTCAAATATTCTACAAGAAATTATGCTTGGATGGCACATGTCATCTTTGCGGTGGCTTGCAACATTTACCAGTATGTGAACATATGGAAAGAACACATGCGGTTGGAAACAAACTAGTAGAGTTTGGCAAGTATAAAATAGTGGCATACAATACAAAAGATGGTAAAGAAGAAAAGAGGTGTGAATTGGTTATTGAAAAGATTCTAGTGTATTAGTTTATGCCTATATTTTGTGACAACATAGTGTATGAGTATGCAAGACATGCCCATAAAGCTCGATGGTTGGACTTGCAATTCAAGTTATGCAAGGACACATTTCCGGTTGGTAGCATTGTTTTAGTCATCGACTTTGCAGAGAACTACAGTCTACAGCCACAGCGTGAGGTGCAATCACAATATTACAACTCCACACAAGTTTCTATATTTGTGCACATCGCATTCATTCATGTGAATGATAGTACAGAGGATGATAGAAAGATCATAAGGGAGTATAATTTCTATATTAGTGATGATCGCACGCATTCTACAGAGTTTGTACAAGAATGCTTTCAGGTGTTCTACAATGATTTGGCTAGAAGGGGCATATCGTTCAGTCAACATATCATATGGTCGGATAACTGTGCATCACAATTCAAGAACTTGAAGAATTTCTATTGGCTGAGTAAGAGGCATAATTTTACAGATATTTAGCATATGTGGAACTTTTGTGAGGTCAGGCATGGAAAGGGGGAGCATGATGGTGTAGGAGCATGTATCAAAAGAGCCATAGCACAAGAAGAGTTAAAGTATAAACACAATTCAAAGTTGACAAATGCAAAATTGATTGTTGAGTGGTGTTATGCTTCCATGGGTCTAGGTAATGAAGGTAAGTCTTCAGTTCGTAGATTTTTTTGGTTGATAGATGATACTAACATTGCACCATATGAGGACTATTGTACACTGACAGGATCAAATGAGATGCACTCTTTTAGAAGCTCAATTGTAGGTTCATGGAGTATCCATATGCGAAAGATGTCATGCTTTTGTTCTTCCCATACAATTCAAGTCTAGGATGAGTGCAAGTCAAAGGAGTGGGTTGACGAATGGCAGTTAAGATATCTTAGCCCACTTGACATGTATCGACCCCTGACAGCACTGGAACTAACACAGATGGAATCATCAGTTGACTTTGACCACATATCAGATTTAGTTCAACCAGGAAATATAGGGCACGTATATGCATCTAATTTCATCTAGTTCAACCAGGTAATGTCATCTTACTTTGTAGTGTTTTTGTAATGTTGACTAATTTCATCTAATTTGCTACACATATCAATGTAGGGCACGTATATGTAGTTATTACAGATGAAGATAATGAAGAGGGAACAGATTATTACTTATGGCGTGTTGAGGCCAAAAAGAAATTGGAGGCCCCTGTTACAGATGGAGAAAACATCGAATACCCTACAGGCTCAGTGGTTATTACTGGAACATGGCTTAGAAGGTACCCACATAAGAGTGTTAATGTTTGGCTATTTCAAGACTTTGACACACATTAGAAGATTATTCATTACTTGAACCTTGTTGTGGCATCTAATGTTTATTTGATAAAGTATCGAGGTAGACCTTTGAACAAAATCTTATGGAAGGTGCGTGAGTCCGACCATGAAGCAATAGTTGACACAATAAAGAGTAGAGCAAACCCGGATGGTTCATTGGATTAATTTGTAAGTATTCACATTGAGATGTAAGTACGCACATTAATTTGTAAGGTTTGTCTTTTTTTTAATTTCCTGCTACATTTTTACACATATACACATTTTTACATCATCATGTTATGCATTTTTGGTTTCTTGCTCCTGATGTGACCAAACTGATAGACCCAACACGTCCAGATGGGTATGTTTAGGCTAGGCATTGTTTTGTTTTTCACCCAAACATGTTGAAATAGTTTGAGCTACATTGTACCGACAATATCCCTGAAGAGTCCAAAGTGCAAAAAGGTAGCAATCTTTGATGAGATGTTACTTGAAAACTGTGTCACTTAGAAACATTTTGTCTGAGGCAACGTGATCACGTAGAGTGCCTCTATAATAACCTCTCTCAATTTTTTATATCTCTAAGGCATTTGCCCATGGTGAAAGGTTTTCTGCTGCCCCAAAAATTGTCAGAAGGAGGCAGTGTAAAGTTGCAAAGGGGTGTAACTTTCGTCCTGCTCCTGATGTGACCAAACTAACTATTCCAACGCGTCCAGATAGGTACATTTACACTAGGCATGGTCCTTTTTTTAACCCAAACATGTCGAAACAGTCTGAGCTACATTGTACTGACGATATCCCTGAAGAGTCCAAAGTGCAAAAAGGCAGCAATCTTTGACGAGATGTTACTTGAAAATCATGTCACTTAGAAACATTTTGTCTAAGGCAACGTGATCATGTAGAGTGTCTCTATAATAACCTCTCTCAATTTTTTATATCTCTGAGGCATGTGCCCATGGTGAAAGGTTTTCTGCTGCCCCAATAATCATCAGAAGTAGGCAGTGTAAAGTTGCAAAGGGGTGTAACTTTCATCCTGCTTCTGATGCAACCAAACTAACTATTTCAACGCATCCAAATGGGTACATTTATGCTAGGAATGGTCTTTTTTTCACCCAAACATGTCGAAACAGTCCGAGCTACATTGTACCAACGATATCCTTGAAGAGTCCAAAGTGCAAAAAGGCAGCAATCTTTGACAAGATGTTACTCAAAAATTGTCACTTAGAAACATTCTGTCTGAGGAAACGTGATCATGTAGAGTGTCTCTACAATAACCTCTCTCAATTTTTTATATCTCTGAGGCATTTGCCCATGGTGAAAGGTTTTCTGCTACCTCAAAAATTGTTAGAAGGAGGCAGTGTAAAGTTGCAAAGGGGTGTAACTTTTGTCCTACTCCTGATGCGACCAAACTGACTATTCCAACACATCCAAATGGGTACATTTACGCTAGGCATGGTCCTATTTTGCACCCAAACATGTCAAAATAGTCTGAGCTACATTGTACCGATGATATCCCTGAAGAGTCCAAAGAGCAAAAAGGTAGAAATCTTTGATGAGATGTTACTCAAAACTATGTCACTTAGAAACATTCTGTCTGAGGAAACGTGATCATGTAGAGTGCCTCTACAATAACCTCTCTTAGTTTTTTTATATCTCTGAGGCATTTGCCCATGGTGAAAGGTTTTCTGTTGCCCCAAAAATCGTCAGAAGGAGGCAGTGTAAAGTTGCAAAGGGGTGTAACTTTCATCCTACTCCTGATGCGACCAAACTAACTATTCCAATACGTCTAGATGGGTATATTTACACTAGGCATGGTCCTATTTTTCACCCAAACATGTTGAAACAATCCGAGCTACATTGTACCAACGATATCCCTGAAGAGTCCAAAGTGTAAAAAGGTAGAAATCTTTGATGAGATGTTACTCAAAAACCGTGTCACTTAGAAACATTCCATCTGAGACAATGTGATCATGTAGAGTGCCTCTACAATAACCTATCTCAATTTTTTATATCTCTGAGGTGTTTGCCCATGGTGAAAGGTTTTCTACTGCCCCAAAAATCGTTAGAAGGAGGCAGTGTAAAGTTGCAAAGCATTGCTAAGAAATCCTCAATACTCAAACACTCCAATGAACTAAAGCAACTTCTTCTTAGGCACAAATGTAAGGGTACATAAGGAGAAAATGGTGCCTAGATGACTTAGTGCATTTCTATGACTTCGTTCACATGTTTAAATGTTTGAGAAACTCTCCTTTACTAAGTGCTTGTCCTCGTGTCAATGTTAAGCTTTATACCTCCTATGCACTCAATTAGGTGATGTCATTAGATACAACTTACCCTTAGGCACCAATGTAGCTTCTTCAATCCATCACACTTCTAGGCGCTCAAATTTGAGGTCTTGAACTTGTATCTTATTCCTAGGTACAATTGGATGATCTTCTTAGATCTAGGCACTCATGATGGTGGGAAATTATATGAAGGGGCGCCTAAGTCCAATTTAACTTCATATTTGATATTTTATGACTCTAGTTGACTAGGAATGGCTCAATTTCTAAAGTGCTAACTCAATAATGTAAGTTTAAGGTCTTTTCCTCCTATGCACCAATTAATGAGTTCACTAGATGCAATTTCTCCTTAGGTACCAAAACTAGATAGTAGAGACAAGATGAGGCGCCTAGCATCAATTTAGGCTCTATTCATTATTTGTAAGACCTTGAATGATTAAACATGCTTGAAGTAAGCCTTTCTCTCTTGGAACTTACTCAATGATATAGATTTGTGATACTTTATCTAAGGTGTCAATCTAGATCTATATGGAGGTGAAAGAGTGCCCAACATCATGAAGCTTTATACTTGGCATTTTTTATGCTTTAAACAATTATGAAGGTCTTAGGATGACTTTTCCCCTCTAGGCGCCTACTCTTAGATGTCCTTGGATGTAATTTCAATCTAGGTGCTCATGGAGGTATTGAATGACAAGCAAAGGTGCCTTAGCTTACTTAGCCCATTTCTTTGGATTTTGATGATCTTGACTCTTAAATGCCATCTAGTCTCATGCTCTTAAGGTCTCCTCTTACAAGGTGCCATATTGAATGGATTTAAACTCTCTTGTTATGCTTAGGTGCCAATTCAAGGTCATTCTGAAGGCAAAGAGTGCCTAGAATCCATTTGACTTAGCTTTTAACATTTCAACAAGTTTAAGCAATGGGAGAGATCTCATCAAGGAGTCCACTCAAAGGATTATTTCATGTCAACTCTTCCTAGGTGCCAATGTGTGATTAGATGACAAGGAAAGTGCGCCTAAACTCCAAACATTCAATCAATCTTCATATACATACTTCTCTCCTTCAAGTCACTCAAAGTGGTTAACTCATTCTTCAATTCCTTATTCTAGTTGGTTCTAAGACCTTTAGGTGCTGTCATTCACCAATTCAAACTTTCAAACACTTTTAAGGCGCTCAAAGTGATGTCCATCACCAATCCACTCCTTAGGCACTCAAATTTGATTGTAGAAGCAAGAAATTGCGCCTAAGGTTTATGTTGCTCAAGACCTCCTTTGCAAGGTGCCTTAGATGATGATCAAGGTGTGAAAATGTGCCTTACTTGAATTTGGATTATTCCTTGATATTTTAAGGCTTTTAACACTTGTTTGCACCCTTGTATGACTACATCACCCTTGGGCGCTCATTTTGAGGTGTTATTCATCTACTATGTTTCCAAGGTGCCAAAATTGGTGATATGAAGCATGAAGGGCGCCTAAACTCATAATGTGTTTTACTTGTCAAATTTTCAATACTTAAGGTCATTTGTATCAATTCCATTCAAGGCGCCATAACTTGGGATGATCAAAGGTTTGTTTTCTTCTCTAGGCGCACTTTAAGGTCTCAATCTTAGGCGCTGATTTGAGTCTGCAAAGGTGGGAAAGCGCGCCTAACTCCCTAGAGTAATTTTGTGCCTAGAAGTGTAAGTGTTAGACTTGGGCCAGACAATTGAGAGGGGGGGTGAATCAGTTGTCCAAAACTTTCTTCTATTTCAACACTTATATTCACTTAGCAGTATAACAATGAATCAAACATGAAACTTAATGCATTTAATCAAGAGTAGAAACACATCAACACATTAGACACCAAGATTTTGATGTGCAAAACCCGGTTAAGGGAAAAACCACGGGGTGACTAACCCAAGATTGTATTCTCTGTTAGAAGAATAGAAAGAACAAAATGGCACATGCCAATTAGGGCTCACTGCCCAAACACACTACTCACAAGAGGCTCACTACCTACAAGAGACACACTGTCTACAAAAGAATATGTATCACATACTTGAACTGGTAAATAGCATCTTCACCATGCTTGAGTCAGTTCCATTTAAGCCCAAACCTTTTGCTCTGCCTTTTGCTCTTCTCCTCGCTATCACACACTCATCTCCACAAGTCACACCCTGAAATGACTTCACAATCCCTTATTTATACATGAAATCAACTTAGGAACAAACATCTAAGTCAGCAAACATCCACAAGAACATTTGCAAGATGTAAAATTCATCCGGTCGGCTAGTCACAGAAAGAACACCATCATCTGAAAGTTATTCTTCATTTCTGGGACTCCAATTCTAATGTAGACCATAAACATGAACTGAGCATAATCCAAGGACCTCCATAAACTTGCTTGAAACACCAAGAACATCCGCACTTCCTCTACTTACTGAAACCCTTCTCTCCTTCATCTAGAACCTCAAGAACCTAGTCTGCCATTACTGCCACAAAGGAATAGATACTTTCAGACCTTCAAACCATGAACCAATTGAGTTGACACACCACACAGACTTCCCCAACACTTCCTCAAATCCATAGAACTAGAGAATGCATTTCCAGATCTCACCGGACCTATCTGTATCACTCTATCATCACTGATCATTTGTCGGAACTAGTTTTACTTGAACTTCTATAACTTATTCATATCTTCATGTGAACCTCTAAAATCTCTGCTGGAACATCTTAAGACACATATCTACAAACCCTTTAATCCACATCCTCTGATCCTCACCCTATCTTGGACTTTTACCTTATGTCATTACTATTCTTCACTGTTCCTGATTGAGACTAATTTTCTCAATATCCTCAGCACAGAACTCATCCAAACCTTATCATTAATATAATAGGAGTATGTTGACATCAATGACAACACCGGTTAGGCCCATACTTGCAACAATCTCCCACTTTGTCATTGATGGCAACATATGATGTGAAAAATTGTTTTAACCATCATGACAAGAAAATCAATTTACTGTCACAACTCCCCCTATCAGCAACAACCATTCACATGTCTTCTCTCCCTTTACTGCTCCCCCTTTGATCAGAAACCACTTATTTTTCACATGTCTTCTCTCCCCCTTTGACATCAATGGCAAAGGGCACATACTTGCAATTCCACTACTTCAGAACCATGCCTAGTGCTCCCCCTGAGTAGCAGCTCCCCATCATCAGTCTAGACCACAAGATGTGACTGTGATATCCACTAGACTAATGCACATTAGTGCACCTTAGTTCACCACCGGAGGGGCAATAACCCCTAACTTCTCCCTGAGATACTCAAAAGAGTCCCTAGGTAGAGGCTTAGTAAAGATGTCTCCAATCTGATCCTTTGAAGGCACAAACTCCAATCTGACTTCATTCTTATTCACTTGCTCTCTCAAAAAGTGAAATTTGATGGATATATGTTTAGTCTTTGAATGCAACACCGGATTCTTGGATATGTTTATTGCACTTGTATTATCATAGAAAATTGTGATGGGCTCCTCATATTCTACTCTGATGTCTCTTAACATCTATTTCATCCACATAACTTGAGTACAACTACCTGCTACAGCAATATATTCTGCTTCTGCAGTGGACAGAGATATTGCTTCTTATTTCTTGCTTAACCAAGAAACCAATCTCTTCCCCAAAAAGAATGCTCCACCACTGGTACTTTTCCGGTCATCCACATCTCCTGCCTAATCAGCATCTGTATATGCATGAAGAGAGAAATCATGATCTCTAGGATACCACAACCCATACTCAACTGTCCCCTTTAGATATCTAAAAATCCTCTTGATTGGCATAACATGAGATTCTCTAGGATCAGCTTGGAATCTAGCAACAAGACCAATAGCCTGCATAATATCTGGTCTAGTTTGAGTGAGATACAACAGTCCTCCAATCATTGACCTATATTTTGTCTAATCAACCTTGGTAGAGTCATCATCTTTGCTCAACTTGCATCCGGTTGCCATTGGAGTGTTCATTGGCTTAGAGTCTTCCATCCCAAATTTCCTCAACAATTCTTTCACATATTTTGACTGAGAAATGAAGATTCCTTTCTTTGTTTGAGTAATTTGTAGACCCAAAAAAAATTCATTTCTCCAAGCATGGACATCTCAAACTCACTTTTCATTTGACTTGCAAAAGTTTTACACATACTATCTCTTCCTCTGAATATGATATCATCAACGAATACTTCAACAATTAAGATATTTTCATGATCAATTTTGAAATACAAATTACTGTCAGTAGTACCTTTGTTGAAACCAATCTTCAAGAGATGCTTATCCAACCTTTCATACCAGGCTCTTGGGGCTTGCTTCAGTCCATACAGTACCTTTTTCAATTTGCAGACCATGTCACCATGATCAGACAATTGAAATCTATTCAGTTGCTCAATGTACACTTCTTCTTCCAAATTACCATTTAGGAAGGTAGATTTGACATCCATCTAATACACCTTGAAATCCTTAAAGGCAGCAAATGCAAGAAATAATCTGACTGCTTCAATTCTTGCCACCGGAGCAAAAGTCTCTTCAAAATCAACTCCTTCAATCTGAGAGTAACCCTTGCAGACCAATCTAGCTTTATTTCTGATTACTTCACCAGCTTCATTCAATTTGTTCCAGAAGACCCATTTAGTTCCAATCACATTCTTGTTTCTAGGTCTGGGAACAAGATCCCAAGTGTGATTTTTCTCAATTTGCATTAGTTCTTCCTCCATTGCTTTTGACCAATTTTCATCATTGCAAGCTTCATTCACTGTCTTACGTTCAATCTTTGAAATTAGACAATATTCATCTAAATTTTGAGCAATTCTCCTCCTTGTTTGCACTCCTTTGCTTTTGTCACCTATGATCTGATCTTTAGAGTGGTTTAGAGTCACATACCTTGGAACTTTGGGAATTTCTTGCACCTCTAACTCTTTATCAGTCTCATTGAGACTTATCTCTTCTTCCTGACTTACCAGATCAATTTGACTTTGTTTCTCAGAAGAGGCTTGCATACTTTGAATCTGAACACCATTCTGATCATCTTCATCATACTCATGAATTCTTGGGGGTCTTTCAATTTCTTCATCAACCTTCACATTTACACTTTCTACAATCTTTCTCAGTCTCTTGTTGTAACACCGGTATGCTTTGCTTTGAGTAGAGTAACCCAAGAATATTCCTTCATCACTTCTAGCATCAAACTTTCCTAGATCTTCATCCCTTTTAATGTAACATCTGCTACCAAAAACTCTAAAATATCTTATAGTGGGAGTAATGCCAAACCAAAGTTCATAAGGAGTCTTGCCGGTATTGTTTCTAATTTGAACTCAATTGAGAGTGTAGACTACAGTGCTGACAGCTTCTCTCCAATAGATCTGAGGAACATTTGCTTCCATCATCATGCTCCTAGATGCTTCCTGGATGGTCCAGTTCTTTCTCTCAACTACTCCATTCTACTGTGGAGTTCTAGGGGCAGACAACTATCTCTTAATTCCATGTTTCTCACAAAAGTCTATGAAATCACCAGATGTGAATTCTCCACCTCTATCAGACCTCATACATTTCAATTTTAATTTGGTTTCATTCTCCACCATGGCCTTGAATATTTTGAATTTCTCAAGTGCTTCTAATTTTTCTTTCAGAAAGGTTACCCACAACATCCGGGAATAGTCATCAATTAGCAACATGAAGTACCTATCACATTGGATACTCCTAACTCTTGCCGAACCACAAAGATTAGTATGAACTAAGTCCAACAGTCCGGTAGCAGACAATTCCTTACTTTTGAATGTGACTTTGCTCAATTTGCCCAACTGACATTCTTTGCACAAGCTATTTGATGCAGAGGCATCCACACTAAAACCTTGACATATAGCATGGATGTCCGCAACCCTTCATCATCATCATCATATTTCCCTTAACACTGTCAGCATCATCATATTTTCTCTGCTGACCGATATCCTCCTGCAGACAAACCTTCGACCTTTCACCTGTCAGCAGCATCATCATATCCGGCTATCGACAGCATCATCATATTCGGCAAGCGCAAACATCCTCCTGATGTTCACTGTTCACCTTACCGCCAACCTCTATCTTCATCATCATGATGTTCAACATCATGTTCATCAGCAGGATATAGAACATCCGGTTCCTCCCATATATCCTGATGACGACAACCTCATGCACCCTTCCTTCGATGCTTACGTCACCCCAATATCCTGATGACGATTATCCTGATGACGATGACGTCACATGCAGCTCCTTCAATATCCTGCTGCCCCGATATCCTAATGACGATTATCCTGATGACGATGACGTCACATGCAGTTCCTTCAATATCCTGCTGTCGGCCAAACTTAACATTATCGGCCCGCGATGGTTTTATCAACCCTATCTTCTACCTTATGCCGATACGCTCCTCCTCGGCAACACCTGATGATGATCACCCCAATGCACATTCACTTTATGCAATCGACTGCATCATGCTCATCTCCACTTACTCGGATGACGCCCGAAGTACCTGCAGGATATTCACAGAAATATCCTGATGATGCCGTTGTGACGAATTTCCAACCTTAGCGAATTTTGATCCGCCGAACCTCCTGGGATGACCCGATCTGCTTTCAGGGTGATCTTCCAGACTCTAACTATCAGCACGACCTAGCACATACCCATGCTAGGGTCCTCAACATCTCTTGATTGCGATCCTACACACCTGCATGCAAACAAACACAAAATGCAGACTAAACCCTAAACTACTGTACATAGCCATTCCACTGATTCGACAAATCAACCGGTGGAATGGATCAGCGAATCCATGAAACCACCAAAACAGCAAATCGATTTCACAATGGAGATCAAACAGAAAATGAACACAAACAGGATCTTTATTGATTTCAAAAGATGCAATATAGTACTCTGTCTCACTCTCTGCAATCTAACTTCTCAACATCTATATGTAAAACCAACCGATCCTCATGCATAAATAGGATCTCTTGCGAGTACTACTGACCCGACTCCAAGCGGCTGGGAAACCTCTCCAGGCAGCTGGGAGATCCAACCAGACCTACAGCATAACAGCTGTCTTAACAAACTAGCTAAAAATAGTAAAGTATGGTCAACATGACCTTATTACATGCATTGGTCTTACAAGACCTTCTTGGAAACATTAACAAGACTTATAACAAACTAACTGCCTCATGGAGGCCAGCTGTCAGGTAGGTGCTCCTGCACCATACTCCCCAACAGAAAAGAACTCATGTCCCATGAGTTAGGATGTGGAAGTCCTCCACCTTTACACTTTGCCTTTGCAGTGTCTTGACCTGTTCCAGCTTTGTCCTCTGCTAGCTCTTGGCTGCTCCAAGACTTCTGAACTGTAACTTGCTTTCTTGCAAGGAAATCCTCCTGCCTGTCAATGTAGGCCTTTCTCACACATACCTTGTGTTTGTCAGGTTGTCTGACCAGAACCTCTGTCTGAATTGCCTCTTGAACTTCTGTAATGTTCAACTCTGTCTTTCTTTCAACCTTTATAGGACAAACAATAGTCCCAACTATGACAACATCCTTGTCATTCCTCTCAACTGGTTGCTGTTTGCAAACCTGTTTCTGCACCTGCTGCTGACCTCTGTCAGTCACAACTGAAACTTTCTTCAACCTGTTATCCTTAACAACTTCTTTCCCTGCAGTGTCCTCAACTGCCTTTATGCCTGCTCCTATAGGCATCTGCACAAATGCCTTCTTTCCCACTAAAATAATTTTGGCTGCCCCCTGTGCTGCAGCATCTTCCTGCAATGGCATCAACCTAATAGTCTTCCCATCTTTCTTGATGGTGTAGGTATTAGCATACCCATCATACAGTACCCTCCTATCAAATTGCCATGGTCTACCCAACAGTAGGTGACAACATTCCATGGGCAAAATGTCACACAAAACTCTATCCTGATATGCTCCAATCTGAAAATCCACATATGCCTGTTCATAGACAAAAAGTGATTGACTATCACTCACCCAAGATGCCTTGTAAGGGTGATGGTGTGGAATCCTTTCCAAATTTAGTTTATCCACCATTTCCTGAGATACCATGTTGTCTGTTGAACCAGTATCAATGACAACCTTACATACTTTACCTTTGCTCTTGCATGTGGTCTTGAAAAGAGCTCTTCTTTGCATCATATCCTTTGATGTCTGCAAACTAATTCTCCTAAGCATCAATGCTTCTCCCTCCTCAGGATATCCATAATGTTCAGGAACTCTATCTCCTTGATAAGTGTTTGAACTCTGCACACTTTGCTCTACTTTCTCTTCTTGCACAAGTTGTACTCTCTTGTCATTCGTTCTATCATTTCTGGATTATGAACCTTTGCTTTCTGGACATTTGAAAAATGGGTGTCCAAACTCACCACAGGTGTAACATTTTCCTGAAAATGTAGTAGAACCTCTACCACCTCCAAATCTACCTCTATTACCTTTCCATCCACCTCTGAAATCAGACTGTTTCTGTCCTTTACCAGTGTCTTCTTGACCCTCATTGGTTTGCCTTGTTGTAGGGGCTAATCCTCTTCCCCTCATATTGCTGCCTCTTCCTCTCATGGACTTATCTTGTCCTCTATTCATCTTTTCTTCAATCCTGATTGCCATTTGGTAACAATCCTCCACACTCTTAGGGTTAGCCAAAACTAACTCATCCTGTATGTTCAATCTCAAACCAGCCAAGTACCTAGCCACCTTTTCTACCTCATTCTCATGATGACCAGATCTCATACTCAACTTATAAAACTCCTCAGTATATGCCTTCACATCCATTTCCTTCTGCCTTAAAAATTGCAGCTTCTTAAACATCTAAATTTCATAATCCTTAGGCAAGAATTTACCTTTGATCCTTGCTACCATTTTATCCCATGAAGTGATCTTTGACTTCCCTTGTTTCCTTCTCTCAGATTGTACATAATCCCACCATACCAAAGCATGACCTCCTAACTTGGTCTTTGCAATCTTTACCTTCTGATCCTCAGCAACATCTTCACATTCAAAGTGATTATCAAGTGCAGCAATCCAATCCAGTAACTCATCTTCATTCAAACTTCCATTATACTTGGAAACATCAACCTTTACCTTAGGTTTATCACTCTGCACTGCCTTTAACAGTTTTGCAAATCTCTGGTCTTCAGCATCCAGATCTTCAGCTACCTCTTCATACTCTTCAACAGTATCTTCATCTTCTTCAGATTCACTGTCGTCCACTTCCCTCTTTTTGTTCTTTTCCAGGGCTACAAGCCTGGCTTGAAGTGCTTCAGCAAGCTCCTTCATCTTCCGCATCTCTCTAGCATGTTTTTCCTTCATCTCCTGTAATTCCCTTGCAGTACCACTACCTTTCGGAGGCATTTTGTCAACCTCTCACTCCTCTACCTCTGTCCTTTCAGTGACAGAATCAACACACAACAGCCTAGACCTTTTGCTGAGCTCTGATACCACTATGATGCAGAGGCATCCACACTAAAACCTTGACATACAGCATGGATGTCCGCAACCCTTCATCATCATCATCATATTTCCCTTAACACTGTCAGCATCATCATATTTTCTCTGCCGACCGATATCCTCCTGCAGACAAACCTTCGACCTTTCGCCTGTCAGCAGCATCATCATATCCGGTTATCGGCAGCATCATCACATTCGGCAAGTGCAAACATCCTCCTGATGTTCACTGTTCACCTTACCGCCAACCTCTATCTTCATCATCATGATGTTCAACATCATGTTCATCAGCAGGATATAGAACATCCGGTTCCTCCCATATATCCTGATGATGACAACCTCATGCACCCTTCCTTCGATGCTTACGTCACCCCGATATCCTGATGACGATTATCCTGATGACGATGACGTCACATGCAGCTCCTTGAATATCCTGCTGCCCCGATATCCTGATGACGATGACGTCACATGCAGTTCCTTCAATATCCTGCTGTCGACCAAACTTAACATTATCGGCCCGCGATGGTTTTATCAACCCGATCTTCTACCTTATGCCGATACGCTCCTCCTCGGCAACACCTGATGATGATCACCCCAATGCACATTCACTTTATGCAATCGACTGCATCATGCTCATCTCCACTTACTCGGATGACACCCGAAGTACCTGCAGGATATTCACAGAAATATCCTGATGATGCCGTTGTGACGAATTTCCAACCTTAGCGAATTTCGATCCGCCGAACCTCCTGGGATGACCCGATCTGCTTTCAGGGTGATCTTCCAGACTCTAACTATCAGCACGACCTAGCACATACCCATGCTAGGGTCCTCAACATCTCTTGATTGCGATCCTGCACACCTACATGCAAACAAACACAAAATGCAGACTAAACCCTAAACTACTGTACATAGCCATTCCACCGATTCGACGAATCAACCGGTGGAATGGATCAGCGAATCCATGAAACCACCAAAACAGCAAATCGATTTCACAATGGAGATCAAACAGAAAATGAACACAAACAGGATCTTTATTGATTTCAAAAGATGCAATACAGTACTCTGTCTCACTCTCTGCAATCTAACTTCTCAACATCTATATGTAAAACCAACCGATCCTCATGCATAAATAGGATCTCTTGCGAGTACTACTGACCTGACTCCAAGCGGCTGGGAAACCTCTCCAAGTGGCTGGGAGATCCAACCGGACCTACAGCATAACAGCTGTCTTAATAAACTAGCTAAAAATAGTAAAGTATGGTCAACATGACCTTATTACATGCATTGGTCTTACAAGACCTTCTTGGAAACATTAACAAGACTTATAACAAACTAACTGCCTCATGGAGGCTAGCTGTCAGGTAGGTGCTCCTGCACCACTATTAGTAGGTTTCACTAATTTTTGAAGATCTCTTACAGCCTAAGTATTACTTATCTTGATGATATTATCAAAATTCACATGACACATCCTCCTATGCCATAACCAACTCTGATCAATTTGAGCAAATAAGCAACTTTTACCAGTACCAACCAAGTGGAAGATATTACCTTTCGTTTGAGTACCAGATGTAATCTCTACTCCATAACTTTCAAAGATCTTGCATTTTCTATTCCTGAATCTGAGATCATAGCCTTTGTCCACCAGTTGTCCAACACTGAGAATATTGTGCTTTAATCCTTCAACATACAATACATTACCATTTTTGTTCTTTCCATCAAGAGAAATAGTTCCTCTACCTTTGATTCTGCCAGCAGAATTATCTCCAAACTTTACAATTCCTCCTTCATAGTTTTCAAAATTTAAGAACTTATTCTTGTCACCTGTCATATGGTGAGAGCATCCACTGTCAATGACCCAATCATCCTTTGTTTCAACTTGGGCAGCCAGAGCTCTTTCTTCAACTTTATGATTGACAGATACAGAGGATATTTGTTCCTCTTCTTTGATGGCAATAAACACCCATTCATTACTGGATTTGTTTCCTGTCTCTGATTCATCATCTGTTACTCTTTCATTATCATCTTCTTCATGAACATAGTAACAATTCTTTTGAAACCTTGGTCTATTAGGATTTGGTCTTGAAAATCTTTCCAGACATCTTGAGGCAAAATGACCAATTTTATTGCAGTTAAAACACTTAAAAGGTAATTTCCCTTCATACTTACTGAATCCTCTTGGTAGTCTTTTTACAATAAGAGCTTCAAGATGAACAGTTTCAGCTTCTTCTTCTTCCAAGTCTTTTCTTGCTTTTTCATACCATGATGGGTTCCTTGAAGAATTTTCTCCCGAATCAAACCTTTGTTTCCCTTTTACAGAGGCACTGGCTTTGAATGCAGATTCAGTCTTTAGAGGATCATCTCCAAACTCGGCCATTTCAAAAGCAGCCAACTTACCAACCAATTGATCTCTTGTGACTGTTGTGTGAGCTCTGAATTCTTCGATTGCAAAAGCCTTGATTTTATAAGACTCAGGAAGGGATCTAAGAACTTTGCCAATGATCTCATCTTCACTCAGGGTTCCACCTGCATTTCTAATTCCACAAACCAGCTCATTCACTCTTGGCATAAAAGAGGTAATATTTTCATCATTTCTCATCTTCAGTTTTTCAAATTTCCCTTTTAGACTCTATAACCTTGCACATTTAACATACTGTTCTCCTTCATACAAAAGTTCTAGTTTATTCCAAATCTCAAAGGTAGTTGGTAGATCAATAACATTTGAGAGTTCTGAGTCAGATAATGTGCTTAAAAGAGCCTCTTTGGTCCACAGATTATTTTTAGCATCTGTGATTTCATTTAGGGTCGTCGAACCACCCTGTGGAGGTACATAAGCTTTTGTAACCATGGACCAGTATGCAAATCCCATACACTGCAAGTGACATTTCATGTGACCTTTCCAAAGAGCAAAGTTAGTTCCATCAAACTTCAGACTATCCTTCTTGTAGGACAACATCCTAGATCTCCTCAAGCAGTAAAGCTCCTTTCAGAGGAACTTGGCTCTGATACCAATTGTTAGACTTGGGGCGGACAACTGAGAGGGGGGGTGAATCAGTTGTCCAAAACTTTCTGCTATTTCAACACTTATATTCACTTAGTAGTATAACAATGAATCAAACATGAAACTTAATGCATTTAATCAAGAGCAGAAACACATCAACACATGAGACACCAAGATTTTGACGTGGAAAACCTGGTTAGGGGAAAAACCATGAGGTGACTAACCCAAGATTGTATTCTCTGTTAGAAGAATAGAAAGAAGAAAATGGCACATGCCAATTAGGGCTCACTGCCTGAGCACACTACTCACAAGAGGCTCACTGCCTACAAGAGACACACTATCTACAAAAGAATAAGTATCACATACTTGAACTGGTAAATATCATCTTCACCATGCTTGAGTCAGTTCTATTTAAGCCCAAACCTTCTGCTCTACATTTCACTCTTCTCGCCACTAACACACACTCATCTCCACAAGTCACACCCTAAAATGACTTCACAATCCCTTATTTATACATGACATCAACTTAGGAACAAACATCCAAGTCGAAAAACATCCACAAGAACATCTGCAAGATGTAAAATTCATCCGATCGGCCAGTCACAGAAAGAACACCATCATTTGAAAGTTATTCTTCATTTTCAGGACTCCAATTCTAATGCAGACCATAAACACAAATTGAGCATGATCCAAGGACCTCCACAAACTTGCCTGAAACACCAAGATCATCCGCACTTCCTCTACTTACTAAAACCCTTCTCTCCTTCATCTGGAACCTCAAGAACCCAGTCTACCATTACTGTCACAAAGGAATAGATACTTCTGAACCTTCAAACCATGAACCAATCAAGTTGACACACCACACAGACTTCCCCAACACTTCCTCAAATCTGTAGAACCAGAGAATGCATTTCCGGATCTCACTGGACCTATCTGTATCACTCTGTCATCACTGATCATTTGTTAGAACTAGTTTTACTTGAACTTCTATAACTTATTCATATCTTCATGCAGACCTCTAAAATCTCTACTGGAACATCTTAAGACACATATCTACAAACCCTTTAATCCGCATCCTCTGATCCTCATCCTGTCTTGGACTTTTACCATATGTAATTATTGTTCTTCACTGTTCCTGATTGAGACTAATTTTCTCAATATCCTCAACACGCAACTCATCCAAACCTTATCATTAATGTAACAGGAGTATGTTGACATCAATGACAACACCGGTTAGGCCCATACTTGCAATAGTAAGTCCCAGAGGATAAGGTATATTGAATATACTTTAAATATTTTTCAATATACCTTTCAGGATGTTTGAGATAGGTCTCAAATCCACTAGATTTAACATGTAGATTATATAATTTGGAGGATCCACCAGATTCCAGACTTAGTCAATTTTTAGTGTTTCAGGATATCAGGGTACCAGACTTAGTCATTTTCAAGATCTCAAACATAAAGAATAACATGATGATTCATTTTTTTGTATTGCATATAGTTGACATTGTATGCTACTCATAAAGAATATTAATATTTTCTGTTCAACATGATGATTCATTTTTTTTTAAATACAACTTTTATCTTTTAGTTCCAAAATGAGGTTTAGGTGATACTTGAATAACAATAGTTATCTTATTGGATCAACAAACATCCTATGTAATACAATTGAACTTTAAATATTTGAAGTAGCCATCTACAAATATCCATTCAAACGTGGATTTATAATGCAAGTATGGACGCCATCAATAAAAAAGATTTGTATTAACCAAATATCCATATAGGAATTCATCAATATATGTCGATATAAGTATAACATATATACAAAATAGCCATATAGGCTTACAAGAATGCCATATAGGCATACAATGTCAACTATATCCAATACAAAATATATGTCCACAAATGTCATTTAGGCATACAACAAAGGAACACAATAAAAAGTCATTCCCCTTTGGCTGGTGAAGAGAATAGATCACAGGCAGCCTTTGATCTTCTAGGGGATGGAGACGCGCATGTGGGTGGTCTACTATGAACCCGAGGGATGCTCCTCCTATTTAGTTCTTCCTGCATCTTTAGCTATTACAATAAAAAGTATAGACATTAATATATAGAAATTACATGTTATAAAAAATGAAACATTTAACAAAATAATCACTTACCACTACCATATAATCTGTCTCCTCACTTGCCTCAGTAACAGGAATAGGCCGTGGTGATGTCATGTCCTATAGAAACCATCCAGATAGAAAGTAAACTTCAAATCAATAATCTTTTGATTTTTCAAAAATAAACAACTATAACAATGAATGTAAATTGAAATTTACTAATCTGCCTCATACCCCTATCAATGCCATGGAGCTATGAATTGCAGAGGTCACACCATGCTCCATTGCCCTATGAACATCAGGAGGTGTCTCCGCAGCCTGCATCATCTGGAAGTAAAACAACATTATTCAATTACGAAAACTATAATAGTGATGCAAATCATGGCTCCTAAAATACACACATGTTCATCTAAACATGGAAGTACACACAATAAAGCACACAAGTCACATACAAAAATCTAGTAAGTACAATTCATTCATTAAACTATTTATTTTATTACCTCTGTGAAGCTTTGAAGTCCACCACTACTGGCAGGTGTTGCCATGAAATCTCTAATATTAACCTATTCAACATCCAAAATCAGATATTAGAATACCATTCATATAACGATGCTATTCACATGTAATATTTATAATTGTTTACTAGTTACATACCCCGACAGTAGATGATCTAGTGTAATATGCAGGTGGAGAACCATTGAAAACTACATCAACACTATGACCCTAAAATTTAATTAAAATCATCAAACTAAATTAGTTAATCTTGCATTTCAAAAATGAAATTTAATAAATTAAATTCAATAAACTTGCTAATATTTACCTGAGTATCAAGGCCGAAAGTCTCACTCAGGAGGGTATCTGTCATCATCATCTGTTCAACTGCAGATGTAGCCTATGCACCTGCGTCTTGACTATCCATGGGGTCATAACCACAGGCTGACCCACAAGTTTGACAAGCATGGGGAGGGACCCTACTCCTCGCACTATCTCCTAACCCACTCTGTGTTGCAAGACTGGCATGCTCTATGATGCTTTGGGTCAAGGCACTAATGGACTGAAGTGTATCAACCTCAACACTCTCCTTCACAATGGAAGGGATAGAAACATGCTCATGGGATGGTCTGTTGATTACTCATCTCACTACCCACTGTGGGTCAACATGTGCCCCTGGTCTATTTTGTGCTGACCCCCCACCTCTACCCTAGAAGTCCCACATATCAAAATAGTTTGGCACTTTATTGAGGACAAACTCGTAGTAGAGTTTCTTTAAAAAGTATTGCGGGACCTCATTATTATTGCATGGAGGATGGTCAAAAACCATCCACCACCTCTGCCCAAAATTGTCCCTTATCGTTTGGTTGTTGTACCAATGGATAGGGAACCTCTTGCCTATAATGGGTGGAGGTTGATTTGTTTGTGGGTTTGTGAAAATCAAACACAAGTCTAATTTTGTAATTTGTAATTTTTTCACATCTTGGTATGATAGCTTGTCTGCATAATAGTCTCTAAACTCTCTCCTTTTATCCGTCCAACTAGATATTTGCTTGCTAATTGAATCTACATTTGACAACATAGATTCGAGAGATTCAGCAAGCCTGGACCTATGCAAGGTTGAAGTGGAAGGATCTTTCAACTTTACAATTATATCTTCAATTTCTTTTTTGTTGTTTTCAATTTACCCATTATATTTTCTTGTGTTCCAGGGGCATGTCAAGGAATGGATGGAGGAGGTTGTTGTTCTGCAGGATTTTGTGGATTTTAAGGAGGAGGAGGAGGAGGTGCATTAACATTTCCTAACAATTAACAAAATATAAATCAAAATCAACTCAAACCTACCTATTTAGAAAGAAATTCAAACCAAAAAACAAATAAAACTCACTCCTTTGGCGTGCTCAACGTCGCGGCGGCATTTTGGCGACGAATCAGCAAGATTTTGGTGTTGAATTGATTTTCCCAAAACGCGAGTGCGCTTTCTAGGGTTTGCAAGCCGTGGCTATAGAGGAGAAAACAAAAATGAAATGAGAAGATTAGCTTTTTTTCATAACAATTCATAATGTGCTCGCATTATAATGTGCTCGTGTTATAATGCGCTCACGTTATAATGCACTCGTGTTATAACGTGAGCGCATTATTGTTTGGTTTTGACAAGCCTTAGGCTCGTCATTACCAAACCATAATGCGAGCGCGTTATAACATGCTCGCATTATGCATAATTTTTTTTTAAAACAATGTGGCAACTTTTTGGCCCCCCATCTTTTTGCACTTACCCAATTTATATGTTTACATCTTCATGCCACCTTTACTTTTCATCTATTATTTTCCCTCTCCTCTAGTTCCTTGTATTTGATGGATGCAACCAATTAAAGGCGCGTATACTTTCACCAACATTTTTATGTTGACCTATTTCATGGGGTGTCTTCATCAATTTTAAACTCTACAAATAGATCAAGGATAAAATAGGCTCCTCCTCTTATTAGAACATGGAAGATGAATTTTGGTAGTTTATCTCAAGGAAATCTCAGTCCATCAGGAGTAGGCTATGTCATTTGAGACTCTAATTTGGCAATATGATCAAAGTCGCTTCAAAGAAACTCTCCCTAGGAACTAATAATGAGGAAGACATGGAAGCATTGTTACTTGGTCTATAACTACACAAAACTTTCCCTCCAAATAAGGTGATAATAGAAGGTGATTTGTCAGTAATAGTTCTCTACTTTAGGAAAAGGCAATCTTCAAATTGGAAAATCCAAAACATTTTAAAAGAAGCCTTGGAGCTTTTCAATTCTCTCATTGAATATTGCATCTCCTGTTGCTATAGATAGGGAAATAAAATTGTTGACTACTTATCAAATCATGGCATAGATCATCCAGAAAAATTATTACAAGTTGTATGCAATGAAAATGAGAATAAATAATAGAGTAAAATATTAAAATTAAAATTGACCCTGGGGTGTAGACCGGTTGGTCAAGCCGTTGAAAGACACAAATGATCAACACAAGTTTGAGCCCCAAATAACCTAGCCACATGCAATGTGGGCTCATTGCCTGGATATCACGTGACCCAGAGGATTAGTTAGTCTCGCCTAGATTGGTTGGCTTCAAGCTCAAATAGTCATGGGTGCTGAGATCTAGATACCTCTGAGATACTATATATATATATATATATATATATATATATATATATATATATTCAATTAATCCTAAGGAAAATAAATAAAATGAGAAAACAAAGAAATCTCACCCCAACTCGTTGTACCTTTGCATCTAAAAGGTAGATCGGTTCAAGATAATGGATGTTAAACTACAACAACATTATATTGATTTCCAAGTTGTGATGATTATGACCTACGAGAGGCTCTAATTTATAGATTTTTTATTGTGGATAGATAAGGATAAGATTTGAAGGCCGATAAGGATACAATTTTTTATTTATTTCCATTTAACTAGTTGCACATAAGTTAGGAAATAGAAAGAACTTGAAAGAGATAAGCTAAGGATGTGAGAAGATAATTAGAAGATTTAATTATTGATTTTCATAATTAAGTTCACATGAGTTGGAAATAGAAAGAAATCAAGATGGATAAGATAGGATAATTAGAAGATAATTGATAGAATTATCTAATTAATTTAATTAATTAGATATACATGAGTTAAAAATAGAAAGAAATCAAAAGGGATATGATTGGGATTAATTAATTAATTAAATATTTGATTCATTTAATTAATGTTGGAATATGATTTAATTAATTAAATAATTATAAATTATTTAATTAACATTAGAGAAATGAATTAATTAATTAATTACAAATTATTTATCTAATGTTAGGAAGTGGGGAAGTGGGATAAATTAGATGATGTTAGGAACTTGTTAGGTGATGGTAGGATGTAGTTAAATTTAGGTGTCTATATTTTCCCCCTCTTTGAGATGGTGTTGCAAAGTAGCATCATTTTAAAGAAAAATAAAACATAGTGCTTGATTGGATTAGAAGAATATTTTGATTTGGAAGAAAATGATTAGATTAGATATGATGATGCCCCAACCACTTGAAGCTGGAGTGATGAGGAGGAATAATGGTAGGGATGATGATGCCCCTTGAGAGAGTATGTGCGTTCGAAGAACATGGGTGTGCTCTTGAAATGGATGAAAAAGAAGTTGGTAAAAAAGCTTAGTGATGAATGGAATAGAAAGATGAAGATAGAAGATTGGATGGAGAAAATGGATTAAAAGTTAATAACAAAAGTGATTTAAGGGGAAATGGAAAAGAGGTTTGAAAACTAAACATGAATGATGAATGTTGAAAATGTGCAACTAGAGAATGATAGATGAATGGATGGATGATGAAATAATTATTTGGATTGGATAAGAGGATAGAAATAAGTGATAAAAGATAAATAATAATGGATAATGTGATTTTTGGATAATGAGTGAGTGATCTTGAATGTGAGCATTATGCTGATACCTGGTGAGTATAGCATGAGATTTTATGCACTAGGGTATAAAGACCAAGGTGATGATGTATCTCATGCATAGGACTGATGCACAAATAAGGTCACAAGCAACCCTATACCATACAGGACCATGATATGGAAGACCATGATACCATTGTGGTAGGAAGGCTACGAGGACCAATGTAGATGCAAGACAAAATGATAATGCACACAAACAATCAAGCAAGCATGTACAAAATGGTGCAAAGATAAACAAGAGTTGTTGCCCCTAGTCAAGCCGAAAACTAATAGTTAATTGATGATGAGGATAGTATTGTTGATAATCTTAGAATAATTCAAGGATAGTGTTGTTAATGATAAGAACAACATGAGGACTGGAAATGATATATCCCAATGATGATGATTTTAGTTGATCGGGTTTGTAGCAAGGCTGGGAACAAAACCAATGGATGTTTTTGGATGATTTATGAGATTGCTTAGCAACATTAGAGTGGATTAAGGATTTCTTGCACTTGGCTTTATTTCTTTTCTTTTTTATAGGATGGTTGTATTGGATTGCATTAGGTAGCCTATAGCTTGACACCAATGACACTTGAGAAAGCCAAGTCTAGGGACAAAGA
Organism: Cunninghamia lanceolata; assembly: GCA_027924645.1. Classification (NCBI taxonomy): domain Eukaryota; kingdom Viridiplantae; phylum Streptophyta; class Pinopsida; order Cupressales; family Cupressaceae; genus Cunninghamia; species Cunninghamia lanceolata. The sequence continues at coordinate 9,031,758 of BSBN01000815.1, read as the reverse complement.
GGATGAAAAGTGAATTGGATGGGTAGCTATATGAAGGATTGTTGATAGTAAAGGGAATAGATGGGGATTCATGATAGATGAATGGGGGATTAAAAGTGATCTCCAAGGACTATGTCACATAGGAGTAGCATGCCCACTCTAGATATATGTCTCTCATGATGAGGCAATGTGATGTTTGTGACGATGTGTGGTAAGGAGGATAAGTGCAAATGATGGATTGATGTATGTGTTGAACACCCAAAATACTGAGAGGGGGGGTTGAATCAGTATTCTATAAAACCATTTAGATATAAAACATCTTAAACCATTTAGCATATTCAATTGTAGTAAAGTAAGTTATGCATGAGATCATGAAGCAAAGAAACCATAACACATGAATACCAAGATTTTTACGTGGAAAACCCAAAAGAGAAAAACCACGGTGAGTGTTAGCTCACAATATATTATAACTAGTTAAGGTAATATAGAATTGCTCACTACAAGTGGACTTACTTCCCACTAAATAAGGAGAAGAATTACAGATGTGCTCACTATTGATGGACTCACTAGGGCCAAAAAGAGAGAAGAAAGAAAGAAATGAAACTGTTACATTTGCATCTACACATGCATGAATCACAGTTTCATTGAAGCGCAAACTATTCTCTACTCTGCCCTTCAAATTCACACTCTACTATATTCTTTCTCAATTCACACATTCAAAACTTGATCATCACACATTCGTATCTCTTCACATTACATTTACACACCCCAGATATCAAGATCACTTTTCATCAAAATCAAATCACTACTTTTATATCTGCTTCACCTTTGACATTAGCTAGGTCATCCCAAAAACATATCTGAAACTTAGCCACAAACTCTGAGACAAAATCCAAACTGAAATATAGGTCAAGGTGGACCTAAAATAGCTCACACTTGGATCAACATGCCATGTCTAACTTTCTTTTAGATTTGCTCAACTCATTTCACCAAATAGGTTGGCCTATTTAAGTGTAACATGTAGCACAACACTAGGTCAGCCACAATATCCAATGCAGAGGGAACAAACACATGGAACATATTCTCCTAGGTCAAAAAGACCTATTGAACCTCTCAAGATTATAGTAGATCTTTTGGAAATCTTCGCACAAAGAAAACATCTTCATGTCGGCTTCACAAGAGAAACATAAGCATACACTACCTGTCAGATTACATCTCAACTTCTGGAACACCAAACAACCTCAAACTTAGAACAAAAACTCTTCAAAAATCTACAAACATATCCTCAAGTCCACAAAGGAAGATATTTCACTGCAGAGAAACGCAGACCAAAACAAACAAGTACTCTGTACTGGTTCAGGCTTCACCCTGTTAGGCCAAACTTCTTCAACTAGAAACTATATTTCTGAAGCACATGAGATGTTGAACTTCTAGATTTAGATGATCCTCATAGTCCTTGAGAACATACTAGAATTGCACTTAAAGATCTTAAATCTGTAGAAAATGCAGACTAAAACATTGTAACACTATGCACCAACAGTCTGATTATCCTTAGACAATCTTCACTAAGTCTTCTTCTTCTAGAGAAAAACAACCTTTGAACTTTGAGAATGCCACTGACCTTTGAACATTTTTTCCATCAATGACAACACACCTTACATGGATAGCAAACCAACATTGTCTATTTAACACTAATATTTCCAACAATCTCCCCCTTTGGCATTGATGGAAACACATGATGTGAAAACCATCAAGACCAAAATACTAAGTGTTCTCCCCCTATTTGAGTGTTTTCATTTCCCCCCCTGAGATGACCATTTTCCACATTTGCAACTCTCCATCAAAATTACCTTTTCACATCTGCTTCTCTCCCCCTTTGACATCAATGGCAAAGGATGTGTACTTCTTACCAGATCTCCTTTTGTCTAGAGAGCATGAATATATAGACATACTAAAAATTGCTCCCCCTAAGTGACTAATTTCTATATACACCAAAATTTCAAAAATTTATCTTCTAACCTTCCGCATATATACATGATAAGTCAAAACTTATTGATCTTTAGGCAGGATGTGTTTATGAATAATCTTTAACTAAACTACATCTAAATCTCATCTAGCCTTGGCATACTTCAAAAATTGTACATGCCCATTAATCTAGGATAACAGATCTTCTACCTTGGCTATGGTATTAGAAGCATCTATCATTTTCCCGACCTTATCAACTTCATTGATTAGACCCATCATGGTAGATATTTTGAACCTCACAATTTCTCTTAGTTGTCTTGTCTGATCTTTTATAGACTCCTTTTGATTTTGCAATTGCTTTATGCCAACATGATCCTTTATTATATCAACTCTCAAATCTCCACTTGAATCTTTCCAAGGGTTATAAGTGTTGGAAAGTCTTAGAAGCTTATTCTCAAGATTCTCTATCTTGTCCTTTATATCCTTTGTAATCATAGGCCAGGTTAAAGAAAAGTGACATAAACCATTTGCAGCATTGATTGTTGTCTTAACATACTCAATACTATTATCTAACAAAATTTGTGCTTCAAAGCACTTCTCATTCAATTCGACTAGCCTTTTATTGTCATACTCTTCTCTGACCTTCTTTTCTACCGAAGTTTCAAATGAATCAAACTTATTATTTACAGACTCCATTAGCTTTTTCATTTGTAGGGTAGGAGTCAAGGATGTATCTCTCTCCACATCTGGAAAAATCTTCTCAAAGACTATCACAGCTTCCTTAATCAATTTGTTGTCCTCAATGTGAAATTTCAAAATCTCTTCCTGAGCTGTGGCTTGGAACACTATTCCAATCTTCAACTTCTACAAGGGACACATACTTGCTAAATTCAATTGGCCATCAGTGGAAGGAAACAAATTAGATGCTGATAAGGATTGTAGCTCTCTCTGCTTCATCAAAAATTCCCTCATTGAATCCAGAGGTGAAGCTACTGAGATTTCACCAACAGTGTCTCTCCTTTCTTCTCCAATTGACACATTTGTGATAGGAGCTTTCGAAGAATCTTCACTTGTAGGTACTTGATGTTCAGTAACAATATATGGGATAGAGGTGTCCTTTACTTGCTCTAGAATGTCTTCATTCTTCTTTTCCCCTTCCTCTACACTCTTCTCCACAACAGGTTCTCTTACTTCATCATTTCTGGTGTTCTCCGGAGGAGGAGACACATCTTGATCCTGTGAGACTGTACAAGGTAGTGGAGATGGCACACTTTGATCACCACCTACATCTGGAGCTATATTTGATGTGCCTACATTAGGAATCTATTCCTCTTCATCAGTTTCAGTGACAATTAGAACCTGAAGCTCATTGAGCACATTTAAAGGAATCTCTTCTATCTCCTTTTTTAGTTTTTCAATTTCTTCTTTGTTACCAGCCATCAATGTATTGATTCTCCTCTTTGTCCTGAATTCTTGATTTAGCCTTTGAGTGGCTTTAAATTTATCTTGTTTGGAGAGGCTTGGTAGAACTTCATCAAAACATTTTCTCTCAATTCTACATCCTTAGCCATAGCTTCATCTTTTCTGGCAGTCAGAATGCTAGCTAGACTATCTAGTAACTCATCTACTAGTTCAATCAAGGCTTTATTGAACATATCTTAAAACCTTACCACAATGGCTTCTATGATTGCCTTATCTTCATTAGAGATTTCATCATAAGGATCTACTATATCATTGACAGTCAAGGCTCTTTTATCAAACTTAGCATCCATTAGCTTCATCATTGTATTGTTCTTTACCGATTTCAATGTTGGCACTATTCCGAAGGAGGGAAAACCAATCACAGCCCCAATGGCTTATTTGCTGATCATATGTGGAATATCTAGACACATAAAATTATCATGAATTCATCTCAGTACATATCTGATCCAAGCATTCTCATAGAAAAACACCAGAAACCTATTCCAAACATCTAGTTTCTTCTTGGCAAGAACACTAAATTCAATCTTTAGCCCATAGTTATCATCTATCAGCTCATTAAACCATAAATTTCCTAGTTTGACATGATTAGATTCTTCCATGTTTGAATATATGTAGGCCCTAACATCCTCATTATGTATAAAACTATAGGGCACGTCAAAAAATGTGCCATCTGGATCCGTTTCCATGGATTTCTGTGAATGCTTCTTAAATTTAGGTCGAGGCCTTTCCAACATATCTATTACTTGTGGCTTAAACATTTTAACTACTCAAAACTTAGAACAAGGGTGAACAACTGTAAATACCTTGAAACATGCTTCTGGTTAGGGTTTCCTCTTGTGAAGTGCCAAATGCAATGGACTCTTCTTCGTGTCATTTGCTCTGGAACTCCTTCACAAGAAAGTTTGATTACAATATGAATTTTCATCAACCAAAATCACTTATAACTCCTTTTAATCAAAACCTAATTCACCATTAATGCTTTGTTCAAAAATCTGCTAACACCTTCTCTGTATCACACAGTCGATGTAAATTGCTTCACAATCCTCCGCACTTGATTCTTTTCTGCTAGAATCTTCTTCAAAAGATCAACCATATCAGTCTTCAACGTATATCCGTGTGCTAGCTTTAGCACTACTTATTGGCAGAGGGAGGAAAGATTTTCATTGTTGCTCCCCCTAAGCCAAAGCCCTCAGTTTAGTTTCTAGAGGAAACATCTACACTAGACGATGGCACAAACACATTCTTGTCATTAATTACTTCTTTCTTAACCCAGATCTTGTTCATCTCCTTCTTGGTTTCTACCGAATCAACCTTTTATGTTGGAATGTTTTTCTCTGCCGATATATCCTTCTTCATACTTTTGCTTCTACTGAACTTTGCAAAGTGTCCAAACTTGTTGCAATTATAACACACAACATTCCTCTGATCATTATATCTTCCATTCATTCTAGATCTGCATTAGTTAGCTTTATGTCCAAATCTATTGCATGTGAAACAAGAGCCATTGAAAGATTGAATCATTCTCCTATTGTCATAAACATTCATCCTTTGACTTCTACTCTCATTAGCTTTATGACCAAATTTCTTGTATGAAAAGCAGTAGCCTTTAAAAGATTGAATCATTCTCCTATTGTCATAACCATTCATCATTTGACTTCTACACTCATTAGCTTTATGACCAACCTTTTTGCATGAAAAACATTGACTAGAGAAGGATGGAACATTTTGATTCATTCTACTTCTACATTGTGTTGCCTTATGACCAAATTCATTGCAAGAATGATAATAACCATTGAAAGATGGGTACCTTTGAGCATTAGGTTGTCTAATAAGTGGTCTTCTAACTCTTCTCTTATTCCAATTTTTCCTTTCATTGTTTTTCTTGTCTTTAGCATTTGAAGCTTGATATAGTTTTGAACTTTCACCCTTTTCAAACCCTAAGCCCTCTTTGTCATCGGGACTTTTCTGTATTGCAATCATTCTATCAAGTTTGGTAGCACTTACCCTAAATTTGTCTTCTCAAATCCATGCCTATTTCAGATCAGTTTTTAGATCCACAACCTCTTGTTCAAGTCTTGTGCATTCTTTAGATTTCTTTTTCTTAAGTTCATTAAGGCATTCCTCAATTATTTTCCTTTCTTCAACTTGCACTTTTAGATCATTCATAGATTCATTTGCTAATTTCAATTGTTCACTGGCCTCCCTATGCTTTTCTTGAATTTCTTGACTTGCTCTTTCAAATTTTTAATACATTCATTTACTTCCTTGGCATTCTCTTTTAAATTAATGATTTCTTCTTCAGTCCTTTCTAGGTCTTCAAGATCAATCTTGATTTCTTCATTATCGGAAAAAAGATATTCATCTTCTAAAAATTCAATAGCTGGAATCTCATCCGAAGGAGTAGGAAGCTTTCTAGATGCCATGTGTTCAACCTCCAAGATCTTCCCTGAGCAGTGAAGCTTCTTCCAAGGGACATGGCTCTGATACCAATTGTTGAACACCCAGAATACTAAGAGGGGGGTGAATCAGTATTCTATAAAATCATTTAGATATAAAACATCTTAAACCATTTAACATATTCAATTGTAGTAAAGTAAGTTATGCATGAGATCGTGTAGCAAAGAAACCATAACACATGAACATCAAGATTTTTGTGGAAAACCCAAAAGGGAAAAACCACAATGAGTGTTAGCTCACAATATATTATAATCGGTTAAGGTAATACATAATTTCTCACTACAAGTGGACTCACTATCCAAGTGGACTCACTATCCAAGTGGACTCACTGCCCACTGAATAAGAAGAAGGAGAAGAATTATAGATGTGCTCACTGCTGATGGACTCACTATCCAAAAAGAGAGAAGAAAGAAAGAAATGAAACTGTTACATTTGCATCTACACATGCATGAATTACAATTTCATTAAAGCACAAACTATTCTCTGCTCTACCCTTCAAATACACACTCCACTATGTTTTTTCTCAATTCACACATTCAAAACTTGATCATCACACATTCGCATCTCTTTGCATTACATTTGCACACCCTAGATATCAAGACCACTTTTCATCAAAATCAAATCACTACTTTTATATCTGCTTCACCTTCGACATTAGCTAGGTCGTCCCAAAAACATGTCTCAAACTTAGCCACAAATTTCGTGCCAAAATTCAAACTAAAATATAGGTTGGGGTGGACCTAAAATAGCTCATACTTAGATCAACACACCATTTTTACCTTTCTTTTAGATTTGCTCAACTCATTACACCAAATAGGTCGGCCTATTTGAGTGTAACGTGTAGCACAACACTAGGTCAGCCACAATATCCAATGTGGAGGGAACAAACACATGGAAAATGTTCTCCTAGTCAGAAAGACCTATAGAACCTCTCAATATTATACTAGATCTTTTGGAAAGCTCTGCACAAAGTAAACATCTTCAGTTCAACTTCACAAGAGAAACACAAGCATACACTAACTATTAGATTACATATCAACTTCTAGAACACCAAACAACCTCAAACTTGGAACAAATACTCTTCATACATCTACAAACATATCCTCAAATCCACAAAGCAAGATATTTCACTGTAGAGAAACGTAGACCAAAACAAACAAGTACTCAGTATTGGTTCAGGCTTCACCCTGTTAGGCCAGACTTCTTCAACTAGAAACTATCTTTTCGGAGCACATGAGAGGTTGAACTTCTAGATTTAGATGCTCCTCATAGTCCTTGACAACATAATGGAACTGCACTTAAAGATCTTCAATCTGTGGAAAATGTGGACTAAAACACTGTAACACTATGCACCAAAGAGATAGTATAATACTTAGACAATTCTTCACTAAGTCTTCTTCTTTGGTAGCAAAACAACCTTTAAAATTTAAGCATACCATTGACCTTTGAACACTGTTGCCATCAATGACAACACACCTTACATAGATAGCAAACCACAAGTGTCTCTAACACTAATATTTCCAACAGTGTGCCAAGAGGTGTCCAAAGCATGTTTTAACATTGATACCCCTGTCCTTATCAAGATTTAAAACAAGGAGGGAGGATGGATGGGGAGACGATAGGATATGCAAATATAGTGGATGGGATGAATGGGTAGTGATAAGGTAGGCAAGGTTTGCCCCCAAGTGTAGGGTGTTCTTTGATAGTTGATTACACATGACGCCCACAAATGGGTTTTCATCATGGTACTTATCCAAGGTTCCATGAAATGGTTTTCACCGCTAGATGAATGATTCTCTCTTTACTATTTTAATCTTCTTTTTTTTTGTGCCTGATAGTGCCTCAAAGAGGTTTTCACTAGGGTACTTTTTTTGTATATATTTTTTTGATTTTTTTATATTTTTAAATTTTTTTTTAGATTTTCTAGATTTAGGATGTTGGGATGAGAGTGTATGTATGAATGGATGGGGATTTGTTGGACTCAAGCATCTATTTCCGTGAGGAGATGATAGGATCCCATTCTCAATAACTATTGTACATGGATGTTGGTAGAGATCTTAGTGATGTCTAAGTGTATGTCTCCTAGATTTAAACAAGGTGTCAGAGAATGTTGCAGAGGGGGATGGAGTAGAAGGAAATTTGGATGGAGGATGGATAGATTATGCGAAGGCATGGATAAGAGGTGTGTGATGGAGAAGATAGGTTAGCTAATTGATTTGAGTGGTAGGATGGGGGGATGGATGTAGGAGGGAATGTTATGGGGTTAAAGGGAACTAGGACCAACATTTGCACATACCATAGTTGAGTTGGAAGCTTGTGATTTGGATGGGGACTGGGGAGTAATGGGATTTAAGATTCATGGGGATGGTGGATTTTTTATTATGGGGTTGAGATGGGGATTTTGGAATTTCCATTTTGGGGATTTGGGTACCTAAATGGACTTAGGATTTGTGGGATTTTTGGATTGGGTGGGGGATGGGGGATTTTGGGATTGCCATTTTGGGGATTTGGGGACCCAAATAGACTTAGGATTTTTTGGATTTTTTGATTGGGTGTGGGATGAGGGATATGGATTATGAGATTTGGGAATGGAGGGGGACTTTGGAAAAGTGGATTTGGATGTTCCAGTTAGATTTGATGCGTCTTTCTTCTTGGGGACCCACATTGTTGTGGTTTTTTTCTTTTGGATGTGTGAGCTTTTGTGGCCTTTAAGAATTATTCATATTTGATTTTGTATATCGATGCTTTATAGTATGATAATTTGTAGGTGTTTGGAAATGTTTTGGTATAAGAGTGGAGGCATCCAAAGTGCATCCAAATTCAAAGGTGTGGTCCCATGGGGAAGTATTATCTTTGAATTCCATGAGTTGCATGATAGCTTCATCATTTTGGAATAGTTCCAATGATGTGTGCATTTGTTGGTCATAATTAGGGATTTTGGGGGATGATAGATTAGGGGTAGTATTTGGTATGGAGGATTTATGAATGAAAGGATTAGTGGATTTATGCAGGGAGGGTTTAATGGATTTAGGGATTGAAGGATTAGTGTATTTATACATCAAGAGATTAGTGGATTTGTGGATGGAAGGACGAGATGGGAGAGGGATTTTGGTAAATTTTTTGGATTGATGTGATGGAGGAGGGGGATATGGTACCAAATGGTTTGGAGGAGTGACGGGAGGCACCTATTTTTGGATTTGGAGAAGCTCTCTTAGGATTTACGAAGGTGTTCCAACATGTTTGGATTGTTTACCTTGAGATAAATAACCAAGGCCATGTGATTGCGAATGGATTTTGACATGGATGGGCTCCAAAATGCCTTGGTCATGAAGGCCTAATCCTTTGCCTTGATAGTTCATGCTCTTGAGCATGCGATTGGTGATGAGATGTTTATTATTTTGGAAATAAGATGTGAGTCTAGTGTGAGATGGAGGGGGGTTGGTGGTGAACATAAGTTGTTCTTTTATTGCAAGAGAACCACCCTAGATGAAGGTGCTGGGACCAAGGGGATAGGGTGATGGTTCGAGGATGGGGTTGATATGTATAGGTTGGGGATCATGGAAGGGATTAGTGTGGATGCTTGGATCTTGATTTGGATGGGGTGATGTTTTGGCATGCTTTGGAATAAGCTCTTGACGTAGATAAATTTGCTTAGATAACACAGTGGGAGAGGAGTGTTTAGTTGCATTTTTTTGGATAGGATCCTTGAGCTGTGTAGATGGAGGTGTTAGCACCTAAAAAATCATCTCTCAAACATGCATTATTTTGCCCCAAAAAATCCATTAAAAAATCCCATTTTTGCCTTTGTGGTTAAAACCCCCCATTTAGATCCCATCTGAGACAGATTATAGGGTTTTTTTTTCATAATTTCTAAGTATAAAGTCCCCCAAGGAAAAATGTTTTCTTCCCTTAGAAAAATTGGTTCATCTAAGGCCTTTGTCGGTGAATCAGAAAAATCGTTAACTAACGAATTTGCCGACTAAGTTCACGGGTTCAAGACTTCCCCAGTTTTCTAGTTTACCAACAATAAAGCAAAAAAACTTAAAAAGGGAAGTTTGAAAGAAAGTTTGATGACTTATTCAGAAAATTTGTTCAAGTTGAGGCCTTTGTTGGTGAATTGGCAAGTTCGTGAACTGCCTATTTCGCCGACTAAGTTCATGAGTTCGCAGTTTCGCCAGTTTGTTGATTTGTTGACAAGGCAGCAAAAGAGGTGAAGGAAAAGGTGAAAGATATAGAAAGAAGAATGAAAGAAGATCGGCCTTTGTTGGTGAAATTTTCTATTCGCAAACTTCAATATTCATCGATGGAAGGTTTTGCCAATGAAGATTCACCAACTGAAGTGTTTGCCGCTAGATGACTTCACTGATAGTAGAAGAATGATGAAAGGAAAAGGGACCATAGGAAGTAATAATTTTCAAAGGCAAGTAAGAAGAGGCTTCATCAACAAACATTAAAGACTGCAAACCATTGGGTTTTCTAGTAAGAAAGTTTGCTGACAAGGCGAAATGCCAATAAAGGAAAGGATAAAAGAGGTGGCAAAGGAAGAGATTCATGATGAAGGAAGTTTGCCAATAGAAAAGATGAAAAGTTGGAAGGGAGGAATAGAGATAAAATAAAGAGAAAGGGCAAGGGGAAAGTTTATAAGGAAACAAGAGAGAACAACTAAGTCTTTGTCGGCGAATCAACTGGTTCATGAACCACCGGTTTGGCCGACAATAGTTCATGGATGTCCCATTTTGCCGACTGAAGGAAATCAAAAGGCTATGGTGAAGGCAAAAGTGATAAAGAAAGAGGTTAGCCATGGGGAAAATTTTTTGACAAAGGGGAAAAATGAAGAAAAAAGTTTCTAAGGGAAAAAAGAGAAAAAACTAAGTGTTTGTCAGTGAATTGACTAGTTTGTGAACTACCAACCGAGTTCACAAGTTTTTGTTTTCGTCAATTTGCCGATAAGGTGACCAGGTGGCGAAAGAGAAAGGCTAAGGCATGAGGGATAGTTTTTCTATGAGGAAATTTGTTGATAAAAGAATGAAGCGGTGAAGTAGATGGTTCACCAAATTAATAATTTGCCAATAAAGCAATATAAAAGGTGAATGAGGTGGCAAAGAGAGAGAAGGAAAAAAGGAAGAATATAGAAGATGATGCAAAGGTTCCTAATAAAGAAAATTCTCTGATAAGGGTAAAATGGAAATCAAAAGCAAGAGATCACTAAAAATCAAATTTTTAGTAAAACATAATGATAGTGCAGGTGAGTTGGTACTCCACATTAATGATTGTAGGCCAATGTCAATTGCTGGTAGTTGGAACAATGCATGCCTTAAATAAACAAGTACTCAAATTTATGGGAGGATGGTGTGTATCAGTGACCAATATTTTCTGTAGGATCTTCCAAGGACAAAATCAATGCACAAGGCATGGGCTTCCTAAAAAACCATTGATCTTATGACAGGCCTTTGAACCGAATTTATTGTAGCATGGGCCTGGTATGTTGACTTAGTTTCAAAACTCTTGGCTACACGGTGAATGAGAATGCTATATATACATATGAAAAAGAGGTTTTTAGGGTTGGTTGCTGAACCAATTGTCTGGTCAGGAAAGCCTTAGGGAAATTTCCAGGTATCAAGTAGAGGATAATGTCTAAACAGGAAATGGAGGGAAACATCCAGTAGAAAGGAAGAAGGGATTCATTGAATATTATCATGCTGTGGTATGTCTCCAGGATGCTTTATAATGATTCAGGGGGATATTTAATCATAGTTTTGTATTCTCCTTTGCCACATTTTCTAGCATGAATGTAACAGAAGATAGATAATGTGTGACAACATTTAAATCATGCAAACCTTTTGTATGGGTCTTTCTTCTATTATGTATGGATTGTTGCAGTTGTATTTGGGATAACTAGGTATGTTCCATCATATGAAATATATTTTTAGAGTTGTATGTCTACAACTCATGATTATGTTGATATTTTGTTGGTTGTGTTTCTTTCATTTGTTGTTTATGACTCAATTGCCCAATGGAGTAGGCACCGATCCATATTGGGGATAGACCAATCTCACACTTTTAATCAAATAAACATTTACCAGTGGTTTAAGGGAAAAACCATCTTTCCTGTGCATGTGCATTCACGCAGTTTGAATCATCTATATAGGGTTTTTGAGATAGCCAGTTGTTCTTGGTCTAGTAACAACCTTTTTGGGTCAAGACAATGATTTGGGTTTGGTTGTTCAATTATTTTTAGTCATTGATTTGGTTTGAAGTCAATACCTACTAAGGTATACCCCTTGGAATATCCCTCCAAAGTCTAGGCTAAGCTCAAAGTGTAGAGGAGTCTACCTACTCCTATTTGCTGGCCAAAATCACCCTTAACTTGTTGACAAACCTCTTGCAAATCACCTTGATGACATCCCTAGCCTAGGTGATTTGGGAATATTTTAGAGTTTCAGGTTGTAGTTATTTTGGGAACCAATAGGAGGAATGGTGGATGTTGGTTGTTCAGGGATTTGGGATTTGACGAGGTTAGGATCATGGATATATAGTGGGTGGGTGATGGCATCATCAACAACACACTTGGATGGATTTGGAGTAGTGGGGTTGCATGACACCATAGGTTTGTTTTTGCTTTTGTTCTTAGGATCCTTTGCTAGTAGTCTTTGGACTAGGAGAAAATTTAAATAGGACTATTTGGATGTGTTAGGATTAGATTTTTGGATTGGATAATGGGTGACTTGATGGGATGAGTTGGATTGCAAAGGTTGTGAGGATAGAGGATTTGTAAAGGATGTAAAGGCTAGAGTGGTACTTCCCTTGTCAAAGGTGCCATTTGGATGACCAATAGGTGTGCTATTTGTGCTCGAGGGATAGATAGTGATAGCATTTTCTTAGTTGAAATGGTTTTGATTTTGCATGATTGGTTGATTAGAGTTTATGGACAACTTGCTCATAATGATGTTATCAAGGGTTTCATCATCAAGTTCATCATCATTGGGATATTCATCTTGATCTACAAGGCTATCATCATTATCAATATATTCATCTTGATCTACAAGGATCTCATCATCATCAATATATTCCTCTAAAGGATTCATGACTTTAGCTTTGAGGGTGATTTTAGGATTGGGATAGGGAAGCTCATCTAATGGATACATGCTTTTGCCTTTGAGTGTGATTTTTGGTTTGGGATGTGAAAGCTCATCTAATGGATTCATGGCCTTGCCTTTGAGTGTGATTTTGGATTTTTTATGAGAGCTTCATGCAAGGTGGTAGGCATAGGGGTTTAGCTTGCATAATGAAGTTTTCAAACTAGGTGTCCATGAAGGAGATGACTAAGGATGATGGAATGTTTGGATTACAAAGTATTCAACCTTAGGCAAGGGATATGTTTTTCTTTAGGTTTTGACACAAAAAATTTAAGTTTACAAAAGTCATAATGTGTTTGGATGAAGAGGGGTATTCACAGGTTTTGATAAGAAAACACTTCAAGCACATGAAGAAGACTATTTTATTCAAGTGGGAGTGCCAATTTCTGTGGGCCCACAAATATGCTATGTACCAAGTTGTGGATAGCTAGGGAATGTAAGATCATGTACCACCTACACACCACTTACCATGGAGGCCAATGCCTTGCCCACAGTGAGCTCTATCTTGACAAACTCAAAAACATGGTGTGAGTAACTTCCTGAGCCTAACTAGTATCTGGTGCACCATAAAAAAGAATGGTCGAAAGTTCTTAATCTAGGATATATAGGCTTCTAAGGGAATCATCGATATACACTAGGTATGTTGAGGCCCAATTTTGTAAAATGAAAGTTAAACAATTCCAAACAACTGAGAGAAGAGGGTAACCCACCCTTCCCCTTCACTTCCCCAAGGTATAAAGTTCTTGGGGGCTTAGCCCAAATGATAAAATTTCAACTTCCAAGAGGTGTGTCTTTTGATTCAGCCCCACTCTTTATACGTTGTTAGAATGCTAGAGTTGAGGTCATCCCCTTGGTGATGAAATACAAGGTAGGCCCCCTAAAAACAAATTTGGAAAGATGATACTTATTTTTTATCCTCAAGATCGCCCAAAAGTGCAAGAGGAGAGAATACACAAGATATCACTGCAGAATTAAAAGACAATGGTAAATTAATTAAACAAAATAGAAATGTGAAAGTGAATTTTAACCCCAATTTTAATAGTTATAGAACACACAAAATTATAAGGCAAACAAAAATTATGAAGTGTCTATAATGAAGTCTTCTTGAAATCATTCTACAAAACCACAAATTAGTAGTTTGAAAGTTCTCTTTGGCATGCGAGGATAGCTGCAAAAAGGTATTACAAAACAAGACCAAACTCCAAAATTTTGGTACAAAATGTGAAAATATTACCTATCCCATGGTAAAGTATGTCCAATTATCTTTCCAACGCCTATAAAAACTTAAAAATCTGATATGATGTGCACAAGTTATAGCATTTAAAAAATAATTTTAGACCTTAAAAACACTATTCATATCCTGAAAACACTTTTTCACGGATGGAAGCATTGTTCACTACAAGAAACATTATTCACTATCAAAAACACTGTTCACCACCGGAAACACTGTCACTAACGGAAACATTATTCATCTTTGAAAACACTATTCACTACCCTACAAAGATTTTCCTTGATTTCACCTACACCAAAATGGGTCAAGTTATATGTTTTTCTTCACCTCTTGGCCACTCCGGATGCAACCTTGACATCCTTTTTTGGCTAGGAAGCTTCTTGTGAAATTTCACCTTTAGATTTCTTCCAAAAGAAAATCAAAAAGTTGTGAAATCAAACTAGAAATCTTACAAAGTCAAGGTTAGATTAGGACCATGGGGTTCCAACAGGCATGCCGAAATGTATGCAATGAAAATGAGAACAAATAATAGATTAAAATATGAGAATTAAAACTGTGTTCTACATTCAATGCAACCTCCAATTGAACCTAAAGAAATTAAATAAATTGAGAAAACAAAATGATCTCACCCAACTCCTTGTACCTTTGCTCTCAAAAGGTAGATTGGTTCAAGATAATGGATGTTAAGTACTCATTGCAATAGCATAACATTGCATTCCAAGTTGTGATGATTATGACCTACAAGAGGCTCTAATTTATAGATTTTTGAATGTGGATAGATAAGGATAAGATTTGAAGGTGGATAAAGATAAGATTTTTTATTTAATTTCATTTAACTAGTTGCACATAAGTTAGGAAATAGAAAGAAATCGAAAGAGATAAGATGAGGATGTGAGAAGATAATTAGAAGATAATTGATAGAATTATCTAATTAATTTAATTTAATTAGATACACATGAGTTAAAAAGAAAGAAATCAAAATGGATATGATTGAGATTATTAATTAAATAAATATTTTATTTATTTAATTAATGTTAGAATATGATTTAATTAATCAAATAATTATCATTAGAGAATGAATTAATTAATTAATTAATTGTAAATTATTTAATTATTGCTAGGAAGTGGGAAAGTGGGATAAATTAGATGATGTTAGGAAAGTTAGGTGATGGTAGGATGTAGTTAAATTTAGGTGTCTATACAAGTAATAGGTTATTAGGGGATTGAAGATGTGTGGAATTATGATAGCGAGGCAAGCCTCACTTTGCATAATTTAAGGCAAGCAGTACAATCCTCTAGTGTTGGGGTTCGTGACATTATTTCCCAACATGCCATCAAGTTTCACCTCCTAAACATGTGTATATCTCCTCATTAAATTTGTATTCAGTGTGCATCCATTGCTATGCTACCTAGTGATCATGGAGTCTTTAGTTTTAGGTGCTAATGTCTATCATATGGCCTTTATAGGGGAAATCACTCCATCCAAATTAAGGAATCTTTTTTCTTTTAGAAGGAGGATGTCATGACAACTATGAAAGAGATTTTAGGGTAGGATTTCTTGGAGTATTCCACACACCATAGTGTAAAATCTGAAATCTCCTCCATTTTGGTCAGCAATATTCTAACTATCACTAGTGATAAGGAATTAACTAAAGATTTGGATTGTTTTTATGTTTAGGAGAAGTTTAGAATTGGTCTTTTAAAATCTATGGATAGAGCTAACCCCACTGATCTTTCTTCTCTACCCTACACCGTGTTACCTAAATTTCACTATAGATCATTCAGGTAGAGTTTTTTATTCAAAGTGTAAAAGGTACATTTTATCCGATCCTTATTACATTACATTCAAGTGCATAAATGAAATAATTAAAAAAGATTATGATTATCAAATTACTGCATTTATCCAAGTGCATGTAACATAGGAAATATTATACAATTCTTTTCTGAAAAATAAATAATCTTTATTGAATGTAAAATGTACACTATCTCACACAATCCGTTAGATTAACTTTCTTATTCAATGAAATTGAAGAACAATTTATACATGAATAAGTAAATGAAAGTAAAAGTGCATGTAAGGATAGAGGTTATTCATTGCCTAAGAATGACTGGTTCTGGTTCTAGTGTGTGGTCCTATTGTCTCGAATTGCCTTTGTCCCTCCTAGTTCCATGTCATCTCTAGTTCCTACATCTGGAAAAAGAATGATGTTAGAGCGATGCTCTAAGTAATGAATGGTTCCTAACCTAACCTAAACAAGTACTTATGCATGTATAAATTGATCCTCAAATGCATTAAACAAGAAATGTATACTTTGGATGTCCTAGAAAACAAGCAAGTCATCAAACACATCCAAAGTATGCATTTATTTTCTAAAAAGTTTGCTTCATGTGCAGATACAGGTGAAATTGTGTTTCTAAGTGATTCATTAGACTACATTATGAGTGGGGAAAATGTGGCTCCCACAAGGGTTGAGCCCAGCTCATAGTCATTAAAGAACATTTCATATGTATTTATCAGATGCATGAAGAGACAGTTAACATACTAAGAAGGACAATCATAAAGGCAGTCAACAAGAAGATATAAGATTAGTGAACATGGAAGGCTCTAATAATAGTGTTAAGACTACAGAGGAATTTTACTTCTAAGGTACAGATAACACTAAAGCAAGGTTTTCAAGGAAACAAGAGACCCCGTAAAGAAACACATGTTAACACCTACAATAACTAAGGAAGAGCTTTGATAAAGACAATGAGTGCCTATGTAGTAGCAAGCTGAAAGAGTTTGAGAGGGGGTGATTACAAAGTATCAGTGGAACCATCAGTGAAAGCAGTGAAATGAGGCACAGTCATAACAAATGTGTTAGTCCTTTTAGGTGATGTTAAGAGTTTAAAATAGCAACAAGGGCCTACAAAGATCCTAGAATAGAGAGGGAGAAGAAATTTAAGATTTGTCAAGCTAAGAAAGCATTATCAAGGGACTGTTATGTAGTGTATACTAAGAGAAGCCCTAATATGACTAAATGTGGGAGTGAAGTCTAAAGGTCTGCTAACCTAACAAAGAGAACAATGTGTAGACAAATATACACAAGTATGATAGCAGAGGAAAGAACTGTAGGACTGAGCTATTCAATGAGTACAAAAGTTTTAGGACTGTTAAAGGTGCATGAGGAGCTAATAACAATGATACAGGTTTGAGTCAGACATCAGGAAAGGTTTGATGAAATGATATAAGGCAGTCATATAGAAGTGTTGTAGTAGTCACCTTTGTCAGACATCAGTCTACCAAGAAGAAGCTGGAAAATAGTGGACGGGTTTGTGTCAAACTTTAGGAGGATAAAAAGAAGTTGGAGCACTTATAAGAACAATGATGAAGCAAATAAGACTAAGAGACAGTCATGGTACAACTGTAAGAAGTCATAACAGCAGTGATAGTCCTACTAAGAAAGACAACAGAGCAACATGTTAGTGTAAGAACATCTACAATCAAGTAGCCATCAAATACACAAGGTTGGCTAGACAATCAAAGAGGGCCAATAAGTCTTTTGGTTTTTTGCCAAGGTTGGTGACTCAAGATAGCATGTAAACCATGCAAGAAACTTGCACTACAGTCTGACAGAGAGTCATGAGGACAACTAAAGGAGATAGTGAACACTTTGAAAAAACCACATAAGGAAGCAATTTTGGAAGGAGGTTCACTATTTCAGGTAGCAACAACATTGTATACATTTTTGGAAATAAACAGAGAAAAGAACAGATGACAGTCATTAGCAAAGAAAGAGCAGCAACCTATTTTGTAGTCTTTAATAGTAAACAAAAATAGTGACAATGTTGATGCAGCTGATGAACAAACAAGGAGAATATAGTGGCTTCTCATAGTTTTAGAGAAGTTTATCAAAAATCCATTGGTTATTAAGAGACATGATAGGGTTTAAGAGTAACAAAGTAAAGAGGTTTGCATATGTGTTAATGATGAGTGCCAAGTTGCACCCATGAAATATATCTTTTTACCGCTCTTTTTCTCCTTCCTAACCCCATATTTCTTAATGTCTGCACCCAAATAAGCTAGCAAGATCATTCTAGATAATGATTAATTGAGATAGATTACTTAAGATCATAATTTTTGATTGAGGGACTAATGTGCATGGAATTGATGGAAAAATGTAGAAACTTCTCTCTTTTTGAATCAACAAGTGTAGATGCCAGGAACAACAATTTTGTGCATCTCTGGAGATAGTCTTCAATGATCTCCGGAGACAATACCAGAATACCATGACACCAGAAGTTTTGAAGGAAAGAGAAAGCCTCCCCAAAGCTGAACAAAGAAGGCCACAATGGTATCTCTGGAGCTACAGACATATCTCTGGAGCTGCAAACAGGGACAGATATCTCTAGAGCCTCCTAAGAGCAGGGCATATTTCCAGCATAAGCTGTCGATTAGGCACTCTCAACAGTGATCGTAATACCCCTCATTTCACTCAAATCATCACCTGAGTGGTGAAGGGTCATCTTTAGTTAATTGCTGGAGTTTTTATCTTTTTAAAGTTTTTGCATGAGTTACAGATAGAACAAATTCAATATCCATATTTTCAGGGCCTCGCTGCCCAAATGTATTAAGACTCAAACTTAGAATCTGAGTGGACTTCTACTCCACTCAGTCTACTTTTATTGCATGATTATTTTCCATAGAAAGCTAGTGTAATAAAGAGATGAATGTCATCTCATAGAAGAACTGGTAGATAAGATAAGTGATATGTCATCACTCATTTTATATAGATTGATAGAAACAACAGAAAATATATACAATGATTGATTTATTCTAATTCTCAGTAATCTCAGTTCTGTGATATCAATATTTTTCATGAATGCAAAGTGAATGGAATTGGATTGACTTTAGTTGTGATCTTCTTCTTTTGCGCTAATTCTCTACTGTAGCCTTCAGTCCCAAGGGTGTGGAGAAAGGGCCCACTCTCACCACCAAGGCAGAAGGCTAGTACCACTATTTTATTACTTCAGATTTTACTGTGAAAAGTATTTACTGATTTTGATAGATAGATGCATGTTACTATTTTTAAATTGTTTTAAGTAACTTCATGTTTAAGTTTTTTTTTAGCATTCCTTAAATTCATTCAGTAAGTAGACAGATTAATCTCTTTAAATTAGTAGAAGATGTTAAGATTAGCTAAGAAAACTGGTAACTATAGAATCCCTAATTGCAGATAGCTGAGGACATAGCCCCTAGATTTTGACATCTAAAATATAATTAAATGATGAGGTACAATGACACCTTGTCATTTTTGGTGCCATTGCCAAGAATGTATTGTGATAATTAGGGAAACTTAGTTAAAATAGGTTTTAGGATAGATCTGTATGGTTAGAGCTAGAGATTTGAAAGGAAGATATATAAAACAGGCTCACCATCAACAAGCCATAGGGGAAAGTAGTGGGGTGGCACAAGATCTTGTTGAAGAGTGAAACCTAGAACCTACTTTGGAAGCTACACCTCAAATCAATAATCCCTTAGATCCTCCAAATCTTCCACTTGCCAATTATATCCAGGAATTACAACAAAAGTTTCAAGTAGATCCTTTGATAGAACCTAATTTCCAAGAACCTCAGGGAGAAGAACAAATACTAAACATGGACAATGATAATCATGAAGAAGAGGAAAATTAGGCTCCAAGAACCTTCTCATAGCCTATTATTTTGGCTACTAGAGACAATGCTCATATGAAGAATATCTCACCAGCACACTTGCCAAATTTTAGAGGACTTTCTTCTAAGGATCCAGATCAGTTTTTATTTGAATTCAAAGTAGTCTACCAAACTTATGATTATGGATCAGATAACCAAAAACTCAAACTATTCCCTTCAACTCTGAAAGATTCTGCGATGAGATGGTTTATGGGTTTACCCCAGAATTCTATCCATTCTTGGGATCAGATGGAAACAATTTTTTGGGAAAATACCAAGATTACTATAGATCCAGTAATAAAAATAAAGAATTGTTTAAAATTAGGCAAGGAGAGGAAGAAACCTTAGATGATTATGTTGATAGGTTTAATTTTGCCTTGAGAAGGTATGGTAACCCAGTAGATCACTCCTTGGCCAGAACCTTGTTTGTAAAAGGATTGGATAAAGAATAAAAATAAGCATTGGATCTAATCGGAAAAGGAAATATCAACAAAATGGATATACCTGCTATAGAAGAACTTTGAAAGAACTATTCTAGAACCCAAGATGGAGTGAGGTCATCCAAAACTTTTAAAGGGAAGAATGAAATAGGAGAGTTAATGGAAGAGATTGCAAATCTAAAAATAGACATTTTGGTCCAATTAAATACCACATTGGATGGGATTCAAGCAAAAACTAGAACAACTGATCAAAATAGAAGAACTAAACCACTCTCCATCTATTGTCCTAGGTGTAGAAACAAGCATCTGTTGAGAGAATGCCCTTTGGACAAATCAGAGATTTGTCAAATCTGTGATAGGGAACATTCTACCAGTCAATGTAGTCAACTTCTAGCCTTGAAAGATTGAGTAAGAAGAATGTTGTAATAGAAGAGGAATTGAACTATGTGGGACAAAAACAAGCTGGGAATTTTCCTTATAATTAGTATCCAAACCAACCTTCTTACAGGGGTCTTTCTAATTGGGGAAATAATCAGTAGAATCCAACTTGGCATGGGCCTCAAAATAATCCTCCTTGGGGATAGCAAGATTGGCCAAGTCAACATTGGCAAAACCAAAATTGGCAAAATCAGCCTTGGGGAAATCAACAGTGGCCACCATAGTTTGGATCACAAAACATGCAACCTCAATCGGGTTCTCAATAGGGATATAATCAACAATACCAGGGACAACCTAGACGTTTCCAACCTCAACAACAAGATTTACTAATTGGACCCTCCAACACACAAGGTCAATCACAAAATGAACTAGTTAGCCAACCACCTTTACTAGCTCAGCCTATACCAAACCCACGTAATAAACAGGGAGCAACTATTTACATAACAGAGAAAGAAAATCTGGCTGGAATTAATGCTATATATTCAAACAATCTCTAGCTGCGTTCTGGGAAAGCATTCCCAAGACCATCTCCTCCAACTATAGTTGAAGTAACCAATGATGAGGAACCTGAAAATTCATCCACTCAACCCCCGGAGGAGATTACTAATGAAAAAGTGCTAGAAGAATCATCCTTGGACAACTCCAGAGTTTCTCCTAAAAGATCGACTCCAGAGAACATTCCTAAACACAATTCTAACAAGAGCTCTGGAGATGGAAAAACTAGCACCATTCCCAAAATGGCTTTAATAGTATGTTCCCTAGAAAAAGATCTTACAAAAACAAGTCCAAACCAACCTAGAATCAGAACTTTTACAAGAAATCAAGCAACTAAACATTGAAATTCCTCTTCTCCAAGCAATTAGAGATGTACCAGAACTAAATCAATCCATTAAACAATATTGTATCAAAACACAGGGTAGGAAGAAAAACTTTCCTTCCACAATACAGGTGGAAGGAAAAGTAGTAGATCTATTGATGGGAGAAATTCTCCTCCCAAAATATGGAGACCCTAGAAATCCTGTCATAACTTTTTTTATCTCAAGGGTAGAAATTTCAAATGTTCTGGTTGATTTGGGAGCAGTAATTAATGTGATGATAGTTCACACAATGAACAAGTTAGCTCTATCAGGTATCCAATCCACAACTACAATTCTTTAACTTGCTGACCAGTCAGTAGCTATTCCAAAAGGAGTAATCACTGATGTACCAGTTGTGATAGATTCATGGGAATTTCCAGTGGACTTCCTGATATTAGAACCTAGAAACCAGAGAAATGCTTATCCACTAATTTTAGGAAGACCATGGCTAGCTACAGCAACAACATCTATTGATTGTTGAACTGGGGATATGGTCATTTCTAATGGGATAGATTTGAAGAAAATATCTTTGTATCCTCCAGCTAAACCATCAATACATTATACAGGAAGGGTATGGGTGGATGAACCAAAAAACAATGACAATAGTGCCTCAGTAGCTATGGTAACCATCAAGGAACATCTGGGAGAGTTAGAAGAAGAAATATACTATGATACAATAGAAGACATTACTCACATCTTAATCAATAAGGATGTGATGGAACTCGCCCAAGATTCTAGGAGAGAACTTCTTACTTCTTCTCATTGTACCCTCGCCAACATCATTTCTTGTGGGGAAAGCTTTTACAGAGCCTTAGCCACTTTCCACATGTTGCTTCCACACTCTTGTCCTCTCAATACCATGACTCCAATGTACGGATTAACTACATCTATGGATCAAATCAAAAAATAGGTCATGATTTTACCAGGGAAAATAATTAATATCAATACTCAGTTAACAGCAAATCAGGAAGAAAAACTCATCCAACTTCTGATTTCCCCTTCAACAACTTTTTCTTGGGAAAATCAAGATATGAAAGGCATACCTCCTAAGATCTATACCCATCATATATACACAAAGGATATTAAACCTGTAAGATAGCCCCAGAGAAGATTGAATCCTGCTTTAAAGGACATTGTCAAAACTGAAATAGAAAAATTACTTCAAGCAGGGTTTATATATCCAATCTCAGATAGTCAATGGGTCTCACCCCTTGTCATAATGCCTAAAAAAAATGGGAAATGGAGGGTGTGTATTGATTATAGAGAACTAAACAAGGGCACAAAAAAGGACTACTTTCCCTTACCATTCATTGACCAAGTACTGGACAAACTTGCTGGGAGAAAGTATTTTTCTTTTCTAGATGGATTCAGTGGGTATAATAAAATTCAAGTAGCACCTGAAGACCAGGACAAAACCACCTTCACATGCTCTTGGGGAACTTTTGCTTACAAAGTTCTTCCCTTTGGACTATGCAATGCCCCAGCAACATTTCAGAGACTTGTTTTAGCTATTTTTGCTGAACTAGCTAATGAATGCATGGAGGTCTATATGGATGACTTTACTGTGTATGGGGATAATTTTTAAGAATCTCTCACAAACTTCGAGAAAGTACTAAAATTCTGTGAGAAAAATCAATTACCCCTTAGCAATGAAAAGTGCTTCATGATGGTGGAGGAAGGAATTGCTTTGGGACACCACATTTCAGAAAAGAGGATAAAAGTGGATCAAAACAAGATAGAAGTGATCACACAGTTGCCTTCACCCAAAAATCAGACAGATGTTAGAATTTTTCTAGGTCATGTAGGCTACTATAGGAGATTCATAGAAAATTTTAGCAGAATAGCTGCCCCCCTGTTTACCCTGCTTAACAAAGATACAGAATTTCTATGGACAAAAGAATGTCAATCAGCATTTGAAACCTTGAAAGAGAAGCTTACTGTCACACCAATTTTGAGAGGACCTAATTGGACTTTGCAATTTCACATATAGACTGATGCTTCAAATGAATCCATTGGGGCAGTTTTAGGACAAAAGGAGGAAGGAGAGAGTATGCATGCCATTTATTACATCAACAAAAACCTTACCTCTGCAGAAAGAAATTACACAACAACTGAAAAAGAATTCTTGGCAGTCATCTATGCCATAAACAAATTCAAGCATTACATTACTGGATAAAATATTTGTACACACTGATCATGCATCCATCAAGTACCTAAAGAATAAACCAGTAGTGGGTGTGAGGATCATTAGGTGGTTATTGCTATTTCAGGAATTTCATATTACCATAGTTGATAATCGAGGAAAGTTTAATTTGGTTGCTAATTTTTTTGTCAAGATTGCATATAGGAGGAGAAAACCAACCAGTGGAGGACAAGTTCCCAGATGAACATCTTTCTTCTATCTCCTCTACTGCACCTTGGTTTGCTGACATAGCTAATCTTTTAGCTACAGGATTGTATCCATCTCATTTTACCTCAAAACAAAAAAAAAAAATTAGTTAAAGAAAGTTTATCTTACAAATGGTTGAATGGTTTACTATCTTACTATCTAGTGGTCATTACTCCTTCCACCAGACAGTCCACAAGATCCTCGGAGCTGGTTACTACTGGCCCTCTTTTTATAAAGATACAAAGAAGTATGTGCAGCACTGTGATCACTGCCAAAGGATGGGACATCTAACTTTTACCCAGGAGATGTTACTGCATCCTCAAGTCATGATGGAACTATTTAAGCAGTGGGGTTTAGACTTTGTGGGACCAATTTCTCCACCATCATCAGGCAAGGATTACATTCTAGTATGCACAAACTATGTTACTAAATGGGCTGAGGTTCAAGCATTACAATTTGCAAGAGAAGAAAAAGTTGTTGATTTCCTTAATAATAAGATTTTCTTAAGGTTTGGAGCCCCAAGATCAATAGTTTCAGATAGAGGACCTTAGTTTACTTCACAGGTAATCAAAGCATTCACATATTTATATCAAGTCAAGCGCAGAAAATCTTCACCTTACCATCCTCAAGTGAATGGGCAAGTAGAAGTAACTAATAGAGAACTTGAAAATATTCTGATAAGGACAGTAGCAATGAATAGAAAAGATTGGACTAACAGATTACCTGAAGCAGTTTGGGCTTACAATACCACTTGGAAGTCCACAACAAAGTTCTCACCATATGAATTGGTTTATGGGAAAAAGCCTACTTTATCTATAGAATTTGAACTCCAGACACTTAAAACTGTATTAGATATTGGTCTACCATTGTCTATAACTCAACAGAACAGAATTCTTCAGCTCAATGAGTTGGATGAAATTCGAACAGAGGTCATTCAACAAATAGAACTGATTCAGTATCAGAGGAAGCAATGGCATGACCAACACATCAAAAGGAGGACATTTCAACAAGGTGATTGGGTTCTTCTTTATGACTCTAAATTCAAGGAGTTCAAAGGGAAATTACAAACTCACTGGATGGGTCCTTATCAAATAAAGGAAGTTTTTGAAAATGGAACAATATTATTGGAACCTATTGATGGAAGCATAGACACATTCTTAGTAAATGGTCACCGAATCAGACTCTATAAAAGACCATCTACTAAAGAAGAGTTTCTTAATGATTTGTGTTTTGACACAGGGGATACCTCCTCTGTCACAGAGTTAGATTTTAAAAAAAAAGGAAGGTTAAAAACTAGCAAATGGCGGCCTTCTTAAAAAAAAAAAAGAGAAAGATGGAAAACCAGTAAATGGTTGTCTTTCTCGACCAAGGGATTTGAAAACCAGTAAATGGCGGTTCCCTTCTTCAGGACAGTTGAAAACAATCGAACTACGGAGGTGATCAGGTGTTGGGAGTTAGTCAAACGCACCTCCGGCGCTTCACAAACTAGGAGCACCTCCAACGCTTCCTAAACCAGGAGCACCTCCGGCGCTTCCCAAACTAGGAGCACCTTCGGCACTCCATCAATAAAGAGTCAATTTCAATAATAAGGGAGGGGACCCACCTCTCCGGGCAGTAAAGTGGACACATCACATGATGAGGTCATCATGACTCATCATCTACTTTATCACAGGAATAAAATAAAATAAGCACATATTTCATTGGGAGTGTTCACAAAGACAGCGCTGACGTCACCTAAGGAACGTGGATTCTTGAACCACTCAACAAAAT
Source organism: Cunninghamia lanceolata (assembly GCA_027924645.1). Classification (NCBI taxonomy): domain Eukaryota; kingdom Viridiplantae; phylum Streptophyta; class Pinopsida; order Cupressales; family Cupressaceae; genus Cunninghamia; species Cunninghamia lanceolata. Next base: position 9,005,923 of record BSBN01000815.1, on the reverse strand, counting down.
GATTGTAGGTCATGTACCAATGGAGTAGTGGGCGTCATCTCAAGCCACCAAAAGTTACTCATGTGTCGCGACACGTGTAGTCTCATAAAATGACGCAGTATCTTTGCCAAGTACATCACCCCTCATCATTAGAATGATCTAGGTAATTCTATCTTAAATTAAGCATTAATAGCAACTGTCTTGTCTTTCTATTTTTAGGTACCATCATGATGACACGTCCTCCTGCCATCATTTCCTTTTCCAAATTCACGCATGCCGCCATCTGTGCTGTACTGCCACCTTGCCTCTAGAGTGTCCTATCACTCTGTTGCATTTATGACTGCCTAGGTACTCTAACTAATCTGCAAATATTCCATAAGCCTAAGCTGAGAGACATAGCAATCCTCATTCGAACCTCCAAAATACCCTGAAGAATAGAACAAATTGAATAGTCCTCCGGAGCCTACGGAGTTAAGAGGAAGGGACAAACTACAGAGGAGAGTGAGGAATTAAGCACAGAAGGTGGAACCAATTTAGAAATGAGGGTAAAGTAGTAGTCCAAGCCAGAAAGTGTTGCAGGTCTTCTATAAGATGAAGCTGTAGCAAACATTCTAAGAGCTGCAGGATGGCTGGACTTCCTAGAAAAATTTGAAGGGTTTCAAGAAGATATCGTGGATGAATTCCTCAAAAATCTAAGGGATAATCAGACAGTTGTCAGAGGAGTCCAAATCAATCTCTTCTCAGCCACTATCAGTCACATTTCTAGGCTACCTGAACAAGGTGAGAGGTTTTATCACCTGAAAATCTTATACACTAATTTAACTAAGAATTTCTCTGTTCAAGGTGAACCTGCAATACAATTGCATTCAAATAAAAATGAAGTAAAAGGAATTCTTAGGTCCACACTTCCCAACCCTTAGCAATTTGTAGCCACCTGGTTGATGAAATATTTTACTTGTGATAGTCAATTCTCTCTAGTTTTAGGACCAATCATGAAAATGCTGATTTTTCTAAGGCATGGGAATGGACACCCTAAGTTTAGCATAAACATTCCCAATTTCCTGTATTCTACCATCAGGGCAACTGCATAAAAATATCAGCAAAATAAGGGTCCCATGAAACATCATGGCCTCATTTTTCTAGTAGTCAAATACCACTTCCTATCTCAGGCCAATGGGGAAGAATTATGGCAAAACTTTCTTGAACAGAATTCCTAGGATAGAGAGCTAGAGATGGCAAAACCAGGAGGTGAGGGTTCCCCTACTCACCAAGAGGAAGAAACTAAGCCTTTAATCTCCTCCATAGCTGTTCAAAGAGGAAAGAAGTCCTCATAGGAGGCAACTTCATCTGCAGCCCCTGTTCTTGATAAAAAGAAGAAAGACAAAGAAATTACAAAGTCTGCTCTTAAACAAACCCCATACATGACTCGATCAATTAGGAGAAAGATGACTCTAACTGAGGAATCTTTCCCTAAGGAATTAACAGGGGAGAGGTCAGGACAGAAAATAGAGAAAACCTAGGCTGAAGAAACATTTGATGATTCAGATGAGATCCCTCTAATCAGGAAGAGAAAATAAAGAGAAGTTTCCCCAGCACCATCTGTTCATCTGGGGTCAAGCCCAATTTTAGAACCATCATGTGCTCCGAAGATAGAACACATACAAACTCTTACTATTTCCTTAGATTTTGAGGATGAGAGACCTACTCTGGAGGCACCTGCCCCACCTCTGCTACAGAGAAGCAAAAGGAAAAGATAGCTCTCACAGGCTGAGGAAGATACTGCTCTCCTAGCTAAAGTACTCATGTGTTTTAGAACATATGAGGATAAGGTTGGGCCTTCATCGGTGCCAGCAAAAGTAGAGGAACCCCAAGAGGACCCTCAAGATAGGTAGTCTACAGAAAAAGATGAAACAGGGCAAATGGGTACAGTTGACAGTACACGGTAGATGGCCATGGGAAACCCTGATGATCAGCAAAGAGCAACAAAAGTAGAAAGTTTCCCTCATCCCTCTGATCAAGAGGATGTTGAAATTTCAAAAGAATAGAAAATGATAGAAGAAATTGAAAACCTAAAGAGACTACTTTGGGGGAAGAATCAGATTATTACAGACCTCAAGAAGGTCAGAATAGAGGTAAAAATGGAGCAAAAACAAGTCATTGAAAATATACAAACAGAACTCCAAAGCAAAAATAAGATCATACAGGAGAAAGAAGCAGAATTAGAGGCCCAGAAAATTGAGGTAGTCAAACTATTGGAAGAAAAAGAGAAAGAAGCAGCACAGAGTGTTTCTGAGCTCACCATGGCTAGAGACAATAGCCTCACAATAATGGCAGCATTGATTGAGAAAATACATAGCCAGGATAGACAGTTAACTTGGGCCAACAACAAACTAGATGACCAAGAGGAATATATTCAAGAGTTGGCTAGCCCAAGGGGAACCAATGAGCAAGAAATACAAATAGATGCATATGTGGGTCCAATCCCCATTGACATTCCTAAGGCCCTATTCCATTGGGAGAAGAAATGTAGAGAATATGAGGCTTCCAAGCCTATGTTGCAATTACAAAGGGCAGTCACTGTCAAAACAAAAAGAATAGAAACTCTGGAAGGAAAAATCATTGAAATGGCCTCCCTTTTTTTAGAAATTCTATCTTACAGGCCCCCAAGTGCCAGCTATTCTATGTTCTTACAGGAAAGAGTCCTGCAAAGAAAATTCTCTTTAGTCCTGTCTGACCTAGTTGAGGATACAGAGACAGTAGAAGGATTCATGACAGCATATACAAGGAGAAATGATGAGGACAAGAATTTCCTATATGAATTATACCTGCATGGTTTCTATGTTAATTATATAAGCTTCATTCTTAATCATTTTGTGGGAGAATGCCAACTTAAAGCATTTATGTCCCTAATGAGGAATCATCAGATCTGGAATGAACAAATGGAAGATCATCTCAAGAAAGATATAGAAATAGATCTCTTCATCAAGAAGGAATGTCCCAATCCCAATGCTTTTAAGACCCAATTCAGGTCCTATATCTATCACCCTAAGAGTAAGAACAAAATTTTTCCATTATACCTACAAAGCTTGCAAGAGTACTTCATCGATTTTGGTCTTTTCATGAACAGTTCAGCAAATCTAGTACTTTCCATAGCAAAGAAAAGATGGAATGTTTTGACCTTAGAGCAGAAAATGAGAGAGATGGTCACCCCTGCAAACTTAAGATTATTTATGAGAAAAGCAAAGTTAATATCCAAAATGATGGATAAGTATAAGCAGGAATGGATAGGTGGACGGTTCAGGCCCCCTCTCATAATTGAACCACTCCCTGTCTGGGCTAAACAGATGGAAGATGAGAAATTGTAGGACTAGTTGAAGCAGGTTGATCAATACAGAGGCAATGGTAATACCAACCGCACAACTTGGTCTACCTATGCACAAGATTATAGCTTGACTGACAAGCTACTTCACCAGAATAAATCTAGATTGTGAGAAGCAAGAGTACCTGCCAAACCTTAGGTATGGGGGGATGATGAGTGCCAAGTTGCACCCATGAAATACATCTTTTTACCTTTCTTTTTCTCCTTCCTGACCTCATCTTTCTTAATGTCTGCACCCAAATAAGCTAGCAAGATCATTCTAGATAATGATTAATTCAGATAGATTACTTAAGATCATAATTTTTGATTGAGGGACTAATGTGCATGGAATTGATGGAAAAATACAGAAACTTCTCTCTTTTTCAATCAACAGGTGTAGATGCCAGGAATAGCAATTTTGTGCATCTCCAGAGATAGTCTTCAATGATTTCCGGAGACAAAACCAGAATACCACAACACCAGAAGTTTTGAAGGAAAGAGAAAGCCTCTCCAGAGCTAAACAAAGAAGGCCACAATGGTATCTCTAGAGCTACAAACATCTCCGAAGCTACAGACATCTCCAGAGCTAGAGACATGTCTCCGGAGCTGCAAACAGGGATAGATATCTCTGGTTCCTCCTGAGAGTAGGGCATATTTCCAATATAAGCTGTCGATCAAGCACTCTCAGCAGTGATCGTAATACCCCTCATTTCACTCAAATCATCACCTGAGTGGTGAAGGGTCATCTTTAGTTAACTACTGGAGATTTTATCCTTTTAAAGTTTTTGCATGAGTTACGAATAGAACTGATTCAATATCCATATTTTTAGGGCCTCGCTGCCCAAATGTATTAAGACTCAAACTTAGAATTCTGAGTGGACTTCTGTTCCACTTAGTCTACTTTTATTGCATGATTATTTTCCATAGTTAGATAGCTAGTGTAATAAAGAGATGGATGTCATCTCATAGAAGAACTGGTAGATAAGATAAGTGATATGTCATCACTCATTTTATATAAACTGATAGAAACAATAGAAAATATATACAATGATTTATTTATTCTAATTCTCAGTAATCTCAATGCTGTGATATCAATATTTTTTATGAATGCAAAGCAAATGGAATTGGATTGAATTTAGTTGTGATCTTCTTCTTTTGTGTTGATTCTCTACTGTAGCCTTTAGCCCCAAGGGTGTGGAGCAAGGGCCCACTCTCACCACCAAGGAAGAAGGCTAGTACCATTGTTTTATTACTTCAGATTTTGTTGTGAAAAGTATTTACTGATTTTGATAGATAGATGCATGTTACTGTTTTTAAATTATTTTAAGTAACTTCTTGTTTAATTCTGTTTTTAACATTCCTTAAATTCATTTAGTAAGTAGACAGATTCATCTCTTCAAATTAGTAGAAGCTGTTAAGATTAGTTAAGAAAAATGGTAACTATAGAATCCCTAATTGCAGACAGCCGAGGACACAACCCCTAGATTTTGACATCTGAAATATGATTAAATGATGAGGTACAATGATACCTTGTCAGTTAACTTGTTCATCCATTAAGAGATCTTCTAATGATACAGAGATGTCTTGAATATGGTATTGATGGTATGTAGGGTTCAACAAAGGTTTGGTGTAGTAGTCAAAAATTGTCTAGTAGCACCGTCAACCTTCTCAACTTATTGAAGATATCAAGAAGCCCATAAAGTCATGGAAGTTAGAATGTCAGAAAAGGTCTCAGTCTTGAAGCAATGAAATAGAGATCAATCATGTGTTACAGTAGTCCTGAAGGCTGGTACACAAAGGAAAATAGAATTTGCAAACCTTACCATGTTTCCAGACCATGAAGAACTGATAGGCTGATATAGTCTTCTTGTAAATTCTCATAATATATATTAGGGAATATGCTAGAAGTGATAGAGTGCAGAAGCTAGTGAAGATGTTACAGAAGTTCATCATGGAAGATGCAACAGAATATGCTCAACATGGATAAGTGTATGGGTAAGTGCAAGAAGATGGGGGGCCAAAAAGGGGTCTTAAGTGGCCACTTTTTTTCTGAAATCAGGAAATACTGGCCTTGGATGAGAAATTGAGCATAGTTACACTCAAAATTTAGAGATGCAACCAAAACAATGTTCGTAGTGCTCCGAGTCTACTTTCTAAACTACTATTTTGTTTTGAAAATGGCATAGATTAAGGGGTTCAAAAGAGGGAGCCACAGAAATTGGTGTTGTTTCTGTCAAAAAAACATAACATAGCATGTTTTGTGGCTCCCTCAAAAGGTCAACTTTTTTTTGGTATTTTTAAAATCGCTTCAGTGAGAAATTAGCTAATAGCATGTAGTTTATGCCCGATTTTTCTGATAATTTTTTGATGAATATTTGATTTTTTACTAATTTTTAAAGTGGACACGTCCTAAAAAACAGAATTTTGGCCGTGCTACCCCTATAAATTTTGAAAACTAATTGAAAATCATTTTTTTATTTTTTTAATATTTGTAGAATGGAGTCTAGTTTCTAAATATGTAATTTTTTTGAAATTTGAATGAATAGTTATTTTATAATGAAAAAAAGACCAAACAGTGGTTTTTGCATAAAAACGGACACACAAACAAAAGAAATTAAAGATGAAAGGCTTAACATTGTTAAAATGTGAAAAAAATCACATCGTCAAATAGCTAAGAGAAAGCCTAACATTACCCATGTGTTCAATTTGTTCAACCTTGAAACACGTGCAAATCTGAGGGTTAGCACGAACGAAATTATGTGAAATTTTGAAGAATACAGAAAAACACGTCTGTGACTGTTCATAAGGCACTCCAAGCCTTTGGGTTGGAAATCCAAAGCAAATCCCAAGCCCAAGGCTTGGGATTCCCAAAGCAAGAAATAACGCGAGCGCGTTATAACGCGCTCGCGTTATTTCTTGCCTTACATTTTTTCCCGCAAGTCTGTATTTTCCCATGTTTGACATAACGCGAGCGCGTTATAACGCGCTCGCGTTATGTCCCACTCAAATTTTTTTACATTCAAGGCTATTTATCATGAGGGTTAAGGCATAAAGGATAGAGTTGAAAGGTTTACGGATAAGGGATTAGCGTTTAAGGTATAGTATCGAGCCCGTTGAGGGTCTAGGAATAGGGATAGCGTTTAAGGTTTAGGGATGAGGGATGACAGATTACGGTTGAGGGTCGAGGGATCAAAGTTAAGGGTTGAGGGATTAGGGTTTGACATTAAGGGTTGAGGGTTGAGGTTCAAGGGTCAAGGGTTTAGGGATAGGGTTTAGGGTCGAGGGATTAGGGTTAAAGTAGAGTGTGGAGGGTGTAAGGATTAGGGATAGGGTTGGAGGGTTTAGGGATAAGGGATTAGGGTTTAAGGTATAGTATCAAGTCTGTTGAGAGTTTAGGAATAGGGATAGCATTTAGGGATTAGGGATGAGGGATTATAGTTGAGGGATGATGGATTAGGGTTGAGGGTTGAGGGATTAGGGTTTAGGGATAAGGTTTAGGGTTGAGGGTTTAGGATTAGGGTTTAGGGTTGATGGATTAGCATTTAATGTCGAGGTTAGGGTTAGAGTGTTGAGGGTAGAGGGATTAGGGATAGGGTTTAGGGTTTAAGGTTTAAGGATTGAGGGTTGAGGCTTTAGGGATGAGGGTTTAAGGCTTAAGATATAGTGTCAAGTGTTGAGGGTGTAGGGATAGGGTTTAAGTTTTAAGGGTTAAGGGTTGAGGGATATGGATTAGGGTTTAAGGTATAGTGTTGAGGGTCGAGGGATCAGAGTTAAGGGTTGAGGGATTAGGGTTTGACGTTGAGGGTTGAGGGTTGACGTTCGAGGGTCAAGGGTTTAGGGATAGGGTTGAGGGTCGAGGAATTAGGGTTAAAGTAGAGTGTGGAGGGTATAAGGATTAGGGATAGGGTTGGAGGGTTTAGGGATAAGGGATTAGGGTTTAAGGTATAGTATCGATTCTGTTGAGGGTGTAGGAATAGGGATAGCATTTAGGGTTTAGGGATGAAGGATTAGAGTTGGGGGATGACAGATTAGGGTTGAGGGTTGAGGGATTAGGGTTTAGGGATAAGGTTTAGGGTTGAGGGATGAGGGATTAGGGTTTAAGGTATAGTGTTGAGGGTTTAGGGATAGGGTTTAGGGTTGAGGGATTAGGATTTGACGTTGAGGGTTGAGGGTTGAGGTTCGAGGGTCAAGGGTTTAGGGATAGGGTTGAGGGTCAAGGAATTAGGGTTAAAGTAGAGTGTGGAGGGATGACGGATGATAGATTAGGGTTGAGGGTTGAGGGATTAGGGTTTGATGTTGAGGGTTGAGGGTTTAGGGTTAGGGTTGAGAGATGAGGGATCAGAGTTAAGGGTTGAGGGATTAGGGTTTGACGTCGAGGGCTGAGGTTCAAGGGTCAAGGGTTTAGGGATAGGGTTGAGGTTGAAGGGATTAGGGTTTAGGGACAAGGTTTAGGGTTAGGGTTGAGGGATTAGGGTTTAAGGTATAGTGTTGAGGGTTTAGGGATAGGGTTTAGGGTTGAGGGATTAGAGTGAAGGGTTGAGGGATTAGAATTTGGCGTTGAGGGTTTAGGGTTTAGGATCAGGGTTGAAGGTCGAGGGATTAGAGTTAAGGGTTGAGGGATTAGGGTTTGATGTTGAGGGTTGAGGGTTGAGGTTTGAGGGTCGAGGGTCGAGGAATTAGGGTTAAAGTAGAGTGTGGAGGGATGACAGATGACAAATTAGGGTTGAGGGTTGAGGGATTAGGGTTTGATGTTGAGGGTTGAGGGTTTAGGGTTAGGGTTGAGAGATGAGGGATCAGAGTTAAGGGTTGAGGGATTAGGGTTTGACGTCGAGGGCTGAGGTTCGAGGGTCAAGGGTTTAGGGATAGGGTTGAGGTTGAAGGGATTAGGGTTTAGGGACAAGGTTTAGGGTTAGGGTTGAGGGATTAGGGTTTAAGGTATAGTGTTGAGGGTTTAGGGATAGGGTTTAGGGTTGAGGGATTAGAGTGAAGGGTTGAGGGATTAGAATTTGGCGTTGAGGGTTTAGGGTTTAGGATCAGGGTTGAAGGTCGAGGGATTAGAGTTAAGGGTTGAGGGATTAGGGTTTGATGTTGAGGGTTGAGGGTTGAGGTTCGAGGGTCAAGGGTTTAGGGATAGGGTTGAGGGTCGAGGAATTAGGGTTAAAGTAGAGTGTGGAGGGATGATGGATGACAGATTAGGGTTGAGGGTTGAGGGATTAGGGTTTGATGTTGAGGGTTGAGGGTTTAGGGTTAGGGTTGAGAGATGAGGGATCAGAGTTAAGGGTTGAGGGATTAGGGTTTGACGTCGAGGGCTAAGGTTCGAGGGTCAAGGGTTTAAGGATAGGGTTGAGGTTGAAGGGATTAGGGTTTAGGGACAAGGTTTAGGGTTAGGGTTGAGGGATTAGGGTTTAAGGTATAGTGTTGAGGGTTTAGGGATAGGGTTTAGGGTTGAGGGATTAGAGTGAAGGGTTGAGGGATTAGAATTTGGCGTTGAGGGTTTAGGGTTTAGGATCAGGGTTGAAGGTCGAGGGATTAGAGTTAAGGGTTGAGGGATTAGGGTTTGATGTTGAGGGTTGAGGGTTGAGGTTCGAGGGTCAAGGGTTTAGGGATAGGGTTGAGGGTCGAGGAATTAGGGTTAAAGTAGAGTGTGGAGGGATGACAGATGATAGATTAGGGTTGAGGGTTGAGGGATTAGGGGTTGATGTTGAGGGTTGAGGGTTTAGGGTTAGGGTTGAGAGATGAGGGATCAGAGTTAAGGGTTGAGGGATTAGGGTTTGACATCGAGGGCTGAGGTTCGAGGGTCAAGGGTTTAGGGATAGGGTTGAGGTTGAAGGGATTAGGGTTTAGGGACAAGGTTTAGGGTTAGGGTTGAGGGATTAGGGTTTAAGGTATAGTGTTGAGGGTTTAGGGATAGGGTTTAGGGTTGAGGGATTAGAGTGAAGGGTTGAGGGATTAGAATTTGGCGTTGAGGGTTTAGGGTTTAGGATCAGGGTTGAAGGTCGAGGGATTAGAGTTAAGGGTTGAGGGATTAGGGTTTGATGTTGAGGGTTGAGGGTTGAGGTTCGAGGGTCGAGGGTCGAGGAATTAGGGTTAAAGTAGAGTGTGGAGGGATGATAGATGACAGATTAGGGTTGAGGGTTGAGGGATTAGGGTTTGATGTTGAGGGTTGAGGGTTTAGGGTTAGGGTTGAGAGATGAGGGATCAGAGTTAAGGGTTGAGGGATTAGGGTTTGACGTCGAGGGCTGAGGTTCGAGGGTCAAGGGTTTAGGGATAGGGTTGAGGTTGAAGGGATTAGGGTTTAGGGACAAGGTTTAGGGTTAGGGTTGAGGGATTAGGGTTTAAGGTATAGTGTTGAGGGTTTAGGGATAGGGTTTAGGGTTGAGGGATTAGAGTGAAGGGTTGAGGGATTAGAATTTGGCGTTGAGGGTTTAGGGTTTAGGATCAAGGTTGAAGGTCGAGGGATTAGAGTTAAGGGTTGAGGGATTAGGGTTTGATGTTGAGGGTTGAGGGTTGAGGTTCGAGGGTTTGATGTTGAGGGTTGAGGGTTGAGGTACATTTCGGTGTGACATTTAAATTGTCTTGCCGATATACACTATAAAGGTTATTTTGTGGACTTTCAAGGATTTTTTCACCTGTGTTAATGTTCAACTTGTTTCGCTCTGCATCAAGGGATTACGGTTTGATGTTGACGGCTGAGGTTCGAGGGTCAAGGGTTTAGGGATAGGGTTGAGGTTGAAGGGATTAGGGTTTAGGGACAAGGTTGAGGTTGAGGGATTAGGATTTGACATTGAGGGTTGAGGGTTTAGGGATAGGGTTGAGGGATTAGGATTTGACATTGAGGGTTGAGGGTCAAGGGATTAGAGTTGAGGGTTTAGGGTTTAGAGATCTATAGCAGGACAAAACGCGAGCGCGTTATAACGTGCTCGCGTTTTGTAATTCTACTGAAACGGTAAAAAAGTGGTTACCCCCGTGATCCAGGCCCACATGCTCTGTTTTCTTACTGATTCTGCGCGTGCTCCGACAAAAAAGAAGTGCTTTCATGCTATTAGGAAGTTCACATGCACATTTGACACATTGTACCACCTTTGCATGATCTTTCCACCACCTTTTCTGCTTTGCCAACTTGAGAAGGAGGAAATAACATAGTTTTCAAACCAAATTTGATATATATCTATACAAGTTTCAATTTTTGTAGTATTGCAATGTTAATTTTGATTCAATTTTAAGAATTTAACATTGAAAAGGAAGCAAGTGGTGAAAAACTCAAATTGTTGAGGAGTTTGATGCAAGAAGATAAAAACACTACATAATTGGGTACTCTCTCCATTCAAATCTTCATTTTTTAGGTATGTCAAGACTTTACATGCATGTTCTTTACATTTTCCTTATTTCGGATTGAATTACTTTATCATGCATTATCATACATGTTTAAAATAGACACATTTCCAATCAAGAAAGCAACCTACAATCTCACATGATGCCATGTATATTTTCTACACTTGGGCTCTTTAATAATTATGTGTAATAAACAAACCTTAGTTCATACCATGATGTCAAACTATACAAGAATAAATCCTTACAACATAAAAAAAATACAATCCCACTATTATCATGTATTCATTTCTTAGGAACTAATATTGGTCTCTTTATCATGCTACAGACAAATTCTCCGTCATGCCGAGGAAACGATCAAGAATTAAACCAACACAGGAAGAGATAGAAGCTAAGAATGCAAAGAAAGCAATGGCTATGAGGGAACTTCGTGAGAAGAGGAAATTAGACACGATAAATGAAGACATACCAATTGAAGAGGAACCACAACCATCACAAAGAGATATGGTATTGGCGGCACAAAGAGAACGAATGCAAAAACTTCGTGGTACGAGAGATTTAAATACCATAGTTGGAGACACATCCTTTATCGCAAGACAACATGTAGGGACACCATCTACCACATCTCAAGTTGAGAGTACATCATCACTCACATGTGATGAAGGAGGTACGCCATCGTTCCCACCTCAACCTCAAGGTATGTCATCTATTCCATCTTCGATCGAAGGTATGCCATCTAACCCATCTCATTTAAATATTGATGAAATTCCTATTGTTGATATGAATTTACCTAACTTGACACCACCTAGAATTTTGCATAGAAAGCCAAAGTATTTGATTGATATTGATGAGAATATTTTGCAGCCAATGGAAGGTAAGATTCCAAAACGCACTTGTAGAAGATATGCTAATAAGATTTGGAGATTGTTCTTTGAAAAGTTAAATGAGACTGCAAGATGTCAACTATTCGTTGAAATGATGCGAAGTATAAAGTATAGGTCTATCATGAAGATTCTTGGGTTGAGAACATCAGAGGCTTCAAGTGAAAAATCTATTGTCAAGAATCTAATGAGTGCGTATGAGAGTGTGGGTAACACCTCACGCACAAAAGATAGTAATGCAACACGGCGTGTGATTACATCGACTATAGTAAGTAGTCAAACGAGGAAAGCTCGTCTTATTAGAAAGACAAGTCAAAAATTGAGAATTAATAGGAAAACTTTATCAAGAGCCGTTGGAAGACGCCAAAGAATTGAGGACACTAATGCCAATGAATTATGGGCATTCTCGGGGAGACTACCACGAAAAGATAAACCAATTGTTGAAGCATTGAGGTCACTAATTGAAGACTTTTGGAAGAATTACACAAGGGTATCTCCGAATCAAAGGGATGTGGTAAGAAGGAGAATTGGTATTCAGAACCGCGAGCCACATCCAAAGCATTTTTTGGATGAGACTCAAACACAGTTTTATGGTAAATTTCTAGAGAAGTATCCTCAAATTAAAATTTGTCAAAGATATTTTGAAATGCTAAAACCTTTCTATGTTAAGATAAATCACACACGCACTACTTGTTGTTGTAGATTACATATTGAATTTTCTAACCATTTTGATGCTTATAGGTCTATATGTTTAGATATGCATACTAACAATGATTTGCAGGGTTGTGCCATATGTGCCCCACCAACATCTTCAAGAGATTTCATATCAAGAATTTTATGTGAAAGAGAGGAAGGTCAAATATTCTACAAGAAATTATGCTTGGATGGCACATGTCATCGTTGCGGTGGCTTGCAACATTTGCCAATATGTGAACATATGGAAATAACACATGCGGTTGGAAATGAACTAGTAGAATTTGGCAAGTATAAAATAGTGGCATACAATACAAAAGATGGTAAAGAAGCAAAGAGGTGTGAATTAGTTATTGAAAAGATTCCAGTGTATCAGTTTATGCCTATATTTCGTGACAGCATAGTGTATGAGTATGCAAGACATGCCCATAGAGCTCGATGGTTGGACTTGCAATTCAAGTTATGCAAGGACACATTTCCAGTTGGTAGCATTGTTTCAGTCGTCAACTTTGCAGAGAACTACAGTCTACAGCCACAGCGTGAGGTGCAATCACAATATTACAACTCCACACAGGTTTCTATATTTGTGCACATCGCATTCATTCATGCGAATGATAGTACAGAGGATGACAGAAAGATCATAAGGGAGTATCATTTCTATATTAGTGATGATCGCACGCATTCTACGGAGTTCGTGCAAGGTTGCTTTCAGGTGTTCTATAATGATTTGGCTAGAAGGGGCATATCGTTCAGTCAGCATATCATATGGTCGGATAATTGTGCATCACAATTCAAGAACTCGCAGAATTTCTATTGGCTGAGTAGGAGGCATAATTTTATAGGTATTCAACATATGTGGAACTTTTGTGAGGCCAGGCATGGAAAGGGGGAGCATGATGGTGCAGGAGCATGTATCAAAAGAGCCATAGCACAAGAAGAGTTAAAGTATAAAGACAATGCAAAGTTGACAGATGCAAAATCGATTGTCGAGTGGTGTAATGCTTCCATGGGTCCAGGTAATGAAGGTAAGTCTTTAGTTCGTAGATTTTTTTGGTTGATAGATGATACTAACATTGCACCATATGAGGATTGTTGTACACTGACAGGATCAAATGAGATGCACTCTTTCAGAAGTTCAATTGCAGGTTCATGGAGTATCCATACACGAAAGATGTCATGCTTTTGTTCTTCCTGTACAATTCAAGTCTGGGATGAGTGCGAGTCAAAGGAGTGGGTTGACGAATGGCAGTTAAGTTATCTTAGCCCACTTGACACGTATCGACCCCCGACGGCACTGGAACTAACACAGATGGAATCGTCAGTTGACTTTGACCACATATCAGATTTAGTTCAACCAGGTAATATAGGGCACATATATGCATCTAATTTCATCTAGTTCAACCAGGTAATGTCATCTTACTTTGTAGTGTTTTTGTAATGTTGACTAATTTCATCTAATTTGCTACACATATCAATGTAGGACACGTATATGCAGTTATTGCAGATGAAGATAATGAAGAGGGAACAGATTATTACTTATGCCGTTGTGTTGAGGCCAAAAAGAAATTGGAGGCCCCTGTTACAGATGGAGAAAACATCAAATACCCTACAGGATCAGTGGTTATTACTGGAACATGGCTTAGAAGGTACCCACATAAGAGTGTTAATATTTGGCTATTTTAGGACTTTGACATGCATCGAAAGATTCTTCATTACTCGAACCTTGTCGTGGCATCCAATGTTCATTTGATAAAGTATCGGGGTAGACCTTTGAACAAAATATTGTGGAAGGTGCGTGAGTCTGACCATGAAGCAATACTTGACACAATAAAGAGTAGAGCAGATCCAGATGGCTATAGATTGAAAGTTTTAAAGCTAAGTGATGTCTCTTACGTGAATTCCTAGCCCAGGTGCATGTGTTGGGAAAAACTCTTTGGCTCTGGCACCTAGAATTGGGAGCTTTGTAAGATGCACCAATTGATGAAACATTTCCATTTTGCGCCTAGAATAGAACTCTCTCACATAGTTGAAATTGACTTGATAGAAGGAGATAAGTCTTAAGGACTAGTTTGGTGCCTCACTTGCCTATCTCACCTTTGAAATGCGCTTTGGTTGATGATCATCATTGATGGAACCTAGTGAAATGTAAAGCTATTTGCATCTCCAGAGGATCAAAATTGGATTAGGAGATCATCCTTGCAGTTGAGATTGACAGAGAAGTGTTAAAGGAATCACTTCAAATGGGCGCCTAAGCTAGTTGAGGCGCATATCAATTCCACTGTAACTCCAGACTGACGCTTAGGATCCAGTCATCTCCTAAGGCGCAGTTCCATTCACCCATGACCTCGCTTGGCGTCTAAAACTTGGAAACTCCTTTGGAAAGCTCCTGTTGCGCCTAGAAGATGAGTTTGGGATATCAACTTGCAAAAGGCTTAGAAACTCTTCAAAGATGTTAGGCACAATCCCATGGCACTGGAGCTCAGTTTTGGCGCCTTCAAGGAATAGCACATGAAGGAACTTGGGAGGTCAGGTGCTTGTAAAAGGGAACACCTTGGAACATCTTCTAGGGGTTGAAGTAGTAAGAAAACATCAAGTGAGTCTAGGCGCACTCCCTTGTGTGAACAGTTTAGCTCTGGCGCCTAGCCACAGAGTGAGCCAGAAGAAGTAGTTTGGACATTAGAAGATAGGCGCTCATTCTACAATGAAGCATTCCACCTTCCTAATCAACAAAGACTTGCAAGAATTGACAAAGGAAGCTAAGGCGCACCTTCTACTTGTTTCCACCTCCAGAATGCGCCTAACCTTGAAAGGGGGTTCAAAGATGTTTGTTAGACCTTTTCACTCAAGGCACTCACCTTAGGTGCACTTTCTAAGTCCTTGTCACCTCAAGGAAACACCTAGTTTGGAAGGTGCTTGCCCTGTTCTCCACTCCTTTCAATTGGCGCCTAGAACACAGAATGCATGAAAGGAGCGCCTAGACTCCAGAGGGCTGATTTGGGCGCCTAGCATTTAAAACACTTTCATAATGATGATGTTTTGGCGCCTACTCTTGGAAACAATCCAGAGCATCCATAAACTCTAATTGGCACCTAATGTTGACAAGGCGCAACTTCAGGAGGAGGTCACCTCAACTTGGCGCCCAAGTCAGAAAAACCTGTAAATCCTTCAAATATGCGCCTACCTTGTGAGGTGATGAGTTGAACATTCCAAATCTTAAAATGTTGCTCAAATAAGGAAGACATTGTAACATCAAGGCTTCAAGGCCTGTCCTTGTATTTCCATTGAATGAGTTGTACTTCATGCTATTGAAAGCATTTTCCATGTAATAAGACATTGCAAGTTGATTGAATCAAGTAACAAGACAAGTACCCAACTCTAATGTTGTTTCATTCAAATAGTTATCTTGATGTATATCTTTATGTTATTGAAGTAGTTGATGAATTGTTAGCAAGTAAAAGTGTTTAAGTAAGGAAAATTTTTCGTAGAACTAGTTGGGTATCTTACACTTACACCATGCCTATCCATCAAACATCACAATGCAATCAAAATCCTAACAACATGCCCATGATCCAAGATCAAGTGCAATCATGCAAAGATATTATCAATCACAAGCCTATTAAGAATGAACTAGAGTCTTCTAGTACCATACTTTTCCATCAAACACCATCATGTAATCCATGGCCTATCAAGCCTATCAAAGAAAATGCAAACATCCTATATAATACAATCAGACTTTAAATATTTGAAGTAGCCATCTACAAATATCCATTCAAAAGTGGATTTATAATGCAAGTATGGACGCCATCAATAAAAAAGATTTGTATTAACCAAATATCCATATACGCATACATCAATATCTGTCGATATAAGTATAACATATATACAAAATAGCCATATAGGCTTACAAGAATGCCATATAGGCATACAATGTCAACTATGTACAATACAAAATATATGTCCACAAATGCCATATAGGCATACAAAAGAGGAACACAATAAAAAGTCATTCCCCTCTAGCTGGTGAAGAGAATAAATCACGAGCAGCCTTTGATCTTCTAGGGGATGGAGACATGCATGTGGGTGGTCTACTACGAACCCGAGGGCTACTTCTCCTATTTAGTTCTTCATGCACCTTTACCTGTTACAAAAAAAAGTATAGATATTAATATATAGAAATTACATGTTATAAAAAAATGAAACATTTAACAAAATAATCACTTACCGCTAACATATAATCTGTCTGCTCGCTTGCCTCAGTAGCAGGAAAAGGCCCTGGTGATGTCATGTCCTATAGAAACCATCCAGATAGAAATTAAACTTCAAATCAATAATCTTTTGATTTTTCAAAAATAGACAACTATAACAATGAATGTAAATTGAAATTTACTAATCTGCCTCATACCCCTGTCAATGCCATAGAGCTATGAATCGCAGAGGCCACACCCTGCTCCATTGCCCTATGAACATGGGGAGGTGTATCCGCAGCCTGCATCATCTGGAAATAAAACAACATTATTCAATTACAAAAACTATAATAGTGATGCAAATCATGGCTCCTAACATACACACACGCTCATCTAAACATGGAAGTACACACAATAAAACACACAAATCACATACAAAAATTTAGTAAGTACAATTCATTCATTAAACTATTTATTTTATTACCTCCGTAAAGCTTTGAAGTCCACCACCGCTGGCAGGTGTTGCCATGAAATCTACAGTGTTAACCTATTCAACATCCAAAATCAGAAATTAGAATACCATTCATATAACGATGCTATTCACATGTAATATTTATAATTGTTTACTAGTTACATACCTCGACAGTAGATGATCTAGTGAAAAATGTAGGTGGAGAACCACTGAAAACTGCATCGACGCTATGACCCTGAAATTTCATTAAAATCATAAATTTAAATTAGTTAATCTTGTATTTCAAAAATAAAATTTAATAAATTAAATTCAATAAACTTGCTAATATTTACCTGAGTATCAAGGCCGAAAGTCTCACTTAGGAGGGTATCTGTCATCACCATCTGCTCAGCTGCAGATGTAGCCTGTGCACTTGCGTCCTGACTGTCCATGGGGTCATAACCACAGGCTGACCCGCAAGCCTGGCAAGTATGCGGTGGGACCCTACTCCTCGCACTATCTCCCAACCCACTCTGTGTTGCAGGATCGGCATGCTCTATGATGCTCTGGGTCAAGGCACTAATCGACCTCAGTGTATCGACCTCAACACTCTCCTTCACAATGGAAGGAATAGAAACATGCTCGTGGGCTGGTCTGCTGATTACTCGTCTCACTACCCGCTGTGAGTCAAGACGTGCCCCTGGTCTATCCTGTGCTGAGCCCCCACCTCTACCCTGGAAGTCCCGCATATCAAAATAGTTTGGCACTTTATTGAGGACAACTCGGAGTAGAGTTTCCTCAAAAATTATTGCGGGACCTCATTGTTATTACATGGAGGATGGTCAAAAACCATCCACCACCTCTGCCCGAAATTGTCCCTTATCGCTTGGTTGTTGCACCAATGGATAGGGAACCTCTTGCATGTAATGGGTGGAGGTTGATTTGTTTGTGGGTTTGTGAAAATTGAACACAAGTCTACTTTTGTAATTTGTAATTTTTTGACATCTTGGTATGACAATTTATCTGCATAGTAATCTCTAAACTCTCTCTTTTTATCGGTCCAACTAGTTATTTGCTTGCTAATTGAATTTACATTTGATAACATAGACTCAGGAGATTCGGCAAGCGTGGACCTATGCAAGGTTGAAGTGGAAGGATCTTTCAACCTTGCAATTATATCTTCAATTTGTTTTTTGTTGTTTTCAATTTCCCCCATTATATTATCTTGTGTTCCAGGGGCATGTCGAGGAATGAATGGAGGAGGTTGTTGTTCTGCAGGTATTTCTTCCTCAAGATTTTGTGGATTTTGAGGAGGAGGAGGAGGTGCATTAACATTTCCTACAATTAATAAAATATACATCAAAAATCAACACAAAACCTACCTATTTAGGAAGAAATTCAAACAAAAAAACAAAGATAACTCACCCCTTTGGCGTGCTCGACGTCACGGCGGCATTTCGGTGATGAATCGACAAATCTTTTGTGTTGAACAGTGTTTTGTAGAACGCGAGCACGTTTTTGAAGGGTTTTAAGCCGCGGGTGGAGGAAAAACTCACAATGAAATAAAATGAAATGAAATGACAGCGTTTTTTTTTAATATATAAAGGACTTTATAACGCGAGTGCGTTATGGCTCAGAAATGACGAGCCTCAGGCTTGTCATTGCCAAGCCATAACGCAAGCGCGTTATAACGCGCTCGCGTTATGCCTAAAATTTTTTTGAAAATTTTTTGGCCACTTTTTGGCCCCCCATCTTTTTGCACTTACCCGTATGAGATATAGCTACAGAGAAGTCAACTTGTTCAGCATACATAGAAGAATATGATAGATAAGTAGACTCAAATGCAAAAGATGCAAAGTTATAGGAGATGCATGGATGCTACAGGAAAAGACAGTGATACATGCAATAAGGAATAGGGACAGTCATCTTTTTGACTGTAACATCAGATAGTTCAAAACAATTTAATGACTATCCAAGAACTTCATCTGTCAAAAATAAATTAGAAATGATATATTATGCCCAGAGCTTCTGCATTCTTGTTCATATGCAATGAAAAGCTACAGTCATGTAAGTAACAGAGTATAGAGGCCACTTCCAGAAATGCAGAGAAGAAGTACAAGATCCAAAAATATAGGAGCAGCATCAAGCTATGTTCAATTTCTACATAAATCTAAGAGCTTTTAAATTTTATCATCATTCAAGGATAAAGGGAGGCCAACATTGTGTATTTTGAAACATGATAATGTCATATATACAGAGGAAAAATAAAAGACAAATCATTCTTTTATTTCTATAGTTTTCCAAGACAAAATGTAGTTTGTGAAACACATATATGGCCGCAGCCATGATACAAGACAAACTATTTATCAGTTTCCAAAAATACAGGAGCAGAAATGATATAAAACAACAATATAAAGCTTCAAAAAGGGTTTCATTTTACTCACCTGGGCAGTTCAAAGTGTTCCTCATGCTTTGTGTGAAGATATTATTGAAAAATGTCTTAGAAAGCAGTAGAGAACCTCTACAGATTGAGAAACAAAGCTCACTCATGGCGATACACTCAAAGTAAACAAAAAAGTTGTAAGATGAATGTTGTAATTTTGCTCAACTTTCTATCTTTTAGGGTTTGAGCCCTAGAGGCCCGATGGGCTTTTTATCATGTTTTTTTACATTTTGTATCCTTCTCATAAAACTCATGGTCAAAAATTTATAACACATGATACCTAGTAACATGCCAAGAGTTGGCAGAGCACATTAAGACTTTTGTTTAGTCTTTTGTCCATTTTCTTGCTTTTTGTATTTATTTTCCTTGTATGCAAAGTGAAATGTAAAACAAGAAGCCTTTAAATGATGTCTTTATGAATCATTTAAGGATTATTGTTACTTTTATTGCAAGGGAAAGTAATAGAAGCTATCTTTGAGGCTTTTATTTGTCTTTGCGAGAATATAAAGGAATGTGAAGGATGTGGCAGACATATGCCTAGAGTCTAGCTTCTTGTTTTGCCTTGGTGGAGGGAAGGATTGACTAAGTCTGATGACAATTAATAGTTGAGTTGGTTGTTGGAGGGTATCTAGGAGTTTTTGTTGCTCTTAGAGTCCTTTTGGACTTGTTTTCATGATCCATCATGTTTAACTAAGTCCTAATGGACTTTTTCTTGCATTATGGACAATTTTGGAGAGGATATAGGCCCTAGATTTTAGGCTTTTTGTGGGCATCCGACCCCAATCAGTTTGAGACTCCTTGTATTGTGGAACCACCTGAATAGTGGTGGATATAGTCACTTTTGTGACTTTTTTGTACTTAGTTCTTACATGCATATTTTAGAGACTTGTGATTTTGACAGTCCTTGCTTAGATTTTTTGATAGTTTATAACCCATTCAACTTTGGACATGGAATACAATAGATGCCTTAGTTATTTTTGGTGATTAAAACTCTTGCCTTTCTTTTTTTATTGTAGGCTTGTGTATGCTGAATGATTGATCAAGTTATTTGTGAAATTATCCTAGTCTCCTTGTAACTTTGTCTCATATATTATACCTTTGCTGTAAGTAGTAAGCTAATGCAGGTTACTAATTGTGTTGATAAAATGCATATAACTTGTTAATTGTGAAATTCTTTTCCTTTTGCAAGTTATTCTATCCTTAACCTTTTAGTGAAATATTTATGCAAAAGCATCCTCAACATATTGTGCAAACTCAATTTCCATGAGTTCGAGCCAAGTGTAAACAAGTCTGAATTTCGTTGTCTTTGTCAGTTCAGTGTATCACTCTTTTTATTTTAAGTTTTCATGTTAGTTTTCTGAGTTTCCTCTTTCACTTTTCTCTGCAATAAATCATTAGTTTAGGTGATTACCGACTAGGAAGCTGGCCTTTTCCAGAGGTTCACCTCTATTTTTAAAGATACCCACAACTTTAGAGGTCTTCCCAAGTTTCAGTAGATTGTTAAACTTCACATTTAACAGGGTACAAATTTCACTGATAACACATTGATTATGAGTTTTGGGGTTTGGACTCCATTTAAATTATGAAGGTCATTGAAGCTTGAATGAAAGTTATAACCAAAGAGTTGATTTCTATTCAACACTTCCTTTATAATGGTCATGGCTTGTAGGCATATCACCTAATGGTCAAGATGGTAGATCTTAATAGGCCAGAGAAATCTTCTCCACTCCAAGAACGATTTAATCTGGCAAAGGAAAAATAATAATTAAGTTCTTGGCTTGCCACACGACCCTAGTCAAGCGAAAAGATGTTTCTTATGACTCAGAGGTGGGCAATTTCTAATTTCATGATCAGGTTATAAATGTGCTCTCTCTTGTTGATTTTTTGTTATCCTATGAATATTAAGATTGTCTATAGTCAATGATGATCTTTTTTTCGAAGTCAGTTTGTCATACTTTTTAGTGCACAGTTAAGTACAATATGTTATGGTTAATATTTTCATATCACTATATATGCATTCATTGGTAACTGACATAGTCTTTTTTGCGATGTAAAGTGAACCTATGTTTTGGGTCTATGTTGTCGGTGATTGGCTTAGTCCATTTTGTCATGTAATGGTTATTAGAAAATAACTTTTGTAATACATTTTCGCTAATATAATACTAGCATACCTATCTTTTGAAAAATATATGTAAAAGATGCTGAGAGATATCATTCTTGAGTTATCGGATTTTTTATTAAAGCAAATAGGTGCCTCGAGAATGATATCTCTCAGGGTCTTTTACATAGATTTTTTAAAGGATAGGTGTGCTAATTTTACTTTATAACTATTTAAGAGTTATTTTTATTTATTTATATTGTTCTTTCTTTATTTATTTTATTTTTATTCAAAGAGTTGTTTTTACTATTATAATAAAAATAATAACTAAAAATGTTATTGAAATTATTATGCAATTTGATAAATAAAATAGTAAATAGTTATGTACTTCAGTAAATAAAAATTTAATAAGTAATATACTTTATAAATAAATTAGTAAGTAATATTTTTGAAATAATTATTTATTTAAAATAAATCTTACTTAAGAACTATTTTATTTTAGACATTATTTACTTTATATTTTATTGAAGAGCTATTTTATTTTTCAATAATAATACAATAAACCATAAAAAATATTTTCAAGTTTAAAAAAGATAAATGAAAAAACACTTTAAGTTTTACTTCACAAATCTTTTTTCTTTATGAATATCAACTTTAATATCTATCTAAACAATGTTTACTTCACCAGTCTAAACAATGTTTACTTGTTATTGCATTTACGTGATATTTATATTTATATTTTACTTTTATGGGATGTTCATATTGGAAGAAGAATGTTTGCATTCATTTTTAGAGTTATTTTATTTTATTCACTTAAGAGTTATTTTAAAGTTAGTTTATTTACTTAAGAGTTATTCTATTTTTTTGGTATGTCATCTCTCTAATAGTTTTTTTAACACACTCACACCATTTCCACCCCTCATAACCATTGTGGTTACCCCTCTCTGTAAGTATGAAAAAGATCCATAGGCCCACATGGTAGTCCGAAGATGAGCTATAGTCCTAATCACGTACAAGAAAGCGTGCATATATATACATCTCTCAGCAAAGTTCCTCTTGGTGATGTGTCGTAATTCATTTTCACTTTGTTTGTGTTTTCCTAACCTTTTGACTAATCTTCTAGGTCCTGCAGATTCCCTAGCTTATCTTCCATCCAAAGTTCAACAAGTCATTTTTATTGCTCTTTTACCTCGATAACACACTAATTAACTTCACAAGAGGGGAATTTCATGTTCCCAAGGGGTATTTGTACCATTTAGACCCTTTAGAATAATCTAATTAACCTCCTAATTCTATCCCCAACTTCAATTTTTTTGTCCCTATCTTCGTTTCTAAGTCACCCCCTGTTACTGAAGGATCTCCCACTGGGCAACCCTATAATTAAAATGGATCTTTAATGGTGACTTGCCCTGGTGAAAGGGTGACCCCCCTACAAAGACCCTATGACTGGTTTAGGGATGCCAAAACCATCTTTACACCCATTAGATCATTCTCCACACTAAAAACCACCCATGCAAAACTTCCTTTGTGGATCACCCCATGTCCTAAAGAATCTCCCCCTAGGCGACCCTGCCATTTAAGGTGGATCTCCAAGGTGACTTGGCTTGGTGAAAGGGGCAACCCACTTCCTAAAAGGGGTGACCCTGTCATCTTTTAACTTGCGAGACTTCTTCTAGTTCTGGTCTAAATTTGCTCTAAATTGAGCCCTAATTGCATGAGTCGCCTTCCCTAACTAAACATCAACTTTTCCTGACCAATTTAAGACTCCCAATCACTCCATTTTAACTCCAAATTAATTTTACTAATCTCCCAATAAATCTAATGCAAACTCCATTTCTGCTTCTGTGAAAGGTAGTTAAGATCTATTAACTCCTAGTCAAACCTAGTTCACTATCCTATCAAACCTGTTAACTCATCAATCAAATGAGTTAACTCTCCAACCATCTCCACCATTATTGTACTTCTCACACCTATAAATACCCCCCTCCTCTATGCATTTAGGGAGGCAAAATTTAGTATTGTGCTCTTGCTTTGCTCTGCTTTTTCTTTGTCTCCATAGCATTTATGCTCATGCAGGACCCTGTGAGCCTTTTCCATTTTTGTATCCAATCCATTGTGCTTCATATGTATTCTTATGCCCATTTCATCTCAAAGATTCAAAGCTTCAAGCCATAGAGCTTCGTAGGCATTCTTATGCCCATTTGTTATCCAAGCTTCCATAGCTTCAATTCAATTCATCATTGATCCCATCTTACTTCTATCACCAAGAGGAGAACCCAACTACTACAGAGGGAGAGAGAGTGTTTCCAAAAAAGGACTTTTGAGGGCTCAAGCCAATCGCTACCATCTCGATAATACCAAGTTTTTCATCCTTTCAATTACTAATTAGCTCACACTTTGGCTCTTGGGAAAGTAATCTTTGTGTTGTTCTTTCCTTGATAGGATTTACTTTCATGCAATTAGATTAGCATTTTCTTACTTTAGTTTCATTTCATTGATTATATTACATTTTCAATTCAAGCAATTTCAATTCCTAATTTAAATTCAAAATCGCTTCACAAAACACAAAAACATAGGATTAGATTGCATTTGAGAAAATACATAGTTGCATTCATATTTTCATTTCTAGTTAATTAGCCAATATTTGAATTTGGCAAAAGAAAAGAAAAATTTATTTACATTCATTTAAGTTGCATCTTATAAGAAAACATAAAAACATTAGGAAACTTAGAGAACTAAACCCTCAATTCCATCATGAGGTACACACATTAAGTCAAACAAGGTCAAACCCTTGATTACATCACGAGGTACAAGATACATTAAACAATCAAACTTAGAGAACAAAATCCATCGATCACATCATGAGGTAAACATTGACAACACACACATTCAACAACAACATATCCCCCTATTTGCCAATGTGCTCTAGTGTTGGTAAGAAATGGGGAGGACACAATCGAGAGATCTAAGCCTCAGTCAAGTCTCTAAAGTCAATTTATACCCCAGACATGATAGTGAGAGAAACAAAGATAATAGTTAGGAATCATATAATGCGGTAAGAATACATCATATTATTATATGGAGCCTAATCAGACTCAAAGGTTAAATTTTCCCCACTTTATCGGTGTGGTTTCCCCCCAAATTATTTAATGGAGGTTTGGGGGCAGCGCCCCTAAGACAGGGTCCTTCAGTTCCTTTTGACTGTGGTATTCCAGAGGAAGCATGGATAGGAAAGAAGGTGAGTTATTCTTTTCTCAAAACCTTCAGATGTGAAGCATTTGCACATGTAGATTCTGAAAATAGAACCAAGATGGATGCAAAATCAAAAAAGTGTATCTTCGTTGGATATGGTATTGATGAATTTGGTTATAGGCTTTGGGATGTTGAAAATCTGAAAATTGTGAGAAGCAGGGATGTTGTATTCAATGAGAAGGTGTTGTACAAAGATCAGTTGCAGCAGCATGAGAAGAAAGAAAAGGATTATGTGGTGTTGGATGATACTCCAGATAATGATGTTCTAGTGGTTCCTCATACTCCGCAACAGCAACAAGAAATACCACAAACTCCAATGAATGTTAGACCGTCAACAAGTCTAAGTAGACCTCCTGAAAGGTTTTGTCCCTCTTTGTATTCTATTTTGTTAACAGATGCTAGTGAACCAAAAGGGTATGATGAAGTTATGTAGGTGGATACAAAGGTTTAGTGGGAGCTTGCAATGAAAGAAGAAATGGACTCCTTACTAAAAAATTAGACTTGGGAATTATGTAAGTTGCCTACAGGTAAAAAGGCTTTACCAAACAAATGGCTTTATAGGCTAAAAGAGGAAGATGGAGGTAAGAACAGATTTAAATCCAGGTTAGTTGTAAAAGGATTTGCACAAAAAAAAGGTATTGATTGTGATGAGATTTTTTCTCTAGTTGTTAAGATGACTTCTATTCGTATTGTTTTAAGTATTGTGGTTGCTGAAGATTTGCATTTGGAACAGCTAGATGTGAAAACTACCTTTGTCCATGGTGATTTGGAGGAGGAGATATATATGGAACAACCACAAGGATTTGAGGTCAAAGATAAGGAGAAATTGATGTGCAAATTAAAGAAGATTTTATATGGCTTAAAACAAGCACCTCAGCAATGGTATTTAAAATTTGATAGTTTTATGGCTGAGCAAGGCTACAACCAGTGTAATTCTGACCATTGTGTTTATTTTAAGAGGTTGGATAATGACAACTACATTATTTTATGTTTATATGTTGATGACATGCTTGTAGCAGGGTCTAACATGGATCACATAAGAGAGTTAAAACAGTAGTTAGCACAGTCATTTGCTATGAAGGATTTGGGGGCAGCAAAACAAATCCTTGGTATGAAAATTTGTAGAGATAGGAAGAATAGAAAATTGACTCTATCTCAAGTTGCTTATGTTGAAAAGATGTTGCAGAGATTCCATATGGAGAATGCAAAAGTTGTCAGCACACCTTTGCCTAGTCAGTTGGAATTAACTGAGAAGATGTGTCCAAAGACACAAGAGGAGGAAAAAAAATATCCAAGGTACCATATGCTTCAGTTGTAGGAAGTTTAATGTATGCCATGATATGCACGAGATTGGATATTGCACATAATGTAGGAGTCGTAAGCAAGTATATGAGTAATCACGGATTGGAGCATTGGAATGCGGTAAAATGGATTCTTAGATATTTGAGAGGTACATCCAATAAACATTTATGTTTTGGGGGATCTAATACTAATTTAGTAGGCTATGTGGACTTAGATTTGGCAGGGCATATTAATACTAGGTGAAGTACTACAGGTTATGTCTTTCCTATAGGTGGGACAACGGTGAGTTGGATCTCCAGGTTGCAAAAGGTGGTTACTTTATCCACCACGGAGGCAGAGTATGTAGTTGCAACAGAGGCAAGAAAGGAGATGATATGGCTGCAATCTTTCATGGAAGAATTAGAAAAACAACAGGCTAATAGTTAATTGTTTACAGACAGTCAAAGTGTCATACATCTTGCAAAGAATTTTGCCTTGCATTCAAAGACCAAACACATATAGCTAAGGTATCACTTCATCCAGTCAGTGTTGGATTGTGGAGAGTTACGACTGGAAAAGATACATACAAATGAAAATCTAGCGCATATGTTTACGAAGGTAGTGACAAAGGAGAAGTTGAGCTCCTCTTCAGCTTTGGTTGGTCTTCAAGATTGAAAATAATAAAATCAGAATAGCAGGGTCTAGGGTGTTTATTTCTAGTGGGAGCTATAGGGTCAACGATGTTATGATCAGTCTCCAAGTGGGAGATGATATGTTGTGGAGTTTGACCAGTCTCTAAGTGGGAGATTGTTGTTATATGGAGCCTAATCAGACTCAGAGGTTAAATTTTCCCCACTTTTATTGGCACGGTTTCCTCCCAAATGATCAGTCTCCAAGAGTAAAAGGAATCTAAATCTTTTTGAAATTATTTTTCATTCCTCTGTTTAATCTTTATTTGCATTTAATTGATATCGTCTACATGCAATTCCTAACACATCATACACAACATACCATATACATTCATATACACACATCCATTAGGTCTAATCCTTATATCTCCTTATATATTCATTATAGTATCATATGCAAAATGGCAAGTCTAAGTCTCTACTCTGCATGTATATCTTCTTCTTACATACTCTCTTCTAGTGATTTTTTAGTGGCTAATATTCGCCAATTGGCTAATAGTTGAAATTGGGGATTCAAAATTTGGCTAATAGTTCAAGTTGTAAGGTGACCTAAATCACCACATTTTTACAAAATTTTATTTTAGTCCTGGTTAAATCGCTAGAACATTTATTTTATTAAACTTTTAATCTCAAACATTCGCTAGGATATTCGATACTTGATTAGATCAGATTCGTCTAAATTTTATTAGTTATAGTAGAAAATGAAATTAATTCGCTAATAATATTATATAATTATTGGTTACTTTAAAGCCATATCACATATTTTTAATCACCACCGTTGATTTTATTTATAATCTAACAGCTGAGGTTGTATTCCATGGGTTAAAATGTACCCACAAAGCTCCAATACCCATCAAGCCTGAAATTATATTTGGATCGTTGATCTCAATTTATAATGTAACAGTTGGGGCTAAATTTTGCGATCCAAAATGTACCTACGAAGCTCCAATTCCCATGGGGTCCAAAATTACATTTGGGTCGTTTGCATTTGAGATCAATGGCCCAAAATACAAACAGCCCAAATGTAATTTTGGGACCCATGGGCATTGGAGCTCCGCAGGTACATTTTTTCCTACAAAATAGAACCCATTTCATTTGACTAAAAATAAAATTAATGGTGGTGAAAAATAATTTAGGGCTGATTTAAAATATTCAATGTTTGATTTAAAATATTAAGGAATTAAGGAATTATAGACATAAGCACTACACCTTAAACTAGTCAATCGTTGTCACTGTTAGGGTTAGCAAGTAGAAGATATCAATTAAATGCAAATGAAGATTAAACAGAGGAATGAAAATACACAAAAATAATAACAGAGAGATAATTTTTAACGTGGTTCACCCAAACTTGGGCTACATCCACCAACAAAGAGTTCAATATTATTATCCAGTAAATGAAACCAATTACAACCAGCAATCCTTACAACTCAATACCGCTGCAAAATGCTACAATACATCAAAAGAAAACCCTAACCCTTAGCTGCTTTTATCAATCCTTATGTTGGTTACAAAAATAGGGTTTTTTTATGTCGGCCAATAGAAATATAACTCCCATCTTGGGGGCTCTACCCCCAAACCCCCGCAAGGGGCATTGCCCCTTGATCCCATTAAATAATTTGGGGGGAAACTGTGCTGATAAAAGTAGGGTAAATTTAACCCCCAAGTCTGATTAGGCTCCAAAAAAAACAATCTCCCACTTGGAGACTGATTAGACTCCACACCATATCATCTCCCACTTGGAGACTAATCATAACACTGCTGACCCTGTAGCTCCCACTAGAAATAAGAACCCTAGACTCTGCTATTTTGATTTTGTTTATTTTTTAGTCTTGAAGACCAATCGAAGCTGAAGAGGAGCTCAGCTTATCTCTTGTTACTACCTTTGTAAACATATCCATTGGATTTTCATCTATATGTATCTTTTCTAGCCGTAACTATCCATTATCCAACACTGATTAAATGAAGTGATACCTCAACTGTATGTGTTTGGTCTTTGAATCCAAGGTAGAATTCTTTGCAAGATGTATGGCACTCTGGCTATCCATAAATAAATAACTATTAGCCTGTTGTTTGCCCAATTCTTCCATGAAAGATTGTAGCCATATCATCTCCTTACTTGCCTCTGTTGCAGCTACATACTTTACGTCTGTGGTGGATAAAGCAACCACCTTTTGCAACATGGAGATCCAACTCACTGTTGTCCCACCTACAGTAAAGACATAACCTATACTACTCCACCTAGTGTCAATATCCCCTGCCAAATCTGAGTCTACATAACCTGCTAAATCAGTATTAGAGCCCCCAAAACATAAGTGTTTATTGGATGTACCTCTCAAATATCTAAGAATCCATTTTATCGCATTTCAATGCTCCAATCTGGGATGACTCATATACCTTCATACGACTCCCATAGCATGTACAATATCTGGTCTCATGCATACCATGGCGTACATTACACTTCCTATAGCTAAAACATATGGTACCTTAGACATTTTTTTTCCTCCTCTTGTGTCTTAGGACACATCTCCTTACTCAATTTCAAATAACTAGGCAAAGGTGTGCTGACAACTTTTACATTCTCCATATGGAGTCTCTGCAACACCTTTTCAACATAATTAGCATGAGATAGAGTCAATTGTCTGTTCTTCCTATCTCTACAAATTTTCAGACCAAGGATTTGTTTTGATGCCCCCAAATCCTTCATAGCAAATGATTGTGCTAACTGTTGTTTTAACTCTCTTATGTGATCCATATTAGACCCTGCTATAAGCATGTCATCAACATATAAACATAAAATAATGTAGTTGTTATTATCCAACCTCTTAAAATAAACACAATGGTCAAAATTACACCGGCTATAGCCTTGCTTAGCCATGTAAAACTATCAAATTTCAAATACCATTGCCGAGGTGCTTGTTTCAAGCCATATAAATTCTTCTTCAATCTGCACATCAATTTTTTCTTACCTTTGACCTCAAATCCCTATGGTCGTTCCATATAGATCTCCTCCTCCAAATCACCAGTTGTTCCAAATGCAAATCTTCAGCAGCCACAATACTTAAAATAGTATGAAAAGAAGTCATCTTGACAACCAATGAAAATATCTCATCAAAATTAGTACCTTTTTTCTGTGTAAATCCTTTGACAACTAAGCTAGATTTAAATCTTTTCTTATCTCCATCTTCCTCTTTTAGCCTATGAACCCATTTGTTTGCTAAAGCCTTTTTACCTGCAGGCAACTTACATAATTCCCAAGTCTGATTTTATAGCAAGAAGTCCATTTCTTCTTTCATTGCAAGCTCCCACTGAACATTTATATCCACCTACATAGCTTCATCATACCCTTCTGGTTCACCAACATCTGTTAACAAAATAGAATACAAAGAGGGAGAAAACCTTTCAAGAGGTTTTCTTATCCCCGTTGACTATCTAACATTTAGTGGAATTTGTGGTATTTCTTGTTGTTGTTACGGAGCATGAGGAACCATTGGAACATCACTATCTGGCATATCAGCCAGCACCACATAATCCTTTTCTTTCTTCATATGCTGCTACAACTAATCTTTGTACAACACCTTCTCCTTGAATACAACATCCCTGGTTCTCACAATTTTTTTATTTTCAAAATCCCAAAGTCTATAACTAAATTCATCAATGCCATATCCAATGAAGATACATTTTTTTGATTTTGCATCTAGCTTGGTTCTATTTTCAGAATCTACATGTACAAATGCTTCACATCTGAAGGTTTTGAGAAAATAATAATTCATCTTCTTACCTATTCATGCTTCCTCTGGAATACCATAGCCCAAAGGAACTGAAGGACCTCTATTAATTAAATATATAGCGGTATTGATAGCCTCTACCCACATATTTAAAGGCAGCCCAACATGCAATCTCATGCTCCTTGCACGCTCCATTATTGTCCTATTGATGTGCTCAGCCACTCCATTCTCCTGTGGAGTCTCTAAAATTATTTTCTGCCTATGAATTCCATTAAAGGAACAATAATCCTCAAATTCTTTGCTTCAATACACACCGTGCCATTATCAGATCTGAGACATTTTAATCTTTTACCCATCTAATTCTCAACCAAGCTTCTCCACTTCTTAAATGTTTCAAATACATCAGATTTCTACCTAAGGAAATAAATCCAAACCTTCCTAGTTGCATCATCTATGAATGTAACATAATATCGAGAGCCACCAAGAGAAGATACCTAAGCCAGTCCCCATACATCTATATGCACAGGCTTCAACTTTTTATCTTTCTTTTGCTTCCCATCTTTGAGAAAACTGACTCTCTTTTGTTTTCCACACACACAACTTTCACAGAAATCCATATTAATACATTTTAGACCTGGTAAAACTTTCTTAGAATGAAGTACCTTCATACCTTTTTCACTCATGTGCCCAAGTTTGTTATGCCACAGTGTTGTCTCAGAACCTGCAACAACTGTTTCAGTCTCTTCCTGCAAACCTATAGCAACTGTTCCTGAACCTATTTATTTTTTCTCTACAATAGCTAAAGTAGAAGGAACAGTATGACCTATTCAAAGCTATAAAGTGCCTACTTTCACACATTTTGCTACTATTAAGGCACCTCTTGAAACCTTTCAATTTTTATCAGTAAATGTAACAATGCAACCTTCATCAGCTAGTTGCCCTACTAAAATTAAATTCCTACTCAACCTTGGAACGTGCCTTACCTCTTGTAGTAGCCAATGATTCCCATTCTACAACTTAATCTTGATTCTTCCCTTTCCAACAATCTGACAAGGTTCGTTATCTCCCAAATAAACCAGCCCAAAATCTCCTTGGACATAATCAAAAAAATAACTTCTATGGGGCGTAGCATGAAATGAGGCCCATGAATCTAAAACCCATGAATCATCAACATTATCTAGGGAAAGAATCAAAGCATCATCTTCAGATTTATTACTTACCACATTTGCCTCCTTATTGCCTTCTTGTTTGTCTCCTTCTTTATTCTTCCGAGACCAGTAATCTTTCTTCAGATGACTTGGTTTCCTACAGTACCAGTAATCCTTCTATCCTCTGGATTGGGACCTCTTGTCCTTTAATTTTTCTCGTGACTTCCCATGACCTCCAGAACCTTTTCCTCTCTCGTTCCATCTGCCCCTGCTTTCTACATTCAAAACACTACCTGATGTGGACCCTCCTGAGCTTTTTCATTGCATTTCCTCGCTAAGGATAACACCAACAACATCATCAAATTTCAAAGTGTTTGAACCAGAGACAGAGTTACTTGCATCCATTACCAAGCTATTCCAGCTTTCCAGCAAAGAACATAAAACCAAGAGAGCTCTCACCTCTTCATCAAATTTTACTTTTACAAAAGTTAATTGATTAGTAATCGTATTAAACTCATTTAAATGATTTGTCACAGATCCTCCTTCAATCATTTTCAGATTAAACAAATGCTTCATGAGAAATACCTTATTTGAGGCTGAGGGGTTTTCATATAATTTAGCCAAATCTTTCATCAGTTCATTTGTTCTCTTCACTTCTATTATATTGAATGCCACTGATGGTGCCAAGCACAACTGAATGGTTCCCAGTGCCATTCTATCTAGAAGATTCTAATCCTCATCAGTCATTATTGTCAGTTTCTTGGCTATTCCTTCCAATGGCCTCCATAAATCCTTCTGATAGAGATAATCCTACATCTGCATCTTCCATAACTGATAGTTTTGCCCCTTGAATTTATCTACCTTCAATTTACCCTCGTCTACCATTGCTACCACTTAACCGTGGGACTCCCACTCAACTGTGAGACCTTCCTACAGACGGTAATCAAACACAACCTACTCCAATACCACTTGTTAGGGTTAGCCAACAGAAGATATCAATTAAATGCAAATAAAGATTAAACAGAGGAATGAAAATACATAGAAATAATAATAGTGAGAAATAATTTTTAACGTGGTTCACCGAAACTCAGGCTACATCCACCAACAAAGAGTTCAATATTATTATCTAGTAAATGAAATTGATTATAACTAGCAAATCTTGCCTTATGTCGTTTACAAAAATACTGCTGCAAAATGCTACAACACATCAACAAAAAACCCTAACCCTTAGCCGCTTTTATCAAGCCTTATGTCATTTACAAAAATAGGGTTTTTTATGTCAGCCAATAGAAAAATAACTCTCGATGCCTTAATAAAATAATAAAAAAATCATTGGAGGTTTCAAGGGCACTACCCCTCGACCTCGCGCTGTATCACGACAGGGAGCGTGCTAGGGGCGCTGCCCTTGGACCCCGTAAGGGGTGCTGCCATTTGACCCTATCTTGGGGGCGCTGCCCCCAAACCCCCATAAGGGGTGCTGCCCCTTGACCCCATTAAATAATTTGGGGGGAAACCTCGCCGATAAAAGTGGGGTAAATTTAACCTCTAAGTCTGATTAGGCTCCATATAAAAATAGTCACCCTCAAGCCCTTACTTTTCCATAGGAATTTAACTTTTTTAAAAAGGAAGGACTCACCATGGTAATTAATGTATTTGGCTATTTTTCATCAAGATTTGCTAGGATTTTCTACAAATTTGTAGTGATGTAAAAAAATTGCCAATAAAATTAATATTTTTTTCAAAAAAAAAGGAAAGATTTGCCAATAGAAATTAATATTTTTCCCAAAAAATGAAAGATTTGCCAAGATTTTATATCTTTTTTCAAGAGGGGTTTCTTAAAGTTATCACTACTCTCTTCTCTACTTTCTTACTTACTTTCTATTCTATCACATATCTTATATACTCTAATAGGGACATGTCCCTTACAAGGCATCCTAACTACTATCATACATGTCGGCTTCCTCCTCCGCACTTCACTTGCGGTGACTTACGGTAGGTTCTGATGACTGCTATATTCTCCTACCAACATCATCCCCCCTTTTGAAACTATGGCTTGTCCTCAAGATATGCAGTGCTAATTGCTAGGAAGAATATTTTGTAGATTACCTTCAACTATGTCATAGTTGTGTCCCACTTCTTTTGGCTTGTTGCAGTACCTGTATATATCCTTCTATCTATATGTGTGTTGTCTCTGCATCTCCAAGAGTAGAAGGAATCTAAATCTTTTGGGACATCTAATTGGCTTCTCCCAATATACATGTTAAGTGATCCAACCTCAAGTTGACTACTTCCCTTAATTGCTTAATCTTCCCTTTTATCTGCTCCCTCTAGTCTTGCAGTTGTTGCAACTATGTGTGGACAGTCTCAACTTGTGCCCTAACTGCTCCATTAATATCCTTTAAGGGGTCATAGGTTGTCATAGTTTCCACTACCTATGCCTCCAAGTTGTCAATTTGATCTTTTATGCTTTTTGTAGTTGTCGGCCACTGTAAGCAAAACTGATACAATAGATTTGCCTCCCCTATGGCTTGTTGCGAGTTCTTGATTTGGGTTCCCAACTGAGTGTGTGTTGCTACACATTTCTTTGTGGCATCTGTCATCCTATTCTTAGTCATCTCCTCCTTCACTTGCTATTTCATCTTAGTCTCTTGATAGCTCATGTGTGCTTGCAAGCTATTTACCAATTGTTTAAGCCATTGTGATAGCAGCAGTGATGTATCTCTTTGTGCCTTTGGTGGCTGATTCTGAATTGGGTCTATGGATTCCTATAGCTACTCAATACTGTCCATATGTTGCAATATCTCCTCTCTAGTTGTAGCATGGAATATATCCCCCAATTGTAGCTTTTAGATAGGGGAAATGCCTGACGGATTGACTTGTGATCCGAGTAGTGGAAGCTATAATAGTTGTGGAGTCACTACCAGTTGTATTTGTTTCTATTGAGCTAAGAAGTCTTTGATATATTGGATGGGAGATGCAAAAGTAGATGCTTCCTAGGTATATGACTATTGAGGTCCTTCTCCTTGTTGACTATTCTTTATATCCTGCATAGGAGATTCCCTTCCTTGTTCTTGTTTTCCTATCTCCTCTTCCCCCATTGCATCATATGCTCTTTTGATTATCTCTTCTATCTCCTTTTGCACTTTCTCCTTTTCTTCCTCTATTAGGCCCATTAGGGTATCAACCCTTTATTTTGTTCTCATCTCCTTTGTTTGCATCTCTATTGATGCAATCAAGGTAGGAGGGTCCGATGAGGGGTCATCCAACCTTGCAGCCTTAAACAACTAACAGCATGATCAATTAGAGATGCAACGGAAGTAAATAGTTAACATTAGAAAGAAAGAGACATTTATAAGCACATGACACAAGATATATCCTGGGAACACCCTAAAGGAAAAAACCCAGCCTTCAAAGCTCATTCCTCTTATATTATGATCTCAAAATACATTACATATGCCACTTGGGATTTATAAATGCTAGGCTATAGCCTAGGGTTACAAAAGATTCATATAATAACACTCTTCCATGATTTCTTTCTTCTGCCTCTCAATTCTCTATTCTACAACTTATTCTACTCTCTGCTTTAGGTTTGCTTCTTATTTGGATTAAAACACTCATCTTCGGTCTTCATATCTTTGCATACTTGATCATTGTTCATTCATTACCTTGAAAAAAACATTTATCCTTCATTTATATCCTCTACAAGCCTTCATAACATTATCAAGTCAGCCTAATTGCAACGGCTAGTATGAAACGTGTAGACAAGGATAATTCAGACCTAAACATAAGGTATTGCTCCGCTAGTGAATAGAACTTCATGTGGATCTCCATTAAGGTTGGTCAGGTCCTAAACTTCCTTGAATAATCTTCCTTTCAGCTCCACAAGTCACGGAATCACTCCACAAGCCAATTAGACTTCACTGAACACTGTTGGCTCTGCTCTGTGAAAATAGGTAATCTTTTGATAGTGATATCTTTCTAGAATCAAACCCAAATGATCTAACTTTTGGATATGATGTAGATGATTATGTCTAGATGCTAAGTCCAAATCCACAACCTCTGATATGCAAATGTGATAATCTCCAAGGTTGCTCTCTTGATACTCTATAACTTACTGTTAACTATCCCAACTATTTTGAATGCTTCTGGATGCTCTTGCATCATCTATTAATTTATCTTTATGTGTGGTAGAGATGTATGCGTCTATTTCATCCAGTACTTTTTCCCTCATTTCCTCTCTATTTCTAATACATTTTCCCTTCTTTTCCTCATTGCCTCTATCAACTCTCGAGGAAAACTCTCCATGATATCTTCCAGTGTTTGATCACTTCTCCGCATATAAATGATGAGTTTCCTTTGTATAATTTCTTAGTTTTCATGGAAAACATCATTATACATGTCAATTATTGATTTGAGCAGGCCATGGTAATGAATTGCATTAACTAATGTGTGTAAATTCATTATCAACTCATCTTCTTGTGGTTGTTATGGTTTCTCTTTTTCTCCTATCATCACTATTGATTATTTAGTTTTCTTCTTTGGTGGTTGTTTGCTTGTTTCTACCGCTTCTTCTTCCCCAATTTATTCGTCTACAGATGCCTGTACTAATGTTTTGTTTACCCCTTGTTTCTTTCTTGTGGCCTTTTTCTCCATGCTCATTTGTAGAAGTATTTATGATATTTCTTGTACTACTCCAGTTCCTTTTCTTTGTGTTGCGGTGTTGATACCGTTTGCGTTGATGACTCTAGCTCTGTCGTAGCTTGTGAGTTGGATGCTGTGGAGTGTCTTCTCCTTGATCTCCTTAGTATTGGGGTTTTTGTTTTTGTTCTCACCTATGGAGATGATGCGGTGGGTTGTAGAGCTATTGCACTAATTTGTGGAGTTGAGGAACTAGTTTGTGCCATTTGTGTAGGTATTCCCCACTATGTTATTTTGCATCCTTCTTATGTTTTCCATGAACTCTCTATATATCCCAAATCTCTTCATATTTGGGTCCTTAGGCTTACTCAGTAGAGTTTTTTACATATGCATCTGCCTCTTGTGTTGTTATCTCATAGGGTAACCTAGGTATCCATGATGTCCTAGGTTCTACAACCTCCATATATGTATAATCTTTGTCAACTAGGAATGCTATATTTTTTATATACTATTTAATAGATTCATATGGTATCATTTCTCTCCCTTGCATCTATTGTTGTAGGGATTTGAAAAACCCCAGTATGTGGATGTGTAGCTTTTTTTGTCCTTAAAATAATTGATGTGATACTTAATTTATGCAGCTACTAAAATATGATGAGTGTACCCTACTAGAAATTATAATGTGAGTTTTTATTTTGTGAAGATTTTCCATCAATTGCTCCTGTAGAACTTCACACAAGTCAAAGTCTTTGACCTCAATCACCATCTAGTATGTGGTATGGATTGCAGTGCTGGTTGTGAAGCTCTCCCGGTTGCAATAGTATATTTTATACCCTATTTCCATTGTAGCATATCTCACTGTGGGGTTTATTATCTCTTTGACATTCAAACTCCATCCGTCTCGTGTATCTCCTATGAGTTCAGTCACTTTCTCATTTTGTATTGCTTTCTTGGATGGCATATCTCCCGTTGTACTTAGTCTCATGACCACTTGTATTTCTTTCTTTGTGATGTGGTAAGGTTTATCTAAGTAGATAAACTCATC
Organism: Cunninghamia lanceolata; assembly: GCA_027924645.1. Classification (NCBI taxonomy): domain Eukaryota; kingdom Viridiplantae; phylum Streptophyta; class Pinopsida; order Cupressales; family Cupressaceae; genus Cunninghamia; species Cunninghamia lanceolata. The sequence goes on along the minus strand of BSBN01000815.1, from coordinate 8,968,729 downwards.
GTGAATCCTACTTAGTACCATCTACACCCAGTCATGTCCCATGCAAAAGTCTAGATAGTCCTTCCACACATCTATCTTTTTCTTCTCAATTTCTTGGTATTAAGGAAGGTACCATGTTTGGTCCAGTTGGAGGAGTCTCTTGTGGAGCTCCTCAAACTTGGTGTGGTCAATCTCTAAGATTGTCTCATGGATGTATTTCCTTATATATTCTCTATATACTACATCAAGTGGGATTTCTAAAAAATCCCCCTCTTTATCCACCTCCATAGCCTTGTGGAGTATTTCTTATATTTCAACCTTGGCTTACATCGGATACTTCCACCAGTGTAGGAGTTGCCATTGTTTTTTGCTTATAGTTCTCAGCTAGGGTTTGCTTGTTATGTGTTTAGCTCACAATTGTTTTAGAATGTAAAGTTACAATCTCATCATTAGGGTTCTTTATATACTTTTCAATCATATCATTGTGCATTTAATGCATTTTCTTGTTTTCCTCTTCCTGGGGTTTTCTATCTGTTAATCCTTCTTGCGCCCTCTTAATGGCATTTTGCTTGTCCTATAATAAGTTAATGTACATATGATACATGTTTTATGAATTTCCTGCATTATCTTCTTACATCACTAGTTGATGGTAGTGTTTTAGTCTTGCACCATTAACACCCTATTGATGAATTTTTATTCATGCCTCGTAGTTTGACTACCCCTAATTTTACAATTTCATCTATAAAGTAGGGTCCAAGCCATATTACCTTAAGATTTCCTTGTTTCTTCCATTTACTATCATAGAGTAGTACTAAGTCACCCTTTTTGAAAGTTTTCAACTGCAAGTTTCTGTCATGCCAACCCTTTTGTTGCATCCTTTCTAGGTTTAGGTTATATGTCGCAATGAACCTATTTTCATCAATTTTTCTAGATCCTTAATTCTTTCAACTAATGACTCTTCCTTTATTAAACACAAGGTTAATGTGGTACAAAAATTTGGAGTTATAAAGTTCATATGTATTGTGGCATCCATCCCATATACTAGTTCAAAGGGCGTAAACTTTATTGTTATTTTGTATGATATGTGGTAGACCCAAAGTACCGCAGGTACTTTTATGTCCCAATCTTGTCTATTTCCATTAAACATCTTGGTTAGGTTTGTGCCTATTTGTTTTTAGCACTTCACTTGCTCCATTTGCTTGCAGATGGTAAGGTGAGCTCTTTTTGTGTGTGATCATGAAAGTTTGTAGTAGTTTCACAATCATTTTATTCACAAAGTGTTTACCCTAGTCACTAGTTATACTTGGTGGCCTTGTTATTATATTCTCATATAAGAACTTAGTGGCAGTCTTTGCGGTGCAATTCTTAGTAGGTTCAGCTTCTACCCATTTATTTAAGTATTCCACCCCTATAATGATGAATCTAGCTTTAGAGTGTTTGGTTGGGGGGTATATTAGTCTGATGAAGTCAATTGCCCATTTCTCAAAAGGAAGTTGAGCTAACACTGGTCTAAGAGACATTTCATCTTTAGCGGTTGGTTTCCTTGTGCGCTGGTAAATATCACATTGTTTAGCATATTATTGCATCTCTATATAGTGTAGGCCACCATAGTCTAGCCAATTTTATTTTTCTTGTAGTTATTTCCCTAGAATTATGGCCTCCTGTTATCCCTTTATGAGCTTCACTTAGTATAGATTCCATTTCATGTTCATAGACCACCCTTCTTATGATATAATCCTTTCCTAAAATATGTAATTCTCCTTCTATCAGTGTATAGGGTAAGGCTCTCCACGTTAAGGCTTGTTTATCATGTGGTTTCATATCCTTTGGAAATTTGCCTGTAGAGAGTAAACTTGATATATCATGTAATTCTTCTAGTACCACAGTTACTCTAAACAAGTTTGCATCAATGAGTTTTTCCTCCTAACTATCCGGTTCTTCCCCTATTTCAATTCTAGATAAATAATCTGGGCCCTGATTATATTTCCTTGGTTTCACCATTATTTTAAAGTCAAATTCCTAGAATAAAAGTAGCCAGCAGCAAATTCTTCCTTGAGTGACCAGTTTATTTAAAGTAGGTATTTTAAGGGATCATGGTCTGTATAAAAGATAAATGGTCTTAATAGTAAGTGGTGCCTAAATTTTTGTAGTGCATAGACCATTGCTAGAGCTTCTCTTTCTGTTGTGGTATTATTTTTCTCTACCTTTGATAATTTTCTACTGGAAAACACTATAGGGTGGTCTTTAGTCCCTTTTGGTTGTGCTAGCACTACTCCTATTGCTATTCATAATGCATATACGTGTACATGGAATGGTATATTCTAGTCAAGGAATAGTAGGATTGGTGCTTCCATAATCTTTTATTTCAAAGTATCAAAAGAAGTTTGGCACTGTTCTGTCCAATCGATATTTCTACCACATTTATTCTTTAGTAGTTCTTCTAGAGGTGTTGCAATTGCTGCATATCCTCTGATAAATTTGTGGTGGTATCTTGTGTAGCCTAAGAAATTTTTTACTTCTGGTGTTGTCTTTGGTGGTGGTAGTGTGAGTATTAATGTAACTTTGAGAGGATCTACCATTAATCCTTCTTTACAAATAATGTGTCCTAGTAAGGTCCCAGAGGGTACCGCAAACATGCTTTTCTTCAAGTTTAGTGATATTTGTAAGCTTCTACATCTATTTAGCATCATTCTTAAGGTCTCCACATGGTCACCAAGCCATATATTGTCTAGTCATCTAACTAAACCTTCTAGGAAATCATGTATAAAATCTTTGAATGCATTTACCATTATTCTACTAAATACCGCAGATGCATTCTTTAGGCCAAATGGCATGACTGTGTACATGAATCATCCAAATTCTGATGTGAAATTGGTTTTTGGTCGATCTTCTTCACTTATTTTCACCTGATGATATCTGGAGAACCCATCAATAAATGAATAGATCCCTCTTCTAGATATTGATTCTAGTATTTCTTTAGTGAATGGAGTAGGGAATGGATCATGTATGCATGCTTTATTCAATTCCCTAAATTCAATGCATATTCTTACTTCTCTAGAAGTCTTCTTGTTTTGTATAACCATTGAACTTATCGAGCCTACATCTTCCACAGGCTTAATTATATCTGCCACCAGCATTTTATCTAATTCAACTTTTACCTTTTTCTTTATATTTGGATTTAATATGTAAGGTATTCTCTTTATAGGTTTAAAATCTTTTAGGTGTATTTTCATTACACTGGCTTCTTCTTTTATACCCTTTAGGTCTGTAAATGTTCTAGGAAATATGTCTTCAAATTCAGATAATATCTCAATCACTTGTACTACAACTCCATCATCCCAATAGTCACCTATTTTTGACATTTCAGGGTCTCCTTTTATTTCTATGTTTTCCTCTCTAAATTTTATGGGTTTGTTGTAGTATTTCTCTTTGGACTCTATGGGTAGTTCTAATTCTCTTTCTCCTTCTTGGACTTCTATGTCTAAGTTATTTGCGTCTTCATCATTTCCTTGGGTAGTTTTCTAACATCTATGTTAAGTGTGTTTTGTTTGCTTGTACATCCATTATATTAGTTTCCATATTCCATCTATCTTTGGTGAAGGGAGACTTTTTTCTAGTGTTCCTTTTTCATTTTCTAAGGTTGGTTTGAAAATTATTTCTTTCATTTTCTATAGTGTGGTATGAAAGTGTCTATCTGCACTGTAGAATGAGAATGTGTGTAGAAAGTCTTTTTGGACTTCATCCCAATCTTTTGTTTCTATTCTTCTTTCCTAGTTTATATAGCAGGTTTGAGCTACCAGTGATAGTGTCCAATAATATAATTGAACATATATTCTGGTGTCATACTCATTTCTTCTATTCCACACTTTTGTGCATATGTTTAGATGTTCTTGTGGTGGGATTTGGACTTGGTATTGTGGTATCATCTCGTATTCTTCCTCTTTTAGTAAGTATCTAGCTTTTATGAGAATTTTGAATACTAGCCAATGTTGTATTGTTTCTTTATGGGTATTCCACCAGCTTGCAGTATTGCATATCAATGTGTTTTGTATGGCATCTAATCTTTTTGCTCATCTATAAAAATTCTTTCCATTTCCATTTGGTATGTATGTAGGTCTTTTACACCTGAACATTTTGGTAATTTGATGTGTGAGATCCCTCTTGTGATGTGGTTTACTTGTCATGATTTCGTGGTTCTATCTTTATTTTGGTCTTGTGAGTTGCCGCATGTGTTTTATGGTGCTTCATTTTCCAATGTGATACATTGCGGTAAGTTTTCTTCTCTGATCTACACCATGAATACTCTGTGGAACCCTGTCATTCTTTGGGTTTTTAGTTCAAGTTTGTTGTTTAACCATGCCTCTAGTACTTCCTCACTATTTGTGCTATAATTGTCATCTTCTATCACTATTTCTCCTTTTGAGTTTCATTCTTCTATTGTGTCATCATTGGATAGTCTAGATATTGAATAGAGAAATTTAGAATCTTCATCACTCTGCTCTGCATGATTAGTTTCTTCAATATAGGCCTCTTCCATGTTTGCTCCCAATGGTATATGTATAATTCTAGTGTTATCAGCAAAAGATATCTCCTCCTTCTGGGAATCCACAATCCCATTTGCATTTATGAACCATTACAACCCTAATAGTGCATTGAATGAATCAAATGGTTCTTTCATCAGCACAACTTAGGTTAAAGTCTATTATTTGTTTTATCCCCATTATGTTGACTTCTACTTGTTTCCAAGTTCCCAATATGCCCATGTTTGATCCATCTACCAAACTAATGTTGTAAGGAGTCTCATTCAGTCTTGGTCTCCCTAATTGTTCCTAGATTCTTTTAGGTAGCATGTTAACATTAGCACCCAAATTGACCATGACCTGCTTAATTTTCTTATGATTTATGTATGCATCTATCATTAGTGGTTTGGTCTTCCATTGTCTATCTATTTTAACCATTTTCCTTATTTGCAGTCTCTAGGCCTTTTCCTTATTCCAATATTTAAAGAATTGATTCAACTTATTGATTAGGTTATGTTGTTGTGTTAGATTTGCGAGTTGTTGTAGTGCCATAACTTCCCCTTCGGTAAAGAATTGTGTGTTTTGTTTTTGTTTATTATGTTCTTTGGTTATGATTTGTTTTGATTTTTCTACAATTTTGTCATGTTGAGATTTGTTAAGGAAGAAAGTGCTTGCTCTTCCTTGCTTTCTTCTTCCTTGCCTACATTGTTTTGAATGTTTGCGATATTAGTACCTTGTCTTGTAACCACAACAACTTTGTTTTTTCCTTTATTTCCCTTTTATTTTATTTTTTTATACTTTAGTTTGGTAGAATAGTCTTCTTCATCGAAAGTTTCATTGTAGGAAGCATCAGTCTCATAATTGGCTTCCTTCTGATAGCTTCTAGCTACCTGCAGTGCTTCTTTTGGGATTTTTTTGATTATGCGGGCTCCTTTTTGTGAATTTAACCCTTGAAACTCATCACTTTTAGATTGTTGTGGTGAATTTCTAAAATATTGTTGAGCTTTGGCACAAGAAAATAGATCATGATCTATGCTACCATAGAATGTGCATTGTTTCCTTCTTTCACCCCAACATTCATAAGCAAAATAACCTGGTTTTCCACATTTGTAACATTTTGCATCTTCTCTCCTTCTTCTTCCTCTACCATAGCCTCTACCTAATTTGTATCCATTATATTGAACCCTATCTTTTTTATTGTAATTATTTGCATATGGTACTAGATTAGGGTTTGTGTTCTATAGGGTATTAGCATTTCTCTTATTAGCCCAACTAGGAGCTTTATATCCATGATTTTGGATGTATAAGGGTCTCTCTACCAATCCTTTTACATATGCCTATTATGATTGTCTACATTATTATTTTGGTGTATATTACACCATGGTTCATGATCATCATCTTCTCCTCTTAGCCTGAAAAGTTGTGATGGTTAATCTTCTATTTCATAATCATCCCAATCATTGCAAATACCGTAGTAGACTCTGTTGTTCCTTTTTGGTATTGTTTTAAGGTCTATCTTCATTGCAGCATCCTTCCTTTCTCCTTTTATCCTTTGGCACTCATTCCGTAGATGTCTGTCTTTTGTACAATAAGAGCACCATATGTTTGGTCTTTCCTTTTGCAAACTATCCTCCTTTCTTGCCAAGATTTCTTGTTTTAATTTGATTTTTTCTAACTCAAGTTTAAGTTTCTTCATCTCCATAATTTCCTTGGTCTTGTCATTTATGTGCCAAATTTGTGCTTCAATGTGGCAGGCCATAGTTACCACTTCTGAATAAGAGTCAAATATTTTACCATCTAATGATGTCCTAATGTCAGGACTTAGTCCTGACACAAACAATTTAATTCTTTGTTTCTTTGATAAAGGTTCTTCTAATTTGTGGGATATTTCTTTGAATCATTTATCAAAATATTTTATGGATTCTCCTTCTTTTTGAAACATATCTCTCATCTTGCTTACCCCTTCAATGGGCATTTCCAAGAGACTCAAAATTATCTAAGAATTCTTTCTTTACCTCTTCCCATGTCTTATCATGTTCGGGGTAGGTTTTTCTATACCATGTTAAGGCATCATTTCTTAATGTTCCCATGAAATCAAATAGTTTTGTCTGGTCTCTGGTTACATTCTTTCTACTTAAGGCTAATTCTAGAATAAATATGTGTTCCACTACTTATGAGGTGTCTTTCCCAAACATTAGCAGCTTGATGGGAGAATCCATTGTTGTTTTCTTCTTTTTTTCTAGTGCTTGCATTACTTTGTGGTGTGTTATCTTCTGGTCTTTCTTGTTAGGTTTCTTTCTCTGTATTAGGGTTTTATTCTCCCTTCCCTTATCTCTTTGTAAATATCAAATTATTCTTTTCCCAATATCTCTTTGCAATCCTTTCTAATTTCTTCTTCTATTTCCTTTTGTTTGTCTATTTCTTTGTTGTTATCTTCTGTTGAAATTCTCATTGTCTTATAGGGCACATGGGGTGACTCTTGACCTCAGGGGGTCGTATCTCTTCAAAATGTCATTTTGTTTTGGGGGGTAATTTTTCATTTGTTAATGACATCTCATTATTTATTGGTGACGCTTCTCTTAATTGCCTTATACTCCCAGAACTGATGTTGTCATATATCGCATCTTCTCCTCTTTCCCTAATTTTCATTATACTTTAATTAACCAGATGATCTAGGTATTCTGCATCCAAATTCAAAGGATAGAGATTTTTTATGGGATTCAATACTTGTTCCCATTATTTATCTACCTTGATGTGGATTTTGGTAAAATCAGGTTGAACATATGGTGTTTTTCCCAATTGCAACAAGGTTAGGGTTTTGTTATATTTGTCCTCCCATATCCTCCTAGAATGATCATAAGCATTGATGCTTCCTTTTAGGCTTTTGAGGATCGTTGTAGCCTTATTAATGTGTATTGTTAATGGGGTAAGTGCAAGAAGTTGGGTCCACTTTTTGGCCAAAAAGTGGAAGTCTTTATCCTAAAAATAAAATTTTGTCATAATTGGAGTAAAAGTTTGAAGTACTTACACATACAATATTAATATGATTTTGTTTAAGTGAAAAGAAGGTATATAGTCTAATATACCCAAAACTAGGTCTAACCTTCTTTCTACATGAACATTGGGACACAAACTGAGCTTAGTTACAGTCCTAACAGGGGTGCCAAGCTACAAGGTTTTGTCTCTTTGTTGTATTTCTGAAGGATTGAACTAAGATGACTTAGATCTAGGGTTTTATGATGAAAATATGCCAAAATAGAGAGATTATACCTTACAGATCTAAAGACCCAAGAAATAGGATATGGAATGAGTAGAGTAGAGCTTTCAGATGCTACTGCCAAAAATTAGGGCAGATGTGGGAGGACAAAGTTGACTGAGTGTAGGTGTCCTAGGGTTTCAAGCCCTCCCAAAGGGGTTTCTGAGAGTTGGGGTTTATATTCGTCAATCTACTTCTAGATCTTTCGTACCTGCTCCCAATCTTTTGAAATCTACACAAACACAAATGGGAAAAGGTTTGGGTTATTTTAGGGGCTTTCCCTAGTCAAACCCCATGAATTGTGTTTCCACCTCCATAATAACCAAGATCAATGATGAGAGAGCACATGCCCTTGAAGGACAAAGGCAAAATCAATAATAAAAGTAATGATGTAATCAAGTACCTTTACCACAACACAAACCCTAGTGCGATGACTCAAGATCACCATAATGATATAGATGGAGGAAGGAGCTTCCCTTAGAATCTATAATGAATGTTAGAAGTTCCTAAAATGGAGAGCATCACATAATCTGCATAATATTTACAATAGATCTTTCATCACTTGCTTAACACTTTTGATCAAATCAATTCCTTAATAGCTTTCATCTCTTTTTTCATCTAGTTTAAATGGGAGGAATAAACTTCTTTATATATGCATATCAACTCATTTTTGAGAAAACCTTTCGAGCAAAGCCAACAAGATGCAACATCCAAAGTAACAAGGTCGACATCTAAGGCCCCTCAAACTTTATTTTTGTAAATATCTAGGACACTAACGCTTGGGCGCTAGTGTCTAGGTGTTTGAGGTCCTTTCAGGGCCTATACCCAGATAATGACACCTAGAACTAGTTTGTGCTTCAGAATCCAGTCTTCTCTCAACGGGATTTTGTATATCAGTTTAAAAGGGTGCTAAACTTAGTGTAAATCGTCGGTGTCAACAATTTATGACATAACATTTAGCCCCCACTTTAGAGTGGGTATGATCTTACGTTCATACACACACTAAAGTATGGAGAAAAGAAAACCTCCTTGCTAGAATGTCAAAGCCATTAGAATAACACCAAGTTGAGAACTATGAAAGCCCCCAAGCTTAGGATTTTAAAGGTTTATAAAGCATGGCAAGAAGAGGTTACATACACATCAAATATCCAACATAATTCACACATATATGAAGTATTCACAAATCATACAATAATGAATATACGTGGAAGATGAAACATACACATCATACATGAAGTACACAGAGCATACATGAAGTAGACACGTGAAGACACGCAAGTATATGCATGAAGCAAACATGAAGAATACAAGAGTATGTAAGTTAAGTAACACATCATATATATGAGTAAGGAAATAAAAATAATCATAAAGAGAACATGACATGGACACTAGCTTGCTCTATCGCTAAGGGTCATGCGAAGATGTTCTTCATAGATTGCGGGCTAGTAAGGACCACTAAATTACTAGGTGATCATAAATGTAAAGTCGCATGAAGTACATGGGATAGAAAGTTGTGTTATGCTAGGTGACTCATGGACAAGAAACCACAGGAAACATCATAGGCTAGTAAGGACCACTAAATTACTAGGTAAGTTCCATGTCAAGTGAAGACATTACAGGCTAGTGAGGATTGCTAAATCACTAGGTGAGCTCCACATCAACCATATCAGAGATTACAGGCCAAGCAAAGTGTGATGTTTGCTAGGTAATTCTGGTAATAGATGTGTTCTCAAAAGCTGCATCACAATAAGGGGTTGCCCCCAGTGAAAGCAAAGTACAAAGTGCCACATGAATTAGTATATAGATAATATAACACAAAAGGGATCTACTCAACTAATGTTAGTATATGAATGGTTATATTTATGAAAGGGACAATCATTTTTGGAATTATCATCATCTGCCAGTCAGTAGAACTACAAAGACAGAGGAAGAAATATCACATGAGAATGAAGATATCACAAAAGAGGATGCTAAATCATCCAATGAACATGAAGTTTAAGAAATTGGAAGTTACGACATATGGAAAAATGAAGATACACAAAGAGGAATGTCACAACAGGTTCAGTCCCTTTGTATCCTTGTACCAACAAGAGTGTCAAGGGTCATCCAAAGAGAGAATAACAAATAAAATACACATCAAGTAGCACAATATAGGGGTAACAACACATGCAATCATAACATAAAAGAGATAGAGGCCACACTTGCAAGTTGACCTAAAACAAATCATCCTCCTCCCAATCTTGCTCATCATAAAGGGATGGAGGGAAAGTTGCACAAGGGACTATAGCAAGTGTGGTGCAAGGTACTAAAGTCATACCTACTTCATCATTATCTTCTGAATCACTTTCAAAATAAGACACAATAGGTGAATTAATATGGGTCACTATAGGCTATGCGTCAATATCATTCTCATGAATAGATGAAGCATCAATAGATATATCCTTCAAATTTGTTAGTGGTTGATGCTTGCAAGGAGGAAGGTTCTCTTCCCCTGCAGCAAGTTAGCAAGCCAAAGCATGATGTCACTTCACACATTCTTTTGCATTTTGATTTCTCTTTGTTTTATTTATAACATTTGTGAGGGGAACTGTGACGTCTTCCAACGTTGGTTCCTTTTCTTCCTTTGTTCAAGGAACATGAGGAAGAACGGAAGGAACTTCTGAAGGTTGGGAGACCATGGGAGAAGGGTCTCTCAAAGTAGGATGCTCTTCTCTCTCAACCTGCAAAACATGTGGAGGTACTAGAGAATCCTCAAGCGATTGAGATTCCACAGGAAATAGATTCCACGCAATTGATTTCTTTCTACTAGGCTCCGAAGAGGTAGGGAGAACGAAAATGATCCTTGGATTGTGGGAAGCTCTAGTTTGTGTTGGGTGTATGTCTCATGGTCCTAAATATGATGGAGGAGGTGGAACCACCACATAAGTTGCAAACGCTTAAGAATAGGAAGAATCCTTCTATTCAGGATTTGGTTCGTTAAACTCCTGCGGGGCAAGGAGAACTATTGTCATAGCCATAGAAGATCGAGAGTCTCCAAGTGTATTAAGGGATAATTCATCAATTTTATTTGCTTTAAATTTCTAATAAGATATAAATAATAGGTCATTACGAGATTGAATATAATCCTCTAGTTGAGGCCAGAAATGATCAAGGAAAAAGTGTCCACGATGAGCCAAGGGTCGAAACCCACTGTGATGTACAACATGTACCTATCCTTGGAATGGAAACTTTAAGCATTTATGAATCATTAAGGGGACCAATTTCATAGAAGTAAGCCATGGGTGATCCAACTTCACATGAAAAAAGTCTAAAGTAGGAATGATAACAAGAGACATGTCCAATGTTCCAGGCCCAAACTTGACAAAAAGAGTCAAGGCACCGAGAGTTGAATGAATAGATCCATCATATGCTCTAACCAAGATTTCAGATGTGTTGTACTTATCTTGATGTAATTCTTGCATAAAGAGGAACTCTTTAGTAACTACATTAACCATGCATACAAGATCAATGAGTACTCCCCTTATGGGTTTGTCATTAATCCTAGCAATGATGTAGAGAGGTCTCTCAGGTGCTTGAATGGAAGCATCATGAGGTGTAAAAGAGATAGAAGGTTCGGGTTCCACTCACTCTCGGTGAGGGCAAGCATCTACCATACCAACCACACTATCAAAGTCTCTATGTTGATGATTGAATGATGTAGAATTAGGTGCTGATTCAATATGTGTTTCTATAATGTTTGATTGATGATGGGGTAATGGATTTGTGTAGATATGCAAATTCTAATTTGGAGGAGCAACTAACTTATTCCCTTTGTCATTTTCACTTCATACCTAGATAACATTAGAGTCAATGAGGTCTTAGACTTCATGTTTAAGACACATACATCATTATGTGTCATGTGCAAGGGTATGATGAAATTGGCAAAAGGCATTCGCATCAAAAGAAGGTGATTTCATCTTAGTAGCATCAATCTGTCAAATCGGTGGAAGTTTGATGAGGTTATTGTTTAGAAGTTGCAACATTATTGAATGAGAGATTCTAAAAGTTTTGAAAAATGTCACATTTTTGGTTTTAACTTATAAGGGGTTGGACTAGGAGGTGTTGCAATTGCTACTTGTGTATGAATGTTGTTTGAAGATGAATTGATTTTTATAAAGTTTATGTTTTGCTTTTTGAATGAATGATAATGTGGGAGCCAATGAGGTAGTGTCCTCATACTAACAAACTTCCAATTTATAATCACAGGGAATCATGCAAAGACATTTGTAAAAGAGCTATAACGCATCAACAAAATCTTTTCATGGATGTGAGGTTGCAATTTTCCAATGAAAACTCATTGTACATCGGCATCTGGAAGAGAATAAGGTATTTGTGAGAAGAGGGCTTGATAATGCCCAATGAAATCAGTCAATTTCTCCTTCACTCCTTGCTTGCAATAAACCAAGTCAACCAAGGAGGCTTGAGGTCTAATGTTTGCTTGGAAGTGTTGTAGAAACTGATTGATAAGTTGTTGGAAAGAATTTATTGAATTCATAGGTAGAGAGAACAACCAATCCAAGGCCATATCTTTAAGTGATTGAGGAAAAATTTTATCTAAGATAGCATCATCAAAGAGGAAATCGTTGCACAAAGTTGTAAAGGTTGACACATGACTATTAGGATCCCCCTTTCCATCATACTTCTCAAAATGGGAGGTTTCAAATTTCTCAAGAATTAGTGTTTTTAGAATGGTAAAGGACAATGGACTACGGGTGTAGTAGGATGGAATAGAAGGCTAAGATGGACATTGATTCATGCTATCCATTTGTTGTTATAAAGAGTTGACATTTTGTAAAATTTGATTCATGATGGGATCAGGTTGAGGAGTAGCCTGAGATATAAGATTCAAATGAGCAAAGATAGGAAGAGGTAATGACATTGTGTGGTTAGACTTTTGGTAAGTGAGATTTGACTGAGGTTGACTGACAATAGGAGATGAGATATTTTAAATAGCATTATGATATGTAAAGGGGACATCACTATAGTTGATGTAGAAGATGTTGGTATGGGTAACGACATATGTGTCCCTATTTATGTTTGAGGGGACACATTAGTGATCATTTTTGTGCAAATAGCTAACAACATAATGTTTTTATCCAATATGTGAGCTAAGCTATGTAAAATCTCTATACCTTCTTGACCTTCGAGTAAAAAATTTCTTAGACCTTCTACAGGAGGCACAACTTCCTCAGTGAAGTGGTTCGTGCCCATAAATTGCTAAAAATGAGCCAACTCAATGTCTAGTTTCTGAATTTGTGTTTCAGGTACATGAGCCATGAGGCTATCTATTTCTATAGAGTCATGAGAATTTTGTACTTCATATATCATAGGTAAAGTAGGCATATGATCTAAAGGTGATTAATTCCCATGTGCAAGTAAATTATCAACATCGGATTCTGATATGGGAACATCAAAGCTATTTAAAGCATTAGAACCCATGAGCCTATAACTTCTCCTCACAAGGATGTTAGATTCAGGACACCGGGTCACAAAACTCAGAAAAAATAATTCCCAAGCTTTATGACCCACAAAGTGCACTTATAGAAGAAGGTGTTGATTATATGAAATATGTGGATGATGTGATAGAAGAAAGAGTTTTGTTTTATCTTTCTAGATAAAGTAATGTTTACAAATGATTAACTATATGTTATAGATTTATTCAATGAATATCCAATCAAATTAACAAGCAATCAAAGCAATGAAGGTGCATAAGTGCTTGCTATCTGAATAAATCTTTTACTAATCAGATTTGAAATAGTAAGTAAATCAGATCTTAATAAAGAGGGTTGCAAGAGTTCAAAAGTTCTTGGGTTCACCCAAAGTGTTTGATTTTGGTAACCCTAACTAGAGAGATCTATAAGTGTGTTGTTTTCTTTAAATTAAATCTATGAGATAAAAGGATGTGTGCAACATAAACATATATTCAAATTCATCAGCTAATTAAACACAGTTATAGATCTAAACAAAGAAGGATAAATGTAGCATGTTAGGTTTACCAGAATGTTTATGTGCAAATAAGGTATCGAGTCTAATATACCCAAAACTAGGTCTAACCTTCTTTCTACATGAACATTGGGACATAAACAAAGCATAGCTACAGTCCTAACAGGAGAGCTAAGCTACATGGGTTCTGTCCATTTGTTGTATTTACTGGATATGCAATGAGCATAGTAGAGTTGTCAGATGCTACAGCTAGAAATTAGGGTAGATTTGGGAGGACAAAGTTGACTGAGCGTAGGTTTCATAGGGTTTTAGACCCTCTGAAAGGGGTTTCTAAGAGTCGAGGTTTATATTTGTCAATCTACTTCTGAATCTTCTATACCTTCTCCTGATATTTCAAAATTTGCACAAACAAAAAGGGGAAGAGGTTTGGACCATTTTAGGGGATTTCCTTAGTCAAACCTCATGAATGGTGTTTTCATCTCCACAACAACCAAGATGAATGATGAGAGAGCATGTGCCCTTAGAGGATAGAGGTGTTGGAATGAGGTTTGTCATTGATATCAAAAAGTTATTCATGGTTCATGTTTTGTGATGTTTGTCATGCTCCCTTGTTGATTATCTCTATGCTTCATGGTATAGGGTTTATGACTAAGGAGTTGATGTTGTTCATGAATTAGAAGTTGCTTCTTTAGAACTCTATCCTTATTGATTATCTATGTCAGTGTGATGTAGGCCACAAGGTGTCTAACAAGGAGATCAAAGGAGTTGTTTTCATGCTTCAGGATCTTCAGGAGCTTTGTTGATGTATGTTTGTCAATGAGAGTTCATACTTGATTGCTTTGTTGCGTGAGATCTCAAAAAAAAATTAGGTACTTGTTCATCCATTCCCATGGTGTTTGTTGATTGTCCCTGTCTATGGTATTGACAACATACAATTCAGGAGTTCATATGGTGTTCAATATGATGCTTGTCAATATGGTGATCATATCTTGATGATCATGCTTTAGGAATTCATACTTGATTATGTTTGTTGGACTTCTTCATGTCAAGGAGTTTCATGTCAGAATGTACACAAGGAGTTCATATCAGATGATAGCATATCTTGGTTCAAGAGGATGCAAAAGGTAGAGGTGTTGATGTGCAACAGTAGACAAAGGTAAGGTTATATGCATTATGATTATGGATTGTCAGGAGTTATGTCAGGAGCTATGGTCATGGTGTAAACTCATCTGCTCAGTTGTTTTCATGACAATGACAATAGCACAAAGACACAGGGGCATCATAGCAATTAATAGGATCAGTGATATTTTTATCATGGTTTGAGGATTCACAAACATTATTTAAATTGCCCTTATAAGAATCTAAATCCTAGTGTTTCTCCTCCCTATGAAGTTCTTTATTTCATCAGTGTTAAAGTCTGACAATAGAGGTTATGAAATAAACACTTTTCAAGCTTTTGAGTTAAGAATAGATGTTAGGGTGGATTGAACTCCTAGTCATCTACACCTAAAACCCTAAGATTAACCTTAAACCCTAAGAAACATAAAGCACTTTTCAATCTAAAGGAGACCATCAAAAAGGGAATGCACTTTATGTTATGATTCGAAGGTGACTTGCTATTCAAGGTAAAGAGAAACTTAAGTTATATTTTAAGTAGTCTTAGTTTGTAAGTCAACCTACCCCCTTACCTTGTAATACCAGATCCTTTGGTCATGTCCTCATAGCTCGGGCACCAAAGATGAATTGAAGGTCGTGGTTAAATGGTCTCGAGGGCACAAAAGAAAAATTGACGGGTATGATTTAAAGTTATTTCAATTTGTAATGGCCATTTTCCATGATAAAATTTGATGGGAAAAAGGAAGTCTCTCTCTGTGCTTGAACTGTTTGTTGTCGATTTCTTAATTATTTTTAGGGTGCAGAATTTATCATGCTCTAAATGCTTAACATGCATGCATGCAGAAAATTATTGACCTACACCTCATAAATATAGAACCACTACTGTAACCGAAGAGGTATAGTATCAATTTCCAATTCCTCTGGTATATGTAATCTAGATTTTAACTATTTTTGGTCTCTATTTTGATAGAGGAAAAAACCCTAATGCTGATACAAGTTTTAGTCGGTGTGGATGATATTTTTTGGAGGTTTTCAAAACTAGTACGTTGAAGTTTTTCGGATTGATGTTAAGGATGTAGTTTTGATAGAGATACCAGAGTGAATAGCAGAGTGTGAAGTTCTTTGTTTTTGGAGATAGAGAATGTTTTAAGAGACAATTGATAGAGTGAGAGTAATTTTTTTGAGAGGTGTGGATGAAGGGTTTTATGATGTGAAGTGAGAAATATATTGGAAGAGTGTTGAGGAAAATATGAATGAAAGGAAACATAGATAAGAACATGATTACTGTGAGAACATGGCATGTCTTATGATTGTGCAGGTGAGTAGATGAGTATGCAAAGTCAAGTGGTGAAATGACAATGAATGGGAAAGATGATGATGAACAAAGCATGCAGAGGATTGAAGACAATATGCATAAGATAAGAGTATATGCAGCAGTGAATAAGAAATGAAATTAGTTTGAAAAGGCTACTAGGTGTAATGTATGTACTTGCAAAGACTTATGGTTTTGAAGGGGGCAGAGTGATTATGATTGCAGATATCCTGATATCTTCATAGACGGAGTGGTAAATTGATTGATTGTTCTCTTTGTCTTTGATTTTTTCTCAATTTATAGAGATTTGATATGAATGCATTGAATATGTAATGGTCTTGGAGAGTCTATCCTTGGTTATACTATAAAGAAAGATTTTAGTACTGTTTTGAATATCTACACATCGAGGTGCCTGAACAAATGAGTTATAGAACTCATCTATAACCATTGGTTTTCATTGTAAATTGAGTAGTACTCTATGTTCATCTTCCTAATTTGAGTTTGGAGTAGATGTGATCAGTGAGATCCTAGCCTATTACATCACCAACTTACAATTAGACTTAATCATTAACTTTGCATGATAATTGGGAGGATTAGTCATAGTTAACTGATTTGATATTGTAGAAATATCTGAATTGATCATTGTTAATTATGTTCATGATTGATGTCAAATTAGTTTTGAACATTAATTACTTTATATTATAAGATATGATTATGATGCACTGATCATGATTTTGTGGTCCTGAGTGTGAACAGGAAAAGTTGATGACATTCGAAGAAGGAAGGAGGGTATCATCCTGGAGGAATGGTTAGCTGTCAAGAAAACAATGTTGATTAGTCATCTAAGTATCTATTTCTATGTCTTTCTAAATCCTTTGTAAGTTGATAGGAGTCATGTCTTCCATCTTTGTAATTCCATCCTTGTGAGTCATTTTGTCGACTGTGCTTTAACAACTAGACAACATTCTTGGAACAACATCTCAAGTCATATGATAGTCGAGTTAAGAGTCGATGAAATCTCTCTTTACCCTATTCTTAAATAGGGATATTATTTCTTTATTTTCTAGTCAATCGACTAAAGTTATCGTCATTGATGGGGGAGTATTACTCGATCCCAATTGCCTAAGATTTTAGTGTGATATCTTTTGCTTTCATCTCTATGATGATTTTGAATATTTTAATAGTTCATCGACCCATCTTTTTAGTCAAGGGTGTTTATATTTTTGTATATGCGGACCTCTTTAGACGTTAATGTTATTAACTCTTGACTATGTGAATAACTATCTTATCTTATCTTTTCCTAACTCATCGATATCCTTAAACCCATGAGGAGTGGGAAAGGAGAGAGGATTAGCTAAGTGGGTAGCATGGATCAAAGATCTTGCTAGGTGGCAAGCCCAAATGGCATGCAAAGAAAATGCTTTGGTTGGTTATGAACACCATATTGGGTATCTTGGGAGGCTCAGTTGAGTCGAGTGAGTATGGGTTTTTTTTTTTGGATAGCCTTGGAGAGGGAATTAGGTGTGCAGGTGGCAAACACCGGGTGCTACATTCTATAGTTGTAGAGAATCACAGTCGATGAGAACCACTAGAGTAGTTGGAAGAGTTTGAGCTCTGTGAGCTGCATCTTTAACTCTCTGTGATATAGAGCCCTTGGCTCATATAATGTATAGCCTACAATACAGTATAATCTCCTTTCGTATGATAGTAATGTTGGCACTGCTGACTATAAAGATTAAGAAATGCATTGCTTTTAATGTAGAGTGCTGAGACTATATATTTATTTATGTAGAACGTTGAATGTTAAGAGAAGTTGAAGGCTCTTGGAGCCCCAAAATGAAATATAATTCATGATACTTTGAAACCATTGCTCTTTGAGGCGCTCGGCCAGCTTGAGGCCAAAAACCCTACGTGGGTTTGCATGCATGAGCACCGCAGGTTTAAGTTGTTCCTATGTGCCATGCACTACGTGCCATACATATTTAATGATGTCTTATATCTTTATGATTTCCAGTTGTTAACTCTTGCAAATATGTATATGCTTATGAGTCCGATAGGGCAACATTTTGTATGAATGAATAATCAGAGGTATCTACCTGTTGAACAGTCCACACCATTTTTTCTGATGGCCGCAGCCATGATTATGTTAAACACAATAAACCCAAGATAAACTGGGTAGTGCTACTGCACTCGACACCTTATTCTGCCAACTTGATAGAAAAGATAATAAGAATCGAATGGCAATCAATAAATATGCATGTTATGTCAACATCATAACTCTTCGAGGAGAGTAACAAAATACTAATCATACATTGTAATAGTAATGTTGTTATGATAGCCGAGACTTCAATCTTGTCTTCACTATGAAGTAAGTCTTGACATATCCTTTGACATAAGAATCTACCCTAGCTCTATTATAATCTAGTGGTTTTATATGAGATGAATGCCGACTATATAAGTGGCAGTTATGTTTTATATTTGGCTTTATTAAAGAATTCCAAAGGAGAATTTAGAGATGTTCAACTCTATGAGTCTTTATGAACCTTTAAAAGGTATTATGATAAGAGCCTTTTCTTTTTATCATGAAGTGGTTTTTAACCTTGTCAATAGGTAAACCAAGTAAACATTGACCAAGTAGGGTGAATGTTGAAAACAAAAATGTATTCATTATTCAAGAAAATGGGATAATATGATGTGGAGTCATCAGTAACCGTGTCATTATGAAACCAAGAACATAAATATGGTTTTCAATATAACAATCTAGTGTCCAAGGATTGGACTTAAATGCATTAATTCCTACTTATACTAGACCAAGAATGGTCAATTTTGATATGACTTGCATAGTGGAACAATGTGGCAAGGAGTCACAAGTTCCACGTTATGAAATAACCTTTTTAATCATAACCAAACCATGATGAGAGTTGAGTGTCCAAATATGGGCAATGAATTGAATTAATCTCGTTTACTCTAGACCTAGAGAGAAAGGTCGATTTGAACTTACTGTAGGACATGACAACTTATAAATTGAGTCAGGGTGATGGACATACAACAATGTTCAATGCAAAAAATTTATGTATGTAAAATCTTTGGCCAAAGTAATTCATCCATCTCTGCATGCATTGTCAATCCATAGTGCTCTAGATGGCCTAGTGTCTCCAGTAGTGTCATACATAGTTAGAGTGGATCTATAGTTGTGTGACCGTGAGACATTAGGAAGGACACAACACTAGATACTCAGATGGCTAACCTAAGGGTTCCTAACATCTAACATTTCCATGAAGGGTAGGGCCACTTCCAATTTGGAAGTTGAGTGGGGGACCGCAGGTCCGTGGTTGGTGGAAAAGCACCAAGATGATGCTCTCCTTCCCAAGCATGAGACAAGCTAAGGCTTATGGAGACAGATGTCATTGGTTCTAGATACAATGTTTGCATTTATGACCAGATGGTCTATTGTAATATATGAATTGATTTATGATGCCTTGGGCATAACTTGTACTTGATTAGTGATGGTTACTCACTAAAGATTTGTAAATGATTATTGCATTGTAAGCCTTGTTATATTCTGATTAGAATGACATGCTTAATTGACGAAAAGATAATGATTCTTTCTATTTAAGAATTTATTTGCATAATCATGTTGTTAACTAATCTCTTGATTAAGATGAATGTTTAAGTTAAAGCTTGAGCATTATGGAAGTGATGTTACATATGGTATCATAGCTACTAGGTTCAATACATGGACCTATGAGCTCACTATTGATGACTATTGGTGTCCAACATTAAGTATGATAATGTTTGGATGTTCTATGCTAGAATGGTTATAATTAAAACAACACCTCGAAAGAAGGTAACGGAATATGGACGTTACCTACATCAACAAAAGATCTTGAAGGCATGAGCCTTGAGGATGAAGAAACTTGAACAGACTGGCTTCCTGGTGGGAGCATGGTTAACTGATGAGGAAACCTTTGTTGATGTCGTGAAATGCATCAAGCAAGAGTTAAGGAAAGTAGAAAGGATGGTTGCCCCTTACTCTACTGATGCATCAGATGGACCCTCTGCCCATAAAGCACCAGTTGAGGGAAATGCCCTTAAGGATTGTAATGTACTTAAGGAGATTGTGAAGGAGTACCAGTGTGTATCCTCACCCCCTAAGACTGAAAAGAAAATGTGATTATGGGAAGTTATCCCAAACTGTAAATGACTTGCAGTAGCAAGGTGTAAATATAATTTTTTACTTTTGGTGGATTATATGTAATCTAATGGAAACTACAATGCAATGGCAATTTGACAATCTTTCCTTTCTTGTTAAAGATTACATGAATGTGAATAGATTTGTAAAATGAATGAATTAAATGGAATGGAAAAACTATTCCATGATTAATCCACAAACTTCAGGAATAAGTAGGTTGTAGCAAAGGTTCATATTAGAACTAGAATGGCAGATAGCTAGGATGAAGGAGTACCTTCAGAGCAATCTGAGTCTAAGTTAGACCAGATCTTGACTTTGTTGAAAGAAACAAGGATGAGGGTAGAAACTCTCGAATAGGAAGTAAGAGGTCGATGGGAAGCCAGACAAGATATTTATGATGGGGGTGATGGCGAGGAACACCATAATGACACCACCCAAAGTAAGCATGGAGAAAATAACTATGTGGCTAGACAGGAAGGGGATAAGAGGAGACTTATGGCTATGGAACTGTCTCATGACATGAAAAAGTTCATGCCTCCTAAATTTGATGGATCTGTAAGTGCAGATGCTGCAGCAACATGGCTTATGGAAATGGAGAAGTATTTTGAAATCAGAAACTATAATGAAGTCACTAAATCTGTGTGGGGAGCATTCCAGCTGGTAGGTGAAGCATCCACATGCCGAATGAACAAAAAGATGGAACTAGGCTTGAGGTCTACAAGCCTTACATGGGATAGGTTCGTAGAATGTTTTAAGCAAAGATGGTTGCCTCAACTGTTCTATGATCAGAAACTTAGACTTTCAGAACCTAAAACAGACTGATATGTCTATAAATTAATATTGGGAAAAATTCACCTGACTATTGAAGTATGTGCCACAGTATCAACAGGATGAGAAATTCTGCATTCAAAAGTTTATAATGGGGTTGAATGCCCAGATTGGGGGCCAAGTTGATGTTCATAGTCCTACTACTATGGACCAGGCCTACGAGAAGGCCATCAAGCAAGAACATAAATTGAAGGTTATGTCATCTTATAGAGAAAGAAATCAAAAGAGATATAGTTGGTCTCAATCTTATCAATCCTTTAAGAAAAAGGGGAAGAAACGGGAATATACTAAGAAAAATGACAAAGGGGCCAAAAATAAACAAAATGAGTCCAAGGGAGAGAAAAAGGGGAATAACCACTCTAGGAAGAATGGAGACAATTATGGCAAACCTCAGGAAAGGCAAGGACAGGTAGGTGAATGCTACACTTGTGGCAAAGATCACTACGCCAATCAATGTCCCAACAAATCATAGGGAGCACAACCAAGAGGAAACCCTCTACCTTCTCAACAAGTGGTGTTTCAACAATGCATCCATGTAGCCTTGGACAATCGACAAACTAAGTGTTAGGATTAGCCAATAGAAGATATCAATTAAATGCAAATAAAGATTAAATAGAGGAATGCAAATACACAAAAATAATAACAGCGAGAGACAAGTTTTAACATGGTTCACCCAAACCTAGGCTACATCCACCAACAGAGAATCTAATATTATTATCTAGTAAATCAAACCAATTACAACCAACAATCCTTGCAACTCAACACATCTGTAAAATGCTACAATACATCAATAGAAACCCTAACGCTTAGCCTCTTTTATCAAGCTTTTTGGCGGTTACAAAAATAGAGTTTTTTATGTCAACCAATAGAAAAATAACTTTTGACACCGTTATAAAATAATACAAAATCATTGGAGGTTTTGGGGGCACTGCCCCTTGACCCCGTCTTGGGGGGCACTGCCCCTTTACCCCGTTAAATAATTTGGGGGGAAATAACACTGATAAAAGTGGGGTAAATTTAACCTCTAAGTCTGATTAGGCTCCATTAAACAATAATCTCCCACTTGGAGACTAATCAGACTCCACACCATATCATCTCCCACTTAGAGACTGATAATAACACCGTTGACCCTGTATCTCCCACTGGAAATAAGCACCCTAGACTTTGTTGTTTTGATGTTTCTATTTTCAGTCTTGAAGACCAACCGAAGCTGAAGAGGAGCTCAACTTCTCCCTTATTACTTCCTTTGTAAACATATATGTTGGATTTTCATCTGTGTGGATCTTTTCTAGCCGTAATTGTCCATCATCCAACACTGACCGGATGAAGTGATACCTTAGTTGTATGTGTTT
This sequence comes from Cunninghamia lanceolata, assembly GCA_027924645.1. Taxonomy (NCBI): domain Eukaryota; kingdom Viridiplantae; phylum Streptophyta; class Pinopsida; order Cupressales; family Cupressaceae; genus Cunninghamia; species Cunninghamia lanceolata. The sequence goes on along the minus strand of BSBN01000815.1, from coordinate 8,946,192 downwards.
GGTCTTTGAATGCAAGGCAGAATTATTTGCAAGATGTATGGCACTCTGGCTATCCATAAACAAATAACTATTAGCCTATTGTTTGACCAATTCTTCCATGAAAGATTGCAGCTATATCATCTCCTTGCTTGCCTCTATTGCAGCTACATACTCTGCCTTTGTGGTGGATGAAGCAACCACCTTTTGCAACTATGAGATCCAACTCACTGTTGTCCCACCTATAGTAAAGACATAAATTGTAGTACTCCGCCTGGTATCAATATCCCCTGCCAAATTTGAGTCTACATAACATGCTAAATCAGTATTAGAGCCCCCAAAACATAAGTGTTTATTGGATGTACCTCTCAAATATCTGAGAATCTATTTTACCGCATTCCAATTCTCCAATCCAGGATTACTCATATACCTACTTACAACTCCTACAGCATGTACAATATCTGTTCTCGTGCATACCATGGCATACATTAAGCTTCCTACAGTTGAAGCATATGGGACCTTTGACATTCTGTCTTCCTCCTCTTGTGTCTTTGGACACATCTCCTTAGTCAATTTTAGATGACTAGGCAAAGGTGTGCTGATAGCTTTTACATTCTCCATATGGAATCTCTGCAACACCTTTTCAACATAATCAACCTGAGATAGAGTCAATTTTAGGTTCTTCCTATCTCTGCAAATTTTCATACCAAGGATTTGTTTTGTTGCCCCCAAGTCCTTCATAGCAAATGATTGTGCTAACTGTTGTTTTAACTCTCTTATGTGATCCATGTTGGACCCTGCTACAAGCATATCATCAACATATAAACATATAATAATGTAGTTGTCATTATTCAACCTCTTAAAATAAACACAATGGTCAGCATTACACCAGTTGTAGCCTTGCTCAATCATAAAACTATCAAATTTTAAATACCATTGCCGAGGTGCTTGTTTCAAGCCATATGAACTCTTCTTCAATCTACACACCAATTTCTCCTTCCTTTTGACCTCAAATCCCTGTGGTTGTTCCATATATATCTCCTCCTCCAAATCACCATGGAAAAAGGTAGTTTTCACATCTAGCTATTCCAAATGCAAATCTTCAGCAGCCACAATACTTAAAACTGTACGAATAGAAGTCGTCTTGACAATCAGAGAAAAAATCTCATCAAAATCAATGCCCTTTTTCTGTGTAAATCCTTCTACAACTAACCTGGCTTTAAATCTTTTCTTGCCTCCATCTTCCTCTTTCAACCTATAAACCCATTTGTTTAGTAAAGCCTTTTTACTTGCAGGCAATTTACATAATTCCCAAGTCTGATTTTTCAGCAAGGAGTCCATTTCTTCTTTCATTGAAAGCTCCCACTAAACCTTTGTATCCACCTACATAGCTTCATCATACCCTTCCAGTTCACTAGCATCTATTAACAAAATAGAATACAAAGAAGGAGAAAACCTTTCAGGAGGTCTACTTAGCCTTGTTGATCGTCTAACATTCACTAGAGTTTGTGGTATTTCTTGGTGCTGGTGTGGAGCATGAGGAACCACTGGAACATCACTATCTGGAGTATCATCCAACACAACATAATTATTTCCTTTCTTCTCATGCTACTACAACTGATCTTTGTACAACACCTTCTCATTGAATACAACATCCCTGCTTCTCACAATTTTATGATTTTCAACATCCCAAAGACTATAACCAAATTCATCAATGCCATATCCAACGAAGATACACTTTTTTTATTTTGCATCCATCTTGGTTCTATTTTCAGAATCTACATGTGCAAATGCTTCACATCCAAAGGTTTTGAAAAAAGAATAACTCGCTTTCTTACCTATCCATGCTTCCTCTAGAATACGACATCCCAAAGGAACTGAAGGACTTGTGTTAATTAAATATACAGCAGTGTTGATAGCCTCTACCCACATGTTTAAAGGCAGCCCAACATGCAATCTCATGGTCCTTGCATGCTCCATTATTGTCCTATTCATGTGCTCAACCACTTCATTCTCCTGTGGAGTCTCTAGAATTGTTTTTTGCCTATGGATTCCATTAAAGGAACAATAATCCTCAAATTCTTTGCTGCAATACTCACCACCATTATCAGATGTGAGTCATTTTAATCTTTTACCCATCTCATTCTCAACCAAGCCTCTCCATTTCTTAAATGTTTCAAATACATCAAATTTATGGCTAAGGAAACAAATCAAAACCTTCCTATTTGCATCATCTATGAATGTAACATAATATCGAGAGCCACCAAGAGAAGATACTAGAGCTGGTCCCCATACATCTATATGCACAAGCTCCAACTTTTCATCTTTCTTTTGCTTCCCATCTTTGAGAAAATTGACTCTCTTTTGTTTGCCATATCCACAAATTTCACAGAAATCCATATTAATACATTTCAAACCTAGTAAAACTTTCTTAGAATGAAGTACCTTCATACCCTTTTCACTCATATGCCCAAGTCTATTATGCCATAGTGTTGTCTCAGAACCTACAGCAACTGTTTCAGTCTCTTCCTACAAACCTATAGCAACTGTTCCTGAACCTGTTTAGTTTTTCTCTACAACAACTAAAGTAGAAGGAATAGTATGACCTGTACAAAGATATAAGGTGCCTACTTTCACACCTTTTTCTACTATTAAGGCACCTCTTGTAACCTTCCAATTTTTATTAGTAAATATAACAATACAACCTTCATCAGCTAGTTGCCCTGTTGAAATTAAAGTCCTACTCAGCATTGGAACATGCCTTACCTCTTGTAGTAGCCAATGATTCCCATTCTGCAACTTAATCTTGATTCTTTCCTTTCCAACAATTTGACAAAGTTTGTTATCTCCCAAATAAACCAACCCAAAATCCCCTTGGACATAATCAAGAAAATAACTTCTATGGGGCGTAGCATGAAATGAGGCCCCTGAATCTAAAACCCATGAATCATTACCATTATCTAGGGAAAGAATCAAAGAATCATCTTTAGATTTATTACTTACTACATTTACCTCCTTATTGTCTTCTTGTTTGTCTCCTTCTTTATTCTTCTATGACCAGCAATCTTTCTTCAGATGACCTGGTTTCCCATAGTACCAACAATCCTTTTGTCCTCTAGATTGGGACCTCTTATCCTTTGATTTTTCTCGTGACTTCCCATGACCTCCAGAACCTTTTCCTCTCTCCTTTGATCTACCCCTACTTTTTGCATTCAAAACACTACCTGATATGGACCCTCCTGAGATTTTCTGTCCCATTTCCTTGCTAAGGATGACACCAACAACATCATCAAATTTCAAAGTATTTGAACCATAGATAGAGTTACTTATAGCCATTACCAAGCTATTCTAGCTTTCTGGCAAAGAACATAATATCAAGAGAGCCCTCACCTCTTCATCAAATTTCACTTTTACAGAAGTTAACTGACTGGTAATTCAATCATTTTCAAATTAAACAAACACTTCATGAGAAATACATTATTTGAGGCTGAGGGTTTTTCATACAATTTAGCCAAAGCTTTCATTAGTTCACTTGTAGTCATCATTTTTGTTATATTAAATGCCACAGATGATGCCAAGCACAACCAAATGGTTCCCAGTGCCTTTCTGTCCAGAAGATTCCAATCCTCATCAGTCATTACTGCTAGTTTCTTGGCTATTCCTTCCAACGGCCTCCATAAATCCTTCTAATAGAGATAATCCTCCATCTGCATCTTCCATAACTAATAGTTCTGCCCATTGAATTTGTCTACCTTCAATTTACCCTTGTCTGCCATTGCTCCCACTCAACCGTGAGATGCCCACTCAACCGTGAGACCTTCCTACAGACGATAATCAAACACAACCCGCTTTGATACCACTTGTTAGGATTAGCCGATAGAAGATATCAATTAAATGCAAATAAAGATTAAATATAGGAATGCAAATACACAGAAATAATAACAGTGAGAGACAAGTTTTAACATGATTCACCCAAACCCAGGCTACATCCACCAACAAAGAGTCCACTATTATTATCCAGTAAATCAAACTAATTACAATCAGCAATCCTTGCAACTCAATATCGCTGCGAAATGCTATAATACATCAACAGATATCCTAACCTTTAGCCGCATTTATCAAGCTTTTTGTCAGTTACAAAAATAGCATTTTTTTATGTCAGCCAATAGAAAAATAACTCCTGACACCTTTATAAAATAATAAAAAATCATTGGAGGTTTCAGGGCACTGCCCCCAAGCCCCCGGGCACTGCCCCTTGACCCTGCCCTGTATCCCAATAGGGAGTGCACCAGGAGCACTGCCCCTTAACCTTGTTAAATAATTTGGGGGGAAACCGCACCAATAAAAGTGGGGTAAATTTAACCTCCGAGTCTGATTAGGCTCCATATAACAACACTAAGTACCAAATAACTCTCGTTAAGACAACAGGTACTTTATTTGGAGTTCTGATTTCAATTTTAATTGATACTGGTACTACGGAATGCTTTGTCTCCCCTAAAATTGTAAATAAAATTCATAGAAAGGTAGTATTTATGGCAAACACTTAGTCTATAGAATATGCAAACCACACCAAGGCTTAGGTAGAGCAATGCCTGTTTGAGGCTAGGGTTGAACTTCTGAGCTTCTCCATGGAAGTAAATCTTTATGTTGCCCCACTAGGCTCGTATGATGTCATCCTAGGGATAAATTGGCTATGGAGACATCAAGCCAAAGTGGATTGTTATGCTAAAACAATATAGTGTCTAGATGATTTAGGAAAGAAAGACCTTCTCCAAGGGAAACCTAGTGAAGTCAAACTAAGGCAAATTTTTGCCTTGCAAATAAAAAGAACTCAAAGGAAAGGATGTCAGCTTTTTGCTGTCAAAATGGAAAAACTAAATGAGACTGACGAAACTTACTTCCAAGATGATTTAATATTTTATGAATCCTAGAAACATAATGAAGTTGGGATGAAGGAGTTTGTAGATCAGAAAGGATCAGATATGGATAGGTATCCATTCCTTAGAGAATTTGAGGATCTATTTCCAAATGAATTATCAAGGCTACCTCCAAAAAGATCCTTTGATTTCATCATTGATATTGTTCCTAGGTCAAAGCCTATTTCTAAAGCCCCCTATATGATGACCACTACAAAACTAATGGAGTTAAAAGCTCAACTACAAGAACTATTAGTTAAAGGGTTGATCAGACCCAGTGTGTCACCATGGGGTGCACCAGTCATTTTTTGTGAAAAAGAAAGATGGCACTTTATGGTCGTGCATAGATTACCGCACGTTGAACAAAGCCACCATTAAAAATAAAGATCCTTTACCTCGCATTAATAATCTATTCGATCAGATGAGGGGTGCAACAGTATTTTCCAAGATCAATCTTCAGTTGGATATCACCAATTGAGATTGAAGGATGAGGGCATCCATAAGAAAGATTTCAGAACCAGATATGGACATTATGAATTCATTGTCCTACCTTTTGGATTAACGAATGCGCTGGTAGTGTTTATGAACCTTATGAACAATGTGTTCAGAGACTATCTAGACAAATTTGTCTTAGTGTTTCTTGATGACATTTTGATGTATTCTAGAAATGAGGAAGAGTATTTACAGTATTTGAGAATTGCTCTTCAAAAGTTGAGAGAGTATAAATCATATGGCAAGCTCTCTAAGTGTACTTTCTTTTAGAATGAAGTACAATATTTGGGTCACATTATTTTAGCTAAGGGAATAGTTGTGGACCTAGCTAAGATTAAGGCTATTTTGGAATGGCCAGAACCAAAGAATGTTCATGAGGTCTGAAGTTTCAAGGGCCTTTCTGGATATTACAAGAAGTTCATGAAGAACTTCTCTAAAATTGCATATCCTATAACTTCCTTGCAGAGAAAGGGCAAGAAGTTTGAGTGGTCAGAAAAGTACCAGGAGGCCTTTGACCTACTGAAGGAAAAATTGACTTCAACACTAATATTGAAAGTACCTAACCTAGAGGGTCAATTTGTAGTCATTGACGATGCCTCAGGGGAAGGCTTAGGTGGTGTACTAGTCCAGGATGGATAGGTTATCACGTATGAATCATGTAAGCTGAAAAACTATGAACAAAATTATGCCCCACATGATTTGGAACTTGCAACAGTCATCCACATACTTCAAATATGGAGACACTACCTGCTTGGGAAACCTTTTGAGTTGAAAACATATCACTAGGGACTCAAATATTTGTTCACTCAACCCCATCTTAATGCTCGTTAGAGAATATGGTTGGAATTCATCTCGGATTATGATTTAGAGATTAAATATATTCAAGGAAAAGAAAATCAAGTGCCAGATTCTTTGAGTAGGAAAAGGCACATCTCCTCCACGATCTCCATACATTTACATTTTAGAAATCAAGTGTTACAAAAATATAAGGGAGATGAGTTTTACGAGCAGGTAAAACATGCCCTTGAGGAAAACCCCTAGAATCTGAAATATGAGGGATTCAACCTTGAACTAGATGGGTTACTAAGATTTAAAGGAAGGATGAATGTACCTAACTCAGTAGAGTTAAGGAATATGGTATGGAAGGAGGTACATTCTACACCATATTTTGGGCATCCTGGAGTAACCAAGTTACTTGCTGATGTGAAACCCTTATATTTTTGGAAAGGAATGAAGAGGGATGCTATAAATTTTGTAGCTACATGTATTGAATGCCAGGGGGTGAAGGTGGAACACCATCACCCAGCAGGGCTCTTATACCCTCATGAAATTCCTGAATGGAAATGACAAATTATAAGCATGGACTTTGTGTAAGGGATTCCTATGTCAAGGAATAGACACAATGCTATCTTGGTTGTGGTGGATAGACTCACCAAAGCCACTCATTTTATACCTGGAAACTTGATAGATGGAGCACCCATCATTGCTCAAAAATGTGTTCAAGAGATTTTCAGACTACATGGCATTCCTGAGAAGATTATCTCAGATAGGGATGCACGGATGACATCAAGGTTTTGGAAAACCTTATTCTCTTCACTTGGTACTCAGTTGAACATAAGCTCTTCTTATCATCCTGAGATGAATGGACAAACCAAGAGGGTGAACCAAGTGTTGGAAGACTTATTAAGGATGTACTACATGGATCATCAATACAAATGGGAGGATTATCTTCCTCTAGTGTAATTCACCTACAATAACTCCTATCATTCAACTATTAAGATGGCTCCATTTGAGGAATTATATAGACAAAAGTACCGAACCCCTATAAGGTTGGATAAGCTAGAGATAGGGTTAACCTTGGTCCAAAAATGCTATCAGAGATGGAAGAACAAGTCCATTTGATTAAAAGAAGGCTAGCGGAAGCTAATGATAGGCAAAAGAGTTATGTGAATGCAAAGCGTATTGAAAGGCATTTCACTATGGGAGATAAAGTTCTCCTAAGGGTAAAACCTCAGAAAAGATTGATTAAATTTGGAAAGATGTCCAAACTGGAACTAGATATGTGGGTCTTTTCAAAGTTCTTTAGGAAGTCAACCCAGTGGCATATAGAATTGCTCTACTCCCAGCACTTACCATGATGCATAATGTGTTTCATGTTTCATATTTTAAAAAGTTTAATTCTATTAATAATCAAATTCCTATGCTTGATTGGAATACTCTATAGGTGAAATACCCAGGAGTGGTGGTGATCGAGCAAATTAAGGTACTCGAAACACATAAGCTATGCTTACGTAACAAGGAAATAACCCAATGCAAGGTCCAGTGGGACCAATATGCAGAGAAAAATGCCACCTGGGAAAATTATGATGACTTTCATGCTAGATTTCCTCATCTTTTCTAAAACATTTATTGATTATGCTCTTGAAACATTTTCTTATTATGTTGATTAACTTTTAAAACAATTAATCATCAGGGATGATGATTCTTATGTGGGGTGATATGTTACGTCCCCAACTTACAATTAGACTTAATCATTAACTTTGCATGATAATTGGGAGGATTAGTCATAGTTAACTAATTTGATATTGTGGAAATATCTGAATCGATCATTGTTAATGATGTTAATTAGTTTTGAACATTAATTACTTTATATTATGAGATATGATTATGATGCACTGATCATGATTTTGTGGTCCTGAGTGTGAACAAGAAAAGTTAATGACCTTTAAAGAAGGAATGAGGGTATCATCCTAGAGGAATGGTTAGATGTCGAGAAAACAAGGTTGATTAGTCATCTGAGTATCAGTTTCTATGTCTTTTTGAATCCCTTGTAAGTTGCCAGGATTCATGTCTTCCTTCTTTGTAATTCCATCCTTGTGAGTCATTTTGTTGACGGTGCTTTAACAATTAGATGAACGACATCTCAAGTCATATGATAGTTGAGTTAAGAGTTAATGAGATCTCTCTTTACCCTATTCTTAAATAGGGATATTATTTCTTTATTTTCTAGTCAATCGACTAAAGTTATCGTCATTGATGGGGGAGTATTACTTGACCCTAATTGCCTAAGATTTTAGTGTGATATCTTTGCTTTCATCTCTATGATGATTTTGAATATTTTAATAGTTCATCGACCCATGTTTTTAGTCGAGGGTGTTTATATTTTTGTATATGCGGACCTCTTTAGAGGTTAATGTTCTTAACTCTTGACTATGCGAATAACTATCTTATCTTATCTTTTCCTACCTCATCGATATCCTTAAAACCCATAAGGAGTGGGAAAGGAGAGAGGATCATCTGATTGGACAGCATGGATCAAAGATCCCACTAGGTAGCAAGCCCAAATGGCATGCAAAGAAAATGATTTGGTTGGTTATGAACATCATCTTGGGTATCTTGGGAGGCTTAGTTGAGTCGAGTGAGTATGGGTTTTTGTTTTTTTTTGGATAGTCTTGGAGAGGGAATTAGGTGTGTAGGTGGTAAATACTGAGAGCTACATTCTCTAGTTGCAGAGAATCAGAGTCGGTAAAAATGACTAGAGTAGCTCGAAGAGTTTGAGCTCTGGGAGCTGCATCTTTAACTCTCTGTGATATATATTCAGGTATCTTTTATTTAGATCCCTCGGCTCATATAATGTATAGCCTACAATACAATATAATCTCCTTTCGTATGATAGTAATGTTGGCACTACTGACTATAAAGATTAAGAAATGCATTACTTTTAATGCACAGTGCTGAGACTATATATTTATTTATGCATAATGTTGAATGTTAAAAGTAGTTGAAGGCTCTTGGAGCCCCAAAATGAAATATAATTCATGATACTTTGAAACCATTACTCTTTGAGGCACTTGGCCAGCTTGAGGCCAAAAACCCTATGTGGGTTTGCATGCATGAGTACAGCAGGTTTAATCTGTTCCTATGCACCATGCACTATGTGGCATACATCTTTGATGATGTCTTATATCTTTATGATTTCCAGTTGTTAACTCTTGCAAATCTATATATGCTTATGAGCCCGATAAGGCAACATTTTGTATGAATGAATAATCGGTGGTATCTACCTGTTGAACAATCCACACCATTATTTATGATGGTCACAGCCATGATTATGTTAAACATAGTAAACCCAAGATAAATTGGGTAGTACTACTGCACTCGACACCTTATTTTTCCAACTCTATAGAAAAGATAATAAGAATCGAATGGAAATCAATTAATATGCATGTTATGTCAACATGATAACTCTTCAAGGAGAGTAATAGAATACTAATCATACACTATCATAGTAATGTTGTTATGATAGCTGAGACTTCAATCTTGTCTTCACTATGAAGTAAGTCTTGACATATCCTTCGACATAAGAATCTACCCTAGCTCTGTTATAAGCTAGTGGTTTTATATGAGATGAATGCTGACTATATAAGTGGCAGTTATGTTTTATATTTGGCTTTATTAAAGAATTCCAAAGGAGAATTTAGAGGTGCTCGACTCTATAAGTCTTTATGAACCTTTAAAAGGTATTATGATAAGAGCCTTTTCTTTTTATTATGAAATGGTTTTTAACCTTGCCAATAGGTAAACCAAGTAAACATTGACCAAGTAGGGTGAATGTTGAAAACAAGAATGTATTCATTATTCAAGAAAATAGGATAATATTATGTGGAGTCATTAGTAAACGTGTCATTATGAAACCAAGAACCTAAATATGGTTTTCAATATAACAATCTAGTGTCCAAGGATTGGACTTAAATGCATTAATTCCTACTTATACTAGACCAAGAATGGTCAATTTTGATATGACTTGCATAGTGGAACAAGGTGGCAAGGAGTCACAAGTTCCACGTTATGAAATAACCTTTTTAATCATAACCAAACTATGATGGGAGTCAAGTGTCCAGATGTGGGAAATGAATCAAATTGATTCCATTTACTCTAGACCTAGAGAGAAAGGTTGATTTGAACTTACTTTAGGACATGACAGCCTATAAGTCGAGTCAGGGTGGTGGACATACAACAACATTTAATGTGTAACATTTATGTATGTAAAATCTTTGGCCAAAGTAATGCATCCATCTCTGCATGCATTTTCGGTCCACAGTGCTCCAAATGGCCTAGTGTCTCCAGTGGTGTCATACATAGTTAGAGTGGATCTATAGTTGTGTGACCGTGAGACATTAGGAAGGACACAACACTAGATACTTAGATGGCTAACCTAAGGGTTCCTAATATCTAACCTTTCTGTGAAGGGTAGGGCCACTTCCAGTTTGGAAGTTGAGTAGGGGACTGTAGGTCCGTGGTTGGTGGAAAAGCACCAGGATGATGCTCTCCTACCCAAGCATGAGACAAGCCAAGGCTTATGGAGACAGATGTCATTGGTTCTAGATACAGTGTTTGCATTTATGACCAGATGGTCTATTGTAATATATGAATTGATTCATGATGCCTTGGGCATAACTTGTACTTGATTAGTGATGGTTACTCACTAAAGATTTGTAAATGATTATTGCATTGTAAGCCTTGTTGTATTCTGATTAGAATGACATGCTTAATTGATGAAAAGATAATGATTATTTTTGGTTAAGAATTGATTTGCATAATCATGTTTTTAACTAATCTCTTCATTAAGATGAATTTTTAAGTTAAATCTTGAGCATTATGGAAAGTGATGTTACATAGCCAGTGAGGCATTCACGTATTCAGTGTGATTTTGGTCAGTGAGAGCTAATAAAGAATTTGGTGAGGTGAGGTTGGATAGTGGTTTTTCCTTGGATAGGGTTTTCCACTTTAAACATTTGTGTTATGGTCTCATGATTCTATCTCTATGTTTTTGGTATGTTAATGATAATTGCATGATGAATGAATTAGTTTTATCAGATCACTAATTCACCCCCCCCCTCTCAGTTATCCATTGTATTCCAACAAGAGGCAAAATCAATAATAAAAGCAATGATGTAATAAAGTACATTTACCACAACATAAACCCTAGTGGGATGACTCAAGATTGCCACAAGAATGGAGATGGAGGAAGGAGCTTCCCTTAGAATCTGTAATGAATGATAGAAACCTGTAATGGAGAGCATCACATAATCTGCATAATCTTTACAATAGAGCTTTCATCACTTTCATAACACTTTTGATCAAATCAATTCCTTAATATCTTTCATCTCTTTTTCCATCTAGTTCAAATGGGAGGAATAAACTTTTTTATATGTGCATATCAAATCATTTTCAGTAAAACCTTTCGAGCAAAGTTGACAAGATGTAACACCCAGAGTAACAAGGCTGACATCCAACACCACTCAAACTTTGTTTTTGCAAATATCCAGGACACTAGTGCTTGGGTGCTAGTTTCCAGGTGTTTGAGGTCCTTTCAAGGCTTGTACCCAGATAATGACACCTAAAATTGGTCTATGCTTCAAAATCTAGTCTTCTCTCAATAGGAGTTTGTATATAAGTCCAGAAGGATGCTAAACTTAGTGTAAATCACCGGTGTCGATAATTTACGACATAATAGATGTAAAAATATGAAATGTAGGGTTTTATTTTTAGTTTCCAAATATGTAATTTATTCTAATACCCAGATGATAAAAGTTGGTTTTATATAGGATGTACAAAAAGTGTCTTTTTAGAAGTCATATGTTTTGTGCCAAAATATGCACATGTATGGCCAACATAATTTGACCTAAATGGAAGTATTTTTATAATTATTTTTGTGGAAAGATTGATGCAGAGTGCACAGTGGAAGCAATCAAAACAAGGGTGAAAACCCATCTTACCCACAATACAGAGGTATTTATGCTTAATTGGCTTTAAATACCCTTCTCAATGTCCAAACAATACCGAAACACCCTCCTTCTTCACTATTGGCAAGACAATATACCATCGGCGAGCTTAAGAATTTGTTGGCCAATAGGTCGATACCACCATGCAACTTTGACTTCTTGCTTCTAACAGACATTCCCTCATTGTTGACTCCTATTAGTTAGATAGACCGCTATCAGCGACTTTATATCCTTTCATACCGACATCTTAGTCCCTCTGATACGAGACTCTAAGTCCCTCATCTATCAGCAACACAATCATTATTGGTCACATTAGCATTAGCTTCGCCGATACACCGACGGCTAAACCAAAATTTTCTTTTGTCTGAACTATGACCATATCAGCATGACTCACCTCTATCAGCTCAACTTTGACCTTGTCTTCCAATGTCGCCACTCTTACCGATAAGCCAATCTACGTTGCCTTCGGTGTGACTACTCCATATCGGCAAACTCTTTATTTATCTTCCTGATATGCCGATGACAACTACCTTTGGTGTGACTCCAAATGTCAGTGAGGCCTTAAATCTCTTCATCGATATGCTATGTGACTTTGGCAAGACTTAAACCGTTCTCCACTGATGCGCCTTCTGTTAGTTTGACACCGTTGATCGGTGTAACTTCACAAAACTTCCCTGAGGATTGTTTCACACCGATAACAACCTCTGCAACACTACAACCAAACAACTCACACAAAAACAACAAAAACTCAATAGAATGGAAAACAATCTACTCCTAAGGAAGTCATTCTACTGATTTTGAAGAAATCTCCACTAGTGGAATGCTTCCGATCTACATCTTTGTAATTAGATCAAACATAATTTTTTTTATTGCTCTAAGAATATACATACAAATTGATTCTCCCTCTCTCTGTTCATTTTTCACCTCATATTTCTTAACAAACACTAAACGACTATATAGACTCATGTTGGCAGTTACATAAGGTGGAAGGCGAACCGCCCTACAACCACCTCTGCCATTCAGTTACATTTGTTCAAATCAGTTACAAATGTTAATAACACGTATACAGACTCAACGTTATGCCTTACTCGGCCAACTATGACTCAATATGGCACGAAAGCCTTACAAATATGATACTTTGGACAGAACAGAATATGCATGGAATCCTCCAGATTCTTAGGTCTTGATGTTCTCTTGCACCATACAACCAACCAACAAAGATTTCCAAGTCCCTTGGAAATGTATCTACAAAACAAAACTACCTTTTCCTGCATCTCTATCTGGCTGCATCTTTCACTTTGTCTCTTCAGCTTCAGGCTTCAAATCTTCACATCAATGGAATAGTGACCAACCAACCAACAATGGTAAACTACCATCAACATTTCAGAGCATCTTCAGGCTCCTTCTACTCCTAGCAATGGAGTACTCTCAGACTGATCAAAGCTTCAATGACTACAACACAATGCTCAATCAGATGTCCATCCTACATGCTGCTACAGACCCATTCCTCTCATCCAACAGCAGATCCTGGAGATGCACTACCACTTTCTCTCACAGTGGCCTCACTCTACACCCTCTTCCAGCCAAATCTCTATTGGTGAATGGTCTTGATAGACCTCATCATCGTCTACCCACACACTACAGGAATCCTATTCCTTCTCAAAACTAGATGGCACGAGCATCTATAATAGTCTAACAACTACTGTCAGCCTTCAAAATAATTTCTATGATCTCTATTTGCAAAATGGTCACCAACCAAACATTTTGCTTCAACTTTTCATCTACCTTCTTACAAATGCCTAGACCTTTCGCTAGATCTTTCACCAGCTCTGATACAAATTTGATGCAGAGTGCATAGTGGAAGCAATCAAAACAAGGGTGAAAACCCATCTTGCCCACAATACAGAGTTATTTATGCTTAATCAGCTTTAAATACCCTTCTCAATGTCCAAACAATACTGAAACACCCTCTTTCTTCACTATTGGCAAGACAATATACCATCGGTGAGCTTAAGAATTTGTTGGCCGATAAGCTGATACCACCATGCAACTTCAACTTCTTGTTTCTGACAAACATTCCCTCATTGTTGACTCTTATCGGTCAGACAGACCGCTATCAGTGACTTTATATCCTTTCATACTGACGTCTTAGTCCATCCGATACGAGACTCTAAGTCCCTCGTCTATCGACAACACAATCATTATCGGTCACATTAGCATTAGCTTCGCCGATACACTGATGGCTAAACCAAAATTTGCTTTTGTCTGAACTATGACCGTATCAGCATGACTCACCTCTATCGGCTCAACTTTGACCTTGTCTTCCGATGTCGCCACTCTTACCGATAGGCCAGTCTACGTTGCCTTCGGTGTGACTACTCCATATCGGTGAACTCTTTATTTATCTTCCTGATATGCCAATGACAACTGCCTTCGGTGTGATTCCAAACGTCGGCGAGGCCTTAAATCCCTTCACCGATAGACTAATACGCTATGTGACTTCGGCGAGACTTAAACCATTCTCCACTGATGTGCCTTCTGTCAGTTTGACACTGTTGATTGGTGTAACTTCACAAAACTTCCCTGACGGCTGTTTCACGCCAATAACAACCTCTGCAACACTACAACCAAACAACTCACACAGAAACAACAAAAACTCAACAGAATGGAAAACAATCTACTCCTAAGGAAGTCATTCCACTTATTTCGAAGAAATCTCCATGAGTGGAATGCTTTTGATCTACATCTTTGTAATTAGATCAAACATAATTTTTTATTCCTCTAAGAATATACATACAAATTGATTCTCCCTCTCTCTGTTCATTTTTCACCTCATATTTCTTAACGAACACTGAACAACTATATAGACTCATGTTGGCAGTTACATAAGGTGGAAGGCGAACCGCCCTACAACCACCTCTTCCATTCGGTTACATTTGTTCAAATCGGTTACAAACGTTAATAACACCTATACAGACTCAACGTTATGCCTTACTCGGCCAAGTATGACTCAATCTGGTGCGAAGGCCTTACAAATATGATACTTTGGACAGAACAGAATATGTATGGAATCCTCCAGATTCTCAAGTCTTAAGGTGCTCCTGCACCAAAGATGCATATGATGTTGAAGTTTGGTCAAGATATTTTTTGTAATTTTTTGATAAATAATTTTTTTTAATTATTTTTTACTAGCCCTAATTTGTGTTTTTAAAACCCCTCATGTACGACCAACATAATTTGAGCTAAACTAATTGTAACATAAAAATTATTTTTTCATTGTATATATAATGATGTCTAGATTGGTTAGACATAAAAAATTTCAAAGAAAATTCAAAATCAAAAGTTATTAAAAAATAGTAATATATGTCATTTCAAGTTTTTGACGCTTTTGGTTTAAAAAATAAATAATAAATAAATAAATATGTTCAACACTAAAAAAAATTATATATTTGAAAACTAGACGTCATTTGTAATGGGTTTTAATTTCATCTAAAAATTCTTTAAAAAAAGTCATCAGCTATATTGCCAAATTCCATTCCTTCCAAAAATTTTGAGGTTTTTTGTTTAAAAAATAAATAATAAATAGAAAAATATGTTCAACACTAAAAAAAATTACATATTCTAAAACTAGACATTGTCATTTGAAATGGGTTTTAATCTCATCCAAAAAATTTTAAAAAAATTATCAGCGATATTTCCAAAATCCATCCTTCTGAAAATATTTTGCCCTAAGTGTTCCACTAAAAGTGCAAAAAACTTCTTGCACTGACCCAATGGTCCTGGATTATCTATTTCCTTTTCTATTTCATTTGTGGCAGCGCTTATGGTGTGCTTATCTCTTATCTCCAAATTTACTTCCTCTTTTTGTCCGGTTGCACCCATAGCGGCGCGCTCAACAACACCCTCATTGCCGCACTCTATTTCTTGTTCTTTTTCCTCTACAACCTTCCTGGTGCACTCTCTCCCTAATTTTTTTGCCTTCTCCATTCTTCTACGGTATCTTTTAGGTTTGGTATTACATTAAACCTTATGTATCCCATGGTTGGCTTAGTATGAAGAGTTACATCTTTTCAAGGATCTTTTCAGATCCTCCCCCTTTCCATTTGTCATCCCCTTAGGTGCCTGCCCCCCTCTCACAAGGGTAGGTCCTAAGAGAATTCACCACAGATCATAAAAAAATTCTTGTTATCTTTCTCTTTACTATTTTACCTCTTCCTATTGTTTCACACTTTTCCTTTTATTGATTCATCCTATTTATTCTTCACTGTTATGTCCAGGGTCCCAGCAATCAAACCAAATGTTGACAAGAAATGGGGAGGACACAATCTGAAGATCTAAGCCTCAGTCAAGTCTCTAAAGTCAATTTATACCCCAGACATGACAATGAGAGAAACTAAGATAATAGTTAGGAATCATATAATATGGTAAGAATACATCATACACAAAATACCATATACATTCATATACACACATCCATTAGGTCTAACCCTTATATCTCCTTATATATTCATTATAGTATCATATACAAAATGGCAGGTCTAAGTCTCTGCACATATATCTTCTTCTTACATACTCTCTTCTCTACTTTCTTACTTTCTATTCTATTACATATCTTATATACTCTAATAGAAGCGTGTCCCTTACAAGGCGTCCTAATTACTATCATACATGTCGGCTTCCTCCTCCGCACTTCACTTGCAATGATTTCTAGTAGATTCCGATGACTGCTTTGTTCTCCTGCCAACACCTGGCATTAGGAAAGATTAGATTAAATCCATCCTAGATGAGATCAGGGAAAACTTTCCCCATACAACTCAACAATTAAACGCAGAATAATTAAGGGAGGAATTAGAACACCAACAACAAATCAGGGATCATCAACCCTTAATTCAACAACTCCTAAAAGACATAGATAGGAGACTAGAATGAAAAAGACTCATCAACTAACAGAACAATCTTCATGCTAGGTGAAAGAGACTTAGGGCTTATAACCCTTTAGGTCATACGATCATCACAACTACAACTACCACTGAACGTCTCCTCAAAAATAATTGACAAAATAGAAACATGGCATAAAACTTAACCATCATCTAAAACATCCTACTCCCTGAAGAAAGAGGGAAGGACAACCCCTCAGTCCCACCTCCACTCCACTTGCTCTTACCATGTGAGAAGGAGTGACTAGGAGGCCACCCATAGAAATGAGGACAATTCTTGTGTCGCACTAGACTATGACTCACCCACAAGATCATCTGGGTCACTTTTCAAATGATACATATTTTGGTAAACTTAACGTGAAAAGAAAACCTCTTGATTGATCCTTTTTGTGTTTCCATTGCTCCATTCATACTTCACCATTTTTCTCTTCATTCCATTCATCACCTTCATCCTCTTCAAACTTCATTCCATTTATTCTATGGTGTCTAAGGCACCCTTGAATATGATGGAATCTAAAGCAAACCTAGGGAACATTCCCTCTAGAGATCCCAAGATGCCCTCATTCGACATATACATGTCACCTGATCTAAAGGCACCAATCAGCAATTGTTATGATTTTGAAGATTTGGATTATGAGAATGATAGATAAGAAATATGTCATTCTCTCACATTCAATAATCCCACTTGGGAACATGAATCTCAACCAACGCATTCAAACTACGGTAGAGTACGTCGAGTACTCATGAGGTCAAAAATCCATCAACTATCGACTAGCCATGCAAAAAATAGCAATGCAAATAGATGATGAAGTAAGACATTTAGAGAAACACCTACAAGAAGCTAGGGAGGCCAAGAGGCCTTGTGTATCACACAATAATTCCAACAATTAGAAAATACTTCTAGAGAACATGTAAATAAACGAAATCAGGAAAACATATAGCCAACTAGAGATGTGCCATGAATGGGAGTTGCAACCCCTACCAACCTCATAGCTACCCTAATATAATGGATTAGGACACTAGAGGCAGGAATATAGCAGCCTCCTCAAAGATAAAAATAATTATAGAAATAAAACACACAACACTAGGGGACAACTCAAATCCCCCTTCTTAAGTTTTTATTCACGAAACAAAAGTAACACACTATCTAAAGACTTCCATGAGTACGATGATACTATCCAGCTCAACTACCTCAAATATATCCACAAGCTCAGCCAATGTATGCAAACATGCCTACCTATGAACAAGCCCCACCTATAGGGCTCGTGTTCTCAACACCCACATCTCATAGCACATTCTCAAGAACTTACCTTGAATATTTGAAATAGCCTCTAAATCACAACATACACAACATATTTTTATCATGACCTCTCCCCAATCTACCCAAGTTCAAGGGAGAAGGAGATCTAAATTAGTGTGAAGGCATTCATGACTGCCATAAGAGAGCTCCTCCCTTGGGATGGAGTCATGGCCAGAATCTTTCCTAAAACCATAGAAGGAATCACTTTGGATTAGTACTATCGATTGCCTAAAGCCTCCATCCATTCTTTTTTCTAACTCATCGAAGAGTTTGTCATGACATTCAATATGAACAAACTAGTTAGGACAGGAATATGAGAATTCCTAACAGTAAAATAGGATGCAAACAAGTTGATGGTACATTTTATCACTCGACGGAGACAAGTATTATACTCTTTGACAAGTGCTCCTAATATGGACCATAGAGAACTTTGCGACCTTTTCTTGCACACCCTCAATAGGGATACAAGAAAAGAGGTACAAAAATTACCATACAAGTCCTATGAAGAAGCCTTGGAGAGTTCATTGAGAATTGACCAAGTTGCCATTGATAGTGAATGAAGGACCTATGGTGAGAACGGTCGGTTAGTGATGCAAACAAGTGACAATGGTGGAAATAATTCCTCCATGATTAAGATCTTAAAGAACAATCAAAATGCAACCACAGATTGGGTGATAGATCAACCCCCAATAAGAAACAAGGTGAGGGATGATTATAATGGAAGAGACCAATTCCCTCCGAACGTAAACATTATGGATCGACCTCAAAACAATGGCTATTATCAAAGAGATAATCAAGAACCATGGAACCTAAATTGGAACAATAATAAATGCAATCATCTACCTTACAAATATTATTAGTTTTGCTCTTTCCATAGAACAAGGGGGCATAGCACCAAGTCATGTAGGGAATATAATAGGTTCATCGTAAGATTGCCTAAAGATCAAGAACAATCATTTATTGAAATGTTCCTGAATCCACAAGAGTTCATAGCCAACAACACTAAGCAAACATAATTAAACTATTAAGATATATATATTTTTGAAAACTAAACTTATAGATCTACAAAAGGGTATTTTTATATTTTTTAAAAAATGTTATTTACACAAGTAGAAGTTGTTGAAATATCAAGTTTTTCAAATAATTTCATTTTTTTGGTAACTTGGCCTCATTGTGGTGCTACATATGCATTTAGCCAACAATTTTAGTTGGAAAAGTTGTGGACATATCTAACTTAGCTAGAATGAATCTTACAAGATCATATGTTTGACCAGAATTGATTTTTAATTAGAAATACTTAAATTCACTTATGCTAATAAGTTGGTTGAAAGTGTGACACAACTTTGTGCTTTTACCCACCAATTCCCTCTGGACATAAACATTGCGGAGCGACCTCAAAGAAATGGCTATTTTCAAAGAGACAATCAACAACCATGGAACCAAAATTGGAATGATAATAGATGCAAGCACCCACCTTACAAATATTATCAGTTTTGCTCTTTCCATAGAACATGGGGGCATAGCACCAAGTCATGTAGGGAATATAATAGGTTCATCGCAAGGTTGCCTGAAGATCAAGAACAATTATTTATTGAAATGTTCCTAAATCCAAAAGAGGTCACAGCCAACAACACTAAGAAAACATAAACACCCATCATGTTGTAGAATGCATATATGAAAATATTTCAAGATCCCTTCTCGACACATAGGAATAATGAAACAAATGATTTCAATGCAACTACTTTCTGTTAGAGGAAATATGAACAACAGTATTAAACTACTTACTATTCAATAACTCAATGAAATTGATGCAAATACAATAAACAAATATATTACCTTCGTAGACCGATTCACCTCGTAGCTTCCATTGTTGCCTATCTCATATTGATCTTATGAATGAGTTGAACTCTCAGAAGTATGTACTTCCTTGTTGAAGATGACAATAGGAGAATGGTTGTAGATGGATAATGCAATGAAGATTAAACTAACAATGCAACCCTATGAAGATGGATAATGGAGATATGAAGCCACAGTTGGATGATTGTGATGATAATGAGATTAATGAGAATACTTCGCTAAAGGCACACTGGTAGAATTTCTGCAAAGTAAGTTTACAAAAGCTCTTGGATTCTTGAAATGAGAGAATGAGGGTTCCTTTTATAGGCCAAGGAGGGGCCAATCCCAAGTGTCATGATCTCAACGGTGGAGAAGAAGTCTTATGATGTGTACGGTGGAGATCGAATTGGTTGGAATGAGGGAGAAAAATATGGAAGATGTTCCTCTCACCTTGACAAGGTGGAGAGAAAGGTGTGACATGAGGCCACATATCACAAGGTTCACCAAGACCATAGAGTGAAGTTCAAAGAAGGAGACCTTGTTTGTAGGATGGTTGGAAGGAATATAGGGACTTATGGGACAAGTGTCTCAAGGTATCTTTTGACCAAGATGACATGGAGATACCATGCTCATGAGAATAGGGATGGTTGGAGAAATAATAGGACATGTGGGTGATGATAAATAGATAATTAAATATTAAAATATTTAATTATGTGTGCAACATGATGAGGTGGATTGTGAGGTGGATTGGATGATGTGGATTAGATGATGTGTAATTATGGAATTTTGACTTTGGGGATACGATGATTGATTAAATAATTCAAAATTATTTAATTAGAGATGACATTAGAAGAATTGATAAATTAATTTGTTGTAGAATTATGATGATGTGAATCACATAAATAAATTAGTGAATTTATTCATTGATAGAGAAATGAGAATAAAATAAATATTGAATATTTATTTAATTTGACTTAGCTATTTTTAGGTGTATACATGTTGCCCCTCTTTGAGGCAATGTGTTTTATCACATTGTTTCAAAGAATAAAAAATTTTTGCATGATTTTGATACATCCCCATTTTGCCCCTGGTACAGGTTAATGATGATAGGATGCCATCTTAGGAGATTAGACAGGAAGAATGTGACGATAGGATGACGGTTGGTCTCACGATGAGAAAGGTTGAATGATAGGTTATGTGGATGAACAAATTTGTTGACGTGCAATAAAAATCAGATGAAAAACATGCCCTAGCATGCACAAGGTTAAACACCTCCAATTAGGGTTCAATGCACTATAAATAGGAGTGTGGGGTCACATTCCTAGTCATTTGTACACTTGTCTTTGTAAGAGAGTTTATAGGAGATCAGAGTGTAGTTGTGAGCAACAGTCAGCCATGATGCAGCAGATTCCAGTTGAGTTGCACCGCTTCAAGAGGATCCGACGGTTCAACCGTCTAGCAGAGTACAGCCCATCGGTAAGTATACCTTCAATTTTAGCTTAGTTGCATTTATTGTGGTCAAAAAGCTAGGTCAAAGTTAGGTCAAATGAATGCGTCAAAAGAATGGTTCTACACAAATGCCCCATGAATCGGTGCAAACGTCGTGATTCTATGCAAACATTGTAGGAATCTGTGCAAACACTATAATTTTGCAAACATAGAATACAACTGCACATTCACTGTAATGGTGCGCATTCACAAGGGGATACTGTGTAATTAATAACAAACTACGCATACGATATGAATCTGCGCATCCATGAAAAAGCTACACAAATAAAGGGGGTTCATGCACATTTACAATGATTCTGTGCAAACATTGTAAATATATGGGCAATTGACTCTAGAATTTGCACATTTGAATTTTCATGAGTAAACAAAAGGGGATGATGTGCATTCACCCTAAATCTACGCATATGATTAACAGAATTGCACATCTGTTTTAGATAGTCAAAATACTTAGCAATTTGATAAAGTCAGCATTGTGATCAATGTTCACCAACTGATAGGTCATCTCTGAGATTGATAGAATATTAGGAGAGATTATAGGATAGATTTCCTGTTAAAAATAGCTAAGTTCTTGATGTTTGATAAATAGATTTGTAGTTTAGTTGATTTTGTTTGATTAATATGTGTTTGGCTGATTGCAGGAGGAGCTTAATGATTTAATTATGTCTCAGGAGTGATTTTCAGTGACACAGTTGTTTAGACCATACTTGATAGAGACTGATCGCCTAATTCTTGGATAAGTCGGGTTATCTTTTGTTTGCTTTATGCTTGAGATTTGGGCTAATCTTGGTATACTAACTGCGCTCGTTGAGCTGTTTCATAGTGAAGATGGGACATTCCATCTTCCTACTAGGGAGATCACTGTGACTTTGGAGGATGTACCCCAGATTCTACAGATTCCAATCAATGGAGAGCTCATGGAGTACGAGTCTCAGACTGGGGCTGGGCTTGATGAGTGCCACCGAATCTTTGATGACGATGCCATTGATGGTACAGAGATCAGTTGGACAGACATGGTTGCCTACTAGGAGCCTCTTCTATCAGTTATTGTTGGATTGATTGGAGGGATAGTGTGCCCTGACAGGAGGTCACACAGGTTTGCTGTTGGATGGGGGAGAGCTCTACAGTGGATTAATAAAGAGGGCACCCAATATGCTTGGGGTGTGTTTTTGCTTGCACACCTTTATCATGATCTACATCAATTTGTGTATGATGGATCTTCTAGTTTGTCATGTGGAGTATCTCTTCTATAGATTTGGGCTTAGTGCCACATTGTGATTACTCGGCTGATTGGTATAGGCACTCAAGGCAGAGATCAACTATATTCTTACATGTTCCAAGAGATTCTTTCCCAGCCCAAGCTGGGAAAGCTAGAGCACTAGCAGCATGTGTTTGACAATGTCGACTCAGTTGTGTGGTGCCCCTACCTAGATTGTGAGGTATGGGATGAGGATGCCTCAGATCTACCTTTTTGTTTCCAGACCAGATGGCTGATATGGAGGACTCCCTATATACTTGAGAGGCACATCATTTCTCGTGTGTACTGGCAGTTTGGTAGGATCCAAGGGATACCCCAGGGAAATGCCATATTTGCTAGGACGCATAAGGAGCGTCCTTGATGGGGTCCTGGTGCATCTTATGAGCAGGCACGGGTAGAGTTCTTTCAGATACCATATCAATCATGGCTAATGAGTAGGACAGTGGTTGAAGTAGGCATGACACAATATTATGCCAACTATTTTGTTGCACACCCATTCCCTCGCTACTCAGGACCTGGAGAGCAGGCCCTGAGACTAGATGATCGGGAGGAGGAGGATGAGGGGCCTCGGTGGTGACGGAGGCGACGAGGAGGATGAGGTGGCCGGGGTGGGGGTGATGATGGCAGTGGTGGTGGAGGAGGTGGAGGTGGAGGTCATGATGGCGGAGGTGGTGGTGGAGGAGGTGGGAGTGATGGAGATGGCAGGAGGATTAGACAGCGGGTAGATAGAGATCCTGTCCAACAGGCATAGTTGGTAGTGTCGGGATAGATACAGCCTCTTGTACAGGGATAGGATGATATGGTGATTATAGGATTACGAGCCTAGGTGGCCCAATAGTAGATACAGTTAGGGTAGATGCAGGGACATACCACTCAGCTGTAGGGTGATAGACTATGAGATTGGAGAGATACCGCAATCTAGCAGTATACCAGGGTGGAAGGGCTACTTGAGTAGGTATAGCAGACTGTGGGACAGGTTCCCACAGGTCTGACAATGACAGAGATGGTGAGGGTTGGCCAAGAGATTTTCTACTAGCGATCACTCTATGAGCAGGCAGTGCCTCCAAAGCGACGAGTAGGTAGCTTCCATCTGAGCTCCCGCAGCAGGTCTTGACAGGCATTTACGGAGAGTGGTGGAGTTATAGGGTCACCTAGGGGACCACCAGGTGTAGGGACATCAAGTGGTGGTGGAGATGGTCAGCCACAGCAGCTGGCACCTTCAGGAGGCAGTGTCTCCTAAAGACCTATATCATTTTGTCATAGTATTTTGTATACACCATATTGTGGACATTTCAAGATGTATTATTATTTTTATTTTGATATCATTGTATACTTGGACATTATTATTCTTTTTTATGATGATATATATGATCTAGTGTTTGATGGACTATGTTTTGATGTATTGATTATGGATGGACATTACTCATGTTATGATGTTTTGATGATTATGCTTATATATGACCTACATACTTTTGATATCGATGTCTATGCTTATGTTGGACCTGATGATGTGATACTATGAGGATTATGTTGGACATGATGATGTTTCTATATGCGATGATTTTATATGTGATGATTTCTACATGTTTGTGATGTTTTTATAGCGTTAATGAAAACCCATAATGTATATCTGTATGTGTAATGACGTAAGATATGTTGATGATTACGCACTCTATGTTTTTGTGATTTTTCAATGATATATTCTATGTATGAGACTCAAATGGATGGATCACATGACAATATGATACTTGTTATGGATATTTATGATTTACAATGTTTATGTAACCTAATGACCTATAATGGTATGCATTTATGGTTTGTTTTTGTTTGTGATATGCCTCTATGATTATGGACATGTTTATGATATGCAAAAATGGTTTGTTTTTGTTAATGCCAAGTATACTCAATCATAAAATAACAAGACATTTTAGAAGAATTAATTTGCATAATGAAAGATAATTTAGAAGAATGATTTGGTTAATGGATGAAATGATTTGGATAAATGCAAAACTTAGATCTTGAGACACTTGGAATTTTGATAATGATGAAATGCTTATAATGAAATGGAATGCAATTTGGTATGTATGGATGTGGATTTTGTCATCTTCCTATACAATTTTTTGAAGTACTTTGTTTCATCATTGAGATTTTAAAATGTTATAAGAAAATACAAGCATCTAGGTATAATTAAACCATGATGACCTAAGCATCGCTTACATGGATTTTGATTTAGCAAGTTAATACAAGCATCTAAGTATAATTGAACCAAGATGACCTAAGTATTGCTTGTGTATCAACAGACAAGGATCACACCAGTTTCATGTTTAGACCTCTAATGTCCTCGATGATCATTATGTTGATCATGTCTTTAGACAAGGCTTCACATTACTAAATATAAACCCACAAACAACAAACAAATAAAATAATTATGCTCCCATCATAGCTCCTCTAGTTTTTGACATCCTTGAGTAGCATAGGAAACATAATAACAAAAATCAAGAAATAAGACTTAAACAACCATTAAACCTTCTTACCATAGATATATTTTTCTTGCAATAACTGATAGAGTCTTGTTTGATAGTTTTAGGCAGGTTGGTGTTGTCAGGTTTAGTTTAATGTCTCTTTGCCAAAATGATGTTTAAAGCTTGCTTGTGTGTTGCTTGCCATCTAGTGATAAAACCATGATCTAATATGTTATCCTCGGAGTTGTAGCATTCAAAAATCCAATTCACTAACTAGGTCAAGGATTTGCCCCCAGTCAAGTAAAGGATCAATTTATCAAGGATGAACTGACAATAGACATGAAGAAACGGGCCCTAAGGGACTGACCTAGTGCCTCAGGGGCTCATTGATAAATGGCCTTGCCTACGTGACAACGCAGAAGCAACATAGTTCACTTTAGGTGGACTATGTGGACCTAAGACCTAGGGGTTGGGAAGCCTTGGGGGCTCATCGATGATGGCCTTGCCTACGTGACAACACAAAGGCAACATATCTAAACCTTGAAGGCTGACACTGGTAAATGGATGAATGGAAGATATGCAAAGGTTTATGATAGGATTAGGGATACGGATGGAAGGGAAGCCTCGAGGGCCCATCAATGATGGCCTTGCCTATGTGATAACACAGAGGCAACGTAGTTCAGGATACCGGAGATATTGATACTGGACTCATGATAGAATGATAGGATGGATGATAAGATTGGATGACCTTATTGGATAAGGTGATAAGGGTGATAGACCACCAAGCTATGATAGGTTACTGTTAGGTGGTTGCAAATGGATGGAATTATTTGATGGATATGGTAGGAAAGATGGATGTGGGTTCGGATTTTCTAAAAGATTGAGGAAGCAGTTTAACACAAATAGCGCTTGTTTTCAGGTTTTCACCACTTGATCTTTATTGCACCATTTTTTTTTTACATCCCTTGCATTGGGGTTATTTAGGTGTAGAACCTTCAAAGGTGCATACTATCGATGGGGTCATCAAACATTTCACCTTCTGATGTTGATAGATGATAAGCTCCTGATCCATAGGCAGAAACTATGACATAGGGACCCAACCAATTGGGTTCAAATTTCCCCTTTTTCTCTCTATCATGCTAATTTCTTGGATTTTCTCTTAGAACCAAGTCACCCACTCGGAAGACTCGTTGATGAGTGCCAAGTTGCACCCATAAAATACATCTTTTTACCTCTCTTTTTCTCCTTCCTAATCCCATCTTTCTTAATGTCTGCACCCAATTAAGCTAGCAAGATCATTCTAATTAATGATTAATTGAGATAGCTTACTTAAGATCATAATTTCTGATAAAAGACTAATGTGCATGGAAGTGATGGAAAAGTGCAGAAACTGTTGGATCTAGGGCATACAACTGAGAGGGGGGGGGTGAATCAGTTGTATAAAACTTCTTGTTCTTTCAAACACTTGATTCTTGGTTGTTAGTTAACAGCATATCAATTAATCATCCATGAAAGCATTATACATAAACACAAGAGCAGATAAACATCAACACATTGAACACCAAGATTTTGACGTGGAAAACCCGGTTAAGGGAAAAACCACGGGGTGATTAACCCAAGAATTATTCTCTGTTAGAAGAATAAGAAAAAGAATGGCACTTGCCAATTAGGGCTCACTGCCCGAGCACACTGCTCACAAAGAGGCCCACTGCCTACAAGGAGACACACTGTCTACAAAGTGATAAGAATCACAGTCTTGAACTGGAGAATGACATCTCTACCATGTCCGGATCAGTTCCATTTAAGCCCAAAAACTTCTGCTCTGCCTTTCGCACTTCTCTTCACTATGCCACACTCATCCACACAAACCACACTTTGAAATGAACTCACAAACCGTTATTTATACAAGACATCGACTTAGGAACAAACATCTAAGTCGGCAAACAACCATAAGAGTATCCGCAAGATGAATAACACATCCGGTCGGCCACCACAAGAACATTCGCAGGATGAACAACTCATCCGGTCGGCTAAACAGAGCAAGAACTTCATCCGGAAGAATAACTTCAATTCTGGGCTCTACTATCAATGCGGATCAACAACACAACCTAAACATGATCCAAGAACCTTCACAAGCCTGCCTGAATGACCGGATACATCCGCACTTCCTCTACTTACTGGAATCTCTTGTCTTCCTCATCCGGAACTTCAAGAACACAGTCTGTCGCCACTGTCATAATGCAAGAGGTACTTCCGGACCTCCAAATCATACACAAATCAAGATGACACATCACAAGGACATCCCAAACACTCCTTCCAATCCGCAGATTAGGATAATACAATTCTGGACCTCACCGGACCTTTTTGTGATCCTCTGTCACCTCTGGATACTTGCCGGAACCGGTTCCATACCAACAGCCACAACTCCTTCAGATCTTCATGTGGACCTCTGAAATCTTAACTGAAGCATCTCAAGACTCATATCTACTAACCCTTTAATCCGCATCCTCCAGTTCTCATCCTATACAGTACATTTGCCTTCTTCTCATCACTGTTCTTCACTGTTCCTGACTGAGGCTAATTTTCTCAATATCCTCAGCACACAGCTCATCAAATCCTTCTTGTCAATGCAATATGAGTATGTTGACATCAATGACAACACTGGCTCACCTCATACTTGCAACAAAAACTTCTCTCTTTTTGAATCAACAGGTGTAGACGCCAAGAACAGCAATTTTGTGCATCTTCAAAGATAGTCTTCAATGATCTCCAGAGACAATACCAGAGTACCATGACACCAGAAGTTTTGAAGAAATGAGGAAAGCCTCTCTGGAGCTGGACGGGAGTCTGGAGCATCTCTGGAGGTGAACAAAGAAAGCTACAGATATCTCTGGAGCTACAGACATATCTCCGGAGCTACAAATAGGGACAAATATCTCTGGCACCTCCTGAGAGCAGGGCATATTTCCAACATAAGCTGTCGATCAGGCACTCTCAGCAGTAATCTTAACACCCCTCATTTCACTCAAATCATCACCTGAGTGGTGAAGGGCCATCTTTAGTTAAACTGCTGGAGTTTTTATCTTTATAAAGTTTTTGCATGAGTTACGGATAGAACTTATTCAATACCCATATTTTAAGGGCCTCGCTGCCCAAATGTATTAAGACTCAAACTTAGAATTCTGAGTGGACTTCTATTCCACTCAGTCTACTTTTATTGCATGATTATTTTCCATAGTTAGACAGCTAGTGTAATAAAGAGATGGATGTCATCTCATAGAGGAACTGGTAGATAAGATAAGTGATATGTCATCACTCATTTTGATATATACTGATAGAAGCAGCAGAAAAAATATACAATGATTTGATTATTCTAATTTTTAGTAATCTCAGTTCTGTGATATCAATATTTTTCATGAATGCAAAGCGAATGGAATTGGATTGAGTTTAGTTGTGATCTTCTTCTTTTGTGCTGATTTTCTACTGTAGCCTTTAGCCCCAAGGGTGTGGAGCAAGGGCCCACTCTCACCACCAAGGCAGAAGGCTAGTACCATTGTTTTATTATTTCAAATTTTGTTGTGGAAAGTATTTACTGATTTTGATAAATAGATGCATGTTACCATTTTTAAGTTGATTTAAGTAACTTCTTGTTTAATTCTATTTTTAGTATTCCTTAAATTCATTTAGTAAGTAGACAGATTA
This sequence comes from Cunninghamia lanceolata, assembly GCA_027924645.1. Classification (NCBI taxonomy): domain Eukaryota; kingdom Viridiplantae; phylum Streptophyta; class Pinopsida; order Cupressales; family Cupressaceae; genus Cunninghamia; species Cunninghamia lanceolata. The sequence continues at coordinate 8,917,022 of BSBN01000815.1, read as the reverse complement.
ATCTTTTCAAATTAGTAGAAGCTGTTAAGATTAGCTAGGAAAATTGGTAACTGTAGAATCCCTAGTTGCAGACAGTCGAGGACACAACCCGTGGATTTTGATATCTGAAAATAGATTAAATGATGAGGTACAGCGACACCTTGTCATTTTTGGTGCCATTGCTAGGGATGTATTGTGTTAATTAGGGAAACTTAGTTAAAACAATTTTTAGGATAGATCTGTATGGTTAGAGCTAGAGATTCGAAAGGAAGATATATAAAGCAAACACCCCAACAACAAGCCATAGGGGAAAGTAGTGGGGTGGCACAACATCTTGTTGAAGAAAGAAACCTAGAACCTACTCTGGAAACTACACCTCAAATCAATAGTCCCTTAGATCATCAAAAACTTCCACTTACCAATTATATCCAGGAATTACAACAAAAGTTTCAGGCAAATCCTTTGATAGAACCTAATTTCCTAGAACCTCAGGGAGAAGAACCAGTACTAAACATGGACAATGATAATCATGAAGAAGAGGAAAATTAGGCTCCAAGAACCTTCTCATATCCTATTGTTTTGGCTGCTAGAGACAATGCTCCTATGAAGAATATCTCACCAGCACACCTACCAAACTTTAGAGGACTTTCTTCTGAGGATCCAGATCAGTTTTTGTTTGAATTCAAAGTAGTCTACCAAACTTATGATTATGGATCAGATAACCAAAAACTCAAACTATTCCCTTCAACTCTAAAAGATTCTGCGATGAGATGGTTTATGGGTTTACCCCAAAATTCTATCCATTCTTGGGATCAGATGGAAACAAATTTTTTTGAAAAATACCAAGATTACTATAGATCTAATAATAAAAATGAAGAATTGTTTAAAATTAGACAAGGAGAGGAAGAAACCTTAGAGGACTATGTTGACATGTTTAATTTTGCCTTGAGAAGGTATGATAACCCAGTAGATCACTCCTTGGCCAGAACCCTGTTTGTAAAAGGATTGGATAAAGAATCAAAACAGGGACTGGATTTGATGGGAAAAGGAAGTATCAACAAAATAGATATACCTGCCATAGAAGAACTCTGCAGGAACTATTCTAGAACCCAAAATGGAGTGAGGTCATCCAAAACTTTTAAAGGGAAGAATGAAATAGGACAGTTAATGGAAGAGATTGCAAATCTAAAAATAGACATTTTAGTCCAATTAAATACCACATTGGATGGGATTCAAGCAAAAACTAGAACAACTGATCAAAATAGAACAACTAAACCACTCTCCATCTATCGTCCTAGGTGTAGAAACAAGCATCTGTTGAGAGAATGTCCTTTGGACAAATCAAAGATTTGTCAGATCTATGATAGGGAACATCCTACCAGTCAATGTAGTCAACTTCCAACCTTGAAAAGATTGAGTAAGAAGAATGCTATAATGGAAGAAGAATTGAACTATGTAGGACAAAAACAAGCTAGGAATTTCCCTTCTAATCAATATCCAAACGAACCTTCTTACAAAGGTCCTTCTAATTGGGGAAATAATTAGTGGAATCCAACTTGGCATGGATCTCAGAATAATCCTCCTTGGGGACAGCAGGATTGGCCAAGTCAACATTGGCAAAATCAGCCTTGGGGAAATCAACAGTGGCCACCACAGTTTGGATCACAAAACATGCAACCTCAATGGGGTTCTCAACAGGGATATAATCAACAATACTAGGGACAACCTAGACATTTCCAACCTCAACAACAAGCTTTACTAACTGGACCCTCCAACACAATTAATCACAAAATGAACCAATTAGCCAACCACCTTTACCAGTTCAGCCTATACCAAACCCACATAATAAACAGGGAGCAGCTATCTACATGACAGAGCAAGAAAATCTAGGTAGAACTAATGCTATATAATCAAATTAACTCCATCTGTGTTCTGGGAAAGCATTCCCAAGACCATCTCCTCCAACTATAGTTGAAGTAACCAATGATGAGGACCCTAAAAATTCATCCACTCAACCCTCGAAGGGGATTACTAACGAAAAAGTGTTAGAAGAATCATGCTTGGACAACTCCGGAGTTGCTCCTAAAAGACCAACTCCAGAGAACATTCCTAAACACAATTCTGACAAGAGCTCTGGAGATGCTTCGGAGATGGAAAAACTAGCACCATACCCAGAACGGCTTAAACAGTATGTTCCCCAGAAAAAGATCTTACAAAAACAAGTCCAAACCAACTTGGAATCAGAACTTTTACAAGAAATCAAGCAACTAAACATTGAAATTCCTCTTCTCCAAGCAATCAGAGATGTACCGAAACTAAATCAGTTCATTAAACAGTATTGTATCAAAACGCAGGGTAGGAAGAAAAACTTTCCCTCCACAATACAGGTGGAAGGAAAAGTAGTAGATCTATTGATGGGAGAAATTCTCCTCCCAAAATATGAAGACCCTGGAAATCCTGTCATAACTGTTTTCATCTCAAGGGTAGAAATTTTGAATGTTTTGGTTGATTTGGGAGCAGCAATTAATGTGATGATAGTTCACATAATGAACAAATTAGCTCTATCAAGTATCCAACCCACAACTACAATTCTTCAACTTGTTAACCAGTAAGTAGCTGTTCCAAAAGGAGTAATCACTAATGTACCAGTTGTGATAGATTCATGGGAATTTCCAGTGGACTTCCTGATATTAGAACCTAGAAACTAGAGAAATGCTTATCCACTAATTTTAGGAAGACCATGGTTGGCTACAGCAGCAGCATCTATTGATTGTTGAACTCAGGATATGGTCATTTCTAATAGAATAGATTTGAAGAAAATATCGTTGTATCCTCCAGCTAAACCATCAATACATTATACAGGAAGAGTGTGGGTGGATGAACCAGAGAACAATGATAACAGTGCCTCAATAGCTATGGTAACTATCAAGGAACATCTGGGAGAGTTAGAAGAAGAAATATACTATGATACAATAGAAGACATTACTCACATCTTAATCAATAAGGATGTGATGGAACTCGCCCAAGATTCTAGGAGAGAACTTCTTACTTCTTCTCATTGTACACTCGCCAACATCATTCCTTGTGGGGAAACATTTTACAGAGACTTAGCCACTTTCCACATGTTGCTTCCACACTCTTGTCCTCTCAATACCATGACTCCAATGTGCTAATTAACTACATCTATGGATCAAATCACAAAACAGGTCATGATTTTACCAGGGAAAACACTTAATATCAATACTCAGTTAACAACAAATCAGGAAGAAAAACTCATCCAACTTCTGATTTCCCATTCGACAACTTTTGCTTGGGAATACCAAGATATGAAAGGCATACCTCCTGAGATTTGTACCCATCATATATACACTGAGGATGTTAAACTTGTCAGATAGCCCCAAAGAAGATTGAATCTTGCTTTAAAGGACATTGTCAAGACTGAAATAGAAAAATTACTTCAAGCAGGGTTTATATATCCAATCTCAGATAGTCAATGGGTCTCACCCCTTGTCATAGTGCCTAAAAAGAATGGAAAATGGAGGGTATGTATTGATTATAGAGAACTCAACAAGGCCACAAAAAAGGACTACTTTCCCTTACCATTCATTGACCAAGTATTGGACAACCTTGCTGGGAGAAAGTATTTTTCTTTTCAAGATGGATTCAGTGGGTATAATAAAATTCAAGTAGCACCTGAAGATCAGGACAAAACCACCTTCACCTGCTCTTGGGGAACTTTTGCTTACAAAGTTCCTCCCTTTGGACTATGCAATGCCCCAACAACATTTTAGAGACTTGTTTTAGATATTTTTGCTGAACTAGCTAATGAATGCATGGAGGTCTATATGGATGACTTTACTGTGTATGGGGATAATTTTGAAGAAGCTCTCACAAACCTTGAGAAAGTACTAAAATGCTGTGAGAAAAATCATTTATCCCTTAGCCATGAAAAGTGCTTTATGATGGTGGAGGAAGGAATTGTTTTAGGACACCACATTTCAACAAAGGGGATCAAAGTGGATCAAAACAAGATAGAAGTGATCACATAGTTACCTTCCCCTAAAAATCAGACAGATTTTAAAAGTTTTTTGGGTCATGCAGGCTACTATAGGAGATTCATAGAAAATTTCAGCAGAATAGTTGCCCCCCTATTTACCCTGCTTAACAAAGACATAGAATTTCTATGGATAGAAAAATGTCAATCAGCATTTGAAACCTTGAAAGAGAAGCTTACTGTCACACCAATTTTAAGAGGAGATAACTAGACTTTACCATTTCACATATAGACTAATGCTTCAAATGAGTCCATTGGGGCAGTTTTAGGACAAAAGGAGGAAGGAGAAAGTATGCATGCCATTTATTACATCAGCAAAAACCTTACCTCTGTAGAATGAAATTACACCACAACTGAAGAAGAATTCTTGGCAGTCATCTATGCTATAAATAAATTCAGGCATTATATCACTATATATAAAATATTTGTACACACTAATCATGCAGCCATCAAGTACCTAATTAATAAGCCAGTAGTGGGTGCAAGGATCATTAGATGGTTATTGTTATTGCAGGAATTTGATATTACCATAGTTGATAATCCAGGAAAGTTTAATTTGGTTGCTGATTTTTTGTCAAGATTGCATACAGGAGGAGAAAACCAACCAGTGGAGAACAAATTCCCAAATGAACATCTTTTTGCTATCTCCTCTACTGCACCTTGGTTTGCTGACATAGCTAATCTTTTAGCTACAAGCTTGTATCCATCCCATTTTACCTCAAAACAAAAAAAATGTTTAGTCAAATAAAGTTTATCTTACAAATGGTTGAATGGTTTACTATTTAAATGTGGTCCTAATTTCATTCTACGCATGTGTTTAAAAGCTAATGAGATTTTTGATGTATTGAGAGCATGTCATGATGAACCATCTAGTGGTCATTACTCCTTCCACAGAAAAGTCCACAATATCCTCAGAGCTGGTTACTACTGGCCCTCTCTTCATAAAGATACAAAGAAGTATGTGCAGCACTGTGACCAGTGCCAAAGGATGGGACAGCCAACCTTTACCCAGGAGATGCTAATGCATCCTCAAGTTATAATGGAAGCATTTGAGCAGTGGGGTTTAGACTTTGTGGGACCAATTACCCCACCATCATCAGGCAAGGAGTACATTCTAGTATGCACAAACTATGTTACCAAATTGGCCGATGTTCAAGCATTACAATTTGCAAGAGAAGAACAAGTTGCTGATTTCCTTTATAATAAGATTTTCTTAAGGTTTGGAGACCCAAGATCAATAGTTTTAGACAGAGGACCTTAGTTTACTTCATAGGTAATCCAAGCATTCATAGATTTATATCAAGTGAAACACAGAAAATCTTCACCTTACCATCCTCAAGCGAATGGGTAGGTAGAAGTAACTAATAGGGAACTTGAAAATATTCTGACAAGGACAGTAGCAATGAACAGAAAAGATTGGGCTAGCAGATTACCTGAAGCAGTTTGGGCTTACAATACCACTTGGAAGTCCACAAAAAAGTTCTCACCATATGAATTAGTTTATGGGAAAAAGACTATTTTTTCTATAGAATTTGAACTCCAGACATTTAAAACTGCATTGGATATTGGTCTACCATTGTCTATAGCTCAATAGAATAGAATTCTTCTGCTCAATGAGTTGGATGAAATTTGGACAGAGGCCATTCAGCAAATAGAACTGGTTCAATATCAGAGGAAGCAATGGCATGAACAACACATCAAAAGGAGGATATTTCAACAAGGTGATTGGATTCTTCTTTATGATTCTAAATTCAAAGAGTTCAAAGGGAAATTACAAACTCACTGGATGGGTCCCTATCAAGTAAAGGAAGTTTTTGAAAATGGAACAGTATTATTGGAACCTATTGATGGAAGCATAGACACATTCCTAGTAAATGGTCACCGAATCAGACTCTATAAAAGACCATCTACTAAAGTAGAGTTTCTTAGTGATTTGTGTTTTGATACAGGGGATACCTCCTCTGTCACAGTGTTGGATTAAAAAAAAAGGTTGAAAACTAGCAAATGGCGGCCTTCTAAAAAAAAATATAGAGAGAAAGATGGAAAACCAGTAAATGGCTGTCTTTCTCGACCAAGGGAGTTGAAAACCAGAAAATGGTGATTCCCTTCTTCAAGACAGTTGAAAATAATTGGGCTACAAAGGTGATCAGGTGCCGGGAGTTAGTCATATGCACCTCCGGCACTCCCAAACCAGAAGCACCTCCGGCACTTCCCAAACCAAGAGGACCTCTAGCGCTTCCCAAACAAGGAGCACCTCCGACACTCCCCAAACTAGGAGCACCTCCGACGCTCCCCAAACTAGGAGCACCTCCGGTGCTCTATCAATAAATAAGTCAATTTCAATAATAAGGGAGGGGACCCACCTCTCCATGCAGTAAAGTGGACACATCACATGATGAGGTTATCATGACCCATCCTCTACTTTATCACAAAAATAAATTAAATTAGTATGCATATCATTTGCGGGGGTATTCACAAAGATGGCGCTGACGTCACCCAAGGAACATGGATTCTTGAACTACTCAGCGTAATGATTGTAGGTCGCGTACTAATGGAGTAGTGGGCATCATCTCAAGCCACCAAAAGTTGCTCATGTGCCGTGATGCGTGCAATCTCATAAAATGATGCAGCATCTCTGCCCTGTACATCACTCCTCGTCATTAAAAATGATCCAGGTAATTCTATCTTTAATTAAGTATTAATAGCAATTGTCTTGTCTTTCTATTTTTGGGTGCCGCCACTATGACACGTCCTCCTGCCATCATTTTTTTTCCTAAATTCACACATGCCGCCATCTGTGTTGTACTGCCACCTTGCCTCTGGAGTGTCATGTCATTCTGTCACATTTATGACTGCCTAGGTACTCTAACTAGTCTACAAATCTTCCATAAGCCTAAGCTGAAAAACATAACAATCCTTATTCGAACCTCTGAAGTACCCTGAAGAACAGAGCAAATTGAATAGTCCTCTGGACCCTACAGAGTTAAGAGGAAAGGATAAACTACAGATTGAGGAGAGTGAAGAACTAAGCACAGAAGGTGGAACCAAGTTAGCAATGGGGGTAAAGAAGAAGTCTGAGCCAGAAAGTGTTGCGGGTCTTCTGTAGGATGAAGTTGCAGCAAACATTTTAAGAGCTGCAGGATGGCTAGACTTCCTAGAAAATTTTGAAGGCTTTCAGGATGATGTCATGGATGAATTCCTCAAAAATCTGAGGGACAATCAGACAGTCATCAGAGGAGTCTGAATCAATCTCTCCTCAACCACTATCAGTCACATTTCTGGGCTGCCTAAACAAGGTGAGAGGTTTTATCACTTGAAAACCTTATACACTAATTTAATTAAGAATTTCTCTATTCAAGGTGAGCCTACCATACAGTTGCATTCAAATAAAAATGAAGTAAAAGGAATTCTTAGGTCCACACTCCCAAACCCTTGGCAATCTGTTGCCACCTGGCTGATGAAATATTTTACTTGTGATGGTCAATTCTCTCTAGTTTTAGGACCAATCATGAAAATGCTGATTTTTCTAAGGCATGGGAATAGACACCCTAAGTTTAGCATAAACATCCCCAATTTCTTGTATTCTGCCATCAAGGCAACTGCAGAAAAATATCAGCAAAATAAGGGTCCCATGAAACATCATGGTCTCATTTTTCTAGTAGTTAAACACCACTTCTTGTCTCAAGCCAATGGGGAGGAATTATGGCAAAACTTTCTTGAAAAGACTTCCCAAAACAGAGGATTAGAGATGGCACAACTAGGAGGTGAGAGTTCTCCTACTCACCAAGAAGAAGAAACTGAGCCTTCAACTTCCTCTATAGCTGTTCAAAGTGGAAAGAAGTCCTCACAGGAGGCATCTTCATCTGCAGCCCATGTTCCTGATAAAAGGAGGAAAGGTAAAGAAATTACAGAGTCTGCTCCTAGACAAACCCCATACATGAATCGATCAATTAGGAGAAAGATGACTCTAACTAAGGAATCTTTCCCTAAGGAATTAACAAAGGAGAGGTCAGGACAGAGAACAGAGAGAACCTGGTGGGCTGAAGAACCATCTCATGATTTAGATGAGATCCCTCTAGTTAGGAAAACAAAACAAAGAGAAGTTTTCCTAGCACCATCTGTTCATCTAAGGTCAAGCCCAATTTAAAAACCATTATGTGCTCCGGAGACATAACACAAACAAACTTTTACTATTTCCTCAAATTCTGAGGATGAGAGACCTGCTCCGGAGGCACCTGCCCCACCTCTGCTATGGAGAAGCAAAAGGAAAAGATAGCTCTCATAGGATGAGGAAGATACTGCTCTCCTAGTTGAGGTACTCCTAGGTTTTAGAACATATGAGGATAAGGTTGGGCCTTCGTCAATGCCAGCAGAAATAGAGGAACCCCAAGAGGACCCTTAGGATAGGCAGTCTGCAAAAAAAGATGAAACAGGGCAAATGGGTACAATTGATAGTGCAGGGCAGATGGCCATGGAAAACCCTGATGATGAGCAAACAGCAATAGAAGCAGAAGTAGAAGCAGAAACCTTCTCTCATCCCTCTGATCAAGAGGATGTTGAAATTTTAAAAGAATAGCAAATGATAGAAGAAATTGAAAACCTAAAGAGATTACTCTGGGGGAAGAATCTGATTATTACTGACCTCGAGAAGGTCATAATAGAGGTAGAAATGGAGCAAAAACAAGTCATTGAAAATCTACAAACAGAACTCCAAAGCAAAAACAGGATCATCCAAGAGAAAGAAGTAGAATTAGAGGCCCAGAGAATTGAGAAAGAAGCAGAATTGGAGGCCCAAAAAATTGAGGCAGTTAAATTGTTGGAAGAAAAAGAGAAAGAAGCAGCACCGAGTGTTTCTGAGCTCACCATGGCTAGAGACAATAGCCTCACAATAATGGCAGCATTGGTTGAGAAAATACATAGCCAAGGTAGACAGTTAACTTGGGCCAACAATAGACTAGATGATCAGGAGGAATATATTTAGGAGTTGGCTGGCCCAAGGGCAACCAATGAGCAGGAAATACAAATAGATGCATATGTGGGCCCAATCCCCATTGACATTCCTACGGCCCTATTCCATTGGGAGAGGAAATGTAGAGAATATGAGGCTTCCAAGCCTATGCTGTAATTACAAAGGGCAATCACTACCAAGACAAAAAGAATAGAAAATCTGGAAGGAAAAATCATTGAAATGGCCTCCCTTTCTTCAGAAATTCTATCCTGCAAACCGCCAAGTGCTAGCAATTCTATGTTCTTACAAGAAAGAGTCCTGCAGAGGAAATTCTCTTTAGTCCTATCTGACCTGGTTGAGGATACGGAGATAGCAGAAGGATTCATGACAGCATATACAAGGAGAAATGATGAAGACAAGAATTTCCTATGTGAATTATACCTACATGGTTTTTGTGTTAATGATATAACCTTCATTCTTAATCATTTTGTGGGAGAATGTCAGCTTAAAGCATTTATGTCCCTAATGAGGAATCATCAGATCTGGAATGAACAAATGGAAGATCATCTCAAGAAAGATATGGAAACAGATATTTTTATCATGAAGGAATGTCCCAATCCCAATGCTTTTAAGATCCAATTCAGGTCCCTTATCTATCACACTAAGAGTAACAACAAAATTTTGCCATTATACCTAAAAGGTTTGCAAGAGTGCTCCATTGATTTTGGTCTTTTCATGATCAGTTCAGCAAATCCACTACTTGTCATAGCAAAGAAAAGATGGAATGTTTTGACCTCAGAGCAGAAAATGAGAGAGGTGGTCACCCCTGCAAACTTAATATTATTTATGAGAAAAGAAAAGTTGATATCCAAAATGATGGATAACCATAACCAAGAATGGATAGGTGGACGGTTCAGGCCCCCTCTAATAATTGAACCACTCCCTATCTAGGCTGAACAGATGGAAGATGAAAAATTGCAGGACTGATTGAAATAGGTTGATCACTACAGAGGCAATGGTAATACCAACTGCACAACCTGGACCACCTATGCAGAGGATAATAGCTTGACTGACAAGCTACTTCACCATAATAAATCCAGATTGTGAGAAGCAGGAGGACCTACCAAACCTTAGGTATGGGGGGATGATGAGTGCCAAGTTGCACCCATGAAATAAATCTTTTTACCTCTCTTTCTCTCCTTCCTAATCCCATCTTTCTTAATGTCTACACCCAATTAAGCTAGCAAGATCATTCTAGTTAATGATTAATTGAGATAGATTACTTAAGATCATAATTTTAGATTAAGAGACTAATGTGTATGGAATTGATGGAAAAGTGTAGAAACTTTTCTCTTTTTGAATCAACGGGTGTAGACGCCAGGAACAGCAATTTTGTGCATCTCCGGAGATAGTCTTCAATGATCTCCGGAGACAATACCAGAGTACCATGACCCCAGAAGTTTCAAAGTAATGAGGAAAGCCTCTCTGGAGCTAGGCGGGAGTCCGGAGCTAAACAAAGAAAGCTACAGATATCTCTGGAGTTATAGAGATATCTCCAGAGCTATAGACATATCTCCGGAGCTGCAGACAGGGACAGATATCTCTGGCACCTCCTGAGAGCAGGGCATATTTCTAGCATAAGTTTCCGATCAGGCACTCTCAGCAGTAATCTTAACACCCCTCATTTCAATCAAATCATCACCTGAGTGGTGAAGGGCCATCTTTAGTTAAACTGCTAGAGTTTTTATCTTTATAAAGTTTTTGCATGAGTTACGGATAGAACTGATTAAATACCTATATTTTAAGGGCTTCACTACCCAAATGTATTAAGACTCAAACTTAGAGTTCTGAGTGGACTTCTATTCCACTCAGTCTACTTTTATTGCATGATTATTTTCCATAGTTAGACAACTAGTGTAATAAAGAGATGGATGTCATCTCATAGAGGAACTGGTAGATAAGATAAGTGATATGTCATCACTCATTTTGATATATACTGATAGAAACAGTAGAAGAAATATACAATGATTTGATTATTCTAATTTTCAGTAATCTCAGTTCTGTGATATCAATATTTTTCATGAATGCAAAGCGAATGGAATTGGATTGAGTTTAGTTATGATATTCTTCTTTTGTGCTGATTTTCTACTATAGCCTTCAGCCCCAAGGGTGTGGAACAAGGGCCCACTCTCACCACCAAGGCAGAAGGCTAGTACCATTGTTTTATTGATTTTGATAAATAGATGCATGTTACTATTTTTAAGTTGATTTAACTTCCTGTTTAATTCTATTTTCAGCATTCCTTAAATTCATTTAGTAAGTAGACAAATTAATCTTTTCAAATTAGTAGAAGTTGTTAAGATTAGCTAGGAAAACTGGTAACTGTAGAATCCCTAGTTGCAGACAGCTGAGGACACAGCCCTTAGGTTTTTGACATCTGAAAACAGATTAAATGATGAGGTACAATGACACCTTGTCACTCATGGTTTGACCCTGTGATTATAACTTCTTGACATTCTCTGCTGGTATGCCTTAAGATAGTTAAAGGCATGTTGTCTTTGTTCTTCTAGTAGCTCTAGCTCTTAGAGCCTGGATACTTTGTATTCCTCATCATTTATGAGACCCCTTAACGACACCCTGAGGAAGGTAACTCAACTTCTATAGGCAAGATGGCTTCAGATCCATAGACGAGGGCATATGGTGTCACACCTATGGGAGTACGTATACTGGTTCTGTAGGTCCACAGAGCGGGGTTCAATTGCATATGTCAATCACAGCCAACATCATCGACAGTCTTTTTGAGTATCTTCAGGACAGTTTTGTTCAATGCCTCAGCTTGGTCGTTACCTTGCGGGTAGTATGGAGTGGAAAAGTGATGTTGAATGTGGAATTTATCATAGAGTTCTTTCATATCTTGATTCTTGAAAGGTCTTCCATATCCGTGACAATGGATAATGGAATACTATATCTGCATATGATGTATTTAAGAATGAAAGAGGAGATTTGTTTCCCTATGATGTTGGTAAATGGAACGACCTCAATCCACTTCACAAAGTACTCAGTGGCTATGATAATGAATTTGTGGCTGTTGGAGGATGAAGGGTGAATCTTGCCTACTAGATCTAGTCCCCATTGGCAGAAGGGCCAAGGTGTTGTTAAGGGTTGCAACTCTTGAGTGGGTGCATGTATCAGATTACCATGAATCTGGCATTTCTTGCATCGTTTGACAAAATGATAGGAGTTAGATTCCATGCTCATCCAATAGTACCCGAGACGCATGAGCTTCTTCACCAAGGTAGGACCACTAGAGTGTGTCTTGCATATTCCTTCATGTACTTCACTCAGAGGGGTTTGATATTCCTCACTATCCAAACACCTAAGGAGAGTACCATCTAAACCTCGTTGATAGAGGGTGCCTGTGATGATAGTATATCGGGATGCTTGGCATATGAATGTTCATTTCTGGTTGCTAGATAAGTCAGGTGGTAGGATATTCTCTTTTAGATAGGTGTAAACCTTGCCATATAAGGGAGAATAGGACCCTATGATATGGTAAATGGTGTTGGTTTCTAGGATTTCATAAGTAGGATGGGAGACTGGCTCCACCAAGAACTCATAACGAGAATGATTTTTAGGTATGTCAAGGAGGGATGCAATAGTAGCCATTGCATCTGCTGCTTTGTTTTCCAATCTTGGTATTTTCTCAAAGGATATCACAACAAAATATTCCTTGAAATCATCCACCATATGCTTGTATGGTATCAACTTCTTGTCCTTAGTTTGATAATTGTCATTTACTTTATTAATGACGAGTTGTGAGTCCCCATACACATGAAGTTCCCTGACCTTCTAATCTACCATCATCTTTATGTCGATAACCAATGCTTCATACTCAGCTACATTGTTGGTACATGGAAACAAAAGTCTGTATGACTTAGGGATTGTATCTCCATGTGGTGTTACCAACAAGATTCCTGCTCCAGATCCATGATGAGTATATGACCCATCAAAGTAGAGTTTCCAAGTTGTGGTAGTGATGTTGAAGATAGACTCGTCTGGAAATTCAAAGCTTAATGGGTTGTCATCTGTCAAAGGTGCATCTACCAACTGACCTGCCCCTTTATTGCTCTTCTATCTACATACTCAATATCAACTTCACTGAGTATCATGACCCATTTAGATATTCTATCTATTAGGGTAGCTTTATTGAGTAGGTATTTTAATGGATCAATCTTTGCCACTAGCTTGATAGAGTGTGAGATCATGTGGTGTCTCCACTTTTGTGAAGAAAATACAATTGCAAGGCATGCTCTTTCAATTGGTGTATACTGCAACTCGTAACCTACTAGTGTCCTACTGATGTAATAGATTGCTTGCTCCTTTCCTTCATGGTTTTGTTGGGCTAGCAGAGCTCCAAGAGCTGTGGGTGTAGCTGAGATATAGAGAAGTAGTAGCTTACCTAAATTGGCGGCATCAAGACTGGCGGGTTCATTAGATACTCTTTCAGATGCTGAAAAGCTTGCTCACACATGTCATCCCATTTGAATGGAATGTTTTTGTGTAAGAGATGTGTGAATGGATGGCACTTATCTGCTAGTTGAGAGATAAACCTTCTGATGGACTATAGCTTTCCTTGTAGAGACCACAACTGACTCATATTCTTAGGTGGTGGCATTTCCATGATTGCTTTTACCTTGTCCGAGTCCACCTCTATTCCATTAGCCGATATGATATATCCAAGGAGTTTATCGGATGTGACTTTGAAAACACACTTTTTTGGATTTAACCATACATTAAATTGCTTGTCTCATGAAGATTTTGTCCAAGACTTGTAGATACCCTTCTCTGGTGAGTGACTTACCTAGGATATCATCGATGTAATCCTCCATGATGGTGTGCATCATGTCATTAAAGATTATAGTCATTGCCCACTGATATGTTCCCCCGCATTCTTTAGTCCGAATGGCATGATGCACCAACAATAGTTACCCCACGGACATGTGAATGTTGTTTTGTGTTGATCCTTCAGCACTATTTTAATTTGTTTATAGCCAGAGAACCCATCCATTAATGACAACATGGTGTGCCCTGTTGTTAGATCAACAATGATATCTATGTTTGGCAAAGGAAAGTCATCAAGCCTTGTTTAGATCTTTGAAGTCGTTACATAATCTAATCCACTTATCCGGCTTGGAAATAGGTACGATGTTAGAAACCCATTCCAGATAATCGATGGCTCTGATGAACCCCACATTTGGTAGTTTCTTTAGTTCCTCTTTGACCATTAATGCTATCTATGGGTGCATTTTTCTCAGTTTCTATTTAACTGGCTTAGCTCCTGGAGATAGTGAAAGATGATGCATGATAAGATCAGGATCCAACCCAAGCATGTCCGTGTAGGACCAAGCAAAGTTTATCTGCTTCCTTTTGAAAAATTCCATGAATTCTATTCTCTCTTGTTCAGATAATGACTCAGCTAGGTGCATGATCCTTGGGTTCTCTTATGTGCCGATGTTTACTGGTTGAGCTGGTTCAATCAATATCAAAGATCTCTCCTGATGTGCATGGTAGGGGAGAGTGTCAATCCCTTCATCTATTGGTGCCTCAAAGAGGTTTTCACCGTTAGATATGTCTTTTCTTTTTCCTTTTTCATGATCTAACACTGTCGTGGAGCGGTTTTCACCATTAGATCTACTTTTTATTTTTACATTTTTGTGACTAAAAGGATTGGCACTCTCTCCAAAGTATGCCATGTCATTAAGTTCAATAGTAAATCCAACCTTGTGGTCCCTTGTGGGTAAATGGTCCCTAAGCTCTAGATAATCGATGATAGCATCATCATTTTGGAATGTATCTAGGTCAAGGGTGTTTGGTAGATCCCAGTCTATCAATTCAGGATGCACTAGGGGTAATGGATCATCTGGTTGATCTGATTCAAGGGTGGTGATGGTTAGAATGGAGGGGTCATTTGAATAGGTAGAGGTATTGACAAGGTCTATTATGGTACTCTCCTCAAGTTGGTTCATCAAGTGTGACATCGTACTCTCCTCGTGGAGTTCACTTTCATCATATTGCAGATCGAACTCTAGTGATCTAGCCCTAGAGCTTTGTCCCTCATGCATCGTATGAGTAGAGTTATATTGTTCAACCACGTCAACCCTTTATCTTCACAAGACATTTTTGAGAGGTTGTCCCATTCATACGCATTGGAATCTATTTCACTAGCTTCTTGTAAGCGGTGAATTTGTTCCACTAGGTTAGTGGTAGCTATTTCTTTGTCTTTTGCTTGAAGTTTCTCCTTACCTTTGATCTTCTCTTTACCCTTGTATCCCAACCCAGTAGTGTCTCTGGATATGGAGGTAGAGAGTTAAATTGGTTCTATGAGACCATCTTTCCTTAATCCTATGGGACCATGTCCTTCATATCCTATCCTTTGTAAAATAGAAAACCCTTGACCATATTGTTCAGTGAGTAGCTTAGGTTGATGGTCATTTGGTGTGGTCTCATTATCTTTATCTTTGTAAAGCCACTATAAGACATCTTTGTCATCACTCTCATCCGATAGGTTTCCCCATCTAATGAAAGGACCTTTAGAAGTCTCTAATGACTTGGCCTTGTTTAGTAACAGCTTTCTATAGGATTTTGGTGATATAGATAGCTGTGCTAGAAAGAAAATTTGCTCAATAACATATTCTCCAACACCCTTGTCCTTGACTTTGACTTTAAGCTCTGATGTTTTGGAGGTAGAAGCTAGAGAACTTGGATCCACATGGTTTGAAGAAGAAGAAGTTGCTCGATTGGTGGGGATTACAACTTCTAGTTTTGATTGGATGATGTTACAATACTGGAATGGATCAGGGTCACCTTGTATGGTAATTTTTGGGCCATTGTGTGGGAACTTGATACATTGATGGTATGTTGATGGAACAGCCTTCATCACATGGATCCAAGGTCTACCTAGAAGGATGTTATATGCTAGCTCTATGTCTAGAACTTGGCACATAACTCTCTCTATTGGTCCAATTCATATTGGCAAGACCACGGTTCCTTTGGAAGTTCTCTCTTCTTCGTCATATGCCTTGATAGTTATTTTCTTTTTAGGATCAACGGTATTTTCTAAAAACCCCAATGCAAGGATTAACTTTAACGTGCATATGTTTAAACCAGCCCCTCCATCTATTAGGACCCATTTTATTTGGTGTTTGTGGATTTGGAGGGATGCATTGCGTGGTTGAGTGATAGACATGTCATCTTTTTCAATAAAAGACAAGAAATGGGGTGTGGTTAGATGACCCACAATAGCTTGGAATTGCTCTTGAGCAAGGTTTGTAGGAATAGTTGTTTCCAAGAGGGCCTTCTCTAAGATGGCTTTGTGAGACGAGGATAGATGCAATAACTCCAAAATGGATATGTGTGCAGGTGTTTTATGGAGTTGGTCAACGATGTTGTATTGGTTTGATGTGGAGGATGATTTGGATGGGGCCCCTTGTAGAGTAATGTTTCCACGATGAGTGGTCACATTACAGTTAGGCTTATTATTGATGGTGATCACATTGATGTGTGAATCACTTTGTGAGATATGATTAACGGTGTATTCGTAAGAAATATTATTGTAGTTTACTTTGTCTACACTGTTGTTGTTGTGGTTGGATGGTCCTCCTTTTTCATAGTGAGGAAGAGGATTCTTGAATGCTATATGCTCATCATTAGAGGTATGTCCCTCAATTGATATTTGTTTTTAATCAAGTCTTGAATGGTGTGTTTGAGTCTTTGACAATCGTTAGTTTTATGTCCTTTGCTTCTATGATATTCACAAAAGTTAGAATCACTCCACCAAGAGGTTTTAAATTTTGGTTCATACTCTCGCACCGGTGGAAGTGTTATGAGGTTGCCCCCTATTAACTTCCAAAGGGCAAATTCAAGTGACACCCCAAGGGGTGTGAACTTTCTTCTAGGAGGAACGTTGGTTGGTCTTTGTTCATTGCTTTCAGGCTTGGTGGATGGTGTGTTATTTTACGGGTTTGATAGATTGAGGATTGGTTGTTTTTGTACCACATGTTTAGCATTTATGACACCATCGTTCACAATGGGTTTGTTCTTAGTCTAGAATCACAAATTATCTGCATTGTTGCTTGAACTAGGGGTGTCTTTGTATAGCTTAATTTGCCCCTTTGCTATCAAGGCTTTCTCGATGAGTCGCCCCATTTCAATGACCTTACTAAAAGTAGTTGGACATTGTATTTGGATTTGATAGCTTAGTTCTGTGGATAGATTGTGAACAAACATTTCTATCATTTGCTTCTTTGGTATGTGGTAGGGACACTTGCTTGCAAGTTGTCTCCATCTTTGTAGGAAAGAGGTGAAGGATTCTCCCCCTTTTTGTTTGTTATTACAAAGATCCAACATGGAGATTTCATGTTCGATATTGTATGAGAAATGTGTGACAAATTTGTCTACTAGTTCATCAAAAGTGTAGATGTCGGGAGGTAGGCGTGAGAACCACTCCATAGCTTGTCCTCCTAAGCTTCTTGGGAATAGTCACATAAGATATGTTTCGTTGTGTGCAACTTCTAGGCATATTGCACTAAATTCCCTTATATGATCTCTTGGATCACCTTTTCCTCTATATTTGTCAAATTTTGGAAGCTCAAACCTTGAGGGAAAAGGTATCATGAGCAAAGATTTATCAAAGGGATAAGGTGAGATATCCTCAAGGGAGTAGTGTTTTGTGATTGTCCCACTTTGGATGTCCACCAACTGTTGTTGCAAGGCTTGGATTTGTGTTGTTAATGTGTCCAAGGGATTGGGTGTATCTGTTGCAAGGTGTGGCCCTTGGTCTCCTTGTTCAGCACAGCACTGCAGTGGTTGGCGACAAGGGCTTAACCGCCTCCCATGCTTGTTAAGTCAAGTGGTTGTATCGGGCAGTAATAGGTCAATCTTTTGGTGCAACGGCAGCTAACAATTGGTATCAGAGCTGAGGTCACGAGTTCAAACCCCGCGCTTGCGCTGGGGGGGATTGTTGCAAGGTGTGGCCCTTGGTCTCCTTGTTCAACGTAGCACTGCGGTGGTTTATGACAAGGGCTTAACCACCTCCTGTGCTTGTTAAGTCAAGTGGTTGTATCGGGCATTAATAGGTCAATCTTTTGGTGCAACGGCAGCTAACAGTATCATTAGCCTTTTCTAATTTAGAAGCATCTTTGTCAATTTTAGAGGCATCTTTGTCATTTTTGGAGTCATCTTTGTCATTTTTGGAGCCATCTTTCGAAGACTTGGCTTCATTTGAGGAATTGTTCTCTCTTAGATTTGAGACATCAAAATCTAAGGGCAACTTCGCTCCTTGTTGAGCTAGCATAAGAAAATATTTATGACGATCCGTGGCAACGACCCAATCCATTATCTTTTGAAATTTTGGATCTTAGAGGTGTTTAAGGATTTCGTCTTGGTTAATTTCCTCTTCATTAGAATCGTGCCTATTATTGTGAAGGGAACCCATTTTTTGTTTTTGTTTCTCTTGGGACCTAGTTTGAACCATGCAAGTTTGAGATGTGGGTGAAGTTGGATTGTGAGACTTGGTGGACTTGGTTTGATGTTTTGATATGATATACTATGAGGTGAACTTGATTAAATATGTTGAGACTAGATTTTGTTAAGGTTTTATATTGATTCTATGTTGTCCAAACAAGGTGTTCTTGAGCTATAGTGGTAATAGCAATCGAAGAGTCGATATAGAAGGTAGTCAAAAGTAGGGATAGATGATCTCCTCTATTGATGTGGACTATTCTTTTATCAAGATACACAAGTATAGTTTCTATGTGAAGGATGATTGGAATCCTATTATGAAACTAACTAGATATTGTTTGAATTTGGTAGAGTATCAATTATGCCTTGATGCAAGTTTTGGTTTGGTTTGATGTGTTTGGATAGCAAGATAATGGTATGCAAAGGTGATGTTGTGAAAATGGTATAAGGATGTGACTGCAAGGTTGAAGTTATATTAGAAGTGTATACTAGAGCAAAAATGGTATCCAAAAATGGTTTCACTTTTGTCTCAAATTGTACAGAACAGCTCTCTGTTGTGAATGCACACTGTCAAATGCACAAGAATAAGTAGTAAACACGCAGTTCTACCTTGTGGATGCACAGCTCTATATGCGCAAGACTGTGTTGTAAATGCACATCACTGTAGTTTATATGCACAATTTTTGTGTTTGTGCAACAATATGGTGTATATGTACAACAATATTCTATGAATGCGCAACAATAATGAATGCGTAGTAGGACTTGGTGTATGCAACAAGATTTGATGTATGCGTAGGACTGCAGAAATTTTGTCTTTTGTTTCAGTTTGTTTTGTTTTGCATGTTTTTCTAAGTTGCTCTAAAGTTTGTGGTACTGATCTTGACTCAAGTTATTGCCAGAAAACATAGTAAACAAGAAGTTTCCATGGTTATTTGATATAATTTTTGATAAATGTAAAACAAAACAAGTACAATCCTAAAGATGGCAAGGGAAATATTCATCGAAATCCAACTTGGATTTTACTCCAGCCACTTACATAAAGGCAGACAGTTAGCAACTTGGTAGCACCGGCTCCCCCTTACAATGCACTCACTTCTCACGCATACCAAGTTACAATCCCTCCGAAGAGATGGATTTTTTGTCTTCACACTAGATGAGTGTATGATGTTGGACGGCTTCAAAGGATCCTCCTCTTGCGTCAACAAATAAGGGTTTTTGGCTTTCTAAAACAATTGGCTTTTAGTTTGGGCATCTATTCAGTTGGTTATACGTGCGGCAATTCGCTCCATTATGGAGGCTTCCCAGTCTGAAGAGGTTAGGCTCAACAAATTTTAATGCACCACAGGGGTACTATGGGAAACTTTTGTCAGTATAACACAGCAACACCCATTGTTTGTGTATTTCATCACAAACATAATTTATTTAAAGTGGCTTAGAAGTGGCTTGGCTTTAGCCCATTACCGCTCGAGGTCATCCCACTTGGAAGAAATGCAATCCCAAGGACAGGCCTCTTCTAAAGGCTACACAAATAAAATGATGAGTTTGGCATTTTGATCATCCAAAAAGGGGAGAGCATAGTCCTATCACCAAGCACAAGAAATTGACAAGATAGTAAAAACTTTGAAAAGATGGTTAATTTTATCCTCCTAAACAAATCTATGTGAAGATTGTTGTTGAAGAATCAAACAAATTACTTTCCCCTATTTAAGCTAAATGAGATTTTGTAATGCAAGATAGCAAAATGAAAATTTTGTTTAGTTTTATCCACCTAGGTTGGCACTATGTGCAAGTTGTAATGCACCAATACAATTTACTTCCTCCCAATTAGATCTAGGTGAAAATTTGCATGAAGATGTCAAATTACTTCCCCCTAATTAAATCTAGATAAATTTATAATGCAACTAAATTACTAAGCCAAGCTCCTACACCTGTAAGAAGAATTAGTACGAAAAAACCATTGCAAAGCAATACAATTTTCTGTCAGAATGTGAATGCGCAGGAACAAGCTGTAAATGTGCAACAAGAGCAAATGTACAAAATCGTGAATGCACAGGAATGTGTTGTAAATGCACAGGGTTGTGGGACAAATGCATAGAATCATGGATACGTAGCAAAAAGTGGTAAATGCATGGAAAGATGGAGTGAATGCGAAGAAAGGTAAATGCGCAGCAAGAATCTTTCAATGCGCAGGACTAATATGTGAATGCGCTAAAACAACCTGTCACGACAGTAGCTTTACAAAAACACTCAAATGGAGATTAAAAACACAACTAGGCCCCACGGTGGGCACCAAAAATGTTAGAGCAAATATGATCAACAGTATTAAACTACTTACTAGCCAATAACTCAATGAAATTGATGCAAATACAATAAACAAAGATATTAACTTTGTAGACTGATTCACCTCGTAGCTTCCATTGTTGCCTATCTCATATTAATCTTATGAATGATTTAAGCTCTCAGAAGTATGTACTTCCTTTTTGTTGAAGATGACAATAGGAGAATGGTTTTAGATGGATAATGCAATGAAGATTAAACTAACAATGTAACTCTATGAAGATGGATAATGGAGATATGAAGCCATGGTTGGATGATTGTGATGATAATGAGATTATGCAAATGCAATGAGGATACTTTGCCAAAGGTGCACTGGTAGAATTTCTACAAAGTAAGTTTACAAAAAGCTTTTGGATTCTTGAAATGAGGGAATGAGGGTTCCTTTTATAGGCCAAGGAGGGGCCAATTCCAAGTGTCACGATCTCAACGGTGGAGAAGAAGTCTTATGATGTGTATGGTGGAGTTCAAATTGGTTGGGATGAGGGAGAAAAATCTGGAAGATACTCCTCTCACCTTGACAAGGTGGAGAGAAAGGTGTGACATGAGGCCACATGTCACAAGGCTCACCAAGACCATAGAGTGAAGGTCAAAGAAGGAGACCTTATTTGTAGGATGGTTGGAAGGAATATACGGACTTATAGGACAAATGTCTCAAGGTGTCTTTTGACCAAGATGACATGGATAGACCATGCTCATGAGAATAGGGATGGTTGGAGAAATAATAGGACATGTGGGTGAGGATAAATAGATAATTAAATACTAAAATATTTAATTATGTGTGTAACATGATGAGGTGGATTGTGAGGTGGATTGGATGATGTTGATTAGATGATGTGGAATTATGGAATTTTGACTTTGGAGATATGATGATTGATTAAATAATTCAGAATTATTTAATTAGGGATGACATTAGAACAATTGATAAATTGATTTGTTGTAGAATTATGATGATGTGAATCACATAAATAAATTAGTGAATTTATTCATTGATAGAGGAATGAGAATAAAATAAATATTGAATAATTATTTAATTTGACTTAGCCATTTTTAGGTGTATACACTTTCAAGTCAACTAACCCTCCAAAGTTCTCATAATCAAATATTCCTGCACAACTAGGACTAAAGGGAGAGGCGAGAATGCTAGGATTAGTAAAAATACTACATGATGACAAAAATGTTGAACCAAATGATGAGCAAAGGATGGAATTTCATGAAAGGATAGTTTCATCCATAGAACCAATACCTACCTTGATCAAACCATACAACTTAATTAAGGATCTAAAAAATACATATGTAAAGATTAATTTCATAGATCTCATTAAAAATTCACCATCACATCAACCAGCTCTTTTGCAAGCAATAGGATTGAAATATCTAGATCAAATCACTCCTCCTTCCAGTGAGCAAATTAATCAAGTTGACCTTGATATGAATCTACCAAATGTTGAGTTACAAGATCCAAGGTTCTTCTTCAACTTCAAGCAAATGCCTTATGAGGATAAATTAACCAAAAAGGGGGATCTAGTATTATAGTTCTACAAGTGTGGATTTATGACAGTTGCATAAAGAGGACCTTAATTGACAATAGAGCCACTGTGAACATAGTCTCATATTCTCTTTTGGAAAGGATGGGATATGAACACATGAACATCACAACATGCTGAGATACTTTGAGGGGTTATGGCAATTTAAAGGTAGTGACAATTGGAAAAATATGCTCCCAGTCTTTTTGGGACCCAAAACAGTCCCCATAATATTTTATCATTGATAAGGACATCAGCTATAACCTACTGTTAGGGAGACCATGGATACGTAGAATGAAGGTAGTACCCTCCACATTATTCCAAGATGTTTGATTCTTGCATCTTGGAAAGATATATCTCACAAAAGGAGATCTTGAGCCTATTAGTATGGTCAAGATAAATACAACAAGAAAGAAGATAGAAATTCCCATCAACTATGAGTTGTTGACAAGCAAAATTTTCATTCCAAATCCAACTCCATAGTTGATACGCATAAAGAAGGTGGAGCCACTCAACAAAACAGTGAACAACGCAGAAGTAAGGACCTTCGAGAAGGGAGAGTCATCAAAGCAAAGACAAATAGTTCCAAAAGAAATAATTGCCAAAATTATGAAATTGTTGGAAAAGGATGGCCCCATTCAATTCCCTTTGAATGTTTCACAATCAATGTATTCTCCAATGGCGAACACAAGAGGACTAGTCAAAAAATCCTAGGTATAGACAAAATGCCTCCAATAGAAAAATAGCCTAGGATCAAGGAATAATTTCAAACTTTGATGCTAGACCTAAAAGAAGTAGATCTACATGCCTTCTTTGAGCTTGAGGAAGAGACATCAGAAAGTTATACTCCTTTGACACCACCAAGAGAGATGTCGTTAAGCGAGTCACACATACCTCAAACTTAGAAAGTAAGTGACCCTTATGTACCACTTTTTCCTTCTGAAGATACTTATATGCCCTGGACACCCCCAACATAAGTGGAACTTAATGACCAAGAATAGGCTCATTCAATCGATAACGAGTCAACGAATGCTCCAAAAGCTTCGTCTAGAGATTTTATATCTCCTAATACACAAGAGTGGCATTTTACTTCAATCTCAATACAATCCAATGATATGGATACATGGGAAGCACCTCGGATTCAAATCAAAATGATTGAAAGGTTTCTTGGTGAAGATGAGGTTAGTGAAGGAGAATTTCACAAAGAGCACAAACTACAGATAACCATAGGAGTAGAGGATCGTGTTATCATCAGATTACCAAAGAAGTATATAGGATACTCTATGGATCTATGACCAGAGCCAAATAGAAATACAAGCATAAGATTTGTTCCCCCACAGGAGAAAAGGGAGCCTCAAACTCCTTTCGAGTTGTTTCAATTCCTACAAAGTTGTTGTCACGTGAAATTGCACCCTGCTTGGAAGGATTCCAAGCATTCTAATGACACAATAGGAATGATCTCGAGGTGTGGGACCTTGCCCAAAGAGATCAAACCTCCAGAGAAGGTCAGCTTCCTTGCCTGATTATCACCTAAAACTACTAGATTTTGAGGGGAAAAGGGAGAAGGAATGCTTTAAAATAAAGATGAAAACATAAACCTTAAAAACCAAAGGGGTGATGCACCAGATAGATTAAAAGAGACTTCCACAACTAAGAAAATGCACAAATAATCAGATAAAACAAGTAAACATACACAGATTAGATGATTCTAGTAGAGGTAAGGCACAATAGGGTTGAGAGGAACAGAATGTTCATAGACAACCTCATGTAGATTCACACAGAACTGGAAAATTAGCAAAGGAGGTAAAATAACTTGCATATATCTGATGAAAAGGCAAGGTTACAGTATATGAAATCTCTATTTGGAAATAGAAAAGACCAGAATGCCAAAAAAATTCCAACCTTATTTACATCATAAGCCTCAGCTTATATAGCATTCAATCTAACCTAATTCAGTTACAAAATTCACTCAAAGAGCTGCCACAGAAAAATATCTCTGAAGGGACGTCCCAGCTGCAGAAGTTATGGCAACAAATATCTGGAGCTGGGCAGATAGAAGATATTTTTAGTCTTCAATGCAAGCTGCTGCATCATCAATCTGCTCCCCTAAAATGGTGGAAGATATTTTGGTATTAAATGCGAGCAGCTTGCGTGTCTATCCTCGATCATGACTGTATGTGCGTCTGAAACAAAGTGGTGGAGAGATACTTTCTGATCATCAATGTGAGTTGCTTCCTCTTTGTGCAGCAATGAATGCAAGAGATATCTGTATCTGCCCCAAAGTGGTCGCTAAAATGTCCCCTCAGCCAAATATGCAAATCCGGATCATGTACTACTTTTGGCGCTTTAACTCCTCTTTGAAATCGCCCCTTGAATATGCACCTAGATCTGCATACAATGTGGGCCCCTACCTTTTGAATCGGCCTTTGCATACTTCTCTTTATGAGGGATATGATGGTGACGTCACCATCACGGACGGGCATTATTGAACATGACAAGATGGCGTCATCATCATATCGGGGAATATTTGGATGAGGTTGATATTATGAATATTGGGGTGATATTTGGAAGGTAGGGTGATATTACGAATATCAGGGTGATATTTGGAAGGTAGGGTGATATTACGAATATCGGGGTGATATTTGGAAGGTAGGGTGATATTACGAATATCGGGGTGATATTTGGAAGGTAGGGTGATATTACAAATATCGGGGTGATATTTGGAAGGTAGGGTGATATTACAAATATCGGGGTGATATTTGGAAGGTAGGGTGATATTTGCAAGGTAGGGTGATATTACGAATATCAGGGTGATATTTGGAAGGTAGGGTGATATTACAAATATCAGGGTGATATTTGGAAGGTAGGGTGATATTACAAATATCACCCGATGTTCGGAATATCACCCGACATTTTGGAAGATGACCCCCCTGGAAAAATGACCTGATATTCGAAAGATGACCCCCCTTGGAAAAATGACCCAATATTCGGAAGATGACCCCCATGTTCGAAAAATCACCTGATACTCAGAATATCACGATGACGCCATCCTATAAGATCAGGTTTGAACAGATCATGACCATACATAACTTCCCTATTTTAGCGAATTTCAGGGTGATGAAAAAAGAAAACTTGCCTATTTTTTTCAAGCTCTTTCACATGGAAAGCTTTAGACCCTGAAATTTGGGTTAGACTTCAAGATCATAAATATGGCCTTCATTGGGGATATGCACACTGACTGATGTTGCTTGAAATATTTGACTCCTGCTAGAGGAAAAAATAGGTCAACAAAAGTATCCAAGATCACGATGAAGTCAAGATCCATATGTGAGATGAATTTGATATACTTATGGATCTATTAAATTGAGATGGAGTTATGTATTGGACCCCTTCTCATCAGCAAACCTATGAATCCTTGGCTCGCATCACGCTACCTTAGAAAATCACAAAGGTGAGCCCATGAGAATAGAATAATCCTTCAGAGCCTTACAAAATAGGAGAAATTATCCTTAAGAAGAGCCAATAAGAAGAACAAGAAGTGTAGAAAGAAAAGAAAATTTCAACAAGATTGGAAGGGTCCCTATATAATCAAAGAAGATGTTGGAAATGGTGCGTATCTTTTGTGCACTATTGAGGGTGAAGAGTTTGGTGAAATAGTTAATGTCTTTCACCTTAAGAATTATTATGTCTAAGAAACACAAAAAAATCATAAAAACACAAAAAATCAAATAATTTCAAAATTCATTAAAAGCATAAAAATCATGAAAAGTCAAAATTTGCATTCTTCATTTTGTTCCATCATGTATTTGTCAAAGGAGTCTAAGGTTGCTTAGGTATAGGTTGACCCTTTGAGCTTTTGAGATCCCCTATGATCATATTTACCACCTATCATATCACCCCCTTTACATTTCATAATAAATCCTAATCAAGGCCAAGTTGTTAGCTCTTTATATTGATCTTAGTCTTAACAAATTGTGCTTTTAAGTTCAAACAAAGTTAGTAATCAAACCTATAGTACCTAATAGAAGTTTGCAAGTAGACCTTCCCCATTCCTGCTTAGTAGAAGGGAAGTTCAAATGAATAGTAAAAACCCTCGGTGGAGCTCAACCCTAGATCTTTCTTGGCCAAAAATGTCAGGGGTATCATAATTATGTGGGAAGAAATAAGAAGAGAGATAAAAAATAAGAGAAAAGAGAAAGAGAGGTCATTAAAAAAAGAGAAGAGAGAATGCAAAAATACAAGAGAGAAAAATAAGAAACAAAGAAAAATCTAGAGAAAAATAAAAAGAGAGGATTGTTGATGTCTGTACTCTTGGGTGGAGCTAAATCTAACCTTGTAGCTACAAGGGTTACATCTATTAGAGAAAATTTTTAAAAAAGGTGCAAAGCACACACATGCACTAGTTGAGTAAAATCAAGAGTCTAACTCTCCTTAGGGCCATCTTCTACTCTAGATTCTGTCCTTTACCCTAGGTCTATCTTGTTGGCTATCTTTGATCTAAGTCTAGAGGGTACAAATAAAATTTGTTGCTTGTGTAAGTTGAAATCTTATCAAAATGTTTTGTCTAGATAAGGATCGATGTCTATCCTTTTGTAAAGCCAAAATTAGGAACTTTCTATCTCTTCCCCACTCCCACTTGATTCCCTAACGAAATGGACTATCCCAAGGTTCAGTAGGTCTCCCTATACTTAGTTAACTTACAATCCCCTAAGTCAAAAATCCTACTTAAGAGAAGTCACAATAGTTTTTCTATTTGCATACATCATATCATGAAGAGAAAATCAAAAGCAATAACTTATGTCATAGCTCGTGACATTGCATAAAAGAAGGAAAATGTGTTACATTCATACTTTCATAGCTCCTTGCATCCATGCATTTCATACTGTAGACACCTAAAATTGACCATGTCCCATCGACATATCACTTTCATCACCTTGGGTTGTCTTGGGACACTTTCAACACCTAGACATCGCCTTGTATCACTTTCAACACCTAATCCCACTTACGACATCTAATCCCCTTGTTGACATCATCTTGCAACACTTTGTGACATCTTTTGTCCTAGGACTATCCTTTTCCCAAATTAATAATCCATTTAATCCTCTATCCCAAATTAATTAAATAAATATGTTGAAGGTATAATGCTTTGTGTTGTTGATCTTTCAATTTATTTACCTTTGCTATTTTCTTATCTTCATTTGGCACGCCTGGTGGGACACTCAGCCCTGTATTTAAGCTTGTGTTTGCAGGTTTTGAAAGGTTTTTGTTGCAAACTGAAGTGCATTTTTGTCCAGAGCTAGGGTTCACCTATTGCAAAAGGTCTCCTTTTCCAAAACTAACCTCATCATTACATCTGGAATGCCTCACAAATGAATTTTAACATAAAAGAAGTCATATTTTGGAGATAATTTTTTTTTTTAAATTTAAAAAAAAAACTTTTTGATCTGTACCGTATGGATTCATATAGTACGGACCCTTCCATATGCACTCACTGCTTAGTTTGCAGGCTTCCCAAACTTTATTCACTAGTTTTATTATCCGTCATAATCAACATCTATAGGTTTAATGTAATATTCATTTGATTTGTTGGTTTGTCTGTTGGTACTTACCCACTAGTCCATAATCTTTTCGCAAGATAGCAGTCTTGATCATTGGTTCAAAGTATTATTCATAGGGTTATTATTTTTCACTATTGGACTTCTATTTTGAACCATTAGATTTTTGGCAGAACTCTTAGGGAAACCCTTAGATTCCCACCCGGTGGGCATTTGAAAATCCCCAAACATTTTTTACATGTAAGGCATTTAGCCCCTCACAGACTGCCCGCTACGTTCTCATGAACCACCTTCACCAAACTCTCCTTCAAACCATCGACGTTGTGTCTTAGACCAATGATCCTCTAGCAGTGACCTCTAGTGACTTATCTAACCATGGCCGTTGTAATCTCCACCGGTAGTTTATCTCTATCTGTTGGTTGTCCATTTTATTCATAGGGTCTTTGTTTCATTGTCTATCATGGGTTTTGTTTAGCTTTAACTACAGATTAACTGTGTATGGGGCATAGGTCGCAAGTCTTTATTGGAGGTCACATTCTTAAATCAATAGTCTGAAAACTCTCGTCTGGCTTTCGCTCCTCCCAACCATGCATTGCCAAACCACCTATGGGGCATTCAAAACAGTCGACGCCTTTTGTTTTGTCCCTCAATCCACAAGGTATTCACACCAACCTCTTTGGTCGTAGAGTCTTACCATTTTATCCAACAGTATAGAGTTCTTTGTTCAGTAGTGGGAAGTCTTATCATCACCTATTTTATCTAGCAGTTTCAATCTTTAAGCACAAGTCCAAGTCATTTTTTGCATGTCTAAAAAAATCTCACCCACTCCCACAGTTTAAATCCCCCCGAAGCTTAATCTTCAACTCTAGCCGCTAAGCTTTGACCATGGCCTAACCCACGCATCCTTTAGCAGTTACCCGGTGCTTGAACCATCATTGTGCCCAAAACACCCAAAATCTCTATTTAAAACCTCACTACCATGCTTGAAACTATGACCCCTTGGTCTGAAACCACGACCTGGCTCTTAATCTATGACCTATTGCATCTTAACCACACATTTACTACCATTGTTAAACCATAAACCACCTCAAACCCTCATTGCACTATACTCATAATAGCCAACCTTAGTCGTAATCCCTAACTACTGTATGTGATCAATATTGGGTCCAACCACCAACATAAAAAATAGCATTAATCGTCTACATTTAAACATGTGTGTCAACAATTATCTTAACATTTGTTGTTAATAACACTGTAGTTAACATTTAATGTTGGCATGTGAACAGGGTCTCTAAACTATAGGCTTGATATTCTTTGTGACCACAACATAAAAATTAACCACCAAAGGTAACCTCTTAATGTGACCAAAAACTTGCAAACTGCTAATGGTCAACACAAACTGCCAAGCAAATCTCTAGCTACCTATAGTGCCAAAACTAGGGCTTATTTTCAATTTTGCATAACTTTTGTCCAATAGGTCAGATTTTTGCAAAATCAGAACTGTTGAAAAGATGACTCAACCAACTTTGTTGTGGTACATGCCTCATCAACATATTTCATCAAAATTTTCAACTATAATCAGTCAAACTCATTATTTGCATGTAAATTTCAAATCACTATGTCTTTTGTAATTTTTATCAAAATTTGATGAAATGTTTCTGAAATGGCTTAAAAATTTTCATAACAAATATAATCATTTCATTTAATCTTAGGTATCATCTCATTTAACATTTATATTTTGCAGATATCATCATTTTCAATCTAACACACTTGTTTTGTGGCACCGCTTGTCAAAGGCCTAATTTATCAAACTACTAACAAGTGTGTTGCAAGGTTTTGCTTGTCAAAGTCATTATCTTTTCAAATCTTGTGTTTTCTTTATTTGGTGGGTTTTATTGTGACTTGGGGTGTGTATGCTCTTCCTTTGCACCTAGTATGATCTTGGGAATCAAAAACACCCTTAGCCACTTTCACACACACACACACACACACACACACACACACACACACCTTTTTTATCTAAGGGAATTAATCTTGTCTTTATGGATCAAGTGTGTGTGTATACTCTCCCCATGTACCTAGTGTGATCTTGGGGATCAAAAACACCACTTGGTACACTCTTTGTCACCTAAGGTGTGCTTGTGTGTGTATTCTCTCCTCTCGCACCACTTGGTGATCTTGAGCCCATCAAAAAAACCTTGCATTACCTTTCCCTTTATGAGGCCTACTTGGGGGTTTCATCACCCCAAGGAATGACCTCAACCATATGTTCTGATGGGCTATATCAAAGGAGGAGAGTAAAAGTTGTACCTCAATCTAGTCACGTAGTCATTGGCACAGCCTTGGGTCCCCAGATAATTCCAGACACAAGGTGAAGTGACTTGTCACATGCCTTCAACAGACTAGTGTTCACAGACTTGTTCCCCTTATACCTTGTGTATATTGGGGACTCCCTTATCAAACTTGTACATCCTAGCTTAAGACTTTTCAGTCATCTTCTAGTGTGGTATAAGGTCCAGCTAATCAAGCCCAAAGTTACTCACCGTGTTCCTCATAAAGTGGAAATATAATTTTTCTTTGGGTAAGGTATCAAAACCTCCAAGGAAAAGGGATAGTAGATGTAATGCCTTTATCCCTAGCTATTCCCTCTAAAAGGTATTCCTAGTTAGGTAGGAATATTGAGAGGAATTGAGCATGGGCCTACACTACGAAGACAATCCCACTTGAATAATCTAGGGTGTTGTGTATTGTGTGTGTGATCATTTGCATAATCCCAATCCCAAATTCATATCGTTTGCAAACCTATGGATATGTGTGAACCTTATTGTTTGCAAGTTTCCTATGATCAATCTTTAAGCCATCTCTAATCACCTTGTAATCACCCATCTTATCCATTTTATCCAAATCATACCTTATCCACATCATCCAAATCCATCCAATCTAATTCAACCTCATCCAGTCATATCCTAATCATCCTTTTTATCCACCTCATCTAATCCAATCCAACATCATCCTAATCCATCTAACCCAATCCAATTTATCCCAATAATCTATCTTGTCAACTTCATCCAATCCTATCCTAATCATTTTATCACTTTATCCCAAATATCCACTTCATCCTAATTATCCTAATCACCCTAATTCTTTTATCCACATCATTTCAATTCAAATCCCCAATCCAATCAACATCATCCTAATCCATCCAATTTATTCCTAATCCAATCCACCTCATCTCCCAAATCATCCTAATCATCTTCATCATCCACTTTATCCTAATCATCCAATCCTGTCATAATAATCCCTAATCATACCTTAATCCATCTCATCTGAATCATCTCATCCTAATCATCCAATCAATATCATCCTAATCATCTTCCTCATCCATTTTATCCTAATCACTATCCTAATCATCTCATCCCAATCATCCTAATCATCCATATCATATCCAATCATATCCCTTTTCATCATCTAATTGAAAGGAAGCAAGGTATGCGGAACACACTTCCTACACCAACCTAATGAGAGGAATAGTATGCAAATTCATTTAAATCCTTACAATTGTAGCAATGTTAAACACAACATAAATATTACAGCATCAACACAACACACAATAATAGTGACACAAGATATATCGTGGGGAAAATCTTTTTAGGTAAAAAACCCCACACTCCAAAACCTACACAATGTATTATCAAATCTGAAAATAGATTACATTACACTTGCAATGCAAGTTCTTCTAGGAGTCTGCAAATGTCATTTTTGCAGTGATTCCAGTAGCATAATAGTACCTATACAAAAACTATACAAACTACAACTCCAAACACTACATTATATAGAGTTACAAGGCAAATTTGAGAAGCCTCTAGAGATGGGTATCCATCTTGGCCACATGGCCATTTACCCAGTCAAAGGACACTTGTCCAACATGATTTCAACTTTCTTACATTTGTCATAACATGGCAGATTTGACTTCCCAAGGTAGAGTGTTCCAAGGCTAAAAATAGGCAATGATAGATGATCTGACGCATCTTACAGTTGTCATAAAAATATGCAACATGACAACACTTAATGTTGTAAGAGAATCCATCATACACAACTAAAAATAGCATATTCCTCTTACAACATGCCATAGCCCAACTTGGGCGCCCAAAGATGCCTTCTCCACATGCAAAGATGCTTTTCGACACTTGTCTTCACTTATCATAGGAATCTCTATACTTGGCTCTTATGCATCATAGATTCTGTCATACACAATAACACCTCTGTCATACTACAAGATGCTGACACATGGCATATTAGTGCCACCTCAAATGGGATGCCCAAATCCACATGTGTTTGACTTAATCATCCATGTCACATTACAAGTAGGATGACATGTCACAATGCCACCTTATACTAAATGACAAAACAGGATGTGCAAGTAAATACAAAATTAGGCAACAAATAAATACACAATTAAAAGATGAATGCTAGGAAATTCCAAAGGTTGAGACACCTTAATTCCCAACATTCTCCCACTTGTTGAACACCTTGCAAGAGCCAAGAGAATGACAAGATTTAACTTCTAGGGGCCAAGAGGCCCATAAACTCCGAACACTATCTGAACTTATCTATGCCCATAGGTTTAGTCAATGCATCTACAACATTCTTCAAAATTTCTATCTTCTCCAATATCCCCTTCCCATCTTCTACCATATCACAAACAAAATGATACTCAACATCAATGTGCTTTGTTCTGACATGGAAAGTAGGATTCTTTGCTAAGCAAATTGCACTCTAACTGTCACAATAGATAGTAATATGTCCTGCATCAAAACCAATATCTAAACACAACCTCTTAATCCAAATGGCTTCCTACAAGCATGAGTTGTTGTCGTGTACTCTACTTCTATTGTGGACAAAGCAACCATAGGTTGTCGCTTACTCATCCAACTAATAGCACCACCAAACATGGTAAACACAAGCATTGGTGGATCTCCTGCTGTCAGTGTCACCTGCCCAATCAGAATCCACAAATCCATGAATACTCACAGAATACTGAGGTCCTGTAGGATAACCATGATAACATAAGGAATACTCAGAAGTACCCCTCAAATATACGAACACTCTCTTAACTGTATCCCAATGTACCTATCCAAGATTAGCCATAAACCAACTAAGGACTCCCACTACTTGGGCAATGTATGGTCTTATATAGACCATAGCATACATCAAGCTGCCAACTCCACTAGCATAAGGTACTCTGCTCATATCCTCCATCTCAAAAGGAGACTTTGAATAATCATTAATAGATAACTTTGTCCCCAATGAAATAGGAACACACAATGTTCTGTAATCTGTCATGCTGAATCTCTCCAACACAGTCTTCACATACTTACTCTAGCTTAACCAAAGTTTTTTGTTTTCTCTATCTCTTCTGATCTCCATCCCTAGAATGTACATGGCTGCCCCTAAATTTTTCATCTCAAACTATCCTAACAACTGAGACTTCAAATCAGAAATGATATTCTTACCATTCCCAATCAGCAACATATCATCAACATACAGTGCAATAATGAGAATATGATCATTGTCAAACTTGTAATATACACAATGATCTGATTTCAATCTCAGAAACCTAATAGACAACACAAAGGCATCAAACTTCAAGTACCACATCCTAGGAGATTGTTTCAAACCATACAAAGACTTCTTTAACTTGAAAACCAAATTTTCTTTACCTTTCACCATGTAGTGCTCTGGCTATGACATAGATTTCTTCCTCCAAGTCACCATGAAGGAAAGTTGTCTTCACATCCATTTGTTCCACTTCTAAGTCATAAGCTGCTACAAGAGATAACAGGAACTGAATAGATGTCATCTTTGCAACGGGAGAGAAAAGCTCACCATAATCAATTCCCTCCACTTGTGAATACCCTTTCGCAACCAATTTGGCCTTGTACTTCTCAACACTGTCATCTACTCCAAATTTCTTCTTGAACACCCATTTACATCCAACAGGTTTCTGTCCATTAGGCAAAGACACCAAGTCCCAAGTTTTATTCTTTTCCAAAGAAGCCATCTCATCCTTCATGGCCTCCTTCCAGGAACCTACATCTTTCATGTCCATAGTCTCTATCATAGTTCTAGGCTCATCAGTGTTAGTAATCAAGGCATAAGCACAACTAGAATCTAACAATGTATAGCCAAACCTATCAGGTTGCTCATGTGGACCTCCTCAAAGGCTGAGGTGGAGGTTCTACCTCTTCTTCTAAACTTTCAGAGCTGCTAGAACTCTCCTCATCATCAGGTTCAACAAGGTCTTTTGGTTTAGTCTTCTCAGGGGTAGTAGGAAATTGAACCACATCTTCTTTCTTTTCATTTTCTTCTGGCTGTAAAACAACAGGAGAAGGAGATACCTCTCTGAAAATAACACTTCTGCTATACAACACTTTCTCAATCACAGGATTCCAAAGCTTGTACCCTTTCACCCCAACACCATGGCCAATGAATTTACACTTAACTACCTTGTTCTCCAATTTTGACCTCTTCTCCTTAGGTACATGTGCATATGCTTCACAACCAAAAACACGAAGATGTCTCAATGAGAGCTTCTTACCAGACCACACCTCCATGGGTGTTTATCAATGAGCACTGAAGTAGGAGACCTGTTAACCAGGTAGCAAGTAGTGGCTACAGCTTTAGCCCAAAACTTTTGTTCGAGGCTAGTACCACTAAGCATACTCCTAGCCCTCTCCATCAACGTTATGTTCATCCTCTCTGCAACTCCCTTTTGCTGCAGAGTATAAGGAGTTGTCTTATGTCTTTCAATCCCATGTTCTTTACAGAACTTGTCAAACTTTGTGGAACAAAACTCACCACCGTTATCAGTTCTCAAACACTTAATCTTTTTACTAGTTTGATTCTCTACAAAAGCTTTAAACTCTTTGAACTGACTAAAGACTTCAAATTTGCTTTTGAGAAAATAAACCCATGTCCTTCTACTGTAATCATCAATGAATGATACAAAATATAATGATTTAGAAATCAAAGGAATATTCACATGACTAAACACATTAGAATGAATAAGATCCAAAACACCAGAAGACTTGTGAGAACTAGAGTAAAATTAAAAATGGTTTTTCTTTCCATATATACAATGTTGGCAAAAGTTGAACTCGAGATTACAATCATTTAACCCCTCAACGAGGTTTTTATTTTTTAGGGCTCTAAGACCCTTCTCACCAATGTGACCAAGTCTCTTATGCTACAACATTGTCTTCTCAATAGGAAGTTTCATTTTGAAAGCATGAGCATCCTTAAGTACCCAAAAAGCACTACCATCGGAAGTTGAAGCAACACATTTCTTTACTGCTGGTTCCAATGGTGAGGATGAAGAATTTGAAACTCTTTTCTTTAAAATAGAAGAACTATTGCACTGAGTAGTGCATGCATCCAGCTGAAATAGAGTACCTCTCTGAGTACCCTTAGCAAGTACCATAGCTCTTCTTGTCATCTTGCATCCTCCACCCGAGAAGACAACATGCACAGCTACATCATTCAACTTACTTAAAGAGAGTAGGTTTCATACTAAACCAGGGATTGCATCACCCCATTGATCCTCTTCACTCATCCATTAGGGAATCAAATCAAGACTCTTCCACAGCCAAATATCTTTAGGTGAGAGTCATCACCCAGGTACACCTTCCCACGATCAAACTCTTAATACTTTGTGAACCAACCTCAATGTGAGGTTGTGTGGAAGGAAGCACTGGAGTCAATCAGCCACACATCTTCTAATGCATGGGTGGCTAGGGCAGCAATAAAATCATCACCATCATCTTGTGATTTGCTAGAATTTGAATTGGAGGTGTTCTTCTATTTTTTCTTCTTTTCCTCCTTGCACTCCTTTCAGAAGTGCCCATTTTTTCCACAGTTCCAACACACTGCCTTAGACTTTCCATGAGATTTGGATTTGCCCTTGACATCTTTCTTGTTTTTCTTTTTCCCTTTCTCTTTGGGCCTACCACGAACTGCAAGAGCCTCCTTTGCTGATTCATAAGACTTTCTCTGCATTTCTTCAGATAACAGTGAAGACACTACTTCATCCATCTTGAAGGTGGTTGTAGTACTCCCAATAGCCATGATAAGGTGGTCCCACAATTCTGGTAAAGAACAAACCAAGGTCATGCAACAATCCTCCTCCTCCATCTTCACACCAACAGAAGTCAATTGTACAACTAACATGTTGAAGGCATTTAGGTGATCTACAACTGATCCTCCATCTTCCATCCTCAGAGAATACAACTTCTTTCTCAAGAATAACTTGTTTACCAGGGATTTGGCCTAATAAACATCACCAAGTTTCTTCCATAGCTCTTTCGTGGTCTTCTCTTCATGAACATTTAACAGAACATAATCAGCTACATAGAGTCTCACAAGACCCTTAGCTTTACGATCTTTGAGAGTTATATGGAGCCTAATCAGACTCGGAGGTTAAATTTACCCCACTTTTATCAGCACAATTTCCCCCCAAGATGGGGTCAAGGGGTAGCGCCCCTGGCGAGCTCCCTATCATGATACAAGGTGGGGTCAAGGGGTAGCGCCCTTGTGGGGGCTCAAGGGCAGCGCCCCCGAAACCTCCAACAATTTTTTTATTATTTTATTAAGGCATCGGGAGTTATTTTTCTATTGGCCTACATTAAAAAACCCTATTTTTGTAACCAACATAAGGCTTGATAAAAGTGGCTAAGAGTTAGGGTTTCCATTGATGTATTGTAGCATTTTGCAGTGGTATTGAGTTGCAAGGATTGCTGGTTGTAATTGGTTTGATTTACTAGATAATAATATTGGACTCTTTATTGGTGGATGTAGCCCGAGTTTGGGTGAACCACGTTGAAACTTGTCTCTCACTGTTATTATTTCTATGTATTTCCATTCCTCTATTTAATCTTTATTTGCATTTAATTGATATCTTCTATCAGCTAACCCTAACAATCTGCATGTACCATTGCCATTGGTTTTGTTCTAGAAATTGTTTCCCATAGATCTTTGTCAACAAGCATGTCTTCCATTTTAAGTTTCTACAACTCAAAATTGTTGCCATTAAACTTGTCCAAATCTATCTGCCATCTTCTTCCTGCAACAAGATTATAGAATACTCTACATAGACTCCCACTCAATCGAAGATTAGCTCAAAAAACCCCTACCCAATAACTAGGATCAAAGGTGATCAAGCTCTAATACCAACTGAAAGGAAGCAAGGTACGTGAAACACACTTCCTACACCAACCTAATGAGGGGAATAGTATGCAAAATATTTTAAATCCTTACAATTGTAGCAATGTTAAACACATAACATAAAGATTACAGCAGCAACACAACACAGAATAATAGTGACACAAGATATATCGTGGGGAAAACCTTTTCAGGTAAAAAATCCCACACTCCAAAACCTGCACAATGTATTATCAAATCTAAAAATGGATTAGAATACACTTGCAATGCAAGTTCTTCCAAGATCCTATAAATGTCATTTATGGAGTGATTCTGGTAGCATAATAGTACTTGTACAAAAACTATGCAAACTACAACTCCAAACACTGCATTATATAGAGTTACAAGGCAAATTTGAGAAGCCTCTAGAGATGGGCATCCATCTTGGCCACATGGCCATTTACCCAGTCAAAGGACACTTGTCCAACATGATTTCAACTTTCTTACATTTGTCATAACATGGCAGATTTGACTTCCCAAGGTAGAGTGCTCCAAGGCTAAAAATAGGCAATGATAGATGCTCATATGCATCTTACAACTGTCATAAAAATCTGCAACATGGCAACACTTAATGTTGTAAGAGAATCCATCATACACGACTAAAAATAGCATATTCCTCTTACAACATGTCATAACCCAACTTGGGCACCCAAAGATGCCTTCTCCACATGCAAAGATGCTTTTCGACACTTGTCTTCACTTATCATAGGAATCTCTATACTTGGCTCTTACGCGTCATAGATTCTGTCATACACAATAACACCTCTATCATACTACAAGATGCTGACACATGGCCTATTAGTGCCACCTCAAATGGGACACCCAAATCCACATGTGTTTGACTTGACCATCCATGTCACATTACAAGTAGGATGACATGTCACAATGCCACCTTATACTAAATGACAAAACAGGATGTGCAAGTAAATACAAAATTAGGCAATAAATAAATACACAATTAAAATATCAATGCTAGGAAATTGTAAAGGTTGAGACACCTTAATTCCCAACACTAATTGCCCATATTAATCATCCCTTATCATCCAATCACATCATCCCAACCTATCTCCAATCCATCCCTAATCCATAATCTAGGACCCTAATCCTAATCAAGTTATCCAAATCCTATCAAGGTCCTAACCCTAATCCATTTTATCCACCTAATCCATTTCCCAATCACAATTCTATCATTGAGCCTAGTCCAACCTACCATCATTCTAATCATCTCCTAATATAATCCTTAGTTGATCATACACCATCCATTATCATTCTTAATTCATATCATAATTCATTTATCATCCTTAATCCAATCTTTCATCATCATCTTAATCCTAATCCCATCCTAATCTAATCTATTTATCCCTCATCAATCACCCATTATCTATCCCTCTATTTTAATCAAGCATCCAATCCTTAATCTTTAATAAATAATATGTTGCAAGTATGTGGCTAATCTGTGTTGTCATTGATGTCAACATATCTGTGTTGTCATTGGTGTCAACTGTGTCCTTATTTTGTTACTTTCCTGTAGATGTTGAGGATATTGAGAAAATTAGCTCATCTGGTAAAAATAGTGAATTGCAGTAGAAACAGTGCATTACATGCAGAAGAACAGTCCAGAAGAATGGTCTGCATTTCTTGTAGAATGAATATCCTTGCCTACAGATTGGAAGTTATTTAGAATCCTATCTGAAGATGTTATATTCCAAGGTTGAGCCTCCAGAATGAAGATTTGAGTAAATTGTGTTCACCAGTGTGAAAACTACTTTTTTCTGTATGACAGGGAGAAAGTGTTTTGCTCCGCATTCCTCCGCATTGAAGTATTTTGGTCTGCGGTTCTGGAATCAAGTCTGTGATGATGTTAAGTGCCTTCAACTAAAATGGTTCATGATTTGGTGGTCTGCAAGCTATCTTTTGCTTATGACAGTGGTTGTTATTGTTGTTCTTATGCTCTGGTTTGAAGAATCTTATTGACAGAGTGATTAGAGATGGTGCAATTGTTTCCTGGTGATTACAATGTGCTTGTGGATGTCTCCCAATCATGTTAATAACTTTGGATTGGTCCACAAAGAAAAAAATTGGATAGTGAATGAAGAATGTCCTTGCAAACCGAGTGCTATCAACAGTCTTGGCCAACTTGGTTGAATTCATTATTTGCAGAGATACATGGAAGATTGTAGAAGCATGTCGTGGCATGGAGGATTGTGTTTGAGTCCTAGATAAGGCATGGCATGATCCGCATACATTCTTACATCTTTTCCTTAGCTAAATTTGTATTAGGTCCAGACCTATTTTTGTTTATGTTTGTAATGCTAACCTTGGAGATTGATCCAATAGTTGATGAATGTAATGCTGACCTTGATGTACATTCCAAGGTTGATGAATTGTATAAAAGTATGCAATAAAGTTGCAAAAGTGAGCATGTGTAGCGAATATGAAGAGTTAAGTGTGAAAGAGTAAAAGAGCGGAGTAGAGGAATCATATTGTGCTTCAATGGAACTGAACCTTGGCATGGAGTAGATGATATTCAATCAGTTTGCCATCTTGGCAGTGAGCCATTCTTAGGCAGTGAGCATTTTGGGCAATGAGCCCTGTAGGCAGTGAACCTCTATTTTTTAGTATTGCTATAACTTATATATTTTTGTGGGCTAACACCCACCATGGTTTTTTCCTTTTAGGGTTTTCCATGTAAAAATCTGGTGTCTACTGTGTGATTATGATTAAGTTAATGGTCTCATGCTCTCATGGTTAATCTAATTATGAATAGTTAAGTTGTTGATGGTTTGATATGCATATGAAGTTAAGTTTTGTGACAACTAATTCACCCCCCCTCTTAGTTGTCCGGTGTATTTCAACAATTGGTATAGAAGCTAGGTTCCTCTAAAGAAAGCCTAACAGCTTGAGGAAGATCCAGAATGTCTTATAAGATGGAAGCTCCACATTTTGATGGGACAAATTATGCTCTTTGGAAGATGCAAATTAAAAGCCATCTTCTTTGTCTTGGTTATAAAGTATGGAAGGCTGCAAAAACACAATATACCATGCCTCAAAATGGTTTGATGACTGAAGATGAAATTAAAGAATATGAGTTGGATGTCAAAGCAAAGGATTCTCTGTTAAGTTCCTTAAGTGACTCAGTGTTGACAAAAGTTGTAGACCTTGAATCTGCAAATGAGGTATGGGTGAAGCTGAAAAATCTGTATGAAGGAGATGATTTTGTAAAAGAAGCTAAGATACAAAGCTTGAAAGTGAAGTATGAGGATTTGAAGATGAATAAAGATGAAAACATAATAGCCTTTATGTAAAGAGTTGATGAACTTGCCATTGGAATAAAAGGTATGGGAGGAACTCTCAGTGAAAAGGAAGTTGTGATGAAAATTCTCAGATCACTACCAAAGACATATAGTCACAAGGTAGCTACTATTGAAGAATTTATGACTGTGAAAACTATTGATAGAGATCATTTACTTGGAAAGATTATAGCCTTTGAGATGAGAGAATTTGGTGATGCCCTGCCTAAAGTTGAATCGACTTTTAAAGCCAGTACATTAGAAAAGATCTCCAGAGCTGAGAAATACAAGGTGGATGATGACTTTGATGAAATTGAATCTAACTTTGTTGACAAGCTACAAAGAGGATCCAATAAGTTCAAAGGTAAATTACCTTTCAAATGTTTCTCTTGTGGTAAAGTAGGTCATTATGCTTCTAGATGTCTAGAAAGAATTGAAAGAAATAAGAAGAAACACGAGGGAAAGCCTAGAGTTCTGAAGAAATGCTACTATGTCAGAGATTTTGATGATGAAGGGGTGACTGATGATGAATCTGATAATGGGTACTAGTGCAAATGAATGTCTATTTATTTCTATTAAAGAAGATACTGTGTCTACTAGTTCTGCTAGCTGTGTGAAGGAAGAAAAAACTAGTAGAAGAAAGTGCTTTGGTTGTTCAGGTTGAGAAAGATAAGGATGAATAGATTATTGATAGTGGATGCTCACATCACATGACCGGTGACAAAAGTATGTTTGTAAGTTTGGAAAAGTATTATGGAGGACTAGTTAGGTTTGGAGATAATGCAACTGGTAAGATTTGTGGAAAAGGATCTATTTCATTTGATGGAAAACATAATACTGACAATATTCTATATGTGAAGGGATTGAAGCATAATCTTTTGAGTGTTGGTCAGATGTGTGACAAAGGATATGATCTAAGATTCAAAGACAATGGGTGCAAGATCATGGAAAGCTTTGAAACTATGATAGCTACCGGTAAGAAGATAAAAGGTAACATCTATCAATTAAGAGGAACTAATGATTACTGTTTACTAGCCCAAGTAGATGAAAGTTGGTTGTGGCATAGAAGGATGTGTCATATAAACTTTGATAATTTGGTAAAGATAAGTTCAGGTCAGACTGTGAGAGATTTACCAAAACTTATGAAACCCTCCAACACAATTTGTAAGGAATGTCAGTTGGGAAAGAAGACAAGGACAAGTTTCAAGAGCAAAGAATAATTTTCTATCAGCTTGCTCGATCTAGTGCACATAGATCTCTGTGGTCCTACAAGGGTGAGAAGTCTACAAGGTGATAGGTATTTCATGTTGCTTATTGATGATTATTCTAGAATGACTTGGGTTACTTTTCTAAGAGACAAATCAGAAGCCCTAGAGAAATTTAAATCTTTCAAGGCAATGGTTGAGAATGAAATAGATTTGAAGATCAAATGCTTGAGGTCTAGTAGAGGAGGTGAGTTCACATCAAATGAATTCAACATTTTCTATGAAGAGCATGGGATAAAGAGACAGTTGTCTACACCTAGGACTCCTCAGCAGAATGGAGTTGTGGAAAGGAAAAATAGGATAGTTCAAGAGGCTTCTAGGACAATGATGAAGGAAGCAGATGTGCTGGAAGTGTTTTGGAAAGAGGCTATTCATACTATTGTTTACATCCAAAATAGAGTTCAAGTGAAAGGTAATGGTACTAAAACTCCTTATGAATTATGGTATGGAAAAATTCCTACAGTAAAATATTTCAAAGTATTTGGAAGCAAATGCTATATCAGGACAAGTGAAGATCTAGGAAAGTTTGATGTAAGGTGTGATGAAGGAATCCTCCTTGGATACTCTACCAAGAGTAAAGCTTACCGGTGCTACCACAAAAGGCTCAAAAAGATTGTTGAGAGTGCAAATGTGAAGGTAGATGAAGGCAAGGAAAGAATATTAGACCTAAATTGCTATGAACTAGATGAACCTATGACTATAATGAATGAAGAAAAAGATGAGCAAGTAGACAGTCATGATGAAGAAGAGACTCTGGAAAGTGTTGTCAAGACTCCCAGGTATGTAAGGATCAATCATTCTTAAGACCAGATTATAGGTGATAAAAACAAAGGTGTGCTGCCAAGGAGAAGAGTTGCAGAAGAACAAGTGAATTACTACTTGCTTTCAAAGGTTGAACCAAAGACTGTGAATGAAGCATGTAATGATGAAAGCTGGGTAAAAGCCATGGAGGAAGAGCTAAAGTAGATAGAAAAGAATGATACTTGGGAATTAGTTCCCAGACCTGCTGACAAAAATGTTATTGGAACCAAATGGGTTTCAAGAATAAGTTGAATGAGAATGGAGAGGTTGTAAGGAATAAGGCAAGGCTTGTATGCAAAGGATACTCTTAGATTGAAGGAATAGATTTTGAAGAGACTTTTGCTCTTGTAGCTCAGATTGAAGCAATCAGAATGTTTCTAGCATTTTCATCCCACAAATATTTTAAAGTGTATTAGATGGATGTAAAGTCTACATTCTTGAATGGTGAGTTGGAAGAGGAAGTCTACATTGAGAAATCGGAAGGATTTAAGTTATCGAACCAAGGAGATGTTGTGTGCAGATTGAAGAAAGCCTTGTATGGACTCAAGCAAGCTCCTAGAGCATGGTATGCAAGGTTGGATAAATACTTACTGTAGTTAGGGTTCAATAAAGGTACTGCTGACAATAATCTTTATTTCAAGATTAATGAAGATCAAATACTGATTGTTGAAGTCTTTGTTGATGATATCATTTTTGGAGGCAATGAAGGTATGTGTATGAAATTTGTTGATGAAATGCAAAAAGAGTTTGAGATGTCCATGTTTGGTGAGATGAATTTCTTTCTAGGTCTAGAAATAAATCAATCAGATAAAGTAATCTTCATATCTCAGTCTAAGTATGCGAAAGAGTTGTTGAAGAAGTTTGGGATGGAAGACTCTAAACCGGTGTGTACTCCCATGGTGACTGGCTGCAAGTTGAGAAAATCTAATGAGTCACCTAAGGCTAATCAGAAAAAATACAAATCCATGATTGGAGGATTGCTTTATCTAACTCAAACCAGACCTGATATTATGCATGCAGTCTATCTTGTTGCAAGGTTTCAAGATGATCCAAGAGAATCACATGTGATAGCAGTCAAGAGAATCCTGAGGTATTTAAAAGGCACTCCAGATCATGGCTTATGGTATCCAAAGGATAATGGCTTATGGTATACAGATGCAGATTGGGCCAGAGATGTTGATGACAGAAAGAGCACAAGTGGAGGTGCTTTCTTCTTGGGTAATAGATTAGTTTCATGGCTAAGCAAGAAACAAGATTCAATCTCTTTGTCAATTGTAGAAGCACAGTATATTATAGCAGCATGTTGTTGCACTCAAGTATTATGGATGAAGCAGACATTGAAGGATATAAGAGTTATATATGGAGATCCAATTGCAATCTTTTATGACAATACAAGTGCCATAAAAATTTCAAAAAATCCAGTGATGTATTCGAGAACAAAGCACATATCAATAAGGTATCACTTTTTGAGAGAGAAGGTGACAGAGAATGAAGTAAAGTTGGAATATGTGTCCACAAAGGATTGGATTGCAGACATTTTCACTAAGCCTCTGCCTAAAGACACCTTTGAGTATCTTAGAGAAAAGTTAGGGGTCGTTACCCCTCTTGCCCTAAACTAAGATGCATAGGAATGCATCAATCTAGTGGAGCTCAAAGTGTCATTCTTTGATTTGGATTGATGTTATGAAGGCTACCTCTCAGGGTGAGTAGCTAGATGTTTCTAATAAAGTAAGTGGCTCAGAGTAGCAGCATGCAAGTATGTACCCTTTTCCATTGATGTCAAAGGGGAATAGAAATCATGTGAAAAACTCAGGGGTAGAAAGAATGAAGATGTGTAAAGAGAAAGGGGGAGAACCTTGTCTTGATGGTCTTTTAAGTTTTTTCACATCATATGTTGCCATCAATGACAAAGGGGGAGATTGTTGCAAGTATATGCCTAATCGGTGTTGTCATTGATGTCAACATATCTATGTTGTCATTGGTGTCAACTATGCCCTTATTTTGTTACTTGTCTGTAGATGTTGAGGATATTGAGAAAATTAGCTCATCCGGTAAAAATAGTGAATTGCAGTAGAAACAGTGCATTACATGCAGAAGAACAGTTTAGAAGAATGCTTTGCATTTCCTGTAGAATGAATATCCTTGCATGTGGATTGGAAGTTATTTAGAAGCCCATCTAAATATGTTATATTCCAAGGTTGAGCCTCTAGAATGAAGATTTGAGTAAGTTGTGTTCACTAGTGTGAAAATTGCTTTTTCTGTATGACAGGGAGAAAGTGTTTTGCTTCGCATTCCTCCGCATTGAAGTATTTTGGTCTGCAGTTTTGGAATCAAGTCTGTGATGATGTTAATTTCCTTCAACTGAAATGATTTGTGATTTGGTGGTCTGCAAGTTATCTTTTGCTTATGACAGTGGTTGTT
This sequence comes from Cunninghamia lanceolata, assembly GCA_027924645.1. Lineage (NCBI taxonomy): Eukaryota > Viridiplantae > Streptophyta > Pinopsida > Cupressales > Cupressaceae > Cunninghamia > Cunninghamia lanceolata. Next base: position 8,872,075 of record BSBN01000815.1, on the reverse strand, counting down.
AGTGTTGTTCTTGTGCTCCATTTTGAAGAATCTTATTGACAGAGTGATTAGAGATTGTGCAGTTGTTTCTGGTGATTACAATGTGCTTGTGGATGTCTCTTGATCATGTTCCTAAAATGATCATTGGTCCACAAAGAAATAATTGGATCATGAATGAAGAATGTTCTTGCAAACCCAGTGCTATCAACAGTCTTGGCCAACCTGGTTGAATTCATTATTTGTGGAGATACATCAAATATTATAGGTGTGTCATGGCATGGAGGATTATGTTTGAGTCCCAGCTAAGGTGTGGTGTGATCTGCATACATTTTTACATCTTTTCCTTAGCTAAATTTGTATTAGGTCCAGAACTATTTTTGTGTATGTTTGTAATGTCAACCTTGGAGATTGATCTAATGGTTGATGAATGTAATGTCGACCTTGATGTACATTCCAAGTTTGATGAATTATATAAAATTATGTAATAAAGTTGTGAAAGTGAGCGTGTGTAGCAAATATGAAGAGTTAAGTGTGAAAGAGTAAAAGAGCAGAGCAGAGGAATCATATTGTGCTTCAATGGAACTGAACCCTGGCATGGAGTAGATGCTATTCAATCAGTTCACCATCTTGGAAGTGAGCCACCCTTCGGCAATGAGCCATTCTTTGTAGTGAGAATTTTGGGCAGTGAGCCCTATAGGTAGTGAGCCTCTATTTTTTGATATTTCTATAACTTATATATTTCTGTGGGCTAACACCCATTGTGGTTTTTCCCTTTTAGGGTTTTCCACATAAAAATTTGGTGTCTACTGTGTGATTATGATTAAGTTAATGGTCTCATGATCTCATGGTTAATCTGATTATGAATAGTTAAGTTGTTGATGGTTTGATATGCATATGAAGTTAAGTTTTTGTGACAACTGATTCATCCCCCCTCTCAGTTGTCTGGTGTATTTCAACATGATCATCCATTGAATATCAAAATTTGGTTTTAAGGACTTAGTCTCCTTCATATCCCATCAAACTTTCACCCAAATACCAATCATAATCCATCCAAATCCCTCATCCAAGGATCCTGGTCCTTATCCTACATCATCCATTTCAAATCAAATCAAACATCAACACCTTAAGTTGATCCTATTATCATCATCAAAACTTGCTTAAGATTGTTAGCCTATCTTAAGTATAGTCATCAAATCTCATCAATTCCTACTTAAGAATGTAAGGCTATCTTAAGTAGATCTCAAATCAATCCAATCAACCCTCTTGCTTAAAATCATTAGTCTATCTTAAGTATAGAGACTTATCCATTTTTTCAAATTAAATCAATTTATTTTAAGTTCTTGGCATTTGATCCCCAACCCACATCACATTCATCCATTATCATATATCATCTCATACCCCACCCACATCCTAGACTAAGAACAACATGGATCCTAAACCAAAAGGACCATACTCCAAGGAGCCCCTCCAACTGACAATCCTAAGACTAAATTCATACTCCAAGGAGTTCCTCAAATGGACAAGCCTAAACCAAAAGTCATACTCAAAGGAGTTCCTCAAGTTGACAAGCCCAAACCCAAAGTCACAATCCTAGGAGGTCCTTAATTTGCCACCAATAATGATAGTCTTGTAGATTAAGAGGAGTATACCAATTATCCTAGCATAATCTATCCTTTGTATCCAAATCAAATGTCCATAAGTCCTCCTCATACCAATATTGACAAGGGAAACACCACTATAGCTTTTGTATCCTATACAAATGCTCCACCTTCCAATCCATCAATCCCTCCACCACAATATCCCTCTAATCCTCCTAACCCTAACCCTTTGATCCCTCCATCTCTGAATCCATCAATCCCTATCATCCATCCACCATATAATCCACCATCAAACCTTCCAAACACTAATCCATTGACCCACGAAACCATGAAGGATCTTCTCCAAATACCATTTGAAAAATCCAAAAACAAAAGCAAAGCTATGGAGCCATCCCAATCCACTCATCCTATGTCATCCCCCTCTAGCACAAGCATGCCCAAGCCCATCAATCATGAACAAGAGCCTCCTAGCAACATGTATACCACTCCAACACCATAATCCAATCATATTCCTATCCATCCCATTGAAGAGTCTCCTACCATAAGTCCAAGTCAAACTCCATCATGCAGCCATGTTGTCAAACATCCAAAGCTTATTGAGTCCATCTAAGAAGCTTCCACTCCTATCCAAACACAAGATCTATGTCAAGAACCTAGTCCAAAGCATGTGGAAAGATCAACCCCTCATCCTAATCAAGATCTAAATCCCATCTAATCCCATCCCTGATCCCACAATCACTCATAAGCAAGTAACCCAAACTAGTCATATCCATCATCCAACAATATCCACTTCCCATGATGATACACTTGGTCCCCAAGAGAACATAGATAATCAAGATTCTATTACCCCCCATCTTAATGAGCATAATGATAATCAAGATCCAAGCATCCCAACTCATCCCTTTCTTGATCACACATCATCACCTATTAATCCCATCCCAAATCCATTCTCATTGATCCTCCATCATCCCCTATCAACCCTATTCTAAATCCATCATCATATACCCTTGGTCCAGCTATCTTCATCTATGGTGATTCTCTCATAGGAGAGAAACAAACTCTATCCACCACCCTATTAGGGTTTAGGAATATCAAAGCAATAAACATTAACAATTATATGCAGATTAAATAACCCAATATAACAATGAAGAATAACACAAAAGAGATCAACATAGAATTTTAACGTGGTTCACCCAAAATGGGCTACATCCATAGAAACTCAACCATCCAATGATTTTATTATCCAATGCAAAACATATTACAATCTCACAAATTCCATCCTGCAACATACATCCCAGTCGCTTATAACAAGCTTTTTGGAAGCTTCTAGAATTAGGGTTTTACAAAGTCATTTTTCATTTGTCGGTTAACCATGACAAGGATACGTTATGAGTGTATAATATTTGCATGATCAGTCACCACATACCAACACACACATCCTCCCCTATATAATAATGGACTCACGTCTTGTTTCTAAAACAACAAACATCCCATCACACACCGCATGATCCAAAACATGAAATATCAAGGCAAAGGCTTAGGCCTTCATGATTAGGGAATATTAGAGCCTATCCATGTCAAAATTTATCTACAATCACATGGCCTTGGCTATACATCCCAAGGACAACAATCCAAAAATGTCGATACTACACGCACACCGCACATAGCATCTCCTTCCAATTCCAAGCTAGGTGCACCTCATCGCACCTCCAAATCATATGTCACCATCCCTCCTCCATCAGCATACCATTCTTGAAAGCATGTGACCATATATCTCCCTCCATCCACTCTACCTCCACTCCTCCCAACTCCTAATATCCCTATCTTCAAATCCCCTTATCACCTCATCCACAAGTCCACTAATCCCTCCATCCACACATACCACTCCCTTAAATCTCCTAAAATCCCTAATCAAGATCAACAACCACACACATCCTCCAAACATGAAGCTATGAAAAAACCCATGGGATCCCAAAATAATCATTTGGATACCTCCTTACATACAACGAAAAAGCCTAAGTATCATGCTATAGAGCATCAATACATCAAATCAAAAATCTAAAAGTCTATCCACACCCATACTCCCCAAAGAAAAAAAAAATGGTGTGGGTCCCCAAGAAAAAAGCAATCAATCCAAATGGAGCATCCAAATCCCACTCCATCCAAAAATCTCAATAATCTCATCCCCAATTAAAAAAATCCTAAGAATCCTAAGTTTGTTTGGGCTCCTATGTACTCAAATCGGTGAAATAACAAATCTCCATTACTCTCCACTCCCCATCCCAAATATAAGCTTCAAAATCCATTATGGAGTGTGCAACCATTGGTCTTTGTTCCCCTTGACACCATGGGATTCCCACATATCTCCATCCTCCCATCATATATATGTTACCCAACATATCTCTCCCATCACATCCTATGGTCCATGCTTTCGCATAATCTACCTCATAATCCACTATCCCCCATCCATTCATAATCCACTATCTCCCATCCATCCATAATCCACATCATAATCCACTATCTTCCATCCATCCATAATCCACTATCCTCCATCCTTTCATAATTCACATCATAATCAACTATCTCTCATCCATCCATAATTCACATCATAATCCACTATCTCCCATCCATCCATAATTCACATCATAATCCACTCCATATCCATCTCATCCAATCATCTACCAACATCCATGAGCGTAATAACACTTGACATGTTCTATGTGTCGCAAGCATTTAAAAATGAGACATTATCACCGCCTCTTGGAAACAGATACTTGATTCCCCATCCTCCATCCAAATCTCTCTCCCCCCATCCACCCATTCCATCCAAATAGCAAAAAAAAAAAAAAAAAACTAAAAAAAAAAGAGAAAAAATAAAAATAAAAAAAAGTAAAGAGAAATCTTTCATCCAATGGTGAAAACAACCTCAGTGGCACCTTGGATAAGTACCATGATAAAAACCTGGCAAACATCTGTCATGTGTAGATTGATTATCCATGTACCATACACTTGTGGGAAAGTTATCTCATCTATCCAATCCTATCATTTCCCTCATATCCTCATACATATCTTCATCCATTAAATCTGCATACTTATCCTATTGAACCAACCCATCCTCCCTTCCTACTTTGATCTTGATAAGGACAGGGGCATAAATGTTGAAACATGCTTTGGACATCTCTTGATGTACCTAATCTTTTCCACCTAATCCTATCACACAATCATCATAAGCATTATCACGCAACGTCTTGAGCATACTATCTAGAGTGGGGCATCTTATTCCTATGTGTAATAGTCCTTGGAGATCACATCCTGAACCCATCCATCTATCCATCATGCATCTTCCCATCCATCTACCCAATCCACTATCGCCTATCCTTTTACCCATCCATCACATCCACGATTGCCTATCCTTCTATCCATCCATCGAATCCTCCTTCCATCCTTGCCTTTAGACCTAGTATTCCCTTGTCATTGGTATCCAGAAAACAAGCTATCATCATGTCATCCAACGCAACCATCCCATAAAATCCAAAAAATTCATAAAATCCAAAAAATCCAAGCAATAAATCCAAATTCAAGCCATCCTTAATCCATACCAATCTAGCCAAGAAATCTCACCAATCATCCAAAAGTATCCAATGGTTTTGTTCTTAGCCTTATTGCAAACCTAATCATCCTCAATCCATCATCAATCAACTCTTGTTTAAGAACATAAGGCTATTTTAAGTATAGAAATCAATAATCATCATCTATTAATCCTGGTGTTGTTCACATGGCCAACAACACTAGCTCATCATCCAACCAATCCATCATCGGTTTTCAACTTGACAGGGGCAACAACCTTGTTTATCTTTTTATCATTTATGCATGTTTTCTTGCTTGCTTGTATGTGTTTTTATCATTTTATCTTGCATTTGTATCAGTCCTTACAGCATATTGTCACCATGACATCATGGTCTTCCATATCATGGTGCCCAATGGCATATGTTTGATGAGGACCTTTTATCTTTTATGCATGACACACATCATCACCCTGGTCTTTATACCTTAGTGCATAATATCTAATGCTATATCAAACTATATAATTTCTCACCCGATGCAACATAACGTATCATTTATCCATTTCATCCATCCCTTAGCTTTCATACATCTCCTTAACCAATTTGTTCATCCATTTCGAGAGCATACCCATATTCTTCTAACCCACCTATCCTATTGAGGGGACATATCATCCCTCCATCATTCCTCCTTGTCACCCATCCAACTAGCTGGGACATCCCTTTCTAACCCAACACTATGTTTTAAACTTCTTTGAAATGATGTTACTTTCCTTGGTGGCAACACCACTTCAAAGAGGGGCAAAATGTAGACACCTGAAATTGACCATGTCCCATCAACATATCACTTTCATCACCTTGTGTTGTCTTGCAACACTTTCAACACCCAGACATCGCCTTGTATCACTTTAGACACCTAATCCCACTTATGGCATCTAATCCCTTTATTAACATCATCTTGCGACACTTTGCGACATCCTTCGTCCTAGGACTATCATTTTCCCAAATTAGTTAAATAAATTATATTTATTTAATTAATTTAATCCATTTAATCCTCTATCCCAAATTAATTAAATAAATCATATTTATTTAATTAATTTATCCATCTATCCTCTTAGCTAAATTAATTAAATAAATCATATTTATTTAATTAATTTTATCCTCACACATGACCCCTCTCCAATAATTAATTAAATCTATTATTTAATTAATTATTTCCTATTTTGTCCTCATCCACTTGCACAAAAGTCAAACTACCTTTTAATCCTATCCATCCATTTCAAAGCAACATCTTTTAATCTTGGTCATTCACATAAAAGAAGCCCTAGAAATCCTTATCCAAGCCCTAATGTTGTCTCAACAAATATCCACCTTTGATTCAACCTTTTAATTATAGCCCTCTATCCATCATATCAAGACTATATAAATTAACCCTCATCTAAGCCATCCATATCACAATAATTTCAAGTATTGTTATGTTACCAGTTTCATTCTAGAGCAATCAACACTTCTCTATCAATCCATAATAGCATTGAGCATAGCCATTGGAGTATTGGGTGCAACTTCAATTCACTCTATCAATGGGAAAGGAATAGTCTAAGGTGAAGGTATTGAGTTATATTGCATTAGCTTCCATTATTTATCTTGTCTATTTTATGCTCTTCACATACTTCATACATTCGAAAAATACCAAAAAAACATTGCATTATCATTTTGTTGTCTACAATAAGAAGTCTCGACTATCCATGTGCACAAAAGATTAAAAAAAAAGCAGCATGTGATAGTAAACATAAGTCAAATGGCTCTCCCTCTGTAAGCAAGTTGTAGGGCTTCCCCTTGGCTTGAAAATTGGTCTCCGTGTTTCTTTTCTCTACAAGATCCGTAAAATTTTATTGTTTTTCCTCTGATGCATTGGTTTGGAATGGTTTTTTTACCCTAGGTATGTTCTCTATATGGTCTTTCCTTAAAGTTTAATTTTTTTTGAATTTAAATTATTAGTTTTCCCACCTGGTTGGGTTGAGAGTCCATGCTTTGGTCACTTATGCATTTTGAAGTTTGTGTTGCATGAAGGCGGTCGAGGCACTTGCCCCTTGGATGAGTGCATTAATGGAAGTGCAGGATAATATTAATGAGTTTGCAGGGAACAATAATTGTTATGTGGAAGCCTCGAAGAGGTCGTTTAGGGATTCCTTGGGAGTGCAGGATGCCGCCTATCTGCCCAAAGATGTGTGCTTCAAGGCGTGGGAGAAGGAAGAAGAGGGCATTGGAGGTTGCGAGAGTGGCAATCTCGGAGAAGATGGGAAGATCGATGGTGTTAGAAGAGGTAAGGCTTCTCTGCTACCAAAGAAGTTGGTGCCTCATCCAAGTTTGGGTATGCAAAAAGCTATTAAAGATGAGGAATTCATATTGAAAGATATTGCTTTATTTTTTGTTTGTTTAGATTTAGAAAAGCTGCCTGTAAGAAGGTTTTTTGATAATTGGCTAAATACTATTTGGGGAAAAAAGATGGGTGTCCATGTGTCTTTATGTAGAATGGTTTCAAAAGGCATATTTGTTATCTTCTTGAAAAACCATGCTATGCAGAAAAAAGTTTTAGACAGAGAAATTTGGAATATTGGGAGGGCTTTGTTCAAAGTATTCCCATGGAGCCTAGAGGCCTCTCCTCAAGATATTAAGTTCTGCGCAGTTCCGAGATGGTTGCTAGTTAAGGACCTCCCGATTCAATTATGGGCATTTTTATCTAATTTGTTAAAGCCCTTGGGAAAAACTATCAAGGTGGAGGATCTAAGGGTCTCTCTGCCTCATCTGGATGCAAGGGTGTTGGTTTCGATAAAGCCTGGGATTGGAATCCCAGAGGTATTATAGATTAACCTCAGTGACAAACTAGTTGAATGTGTTGTTGTGGGCCTGGAGGGTATATACTCATGTTTCCTCTGTAAATTAGATAGTCATAAAAAAAGGGACTACCTAGTTATAAAATTAAGAAACTTTGTTAACAATGTTGAGCCAGGGGTCTCAGTTAAAAAGGATTTGGGGTCAATGGGGGAGACTGGGATGTGCCCCAAGCCCTAGGAGTTAGATTGTTGCTCCTCCTGTCTTCGAGACAGTTCTTGGTCCTCAACCCATTCAACTGAGTGTTGAACCTCTAGATGGGGCTCTCAGAGAAATGCGTAAGAGCCTTGAGATGTTGGTGCTTGATGATCTCCCTTCTTGTGAGGATACCTCAGGCTCTTCTCCGATGGCAGTGGTAGTTTCTGGCCCTAATCCCATTACTAATAGACCTAAGCTGGTCTTTGGTAGTTTGGGATCTAATGAAAATGTTGTTTCTCTCTCTAAGAATGTGGTCTCTCCAAGGATTGAGGCTGCGTATGACTCCACAAATATTATGTCCCCTCTCTCGGATAAGGAAAAAGTGATCTAGGACTCACTCTTAAATGACTCAAACAACCCGGTCACCAGAAGTTTAGAGGTGGCTAATTCTAATCTTAATCCAGGTCCTTCATCATTTTCAAACTTTATGGGGGACCCTTTACAATTCAAACCACCAATAAAGAAGAACGCTCAACAATTAGCTTTGATGAAAATTAGAGAAAATATGTTGACAAGGAGTATGGAAAAAGTTCTGGAAGGATGTGGCTTTGTTAGATTTAGGATAGACAATTGAGAGGGGGGTGAATCAGTTGTCACCAAAATGCTATTCCTTATTCACTTTAAAACCTTCTTGTATTTCAACAGCATATCAATGATTCAATTATGAAAGGATAATGCAATAATTCAAGAGCAAAAATAAAATCAACACATATAACACCAAGATTTTAACGTGGAAAACCCGGTTAAGGGAAAAACCACAGGGTGACGAACCCAAGATTGTATTCTTTGTTAAAAGAATAAGAAGAATAAATGGCACTTTCTAGTTAGGGCTCACTGCCCGAGCACACTACTCACAAGAGGCCCACTGCCTACAGGAGACACATTGTCTATAGAAGAATAGAAGTATTGCATACTTGAACTGGAGATTAGCATCTTCACTATGCTTGAGTCAGTTCTATTTAAGCTCAACACCTCTGCTCTGCTTTTTGCTCCTCTTCACTACTACCTTCTCTTCATCACCTCAAGGATACATTTGAATGACTTTGTAATTCTTATTTATACATGACATCGACTTTGGAATGATCATCAAAGTCAGCACAACATGCACTTATTTTAATACAGAGCAAATATAAAAATATAACTTGACTTATTACAAAAACTTCATGCACATCACTATACTATCGGCCACACATAGCTAGGACTTCAATCTTCTTAGAGGAACACGCCATGCTTTGCAAAACATCTTCAAGATCATCCGCAACATGTGCAAATCATCCGGTCAGCCAAGACTAGGAAGAACACCATCACCCAAAGGTAAATCTTCAATTACGAGCTCAATATTCAATGTGGACCACCAACACGAACTAGACACAATCTAGAGACCCCCACAAGCTTGCTGGAATCACCAAGAACATCCACACCACTTCTGCTTACTGTAATCATTTGCATCTTCATCTGAAACCTCAAGAACACAGTCGCCCATCACTGTCACATTAGAAGGATTGTTTGTGGACCTCCAAACCACAAACCAATTGAGTTGTCAATTCACATTAGCCTCCCAAACATGCCACCAGATTTGTAAAACATGAAATTGTATTTCTAGATCTCACCGGACCTGTTTGTGTCACTTTGTCACCTCTGAACAGTTGCCAGAACTAGTTTTACTCTCATGGCCATAACTCCTCCATATTTTCATGTGGACCTCTCAAATTTTAACTGGATTATCTTCAGACACATATCTACAAACCCTTTGATGCACATTCTCTAATCTTCATCTAGCTGGGATCTTCACTTCATAGAGCTTCATTGTCTTCACTGATCTTCTCTATTTCTAATAGGACTAATTTTCTCAATATCCTCAGCACACAACTCATCCAATCCTTGACATCAATGCAACAGGAGTATGTTGACATTAATGACAACACCAGTTAGGCCCATACTTGCAACAATCTCCTTCTTTGTCATTGATGGCAACATATAATGTGAAAATTTGTTTTAACCATCAAGACAAGAACTTCTCCTCATTGACTGACATAGCTCCCCCTATCAACAAAATCCATTCACATGTCTTCTCTTCCTTTACTGCTCCCCCTTTGATCAGCAACCACTTTTTGTTTTTCACATTTTGTTTTTCACGTGTCTTCTCTCCCCCTTTGACATCAATGGGAAAGGGCACATACTTACAACTACTTCTCATACTTCAGAATCATACAGACTGCTCCCCCTGAATAGAAGCCTCCAAACATCAATCTAGATCACAAGATATGACTGTGGGATCCACCAGACTGATGCACATTAGTGCACCTTAATTCAAAATTAGAGGGGTAATAACCCCTAACTTCTCCCTGGGATACTCAAAAGAGTCCTTAGGTAGAGGTTTAGTAAAAATGTCTGCAATGTTATCCTTTGAGAGCACAAACTCCAATCTGACTTTATTTTTGTTCACCTGCTCTCTTAAAAAGTGGAACTTGATGGATATATGTTTTGTCTTTGAATGCAACACTAGATATTTTGATATGTTTATTGCACTTGAATTATCACAGAAGATTGTGATAGGTTCACCATACTATACTCTAATATCTCTTAGCATTTGCTTCATCCACAATACTTGAGTGCAATTGCCTACTGTTGCAATATACTCTACTTCTGCAATAGACAGAGATATTGCCTCTTGTTTCTTGCTTAGCCAAGAAACCAATCTTTTTACCATAAAGAATGCACCACCACTAGTACTCTTCCGGTCATACACATCTCCTACCCAATCAGCATCTGTATATGCATGAAGAGAGAAATCATGATCCTTAGGATACCATAATCCATACTCAATTGTTCCCTTCAGATATTTGAGAATTCTCTTGATTGCCATGACATGAGACTCTCCAGGATTAGCTTGGAATCTAACAACAAGACCAACAGCATTCATAATATCAAGTCTAGTTTGAGTAAGGTAGAGTAGCCCTCCAATCATTGACCTATACTTTTTCTAATCAACCTTAGGTGATTCATCATCTTTACTCAACTTACATCCAGTTGCCATAGGAGTATTCATTGCCTTTGAATCTTCCATTCCAAATTTCTTCAACAATTCTTTCACATATTTGGTCTGTGATATGAAGATTCCTTTCTTTGTTTGAGTTATTTGTAGACTCAAGAAGAAATTCATTTCCCCAAACATAGACATCTCAAATTCACTTTGCATTTGATTTGCAAAAGTCTTGCACATACTATCTTTCCCTCCAAAATGATATCAACAAATACTTCAACAATCAAGATATTTTCATGATCAATCTTAAAATACAGATTACTGTCAGTAGTACCTTTGTTGAAACCAATCTTCAAAAGATGTTTGTCCAATCTTTCATACTAGGCTCTTGGGGCTTGTTTGAGTCCATACAATGCCTTCTTCAACTTGCAGACCATATCTCCATGATCAGATAATTGAAATCCATCTGGTTGCTCAATGTATACCTCTTCTTCCAAATCACCATTTAGGAAAGCAAACTTGACATACCTGGGAGTTTTGGGATTCTCTTGTACTTCTAATTCTTGGACAGGTTCATCCAAACTTATCTCGTCTTCTTGTATTTCAGGATTATCCGGATCAATCTGAATCTGAACTAGAGTTGGGACTTGGTCTCCTTGGTCTGAGACATCATTCTGATCATCTACTTCATACTCATAATACCTTGAGGGACTTTCCATGCCTTCATCAACCTTCACATTTGTACTTTCTACAATCTTTCTCAATCTCTTATTATAACACCGATATGCTTTGCTTTGAGTAGAATATCCCAAGAATATTCCTTCATCACTTCTAGAATCAAACTTGCCAGGGTTTTCATCTCTTTTGATATAGCATTTATTACCAAAGACTTTGAAATACTTCACAGTAGGAGTGATGCCAAACCAAAGTTCATAAGGGGTCTTACCAGTATTGCCTCTGATTTGTACCCGATTAAGAGTATAGATAGTAGTGCTTACAACTTCTCTCCAATAGATCTAAGGAACATTTGCTTCCATCATCATGGTCCTAGATGCTTCTTGGATGGTCCAGTTATTTCTCTCCACTACTCCATTCTACTATGGAGTCCTTGGAGTAGATCACAATCTCTTTATCCCATGTTTCTCATAGAATGTTATGAACTCACCAGATGTGAATTCTCCACCTCTATCAGACCTGAGGCATTTTATGTTTATGCCAGTTTCATTTTCTACCATAGCCTTGAATATTTTGAACTTTTCAAGTGCTTCAGATTTCTCTTTCAAGAAAGTCACCCACATCATCCAAGAGTGGTCATCAATCAGCAACATGAAATACCTATCTCCTTGCAAACTCTTGATTCTTGCTGGGCCATGGAGATCAGTGTGCACCAAGTCTAACAATCCAGTTGAAGATTGTTCCTTACTTTTGAATGTGACTCTGTTCTGCTTACCCAACTGACATTCTTTGCACAAATTGTTAGTAGGTTTCACCAGTCTTTGAAGATCTCTTATAGCTTGAGTGTTACTTATCTTGATGATATTATCAAAATTCGCATGACACATTCTCCTATGCCACAACCAACTCTAATCAATTTAAACAAATAAGCAACTTTTGCCATTACCAACCAATTGGAAGATGTTACCTTTTGTCTGTGTATCGAATGCAATCTTAGTTCTAGAGCTTTCAAAAATCTTGCATTTTCCATTTTTGAATCGAAGATCATAGCCTTTGTCCACCAACTATCCAACACTAAGAAGATTATGCTTTAGACCTTCGACATACAAAACGTCACTGATTTTATTCTTTCCATCAAAAGAAGTGGTTCCTCTGCCTCTAATTCTGCCAGCAGAATTATCTCCAAACTTTACAACTCCACCTTCGTATCTTTCCAAGCTTAAGAACTTACTCTTGTCACCATTCATATGGTGAGAGCATCCACTATCAATAACCCATTCATCCTTTTCTTCAACCTGAGCAGCCAAAGCACTTTCTATCATCTTATGATTGACAAATTCAATAAGCATTGGATCTTCTTCTTTGATGGCAATAAACACCCAGTCACTTCTAGGTTTGTTTCCTATCTCAGATTCATCATCATCTTCTTGAACATAGTAACACTTCTTCTAAAACCTTGATCTATTAGGGTTTGGCCTTGAAAGCCTTTCTAGACATCTTGAGGCAAAATGTCCAATCTTATTGCAGGCAAAGCATTTGAAAGATAATTTTCCTTCATACTTACCGAATCCTCTTAGCAGTCTCATTGTAATGAGGGCTTCAAGTTGTTCAGCTTCTAATTCATCCTCTTCCAAATCTTTCCTTGCTTTATCATAGCAAGTTGAGTTCCTTGAGGAACTTTCTCCTGGATCATATCTCTATTTGCCTTTTGTAAAGGCACTAGCTTTGAACACAGATTTAGTCTTGGGAAGTGCATCACCAAACTCAGCCAACTCAAATGTAGATATCTTACCAACCAATTGATCCCTTGTAAAAGTTGTTAAAGATCTGATTTCCTCAATAGCAGCAACTTTGTGTTTGTAAGCAGGAGGTCAAGATCTGAGAACTTTGGCAACAATCTCATCTTCATCCAATATTCTACCAGCACATCTAATGCCACATACAAGCTCATTTACTTTTAACATATATAAAGTGATATTCTCATCTTCAAGTTTTCAAACTTTCCTTTTGGACTTTGTAGCTTGGCAAAACATATTTGTCTCCTTCATAAAGATTTTCTAGATGTGTCCAAATTTCATAAGCAATCTTCAATCCCATAACATTTGTTAGCTCTGAATCAAACAAGGCACTCAGTAGGGCTTCTTTAGCTCAAAGATTATTGTTTGCATCTCTAACTTCATCTATAGTTGTTGGACCATTCTTTGGGGGAACATATTTAGTTGTGGTTATGTTCCAATACTGATCTCCCATGCATTGTAAGTGACATTCCATGTGGCTCTTCTAGGCAGTGAAGTTTGTTCCATCAAACCTTGGACTGTCCTTCTTGTAGGTCGACATCCTAGATCTCCTCAAGTGGTTAAGCTTCTTCTAAAGTAACTTGCTCTGATACCAATTGTCATATTTAGGACAGACAACTGAGAGGGGGGGTGAATCAGTTGTCACCAAAATTTGGTTCCTTATTCACTTTAAAACCTTCTTATATTTCAACAGCATATCAATGATTCAATTATGAAAGTATAATGCAATAATTCAAGAGCAGAAACAAATTCAACACATATAACACCAAGATTTTAACGTGGAAAACCCAGTTAAGGGAAAAACCATGGGGTGACTAACCCAAGATTATATTCTCTGTTAAAAGAATAAGAAGAATAAACGGCACTTGCCAATTAGGGCTCACTAATTGAGCACACTGCTCACAAGAGGCCCACTGCCTACAGGAGACACACTATCTACAGAAGAATATAAGTATTACATACTTGAACTGGAGATTAGCATCTTCACTATGCTTGAGTCAGTTCCATTTAAGCTCAACACCTCTACTCTATTTTTCGCTCCTCTTCACTACTACCTTCTCTTCATCACCTCAAGGATACATTTGAATGACTTCGCAATTCTTATTTATACATGACATCGACTTTGGAATGATCATCAAAGTTGGTACAACATGTACTTATTTTATTATAGAGTAAATATAAAAATACAACTTGACTTATTACAAAAACTTCATGCACATCACTGTACTATCGGTCACACATAGATGGAACTTCAATATTCTTAGAGGAACATGCCATGCTTTGTAAAACATCTTCAAGATCATCTGCAACATGTGCAAATCATCCAGTCGGCCAAGACTAGGAAGAACACCATCACCCGAAGGTAAATCTTCAATTATGAGCTCAATCTTCAATACGGACCGATAACACGAACTGGACATAATCTAGAGACCCCACAAGCTTGCTTGAATCACCAAGAACATCCGCACCACTTCTACTTACTGTAATCATTCGCATCTTCATCCAAAACCTCAAGAACACAGTCGCCCATCATTGTCACATTAGAAAGATTGCTTGTGGACCTCCAAACCACAAACCAATTGAGTTGTCAATTCACATTAGCCTCCCAAACATGCCACTTAATCCACAGAACACGATATTGTATTTCCGGATCTCACCGGACCTGTTTGTGTCACTTTGTCACCTCTGAACAATTGCCAGAACCAGTTTTACTCTCATGGCCATAACTCCTCCATATTTTCATGCAAACCTCTCAAATCTTAACTAGATTATCTTCAGACACATATCTACAAACCCTTTGATGCGCATTCTTTGATCTTCATCTAGCTGGGATCTTCACTTCATAGAGCTTCACTGTCTTCACTAATCTTCTCTATTTCTGATAGGACTAATTTTTTCAATATCCTCAACACACAACTCATCCAATCCTTGACATCAATGCAATAGGAGTATGTTGACATCAATGACAACACCGGTTAGGCCCATACTTGCAACAGGCTTACCATTACAATTCAAACCACCAGACCTTACAAAGGTTAGCAGTGAAACCCCCATTGAAGGCATGGAGGATGAGAAGGAAGATAGAGAGGAGATTGTCTTGAAAAATGAAGAGGGGAGAAAAAAAAGGAAATATGTTAGGAGAAAGTTAAGTGTAGGAAAAAGGGTGAAGGGAGGGAAACTCCACAAATATTTTGATAATATGTGTATAGCTAAAAGAAGAGTCTCACTAAGTACCCAGTCTATTTCCCATGAAGTGCTAAAGTTGGAATGTACGGGGCTTAGAATCCCTAGATGGGAAATACATTGTTAGGGATTTTGTCAATAAGCATAGAAACATGGATTTTCTAATGCTGTAGGAAATCAAAGCTGCGGTGTTTCAATTAGATAATGCTCTAAGATTCATTTGGAAAGATTTGGTAAAGTTATTTACTAAGCATGAGAAAGGAAAAGGAGGTGCAGCACTACTTATCAAGAGTGATTGGGGTCAATTCATAACTCAGTCTTGGTTCTCCCCATGTAATAAGTGTGTATGGGTAACCTTTAATAGACAAGACATGAATTTTGGTATTTGTTCCCTATATGCTTCTAATGATCACAAAGAAAGGGGTGGCCTCTGGGAGTGGTTAGCCAATCATCTTCCCAAAGTCCCCTAGATTTTTGCAGGGGATTTTAACATGGTAGAACATAATGAGGATAAAATAGGTGGAAAGAAGGCAAAATAGAAAGGTAATGAAAAAACTTTTTGGACAAGATTTAAAAAGTTTCTTAGGTTAATGGACCCATTGGAAGGAAACAAATGTAGAAGTAATGGGATTTGGTATACTTGGTACAATGCATAGTCTTGTAACAAAAGGATATACAATAGGTTAGACAGAATGTATGTGAATAAAGAATTTTTTCAATTTAATACCCCTCAAGATGACAATGCTATCAAAGTCTCCCCGAGTTCTTTATCAAATCATCACCCCATTTCTACAGATATTATATTCATTAACCATGAGTCTACCCCTAAGCCTAAGTCAAATAACCTTTTTAAGCTTAATGTGCATCTATTGGACAACAGAGATTGTATGTTGGGCATTAACAGTTTAAGGAATATTTTGAAAGTCACTTATGAAAACTCTAGTGCCATCCAGTATGGGAAGAACTTGTTAAATCTTGTCAAGAGTTGTTCAAAATATGTGGTAAAAAAGGCTACCATGGACAGAAGAAGGGAGGAAAAGGAGCTGCAAGTTGAGTTTTTGGACATTGAAAGAAGGCTACAAGTTTCTCCATTTAATGATGTTTTGGTTGCTCAACTGGGGGCAACTAAAAATAGGCTTAGGTGTTTTGAAACTCACAGGGCATAGGGGGCAAAAACTAGAGCCCAGATGAACTGGATCAAGGATGGGAACAAAGGTTCTAAGTATTTTTTTGATCTGCTGAGAAGTAAATTCAGACAAGAACATATAGAATCAATCACTGAAAATGGTATCAATTACACAAATCTGAATGATATTAAGGAACTCTTTAGAGAATTTTATGGGAATCTTTTCAAGGCAAATGATGGAAGGATTGAGTGTGTTAATGCTCAAAATCTATGTACTCTTGTTTTTTCGAGGAAGGTGGATGAGGCAATGGCTAAGAAATTGAAACAAGACATCTCTAAAGATGAAATTAAAAATGCCATTCTTTCAATGAGTAATTGTAAGTCTCCAGGGGTTGATGGATTGTCTTTTGAATTTTATAAAGCTAATATTGAATGGGTGGTGGATGATCTTTCTGAGGAATATCATGAGGCTATTAGACTTGGCTAATTGGGTAAGAAGATTAATAGAGGTCTTATTAAATTGCTCCCAAAGGGGGGTGATAAGTCCAACTTGAGGAATTGGAGACCTATCTCCCTTCTAAATGTTTCCTATAAAATTATAGCCAAAGTTTTGGCAAGCAGATTGGTAGATATTCTTCCCTCCATAATTAATGTGACTCAAATTGGTTTCATCAAGGGAAGATACATTCTTGAAAACCTATTGACTAGTTGGGAAGCACGTCACTGGGATAAGTGCTCAGGTCAAAATGTTGGTATTCTCTTGTTGGACTTTGAGAAGGCATATGACAGAGTGGAATGGTCTTTCATTTTAACTATTCTCAAGGCTTTTGGGTTTCCACAGGAATTTAGGAAGATGGTAGAGATGTTGTTTAGAGATACTTCAACTCAAATTGAAATCAATGGGTCCCCTACTTCCTCCTTTTCAATGGGGAGATCCATTAGGTAAGGTTGCCCCTTGGCCCCTGTTCTTTTTGTTATTGCTTCAGAAGCCTTGTTTTACATATTGAGAACAGACAAAATCCCTAGTAGCATTAAAGGAATTAAACTTCCTGATGACAATTCACTTTTAAACATGTAATTTGCTGATGATACTGCCCTATATCCTGTCTTGGAAAAAGAAAACTTAGATAATTTAAACATCAGACTGAATACATTTTGTAATACCTTAGGTGCTAAAGTGTCCTTCAGTAAATCTATTCTTCTAGGTTGGTCTAACTCTCCCCCTGATTGGGTTGGTGAGGGGAATGGCAATGGGGTGGCCCCAAAAAGATGGTTATATTTATGGGGATTCCATTTTCCATTGATCCCTCGCAAAAGCACATGTGGGATTGGCTCTTTGCCAAGATTGAAGTAAGATAAAAAATTGGAGCAGGCAAGTGTTATCCTTAGCAGGGAGATTTCAAGTTTGTCAAAAGATTTTATCTGCATATACTACATTTTATGCTTCCATGTGGCTATTCTCAAATGTTCAAATAGAAAATATTTAAAAAGTGATCAAAAGTTTTCTTTGGTCAAATGGAAAAGGTAGGAATAAGAGATTCTGTGAAATGGAAATGGTGTTGTGTCAATAGAGATTTAGGGGGTCTTGGGCTGAAAGACCTTAGGCTTCAAGGTGTCACTTTGGTGGGAAAATGGATCATTAATTCTCTAGAGGGTGATGAGCCTTGGAAAGTCCTCATTAGAAACATTATTAGGCTATCTCTCCCTAGAAGGGTTCAGAATTGGAGCAACTTACATCCTTATGATTGTCTTTTTGGGGATTTCAAGTTTAAACCATTTGGGTCAGTGGTCTTTGGCTCCATTTGGAAGGCCTAGATGGTTGTTAGAAGCCAAATCTCTTTTTCTAAGGTGAACTGTCCCTTGAAGCAGTGGGGAGGACATTGCTCTATCTGGTGAAACTAGAAGTATAAAGATAAACCCTTGGCTTTGATCCAAGACTACTCAAGCTTGAAATGGCATAGACTGGGCCTTTCATCTATCTGAGATCTATTTTCTGTTATGGCATAAAAAGTTGGGATAGTGTAAGATCAAAATTTGGGTTAAAAGATAGTCAAAAAAGGACCTACTTAGTGGTTTTGGCAGCTCTTGCAATTAATCCTGTTCTACCCAATGTGTTGGGGGAAGAGGATTGGTTAGAAAATCTAATTGGAAGGATGGATCTAAGGTGAAAGTTTGTGAATCCAAAAAGATTTATAAATTACTTACAAACTCAGATGAGATATATGAGCATAGTCTCAAAGCATGGAATTTGAATGTTAGTGTCCAAGATCTTGTTGCAGTCTTTAAGTCATTTTGGTCCAAGCACTTAGAACCCAAAAAAGGATGTTTTAGATGGTTATTAATGTTGAAGAAGTTGCATGTTGGTCATAACTATTATGTTTGTTCAGTCTGCAATGTCTTTAAATATTGTGATCATATCTTCTTTGAATGTCCATTTGCTTGCCAAGTGTGGAATCTTTTCATGGGTTGTGTATCAAATTGGTCTTTGAATGTTGGTAAATGTAAGTTGGAGATTTTGATTGGTTCCATTTATGAGTTTAATGCTAAAACTAATGCTTTTTGGCTATCCCTAACAACTAAAATTCTATGGATATTGCAGAGATTAAGAAATGAAGACCATTTTCAAGGTAGGAAAAGAAGCCTTACTGAGTCTTGATGAGTCTAGTTTATGACTCAATTTTGTTAGAATTTATTATCCATTTGTTGTAGTTATCATGGACTATGGTACCTAGATCTTAATCTTTTTATGATATTTCCTCAAAACCATAGATATTGGGTATAGGTTATTTCCTATAATCTTTAAATGACATTGACATGCTATATGAACTATCTATGTTAATTTTACATGTGGATTAATGAATGTTACTCTAAGATAGTTACAGATATGCAATTATTGTTTGTACTAATATTGTTATGCATATATAATTAGCAGCCTATAAAATCAAGGAAGATTCTATCAGTTGGTCACTCACCATCAAAGTCAGCAAAGTGGTCATTCAAATGTCAAATGGAGGGAAGATAACCACCTTGTAACTGGTCTTAATTGCTTATTGAGCAGATATAGGAGTTACTATTGTGCTAGATTTGTGCCAAAGTGAACATGCTTGACCAGATTCCACGCATGCATAACCTCCTTTCCACTTTCTATGCTTTCCCCAAAGTGGCGTCCTCCTAATCTGTTGGAGTTGACCGCCTTGCTAGGTAGTTGGTTTGTAGTTCTTGTTGGAAACAAGGCAGATAACTAAGAGGAGGGGTTGAATCAGTTATCTCTTAACTTTATTTTCTTTTTTTTATCTTAATAAGCAGTGTTGTATCAAAACATGAAAGCATATGTAATCATAAGAACAGAAATAAAATCAACACACATAACACAAGGATTTTTACGTGAAAACCTTGTTAAGGGAAAAACCACGGGGTGACTAACCCAAGATTGTATTCTTTGTTAAAAGAATAAAGGAGTACAAAATGGCACTTGCCAATTAGGGCTCACTGCCCGAGCACACTGCTCACAAGAGGCACACTACCTACAAGAGACTCACTGTCTATAGAACTTACAGTAGGTAATCAAGTGTTTGAACTGATGAGAAGCATCCACAAATGCAAGAGTTTAGTTCCGCTTAGGCACAATACACTATTTGATGCACTTCATTCTTCCTCTATTTTAATGTTGTTGCTCTGTCACATACCGGACTTGAATTGTTGCTCTCACACTTATCCCTACTTTTCTTCAGACTTTATTTCATCACATGTTCACACCACTCTCTTACATGCTGAAATCTATCTGGTATATATATCCGCATCAAGGATTTTTATCAACTTGCTAGTCGGCATCAAGAACACTGCAAGTAATTAATCTGTCAGTTGAATCCATGCTTGATTTGTGATGCATATCAAAATCATAGGCATAGAAGTCATTAATCATGTTGGCCAACAATGTAAAATCCCACAAATTGCTTGATCAACACATTTTACTCATCCGGATTGAAGTCTGATACTTTGTCGGTCAGTTTTTCCTTTATCTGTTCTGCCTGCCTGGAACCCAATACTCAAATGCTCATATCTTTTCCTTGATATATCACCGGAGGCTAAATCTCTGTAATACAGTAGTCATGATACCCCTCTTGACTTGTCTAAATCCACAACTTGCTGAATTACACCATCTAAGATATCTGGACCTGATTGTCAGACCTTGTTACATACTCTGTTCTTGTTCATCGGATCAAAACAATCTTCAATTTGACTTCGGGTATAGGCATACTATGTACTATGAATGTGTGGGATAGACTTTGTTGCCATCAATGAAAACACTAATGAAGCCACATAGTGTCTCTTGCCAACAATCTCCCCCTTTGGCATTGATGGCAACACTTAGTGAAAAATGGCTAAGTGTCGCAGTAACTCCCCCTTGGCTGATGCTCTGTCTTTTGCACTGTTTTACTGGAGCTCCCCTTAGCTGGATTCCACATTTTTCACTACTCACTCCCCCTTTGACATCAATGGCAAAGGGCGGAATCCGCATACCAAAATTTTGCAAAAATTATCCTATACATGGCCGCATAAGTATATATATATATATGTTATACTTACATATACTTAAGTATATCCATAAAAGTGGCCTTCAACTATACAAACTCTGTGGCCCAGCTCTGCTTCATCCTAACCAAAATGGAGATGTGACCACTCAACAAAAATGCATATGCTTCTGCCCTTCTTAGATCTACCAGATCACTGGTCCGGGCTGTGGTCTGAGCATCTATCAAGGCCTCATGCATTGCCTCTAACTTAGGGATAATTATTTCTCTGAGTTCACCCATTTTGTTCATTATGTTCTTCTTTTCTTTGTCCAGCCTCTTTATTTCATTGATGATAACAATAGCTTGGCATTTTTGATTCATTAGAGAGGTAGTAAGGGGATCAAAATTCTGAGATAAACTTGACAGTTTACCTTCTTGTTCTTTCACTTTATTCTCAATGTCCTCTGTCACTTTGGGCCAAGATAAACAAAATTTGTATATATCCCCACCATCTTTAAGAGCATTTTCAAGGCTCTTTATTCCAATGTCAAGGGTCCTCCTATCATTAGCAATCAGTTCTTACACTTCAGTGAATCTTTTTCCTAGAAACTCCTTCTGGACCTTTACTTCTACTAATTTCTCAAGAGATTCAAAATGAGTGCTAACAAAATTTACCAAATATTTCAAGTTACCAGATGGTGAGGCTGAAGGATCCTTTTGGAAGGATGGCATGATCTTTTCTAGCATCCCGGATGTAATCTCCAACAGTTCACAGTCTTCCATGTGAGATTTCAGGAGTTTTTCTTTTGCTTTGGCTTGAGCAAAAGATATTATTTTCATTGTCTGAACTGGAGAGAGAGAGTTAAAATTCAGTGGCCCTTGAAATAGCTTAGGTTTATCTATCTCCATCATTTCTTTATTTAAGAAGTTCTTTATTGCCTCTGCAATGTCTCTTGCTGGTGATTGAGTCTTCTTTTCTTTTGGGATATCAGAACAATCATCATTAGTCTTTTATGCTTGTTCTTCATCTTTTCCCTTAACCTCTTCTTCTTGAATCACCTTCTCTTCTCTTCTATCTTCTCCTTCAGCTTCAAAGTATGGAATGTCTGCAGTGGGATCCGGAGGAGAGATGTCACCTGTGTTTATTGCTTCATAAACTTCCTCTTCCAAAACAAAGGAATCCAAGTCCTTAGACTTCTCTTCATCTATCGCTTTTGATCCTTCTACATCCTTGTCAGAAGATTCTTCATTGGTTACATTTAATCCTTCAACATCCATGGTAGAAGGTTCTTTAACTAATTCCTCTATAATATGAAGATTGAATCTTTTCAAAGCATTCTGAAGGATATCTTTTGTTTCACTTGCTACTTGGTCAATTTCTCCAAGCATAAGTTTATTCATTCTTGCCTTACTCTGGAACTCATCCTTACAATCCTTAAAAATCATGTCTATTTGTTTTGGAGTGATAGAAGGATAAAGCTAAACCATTATTTGTTCCTAAATCTCTAGGTCTTTTGCCTTTGCATTCTATTTTCTTAGTTCAAGTAACTTTTCTAGATTCTTAGGAATTAATGATGTAATTTCAATGAAAGCTTTATTGTAAATGTTCAGGTACCTGAAAGTAGCTTCTTCCAAAATTCTCTTGTCAGTATCACTGTATTCATCATAGAACTCTATTACTGGTTGTAGGTTCCCATCCACAACAACTGTCTTGATGATGTCATCAATGGAAAGAGTGGGCTTTTCAACAAATTCCTCTGCCTTTTCTTCCTCATTTTTACTAGCAGATAATTTCCCATAAGTTTTATTCTTCTTCATTTTCTTTATTCATTCATCATCTTTAAGGCTTGTATATGACCTTGTGGCTTTGGTCTTCGTCCTCTTTTCTCCTTTTCCAAATGTCTTGACTTCCGGTTTGGTATCCTTTGAGCTTTTAGGAGTGGCAAGTGCAAAGCTCTTGGAAGATCTAGTCCGTGAGGAGGCTTGTACCGGAGTGTCTCCTTTCTTTGCTTATTGTTTCTCTTTCTTAGCCTTCTCCATCTTCTCTCTATTTGCATCCACAGCCTCCTTTGATAGGCCAAATCTTTTGGCAAATTCTTCAACTTCCCTTCTTACTTTCCTCTTTATTTCTAATTGTCTTAACTCAACATGTATTTTTACAATTAGCTCTTGAAAGGTTCCAAACCTTTATGCTTCAGGGTCCTTAGGCTGGCTCAACAGGTGTTGAATATGTAGCTCCAAGATTTTTTCATCGACCTCGTATCCCATAAGATTATCCACACAGTTATGGGCTCAACTGCATCCATCAGGCATTGATCAGTGTCAACCATGAAGCACATTGTGTCCTTGTATTTCTCAACTATGGATTGAGGTATTCTCTCTGGCTTGCAACATGCTTTGGAAGTTCTTAAAGTAACCCTAGAGGGCTGTGTTTTGAGCTTTAGCATCACCAAGTCCATACATATAATCTCTGATCTAGATAGCAACCTGTTTATCATTTTGCCAAACCCAACCACTTGATCTGGGTAGCTCATTCATATAATAGAAGAATAGACACAATATTAGACATCCATATTTAAAGGAATTCTTCTTATCCTTTTTGATCTTTTGTCGGTTTTCTAATAGTTGATTTAGGAGAAGTTCACACAGGTCATAATCTGCATCTTCCCTCAACATCTAATATGTTGCATAGATTGTTGTCCCAGACACAGAATTCTCCCTGCTAGAATGATAGATCTTGTACCCGATTATCATTGAGGCAAACTTGATATCCAGATCTATGATGTCATCTATGGTCATTGCTCTTTTGTCAAATTTAGATCCGATGGCTTCAGTTACTATTTGGTTCTTCATAGATTTAAGTGCGGGTAACCCACCGGATGCATACAGTCTGGTCACTGCCCTGATGGCATCTTTAGTTATTTTGAAGGGCCTCATTAGCCACATGAAATTATCACGCATCCTACTTAGAACATATCGGACCCAATCATCTTTTGCAAAACATGGAAAGTGTATGCAATGTCCAAAGTGTTTATCCCGGAGGGCCTTGAATTCAGGTTTGAGTTCAAAACTCTCATCTATTAGCTGTTTGTGATGGATGTCCATCAATTTTGAGTCTCCAAATTCCTCACTGTTGGCATGGATATAAACCCTAACATCTTCTACATGCAATACCCCATGTGGAATGCTAGAAAATGAGCCTAAAGGATCAACTTCTAGTGATTTATAAGGGTGTTTCTTGAATTTAGGACGCGGCCTATCAGTGATCTTGACAACCATTGGAGTAGACATTTTGTAAGAGATTCAAAAAGATATTTTCAGAATGGAAGTACCTTTTCACGCTTTAGGGTTTGAAATAGGAGCCGGAACAAATCGTTGGATGAATTCGATTTTCCAATTGATCTTGAGTGAATTGTAGAAACTTTGTTGCAGAGCTCTTCTTTTCTTCTTCGAGAGTGCAAGTGTGCAAATAATGAGTGAAAGAATCCTTTTATCCTTGCACAAACCCTAATTTCCTTTGTAATAAATGCACAACTTAAGTTACCTGGTTGCCCTGTTTTGAGAGAGATCTTCTCAAATCATTGTGCTGAACTTAGAATCATTTTCAGTGAGGATTGACAATGTATCTTCTTTTCTTCAATCTTGCCATGGGTCCGCAAATCAAAGCATTTCAATTTTGAATCATACCGGATCTATCTGTGAAATTTTACTTTACTGGATGGCTGTCAGAACTGGATTAACTTGAGTAGTTATAAGTCTTACAAAACTCCATGTGGATCTTTCATATTTTGACTGAAGATTATTTGGAGGTTTTTCTAAGAACCTTTTAATCTACAGCATTCCATGTGCTAAATTTAGGTACTAGTTGAGTGGATGGGGGAATTTGTTTTTCTCTGACTCCCCCTGAGCCAAAGCTCACCTTTTTAGTTTTTGGAAGGAATATCAGCACCAAATTCTAGTGCAGATCCATCTCCAATATTTTATGTACTCTTCTTTACCTAAATCTTGCTCATCTCCTTTTGAACTTCATCCACATTCACTTTACCTTTGCCCTCTTCTTGTTTCTGATTATGTTGCACCGGACCTTTTCTGTCCTAATTTCTGCTTCTACAGAATTTGGCAATATGATCAGATCTATTGGAATTGTAACAGACAACATTTCTTTGCTTATTTGATTGATATCCACTTGATCTACATTGATTAGCCATATGTCTCATTCTATTGCATGCAAGTAATCTACCTAAATGAATTGTTTATTAGCATATTTCTACATTCATGAGATTTGTGACCATACCTTTTGCAGTTGAAACATTGTCTGGAGAAGGATGGATTAGTCTGATTCATTCTCCTCCTGCACTGAGTTGCTTTATGACTGAAATTGTTGCAGTTGAAGTAGTATCCATTGAAGGATGGATATCTTTGAGCATTTGGTTGCCTTACCGGAGGTCTTCTAGGCCTGTTTCTTTGATTTCCTGATCCAAAGTTCTTCTAATCGGATCCAGAGCTTTCACCTTTCTCATATCCCAAGCCATGCTTATCATCTACCCTCTTTTGGCTTTCAAGAAGAACTTCAAGTTGGGTTGAGCTTATCTTGAATTTTTCTTTGTATTCATTAGCAGTTTGAAGATCTTGTTTAAGAGTGTCTATCTAATTCTCAAGTTGTTCTTCATTGTCTCTAGCTTCTTCAAGATCAGATTCAAGATGCCTGATTATTCTGTCCATTTTGTGGCAATCCTTTGTTTTCTCCTTGAGGGATTGTTTTAGATTATCTTCAATCTTTCTTTTTTCTTCAATTTCTTGGGTGAATCTCATAACCCCTGATTCCATTTCATGCCTCACCATAATGACTTCTTTTGATAGCTTCTCACATAGCTAATTTTTCTCATCCAGATCTTCATTAGTATCATTGGCTTCACTCTGATTGGCTAATTTTTGAAGTGGTTCCTTTCTCTTTTTCGCAGAGATACTAAGTTTTTCTTTTAACTCATTTATGAATTCATCATCTTGTTTGAGTCTTTCTCTCAAATTATTGACTTCAGAGTGGGATTGTTCAAGATCATCTAGGGCAGACTGAAGTTGTTCCTTCATATGCATCCATTGAGATTCCCAAATCTTCCTCAAGCAGTTAGGCTTTGTTCAGAGGAACTTAGCTCTGATACCAATTGTTGGAAACAAGGAAAATAACTGAGAGGGGGGTGAATCAGTTATCTCTTAACTTTCTTTTCTTTTTGTTATCTTAATAAGCAGTGTTGTATCAAAACATGAAAGCATATGTAATCATAAGAACATAAATAAAATCAACACACATAACACAAGGATTTTTACGTGGAAACCCTGTTAAGGGAAAAACCATGGGGTGACTAATCCAAGATTGTATTCTCTGTTAAAAGAATAAAGGAGTACAAAATGACACTTGCCAATTAGGGCTCACTGCCCGAGCACACTGCTCACAAGAGGCACACTGCCTACAAGAGACTCACTGTCTATAGAAATTACAGAAGGTAATCAAGTGTTTGAACTGATGAGAAGCATCTACAAATGCAAGAGTTTAGTTCCGGTTAGGCACAATACACTGATTTGATGCACTTCATTCTTCCTCTATTTCAATGTTGTTGCTCTGTCACATATTGGACTTGAATTGCTGCTCTCACACTTATCCCTGCTTTTCTTCACATTTTATTTCATCACATGTTCACACCACTCTCTTACATGCTGAAATCTATCTAGTATATATATCTGCATCAAGGATTTTTATCAACTTGCTAGTCAGCATCAAGAACACTGCAAGTAATTAATCTGTCGGTTGAATCCATGCTTGATTTGTGATGCGTATCAAAATCATAGGCATAGAAGTCATTAATCATGTTGGCCAACAATGTAAAATCCCACAAATTACTTGATCAACACCTTCTACTCATCCAGATTGAAGTCTGATACTCTGTCGGTCAGTTCTTCATTTATCTGTTTTGCCTGACTAGAACCCAATACTCAAATGCTCATATCTTTTCCTTGATATATCACTAGAGGCTAAACCTCTATAATACAGTAGTCATGATACCCCTCTTGACTTGTCCAAGTCCGCAACTTGCTGAATTACACCATCTGAGAGATCCGAACCTGATTGTCGGACCTTGTTACATACTCTATTCTTGTTCACTGGTTCAAAACAATCTTCAATCTAACTTCCGGTATAGGCATACTATGTACTGCAGATGTGTGGGATAGACTTTTTTGCCATCAATGACAACACTAATGAAGCCACACAGTGTCTCTTGCCAACACTTCTTTCTATAAATAAGACTCAGATGCCCCTTCTAAGGGGTTGATTAATCTGAGGTTGTACTTGCATTATTAAGTTTTTTAGTAATACAGTTATGTTGCTTGTTTGTACTCATGTTTTCTAATGAATAAAATGAAGTTATAAGTTTGCATCTCTGATTTTATGTTTGTCTTAAGGGATACTCATCCAAGGGGGCCCACTTGGTGAGCATTCCATCCTTTAGTTTAGTTGTTAGTTTCTATCAAACAATTAGTTAAAATTTGGCACTATATATTCCTGCAGCCACTAGAATTCTATTGTGTCTGTTCCTGCAACTAAAGCAGACAGAGTAGTTTCCTGTTTATTTGCCTAGATTTTCATTTTATGTCATGCACTTCAGCTTAGTATTTCTTGTTGGTTGATGTTTAGCATTTATGTTATTTCTTTCCAAGTGATTTACGTTCAGCATTATGTCTTTCTTAGCCGTAGAATGAATGTGGCTACTTTGGGGTTCCTAGTACACATACCATGTTAACCCATTTCAAATTCACATCCCTGGGTTGACAAGTTAAATGCACCTTCATAGTGATTAAGACAGCTATTCAGGTTAGATGCCCAATCTCTAAGTCACATTTTTATGGGCTTAGTTGTTAAATCATTGTAGGAGACCAACAAGTCTAATTTAAGACTCACACTTGCTGACTCATTCTTACAGGTTGTACTTTCAATGGATTCTCAAATTAAGAGTCTTCAAAAGATTATTGTGCAAAGTTCCTCTATGATAAGCATTGAAGATCCCATGCAGACAGATGAGAAATCACAAAATGTAAGGCATTCCAAAATTTTAATATATAGCTGGAGGATTTGCAAAACAAGTACAATGCTCTTCAAATATTTTAGTCCTGGACTGCTGATAGACACAAAGGAATAGTTGATGCATCTCATGGGACTTCCATGCCTCCTGACTTGTAGAGTAATTGTCCACAAGTGATTGTTTCTAACATCTAGAAGAGCAGTGGGGATAGTGAAAGAATAAAATTTTAAAACTGTGAGGTTGATCCAATGTTGGTGTGCAGTCATCCAGAGACTTCTTGTCATGTACAATGTACTGATCAGTCCTTAGATTGATATCTTGTGTCAACACAGAATTAGCTTCAGACTTTTTGTACTACACAAGAAGAGTTTTTCTATTCTCTTGACTCATAGCCTGCTACAAATTATCTATATTTTGTATGGAATTGTATGAATTTGGAACATATGTAAATGTGGCTCCCTTGGCCACAAGGACTGTACTTAAACTTATTCATTTTTTGGGTAATATGATTGAACGATCTTTAATCCCAAAAAAAACATAAGTCAAATCATAATAAGAGAAATCATAGTACATATCAAGAGAGTCTAAGTTCATAAACAAAAGTGGACCCAAATGTGCAAGTCTCCCCATGCAAGGGGGCACAATCTCAAAACTAAGACTAGAAACTTCAAGGATGATTCTGACCAATGGAACCCTCAAGGCTTTGGCTTCGAGGCCTCCTACAACTATCTATTTCAGAAAAAGGTCTATGAGTCATGTGTGAATGAGAAGACATCTGACTAGGAATTTGTGAATGAGGTGGGCCCACTATCTGAGCCCGTGAAGATTGTCCTTGAACCCCAAGGTTAGCCATCTCTCAAAGTAAGACATTCTTAACCTCAAGTATACCAATCCTAGCTCTATTATTCAAGAGTTAGTTCTATAACAAAATGATCAAAATAAATTAGAGGAAAAGAGGATGTCAGTAGAATACTCACGAGGATCACCTAATTGCTAAGAGGGATCACCATGCCTCATATCCTCCTTTGACAACTCTAAAAATAAACCATCCACATGTCTAGGAGGACCTACCTCTGGTGTTATCTCCTCTACATCTATTGGGACCTCTGCATCCCATCCACCATGCTCCTCCTCATTTAGAATTATTCCCCATCTGAAGAATCATAAATCTCCTCCTCAACAGTGACAAGTCTGCGAGATTGAGACGTGTGCACTCACCTACGAACAACCTTATGAACAAGCCTAGTAATGGGCACCCCAGGAACTAAAGGAACCCACATAAGTACCCTATGCTAAGGATAAACCATCTCTTATACAGATCTATAGCAAGTAGGAACTAGGTGCAAATCCTTAGGAAAATCCTCTTTGAACTGTTGAAGAACCCTGATGGCATGGTGATCCTCAACTAATCCATTCTTGTCAGTCAAATGGCTCACCCCTCGATAGTAATTGTGAATTGTCCTATTACCTATCCACAATTCCTCCATATCAACATAGGGATCAAGAATTAAATCAACATCTGTAAGAGTGGACACGACATGGGTGGTAGCATTGTAAGGACCAAGACAACCCCATCACATGGATCTCGGTAATTTGGAGTTGAAAAGAGGCATGCCCCTCTGAAATGGAGCAATTTGATATGCTCTAAAATCCAAGACATAATAAGGGAAGGATGGATGAAAGAAAGAGCACTTTTTCGAGAGATATGATTAAAGTCATGGTACACCATAGTGAGTATTGCAATCTCCTAGGAAAATATGAAACCACGCTTGAGCCTTTATATGATTGGTGCCCAACACCACCTAAGAATAGAAAACACCTTATCCCCTAACAAACGAGATGTAATCAGTCCAATAAAGGCCTTCCACAAAGGAGGAATCATGAGACCAAGAAATAAAGGTTAACTAAACACCAAGTCGATCCTTAGGATAGTTAACCCCCATAAAAGTAGCCTAGGACAATCATTCCCTCTCTAATTCACTCTTGGGAAGAGCAAGTCGATCACCCTTGACAAGAACTCCAAGTATATGATAAACATCATAAAGAGTAATAGTCTACTCTCCTGATACCTAAGGAAATCAAAAAGAGTTCTGATCAACATCCCAATATGTTAGGATGTCAAAACATATGTGATAAAGAGGATGTACAATGGGAATACAAGCAACCTTATCCAAACCCGCCTTCTTCAAAATAGCACGATCTCCACTAGACAAAGACTCTAGGGACTCTAAAAAACCAAAATTACTCATGGGTTACATTCCACCTAATGCGCATCTCCCATCAAAAGCTAAGAAACAACACATTAGATAGTTGGCCAATTTAGAAAATCACCAAAAAAGTACAAATATTCAAAACTTTCACAAAACAATTCACATATCGACTAAAAATTACAATAAGTGAAGAAGTTAGTGTTGATATTTTGAAAAAGACAAATGACAAAAGCATCAAGATACCAAAAATTACCATATGGAAAACTTCTGGTGGGTCACCCCTTTCACCAGGGTTGATCTCCAGGGGTGACCCAAAAACTCAAAGTGAATCACCAAGGGTGACCCAGAAACTCAAAGTGAATCTCCAGGGGTGACTTGTCCTAGTGAAAGAGGTGACCCTACCCCACGCCCAAGCATGATAAAAGTTATACAGAAAACACCAGAAACAATAAAATTTTGACAAACAAAAACTCACTAAGGGACAAAAAGTAGAAATCTAGGCTATTACAACAAAGAAACTTGAAAAGTAG
This sequence comes from Cunninghamia lanceolata, assembly GCA_027924645.1. Classification (NCBI taxonomy): domain Eukaryota; kingdom Viridiplantae; phylum Streptophyta; class Pinopsida; order Cupressales; family Cupressaceae; genus Cunninghamia; species Cunninghamia lanceolata. The sequence goes on along the minus strand of BSBN01000815.1, from coordinate 8,840,757 downwards.
TGAATTATTTGTAAGAAAATTACAAAAATAAAACCTAAGGTTTCAAAAGAGGGTTTTCTTGTTTCTCATACCTGATGACTAGTAGGGGAAGATTAGCATCCATAACAATGATCTTTTCATCAAGCTCTTTCCATCGCCTATTCACTCACATGATTCCGTTATCATTTGATCACTCTTCACTTCTTTCTTCTCCTCTTAGCTTAGTTTGCATTTAGACAATTGCTTTGTTTAAGCTTTTGCAGTGCCTGCTTTGTTCTCATTTTGTGTGCAATTCATTCTTATAGGTCCTCAAGGTGAAACAAGATGACTCAAGTATACCTCATGCATCGATAGTACATCTTTTTGTTTCTATTACATTGATTTACATTTTACATCATGATGTCAAATCAACAATGATCATTTTAGGTACAAGTGTGGGACATCGACGATAAGTAAAAGCTCGGTTCCCTACTTTTCATGTAGACTACCATCCCCGAGGGGGCAAATATGTAAGCATGAAAAAGATGCACATGCCTACACAACAACCCAAGGATGAGCTATAGTCCTAATCAAATACATGAAAGCATGAATATATATACACCTCTCAATAGTGTTTCTCTTGGTGACATGTCTTGATTCATTTTTCACTTTGTTTGTGTTTTCCTAACCTTTTGAGTAATCTTCTAGGTCCTATACATTCCCTAGCTTGTCTTCCATCCAAAGTTTGAAAAGTCACTTTTATCGCTCTTTCCCCTTGATAACACACCAATTCACTTCACAAGAGGGGAATTTCATGATCCCTAGGTGTATTTGTACCATTTAGACCCTTTAGAATCATCTAATTAAGTTCCCAATTCCATCCCCAACTTCAGTTATTATGTTGTTTTCTTCCTTTTTGGGTCGCCCCTATTATTGAATGATCTCCCCCAGGTGCCCCTACAATTAAAACAGGTGAACCACAGGTGAACCACCGTACAAAGACCCTATGACTAGTTTAGGGATGCCAAAACCATCTTTACACCCCTTAGATCATTCTCCACTCCAAAAACCACCCATGCAAAACTTCCTTTATGGATCACCCTTTGTCCTAAAGGATCTCCCCCTAGGTGACCCTACCATATAAGGTGGATCTCCAAGGGTAAATTTCTATGGTGAAAGGGGCAACCTAATTATCAAAAGGGGTGACCCTATCATCTTTGGACTTGCAAGTTTTCATCTAGTTTTGGCCCAAATTTTCTCTAAATTAAGCTCTAATTGCATGAGTCACCTTCCCTAACTGACCATCAACCTTCCTTGACTGATTAAAAACTCCCAGTCACTCCATTTTAACTCCAAATCAATTGTACTCATCCCCCAATCAATCCCATGCAAACTCCATTTCTTCTTCTGTGAAAGGCTATCAAGGCCTATTCACTCCCAATCAAACCTAGTTCACTATCCAATTAAGTCTGTTAACTCATTAATCAAATGAGTTAACTCTCTAATCATCTCCATCATTGTTGTGATTTTCACACCTATAAATACTCCCTCCTCTATGTATTTGGGGAGGCAAATTTTAGTATCGTGCTCTTGCTTTGCTCTGCTTTTTCTTTATCTCCATAGCATTTATGCTCATGCCAAACCATGTGAGCCTTTTCCATTTTTGCATCCAAGCCATTGCACTTCGTAGGCATTCTTATGGTCATTTCATCTCAAAGATTCAAAGCCTCAAGCCATAGAGCTTCGTAGGCATTCTTATGCCCATTTGTTATCCAAGCTTCCATAGCTTTATTTCAATTCATCATTGCTCCCATCTTACTTCTGTCGCCAAGAGGATGACCCCACTACTACAAAGGGCAAGAGAGGGTTGCCGAATAAGGACTTCTGAGGGCTCAACCCAGGCACTTCCATCTCAATCATACCGGGTTTTTCATGCTTTCAATTAGTATTTAGCTCACACTTTGGCTCTTGGGAAAGTAATCTTTGTGTTTCTCTTTCCTTGATAAGATAATTTACTTTCATGTAATTAGATTAGCAATGTCATACTTTAGTTTCATTTTATTGATTAGATTACATTTTCAATTCAAGGAATTTCAATTCCTAGATTAGATTCAAAATTGCTTCACAAAACACAAAAACATAAGATTATCTAATTGCATTTGAGAAAACACATATAGTTGCATTTATATTTCCATTTCTAGTTAATTAGCCAATATTTGAATTTGGGAAAAGAAAAACAAAAATTGCTTTTCATTCATTTAGGTTGCATCTCATAAGAAAAAATAAAAGCATTAGGAGATTTAGAGAACTAAACCCTTGCTTCCATCACAAGGTACACACATTAAGTCAAACAAGGTCAAACCCTTGATCACATCATGAGGTACAAGATACATTGAACAATCAAACTTAGAGAACAAAAACCCTTAATGAGGTAGACATTGGCAACACACACATTCAACAAACAACATTTCCCCTATTTTCTAATGTGCCTTGGCATTAGGGAAGATTGGATTAAATCTGTCCTAGACGAGATTGAGGAAAACTTTTCCCATATAATTCAACAACTGAACATAGAATAATTAAGGGAAGAATTAGAACACCAACAACGAATTATAGATCATCAACCCTTAATTCAACAACTCCCAAGAGACATAGATAGGAGACTAGAATGATAAAGACTCGTCAATGAATAGAATAGTCTTTGTGCTAGGTGAAGGAGACTCAAGACTCATGATCCTTCAAGTCATATGATCATCACAACTACAACTACCACTGAATGTCTCCTTAGAAACAATTGACAAAACAAAAATGTAACACGAAACCCAACTGTCATCTGCAACGTCTTGCTCCCTGAAGAAAGAGGGCAGGACAACTGCTTGGTCCCTCCTCCACTCTACTTGTTCTTGCCATGTGAACAAGAGTGAATAGGAGGTCACCCATAGAAAGGAGGATAGTTCATGTGTCACATTGGATTGTAACTCACCTGCAAGATCGTCTGGGTAACTTTTCAAACGATACATTCTCAGCATAAGAATGGGAGAGGGCCCTTACCCCTCACTTTGACTAGCATAGATATCTTAAATACATCTATCTAAAAGACACCGAGAGATATCAATCTTGAGGTGCCTATCTATTCTCAATAACAATTTCAATATAGACGCCTCGGTATCTCTCTACTTTTAGATAGATGTATTTAAGATAACTATGCTAGTGCATAATACTTTTAAAATAATTATATGATTAAATATGTATAAATTAATCTTTTCAAAATTATAAAATAAAATGTAATATTTATTTAAAGATATAGCCATTAAATAAAATAGCAAGTAAAATTTTAGATTTAAGTAGAAATAAAATAATAACCAACATATATTTCTTTTAAAATGAAGTAAAATAAAATTTATATAATCATATGTATGTAGTAAATAAAAAAATTCTAAAGTAAAATAAAACAACTCTTAAATAAATTAAAATTTATGTGTATGTAGTAAATAAAATAACTCTAAAGTAAAATAAGATAACTCTTAAGTAAATAAAAATGCAAACAATGTAAATAAAATAAATAATTCTTAAATAGTTTTAAATAAAATAAAATAATTCAAGATTGATATTTTTGGACAATTTTTTAGATAGATGTATTTAAGATATTTAAATATTAATATGTTTTTTTTTATACGTAAGATAAGGGTTAAGGGCCCACTCCCATATAACATAGAGAGTATAAAAATAAGAATGCTTTAGACCCGAAATTGGGGAGCAGAAGAGACGAAAGGGAACAAAAGAAATGACATCATAGAGACTTAAAAAACCAATGAAGATATACCAATAGAATCACAAGAAATCAGCCTTTCTTTTGTTTTCTTTTGCTTCTCGTGAGAAGTTCTTCCATCGTCCACTAAGTGCCTTCATCAATCGCATCTTGGGTATCCAATCTCAACTTCTCAGCTTCAGTTTTCCTTCCCCTACGCTTGCCATCCTTAACAAAAAAATGAATCCCTTCCAGTAGTGAGGGTAAAGGAGCGATGCTTTGAGTCAGCCATAGCATCTGCCTGAACCAAAGTGTCTTAGTCATTTGAGAGAACTAACCCTTGCTCCTTATTCCCTGAGACCCCTAAATTCAACTGCTTATCCCTATCCACTTGCTGGTGCTGTGCTTCCTTTGCTCTACTGGTTGGAGGGGAAATGTTTTTAGACTGCTCATTAGCCCCAACTTCATGGGAAGACGAAGAGCAATGTTCCGAGAACATGCCATGATTTCTCTAAACAAAATAAGCGTCAGGATTGCCCTCATTGCGAACCCATTTCTTAATATTGATGGCCCATTAGCCATTGCTAGTTTTAGAATGGCAACCGACATTGCACCTGAAGCATCTCTAAGGAAACCCTTCATAATTAATATATTGTATCTAAGAGCCAAGAGACGAGTTGATGCGTATCATATGAGGGAAAGCCCTGGAAATGTCAATCAGAGCACAAACTTTGGCGTACCTTCTGGAATTAGCCCCTTCCTCAATCTTAATGAAGGTGCCAATCTGGTTGACAAAGGATTCAGTTTGAATTGGGTTTCACAAAACCAGAGGCAGACTGTAAAGGCGCAGCCGAGTTGGAATGGTAGTAATTTGGAAGTTTGCAGGATCAAAGAAAGGGGACCATGGAGACATAAATAAGCCCTATCTGCCAAAAAACCATGGTCCATTGTCTTGGACAAACTTGTAATCCTCAAAATTTTGAAAGATAACCAGAAAGAAACCATAATCCAACAATTCCATAGAAGAGGGGTTGGATTGTCCCACGAAATCATGCATCAAGCTGTGAAATCATTAACCATAGGTTGTCATCCCACCGATCTGAAGATCAAAGACCATGATCCAATGTCTAAGGAGACTTTCCTTATGCACTCATCAGAAATGTGAAAATTGACAGGTTCAGAGGTCAAATCCACCCTGCAATCGCCCAAAAACCAAGAGGTACACAGATCGGGAGGGGTAATCACCAGAGGGGGCGAGGGATCTGGTGCAGTGGCAATGCTCTTATTGGGTGCCATTTCAGAAATGGAGACAAACCCTAGGTCTGCCATAGGATCGAGGGAGAGGATCTACTCCTTGCAAAAGTCGTTATAGGCATGGTAAGGATTTGGAGAATTTTTGCATAGCCTGTAGTTGCCCATCGTGTGATCCTTTGCACCAGAGGAGGGAGACATAGTGGTGAAAGGGTTCTAGGAAGGAGATCTTGCACTCCTAACAGTGCCCTAGTCCCACTGTTGCTTAACTTCCTCCACCCTCTGCCAAAGAGCATCCACAAGCTGCTTGATGTCACTGCTGCCCAACATCTCCAATGAAAGCACGCCATCTTTCACCAACCTGCGAACAGCATCCAAGGCCAACCCTGTAGCACGATCACCTACCTGAGACTCTTCGCGCACCTCTGCTCTCAGTTGCGCGCTCGCCTTCTTGATCTACTCCCTGTTATTTTTAATTTAAATATTAATATGCTGATGTGTAAATGAGTTTCAAATTTAAGGTAAAAGGTAAGAGTTTTTGTTAACACACTCACACCATTGCACTCCACTCCTTATTGCCATAATAGAATGCCTCTTGATGTAATTATAAAAAGCATCTTATGTTGAGATTGTAAACAACAAATTGTGTCTATACAAACTCATCATTATTCTTAGTCGAATCTTAATCACATTACACTAAATGACCATGCTAAAGTGCTATACCACTTTTTTTTATATGCAAAATTTCTAACTCTACTCCCCCCTCTCTTTTACTCACATTCATAAATAGTGGTATCTCTACTTGTGTGATAGAAGCTACTCATTCCATATTCTTTCTTTATTTGACAAGTTCTTATGGAGTGTTCAAACCAAGGAGAGGAAATGTGAAGTATTCAAGATAGGTCCAATAATTTACATGGACCTCATATCCTTTTATGTCTGAATAAAGCACTTTTTATGCATAGCTAATAATGTTCATATACTTTGAAATGCATGTTCATTTTAGGATTCACAAGTAACTCAAAGTGGGGGCAAAATGTAATGGTGAAATTTACATACCCATGTCAATTCTCATTTAGTTTTAGGCCATTTTTCATGTAATAACTTAATACAATTACATGGTAACTAGTGGCACACTCCTATTCTAAGTTGGGTACCCTCCCTATTCCTTAATCTACCATCATTTCCAACTACTTCTACATATTTGACCTTATCATGTCCCTATTTGCACTCACTTCCACATATTCAACATTATTAGCCATTTATTGCATCTATCATCACACCCTTATGTTGAACACACTAGGATACTAAGAGGGGGGGTAAATCAGTATCCAATAAAATTTCAAATCCTCTGGAGTAGATTAAAACTTAAACATTACAGCATTAAGATAAACCTAAAAAATCAATACAATGCACATCAACACATAACACCAGATATATGTGGAAAACCCCAAAAGGGGAAAAACCATGGTGAGGATTAACTCACAATATATGAAGCTCGTTGCTATAAAAATTACAACTTTGTTTTAGGGCTACAACCTAAGGAAGCTACTACTCCCTGCTGACTTTGTTTTAGGGCTACAACCCAAGTGTTGGTTTTTCTTCTGAATCAGCATCAAGGTTTGCCAGTTCCTATGCACGTGCAGATTCAGCCAACTAATATAGGAGGTTGCGTGAGCTCCTCCCCTTCACTTCTGGTTCTGCCGCACCAAGGGGGGTATCCCTATAGCTAAAGATGTAACCTTGACTAGCTCAATGATAGAAAGATCTAACTTGACAACAACAGGTAGAATACTCTCATGTATGGACCAAGATGTGTATGATACATCACAAGTTTGGCAACTTTCTTGGACATATGTGTCTGGTGGGTATGAGAGTATGCAGGGGATTCCTAATCCTACTCCTACAACTAACAGGTGGAAGTGATGAAATGGGTGGACATAATGTCCTGGATGCAAGACAAGGGGTTTTGGCTCATAACTACTAACCCAGGAGCAAACTGATGCCTATCCATTGGGTAAGGAGTCAACTAGATGTATACAACAAATGGTTTGCAACTTTCACTCAAGTTTCAGGGGGTTGGACTGATGATTGCCTTACAAACATCACCCAAGAATGGGTATTTAGCTGCCTCTACTTATAGATATCCCTGCAACCATACAACCTTCTCCATGCTCAACCTAAAATAGTTTAATCCACTCCTTGAATGGAAGTTAGAGATCAGGCATGTGATACAGAACCCTGTATCCTAGAATCTATGAAACCCTTAGCAACCAGATTCAAAAGAAGGAAAGGCATGCAACAAAGGAGACAAACAGATAAACACATGCAGTATAGCATTTCTCATTTATATCAACATGAAACTGAACATATGTGCAAAATACACTCATGCTACAACACATAAACTCCAAAATGGGATAGAACAGCCAGAATCATGCCCTGTTCTTCGTTATTTACACAAAAAGACGCCCAGGTCTTCAACAACAACCAAATGAGCAACACAGCCCTACTTATATAGCAAGGAGGTGCTTAGCCTTCAGTACAATGGCACCTCAAAAAATCTGCCAGATACAACGCGTCATGAGAAATTGGCGCTCAAGCATTCAATGTAGCAAGTGGGAGAGGAGACAGGAAGAGATCTCAAGCCCTGCGCCGCTGCCTAGGGATTCACAACTTCAGTCAGGTACTAGGTCCGTCCACGCCATCGCCCATACCCTATAACATCCGCCATTAATGGCGCACCAACTCGCAGCCTTGGGAAAAACATCATACTGTGCATCGCAGACCTTTCCCGCCAAAATGTATCATCCTGATAATTCAAATCATGCAAGATCTAATTATCCCACATGCACCCCACGGCAACCTCCTCATCACCTTATATACTAGGTCGTGAGCATATATGATGTTGGTGATTTTGCTCCCGAAGGCACCTAGTATAAGACCTTCATCATCATCATCCTCCAGCATGATATCCAGATACTCAAAATATCACCCTGACATCAGCACCACCTGCTGAGCTCAACCTGATAATTCACATCACCCCAATGTGAAATATCACCCTGCAGAAAATATCACCCTGCAGGAAAGTATCATGCCGTCTGCATCACCAGATAAAAAATATCACCCTGATGTTTGAATATCAGCCTGATGACCAACCTCACCTTCACGTGAAATATCATCCTAATATCCACCTTCATCGGCACAACTTGATGCATCGGAGGAAGATCCTCCTGCTTAGCCGATACCAAATGCCTGGCTGATGAACATCCTGATGACATCACCGTTATATCCTGTTGACGTCATCAGCATATCTGCCTATCGCGCACCTCCTCATATCTGGATGACGTCATCGTCATATTTGCAAATATCAAGGGATCTCCACAAGATGATTAGTGTTAGAAATATGACCCCCTGGACCTTGATGATGTCACCATCATATTGGCATCAAGATGATATTCGGAAGATAACCGGATGTTTGAAATGATCACCCCCCACTGGACAATGCATGAAGCCAACAGGTGGATATCTCCCTTCGAAAATATCATGATGCAGACAGGCAGAAAAGCGGATATCACCCTGACGTCAGCATCATCATGATGCAGGAACAAACATAAGGTGATAAAATAACATCAGGATGATCTTAACAAAGATCACCCGATATTCAAATATGATGACCCTGCAGAATATCGGGTCATACTTGAAACCTAGTAATAACAGCATCAGGATGATCTTAACTAAGATCACCCGATGTCAAAATATCACCCCGTGGGCAGAAGATCAGGTTGGTGTGAAATATGACCCTCGTAAGAAATATCAGGGTGATGTTTGGAAACATGATGATGATGATGACCTCCTCCAAAGAAAATATGATGCTGCAGTTGAAAAATGCTGAGGAGGCTGAAGACTTAGGACTTCTTTGGATTTTTTGGGAAGGTGCCTACATGTTCAAATGCTTGAAAACTGACTGCTCATGCAGGCACCAATAGTGGCTCTGTCTGGGGACGCATGCCTCTTGTAGGCATGGTGAGAACCACAGATCTCTGGGATGCAGACCAGTCCTTATCCATTGGGCAACAGAGTCAAACTTGCACCAACCTGCATCACCAAACACACTTGATGGCCTAAGGCCACCAAGAAAAGAAAAACCTATATCTCCCTTTGTCAAACACTTTGTTTTCATCTGCATACATTGGATCAAGCCTGGAGATACTGCCATGATCTGCCCACAAGCAAGCTTGGTCGTTTGCACATTTAGCCCTCTGATCTAGCTTGTCACTGTCAACCCTATGCAAACAACCCTCAGCATCATGTGACATGTGGGTGTTAAATTTATCAAACAATGCATACTCAAATGGTATGTAACACTTATCATCATCTGCATCAACAGTATGCATTGTAAAATGATCTCCTAGCTAGACTGAAAACAGAAAACACTTAGAGTTCACCACACAGCTGGGAAGATCAGGGCTCATTTCATATGCTGGCACATCAAAAGAAAAGCTTTCAAATTCAGAATTGTGCACATCATGCACACAATCATCAGGTACATCATGCTGGAAAAGATCAAGCTCTGGCACCTCTTTACAATCAGGCACATTTTTACAGTCACTTACCTGATGTATGTTGGTTTCTCCTTCATCAGGATGAGAAACAAAATCCAAGTCAAAACAATGTTTAGATACTCACCATACTCAAATGGATCATCATCACCATATGTGTCAAAAATGGGTGATCTAGGTGTCTCAGCCTCATCATGGTATGTCATTGGTTCATGGGCAGCAGAACATGCATCTTCATCACCAATGGATTCATTTTGTGGAGGGGTATCAGCTTGTGTGTCATAAGCAAAATAGTCATCAAATGAAGAACAATCATGCTCTGCACTAGCACTTGTTTCAATCTCTAACTGCTCTTCATGATCCCCATGTGTTTGAAAAGAAGGCAATGGTTCACACATGGAACTGTTTCTCTGTTTGCTTATATCTTCTCTGTCTTGAGTACAATACTCACAGTCATCTCCACAAATCCATTCAAAAAGATGTTCATTGCTATCCACAACCACATCATTTCTTTCATGGCCAGGTGCCTCATCATTGCAGTGGGAGTCCTCATTGATCCTTTCCTTGGCATCCTCGACATCTATCTTTTCATCTTCACATGATGCCTTGATCACTTGGTCATTTGCAGCTTCACAACCATTATTCACACCAAAGCCTAGGGACAGGGAATTCTGCAGGTGCTCATTTCTCATTTCTTTTACATTTTCTAAAAATTTGTATGCCATCTGCATACTTGCCACCTTGAAATCCCTCAGTAGTGCACTAGAGCCCTCCTCAAAAGCTTCAAAAAATATGCCAACACAGGCTAAAATATCAGGTCTGAAGACTTCTGGGATCTGTGAAAGGGCTAGTGCAAACCTATGACTGAAATCAATACAGAGCTCTTCATCTTGTTTTCTGATTTTCATTAATTCTGCAACAAGATCAGCAGGTTCTTTTGCAAATTGTTCTTTGAAACAGTCAGCAAGCTCATCCCAACAGGCAAAGGATCTCCTTGGAAAGCTCAAATACCAATCTCTAGCTTTTGCATCAAAGGATCTAACAAAAAACCTCATCCACATATCCTCATCTCTAAATGAATGTCTCTCCATAAACCTATGAAAATCTTGGATATGTGCACCCCCATCACAAACACTGTGACCACTAAATCTGGGCATCTGATTATAAGTCCGGGCAGGCATACTTTCAACTTTATAATCAACCCATGACAGATCTAATTGGTCATACAAAGGATCAAAAGGGCTGACAAGAGGTTTAGCTTTTTGACTGGCAGACACAACAGGGTTATCACTATTCAACTGAGCCTGCCTAGCCTCTAAGAGTATCAACCTATTTCTTATCTCTTCTATTATTTTATTCAACATATCACCCCCTTCTTGACTAAGTAGGGGATAATACATATTTGGATTCATAAAAATTTCACTCTTAGACATCATTTTGTCTACCTAAGACCTAAGGCTTCCCCTGGCATCTAACTTATGCAGTAAAACAACAAATATAAATGGGAAGAAACAAGGTACCTTTTCTCATCCAGATGCTGAAATCTGAAAAGCACATCTTCACATCACAACAGCATACATCAATTTTTTTTGTGCACTTAAATCTTTTTGCAGAGTCGCCACCTCTCTAGAGAGGACAAAATTTTCAACAACTGAAAGCTATTTTTCCAGGTTCATCAAGCATTTGTTTGAGTTCATTCCACCAATAGAGCAAGGCAAACTTCACTAGAGGATGAAAGATATCACCTTTTAAATCAACATTCCCCAGCGGAGTTGCCACTTTGTTGGTGACTCGGATGGGCACACAGGTACTATTCTTTTTCATTAACTCCCCAGTAGAGTCACCATTTTGTTGGTTTTTCTTCTGAATCAGCATCAGGGTTTGCCAGTTCCTATGCACGTGCAGATTCAGCCAACTAATACAGGAGGTTGCATGAGCTCCTCCCCTTCACTTCTGGTTCTGCCGCACCAAGGGGGGTATCCCTATAGCTAAAGATGTAACCTTGACTAGCTCAATGATAGAAAGATCTAACTTGACAACAACAGGTGGAATACTCTCATGTATGGACCAAGATGTGTATGATACATTACAAGTTTGGCAACTTTCTTGGACATATGTGTCTGGTGGGTATGAGAGTATGCAGGGGATTCCTAATCCTACTCCTACAACTAACAGGTGGAAGTGATGAAAGGGGTGGACATAATGTCCTGGATGTAAGACAAGGTGTTTTGGCTCATAACTACTGACCTAGGAGCAGACTAGTGCCTATCCATTGGGCAAGGAGTCAACTAGACGTACACAACAGATGGTTTGCAACTTTCACTCAAGTTTCAGGGGGTTGGACTAATGCTTGCCTTACAAACATCACCCAAGAATGGGTATTTGGCTACCTCTACTTACGGATATCCCTGCAAACATACAACCTTCTCCATGCTCAACCTAAAACAGTTTAATCCACTCCTTGAATGGAAGTTAGAGATCAGGCATGTGATACAGAACCCTGTATCCTAGAATCTATGAAACCCTTAGCAACCAGATTCAAAAGAAGGAAAGGCATGCAACAAAGGAGACAGACAGATAAACACATGCAGTATAGCATTTCTCATTTATATCAACATGAAACTGAACATATGTGCAAAATACACTCATGCTGCAACACATAAACTCCAAAATGGGATAGAACAACCAGGATCATGCCTTGTTCTTTGTTATTTACACAAAAAGACGCCCAGGTCTTCAATAACAACCAAATGAGCAACACAGCCCTACTTATACAGCAAGGAGGTGCTCAGCCTTCAGTACAATGGTGCCTCAAAAAATCTGCCAGATACAACGCATCATGAGAAATTGGCGCTCAAGCATTCAATGCAGCAAGTGGGAGAGGAGACAGGAAGAGATCTCGAGCCCTGCACCGCCGCCTAGGGATTCACAACTTCAGTCAGGTACTGGGTCCGTCCACGCCATCACCCATATCCTGTAACATCCGCCATTAATGGTGCACCAACTCGCGGCCTTGGGAAAAACATCATACTGTGCATAGCAAACCTTTCCTGCCAAAATGTATCATCCTGATATTTCAAATCATGCAGGATCTAATTATCCCGCATGCACCCCGCGGCAACCTCCTCATCACCTTATATACTAGGTCGTGAGCATATATGATGTCGGTGATTTTGCTCCCGACGGCACCTAGTATAAGACCATCATCATCATCCTCCAACATGATATCCAAATACTTGAAATATCGCCCTGACGTCAACATCACCTGCTAAGCTCAGCCTGATAATTCACATCACCCCGATGTGAAATATCACCCCGCAGAAAATATCACCTTGCAAGAAAGTATCATGCCGTCTGCATCACCAGATAAAAAATATCACCCTGATGTTTGAATATCAGCCTGATGACCAACCTCACCTTCACGTGAAATATCATCCTAATATTCATCAACCTCACCTTCACGTGAAATATCATCCTAATATTCACCTTCATTGGCACAACCTGATGCATCGGAGGAAGATCCTCCTACTTAGCTGATACCAAATGTCTGGCCGATGAACATCCTGATGATGTCACTGTTATATCCTGCTGATGTCATCAGCATATCTGCCTATCGCGCACCTCCTCATATCCGGATGACATCATCATCATATTTGCAAATATCGGGGGATCTCCACAAGATGACTAGTGTTAGAAATATGACCCCCCGGACCTTGATGACGTCACCATCATATCGGCATCAGGATGATATTTGGAAGATAACCGAATGTTTGAAATGATCACCCCCCACTGGACAATGCATAAAGCTGACAGGCGGATATCTCCCTTCGGAAATATCATGATGCAGACAGGCAGAAAAGCGAATATCACCCTGACGTCAACATCATCATGATGCTGGAACAAACATAAGGTGATAAAATAACATCAAGGTGATCTTAACAAAGATCACCCGATATTCAAATATGATGACCCTACAGAATATTGGGTCATACTTGAAACCTAGTAATAACAGCATCAGGATGATCTTAACTAAGATCACCCGATGTCAAAATATCACCCTGTGGGCAGAAGATCAGGTTGGTGTGAAATATGACCCTCGTAAGAAATATCAGGGTGATGTTTGGAAACATGTTGATGATGATGACCTCCTCCAAAGAAAATATGATGCTGCAGTTGAAAAATGCTGAAGAGGCTGAAGACTTAGGACTTCTTTGGATTTTTTGGGAAGGTGCCTGCATGTTCAAATGCTTGAAAACTGACTGCTCATGCAGGCACCAACACTAAGGAAGCTACTACTCCCTGAAGACTTTGTTTTAGGGTCACTCCCAAGGAAGCTACAACTCCCTATAGACTTTGTTTTAGGGCTACAACCCAAGGAAGCAACTACTCCTTGAACTGAGAATGAACTCAGAGATGATTACAGTATGACAATCCTTCTACTATCTGTAAATTGACATTAAAGCTCACACCTTTAATGATTGCAGTTTTGCTTCTTCTAATGATTAGATCAATTAGGCACACTCTTCACTTCCCTCCTGTCACAAAAATGTCTTCAAGATGAATCAAAACAACCCTTACTACTTATGCTTTTTCTCCTTCAGTCGCACATCATAATGCATATCATATTCATATTATGCTCTTCACACTCTCATATTCTCATCTTCACAATCATACATCACCTAGATCAACTAGGTTTACAATATATACATGACATTACATTGATTTCATTACAAGTTGGCCAATACAACAAGAATATTAAATTTTACAAGTCAGCCAATTAAAACAAGAATATTACATTTTACAAGTCGGCCAGAAATCACATAACATGAAACATGCATAGGGCAAGCCCTATCATGAACTTCACACCACTCCAGAAAGAGACACACGCCTTGCAGATCCCAACACATGCTTAACCTAGTCCTAAACATCCTTCACAACATCATCCTTCAAGAAATAACATCTGTATGCTTCACAAATTTGAAATAGGTCGCCCTTAAGCAAGAACACATGAAGCTTGTAGCACAACGGTCATTTCAACTTGGCAGTACTCATGAAAGATTGAACATTGCTTGCACTTCTTGCAGATGAGTCAGTAGGAACTATACACCATCTCCAAACACTCCTTGAACTCTTCACAATAAGAACTTTATGGTGCACATTACCAACATATCTCAGTCAGCCTTAGCAACAATAACTCTTCACATACTAACTTGAAAACTTTGTGCGGTATTGGAGACTTGAAAGATCTGCATGCCCTTCAAACATGAAACACTATGAGACATATAGAATGTCCACACAAACTCATATAACTGATCTTCAGACTCTTCCACTAGCACAAGTACCCAAACATATATCCTAAAAACAATTAGGCATCTGGAACCATCAGTATCACTTCAGTCATTTGAAAATTGAGCTTGCAAACCTCCAAAATAAATGAAACTCATATGGATGCACTCATACTGTACTCTAAACATATCCTCAAAATTGCATGAGCAAATCTTCACTTGTAGAGGCATGCAAAGCATTCCAATCAACCTTCATCAACACTTTACTCTGCTAGAGCATAGATTGAAACTCTGTCACTTGTAACTTCCACTGCAGAGGAGAAAATGATCTAAAACTTTGGATCTAGCACCTTTACATCATGTTGAACTTAACTTTTGAACTATATGACCATATCTTCAAATGTGAAGGAATGCAGAGCATTTGACTGGGCAGTCTTCGAGGTAATCTTCCAGGTAGCTTCTTGCAACAACAATCTTCACTAACATCCGGAGGCTAGAATCTTCTTATATCCACACATACTTCCTTAGGGACAAAAGGAATGATCATACAATAGGCTACAAGTCATCAGTAACATCTTCTTATCCTTAGCATATCTTCTAACTCCCATCTTAATATAGCATCATTCATCTTAATACTTCTAATTCCCATCTTAATATTTCATCATGAAATCATCTGTGCTGACCACAAACATGCTCAAACAACTTTGCTTGACATTAATCAAGGCATGACATCCAACTATGAACATCAACAACCAATCATGAACATCAACAATCGACCATGTACATTAGGAACATCACTAAACACGAACATTCACATCAACCACATCAGACAATCACAAACTAATTGCTGACATCACTCTGAGTATTGACATCAATGACAACACATGTTGCCAACAATCTCCTTTGTCATTGATGGCAACACACACACACCTGCTCATTCTCCCCCTTTGGTGTACATTTATGTCTCCCCCCTTTGACATCAAGGACAAAGGGCAACTTCTCCTCCTTAGGTTACAAACTCTCCTTTTCAACCTTCTCCCCCTGTCAGCAACAACCACTACCTGCTCCCCCTGAGAGGTAGCCTCCATCAGTCTAGGAAAAAGATATAGCCTAAATTACTCCCATGGACATATGCACCAATTATGCATCTAGCTAGAAGGAGGGGTAATTACCCCTAACCTCTACCGAAGATACTCAAAAGTGTCCTTTGCAAGAGCTTTTGTGAAAATATTTGCAATCTGTTCCTTTGTTGGAACATATTCTAACTTCACTTCCTTATCTGCAACCTTCTCTCTCAAAAAGTAACACCTGATTGATATATGCTTGGTTCTAGAATTCATCACTAGATTCTTGGGAATATTGATAGCACTAGTATTGTCACACAAGATAGGAATAGGCTCATCATACAATACCTTGATACCCTTCAATGTTTATTTCATCCACAACACTTGTGTACAACAGGTTGTTGCTGCAATAAACTCTACCTCTGCAGTTGATAAGGATATTGAATCTTGTTTCTTGCTCTGCCATGAAACCAACCTGATTCCTAAGAAGAATGCACCACCACTTGTACTTCTTATATCATCAACATAACTAGCCCAATTGGCATCAGTGTAAACACTTAGATCAAAGTCATTACCTCTAGAATACCATTAGCCATAATCTAGAGTTCCCTTCAAGTATCTAAATATTTTTTTCACTGCCTTCTCATGTGTTTTCTTAGGATTGGCTTGATATCTGGCAACCACACATACTGCATGCATAATATTAGGTCTAGAAGTAGTCAAGTACAACAACCCTCCAGTCATAGATCTATAGAGAGTCTAATCAACCTCTGGTGACTTATCATTCTTGCTCAAGTGACATCCAGTGACCATATGAGTACTTACTGGTCTAGAATCTTCCATACCAAACTTCTTCAACATCTCTCTAACATACTTAGCCTAAGAAATAAAGATATCATCGTCTACCTGAGCAATTTGAAGCCCAAGGAAGAAAGACATCTCACCAATCATAGACATCTCAAACTCTTTCTACATATCTTTTGCAAACCTCTTACACGTATTATCATCTCCACCAAAGATAATGTCATCAACATATACTGCAACTATCAATATCGTGTCTCCTTCTTCCTTGATGTAAAGATTACTATCTGTGGTACCTTTCTTGAAACCTTACTAAAGTAAGTACTTATCCAACCTAGCATACCAAGCTCTAGGAGCTTGTTTGAGTCCATACAAAGCCATTTTGAGTCTGCACACCATGTCTAGATGTTCTGATAACTAGAAACCATCTGGTTGCTCTATGTAAACCTCTTCCTCTAGATCACCATTCAAGAATGCTGACTTGACATCCATCTGATAAACCTTGAAGTTCTTGTGAGTAGTAAGAGCAAGAAACATCCTGATTGTCTCCATCCTGGCTACCAAAGAAAAAATCTCCTCAAAATCAATGCCTTCAACTTGGGAATAACCCTTACACACCAGTCTTGCTTTGTTCCTCACAACTTCACTATCTTCATTCAGCTTGTTCCGGAACACCCACTTTGTTCTTATAATATTCTTATTGGCTAGTCTGGGAACTTGTTACCATGTCTGGTTCTTCTATACCTAATTCAATTCTTCTTCCATTGCCTTTATCCATCCATCATCTTTGCTAGCATCATCAAAAGTTTTGGGCTCTACCTTTGATAATAAATAGAAATTCACTTGCTCACTTGCCTTTGCAAACCTTCTCTTGGTCTACACACCTTCATTCATATCTCCAATGATCCAATCTACTAAATGGTTCCTCTGAACATACTTTTCTAGAGTCTTAGGGATCTACTTTGGTTCTTGTTCCTTCTCTTCTTTCTCTTCTTCTTCTTCAATGCAGGGAAATATATCAGATCCACAATCCTCTAGTTTTTGTGAGATCTGATACGAGTCTTCATCTACCTTGACATTTGTGCTTTCAATCATCTTTCCCAATCTCTTGTTGTAGCATCTATAGGCCTTGCTTCTGGTTGAGTAACCAAGAAAGATCCCTTCATCACTTCTTGAATCAAGCTTTTGTAGGTCTTCTTCATCTCTTCTACTATAACATTTGCTGCCAAAGATCATGAAATACCTAATAGCGGGAGGTCTTCCAGACCATAGCTCATAAGGGGTCTTAGTGCTATTGACCCTAGGGGACTTAGTGTAATTGACCCTTAGTTATAATCTGTTATTTAGATAGACAGCAGTGTGAACTGCTTCCTTCCAATATATGTTAGGCATATCTGCATCTTTCAACATTGCCCTAGCCATCTCTTGCACAATCATATTCTTCCTTTCCACTACCCCATTTTGCTGAGGGGTCTTAGGAGCAGATAGATGTCTCCTAATACCATGATCTTCACAAAACATTTCAAATTCATTTGAGGTAAATTCACCTTCTCTATCAGACCTCAAACATTTGATCTTAGCATCCATTTCATTCTCAATCATTGCTTTGAAAACCTTAAACTTATCAAAGGCATCTGATTTTTCTCTTAAGAAAGTAACCCAAGCCATTCTAGAATAATCATCAATAAGCAACATGAAATATCTTTCACCTTTTTGACTCTTCATTCTTGTAGGCCCACATAGGTTAGTGTGAATCAGCTCCAATGGCATTGAAGAAGAATACTCCTTGCTCTTGAAACTTGTCTTTGTCCACTTTCCCATTCAACATTCCTTGCATAATGTGTTTGCAGGATTGGTTATCTTAGGCATATCTCTCACCGAATGAATAGAGATGATCTTTACCATATTGTCAAAGTTGATGTGTCCCATTCACTTGTGCCACAACCAACACTCACTGGATTGAGCCAATAAGCATGTTCTTCCATTTACCTCCTTCAGATGATTGATATCTCCATATGACTTGATACCTTCTACAACTAGTTTTTCGGACCTTGCCTTATTGATTTCACAACCTTTGGCATGAAGGGTAAGATTGTATCTTTTACTGCACATCTAACTGACACTGAGAAGATTGTGCTTTAGCCCTTTGACATAGAGGACATCCTCAGTCCTGTTCTTCCCATCAATAGTTATAGCACCATTTCCACAGATTTGTGTTGACTCATCACCATCAAACTTAATAGCTCCACCATTCCACTTCTTAAGGCTGATAAACTTCTCCTTGTCACTAGTCATATGATTAGAGCAACCACTGTCAATTACCCAAGCCTTGGCTGCCTTTTTTGCATGAAAGGTAGTCCATACAACCATTGATTTATCATTGTTTTGGTCAGCTTGCAAGGTATCAGACTTTCCACATTTTCCAATATCATCCTTTTTCTCACCAACATTCAAGGCCATGAAAAGTGTTTCATCATTTGAATTGTCATGATCCTCATCTTCTGAAGAACAACTAATCTCCATGGAATACAAATTTCTTTTGGGCATCTCTCTTTTGTTACTACCTTTTGATTCTTTGAAAGGACATGTAGAAGCAAAATGACCAATTTTTCCACAATTGAAACATTCAATAGGTAACTTACCTTTGTATTTGCATGTGCCCTTCTTCAATCTTCTTACAAAGTTTGCCTATGTCTCATCAAGGTCATCATCTTGATCAACTTCTTCATCTTTTGTCTTCTTACTTGCTTTGAATGCTTCTTCCTTCTATGGAACACCCTTGTCAAATTCTCTCATTTCAAAGGTTGTGAGAGAGCCAAACAATTGATCTACTTTATAATTATCCAAATCCTATGTTTTGTCAATAGCAAAAACCTTATGACTATAAGATTTACGAAGAGATCTCAGAACCTTCTTCACAATCTCATCTTCTTTTACTTCTCCACCAAGACCTCTGATGCTGTTAACTATTTCATCCACCCAGAGCATGTAATTAGCAATGTCTTCTTCTTCTGACATCCTTAGGGTCTCAAAATTTGCTCTTGAAGATTTGCATCTTGGCTTGCTTCACTTTATTATCTCCTTCATAAATGCTTTTAAGTTTTACCCAGACATCCTTAGTAGATTTGTAACCCATTATCTTCACAAGTTATGAATCAGCTAGCCCACTCATGATAGCACTCTTTGCCTTGGCATTGTTCTCATACAACTTAATCTCATCTGCATCTGTAGGATCACTAGTAGGAGTAGTGTAACCCTTCTTGATTGATTGCCAAATACCATACCCTAGAGAAGATAGATAGTTTTCCATCCTTAGCTTCCAGAAGGAATAAATTGTTCAATCAAACATAGATGCCTTGTGAGATCCATTATGAGCGATCTCGAACCTTCCTCAAGTGGTTAAGCTTCTTCTGAGTAACTTGGCTTTGATACCAATTGTTGAACACACTAGGATACTAAGAGGGGGGGTGAATCAGTATCCAATCAAACTTTGAATCCTCTGGAGCAAATTAAAACTTAAACATTACAACATTAACATAAACATGAAAGATCAACACGATGCACATCAACACATAACATCAAATATATGTGGAAAACTCCAAAAGAGGAAAAATCGTGGTGAGGATTAACTCACAATATATGAAGCTCACTACTATAAAAATTACAACTTTGTTTTAGGGCTACAACCCAAGGAAGCTACTACTCCCTGTTGACTTTGTTTTAGGGATACAACCCAAGGAAGCTATTACTCTCTGAAGACTTTGTTTTAGGGTCACTCCCAAGGAAGCTACAACTCCCTACAGACTTTATTTTAGGGCTACAATCCAAGGAAGCAACTACTCCCTAAACTGAGAATGAACTCGAAGATGATTACAGTATGACAGTCCTTCTACTATTTGTAAACTAACATTGAAGCTCACACCTTTGATGATTGTAATTATACTTCTTCTGATTATTAGATCAATTTGGGACACTCTTCACATCCCTCCTATCTCAAAAATGTCTTTAAGATGAATAAGGAAAGCCCTTATTACTTCTCCTCTTTCTCCTTCAGTCGCACATCATAATGCATATCATATTCATATTCTGCTCTTCACACTCTCATATTCCCATCTTCACAATCATACATCACCTAGATCAACTAGCTTTACAATATATACATGACACTACATTGATTTCATTATAAGTCAGCCAATACAACAAGAATATTACATTTTACAAGTCAGCCAGAGATCACACAACATGAAACATGCATAGGTTAAGCCCTATCATGAACTTCACACCACTCGAGAAAGAGACACATGCCTTGTGAATACCAACACATGCTTAGCCCAGTCCCAAACATACTTCACAGCATCATCCTTCGAGGAATAACATCTGCATGCTTCACAAATTTGAAATAGGTCGCCCTTAAGCAAGAACACATGAAGCTTGTAGCACAACGGTTATTTCAACTTGGCAGTACTCATGAAAGATTGAACATTTCTTGTGCTTCTCCCAAATGAATCGAAAGGACCTATACACCATCTCCAAACACTCCTTGAACTTCACACAATAAGAACTTTGTGGCGCACATTACCAACATATCTCAGTCGACCTTAGCAATAATAACTCTTCACATATTGACTTGAAAACTTTGTGCAGTACTGGAAACTTGAAAGATCTACATGCCCTTCAAACTTGAAAAACTATGAGACATATAGAATGTACACACAAACTCATATAACTGATCTGCATACTCTTCCACTAATGCAAGTACCCAAATATATATCCTGAAAATAATTAGGCATATGAAACCATCAGTATCACTTCTGTCATTTGAAAATTGAGCTTGTGGACCTCTAAAACATTTGAAACTCATATGGATGCACTCATACACTGCTCTAAATATATCCTCAAAACTGCATGAGCAAATCTTCACTCGTGGAAGAATGCGGAGCATTCCAATCAACCTTCATCGACACTTTACAGAGCATAGACCGGAACTCTGTCACTTGTAACTTCCACTGCGGAGGAGCAAATGATCTGAAACTTTGGATCTAGCACCTTTACAACATGTTTGCAAAATTTATTGCTATGTCTTGGTATTTAAAGACATTCAATGTGTGATTAACTGATATCTTATATATCTATATGATGTGGAAATGTGAAATAATAAATAGAAATCAATCACAATGAAAGCTCTAATTTCACAATCTACATCACCTCAATATGAGAATGTTGGTCATATGTGTTGTCATTGATGTCAACATAGCAACATACATTGATGCCAATGTAGCATACACTAATGTCAACACTGAGAGACTAGTCATGGTTGGAGATCATGATCCTACGAAAGAGAAAACTCACTGGAGGTCCTACTTATGGCTGTATATGGGGATGCAAAGAAGACTTGGCCTCTGGAAGTAGGTTGAAGATAGTGTGGGTTTTGTGAAGATGTTTCTAGCATGACAATGGAATGCTCTACATTCCTCTAATTTTGAAGCTATGGTCTTGCCGTTCAAGAGTTAAGTTGAGCATGATGTAAATATACTAAATCCTAAGTTTTAGAGTGTTTGTCCTTCCATAGTGAAAGATATAAGTGACTGAGTTTTGGTTCAAGCTCTGACAGTGTAATGCGATGATTGGAATGCTCTGCATTCCTCTGCATTTGCAGATATAGCTATGTGGTTCTGGATATGTGTTTAGAATGTGGTAAATGTGTTGTTTCCAAAGTTCCAAACCATTATTCCCTCTGCAGTGAAAGTTATGATTGATAAAGTACCATAATGTGCTCTGGTAGAATGGAGTAGTATTGAAGACTCACTAGAATGCTCCGCATTCCTCTAGAAGTAAATGATTGACCTTGCGGTTTTGATAACATGTTCTTGAATGTGCATTTCATGTTTCTTTCCTATTTCAAGATTCTTGGTGGTCTGCAGCTCAATTTTTCAATTGACAGCATGTTGCAGTGTGTTCCGGATGACAATGTCATCTTAGAGTTAATAATTGAAGGTGTGCGACACAATTCTTTGATGTGTGGTGGCAAATAAGTGTTTGGGGATGTTGTATGAGTCATGTGGACTCATCTGGAAGAGTTTCACGAAGATCTTTCTTGTTTCCAGTATTGCACAAGGTTCTCTAGTTGATATGGCTGTTACTCTTCAAGTTTTCATGAGCTTACCTTAAAGCTGTCCTATTTTCAAATGAACAGAGTGTGTAGAGGTAATTCCTTGATGTTTGAAGCTGTGAAAGATGTTTTGGACCTGGTTAAGCAAGTGTTGGGGTTCGTAAGGCTTGAGTCTTCTGCTGGTGCAACGTGTTGTCCTAATTAGACTTATCTTCTACACGTTTCATATTGTGTATTGTATGGCGGACCTATAAATGTATCTTTCATGTTTAAATCTAGCCGACAAGCTATGTAATCAATGTAATGTCATGTATAAATAGGAGATCAAATTAAATATGGAGGATATGATTGGAAGTTGATGAACAAGGATCGCAAGCAAATAAAAGCAGAATAATACATTTTATGTGCGACTGAGGAAGAAAGAGCATATGTTGTTGATGCTGTCCCGATTCATCTTGAAGACTTATTTGAGATAGTGATCAAGTATACAGTGTGCCTAATTGATCATATCTTTAGAAAAGAGTGTGTGAAGAGACATAAGTGCAATCATCATGTGTGAGCTTCAAAGAGAATTTTCAGACAGTTGAAAGATTGTCATAATGTAATCATCTCTAAGTTTGTTCTCATATTAGGGAGTAGTTGCTTCCTTGGGTTAAAGCCCCTAAAACAAAGTCATTAGGGAGTAGAAGCTTCCTTGGGAGTGACCCTAAATCAAAGTTACTTAGGGAGTAGTAGCTTCCTTGGGTTAAAGCCCCTAAAACAAAGTTGTTTTTTAAGCTTCATATATTGTGAGTTAATCGTCACCGTGGTTTTTCCATTCTAAGGGTTTTCCACGTATATCCAGTGTTATGTGTTGATGTGCATTGTGTTAATCTTTTATGTTCATGTTAATGTTGTGATGCTTAAGTTATGATCTGCTCTGGATAAGTTAAAGTTGTTGAAATTGAAGAATTGTTGAGATACCGATTCACCCCCTGTCAGTATCCTGGTTTGTCTAACAGAGAAAATGACTATCGAAATCAAAGGAAAACAATGAAACAATGTTACCACAATAGCCCTTGATGCACCATGATGAATGGTGGATGTGCTCCAATGATGCTTGATAATGATATTTGATGTATAAATGTTGATTGCTCACACTAGTAGCATGACAATACTTGAAATCTAATGTGATAGCTAGGCGTTCTAGGTAGATCTTTGCTAGGCAGGTAATGCTAGATAGGTTCTTGATTCTTAATTCAGCTAGGAGAAAATGATTTGATTGATAGTGATATTTATATGATCTAGGATGTGGTAGGATAAGACCTATTTGGATGAGGTTGGCTAAGACTCATATATAAAAGTGTATAAGGATTAGGATAGTTGAAAAATAATTAATTAAATAATAAAATTATTTAATTGATTATAGGACAAAGTGGGATAAATAAATAAATGAAAAATGTGGCTAAAGGATGGACTAAATTAATTAAATAAATATAATTTAGGAAATGGACTAAGATTAATTAAATAAATAAATATAATTTATTTAATTAATTAGATAATGAAAGGGGCCTAGGATGAAAGTGTTGCAAGATGGTGTCTAGGTGATGTTCTTAAGGACAAGGTCAAATTTAGGTGTCTACATTTCACCCCTCTTTGAGATGATGTTGTGACCCAAAGGAAGTAACATCATTTCAAAGAAGAAAAGGTATGGACGAATGGAAAGGGATGATGGGATGTGATGCCCCCTCAAGAGGATAGGTGGGTATGAAGGACATAGGTAGACTCTTGAAATGGATAGGACAACAAAAAGATGGAGAAAGATAAGTTATGTTGCATTAGGTGAACAATCATAATTTTGTTATAGCACTAGACATTATGCACCAAGGTATAAAGACCAGGGTGATGATGTGTCTCATGCATAAAAGGATGCCCCAACAAGATCACAAGCAATCCTATGCCATATAGCACCATAATATGAAAGACCATGATACTGTTGTGGTAGGTAGGTTACCAAGATTGATGCATATACAAAATGATAATGATGCAAGATAAAATGATAAAGTGATAAAGACAAAGGTCACAAGCAAACATATGCCCCTATGTAGCACCATGATATGGAAAACCATGATGTCATTGTGACAATATGTTGCAAGGACTAGATACAAATGCAAGATAAAATGATAAACACACACAAGTAAGAAAGCAAGCATGCACAAAACCACACAAAGATAGATAAGGTGTTGCCCCTGCCAAGTTGAAAATCAGTGATAGATTAAGAGAGTGTTGTTGATGAGGGAAGGACACATCCCAAACAACACAAAGAAAGGGAAAGACATATCCCGATGATGATGATGAAATGATTGATCGGAAGATTGGGTTAACAACAAGGTTGGAAACAAAACCAAGGATGCATTTGAATGACATGACAAGATTGTTTGACTAGATTGGTATAGTTGAAGGATGACTCACATTTGGTTTATTGCTTGAATTTTTGCATGTTTTTATTTTTTTTTGTATTTTTTACATATTTTGATTTTTTTGTATTTTTGAAATGTTTTTCTATTTTTTTGTAGATTTTTGAAACATTTTTCTTTTTTTTTTGGATTTTTTTGGTGCTAACGCTACATGTGTAAGATAGAATATGTGATATCATCACATGTGTCAGGACATGAAACACAAAAGTGGATAAAGCCCAAAAATGATGAAATTAGATATACCCTGGACCAAAGATAGTTAACAAGAAGGCCTATGTCAAAAGCAAGAGACAATCCATTGCCCCCAAGTGTACGGTGATGATGGGATCATGAGATTGATGCAATGGAAGTATAGGATAATGCAAATGGAGAAAAGGAGATGGATAAATGGATAAATGGAAGGATAAGACATGGAATGTAGATGGAAGGATGGCTAAACATATAGATGGAAGACTAGGACATGTAAGATGGATGGATAGATAAAAGGATAAATGACCTAGAGGACAACAAAGTCTAGCTACTACACATGGCACCTATGAGAATGTTTTCACCATGGTACTTATCCAAGGCCTGACAAAAGTGGTTTTCACCATATGAAGAATTATTTCTCTTTACTTTTTTTCTTTTTTTTTTTTTTCTGTTTTTTCTTTGACAATTGGGAATACTTGACAAGCTAAGTATGAGACCTTGTGAGATGGATGGTATCATGTGGATCTTTAAACTCTGGATCATCTGAAGTAGTGAGTGGATAATGAACATGATGGTGATCAAAATATGCATAAGCCCATGTATGTCTAGGAAGCTTCTTTGTAAGGATAATGTCACTAGTAAGGGCACCATGGATACCACCATACATCTCTTTAAGTATAGGATTAGCCCATTTTGTGTTTAGGCAATGCAAAAGGGAACCATCAAATCCTCTAGGGTGAATGACTTTAGTAGGTGAAGTGGAGTGAGATGCATGGTGTAAAATAGACTTGTGATGATTATGAGATAAGTGGGATGGAGGGATTGATCATGGAGGGTGATGGAAGTGTCATGAAATGGAGGTGATGCGAGACCAACAATCTCACGAGTAGACATAGATTTAAAGAATTCCTTTGGACTTGATTTGATTTGGTTTTCTTCGAGTAACTTCTTTTGTGATGCTAGGGGCAAGGTAAATTTTTCTTTAGCTTTTGATACCCCAGAGATAGACAGCATGATTTTTCTATTTGATGTTCAATGCTTTAATATTCTTTTGCCTTTTTGCTTTTGTATTTGTAGGACTAAGGAACTCAAGATATTCTTCATCATCTTGACAAGTTGTGAGACATATTGGATTTTTTTTATCTCGAGTAATGGAATTAAAAAGTGGTGATGATGGTTCAATGGCAAAGTGTTAGGATTTTAATGGCAGACCAAAGCAATACACATTACCAATCATATGCAGATTTAATAACATGAAAATAAAAAATGAAGAATAACACAAATTAACACCAGAGATTTAACATGGTTCACCCAATGTGGGCTACATCCACAAACACATCTATCTAATATTATTATCCAACAAATCAAACTAATTAAATCAACAACCTTACAACTCAATACTTGTGTAATATGCTACATGAAAATACATTCAATCTCAACCATGACTCATAGCTTTTTGCCTTCTCCAGCCACTATTTATCAAGCCTTTATGGCGGTCAACAAAAGTGGGTTTTTACATGTCAGCCAATAACAAATTAACTGTCGATGCCTTTATTAAATAATAGGCAATTTTTGCTTCAGGAGCGCTACCCTCAGCAACCCTCACTAAGGTTGTTTCCCCTAGACCCCCACCATGGGCTTCACCCCTCAAGCCCTGTAGGAAGGGCTTTTCCCCCCTACACTCCCCCGTTAATTATTCTTGGGGGAAACCGTGATTGACAAAGTCACCAAATTTACCTTCATTGATAGCCCCTACAACATGATCAATCACCACATAATAACAAGAGGATGGCATTGCCATGGAAAAGGCATGAAATATCAAGGTCTTCTAGAGATGCATTGATGGTCCTATTGACGGTACTTTCAACGACATTAGGAGGCTCATCTTGACTTGTAGAGGTAGCATGAGGATCTTTGGTTTTCGAACTAGGAGGCCTGTATCCTAATCCAAAATGGTCATGATGTACCTCTATCGGTATTGGCTTAATAATTCCTTGCTTATGAAGTCCAAGGCCTTTACCTTTATATCTCATATTTTTACACATATGTGATGGAATAGGATAAGTTTGTTTGAGATGGACAAGTGGAGATTCTTCATCATCAGATTCATCTTTATAGATCCAAGAATCTATGGAGTCTTTAATTTGTTCTTCATCCAAGGTTTCTTTAGAGGAGAAAGTAGTAGACCTGAAATATTTAGTGAAGTGTCTTTTACATAGAGTAACATTGTGGAGGATGACCATGAGACTTTGGAGATAGAGGTAATTGACCTATATGAAAGACATTATGTAGCTCATATTCACCACAACCTTTGTCGATGATCTTGACCTTTGTGACTTTAGATGATGATGTGGATGGAAGGTCATTGGGATGGATGTATGATGAAGATGGTGTAACCTTAACTTGAATGGAAATATCATTAGTGGGACAAAAAATGGCTTTTTGATAAATGAATTCCATAGCTCGATAATATGCAAATGGTTGGGGATCTACTTTGATAGTAACTTTGACACCATTGTAAGGGAACTTCAAGCATTGATGGTATGTGGAGGGAATGGCTTGCATAGCATGTACCCATGGTTGAACAAGTAAGATGTTATATGGAAGGTCAAGATCAATGACATGGCATGTAGTCTTTTGTAGCATAGGTCCCACTTGTATAGGAATACATATGGTTTCGAGTGATTCTCTCTCAGCATTATCACAAGCTTTAGTGGTAGTGACACATGGTTCCAACTCACTTGCAGAGTATCCCAATTGCTTTATCAATTTTAAGGTACTTAAGTTCAACCCAGATCCATTATCCAAAAGAACACACTTAACTTTGTGTTTAGCAATGATACCTTCAATGTGAAGGGATTTGTTATGAGATGGATCTATAGGAGACATGTCATGTGTTGGCTAAAGGCAAGTTGGTAATTGGACTTGGCTTTTATTGTGACAGTGGCAACTTGCGAGGGATCATGATCAATACGTCCTACAACATAGTCATAGTTGTAAGGGGTCTTATTATAACATATATTATTGTCATGATTATTTTGGGATTGATTTGAAGTGGAAGGAGAGGACAAAGTGGATTGACCATTCTTTGGAAAAGGATCCTGATAAATACCCAATTGGTCATTAGATGATGAGTTGGGGGTTACATCTAATTTTCCTTGATCAGTAAGATCTTGGACATAATTTTTGAGACTTATACATTTGTTTGTAGGATGCCCTTTGGTACGATGATAGTCACAATACTCATTGCCATTAAACCATGAAGGTTTAAGATGGTTGTCATCATAATGTTTGGTCATAGGATATGTGTTCATGTTGGTTTGTGCTAGCTTATGAAACACTATCTCAAGAGGTTCACCTAAATCAGAATAGTTTCATTTTTGGTTTGAAGTTGTCCTAAATTGTTTTGTGGGAAGGGAGATGGGAGCATGTTTGTGGATATTGTGCACATTTGTTTGAGATTATTGTTTTGTTTGAATATGTCTCAAATTGGCAACTCCATCATTAACTACATGTTTATTCTTAGTCCATGATTTGAATTTGTCATTTGAGTGATTAGAGTCTTTGGTATATGTTTTGAGTGATCCTTCAGCAATAAGGGATTTTGCAATAAGGCTACCTTTTTCTATGACCTCATCAAAAGTGGATAGACAATGAACTCGAAGATGAAAGGTCATTTTTGGATAAAGACGTTAACCAATTATTTTTTTGGGATTGGCCATGGGATTCAACTTGCAATCCCTCTCCACCAGTGTAGGTAAGCGGCGAAGCTTTCTCTGTTATTTTGCTTAGCATTACAAAGATCTAGCATCGTAGTCTGTTGGACATTATAGGAGAAATGTGTGACAAATGTTTCAGCTAGTTTGGAAATGTTTTAATGTCACCAGAAGTGAGATGTTGAAACCATTCTAAGGCTTGACCCACCAAACTTAGTGGAAAAATTTTCATGAGATAAACATCGCTATAGGCAACTTCTTGACAAGCCATGTAAAAATGATTGACATGGTCTCTAGGATCTCCTTTTCCTTTATACTTGTCAAATTTAGGAATTTCAAAATTAGGAGGAAAAGGAGTCAACATGATGGATTGATCAAGAGGATAGCAACAAAACTCTTCAAATTTGTATTGTTTGCGTTGGGATCCAATTTTTACCTTTGTATGCAATTTCTTACTTCATCTTGCAATTGATAAATTGTATGTGTAAGAGAATCCACAAGGGGTGTGGAAGATGACATGGGTTGTTTGACAATGTGATGGATGAGTTGTGATGTCGTGGGATTGACATGATAGGTTGATATGTACTTTGGGGTGTAATATATAAAGGTATGGTAGAGTGGCATGAGGTCTTGAGGGGTGTGGATAATGAATTGACTTGAGATACAAATGGGGATATAGCGGGTTGAGGTGAATTTGTGTAAAGAAAATTTGTGGATGAATTTGAGATGTGGATGGATCAATTTGATGGGTTGAACAAATAGGTATGATGACATGACCCCATGATAGGATGTATTTTGTGATGAAGTGGAAGATGTAGGAATGTGTGGTGGCTTGATGATCCTTGTGGCAAATGATTTAGATTGAACCAATTGATAAGCATGAGTTGATTTATGATCATGGGAGGAGGTAAAAAGTTGGGGTCACTATTAATGATATATTTTATTTGAACCTTGTCAAGGACATCCACTTTCTCAAGAAGTCATTTTATAACAAAATCCTTATTTGGTATGCTGTCAATGGAGTCTAGGTACATAGGTGAATATTTCTCTTGTACTTTGGGTTCACTTGTGTCATTGGATTTAGGTATCACAATTTGAGGCATCGTAGGGCAAGTTTCTTCATTTCCAAAAGTTGTCATAAAGCCAAGTGAATATCTAATTTGATCATCATATGTACTTGTGGCATGAAGTGGATTAGGTAGATTGGCGTGGTTAGAATCCATGATTTTCTTAACTCGTGATCTAGTCATGGGGGGCATGAAATGGTGATGTAAAGTTGTGTTTGAATTTTGTATATTTTGAATATTCAACTTTTGGATCAATGTTTGAGATGAAATGTGGATGGTTTACGAATGATAAAGGATATGGTGAGGATAAAACCAAAATTTGGATCAAGTAAAGAGCTAGATCTTTTGTGATTGCAAACGATGATTAGGGTGATGATGGGTGAGTCCACTTATCTTAGGGGGTAGATAAAGCCCTAAGCAAGTGTATCCAAGATTGAGGAAGACTAGATAAAGATAAGGATGAAGGATCTAGGTTTTGACTCAACCAACTTGATTTTGGTATTGATATGGATCAATGTGGTTATCACGGAAATGCCAGTGAAGATTTTGTTTGTGTTTTGATGTTTTGGCAAGAATTTTTTTAAACACACAAGAAGAAACAATGGCAAACTTGACTATCAAAAGTGATAAAATTAATTGTTGAAATATATGAAGACACACAAGACACATGAACAAGCCTAATATTAATCAATTGAGTGTGGACAAGAGGTCTTAAACTAGGATGCACAAGTCTCTAAGGGAGTCCTCGATATACACAAGGTATTTGAGGCCCAAATCCATGAAATGAAAGTGAAACAATGCCAAACAGTTAGGAGAAGAAGGTAACCCACCCTTCACCTTCACTTCCCCAAGGTATAAAGGTTTTGGAGGCTTAGCCCAGATGACAAAATTCTAACTTCCAAGAGATGTGTCTTTCAATTCACCCCCACTCTTTATACTTTGTCGGAACACTAGAGTTGAGGTCATCCCCTTGGAGTGGGTGTCTCCAAGGTAGGCCTCCTAAGAAAGGGTGAAAAAAGTGAATCAAATGGCGCTTTTGATCTCCAAGATCACCTTGCGATGTGAGGAAAGAGTATACACACACACCTGAACCACACAAGCAATGGTAATTAACCCTTATAATTTGAAATGTGTGATGTGAATATGAAGGTGCTCAAATGGTGTTTTTGATTCCCAAGATCATTTTGCAATGTGAGGGAAGATCTTACACACACCTCCAACAACAATCAAGCTCACCAAACAAAGAAAACACAAGTTCTTTTTATGCCCAAATCCAAATGTGATGTTGCAAACAAGTACTTGTTCAAAATGATAGAAATTGCAATATTGTGATTTTTTTTTACATAGTCAAACTAAACTCGATTATTTTGTAATGTTTTTAGCCTCAAAAATAAAAATACAAAGAATAGACCCCCGTTAAAATTTCAAGAGATTTCCAAAAATGTAAAGATATCCAAAAAATTCACTGATTTGCGCACTAAAAAGTATATTTATGAAAAATACATAGTCGACAAAGATCTGATTATTTCATAGCTTTTTTGACCTCAAAAATAAAACTACAAAGAACAGACCCCTAGTAAATTTTCAATAGCTTTCCATAAATATAAAAGTATATAAAAAATTCATTGATTTGTGCTCTAAAAAGCAGATTTATGGAAAATCATAAAATCGTCATAACTCACTCAAAATTGACAATATAACCTTGATTTTCTAATGTAGCTTCCTTAGATGATCTAAAAACTTTAGTGAAAAAAATGTAGAAAATTTTTAAGTCGTTTGAAAGATATGATGAAATCTTTAAAAACTAGGGTTTTGTCCAAAAAAGGCATAAACCTGCAACAAAAAGCTAACAAAACCTGCAAAAAAAGCTAGATCAAGGGACATGGGTCCCACCAAGCATGCCAAATGTATGAAGTGAAAATGTGAAATAATAAATGAAAATCAATCACAATGAAAGCTCCAATTTCACAATCTACATCACCTCAAAACAAGCAAATGACTATCGAAATCAAAGGAAAACAATGAAACAATGTTACCACAATAGCCCTTCATGCACCATGATGAATGGTGGATGTGCTCCAATGATGCTTGATAATGATATTTGATGTATAAATGTTGATTGCTCACACTAGTAGCATAACAATACTTGAAGTCTCATGTGCTAGCTAAGCGTTCTAGGTAGATCTTTGCTAGGTAGGTAGTGCTTATAGATAGGATCTTGATTCTCTATTCAGCTAGGAGAAAATGACTTCATTGATAGTGATATTTATATGATTTAGGATGTGGGAAGGATAAGACCTATTTGGATGAGGTCGGCTAAGACTCATAGATAAAAGTGTATAAGGATTATGATAAGTGAAAACTAATTAATTAAATAATAAAATTATTTAATTAATTACAGGACAAAGTGGGAGAAATAAATAAATTAAAAATGTGGCTAAAAGATGGACTAAATTAATTAAATAAATATAATTTATTTATTTAATTAATTTAGAAAATGGACTAAGATTAATTAAATAAATAAAGATAATTTATTTAATTAATTGGATAATGAAAGGGGCCTAGGATGAAAGTGTCGCAAGATGATAGGTGATGTCTCAAGGACAAGGTCAAATTTAGGTGTCTACAATATCTAGTAAGAATCAACTAGGAATAAGCAATAACATCGACATTACAAGGAACATTCATCTGAAGAACACTTTAATTTGGAGCACCAAAATGAATGCATCTGCATTGGAATCTATATATAGGCCATTGAATTCTTGAGTTTGTTGTTTTCAATCATAAGCCCAAGGCCATAAAGTTGGTCTATCAAGGGAGCTGATTAAGGAGAACTTAACCCTCATAATTCAACTTCCCTATGGTATTTTTAAATACTGCTAAACCTTACACACTATTAGATACTAAAGATCAAGGGGAAATATGTTGCATAAGTATATAGTTAGCTAGATCGATCCCACAAGTTACATGATTGATTCCACATATTAAGTCATTTCCAAGGAGCTCAAGATTGATCCAAGTTACATGATTGATTTCATAGATTGAGTCATTTCCAAGGAGTTTGAGATTGACCCCAAGGAGCATGAATTCCACCCACAAGGAATTCCACGATGTTTAGAACCTAAAATGGTGATCATATTGCAAGCATTGATTTTCTAAGTCAAGGCAACTAAATTCTATATAAGCTCAATATTTTTTCTTCATTATAATTCTCAAAACTAAATACTTTATCCCTCCTCATTTAATTTTTTGAATATTCATTTATTACAATTACCAGTTCCCAACTAATTAATTACATTTAGATTAATTTGTATGCAATTGTTTAATTGCCCAAGATTTTATTCCTTTACAAGCACAAACAAACTAATTTTTTAATCTTTGGACCACAAATAACCATTAAAATTAATTGCCTAGAATGAAAGCCATGGTTCTCTTTAACACTTGTGGCAGGTCAACCAATCCAACAAGTTACAGATCCAAGACCTTCAAATCCCAACTTTTTTTACAAATAGAAAATGGGTGGAATATTAGATTAATTGCTTTGAGCAGACCAAAAAGGTTGGAGATGCTATTACGTGCCAAGACGAACTACTTTAGCTGATCATATCATAATCCAAAAGCCTATGTGGGCATAGGATTCTTAGGCCAGCAAAAACAAAAACAAATAACATAGCATCCATTAGGCACCTAGACAAGAAAATTACATTGGAACCAAAAATTTAGATTTTTGTTTTTTATTAAAATCATTGGAAAAGAAAGGTTCTCTCTTAAAAATGAGAAAAAAAATAAAAAAAAGAAAGATAAGAGTTGGCACGAAAAGCTTCTTCTCGCACGATAATTCTGCGTTTTGTTGGTGACCATTTTGGGCTGAATCAGGAGAACGTTATGAGGCGATCGATTGGCGTTAATTGATACGATCTGCATACCCTTCTGTTTACTCTGTTTCACTGGATCCACAGAAACTGCCCGAGCTTTAATGCCCATCAGTTATTCATAATCCTGGCCTGACAGCGTTGAAGGGTTTTGGATATAACAGATTTTGGATTTCACCTGTTTTTTTTCTCTCCATAGAAAAATCCAAGTGTAAATTCTCTGGCGTTTGGATGAAAAAGGGTTTTTAAAAACTCTTCAGAAGTGATGGGCGAAGAGGCTTGAATTACTACTGGGGTCCTTTTCAATTTTATGGTGAATTTGGTTTCAATTATGAACGAGATTTTGATTTGCTGTCGGTGGATTGAGATATAGCAGGGGAGGTGGGTCGGTGGATAGGAGGATCGTCTGCCATGGCAGCGGAGGACTTGTTGGAGCTTAAATTTAGGCTTTATGATGGTACTGATATCGGTCCCAATAAATATGCCCCTGCTACCACCATTGGTTCTCTTAAAGAAATCATACTATCGCATTGGCCACAAGGTTAGTAATATCTTTTTGCAGTTTTTGGGCGCAAGGGGTTTAGATTTATAATTTTGCATTTGGAGAATTGGGCAGATGCTTATTTTTGAGAACATGTCTAAATTCCATTATGGGTATGATTTCAATTTCTAAATTCAATCGTGGGTATGATTTGAATGTCCAAATTCCATTGTGGGCCTGCATTCGTTTATATTGGTATGATACGAGTGTGCTCTGATGATGGATATATACTTGGCTTCGGATCTTTATATGGTCATTTTTGGCATATTCTGATGGTGGGTTAGTGTCCCAAGCGGCTGATATGTGAAGGTTATGTGTCTAAATTCCAAAGCTGATATGATTATAGTTCTAATTTCTGAAGTGGGTTATTGTAAACTCTAAAGCCGATGTGAGTCTATTCTGAAAATATGGATATAATTAATCAACAGGAAACTCGGGTTCTGGTGAGTATTTTTTAAATATAACATAGCTGAACCCTTATAATCTACTCTTTTTCCTACATCTCTAGATGTAATATAGCTTTACCCTCACTAATATTTTCCCGTATGACATTTCCTTACCGGCATACCGCCTTCTGTTGGCCATGGAATGCGACTCAGAAGTGTTACATTGCAAAATTACATCTTAATTTCCGAAGCAGATGTGGTCTGTTGCATATAGACCAGAATCCTGATTTTTATATATGTTGGTATGTCAAAATTGTGATGTAGCCACATACAATTTTTTAATTTCTGAAGCTGGACATAACCCAAAGGTTTCTGCTCTAATATATAAAGGTGGATCTTACCTGAATGTTTCTGCTCTAAATTCTGTAGTGGACATTGCCAGAATTTATCCCAATGGAAATTATTTGACGATGCAATGTTGTAGCTAGTATGAAGAAAGTCAGAGAAGGGATTGGGAGCAGTAAGAAGGCACAATGGAGGTGTTTGTTGTGGATGCGATCTCTTCTGCATGATTTACTTGAAGGGTTATAATCTTATTAAAGGTGGGCAATTTGGTTGGACAGGGATTCTGAGCTATTCACTTTATAACTACCTAGAGTAATCAGGAAAAACCAATTCATTCCCTTCATTAATTACCTAGGAAGAAGTTTGTTTTAAATAGATAGAAACAGATTAATATGTTTTCACTTTTCCTGAAATTGTTAAATCTACATATCCTGGTACAGTGTGAAAAACAGTTTGAGATTAAAATAATTGTAACATACAGGTGGACATTAATATTATAATTTCCGAAGGGGTTGTGATAGATACCCTAAAACCTGAAGTCGGTTTGCTCGGTCTGAATGTTAAATCTATATCTTACATATTGTGATGTTGGGCATAGTCATAACTTTAGCTTCTGAAGACGTAGCATATCAGAAGATATGATTATAGTTCCAAGTTCTGAGGTGGGTAGACTTTAAACCCTAAAATCTGAAGCAAGTATGTTCTATCAAAAAAAAAAAAAAATTCCAGAATTCGGAAGCAACTCTGGTTCATTTCTCAAAGTAAATCATGGTTGGAGTGTGATGTATACTATTTTTCATTTAAATTCTGATGTGGGTATGGTCTAATTCATGATGCTAATTCTGATTGGATTTTGTCTGACAAATA
Organism: Cunninghamia lanceolata; assembly: GCA_027924645.1. NCBI lineage: Eukaryota > Viridiplantae > Streptophyta > Pinopsida > Cupressales > Cupressaceae > Cunninghamia > Cunninghamia lanceolata. Next base: position 8,804,543 of record BSBN01000815.1, on the reverse strand, counting down.
TAACACCATACTCTTAAGTGGGCATGGTGAAGTCACAAGTGGATAATCCAAACTCGAAGTTCTCACGCGGGTACACTTTATTGATTTTACTGGAAATTTCTCATGCTGTTTCAAACATAATATTCATTTATTTTTTTAGTTTTCAAAGAGAGGGAGGAGAGGGAAGAAAGATATGCAAATGAAACTAAAAGTTGCTGAGGGGGCATACCATTGTGGGGAGAAGATTTCCATTCAATTGAGTTCCACATAGTAATTTTTCATCGCAGAGATGCAGGAGAGGAATGTTCAAATTGGTGGTTTGATTTCTATAAACCTATGTATGCCCTCGACAAAAGGGCTTCTGTTTAAGAGGTGACCTGCAACGACACTTCAAAATTCATTTTTTTACTCTTTATGTCCCTAAATTCTTATTCACATATGTTTCTGAATCCTGAGCGAACTTTTAGAAGTTTCTTTCCGCATTTCTTTTTAGTGCTCAATATAAGCTAATCCATGTTTCTTTCCAGCACTAAATAGTTTTGGATTTATGTTTCTTTCCAGCTAACAGCTTTGACACTACGCCGTTGTATTTTCCTGTTGCAAAGCATATGACTGTGTACAGATGAATCTAATGGCGATTTCAAACGAATTTTAAGGGTTTTCTTAATATTAGCCGGATTTTGAATTTTTATGATAAAATCTGGCAAACCCTGTGACATTTAGGGTATAACCATAATTTTAAACATTGAAATGCTATGATAATTATGATTTGTGAATTCTGTAGAGGGCACGATTTTGGATTGAACCCAGAGATCATTGTAATTCCCACAAGACTCCTGCTTTGTTATATTTGTTCTATCTAATTATCTGCCTTGGTTAACCATAAATTCATAATGGAAGAGTCATTTTATGGGCATATGGTAATATAGTATACATTTACCATATGGATTGTGGGCTGTACCTCAGTGTTGGTAGTCATTCTCAGTCCTTGGCTGCCTACAGATTGTTTGAATTGTGGTGAAAGACGTTGATTTGAAAATAAACAATAATGTGTCAATTGACAAAAAGTGAAATCAATTGGGAAATGATAGAGCACATCACATATCACACTTTTCTTTCGAGAAGTAAGATTTAATCAGTAATGTAACTCTTCTGCATAAGGGCCAAGTTTTCAGAACCCTTCAGAAAGCTGCAAAGGTTTCAAGTTTAATTTGTGGTTTAAGTCAAACATGGAATATGTTTACTTATTGTTTTTGTTTCACTAATTGAGTTCCTACACAATTTTGGTCAGTTTTAGGGGCATGCTACATTTGCTATATGCTGATTTGGTAGCACATTTCTGATCAACATTTTATATTATATTTAATTCTATTTTATAGCAGTTAGATTTCTCAATGAGAGATCAGCTGAATATGCTGTTTATCTTTGTCTTGTTGCAGCTTGATCTCAAATTGAAAATTACTTCATTATTTTGGTACTTTTAATGTCTTATTTCTGGCCTTTATGAACCCTGAATTATTCAGTTCATCAATGAACTCTTTAACCCTAATCCAACTAGATTTTTCATTTCACAAATTCTCTTGTGCTATAAATCTCGTTGGCTCCAGTTAACTTACTGCCCCTTGCTTGGACGTACTAAAATATTGACTTTATCTCATTTTAAAATTGACTGAAACAATGAATTGGGCTATAAGGGTATGCGCTATCAGTGTAGGAACAGGGAAAACATGCCACATGCAGGTTGTCTTACCTGAATCTTAGTGTCAAAGTAGGAATATCTAGATTCTACGGATTGAGCAAATTATAATGTGGCAGTACAGCTGGTCAGAATATATTATGTTTGGGAATGTTTATGTGTCTGAATTTGTCTTTATATGTGGCTTTTCCAATTTATTTGCCACGAAAGGTTATGGTTTTGAACTGTTTATGTGTAAGCTTACAGAGTAGAGCTGGTTGTGCTTTTCAATGTAAAAGGCTTTTTTTTCCTCCAGTGTAAGCATAAGCAGCATGTGCTTGCAAGAAAGTGATATTCCTGGGGCCTTATAGCAGAAGCAAGAAGCAATATTAATTAATTTTCCATGAACTTTAATATATATATATATATATATATATATATATATATATATATTTTTTTTTTTTGTACAGCCATACCCAGCTATACTGAACCCAGGATTTTTTTCCGCCATACTCACAAACCTGAATCCCGGACCCATACCTGAACCGGCAACATAGCATTTTCTCATCAATCAATTATATCCGGGCTTTGAGTGCCCAGATGATATTGAATGCATTTTAAAAATTATTTGTGCATTGGTTGTGTATTTGTTAAATATCTTTTTTGTGTTTGTTCTGTTTGTAATAGTTTTGATCATCTGAAGTTTGTGCGCAACAGGCAATGATAAATCTATTTACGTAGTTGTCTCTCCCAGGTTTTAATCTGAGTTCTCAGGTACTGAATTTATTGAATCATAGTGGATGTATCTCTGTTTTTTTGGTAGAGCTTATGCAAATTACAATGTATAAATAGGTGTTTCTCATCATGCTTTAGCCTTGATTTCTTGCTCTAGAATTTTAAGAAAAAGTCTGTTCGCTAGTTGATTTTTAATAATTTCAGGGAATTAAATTTCTTTTTGAAATATATACTGCTTTTCTAATCAGTCCTCAAATCCTTAAAATGTTTCAGACAAGGAAAATGTTCCCAAAACAATTAATGATATGAAACTCATCAATGCGGGAAAAATATTAGAGAACAACAAGACACTTGCAGAATCGAGAGTTCCTGTTGGTGAGCTTCCTGGCGGGGTTATAACAATGCATGTTGTTGTCCGCCCTCCATCATCAGACAAAAACAGTGGTATATAAGCTTTCTTTGCTTTTGTCAAAGCTGAATATATCATATCCCATTTTAATCTATAATAATAAATGTAGAGAATTCCTTTATTAATTAGCATTCTTGAAAGGCTTAGAATCCACTAGCCTCTGAGGTTTAAAAGTTGGAATTTTGTTGTTTGTGCATGAAATGTTACAATCATTTATTGCTCTTCATGTGGGTTTTGATGGCTTACCTCTGGTAGGTCTATTACTGTTATTTAGTTTAAACTTTAATTCTTTATATTCAACGTTTCTTAAAATGATTTCCTTCAAAGCTTATGGTCATTCTTGAGCAAAAACCTAATCAGCATAAACAAACTACTATAGCTGAAAGTTGGTGTTCTGGCTGGTTGATTGACCTAATTCCAAAAGGATAGTGAATTTTGGCCGAAAATAAGCCCTATGATTGGTTGTTGGTTCTTACTTCTTGCAAGAGCATGAATAAAAAATTCATTTCATTTTCTAGCCCTGATATATTTTGATCTACGATGCTTCTTGCTCTTGATATCAGTTGCCACATACAATATTACAACATTACTTGGTTAAATTTGTTTTAATGTGATCCAGAATTAGTTCATTGTCTAATCCTGATCTAGTAACAGATTTCATGCTATTGGTTTTTATAGTGATTAATGATGCTTCAAACCGAGATTGCTTTGTTTAGAAAGTTCTCTAGTTCTTAATTGTATATATAAAATCATAAAGAGTTTTTGTGCAACTTACAGAAATTGCATTTAAGTCTAGTAAAGATCTGTCAAGGTTTTTGTACTCTTCAAAAGATGTGTTTTCAAAATTATCCCCGATTACATCTAGATCTTTGGATATAATTTAGAAATATGAAATGTGGGATGCCTGAGTAAGTCCCGCGACAGAGAGCCGTGGATGGAGGGAGGTAGCAAGGGAGAGTGAGAGAGAGAGAGAGAGTGGGAGAGAGAGTGAGGGCAGGGAAAGAAAGAGAAGGAGAATGAGATTGATTTCACAATTGTTGGGTTATTTTGAAGAATGTAGTTGCTACGGGTTCATTGTAGACGATACTAATATTTTAGTCAGCAAATGCAAACAGTGAACACTGCAGAAATTTAGTTGAACAAACCTTGGCATTGGAACAGGTCTATGAATATTGTAATAATGCAAATGCCGAATGATTGGTACGATGTCATGACAGTTTTGGAGTTTGTGAAGCAATGTAAAACTGGGTATTTTGAAAGAACGTAAAACTTTTTGGCACATTTAATCTACTTTGAGTGACGATGAGTTTGCAGAATTTGCAATCACACTATTCCTGATTTCAGGTGAGTGAGTTATTCCAGAACCTGGCATGTGCATATGTTGTAGGTTTAGTTGACCGTTTAGAATTTTTAATATTTATGTCCAATTCCACACCAGCAGCAATGAAGTATATCTACTTGATGACTTCAGTGTTTTTAATTTTCTAATCTAATTTTCTCACCGTTCAGAATCAGATTCTTTTTTTTGCTTAGATGTCTGTTAAGATTTAAGAGAGCTACATAAGAAAATGCTGTCCCTCTTCATTTGAGCTGTCAGGGCTATCAAGGGCCTTCAGCTTTTCCATCTTAGGATCATCACCTTTCCCACTTTTGATCTTATGCTGATTATACCATAATTAGTTAATTTTGGGGGCGCACCATGAATGAGTATCACATTATCATAGCTAATTCCTCATAATAATATCATAATTGATATTATACTGGGGGCAAACCATGAGTTGATATCAAATTATTGTTATACCAACAAAGAACACAATAGCAAAGGACTACAAAATAACAATCATACCAAAGATTGAATGCAGTATAGATTTGATAACTGCAACTTCATTGATATAAGGTAGTGTACAGCCAATAGCTATGGTACAAGGAAAGTATTGTAGTGCGAGAACTTTCTTTCCTGATCTTAATCATTCTACATATAGGTTAGCAAACTCATAGTAGCAAAAAATCTTTCTTGGTATTGACTTGGCAAACCAGAAAATAAACACTTCTTCAATTAATCAGGATTTAATAGGGAAATAATCGGCAAATTAAAAATGCTGAAAATTTTATAAAAGTAGAGAAAAGTTTTTTGTGAATAAATCACAAGTTTTTCCAAAAACTTGGGATTAAATCTTGAGTTATTCCCAATTTTCCCTGCATTGGGAATTGTGTCCAAGTTTACAAAAATCGGCAGTCTGATTCAAATCAGATTGCTGATAGGTCTTAGTGCTGACTACTCACGATTTATTGCATATTTTTGCTACATTGAGTGAACTGAAAAGCTTAACAGTTACTGACCATACTAACCAAAAAGGTAATCAAGTACAATACTCATGTCTGCACATGCAATTAGATAAAATATTGGTTTACCATATTGCATATTTTATAATATAACAAATGATTACAATTTTTTGACTACGATCATCGGCTTTGATCTTCACGTTCTATGCTATCCTAGTCCTTATTGCTTAGGTATTCAGTTCACATAAATTCTTAGGATCCACACTCAAAAATGAATTTAGTCCTTAGCTTGTTGGCCACATTTGTTAGCAAAGAAATTGGCCACTGAGTTGTTATGGTGCAAGACAGGAAGATAGAAACATTGGAGAAGTGTTCTAATAAGGAAGTTGCTTTATTCACGAGACCCTTAAGTTTCCAATTGCGGCCTTTCCTTCACAGCTGGATTTGTCTCCTTATTAAATGGCAACTTTGAGGTCTTTGGTTAAGAGCTTCCACCTCTGCTACATTATTCAACTGCAGTATGAATATTTAGGTTGACTTCTACTTTCACTAAGTTGGTAGTGAACACCTGACAAATAGAAGCATCCAAAAACAAATGGTGTAGAAAAGGTACAGGCAAGATTACTTGTTAATTTGTACAGAGCTTGAGAGAGATTCTAGGTTGCTGCTGGTAATTTGTGGAAAATCCAGGAATTGCAGAAGGGATAGCCTTCACATTTTTAAAACTTGCAAATCAAGGAAATAGATCTGGCAGAAAATAGTGGGGCGCCTACAAACCAAAATGAATTTCACCGAAAAATCTGGGTATTGCCATAATTACAGTTGGGCTCAAAGATAACTCTCATTTACATCTGAATGTTGAAAGTACAGAATGGATACCGAATGTGACTAAGGACTATGCTTATTCTAATTACTGTAGTAACTATTCGGCCACGAGATATAAAATGGCCTTAATACTTAGTTCTTTTATGAAAACGAGCTTAGGGACAAAATAATTCATAGACAATGTACTTATAACAAGTGGAGTACCCAACATGACCTTTACCTTTTGAAACAGCTAGTCATATTTCTGAAGTTGAGCGCACTTATCCTGGAGTAGTTAATTATATGTTTGAAAAAGTCTTGGAGGTCAGTAATACTCAACACACGAGAGGGTTCTAGAATTCTAGAAAACATTTAATTAATTTGATACAGTTAATTATAGGTTTGAAAACTTACATTAGGGGGTAATTAGCAAAAGGCTAGTACAAACCTACCTAATTGTTATTTCTAATTTTACCTGTTATTTAATTAATTGAATTAGAATATCATTATTCTATTCCTATGGCGGATTATATATTTTCATGCAGTTATATACATGAGGAGCTCTATTCTGTAATCTTGTCATATCTTCATACTGATGATGTATCTTGGAGTAAGATTTGCAATGTCAATGCTTGAAATCTTTCTCACATGCTCATCTTAAAGCATTTTTGTTTTGATGAAACATCTATTGAATGAGACCAAACTACAAGAGGCATTCAATTCCAACCTACTATCACTGCTTAAACCTACCTATTGATTTGAATGGTATCAAATGGTAGCTGGCTTAAATTGCCTTAATCTCTTATGTGAGATAATTGTGGACACTATAGGGACGCAAGGGTGAACTATATTATAATTTTGCAATTGGGTTACTTCTTCAATACAGATCTTTATATCAAAAAGACTTGTGCTCTGGTTAAAATCCATTTCAAGCCTAGATTAAATAAAGATATTCTCAATTTTAAGATAAAACATGCCTTGGACACTTGGGTTCAAAAAGCTAGTATCATACTTCTATGACAAAATTGATCTAAGACAAAATTGACATGATGCCTTGGACACTTCGGTTCAAAGCAATGAATAGAAATTACCTTCACCACTTTAAATTTTACACTTGCAACATTTGTTGGTGGAAGATGTATTGTTGGATGCATTTAGAAGAAGCTTAACTAGTAAGAAATTGGGGTTAGTTCAAGGCAACTCTTGGTAACAAATTTTATCTGCACTATGAGGAATTGTTGATGCAGTCACGGGAGGATGGTCTATTGAAAGACTATCCAACCATGCAGCACTAACACACAAATTCAATTACATAGTGGAAAATTCTAAATACACAACATGAATAGAGAAATGATGTCTTTTATAGTTTTATTCATTAGCAATAATATCAACAAGCTGCTTGGCATTACAATCAGGCCTTGAAGCCTAAACAATCACATATATCATAGATATTCCATATCAACTACAAACCCAACATGAGTGCTACAGCCAATCGTTTGTCCTCTATCTACTTTGCTGGGTCCTGAAATCGCTGCTCAGACTCCTAGAGAAGAATCAATCCACTTCAAAGCCAGGGAATTGTTGTTTTGAAGGCGAATTAGTAGGCTCATCAACAAAATAAGAGTGATTAAAGGCCAATTGCTGAGAGTGGGCAATCTCTCCTTCACTTCGTGTTCAGCTAGACCCAGGAGGGTGTTCCTAGAGGTATGCTTAACAAGACATCTAACCTATTAAGATGATTCAGGATTGAAACAATTAACAACTATACCCAATGTATGCTTGACCCCGATATTTGTCACTAGCTCAAAGACTAACTACTGCTTGTAAAATCTCTGATTAAGCTGATAACTACAACCTTGCATATGCACCTATAGATGAAAACAATATTATATCCCTATGAATGAAACCATTTAACATTTCATACACAAGTGCAAGGTGTAGGCATGCACGACATGATTCTCAAATTTTTTAAGTGTTTGAGGTTGCTTTGGATGTTCCCTGGTTTGCAATACTGAATCATGAAAGCATGTTGGAACTCTAATCTACTTCTAACCCACTGAAAGCAGAGAGGTGATTAAAATGGAAAGTGTTTGGCTTCTCACCAATTCAATCGGTGCCTACTCCGTTGGGCAACAAAGTCATGAACAACAAGAAGGGAAATGCATCCGCAAAGCATAATTGGAACTAGATGTGCCTATACATACAAATCACAAATGACATTTCATGCAAATGGACATACTTAATTATCCATCTCAATGCTGCAACTACCCACGTTCAACATAAGGAAGAGCATCACAAAAGCTTTGCAATGAATTAAAATATTGTCACACATTCATCTAACTTATGGAAACAAGAGTAAGACCATTGCAAGAAAGCTTACAATGCATTATAATGCTGCGACATTAATTGAACTTCTATTACACTCACATCGGCAAGTGTGGCAAGAGGAAACCCAGAACTAAATTCGAGGGTTTCCTTGAATAATTACAAACTGTCATAGAGACATACCATTTATATACATGATGTCCATTGAATACCCTTCCTATGCTTTACAAAATGCATTCCATCCCCTTACAAACTAGATGTGCAACATTTGATGCCCTAGAACTAGCTCGAAGCACTTACAGTCAAGGAAATTGGCTCGGTGACACCCCTTTTTACATCTTTTTTACATGTATATATAGCATTGTGTTTGATTTTTTGCCCTCAATCGTTTGTTAGGAATTAAATGTACTACAGGATGTCAAAGCATTGAATGCAGACCAGGATGAAATCTGTGTCTAAGATGTTTCTTGTTTCAAACTGCCCGGAGCTTGCACGAGGACAATCAATAGCTGAAACTCAACCACCGCATTCATGGGGATCCATGCCTTCTTCATCGTTCACTGTTGAAATCTGCAACTAGAATCACGCCCTTGAGATGAGCAATGTTGTTTGGGCGGAAAAAATGCATGAGTAGTTGTAGGGGCCAATTCTGGTCATTAATGGCGACCTAAGAAGTTGTTGAAGCATTCTGGAGAGTAATAGGGAAGTTTTGAAAATTTGCGGGAATTTGATATGAGTTGGACATGAGGACCAGACATGGAGTGAATATGGAAATTCAGGGAAGAACTGAACATCTAGACATTTGGAAGCAAGGGAGAGATATGAAGGAATTCGGAAGTCCATCGGGTTTTTGCAAAAGAAGAAAGTGAGCGACGAGAGGATGCAAGGAAATACATGATTTGGTTGTGGAACTGGACATCGAGACAAGACATGAGGGGAAGGGAAGATATCCTGAAGTCCAAGGAGGAAAGTCCACAAAGATGAGGGAACGGAAGATAAGAAGGTGCAGGATCAACATGTTGAGGTGGAGGTGCCAAATGAAGTTAGCAACCTTGCGGAACTAAAGATGGGAATGGAAATGGGAAGTGAAGGTGTCCGATGGAGGAAATCTAGAAGCAAGACAATGTCTCGCAAAGGGGTCGAGAAGAATGTGAAAAAATGATGAGGGATTGGAGGTAGAAATATTTGGTTCCAAGAGGAGACACCACAAACGGGAAGGAAGGCGAAAGGAAGAAATGCGGAGGAAGATTGTGGAACAAGATGTTAGGATGGGAGGTGAACATATCCGGTTTGCCAGGGAAATTTTGCGAAATAGAGTGGAGGCAAACCGAAGAATTGTGGAAAAAGGATGAAGTTTTGGAGGTCAAGTGATTGGAAGAAAATGGAAGTGGTGCGGAAGGACTCCAAAAAATGCAAAGTGAAGGAAGTTTGGAAGCAAATGACTTGAACAGGAATTTTGCAGAAAGGGACAAAAGGACTGGATTGGGAACTCGAAATATGTTCGGTAGCCTAGCGAGATTTTGTAAACTGAAAGAAATGGGTGGAAAGAAAAGGCTAAGGACTCGATAAGGTTCTATAGACTTTTCATGCGGGAAAAGTAGTGAGGACCGGACTAGAAGTGAAGAGGAAATGTCTGGTAGTACTTAGAAAGCTCGCAAAACACTAGAAACTGACCAAAACTTCTCAACAATTGAAACTTTCTTGGATTTGTGCAACTTCAACACACAATAGGGACATGAGGGATGACTAGGAGCATCACTTAGGTAAAAGTTGACCAAGGGAAGACCCATTAGAAATTTCTCAAATCGGTTATATATGGTGGGCAAAACAGGGCAAGTGCACAAAGGGGACAAAGATAGATTATTTTTGCATTTTCAAGTTGGGTCCTAACATACTCCTCAAGCAATGTGCCTTCAGAGAAATAGTGTTGTGCCAATGGACTTTTGAACTATCACCTCATCCTTTGGCTGCTCAGATTCAATCTTAGATTTGGCCTCTTGCCTTAATTTTGACCTTTTTCTACTTTATTTCTTTCTCTCAAAATGAGTCTAAATCCTTGGTTTTATATAGGTAATTCCCAAAGGAAAACCTGTTACGTAATCCCAATGCAAATAAGGATGACCTTATGATGCTTTTACAATTTAGAACCACTCAAATGTTTCCTCTCGATCCCCTTCTTTATTGCAAGTCATGGAATGTAACCCTTTGTCCACCAAGTTAAGGAAAATGGCACCAATTTGAATATTTGAATTTTGTGTCACTTCAAATCATGAAAGATAAGCTAACAATGAACATAATATTGCATGGCTAGCAGATGACGGATTCTTCCTCTGACATTACCACATAGGCTTAAGATTGTCAATTTGGCCTCCATCTTTAAGTGGCAAACAAAACTCAACCAAATTACCATGCGCTACTACATATACATTATTAGGCTTGGTGCAAACTAATGTTAGAATCACAAAGCCAAAATCCAAACCGAACCTCAAAAACTCTACAAAAGAACAAAACATTGAAATAAAATTAAACATGTCTTTTTGGGTGATGCAAGATTGCTTGACCCTTGAGATGCTCCTACATCAATTGCACATCAAGAGGCAACAATAGTGCTAGAAACATGGTCAAATTGTTCAATACTCCATGCAAAACTTCTCTAACAACATTAGACAAACCCTCAATTCCTAAAAAGATTGGTTTGAACCAAAGTTAAGTGGTTGGGTGTATCGCTTGAATTTCTTGTGTGTGACATCATTCATAGGGTAGATCCAATTAGACTAGGCTCATAGAGCACATTGTTGACATATGTTTAAGTAATGTGGGCAAGACAACATTATTGAAGCACTCTGATGGGATGAAGCACCATGTTTTGCATTGAAAATGTAGTTGTCATTGCTAAGTAGGTGTAATACTCCGCAAACCCTCATTTTGACTAAGAGTAGTAATTAAGGCAAAACTCTAAGGGGTTCTAGAATAAGGGCTCAAATTAGCCATTTGGATAATATAATTATGATAGAGATCAATTAGAAGATTATAAGTTTTGGTTTAAGTATACTATATGTTCTCAATGACAACTACTTTAGCAATAATTAATGTGTTTACTTAGTACTACCTTGATAAATATTAATGTGGATTATACTACAAGGTAATATGCTAGATTATGACTAAGACAATGTTTTCTAATTCATGGTCTAAGGGTAGGATACCCGAAATTAATACTTAACCAAGATTCATGTTTTTAGATCAACGATGAAGGGAGATAGTGGCTCAAATTAATAAGTTGATTAGAATAATGTCATTAGATAAAGATTTTTAGATTATTAATTAATTATGTTAAGATTAATATTATCCTGATCATGCTTTAGAAAATTGTAGTCCTGACCTTGTGATGCCTTATAATGATTTTGAGTGGCATGAATATTACTTGATTAAGGTATTCAGGCTAACACTTGTGCAAAATAATTTTCACGCCAACTAAAGGTTTCAGAAATCATTGGTTAATTAGGAAAGTGATAAAATTAATAGATAGAAGGCTTATTCTATTTTTCGGTTAATATACATACATACATACATACGTACATACATACATACATTCTTGAATTGAAATGTGTTTAGAATTATGACCTTGGATAAATGTGTTTAGAACAATATTTGAAATAGAGTTTTGTTTATTCTAATTCGTGACTTTAGATCAAGATTAAATTAGGATATGATATCTCAGATTTCTTGTAGACACAGTGCCTTGAGGAAATTATTTGAGTGTGTAGGTGGTGCTGACATGGGCAAGGACAAGCCCAATTGAAGATGGGGTATTCTATTTCACGGGCATCTACTAGTGATTGGTGACGGTGCATGATGGGCCCATAGAGGGAAAGCAGAGTAGTCAGATGTCGACTGAGAAGCCAGGTGTTAAGAGTCAAGGACATCATTAGCAAATTGATTGCAAGAAGTAACAACGATATCAAGCTCGAGGATAATGCGTGGGAGTAAATGAGCCTAGGGAATTCTATGTGCTTAGGAAGAGGTAAAAACTACCCATTCGATAGCACCACTGAGCGAATGACCAATCAAACCAAGACAAGTACCTACATGGCATTGGGAATCTCAATAAAGAAATAATTCTGTGACACTAGAAACATTTAGAGTAATCATTCTAAGGGATTAATGCACAGACATGGTCGACCAATGACGTCTGAAAGAGGAGAGCTCAAGAGACTACATAAATACTAGAAGAGATCACCATAAGAAGGTTGCTGAAACTAGATGCACAAATGTGGAAGCTGTGAAAGTTGAGGAAAAAATATTGTTAGAAAAGAAGGGGAAATGAAGAGGCTTTGGGAAGGTATATGCTAATGATTGGCCTAATAATGTTTAATCCTGTGGGTTCTATGTGTTTGTGCATGTGTATGTATCATGTGAGTCTTGTATGAGTCTAGTTGCTATGTTTTGTATGTATATGCGTGTATGATTGAATGTGTAAATGAATCAGCACCTTGGGAACCCCTCGGGACTCTAGGGAAGTTTGTATGAATTGTTGAGCAACTGAGCAATGGGGACAAGCTTAGAGTATGTGTTAATTGGGCAATGGGACAAGCTTAATATGATAATTAATTGAATGATGGGGACAAGCTCAAGTTGAAGGTTGTGATTGTTGAAGTGGGAGAAGCTAAGAAGGTAGTCAAAGATGAGTCTTGTGTATGTGCGCACATGTGATATATGTGTGTTTAGTATGGGTTGATGTGTCCATTGTCTTTGGATTGTGTGAATGTGTATGTGTTGGTAATATGCAAGTTTTGGTCTCAAAGAAAATGTATAGCAGATGCTATAGTGATGCGAATTGGTAAACAAATAATCCACATTGACAGATTAGCCATAAATTCTTCATGTGCCGTGCACCTCATTGTCACCCTTGTGACGTTGAGTACCTTGCTTTGAGGGCGGCCATGTGGAAAAGGAGATTGCAGACTTGGGTTTGGCCTCCAAGCAATCTTATCCACCTTCTAACAATGATTGGTGATATCTACCTTATGCTTAATAGTTCATGATTAATTTTGAATCATTTCCTTGAATTTTTGACTAATGCCTAATAAGTGAATTTATAGTTTTGAAAGGATTGAGGTAAATTTGATTGACATTGCCTTAGTGTGCTTGCAAGTAGAATTAGGTAGAGTGTGTTGGGACCATGCAAGATCCCTCAAGAATAGGCAATAGGAAGAAAGAGGGCCTTGAGTGATCTTAGGACGATCTTTAGATTCTTGTTTAAGAATCAAGGGAATGGATATAAAACTATCTTGAGGAAATGAGTTTATAAAGTTTAGAGAACTGTATAAGATATGTTAATAGTAACTTTGTATAGTGTCTTGTGAAAACTACTTATGTAAAATCTTGCAAGAAGTCTTGAGATGACATACACTGTTTAGGTGATAAAGATAGCTGCTAATTAATCTAATTCCAATAAGTGATATAATTAGACTGATAACTATATAAGCCCTCGGGAAAGACTAAATGAGTGTATGTTCAAATTGTACTAGGATTTGTAGATAGTGTACAATACCAATTATTATGTTTTGATGATATGGTTTATCCGACTATGTATTAGTTGTTTATCGGCTTTGGGTAGTTATAAGAGTCAATTGGTTGACAGTTGTGTTCTTGGCAACCGTCAGTTCTTTTAAATAGTCTTTGTATCGTCAAGGAAAGGAGGTATGATAAAGATATGATCTAGTTCGGTCCAGTATGATCCTTGGCCAACCATCTTTGGTCTACTTGTAATAATTTCATGTGCGAATAAAGATAAACTTTTACTCCTCTATCTGGTGTGCATTGATAATTCTGTTCATTATTTCAAGTATTCGTTTTATCAGATAGGAGAGTAAACAAGATCTTATAGTGTTTTGTTGTTTATTGGCGCGGCAATCATTATTAGTCGGGACCGATAATCAATTTGTGAGATCATTCAAACATTCCATGCCTTGACTAGTCCATTATGCAAGTGCTAATCAATTTGAAGGTGTTAATATAAGATTTCAGTAAATAAAGTTAATTTGTTTAAGTGTCTATTTTGATGCATTGGCTAGAGATGGGATTTATGTGTCTTGTATTTAGTGTTACACTAATCTATAGCTTAGCCTTGAGTCTCTAGATGTAAGAAAGTGTAAATGGGGAAACCAATTTAAATCTAAGTACTTGATGTTTTTTGCAGAGTACTACTATATACTTTCCTTTAGCTAACTTGTGAGCTAGGTGACATGATCTCTTGATAGAAAATCATCGTGAGCTTTTGATCCATGATAGTGGTAAGCTCTGGGTCAAGGGCTTAAGATTTGTATGTAATGTTCCCTTATAGGATACTCTTTATTTCTTTACTTACACACAATAATATCACTAGAAAGGGACATTAGAACTATTAAAGGTCACTCAATCAAGATAATATTGAACTTATCTATAATAGTATAACGTAAACAATAGCATAATCCACATTCAGTTCAATTCATAACTCAGTTCAATATTGACTATGTTCAAGTCTTAATCCTTACTATCTTTCTATTCCTCAACTTTGGATGGGGATTTACTTGTTTAGGGCGCGATGACACCACCTCATGGATTGGATTTACTCTACCTCTCCCTAACAACTTTAATTGTCTAGGGTGCGATGACACCACCTCATGGATTGGATTGACTCCGCCTCTCCCTAACAACACCTCGCCTCTCCTGAGGTTGTAGGCAATAGAAATAACTAAGTATTAACTTTCAACATACCAAATGGTCACATTTATTCATAGCACATTATGTATTGGCTATGCTCAAGTCTCAATCCTCATTTCTCTTCTAATCCTCAACCATGGATGGGGATTTACTTGTTCAGGGCGCGATGACACCAACTCGATGGTTGGGTTTACTCCGCCTCTCCCTAACAACACCATGCCACTCACTCATAGGTTGAAGGCTAAGTTGCCGGTTCTGGTACGGGAACGGGTTCGGGAGTGGGGTTCTGGTACGCCGGTACGGCGAAATTTTTTTTTTTCTGTGGGTACGGCTGGGTACGGCTGTACTATATATATATATTATATATATATATATTATATATATATATATATATTTATATAGTATAACTGTATATACCAAAAAAATTAAAAAATATACAGAATTGAACATACATAATACATTTGAATCTTGATTGATAATTTAGATGACCAATGAACAATGAAACATTGAAAATCATTACAAATACTCAGTAGTCAGTACTGTATTACAAAATTTGAAATTTCAAAATAGTAAAATACTATAAGTATAAGTCTATAATCAAGATTCAAAAGTTAATCTTTCTCTCTTCAATCTTCATCAAAAGGATCTAGATCTAAGTCATCATCATTGGTTGGTTGCAAATCGTTTGAAACACCAACATATGGAGTGCCACTCGCACTATGTACATCATGTAGAAAATTCTCCTCATCATCTACAGTGATTGTAGCAAGCTCTGTAATAGATGCATCCAAGTTGGCACACTCAGGGGCTATATCCCAATTCTTCGTTGCCCCGTCCTTGTACTCAACTTGCTTATGTGATAGAAGACGCAAGTTGGAGTGGACATAGACCAAGTCTTCTGCTTTTTTAGCAGCCAATCGATTATGCTTCACTGAGTGGATATAGGAGTATGTACTCCAATTCCGTTCAGCCGAAGAAGAACTTGCAACCTATTCAAATTTCAAATTAGAGTTCTAGTCAATACAACTTTAAAATGCAAAAAATGGTAAGTACTAAGAATGTTAAAATAAAACATGCTTACTTGTGATAGAACTTTGATTGCAAGAGGTTGGAGCAAAACATAATCTTGCCCATGGAGGTACCACCATGTATGTGCATCTTCCTTGTACATGTCTGCAATAGCACACATACTATGCTCTCGTCCTTGTATGAACTTGCCAAACTCTTTCCTAACACCATTCACCATTTCTGGATCGGAGTAGATTCTTCGAAATGCTTTCATGCAGCCGGAAGCAACTTCTCTATCTCTATATGGTGTGGTTCTCCCCGGCAAAGCAAGTATCTCAGTACTATAATATTTGGGAGACAAGGCATATGCAAGGAGGTGCAAGGGTGTGTTCATCTTGTCCCAACGGTCATCAATGATTTTTTTGACACTTAGGAAAAATGTTTCATTGGGGTCATTGTCCTTTTGTGTTATTATGCTCTTTTTTTTTTCTACGATGGAGTCAATGCCATCATAGATTTCCCCCAAACATGGCTGATCTGTATCAGCAAACCTAAGCATACTCATGATAGGCTCTGTGAAACTCAAAACATATTGCACACGTTCCCAGAACTCATCAGCTAGGATCAATGACTTCACCTTTTGAGCCCTTTCTGAATTAGCTGTCTTCCATATACTCCATTGGTGGCTAGTGACCATGGAGCCTAATGCCTCTTTCACCTTCACAAGTCGTCTCAAAATGATTGTGTGTGATGCAAATCGGGTCTCAGCAACCTAATGTTATGTAAAAAAAAAGTTAATAACACATTAAAAATTAAAATCTAAATCAAGAATCTAAATCAATGAATCATGCAACTCAAGTAAATAAAAATATGGCATAAATTAAAATTAAAATAAACTAAATTTACCTTCAACAACTCCAAATGCGAGAAAGACCTGAAGATGCCTTGTGACATATGATGGTTTGTCACAAACATTTGAATCTCCTCACCCTCATTGTATGTATTTTTCACCCAATCTATTTGAGTGCCAATTGCTTGCATCACCAAGTTAAGGGAGTGTACGGTACATGGTGTCCAAAATATGTGTGAGTATCTTTCCTCAACCAAAGCACCTGCTGCCCTACAATTTTTTGCATTGTCTGTAATGACTTGGACAACATTATCAACACCTACCATCTCTATGGACTCAATGAGGATTTTAGAAATAAATTGTGCATCCTTGATTTCCCCTTCACAATCAACCGACTTCAAAAACATTGCCCCTTTGGGGGACACAGCAATAACATTTATTAAAGGTCGGTTTTTGCAATCTTTCCATCCATCAGAAACAATGGACACTCCTGTTTCAATCCATGAATCTCTAATTGGTTTTAGTGATTTCTCTACATAACTTTTTTCTTTTGCCAATAAAGTGGTTCGCACCTTTTCATAACTAGGACCTGTATAATTAGAAGGTGCATTACTAATTGCTACCACCATTTCCCGCCAATATGGTGATCTCACCAAGTTGAAAGGAAGACCATTGGCATAAATGCAACGTGCAATTTTTTCATCTGCAATATCTCTCGTTTCATTTTGAAATGCCTTTGCCAATGGACCTCTTTTGCAGGAAGAAGAGGGTTCATCATCTTGGTTTACATCCAAGTCCAAGAAAGGATGTTGTGGCCTGGAACAAGGAGCTTCTGTAGGTGGATTCATTGATGTTTTCTTTGTTAAAGGATGAGCTCTTGATTTTGCTCTTGCACTCTTTTCATCAGCTTCTTCTTGTTCTTTAATGTATGCCATAATTTGTGTTTTTGGCAACCCCCTCTTGTTTG
Organism: Cunninghamia lanceolata; assembly: GCA_027924645.1. Classification (NCBI taxonomy): domain Eukaryota; kingdom Viridiplantae; phylum Streptophyta; class Pinopsida; order Cupressales; family Cupressaceae; genus Cunninghamia; species Cunninghamia lanceolata. Next base: position 8,786,806 of record BSBN01000815.1, on the reverse strand, counting down.
GCCCTTCACATATTTTTATTCCTTTTCCACTTATGGCACATAAGTGAAGCTTTCAATCGAGTATATGAGCTCTTAAATGTGACTTTGCACTCATTACAAACCCAAACAAAAGCCCCACCTCCTGCTAGTTGTTCAATCATGTTGACATGTCTCCAAAGAGGAGATCCTTGATCATATTTTAATTGTTTACTCTTCTCAAGACCCACCGAACTTGAACTAGTAGGCGTAGCCATTTCACTTTCAAATAGATTGCTGCTTAAAAAATTACAAAATTTATATTAAAATAATAAAAATTGAAATATAATAAAAATATTCTAACCCTACACACTAATAAAACACCTAAACATTCAAGAGAAACAATAAAATAGGTTTAAAAAATGTTCAAACTTGTTTTTTTTTTTCAAAAAAAAAGTTGAAATTTTTGAAAAAAAATTTGAAAAAATTTAAAAATCCATTAAAAACTTGAACAAATTCAACAAAAACTAGAAAAAACAGGTTAAACTACTTACCTTAGATCAATAGATGACCTTTGGGCAAGCTACAATCCTTCCTTGGTGCTTTGCAATCGATTCCGGATTCCCTCCACAATGCAAAAATGAATAAACTGTGAAAAACTCTTGTGAAATGGAGGAGGAGTTGCAAAAATAAGAAGTGAATAGGGGCGTTTTAGTTATATTGACCTTTTTAGGGTTTTTGTTTTTGTTTTTTTTCATTAAAAAATGAGTTTTAAAGTCGTTTTTTTTTAGTTTTAACGCCAAAAAATTGGCTTTTTGCGGGTGGGAGCGGCCGGGTGCGGGCAGGGAGCGGCCCGCCCGCTCCCTGCCTGCACTCGTCGCCGCTCCCGCGCCCGCTCCCGCTCCCGCTCGGTCCGGTACCCGGACCCTGCAGGCAAGAACCCGGTAACATAGGTTGGAGGCAATAGAAATAGATAGGCCTTGAGTTTGAGCATACCAAAGTGTTGTAAATGCAATCTATATTTCATAGCCAATTTCATAATGCTGATATATATATGTATCATGATACTCACAACAATCTTTTAATTATATATATATATTTATCATTACTTATGGTACTCATCATAATAAATATAATATTATTTATATATATATATATATATATTTTACTAAGATAATACTTACCTTGTAACCTTGAAACTCTTGAAGGTTTATGCTGTTGCAACTTAATATTTAGATCTGATTTTCCCAGAAGTCAGAAATATTTCTGATTGTTATTACAATTTAACTTGCTCTCCACCGATATTCCAAAATCAGATATATTCCTTTTATATCTTATCTAATTTAAGAGGCACACCTCTTCATATAGGTGGCTGACCTTTGCAACTTGAATCGTTGTCTTAGTTTATATTAATCTTCTATTATTTGCTGCCCTATATTGGATATAAATAATCATATATCTGCATAAAAAATATATGCATCGGGTACATCTTTAATGATTATAGATAGGCCTTGATAATGCAGCTTTTATAATATTCGCTGCTTTGCACATACCAGCGAATGAATGGTAATAATCGCTGCATATATATAGATGTTTATTTTATATTGATATTATAATAATATTTAAATTGATAATCTTTATATTTGTATTTACATTTATTATTTATAAATACAATAAATATATTGTACTTTAATTTCATAAAAATAATAAATATTATTAATAATATTATATATGTTTATTCATAACTATCATCAAAAGTGACTTCTCCGTCTTGTCATGATGTTTAAATCTTTAATTTAAACAATGCCTTAATATCGGGACATGACAGCCCTCCCTACTCAATATTGTTTGTCCTTAAGCAATCGCAACGAGTTCGTTTATTACCTTGCATTTTTCTATATTTACCTTCCCATGTGTTGAGACGAAGTCATGGTCTTGTTCGAAATTGAAAGAACAATTAAGTTTGATGAATATATCTTATTATAAATTTCCACATTTGCTTTTAAGATCTTTCTCCCCATTTGTGGATTTCTAAAGAGCTGAGTTGTCTTTATTATGTCCTCTCAAAATTGTTGTTTTGGCTTTCAAGAGATTGACCCTCCTAGATTGATATGATACCTTAGTGGTCCTAAATCTCAATTGAATTCTTTAATGATGTTTTGAATATCTTTCTTAGATGAAATGCTCTTCCCTTTTTCACCTCAAGGTCGAATGGTGTTGAGTGATCTCCTCAGGATGTTAAATATAGAAGTGATTACACCAATTTGTAGGTTACATGCATTGCCATTTAGTTACATAATAAAATTGAAGTAGACAACCAAGTAGCTCAAGATCGCAAGCAACCAGCTCAAGCAAGTAGGCAAGTAGTTCAAGCATGCGAGCAACCAGCTCAAGCAAGTAGGCAAGTATCTCAAGTAGACAAGCAAGTAGCTCAAGTAGACAAGCAAGTAGCTCAAGCAAGTAGGCAAGTAGTTCAAGCATGCAAGCAACTAGCTCAAGCAAATAGGCAAGTAGCTCAAGTAGACAAGCAAGTAGGCAAGTAGCTCAAGCAAGTAGACAAGTAGTTCAAGTAGACAATCAAGTAGTTCAAAGTCATAGAGTATACACTCGGATACAAATACAAGTCATAGAGTATACACTCAAATGCATATAAATCAATTATCAATCACAGGATGGCAGGACGATAGCTTTGATACCACTTGTAATGTTCCCTTATAGGATACTCTTTATTTCTTTACTTACACACAATAATATCATTAGAAAGGGACATTAGAACTATTAAAGGTCACTCAATCAAGATAATATTGAACTTATCTATAATAGTATAACGTAAACAATAGCATAATCCACATTCAGTTCAATTCATAATTCAGTTTAATATCGACTATGTTCAAGTCTTAATCCTTACTATCTTTCTATTCCTCAACCTTGGATGGGGATTTACTTGTTTGGGCGCGATGACACCACCTCATGGATTGGATTTACTCTACCTTTCCCTAACAACTTTAATTGTCTAGGGCGTGATGACACCACCTCATGGATTGGATTTACTCCGTCTCTCCCTAACAACACCTCGCCTCTCCTGAGGTTGTAGGCAATAGAAATAACTAAGTATTAACTTTCAACATACCAAATGGTCACATTTATTCATAGCACATTATGTATTGGCTATGCTCAAATCTCAATCCTCATTTCTCTTCTAATCCTCAACCATGGATGGGGATTTACTTGTCTAGGGTGCGATGACACCAACTCGATGGTTGGGTTTACTCCGCCTCTCCCTAACAACACCACGCCACTCACTCATAGGTTGAAGGCAATAGAAATAGATAGGCCTTGAGTTTGAGCATACTAAAGTGTTGTAAATGCAATCTATATTTCATAGCCAATTTCATAATGCTGATATATATATGTATCATGATACTCACAACAATCTTTTAATTATATATATATTTATCATTACTTATGGTACTCATCATAATAAATATAATATTATTTATATATATATATATATATATATTTTACTAAGATAATACTTACCTTGAAACCTTGAAACTCTTGAAGGTTTATGCTGTTGCAACTTAATATTTAGATCTGATTTTCTCAGAAGTCAGAAATATTTCTGATTGTTATTACAATTCAATTTGCTCTCCACTGATATTCCCAAAATCAGATATATTCCTTTTATATCTTATCTAATTTAAGAGGCACACCTCTTCATATAGGTGGCTGACCTTTGAAACTTGAATCGTTGTCTTAGTTTATATTAATCTTCTATTATTTGCTGCCCTATATTGGATATAAATAATCATATATCTGCATAAAAAATATATGCATCGGGTACATCTTTAATGATTATAGATAGGCCTTGATAATGCAGCTTTTATAATATTCGCTGCTTTGCACATACCAGCGAATGAATGGTAATAATCGCTGCATATATATAGATGTTTATTTTATATTGATATTATAATAATATTTAAATTGATAATCTTTATATTTGTATTTACATTTATTATTTATAAATACGATAAATATATTGTATTTTAATTTCATAAAAATAATAAATATTATTAATAATATTATATATGTTTATTCATAACTATCATCAAAAGTGACTTCTCCGTCTTGTCATGATGTTTAAATCTTTAATTTAAACAATGCCTTAATATCGGGACATGACATTGTATCCGTGGTTGAACTCTTTTGGAGGATGTTGCAAGATTGGCAGAGGGCTTGTTGACTAGGAATTGTTGCATGTGGTCCATTGCATGATTGTTTTAGGCCAAGGACTCTCAAAATTTCTTTGCCATCAATGCAAAGATGACTAAACTTTTGTTTGGACCAACGATGCAATTACCCATTGACACTCTTAGGAATCTCTCCTTGAGAATGTACGATTCATTGGACGAGAAGGGATTGATAGTTCGTGCAAGCCCAAGAGCTCAATAGTCTCCAGCAACCTTAGGGATTGTAGGAACCACATGATGTACATGAGATCCAATGGTGAGTGCAATCCCAAGGGCTTATAAGTTTTGACATCATCTTGAGAGTGCACATGTTTGACACATCTTCCTGTAGATATTATAATATAAATATAGAGCTCATAATTTAATAAATCAAGAGGGGTGGCTTGCCAACGATGATGTGGACTCCCCTTGACCAATAGTGCAACAATAGATTAGTGACCCCAAGGAAACCTTTAGGAGATGCATAAGCTGTAGATTGATTTATGACTGGACAACCAATGCAATTGCATGAGCCGAGGGCTTTGACAACTCACCATGTAGTGCTTTGTTGACATCATAACTTAGCAAGCACTTTACTTTTGTAAACCCATGAGGTTTAGCCTTAGTGATAGTGATATCATTGATGATGTGAGCTCACGTTGTGAAACAAAAGGAAAGGGGTTGGCCATCTTGTTGACTTGTAAAACCATGACCAATCACGCAACTCTTATTCTAACATATTGGTATTGCCGCCTTAGGATTGTGAGGGCCATATGATCAGAATGAATCGAACAGATGTTGCAACCCCAGGGACTCAAAGGATTTGGTAATATTGGGGAATTGTGAGAGCCCTTAGATTAAATTAGTTTTGACAATTGATGCAACTCCTAGGGGACGATGAGCTTAGATCACATTTGGGGTTGCGAGGGCCATTGGATTTAAAATGAGATCAAACGGATGCCGCCTTGAGATTGTGAGGGCCCTATGATTAGAATGAATCAAACAGATGCCGCAACCCTAGGAGCTCAAAGGATTTGGTAACATTGGGGAATTGTGAGAGCCCTTAGATTAAGTTGTATTCGACAATTGATGCAACTTCTAGGGGATGATGAGCTTAGATCACGTTTGGGGTTGCAAGGGCCATTGGATCTAAAATTAGATCAATTGTCTCAATGCTATTCGCTATATGGCATCCTATTATCCCCTCTGGAAGCTTGGGCTTGGTAGAATTTGATAGTCGTCCAATAGCCGTAACCTAGCATCAAAAAATAAGATGAAGACACATTCATCTCGACCATGAATAACCGAGATTGAAGCTAATGCTAGACATGAGGAACCAAGCAATATTAAGTAAAGAAGAGCTTTGGTTGACTTACCAAAGGAAATTATTGTTGTTGTAAAACTATCTCTTTTATAATAGATAATATGAGTGAAAAAGGCTATAAAAAGTATTGATTTAAAAAAATAAAAATTTTGGCTCTATTTCCTGGTAGCCCTATTTGGGGTGTTGTAGTAGGATCATTGTAGAAGAGGAGGGAGATGGTGGAAATTGAAATGCATTATAACAACTTGAATAGGGATGAGGGTCTAGATCCGAGTTAGCCTTGGAGATCATTAATCCTTAAGATGAGAAAGAGTTCTAGAAGTTCTAGAACCTAACAAAACAAATAATTAATTCAATTAGTTAACTTAATTATAGATTTAGCTAGATCAAACTCACATAATTATTATTTTTTGGATTGAATAGTTATGGGTAGCTAGAGGGGCCCCCACTCGAGATAGAATTCGAGCAATACATAAGGAACATAACAACTTGCTAAATGGCTATAAAGGCCTTGGGGTCCATACAGAAAACTGAAAAGGCTAATAAGACAAAAGCCCAAAATCAGAAACCCTTCGCCTCCTTGTGAGTAGTGTTGCCACCAAAAGCCAAAATGCTTCTCACCAAAAAAGAGATCCATGCAATTAAAGAAGTAAGCTAAGCACCTGCCTTTAGCCCAAAACAAGAAAATATTATCAATAAAGGAGCCCAAAATACCAACCTGCCACATGCCAGAGACCATTTGATTAACACCACGAGCCTACATTGTCATACCACATACCTTAGCAAAACCCAACTCTAGGAGTTGAGACACAAAATAGGAGCCACATGCAACACTAGACCTAGACCACTAAAAAAGGAAGCTAACACCACCTAAACCACAAGGCTTAAACAAAAACAAACCTTTCCCCATCTTCAATTCACATTCCAAGGACCCATTCCAAATGTAGAGGCATCTCCCCTATCAATGATTTCCACCAGTGCAAATTCTCTTGAACAAACTAGAGGATTAAGGGCATTCAAACGTACCCCTCGAAGAATCTCCTGCCTCTTCCTAACTCGATGCACTGTATCGACACAAAAAGTAGGCATAATGTGGTCATTGAATAGTTCCAGCCTACCATTATAGTGGGTATAACAAAGGCCATGCAACACGTTTCTCAATTCATGGCAATAGGTTCATAGGACACATATCTCCTACAACATACTGACCATATTCAACATAGGTTCCATATTTTCTCCTTCCTTTGATCTTGACCCAGACTCAACTTTGACATCCTCTCCACCAAATGCAAAACCTGTTGTTGGCATTAACATACCTTCAAACTGGATAGGTTGGAACATTTGTAGCAGCCTAACCCTTATTGCTGCATTAGGAGCTCCAATTGACAATTTCACGATGAATTCTTGCTGTACCATCTCCTTGGAATGAAGTGGGCCTCCAACACCAAGACCATTCTCCCCAAGCAATAGACATTACAAATTCCAGGGCCACATTCGAGTCACAGGTAAAGATGAAGTGAGGCACTGGTCAAAAACAATACCTTTGCAGCAAGGATGTCGCCTATTTTTCACCTTTTTCTTCCATCAATACTAAATATCCTCTGAAAATATTAGTATACAATGCACCTCCCAAACAGCCAATGAAGAAAATACCACACAACATCACCTGGCGAAACATTGCTAACTGCCTACACCGCAATGCCTTTTCAAAACTCCTCACACATGTCTTACTAAATGCATGCCATCATTTCCAAATCCTCCAAAGCTGTTACAATAAATCTCTCTTATTTCCCATGAACTCACAAGAACTGAATTATAAGAGCATTTATTGAACTCTGCCGCCTAAGGGAGAAAGTGTAATATATAGATTGATATCAACTAAGGTGGCATATAATTTAAATGACGCTCCAATCCCAGCCATGCATTTGACAAGTGACTGTATAACTACTGTAATTGGAGCTTGATCCACACCATAATTAGCCATAAAATCTGCCCTAGGGTTCACAGCTTGCCTAACAATGTTGATAACGGATGTTCTCAAACATTGCTTCATACACACTTGCCTCTTCTACATAATGATTTAATTTTCAATTTTGGCTTGCTTTCAATGTATTAATCACCACCGAATCACCTTCCATGGTCAAAATTTTATTTAATGAGAGGCTTGAGCTGCAAACCTGCAACTAAAGCTTTCTATTCTGCTTCATTATTTGTCCTGATCTCTAAAAAAAGGGATCCTCCATGCACAAACTTTCCTTCTGCATCTCTTAGAGCAAAGGCTCCTCCAAGATCTTTTGGATTCCCTCTAGAGGCTCCAAAATTCAACTTCATATATTGATCAGGGGGAGTATCTCACCTAATGCATTCCTCTTGATTATTTGGTTCTGTATTCCTCCCCATTTTTCTTCCTATTTGATTTGCTCGTAAACCTTGAATGAGGATTAGCTTATCAATTCCCTATCTCTTTAGAATAGCATTTTTAGAGGGTGAAAAGGGAGATTTCACTTTCATTAATATCAGCATTGTATATGCTTTTATAGCTGTACAAATATGGGACCAACATCTTTCTCTTGAGGAAACTTGATTTCTAAAATTCCTTGCATTGCGCTCTAACTAGATACCCCAGAAGTTACTCATAATTGCTGTATTCCAAAGCCCATTTAAATTTTTGAAGCCCATAGGCCAACTACAAATCAACATTCTCACTATTCAGTAATAACCCAAGATAAACCCATTAGGTTTAGAATTTTATATCATATTTTTGAAGAGAAAGGGCATTGAAGAAGTAGATGATTTTCAGATTCTTTTGCTTGATCACACAGACTGCACCTTGAAGGCCCATTCAAACCTCTCGTCATTAGATTATCATATGTCAAAATTTTATTGAGAGAGCAGCCAGCCAAGCAAAGGCATTACACTTTAGAGATGCCTCTTTGCACCATAATAACCTTCTTGGCCAGTTCTCTATAGCTAGAAATTGTCTTTTCTTTAGCAAAGAGTATCCTGCGGATACATCATAAACCTGGGAAGGATGACCATTCTATTTTGCATAATCTTGACAGTTCAAGGTAGAGAGCATAGTTGGATACAATATAGAAGAGAGCAACAACTTCTGCTCCTCCAATGTCCTCAAAGCTCTTCCATACTCTAAGCACACAACCATTTACAATACTTTACGGTCAGTAATTGCATACTCTAGAACCCCAAGAAGTAGTGATGATTCTTCTTGCCTCTCCTAAAACAGGTTAATTGCATAGAGGATAGGATTCTTCCAGCATCTGATATACTAATTTAGCTCCTAGTGCTAGATTTTGGACTGCCAGATCGTTTATACTTGCTCCTGCTTGATTTTTAGGGAAGCATATCTTATCCCACTTCACAAGAGGAAATTTGTGTTCCTCTGAAGTACCCTGGCAGAAAAGTTTTTGCATATCCTATTTATCTTCAAAAGAACACTAACAGGCTTTGTGATAAGAAGGATTGACAAAAAACAAAAAATAAATCGGTATGGCTTGCAAAACGACTTTTATTTTGAGTATCCTCCCTGCTAAACTGAGATAACTCCCACTCCAAGACTCTAAATGCTTTTGAATTTGGTTCACCACCTCTTCCCATAATGAAGCTTTATATCTACCAAAGAACAAAGGTAAACTAAGGTACTTATAGGGAAGATATGCAATATTGAAACCCAAAAGCCTCGCTATTCGGCCTTGAATTCTAGGAAAATATGAAAATGAAGATTTTTGACTTCTTTTTAATAAATTGGTCTGAAGCTACTGCATATTCAGAAAGAATCTCATACCGCACTTTTGCTTCTGCTCTTGTGGCTATACCAAAAAGAATGGTGTCATCCACAAACTGCCTGTAAGAAATTGCCTCTATCTGAGGGGAAAAGCCTACTCCTTTTAATTTCCCTATCTTCTGAAATTGTTAATCAGCCTCCCAAGAGATTCTTCCAACAGAATGAAAAGATAAGATGCCAATGGATCTCCCTGTCTTAACACCTTCCCTTGAATGGTGAAAGAAACCTGCTAGAGTTTCATTTACCAGTACAGAAAACCACGACCTTGTCACCGCTTGGAACACCCAATCCACCCATCTATTGCTGAAGTCGAAAGCAATTAGAATTTTTCGAAAAAAGCTCCAAGAAATCCTGTCATATGCTTTTGCCACATCCAATTTGATTATCATGCTACTATCCTTGCTTTGAGAAGGCAGATGCATAATCTCATGAGAGATCAGTACTCCATCTAGTATTTGCCTACCTCCTACAATTCCTCCTTGTTCCTTTTCTATTAAATTAAAGTTTTCAAGTGCTCTGCTATAGCTTTTGAAATAATCTTGTTCATTGTATTGCATAGAGCAATAGGGCTTATCATTAAAAAACTCAACATTAGCTTTTTTGGGAACTAAAGCAAGAAACGTACTTTTAAAATTTTTAAGTACCTTACCCGACTTTAGAGTCATTAACTACCTCCGGCAGCTCTTTTTCCATTATATCCCAAAAGAATTGGAAGAAAGGAATCCATCCCTCGTGCTTTATCCTTTTTAAGGCCAAAATCACATTTTTTTACTTCATCCGATGAGAAAGGAAGAAGAAGCTTTTCATTGTCTTTAGACTGCAGCACCATAAGGGTAAAAAGACTATTCTCCACTTCTAAATCTCTATTTGGGTCTTCTGTGAGAAGCACAGAGAAAAATGACACAGCTTCATTGTTTATAATATATATCAACTGCTTGCTCCAAGCGATTCCCTTGCTCATCCAAAATGTGCGAAATTCTATTTGCCTGCCTCATCATCATTACTGCATGGAAATATGAGGTGTTCCTATCCCTTTCTTGAATCCATTTATCCTGAAATATCTGCCTCCAAAAAGCTTCCTCCTGAGCCAGACAAAGGTCTTGCTGATACAAAAGCCTAGGTTTGTCTTCTAAAAGTTCATCAGATAGCCCCGATTCTTGTATGGTTATATAGACTTGCTCAAGAGATGCTTCAATGGCGATTTTATCCTCGAAAATGTTGCCAAAAACATTTTTGTTCCAGTCCCAAAATTTTTGCAGTATACCTCTCAATTTCTGAGCAAAACAGTACTTTAGAGTACCTTGAACCTTAGGGCATGAATTCCGCCAGCATTCAAATTGGGATAGAATCTCTGGGTGGAGGAGCCATAATCAACTACTGGAAGGATATTAGTTTAAGAAATACATCCTTGCTGTAGCCATTGGGAAAAACCAGAAATCTATCAAGTCTTTCATCTATAAAACATAATCCTTTCCTCCTATTATTCCAAGTGAAAGAGCCCTCCTTAGGGATAAGGTCTAGGAGGCATTTTTTCTCCAAAATAGCTTTAAAATCTACCTCCAATTGTGTAGTTCTTAGGGAGTCCCCTCTTATCCATGGAACTTGCTATTGCATTAAAATCACTCCATAATCATACATTTTTATCTTGGAGCATCACCAGCTGACTTGACAAATTCTTCCGACAGCCTCATCTTCCGAAAAGTATTGTTAGGCCCATAAACATTAAATATAAAAGCAGACAGATTGAAACAATAGGACTTAAAAGAGCAGCAAATCCAATTAGAAAATTTTCCCAAAAGTGAGACATGAATCAAGGCCGGAATCCAAAGAATACAGAGACTTGATGCTCCTTCAGCAGCTGCTGCAATTCTCATTCGGAAGTTTCATTTCCTGTAGAAGAATAAAATTTACCAAAAAGTTGGCTTTTTACCAACCTTTTCTTGTTAGGGGCATTGATTCCCCTAAACATTCCAAGAGAGGCCATTCATGGCTCTTGTGGAGGGACCTACCCCTTAGATTTATTCCTTCTTCAATTCTACTCTTTTTTTTTTATCCTTTCATACTCTGATTTTCTTCCCCATTTCTGTCTTTCCAAAGGGGGCCCTGAGATTGGAGATGCCCCTTTAATCCCACACAGCTCATCTAGCGATGCGTCTTTTTATGGGCAATCATTTTGATTCTCTGCTACTGAAGCTTTCCTCTTAGAGGAGTAAGAACTATTATTAGAACCCACTGAGAGGTTCTCCTCCCTATGGGAAATAGGAGGAGAAATGTGAGAGTCCTTCAAGAAATCTTTCCACTCAGGAGGCTTTACTAGTTCAGATTTGAACCACTCCTAGTTGGGCAACTTAAAAAAAGCCCTCGAGCTCTGAGACCTTTCTGGGTTTCCACACCTTGGCTATAATAAAGTCCACCCTTTGAGGGGTTACTTGGAGAGATTTTACATTCTTAGATTTACAATCCTTCGCTTCATGCCCCACTCTATGACAAATAAAACAACAGAATGTAATATCTTCATAATCCATCTCTTGCACATAAGCACTAGAAGGAAGGCAAATCAATACTTTTTTCGGAAGTGGCAGGTCCAAATCTCTTATGATTTTCACTGTTCAGCCGTGCATAAAATGTATGAGATTTTTCCACTGATTGAATATCTATTTCAGCCAAACCTCCTAAGCTCCTACCAATAGCCGCAAGACATATTGGATCCTAGAATTCTATTGGGAGGCCATAGAGCCAAATCCATACCTCTGTGATTGTTGAAGGAAAGGAGGCCCCTGAGAAGCCCGGTTACCACCTCTGAAAAAATAAAGACCAAGATTTGATTTTAGGTGCCTCTAGAGCAAGAGCTCTTTCAAACTCTTTAGGAGAAGACAAAACCAGAATAAAAAGTCCTTTAGGCAAAAAGGAGATCCGAAGAAGACCATGTGCTTACCACCCATTCCTGTTGCTCCGATAGTCACTGCTCCACCCCATGCCAAGAGCACAATATTGCAATTTTAAAAACTCTTTATCTATTAAAGACACATCCACCGGTACCACAGGTGTGGAGTCAGCAATAGCAATGCATTTTTAATGATGACTTACCTTATTGTAGGCCAGATCCTGTCTTTTGCTCAAAGGAATACCACCAACTCCTGATGTTTTCTGCAGATCCTGATTTTCCTGCTTAGTGCTTAGTACCATTTTGAAAAGAGTGAATATTCCTTTTTTGAAAACTCCACGTCCATACTGCTGAAAAACTGCATCCTCCAGTCTGGTACTTATTTCTGCCAAAAAAACCTGTCCCTGAGAAGGCATCCTTCTAACCCAAAGCCACGGGGGCTGCTTCCATCAATCCTTCCAAGGCCACTGAATCCTGGCATTCGAATCCTGAAGACAACCATTGGGATGCATTGAGTCCCTCACAAACCCACATAATTATTATTTGTCAAATCTATTAATTAATTGATTGGACTAAATTATAATTAATGTTTTCCTACAGTGGGCATCTGCGTGATTTTATGAAGTTATCTATATGAGGAGCTCTATCCTGTAATCTTGTCATATCTTCATAGCAATGATGGATATTGGAATGAGATTGGAAACGTTGATGCTTCAAATCTTTCTCACAGGTTTATTTAGAAGCATCTTTGTGCCAATAGAAACATCTGCTGAATGAAACCAATGTACACGAAGCACATGATTCCTGCCAACTATCCCTCCATATACATTCCTATTTGATTTGAATGTTATCAAATGGCTGTAGTCTAAAATTATTGATCTTGTTGGCAATATTGTGTTGATAGAAGATTTATTGCTAGGTGCATTTACATGAAGCATAACTAGTTAGAACTTGAGGTTAGTTCAAGAAAGCTCTTAGTAACCAATTTTATATTGTGAGGTACTATGATGACCTGGACTTAAAGAGGCAATAACCGTGCTGGAGACACGATCATACTGTTTAACTGCACAAAAAACTCCACATGATGGTTGCAAAACTGACATTTCAATGTTTCATAAAACTGAGCAAAATAAGGTCTTCATTTACTAGAGCAATTTAAAAGCATGTACCAACAAAGTTGGAATTTGTTGTCATTAACCTTATTTTGTGATAAAGCCTATGCCAGGGAAGGGAAGCCAAACTTTGGAAAGCAGCACAAAGAGAACAGTAGCAAATCAGACTCTGAGAAGTGGGTATATAATTATCAGAAATGAGAGAAGCAAAAGATCCATTTGGCGCCCTACAGAAGCATTACAACTTAATAATAAATTACAATACAAACCAGGTAAATGTTGTGACTTCCAAAAGTCATATTAATACTTCAATGATGAATGCCATGCTTGACAGAATCTTTTAGCATAGTTTCAAACACAACCTGCAATGTTTTAACACAAGGGTAAAGTTGTGCTTGCTATCAGACCATAGTTCGCAGTACATATTGAAAACCTTAAGTGAAGTAGATCTTGAAGAACAAAATGACACCTTTTTCATTATTAATAACGGTAAACTGAACTTTAGAGCCCCAACCTTGCAGCAATGCCACATCCTTGACTTAATCTTTTGTTGGCTTCAATCAACATGGCAAAGGAATGCACACTAAACGTTTCAAGGACAAAGTCATGTGACATAGGACCTCTCTATGTTTTAGACATTTTTAGAATTCCATTCATGGGGATGGGATATGGTGTTTACAAGTTGACTGTAGTACATCATGCTTCCATTGGAGTCCAATGCTATCGAGTGCTTGAAGCCCTTCCAAGAGCCAAGGTATCTTTAATCAGTGACAAGCAGTGCCATAATCTCCTAACAATTCTTAGAATTTTTGTACTTCTAATTTACTGGTCAGAGTAACAACAGGCTGCAACAATAGCTCAAATATCATCTGGCCACCCACCCAACAGAGACAATCTAATTATGTTGTTGTGGCAGTCGATCACTTCTCAAAGATGACTACCCTTGTATTGTGCCAGAAGTCCACCTCAGCTGACAGCTCATTATATTTTCATTTGTCTTGCACATATATGGATACATTATGGACTTCACTTCCAACTATTGTTGTCTTAATTCCATGTTTCTTTGTACCTTTTGAAAGACATTCTGGTCCACTGTGGGTGTAAAACTCGCCATGTCCACAGGTTTTCTTTAACAGGCCTATGGACTTAATACATACCAAAGCTGTCAGCCACTCTAGTATACATCTTTCACATACGTACAGTAGCAAGCTTCGACATATTTTAGTTAAAAGCTTGATTTTTGTTCAACACTATTCTTTTAACACAACGACAATGGATATCAACATAACTCTACTGGATGTTGCCTCTTTGAAGTTTATTTGTAGCTTTAGCCAATCATGTTAATTGGCATAGCTTAGCCAATCCCACCACAAGTAAAATGTCTCAATGGAGGAGCAGATGACACTGGCAAGTATATAGAGCAATTTCAAATTATACATGTTCATGATATCTTGGAGCCGATTACGCCCAAGTTCAAACAACACTATGGTGTCAATGCCATATTCCATGTCAGTTAAAGCTTGGCTTCATATTTAGAAGGTATAATTCACATGTCTTGATTGCAAAGCTTAAATCTTTGTACATGGCTCCTGCACTATCACCTAGCATGTTGACACAATGTTATTGATTTGGGTCTTCTGCCATACCTTTGGTTTCATGTGGTCTTCAACATTGGTTCACTTTGACCCTATTTTGCCTCTGATAGAGCACTCTACCCTGCTTTTTGAACATCCAACAAGAATTGATCTTGGTTGCATGGTTCTAGTAAAACATCAGCAGCACAGTTACAACAAGGCCTTTCCTCTATTTCTCTATCTCATTTTGCAACTGGAAAACATGTTCATTGATCTCCAGGTGCATTCATGGTTTGTTTGCTAGACCGGTGCAGGTTGTGTTGCCTTGTTTTGCATTGCAACCATAAACGGTTTTGGAATTGTGAGAAGATATACAATTTTAAAGACTTGTACTTGCTTAATGAGTTTGCTTAGGAGTGCATGGTTTATTGATTGAATTACCAGTGCCAGAAATACATGCAAACATGAAACAGTCCTATGGCTTGTACATCTTTCAATATCAGTAGACAGAATATGCTATTTCTGAATCTACAACAAAAAGTAAGGAGGGTGATGTGAACAGGTTGCTTGTATGCTAGGCTTGGTTGTGTAGATGGGCTCATGCAGATTTGTGCCATGCCAATTGGTGTCCACAACCCAACATCATCCATCACGTAGATTGGTTCACTTGGAATGACACTGCATTATAATTCTCTTGTAGATTAATGCTCCTTTCGTTGACACTTGGTCAGAAGGGCTTCTGCACAACACCTGCACAATGCTAGCTTCCACATTGATTGGTACCTACCTTGTTGATGCCACCTTGGTCAGAGTGCCTCAAAGATCAAGCTTGTGCAATTGCCAAACTGACATGAAGACAAACTGTTGACTGTTACAGAGCCACACCATTTTATATTGTTCTCAAATGGAAGTTAATCTTCTTGTAGTTGTGTAGATACTTGTACTTGACCTTGAGAAGACAGGGGGTGGGGGTGGATGGGGATAGGTAGCTTTCCTTCGGGTTAGACAAATTGGTTGAAATTCTTATCCCTAGTTTCTGATCACTGAAATTCTCATTCTTATTCTTCTGGAACTACTATTCTTGTTCAAAGTGAATAGAAGAATATTATTTTTCCGTCTCATCATTGTTATGAATATGTAATAATTCGTCTTGTTTTGTTTCGTTAAATATTCATTACAACACAATAGTTAGCTGACCTTGAGAAGACCGGGGGGGGGGGCGGTGGTTTGGTGCAATGATATTAGAGCAACAAAGCTCATATCACTAAATTGGCAGTTGTAGTGAATTTGTTACTGCCCTATCAACACTGTTGCGCGTTAGCAAAAGGAAGGAGCACAACCTAGTTTTGTATCAGACTACTCAGGCGAACCTGCGATATGGTTAAGATTGTTAACTCCTAGACAAGGCTTTTGATGTCTATATATATTTTCAACAATGAATAAGGACTCTCTGGAGGACCAACACACTGCATTTTTGGTTAATTCCATGAGCTCGTGATTTAACTAGGTCCGTTGACTTCAACTTCCTCATGTGCTCTGTCCTCTGCTATGCATGTTATTAGCCGCTTCAATATCATGGGCCTTCGAAGACATGACTAGTCACTAAATCTCAATATCCCAATTTTCCAAGGCAAGATTGACAACAATATGTTGAATGATTGCATTCCTCAACTTGAGGCATACTTGTCTCTCAATCACTTCACTGACGTAGAGGAGATTGCATTTGTTGTGCTGAAGATGTTCATATTAGTTATGCATTGGTGGAAGACCTACAATGCCCAATTTGAGCAAGACCTTGAACCTGTAGACATTTCTGATAAGTTTTTTAATGTTGTTTGCAAAGAGTACCATCCTCTGAAGCACTAAAGGGTGCATACATCAAAATTGCAGCAGTTGTGCCAAAGGAAGTATAAATTGGTGTAAGACTGTACAAATGATTATCATGACTAAATTGCACTCTTGAGGATAAATGGTATGAAGCAAATAAGTTTTCAAAGTACGATAGTGGATTCTACTCTTATATGAAAGCTTATTGTGTTGCCTTTGAGAGGCTTCATCACCTCCTATGTTAGACCAAGGCAAGAGGAAGCAATGGGAGAAGTGCCGCAAATGCCATAGGGCCAACACCCATAGCAATACTGAATGCTACCTGCTGCAATCTTTCATCTTTGATTGTGCAGTTCATATTAGGACCTGCACAAGAGTAAGACACCAATATAGATGCTCCTTGTTTGAGTGCTAGTTCCTTTGCTTTAGACACTGCTTAAGAAAGATAATGTTTGTTTCACACAATGTTGGGTCAAAGGGCAACCTCTCCATGTCATCATCTATAGTGGGATTTGGAAGAACATCATCACACAAGAGGCACTTAAGTGCCTAAGCTTTGCAATTGAGGTGCACCTTGAACCTTATTTACTTGGATGGCTCCAACAGGATAAGGATATTCAAGTTTGGTACCAACGCACTTTCAAATATGGAATCATGTTCGTGCATGATATAGTCACCTGTCATGTAGTGCCATTGGAGGCTTGCAACATCCTGCTCAGAAAACCATGTCTATGACCAAGGTGACGTGTACAGAGCTAAGCCGAAGTGCTGATCTATCAAAATTAATAATTGCAACTAGCACATCCCAACGTCTCTTTTGAAGACCAAAGGCACTTTACTACCTGCCAAGCAATGTTGAAAATTTGTCTCCAAGCATAAATGCTTGTGTTGCTCATGGTCTGTCTAGAGACACCTAAACACCACGTAAGCATGCTCTAGATACATGCTCACTTCCACGTACAACACAATGGTAGCAACTCAAAAATTTGTTGCAAGAATACAAAGATGTCTTTGAGAAACTCAAATGTTTCTCACACTGCAAAGTAACATATCAGATCAACTTGGTTCTAGGATCTCCACTTCCAAACAGTCTGTCTATCATTGATCAATTTGGGAGAACGGCGAGATTCATTGCTGGATTCAAATGCTCATTAATCAAAGAAAGATGCAGTGAAACTCTTCCCTTTGTGGCATACTGTTAATTGTATTGCAAAGAAAGATGGTTCATGGTGCCTATGCATTATCACAAAATCACAATGAAGAATTAATCCACTGTTGTGCATGGATGACTTTCTGAACTAGTTTTGAGTTGCACAATACTCATCATAATTGCCTTGAAATCGGATTATCATAAAGTTCCTATTAATCCTAGAGACATTTGGAAAACCTCCCAAACTGAGAAAAGGACTGTATGAGTGGTTGGTTAAGCCTTTTAGTTTGACTAGTGTTTGATGAATGGCATACTCAGGGCATTCACCAACTCATTTGTTGTTGTCTATTTGGATGATATTCTTGTTGCAAATGTTGTCATTGATGTCAAGAAGGAATTCGTTGTCTAAGTTTATTATCATTGATGTATGAATGAGATTGTTAGAAGATTGTTGTCATTGATGTCAAAGAAAGTAATGTCATTGATGTCAAAGGTAAGAGGAAATCAGTGAGGCCAAAGGCCACTATATCGTCATCATCCAATTACATCTCCTGGCCGACTATGAGAAGCAAAGGCAATCATAAAGGAATCAGAATTTATTATAATAAATAATTGTTTGATATGGTCGACTCCTCTCCTTTAAATGGCGCCTACATTGAAGATCAAATAATACATATATTATATTCTAATGTGCCTCAAGGCTGACTTCTCAAGTTTGGCGTCTCATTTGGTGTTATTTAAATTCATTGGCTGTTAAGAAGGTCGACTTTTGAAGTAGTGATGTTGGCCAACTAAATGTTATAAACATATGCTGGCCGGTATATTTGGCGCCAAAGAAAAACAATTAATTTGAGATCATATATATGTATAGTAAGTGCAGCGATCATAATTAAAAGATGTGAAGCAATCATAATTAAAAAAAGAACAATGATCATAATTAAAAAGAGAGCAGCGATTAATATATATAAAAGACAGCGATTATATTTCATTACAAGAAGAGTTTGTGAATGCAAATCATATATCCATCATCCGTTGAAGAAGCAACATTTAAGGTGGAACTTTGTTGTGGAAGTTGGTGCTTCCTAAAAGAGAGATTGGTGTTTCTGGCTAAGTTGGTGCTTAGCAGTGGGGGTTGGTGCCTCCAGTAGGTTGATGCCTACAAATTGTGGGGATTGGTGTCTCCAGTGGGTTGGTGCCTACAAAGTGCAAGCGGGGATTGGTGTCTCCAGTGGGTTGGTGCCTACAAATTGTACAAGAGGAGATTGGTGTCCCCTGTAGGTTGGTGCCTACAAAGCTTGTAAGAGGATTATATATATATGCAATATTTTGCCGTGGTTTTCTCCAGTAAGGGTTTCCACGTAAATCTTGTGTTCTCCTTGTGTTGCATAATTGGTAGATCTTTTGTGATTGATATTGTTATGGTTGGTAAGTTGTGAAAAAGTAAAAGATTGTATTATACTGATTCACCTCACCCCCCCCTCAGTATAATAGTGTGCTCATCAATTCTCATTTTTAGCAAGACTTAGGAAGAGAACATTGAGAGTGTCATGTGTGTCTTAGACACATTGTACAAACCCAAGTTGTAAGCGAACTTAGACAAGTGTACATTTAACCATATAGATCTAGTACGTGGATTGCATCATCAACCAGTATACTATACATGTAGATCCAAAGAAGAACAAAGTGATCCAAGATTGGCCAATCTCGTGTAATCTCAGAGGCCAAGAGTTTTCTTGGACTTCAAAATTTCTATTGCATGTTTGTCCTTGGATTTTCTTCAAATTGTGTGCACTGAAGCCACTTTCAAGTGAATGTGTGCACAACAACATGCCTTTGCAGAGGTCAAACAACTTTTTGTTACACTTGCCTTTTTTTATGCAAGACATTGCTGGGCTCTTTGAGATTGGGACTGGGGCATCTAACTATTCGTTGTCCGGTACTCCTTCAACATGGACACCTGGTTGCATACTACTCAAGAGACTTTACTAGCAAAGTGCAGCTGTATTCTACTTGAGAAAGAATTGTACACTATTGTTCAAGTTGTAAAACAATGGTGACACTACATTCTAGGGTAGGAGACCATTGTACACTTAGATCATATGTCACTTTAATCTTACACACAAAGCAAGCTTGAAACATGCTTGTTACAATGCCTGACACTTAGAGCAACATCTTCTCTAATTGGGTTTCTCTCTTTTAAGCGAACATAGGCTCTACACGTGTCTATGCATCTCTCACCAGCAATTCTTCTGGGAGTGTAATGCCTCCTCTTTGAAATTAAATTAGAGCAAGATTAACCCAACGCCTATCATTTCCCATAGGTTTTGCGAATCTTGTACTAATGGAATAGACTTCGATTCAAACTGTTAATGATCTGTATCAGAATTAACTCAAGGAGAGGAAGCACATATGAAAGGAAAGTCATTCCATAAGACAAAAGGAGTCCCTAGTTAAAGGAATGTTGATCCTGTCCCTCGAGGCTGTTTTGACGGCATATAACAGAAATGATAAAAGAGTAATGAAATGGAAATAAAAGTATTACAGACATCCAACAACCACGGTGGGTTAGGCATCAATGAGAAACACAAAAGACATTGTGGATCGTGGCTAAGGTGGTGCCAACCAACACCAAAACACTTAACTGTATCTAACAGAATCATTAACAGACACGGGCATATAGCACAGGCCCATAATGTCCTCACCATTAAATCAGACCTGTTGCATTATAAAGAAGCCGCCTGAGTTTATTTCCCATTCCAGGTATAGTTCACAGGAATACCAAAATAAAGCATAAATCTTCCTAGTCGCCAACTAAGGGAAATTGCTTGAGATAATATTTAAAGGAAGTGGTGCTAGTATCATACTTGCGATTTGGAATAAAGAATAGTTAAATTAAAATTAAATTATAATTTATCAAAGGGCAGCGGCTGTATGAGAAAGGTTGTGACTCTTTCAACAAAAAGATATAAAAGGGAAGCCATTCAATGAGATGAAGGCATCAATTGGAAATAAATATTATAACATATTACAAATGAATATTACAGCCAAAGAGGACAAAGCCACTCCAAGGTTAATTGAGAGATTTAAGGATGAAACCCCTTAACTTCTCTTAGCAAGTTAGTGGACGAAAACCCCTAACTTGGGTAGACATTAGAAACAATCATTCAACGAGAATAGCTGCAAATTTGAAGGAAAACCTTAGCAGAAAATAAAGATAAGTTCTATTTTCAGAATTATTTTATAAGTTATAAATCTGAATATTATAATAAAATTCATAATTTTAGATAAAGTAATATTTATAAATATAATGCAATTATCATTTTGAGTTAGGATTATTGTTTTAAGGCAAAAATAAGAAATGTTCTTGAAAGGGACATTACAGGGAGACACACTACTCCAAGACAGTTGGACTCTTTCAGGTTAGCAAGATACTTTCTACACTCGGGGGCACTCGTCAGATTCAGGGGACTGGCTTGACTCAGAGGACTTGACTTAGGGACTGACCAGATTTAGGGGACCTGAGTTAGGTGACTGACCCGAAATGGGACTTACCAGGTCTGGGGACCTGACTCAGGTGACTGACACAACAGTACTATTTTTGGCTGAATATGCACAGAGACATAGAGTGCCATACCAAACAAATTAGTAAAGCATTCCTTGCTGCATGCCCAAGCCAACAAATAATAAGTTTGAGCTCTATGCATCATTGTTAGTTCTGTCCAGGTCTAGGGAATCTTCCAGCGTGGACATTTTTTTGGGGTTGCCTATGACACAGCACAAGCATGGCTCAATGTCTGTAGTAGTAGATATATTTTCTAAGAGAATTTTCATGGTTGCCTTAAAGAAAGTGCCAGTCCATAAATTTTTCCACTATGTTTGGGTTTGTTTTGGACTACCCTCACCTATGGTATCTGACTGGGATCTGAGTTTTGTTAGTTACTTTTAGTATGGCTTGTGGGGAATGTTGGATATTGAGTTGGATCAGCCTACTACACCATCTTTAGACAGATGGGTAAACAAAAGTAGAATGCTTAAGGAAAAAACTGAGTGCATTTTGTTTTTCATCAACATTTCGAGTCACACTCTGATGATGGATCACAGTGTGATGTGAATGTTAATTAAAAAAAAACATATACAGTTTTTTTCTGAAGCATTCTACTCTATCCCATGGACTCTGAATACCTCACATTCAAAACAAAAGTAATATTGAATGCTCGTCCATTTGTCATGTGTGTGACAATTTGTGACTGAACATCCACAAAATTGGGATGGGAACTTGCCCTATATTCAACAGTTCTAGGGCAGAGCTTTGCACGGTCCTAGGCTGCATTGCTGGGTACTGCCCTATAGGCTTTTGCACCTGTACCGGTGTTATGGTACTAGACTCTAGTACTAGTCCAGGTACTTCCTAGGCACCTCTTGGGTTCTGTTATTTTGGGTATCTGATAATCATAATAAAAACATAATTGAAAAATAGTGCCGGTACAGGTACAGTAGTCATAATAAAAACAAAAGACAGAAAAATTGAAAAAAAAAAAGTGAAAAAACATTAAAAAATCACGAGGAAATTGTTGCTAATCCTACTACATTCAGTTCTAATGAACCAATTGCTGATTTGGATGCCCTTGATGAAGAGCAATCTGGTGATTTGTTCATGCGCTTCTTGAAATTGAATATGACCATTGAATATTTATTATTTTCCATTTTTTGAACATATAATATAAACCTATGTGATATATCAGATGTCATGGCTCATTTAAGATTTTAAATTATTTATGATCAGCATGTTTTGTTTCTATTTTGTTTTATGCATGTAACTTTGATATTATAGTTAACTTCAATTTTATTTTGGCATATAATTTTTTAATTTTAAAATATTTTTTGTATGGATATACCAAGCCATACTGTACCCAGGGTCCAAATAAAATGGCAAACCCTAATCTCATATCCATACCCATGTTTGAACCCCACTCTGAACCTGTATCAATACCTTGAGTTCTATGGGGCACAATCCGTTTCAGACGCCACCTACTAGGTGCCCACAATCACCTTGTTATGGCCACATGAGAGGGTAGTGGTTAAGGCAGAGACATTTCTGCAATGCATTTAACAAAATACATGGGCAGGTTTAGCAAACTCAGCACAATATCAAAATAAGTATAAAGTGTGCGATGGTGCACATCACACATCTCATAACTTGGTTAGCAATAGCTTATCAATGCACCGATAGGAAGTGCACTTCAAAGGAGCACATTAAAAGAACAAGCTTCTGCTTCTTAAGTTTAACCATATTGTGTGCAGTAGTGATGTCTTCGTAGTTGAAACTTCCACCTTTTGGCACCTTAACACAATATCTTAGTATTTGAAATTCCCACCTTATTTGGTGCCTTAACATGATGTCTTTGTAATTGAATTTCCACATTGGTGCCCTCACCTGGTATTCAATGTTGAGCTCCTGGAGCCATAACTTAGACCTTTACTAGAGCCTGCAGCAACCAAACATCTCTCTTATTTAGATCTTGAACATCTACAAACAATGCCAAAGGATCAAATCATTGAGACCACTACCATGCACTCTTGCCATAGAACATACCATATAATGTAAGTTGTCAAGGTTGAGCAATATGACGATTGTGCTACACGGTTCAACCTTAAGCAACTTCAGACTTAATTCACATCTGATTGAAGACATACATCTCTCTAGCTTGGAACCTGAACATGTGCAAACAGTGCCAGAGGGTCCAAATAAAATAACAAATCCTCAAACGCATATCCTGTTCCTGAACCCGGACCTGAACCTGTTCTGCTAACTTAGGTTCTGTGGGGCACAATCCATTTGAGACATGTTATTAGGGCTTAGTTGGCCCACATCATATCACCTACTGTGTGCTTGCAAGCACTTTCTCATTCACACAAAAGCACCTAGTCATGCACACAAGATAAGAAAGATGATAAGGGCAAAGACTTCTCTAGCAGCACATTCAACAAGTGCATAAGCAGGTTTAGCAGATTCTAGCACAGCGACAAAAATAAATACAAAAAGTGGCACGATGCATATCACACATGTCATAACATAAGGGTGGGCGATAAGGTCTGGCTGCATTTATAGAAACTTGAAAGAGCGGTTCAAAGGCCCACACTAGAAGATAAGATGCTAAGCATTTGTGCTATTTTCCTCACACCATATTGTGCAGAGGTGGGGACAATGCCTTCATACTTGATTTTCCATCTAGTGTTCAATGTTGAGCACCTAAAGCCATCCTTTCCACCTTTGCCAGAGCTTGGCGTAACTTAACAGCTCTTTGACTCCGATCATTTATACCTGCAAACAGTGCCAAAGGATTAAATCATTGAGATTGCCACTACACACCTTCGTGGCACATGTCATTTATTCAAAGTTGTCAAGATTAGGCAATATGATGATTAATCTATGTGGTACAAACTTCAGCAACTTCGGACTCGGTTTCCACATCTAACTGAAGACATAGTGGGGACCAATGATCCGAGCACAATACACACTAGTTTTGGTTGTGTAGATGGCTCACACAGATCAACTCCATGTTGATTGCATTTACAACCTAGTGTCATCCATCATGTAGATTATATCCCCTAGAATGGCGTGGGACAGATTAGCTTGCAGATTGGTGCTTGCCAGGTTGATGATTGGTCAATAGTGCTTCTGCACAAAACATGCTCAATGCTGATTTACATGCTGAGTGGTGCCTACACTGTTGACTCTGTCTCAGAGACCAAGCCCATGCAGCAGCATCAATGTGCAAGAAGAAGCCAGACTGACACATTGCCAGAAAAATGAATTGTTGACCATTATGGAACTGAACCATTCTCAAACGTAACTGGGTTGTCTTGTAATTGTACATATACTTGTATTTGATCTCTAGAAGAGGGGGAGGAGATAGTTTTCATTCCAGCTAGACAAACCCGCTAGGATTCTCATCCTTGGTTCCTGATCACAGGAATTCTCATTTTCTGTCTTCTGGAACTTTGTACCCATATAATTTATTCTAATTTCTCGGTCATAATGAATAGAAGAGCTTTTTTCATCTATCGCATTGTTGAATATATAATAATAGTTTGTGTCCTATTCCATTATATGTTTGCATAACACAGAAGGGTACTAGCTAGTTTGTCATGAATATGTAATTATAGTTTGTGTCCTATTCCATTACATGTTCCCATAACACATAAGGGTACTAGCTAGTTGTCCTCTGAGTCACCGCGGGCCCTGTAGTGCAGATCAGAGAGTTGTTTTTGTTCAGTTATATTTGGTAGATCACCATGCTGAGAATATGCTTCAACTTTTAGGTTGTACCTTGTTGACTGTTTCTAAGAAAATCAGCTACAATTTGCCCTAACAATAGGTATTACTATTAATGAGCACCCAGAAAACTATCTGCAAAGTTTTTATTTTTACCTTAGTGATAGTCGCCTTTTGTTGATGGCTATCAGCAAGGAAATAAAATATGTCATGAACAATTCAGCCAATAAACTGGTATAATGGCTTACTCTTCTTTCAAAGAGGCATTATTATTGTTGTATTTTGATTCAAAACCATAAAAGGTCAGAGGAAAGCTGTAAAATGCTACCCTTATTTTTTTTTGAAAACACAAAAGGAAGACACTGAATGTTAGGAGTAATATTCTTCCACACTTTTCTGATCACCTAGATCCCGATGTGGGCAAGGTGAGAGCATCCTATTGCTTCAGAGTTAGCATTCAAAACCCAAATCAACTGAAGTAACAATCTTCCACTTATTCAGTGGGAAGTACAAGGAACTGTAAACCAGGGGCATCCACTTATTCAGTGGGAACTTGAGCTATGCATGAAAGTAAATCCAGGTGCATCCACTTATGCAGTGGGAATCTGAGCTTTGAAGAACAAGGAAAGGAAGGCACATCCACTTGTTCAGTGGGAAGCCACTATAAGATTTGCACTGTGAGAGTATTACAATGAAAGTTCATCATGATGCAGCCTTTAGGAGATTAGTACATATAAACCAAGTTCAAGAATGAAGATCATAGTCATGAATAAGGCTGGGAAAATGCAAGTAAACTGAATACATCATATTACGATGCCTACTGTTTGCTGAACTGATATCAGAAAATGAACTGCTACAGCAGTACGGCGGTCCCAACAGGGGTGTTTACATGCATCAACCACACATAACTCCTACTAAACTCCTCTCCGACTCCATGTAACATTATCTCAGATCCAGACGCCCCTGAAAGACTGAATATTATCCCTCAAGTTGCAGCAGACATGACAGAGACTTCATACAGCCATACAGGTCTGGTACGGACTTCTAGCAGGTATGGAAGGCTGGAGAATGCTCATAACAACAGATATGGATCTCAAAACTGCTCAGAACTGAATGTTAGGCATGCCTTAAGAGGTCTGAATCATCATCTAGGAGATATCATCCATTCTCATACATTTGCAAACTCAACATCACTTCTACAGTACGGCAGGATGGTATGGCCTGGCTGTAGGCAAAGAAACTTCAAGGAAATCTATCAAAGTCACTCCAAAATGCCATAATAAATCTCACACAGCAATCCAAACTCCACTCAACCACAAACAAATCAAAATACATCATAATCCATTTTTGCTCAATGCAACTCCTGTCAATGAAGCTGCCTTTCCAGCGAGGGTGGATATCTCACCACCGAAACTAGACTTCTTCAAGAGAGTTTTTGTTCTCAAGAAGGATGAAGGTCTCATAGGTCTATTTCTGCAGCATAACAATATCTCAACAAGCATAAACTTCCAAATGAGCACCCCTTTTTATAACCATTTGAGAGGAATAAAATATTATTTTCTTTTTACCTCTTCATATTTCTCCTCTCAAATATACCTTTTATGAAATAATATTATTTTGTCATGTGTGAGGCCCTTTTTTCAAGTGTATCTTTTAAAACACTTAATTACCTTTCCAATGAGTTATAACACTTGGGTACTTTTTAATTATTTCCACCCTTAGGAGACTTAAGTGAAAATAATAATTAAATAGCTCATTAATCCACCCAACTTTGCGGAAAATCCCAAACTTAAGCGAATTGCAAATTAAATCATACCAACGCGTTCCAAGAGGTTTGGGATGAAAAACGATGTCATCCAGGTGACTTACTATAAATAGACGGCTCCTGCAAGAATCTTGGAGAGCTATCCGGGAAGCCGAAGTTTGAACAAACTTCCGAAAGTTGCATAGCCATTCTGAGACATAACTGAGCTCACATCCAAAGCAAACCATCACAAATAACTTAACCTGTGCTCTCCACAACTTATGGAGCTCTCTAACCAAGCCAGATAGCCTACCGAAGCTCAAGGAATAGGCTATTGGACACAAATTTGGCTAAATGCCAAATGGCGACATTACAAAAGCCTATGGGAGTAAGAGTGGGAGATAGTTCAAGTGCAGAAATTTGAGAACATAAAAGCAGCACTGAGCTTGTTCTTTTCCTGTTGTAAACATCACTCCTTTTTGCTTCCATTAGTTTCCTGCATAAGTAATTGGGAAGAATGAATGCACAAAGAAACACATATCTTTTTCCAGCTTTAGCTTTACTCTATGTTAGTGACATGTTTAGTTGGAACATTGAGGTTATTCCAGGAGCTTTTGCTTGGTTTGTTTGTGGCTTTTTATTGCACATTTTCATTTTTGCAGAGATTTGTACAGCCACGACCACCTACTGAGAACTTATTATGATCCCTTTCACATCTCTACATTTGTCTCTTTTCATACATAAAAAATGAATGTTCTGTTTGAGCAAGGAGTTACTAAACGTATGTGCCTGTGAGTTATTCTACATTATTTTCATTATTTTATAAAATAAAAAATATTTTTTGTGTTTTCTTCTTTTATTGGTTAATTACTCTTGTTCTTGAGACTTCCATTTTCATTTAATTTAGAAGAATTAACTTGCACTTGTCTAATGCATGTGCTTGTGAATGCTTGTTTGATATTTTTTATATGTTGTAAACTGTTGAAACTTACACAGTGCTTTCATTAAATTTTGTTGCAGAGAAGCAGCTAACAAATTCTCCAAAGAAGAACCGATGTTCATGCACAATTCTGTAAAGGAGATAATGGTAAGGGGGAATATAAAGCTGGCGGAGTTTTATAAGACCCCTTTGGGTATGAAATTTGTATGTACTTTGTATTGTTATTGTCACAAGAACTAGCAGACTTGGCTGCAGTTCATGCAGGACTACTATTTTAAAACTTTTTTGAGCATTTCTTCTAGGTTTCAGTATTTAGATGCTTGGTGAAAGAATTATCTGAAAATTCCATATGATCAGGATAGTCTCAATGTTACTGACATCCTTTTCACAAAGAATGCCTCTTGTGTATAAGGGTTGGTATTATTTGTCTTAATTGAAGATGTGCCAAGAAAGAGGCAAAGTTAAAGGCAGTGTCGTTTTCTGAAACTGGGGAGGATGCTAGATTATACTATTGTTACTTAAATGAAAGCAAGCAAAAAATGGGATGCTGCTGTCACTTGGCCATAATTCATGCTTGAACTTCTCAGATTTTTATCTGAGATTGAAAATTGTATTCTATGTCACTGGAAAGTTGATGGAATCATCATATAGTGGCTTAGTTTTTAATGCAACATTAATAACCGTGTCATTATTATTTTGGGAAATCACATTCCTTTCACAGATTTTGACGGTACGAGTTACTTACATTACTTGTTGCTTCACTAGATTCATTGAAAAAGGAATTTATGTTTTGTGAGCTCTGAATGACCTAGTTATTTTGTTTGAATTCTCTTAAATTTTAATTGTATATGAAATTCGTGCAATGGGTTTATGCTTGTTCTTTGGAAGCTATTTAAGCAGTTTTTTTACGTCCATATTTCCTCATGATTCTGTTTATCTATCTATTATACTAGAGAGCTCTTCCCATGGAAGAATAATAAATCATATATTTTTTGAATTACTACAGCCTTTATCTGTGATGGCTTTCTTGTTTGGCTGCTGATCTCTCTCTCTCTCTCTCACACACACACAACCTAATAATGTAATTAATTTATTTTCAAATATTCACCTCTAGTAATTTGTTGTCCTTAGAAGTTTCAAGGATATTAGTCTCATGCTTATGATTTCAGATTCATAGTAAATAAATTTCTTTGTTGTTTTTATTGAATGGTCATCGAGCTCTGTGTGTGTGTATATATTGGTGGTCGGAGGAATATTTTGGTGGCTATTCATTGGTAGGTGCTATTCCAGTATGACAAATTCTCGTGTTGAGGTGTTATACATTTTATAATCACATGCCCAATCTCAATCCATTGGTCCAATCTTGAAGTTGAATGTTGTGGGGCAAATCTTGTTTTTGAGTATTGGTCTTCATCAGTCATTTTCCATGCCATCAGTATTTCTAGTACAATTCCATGGCCAATTTTCCTAATACCCAAAATCTAGAGCTTGCACTTGGCTCTTTCGTTCAATGATAGTCTAGTTGCAGACAATCCATCTGCCTTATTTCCTTTCAATGGTAGTCTTTACTTCTCAGAATACATCCTTTGATTTGCTTTGACACTTAAATGCATTCTTGAATTTACAGTTACATTGAATACAAGGACTGCACATAGTATGTAGTGGGTTCTAAAAGCTGATGACTTCTTTCACTGCCCTGGAAAGTCCCTTTTCACTCTGCAAAATGAGGTTCTCCTCCTTGACTGATGTCGTAAGGTGCTCTTCTCAAAACCATGCAACTTGCTTACTCTTTATGGCCATCTTGATTTATACCCCCATGGTTTTAAATCCTTACTGTATTCTCAAAAAAATAACTTATTTTGTTGATTACAATTTAAAGATTTTGAAAATTGATAATTTCTGCTTAGCTTAGAAGCACCTATCTCCACTGAGATGCAGGTGTCCTAATTGACTATGTTTGCAAGATTAACGGTTCACGGCAATGCTTGAAAAGAGTCTCCAGTTGACTTTCTTTTCATGTTTTGACAACATTCTGAAATCAATCAAGTGGGTGTCCTAATATCCTTCTCTCACTAGAGTAGATTGTTAGGGTGGATTTATGTTATTTGTTTTGTCACATTTATTTATGATGTTAGTCCCTAGCGAGGTAAAAAACAACACATTTTTAGATAGTCTCTCTAGGTTGAACCTGGGGTAGTTAGCTTTATGAGTGCCAGCCAAAGAACATCTTGGCTGATTGGAAAGGGTGGTTGATAATGGCATATTTAGGTGGAGCCATGAAGTAGAGATCTTGAATAACAAATAGATGATGGTGATAAAAATCGAGATTTTCCCATCTCTATAATGGTCAATTTTGGTTGGAGCCTCAGGTTAATAATATAGGCAAAGTGACGATTTATTGGGATTCAAATACATAGTTTCAAGTCAATATACAATGTGACTAGATAATATTACCATAATTATGACATTTACATACCCTGAAAAACATAATTTTGTGGTCTATTGATTTCGTATCACCAACAATGTGTTCCAAAGTGACGATTTATTAGGATTCAAATACATAGTTTCAAGTCAGTATACAATGTGACTATACATAGTTTCAAGTCAGTATACAATGTGACTAGACAATATTACCATAATTATGACATTTACATACCTTGAAAAACATAATTTTGTGGACTATTGATTTCTTATCACCAATAATGTGTTCCACAATGAATTGTAACTTCGATATCAACCTCAATCATCGTTGAAATGTAGTGTTGCTATGTAATCAAGCTAATCTTAAGAATAGTATGTTGTTTACTAAAAAAATTCATATTTTAATCTTTTACTTGAGTTTGGTGGATTGGACAAATCAGAGCATTTGCGTGCAAAATGCCATAAACTTTAACTGAAGTATGTCCTAGGTGAATCTTGTAGGGTTTTCCACACTGTAGTGACTATCTTATGTACTTAACAAAGTTTGTACTAGGACACGCTTTCATGGGTAGACGCATTTTGAGTTTATCATATCTATGTAGTAGAATCATTATAAGTTGTGATTGAATAAATAGTCTAGTGTAGTGGTCATTTTGACTTATGTCTTTTAGAGTGAATTTCATGTAATTCCTAATTGAGGTGCTTACATCTGTGTTAGAAAGGCATATACCAGGGTGAATCTTACGGAGTTTGTTTTGTGTAAGGAGGAAAGGCATATACTAGGGTGAATCTTACGGAGTTTGTTTTGTGTAAGGAGCATACGCCTTACGCATGAATACTAGGGCATTTCTTGCAATTGGAACTTATTGAGGTAATCCTAGGAAACATTTAATGGGGTTTATGTCTAGACCAAATTATGCAGTCTACCAAGATTAAGGAGAGTTGTATCTTATGAGAATTTCTAGCTACTAAGGAGAGTTGTATCTTATGAGAATTCCTAGCTAGGCCTAATCTTGTAATGTTAGTCTCTAGTTATGTAACCATTCCATGTTGTTAGATGGAGTCTCTCTAGATGAAACCTTGGGTAGTTATCCTTAAGTGTGCTAGCCAAAGAACATCTTGGTTGATAGGGCGATTTAGTTGGATACTCAAATAACAAAAAGAACATCTTGGTTGATTGAAAAGGGTGGTTGAATAGGGCGATTTAGTTGGATACTCAAATAACAAAAAGATGACGGTGATAAAATCAAGGGCTTCCTATCTCTATAATGGTAAATTGGTTGAAGCTTAGAGTTACCAATATAGGTAGTGTGATGCTTTATCAAGATGCAATTGCATAGTTTCAAGTCAATCCTAATCAATTCATATTTTATAAGTAGTGGTTATTAAAGTAATGTTTAGTTTATAATGGTTAATTAGCTTTTCGTTTAGGCTTTATTAAAGTCGTTTCAACTTTAGATATACTTTAGGAATATTCTTTATTCTTTTGTCGTTCTTATCCACAGTGGATAAGTTATTTTATAATCTTATATAAGGATGCTTTCGCTCCTTATTTTATTTATAAAATATCTTGGTAATCATTATGTGCTCAATTTTCGTAATATGATATCAGGGCCTGTTGCGGGTAGTGATGGATCAGGGGATCACTTGCATTGAACATGAAATAACGAAAAGGTTCTGTATAGATTCACATCAGGAAAATCATAGAATTTTTATTTGATAAAAATCACATTTAACAAAAAGGGTTTTAGGTGGATTTTTTCTACAAAATCGAGCATTTTTTGTGCAATTCCTGACTTGGTTGTTTGCACGACATCGTTGGGATTTTTTGTGTAAAAAGGAGCAAGATTTTTCATAGTTTTTGGGGTTGATTTCATCTAAAAATTGAACTAGTTTTTTTTGAATTGCGATTTGTTTTTCGCCAAATTGTGGGCTCATTTCATATCAAAACATGCAAGATTTTTTTAATGCAGAAACGCGTATTTTTAAAAAATAGGGACAGATTTTCTAAGTTTTTAGGATGCAAAAATCACATTTTTTTGAAGTCGCGCCTGTTTTAAAAAAATGTGGTGGTTTTTAACAAAAAAAAAGGCGTGATTAAAATCATGACGGGCAGTTTATAAAAAATCCCATCGGCTAGGGCATGTGGAGGTTGTAGGTCTACTTTAAGATTACAATTTTTATGAAAATTCATGGAGGCTCAGGTTTTCAGATGACAATTTTAGGTATTTTTCACTGTTGAACAACTTTTTTTATCTACTATTTTTTACAACTCGTGGCTAAGGCATGAAGTTTTCAAAGTTTTCTTTCAAGAAATTTCACATTATCAGAACTAGGGTTTTCAAGCTAGGGTTCGGAAGAAATGCTGTTGTACAGATGGTTATTGTAGCAGGAAGGTATTTATTTTGTTCTTACTTTGTAATTGCACTTGATGGGAGGGACAATCTGGTTAATTTGACCTCTTTACCCAACATCATGTTGGAAGGCAACCAACAATTTTCTGGCAAAAATTACAACACGTGGAAGCAACAAATGTTGACGAGTTTTGAGTATCAATGCCTCAAAAAAATATTCTCGGTACTAATACTCAGCCAGCAACTACAGGTAAAGACTAGGACAAGTTTGATAAACATGAGAGAGAAGTAGGCATGTTGATCAATTATCATTGACTAATGAAATGCTTCCAAAGGTTCAAACTAGCATGAGTTCAATTGAAATTTGGAAGCTTCTGCGAAAATTGCATGAGACTTCAGATAAAGGTAGCCTTCTTTATTAAGAATATGCTCTTTTCTATCATGATAGATGAGAAAACATCCTTGCAAGAACATTTAATCAAGATCAAGGACATCGAGATCAGTTTTCAAGATTATGTTGGAGGAAGAGGACATGGTGGTAATCATGCTGAAAAACTTACCATGTGTGCTTATGAGCATTTTATTGGGACCCTATATATCACCTCTACCAATGTTGAGTTGAAGTTTGAAGAATTGTGCAATAAGCTCTTACAAGATAGATGGAAGAAACAATTTGGTACTAGTAGTGAGACAAAGGGTGTGGACAAGGCATTTGTAGTCAAAGACAAGGGCAAAGACAAATGGTCACAGAAGAAAGGATAAGGCAACAATGAGGATGCCTCAAAGAATTTGAAAAACATCACGTCATTATTGTGGTAAGATGGGTAATATGAAGAAGCATTGTAGAAAAAGGTTGGTTAAACAAAAATCCAACTAGGTAGGGCCTCAACAAAAGGCTCATGTTAGTTGAGAAGCAGAACCGTACTATCACGGAGATGACCTGATGTATGATGGAGAACAAGAGTGTTTCCAAGAAGTTTTGGGCTGAGGCAATATATATAATTTATTCACCAAATAGGTCTCCAACACATGTGGTGAAGCAGAAGATCCTAGAGGAAGCATGGTTTGGGAGGAAATCAAAAGTTAGTCATCTTAGGTCTTTGGTTCTTGTTATCCTATTTTGCCCCCTTGGTCAAATAGTCTAAGATCCATGAGATCCTGGTGTTCCCTTCTGAGGATGTAAGGAAAAACATCAAAAAATGATTGTCCTAGAAAATTTAGAGTTTTCCTTGTGTTTTTCTGCCTTGCAGGGATGTCAGAGTTCGGGCTTCACCTCTTCACCGTTGTCAAGCCCAAGGTCCCGAATTTCGCCCCTTCCCCCTTGCAAATGTTCTAAGTGTTACAGCACCGGAGTTCGGAGCTCTCCTCTTCTCCCTTCTTTGGAAGGCAGAAGGGTCAGGGTCTGAATTCTGATCCTTCTCATTCAAATTTGGCTGTGTTGGAACGGGATGTCAGGGATCGGGGTTTTGCCCTTTCACGTTCTTCCTTATTGGGCAGAAGATCTGGGGCCCAAGCTTCGACCTTTTCTTTTGAAAATCAGCTAAGTGTGAAGAAGTTGTCGGAAGTCAGCCTTTTCTACTTCATCCTTCTACTTCAGAATGCCAGAAGTTCGAGGGCCGAAGTCTACAAGGTGCATAATGTGCTAAGTGTTTCACTGTCGGACTTCAGAGTTTTGCTATTCCACCTTTCCTCTTGGAAGGTTAAACGCTAAAACTCCGAAGCCCCCCGATGGCCACATTGTGGTATTCCACCATTTCGCCATGCTCTTTTGGTGGGCTCCTCGCCCGTTCGTGGAACGATGGAATGCTACCACGTGACAGTAGTGTCATGGCGAAAGGTTGAGTGCCGAATGTCTGAGGCCCGATCATTGATAAGGTAAAATCTTCTAAGTGTTATGGCGGAGTTCAAAGTTTTCCCCTTCCACCACCTTTCTTTTGCAAGCGATAAGGCGGAGGGCCGGAGGTCCGAACTCTGAAACTCTAACAACTTCTTTCTTCACAGAGAAAATGTGATCTGATTGGCTAGCGACCCTCTTGGTCACCATTAATGCTTCGTAAGGGTCTGTTTTCATGCAGCAGATAGTTTTCTCGCCTCCCCATGCCACTTTTCCTCCTTTGCATTGAATTTCTTATACTCGTGGCATGGGTGAATCTCCTGTTTCAATGGATTTCCTGGGCAGAGCCATGTGGGTGTGCTCCAAGGACGCCAATTTGAGTTAATGCAGCATGGTCGACGTCCCTTCTTGTTGACTTCTTACCTCCCACGCCACTGCTACTATAGTGCGATTGAAAAAGCTATATATGCAGATTTCAAAGATGTATCTTTGGTTGTTGGTTATTGTTTTGGGCTGTTACGCTGCTAGGTAATTTGTTGTTCTAGGTCTTGTAATGCGATTGCAAGAAGCAGTAGAATTTGATGCATTGTTCCTGCAGCTAGGCCTTTGATGTCTTCTATTTTGGTTAACCAATGAATGTAATCGATTATTTTGTATCTTCTTCTGCAACAAATTGTTTTGCTTTGTAATTGTTATTTGACCTCTATGATCAATATAAACTGAATTTTGCCTCCCTCATTGTTCTTGCACTATGTTTATGTTGATGTATAAATTTGTGGGTCTAATCCAACAACAACATGAGAAGCTTCAGGAATGTGGGTTGACTCTTGAAGCAACCTCCAGATTTTAGGAAAGTTGGCTCTTCCTTTTTCAATGGGGTTTTGGAAAAGGGCAGAAACAAGATTATAAAAATAAATGTATAGATCTAAGGTGATGCGCTGGATTTAAAACTCAACCAATAGCACAGTGTCAAACCTTAAATGATTTACTGGGAAGATTAAAGAGCATAGATGCATGATTAATAACTCAGTTTATAAACATATCTAACAGAGGCAAAGAAACAAAAACTAAAAGCAAGAAACAGAAATTCACTTTGAATTTGCACAAAAACACCGTCTCTCTTTATTTGAATGGAAAATATATTACAGAGGCAAAATATCTTGCACAAGGTAAAATATTAAAACCCTCATAAAGATGTACTGCTGAGGCAAAAAATGTATCTCTGCTGCTACTAAAAAATCTCTGATCTGGAACTATGTAGAACTCTAGAACTATGGGGCTCCTTCATACTGACCCGGATCTGAATATTTATAGCCAAGAAAAATAAATCCCCTTGTGATCTCTGTAAATCTTTCTCAACTGCCAAAAATAATAAATCCGACACTGATTCTGGCAGATAACCACCCTGACAACCAAACTGGCTGTGAACTAAGTCTCCCATGGCTGGAAATGCATCTGCATGTGTTGTTTGACTTGTAGCGTGAAGTTTCCTGTCACTCTCTATCCATGGCTGCCGTTAAAAATAAAGAGATGCGTGAAAAGTTTTAGGGCTCCATCTTCATTTTCTCCCGTGAAAGAGTTAAACGAATCTTTATATTAACAAAGACTTAACTTTATTTCTCTCAGGTCCCACTAATTATAATATGATTCATATTTATCTTTATTTAAGTGACTTATCTTACTTCCCATGACTTTTATCTTAAAGAGACTCTTTATTATTTAATAAGCTCTTGGCTTATTTGGAGGGGCCCGCCACTAGATTTAATAAGAGACTTCTTATTAAAATAAACTCCAGCTCCTCTCTTTGACTCCTGTGACCTTTTGATGCATTTATTAAAATAAAATAAAACATTGATTTCTTTGAGCACCGCTTGCTCCATGTGGCAGCCTAGCGGGAGTTTGAGAAGAAATTTCCTTCGTAGCTCTTCAAATGAGTGCAGGAGTGACATCTGGCATCCTCGGGTGCCTCCTTTGCTTCTTCTCGCGAGCTGTTGATCTTTGTTCGTATCTACGGTTACTAAGTGTCTTTATTTGGAGGTTTTAGGGCTTCTATTTATGTGCTGCGCCATTGATCCATGTTGGAGAATTATGGCTCGTGCTTATATCATTCTAAACGTGGCTGCAGTGCCTTGATGTTACTTGCAAACTATAGTGCCATCTTCAAATGCTTGTCTCTTCCTGCTTAGACCGAGCGATTTTCCCTTGCTACTAGAGCGCCAATATCAAAGCCGTGATTGTGTCTTATGGCCACCATTTTCTTCAAGAGCCTGCATTGTTCTTATAATGGTAACACCATCCTTTTGCATAGACCGAGCTATTACTATAGGCATCTCTGTCATCTTAGAATCATGCCTCTTTATTCTTTGGCAACACCTCTCCTTATGCTGATGCCATACCCAAAACTCATGACCTTACTTATCACGTGGCTCACCTTCTGCAATGCGACAACATCATAACTAGCTTGCCTTATCTATCGTGGGTAGTGCCCCTTCTAATGTAGCGCCATGACTCCACGTTTGGTTCTGCCTTTGATTTTAAACTTGTACAACATATATGTCTATGCTAGCTATCATCATTCATAAACTGTGTGCCCTTCAATTTATGCCATGATTATTATATGCCTGTGCCATAGTCTCCTTTGATTTGATACTGCCTTGAAACTTTAGACGTGATTACCTCTTATGGCTGCGTGATATCTCTAAGATTGCATCATTCTTTACAAACTACACTCCCTCATCCCTTATGCTGGTGGTTGAGTGTCATCCTTTGATTACGAGCCATCATTGAGAATAGCAACGTCCTTATTTGCATCTAAAGCTTATTTTATGAGAGGCCGAACCTTGGCCTTTATATCTACTGTGACTTTGTGCTTCTTTATCAAAACACTCGCACCATATATCTCTCCATGTGCTATGAGATGTTTGATTTACTGAGCCTCGTTTTGATAAGCTTTTGATTTGAATGGACATCCCCCTTTGTGCCATATCTCCACACCCGCGGCTCACATTTGATCCTTCACATTGCATCTTTAGATTCTACACATCATCATATAAATGGCACTTTGACTTTTACATATGGTTGCCCTTTATTTTGAATGGCTGTGTTTATCTATATGAGCGCCTTCCTTATCAGCTGAATCATGCCACTACTATGAATGGATCACTCTTTCAAATGAGTATGCCATATTCTTTTATGTTAACTACCTTCAGAACTGGCTGCTCCACGGTACATGAGCAACATCATGCTTTTGTTATTAGTGGAGATAATGCCTATTCATTACAATGTCATTGAATTTGAAATGATGTGCCATATCTTGGTGATTGCACTATATTTCACCGAATCTTCATAGAATGAAATGTTTCATTTAAATACTCTGTGCCATACTTCAAAATAGTGCCGTTTGTTTCATGTTGACTATATCTTTATTCTGGTAGCACCTTATTCAATTTTCTCTCCATGTGCTATGACCTCCAGGCCGCACTTTGAATTTATAGGCTTCATGCCTTTAAATATAAAATTAGATCTAAATTTTTGATCTGAATCTTCAATAAAACTAATCTCCACTAAAACCCAAACTCCTCTGATACTCATTTCTGATTTTGACTGAGACTCATAAAAAGAGAGAAACTGCATCTTCTTATGAGGAATCATAGAAACAAAAATCTCATGAAACAAAACCATAAACTTATCAAATTGCCTTGCATCAATTTTTTTTAAAATGGTGTGTAAAACTACACAACAGTTTATTTGATAGATATAAGTTGTGTATTGTGGATAAAATGGTCCCTTTCAGACTTTCATCTTTTTGCCTTAACCTCTGCTTGAATTCATTTGAGTATGTGTGATTCCCTTTCAGTGTTTGAGATCATTATTGTGTTATGTCGGTGCAATCCAACACACTAAATCTTGATGCATCACCTTTTCCCTTTATGTTTCCCTCTCTCCCTTTTCTGTGGTGATCATTAGTGTAAGTTTAGCCTATTTCTCTAAGCCTTAAGCTTAGAAAGAAGAACCAACCTTCTCTAGAGATCTAATCTCAATATCGCAAGGTCCCACACCTTGAGATCATTCCCATTGTGTCATTAGAATGCTTGGAGGTCAAAGGCCTAGTTGCAGGTACAATGCATCAAATTCTATTAGTTATTGCAATCACATTACAAGATCTGGAATAACAGATTACCCGGCAACGTAATGTTGATTGTTTTTACACATTCATAACAAAAGTTAAAATTCACAAAAATGAACCTAACTGTCTTGAAAGATATGAAGAAATCAATTAAGATTACTTAATCCCAAGTTTCTGTATGGTCAGGTCTTGACCTTGTGGACAATTCAGTAGGTTAATGTGATGCTGTAATATGCAAGGGGCCTTACTTGATTTAAAGTTTTTGATGACTTATTGGACTTGAATTATGCAAAAATATCACAAATATCAACATTTTATTCATTCTTTTGCACATATTTATTACTGTATCACAAAGCTTTATATGATTTATATTAACACAAGCTTTTCTTTTCAAATATTATGAAAACTGTCCAATATCAACTCAGTTGTTCATGTTTCCTTCAAATATCAGACAATCTCCTTTAAATCTCTGCATTTAAGCTAAATATTTCAAATGTTTGGGAAAAGTTAGAGGAATCTAAATCAAACTTCATTCTACTACAGGATCTAAATGTTCTGTTATGCACATTGTAAGTAGTACAACAAACTTAATTAAATCCACAGACTAAACCTTTAAATGTAAGCCCTGAGTATTTTCACGAACATACATTCAAGATTGCAAGCTTTAAGAGATATTATTTCAAATACAAAGAAGAGCCAGAAGACACTCTGAATATAGACGCAGAATTCTAGATTCATTTATATTCAAGATAAATAGTCATATATGATTTACAATGTATGAATGACTCTTAGCTTCATTAATCAGCTTCACAAAAAACTTACAATGCTTTACAGATACAGTAAGGAAGTTAGATGTTCCACGCATTCCTTATTGCAGGCACAGGCGACCTCCTTCTATTCTAAACTAAATGTTCTTCTATTCAAAATGCCAAGACAAATTACAACTTCCAGCTCTGTCCTAGGAATCCTTGTGTAAGTATTACAAAGTAAAGGGGCTCAATATATAGATTTGATTATCCCCAATATGGACACAAAACCCTAGTCGATTAACAGTCCATACCTCAAGTGCAACATCAATCGGTGGAAAACAAATCCTGCCAAAAAATTCCTGAGCAACATACCCATACTGAGCATAAGGATACCCTTTGGAAACCCTAACAACCACCAAAATATCTTCTGTTGCTCTTTTAATAATGTTTCCTTCCACCTGCATGTTTCTTCTCATTAAAAGCCTTTACCCCTTTCGCTTCTTCTGTGATCCGATCCGCCCTTTGTGATGTCATCGCCATTAAAGCTCCACCTTCTATATATCTGCAAACTTGCCAATAGACACAAAAATAGATTATAAAAAATTTACGTCGCTTTCACCAATTTATACCTCGTCAGAATGTTAGATTGGCACTAATAACGGTAATTAATGCGCCACAAGTTCGGCCTTCCATTGCAATGTTGGCGCTTTTAAACCTTTTTTGCCGTTAGTTTATTTCTGCATACAAACCCTTTTCCCTTGTATGTTTTCTTGTATGTTCTCTTTGTATGTCTTCTTTGTATGTCTAAACATACAAACATTTTATGCAAAAAATCAAACTAAAGTCCCCTCCCTTTTCCACTTTTCATACATCCTTGTATCTTCGCTTTGTATATCGCGCATTGTATGTCTCATTATATACAAGTGCATATACATAAACATATACAAACCCTCTTTTACCCTTTATTCCCCACAATGCCTTTATTTATTTTGTATATTGGGCTTTGTATATCATCATCATCGGAGTAACTCACTTAGTCGGGGTGATCTAAAAAACTCACTCCGATCACACATATCTGCCCGATACAATTTTTTTTTATCGGCGAGAGTACAAGAGATTCCTACTGAAAATACTTATCGCCGAGAGGCATAAGATCGGTATGATCTAAAATTTTTGCTCCGGTAAGCTTACTCACGCCGATGAGTGGTGGAGCCCACATTACTTCCCTTTATATCTCCGCAATACAACAATACTTGTATCAAAACTATACAAGCCTAGATACATACAAATATTTGCATGTATCACCTTTTCAGACCTATCCTTTCCATAAACCATAGTTTACTCACTTTCGGTTCCGCAACATGCATAAAGTGCAATGCATCTTTTAATATACATTAAGTAGTGATGCATCATTTATATCGGATTTTAATCTTTCCTGAATTCTGCATTATATGTATCCTGAAATGTATGCAACCGAAAGCATACACATACAAAGCGCAAAACAAACAACAATAAAACCAACTTTAATACTTTTTCGAATCCACGGCATGTTTATCAAATGCAATGCAACTTTTAATATATGTTAAGTCATGATGCATCGCCTTAACCAAATTTTAAAATTTCTTGAATTCCGCATTGTATGTATATTAAAATGTATGTCTTCGAAGCATACATATACAAAGTGCGAAACATACAACAATAAAACCAACTTTAATACTTTTTTGAATCCACGGCATGTATGTAGCCTTGTATACCCACTTTTTATGTTTCTCTTTCGCCAAACATACAAACATAAAATACATCCTGTTGGTGCCTGCATAAATATTCAGGTTTCAGGCATTTAAATTTGCAGGCCCCTTCACAAAAACTAAAAAATTTGCTAAGTCTATCGGCCTCCATTTTCATGCATGTATCTTTGTATATGCATCGCTGGTTGTATGTACATTTTAATGTGCAAGTGCTGATATACATTGGTGAGCCCAAAAATAAGTTCAATCGGCCTTTGAAAAGTGGAAAAAATGGTTGTATGCATTTTTGTATACATATCGGGCTTGTATATGTATTTCCGGGCATGCAAAGGAGAATGCATATCACAGATTCTGGGAATATTCCATGCTTGCATATCTGGTTTGAATGAATATTTTGTTTGTATGTCCACACATACAATGATGATATGCAACGAGCACATACATCGCCAAGATACAAGCACGAATGTACATCGCAGAGATATAAGGGTCATATGCATTCGCCACATACAAGGGTTTTCGGCGTAACAACCTCTATCGGTGGATAAGTCTAAGGTCCTGCCGATCGGCCGATGAACATGCAAAAGAAATATGCAAAGTAGCTTGTATGTTGGGATATACAAAGGCAATGTACATTGGTGGCAACATACAATGCAAATATGCAAAGTCAATGTGCAAAGAAGAGATACTAGGTTTGGGGCCCACCAGTTGTATGACCGCATTGTATGTTTGCACATACAAGCCGATATACAAGGGAAGAACATACAATCCGGACCCGAAGGAGGAATCAAATGTAGCAGATAAAATTTGGGGTCTGTAGGTTTATATAGCGCATTGTATGTGCTATATACAAAAGAGATATACAAGGTGCATACAAGGCCCGCACACGAAGGACAATTAATTCTGGCGAATTTCAAGTTGACGTCTACGGCTTGTATATATGTATGAATTGTATATGCAATGTGCGAAAGAGGGAGATACAAGTCGGACCTAGGTGAAATTTCAAATTTGTTCAAAATGGTTTGGGGTCCGCCTTGTCTTTGGTGATTGTATGTATATATAATCACGCATGCATTTTAGATGCAAAGGGAAGGATACATGCTGGATTTCAAAGGTTTTTCAAGTCCGCTTCATAAGTATGCTGGAATCCACATTGTATGTATGTTGCACTTGTATGTGCAACATACAATGCGATATACAAAGGAAGTAAGATGCAAGCCGGACCTGATAGCGATTGTAATTTAATTCATAATGATTTGGGGTCCGTCTTGTATATTTGTGATTGTATGTATATGCTTTTGCATATACATTGGGCAAAAATGGCAAAGGGGTGAACATGGTAAAGGGCGAAAAAGACAAAATGGAGGAGTGAAAAGTTAGCGATAGAAGCAAGGGGTGCCTACGTGGCACAATTTCATTGGCTGGTGACTTTTTAGCATGTTTTGTGGCTGCAAATCATGACAAAGAGGAAGGAATCAACAGCCCTAATTCAAAAGCTTCATAGGAGGGATTTCCTTGTATGTGCAGCCGTATTTCAGGCAGGAAGAACTTTAGAGCATGCAGTTGCTGCATCCCGTGGGTAGGTTGGCCATTAATGGCATTTTGCAGAGAGGGATGGATCTGATTGATCGACCAGCTACCAAATTTGATGAGAAAATCTTTAGGCGGCAGTGCAGATCCCGATTTCACCTACTTCTTTCCTCGTTGTCTCTTGCTGCATTGAATATTTTGAGCGCCAATTCTCATGGTGCAGTGCATCTGGCAGATTTTTGAAATGCTTTGTAATTAATTACTGAGTACATGTTTTTGGTATATAGCAGACCGTGCCACTCATTTTTGGGTTGTTGAAGACTTGGGCATTTTTTTTAGAGGAAATAACGAAGAACAAAGCCTTTCTTGGCTGTTCTGTCACCTTTGGAGTTTATGAGTTGCATTTGAATGCACCTTGCACATATGTTCAGTCTCATGTCATTTTTATATGAAAAATACTTTGTTGCATGTGTTTAACTATTTGTCTCCATTTGTTGTATGCATTGCTTCTTCTGAATCTGGTTGCTAAGGGTTTCTTAGATTCTAGAATATAGACTTTCTGTATTGCATGTTTGATCTCTAACTTCCATTCAAGGAATGGATTAAATTGTTTTAGGTTAAGTATGGAGAAGGTTGTATGTCAGCTGGGATGTTAGTAAGTAGAGATAGCTAAATACTCAGTTTTGGGCAGTGTTTGTAAGGCAAATACTAGTTCCCAGCCCCTTGAAACTTGAATGCCAGTGCAAATCATTCTCTTGTATACGTCTAGTTGACTCCTTGCCCTGAGATAGGCACCAGTCTGCTCCCTGTGTAGTAGTTATGTTTCCAAAGCCCCTATATTGCATCCAAAACATTAATACAAACCATTTCAAAGTTTCCAACCTATTAGTTTGTAGGAGTAGGAATAGGACCCCTGCATACTCTCATCCTCAACCAGTTAGATATGTCCAATAACACTGCCAACCTTGAGATTTATCGTGCAAATCTTGGTCCTAAAATGAGAGTATTCTTCCTGTTGTTGTAAAGCTAAATCTTTCTGTCATTGGGCGAGTCAAAGATCAAATCTTTAGCTATAGGGATACCCCCCTTGGTGTGACAGAACCAAAAGTGAAGGGGAGGCAGCTCACGCAACCTCCCGTATCTGTTGGCTGAATCTGCCTGTGCATTGGAACTGGCAAACCCTCTGCCGATTCGGGATGAACTCCAACACATCCGACAGAATCAACTAATTATGCATTCAAACTTTGAAATCTGTCAGGTCTGACTTGTATGTATAGATAGAACGTTAACAAAATGCATACAAGCAAAATGACTTAAAAAAAACCGACAATTCCCCTCATGCAACTCATACAATGACCCAATATACAAATAGCTTTGTATATGCAACATACAAACCCTCCCATTGTACATTTTACCAAAACACTCATATCTTGCAAAATACTAGGAATTTTCACATGGTTCAAAAAGTGACCCCCACTCATTTTTGACAAGGAATTCACCTATATTCAGCTCTGGTACTTAATGCTATTTTTTCTTTATTTTCAACAAGGTTTGTAACTTTCACTCTCTTTTCCCTTTTACCACCAAACAGACCCACACACAAAAGAAAAAGCCACAACCATAGCAGGGGTCCTCATTTTGCTAAGGAGTAAAATGGGGCGTGTTGTGAGCATCACAACATGTAAGAACCCAAAATAATAACCAAAAACCCCATATACATCTTTGAAACATGCATATATAGCTTTTTCAATCGCACTGTAGAAACAATGGCGTGGGAGGTAAGAAGTCAACAACAAGGGAGGTCGACCATGTTGCATTAACTCAAACTGGCATCCTTAGAGTACACCCACATG
Source organism: Cunninghamia lanceolata (assembly GCA_027924645.1). NCBI lineage: Eukaryota > Viridiplantae > Streptophyta > Pinopsida > Cupressales > Cupressaceae > Cunninghamia > Cunninghamia lanceolata. Next base: position 8,742,377 of record BSBN01000815.1, on the reverse strand, counting down.
GCTCTGCCCAAGAAATCCACTAAAATAGGAGATACACCCATGCCTCTGTATAAGCAATTCAATGCAGAAGAACGGTGGCATGGGGAGGCAAGAAAACCATGTGCTGGATGAAAACAAACTCTTACGAAGCATTAATGGCGACCAGGAGGGTCACTGGCCAGTCAAATCGCATTTTCTACATGAAGAAGGAAGTCATCAAAGTTTCAGAGTTTAGACCTCTGACCCTCTACCTTATTGCTTGTAGAAGAAAGAAGGTGGAAGGGGAAAACCCCAAACTCCGCCGTAACACTTAGAATATTTTACCTTTTTGGTGATCGACCCTCGAACATTCGACACTCGGCCTTTCGCCATGATACTATCACCACGTGACAACATTTCATTGTTTCGCATACGGGTGAGGGGCCCACCAAAAGAGCATGGTGGAATGATGAAATACCACCATGTGTTCGTCGACGGGCTTCAGAGTTTCAACGTTCAGCCTTCCAAGAGGGAAGGTTGAAGAGAAGAACTCTGAAGTTCGACAATAAAACACTTAGCACATTATGCACTTTGTGGACTTTGGCCCTCGGGATTTTGGCATTCTGAAGAAGGATGAAGAAGAAAAGGTTGACTTCTGACAACTTCTTCACACTTAGCTAATTTTTGACAGAAAAGATCAGATCTTGGGCCCTAGACCTTTTGCCCAGTAAGGAAGAACATGAAAGGGTAGAACCTCGATCCCTAACATCTCACAGAGCTTCCAACACTTAATTAAATTTTAATGAGAATGATCATAATTCAGACCTCGACCCTTCCACTTTCCAAAGAAGAAGGTAGAAGAGGAGAGCTTCGAACTCTAGCGCTGAAACATTTAGAACATTTGCAAGAGGGAAGGGGCAGAGTTCAGGACCTTGGGCTTGACAATGGTGAAGAGGTGAAGCCTGAACTCTGACATCCTGACAAGGCATAAAAACACAAGGAAAACTCTAAATTTTTTGGGATAACCATTTTTTGATGTTTTTACTTACATCCTCAAAAGAGGTACACTAGGATATCATGGATCTTAGACTATTTGGCCAAGGGGGGCAAAATATGATAACATTTTGTCGACTATGCAAGGGTGTTTGCCTTCCTAAACACTAAGATCCAGAGGCCTATCCATCCATTGGGAATAGAGTCAAAGGACAACAACAAGAACAAGGGTTGGCCAGACCAACACAAAACTAAACACTACCTCTGGGAAACAAGACAAGGAAAAACAAACAAGGAAAGTATCCTCCTAATGAGAATGCAACAGAATGAAAGGGCACTTATTGAAAGGAAACCTAAAAAAGAAACAAAACTAACCTACACCTAAACTAACCAACCAGAACTGACCTTACACAAAGCCATTAACTGGTTCTTTAAAACAATTACCCTTTCTCAACAATTTACAATGCTTTACATGCTTGTGGATAGTTAACAAGAGGAGGGGGAGGGATGGGCATACAACAAATTGACAAAATACTTCCCCCCAAAAGAGGACAAACTCACTTACCCACTTGAACTAATTATTGATGCTGTTGCCAAGAGGTGAATAAATGGGATGATCCCACTCATTTTGATGCTCAACTTCATGCTTAGAGGTAAGCATGACAAGTGGCGACTCTTCTTGATGTGTCTCCAACTGGGCTAGATGCCTAATAGGGTATCCCCTTGAAATGACATGGCTCTACTCTGATTATAGTTCTTGATGCTATTGGTCTGAATGCTCTGATCCTTGTATGTCAATTAGAGGAATGACTGCCTCCTCAATCTGTTAAAACAACTTAGGATTTACCTCATCTAGAGGCAATGATTTACTATCTAGGCTTGAGCAGAAAACATCAAGCTCATCCCAGAAATGAGCCTCCTCCAAGTCCTCTACACTCTTCAGTATAGGACTACTCATATGTTCTTCATGGGATGGAATTTCACTATTTTGCTTGGCCTCAACCTGCAACAATCCTCCATTTTCACTGTTCCTATGTTGTTGTGTATCCATTATCACCTGCCTGTCTTCTTCATTTTCAATGTAACCAGATAGTTCATGAAACAAGGTAGCATCATCCACTTGCCAATTCAAAAACACACATTCAGCCTGCATTTGCCTTTGTCCCCAGTTACTAGATCCAATATGTTGTTTTGGGACTGTTAATGGATTGCATGGATAGCACCACTCATAACCTTGAGTCAGGTTGTTCTGAATTGGAACAAGCACACTTGATGTACTTGTAGCAACTAAAATTATGAAGTTTAGGGATCTAACATGGCTTAATTGATTTTGTCTTTGATTGTTCCTCTGACAAAGCTACTCACTAAGTGGATAGGGCTGATTAGGAGCTTGGTATGGCACATTAGTTGTAGGAATTGGTGCCATAATTGGCTTAAAGATTGGGGCTTCTAGAAATAATAGAATTGGAGGCTTGGAGGCAATCTTTCTAGCCAAAATTAGACAATTTTATGCCCTAATAGCTACCTCATAGGCATCAGGTAACACATCCCCTCCTAGAGACTGGATCATGACAACGATATCATTGTTCAGGGATCTAAAAAAATACAAGAAGACAACATTAGGGGAAGGCCTCACTAATGGTGGAATTTTGTACCAAGTTTTTTGAAATCTAAAATTAAAATCCACCATGAATTCATAGGGAGCTCTTTTAATAGTGGCCAGTTGCTCTATCAGGGACAAATGATCACCATTATCTTCAAAACACTGACAGAGCCTATCTCCTAACTCATCCCATTTGTGAATTGAATTTGCAGGTAACCCCTTATACCACTGGAGAGCTTTTCCTTTCAAGGAAGAAGCAAGGAGCCTTACCGTGACATTGTCTTAGATAACATTGTGAACGGAGCATACACTGACAATGTCTTGGATGTGCTCTATGGGTGTGGTGGAGTTTTCACCAGTGAAAAAGGGCATAGCCTTTAGAACTGAAACTGGGATGTCATCATATTGTGCAAGGTTGAGAGGGCTTCCACCATTAAAGGCCACAAAGGGTCTGTTTCTTGGTAGGGCCATGACAGTGGTGTGAATGTTATGATGGGTGTTTGGAGCCTACTCTTGATGGGGGAAAAATACCATGACTTCCATAATAGATTGACATACTAGAGTATTGAAAAGTAGAGATGTATCAAAATATTCTTTGAAAATAAGGGTAACAGGCCTACTTTTGGAGATTGGAAACATACTAGAAGAGAGTCGCTAGGGGATTTGAGATGCTTCTAAAATATGGAAAAGACCAAAAGTATCACTGAACTTCAATCTTTGATGAATATTTAAGCACTCAGGTTGCTTTCGCCAGTGGATTTGTTCAACATAGTCGCCATGGTGTTTGTGAAGACTACCTTAAATGGATAAATGCACTAAAGAACACACCAAATCCTTTAATGGATGATAAATCTCATCATACTGGTCCCACCGGGCATGCCAAAAATAATGCTTGGAGGTCTTCAAGTAGGGTACAATTCGAAGTGATAATAGTGCTATTGCATATTCCTAGATTCTAGATGAAAAGAGAACCAAGTTAGATCCTAAGAGTAAGAAATTAATGTGTATAGGTTGTAGTGACAATCATAAGGGTTATAGGTTGATTTATGTTGACACTAAAGTTGCTTGACTTTTAGTTGTGATGTTGTGATTGATGAGAAAGTTGGGCCCTTCCAGCCTTCTCTAGAGTTCAAAATGTTGAAATCAGGATCAAATGGAAGAATGCAAGTACCGAGTCACGAGTGATAATACAATCGCACACTCAACACTGTCAAAACACAAGCAATATGCAAAGAAAAAGAGAACAAGAACCCCTAATCTTAGTATGTGCCAAATTAAGGAATACATAGCTAAATATAGTCATACCTAAGTGAGCTTAATTTACACTAACACCCCCCTTAAGTAAATCTTAGGTGAGGAAATGAAGTGGGTCCCAACAACTAGGCCTGATTAGGTACCCAAGTACAATGCAATGCAATGCAATCTCTCATAAAGAGGAGAAAGGGAGAAAACCTCATGGGAAAAAAATCCCCCTCAAAAGAGAAAAAAGAGAAAGTGAAGATGCTAGAAAGCCCCCCGAGGATGATGTTGTTGAAGTGGACCGTACCCCAAGAAGAGCTCACAAATGAATGAACTTGCTCTCGGTGAAGGGTTTGGTGAAGATGTCAGCAACTTGCTCAAATGACTGGCAAAAGACTAAGTCAATGACATCTGCATGAATAAGATCCTGAATGTAATGCATATGAACCTCAATGTGCTTGGTCCTCTAATGTTGGACCAGATTCTTGTATATTTGAATGGTGCTTTGGTTGTCACAATAGATGACTATGGGCGGTTTGAATGGAATTCCAAACTTAGTAAGAATGTCCTGAAGCCAAAGAGTCTTAGTAGTTGCGTTAACAACTCCCTTGTACTCTTCCTCTGTGGATGATAAAGCAATAACATTCTAGTTTTTGCTAGACCAACTAATAGGACCAAAACCAAGTGAGAAACTATAACTGAAAGTGGACTTGCGATTCTGAGTATCACCAACCCAATCTAAATTTATGTATCCAACTAAGTTAACCTCAGTGCCATATGTGTAATGAATCCCAAATCTGAGAGTCCCCTTAAGGTAGTGAAGGATCCTCTTAGCTGCTTTCCAGTGTAGCTCATGAGGCACATGCATGAATCTTTAAACTATGCCAACCACATATGAAATACCTAGCCTAGTATGGGTCAAATAGATGAGACTACCAACTAGTTGTCGATACAAGGTAGCATCGACCAATGGTGTAGTACAGTTAACCTCAAGCTTAACTCCAGATAGAAAAGGAGTAGAGGATGGCTTATAGTTAGTCATGTGAAACTGAGCAAGAAGATCAAAAGTGTACTTAGGCTGTGCTAAAGTGATCCCTGAGTCTCTCTGTGAAATCTCAATGCCAAGGAAGTAATGTAGTAAGCCTAAGTCTATCATGTCAAACCTGTTCCAAAGAGTTGTCTTCACTTCTTTAATAGCCGATGTAGAGCTCTTAGTGATCAAAAGATCATCAACATAAAGTATTAGTATCTGCAAGGAATCATTCTGTTGCAGAAGATAAGCATTGGGATCTGCATGGCACCTAGTAAAACCCGAAGAAAGAAGGATGAAATCCATCTTGGCATATCAAGCTCGAGGGTCCTGTTTGAGATCATAGAGAGATTTACGAAGTCTACATACTAAGGATGAATCATGAACGAACCCTAGTGGCTGTTCCATGTAGATCTCCTCCTTAAGGTCTCCATGAAGAACAATGCTCTTCACATCCATCTGGTGCACTTCCCAACCATGTGCTACGACAATAGCAAGTGTGAGTCATATTGAAGTCATCTTGGCTACAGGTACAAAGGTCTCTGTATAGTCAATACCAGTAACTTGTGAAAACCCCTTAGTTACCAAACGTGCCTTGTACTTATCAATTGATCCATCTGCTGCATATTTAGTCCGATAGATCCATTGCATTGAACCATCTTTCTTCCTTTAAGAAGAGGTGTCAAATCCCAAGTGTTATTTCTCATTAAGGAATCATATTTCTCATTCATAGCATCATCCCACTCGAGTATGCTTGAAGTCTCTTTGAAGGTCTATGGATCAGAGGCTAAGGCAAAGTAAGCATGTGGTCCACTTTGATAATTTGACCATGTATGTCTCCGATTTGCTAGATTCCTTGCCAATGTCCTTGCACTCTAAAGTGTTTGCCTTGCCCAAAGGGGTTGTGATGTGGGTGAATCAAATTCTGAGAGATCAACCTCCAAATCAAGCCTAGAAGAGGATGAAACCCCATCATGGTCCTCATTGTTGAAACTAGAAGAAAGAATCTCTCTCTTAGGAATCAACTGTGGATGGTCTGAGTCATCAGAAGATGTATCATCAAAGTTGAATGAGTCTACAAAGGAGGGATAAATGTTAAGTGAAGAGTCAGTGGGACTTTCCTGGAACTTAACACTCCTCTCAATGAATACCTCGTGTGGTTGGATGTAGGAGATGATAATCTTTCACACCTTCTAGATATCCTACAAAGATGCAAGGTTTGGATTGAGGTTCCATTTCCTTGCGATTCTGTGAAGGCATTTGTGCCATAGTTGGAGATCCGAAGACCCTGAAGTGCTCAATTGAAGGTTTCCTACCTATCCAAGCTTCAAAGGGTGTGATACCATTCAAGGCTTTGTGTGGAACTCTATTCTGAATGTAACATACACAGTTGATTGATTTTGCCTAGTATTGTGGTGTAGGGTCCTTAGAGTGTATCATTCAACTTGCCATCTCTTTTAGGGTTATGTTCTTACGTTCTCCAACACCATTATGCTGAGGAGTATAATGAAGTGTATGCTACAAGTTTATTCCCTTTGCTGTGCAAAACTACTCAAACCTATTATTAACATACTCTCCTCCATTATTTGTTTGAAGAACCTTGATGACCTTCCCTGATTGTTTCTCAACAAAAGCCTTGAAATCTTGAAAGTGGTCAAAGAATTCAGATTTCTGCCAAAGGAAGTAGACCCATGTGTACCTAGAGAAGTCATCTATGAAGGTGAGGACATATCTAGCCTTAGTGAAGGATGGGGAAATGTCCTAGATATATCATTGTGAACAAGCTCCAAGATCTGTGTCGCTCTCCATGATTTTCCTTTGTCAAATATTTCTTTAGGATGCTTCCCAAGGGCACAACCCTCACAAAGACCCTTAGAGAATCTAACTCTAGGTAATCCTGTAACCATATCATGCTGTCTAAGGTATTCAAGATAGTGGTAGTTGTGTAAATTAATCTCACTTAGGTATGACTATGTTTAGCTGTGCATTCCTCAATTGAGCACATGCTAAGATTAGGTGTTCTTGTGCTTTTATTAGCACACCTATGTTTAGTTAGGTGTCTAGGCTAGCTTATCCTAAGTTAAGTAGTTACATGCCTATCTTTTGGGCCACTACTATTCTTAGGATTGCTTTTCCTATTCAAGCATGTGTTTTCTTAGAGATTAGATGCCTCTATGTACTTGCTTATTGAGCTAATTCATTCATCTCTTTTGCTTTGTATATTGCTTGTGTTTTGATAGTGTTGAACGTGTGATTGTCTTACCACTTGTGACTCGGTACTTGCATTCTACCAGTTGATCTTGATTTTGACATGGTATCTGAGTGAGGATGGTTTAAGGATGCTTAGTCTAGTATTTTGTACTGTAAAAATTTGAAGTTGTTATTTGCAGGCAAAGTCGGATGAATTATTTTCGGAGGCAAGAAAAGAGCAAGGTGTGTTCTTTTTTGTGGGGTGACCTGCATCAAAAGGCCTGCACCCAGTTTTGATGGCTCAAGACCTCTTCAAGTTGTAGTCCCTTGAGTTACCTTCCGCACCTGTTGTCTATTCGGTACAACAAAAAGAATCTGTCCCTGCTAGAAGAATCCACCCCTAGTGTCCAGAAATCTACCCTTGCTGTTCTGAAGAATCTACCCCTACTGTTTGACCTCCATTTCAGTAGAGGAAACCCTTGTTCGGACCCCTTCAGATAGAGGATTCGACTCATATTTAGGCTTGCATGCAACAAAATGACCTGTAAATTGGTTCTTTTTTGGCCACCTTTGCTCCAAAAATGCCCAGATCACCTTCAAATGCCTAGAAATATGCAAACTCACCATTCAAATTCTCAAAAGCATCCTTGCAAACCTGTGAAATTGACCCTAACTCTGCATTTTGATCTACAATAGAGGTAAATATGCCTTCATTTATTGGTTTTTCTTTCAAATTTGCAGATTTCGCCCAATTTAGGGCATGAATTTCTCAATTTGCCTAGAATTGTGCCCTCATTTTTTAATTTGGGGATTTTTTTTCTTTTTTTAGAAAAAAACTATATTTAAATTTAGTTTAATTTTTTTTCTAAGGATAAAATCCACTTTTTAGTTGAAAGGGCTTCTTTTATTTTTCTTCTCATTGTAAAGTTTTATTTTGTCCAAAAATATATTTTTGACAAATAAAACTAAGGAGCATTTAAATTAGTGTGTTTTTAGGCACAAGTCAATTTTGTAATTGGCGACTCCTTTGAGTGCCAAAATTTAGACCAATTTGGGCTCAATCACACTATTCTTTATAAAGTTCCATTTTCGACCCAAAATTGGATTCACTTTTGCTCACACACTCATTTTAAAGTGCCAAATTAAGGGGGATCACATAACAATAACAAGGATTTTTCTCAGCGTCATGTGGTTTGTTTTTTCTCTTTCCACATTTATTCAATTCAATTACAACATGGACTCTAATCAGGCTATTACACCATTAATCCCATTTAATTACCATGACTTGAAATCCAAAATTCAACTTATGTTGAAAAACAAAGGGTTATACATGGTTACAATGGGCACTGAAATGGAACCCTCTAATGATGACGCCAAGGTTAAGTGGTTCAACAAATGTGATCAGGCTTTTGGATGTTTGTGTTTAAGTATATCTACTTATCTCCTTTTTCATGTGGAAACCTTGAAAACTTCCAACGAGGTATGGCTCACCCTCAAGAAACTCTTTGGGAAGGTCGATGAGATGAGAGATCACGAGTTGGAGAATGAGCTAATTAGTCTAAGTTTGAGTACATTTGCCACTTTAGAAGACTTCTTCACCAAGTTTAAATCTGCCAGGTTGCAATTAAAAGAGTGTAGAATTGACAAGAAATATGATCAATTTGTTTTCTCAATTCTCTCCAAAATAGGTCCTGAATACTCTGTGTTTGTGTTTACATTCTATTCCATGAAGAGAGCACTTGGAAGTATCTGGATGATGCCATCTCTCGATGACTTTATTGATGACTTAATCAAAGAGCAAGATAAGTTAATCCACATGGGCACTGTGAAGTCCTCAAAACCTCAAGCCCTAGTTGTTGGAAATGGTAAACAACAACATGCTTCAAGTACCAAAGGAAAGAAAAAGAACACTCAGAAGGATAAGGAGACAAAGAGAGAATAGAAACCCGAGACCTCTAAGAGTCACATAGAAACTTCATCCACTCAAGGGCAACCTAAAAAGGGGAAAGTAAAGTGTTCCTATTGTAAGAAGACATGGCATGATGAGCACAAGTGTATGAAGAAGAAGGTTGATCACCTCATGCATCTCCTAGAGAAGAATGTTTAACATAGGTGTACCCGAATCTTTCAAAGAGTCCTCATCAAACCATGAAACTTCTAAGTCAAAAGTAAAGAGAAATTCAAGGGAAGGGCTCTTGTTGTAGTTACATCTTCAACACCTTCATGGATCATTGACTTTGGTGCCTCACACCATATGGGTTCTTCATAGGTTGAGTTCACTTCCTTAGAACCCCACAACATGCCCACCATTACCTTAGGTGATGACACCCCAACAACAGTTGTTGGGAGATTGTCTGTTGAAGTTGATGGGGGACATTCACTAATGTTCTTAGTGTACCTTTAATTTTAGCTAATCTCCTATCTGTGTACTAGATCGCTCACATAGGCAAGGGCATGAGAGTACAATTTACACCAGATTTAGTTGAGATCAGAGAGTTGCACAACTTAGTAGCATTGTGAAGGGTAGATCACCAAGCCAGGCTATATACCTTCTCACATTTTACCCCTAATGTTTCTCCCACTGCATTGCTTACTCATTTAGATGGGGTTAGCAAACTATGGCATAAGTGGTTTGGCCATCTCAACTAAATCTAGTGTAAACTATACTCTCATGCCCTTGCCTATGTGAGTGATCTGGTACACATATAGGAGACTAGTTGAAAGTGAAGGTACACTAAGAACATTAGTAAATTTCCCCCTCAACTTCAACATAACCTCTCCCAATGACTATTGTTGGAGTGTCATCACCTAAATTAATGAGGAAGTTGGGCCCTTCCACCCTTCTCTAGAGTTCAAAATTACTGAAGAACAATCTATTGTGCTTTAAGATTTAGGTGTTTAGCTTCAAGTAGCTCCACCTAAAGGGGAGATTTAAAGCATGAGGAATCTTCTAGGCTGCTAATAGACCTAGATTTCATTAATGAAAACCTAGATCAACATCCAGATGACATAGGAATAGGTATCCCAATTCATGGTGACAACACTAATTTGGATGAAGAGGCTTCCAAGAGGAGACTAAAGTGGTGGGAAAACACCATTGGAGATGTTCCTAGGTAAATTAAATGATCAAGGGTAGATCATTGAGAGGTAAGAGAAAGAAGAACACAATTAACTTTGCTCTAATGGCTAATAATTAGGGTGTTTATGAGCCACATTTATTTGAGGAGGCAAAAGGAAAACCTGAATGGGAAAAGGCTATGACAACTGAACATGAAAGTCTTATGAAAAATAAGACTTGGGATCTCTCAAATCTTCCATCAGGGAAGAAACCCATTGGTTGCAAGTGGGTGTAGAAATTCAAGTACAAGACATATGATACTCTTGACAGGTACAAAGATTGGTTGGTCATAAAAGGGTTCTTACAAAGACAAGACATTGACTACGAGGAGGCCTTTGCTCCTACAACAAAGATGAACACCATCTAATTAGTCCTAGCCATGTCATCTCATTTGGTTGGACAATCCATCAAATAGATATAAAAAGTGCCTTCCTCAATGGAGATTTAGATGAAGTGTACATGCCTCAACCTTAGGGGTTTTAGGTTGTAGGGAAGGAGCATATTGTATGTAGATTGACAAAAGCTCTATATGGCTTGAAGTAGGCACCCAGGGCATGGTACATCAAAATTGACAAGGATTTGGTTTTCAGCGAAGTTCTTTGGATCCAACTTTGCATGTCAAAAGCAATGGTAATGATATCATTCTGCTGGTCATATATATAGATGACATCGTTATTACGAGTAGTGAGGCAAATGCAATTGAATAGATCAATCAGATGAGTAAATCTTTTGACATGACTAATCTAGGTCTCTTAAATGATTTCCTAGGTGTAGAAGTTTCACAAATAGGTGGCAACATTTTTGTTTCACAACCCAAATATACCAAGAGTTTGCTTGACAAATTCGTAATGATAGATTTCAAAATCTCATCAACACCTATGGAGAAAGGGCTTAAACTTTCAAACAAAATTGACTCTAAGAATGTCATCTTACATGCATCTAGTGGGGAGATTGATGTATCTTACAACCACTAGACCTAACATGAGCTATGTTGTGTCATTTCTAGATTCACGATAGCACCCAAAGTAGAACATTGAGCTACAATAAAGAGGGTGTTGAGATATGTGAAAGGGACACTTGACTTTGGCAATCTGTATAATAGAAGCAAAGATCCTAAGATGGTTGGGTTTACATATTTAGATTGGGTAGGTTTTGTGGATGACAAAAAATCCACTTCTGGGTATGTTTTCAGCCTTGGCATGAGTGCAGTCACATGGACCATAAAAAAATAGGTAGTATCTCTATCCTTGACTGAAGAAAAATATCAAGGAGTAGTAAAAGAAACATATGAGGTATTGTGGCTTAGAAGGATCCTTTGAGAGATGAAGATGCCTCAAGTAGAGCCTTCACCCTTGCCAATCAAGGGTGCTAAAACTTGCCAAGAATCTGATCTTCCATGAGCATACTAAACATGTGGATCTACATTGTCATTTCATCAGACAACTTGTAGAAAATAGATCGGTTATGTTGCAATATTGCCCTTATGAGGATCAAACTGCATACATTCTTACTAAGTCTTTAAGCCTTGACAAATTTGTAAAATTTCGGGATAAACTTGGTGTAGTTAGTAGACTGACCATTAAGAGAGGGTATTAAAGTAATGTTTAGTTTATAACGTTCAATTAACTTTTAGCTTAGGCTTTAATAAAGTCATTTCAATTTTAGATAGACTTTAGGAATATGCTTTATTCTTTTTTCATTCTTATCCACAATGGACAAGTTCTTATGAGGATGCTTTCACTCCTTATTTTATTTATTGAATATCTTGGTAATCATTCTGTGCTCAATTTTCATAATAGTGGTTCACAAGAACCCATTTGTCATGAGGTGAAGCATTGAAACTTTATAGAGGGTCATCCATCTTAGTACTAGTTTGGCTCAAGCACATTTAACCATCGAGTTTCCTCCACAAGCAAGTCCACTTATCTTTCTACTCCATGTATAAAAAATTTATGAACCATTCATTATAAAGCTTCTTAGCTCATTCATATATATATGATGTTTTTCACAATTTATCAAATTATGTGATGGTTTATCAGAATTCAACTGCATAGTTCAAGTTAATATTAATTGATTCAAATATTAATGAGTAGTGGTTCACAAGAACCCATCTCTCATGACCAAGAACTCACTAGTTATGAAACATAAGTTGATTAAGGTCGATTCAAAATGATAGAGTTGAATACTAATAAATCATCACATGATTTGATACACTACAAAAAACACCACATATATGAAATATATGTAGTTTTTAAGCTCACTGTAAATGGTACCAATTTGGTATCATACCCCCTATTATAATCCTTCATTATAGAGATTAATCCAATAACATAAGTATAGAGAATATGCATTACAAATGAAATAAGGAGAGTAATATTGCGTTGAAATCACATAATCACATTAGAAAATGTTGTGGGCCTCTTTGAGAGTATAACTTCATTTAAGTAATACTCAATATAAAATATTCAATGAATGATCTTTCCTCTTGCCTAAGCTCTCTACTTAAACTAATTCTATTGAAGAGAAACACCACTTGCCATATATGTTAGATTTGACTAAAATTAGCTAAAGGGATCACTTATGAAGCATATACATAATTTCATGTCCCCTTACTAAATTTAATAGCAAATTATTAGATCTAAAAATAAAATTTTAAAATTAAAGCAAATTTTTATATTTTTATGTCTTTTCCACATTAGCTAGTTAAGCATTTTTTTAACAATTTTTCTAAAAATAACTTGGAACTCCACACAAGAACAATTGGTAACTTATATTTCATGAAAATCATTCCCACAAAATTACAAAATATTGAAATGATCCAATTATAACAAATTTGGATCAATTACAAAATTTGGGACTAAACCCTTACCAAAAACTGCATAGATTTCTTTGGAAAATAGTCCAACATATGACATAAATGCATAATACTAATATACTAATTACACAACATTGCAATATGCTAGAATAATTTGTTAAAAATACCACAATACACCTGCAAATTGATGCAACATACCCACAAATCTAAAATCTGAAATCTCCACACACTATTCACACCAAAACTTGCATAAAAACTCTGGAAATGGTTGAACTAGGTTAGCAGTTATTACAAAAGATTTTTCAAGAGATTTTTTCAATTAGAAACACCTCTTAAAGATTTGACCAAAAAGGGAGCATTTGTATGGATATAATTAGCACAAACTACATTTGAAAAATTAAAAGAGGTAATGAGCTCTTGCCCAGTACTTGCTATTCTTGATTTTTCCCTTCCATTTATTACAAAACCAACTAGATAAACTTACAAAGATGTGTTTGCAGTAATAACATAATATAGGCAAACAAAATCTTAAATCAAGATAGTCAAATCAACTTTAAAATTTTATTTTAATATTAGACATCCACTCCCATTTTAACTATCATCTAAACAAGTAAATAAATATATATTTCATTGGTGCTACAAATTAAACCTAGTAAATAAATATATATTTCATTGGTGCTACAAATTAAACCTAGTAAATAAATATATATTTAATTGGTGCTACCAATTAAACCCAGTATGAGAAACTATTATCATCGACAATCAAATAATAAAATGGAGAGATTTTTTTTTGAACTGCATGCCAATGGGATTACACTTTATCATACCTATTTCTAACAGAGACCTCAACATAATAATTAATTTACAAACACAAACAAATTACTTAGCTCTCACACACATTACTGCAATATGCTAATTACACAACACTGCAATACACTAGAATAATCTGTTAAAAAAACAACAATACACCTACAAACTAATGCAACAAACCCACAAATCTGAAATATCAAATCTCTAAACACTACTCACACCAAAAATTGCATAAAAACTCTATAAATGGATGAATTTGCACTCCTTGGAAACTTTGTCACAATTCCTATATGAAATTTGCCCTTCTGGATCACAGGAGTTTCATCCTACAATCCTTGAAATCACTAAATTTCTATCCAATGTCTCCCACATCCCAGAGTTTTCGTTCTAAGATGGTTCTGTGAACATTGTTCAACAAAAGAAATTGATTAAATTGACTTGAAAGATCCCATCGAAGGAAAATATGGCATATATATACACAAAGTGGGCCCAAAATAGGTGCCCAAATCCCAATTCCTTGCTTTGGAAGGATAAACATCAATAAAAATAATTAGTTGTCACCTTATCACAATTGTCAAACAATTTGTTTTATTCTTATTTTTTTGGATTTCTTTTTTAGCCAGCTTTTTCCGAGGATAAGAATGCAAGATAATTTATTAATTTTTCTTGGAAACTCATCTTTATCCTCCCTAGAAATCCATGCCCCTAAATAGATAACAAGATATTAATAATTGATATTTATTTTGATTCTTAGTTGACTATTCCACCTTACTAATTTCTACTTAAATAATAATTAAATATTTGTTCCGTTTTTCTTCCCCTTATTCTATTACAAATGAAAATTAGATTAATTAATTAATTAATGGAAAATTAATTAGAAAGGGGACATGTCAAGTCCTCCCTCCTCAAAATTGCTTTTCCTCAAGCAATTCAAATTTGGATGATTTAACTTCTCTAGCCCTTCCCAAGAAGCATCCTCAATTGGTAGGTTTTCCTAATGAACCAAATATTTAGTGATAGTCCTCTTTCTCACATTCATTACTCTTGTATCTAACACCTCTTTAGGAATTAGGATCAACTTCCCCTCCTTATCTAAAAGTGACAACTCTACGTACGGTACAATATATTGCCCCAAAGTTTTCTTCAAACAAGAGACATGAAAAAATTGTGTATTTTACTATTCTTAAGAAGTTTCGATTCATAAGCTACTTCACTAATGTTTCTCACAATTTTGTAGGGTCCATTGAATTTGGGCTTGAGTTTCTTTGCTCCACTCCTTTTGAGGGATGATTGTCTATATGGCTGCAATCTTAAATAGACTATATCACCCACCTCAAAAGACCTTTTTGTATAGCTTTTATCTGCGTAACACATACCAATTTTGTGCCCTCTGTAAATGATCTTTGAGTGACCTCATTATTTCTTGATTGTGGCTAATGACGTCACTTGTTGCTGGAATCCTACTCTCTATAGAAACCAAATCAATAAATGTCATTACATCATAACCATATAAAGCTTTGAATGGGGACATACCAGTAGACATATGGTAAGTGGTATTGTAACAGTGCTCTCCCAAATGTAACCATTTGAGCCATGCAACTTGTTGACTTGAAACATAGTTCCTTAAGTAACCTTCCACCCATTTATTTACTATTTCTATTTGTCCATCAGTTTGTGTATGATAACTAGTGTTGGGAGTGAGTTTAATACCTATTAACCTGAATAACTCTTGCCAAAAAGAGCTAAGAAACTTGCTATCCCTATCACTCACAATGTTCTAGGGTAGTCCATGCAATCTAAACACTTCTTTAAAGGATAATTCAGCCACTTGAGGGGCTTTAAATTTTGATGATATAGAATAGAAGTGTGCAAACTTGGTTAATCTATCCACTATTACATAAATATAATATCTACCATTTACCTTGGGCAAACCTGTGATAAAGTCCAAATTGATATACTCTCCTATTTTTGGTTGGGAATGGGTAGAGGTTGAAGTAATCTTTCTAGCAATTCCTATTCCCCTATGTTTTTTAACATATGGTACATTCTCTCACATGCTTGGGAATATCATTCTTGGGGCCTTTCCAAGAAAACCTTTTCTTGATTTGCTTATATGTCTTATAGTACCCTAGGTGTCCTACTAATGGAACATCATGTACTACCCTTAAAACTTTTCCTTTCATTGTAGATTCAGGTACTAAGAGAACTCTATTCTTATACAAAATTAACCCATCACATACTATATGCTTGTCATCCTTTACCACTTATTCAAGAATGTTAGTGGTGAAAATATTCTTTGCATATTCCATCATAATGATAGATTTCCAATAAATAGAAATAGAGGAAACATAGTATAAAATTGGTTTCCTAGAGAGTGCATTAGCTATAATGTTTTTCTTTTCTTTCATGTATTCTATATCAAAATTATAGAATTGTATCTTACTCGTCCATTTATATTGTCTATCATTCAAATCTTTTTTCCCCAACAATACTTTCAAGCTATTATGATCTATTTTAACAACAAACTTCCCACATACCAAATACTAGATCTAAATTTTTCTAATGCATGCATTATAACTAAAATTTCCTTATCATAAATAGAGTATCTCTTTTCTAACTCACTTAACTTCCTACTTTCAAAATCAATAGGATGTCCCCTTTGAGTTAGGACAACACCTATTCCCTACTTGAAGCATCACATTCTGCACTTCTGGAGGCATAACTTTTGCATACAAATTTCATTTAAAAAAAAAAAGGTGTTGGAAAGGTCTTCCAGTGGTCTTTCTAGATCTGTAGAGTTTTTCATCAAAAAATTTACCAGTACACAAAGAATTGTCTGAAGTGATTTTTTCTTTTTTCCGCTTTCCGTCTTTCATATTTGCATTGGGGTTTAGTTTTTTGTGTTGTGGGGGGTGTGTTTTTTTCTTGCTTTCTGTATATACACATCAGAGAACAAAAAAATCTTCCCTTAAACACATTTCAAAAACTCAAACATCATGGCGGACACCTTATCAATTGATCGTCTTACACCACATAATTATCACATTTGGAAAGTACATATGACTAGATTGCTCATGTCAAAGGGTTTGTGGTCCTGGTTGGATGACATTCAGCCTCAGTTGACACATCAGTTTGAGGTTCTACAACATAGAAACAAAATGGATGAGGCCATGGGTTTGATATCATTTCATGTTTCAGATAATCTTTTATTTCACCTAGAGAATTGGACAACTCCTTAGGCAATGTGGAGCAAGGTCAATGATCTATTTGGCACCATCAATCAGATTAGAGCATTTTAGATTGAGGCAGAATTGACTTCCTTGGTACCTGATTCCTTTCCATCTATTGAGGATTTCTTGATGAAATTCAAATCAGTGAGATCACTTTTGCAGGGTTGTGGCAAGATCAAAACTGACACTGAGTGTATTTACCTGATTCTATCTAAGCTTCAAGGCTCCTTTCAGATCTTTTCTTCTACATTCTATTCCACCATGGATGCTTTAGGTCCAACTTTTACCAAGCCTACCTTTGAGGTTTTCTACGATCATTTGACTCGTGAGCATGCTAAGCTATCACAGTTGGATGCTCTCATAGGATCAAAGAACCAAGCCTTGGTAGCTCAGACATCTAAGGGGAAGCCAAGGAAGAAACAAAAGCCCAAGTCAGATTCAATAGGTAGTGAGAGTTCCTCCAAGCCACCTCCTACGTCAGATTCCAAACCACACTATAATCCTAAGTAGGATAAGTTTTCTAAGTCTGGCGAGTCTTCCTCCAAGACAAAGAAGAAATCAAGTGATCCTTGTAGTTTTTGTGGCAAGGAAGGTCATCCAGTTACTAGGTGTTGGAAGAGATTAGAGGCTTTAGAGGAAGCCATGCAATAGCATCATATCTCTTTACCTTAGTCTTCTTCCCCACACATAGGGAAAGGTCATGCTCTTTTTGCACGGGCCTTACCTTCAACATCCACATGGATTCTAGATTTTGGTGCTTCTCACCACATGACACATACTCAGGAGTTTATTACCACACTTGCCCATTGTGGCACTTCACATATTGCAATTGGTGATTCTACACAACTTTCAGTTATGGGTTTAGGTACTGTTCCATTGGACGGTGGTTGTCTTCAGGATGTTCTTGTTGTTCTTGACATTTCGACAAACCTCCTTTCCATTTACCAGATTTTCCATTCTTGCACTAGTAAGACAATTGAGTTCTCACCACATGATGTGGCTATTCGAGACCTCCATGATCTTGATTTAGTTGTGTCTACTGGGAGTGTTGATCTTGCATCCCGCTTATATAGATTTGATGGCTTTGAGAGCTCTAATGGTTTTGGTTCATCACTTATAGCACATGCAGACATAGTGAGGAGGCTTTGGCATGAGCATTTTGGCCATGTCAATTACAAATATCTACATCAGATGAGTACACAGGCACTTATGATTGGGCTCCCTTAGATTTCCTATACTGATGGTGTTTGTCGAGGGTGTGTACTTGACAAACATCATCGGATTATTTTCCTACAAGTAGAGCCACACATGCTAAGGCACCCTTGGAGTTGGTACATAGTGACCTCATGTCCTTTCTAACTTCTTCATTTTTAGGGGCCAAATATGTGTTCACATTCATTGATGACTTCTGTAGGAGTACATGGGTGTACTTTCTTAAGTACAAGAGTGATGTCTTTTGATTATTTTAGGATCTTCAAGACATTCGTGGAGAAGCAGTCTGGACTTTCGATCAGGAGGATACACACAGACAATGGGGGGGAGTATGTCAATCCAAATTTCAAGGACTTTTGTACTAAGCATCAACTTACAATTCCTTACACCCCTCAATAGAATGGTGTTGCTGAGAGAAAGAACATAACTTTAAGGGAGATGGCCAATTGTATAATTCAGTCACGTGATATGGATTCTTCATTCTAGGTTGAGCCAGTGAATTGTGCCAATTATACTCAGAATCAGATTCCTCATAAGGCATTATGACATATGACTCCTGAGGAGGCTTGGACCCATGTCAAGCCTGATGTTTCTACATTCTGAGTTTTTGGTAATGAGGCTTGGGCATACATTTATGATGCTCAACAGAAAGCCATGGAGAGGAAAAGCCGACCACTCATATTTGTTGGCTAATGTGAGGATGTTAAGGCATACATGTTGTTTGATCCTGATTCTAGAGAGGTCTTGTTTCAACGAGATGTCCAGTTTGATGAGCGCTTTCCTTGGATGGATTCTTCATCTCCAACTTCTCCCTCACTTCCTACTCCTCCCACTTCATCTCTTGAAGGTTCCTTATCTCTTGAGGATGATGTTGATGATGATCCACCTTCACCACCACCTCCTAATTGAGAAAATATCTTGACAAATCTCAAATTGGAGAACCCATAAAAAACACATTATTGGCACTAAAAAATGCCTTGTTGGGGAATTATTGACTTGTTGAACTTTCCTATTGGCATCTCGACAACTGTGGAAACTTGAGAACCCTTTTGACAAAGCCTTCTGGAGCTATCTTCTAATATCTACCTAACCTCTTTATTCACATGAACATGACTTGCCAATAACTCCTAATACCCCACTGCACTGGAACAATTTAAAATAGGCTATAAATACACAACGACACCATTTAGAGTAATTCACCCCAATGTCAGCTTGGTTTGAAATGTATAACTCCCATTTGGGTACCAAAATGAACCCAACTATCCTTTTTCCCGCACAAGAAAGAATTTTAAAATCTTAAAATTGAGAAACTAGGTAGCGCAACTTTCGAGAGCCATACTTTTGAATCAGGCATCCAATTGACAAACCGTTTGATGCATTGGAAAGCTCACGAAAAATTGAAGTGTAAAATTGTTGGAGTCCAGAACAACACTGAGAGGGGGGGTTAATTAGTGTTATATAAATTTTACAATTTTTACACCTTTTGACTTACAGGATAAAGAGAGAAAGACATTAATGATTTGTTAACACATATGCACAATTATAATATTGAAGGCATGAACTATATGAAGACATGAAGACACACAAGATATGAGACCAAGACATAAAAGATTATATGAGAGGAAAACCCTCCTGGGGTAGAAAAACCTCTCAAAAATGCCTCACTGGTTACAACAAGGTCTCACTAACCATTCAAACCTTACTGGCTACAAAGAGGTCTCACTGACCAACAAAGCCTCACTAGTACATAAACCCACCATCAAAACAATACTACAAGGTGTGCAAGAAATGATTGCAACACAATCTGATTTGCACCGTTACATAACCTGTCTTCTCTGAATTTGCATCTCTTTTTAGTCACATTCAATCCAATCTGAATGTCAATCTCTTTACCAATTCACAACCAATTCTCCTGAAACACAATCAACTGCATATTATCTTCATGATTCAATTTGTAAGTTCTCTTGGCATAATGTCTTCATTCTTGTTTGAATCATTCCTGCATAAACATGATCTCACAATATCATCTATACTTCCTTTTCAAAAGATTCTTCACAAAAAATGTCTTCACTGCATATTAGACCACACACTCAAAAAACATCCTTCAATGCTCCTGCAAATTTATTTTATAAAAAATAGAATGTCCTCTCATGACCTTTCACATTCTTCATCTTCTTTGCATTTACATTTTCACCTTCACACACACAAAAAAAAATTTACAAGATATTATTTTCAACTTGCAAAAACACAATAAGCTCATATCTCTTCTTTTTATGATCATTTTCATTTATGGAGAATAATATCAAATTCCTCTACTTTGCATATTTCTTCATCTGCAAAAACTCTTCATATTTTTTTCCTCTCTCTGAAACAAAAATCCTTCATTTTCCTTTCTACAATTATCTTCAAGAATAAAAGAATAAAAAAGACTTCCATCTTTACAAAATATCATTTGCAAATAATAAGAAATTTTCTTCAAACTTTCACCACCAAAATTCTTCTACAAAAATCCCCATACATTCCTTTTTAATAAAAGGCATAAAAACTTCTGCCCTATTAAAGTTCCATCTTTTTAGCTTTCTGCCACAAGGAATTGACTAATGCAGTCTTAAAAATAGAATGAAATCTTCTTAAAAATAGTTTCTTTGAATCTCATATAGATCTGCCTTAAACAATGCTAAAAATAGTCTTAAATCAAACCTTATCTACAGTCATAGTATATATGACGTTCTGATAACTGTCAAAAGTAATGCAAAATAGTCAGAGTCTTAGTTTAAATAGAGGCCATTGATCAAGATCTTTGCACCCTTTGTGCTTTCAAAAAGAACCATCGATTTCAAAAAGTGTCCATTGCTCATTAAGGAAGACCGAAGGAGCCGGTTGTGCCACAAAGAGAGGGCTGATATACCACATTACTTATACCCTTCTGTAGGTCACATTTAAGTAAAGTGACCTCTATTTATAGGTCAACTATTAAACATAACATAAAGTGCATACCTTTTTGACGGGTAGAAGAGAGCTTTAGAGTTTTTAAACTTAATCATTTTGGAAGACTTTAATCTCTTTTTACCAAACTTATTATGACCATAAACACCTTTAAATAAGACTTGAAGCTCATTATAATGAATTATGACATCTTCCTATCATGAAGAGTAATCAGACCTGAGATTCTTTGAAAAGAAACATCAATTGATCAACATCATGATTCCATCTTATACCTTTGTTATGCAACTTACTGAAGACACATTGTACTCTTGTGCTCTTGAGAATACATTATCAACATGAAGAGATCCTTCACATATGAAGCATGATGAACTTCATATTAAATAACCTGCACTTTGAGTGTGAGCAAACAAACTGAAAACAAATTGTCACATGTGAGTGGCCAATACAAGTGTTCTTGTTCAACCTTGAAATATAAACATTTACCTTCACATTTATCTTTAACATCATATGTTAGACAGATACCAAACCTAATCTCAACCTGATAAAGCACACCAACATGATATGATCTGAGAACACAAATTATGAACACCAGAGTAAACTAAATCTGCATTGCTCTTGCATTAATTTATAAAGATGATATCAATTGCCCATGAAGAGATGTATGAATAAAACATCATTGTGAACTGAAGCATGTGAACTTTGTCAATCAACTTTGTATCACAAGACATATGCATTGCATCATATTTGCATCATACTTACCCTAATTGATGATCCTGAACTGCCTTTCATTCTGAGGTCTAGAATTATGAACTGAAACAAGATGAACATGAACATGATGAACAACGCCTATTAAATTCAACACCTTGTGAACCTACAAAACCTTTTGACATCAATGACAATCAATCTCCATCAATATCCCATTTAGATTTTTTTTGATTTTCAGCCAATTTTTGGGCTGTTGTAGATCCTCTAAGTGCCTCAAAATTGATTCTGAAACTTTTTCCATGAACCTCAAAAATTGAAACTTTAATATCTTGAAATCCAAACATGATCTTGGGTTGAAATTTGCCAAGAATTTTTATGTTTCTATTTCGAAGCTTTAAGAAAAATTTCAGACCCAGTCGCTTCTTCGATATAGGGTTACTAAGAATAGTCAGTCTTGGTATTCTTAGCTTTTTTGGAAACTTTGAAGGTTCTGAATCATTATTCAAGCAAATGGGTATTTGAAAAAATTAAAATTGAAAGGAATATAAATGAAAATAATTTTTTTGGTGATGCAAGATTGTTCTACACCTATGGATGCTCCTGCATCTTGGTGCTTTTTGACGTTTCAAAAAGTTTGTGAACCTAAGAACTCATCGAAACATTTTACTTTAACTTCTTCTTCTCTTTTTTAGTGACTTAGCGAGTTTGCAAACTCACAAACTTGTCGAAAAATTTGGCTTCATCTTTCTTCTTTGTTCACTTTCCTCTTTGTCAGCATTTCAGGCGTATTGTGAACTTAAAAACCTTCTCGGTAGGTTCATCAATTCACAAACCTATCGAAAAGTTGAACATTTTTTCTTCTTCTTTTGTTTCGGGAAACATGAGAATTCACAAACCTTTCAACAGGTTTGTGAGTTTGTGAACCTATCAGAAAGACAAAACATGTAAGGGTATTCGAGCTTTTGGCATGTTCGTGAACTTGTAAACCTACCAAAATAGTTCCATACTTAGAAGATTGTGCATGATTTATGAGGGTTTTTCAACATGGGTAAACACTTGTAGGATAAGGGAAAAAGCACAACACTGAGCAAATACCAAGCCCAAAAAGAGCCCATAGAAGATCTCTTTGATCGGATATAATTGTTGGACATAGCATGGGAAGGTAATAAAAGGGGCAAAAGACTTAGGATTTATGCAATTTGTGAAAACTTTTAGGCACGTGCCAATAGTAGGAGTGACATCTTGCTTCATCTTTCTCTTTATCTCTTTTCTTTGTTGACAACCTATTAGTAAACATATTTGTCGCTATAATATTTTGTGGAAACTAGTGTGACTTGCCCCAAGGATAGCAACAAACATTGATAATAGTTGGAGAAATTGTTATTAGATTAACAATTTTCTGAGCTATGTTTAAAGAGACAACTCCCTCATATGATTTGAGTTTTTGGGGTTTTTATGTATTTTTAACTAGAAAGTACAAAAGGAACACAAAAATGGGAGAGAAAAAAATATTGAGATCCCCTAGATAGGCTTATATGAAATGCTACATAAGATTCCTTAGACAAATGTGCACAGAATAAGGAAAGAAGAAATAATGTGCAACAATTAATGGAGACAAAAAGTTCCCTAGTTCATGTGTACAACATCGACAAGAGAGAGAATGCTTGATGGTTTACCCTTTCAATGTAAAAAAGACAATGAGAGGAACACATTAGACATACAAATAATCTGCTATGTATGAAAAACATAAATACACAAAGTTATAAAATATTCTTCTTGTTCCTTCAAATTAGAGCACAAAGTCTCCATTCCATTCCATTTCCTATGTAACCAAAAGTAGAAGAAAAATATGAAGAAGCAATTACAAGTCAAACATATATAGAACTTGCAACCAATGGAGAATAATTAACACAAACTTCAGGAAAATTCTTCAAATTTCTTAAAAAATGGAGCACAAAGTCTCCTTACAATTTTGTACAATGGTTGTGTTGAGAGGAGAAAAACCTCCAAGAGGAGAACCCTTTACAATCGAAACTACCTTCATAAATAACCTTTTCTTTCCTTAACTAACTCGTAACTACTTTATAACTACTTGAATTTATAATTTCTAATTTAAAGTTCACTTTTTAAGTCATAAAAATGACCTAAGTTACAATTTCAAAAAGTGCAATGAGTAAAGAGAACATAAAAGGAGTACTTTATGGCATTAGTTGAGAGATGAGAGAGAATTTGTCTCCTTTTCTTTTGTAATAGCAGGTTGCAATTCATCCTCATCCTTAATTTCAATAATCTCTTCGTAGATCTAGTTACTTTGATGGTAACCAAATTAATTACTACCATTGCTATGTGCTTCACTAAGATAGCCTTTGATCGTGTTTCCATGACTAATTGGTGGGTTTTCAATATTGAGCTTGTTGAGCTAATCAATCTATAAACTATAACATACATTCTTCTCAAGAATTTTGGTCCTTCCACCCCTCGAATATATCTAACATTCTTACATTTAGATATTGGAAGCTCTTATTATGGCGATTAAACAACACATTGAAGCATCGAACCAATGTATCTACACTTATATTCAAGAATTTCTCATACCAATATCAATACCAAACTCTACTTCTATCACAACAAACCGTCTTAAATATAATAGCTTCAGAGTAATCTTGTCGACTAAAATAGAAGAATTTCTCTAAATAAGAATTGCAAAGGGACTAATATGAACAAGCACTAGTGTTCCCTTAAATGTGGGGTGAATTGTATCTTGCATAAGGACAATCAAGGTGCCACCAATTCCATGATCATAAACAGTAACTAGATCTCGAACCTCCTCAGCATAAGCAAGTGACACCTTATGTACACTAAAAAATATCCTAACCTTTGTTGGCCTTTTAAACTTCTGAAACTCTTTCTTTATTAAATTTGTCATAGTTTTGATATACCTTTGTTGATACCATGAAGGTAGTACCATGCGTTACATCTGTCACAATCTTTCAACAAGATGAAAGTCTAGCATAGTTTGCTACAAATCATGCACTCTTAATGAGAAGCCAACTTGGATCATCATCATCATCATCATCATTGGAGATAAAATTTGATTGATTCATATAGACTATAGATATTGAACACATTCCTCTATGGTCTTCAATGCCTTCTAAAGATCATGATCATCATCATTGTCGTTGTCATTGTTGTCGTCATCATCGCAGATAAAATTTGATTGATTCATATAGATTTAGATATTGAACACATTCCTCTATGATCTTCAATGCCTTCTAAAGATGTTAATAATTTCTTGAATATCATATTTCATGATGAATGGAAGGGACATCATAATTGTATCCCTAACTTCACATGCATAAGCATTCCCATTTCCATACATTTCCCTGCAAAGTATGTTCCTATACCCCACTCAGCTAGAAAGATGTCATTGCGTGACTTATTATCTATAAATTCTACTCTCATGATAAAGTTTCGTTCCACGTATTTCTCCCACAATAAGGCTCTTAGCCAATGCCCTCATGCCATTTTAGAGTAAAGGTGAAATACTATGTACATATTCAACAATTTTTCTTTTCTTCTGCCAATGACTTTCCCTTTAGGATGATTGCCTTTTCCGTCCCCTTCCAGAATAGACACAACGCCACTATCCAATTTTTTTTTAAAGATCAGTAAATCGCCAGAACCATCAGAATTCCTCTTTTTTTTTATATTAGCAACTGCATCGATCTTTAATTCTGCAGCCTTTTCAAAAGGGGCAATTAGATTAATGAAAGGCCTGCTTTCATCACTGTCGTTTTTGTCCATTTTTCTTTCCTTTCTATTTTCGCCCTTGCTTCATTAAAATGTCTTTTACGAGTAGTCTCATGTCCCTTATTTTTGTGAGTTGTTAGATTTGCATTTATATCATTGGCATCCTCACTGAGATCCTCCTGATCATTTCCCTTCCATGATCTATTCCTTTTCTTCTGGTGATTTTGAATGCTTACAACAGGATGTCCACCAAGAATCTACAAGTTTGGAAGTAATTCTTTAATCTTGTATTGATATTGTTTGTCTTCACATACACCATTCTCATGCAAATTGAGGTTTTTCAATTCATGTAGAACACCAATAACCAGCACTGAATTACGGACCATAGGCGAAGATAATTATGTCCCAAGTCTAGGATTTGAAGCTTGCCATTCCGCTCCCATTCATTAGTTAATTATGAGCAAGATGGAGCTCTTTCAAATCTACACAACATTTTAGTGATGTTCCAATTGTTTGCAATCAACAATATGATAGTGATAGTTTCAAGATTGATGATATCCTTGCCAATGACTTTCCCAACTAACGAATGGTATTGTGTGAGAGCACAAGAGTATTGAAATTAATATGTTGATCCAACCTGCAAATTGAATCCATCTCATTATCATTCAAGATGAGAGGCCGAAAATCCATAGGGATTGAAACCTCATCCATGGATGTAAGTTCATTATAACTTGCATTCAGTATAATGAGCTTCTATAGACCTTCAATTCCTCTTAAACTCTGAAGATAGTTTCCTGCAACTGAAACCCATTTTAGGTTTGAACACAACGCAAGTCCCAGTACCACAAAACATTAGTCCTGGATTTATCCTTGGCCTTAAATTCCAAAATTCTTGAGAAAGACCATTTGCCATTGGAAGATGGTTAGTATGTTCCTTAGACCAAGCAACTCTGTGCTTTGCATATATAGGTTCTTTATAGCTTGCCGAGCACCAATGGAGTGCCAGGAACAATGTCTTCGGCTGATGAGAAGGTGCTGGGAATAACTTTGGCGCTCGAGGAGTAGGAACCACTCAAAATGCCGAAGGACGTGATTCATTTCTACTTTGTGTTAGACTACAAAGGAAATCGTGGAATCGAGCTTCAAGCTTGCCAATTGCATTTGCTTGAAAGTTTCTTAAGCCCTTTCAATTAACCCTTTTTGTGCATATTGACTTTGTAGAGGGCAAGGAATTTTACGGCTAGTGAATGATATTCTTCAATATTATACATTTCATTAGTCAAAGGTCAATTTTGGCCAATAAAAATAGATAAATATTCACTCACTTTTTATTGTGAATGAGGTGTAAAATTGTTATTAACTATTTAATGATGTTTAAATAGAGTGCTAGGAACATAACAATCGATCAATAATGAAGTTTCTAGAACATTCGAAGTGGTTGATTTGATGCTCTAAGGAACCTAATTTCCTTTTGTTTGCTTCTTTTAACTTATAAGCCTTGAGAATCTTAAGAGTGTGTGGAGGATGGAGGGGGTTGAGGAACCCTTTAAATTTTGTACTTTTCTTTATAAGCTTCGGGACTTCATTCTTCTGCCCTTTATAATGGGCCTTCAACCTCTTCTTTTTATTATTTGTAGGAAAATGAACATTTGGACATGATAGTTAATGTGTATTGCAACACAAATCTAACCTTTCCTTGGTTTTAAATTGAATTGTTAGAATTTTTTAAAACTAGCACACCATCACCTTTATAACTTGCAGCATGTATAAGCCTTTGAGAATAAACTAACAACTTTGTGTGAATAGTCTTTTGATGTCCTCATGGATGCAAAGACTCCTAGACCTCATGTTTGTGCCAATTAGATGAGTTAATCAATCATGCGATTAAAATTTTGTTAAATTTAATGATGTCACATTGTGAAACCAACTTGTGACCATGCCAAACTTAAAATTTCTGCAAATTTGTATTTGTAGAATAATTATATCTAAACTTGAATTAGAATTTACACTCAAACCAGTCATGTCAACACCTCTAACATTCTATAAAACTTGCTTACCAACTTTCCAAGTGATTTTGTGATTTTATGAAATTGCAAACTATGAAAGAGCCAAAGACATTGAAACATACCACAAGATGATGCATTTGTCAAATCGCATTGGGGAGCATGCATTTCTACCACTAGAATTATTTAATCATCTTGCATAGGTTATCAAGTTGATAAGGTTATTAGCTTGACTCATATGAACTTGAGATACTTGAGGGGGATTCAATTTGATTGCAAACCATCTGTAACTATGACCACAATTAACAACATTGAATTGACAAACAAGTTGACATTGCGAAACAATTGAGAACATTCATGAATGAGGCTAGATGATGGAGACATTGGTGTTTTCAATTTGACCAAGCCGAGTGAAGAGACATAACTTGCATGTGAATGGAAGATCAACATGACTTTTAGGAAATTTATTTAATGACACATGGTGCTTAATGGATGTAAAAGTTTAAAACCTTTTGAGGGTAAAATGAGGAAAACATGGCTTGAATTTGACTCATCTACTATTGGTATAGGGTGGGGTTCCTTATAACCATTACATTATGAGGGCAATTGGGCAACCTTAGGGCAAAGATTAGCATTATTGGGGCTAATTATTGTGCAGTGGTAGAAGAGGTGAGTGTTTGGAGATTGGGCAACTACAAATCCCTTGTGGGTGAACCTGATTGGGAATCCAAGACATGGGGTGTCGAGATAGGCACTTGGAAGACCAAGAAGTGATAGCCTCTAGTTGATAGAAATTGGGGTATATGGTTGGCTGGTGAGAGGGGTTTTGTGGGTAGTAGAATTATGGGGGTATTATAAAGGAGGGGGTGGTTGCATGAATTGTTGCTATTGAGGAACTTGAGACATTCTAGGAGTAGGAGCTTTTAGTGGAGAGAATGGAGGTGAAGAGGAAATTATGCATACATGGTGAAGTCATGGTAGGAGGGTCCAAAGAATGAACTATCCAAACCATGCAGCTAGAGTAAACACAACAGAAACAACACAAATATAAAATACAATGGAAAATTCAAATGCTTAATATATCAGATAATCATAATGCTTATATGCCAGAAACATGTGGGCTACAATCAAAGGCTCACAGGCCTACTTTCTAGATTACAACAGGTATGCAAGATATGACATTAAAGTGCCTTCCAGAAAGAATCTAACTATCTATCTTATGAAATCAACTAATTTCTTTCCTAATGTATCTAAGAGATCTATATATATCATCTTCAAGCTCATAAAATCCTCCGTGTTGGCCACAAGAAGTTACAAACTCCAATGAAAGATGTAACGTGTAGAAACATGTAGGTCGGCCTACAACACATGGTATTGCTCTACAAATGGATGAAACTTGGTGTAGACCTCAAGGAAGGTCTATCAGGTCCTTATGTATTGTGTAGATGTTTCATTAGACTCAGCAAGTCACAGAAGTGCTCTGCAAACCTTCTCCTTCAATTGACTGCCTGAATGCTCTGTTCTGTGAAAGCAAATGATCTTCTGGTAGCAATAAAATTTAGGAAACAAATCCAACTCACTTGAAATATTGATATGATGTAGATGACACTATGTAGATGCTAAGTCTTTCTCCATGAGATCTGATATGAAAATGTAGAAAAATATAGTAGAAAATGCTGAATTAAAAATTACTAAACCACAACTGAAAATGAAAGAAAAGAAAGAATGCAAATATTTTTGGTTGATGCAAGATTTCTTTGCAACCTGGGATGCTCCTGCATCAGACACCTGAGGTTGTTGAAAAAGTGAGTCTCTCACTTTGGTGGGGCTAGAGGAAAACCAAGGCGGTGCACCTCAGCTTGAGAAATCCATGATGAATCTTCTTCTAGTCTTCCTTTCCACTTAACCAAATATTATTTAAATACTACTTGCCTCTGGTACCGTGTCCAACTTTTTTATCCAAGATGCTCTCTATTTGCTTTGGTTGTTGTTGTGGTAATTGATTCTTCAAACCTTCTTTAATGTTGTTACTTGATTCTCCCTCATGATATTGGTATAAGTCTATAATATTGAATATAGGTGATATACCAAATGTCTCCGATAACTCCACTTGATATGCATTTGCTGAATTAAACTTCTTGAGTACCTTACATGGTCCAAACTTCTTCATCTTCAGCTTGTTGTATGTCCCTACTAGAAGTCTCTCATTTCTTAGATATACCATTACTTCATCTCCAACTAAAAATTCTTTGTCTCCTATTCTCTTATGCTTGCTCCTTATACTTATTATTAATTTCTTCCAAATATTTCTTGACTTGATTGTGTAATGTCTCCATGTATCCTGCAAATTCTTCTACTTCTGCACTTCTCTTATTCTCCATGCTGATGTTTCTTAGCTCTACTACTCCTATAGGTTTCACTCCTGTCACAATCTCAAATGATGTTTTCCCTATACTTCTATTCACTGAATTATTGTATGCAAACTCTACTTGTGGTAGAATTAGATCCCAATTTCTAGCCTTATCTCCTACTAAACATCTCAACAAGTTACCCAAACTCCTATTTACCACTTCTATTTGTCCATTTGTCTATGGGTGAAATGCTGAACTAAACTTTAGGTGTGTCTTCATCTTCTTCCACAATGTCCTCCAAAAATACGCAATGAATCTTGTGTCCCTGTTTGAAACTATACTCTTAGGTAATCCATGCAATCTCACAATCTCCTTGAAAAATAGGTCAGCAACATCCACTGCAGCATTTGTCTTCTTACAAGGAATGAAATGTAACATCTTTGAAAATTTGTCCACTACCACAAATATAGAATCATATCCCCTCTGTGTTCTTGGTAATACTAATATGAAATCCATGCTTATATCTTCCCAACCTGTCTCTTTGGTACTGTCAAAGATTTGTACAAACTAGTATTCTGACTACTCCCTTTTGCAACTTGACATACTCTACAACTTTGAACAAATTTCCTTACATCCTTATATATCTGAGGCCAAAAATAATGTTCACTCACCAAAGCAACTATCTTGTCAATCCCAAAATGCCCTGCCAATCCACCACTATGCTTCTCCTTGATCAAATTGTCTCTCATTGAACTCCTACATATAGACAACTGATTTTCTTTGAACAACATATCTTCCTGAATGAAATAATCTAACCACTTATTTCTATCTACCACAACGGTTCCTTACATGTTCTCCATGGTTCTGCAAAATCAAGATTTTCTTCATACATATGCTTCAATTCCTCGAAACCTAACACTTCTACTCTCATCTCCATCAACAAATTCCTTCTTCTACTCAATGCATCTGCAACTTTGTTTGAAATTCCACTTCTATGCTTCAATACAAATGTGTAACTCTGCATGAACTCTATCTATCTCATATGTCTCTGATTCAACTTTCCTTGACTGTTCAAATACTGCAAAGCTTGATGATTAGTGTACAATATAAATTCCTTAGGCAACAAGTAATGTCTCCACTTCTTCAAAGCTTGAATTATGGCATAGAACTCCTGGTCATAAACTAAATATCTTCTCCTTGCATCATTTATCTTCTCACTAAAATATGCTACTGGTCTCCCTTCTTGCCTTAATACCGCTTCTGTTGCAGTCCCACTAGCATCATAATCAACTTGAAATACTTTGTTAAAATTTGGTAATGCTAACACTCGTTTCTCTGTCACTTTCTACTTCAATAATTCAAAACTCTTATTTGCTCCTGATGTCCACTTAAAATCCTTTTTGTCACCTCTCATTGTCTCTATCATTGGTGTGCATACTGTACTAAAATTTCTAATGAACTTCCAGTAAAAACTTCCTTATCCATGAAATGATCTTACCTCTCTAATGTTCATAGGTGTTGGCCACTCAACAATGGCTTTAACTTTCTCAAGTTCAATCTTCAATCATTTCGTAGAAATCACAAATCCCAAATATACTAATTCTTCCTTCATGAAACTACACTTTTTGATGTTTATCAACAACTTCTCTTCTCTCAACCTCTGCAAGACTTATCTAATATGCCACAAATGTTCCTCTTTTGTCTTACTAAAAACTAGGATATCATCCAAGTATACAATAACAAACTTATCCAAGAATTTGTTCAAAACCTCATCCATCAACCTCATGAAAGTACTTGGTGCATTAGTCAATCCAAAAGGCATCACCAACCATTCATACAATCCTTCATTTGTCTTGAATGCAGTATTCCACTCATCTCTTTCTCTGATCTTGATATGATGGTATCCACTCTTCAAGTCTATCTTGGTGAAATATTTTGCTCCACTTAAACAGTCCATAATGTCATCAATCCTTGGCAGTGGGAATCTATACTTAACAGTGATTTTATTGATTGCTCTAGAGTCTATACACATCCTCCATTCTCCATCTTTCTTTGGTGCTAGTATTACAGGTACCGTACATGGGCTCAAACTTTCTTTGATCAATCCTTTCCTCAACAACTCCTGTATTTGTCTATTCAGCTCTGCATTATCTGCTAGTGTCATTTGGGGTGCTACTTTTTTAGGAAAACTAGCTCCAGGTATAAGGTCCATATGATGACTAATACTCTAGATTGGTGGCAATCCTTCAGGTACATTATCTGATATGATATCTTCATACTCTGTCAACAATTCAATTATCTCTTCTGGCGGTGGTTCTTCTTCTTTTGCTGTGGTGTTTTCTATACTTAGGTCTACACTTCTTAGGAATCAAAGAAAAACACATATTCTCATGTCTCAATCAATCCAAAAATTTCCTTCCATCAACCGAATAGATTCTAGTAGTTCCACATACTTCATTCTTAGGCTCATCTTCCAAAGGTATGAAGATATGTTTCTTCCCATTAGATGTTATAGTATAAGTATTCTTCCTTCCATCATGTATAACCTTTCTATCATATTGCCATGGTCTACCCAACAATATATGACATACATCCATCAACATAATATCACACAATACCTCATCATTATAAGATCCTATATGAATTTCACCAAACATTGTTCACTCACCAGTACCTTGTGTTCATCTTGAATCCATGCTATCTTGTAGGGCTTCAGATGTTTCAATCTCTCTAGGTTCAGCTTAGTCACCATCTCCTTTGAAACTAAATTATCAGTACTGTAGACACCCAAATTTGTCTCAACTTTGTCCATGTCCTACAACACCTTGTTAAAACATTATCCTAAACATCATAAGCCATTTTTGTCCTAAATCCCACTCTTAATCCCATTTATCCATTAGCCAATTAATTAAATAAATTTTATTTATTTAATTAAAATCCCATTCAATCCTATCCTCATCCTACTTAGCCAATTAATTAAATAAATTTTATTTATTTAATTAATTTCACATGCATAATCCCATTTATCTTATCCCCATCCCAATTAATTAAATAAATTTTATTTATTTAATTAATTTCCACATCATATTTTATCCCATCCTATTCATTTATCCTATTAATTAAATAAATCTTTTTTATTTAATTAATATCTAACTCATATTTCAGCTAATTCAAATATTTTATTTGAATTAAACTCATCTTTCATCACATTCCAACACTTGTCTAGTCAATCATGTGTTACAACTTTTATCTTTCACATGCACAACTAATGGGACCTAATTTTAGTATTTATCTACACAAGCACACCTAAGCCTCATCCTCCTTTGCCACATGTCATATGACTACAATTTCTTGATGTGCAAGGAAACCTAACTTAATCCTATCCATCCATTTCACCTAAAGCCCTAATTGATCCTAGCCATCCATTGGAACCAAGCCTTTCCTATAAATCAACCCCCTCACAAGCCATTAGCATGCATTGAGTCTTAAGCACCCTTATTCTGTCAAATTTTCTAAAAGGGCATTGATCCTCAAGTATCCACATGCTGTTGAAATATCATTAGAGCCTTTGCATCCATCATCTATCTCCTTATCAATGTTATGCTGCGGAATCGAGCAATCAACACAACAAAGCGATCAATCAATCAAGCTCATTTTGCATCTTCGAGGTATTGAATTATTTGGGTTTAGGTTATGCATTTCAATTGTTTGATCATTTCCATTTATAAATCCAAATTTTTCGATATACATTTTGGCACGCCCGGTGGGACTCACGTCCCTGATTAACCCTCTTGTTTGAGTTGTTTTTGTGAAGATTAGATTTCTTGGAGCGTCAATCATTCATTTTTGCAGGTTTATGCACTTTGATTTGTAGGTTGGAGATATTTTATATTGCTGATTTTTTTTTAATTTATGACCAGATCTGTTGTAGAGGGTTTTTTGTTTTGCACAGGTCCTGTAAAAAGGAGATCTTAGATTCATTGGAAAGAGGACTTCGAGAGCTTTCCGAAAAGTGGTTACATTAAAGATTTGGCTCAGTATTCAAAGAGTTATGACGATTTGAAGTTGACCCTGCGATTCTAATTTTTTAAAAAATTTTGACGCGCGACTTTTTTGCTGATTTTTTTTAATTTATGACCAGATTTGTTGCAGAGAGTTTTTTGTTTTGCACAGGTCCTGGAAAAAAGAGATCTTAGATTCATTGGAAAGAGGACTTCGAGAGCTTTCCGAAAAGTGGTTACATTAAAGATTTGGCTCAGTATTCAAAGAGTTATGACGATTTAAAGTTGACCCTGCGATTCTAATTTTTTAGAAATTTTTGACGTGCAACTTTTTGCTGATTTTTTTAATTTATGACCAGATCTGTTGCAGAGGGTTTTTTGTTTTACACAGGTCCTATGAAAAGGAGATCTTAGATTCGTTGGAAAGAGGACTTCGAGAGCTTTCCGAAAAGTGGTTACATTAAAGATTTGGTTCAATATTCAAAGAGTTATGGCGATTTGAAGTTGACCCTGCGATTCTAATTTTTCAGAAATTTTTGACGCGCGACTTTTAGAAAAAAAAATCATATCTTCCAATCTAGCGAACCAAATCACATTTTATTTTTTGCAGTGACTTGTAAGTGAATCAAAGGAGCTGGAGCAACAATTGGATCAATCATAATAGCAACTTGGAAAGCAATTTTTATGAGGTGCACTCATTCTAATCTCTCATCTCTAATCATTATTTGATCACACACTTAGATTTTGGGCATAAAACAAACAACTTGTTTGTTATCACACTTGGATTTGGGCTTTAAAATAAACAATTGTTTGTAAATTCACATCAAAAAATTAGGCTAAAACAAACCATTGTCTTCCATCACATTTAGATTTGGGTCTAAAAAGAACAAGTGCTTGAACTGTTTGTTACACATTTCAAGTTTCTAAGGGGAAATTAACAACTGCGAGTGTGAATCAAGTGACAGCTCACTTGGTTTGCTTTTGTCATACCCTTCTTAGGAGGCCTGCTTGGAGACACACCACTCCAAGGGACGACCTCAATCGAGGCTGAATCGAAAGACACCCTCATTGGGAGTTGGAATCTTGTCACTCTTGGCTAAGCCCCAAAGAACTTTATACCTTTGGAAAGTGAAGGTGAAGGGTGGGTTACCCCTTTCTCCTGGCTGTGTGGCAGGATTTCACTTTCAATTCCATAGTCAATCTTGTGCAATAGATAGCCTAAGACCTGATTGGCTATACCCACTTGACTACACATTAGGCTTGTTGATGTGTCTTCCATGTGTGCTTGCATAATCATCACATTTCATTTTCAAAGTCAACAACTTGCTTATGTGTCTTGCGTGAGTGATTCATGTGTGTATATGCATAATCATTTGTTTGAATATTGCCATATCAAGCTCTAAACACCCAAACACATAAACAAATCAATCTAAACACATCATCTAAACACTCCACATCATCATCCAAATCCCTAAGCAAGCACTTGCTAAAAGGACTTAAGACAAACACGTGGTGACAACATGTCTACACTAGAGGACTTAGAAATCAAATTCCAAAGATTCCTCCAAAATCTTTATCAAGGATTACAACCCCTAAACCAAGACGCCATTGAAATATTACAATTCTTCATCCAAAAAGCTCAACCCCACGCAAGCCAATCACCTCAACTACAACACTCCATAGCCCAAGTCCAACACCTTTTAGCCACTAGTCAAGCTCGACAAGTACAACAATCCTTAGCCACTTCCTATCAACCTAATCCACCTTATAGCCACATGTCATATCCATCCACTTCCTATCAACTTAATCCACCTATCCACCAAGTCAATGCCACATCAACCTATCAACCTCCACCTCAAGCTTATCCAATCCCTCATACCACCATTCCAATGCACTACCAAGCCCATCCACAAGGCAATCAAGTGATATCACAAGAACAACATGCAAGTCCAAATAGCCCTTTGTACATAAATCAATCAGGTCCAAGTACACCTTTTCAACAAGACCACCAAGCACCATTGATAGACCTAAGTCCACCTTTGCAACAAGAAGCACATCCAAGTCCAAGTAATCCCTTGTACATAAATCAAACAAGCCCAAGTTATCCTATGCAAGACTTAATTACCTTTGACAAGGGAGATACCAATCTAGAGTGGCCTCCACCATCCAATCACATGCCATCACATGAAACAACAAGTCCTATCCCAACACCACCATGTGATCCCAATCATAGTCCGTTGATCCCTTTACCTTCCAAACCACCAAGCCCTTCATTACCTTCCTCACCATGTCATTCTAATCGTTCACTAAAGGATGCAGCTGAGAGAGTTTTACAAAGGATGCTTGAAGCAAAACTCATTGAAGTTCCTAAAGTCAAACCATGTGAAGAAAGTCCATATGATGAACATGATTATTGTGCATACCATAGGACCAAAGGCCATAATACAAATCAATGTCCAATATTTGTCTCAATTGTTTACAAGGTGTACCCACCTATAATGGGAAATCGTGCCACATCATCACCCCCATCTAGTCCAAATCCTAATCCATCTAATCCAATTAGGTCTCAACCTAATCCTAGTCCTAATCCTAATCCAACACCAACTACCATTATCATACATCCATTATATTTTCCATCCACCCATACACTTGCAAAGGATGTGATCCATTGGCTACTAGCTAGGAATAAACTACCTCCATGTCAAACACTAATTTATGAGCCTAGCAATGAACTTCCAAAGGTCATGTCCAATCCTATAATCTCATCATGTGGTTCACATATTCTTGAGCCTCTTCAAGAGGCTTCCATTAACATACCTAGCCCTTTAAGCCCATCATGTGACCTACAAGCCAACAAGTCTATTCAAGAGTATCCAACCACAAGCCTAAGTCAAGAGCCATCATGCCTTCATGTTGATAACTATCAAGAGCCTATCAAGTCCACTCAAGAACCTTCCACTTCCATCCAAAGTCAAGAGGTATGTCAAGAGCATAATCTTAAACATGTGGAAACATTAAGCCCTAGTCCAACTCAAGATCAAAACACTTCCATGCAACCCATCCATAACATTTACCTTCTTTATGATCAAGATGATACCTATGAAGAAGCTATCCATGAGCACCTTGATCCTATCCATAATCCTATATCTATCCATGACCAAGATATCCACATTGCTCCTAGTCATCTACCATCTAGCCCTATCCATAATGAGCAAACATCAACTTGTCATGATGTGTCCCCCAAGTAAGCATAAAAGATCATACCAATAACTTGGATCAACATGAACATAAGCAAGATCCTAATGATCCTCCTTTCACATTGACCATCGATTCCACTTCAAGTCCACCATCATGTCCTATTGGTTTTACCACCTTTGTCCATGAATGTTCTTCCTTAGGACAACAACGACCTTTATCTACTTCACCTTCTTCATCCAATAATGAGCTCAAGTCTAATGTTCACAGCACACCTAGTCCCATTGTCCATCGCATACTCCAAAACATGAACTACCAAGGCAAAGGTCTAGGCCTTTCTGAACAAGGTATTTTGGAGCCAAACCATGTCAAAATCCCTCCATGCTCATATGGCCTTGGATACACACCCCAAGGTAAACAAGGCCAAGATGTTGGTAATCCTTTCATGCATCCTAAACCTACCACTTTCTATCACACCCCCCATCATATACCCAAAACATATGTAGCCATTCTATCTCCATCATCCTATAAATGTCAAAAGCATGTGACCATACACCTTCCGCCATCCACCTTGCCTCCACTTTTACCAACTCCAAATATCCCTCCATCCACCTTGCCACCATTGCTTCCAACACCTAACATACATATCATTCATAAGTATCCTTACATCCCTAATCATGGCCAACAAAAGCACACATCACCTAAGCATAAAGCTTCCAATCATTTCATCCACTCCACCCATGCCATGGGATTCAAAAGCAAAAATTTTGATGCCTCTACCTATAAAGCTAAAAGTCCTACCAAAAATCCAAAGAACTATCATGCCTTAGGGCACAAACATGAAAAATCAATGCAAAGAACCAAATCAAAGCAATCCAAAAAGCTATCCAAGCCCATACTTCCAAAAGCAAAGCCCAAAAGCAAAATGGTTTGGGTTCCTAAGCAAACAGCTAGCAAAGCGAATGAGGCATCCTCATCCACATCTAAGCAACCATCCAAACCCTTACTTCCAAAAGCAAAGCCCAAAAGCAAAATGGTTTGGGTTCCTAAGCAAATAGCTAGCAAGTCAAATGAGGCATCCTCCTCCACATCTCAAGAATCCCAATCACCTACCTCCATCCAAAAGCCTATTTCCATCCAAAACTTCCATTCCCTTCAAAAATCCCACAAGCAAAACAAAAGCACTAAAAATACTAAATCTATGTGGGTTCCTAAATCACTTCATCAACCATCTCCTAAGTAAACATCTCCATTGCTTCCTACACCACCATCTCATCAAAAGCTTCAATGTTTATCATGGTGTGTGCAACCGTTGGTCATGATTCCCTTCCACTCCGCAACACCTTCACATATCTACATCTACCCATCTTCCATCCATTATCTTGCATATCTTCGCCATGCTATCCCTATGGTCCATGCTTTTGCATAAGCCTACATAATCCACATCATAGTCCACTATCCCGATCCATCTATCCTTGCATGAACCTTTCATAATCCATTTCATCATCCACTATCTACCTACTCCATCTCCCATCCATGCAACCCCCTATCAACATCTATGAGCATAATGACATGGTCCATGTGAAGACATCATCCATTTCTAAAGGGACATTATCAACCTTCATAGCACTAGCCACTTGAGTCCCTCCTATCCATTACCATGGTGAAAACCTGGCAAACAGGCGCCATGTGTAATTGTCAACGCATCTAAAAGCAAAAAAAAAAAAAGGAAAATAAAGAAAATAAAAGAAAAAGAAAAAAGTCAAAATAGTAAAGAGAAATCCCTTCATGCAATGGTGAAAACCTATAAACAGGCGCCTTGGATAAGTACCATGATGAAAACCTGGCAAACAGGCGTCATGTGTAGGTTGATCTTCTATGTCACTTACACTTGGGGGCACATTGTCTCATCCAACCTATCCATTTCCAAACTATCTATCCCATTATATCACTTTCAATCCTATCCATTTCCAACCTATCATATACCATTCTATTCTACCATCCTTAGCCATTACATAAACATGCTTATCCTATTGAACCCATTTATCCATCCTCTCGCCTTTTGATTTTGATGAAGACATAGGGGCAAAATGTTGAAACATGTTTGGATATTTCTTGACATACCTTCTTTCCAAACCAAGTCCTATCCAATGACCATTTATCCATCCCATTCAACCCAATCTATCATGTCATCCCTTGGTCATGAACTTTGTCATGTAAAAATCCTAAGCATTACCACCTAGAATGGGGCAAGTTATTCTTCTGATGCAACATAGCCTTTGAAGATCACATCCTAGCTCCCTTATGATCCATCCACTATGGCGTATCCTTATCATGAGCTTTCCATCTTATAGCTTATCCCCATCTGTTTATCACGAGCTTTCCACTATAGCCTACCTATCCATTTTTCATGAGACATGCATACATACCTTATACAGCCTATCCTCTTATCTATCTATCTATCATGAGCCTTTCATCACATTTACTATGAGCCCATCCTTTTATCCATCCAATCCCATTCATCCATCTTTACACCTAGACTTGGTTTTCTCCCTTGTCATTGGTATCAAGCACAAAGGCTACCTAAATTGTAAATCCATTGACATCCCAAAACATTTCAAAAAATAAAAAAATAACATATTGTCAAAAAATCCAAAAAATCAACTATCCAACGAAAACTCCAAGCAATAAAACCAATCATCATCAATCCAAAATAATCCACTTCATCAACATTCAATCAAAATCAATTCATCATCATTTTCAATCATCAATCATCAATTCTTCCTATCAATAACATTCATTCATCCATTTCAATCAATCCATTTCCAATCATATCAATCAAATCAATCTAAGCAATGATCTTAAATCCAAGTCACATTAATTCATATGAAGCAAGCTAATCAATCAAGGAACATTATCCAATCAAATCAACAAGTTTTTGATCCTAATCTTGTATGAGCCTAATCAATCATCATCAATGGTATATCGCGTTCCCACATCCTTGTGTTGATCTAGGGATATAGCTTTCCCCACAATGACAACACTATCTATCTTTATCAATGAAACAATCAATCATTGGTTTATGACTTGACAAGGGCAATACCTTGTTTATTTTATATCCTTTGTGCACACTAAGAACACTTGCTTATACTTAGATTGAGTGGACACTCTTATCATCACACCATCACTATCATCATTCTAAACAAATCCAATCATCAAAACAATCAACCCAGCAATAGCAACCATCACAACCAAAGCACATCAAGCCAACCATCAAAACAAATCCTATCAATCATCAACATTAACACTAAAGCAAATCAACTCAAGCACATCAATCTAGCCATCAAAACAAATCCAATCACTTCAGCAAGTCAAAAGAAGCTCAATCCACCACAAATCATCCATCCTTCATCAAATCAATCTAATCAACATTTCATCATCTTCCAACCATTCCAAACAAAGATCCAAATGCAAGCCCATCCTTAATCCATACCAATCATGTTAATTAATCAAGCCAAGTTATCCAAACGCAATCCATGGTCTTGATCCTAGCCTTGTTGTAAGCCAAATCAATCAATCAACTAGCCAACCAACTCAGCAAAATACCTTGTGTTGATCTAGGGATATAGCTTTCCCTGCAATGACAACACTCTCAACTATCAACAATCAGCAATTAATCATTGGTTTACAGCTTGACAGGGGCAATATCTTGTTTGTTTTTGAATCATTTGTGCTTGCTTGCTTGCTTGTGTGTGTTATCTTTTTATCTTGCATTTGTATCACATCTATATCATTCCAGCTAATATTCATATCTTGTGTATGTTGGAATAGCTTTTTGCACTATCCTTTGCATCTAAGGTCATATCATACCTTTTGTGTAGTAGGACTTCAATGCTCTAAGTTTTCTTCCTCATATGTTAGACAAGGTTGTATTACGCTGGGGCACAAGACACATCGTCACCCTGGTCCTTATACCTTGGTGCATAACATCTAGTGCTATATCAAACATCATGGTTGCTCACCTTCATTGCAACATAACGCATCATCATTTCTTCTATCTATCCCCTTATCTTTCTTTTTGCAGCCAAGCCATTTCTTTTCGAGAGTCTACCCGTGTTTGTCCAACCCGCCTAACCTCTCGAGGGGGCATCATCATCCCATTTCATCCTATCTTTCCACCATCATCATCCTCATCATATCTTTCCATCATCACTATCATTTTCCTCTATCCATACCTTGGCTTCTTTGAAATGATGTTACTCGACACAAATCTTATCATCTCGAACATCATCTCAAAGAGGGACAAAATGTAGACACCCAAATTTGTCCCAACTTTGTCCATGTCCTACAACACCTTGTTAAAACATTATCCTAAACATCATAAGCCATTTTTGTCCTAAATCCCACTCTTAATCCCATTTATCCATTAGCCAATTAATTAATTAAATTTTATTTATTTAATTAAAATCCCATTCAATCCCATCCTCATCCTACTTAGCCAATTAATTAAATAAATTTTATTTATTTAATTAATTTCACATGCATAATCCCATTTATCTTATCCCCATCCCAATTAATTAAATAAATTTTATTTATTTAATTAATTTCCACATCATATCTTATCCCATCCTATTCATTTATCCTATTAATTAAATAAATCTTTTGTATTTAATTAATATCTAACTCATATTTCAGCTAATTCAAATATTTTATTTGAATTAAACTCATCTTTCATCACATTCCAACACTTGTCTAGTCAATCATGTGTTACAACTTTTATCTTTCACATGCACAACTAATGGGACCTAATTTTAGTATTTATCTACACAAGCACACCTAAGCCTCATCCTCCTTTGCCACATGTCATATGACTACAATTTCTTGATGTGCAAGGAAACCTAACTTAATCCTATCCATCCATTTCACCTAAAGCCCTAATTGATCCTAGCCATCCATTGGAACCAAGCCTTTCCTATAAATCAACCCCCTCACAAGCCATTAGCATGCATTGAGTCTTAAGCACCCTTATTCTGTCAAATTTTCTAAAAGGGCATTGATCCTCAAGTATCCACATGCTGTTGAAATATCATTAGAGCCTTTGCATCCATCATCTATCTCCTTATCAATGTTATGCTGCGGAATCGAGCAATCAACACAACAAAGTGATCAATCAATCAAGCTCATTTTGCATCTTCGAGGTATTGAATTATTTGGGTTTAGGTTATGCATTTCAATTGTTTGATCATTTCCATTTATAAATCCAAATTTTTCGATATACAAGTAGTACCACTATCAATGATCACTTTACAACATTTACCTTCTAATTTGCATCTTGTCTAGAACAAACTTTTCCTTTGCGGTGGTTCCTCAGTTGTCTCTACTTGAAATAATGCTCTCCTCAT
The DNA here is from genome assembly GCA_027924645.1 of Cunninghamia lanceolata. Lineage (NCBI taxonomy): Eukaryota > Viridiplantae > Streptophyta > Pinopsida > Cupressales > Cupressaceae > Cunninghamia > Cunninghamia lanceolata. Next base: position 8,699,826 of record BSBN01000815.1, on the reverse strand, counting down.
GACTAATGGTTCTCCCTTCTTTGGTTTTCCCACTAAATTAGGTGATCCAATAGGTTCTTCTTTTGCATAAGCTTCTCTTGCATTGTTCTCTATTCTCTTTCTTGTGCTTCTTTGATGACATTCAAATGCTCTATGTCCTTCACCTCCACACTTAAAAAAAGTTCCCTTGAATGATCTCTTATCAAACCCTCTTTCATCTCTTCTGTATCCTTCATTACAGTAAGAATTATGGTTCCCTTTGCTATTGTGGTAGAAATTCCTATCATCTCTTCGGTATGAATTCCTATCTCTGTCTTCCTTCTTGTATGGACTTATTTCCTTATTCTACTCCGCATAAGGTATTTATCCTCTAGAATATGTTTTGCCTCTTTGAAGTTTACCTCATCTACCTCTCTGTCTTTGCTCATGCCTCTTATTCAACTTGTCTTTGACCTTTAATGCAAACTGATATGCTTCTTCTATTGTTGTCATTCTCACGAAACTTAGTTCTTCTTGAATATTCATTTTCAATCCATTTATGTATCTTGCCACTTTCTCCTTGCTTGCTTCACTATGTCTAGTCCTTGTGATCATCTTATGAAATTCTTCAGTATACTCCTTCACAAATTTCTCCTTTTGCCTTAGGTTTTGCAATCTCTTCAATAATTCCAACTCATAGTTAGCAGGTATGAACTGATCATTCAATTTTGTCACAATCCTATCCCATTTTATGATCTTATCTTTTCCTCTCCTATTCCTATCCAATTGAACTTCTTTCCACCAAACAAAAGCATGTCCTTTCAAATTAGTTTTTGCAAATCTCACTCTCTCTAGATCTTCAATTTCTTCATATTCAAAATATTCTTCCAAGTCATTTATCTGGTCAATCAATTCCTCTGGTTTCAAATTTGTAGTATAGTTTAGTACTTCCACTCTAGGTCTCTTTCCCATATTAGAAATAGCTTTCAACATTTTTACCTGATTTGATTCTTCTTCTTCTAGGGCTTCTTCATTTTGGTCAGCAGCTTGATTAATCGTCATTACTTTCATCTTCATGTCTAGAGTTTAGTCCTCTTCTTCTATCTTCTTCTACAACATCCAATCAAACTTTTATTGTCCTCATCATCTGTATCATTTCTTCCATTCTTCTAGCAACATTGGCCATAGTAGGCATTCTCCTCAGCGACATCTCTTCCAAGGATCCGGTGCAACTACCTCAATTCAGTGATCTGACTACAAGGTAGCAACTGCCTCACAATCGATGCTCTGTTGACAAACACAAGTAGACTATCTCAGGTCAGTGTTCTGTTCACCACAAGATCTTTTGGAATGCCTTCACTTCCCAAAGGACTCAAAACTTCACTTTGATACCACTTGGTGTAGTCATGGTAGGAGGAAACACAACGGAAACAACACAAATATAGAATGCAATGGAAGATTCAAATGCTCAATATATCAGATAATCAGAATGCTTATATGCTGGAAACATGTGGGGTACAATCAAAGGCTCATAGGCTTGGTTTTTGGGTTACAACAGGTATGCAAGATATGGCATTGAAGTACCTTCTAGAAAGAATCTAACTATCTATCTTATGAAATCAAGTAATTGATTTCCTAATGCATCTAAGAGATCTATATATATCATCTTCAAGCTCATAAAATCCTCCGCGTCGGCCACAAAAAGTTACAAACTCCAATGAAAGATGTAACATGTAGAAACATGTAGATTGGCCTACAACACATGGTATTGCTCCGCAAATGGATGAAACTTGGTGTGGACCTCAAGGAAGGTCTATCATGTCCTTATGTGCCATGTAGATGTTTCATTACACTCCACAAGTCATAGAAGTGCTCCGCAAACCTTCTCCTTCAATTGACTGCTTGAATGCTTTGTTCTGTGAAAGCTGATGATCTTTTGGTAGCGATAACTTTCAGGAAAAAATCCAAATCACTTGAAATCTTGACATGATGTAGATGACACTATGTAGATACTAAGTCTTGCTCCACAAGCTCTGATATGAAAATGCAGAAAAATGCGGTAAAAATGCTGAACTGAGAATTACTGAACTGCAATTGAAAATGAAAGAAAAGAAATAATGCAAATATTTTTGGTTCATGCAAGATTGCTCTGCAACTTAGGATGCTCCTGCATCAATACAGGGAAGAGGGAAAGGGAATAGATTCAAACTATGGGGAGGACAAGATGTGGATTTGTGGGTATGAGGGAAGGGGAGGTGGGATGTGAGGAGGAGAGGGAGGCATGATTTTAGATTGAGAAGAAGAGGGAGGAGGGATACTTACAACCCTAGGTGACAACTATGTTGTCTAAATTTGTTGTACACCTTTGCTAGCTTGCTCTTGCTCTTTGGCCTCCTCCACCTTCTTTTTAGTTTTCTTCCTTGGTGGTTTGTTCACCTTTTCATGTTTCTTATTTTTCTCCTCTTCAAGATCATCTTCCTCAACCGTGGAAGCTTAAAACAAGCTTTGTCGCATTATGGATGGTCTTTGGGATGATGAAGTGGGAGTGCTAGCTTGTCTTTTTATCCTGTGTGATCTTATTGCTACTTAGAACTTGTCACATGATCACTTATATGATGGGGGAATCTCATTCTAGCTTTGTTGTAGGTGGTTTATTTGCACATTGTTGTTTCTTGGCATGGGTGGTTGGTTGAGATAGACCCATGCCTCTAATGGATGCCACAAATGGTTGGGTTTCTATCTTTTATTTTGCCACTTGACCTAGTGCCACCCCATGTCCACAAGGTCTTCATTGTGCTTCTTCTTCATCTTCCTCTAAACATACAATTTCAATTCTTCCCTTCTCTTAAGATAGTATAGAATGAGACCGAGATTGGGTAGGATTGATCATAGTGATCTACCCAAGTATCATCCATTATGAATTCCTTAAGTTTCTCTCCCATGTGGTTGATCTCCTACCTATACTTCCACCATGTGGCTGTCTTATGGTTGCTCCAACCCATCTTCAAGGAGGTCTTATAGTCATTATATATGTCCACCTTATAGGTTTTGACCTTTTTGTAAAATTTCTTGTAGGGCTACAAGATTGGGGTTGGGACTGCAATAGGTTAGGGCCCTATAACCTATTTATCTCTTCCTCCCTCAAGTTTATTTTGTGCTCTATCTATGGGTGGGGTTGATGAGAAAAAATCTTTTGCTCACTACTATTAATTTTCTTAAGCCACACAATGAATGGACCTATTAGATCATAGTTCCGTTGATCCTCCACCTTGTCTAGCTACAACTCCCTTAATTTGGCACCTAAGACCTTTATAACCTTCTTGTTGATGACTAAAATTTCATTGTAGGGGTGCAAGAGGTGATGTAAGGTATCCTTGCCTCTATCATTGCCAAATTTCTATTCCACAATGTGTACTTGGTGCATATACTCCAAGGAAAACACCATGATGATGACATACCTAGGAAACTTGTAAACTCTACCATTGTATCCATAGACCCTTATTATTACTATGTTATCCTTGTTGAAGTACCAATCACCCTTATAGAGAGGCTTCATAATTGTAGTACAAGAGTTGGTGGGTCAAGGAGTTTTCTCATTATGGATGAGGGAAAGGGTGGGGGTTAGAAATTATTAAATTAATGTGTAGTATTTAGATTTGTGATTGAGGTGGGCAATCTAGACAATGATTGGGTCATAGATCTTTGATGAATGGGCAAGTCTGGGATTTAGGTGGAGGTAGAGGTTGTAATATTAATGGAGGATGGATGACATTTTCTCTTCTAGGTGGTGGTAGAAATCATGCCATAGAATCTCACCTGGTGGAGTTTGGATAAACTTGTTGACAATGGACACTATTTGATTATTGATTCAAATTGTTTGAGGGTCATGGGGAACTTCAAGGGATATTGGAGTAGTTGCTTTGGGTAGAGGCTGCTTAGAAAGGAAAATTGGTTGTGCATGTATCACCCATGCAATAAAGAGACTATTATCACCCATGCAATAAAGAGACTATTAGCACTATAAAGGAAGGAGCCCAATTGGATTTCCAACATTTTATGGACCATTTTTGTAGTGACTATGTAGTTGAATTGGTTTCTCTTACCCTTGCCCTTTATAGTTTGGGAGGCTTCATCTTATTGTTTAGCAAATGTAATTATGATTTTAGAGTAAGGGTAGATAGTGGGGACTACGTGTCTAGCTAGGAATGATGTCCATGTCCTATCAACATAACTATTTGCAACTTGTAGGAGGATTTTTTTGAATGTGACCTTGCACTTCTCAAATGTGCCTTCCCTAAGGGAAGTAGGGCTAGTGGATTACTTGGTTAGGATTACTTGGTTTAGCCACCTCAATTTGAGGGTACATGGACATCAATGAAGCATATACTAGGTCCAACTCTAGAACAACTGACTTTCCATTTACAAATGATGTAGTAAGAGGCATACACTTGGCTTGTCTCTTGCCATTCTCAAATTTGCTCATCTTGAATTTGTTTTGACGACTTATTTCTCTTCACAATCTGATTAATGTAGGAATCAAAGGCAACACTGAGAGGGGGGGTGAATCAGTGTTGTGTGAATTTTCAAAACCTTTGTTTAAACTTCAACTTTCAGAGCTCAAAAGAAAGATACCATTGATTTGTAAAATGCACATGACTGTGAATACAGAAAAAGAACAAAACTTTATAAGTAAATCAAACACACACAAAGATGATCAATATGAATCATGACACAAGATATGCACGAGTGGAAAACCCTCCAGGGGTAGAAAAACCACTCCAGAACTGCCTCACTGGCTTAAATTGAAAATCTTCTTACAAATGTCTCACTGACATATATAGAGGTCTCACTAACCAAGGTCTCACTGACCACAAGCCTCATAGGCATACTGTGCCTCACTAGCAAACACAATCACTATAAACAAAACATCAAACTTTGTGTGCAAGACATGATTGCTGTTTAATCAGATTTGCACCATTGTATACAACCTTATACCTCCTGTTTGATTTTCAAATCAAGACCATTTTCTTTTACATACTTCTGCAAACAAGCTCCATATACAAATCTCTATAAACAATTTTCTCTGCAAATTAATCAGATCCATTCAACAACACTACATATCAATCTTGTATTCTAATCCTCCATTCAACAACACTGCATATCAATCCTGTATTCCAATATGCTCAACAACACTACTTTACTCTGTCTGTTTCATTTCTATCTTACAAGACTTGATCATCAATGCTCCTGAAAAACAATTTTATACAGATTGAATGTCCTTCCTCCTACGAAGAAAAAACTTTTCATATTCCTTTCCTCTGCAAAAATTCATTGATCTTTCATATTCATTTCAATCTGAATATTTTGTCGTCAATGTCTTTTCATTTACTTTTTCCCTGCAAACATCTCAAAAATAATATCTGCAAAAATCCATTTGCAAGAAGAAAATCTAATTTACAATGTCTTATACTTCTCTTTCAAAAATTGATCCTATTCTGAAGAAAAACATTCTGTATCTCTTTATATTCTCTGTAAAGAAACACATTTCTAAAAACTTGATCTGTTCTTTCAATGCCCTGTCTGACCAACTTCATCTTCCATCTGTAAAACCATTCATATTCCCTGCAAGAAACAATAAAAATAATCTTTTTCATCTTCTGTGCAAAAATGATCCTTAAAAAAAAACTCTTTCATCTTTCCAAGCCCTTCACAACAAGACTCTTCATATCATGTGAGCTAAAAATTAACTTTTTATATTTCCTTGCATCTGAGCAACTTCATCTTCCATCTTTGCAAAAATAACTTAACTAATCTCTAATAAAATCATCTGAAAAAAAATAAATCTCCTTCCAAGCTTTTACATACAAAATGTTGAGCTTCTTCTTCTTCACAATCAAATCAAAAAATATCTCCAAGAATATTATCATTTCCATTTATTTGATGGAAGAAAAGAAACTTTCTAATTGTAAAACATTCCATCCAATGGATGTCTTTTTCTTAGAAGGAAACTTTTAAAATCACTAAATTCCTTCTAATGTTGAGCTCCCTTAAAAAGCAATTTTAATATCTTAAATAAAATGGAGATCTTCTTCTTTTTAATCGGGCTTAAAAAATTTCCTAAACTGCCTTTAGTTAACAGCTAAGAATAGACTTTCAAAGACTAACATATAGCAATGACACTCCAATAAACGTCAAAGTTATTTCTCGTAGATCGGAGGCAATTTAAACAATGACCATTGATAATGTATTTTGCGCTCTTCAAGTTTCAAACAGGAACGTTGATTAAATCTTGGCGCCCCACGGTCATTAGGAGATACCGATGATGTCGGTAAAGGGCTGTGAAGGGGCCGGTTTCAGGATGGACTATGATCCCTTTAGCAGGTAAGTTTAAGTGTTATAACCTGCAACAACAAGTCACTGTACTAATATAACAAAAGTGACTATTATAATGTGACGGGTAGAGAAAGATGAGACTATAGAACTTTTAGACTTTGAGGAATTCAATAAACCTTAAGCCCTTACAAATGATGATCTCACAATGATCATGAACTGAAACATCATTACTAAAGAACCACTTATATTGCAGAGCAATCACACCAAAGAAAAACTTTTGACTCAAAGAGGGAAGTATGGACAACCAATCTAAACTTTCTCCTTTTTACTCTCAACTTATACTCTCAACTTACTAATACTGTAGACAAAGTGACAACAAGGAATTCCTGTGATCTTGTAAGCACTTGAAACATCACTATCATTTATCAAGACAACTCAAATGACAACATCCTTCAACACTCTGAATCATGTGATCATATAAAGAACCTGTGAAGTTCAACACAATACTGATCTTATTACTGCCATATTAATGAAGTCTGAGGAACCATAATACTGTAACTCCTGAAGTGAAGTAATGATCAACCATAACAAACCAAATATGAAGCATTGCACCAATAATTATCATGAACATCATTTTGATCAAGGTACACTGTGATGGCCTTTTAACTCTTTTTCAACAATGAACTTATAAAAATCAAAGACAACATCATATAGATAGTCCTGATGATGAAAACATAAATGAAGCTCTCTTGACATCTTTGATACTCCCGAGTATCTCTAATCTGACAAACTCCACATCTTTGTGAATTGACCAAGCAATGAACAACTATCTCTCAACAACTATCTTCTCCTGATGTCCTGCAACAACTTACATCATCATACTGATCACACTTTTGACATCAATGACAACCTATCACCATCAATTAAATGGTGTAAGACACTCTTAGTATAATAGATCATGGTGTATGAATGGATTTGCACTTAAAAAAAATCACAATGGATCTTATTTAATTCTCATAGTTTCCAAATGGAAGAATTTATCACATCTCTTGTGTTTATAGCATCAAATTCAAACCCCAGCTACCCTAATTAAATCTGTCTTCAATTCCATCATGGAAGTAGTTGGGTCACAACAATTCTAAAATTTGAATTATCTTTGTATTATTAGTAGTTGGTGATGATATGACATGCAAATGTGAGATCCATCACTAATATTGGTTGGTTTGGATAATCTCCTATAGTGTTGACACATGGTTGTTTGATGTGATGAGTTGGTTCCCTTGTTTTTTAAATGAGCAATCTTAAATTTGTTGAATGGTTGGTGGAGATTGACCATTGATGATGCATCTAATGGTTCTTGAGACTTTTGACTTTGATAACACTTTGGATCCTTTCAATGGATGTTGGATCAAGTATATGTGGCAAGATCAACAACTCACATTTGAGCTTTGGACTTTATTTGGAATGGATGGCTCATTTTTGTTGAGTTGAAAGTGTAGATTGAAGATCAAACTAAAAAATAACAATAATTAATAACACAAATAGAGACAAAAAAGTATTAAACCAAGGGTTACGTGGTTAACCAAAGTATGAATACATCTATGGGAAAATTAGGGCAATAAGTCTTATTACTTGCAACAATGAAAATGCAATGTGTCATCAATCAATCCAAGTGATTGAGATGAAAATATATAATGTTCTCTTTAGGGCAAATGAAGAGTTGTGAGAAGGGGTAGATAAAGAGGTAGTGATGGTTGGACTTCACAACCAACAATCTCCCACTTGAAGTCCAAACCACATTGCGATGGACAAAGCTGTCCCCCACTTTTCCAAGCTCATTGTCACTTGATAACCAGACCAAGGGAAGCTCTACAGAATTCCATCTTCTCTTGTGAAATAGATTTTGTGAAATCATTTGCAGGATTGAAATAGGTGTGTATCTTCTCCAACTTGACTTTTTCCCTCTTCAAGAACACTGGATAAAATGGTACCAAAGGTCTATGTGCTTAGTGCAAGAATGAAAGGCTAGATTTTTTGCCAAATGAATAACACTATTAATGTCACTAATCAAAGTTAAAACTTGTTGTTTACAACCTGATTCACCCAATAAACAATGAAACCACAACATCTCCTTAGCTCCTTCGATCATTGCAATGTATTCCACTTTGGTAGTGGAGAGAGCTACCACTTGTTGCAATCTAGAAACCCAATTGATCACCACCCCTACCAATGCGAAAACATATCCGGTGGTAAAGCATCTTTTGTCCAAGTCACTAGCCATGTCAGAGTCAAGAAAACCTTGCAACTGTGCATCTTTACCTTTGAACCTCAAAACATGATGTGAAGTGCCCTTGAGGTATCTCATAATCTAATTTACAACTTGCCTATGAATCTTACCAGGATTACTCATGTACCTACTATTTGCTCCAACTGCATGAGCAATGTCCGGTCTTGTGCATACCATCGCGTACATATGGCTCCCAAAAATAGAGGAATAAGGCATACTTGCCATGTACTCTTTTTATTTTGTGTCTTAGGACACATCTTGGAGGATAACTAGAAATGATCAGCTAGAGATGTACTTAAAGCCTTAGCACCCTTCATGCTAAACCTATCCAAAACCTTATCAATGTATTTTTTTGTGACAATTTGATTTCTCTTTTTTTCCCATTTCTAATTATTGGCATGTCAAGGATTTTCTTCGCATCCCCCAAATCCTTCATTGAAAACTTGTTAGCCAATTGTTGTTTTAGCTTGCTAACAACATTCATACTAGTTCCGGTCACTAGCATATCATCAATGTATAATAATAGTAATACAAACTCACCATTCTCCAAAACCTTGTAGTACACACATGAATCATTGTTACACCTATATAAATGTTTCTCATCCATGAAGGAATCAAACTTGAGGTACCATTGTCACAGAGCTTGTTTTAGCCCATACAAGCTTTTTTTCAATCTACAAACTAAATTTTCATGCCCTTCTTTTTTGAAACCTTCCAGTTGTTGCATATACAATTCTTCTTCCAAGTCACCATGGACAAACATTGTCTTAACATCAAGCTACTCCAATTCAAGGTCATAGATAGATACTAAACCCAAAACTACCTAGATGGTTGTCATTTTCACAACGAGTGAAAAATTTCATTGAAATCAACACCCTTCTCATGGTCATATCCTTTGACCACTGATTTGGTCATGTATCACTTCTTGCCACCATCTTCTTCCTTCAACTTGTAAACACATCTGTTTTTCAAAACTTTGCAGTTTGGAGGAAGAGAGACCAAGTCCCATGTTTGATTTTTCATTAGTGAACCCAATTTATTCTCTCATGGCATCCATCCAATGTTAACAACCAAAGGCATTACATGCTTCTTCAAATGTAATAGGTTCAACTTGATATGAAATTAGTAGATGATGAACAAAGTCATTGTACTTTGGCAGAGGGCTGTGCTCCGTGGTTGATCTCCTTGTTAGCAAGAAATGTAGAGATACCAGTCCAGAGATCTAGTCCTTAGTCAAATCTTTGTAGTTAGTTTATACCTTGGTTAGGTATAATTTCATACATAGCATCACATACGCATCAAAGTAAAACAATACATAATTACTAGGTACTGAAAGATCTCCATGTATCTATATTAACAACAATCAAATGAGTACATCATCTATCCATCCTCCAACAGGTCAAAATCTCTGCCTCATTAGTTACATTCATGACTTCTATGTCATTCTTACATCAGAATATATCATCTATCATACTCCTATTCTCCTATATCTTATCATCATATCCTATATATATATATACTATATCTATTATATAAGGATGTGTTTCCTATTGGCTCTGCCCTCCACATAGTGTGTGGCAGCTTCCGATCAGCTCTGATTTATGCTTTGCACCCTACTAACATCATCCCTCCCTCAAAATTATGTCTTGTCCTTAAGACATGTTTTGTTCTATTTGAAAATATTTCTTGAGTCTTGCACCATTGACATAGCCAGATGAAAAGACTCTCTATTTCTTCTAGGAATTTGTGCAGATTCTGTACTCCTAAAAACCTAGGCAACTTGATATTGAAATGCCTTTCATGATGTGACTTACCTAGTAAGGTCTTTGAGTTGTGTCTTCCTTGTCCTCCATAGATGTGTTGCATATGCTTTCTAGTGAGATTTGATGAAGTGAGGAGGATTGTGGTATGTCTTCTTTGTCAGTCCTGATCATGAATATGCTCCAGTAGCCCAACATTTTTCTTGTCTTTAGTTCTGGTTCTTCTCTCAACCAGGCTTCTAGAACCTCCTTGCTATTGTACCATGGTATTCCTCCTCTATCTTCACTTCTCCCTTAGAATTAGGCTCTTCTGTTGTCTCTTCCGTATCCAACCTTGAAATTATGTAGAGATTCTTGGTATCCTTATCATTGTCTTCAGTCTGATTGGCTTCTTCTATATATGCTTCCTCCATTAGTGATCTCAAAGGGATGTTGACAGTCTTGTGTTCATTAGAAAATGATAGCTCTTCCTTCTGAGAGTCTATAATACCATTTGCATCCAAAAACCATCTCAACCCTAAAAGTGCATTGAAAGCTTCTCCTTGATCCTTCATAGCTATAACAATGAAGTCTAAGACTTGTTTAACCCCCATTAGGTTGACTTCCACTTAGTTCCATGTTCCCATTGTCTACATATTAGATCCATATGCCAAAATAATATTGTAAGTTGTTTCTGACAATTTAGGTCTTCCTAATTGCTCCCATAACTTCTTTTGATCATATTGACATCTACTCCTAGATCTATCATGACATTCCTGACCTTTCTGTTATTGATGTGAACATCCACTATATGTGGTTTTGTCTTCCATTCTCTATCTATTCTTCCCATCCTCCAGAGTTGACTCTTCTGACCTTGCTCCTTATCCTAGTATTTAGAAAATTACTCAATTTCTTAATAAGTCTGTGTTGTTGTGTCAATTGGGCTAGTTTCTTGAGAGCTTCTACTTCTCCTTTGGTGAAAAATTGCTTGTATTGCTTCTCCTTTTCTTGTTCCTTCTTTATTGTTTGTTTGGATTCTTTCACAACTTCCTCATGTTGTTTCTTGAAGGAAACACATTCTTCTTCCTCCTTGCTTTCTTCCTCTTCTATCTCAATAACATAGTGCCTTCTGATATGTTGGGAATTAAGGTGTCTCAACCTTGCAATTCCTAGCATTGATTATTAGATTATTTATTTATTTAATTGCCTAATTTTGTATTTACTTGCACATCCTGTTTTGTCATTTAGTTTGAGGTGGCATTGTGACATGTCATCCTACTTGTAATGTGACATGGATGGTCAAGTCAAACACATGTGGATTTAGGCATCACATTTGAGGTGGCACTAATATGCCATGTGTTGGCATCTTGGATTATGACATATGAGATATTTTGTATGACAAAATCTATGATGCGTAAGAGCCAAGTATAGAGTTTCCTATGACAAGTGAAGACAAGTGTCAGAGAGTATCTTTGCATGAGAGAAAGGCATCTTTGGGCACCCAAGTTGGGTTATGACACATTGTAAGAGGAATATGCTATAATTAGTCTTGTATGATGGATTCTCTTACAACATTAAAGATTGTTATGTTGGGCAGATTTTATGACAGTTGTAAGATGCGTAAGAGCATCTGTCATAGCTATTTTTATCCTGGAGCGCTCCATCGTTGGGAAGTCAAATCTGCCATGTATGACAAATGGAAGAGAGATGTATGCATGTTAGACAAGTGTCCTTTAATGTGGGAAATTGGCCATGTGGCCAAGATGGATGTCTACCTCTAGAAGCTTCTCAGCTATGCCTTGTAACTCTATATAATGTAGTGTTTGGAGTAGTAGTATGCAGAGTGTTTATACAGGTGCTGTTATTCTATCAGAATCACTCCAGAAATAACATTTGCAGACTCTTGGAAGAACTTGCATTGCAAGTGTGTTGTAAACAATCTTTTGTTGATAATACATTGTGCAGGTTTTGGAGTGTGGGGTTTTTTACCTGAAAAGGTTTTCCCCACAATATATCTTCTGTCACTCTCTTTCTATGTGTTGTGTTGCTGCTATAATACTTATGTTATATCTTTAACATGGCTGCAATTGTAAGGATTTTAAAGAATTTACATACGATTCCCCTCACGAGGTTTGTGTAGGAAGTGCATTCCGTGTTGGTATCAGAGTTTGATCACCTTTGATCCTAGCTGTTGGGTAGGGGTTTTTGGATCTAATCTTTGATTGAGTGGGAATCTGTTATAGGAAGGAGATGGTAGACACATCTGGAAGGATAGATTTGGAAAAGTTTAATGGCAGCAATTTGGAGTTGTGGAAACTCAAAATGGAAGACATGCTTGTTGATAGAGATCTATGGGAAATAATTTCTAGAACAAAACCAACGGCAATGGCACAGGCAGATTGGGATCTCAAAGATCATAAAGCTAAGAGTCTTGTGAGACTCTGTTTAGATGATTCCTTCTTGTTAAATGTTCATGAAGAGAAGACCGCAAAAGAGCTATGGAATAAACTTGGTGATGTTTATCAGGCCAAGTCCCTGGTAAACAAGTTATTCCTGAGGAAGAAGCTATATTCTCTAAGGATGGAAGATGGAGGATTAGTTGCAGATCACCTAAATTCCTTTAACATGCTAGTTACATAGTTGACTTCTATTGGTGTGAAAATGGAGGAGGAGGATTGTTGCATGACCTTGCTTTGTTCTTTGCCAGACTCATGGGACCACCTTGTCATGGCCATTGGGAGTACCACTACCACCTTCAAGATGGATGAAGTGGTTTCTTCGTTGTTGTTTGAAGAGATGCAGAGAAAGTCTTCTGAGTCGGCTAAGGAGGCTCTTGCAGCTCGTGGAAGACCCAAATAGAAAGGGAAAAAGAAAGACAAGAAAGCTGAAAAGGGAAAATCCAAATCTCCTAGAAGGTCCAAGGCACTGTGTTGGAACTATGGTAAATTTGGGCACTTCTGAAAGGAGTGTAAAGAGGAGAAAAAGAAAAAGAACTTCTCTGATTTTAATTCTGACAAGTCACAAGATGATGGTGATGCTTTTGTTGTAGCCTTGGCAACCCATGCATTAGAAGATGTGTGGTTGAAAGACTTTGGTGCTTCATTCCACATGAACTCTCATTGAGGTTGGTTTACAAAGTATGAAGATTACGATGGTGGGAATGTGTACTTGGGTAATGACTCACCTGAAGATAGTTGGTTGTGGAAGAGTCTTGATCTAATTCACAGATGGTCGAGTGAAGGGGATCAATGGGGTTATGGACATCCCTGTTTTAGCACGAAACCTTCTTTCTATAAGTAAATTGAATGATGCAGGTGTACAGGTTGTCTTCTTGAGTGGATGATGCAAGATGACAAGAGGAGCTATGGTTCTTACTGAGGGTACTCAAAGAGATACTCAGTTTTAGCTGGATGCATGCACTACTCAGTGTAATAGTTCTTTTATTTCAAAGAAAAGAGCTTCAGATTCTTCATCCTCACCATTGGAACCAACAATAAAGAAATGTGTTGCTTCATCTTCTGATGGTAGTGCTTTTTGGGTACCTAAGGGTGCTCATGCTTTGGAAATGAAACTTCCTGCTGAGAAGACAATGTTGTGGAATGAGAGACTTGGTCACATTGGTGAGAAGGGTCTTAGAGCCTTAAAAAATAAAAACCTTGTCGAGGGGGTAAATGATTGTAATCTTGAGTTTGAATTTTGTGAACATTGTGTATATAGAAAACAAAACCGTGTTCAATTTTACTCAAGTTATCATAAGTCTTCTTGTGTGTTGGATCAAATTCATTATGATGTGTTTGGTCCTGTGAATGTTCCTTCAATTTCTAAATCATTATATTTTGTATCATTCATTGATGATTATAGTAGGAGGACATGGATTTATTTTCTTAGAAGCAAATCTAAAGTCTTTAGTCGATTCAAAGATTTTAAAGCTTTTGTTGAGAATCAGATTGGTAAAATGATTAAGTATTTGAGAACTGGTAACGATGGTGAGTTTTGTTCCTTAGAGTTCAATAAGTTATGTAAAAAACATGGGATTAAAAGACATAAGACAACTCCATACACTCCGCAACAAAATGGAGTTGCAGAGAGGATGAACAAAATGTTGATGGAGAGGGCTAGGAGTATACTTAGTGGAGCTAGCCTTGAACAAAAGTTTTGGGCTGAAGCTATAGCCATTGCTTGCTACCTGGTTAACAGGTCTCCTACTTTAGCACTTGTTGATAAGACACCCATGGAGGTGTGGTTTGGTAAGAAGTCCTCATTGAGACATTTTCGTGTTTTTGGTTGTGAGGCATATGCACATGTGCCTAAGGAGAAGAGGTCAAAATTGGAGAACAAGGCAATTAAGTGTATCTTCATTGGCTATGGTGTTGGTGTGAAAGGGTACAAGCTTCGAGATCCTATGGCTGAGAAAGTGTTGTATAGCATAAGTGTTATTTTCAGAGAGGTATCTGATTCTCCTATTGTTTTATAGCTAGAAGAAAAGGAAAAGAAAGAAGATGTGGTTCAGTTTCCTACTACCCTTGAGAAGACTAAACTAAAAGACCCTGTTGGACCTAATGATGATGAGAGCTCTAGCAGCTCTAAAAGTTTAGAAGAAGATGAAGAACATCCACCTCAGCTTGTGACGAGGTCCACACAAATCAGGAAGCAACCTGATAGGTTTGGTTATTCATTGCTTGATTCTAGTTGTGCTTTTGCCTTGATTTCTAACACTGATGAGCCTAGAATTGTGAAAGAGGCTATGGGTATGAAAGATGCAGGTTCCTGGAAGGAGGCCATGGAAGAAGAGACGACTTCTTTGGAAAAGAATAACACTTGGGACTTGGTGCTTTTACCTGATGGACGGAAACTTGTTGGATGTAAATGTGTGGTCAAGAAGAAATTTGGTGCAGATGGTAGTGTGAAGAAGTATAAGGCCAGATTGGTTGCGAAGGGGTATTCTAAGGTGGAGGGAATTGATTATGGTTAGATTTTCTCTCCCATTGTAAAGTTGACATCTATTCAGTTCTTTTTATCTCTTGCAACAACTTATGATTTAGAAGTGGAACAAATGTATGTGAAGACAACTTTCCTTCATGGTGACTTGGAGGAAGAAATCTGCATGTCACAGCCAAAGCACTACATGGTGAAAGGTAAAGAAAATCTGGTTTGCAAGTTATAGATGTCTTTGTATGGTTTGAAATAGTCTCCTAGGATGTGGTGCCAAAAGTTTGATGCTTTTGTGTTGAGTATTGGATTTCTGAGATCAAAATCGAATCATTGTGTGTATTTCAAATTTGACAATGATCACATTCTCATTATAGCATTGTATGTTGATGATATGTTACTAATCAGGAATGGTAAAGGTGTGATTTCTGATTTGAAGTCTTAGTTGTCAGCATAGTTTGAGATGAAAAACTTAAGTGTAGCCAGGTACATTATGGGAATGGAGATCAGAAGAGACAGAGCAAATATAAAACTTTGGTTAGGCTAGAGTAAGTATGTTAACACTATGTTAGAGAGATTCAGTATGGTGGATTGCAGACCGTTGACTATTCTTGTTAAGATGGGGACAAAGTTATCTATTAATGATTGTCCAAAGTCTTCTTCTGAGATGGAGGATATGAGTAGAGTACCTTATGCTAGTGCAACTGGCAGATTGATGTATGCTATGGTCTGTACAAGACTGGACATTGCCCAAGCAGTTGTTGTCCTTAGTTGGTTTATGGCTAATCCTGGACGGGTACATTGGGATGCAGTGAAGAGAGTGTTCAGATATTTGAGGGATACTTCTGAGTATTCCTTATGCTGTCATGGTTATCCTACAGGACCTCAGCATTTTGTGAGTATTCATGGATTTGTGGATTCTGATTAGGCAGGTGACATTGACAGCAAGAGATCCACCAGTGCCTACATGTTTACTATGTTTGGTGGAGCTATTAGTTGGATGAGTAAGGAACAACCTGTGGTTACTTTGTCCATGACAGAAGTAGAGTACATGGAAGAAAATCATGCTTGTAAGGAAGTCATTTGGCTTAAGAGGTTATGTTCAGATATTAGTTTTGATGCAGGACAGATTACTATTTGTTGCGATAGCCAGAGTGTGATTTGTTTAGCAAAGAATCTGACTTTCCATGCGAGAACAAAGTACATTGATGTATAGTTTGGGAAGGTGATATTGGAGAAAGTAGACACTTTGAAGAATGTTGCAAATGCATTTACTAAACCTATGGGCACATATAAGTTCAGATGGTGTTTGGAGTCTATGGACCTCTTGGTCCGTAGCAGTTAAATCTTGTCATTCTATTGGCTCTTACAAGGTGTTCAACAAGTGGAAGAATTTTGGGAATTAAGGTGTCTCAACCTTGTAATTCCTAGCAGTGACTATTAGATTATTTATTTATTTAATTACCTAATTTTGTATTTACTTGCACATCCTGTTTTGTCATTTAGTTTGAGGTGGCATTGTGACATGTCATCCTACTTGTAATGTGACATGGATGGTCAAGTCAAACACATGTGGATTTGGGTGTCCCATTTGAGGTGGCACTAATATACCATGTGTCAGCATCTTGGATTATGATAGAAGAGCTATTTTATATGACAGAATCTATGACGCGTAAGAGCCAAGTATAGAGTTTCCTATGACAAGTGAAGACAAGTGTCAGAGAGTATCTTTGCATGAGAGAAAGACATCTTTGGGCACCCAAGTTGGGTTATGACATGTTGTAAGAGGAATATGCTATATTAAGTCTTGTATGACGGATTATCTTACAATATTAAAGGTTGTTATGTTGGGCAGATTTTATGATAGCTGTAAGATGTGTAAGAGCATATGTCATAGCTATTTTTAGCCTGGAGTGCTCCATCCTTGGGAAGTCAAATCTACCATGTATGATAGATGTAAGAGAGGTGTATACATGTTAGACAAGTGTCCTTTGATGTGGGAAATTGGCCATGTGGTCAAGATGAACGCCTACCTCTAGAAGCTTCTCAGTTATGCCTTGTAACTCTATATAATGCAGTGTTTGGAGTAGTAGTATGTAGATTGTTTATACAAGTACTGTTATGCTACCAGAATCACTCTAGAAGAAACATTTACAGACTCCTGGAAGAATTTGCATTGCAAGTGTGTTGTAAACAATTTTTTTGATAATACATTATGCAGGTTTTAGAGTGTGGGGTTTTTACCTGAAAAGGTTTTCCCCATGATATATCTTGTGTCATTCTCTTTCTATGTGTTGTGTTGCTGCTGTAATATTTATGTTATATGTTTAACATTTCTACAATTGTAAGGATTTTAAAGAATTTGCATACTATTCCCCTCATTAGGTTGGTGTAGTAAGTGTGTTCCATGTACCTTTCTTCCTTTCATGATATTTGTTCCCTATCTTGTCAGTACCACAACTTTCTGTTTCCTTCTTCTTCTTCTATCTTTTCCATTATGTTTTGGCTTGCTTCTTCTTCTTTTGTAGATTTAGTTGAAAATATGTTTGTTTCCTCCCTATTGTTCTTCCGACAAGTCCTTGCTCCTTGACCCTTTGGTTCCCTTCTTATGATCCTGGCTCCTTTTTGGTTGCCTAGATTTTGTAGTTCATCACTCTTAGATTGTGGTTGTGCATTCTGGAAGTATTGTTGTGCTCTCTCACAAGAAAATAGATGATGCTCTGTACTACTACAAAATGAACAATATGTTTTCCTTTCAGCCCAACACTCATTAGAAAAATGTCCTAGCTTACTGCAATTGAAACATGTGGCATCCTCTCCCCTTCTTTGATTTCTTCCATGGCCTCTGGCTCCTCTATAACCTCCAAATTGTTCTCTGTCATCATTATTATAGCCGTTTCCATAAGATGGGCCGCTGAAATTTGAATTTTGTATTGCATTGACATTCCTCTGATTTCTCCAATTTGGTTGTCGGTAGCCTTGATCATATGAGTTTATTTCTACATAGGACATGTTATTACTCTCCACTAAATTTGTGTACCAAGTTTCATCTTCTTCATCAACAAATTCTATTTTCCTTTGAAAGTTCTATGAAGGATAATCTAGTGTTTCATGGTCATCTCACTCTCCGCATAATCCATAATAAACTGAATTGATTCTTTTTGTTGTTCTTTTGATGTCTACTTTTATTGTGGTAGCTTGTCTTTCACCTTTCATCCTAGGGCATTCATTTCTTAAGTGACCTTCTCTTGTACAGTATGAGCACTAGATATTAGGTCTTTACTTTTGTGTATTCTCCTCCTGCTTAACCAAGATCTCCTACCTCAGCTTCAACTGCTTCAATTCCAAATTTAGCTTCTCCAATTATAGGTTTTCTTTCATCTTATCTTGTTCATGCCAAGATTGAGACTCTATCCGGTAGGATAATATCACTGCTAACGCATATGTCTCAATTATTCTTCCATCTAGGGCTGACCTTATTTTAGGGCTTACTCTAGAAATAAACCATTCTATCTTTTACTTCTCAGTTAGTGGTTCCTCCAACTTCCTATTTGTTTCCTTAAATCTTCTATCAAAGTCCTTTATTGATTCCTTATCAAACTGCATCAAATCTCTCATCTTACTTACCCCTTCTATTGAAACATCCAGAACTCCAAAATTCTCCAAAAATAGCTTCTTGATCTCATCCCAATCCTTGTCACTATTCAGGCATGTCTAGCTATACCACTTCAATGCTTCATTCCGTAAGGTGCCTATGAAGTCAAATAGATTGATTTAATCTCTTGTTACTCCCTTTTGATTCCAAATAGACTCCAACACAAAGATGTGTTTGGATGCTTTAGTAGTGTCCTTAAATATTGGTAGCTTGATAGGAATATCCATGATTGTTCTTCTGAAAGTCTTTGATACTCTGCGGTAAGTTTCTTCCAGTCTGCTCCTTTTGTTAAGCTATCTTCTATCAACTCACTTTCCTTCTCTTCCCTTATCTCTCTGTAGTCAGATATCAAAGTAGTCTTCTCTAAAACCTCTATGAAATTGCTCCAGATCTATGATATTTTCTCTACTTCCTTGTTTCCTTGAATATCTTCCTTCTCTACTAAAATTCTCTTGACTTTATATGGCACTTGGGGTGACTCATGGTCCAGGGGTTGTGTCTCTTCGTAGTGTTTCTTCAAATTAGGGGATACTCTTTCATTTGTAAATGATATCATGTCAACATCCAATGATGATTGAAATAACCTTCCAAAACCCTCCAAACTCTTCTCAATGTTTACTGTACCTTGTCCTCCCTCTCTTATCTCCTTTATGCTTTAGCATATTAGCTCCTCTATATATTCCTCACCCATCTTCAAAACTTTTGGTGTTAATTCTTTACAGACAGTCTACAGAATGAACCCTAATTCAACCCTAATTCACCCATTTCTTCACTTGCCCTTCTACATTCTTCTCCGACAGCACCCATATTGGCACCCTCGGTAACCTCCTCCATTATATTCTCTATCTCTTCTCCTTATAACCTTCTTTCTCTAGCAACACCCACAGTGGTGCATTGAACAACATTCTCCGTGATGCACTTATCTTCTTCCTTCCTTTTGGAAGCACCCTCAATGGCACACTCTTCAAATTCTTCCTTGTTTTCTTTCACAACTTCTATTTTCCTTCCTTTCTCCATCTCTTGTGCCCTTTCCATCCTTCTATGGTAACGTTCTTTTCATTCTTGAGTTTTTTTCAATATCTCCTCTTTGCTTATCTCCATTTTGGTTTTGATTTCTTTGCCAATCTCTCTTCCTCTCTGCTTCTGCTCTTTCACCATGGGTTTTCTTGATTTGGTGTTCCATTAGTCCTCTTATATCCCATGGAATCTTTGTTTAAAGAGTCACAACATTTAAAAGTTCCTTGTAGACCCTACCCCCTTTCCACTTGTCATGCCCTTAAGTGCATGCTCCCCTCTCATAGAGGTAGAGACTAAAAAGACATGAATTCCTCCATAATTTGAAAATTTTTCCCGCCAACCTCACCTTCTCTCCTTTCTGAAACTCTACATTACTTTTTAGATGTTTTGCCTTTCCAATCTTTAACTACCTTCTTCCAGGGTCTCAGTAATGGAACCAAATGTTAGCAAGAAATGTAGAGGAGATACCGGTCTAGAGTTCCGGTCATCAGTTAAATCTTTGTAGTCAGTTTATACCCCGATTAGGTAGCTAGAGATTGATAGCAATGTTGGGAATTAAGGTGTATGAACCTGTGTAACTTCCTAACATTTATTATTTAATTGTATATTTATTTATTTGCCTAAATTGTATTTAATATTGGTCATTCAGTTTTGTCACTTAGTGTGATGTGGCATGTTGACATGTCATCCAACTTGGAAGGTGACTTGAATGGTCAAGTCAACATTTGAGGATTTAGGCATCCCATTTTGTGGTAGAAGTATTTTTCCATGTGTTGACATCTTTTGGGTGTTGTAAGAGGCCTATGATGCGTAAGAGTTATGATAGATTCTTATGATAGATTCTATGATAGGTGTGACAAGTGTCAAGAAGCATCTTTGCATGGAGAAGGTAGAAGCCCAAGTTTGATTATGACAACTTGTAAGATAATTGGTTATTAATAGTCAGTTATGACAAATTCTCTTACAACTGTAAGTGCTGTCATATATGATAGATTTTATGACAATGTAAGTGTTGATGTATAAATTTGTGCCTAATCCAACAATAACATGGGAAACTTCAGAGATGTGGGATTGCTTCTCAGAGTGACCTCTAGATTTTAAGGAAGCTAGCTCTTCCATTTTTCAATAGGGTTTGGGAAAAAGGCAGAAAAAATAAGATTACAGATACAATGAAATAAATCTAAATCTATGGCGATGCACTAGATTAAAATAACTACCCAGTTGCATAGTGTCAAACCTTAAATGATTAATTGAAAAATCAAAGAGTAGAGTGCATGATTGATCATCCAGTTTATAAAAGATTGGATAGAGGCAAAAGAAACATAAACTAAGAAGCAAGAACAAAAATAGACTTAGATATGCATAGAACATCACTCCTTTTCATTATTTGAATGGTAAAAAATTACAGAGGCTAACTATCTGCACAAAATAACATGTTACATTCTCATTTGAAGCTTCTACTAAGGCAAAAAGAAAACATCTATTTGCTACTCTAAAAATCTCTGTATCCATCTATGAAGAACTCCTGAACTCTGTCTCCTGGATCTACATTTATGACCTAGAAAATGAAAGCAAATAACCTGTAACTGCCCACAAAATCTGCCCAAAATCTGGCTGATAACTGACTCTGCAATTGAATGTGTAACTAAAATTGTTACTGAAACTGCTACTTCCATATGGCTGGAAAATATCTCTTTGCCTGTGTTGTTTGACCTATGTGAGAAAAACTTCCCACCACTCTCTATTTCCATGATCGACGTGAAAAATAAAATGGCTGCTCATATTTTTAGGGCTGCATCTTTATGCTATGTGAGAAGAGTCATATTTTAATAAAGATTTCACTTTATTACTTGTTGGGACCCACATCATTACGATGATACTTAATCATATATAAATCTGCCTTTATCTCATGTGAACATTTAATTGCAAATGAGACCTTGATACATTTATTAAAATAAGGCATTTTTACTTATGACGAGGGGACCCACTATATTTGATGCATTTATTAAAATGGAACAAAACATTTTATTTTCTCTCCTCTGCTTGCTCCACGTGGTTTCATCCGATGCTTGCCTTTGGTTTCTAACTCCCGTAGCTCCCACGTGGATCACTCCGGTGCTTGCCTTTCTTACTGTGCCTTTACCATTGATTCATTTCTTTCATCTATGGTTGATGTGCACTATTTTGATTGCATTTGTTTCTGAGTGCTTAAATGGCTACTGAGAGACTGGTCTTAACTTTGATATTGTCTGCAGTTCATTTTTTTTAGTGCCATCACTCCCTTCATTGGCTACCTCTATATCATAACTGGTTGAGTCTTGCATTTGACGTGGACTATATTTTGTGCCACGATATAGGGTCTATGTTACTCATAATATGGCCATGAAGATCCAACTTGGCCGTGTAATAGTGAACTGGAGCTCATTCTTTCCTAGAATCTAAGCAAAAATTTAATACAATGTAACTGAGACCTCTTGTAGACCCTGACACCTTTCATATATGATGAGGTTGCCTTACATAGGATGCAGCTTCCTCTATCTAGAGAATGCCTTCAGACATGCCTTTATCTTTCCTAGCTTGACCTATGCATATAGATGAATGGGCAAAGATGGATGGCGGCCGCTCCACAAAGTTGATCAACAATGAGAGGCCACCAACTCTCCATAGGGCATAACAAACTTTAGAAACCCTTGGAAACACAATAGAGAATAGAGTCACTTCTGCAATTTATTTCTAATAGACCTCAATACTCAGTGCCCACCTTTGATCACACGAGACCCCTTACGTGAGGGCACGGGATCCTTTCATTAATGCAAGCAATGAGAAACTCTTGGAGCATGAGGCCAGAGGCACGAGCCTGCCATCTTTGACTGAGTGTTAGTTCTGAATTTGAATGCTTCCATTCAAACTATGGCAAGCCACTTTGTTTCATCAGCTATGCACCATCTTTTCTCTATACTGAGTCATTTCTCCTCGCGACTTAAGATAATTATAGCATTAAGTTTCATCTTAACCGATGTGTCATGGCTGGTAAAGGCAGCTATATTCTCTTGGTGATGTCTTCACTTCAAAACTCATGGAATAAACTATGCTTCTATAGAGTGAAGTTGAGTTTCATCATACAGGCTGATTCCTTTATTTGGTAAATGTATCTACACTTTACCCATTAGCTTTTACGCGTTATGACCTATGGCTTAATTGAAATCATTGGACACTTCAATCTTTATGTTGAGACTTAGTACTCTTCAGTAAGATGAGTGCTTTGATTCTGAGACTTGTGCCTTTGAGAACCTATGAGTGCATCCCTTTTGAGTTTACAACACCATACATTCTAGATGAATGCCTATTTGATAGGCTACATTCTCCTTTGGGTTGGCATTGCTACATATTAACTGCGTTATCCATTATGATATGAGCACCTTTGAATTATAAATGTGGCTGCATCGTGCCTAATATTTGCGCTCAAACTTCTTTGAGGCTAATTCTCCTTATTAAATATGCCTGCATTATTAATATTAACAATGCCAAATATCATATGCTTGTATATATATTGTGTTGTCGGTGCCTTTCTAGAAAATTGTAGCATCTTCCATTTGGCTTAGGGGCCGATCCTCTCAACCTAGTGGCTTTCAGACTTTAGTGGCTCTTGAAGCCATAGCTGTGCATAGAAAGAGTCTTTTGACTTGAATGTGCTTGGATGCCATGCTATGCCTTTATTCTTATTGGAGATTGTGGTTTTCTTCCATGTTGTATCTCATTTCATTGCTGAGTATCTTAAAACTCAAAGGTCGATCCTCATCATCATATGCCACGCCATGTCTCATGTGGCTGAGTCTTTGTACTGTGACTGTGGCTTCAAAATTGCTTCCTTTTCACCACGATAGGCTATGTTTACTCAAGAGGCTACCCTCTGCAGGTTTGAGAGTTTCAAATGCTGTGTCTTGTATTTAATTGAAATGGCACTACACATTGAAATGAGTTGAGCCCTTATTTTTGAATGTAGATGCTTCAAAACTTAATCCTGTGGTAGAAACTCTGCATTTACCCATATGTAGAAACTCATTAACAACAAAAGAAATGGCATATTGACCTCCCTGGAGAACAATAGAAACCAGAATCTTCTTGAAAGAAATAGAATCACATATTAAAAGTTTTGGAATGGTGTTGTATAGAAAATGTACAATAGTAAGAGCATTTGTCATACCTATTTTGGGCAAATTTGGGGTGCCCAAGTTTGGGGGTTGTAACGGATGAAAGGGAATCTCTTACAAGTGTCATTTGCAAGTTTTATGGCCTTGAAAATTGGGCCATATGGATTTGGATAAGATTATTTTGTTGACTTGCTCTAGAAGCTATCTCCATTCGTAGTACTTCTCTATATATACAGGTGCTTGGAGTTGGAGTTGAATAGTTGATATGTAGGTACTGTTATGCTACCGGAATTGCTCCAGAATACTAAATAGTGGTGAACTTCTAGAAGAGCTTGGCTCTGTAATTGTATTATAATCACACTTTGTTTACTGAATAATACATTGGGATGTGCTTTGGAGTGTGGGGTTTTTTACCTAAAAAGGTTTTCCCCACGTATATTCTATGTTGTGGTATTGTTGTTTATGTTTCATATTTGTGTATCTTCTTCTATATTACTATAAAGATTGAATTTTTTTTCATATCTCTCCCCTCATTAGATTAATGTAGGAAGCTATCTTGCATACCTTGTTTCATTTCAGTTGGTATTAGAGACTGACTAGTTTTGGTCCTAGTTGTTGGCTAGAGGGTTTTTTGAACTGATCTTCAATTGAGTGGGATCTTGTGCAGAGTATTTTTTGATCTTGTTGTAGGAAGGAGATGGAAAACACATCTATAATATTAGAGATGGAGAATTTTAATGGCAACAATTTTTAGTTGTGGAAACTCAAAATGGAGGACATGCTTGTAGATTGGGATCTATGGGAAGCTATATCTGGCACAAAACCATTGGCAATGTCTCAAGCAGACTGGGATCTCAAAGATTGAAAAGCCAAGGGTCTTGTGAGACTATATTTGGCTGACTCCATCTTGTTAAATGCTCATGAAGAAACTATGGCAGAAAAACTATGGAAG
This sequence comes from Cunninghamia lanceolata, assembly GCA_027924645.1. Classification (NCBI taxonomy): domain Eukaryota; kingdom Viridiplantae; phylum Streptophyta; class Pinopsida; order Cupressales; family Cupressaceae; genus Cunninghamia; species Cunninghamia lanceolata. The sequence continues at coordinate 8,674,805 of BSBN01000815.1, read as the reverse complement.
AATCTTGGATAATTTTATCAGGCCAAGTCCTTGGTAAATAAGTTATTCCTAAGAAAGAAGCTATACTCTCTGAATATGGAAGATGGAGGATCTATTGCAGATCATCTAAATGCTTTCAACAAGTTAGTTTCTCAGTTAAACTCTATTGGTGTAAAGATGGAGGAGGAGGATCATTGCATGACCTTGATTTGTTCTTTGCCAGACTCATGGGACCACCTTGTGATGGCCATTAGGAGTACTACCACCAAGTTCAAGATGGATGAGGTGGTTGCATCGTTATTTTCTGAAGAGATGTGAAGAAAAATTTTAGAAGCGGCTAAGGAGGCTCTTGCAGTTCAAGGTAGACCCAAGGAGAAAGAGAAATAGAAGGACAAGAAAGTAGAAAAGGGTAGATCCAAATCCCGTGGGAGATCTAAGTCTCTTGGAAAGTCCAAGGCTCTATGTTGGAACTACAGTAAATCTGGTCACTTCCGTAAGGAGTGCAAGGAGGAAAAAAGTAAAAAGAAGAAGAACAACGATTCAAATTATGACAAGTCCTCTCAAGATGATGGAGAAGCTTTTATCGCAGCCTTGACAACACATGCATCTGAGGATGTGTGCTTATCAACTCTGGTGCATCTTTTCACATGACCTCACACAAAGATTAGTTTTCAAAGTATGAAGAATTTGATGGTGGGAAAGCGTACCTTAAACCAACAGCCAAGAAGATTGTTGCATCTACTTCTGATGGTCATGCCTTCTAGGTACTCAAGGGTGCTCATTCTATGGAGATTTTGTAGAAGTACTTTACAAAAAAGGTCGCCAAACACACAAATGCATCATTGAATCAGTTTGAGAACATACATTAATTTTTTTAACAATGTACTCTAACAAAATCACACACGTAACAACTTGCACCCATAAAATTTTAAGCAAGATATACTTCATGCAATCTTTTCTAGTTACTAATCCAAAGGAGACAATGTCAATTTCCATTGATAACAAGGGTTAGGGAGTTTAATAAATTATGCCATTCCACCTCATGATAAACAAGTGTCAAGTCCACAAGGTAAGAATAAGTCAAACAGGCATTAAGATGTCACTACCCTCCACAAAATACACAAGGGCGAGGAAGGGTCCAACACATCCCTCACAACCTAGACCAACTGACTCGAGAGGTCAACTGACCAGGAGGAACACAACCACCACAAACACAAGCGGAAGACTTCGATAATCGTGTGACAAGGCCATCACGATGACAAAACAAGAGGGTGGATATTCCTCCTTGGTGAAGGTTAGTCGACAAACCACAACCTCACTTTTTTGTGGCTACACGGAGTAGGATGAGGGTCAAAACACACTCAACCCACTACATGTCAGCCCAAACTACATGCAAACCCCAGAGCTCCCAATGTTGAAACATGGGCTCTGATACCAAATGTCATGCCCACATTTACTGAGTGGTCATGACATGAAAAGACCACATGTCATGCCCACATTTCTAATGTGGTCATGACATGAACCAACAAAAAACTTCCCCATGTCCCTAAAACCCCGTCGCATAAGGCGGGGAAGGAAGACAAGGTGTGGATAAAACATCCAAGACACCTCGCTTAGGTGAGACAACCAAGAAATACCACATAATATGCCGATAGACTAATCATTAGTGCAAGAAGAGCAATTCAACTCCCAAACGACCAAGGGTGGAATACACATTCATAAGTAATGTTGATACTATTTTGTCTCCCCTAATCAACAAGCAATAAGAGAATTTTGAAGACAAGTGCTTTGGAAACCATTTCTAAAAAGATAGCAAGGCACCATAATGGGAGAAAAGAGGATTCCAAAGTCCAGTCTATGCCAATCAACATCAAAAAGATAATCAAACACTTATTACTTTCCATTACATCAGTACAGATAAGTAAGCCATAATCTTTTTTCTTTGCACCCATATAGATAATTAACCCTTAACAATTTCCCTTTACCTCTATAGAGACAATAAACAATAATTATTTTTCTTTACATCCATAGAGATAGATAACAAGAATTAAATTTTCTTTTACACCCATAGCAATAGAGAACGATGATTAATTTTATTTTACAAGGTTAGAGATAAATGACAATAATTAATTAATTTACACCCATAGAGGTAAATAAACATTATTTATTTACTTTTACATCTATAGGGATAATTAAGCAATAATTATTCTCCTTCACATTGTTAGGGAAAATTAAACATCATTTATTTTTCTATACATTCATAAAGATAATTAACAATAATTACTTTTCCTATGAATCAATAAAGATAAAAGTACTATAATTATTTTTCTTTAAATCCATAGAGATAATTATACGTTACTTATTTTTCCTATATACGTACCCTCAGGAAAATAATAAACAATATTTAACCTTCTGAGTACATCAAGGAGATAGAAAACATTAGTCACTTTCCTGTACAGCGAAAAGCAAATAAATAAGCAATATTTAAATTGTCGAGTACATCAAAGAGATAAATTATACATTAATTATTTCTCTGAAATATACAGATAACCAAAATAATAACGATAATCATTTTTGCTTTTCAAAAATAGATAGAGGCAACAACTATAAGGAAATTACCCATCGAGGTCGGAGTACATCGAAATGATACAACACAATAATCTTGTCGATTCTCTGGAAGGACACCGGAACGGGACCAATGGGAGATGCTGCCCACCACCCAACCACACTGCCATCATTGAGCACAATGGATGTCCATTCGCCCTAGGCACCCCCGAGCTACGGAGAGAGGAGATTAGGGAGACCACTGCTAACTTGTCCGACTCACACATAACAAGGGTCTCAAGGGGGGAAAAACATCAAGATAGTTCACATAAAGATTAGTTCAACCACTTGTTCACCCATTATGTCACCAAGGGAGAGAATCGACACAACAAGAGGGCCTTAAAGCTTGTCCATCCAAACAACATAACACACAAGGCACAAACCCAAGATAGAAGTTTAGGGCGAGGTCTCATGGGCCTCAAATTGCAAACTTGGAGTGCATCTATTGCATGGAAAAAAAAAGATAGAAGTTTCTGCTCAACTTCAAGCAAGAAATCAAAGAACATAAGATTGGATAATCTTCAGTTGCATTGAGAGCAAAATTTAAATAACATAAACTTGAACACTATGCACTTGCAGAATGGACAAATCTAAGCACTGTTGCACATGACATTGGGTACAGAACAACCAAAACAATTACACATGATGATCACTAACCTAATGAAAGGTAGTGCGTGAACATGCCATGATAAATAAGTTAATAACACACACAAAAAAAACACAAAGAACCTTGCCTTCTAGCATCTTAAAGGAACCCTACAATTCCAAATCTAAACTAAATGATAATTAAAAATGACTTGAGGATTAGTACTTATTTCTGCAAGCCCTTCAAACTACATTATGACAACACCATTTCTATTCAATCCTATCCTAGACCTTCCTTAGAGACCTATTAATACCTTATTTTATAAGCCATGAGAAAAATGTAATATCCCATTTTCAAAATAAAGCCATCGGTAAAGGAGGAATCACATACAGAAATCACTATATTAAAGGTGTCCACGACACAGATAACTAACACCACACGGAAGGGACAACACTCAGGAGAATCGCCAATCCCAGAACCTTCATAACAACACTAGTGTTTATGGCAGGGCACACTCACTAGCCTCTATTTGCTTGCAAATTGATATCACCCTGCTACTGAATGAAGTCGTTGGCTTCTGGCACACAGCCTGAGGTTTGTGAGGAGTTTGTGACACCATCCTAGGAAGAAGAGGAGGCGCTGGTAGAAGATTTATTGAAGTGCTGAGTTGACCCAGACTTGCCCCTATCACAAACAAGACCAGCTTACCACCTTTTGGAGGGCGTTGATTATTGTAGGCAGATCGCATTAAGCAGCAATAATCATTATACAAAGAAATTTGATAATAATCACAAGCCGCTAAGAGAAATGAAAGAAAGTGCTTAAGAGAAAGGAATTAATACCTAAAACTAAATAAAGATTAAGTTAATGAAAGGTCAAAAGACGTGAAATGAAGAGTCACAGCAATTAATAGGAAAAGGTATAATAGTTGGAAATGCTCTGGTCGACCCGTCTGCAAGTTGTGGGGACATAAACAAGACACATCCACTATCTCACAACACGCCAAGAGGAAATGTAATGAAATGGATCGCAAATGATCGCAAGAAATGCACAGCATGGATTGATGAATAGGCATTAAAACTTTCAGGCAAAAGCCACTAGCGGGTGTGGAGTCAGACCCCACAACCATAGCCAGCATCCCCACTGCCCATGCCAAAATGAGGCATTGGCACAGGGCATGGGCATCCATCAAAGTATAACAGAAGCGAGGAATTTCTGTCAGAAAATTTTATTAGATGGAAATGCTTTGGTCGTCATGCATGCAGCTGAGGAGCACAGACCAGGCACACAATTTGTTGCACCTATTACCTCAAAGGAAATGTGCTCTCGTGGAAAGCACTAGTAGCAGGATATGCACGAGATGGGTGAGTTGAATTGACTTTATAAACTTGCAAGTAAATCCCTTTAAGCAGAAGTTAACACATCGAACACTACGAGATAGGAACAACGCGGATTTGTTAAACATGATTTAGGGACATACCAACAATGCAGTCAGCAGTGGAGGCACCACCATTCACAGCCGCCTCTGGTCTTCTTCCACCCTCTCACAGCGGTTTCCATCGCTTCTTCCTGATGCTACATGGTGCTAAGGAGGAGCCCCAAAACCATTCTTGTTTCCTTACCGTGGGTCTTGTGGACTACCCAGCTTCCCTCAAACCGATGCCCTCAAACTCCCCAGCTTCCACGTTCCCAAAACCCACTAGGCATTCCCTTTTTCCTTCCCAAAAAAAAATTATAATCCCAAAACGTAAAAGGGCCGAATCACAAGAAGAGAGATTCTTTTTTTGAACTCATTGTGGACCTTCCCACTTCCTCCTAACTAGCATTCACACCCCACTTAATAATAACTAGCATTTGCACCCCCGGAGGGTTCAGGAAGGTTCGGGGTAAATACCGATAAGAACAACCCACTAGCTTTGAAATTATCCGGCATATATATATATATTTACGATGTGAGGCAAATTTTGGAACACTATAATATTCACAAATAAAAGCCTATCGGCTGAATAACCTACCACAACTCATGAAAGGAGGGATTTTAAACCATGTCATCCTAATTTGCATAGGATTAAAATGATATAAATATATTAGGTTTTCATATAAATAAACATAAATACACTCAATTTCCCACTTATTCATTTAGCATGAATATATACATAGGATTCATAATGTATATAATTTTCGTAACGGTGGCAAAATAATAGAGGAAGGATTTTAGAAACCATGCCAATTTCTATAAAGGATCATGATTATAAATATATGGTTTTCATAAACAGATCAAGCATAATAAGATAAGTCATGATATTCCAAGGGCACCATAGAACAAATAAATATTGTAAAAGAATAGAATAGATAATTTTTAGAAAAGGATTGAATATATAAATATTGTAAAAGAATTGCATAGATAAATATTATAAAAGAATTGCTTGACAAGCAAGGTTGACTGACAATTTTAAGTTTGATAAACTACCCATTGCAACAACCCAAAGTAATCAACGAAAACTGCATTATGATTAGAACAATCATTATACACAAGGAATAATTACTTGAATTTTAAATTACATGATAACGAAGATTTGCAGACGTAATAGAACAACTAACCGATTCTAATTTAGAAGGAATATCAATCTCTTCTATTCCTAGGCCGCAACAATTTTTTTTTATAGAGAGAGAAGATAATTAACTTGGAAAAGCTTTATTTCTATCCCACTAAATTTGTTTGAATTCTATCTAGTAGTAAGGTGGATAAATTCTCACAGAAAGAATAATTTAGCTTATATACCTACATGCATTCTTTCTAAATGCGCCAAAATCTTAGATTCTTCTAATTCTAATGATATCCTCTTCACTGACCAAGTTCTAACCCAAGAAGCAAATCGAGAATGCAACCACAACATGCAAGGGACCCTACTATGAGAGTAGGTGCACTATTTCAACTTCGTAATAACAACACAAGAATAGAAGCGACACACACATAAGCTAACATTACGAAGCCCTAACCAAAACACTTAAAATCAATATAACAACCCACGATGGTCTTTAACCAAATACGACCTCACTTGGTGCACAAGAAGGATAATGACCCCCACTCTTTAGCAAGCATAGGGGGAAACCGAAGACAAGGAAATAAATTTCACGATAATGAACATGACGACAAGACAAACATTCAACAGGTTTACACACAACATAGGGATCCTAACAAAAATAGTTTTGGTTAAAGGTAAAAGACAACACAAAAAGGAGTCTTCTATTCGTAAATAGAATAGGAGGGTTTGAGTGACCACATACCGCAAGACATAGGGCCAATAACCTGACCTAATGACTATGTAAGGCGAGGGGATCTAATGGTTCCCTGTCTCCTCCTCCACATCCACCCATTGGTCAATACCTACAAGTATGCCCTGCACACTCAAATCAAAACATCAAATCTCACAAAGCAATCATAGCCGAAGCAACATTAATAGAACAATGAGGGTACATGATCTAGCTAAGTACCTATCCATAACACAACTATATCATATAATAATCAACACATTTTATATTTGAATCTAGAACTGTATGATGAATGGGTACGCACCAGTGCAACAAGGGCAGGCCTTACAGATTCATTCTAATGTATTTAGTCCTGTTAACGTTCCTTTGATTTCAAAATCTATTTATTTTATTTCATTCTTTAATGACTACAGTAGAAGGACATGGGCATATTTCCTTAGAAGTAAATATGAAGTCTTTGCAAGATTCAAAGAGTTCAAAGCTCTTGTAGAGAATCAAAAGGATAGAAAGATTAAGTGTTTGAGGACTGATAATGGTGGTGAGTTTTGTTTAGCAGATTTTGACAAGTTCTGTAAAGAATAAGGCATTGAGAGGCACAAGACAACTCCAAATACCCCTCAGTAGAATGGATTTGTAGAGAAGATGAATAGAATGTTTATGGAGAGGGCTAGGAGTATGGTAAGTGGAGCTGGCCTTGAAGAAAAGTTTTGGACCGAACCTATTGCTATTGCTTGTTACCTAATTAACAGGTCTCCTACATCGACGCTCATTGATAAGACACCTATGGAGGTGTGGTCTGCAGGGATAACTTTAAGGAACCCCCCCTAAAAAACCTATAAAATCCTGGCAAATCTTAGCCTGAGGCCAAAAAAATGTTGGTAAATCTATGCTTATTTTTTTAAAAAATTTCATTGGTGAATTTTTTCAAATTTTTTGACATTGGTTTTTTTGCTAGCGAATTGTATATAGATTTGAAAAAAAAAAATTTCCTTGGTGAATTATAGTTGTATTCCAAAAAATAAAATAAATTAGGTAGAAAATTATAATTGTATTCCAAAAAATAAAATAAATTAGGTGGTGAATTATATAGATATTCAAAAATGTAAAATAAATTATTTGGCAAATGTGCTAGCAATTTTTTGAAAAATCATAATGTAGCTGGCAAAAATATCAAATGCTAAATTATAATGACTAATTTATTTGGTGAATTTATAGCTTAAAAAAATATTTACATTTAGATTGATGGATATTCAGTATCAGAGATCAATGACATCAGTTCTATTCCAAGTTGTAGTTTTGACACACCCATTTTTCTCCATAAAGTCTCCAGAATAGAGACAAGTGTCAATGAAGGAATGATTCAGATTAACAAAAATTAATAGATAATAATTTAACAAAAGAAAATTTAAAAGGATACATAAGAAGAATACAGATTCATCCACCATAACACAAAGTTTACGACTTCAAAAATCAACTCCTAAAGCTTCCATTCATATATTGAAAATAACTAAAACATAGCGTAACACAAAATTGACCTATCAACAACACAAAGTTTGCCAAAAGATCCTAAATGCATCGAAAGGCTTAATATATATAGCCTTGTCATAAAATAATTGTCTTTGAAATAATAACATCTTCTTGGGGACAATAGATTTAAAACATAAAATAACAATGTCTTTTGCCACAAGAGTATCTAGAGCATGTTTAAAGAAATAACATAAAAATAAGAAATTCCATCATGTGACAATTGTTTGGTCTTCATCCCGAGTCACTTCACTTTCCTTGTCATGTTCACCAGTAGAAGTTGAGTCCACCTATGCTCTCAGTTTCACCTTGTAACTCCGGTACCTATTAATGATGGGAGATAAAATATTGACACTTGGTCTATAGGTAATGTTTGCCCAAAGTTTCCACTTATTTATCATTCTATATGTATCTGTTAGTCTCTTATAGACATCATCAATTTCACGCCTAAAAGTTTTGAGATACATTGCTATATGTCCAAGCTTACCTAGTGATTCACCATTAACTGTGTTAGCACCAACAAGCTCTTCAGTAAGTATATTCTTAAAATTTTGCTTTACTTCCTTGACATCAAGCAAGTTTTCTCTACTTTCATCTGAAATCTCTACTTCTAATATGATACAATTGTTTTTAAGATCAACCATATCAATGTAATATTGAGTCAAAATTCTTCTTATTTCTCCACTAAAATCCCCTAGCATAGACCTCTTCCACTCTAGTGCATCTAGCCAAGACATAGAATCATCATTAAAAATTTTCTCAACTAAGAGAATATTTGTATCAATTTCCATCATATCTTTTATCTTTGTAGACACTGTGAGTAGATTACTGTCTTCCCTCTTTACATTTCATAACTTTGCAACTCTGCAACTAAACCTTTTCTTTTATCAGAAGTGAGGGTATATTGTTTCATGACCTCCTCGATGTTCAACAAAACATCAATGGTGACTTGCTCTACCCATTGCTCAGTGGCCTTACCTAGAGTTTGATATCTCATGATTTGTTGCAACATGCTAGGATCCATTCTTGTTGCAAATATGTGCCTAAGTGGTGTTGTCATTGATGTCAACATATTCTTTTTGGCCTTAGTGTCAACTGTATCCTATTTTGCTGTCTATGTAGAAGACCAGATTGTTGAGGATATTGAGAAAACTAATAACAAATAATGCATGTGGATCATGTGGACATGTAGAGGATTGTCAGAGGTTGCTCCAGTCAAGATTTCAAAAGTTCGTATAAAGATTTGAAGGAGGTTATGGCCATTTGAATAGAACCAGTTCTTGCAATAATCAGGAAAGACAAAGTGATAGGAAAGAGGTCCAGATTGCTTCGGTAATATAAGATTATGATTTGCAGATCTAAAGGCATGTTTGGGAAGTCAGTGTGTATCATCAACTCTAGTGGTTTGTGGTTTAGAGGTTCGCAAGCTATCCTTCTAGTCTGACAGTCATGGGAGAGTGTGTTCTTGCGGTTCTGAAGGAAGATTCAAATGTTTCTGATAATATGGTTTAGAGTGAATGTTATTGGTGATTCCAATGTGTTTGTGGAGGTCTTTGGATCATGTATCTACTATGTTGGATGTCCACATTGAAGTTTGAGATTGTTGATTGAAGTTTTCTTCTTGAGGGTAATGTTCTTCCCAGTCTTGGCCGACCGGATGTTCCTAACCTATTGTGGATACCTTAAATACTTTTTATGAAGAGTGGAGTGGCTATAGAAGCAAATTCAAGTCTTAGTTGTGTTTGGTCAACAGTGTGATGATCCACATCAAGTTTAGCTGACCTTGTTGATCATTTGAAGGTTGATGAAGTTTATAAATACTTGTTGGAGAATTAATGAAATCATCCTTGTGCATAAAAGATAAAATCCAAAGGAAGGATCAGGAGCAGAGTAGAGAAGGAAAGGAACAAGAGTAGTGTAGAGTGTAGAGAAGAGTTTGAGGAAAAGAGAAAATTCTTGAGCATTCATTGAAACTGAATCAGGCATGAAATAGATGCTAATTCTTAGTTAATTCTTTCTAATTAAAATTTTTAGGCAGTGAGCCTCTCCTTTTGAGCAGTGAGCTCTAGGCAGTGTGCCCGAAGGCATGTGCCTTCTAATTTTCTAAGTACTTTTAATAGGGTACACATTTTGTGGGTTCACCCCCACTGTGGTTTTTCCCTTAACCGGGTTTCCATGTCAAAATCTTGGTGTCAAATGTGTTGATTATACTTCTACTCTTATGTTGTTGATTCATGCTTAAATGCTTGCATTACTAATCTGATAATAAGATAATAAAGAAGACTAAAGGCAGAAAAGTTTTAAGGGACAATTGATTCACCCCCCCTCTTAGTTGTCTAGTTCCAACAATTGGTATTAGAGCCGGATCCTCACATAAAAGCCTAACCGCTTGAGGAGATCCATGATGTCGACCTACAAGAAGGATAGTCCAAGATTTGATGGAACAAATTATTCTGTTTGGAAAGATTGCATGGAGTGCCATTTCCAATGCATGGGAAATGCTTATTGGGCAATAACCAGTGTTGAGTATAAACCTCCAGAGAAAGGTCCTTCAACTCCTGATCAAGTTAAAGATGCTGAAAATAATCTTTAAGCTAAAGAAGCCTTGTTGAGTGCCCTGACTGATTTAGAAATGACAAATGTCTTTGGTCTTAAAACTGCTTATCAAATTTGGAAAAAGTTGGAGTATCTGTATGAAGGTGACAAATATGTCAAATGTGCAAAACTGTAAAGTTTGAGAGGAAAATTGGAAACTATGAGGATGAGTGAAGATGAAAACATCACAATCTACATGCAAAAGATAAATGAAATTGTGTGTGGCATCAGGTGTGCTGGTGGAGTTTTGGAAGAATTAGAAATTGTATCAAAAGTACTCAGATCTTTACCAGATTTTTACAAACATAAGGTTATAGCTATAGAAGAAATCAGGACAGTCTCAGAAGTCACTTGGAAAAATTTCAGCCTTCAAGTTAAGTGAGTTTGGTGATTCTCTTCCCAAGTCAGAATCTACATTTAAAGCTAGTGTGTATGGAAAACAAAGATATGATTTGGGTGAAAGCTCTTCTACAAGATCAAACAGACTTGTAAAGACAAGAAAAGATCTTGAAGATGCTGAGATAGAAACAATAGACCTTGAAGATCTTATTGCTAGAAGAATACCAAGAGGATTCGGTAAGTAAGAAGGAAAATTACCACTCAAATGCTTTGGTTGTAACAAGATTGGTCATTTTGCCTCAAGATGTCTGGAAAGGTTTTCAAAACCTAACCCTAACAGGTTTAAAGGTCAAAAGAAATGTTACTATGTCTAAGAAAATGGAGAAGAAGGGGTAACAGATGATGAATCTGATCTTGGAGGCTCCTCTGAAAATGATTGGGTGTTTATTTCTATCAAAGAAAAAGATCTAGTGTCTACTGAATCTGCTAGCTATGAAAATGTAGAAAGTGCCATGGCTGCCCAAGTTATTGAAAGGGATGAATGGGTGATTGATAATGGATGCTCTCATCACATGGTTGGTGACAAGAGTAAGTTTGTGAACTTTGAAAACTATGAAGGAGGCCTTGTAAAATTTGGAGACAACCCAGCTGGTAGAATCCATGGCAGAGGATCCATCTCTTTTGATGGCAAGAACACCACCAATGATGTTCTATATGTGGAAGGACTGAAACATAATCTTCTTAGTGTTGGACAGTTGGTTGACAAGGGTTATGATCTTTGGTTCAAGGATGGAAAATGCAGAATCTTGGAAAGCTCCAGAACTGAAATTGCATCAGATACTCAAACCAGAGGTAACATCTTTCACTTAAGTAGTTTTGATAAAAGTTGTTTGATTTCTCAGATAGATCAAAGTTGGCTATGGTATAGGAGGATGTGTCATGTGAATTTTGATAACATTGTCAAAATAAGTTCCACTCATGCTGTAAGAGATCTTCCAAGACTTATGAAACCTAATAACTTATGTAGAGAATGTCAATTGGGCAAGCAAAACAAAATTTATTTTAAAAGGAATAAGTTTCAAGTGAAAGATTGGAACTGGTACATACTGATCTCTGTGGTCCTGCTAGAGTTAGGAGTGTGCAAGGAGATAGATATTTTATGCTGCTAATTGATGACTACTCCCTGATGATGTGGGTAACCTTTCTGAGAGAAAAATTAGAAGCCCTTGACAAGTTTAAGGTGTTCAAGATGATGGTTGAAAATGAGATTGGTGAGAAAATAAAGTGTCTGAGATCTGACAGAGGTGGATAATTTACCTTCAGTGAGTTTGATGCTTTCTATGAAAAGCATGGAATAAAAAGATAGTTATCTGCTACTAGGACTCCTCAGCAAAATGAAGTTGTGGAAAGAAAGAATCAGACCATTCAAGAAGCCGCTAGAACCATGATGATGGAAACAAATGTTCCTCAAGTTTACTGGAGAGAGGCTGTGAGTATTTCTATCTACACTCTTAACTGAGTGCAGATCAAAGGAAATTCTATTAAGACTCATAAACTTTGGTTTGGTCCTTCTCTAGCTATGAGATACTTCAGAGTCTTTGGTAGTAAATGTTATATCAAAAGAGATGAGGACTTAGGTAAGTGTTAGGCAAGAAGTGATGAAGGAATATTTTTGGGATACTTAACTCAAAGCAAGGCCTATTGGTGCTTCAATAAGAGATTGAAGAAGATTGTTGAAAGTACGAATGTTAAAGTTGATGAGAGTAAAGGACACTCTAGATACTTTGGATATGACTCAGATGATGAAAATCAAAATCAAGGAAGGCAAGTTCAAGTTCAGACCTAGATTCAGTTTGAATCGGTGACTCTAGAGGTTAAGACAGATGATGAGGAACAAGTTCAAGAAACAGAAGCTCCAACAATTTCCAAAACTTCCAAGTATGTAAGATTAAATCATCCTAAAGATCAGATCATAGGAGATAAGAGTAAAGGTATTCAAACTAGGAGAAAAATTTCTGAAGATCAAGAAGAGATTTGTCTAATTTCAAGAATTGAACCTAAATCAGTAAGTGAAGCTTACAATGATGAAAACTGGGTTAAAGCAATGGAAGAGGAATTGATGCAAATTGAAAAGAATCACACATGGAATCTAGTTCCTAGACCTAAGGACAAAAATGTGATTGGAACCAAATGGGTCTTCCGAAACAAACTAAATGAAGATGGTGAGGTAGTAAGGAATAAGGCAAGATTGGTATGTAAAGGCTACTCTCAAGTGGAAGGAATTGATTTTGAAGAAACTTTTGCTCCGGTGGCAAGGATAGAGGTAGTTATATTATTTCTTGCATTTAGTGCCTTCAAAGATTTTAAAGTATATCAAATGGATGTGAAATCAACATTTCTAAATGGAGATTTGGAGGAAGAAGTCTACATTGAGCAACCAGAAGGATTTCAGTTGTCTGATCAAGAAGATATGGTTTGTAGACTAAGAAAAGCCTTGTATGGACTTAAGCAAGCTCCAAGAGCTTGGTATGCTAGATTGAATAAGCATTTGCTTAAGCTAGGATTTATCTAGACGATTTGGAACAACCCATACCAAGCTCCACTCTTTTACATTGTAAAAACACCATAGCTCGATATTTAATGTAGAGTTATCTATTGGAATGATTGACTATAGCCCCAAGTATATCACACAATGGAACATTTTTTTCCACTATGTTTATGTAGTGAAGCTTAGTTTTGTAATCCCATGATGGCTGATGATTTTGTGTTTTAGGAAATGTCTCTTTAATTGTCATGGGTGGTAAAGGTTAAATCTAATAATAATTATTCATAGAAAGGTTACGTATGTAGCCATATTTTCTACTTGAAATTTAAAAGTATTTTGAATCCACAAATTTTAATTCAACATTGTACATAAATAAGGATATGGTTTGCCCATGCACCCTTTGGCTATATACAATTATTCAAAATAAAAGTATGGCAAACCTTGGTCAAACTCTTTAAGCTTCCACTAGTAACCCATAAGGTTCTCTAGAACTTGAAATCCAACCATTCCTTTAACATGGTGTGGTAAGCAAAAATTTAGATCTTTATTTTCTAAAAACAAACCTTTGGAAGACATACTTTCTTTGAGCTTTATTTTCTTAAATGGTTTCTTCTGATGGGTTTCATAGTAAACCTTTTCTAAATCTAAGTTCTTTCTTTTATGAAAATTGATTTTCTCCACACCCTCTTGGATTTTATTCAATCCTTGCCAAAGTAAACTATGGTTATCATGACTAATCAAACTAATAACCATAGGATTGCTCCATATAATCAAAATAATGTCCATAATTTTCAATACTTGTTTTTCCTAACCTCTTCAATTTGAGGGAACATAACTATGAAAAAACAAGAAATTATTAATCTATTTAAGTGCAAACAAGTGCAAAACAAAGAATTCATTACCAAAATACCACCTACATCATGCTTGTTGGTGATCAAAGTGGAGACTCCTAAAATCCCTAAAAGCCAATCAGTTCTTGAGTGCAAGGGTTGTCAAACTCAAGACAAAGATTGTAAACGTGATAAGGCGGGTAAGACCTTCTTCTTCTGGCTCTACTAGACCAAGGGGGTATTCCCTAAGGTTTATGATAGAAAGGCTTGATAGCAATATGAAAATAAACCCTAGGTCAAACCATACCCAATGCATAAGAAACTCCAATTTTATGACACTAAATAATCTATATGGTTTGAGGGATTTGGGGGTATTACACCTTCAAGTAGCAGAAATAATGTTGATTATAAGGAATACCGAGAGGGGGGTGAATTAGTATTTCACAACACCACTTTTTTAACAATTCATTAATCCAATTACCAAAATTAATAACATGAAAGTATAATAGACATGAGAATATCAACCATAAAGACATAACACATAGACACCAGGATTTTTACATGGAAAACCCAAAAAGGGAAAAACCATGGTGAGTGTTAGCTCACAATATATTATAGTAACAATACCAGATTACATAAGGCTCACTTCCCAAAGATGTATTCACTGCAGGTGGACTCACTATCCACAGAGAAATAAAGAAAGAAGGTAGAGGAAATTTGGCTCACTGCCAGGAGAAGACTGCTCCAATATGCATCTACAGAATGCTGAATTGCAGTTCCATTAGTAGCTAAGTATATAGACTCAAATGTCTTCTTAATGTCTACCCTACTTTTCTTCTCTGCTACATATACTCTGTTTTCTACCTTTTTTTATCCTTTTCTGCTTTGCAAACTACTTTAGATTAGGCACAAATCAAATTCGCAGATGTTCCACATTTTTTATTTTAACAACACTAAAATCCATCTAATATATATCCGCAATAAGATTTAACTCAAATGTAGGTCGGCAAGCAACACATGAAACATGCATACAACTGTTGTAGCTAGTAGGCTTGATCTTGTGTACAAATACCAATGTGGACTCAAATAAACATACAGTAGTCTTCATATGGCATCAATCATTTAATTACTTAGATTGATTGTACAAACAATATATCTTCTCCGCATACAGATCTATCAAACCTGTTGGCTTATCCCTTAAGAACACACTTGACCAATTCAACTGTGATATCATAACTTCCACTGCAGACCATATGAGACTCTAAAAATCATATCCAACATCCATCATTGACCTCTTAGCATACCTTCAAAATCAAAGGACATCATAGACCTTTATAGCAAAATGCAGATCTTGGAACTGTCACACTGTCATAGTGGAAAACTATTAGACTAGAAGCTGATACTAGAGAACTTGTAGAAAATGATTTGTTGAGCTTCAAAAGCTATAACTTTGGATTTGGATAGTCATGGTATGTATATTTGTTTCCTCAAAACTAAAAGACAAAATATACCACAGCGGAGGAATATAGACCCTTTTTCTCTGGTTCTGTGCACTGTTTATGACTTAAGTCTATTCACTCAGACTTAGTTGTTTCACCATATGACTTCTAAAGGAAGTCAGGACTTGAACACTGGAGCATATCATCACCAAATAGCTATGATTAACATATTTGAACCACATGTAATGATCTTCAGCTGCGGAGGTATACTGAAATAATCTCTGACACTTACTCTGCATACTGCCCATACTTAGTCATTTTAGGCTTCTGGACCAAGATCCTTTTATGCCTTGTTGTCAAACCAAGTTGATCTACCAGAGTAAGGTCTCTTTGTCTTGTTGGTAGAATCCCTTTTCCTTGTTTCCATCAATGACAACATTCAGTCATTCATCAGAGTAGTGTCTCTTGCCAACAATCTCCCCCTTTGGCATTGATGGTAACACTTAGTTAAAAATGCTCATCTGCTCCCCCTTATTATATACACTCTATTTTTCTTTTCCCCCTTAGGTTTTTGCCCATTTTTCAATAATTTCTTCTCCCCCTTTGACATCAATGGTAAAGGTGTATGTACAGAGGTAAAAAATGTGTCAAAAATTACAAATACTGATAACATTGTCATACTCTGCCACATATGTATAGATACAATATTTAACTTAATTTGTTGTCAGTTGTAGAATATATTTTAAAATGCTCTTGATTTGAACTAATTCTTTGTCCCAACCCTTCTTAGCATTGTCCAAAATTTGAATATTCCCACGTATCAGGAAGAGTAATTTTTCTACTTTTTGTATATCGGAAGGTGTGTCAATTAGTGCACTTACTTGTAGTGCTTCTGCTACAAGATTTGACATTGAATCTAATTTGGGACTTATTAGTCCTCTCAATTGACACATTCTATTTTTCATTTGATCTATTTTATTCACCAGATTTCTTAACTCATTATGGATGTTGATCACTTGTATTTCTTTGCTGCTTGCTGACTCAATTGCCAAATCAAAAGAGTTAGAAATATTAGTCAGCTGCAATTTCAGATCGTTGATCTTTTCTTCTAGCTCTTTTGTGGCTTCTGGCCATGATAAACAAAATTTGTACAGGTCATAGGCTTCTTTTATGGTACATTGTATACCACTTATTCTATTTTCTAATGAAGTTTTATCATTGATCAACATGGTCTTCAGCTCAGCTAATCTTATCTCATCAAACTCTTTTCTAATTTTTGTTTCTGCAAATTTTTCAAAGGATTAAAAATGATTGCTGGTTGATTTTATCATATCTTTAAGTTGATCAGTTGATGATAATGATGTATCTTTTTGGTATTCAGGCATTAATTTCTCCATCCCCTCAGATGTTGCACCAATGAGCTCATTATCCTGTAAATGAGTTTTCATCAACTCTTCCTGTGCCTTCGCTTGAACAATTGACACTAGTTTGAATTTTTGCATAGGAGACATAGAGTCAAAATTTATAGGTCCTTGTAAAAATTCAGGCTCATCCACGACTTGTTTTTCTTTTTCCAGGAATTCCTTGACAAACTTTGCAGTGTCTCTTGCTACACCAGAGACTTCTTCTTCTTTGTTTAGTTTCAGAGGATCTAAATCCATGATATCATTAGAATCATTCTTTTGTTCCAAAGAAGAGTTTTCTTTAGCTTGTTCCTCTTTTAGATCATCATCTTTGTTTTGTTCCTCACTCTTTTCTTTATCTGTTTGATCATCAGTCTGTTGTTCTGGAGGAATACTTGTTTTGGATTGATCCTTAACTTCAGTATCAGTAGTAGGGACTGGATCATCTTCCTCCTTAGGCGCTTCATCATTTTTGTCCAATCCTTGATCCACGTTCTCCTCAGGAATAAATGTACCAACCCCAACATTTGTTTCTACTTTATCATATATAGTTGGGAGATGATGATCCCTTAACACTCTCAAGGTGTTTTCCTTAGTATCCTTCACTACTTTTTCAATGTCATTTGACATGAGAGTGTTCATCCTTTTCTTTGTTCTAAATTCCTCTTGCAGTACTTTTGAGACTTTTGCTCTATCGTCTGTTGTGATCTCCATACATAACTTTATCAGTGTATACTCTCTAAGATCAACATCCTTAGCCATATCAACTTCCTTTCTTACAGTCATTATATTGCCCAAGTTGTTTGGGAGATCAGTAATGATCTCAATAAGGGCTTTGTTGTAGATGTCCAAGTATTTGATGACAACAGTCTCAATGATCCTCTTGTCTAGATCATCATACTCATCATATAGTTGAGCTATGGGCTTCAAATTTCCATCAACTGTTATGGCTTCCAAGACATCTTCAAGACTTATGGTGGCTTTTCCTATCTGAGACTTATCTTACCTTGACCTTTTCTCATCTTTACCCTTACTAGAAGGTTTCTTCTTGCTACTACCGAAGGCTTTGGTGGCCTTAGTTTTCATCTTCTTCACTTCTTCATCTGACTCTATCTCATCCTCATCTGCTCCTATACCAACATACATTCTATGACCTTTGATTTTCTATCTCTTGTGACTTATTGCAAGTGCTTGCACACTTGCATAGGGTGTGGGACTAGAGGACATAGATGCAATTTCTGTGGAAGTAGAGCCTCTAGTTCTTCTTTTAGTTATTGTTGGGTTCTTTTGTTGCTTCTTAGGCTCTTCCGGAGCCTTATCCGGTTCACTCTCATCCTTCTCTTTTGCTTCCCTAAACCTAATCATCATAAATTCTATCTTTCAAAAAGTTGTCAACCACTTCTCTATTAGGCACAGTCGATCCAAATTTCTCTGCAGTATTCCGTATTTGATCCTTTTCTACTAGGTTTTCTTTTACAAGATCTACCAAATAATTCTTCATATCATATCTTTGTGTTGGATTCCAACACTTACCATTTAGCTAGGGGATTAGGGTTTTATATACAGCTCCCCCTGAGCCAGAGCTCCCAATTTACTTGCTGGAGGAAGTATCTACACCATAAACTGGTGCAGATCCATCTTTGATCTCATTCATATCCTTTTTAATCTAGACCTTGTTTATTTCCTTTTTGTTTTTTATTGGATCAACCTTGTTCTCTCCTTTATCTTCCCTTTGTTCTATTTTCCTCTTTTTTGTAGAATAGTTTCTTTTCTAATTGTTGTATTTGCAAAATCTTGTAACATGTCTGAACTTAATGCAATTGTAGCATACCACATTCCTCTGTCCTTGATTTCTTTGATTTAATCTTGATCTACATTGGTTAGCCATGTGTCCAAATCTATTGCATGCAAACCACTTACCATTGAAGGATTGAGTATTCCTTGTGTGGTTAAAACTATTTCTTGCTAGACTTCTACACTCATTTGATATATGACCAATTTTCTTGCAATTGAAACATTGACCAAAAAATGGAGCATTTTGCTTCATTTTACTTCTACATTGAGTAGCCTTATGACCAAACTTATTGCAATTAAAACAATAACCATTGAAAGATGGGTACCTTTGAGCATTTGGTTCCCTACCCAAAGGTCTTCGAGGTCTTCTTCTTTGATTTTGGAACTGGTTGCCTTTGTTTTTCTTCATCTCAAGGTTTTCTTGACTTGAATTAGAAGTTTCTCCTTTTTCAAATCCCAACCCTTTCTTGTCATCTCAACTCCTTTGACTAGCAATCATTTCATCAAGTTTTCCAAAGCTTATCAAGAACCTTTTTTCGTAGGTCTTAGCTTTCTCCAAATCTGATTTCAGGCTTACAACTTCTTTTTCAAGTTTATCACATTCTTCTAATTTGCTTTTTATGAACATTTTTAGATCTTCTTCTATTTTAGCTCTCTCTACAACTTCCACTTTCAAATTATCCAGGGTGTCATTTGCTGATATCAATTGTTCACTAACCTCTTTGTATTTTTCTTTGAACTTCTTGACTTGTTCTCTTATCTTTAAAATGCATTCATCAGCTTCTTGAATATTATCCTTTAGATCCCTGATTTCTACTTCAGATTTTTGAAGATCAATAAAAGCTACTTCTAGTTCAACATTGTTCTCATATGAGAAATTTCCAAATCTTCTAGCTGCCATTAGTATACTATCCCAGATCTTCCTCAAGCTATTAGACTTCTTCTAAAGAACTTGGATCTGATACCAATTGTTGATTTTAAGGAATACTGAGAGGGGGGGGTGTGAATCAGTATTCCTTAGCACCACTTTTTCAACAATTCATTAATCCAATGACCAAAATTAAGAATATGAAAGCAAAGTAGACGTGAGAACATCAACCATAAAGACATAACACATAGACACCAGGATTTTTACGTGGAAAACCCAAAAAGGGAAAAATTAGGGTGAGTGTTAGCTCACAATATATTATAGTAACAATACAGAATTACATAAGGCTCACTACCCAAAGAAGTGCTCACTGCAGGTGGACTCACTATCCACAGAGAAAAAAAGAAAGAAGATAGAGGAAATTTGGCTCACTGCCAGGAGAAGACTGCTCTAATATGCATCTACAGAATGCTGAATTGCAATTCCATTAGTAGTTTAGTATATAGACTCAAATATTTTCATAATGTCTACCCTACTTTTCTTCTCTGTTACATATACTCTATTTTCTACCCGTTTTATCCTTTTCTGCTCTTCAAACTACTTTAGATTATGCACAAATTGAATTTGCACATGTTCCACACTTATTTTTTACCAGCACTGAAATCCATCTAATATATATATCCACAATAAGATTTAACTCAAGTGTAGGTCGACAAGCAACACATGAAACATGCATACAACTGTTGTACCTAGTTGGCTTGATCTTGTGTACTAATACCAATGTGGACTCAAATAAACATACAGTAGTCTTTATATGGGTCGGAATCAATCATTCAATTACTTAGATTGATTGTACAAACAATATATCTTCTACACATACAGATGTATCAAGTATGTCAGCTTATCCCTTAAGAACACACTTGACCAATTCAACTATCATATCATAACTGCCATTGCAGACCATATGAGACTCTAAAAACCATATCCAACATCCATCATTGACCTCTTAGCATACCTTCAAAATCAAAGGACATCATAGACCTTTATAGCAAAATGTTGATCTTGGAACTGTCATTCTGTCATAGTGGAAAACTGTTAGACTAGAAGCCGATACTAGAGAACTTGTAGAAAATGATTTGTTGAGCTTCAAAATCTATAACTCTAGATTTAGATAGTAATGGTATGTATATTTTTTGTCTCAAAACTGCAAGAAAAAATATACCACAATGGAGGAATGCGGACCCTTTTTCTCTGGTACTATGCACTGTTTCTGACTTAAGTCTGTTCACCTAGACTTATCTATTTCACCATATGACTTCCAGAGTAAGACAGGACTTGAACACTAGAACATATCATCACCAAATAGCTATGGTTAACATATCTGAACCGCATGTAATGATCTTCAACTATAGAGGCATACTGACCGAATCTCTGACACTTACTCTACATACTACCCATAGTCATTTTAGGCTTCCAGACCAAGATCCTTTTATGCCTTGTTGTCAAACCAAGTTGATATATCGGAGTAAGGTCTCTTTTTCTTGTTGGTAGAATCCCTTTTCCTTGTTTCCATCAATGACAACATTCAGTCATTCATCAGAGCAGTGTCTCTTGCCAACAAATACAACCATGCAAAATCTAAAATATTGCTTTGATAGATTCTAGTGCAGTAGCACATCTAGAAATGGATATAGGTAGGAGAAATAACACAAATAAATTAACAAATTGAGTTTGTTGTCATGTTTGAGTGTTGTGAAGGAAAAAGGAGGGTTGGCATATAGTAGATCGATGCCTATATCTTGTTAGGGTAGTAAAGTATGGATACTAAATTAAAGTGGATACTAAATTAAAGGGGACACTGTTGTAATTGAAATTTTGTTACCTAATCAAGGTAGCAACAAAGATAGTAACTAATAGTCTATTGCATAATCTAGGCTCTACACAAATAGACAAGTAAATAGAAAATTGTAGAACACAATTCCAAACATTCTTCAATAATTCATAAACAATCCATAAGTTTCACACATTCTCATGAAAAGATACCTTGAAATAGCATTACAAAGGTGTTTTACAATCCATATAATCAACTAATCATAAAGAACATTCATATCAGCAAATGTGATAAGATTAGTTTTTATCAAAATTACCAAAAACTCATAGCCCTTGAAAGAGAATCCAGAAAATATTACAATGAATTTTCTCTAACACCATTCCAATGTATCCTCTCATAGCCTTTGAAAGAGAGTCCAAAAAATATTACAATTCAAAATATAAAAATGGATGAAAGATAAACATACCAATTCCTATTGTAGATACATTCAATCTCAAAGTGATTCCTAGGAAAAACTTACCTACTTCGAGTAATTAATGTTGCCCTCAATGATGACTTATTTTTTTGGAATCACCAACCACACATTGACTATGGTGGAATTGGGCACTATGTATGTTAAACCTTTTCAAAACAATGTTATTCTTATCACTCCTAGCCAGACTACCAACATCCTCTCAACAACTAAATCTTAGCCACCCAATGCCACATTCCTCATGTTTGCAAGCCCTTTCGCTACGGGAACAACATCTTTTGATAAGTCAACCAGAACTGGATTTTTGGAATATGTTTCCAATGTGGGAGAAGCTAATTCATCCTCATCAACTCTTCCTATGATGAGACCAACCCTTCCAGCCCACAATGATACCTCCTTTGCTGCCAATTTTAGCCAAAATATGAGAAGCTTGGGATGTCCAAAATTTCTATTCCTTAGAAATTTCTGGGCAGCAACTTTTCCTCAGAAGGTGGATAGATAATTCCTATTCACATTGGGGTTGGAGATAAATCAATGTCCCAAAGGACAAACATGTCAAGGCCCCAATGACACCAAATTTGCAGCCTTCATTAACAACATATCCTTCTATCTTCTCACTACTGCTCTTATTCAAGCATACTACTTTGGCCAATCCAATGGAGTTTACAATTCTACTTTCCCTAACAATCCGCCATTTCCTTTCAATTACACAGGCACACCTCCTAACAACACAAAGACCCTAAATGACCCCAGAGTCGAAGTGGTTCCCTTCAACACTAGCATATAGCTAGTTTTGCAGGACACCAACATTGTGACATTCAAGAGCCATCCTCTGCATCTACACAACTTCAACTTCTTCATAGTGGGTCAAGGTGTGGGAAACTACAATGCAAGCACTGACCCCTCTAACTTTAATCTACTAGATCCTCACGAGAGAAACATAGTTGGAGTTCCTAGTGGAGGTTGGGTGGCTCTTAGATTCCTAGCTGATAATCCAAGTATTAACTACCTTCAATCACTCATCTAACTCAATTATGTTAATTGTGCTTCTTTCACATCTGTATGTATGTTATTGTAGGAGTGTGGTTTATGCATTGTCATCTCGAGGTCCACACCAGCTGGGGATTGAAGATGGCATGGGTTGTTTTGAATGGAAATGGGGGTAGATCTCAATCTCTTCTTCCTCCTCCCAAAGATCTTTCCTCCTGTTGATTATTTAACCTATGGCTTCAATTTCTACAATTTTGTGCCGGTTCAACATGGTTTGAGATGAAGAAAGAGAGCGCGTCTTGTTTTCTTCTCTTACATGCAAGAAAGAAGAATGTGCACCTGCCTAAATTCTTTGTTGTTTCAAGTTCAAACAATTGTTTTCTAATTTTTGTCCCTTCTCAACTAATATGCAAGAAAGAAGAATGTGTGTGTTTGAAGTCTCTGTTGTTTTTGGTTGAAATAATTATTTATTTATTTTTGTCCCTTCTTCTCAAATTTAAATTTATTTTTTGTATGCTTTGATTCCTTCTTTATGGACCAATAAGTATGCATATTGAGACTGATAATTATTTGTGAAATAGCACAATTTTTTTAGAATATCTCATTAGTGTGAGGCCATAACTAAACTAGATATCCCACCTTGGTGCTCAATGGGTACTTCGAAGAGCTTTGCAAGTTCAATTGACATGTCTTTAAGTGAATGATGATTGTCTTGTAGCCCTATGGCCAATGCCAATTCTTTTGTTTTCTGGAGTGTCATGAATTAATTTACATAATCTTAATGGACCTTGTGTTTTGCTTAGTATCTACTTCAAATGTGTGAGCTATCATGTTTGGTGTGTAGTCTCTATTTGCATGCATCCCCTTTGTAGATTCTTGTTTATGCATGGGTTCACTTGCATTCCATTAGTTGTCACCTATGTTTAATAGGCATTGTCTTGCAAATATAAGCATGGCCACCACCTACATCATGTTCATTTTATTATCTAGCCTACCACCGTGCATCCTCTAATGGGGAAATTGCATGATACAAAGATCGGTCAAACTTAGTGACCCTCATTAGTTTTATAATTTCACACCTTTGGATAATTTGGAGGTCAAATGGCTTAAAATTAATTTTAGACATGCTATGATTTTAGATTGAGAATTCCTAATTCTTTTAAAATATTAAATTTTGAGGGAAAAACTTTTTGATTTGTTTAAATATGCAGATGATATGGGAGTGATCTTGAGACCTCAAAAATGGTGTGCATTTTGTGTCATTTTCCTTTTATAAAAGTTTTACCAAACCAAGATTAAACACAATGGGCTCCATCAACCAAGTTTACACAATTATTTTAAAAAGTATTTTTACTCAATATTGTTGCTCCCTTAATGCTTAGATGGATTCTCAAGATAGTTCAATTTATTTTGTCATATTTTAGATAAAGTGAATAGGAGGTGAAAGGAGTAGGCTACTGTGGACAATGTGTTGGTTATATATATATATATATATCCCCTTATCTAGATTCCTCTCTCTTCTCCCCCCTCTCTCTATTTCCCCCCCTCTCTCTATTTCATGCTTTAGTTTTTCAGTCGATAAACACAATAATGGAATGGATCTAGTGGCACCCATCATTTCTATTGTCTTTCATTCTTTGGATTGTTGGCGTGAAATGGTTGATCAAAAATTAGTCTATCTTTTCCTTTAAATATCGCATCTCCATCTCTCTCTTTCTCTATCTCTCTATATCTCTATCTCTATTCCTCTCTATTAATATCCCTCTCTATATAGCTATGTCTCGAATATTTATCTCCCATGGATTAGAATAAACATTTAAACATGGTGGTAAATAAACTTGGTTGTGAATAAAATTGAAACCATGTAAGGATCTGTGTTGTTGTATCTCTCTTTCTCTATTCCTCTGTCTACCATTTCATCAGGCTACAATGGAGCTAGATGATTTGGAACAACCCATACCAAGCTCCACTCTTTTACATTGTAAAAACACCATAGCCTAATCTTTAATGTAGAGTTAGCTATTGGAATGATTGACTATAGCCCCAGGTCTATCACACAATGGAACATTTTTTTCCACTATGTTTATGCAGTGAAGCTTAGTTTTGTAATCCCATGATGGCCGATGATTTTGTGTTTTAGGAAATGTCTCTTTAATTGTCATGGGTGGTAAAGGTTAAATCTAATAATAATTATTCATAGAAAGGTTATGTATACATAGCCATGTTTTCTACTTGAAATTTAAAAGTATTTTGAATCCACAAATTTTAGTTCAACATCATACTTAAATAAGGATATGGTTTGCCCATGCACCCTTTGGCTATATACAATTATTCAAAATAAAAGTATGGTGGACCTTGATCAAACTATTTAAGCTTGCACTGCTAATCCATAAGGTTATCTAGAACTCCAAATCCAACCATTCCTTTAACATGGTGTGGTAAGCAAAAATTTAGATCTTTATTTTCTAAAAACAAACCTTTGGAAGACATACTTTCTTTGAGCTTTATTTTCTTAAATGGTTTCTTCTGATGGGTTTCATAGTAAACCTTTTCTAAATCTAAGTTCTTTCTTTTATGAAAATTGATTTTCTCCTCATCCTCTTGGATTTTATTCAATCCTTGCCAAAGAAAACTATGGTTATCATGACTAATCAAACTAATAACCATAGGATTGCTCCATATAATCAAAATAATGTCCATAATTTTCAATACTTGTTTTTCCTAACCTCTTCAATTTGAGGGAACATAACTATGAAAAAACAAAAAAATACTAATCTATTTAAGTGCAAACAAGTGCAAAACAAAGAATTCATTACCAGAATACCACATACATCATGTTTGTTGGTGATCAAAGTTGAGACTCCTCAAATCCCTAAAGACAATTAGTTCTTGAGTGCAACGGTTGTCAAACTCAAGAGAAAGATTGCAAACGTATACTTCAAATGAGACAACTAAGGACAACAATGATAAGGTGGGTAAGGCCTTCTTCTTCTTCTAGCTCTACTAGACCAAGGGGGTATTCCCTAAGGTTTATGATAGAAAGGCTTGATAGCAATATGAAAATAAACCCTAGGTCAAACCATACCCAATGCACAAGAAACTCCAATTTTATGACACTAAGAGTCTATGGTTTGAGGGATTTGGGGGTATTACACCTTCAAGTAGCAGAAATACTGTTGATTATAAGGAATACTGAGAGGGGTGTGAATTAGTATTATGCAACACCACTTTTTTAACAATTCATTAATCCAATTACCAAAATTAATAAAATGAAAGTATAATAGACATGAGAACATCAACCATAAAGACATAACACATAGACACTAGGATTTTTACATGGAAAACCCAAAAAGGAAAAAACCATGGTGAGTGTTAGCTCACAATATATAATAGTAACAATACCAGATTACATAAGGCTCACTGCCTAAAGAAGTACTCATTGCAGGTGGACTCATTGTCCACAGAGAAATAAAGAAAGAAGGTAGAGGAGATTTGGCTCATTGTCAGGAGAAGACTACTCCAATATGCATCTATAGAATGCTGAATTGCAGTTCTATTAGTAGCTTAGTATACAGACTCAAATGTCTTTGTAATGTCTACCTTGCTTTTCTTCTCTGCTACATATACTCTATTTTCTACCCTTTTTATCCTTTTCTGCTATGCAAACTACTTTAGATTATGCAAAAATCAAATTCACACATGTTCCACATTTATATTTTTTACCAACACTAAAATTCGTCTAATATATATCCACAATAAGATTTAACTCAAATGTAGGTCGGCAAAAACATACATACAACTGTTGTACCTAGTCAGCTTGATCTTGTGTACAAATACTAATGTAGACTCAAATAAACATACAGTAGTCTTCATATGGCATCAATCATTCAATTACTTAGATTGATTGTACAAACAATATATCTTCTCTGTATACAGATCTATCAAACCTGTTGGCTTATCCCTTAAGAACACACTTGACCAATTCAACTGTTATATCATAGCTTCCACTGTGAACCATATGAGACTCTAAAAATCATATCCAACATCCATAATTAACCTCTTAGCATACCTTTAGAATCAAAGGACATCATAGACATTTATAGCAAAATGTGGATCTTGGAACTGTCACTCTATCATAGTGGAAAACTATTAGACTGGAAGCCGATGCTGGAGAACTTGTAGAAAATGATTTGTTGAGATTCAAAAGCTATAAATTTGGATTTAGATAGTCATGGTATGTATATTTTTTTCCTCAAAACCACAAGAAAAAAGATACCACACTAGAGGAATGCGGACCCTTTTTCTTTGGTACTATGCATTGTTTTTGACTTAAGTCTATTCACTTAAACTTAGCTGTTTCACTGTATGACTTCCAAAGGAAGTCAGGACTTGAACACTGGAACATATCATCACCAAATAGCTATGATAAACATATTTGAACCACATGTAATGATCTTCAACTGTGGAGGCATACTGACCTAATCTCTGACACTTACTCTGCATACTGCCCATACTTAGTCATTTTAGGCTTCCGAACCAAGATCCTTTTATGCCTTGTTGTCAAACCAAGTTGATCTACTGGAGTAAGGTCTCTTTGTCTTTTTGGTAGAATCCCTTTTCATTGTTTCCATCAATGACAACATTCATTCATTCATTAGAGCAGTGTCTCTTGCCAACAATCTCCCCCTTTGGCATTGATGGCAACACTTAGTTAAAAATGCTGATATGCTCCCCCTTAGGTGTTTGCCCATTCTTTAATAATTTCTTCTCCCCCTTTGACATCAATGGTAAAGGTGTATGTACAAAGGTAAAAAATGTGTCAAAAATTGTAAATACTACAAACATTGTCATACTCTGCCGCATATGTATAGATACAATCTTCAACTTAATTTGTTGTGGGTTGTAGAATATATTTTAAAATGCTCTTGATTTGAACTAATTATTTGTCCCAACTCCTCTTAACATTGTCCAAATTTTGAATATGCCCACTTATTAGGAAGACTAATTTTTCTACTTTTTGTATATCAGAAGGTGTGTCAATTAGTGCACTTACTTGTAGTGCTTCTGCTGCAAGATTTGACATTGATTCTAATTTGGGACTTATTAGTTCTCTCAATTGACACATTCAATTTTTGATTTGATCTCTTTTATTCACCAGATTTCTTAACTCATTATGGATGTTGATCACTTGTATTTCTTTGCTACTTGCTGACTCAATTGCCAGATCAAATGACTTAGAAATATTAGTCAGCTGCAGTTTCAGATCATTGATCTTTCTTCTACCTCCTTTGTGGCTTCTGGCCATGATAAACAAAATTTGTACAGGTCACAAGCTTCTTTTATGGTACATTGTATACCACTTATTCCATTTTCTAATAAATTTTTATCATTGATCAACATGGTCTTCAGCTCAGCTAATGTTATCTCATCAAACTCTTTTATGACTTTTATTTTTGCAAATTTTTCAAAGGATTAAAAATGATTGCCAATTGATTTTATCATATCTTTAAGTTGATCAGTTGATGATAATGATATATCTTTTTGGTATTCAGGCATCAATTTCTCCATCCCCTCAGATGCTACACCAATGAGCTCATTATCTTGTAAATGAGTTTTCATCAACTCTTCCTGTGCCTTCGCTTGAACAATTGACTCTAGTTTGATTTTTTGCATAGGAGACATAGAGTCTAAATTTATAGGTCCTTGTAAAAATTCAGGCTCATCCATGACTTGTTTTTCTTTTTCTAGGAATTCCTTGACAAACTTTGCAGTGTCTCTTGCTACACCAGAGACTTCTTCTTCTTGGTTTAGCTTTGGGGGATCTAAATCCATGATATCATTAGAATCCCTCTTTTGTTCTAGAGAAGTGTTTTCTTCAGCTTATTCCTCTTTTAGATCATCATCTTTGTTTTGTTCCTCACTCTTTTCTTTGTCTGTTTGATCATCAGTTTGTTGTTCCAGAGGAATACTTGTTTTGGATTGATCCTTAACTTTAGTATCAGTAGCAGGGACTAGATCATCTTCCTCCTTCAGTTCTTCATCATTTTTGTCCAATCCTTGATCCACGTTCTCCTCAGGAATAAATGTACCAACCCCAACATTTGTTTCTGCTTTATCATATATAGTTGGGAGATGATGATCCCTTAACACTCTCAAGGTGATTTCCTCAGTATCCTTCACTACTTTTTCAATGTCATCTGACATGAGAGTGTTCATCCTTTTCTTTGTTCTGAATTCTTTTTGGAGTACTTTTGAGACTTTTTCTCTATCGTCCGTTGTGATCTCTGGACATAACTTTATCAGTGTATACTCTCTGAGCTCAACATCCTTAGCCATAGAAACTTCCTTTCTTGCAGTCATTATGCTACCCAGGCTGTTTGGGAGATCAGTAATGATCTCAATAAGGGCTTTGTTGTAGATGTCCAAGTATTTGATGACAACAGTCTCAATGATCCTCTTGTATGGATCATCATACTCATCATATAGTTGAGCTATGGGCATCAAATTTCCATCAATTGTTATGGATTTCAGGACGTCTTCAAGACTTATGGTGGCTTCTCCTGTCTAAGACTTATCTTGCCTTGACCTTTTCTCAGCTTTACCCTTACTAGAAGGTTTCTTCTTGCTGCTACCGGAGGCTTTGGTGACCTCAATTTTTATCTTCTTCACTTCTGCATCTGACTCTATCTCCTCCTCATTTGCTCCTATACTAACATACATTCTACGACCTTTGGTTTTCTATCTCTTGTGATTTGTTGCAAGTGCTTCCACACTTGCAAAGGGTGTGGGACCAGAGGACATAGATGCAATTTCTATAGAAGTAGAACCTCTAGTTCTTCTTTTAGTTATTGTTGGGTTCTCTGGTTGCTTCTTAGGCTCTTCTGGAGCCTTATCTAGTTCACTCTCCTTCTTCTCTTTTTCTTCCCTAAACCTAAACATCATAAATGCTATCTTTCAAAAAGTTGTCAACCAATTCTTTGTTAGGCACAGTCGATCCAAATTTCTCTATAGTATTCCATATTTGATCCTTTTCTACTGGGTTTTCTTTTACAAGATCTACCAAATAATTCTTCATATCATATCTTTGTGCTGGATTCCAGCACTTACCATTTGGCTAGGGGATTAGGGTTTTCAATACAGCTCCCCCTGAGCCAGAGCTCCCAATTTACTTGCTGGAGGAAGTATCTACACTAGAAACTGGTGCGGATCCATCTTTGATCTCTTTCATATCCTTTTTAATTTTTACTGAATCAACCTTGTTCTCTCCTTTATCTTCCCTTTGTTCTATTTTCCTCTTTTTTGCAGAATAATTTCTTTTCTGATTGTTGTATCTATAGAATCTTGTAACATTTATGAACTTACTGAAATTGTAGCATACCACATTCCTCTGTCCTTGATTTCTTTGATTTAATCTTTATCTACATTGGTTAGCCACGTGTCCAAATCTATTGCATGCAAACCACTTCCCATTAAAGGATTGAGTATTCCTTGTGTGGTTAAAACTATTTCTTTCTAGACTTCTACACTCATTTGATATATGACCAATTTTCTTGCAATTGAAACATTGACTAGAAAATGATGGAGCATTTTGATTCATTTTACTTCTACATTGAGTAGCCTTATGACCAAATTTATTGCAATTAAAACAATAACCATTGAAAGATGGGTACCTTTGAGCATTTGGTTGCCTACCTAGAGGTCTTCGAGGTCTTCTTCTTTAATTCTGGAACTGGTTGCCTTTGTTTTTCTTCATCTCAAGGTTTTCTTGACTTGAATTAGAAGTTTCCCCTTTTTCAAATCCCAACCCTTTCTTGTCATCTGAACTCCTTTGACTAGCAATCATTTCATCAAGTGTTACAAAGCTTATCTTGAACTTGTCTTCATAGGTCTTAGCTTTCTCCAAATCTGATTTCCAGCTTATAACTTCTTTTTCAAGTTTATCACATTCTTCTAATTTTCTTTTTACCAACATTTTTAGATCTTCTTTTGCTTTAGCTCTCTCTACAACTTCCACTTTCAAATTATCTAGGGTGTCCTTTGCTGATATCAATTGTTGACTAACCTCTTTGTATTTTTCTTTGAACTTCTTGACTTGTTCTCTTAGCTTTAAAATGAATTCATCAACTTCTTGAATATTATCCTTCAAATCCTTGATTTCTACTTCAAAAATTTCAAGATCAATAAGAGCTGCTTCCAATTCAACATTGTTCTCATATGATAAATTTCCAAATCTTCTAGCTACCATAAGTATACTATCCCAGATCTTCCTCAAGCTATTAGATTTCTTCTAAGGAACTTGGCTCTGATACCAATTGTTGATTTTAAGGAATACTGAGAGGGGGGGATGAATCAGTATTCTGTAGCACCACTTTTTTACCAATTCATTAATCCAATGACCAAAATTAATAACATGAATGCAAAATAGACATGAGAACATCAACCATAAAGACATAACACATAAACACTAAGATTTTTATGTGGAAAACCCAAAAAGGGAAAAATTATGGTGAGTGTTAGCTCACAATATATTATAGTAACAATAATGAATTACATAAGGCTCACTGCCCAAAGAAGTGCTCACTGCAGGTGGACTCACTATCCATAAAGAAAGAAAGAAAGAAGATAGAGGAAATTTGGCTCACTTCCAGGAGAAGACTACTCCAATATGCATCTACAGAATGCTGAATTGTAGTTCCATTAGTAGCTTAGTATATGGACTCAAATGTTTTCATAATGTCTACCCTACTTTTCTTCTCTATTACATATACTCTGTTTTCTACCATTTTTATCCTTTTTTGCTCTGTAAACTAATTTAGATTATGTACAAATTGAATTCACACATGTTCCACACTTATTTTTTTATCAACATTGAAATCTATCTAATATATGTATCCCCAATAAGATTTAACTCAAATGTACATCGACAAGCAACACATGAAAGATGCATACAACTGTTGTACCTAGTTGGCTTGATCTTGTGTACTAATACCAATGTAGACTCAAATAAACATACAATAGTCTTCATATGGGTTGGTATCAATCATTCAATAAGTTAGATTGATTGTACAAACAATATATCTTCTACACATATAGATCTATCAAGCATGTCGGCTTATCCCTTAAGAACACACTTGACCAATTCAATTGTCATATCATAACTACCACTGCGGACCATATGAGACTCTAAAAATCATATCCAACATCCATAATTGACCTCTTAGCATACCTTCAGAATCACATAATATCATAGACCTTTATAAAAAATGTGGATCTTGGAACTATCATTCTGTCATAGTGGAAAACTATTAGACTAGAAGCTGATACTAGAGAACTTGTAGAAAATGATTTGTTGAGCTTCAAAAGCTAAAACTCTAGATTTAGATAGTCATGGTATGTATATTTGTTGCCTCAAAACTGCAAGAAAAAATATACCACAATGGAGGAATGCAGACCCTTTTTCTCTGGTACTATGCAGTGTTTCTAACTTAAGTCTGTTCACCTGGACTTATCTGTTTCACCATATGACTTCCAGAGGAAGTCAAGGCTTGAACACTGGAACATATCATCACCAAATAGATATGGTTAACATATTTGAATCACATGTAATGATTTTCAACTACGGAAGCATACTGACTGAATCTTTGACACTTACTTTGTATACTGCCCATACGTAGTCATTTTAGGCTTCTAGACCAAGATCCTTTTATGCCTTGTTTTCAAACCAAGTTGATCTACCAGAGTCAGGTCTCTTTGTCTTGTTGGTAGAATCCCTTTTCCTTGTTTCCATCAATGACAACATTCAGTCATTCATCAGAGCAATGTCTCTTGCCAACAAATACAACCATGCAAAATCTAAAATATTGCTTTGATAGATTCTAGTGCAGTAGCACATCTAGAAATGGATGTAGGTAGGACAAATAACACAAATAAATTAACAAATTGAGTTTGTTGTCATGTTTGAGTGTTGTGAAGGAAAAAGGAGGGTTGACATATAGTATATCGGTGCCTATATCTTGTTACGGTAGCAAAGTATGGATACTAAATTAAAGGGGACACCACTATAATTGAGGTTTTGTTATCTAATCAAGGTAGCAACAAAGATAGTAACTAATAGTCTATTGCATAAGCTAGGCTCTACATAGATAGACAAGTAACTAGAAAATTGTAGAACACAATTCTAAACAATCTTCAATAATTCGTAAACAATCCATAAGTTTCACACATTCTCATGAAAAGATACCTTGCAATAGCATTACAAAGGTGTTTTACAATCCATATAATCAACTAATCATAAAGAACATTCATATCAGCAAATGTGATAAGATTAATTTTATCAAAATTACCAAAAACTCATAGCCCTTGAAAGAGAATCCATAAAATATTACAATGATTTTTGTCTAACACCATTCCAATGTGTCCTCTTATAGCCTCTCAAAGAGAGTCCAAAAAATATTACAATTCAAAATATAAAAATGGATGAAAGATAAACATACCCGTTCCTATTGCAGATACATTCAGGCTCAAAGTGATCCCTAGGAAAACTTACCTACTTCGAGAAATTAATGTTGCCCTCAATGATGACTTGTTTTTTTGGAATCGCCAACCACACATTGACTATGGTGGAAGTGGGCACTATGTATGTTAAACCTTTTCAAACCAATGTTATTCTTATCACTCTTAGCCAGACTACCAACGTCCTCTTAACAACTAAATCTTAGACACCCAATGCTACATTCCTCATGTTTGCAAGCCCTTTCACTACGGGAACACCATCTTTTGATAACTCAACCAGAGCTAGAATTTTGGAATACGTTTCCACTATGGTAGTAGGTAATTCGTCCTCATCAACTCTTCCTATGATGAGACTAACGCTTCCAGCCCCCAATGATACCTCCTTCACTACCAATTTTAGGCAAAAGATGAGAAGCTTGGGAAGTCTGAAATTTCTATTCCTTAGAAATTTGTTTACAACAACTATTCCTCAGAAGGTGGATTGACAATTCCTATTCACAGTGGGGTTGGGGCTAAATCCGTGTCCCAAAGGACAAACATGTCAAGGCCTCAACGACACCAAATTTGTAGCCTCCATTAACAACATATCCTTCAATCTTCCCACTACCGCTCTTATTCAAGCATACTACTTTGGCCAATCCAACGGAGTTTACAATTCTACTTTCCCTAACAATCTGCCATTTCCTTTCAACTACATGGGCACACCTTCTAACAACATAGAGACCCTAAATGACACCAGAGTTGAAGTGGTTCCCTTCAACACTAGCATACAACTAGTTTTATGGGACACCAACATTGTGACGTTCGAAAGCCATCCTCTGCATCTGTACAGCTTCAACTTCTTCATAGTGGGTCAAGGTGTGGGAAACTACAATGCAAGTACTAACCCCTCTAACTTTAATCTATTGGATCCTAGCGAGAGAAACACATTTGGATTTCCCAGTGGAGCTTGGGTGGCTCTAAGATTCCTAACTGATAATCCATGTATTACTATCGCTACCTTCAATCACTCATCTAACTCAATGATGTTACTTGTGCTTCTTTCACATCTGTATGTATGTTATTGCAGGAGTGTGGTTTATGCATTGTCATCTTGAGCTCCATATCAGCTGGGGATTGAAGATGGCGTGGGTTATTTTGAATGGAAATGGGGGTAGATCTCAATCTCTTCTTCCTCCTCCCAAAGATCTTCCCTCCTATCGATAATTTAGCCTATGCCTTCAGTTTCTACAATTTTGTTTCGGTTCAACGTAGTTTGCGACGAAGAAAGAGAGCATGTCTTGTTTTGTTCTCTTACATGCAAGAAAGAAGAATGTGTGCCTGTCTGAATTCTCTGTTGTTTCAAGTTCAAACAATTGTTTATTGATTTTTTTTCCCTTCTCAACTAATTTGCAAGAAAGAAGAATGTGTGTCTGTCTGAAGTCTTTATTGTTTCTGGTTGAAACAATTTTTTATTAATTTTTGTCCCTTCTTCTCAAATTTAAATTTATTTCCTGTATGCTCTGATTCCTTCTTTACGGACCAATAAGTATGCATATTGAGATTGATAGTTTTTGTGAAATAGCCTAATTGCTTTGGAATATCTCATTAGTGTGAGGCCATAACTAAATTATTATGGCAAAGACACATTCACAAGGAGTTTTTAAAAGTGAACCTTCACTGCAAGGACAATTTTTCTATTTTGTTCCTTTTTCTTTTATAATTTAAAATTAAATTTTTAACCTTCTTAAGGAATTTTTAAAATTTATTTTTTAATACTTAATTAAAACATAATGATTTTATGTGTAATGCCCCGTCATGTAACCCCAGAGTGCTAGATAAAAAGTGCAAAAATTACATAACTAATTTTTTTTTTTGAAAGCAGGATAGTGTAAAGTAGAAACTAGACATAACACATTGCATGAAATTACTATTCTAACCACTCTAGGGCAACATAACTGCATTAATAATAGGAAATAAAACTACAAAAGCCATAACCATTACACTGTTAAAATAAATACAAATAGCTTCCACTGAAGCAGAATAGATTTGTAGTGCCCCGTCCATGAACACCTTGATAGGCAACACTTATCAGCAAGCAAAGCAGAAATATATATTTTAATAGGACAACAAGTGAGGTTTAGCAGATCAACCACATCAATAGTTAACAACTTGTCTCCCAAGGCGTCAAGGATGCACTACTTAACAATAAACAACATCATTACATGCATTGCTAACTAACATCGACAATTCATACAACTCTATAACAATAATGATTAGTCAAATACATCTACACTCCATGCCATAACTAAATAAACAATTTGGATAAGAATTCATGCACATTTAACAAGTCTATACAATTGAGTACATCAACATGAGATTTACATTATCGACATCCTGATTACAACTGAATATAAACAATGAGATACAATAAATACACAAGGCTAATGCATGAGCACAAGAACTGCCTTCACCAAATAGGTACAAGGTCTGATGTCTGGCACACAAGGTGAATCCTCCTCGCTCACGAACAAACAGCAAGGGAGAAAACCAATGGATCTAGCTCTTTCCACCCAACCATGTGGGACCCTAAGGCCCACCCCTCCGAGCTAGGAGTTAACATGAGGCCCCCACAAGAACAACGATCGGGTAGGCAGTGGACTAAGAACGTCACAAGACTCCAACATCACTAGCCAATCTCACAACAACACAACATTACTTCTAGAGGCAACACATGACAACTGTCTTCATAACAGAAAATATGCATAACGGTGCAAGGCATCAACCATCTTGCAACCAATCACAATACAATGAATCACTCGAGCAAGGCATAGGTCCTCTTGCTCCAATATCTCAACCATAACAAGGAATTCAAACAAGCTCAACACAATAGGGGACCACAACTTACAAGAAGAGCTCGACAGTATGGGTTCAAGACCAAACAACAGGTCTAGGTAAACACATTGCAAGGCATTGACCTTCTTGCAATTATGGCAACACATAAGGCAAAGTCCCAATACATAATTCAAGGTTTCCAAACGGAGTAATACTTGGGAGATCTCTTCCATACCGATGACGACATTACCCCATTGTCTTGACCATCACAATAGTTCAACAAACTTAGACAAATAATGATTGCAACATTTATGAAGGACTTAATCATTATCCCAATATGCATTCACAAGATACCACGCGTATGAACACAAAATTACAACCTAGGCCTCTGGGACTAAAACACTTTAATAACTTGCACAAGGAGTCTCATTAAAACCAACCATCGAACCTATGACCAATCTTGTTTCCTTGATGCAACTGAGTTCACATACACTCATTATCTTAGTAACTCTTAATATCAACTTAATTAATAAATTTTACAAGGAGAACATACAATTTCACTGACGGATTAATATAATTAACATTCGACCAAAACCAACTTGAAATGGAAATCTTCACTACATAATAAATTTCTATTTAACAATCTCATGCAAAGTTTAAATAACTGCACCCGGGTAATTAAAAGACACATAACGATATGCAAATTTTTCCATATGAGAGATAAATAATACTAATAATAATAATAAAATAATAATAATGATAACAAAATTCTATATTTAATCACAAGGAAGACTTTAACATAATAATAATATATTTATTTAACATAGTGCATTCTCGATTATATCCTTGTAAACAAGGAAGAACCAATTCCAAATTTACATTACGATTCCTTACTATTGACTTAGATTAATTAGAAAACGAGGGTAGGATTATCACCGCTTATCAATTTGTAAAACTATAATATCAATAGTGTAGATTGAATAAATAACTACTTGCCGTTTAATTCCCATCCAAGTTTAATATAAACATTATTCTACCCTACTAGCAAGGAAGACCATTTAATATGAAAACATGGTTGAAATCTTGTTATGAATGGTTCTATCAGAACATTAAACAGCAACAAGGACTATTTATTACACCATTATATAGTTGGTTTGCGAGACACAAGCGCCGTTATCCTACGGCAACTCTTAATTGTCCGCGACGAAGATTGAGTAACTCAAAATATGCAATGGGATTCTAAAATCGTTTCTTGCGGAGTTTTCTATTTAAAGAATCCATAATAAACCTCTAGAATGCAATAATCCCATTAACTTTAAAGGATTTCACCTAATGAAAACATCATATTAAAAGGTTTATAACACTAAAACGTTACGATCATGAAACATTGGTGTGGGTCCATTTGAATTGACAAATCTAATGGTAAGCTGCCACGATGAGATGCAGGCGGGGTTTGAGTTTGAGATTGGGTGCGATGCCGATTTCCTTCCGTTTTAGAAGGCGGATAACATGCTGGATAAATTTAGCAGTATCGTAGTTAGAAAGAGGCATACAATACGCTTTGATCCCACAGCCGGCTGTCTACTACCAGTATTTCAACTAACCACAAGGTTTCTTATTATGGGATTAAAATAACTGTAAATACTGAAGACACAGCTATCAATGTTCCACCGGAAAGTGTCACAGACACCCCCGCATCTGGTAATACATCTATGACGTGGAACATCAAAGCATCGTGATTCTGCAGAAACTACGATTTTATGGCATGACAAGGACAAGTTTATAGGTTGAGCACCAAATGATTGTTTAAACGGTTGAAGGAGTAGTTTCTCCCAGGCGAACCATTGGCAGGAAAATATGGAACGAACAACTAGATATCACTGCACCACCCTACCACAGTTTAAGGAATTCACTCTAGTTTTCTAAAGACTTACTATTCCCGCCAGACACCTAGTGCAGAAACTCAGACCACCACTTCTAATTCTACAAGGCAACACTCTAAAAACAGCCTGAGGGAGAGCGGCCCACAGACAGTGGCAAGAATGGCAACTTCCAAGCCATTACAAAACCCAAACCACGTCAGACAAAACTCAAAGCGCCCAGCTAGGAAGGAAAAAATGTGGTATGAGGGCAACGTTTGCCTCTGCAATAAAGCACAAGGCTAATGACATTTCTAAGGAGTTGGTGAAATCGTTGAAGCTAGGTGAGGTCTTATGGTGCAGGAAGTCAAAATAAACATCTGAGGGGTTGGTTAGGCGTGATCCGCTGCTGAGGTAAGTGGCATAATAGCCCAACGAGCTAGCGCAGGTGGGTCGTGGCCCTTCGTTCAAAGGGTTGCAGGTGTTTCACGAATGGTGCGAGCTTGGCCTTCATAAGGAACGCTGCAGGAGTGGAGTCTTTCTCCTATGACTAGCGATTCCTCCCAGTAGAAGCAGTGGTTTGAATTTAATGTTTCTTCTTGCTTGCCATATTGCACTAGGGTCGTTCCTTGGGTCATTGGCAAGCAAAAGCCTTTCTTTTCATGATGCATGATTTGAAAGCATCCCGTTTCAATTAAGGTGAGATTAAAAATGTTCTATGGTCAAGGCTTGCTGTTTCGTGGCTAAAGTCTAGCTCCTATCTTTGTCATTTAACGCAGAACCAGATGGTTACACAAATTCAGCATGGGATAGCATAGAGCAGGAAGCATCAGCCAAGGTGCCAGAGGGAAGCAGGCGAGTGTAATGGGGTTTCAGTTTTTCCTTTATGAACGCAATGAAATTGAAGCAAACAAATTTTAGCTTTTGTGCTAGAAAGACAAAGAAGCGATGCAAATACCTTTTCCATTTGAAGGACGATTTCCTCCAAAGCCTTGGATCGAATCCTTAGAAGGCGATTGTTTTGTTTTTAGAATCCCGCATCTGTTGAGTGAGCTCTGGTACAGTTGGCGCGTGGTATTGCATGAGACCCACGAGAGGTCAATGGAGCAAAACCCACCATGAAGAAGTACAGGCGGGGAAAGGGGATCAGATTCACGGCCAGCTTCCTCAGATCTGAGTTCAGCTGTCCAGGGAACCGAAGGCAGCAGGTGACTCCGCTCATCGTGGCTGAGATCAAGTGATTCCCATCTCCAAAGCTTGGCGTAGTGAGCTTCAGAGTCTTTAAACCCTTGGAGACCGTCACAGTTTTCTACCTCCTTCCTGACCACATCGAACACAGAGTCGATGAGCTCAGCCCCCTTAGTGCCCTCAGTTCAACAGCTTCTGCATATCTTGCCCTCCAATTCTCAGCACCCTCAATAGCTCCTTACTACCCTTCTTGTCCACTTTCCCTCTTTTGAACACCCTCCTCTCAATCTCCCAAAAATTTTGAACAAGAGATGGCAATCCTTAGCTCCTAGACTGCTGTAAATTCCAAGCAGATACCCTAGCCACCTGTGAGCCCAACCTAGCAATTAGGACTTAGAAAAAAAAGAGATGGCAATCCTCCGGTGAATAGCAACCAGAAAGCTTCAATGGCGGCAACTAGAGGAAACAACAGAAAATTGAAACCAGGGGTGTTTGAAGCCACGAACTGCATGTTTCAAAAGGGTTAAACACTTGCAAATGTTGTGAAGAGCGTTGACCACTACCGATAATAAGAAAACTACAACCGTTGTAATGTTGAAGCCCTAAACACAAAATGCAGGCTTTTAACCTCTTCAACCAATGTCCAAAAGTGACCTGCACTACAAAATCCATGACTTTGAACCACCAAATCCTCAGTCTAGTGAGTCATCCAAATAGCAGATACAACAAATGCCTCCTCTCGAACAAACACAGTGGCAAGAAAGAACCCTAGCTTGAAAGGAGAAACAAAGGCCGTCCGGGAAAATAGCACCCTAAATCCTTTCATGCCCGAACCTCTCCCAAATATATATATATATATTTTTTTAAAAAAAAAAAAACCCTAGAATAGACCAATAAACCACGGCAAAATTATTATCTTATAAATCTAATATTAACATGCATTTCAATAAACACAATTTACATTCTATCAATCTATGCATTAATGAAATTTATGAACATTGCCATATACTGTTTAAACATTTACAACACTCACAAATTAGGCAATATAATTTATTTATTAATTCACATAGTATTAAATAATTATATTTTCTACATTATTTAATTCTTATTGAAACCATTAATATTTATTTAACATAATTATATTCCTAGTCAAGTAATTATATTCGAATGCATCAAAACACTGACATAACACAGGCAACTCTGACCTTGTTAAACCTCGTGGTGGCACTAAACTTGACTGACAAGCAAGATTGGAAGACAAGACAAGACCACAATGACGGAGGCAACCAGACAACCGACACACACAAGACCAGGAACCCCATGTTAACTCTGTTCCACGAATCCATCGGCTAGGGCACGCTCAGACCTGCTAGTCCAGGTGGAGTCGATGCCCGGTACCTGCATACTGCATTGAAACAATAGGGTTGTACATATATACATGTTATCATAAACATAATGAACGGAAGTCGCAGTGTGGCAGGGTACTTGGACACAAGTAATGCCACACTGTTCCGTTCAGTAACTCATCAAATAAATAACTGCATCCAATCCTAGACATACATCATAATCATGATCAAACAATACCTTAAACATAAAGTAACACTAATATGAAATCATGATCATATTAAACTGAAATTAACATCAAACCATAATATGTCCATCAACTAAGAATGCACAAGGTACAAGAGATCAAGCATCATCTAACATAATCCATATCTAGTTCGTATGATAATCAAGTGTCTAGCAATATCAAGGAAAACATCAACCATAGCATAGAAATCAAAGTGTCTCAAAACTGAAAACATGCACTAAAGGACTATCATCAGTACTAGGATTGTCATAGGAATCATGAGAACAACATCTATCACAAACGAAAAGGCGAGGGGCATTACATTATGATTATTTACTTGTTAATATGTTTTGCAAGAGATAATTTATTGTTAAATATCACCTTCTATTTTCAATGTCTAAACAACTCATTAACAAAAAATAAGAAAGAGGATATAATGATTCATGAAGAGGTTTTAATTTTATTATTAGCAACTTAATCTATAGTGCAATAATAATTCCCATAAGGAATTTTAAAACATAATTCTTTACACTTCCTTTAACATCAATTTAATAATTTAAACTTATGCTTTCTAAAGAATCAGATCTAATAGAAATCATTTACAAATGGTTAGTCAGTTCTAATTTTAAGGTTCTCATGGTATGACCCATTATCTCCACAAATTTTTTTTCTATAAATTAATTGGTACTATTTTTATAGATAATTAATACTAAACTGATCTTCTATTTTAAGAAGCATTATAATATAAATGGAAAACCATGTTATAAACCTATGGTACAATCTAGAATAAATAGTTTCCCATACCAAGTGGTTGTAAACTTCTCTCTCTTTCATGACTCAAATATTGTCAAAAGAGAGCTTCAAGATTGTGCTTCTGGATTTAAAGTTATTGTGTAGCTAGAGTAAGAGGTTGAAAGCATTTCTTATAATGCACAATTGGTTGAGAAAAAAGTTACTAGGAAGATGGCGCAGCCAATTTTAAAACAATCAAAGGAAATATTATTTCATGCTTGTGAAATTAGCAATGATTAATGATTTATTAATCAAACCAAGGTGGGTCCATTTCTGCCTACACTAAGCTTAATGTTTTTCAGATAAGAAACACAAGTATTCCTTTTCCCACGAGCTAAAATAAATAAGTGATGTAATAATAATGATTTTATTTTCCGTTTTCAGCTACTTGAAGGGATTGCGGACAAGGCCAGAGAGGTTTTCAAAGTGATCCATTTTCTGCGACTTCATGCACTTGATATGGCTATCGGTCCTCCGAGGGCTCCAAGAACCCCATCCTTTGCCCTGTCCTTTGCCATGCTGCCCCCTGAGGAACAACAAGACTCAAACTCTGACTAGAGGGTCGACTGTTTTCTCATGTGTTTTTTTTGTAAATCATCATATGTGTGTGTTCCCTATGTTCTCCTATCCAGTGTAGGCGGGCATTATGTTTTGAAAGTTTAAGAACCAGATGATATATTCCTAGTCTCTCTTTTGTATGGCTACTGTGTATTTGTTAATCTAATTCATTATAGGTGCTCCACCACCTTTCTATTAAAAAATAATGATTTTATTTTCATTTTGTCAAATCAAAATTATTTTGCAATGATTAAAGTAACTTGTTAATAAGGTGAGAACTTTATTACATAGGGACAAATGATTTATATAAAATGCCACACAAATATCACAATATGAGCTCATAGTAAATATTGTTGGAAGGGATGTGGTGTTAGCAATGATAGAAGCTAGGAAAGATAAAAACATATTGAAAAAGCTAAATGCCTCCCTCATAGCCCTAATTCTAAAAACTAAAAATTCCTCATCCTTCAGAGATTTTAGGCCAATTTCTTTGTGTATTACCATCTTAATAAGATAATATCCAAAGCAATCGTTGTAAGGCTATCAGCTATAATTCTGACAATTATTTTAGAAGAACAAGGAGGCTTTGTTCCAAGGCACGACACCTCAGAAGGAGCAATAGTATCACATGAAGTGATCTATTGCATTCGTGTGAGTCGAATTGGATATAACGAAAGCATATGATAAGGTCAATTGGAAGTTCTTACTTCAAGTTAATTTTAAAATTCGGTTTCTCTAAAGATTGGTGCAAATGGATTCACTCGTGTATTTTAGGTTTCATATTCTTAGTTTTAGTAAATGGAAATACAGTTGGAGCTTTCAATTAAATGCAAGGATTGAGACAAGGGGATCACCTATCCCCCTACTTGTTTATACTCATAGTAGAAGCATTGATTAGATCTATAAAGGAAGAGAATCAAAGAAATCACTATAAAGGCATTCAAATACCACCAATGTAGGATCCCTTTACACACACTATTTGCGGATGACACAATGCTCTTTGGTAAGGCATCTACTATAGAAGCTAAAAAATCAAAGCCATAGTTACTTCATACTATGACCTATCAGGATAGTCCATAAATGTCTCGAAATACAAATTGTTATTTTTCACTTCTATAACTATACAGAGATGGGTACCAAAAAACTTTGGTTTCAAAACGGAAGCACTTCCAAGTAAATATCCTGGGATTCCCCTCTTTGTTAGAACAAGTAAGAAGAAATTATGGCAGGACATCTACACATTGATCAAAAACAAAATCAATTTGTATGATACTAAGTTTTCCAAGTATTAAAATAATTGCCACAAATATTAAATATTTGCCTTATGTCTCCCACACATAAAATATTTGACCATTGTTACATACAACTTTTACAAGTGGCACCAAATAAATATTTAATATGGATAAACACATTAATTAAGATGCACCACAAATAAATATTTATTTTACATAAATAAAATAATATGTTATTATGCAAGGTGCACAACACACATTTTTCCTAACATTCTCCCACTTGTTGTATACATTGTATAAGGTTCAATCAATGAAATACATCATCATAGCCATACATGAAACCACATGAATATCCAACATGTTCTCGTACTCCATCAAGATACCTACAATAAAACCAAGGTGACCACCATCTCAAGCAAGAACTCCTCTCATCCTCCAACATGCCACCGATGGAAGAAAAGTAACATGACAAGGTGAAGATGCACCTATCCAATGAACACAAGCCTCAAATCCAAGTGATAACAAAGGCTCCAAGCTGCTGTCAAAGGTAAAAACTCACATGATCAGAAATAACATCCACAACATATGATAATACATCCAACCATCCATACCTCCTAGGTATCAACAAACATCAGTAAACTCATGCCAACAATATGTATCCAATCCATAAATCACAATCACAAGCTCCCTGTATAAAACTTGTCAATGAAGTACATACATAACCAAGAACTACCATTGCATGGGTAA
This sequence comes from Cunninghamia lanceolata, assembly GCA_027924645.1. Lineage (NCBI taxonomy): Eukaryota > Viridiplantae > Streptophyta > Pinopsida > Cupressales > Cupressaceae > Cunninghamia > Cunninghamia lanceolata. The sequence continues at coordinate 8,630,461 of BSBN01000815.1, read as the reverse complement.
TTTCAAATTTGAAATATAGCTCACAAAATATCAAGTCTACCAATCAACACTCATACTAAAGTGTGGTAAATGATTAAAACTATGTAGAACCTAGAACAATCACAATGATCTACATATGCAACATAAAACTATACATACTCCCTCACAACATGTCACCATAACTCTCCCAAATCATATGAACATGAACCTCCAAGAAGTAGCCATAAGACAAAGAGAGAAAACCTATAAACCATATCATGTCCTTCTATCAACACCTCAAAGTGCTAAGTTGTGTCAAGTATGATATCCTTTACTACCCCAAATGAAAATCCTTAACAACCCAATCACTCAATCTCATAGATCAAATGAAACATATGTATCACGTGTAACTAACATGGATGTAATCCTCTCTAACCAAGGAAAATCAAACTCAAATATCCATTCCCAACAAACTAGGAATAAGCCCAATCACATCTCCTAAATCCTTATAAATGTCATCATAAATCAAACTCACATGCACAAGGAAATAACCATTCCAACATCCCTAAAATGAATCCTCTAGAACTAATAAGAAAAGCTCAAGATCCATATCCATGAGAAGATAAAGCATAAGGAGATAACCATGCTAACACCCCTCAAATGAACCCTCTAAAACTAATAAGTAAAGCTCAAGATCCATATCCATGAGAAGCTAAAGCATGAAAGAAATGCATCTAAAGGATGGACAATACCTCTTAGATGATAATCCGTTGAGTAGACCAAGAATGGGGAATGAGAATGCTCCTATACACCAATATACGAAGACTCTATCCAAGAACAATATCCTCTAGGTCCAAGATGAACTCATCTCCATATCTAGGTGAAAGGCTCCTTGATCTTCCTGTTGAAACCCCCAAAGAGTAACCGTCTCAACAAATGTCTCTAATCCTATGAGAACTCCATCCTCACCCAAGTCTCCAAGTATACATGAGCACCTCCAATCGATCAATACATGCTAACACCAAATGTAACACCACACTATCATGAATTTCTCAAGAAAATGACCAATGTACTCAATACCAAGAGAACCAACAAGATCATTGTCAATTTGCTTCCACTGTGGTGACACATTTTTGCACCATTTCAAAACTTTAAATATGGGATAGATCTGTGTCTATTTGCTTTGGTTTAGTAATTTCAAATATAGGTTTAGTACCGATTTGTGTAGTGGCTGCCTCAACAGTATTAATGTTGCCGATATCTTTGTACTGAGACTCAGAATTTGTGACATGACTCATATGAAAAAATTCACAATACTGCTCAGTAACTGATTCATGGTGCAACTATTAAGTGAGTCCTAACAAGCAACAAAGGGCAACCGCTAGAAGGCACAGTATCTCCATCTAATAGTAGATAATTAGAAATATGAAGTATCAAGATTGTGGCAGCTATCACATGAAACTTAGTTCAAAAAGGTAGAGACACAGCTTGTTGACCATGGCGCATCATACAAAAACTATGGCACAATCCATAATGTGGCAGTTTTTGGCATGGTTTTTCAGAGACACAATGCTATGAAGCATGCTGCCACTATTGAAAATCAAGGTGGCCAGCCATAAGGGACAAGGCACAAAGAAAATGAAGGCACAGTTTTAATGGATGCTCACCTAATAGCTCAGGCTGCAATAACTAGAGACATAGTTTGAATAAGCAGCAGTCAATAGAAATGAAGATGGCTACTATCAAGGGCAAATTCTACAAGTCATAGCAAAGACACTATCAAATGAAACTCTCGCAGGCGGAAATAGGGTTACACATTCAGCATACATAGTAACCATTGATGTAATAGCTAAATCAATGGTTCACAGCAAGAAAGCAAAATGCAAGTTATGCGGAGGCTGCCAGATGTAAGTGTCCGCGACAATGAAAAAGGAGTTCAAAATTGATGCGGAAGCCACCACGTGGAGCAATCCGCACACAGGAGAAATAATAAAGTATTTTGTTTCATTTTTTGCATCAATTAGGTCACGTACAACTTGAAAGGCTGATAAAATATTTTAAAAGTCCATTAATTAAATGGAGGAGCCCAAGCAGAGAGAGTAAAAGAAATGAGTGCGGAAAATGACACATGTAAGCAGCAAAAGGAAAATTGAAGAAACTTAAAGTGATATGGAAGCGGCCACGTGGTGGAGTCCGTGTACAGGAGAAATAATGCTTTATCTTATTTAATTAAATGCATTAAATGTGTCACAGGATTTTATAAGAGGCTGAGGTTTTAATATAAGTTTCTTATTATATTAAATGGTGGGGCCCTTTTCATATGGAGCTGAATATTTTATTTAAGTTGCATTAAGGATTTTCACGGGAGTTTGTAGGAAACCGCTTAAGCATTTTTAAAAGAATCAAGAAACTTGCGGAGAATGCCATTTGTCAACACCCGAACAACTTTAAAAGAAACTCAAAATTCAGCGGAAGCCACCACGTGGAGTCGTCCACGCACAGGACAGGAAATGAAGTTTGTTTCATTTTATTTCACCATCAAAAGTTACGGGGTTTTATAAGAAAGTCTTTTATTAATGAGACAAATGTGGTGGGCCCTTCCTTTTAATAAGTGACACTTATTAAATATAAGTTTCTCATATTATAAAGTTACGAGTGAGCGGGAATTTTATATAGCCTCATATTAAATGGTGGGTCCCTGCTTGTAAAATAATGCTTTGTGAAATAAAAAACTTTTAACTCACGGGAGTTAAAAAGTGAAACCCTAAATATGAGCAACCATTTTTATTTTATGAGCAAGCTACAGGAAAATAGCAGCGGGAGTTTTCTTTCTCATACAGAGATATTTTTCCAGCCATGGGAAAAACAAAAAGCCACAGTTCAGTTTCAAATGCCAGATTTGGTGCCGGATTTTGCGGATTCAGTGGTGGATTTTCAGAGGCCATTGAGAATTTGTTGATTTTTTGGGGGCTACAAATAGCCAGATTCGGCTCACATTCGAGGAGTTCTTCTTCATAGATTCAGAGTTCTACATTTTTCTTACAGATCAGAGATGTTAGAGCAGCAGATAGATTTTCTTTTTCTTGCCTTTGCAATTTTTGTTTATGAGAATGTAACAGTTATTTTTGTGCAGCAACTTTTGCCTCTGTAACTGATCATTCAAATATGAGATGGTGTTCTATGCATTTATGAGTTTATTCTGTTCTTGTCTCTAATTTCTTTGTTTCTTTGCCTTTGTTTAATGTGTTTCTCAAACTGGTTTTAATCATGCATATTAATGCTCTTTAAATCCAGTTAAATCATTCAAAGTTAGACACTGTGCAAATAATAGTTTCAAATTCTGGCGGATTACTTTAGATTAGGTATTTGTTTTTTGCAATCTAGTTTCCTTCTGACCTTTTTCTCAAACCCTACTGAAAGAACGGAAGAGCTAGCTTCCCTAAAAATCTGGAGGTCACTCTGAGAAGCATTCCCACGTCTTAGAGTTTCCCATGTTACTGCTGGATTAGACCCACAGATTTATGCATCAACAGTTTTTAGCACGCCCAGTGGGACCGATTCAAGGACTTGAGTCTTTGTTTTCTGAGAATCTTTGCCTTGTATTTTGTGGTTTTGATGAAAAATCACAGAAACATCTGCTCATAGGAGCATGAATCTTCCATCTGGCGACTCTATTGGTGACTCTATTGATGAATCTTTGCCCCTACAGACCATGGCAGCCCCTGGTATATATGTGTACCTAAATATTCAAAGAGATTTACCCTTTGTAGACTGGGATTCAAGTCCCCTTGTTCTTCAGCAATAGGGTCAAGTTCCTAATACAGTTTGGAAGGCATTACCTTACTTTCTAGGAGATGGATCAGTTTGCCCTGAAGATCACATTCAAGATGTTGCAAATCTATGCACTGTTCACAATGTCACAACTGAGAATCATGCTCTTCTGTTGCTTGCATCTTCCCTCAAAGGCAAAGCAAAAGAATGGTACAGAAGCTTGCAGCCTGGTTCAATTACTGGATGGGATCAACTAGGAGGACTCATCTACAATCAGTTCAGAGACAGGACAGATGTCAGCACTCTCACCTAGAACCTGATTACAATCAAGAGGCATCCTATGGAGCCCATACATGATTTCAATTCAAGATTTGATAAGGTATGGAAGAAATTCTCTGTTGATATCAGGCCATCTCTAGTCTTTGCTTTCCTGTACTATTTAAAGGCTTTAGACCTTGAGATCTCTGTCATGATACAATCTTTGGGAGGTGAAACTCTGCCACAGTCGTATGATCTTGCCAGTAAGGCTAAAAGTAATCTCATATTGTCTGGTAAACTGCCTCCTCTGCCCTCAGAACAGCTAAATCCTCATGCAAATAGCCTATCTCAGGTTCTTTCTTGTAACCAGATGCATACAAATTTTAGTCCACGCACCCTCCCTGCTGATTTGACAAATCATGAGGAGATGAGTGCTGTGAAAGAACTAATTAAAACCCTCTCTTATCAGATCAATGAGTTAAAAGGTCAAGCTATGTACCCTGCTGATCCATATGTCATGCCCCCAACTCTTTATGAACTGCCATACCAATGTGATCTTATTACAGAAAAAATCCTTCCTCATAACAAGAGAATGCCCAATTGTCCTGAAAATAACCTTTTACAAGCCTCCATAGCCGCAAATCAGCCCAATAAAGCCATAGACCAGGTTCTCTGTCACTTTGATGTTCAAGAAAAATCAAGTATCAAGAATCAAATTACAAGCACGAAAGTGGCTCCTGTGTGTCTTTCTGATATTGAAAATCAAGTATATGTGGGAAAGGAAGATCCAGAGTTACTGTCAAATCTTAAATCAGATTCAGAAGACACTTATGAGGTGAGGTTTCTAGAAGTTGAAAAGTACTACAAGAAGGGTTTTGAAGTTGAAAAGTACTGGGTCCAGACTAACACGACATCTGTATCTCATTTTGAGGAAAAGGTTAGAACTGATATTATATCAAAGTCTACAAAGAATGAATGTCTTTATTTTAGCAATGAAGTTTCACACCTGCAGGAGGAAGACACTGAGATGCATGAGCAACATTTGGGGCATGATGAGGATTTGTTCTCACTTTTGGAACAAGGTTATCAACTACTAAATGAGGAAGATCTTGCAATTGAGAAAGTGCATGATCCATTTACAAAGCCTATTGAGGGTGATCATGGAGGAAGTTCTGAAACAAAAGATGATGCTAGAGCTGATTTGTTTTCAATTCTTGAAGATGGTTATTGTCTTCTTTTTGATGAAGACCCACCGAAACAAGGAAAGATCCATGATAAGGTGGTATCAAGAGATAGCTAGAGTAATATAGAGTTGCATAAAGAATCACATATAGGGTTGTCATAATCTGAGCCCTGCTATACGCCCTTTTTAATACACAATGAAATTCCTATCCGATTCAAGACTATTCTGGGTAGTGTTGTCACTTGTTAGCTAGATCTTGATGCTATCATGGATCATCATTCAAATGAAGAGTCAGCAAAAGAAGTGATCGAAGAAGTTTTGTTAGCAGAATCTCTCAGTTGCAAATAGAGGAAAGAGCTTCAGTGTTTTATTTTCCCTTCCCACCCTCCTCTGAAATAGGAACAACATGCAAATAAGTATGACTGGTGTTTTGAAGCAAAAGGAGAATCTCCAGAGTGTAGAGAAGTAAAAAAGGTACAAAATATTGTTGTATTTCTTCATACAGTTTATCTGGTTCATTTTTAGTTTGATGAAGATAAATTAGAGCAACATAATCAGACATGGTAGCTATTTTTCTGTTCTGGTGAATGGACATGTTCTTGTACGTTTCAGTGGTTAGTAATTTGGTTTCAATGTTCAGAATAAGCTACAATAGTAGCATTAGTTTCAATATCAGTTAGTTTTCTTTCAATAAGTATTGGCTGTAGTGACAGTTTTATGGTCAGTAGGTCTCAGCTGCAAAGCAGAATGGTGGTTCAAAAGTCAGTTTTAGTGCTCGGTTTCAGTTTCAGTGGTGGGATGTATTCTGGGTCAGCGGTGTTTCAGTTCAGCTTCATACATTTTTAGATTCAGATGTGTCTTCAGTTTCATGAATGTTTCAGTTTCAGAGAATGTGACTCTATATGCCCAATGATTAAGGCACTTCATTTGCGAAACCAGAGATGGTGGATTCTGAATGGGCAGGCCCATTTTCCCAGCCAGTCACCAAGAACTGGTGACACATTTTTACACCATTTCAAAACTTTAAATATGGGATAGATCTGTGTCTATTTGCTTTGGTTTAGTAATTTCAAATATAGGTTTAGTACCAGTTTGTGTAGTGGCTGCCTCAACAGTATTAATGTTGCTAGTATCTTTGTACTGAGACTCAGAATTTGTGACATGACTCATATGGAAAAATTCACAATACTGCTTAGTAACTGATTCATGGTGCAGCTATTAAGTGAGTCCTAACAAGCAACAAAGGGCAACCGCCAGAAGGCACAGTATCTCCATCTAATAGTAGCTAATTAGAAATATGAAGTATCAAGATTGTGGTAGCTATCACATGAAACTCAGTTCAAAAAGGTAGAGACACAGCTTGTTGACCATGGCGCATCATACAGAAACTATGGTACAATCCATAATGTGGCAGTTTTTGGCATGGTTTTTCAGAGACACAATGCTATGAAGCATGCTGCCACTATTGAAAATAAAGGTAGCTAGCCATAAGAGACAAGGCACAAAGAAAATGAAGACACAGTTTTAATGGACACTCACCTAATAGCTTAGGTTGCAATAACCAGAGACACAGTTTGAATAAGCGGCAGCTGATAGAAATGAAGATGGCTACTATCAAGGGCAAATTCTACAAGTCACAGCAAAGACACTATCAAATGAAACTCTCATAGGCAGAAATAGGGTTACACATTCAGAATACACAATAACCATTGATGTAATAGTTGAATCAACGGTTCACAACAAGAAAGCAAAATGCAAGTTATGCGGAGGCTGCCAGATGTAAGTGTCCGCGACAATGAAAAAGGAGTTCAAAATTGATGCGGAAGCCACCACGTGGAGTAGTCCATGCATAGGAGAAATAATAAAGTATTTTGTTTCATTTTTTGCATCAATTAGGTCATGTACAACTTGAAAGGCTGATAAAATATTTTAAAAGTCCATTAATTAAATGGAGGAGCCTAAGTAGAGAGAGTAAAAGAAATGAGTGCAGAAAATGACACATGTAAGCAGCAGAAGGAAAATTGAAGAAACTTAAAGTGATGCGGAAGCGGCCACGTGGTGGAGTTCGCGTACAGGAGAAACAATGCTTTATCTCATTTAATTAAATGCATTAAATGTGTCACAGGATTTTATAAGAGGCTGAGGTTTTAATATAAGTTTCTTATTATATTAAATGGTTGGGCCCTTTTCATATGGAGCTGAATATTTTATTTAAGTTGCATTAAGGATTTTCACGGGAGTTTGTAGGAAACCGCTCGAGCATTTTTAAAAGAATCAAGAAACTTGCGGAGAATGCCATTTGTCAACACCTGAACAACTTTAAAAGAAACTCAAAATTCAGCGGAAGCCACCACGTGGAGTCGTCCATGTACAGGACATGAAATGAAGTTTGTTTCATTTTATTTTACCATCAAAAGTTACGGGGTTTTATAAGAAAGTCTTTTATTAATGAGACAAATGTGGTGGGCCCTTCCTTTTAATAAGTGACACTTATTAAATATAAGTTTCTCATATTATAAAGTTATGAGTGAGTGGGAATTTTATATAGCCTCATATTAAATGGTGGGTCCCTGCTTGTAAAATAATGCTTTGTGAAATAAAAAACTTTTAACTCACGGGAGTTAAAAAGTGAAACCCTAAATATGAGCAGCCATTTTTATTTTATGAGCAAGCTACAGGAAAATAGTGGTGGGAGTTTTCTTTCTCATACAGAGATATTTTTCTAGCCATGGGAAAAATAGAAAGCCACAGTTCAGTTTCAAATGCTGGATTTGGTGCTGGATTTTATGGATTCAGTGGTGGATTTTCAGAGGCCGTTGAGAATTTGTTGAGTTTTGGGGGGCTACAAATAGCCAGATCCAACTCACATTCGAGGAGTTCTTCTTCATAGATTCAGAGTTCTACATTTTTCTTACAGATCAAAGATGTTGGAGCAACAAATAGATTTTCTTTTTCTTGCCTTTGCAATTTTTCTTTATGAGAATGTAACAATTATTTTTGTGCAGCAACTTTTGCCTCTGTAACTGATCATTCAAATATGAGATGGTGTTCTGTGCATTTATGAGTTTATTCTGTTCTTGTCTGTAATTTCTTTGTTTCTCTGTCTTTGTTTAATGTGTTTCTCAAACTGGTTTTAATCATGAATATTAATGCTCTTTAAATCCAGTTAAACCATTCAAAGTTAGACACTGTGCAAATAATAGTTTCAAATTCTGGCGAATCACTTTAGATTAGGTATTTGTTTTCTGCAATCTATTTTCCTTCTGACCTTTTTCTCAAATCCTACTGAAAGAACGGAAGAGCCAGCTTCCCTAAAAATCTGGAGGTCACTCTAAGGAGCATTCCCACATCTTAGAGTTTCCCATGTTGTTGCTGGATTAGACCCACAGATTTATGCATCAACACACTGCATATCTGCATAAACTAGGAACACACCATGACATCATGATCTAACATCTCCTACTAGGAGATCACATGCACCAACGCACACATCCTAGTCTCAAGAGAACTTGTATTATGCCAAAAATCAAATCTGGTATCAAGAGTAAACCATGACACAATACCAACCAAACTCTAAACCATGGATCAACATATCCAACAACATGAAGATAAAAACCTCCTAATAATGGAATCCTTGATGTCAAAGCACTCATACTCCATAAGAATCATAATCCAAGACTTTGTCCATGACACCTAACCATTGTAGAAGATCATCCATCACTAGGTGACGAATCCATGTCACTACTAAAGCTCCTAATGAACTATGATACGATCTACACATAGCATCATGATAACCATCCCCTAAATGAAGATCACCATGTTCCACACACACAATTGTAATACCAGTGAAACCAAAGTAGAACCAAGATCTCCAAGCCAAGAAGATAAACCATCATAACTGTCAAAATCTCACACAAAACCATGTATCCAAGCTATCCATGACATCGTGATAAACAAGCTACAAGTCCCAATAACTAACTATCCAAGAAATCTAATCATCCATCCTTTAATCCCAATGCATAAATGACCATAGACAAGGCCAACTAACAAAGTTTGCATCAACATTGTATCAATCTCATGGATATAGACAATCCAAATCTGAGTCATCTCACTACAATCAATGAGTTGCGCATACCCAAAGACTACATAACTTGAAGATCCCAAACAATGAAACATGAAAACTCATCATCACATTAGTAACCTGCAAGCTGAGATAACAAAGAAGATAACTTGTAGAATTGAAGACTCAAACACCAAATCAAGCACAGATTCAATTTGCCAAACAAGTCCACAAACGAGTAGCCATATTCAAGGAACCAATTGATCATCTAAGAGATAAGAATAATCTCCAAAAACTACACCACACCACCACTTCTAATCATGAATTAAACATCATAACCCATACCGTCAACTCCATACATGATCATGTCATGCCAATCTCAAAATGCACTTACATATCTGTCACACCATAATCATCATCATTACTGTACCTGTACTCAACTCCCAGTGAAACATGAATCCTAGTCTGACACGTGTATCAACCATGTCCTCAACCTAGAAGACAACCTATGTCATGTCTCCATCAAAGTCCAAACACTAAAAACACCTGTAAACATGCTATACCATGATGATGTTCTCATAACAACATGCACTCCCATAAGTTTGTGCCCAAAAATCCATATCAATGCTCTAACAATCACACCTTGAATCTTAGGCTCCCACAAGTGCTCAAAACTAATACAAATATATATTTGGAAACCAAACTAAAAATCTACATGATCCAAACTATAGTACATGGTAAGATCTCTCCAATGCCTATCTAAAATCTAAAATCTGATTCTGTATGCAAAAGTTATGAGCAATAAATTGTCCCAGAGCAATACTTGGACCACTACATATTTCTTGGAGAGACCTTTCTAACACCTATAAGAAGTCAAAAATATGATATAGTAGGTGAAAGTTATGCCCCACATAAGAAAAGGCACTCTGAGGGCTAAAAAGGGGCCTCTAGGGACCGTGTCCGTAACATCGTATGGTTGTTGACGTCATCATGACATCATATGTACAATGACATCATCACTAACATGGTATTGGTAGCTACTAGCATGGTGGGGTTGGCTGATGTAGCACTGGGTGGGGCACTGTATGACAGACTTGAAAAAGATTTAAATAATGTTTGAATTTCCAAACTTTAAAAAACCTCACATACAGACCTACAACATTTGGAACATAGTTTAATTGTTTATAAGTTTGAATTTTCTCCTTAGTTTGTCAGGGCTTAAGTGTAGTGGGCCCGACTAGGGGCAGGGAGCCTAGGGCTAAGCCTCTGTCGACCTGGTAACTCTCGGTGACAATTGACAGCCATCGGTAGGGCTAACATCCCTGTACTAGCACTGTCACACTGTGCACAGGCTCTACTGACAAGATAGGGGGTAGAAGGGTTTGCGGACCTCGTACTTCCCCAAATTAATCTTTTTTAATTCTTTTCATAAATTTCTATAGTTTTAAAAATAATTTTTAATTAGAATTTTCAATAATATAAAATTTCAAACTATAGAAGATTTTTCCAAAGCATAGGGATTGATATATATATTTTTCTACATACCTGACGATCATATGACCGTATGGGCGAATAGGGCAAGGGGGCAAATTTTTTTCTTTAGGCCTTGATAACCAAAATATATCAAATTAGATGTTTTTCTTCACCTCTTGAGCCTACTGGATCTAATGGCAAGGTCCATTTTGTGCCAAGAGGTCATCTACAAAACTTCCTCCTCAAAACCCTCATATTAAGCACCTCTAAGAAACCCATTTTTTCCAAGATTTTTCAAAACCTAGATCTACAATAAACCCAAAAAATCTACAAACCCCAATACCCCAAACCTATAAAACAACAACATGCACAAACTCTTGTAATATCCCAAATCTTTCTTGCATTTCCATGGATTCAACTTTGCACCAAAACCACTCAAACAAGGGTTATACAAAACAAAGGAGCTCACACCTCCCCATGACCATGAATGTATCTCTAATACCACTTGTTAGAAATTTACCAGGTTGATCAAACCAATTCCTACATGACCCTATGAGATAATATGATGCATACAAAGATTACAACAATTCCATAATGCAAAGATCAAATAGACAAGTCTTAAGATAACACAAGATATATCTTGAGAAAACCCTCAAGAGGGAAAAACCCAGCCTCCAAAAGTATCCACACTCAATGTATTATTCAGAAATGAAACATTACAATACACTTACAGAGTCTCATGAATACTTCTGAAACATCAAGCTCCTCCAATGCATCCTCCATGTGTCCAAGCATGTAACCACACATCCCATGCCATGCTTCACATATGCACTTACAAGAGAAAACCAATACAATGACAACCCACTCAACTAGCCAACCCAAACCACTAACCATGTGCTTACTTTTATAGACTCAAGCTCACACAAATACAACTTTTGGTATTGGGTAAAACCATGTGACTCAAAACCATGAGTTCACAAAACCATTGACCCCTCATTTAATATTTGTAACTATGTTTTTACTTTATGATACTAAATTTTCTAAATATTAAAATAATTGCCACAAATATTAAATATTTGCCTTATGTCTCCCACACATCAAATATTTTACCAATGTTACAACTTCTACAAGTGGCCCAAAACAAATATTTAATGTGGCTAAACACATCAATTTAGATGCACCACAAATAAATATTTATTTTACATAAATAAAATAATATGTTATTATGCAAGGTGTACAACACACCTTTCTCCTAACACTACAACAATATATTATTCTTGTGTAATAAAATGCATGCCCTCAAGGAGCAAGGTAGGGCCATAGATCATATATCTAAACTACCTAGCATTAGATAACATGTCATTTAATATCTATAATATACAACAAAACCCCTCTACTATGTATAAATTGAGTCTTGGTACCAGAACAAACAAGATGTCCATGAGCATACATGCCTTTACTTTTTTAGTTCATAATTGTAAGGAATAGATCCCAAAAACAAGGTTTTATAATCAAAAAAATATTTAATTGTAACAATATTTTATATTGTTGTCCACATGCACTTGATAAGACCAATAGGGAATTAAAAAAATTTGTGTACACTTGCACATGCCACCAAAGGAGCAATCCAATTTGATAAGCTTGTAAATATGCAAGTGGATATGGTGGGTTGTCAAATGTATAATCATGACCACCTCTATACACATCTTCAAATGCCTCATGTATATGCCAAATAGGAAAGGACCCATACATGCATCCTAGCATTTAAATTGTAGTCAAAATAAAATTTTATTGTGTCATGGATTTTTTTTGTGAAAAAAAAATCTATTATACAATCTTTGATAACCATCACATGTGCAACCTTACCTCAATCTCCAAGTTGACCAAAATAAGAATGTAAATATTTTCTTACCCATATATTTTCAACTCCTCCCTAGGCATGAGTAATGAGCACCTAAATTAAGGTGGTAGAGGCTTTACACATTCAAGAAAATAAAATCAAACTCTTTTATAGGGAACCAATCATTGGTGGAAATTTCAATTGTATGACATGTCATATAGAAATCAACAATCATTTTCCCATGTGGTCAAACACATCACACACAAGAGAATGATTGTTTAGAACAAAGAAAAAACAATAACAAAGTCAAATTGAGACAAAGTAATGACCACAAATAGAGACATGCAGCTTAGACAGATGCAAATGTGTACGTGTTGAGAGAAATAGACAATAATTGAAGTTGAAAAAAAATAGACAAGATGGGGAAACTAGAGACCACGTATTGATAACAATCAAAAGTCATAGAATAATAATGAGACATAGTGAAAAATTGAGAACTAAACTCAAAATAATGATGAAGTCAACACAACATATCTCATTGGATGGATTCGATTTTAGGTTCCAATTTACCAAACAAATCACTACATAAGATTTGAACTGATATGAGTGTAGAATGGATGGAATATTTACTAGAATGAGATCTCATTTATGAAAGTATAAACCTTTGTATAGTTCCTATAGTACATGTACTAAAAGGGTATGAGAATGGAGGATGTGTATAAACTCCACATAATGAACAAAATCACCATCAAATATTAGTTCCCATTGTCATGCATGGATGATCTCATGGATTGTGTAAGTGGTGAAAAATACTTTATGAACATTTATCTCAAGAGTGTGTACCATCATATAAAAATTAAAGAAGGAAATGATTGGGATATTGCGTTCAAAATGAAGGCATGTGTGAATGGTTGGTAATGTAATTTTGATCGACCAATGTGCCAAGTACATTCACGAATTTGGATCACATTTATATTCTTGACAAGATGAAGGAGGATCATCATGTGAACCTACAACAATTCCTCACACACCTAAGGAGGGAGAATTTACCTATGGATGTGAAGAACTAGATTTTCATGGAAAGGAAGCTAGCATACTTGAGATTTATGATATCTCAAATGGATTGTGTATGAACCTAAAGAAAGTATGCGCTTTTTTCTTTTTAATGAAAATGTGATATTCACCCATACTTGTATAGATATATTAAAAGAGTATAGAAATACATAATTTAAACAGGTAATATATAGCTTGATATACAAAAGATGATGTGAACACAAGATCACACAGGAAAAAAACATGGAGGTGGTGAAGAACAAACAAAAAAATGTCCACAACTATAAAAAACCTTAATTCATGGCAAGAGTCACATATTTTAGTTGATGGTGGTAGGGTTGTAGGAGGAATGGGTGGGTCCATAGCTGGCAGATGTGGGGCCTGGTCAGGTGCATGCATCCTTAGAAACCATATAGCTCCATATGCATCTTTGGCTTTAACATCCAAATTGAGCAGAAGCTAGAAACAATGTGCCTCTAGAGCACTATTTAGTGTGCTGGCACAACCACTCCTTAGACCTTTTTGCATAGCATGGAAAATGTAGGTAGTCATCTGTGTAGAGCACAACAACTTGATTGGGAGTAGGCCATCAACAAGATCTTCACTAGTTAGCATGTCGTAATCCTCTAGGGTACTCTTCAATCTATTTGTAGAAATCAAGTGTTCATGTACATATATGAAGGCCACCATTTCTATGAACTCTATATCTGTACCAAATCCATGATGTTAGAAATAAAGATGGATGCCACATTTGAGAACATCAACACTAAAGAAAGTATGTGTTATAATTTTGAGTGGATAGAACCTATTGTGTAAATATTTCACATCACCTAGGATAGTGTTCATGTTAATTGTAATATTGCACTTAGTTATTAATTTTACTTAAGATAATAGGAATAATTTTATATTCTCATGTATGTAGTTAATAATGACATGTTTTCACCTTGAATTGAGGTACAAAAGTGCCACCATTACCTAATGAATCCTTGAGTGATGGTAGTTAGGTATCACTTCTATTTAGTGAAAGACACCTCTATCTCAGTTAGACTGAGTTAACTCACCTACAAATTGTGAGTAAATGAGAGTTAAAATCTTACCTCTTGGCCATGCCATCTCCTTGATTCATGGATCCAAGAGGTCTATGTAACATGCCTTCTCATATTACTCAAAATTACACAACAATTTACTAAGAAAGTAAATGAACATAGTAAACATGAAAGAATTTTTTATCATGTGCATAGTTACAAGGAAATAAATACATATCTTTTATGAATATTTTTCAACCTTGAAATTCAATATATTCAAAGATAAATCATAGTGAGAAACATTTCACTTTACATTTACAATATATATATTGCACTTGGAAATAACAATAATTTTACATCATAACATAAAGATTACTGCATTTGGAATCTTGATATCTATCACTCAAGTCTCGGTGAGTCTTCTACTATAGAGGGAGAGCATCATCCGAGTGCTTTACCTCCGATCATAGACCGTCAGTCCCTCACACACCTTCCTTCCTGGAAGTGGTACTACTCTTCACAAAGACTATAGAAATAATGAACCAATGTGTTTTCCATCTAAGTCCTAGTGTTGTGTCCTATGTAACACAATCAACCATACAATTCTAGACAATCGTCTAGCAAAGTATGATCCTACTGATAGGTTACGCCATCTAGACACTGTGAACCAACTAATGCATGCAGAGACAAATGTATCACTTTGGCCAAAGCTTCTATATAGATAAATGTTTGCAATAAACATAGTTGCAAGTTCACACACCTCTAACTCAACTTGGAAACTATCTCACCCTATAGTTTGACTTATTTGAGTAGTATCTCTTGACATAATTTGTCTTGACTAATTTAAATTCTAGTCAATCGGATTTAGAATTTAATCCTCAAAATAGGATATACATGCAATATATAGGTTTAGGTAATTTTAACCTTTTAGAGAGTCCCTCTTGCGTACTTGCAAATTCTAGGGTCTATGACCTCTTATCAATCTACTCTTAGACTCAAAACAATTTAAACAATTTCTAGTGTTATAAAACAAGTTTTGACACTTACACAAAAATCATTTGAATTTATTAAAGTATTATTTAGAATCTTTTCTAATTTTTACTATCTAGATTAATGGTTCTCAACTATTTACTGTCGACCATAAAAATACAATGAACTTATTAAAGTCATAACCGACTAGAAAGTTTAAGCATCCTAAACCTTCTTGGGTTAAATTATAGGGTTTAACTTCCCCATTCCACACTCATATCTCAAATACTCTTTCTTTCCCAAAAGTTTTATAACAATATAACTTGCTAACAACACCTCTAGTCTTCTCTCAACTATTAAGGCATTGCTAGAATTCATATAACTTATAACAGATAAGAATATAGCATGTGAGGTGTAACATCTTGATATAAAATACTATAATTTCCATAATTATCTCTTAACTAAGTTAAATTTTCTAACTGAGATAATTTGATTCTACCAACATATCACAATCGATCTCTTGGTCATCTCGAGTCTACCAACTCTCTAAAAAGGTTAAGTTTTGAACTTGCACAAATCATCTTCAATGATCATAGTAAGGTTTATCTACATAGAGTTACATCTTGACATGATATATATAAACAACTAGAAGAACTGCTAAAGGATTTCATTCCTACATAACTTAACCTTATTAGGCCTTATGCAGAGGTAACATCTCATGCATTCACTTGGCCTTCACACTACCATGTCAGCCTTCTAGAGTATAGAACTACTTTGGACTGTCAATAAGTGTAATTCCTTACCAAACCGTTGGCCTTACAAGATAAGCACTTGGCCTTACAAGATAAATAGTCAGCCTAACAAGATAAATAGAAGCTTGTAAATGTAATGATCTTATAACAAACACAAAGGTTTGTAATACTTATCGACCACATGATAAACACAGGGATTTATATTACATATCAGCCACAATGATCACAAAGATTTATATTAAATACTGGCTGCATAATGATCACAAAGGTTTATATTACAAGTTAGCCACATAATGATCACAAGAATTTATATTAAATATTGGCCGCATAATGATCACAGTAGTTTGTATTATGTATCAGTCGCAAGGAAAATTAATGCCAAGTCATAATAAAGAATATCAAATAGATATGATCAAGAAAAAGATCTATATACTACTAATCATGTTCAATGATAACAATTGAGTATATAAATATGATCGGCTCAAGAATTCAACTTAATAAATCATAAAACAAAGATCTAATACTATAAAACACAGTGACCATAGCTCTCATACCTGATAACTCTTCTATGTCTAGTAGAACATCTCGTTCTCCAATTCCCTTCTTGAGCAATACGTCCTCACTCCCAAACTATGTGTTCCATCAATAATTTTAAAGAGCTACAAATGTAGAACATTTGAAGGGTACATAGACTCCTCTCTCTCATCTACTACTATGTGTCCTTTTTTAGTGAATGTCCCTATGATTAATAGAGTCCACTCACTCTATAGCCACCCAACATTTCTCTAGAAACACAACCTATTAAAAATCCTTTGAAGACATGCAAATCTAGTGTAGATAATGCTCATAAAGACCACTCCACAACTAACTTAAAAGCTCCTCCAAAATCTCTAAGTTAGCTAAGGAGCTAAAGGAGTCGAGCTAGTACAACCAAGTAAGTGGTTTGCAATAAATTGAAATCACTACCATGTATTCTTTTAAACCGATTACATAGTATGAATCAAAACTTATAAACCATTCTTAAATAAATAAAGGATATATATATATATATATATATATATATATATATATATATAACAACATATTATTTATGTATATAACATAAACTCACGTTGTTTCTAGCATTTAACAAGATACAAGAATAGTGTCAAGGTACTCTCCCCCTCTCTATCTTGCAAAAACACTAACAAAGACAAAATAACAAGATAGAATCCCTTATTAGGAACTTTTGATAATAAAAATTATCAACTATCGACCATTTCTCATCGATAGTGACATACCAACTTGACTAAGTTTTTCTTAACAAAATTATGCCTAATGCATCTTGTTGACAAATTGACAATTGTTGAGTCGAAAACAACTTAGACCAAAATGTTGAGCACAACTTACCAACCTTGACAAAGGTTCACTAAACTATGAAACATGAGACTTAGATGGTAACACCTTGTTCTTATCCATATGTCTATTCACTTTTCTCCGATGATGTACTCCCTCTCTTTCTCAAAGGGCAAGAAAAAACCTGTTTCCTGATAACAACTTGCAATCACCAAACTATGATTAGTGTATCGTTAGTAAATCCATAAACCTTATGAAATCATAATATCTTGACATCATATAATCACATGTCTTAATTCTAATCATAAAAACATAAACTCGTGAAATCATTGATTTATCCTAACATTTCACTAAAAATCAAATCATTAATCCATGTAAAATTATCTACTAATTACATACAAGTAAAAAGTAAAGCATAGTAAAAATTTGGGGTGTGATAATCTATTTATTTAAAATTCACTCTTTGTAATTATGTTCCATTAATTTGAATATATTATCTTTATTTATTTTCTAGTAATTGTGATTAACTCATAGACATTATGTCCTAGGTTGTATTTTGTTTATCACAAAATTTAACATGGTATTAGAGTGATGATGTCATAAGGCTATTTAATTTTTTGTATAAAGGGAGCATGTAGATTTAAGTTTCTAACATATGTGGTGAATGGTCAAGCTATTCTAAGCTCACCATTGTATCCAGAATAGTCAAACTAGCTAGGATCAATTATTAGTTTGTGTAAAGCTAGCAAGTGGAAGCTTACCAACAAGACTAGGGGTTTGCTTTATTTTTGTGTAGGGATTTTTTTGGGACATCTTGAGAAAATTTTCATAGCGCCATTGTCCTCAAGAGGTCTGAGAAACAAATTTTAACTATAAATTTGACTATCTTTGTCATACAACAAAATTAACCCCCTTTAATTATTTGTAGGTACTTAGCTACACACAATTCGAGATATTTAGCACATGATACAATTAACTGTATCTTTTAGATATATTTGCAAAATCTAAAGTTTTTTTTTACATTGTTTGCAGTTTGAGATTATATTCAAAGCACATAATTATTGTAACGCCCCGCATGAACACCTTAGAGAACAACACATCTACACTAATTAAACAGAATAATTTTTTTTTTTAAAGAATAAAATAACACATTACTACACATCGTTAAACCATCAACTTGTTACTCTAAGATAACATGGGAGCATTACTTGACAAATCAAACAACATAATCTGACATACATCATTAACTAACATTAATAGATCATTCTAAACTATTGCATTTAATCAATAACATTAATGTCTCTATAACATCAGATGAGAAATCATTAGGAACTAGTAGAAAGATACAATTTCTTCTCACATACGATGTGCATCATTACATTGCTACTTAACACCTTTTGAACACAACATTATAAATCAACTGATACATAGACAAATACATGAATACAAATCACTTACTTCATATTTGGTACAAGATCTGACGGCTGATACACAATATACAACATCCTCGCACATGAACAATAGCAAGGAAGAACCAATGGATAAAAAGCTCTTCCACCCGACCATGTGGAACCCTAAGGTCCACCCCCCGAGCTAGGAGTTAACATAAGGTTCCCACTACAACATACAGTCAGGTAGATAGAAGACTAAAGAACAAGACAACACATAACTCCAACAACACAAGTCAATATCACAACAACTTAACAACACTTCCAGAGGCAAGCACAAAACGAATGGGGAGAGTACAACTAGGGAGTACTATGCTGCAGTAGGGAGGAGTGTCATCACATGGCTTGTCATGGGTTGTCCTGGTAAGCCTTCCTAGGCCTCGGCCCCCATCTTGGGTTGTCCTGGCAGCCTCTCCCGACTCCCGGCCCCCATACAACGCTCATGCGGAATCAACATACCTTTCGTGAAGACAAGGTAGTTGATCTTGCCATTCCAAGCCTTCTCATCTCATCTCAAGCCTAAACGAGCACTTGAGCCATGAGTGAGGCATCCACTTATCTTGTTTAGTGTGATTAGCTACCCAACCCCCTAATTCATTTATTAGGTTATCACTGAATTAACAAACTCCCACATGGGTTGTCTTGGATGCCACTTTGGGCTCCGGCCCCCATTGAGAGCCACTCCCCTACCTGCAACTAGAAAACCTCTCTAAACAAGCACAATAACCATCATCATGTCAACGATGAAACATGAACCATGCAAGGCATTAACCATCTTGCACATAATTATCCTCATACTAACATGTGTATAAATAACAATGCAAGGAATTATCCAACTTGCATATTAGCTTTATCACAAGGACAACTAACAAAACCTTGTCCATAGCAATACATAATCATTACTCCTACAAAAGTACTCAATGTCTCCCCATAATACAAATCTCAATATAAGATAATTACAATCAATACATTCACAAAGAGGGTTACCATCTCCTCATTATGCATTCTCGACATCGAATATTCATCATATCACATTATCAACAAGCAGCAACATACATATATAACTTCATGGTCTCGAACACTTATCAACACGTCTCATGAAATCAAAACACAAACTACCTATGCCTCTGGAATAAACTCTCGTCAACTAACACTTGACCAATCATATACATTCCACTTACAATATGCAATTAGACTCACTATTTAATGCAATTCTTATAAGTCAAGTTTCCATTACATTATTTATATACTTATTCCTAACCCACACATTATAAGAAAATGTAATAAATTCAAAACTAAGTTAATTTAAATTCAACAACACTAATATTTATTCCAATAAAATTTTATTTATTCAATCGATAACACAAAATTTGTTTATTTTATTCCATTTTCATAATAAGTTTAATAAGCCCAATGGTTTTCTCCATCATGACGTTTATGCAATTTCGATTAACATTCACTCATACACTCCCCAGATAGTTTGGGGATTACGACGATTACTTTGAAATAATAATAATAATAATAATAATAATAAATAAATAAATAAATAACTTGGATCATTGGATAGTAAGTATATTCCCTCCTTATAGTTTGGCTGCAGAGAGGGTGCTATGTGAGAGCCTCTCAGAGTGGTGTGCATGCTGTCCTATCAGTTTGATGAATACACTTGTTACCCGTGGCCTTGGTGTTTTAGTGTTGTAAAAAGAACACTCAAGGGAGTACGATGAATTCGAATGTAGTTGAGAAACATGAGAATTTTCTATCTTATAATTTATACATTTGAAAACGTATAGATGTTACTTTAATTCCAAAAGATGAACTTCATATTTAACCAACTTCCTTTGATGGTTTGGAACACTAAGAACTATATACTAGTTTCCGTAAACTAACACCAAAGGAATTGTATATTATTTACCAAGCAGGAAAAGGAATTTGCAAGGATGCTCTCAACGTAGTTGAATTCTAACATTGTAAGTTTTACTTGAGTACAAGGTGCGCGTGGCTGAGCAGGTTTAATAAATGAGCGCTGGTAATTACTTCTATCAGATGCATAGTTTAACAGCACCGAATGGGTCGACACCATGCAGGAGTTCTATATTTCACAATTTCTACTTTGAGACTTGACTCTGACAAGGAAAGTTTCTATTATAGATTTAAATTGCTGAGTTGATGTCTGGCAAGATCCTAATCTCACGGATAGAAATGATTGCATGTATGATATAAAGTGTAGTTTAGGTTTTGATCATAAACAACAAGCGTTGATAAGACGACAGTCAGATCCTTTTGAGTATCGTGGCCCACAGAGAAAAGAAAAAATAGATAGATCCTGTGTATATTACAACCCACAGAAATGAGCCTAATATCCACAGTATAATTGGAAACTTGCTTGTATTGACCCAGAATGTTCTGCATGGTCACAGTATTATAACTTACTAAAACAGATCTTAAACATTTCGTAAGATAACTCCCTCCAGTTAGCAGTATTGAATAATTCTACATTGCCAAGATTAGTAATAAGCACATACTGTATAAAGGCATAACAATTTTTGTGATACATGGTTGACCTGCTTGTCCGTGCGGCTATCTTGAAGACACCTCAAGCTTTATTATTGCGATGGCTGTCGAATCTGTAAGGCATTTTTTTTCTTTTTTTTGCTTAGTTCCCGTAGCTCACATATGAATATCGGCCTAGGAGAAGTACAGCAACACTACGTTTAACAGCCCAAAATGTGTTCTTTTCTCAGACATCTATGCAGACGTGAGCTACTGTGGTGGGTTTCAATGGTAAAGAGAATCAAAAAGGATAGAGGTATTAAAAGATCTACAGTTACAAGAAAATGAGAGTACTCTTGACACAACAACTCTGCTTGGTGAGCACTAGTATGACATCGCAGAACAGTTTCAGTATTTATATAATAGGTATCATTATAACTTATGCTCACATGGTCAGGTAGTACCAGTACATCATCAAAATTCGCTTTCACCGATACAGTAGGGTAGAGGTTATCAAACTTATTGAAGGACTTTGTAAAATTGCTATCAAAGAAATTGTAGATCTCGTTCTTCAATATACCAAGTGGATGATTGTCCCTTCTGTGAAGCTGCAGCCCAATTTTTGCAAATATTAAATCCGGCACATTGTTTGTTGGATCAATCTCCCTTACCATATCTGTCGACAGGAATCCTATGCATTACTTCTTATTCCAATAAAGCTACATTCCTATTAAAATGCATTCGTCTCTGGTGATTTTGACACCACCCACTTCCACTAAAGCTGGTAAGATTGCTATGTTCTTTTTTTGTAGGGTTTTTTTTTTTTGAAAGAATAGGTGTTGTAGAAAAATGTCTGTAAAACCAAAGCTTCTCAAAAAGCTTGTTGTGTGGATTGTTACTGATGAAGCCGGGAGTGAGAGCTTAGGGGGCTTTAGTGAATGGAACACGAAGTGGGCTGAGGATACAGATGGAATGAATAGAAGCCCGGCTCTGGATTTGCATTGGGTGAGATAAAGAATGGAAGGAGCCTGCCTGCCCGCGCATGCCATATCTATACGTGTAGCAGCGTCTAAAGTTATTTGGTCCGTTTTCTTTAACGATTGTGGCTATTTTCTGGATTGGTTAATCTTGAGCGAGATTATTGGTGGCCTTGTCTTCTTCATCATTGGTGATTTCGATCTCCTGCAGATGGCAGTTTTGCGGTGACATTTGAAAGTTCAGAGATAGCCGTTTTTTTGTTTTTGCCCATCTTTCGTATCAAAACTTGACAGGAACGCTTATGATAGAAAATTCACGATTTCTATTAATACGAAGCTCCAGCTCATGGACAGTGAAACCCTAGGCTGCTGTTGCGTATTGTTTTTAAATAAACTTTATTAGTTCCTGCCGTTTTCACCGTCCTTGTTGGCAGTGAGGCCACTTCTTACCTGAATTAATTGCACGCGATGGTGGCACTGCACAGCTTGTCGGTGGCCTTCCTTACAATGGGACGGATTTGATAGAGACATTAAGAAAGTAATGATTGCAGGATCAGTGGATAATGGATTCACAGAAAAGGTTTAAAACATCCATCAAAACATAATCGGAGAACAATTAATTTGCTATTCTGGCCTTACAAACTTTCAAGCAAATGCACTCGGTAGAAAAGAAATGGGAGCTTACGGAATGCAGAGTAAAATGACCACAGAATATACTTAATGATTTGAATGAAAAGGATCAAGAACAAACAATGCTCGCGCAGATTAAGAACTTCATCTCAGAAACCCTAGATATTAAACATGATAAGAAAATGACATTCACACAATAAAAGGAACCTGTTTACGCTGCAAGACCTCTCTCCGTACTTCGCAGCTCCGTTCTCCTTCCCAGATCCCCAACTCCGCTTTTTGCTCCCCCTTCTCTCCTTCCCTCTGCCTATTTTATAGTATTCCCCCTCTAGGGCATAAACGCACGATCCAATGCCAACCGCCAATAAAAAATATAGCCAACATACTTTTAATTTTAATTTTTTTTTTAATAACATCACAATGTAACCTCTTATATCTTTATTTACTCAAGGGTAACCTTCATTTAATAAAGTACAACTTATAATTTTTATTTTATTTAATTTAGTATTTTATACAGATATTTAATACACAACAACTCATAAATACATTTTATTTTATTAAATCATTTATTTACTTCGCAACATATATTTACTTTCGTTTTGATTTTATTAATTGAAGAACAATTCCACAACTATAATGCCACTACATAACTAATTTATCTCCTTTATTAATTATTTTTATTTATTAATTATTTAATATATATTTGTTATATAACAACCAATGATTATTCATAAATCTATTTAATAATTATTAATCAAATTTATCCATTACTATACCATAATCAACCAATCATAATCATGCAACTACCTGACCATCAAGCATGCAGAGAAAGCAAAACGACAACCCAAGGAACAAACGAAACTGAGAACAATGACTAGACGCAAAATTGACGACTTATCCTCTACAAGGATGATGGATAACTGGGAAACCTTATGTTAACTCCCATCAACAATTCCATTGGCTAGGGCACGCTCAGACTTGCTAGTTCAGGTGGAGTCGATGCCCGGTACCTGCATCCTGCAGCAAACCTCAAGGTTAAACATATATATACAAACATGAAGTCATGCACACAGTGAACAGAAATCGCAGCGTGGCAGGGTACTCAGACACGAGTAATGTGACACTGTTCTGTTCACATACATCCTCAATTAAACCTTCAGTTGTCTACAAGAAAATAAAATAATCAATAACAATACGATCAAGTATAACAATTATTGTTAAAGCATCATAACCCTGATTCAATATCACATTAAACTCAGAAATAACATTAATCCATTATATCAAATATGTCCATCAACTACGAAACATAAAATATCAATAATCTAGTATCATCAATCGTCATCATAAAAATAGGTCCATAAACAACTCAACGTAATAACAAAGAATCCATGTCAAGGTATCTAATCCTACTAGGAATACTATCAGTCTGATGGAAGCAAGGTGAGGGGCACTACAATTATGCATTGTATATTACCAAAATCCAAGGTATCTCAGCTTCAAAACACTTAGTTGAGCCTAAGTAAAAGCTTTAATTTTTTTGAAGTCACAAATTATGGTGGGTGCAAGCTTAAAAATCTAAAGTGATTTTAATTTAGTTATACTATGAGAGTGCTATATACATATCATTTCATCTACATTTGAAGCTTAAAAATTAATGTATAATGGAAGGTGGGGGTTTAAATATGACCTTTTGTAATATACACTTGCAAACTTTGGCATTTGTAATCCTTATGTAATATTTTCTATTTTTGTCTTTTTTCTTAGAAAAGGTGCGATGCACCCATATGATATATTAAAACCTAAATTTGAAAGTACAAAGGGGGCCAGAATGGGCAAAGGCACAATGACCATTAGAACAACCACGCTAACATGCAAGGAAGTGTCCAATAAAACAATAATTGAAGAAAGATGGTGGTGAGGAGAGACATTGAGAAGACAAAGGGTGATGAGTGGTAGGCCATAAAACTTACCATAGGCACAGTCACAAGAAACTCCTAAAGTGGCTAACTACCAGCCTAGGTAGCCACACACACTTTTAATGAAGAATCATTAACAAGCCTCCCCAACAACATCTGCCAATTGACATGGCAGGAATTAATGACAAAATCCATAGAGGATCTGCCTGCTGGGCTAAAAAAGGATACCAATTTGTCGCTGATGTGACTGTTTAGGAATGACATATGCCTAAAATCATTGATACTGAGATTTAAATCTGCAACCTTGAACTCTACCAGCACCACCACTCGTCCCTCAACCTTAACCTCAGTCACCACCAGTCATGCTACCAACTCTTATTTTTGTCATTTACTGATATATTTTTTGGGATTTTTATTACATAGGTAAAACTAAAAATACCACTTACTTTTTGCACAACACCAACTAGCATTCACTTATGGATTTTAGTCTAATCAGTGCACAATGGGTGCCAATTCAATTTCCATGATATTAGAACATCCTCTTATTGTCCCCTTTGTAAGTATCTTGCACATAAATGGTTTGTCTTTTGTCTTGGTTATCTGATTATAATGTTCTTATAAGCATTGAAAAATTGATTCCACTCTCTTCCATATGGTGTAATTTGTTTTTAAATATAGTTTTATTTTTTTATTGTAGTGCCAACTATCATGCACTCCAATTTTGAACTTTTCCATCCATTACAAAGCAATTGCATTAGAGATCAACTTGCCTCCAGAAAGTTTGAGATAGTGGTTTGAATGATTGGGTCACTTCAAAAAGATGTTAGTAATTGTGTGCATTATTCATCTAGATGATGAGGCTTTTTTATTTTTGGAAAATATTTAAATATTTATATTAATTAAGAATTTGAAAAAAATTATAAAAAGATTTCCAAACAGTTATAGTTGTCACTAAAGCCCAAAGGATAAAAATCTAAGGCAATTTCCCATAATCCCACCACCTACAAGAACCAATAGAAACCATGAAACCATTAAAGCACATAATCCCAAGGAAGAATAGACCAAAATAATAAAACCAAATCATCATGAAGGAGCTAAAGAAACTATGAAGATTGAGGTGAAGATAGGGACTACAAATCCATGACATTTTAGTTGTGATTAACATCATAGCCCCATTTGACTAAACAATCTATAACAACATTTGATTCTCTAGGAATATAAAGAAAAAAGATGGGATCAAAAATTCATGAAAGGTGAAGAATCTACTCCACAAAAGACAAGGCATTCAAAACATGATGCTATATTAAAATAGTGCATAACATCCACTGTCCATCCCAGCATACTTCATCCAGTAACAAAGATTCATGATATGATAAAACAAGCCAATGTGATTGAGGAGGTGGCATGCATAAGATGCACCATGTTTTGAAGGATAATCTTTTTATACCATTAAGCTCCTAAATGTCAACTATATAAAGAAAGAAAAAGGCATGATTCAAACCTAGTGCAACCATGAAAGTGAAAGGCATCTTCAACAAAATCCAACGCATCCATAGAAATGGTGGACAAGCTTCTAAAGCTAAATGAATGGTGATAAGAGTTAAGAACAAAGACATTAGAGACCAGAGGAATGATTCAATATGAAAAAATGGTGCAACAAGAGGATTATGTATGAATTTCAACACAAACCACTATTACCACCACTATATATGGTGCATAAGCCAATGAATTAGTTCACATAGCCATGAAAATAGGCATAGCCATTTCCTAAATCTAGCCCCGCATTCTAAAGACTATGGATAAACTAAAGCAGAGACTCTATTATTAAAACCTGTTAACCACTTAGATAGAGCACAAGCGAATAAGAAGGGGTTAGGTACGACATATCTATAATTTGAGTAAGATGCTTATATGGAAGACCCTAAAGGAGGAGAGAAGAATGAAGAATAGTATAAGGCAGAGCTAAGAAAATAGTGTGCAAGCATTTGTAAACCAAATGCATCCCTCTCAAATTCCTCTATAGCAAACAAATAATGCACGATCATCCAAATCATTGCATAACCATTGAGGAGATGGCTCAGTCAGCAAAAGGAAGAATTATTGCACAGCCAAGAGTAGATCATATAGAAATTCCCAATAGCATTTCAAGCCTCACGATTGTCAGATCAGGAATTAATTGTTGGAATTATTAGTTTGAGTCAGTGCATTTAATGCACCTTCCTCCTCCGTCGGTTCTAGCACCCCATTAAAGGGGATTCTATCACCTTGTCAAAGGGAATTTGTCTGTTGGAAGAATTTATTATGTTAAGTAATTTTGAAATGGTTGAGTGCCAAATTTTGTGTGAATGGAGATAAGATAAAAGAAGAAAAGTATGATATGGTAAGAGAGAAGAATATAGCAGAAGAAGAAAACCTTGTAGCAACAAAAGGAGAATGTGTAAGATAGCAACAAAGAATAGAAGGGAATGCATTGCAACATCAACAAAAAAATAGTAGGCAGCTCTAGAGTTGCAATCAGCTCTGGATTGGGTGTGCGAACATCGCCAGGTTCAGGACAACAATCCAAACTGAATATAGTATATTTTGTAGTGTAAAACAGAGCATGTACTCTGTGTTTTGTAATTTTTGGAAGTTGAGAAATACATAAATATAAATTTATGTGTGCTTGTTTTATATGCTCCCTCTCTCTATTTTTAGTTTTATCCTTTATTTTATCACAACAGTGATATTTAGGGCTACCCCATGCCAACAAGTGGTATCAGAGCCCTATTTTTCTGGGCAGTTAGTATTTTGTGGGTATTTTTGGAAAAGCCCTAGATCTTCTAGGCATTAAAAATTTTCTCAAATTTGAGAAGAATGGTAGGTGGAGACATCAAAGGTTAGTAGTAGCCACTCAACTTTGATGGGCAAAAATATGATATCTAGGCTAAAAAGATGAAAACTATATTGGTTGCAAATGACCTATGGGAGTTGGTCATTAATGGTTTCACAGACACTATAGACCAAGTAGCCTATGCAGCCCTATCAAATGCCCAAAAGAACCAATTGAAAGAAACAAGGCTAAAGGATGCAAAAGCCCTCAATTTAATTGAGGTAGCCTTAACAGAGGCTATTTTCCCCCGTATTGCAGTAGCAAACTACTCAAAACAGGCATGGGGAATACTCCAAAATAGTTATAAGGGGACTAACAAAGTGAGATTGGTAAAGCTCCAATTTCTAAAGAGAGATTTCGAGACCTTGCAAATGAAGGATGGTAAGTCCATTTCAGACTTCCACACTAGGGTTTCTACCTTGATTAATCAGCTTAGGATAAATGGAGAAATAATGGAAGACCAAAGGATTATTGAGAAAATCGTAAGGAGTCTACCTTCTAGATTATATCCCATTGTCATAGCCATTGGAGATGCCAAGGACCTATCCAAGATGATGGTGGATGAGTTGATGGGTTCACTACAAACTCATGAGCAATGATTGAATAGATCCACTCCTTCCCTAGAACAAGCCTTTAAGGCTCAAACCAATGCAAGAGGTAGGGGAAGAGGAAAACAACAGAGGTAGAGGTCAAAGAGGCAGAGGAAGAAGCAACTCTGGAAGAGGAGTTCCAAACAACCAAGAAAAGGCAAGCACCTCACAGCCAACCTACCAAGATAAGAAGAAGAACAACAATTCTAATTAGAGGTATGACAAAAGTAATGTTCAATGTTATTACTGTCATAATTTTGGTTATTATGTTAGCGAGTGTAGGAAGAAACAAAGAAACAATGTGACCATGGGAGCCAAAATGCTAATGTAGCAAATGAAAACAAGGTTGAAAACGAAAAATAGTCAAATTTATTTATTATTTACAACCTTGCTGAGTAGAGTAGTATTGAAGTATGGTATTTTGAAAGTGCTTGTAGCAACAACATGAGTGGTAACAAAAACTTCTTTGCCTCCATAGATAGCAGCATAAAAAGTGAAATCAAAATAGGAAACAATGAGAAAGTTCCCATCATGGAAAGAGGTACAATCAACATCCAAACCAAGAATGGTGAAAGGAGGAAGATCTAGGATGTCTATTATGCCCCAAGCATAAAACATAACCTATTGAGGATTGGACAAATGGTCTAAAATAGTGATAAAATCTTGATGGAGAATGGAAAGTGCATGATATTTGACAAAGGAGGCAGTAAGAAAGTGATTGCAACATTACAGATGACAAGAAAATGAATGTTTCCTCTTAGGATGCATATAGAGTGTTCGGCACTATCTTCAGAGCTATCTCCAATGCTATCTTTGGCACAATTTCCACCACTATCAAGCTGACACTCACATCAATATGCCTTTAGGATAATCATCAAAGACCCATCTAAACTTTGGCATTTGATGTATGGACACTTACATTTTTTTGGTTTGAGTTTATTGTCCAAGAAAGGCATGGTTAGAGGGTTACCATCTATTGTAGAGCCTGATGGAAAATGTGAAGCCTACATTTTAGGAAAGTAGCATAGGTAACCCTTTCAATCAGGGTATTCTAGGAGAGAAAAAGCACCATTAGAGTTGGTGCACTCATATTTGTGTGGGCCCATGAAAACCCACACCTTGGTTGGAATTACTTATTTCATGACATTCATAGATGATTACAATAGAAAAATCTAGGTTCATTTCTTGAAAAGGAAATTAGAAGCCTTCAAGAAATTCAAGTGGTTTAAGGCCTCAGCTAAAAAGCAAAGCAACCATTATATTAAAGCCTTAAGAATGGTTAGAGGGGGAGAGTCTATCTCCAAATAATTTTAAATTTTGGTAGGAATGAAGGCATAGAAAAACAATTTACAACTAGGTATACTCCACATCAAAATGGAGTGGCTAAAAGGAAAAATAGAACTATTCAAGAGATGGCAACAAGCCTCCTGAAAGCAAAATGACAATCACATGATTTTTGGGGTGAAGCTGTAGCAACAATAGTTTACCTATTGAAAAGGTGCCCTACAAAGGTTGTTTGTGATAGGATTCCACAAGAGGTGTGGACAAACAACAAATGGAGTGTTGAACACCTAAGAATCTTCGGGTGTGTGGCATATGCATTCATGCCAAAAGAGAAGAGGTAGAAATTTGATGATAGAGGTGAAAAATGTATCTTCATAGGCTATAGTGAAGAGTCAAAAGCCTACAAATTGTATAATCCCATAACCAAAAGGTTGTAATCAGCAGGGACATTGTGTTTATTGAGAATGAAGCGTGGGATGGAATGGTGGACAACACCATGAGTATTTTGAAGTCACAATACCCCTTGAAGATGAAGAAGATCTGGAGGATAGCAACTCTGGAGGAGCTCTAGAGAATAGGAAGTCAGGGAGAAACTACTGTAGAGCTTTGGAAAATAGTATCTCTAGAGGTGTTTAGCAGAACAAGAGCTCTGGAGGTTGACAACAGTGCATCAACTCCAGAGGTCTACAACTCCAGAGATCAATAGCTCTAGAGTTCAACATAGTAGTAGCTCTGGAGGTCAGCAATATAGTAGCTCCAGAGGTCAACAGAGCAGCAGTTCCAGAGGTAATTTAGACCCTACATTCACCTCATTGATGCCACAAAGGACAAGAAGTGTGAGGGATATTTATGACAGCACAAGGTATGCTAATTTTGATGAGAATTATGATTTTGCTTTATTTTCTTATAATGATCCAATGCACTTTGAGGAGGCTGTGAAAGAGAAGAAGTGACCTGTAAGGCCATGGATGAAGAGTTGGATGCTATAGAGAGGAATGAAACATGGTAGCTAACTAATTTATCCAAGGGTAAACAAGTGATTAGAGTTAAGTGGGTCTATAAGACCAAGTGTATTGTTGATGGAAAGATTGAAAGACATAAGACAAGGCTAGTTGTTAAAGGGTACATATAGCAACTTGTAAGAGATTATGATGAGACATATGCACCAGTTGCAAGGTTGGAATTAGTAAGGGCAATCATAGCAATAGCAGCCCAACACAAATGGAAGGTGTATTAAATAGACATGAAGTCAGCCTTCTTGAATGGAGTGCTAAAAGAGGAAGTGTATGTGGAGCAGCCACCTAGCTATGAAGTCCTAGGACAAGAGGACAAAGTATATAAGCTCCGAAAAGCCCTCTATAGGCTAAAACAAGCACCTAGGGCATGGTAGAGTAGAATAGACTCATATCTAATGATCTAATTTTTACTAGAAATAGTGACCTCTTCATTGCTAATTTTGAAGAGGTAATGGAGAATGAGTTTGAGATGACAAACTTAGGTCTATTGAAGTATTTTCTAGGCATTCAGGTTCAAAAAATAGAGCATGTCATATTTATTTCACAAACTAACTATGCCAAACAGATTTTGAAGAGATTTAAAATGGAGAATAGTAGCTGCAATGAGGTAAACCCAACCCTTTACAAATCCATGGTTGGAAGTTTGATCTACTTGATAGCTACTAGGTCTGATTTGATGTATGCAATAAGCTTGATTTTTGAACCCTAAGGACACACACTGGCAAGAAGGAAAGAAGATCTTGAGATATGTGAATGGCACAATAGGTTATGACATCTTGTATTCAATGCATCCAATGAGTTTAAGCTAGCTAGTTTCACAAATAGTGATTGGGCAGGTAATTTAGATGATAGAAAGAGCGCATCAGGCTATGTATTTCACATGGGTTAAGGAGCAATTTCATGGGCACCCAAGAAACAACTCATTGTCTCTCTCTCCACAATAGAAGCTAAGTATATTGCAGCAAATGCAGCAACATGTTAGGCTATTTGGTTGAGAAGGATCCTTGTAGATTTAAATGAGCAACAAGAATATGGTACAACCATTCATTGTGACAACGTTTCATCAATAACCCTAACAAAGAATTTAGTCTTCCATAAAAGAAAGCACATTAAGATTTGTTATCACTTCATAAGGGAGTTGGTACAACATGGTGATATTGAGCTTCAATACTGTAGATCCGAGCAGCAACTCACTGACATTTTTACTAAGGCATTGCCAAAAGATTGATTTGAATGCCTAAGAGATAGGCTTGGCATTATAGAGAACTCCAAAGGTGTAGCTCTAGAAAAAGACAATCACACCAAAGCTTGGGAGATGCTCCATAGTTATAATAGATCTCCAAAGGTTCAACTCTAGAAAGTTAGTGCAACTCTGGAGAAGCTCCAGAGATGCAAAAATAGAGCTTTGAAGATGCAGGAAGTCAGCTCTGGAGATGCAGGAAGTTAGCTATAGAGATGCAAGAGAAGTACTCTAAAGATGCAAAAAGGTGCTCTGGAGGTGGTCTAGAATGATAGAAACAACTCTGGAGATCTACTCCAAAAAGGCAAATACAAAGGCTTAACTCTAGAGATCAGCTCTAAAAAGAAAATTATTAAATGACATAGGTGACTTCAAATTAAGGGGGATTGTTAGAATTAATAATCTGAGTTAACGCATTTAATGCACCTTCCCCCTTCATCAATTCTGTCACCTTGTCAAAGGGAATTTGTTTGCTAGAAAAAATTATTATGTTAGGTAAGTTTGAAATGGTTGAGCACCAAATTTTTTATGTGCATGGAGATAAGACAAAAGAAGAAAAGTATGATACAGTAAGAGAGAAGAATATAGCAGAAGAAGAAAACCCTACAACAACAGAAGGAGAATGTGTAAGAGAGCAACAAAGAATAGAAGGGAATGTGTTACAATAGTAACAGACAAATAGCAGGTAGCTCTGGAGTTGTAATCAACTCCAGATTGAGCATGTGAATAGTGCCAGGTTCAGTACAACAATCTAAATTGAATATGGTATATTTTGTAGTGTAAAATAGAGCATGTACTCTATGTTTTGTAATTTTTAGAAGTTGAGGAATACTTAAATATAAATTTCTATGTACTTGTTTTATCTACTCCCTCTCTATTTTTTGTTTTGCCTTTATTCTATCACAATAGTGATATTTAGGGCTTCCCCCTGCCAACATTAATGTAATGGTCAGCAGATGTTTTTGGTATTGCTAGAGGTCTCAGCTTAAATAAATGTGCCATTGGTTATTTCCTCTGGCAATAAATTCAACCAATGGAGCATCATTTAGTTGTTTCCAAAAATGTCAGCTAAAATGGGAGGAGAAAAGAGAAAAGCCTAGATGACATGAGAAACTGGAGTCATTATGGAGTGGCCCATACATTATTTCAAGAAACAAGCAAGCTAATGCCTTTGAGCTATCAACACTTGGTGGAACAATACTACCAATCTTGACTAATGTAATTCACCTCAAGCCTTATATGCAAGTGCATTCACCCTCCTTATATATAATTTCCCCCCCCATGTGTCTATCCATTTAAATAATCCATCTATTCATTGTAACTATCTATCATCTCCATTCCATGTCACTACTGTATATAATTCATGTTTTTCCTTTATCCACCTCCTTTTTAGTTGTTTTCTCAATTTTGAAAGTAATTCATGAAGATTCCTTATAGAATTTTTTCCTCTAACTTGATTTCCCCTTAATCATGAGATGCACTTACAAATCTTGCCTAAATCTTTCATCTGGAAAGAAAGTTAATATTCTACGAAGCATTGTGCTGAAACATAGTGCAAGTTGTCAATCCTACCACATTAACTTCATCTAATCACTAAGTATAATCCTAAACAATATTTTTGGAAGAACCAAAATCCTCACAAACCATCTGATGGCTCAAGATGTTTTTATTGGGATTGTTGATAAAAAAGTGAGCCATCCATTCCAAATAAATTCTAAAGCTCAAATGTGAGTTGTTGATCTTACACATAGACTTGATCCAACATCTACTGAAAGGCTCCAAAGTGTTGTCAAAGACAAAAGTCTCAAGAACCATTAGATGCATCATCAATGATCAATCTCCACCATCCATTCAGCAAATTTAAGATTGCTCATTAGAAAACCAGGAAACCAACTCATCACATCAAACAACCATGTGTCAACACTATAGGAGATTATCCAAACTAACCAACATTAGTGATGGATCTCACATTTGCATGCCACATTATCACTAGCTGCTAATAATACAAATATAATTCAAATTTTAGAATTTGTGTAACCCAACTACTTCCACGATGGAATTGAAGATAGGTCTAATTAGGGTAGCGAGGGTTTGAATATGATGCTATAAATACAAGAGACGTGAGAAATTCTTTTATTTGGCAACTATGAGAATTGCATAAGAAGATCCATTGTGAGTTTTTTAAGAGTAAAGCCATTTATAAGCCATGAGCTACTATACTAAGAGTCTCTTACACTATTTAAGCATATTGTTAAGAGAAATAAGCCATCAAAGCAAAGTCAAGAAGAGTAGATTTGAGAATGGCAAGAGATAAGCACCAAATATATGCCTAGACTACTACTCCACCATTTGGAAATGAAAAGTTATCTATTCTAGAGTTGGAACTAGTATATGTTTCATTCATGTACATGTGCCCTCAAATCAAGGTGGTTAAACCAAGTAATCATAACCCTTACACATTATTAAGGCTAAAATAGTGTAGGATGATACAAATTTCATATGTGACACTCACCTTTCCATTAGCCCTACTTCCCTTAAGGAAGGCACATTTGAGAAGTACAAGGCCACATTCAGAAAAATCCTCCTACAAGTTGCAAATAGTTATGTTGATAGGACATGTGTTGGAAAAAGGAAGAGAAAACATGGTAAAGTTGCAGCTATGTAGCTTTAAAATGTTTTCAAATATTAAATTAATAGCACGTGTAAATCTGAAAATTATTTTCAATTTAGATGTTAGAGTATTTCAATTTAATCAATGTAGTAGCTTGCAAGAAGAAGACAAGTATTTACGTGGAGAAACCCCTAAGGGAAAAAAAATCCACACCAAAGGTGTTTATGCTTGTATTAAATCTCTTGTGAAAGATTGCATTCAATACTAAAATCCTTTGATTCCTTGATGCACTTCAAAAGCTTCTTCAATCTTCAAACCTATAAAAACTTAAAAAAAAAGCTTCTTGCTTTTTTCTTCTAAGTCAAAAAAGCTTCTTGCTTTTTTTCTTCTAAGTCAAAAAAGCTTCTTACTTTTTTTCTTCTAAGTCAAAAAAGCTTCTTTCTTTTTTCTTCTAAGCCCTTTTCACAATTCAACTCTCTTGAAAATGTATGAGGCTTTTTAATTAATTACAAAAGCTTCTTAATTGGAAATCTTGAAACTCAAATTACAATCAATTGTGATTGATAACATGAGAACAAATCCTCATGCAAAAACCAAGCACTCCAAATAGAGAAGACTAAAGTCAAATAAAGTCAAGTCTTCTGTTAACTACATGTCCTAGATGTGGGTGCCCAAGTTTGCTCAAGTAAACTTAGCCAACATCAAATGCATTTACAAATAAAAGAAACAATAGAAAGTCCTCAAATTGGGTGTCCAACTTTACGTAATCTCTTTTTGTTAACTGAAGTGATCAACACACACCAATCTCATGCAAACAACATGCAAGATTGATGTCCCTGAAGTTATTCTAAAATACCTTGTTCTGTACATGCAAGTGACATGCAAACACCTGATTCAACATGCAACTGATACCCATTATCTGAAACACTGAGATGTACCATCCTGCAAGTTTCTAGAGTTGGAGTGTTTTGTAAATAATCTCTCAAAATTGACATGTAACAACATGCAAGATCATATAACTGACATACAACAACATCAAGCACATACAAGTCCATAGGAGTGACATGCAACAACATGTAAGAACATGCAAATGACATGCAACAACATGCAAGCATATGCAAGTCCATAGAAGCAACATGCAAGCACATGCAAGTGACATGCAACAACATGCAAGTACATGCAAGTCCATAGAAGCAACATGCAAGTACATGCAAGTACATGCAAGTAACATGCAAGTACATGCAAGTACATGCAAGTAACATGCAACAACATGCAAGTACATGCAAGTGACATGTAAAATATGTAAGTCCATATCATGCATCTCTAACACTTTAGTTAACTTCAACATTATATCCATGCAAGGTGTCTCAACATTATCCACTCATGTACGAAAGAAAGTACAACTCCAAGTCTAAATATAAATCCCCATCAAAAGGGGACACCCAAGTTTAACTCCCACTTTCTAGGAGTTATCAAACTCTCAAAATAGACTTAGGAGAAGTCAACAAAGTCTTCATGGGCCCCACTCTAAAAATGGATACCCAAGTTTGACATTACCAATTAGGAATTGAATGCAAAAGTCAAAGTGATATAATTAATAAATAATTAATCTCTCAAAGTCCTTATGTGTTGGGGAACACATTCCAAGAACTTTGGAGACACATGAATTGGTTAGGATTGCAAGGTAATGGAAACTTATCCCAACAACATGGACATCATTCCTAGCTAGACACATAGTCCACACCAACCACCCTTGCTCTAAAATCGTAATTGCATGTGCTAAATGTTGGGAATTAAGGTACCTCAACCTTGGTAATTCCTTGTCTTATTTTCATTGTATTTATTTATTTATTGCCTATGTTGTAAATTAAATTGTCATCTTGTAGGATGTGGCATGGTGATGTGTCATCCTACATGGAAGATGACAACTTGTAATTTTGTCCTCACATGAGGAGATAGGTGTCTCACTTTGTGGTAGGAATATTTTTCCATGTGTTGGTATCTTTGATGTTGTGTAAGGGAATTTTGACCGTAACGGTCATGACAGATTCCTATGACGAAGTTATGACATGTAAGAGTCAGAAATAGGAGATTCTATGACAGGTGAAGACATGTGTCAAAGAACATCTTTGAAAAAGGCATCATTGGGTGCCCCAAGGTGCACTATGACATGTTGTAAGAGAATATGCTATTTATAGCCGTGTATGCTAGATTCTCTTATAGCTGTAAGTTGTAACTGCTATGACAGATTCTATGACGGTCGTAAGAGTCGTAAGAGCATCTGTCATAGCCCATTTTGGAAATAGGTGACCTCTTTAGAATGGGGTGTGTGGACAAGTGTCATAAGCATCTTACAATGTTGACCAAGTGTCCATAGGCATGGGTTTTGGGCCATGAGGCCAAGTTGGACGCCCATTCCAAGATAGAGGCAATTTTGCCTTATATTTTTATATAAATAGGGGCTTTGAGGAGGAGATGTATTACAGGTTTTACAGGTACTATTATGCTGCCAGTTTGTCTCTAGATACAAGTGTCGAAGACTCCTGAGAGCTTGCATTGCAAGTGTATTGTAAACCATTTCAATTTTGTTAATACATTGTGTAGGTTTTGGAGTGTGGGGTTTTTCACCTGATAAGGGTTTTCCCCACATATATCTTGTGTCTCTCTTCTTCTATCTCACTTTCTTATTTATGTGTTTGTTTTAATATCTTTGTTATCTCTGTTAGTGGGTTTAACATTGCTGTAATAGTAAGGATAAAATTGAATTTGCACTCTCCTCCCCTCATTAGATTAGTGTAGGAAGCGATTTCTGCACACCTAGCTTCCTTTCAGTTGGTATCAGAGCTTGATCACCTTTGGTCCTAGTTGTTGGGTAGTGGTTTTTTGAGCTGATCTTAGGTTGAGTGGGAGTGTTGTGCAGAGTATTCTATATCTTGTTTCAACAAGGAGATGACAGCCACATTTGGAAGGTTAGAGGTTGAGAAATTCAATGGCACTAATTTTGAGTTGTAGAAACTCAAGATGGAGTACCTACTTGTTGATTGTGACCTATGGT
Source organism: Cunninghamia lanceolata (assembly GCA_027924645.1). Classification (NCBI taxonomy): domain Eukaryota; kingdom Viridiplantae; phylum Streptophyta; class Pinopsida; order Cupressales; family Cupressaceae; genus Cunninghamia; species Cunninghamia lanceolata. The sequence continues at coordinate 8,592,652 of BSBN01000815.1, read as the reverse complement.
AAACAATATCTGGTGTGAAACCTAAAACAATGTTACAAGCTGATTGGGATCTCAAAGATCAGAAGGCTAAGGGTCTCATAAGACTTTGTTTAGCTTATTCTATCCTGTTGAATGTCCATGAGGAGAAGAGCACAAAAGATCTTTGGAAGAAGTTGGGTGATGTTTATCAGGCCAAGTCCTTGGTAAACAAACTCTTCCTAAAAAAGAAGTTGTTCACTATGAAGATGGAAGATGGAGGATCTATTGCGAATCACATGAATGCTTTCAACATGATCATTGCACAGTTGACATCTGTGGGTGTGAAAATGGAGGAGGAGGATCTTTGCATGACCCTACTTTGTTCTTTGCTAGATTTGTGGGATCATCTTGTCATGGCTATCGGAAGCACCACTACCACCTTCAAGATGGAAGATGTGGTGTCCTTAGTGTTATCTAAAGAAACGCAGAGGAAGACATCTGAATCAACCAAAGAGGCTATTACGGTTTGTGGAAGACCCAAGGAGAAAGGGAAGAAGAAAGACAAGAAAGCTAAGAAGGGCAGATCCAAATCCTGTGGGAGATCCAAATCTCCTAGAAAGTCCAAGGCTCTTTGTTGGAACTGTCGAAAAACTGGGCATTTCTGAAAGGAATGCAAAGAGGAGAGGAAAAAGAAGAAGAAAGCTCCTGATTTAGATTCTAACAACTCACAAGATGATGGTGATGCCTTCATCGCAGCCCTAGCCACCCATGCATCTGATGATGTGTGGTTGATTGATTTTGGTGCATCATTACACATGACCTTGCATCAAGACTGGTTAATGAAATATGAAGAGTTCGATAGTGGAAGAATGTACCTGGGTGACGACTCTCATCTGAAGATTGTTGGTCATGGAAGAGTCTCAATCCGATTCCTTGATGGATAGTGAAGGGGATCACTGGAGTTATGCACATTCCAGGCCTTGCACGAAACCTACTTTTTGTAAGTATGTTGAATGATGTAGGTGTGCAGGTTATCTTTTTGAAGGATGGATGTAAGATGACTAGAGGATCTATGATGCTTACGAAGGGTAATCAGAGAGATACTCTATTTTAGCTGGAGGCATGCACTTCACAGTGCAATAGTTCTTCTGACTCAAAGAAACAAGCTGCAGTCACTTCATCCCCACCATCTGAACGAGTAGTGAAGAAATCTGTTGTAACTAGTTCTGATGGTAGTGCACATGCTATGGAAGCTAAGCTTCCTATTGAAAAGACTATGTTATGGCATATGAGATATGGCCACATTGGTGAGAAGGTTCTACATACCCTGAAAAATAAAAACATCGTTGAGGGGTTAAATGATTGTAATCTCGAGTTTGACTTTTGCGAACATTGCATTTATGGAAAGCAAAACCGTGTTCAGTTTTACTCTAGTTCTCACAAGTCTTCGAGTGTATTGGATCTTATTCATTCTGATGTGTTTGGCCTATTAATGTTCCTTCAATTTCAAAATATATATATTTTGTATCTTTCATAGATGATTATAGTAGAAGGACATGGGTTTATTTTATTAGAAGCAAGACTGAAGTCTTTAGTCTGTTTAAGGAGTTTAAAGCCTTTGCTGAAAATCAAACTAGTAAAAAGATTAAGTGTTTGAGAAGTGACAACAGTGGTGAGTTTTGTTCGGCAAAGTTTGATAAGTTCTATAAAGAGAAAGGGATTAAAAGGCATAAGACAACTCCATATACCCCACAACAAAATGGAGTTGCAGAGAGGATGAACAAGACACTGATGGAGAAGGCTAGGAGTATGCTTAGTGGAGAAAGCCTTGAACAAAAGTTTTGGGTTGAAGCTATTGCCACTACTTTCTATTTGGTAAATAGATCTCCTACATCAACTCTTGTTGGTAAGACACCTATGGAGGTGTGGTCTGGTAAGAAGCCTTTAGTTAGACATCTTCATGTTTTTGGTTGTCAGGCATATGCACATGTGCCTAGGGAGAAACAGTCTAAATTGGAGAACAAGGTTGTTAAATGTATTTTCATTGGCTATGGTGTTGGTGTGAAAGGATACAAGCTTTGGGATCCGGTGGATGAAAAAGTGTTGTATAGCAGAAGTGTTATCTTCAGAGAGATAACACCTTCTTCCATTGTTCTACAGCCAGAACAGACAGAAAAGAAAGAGGATGTGGTTCAGTTTCCTTCTACCCCTGAGAAGACTGAACAAACAGAGCCTGTGAGACCTAATGATGATGAGAGCTCTAGCAGATCTGAAAGCTTAGAAGAGGAAGTAGAACCTCAACCTCAGTTATTGAGGAGGTCTACATGAATAAGAAAGTAACCTGATAGGTTTGGCTATTCATTACTTGATTCTAGTTGTGCTTTTGCTTTACTTACTAACACTGATGAGCCTAGAACTCTAAAAGAGGCTATGGGCTTGAAAGATGTAGGTTCCTGGAAGGAGGCCATGGAGGATGAAATGGTTTCTTTAGAAAAGAACAAAACATGGGACTTAGTGCCTTTGCCTGATGGATGGAAACCCGTTGGTTGCAAATGGGTGTTCAAGAAGAAATTTGGTGCAGATGGCAGTGTTGAAAAGTACAAGGCTAGATTGGTTGTGAAGGGGTACTCACAAGTGGAGGGAATTGATTATGGTGAAATTTTCTCTCCCATTGAGAATCTGACATCCAATAGATTTCTGTTATCTCTTGCAACTGCTTATGATTTAGAGGTAGAACAGATGGATGTGAAGACAACTTTCCTTCATGGTGATTTGGAGGAAGAAATCTACATGTCATAGCCAAAGCATTACATAGTGAAAGGTAAAGAAAATTTGGTTTGCAATTTGAGAAAGTCTTTGTATGGTTTGAAGTAGTCTCCTAGGATGTGGTACTTGAAGTTTAATGCCTTTGTGTTGTCAATTGGATTTGTGACATCGAAATTGGATCACTATGTGTATTATAAGTTTGATGGTGATCGTATTCTCATTGTTGAATTATATTTTGATGATATGTTGCTGATTGGGAAAGGTAAGAATATGATTTCTGATTTTAAGTCTCAGTTGGTAGCACAGTTTGAAATGAAAGATTTAGGGGCAACCAGGTACATTCTAGGAATGGAAATTAGAAGAGATAGAGCTAACAGAAAACTTTGGTTAAGCCAGAGAAAGTATGTGAAGACCATGTTGGATAGGTTCAGCATGGCAGGTTGTAGACCATTGTGTGTTCCTAGTGAGGTAGAGGACATGAACAAAGTACTTATGCTTGTGCTGTTGGTAGTTTGATGTATGCTATGGTCTACACAAGACAAGACATTTCCCAAGCAGTGGGAGTCCTTAGTCGATTTATGGCTAATCCTGGACGGGTACATTGGGATGCAGTTAAGTGAGTGTTCATATATTTGAGGGGTACTTCTAAGTATTCCATTTTCTATCATGGCAATGCTACAAGACCTTTGCATTCAATTTGTATTTGTGGATTTGTGGATTCTGATTGGGTAGGTGACATTGACAGTAGGAGATCCACCAGTGCATATGTGTTCACAATGTTTGGTGGTGTAATTAGTTGGATGAGTAAGAAACAACTTGTGGTCTCTTTATCCATTACAGAAGCTGAGTATATGGAAGCCATTTGGCTAAAGAGATTGTGTTCAGATATTGGTGTTGATGCAGGTCAGATGACGATTAGTTGTGACAGTCAGAGTGCGATTTTCCTTGTGAAGAATCCAACTTTCCATGCCAGAACAAGCATATTGATGTATAGTTTCACTTCATACAAGACATGGTAGAGGATGGGAAGGTAAATTTGGAGAAGGTAAATACTTTGAAGAATATCACAGATACATTGACGAAGCCAGTGGGCACAGAGAAGTTTAGATGGTGTTCGGAGTCTATGGGCCTCTTGGCCTATAGCAGTTAAATCCTGTTAATTCTATTGGCTCTTACAAGGTGTTCGACAAGTGGGAGAATGTTGGGAATTAAGGTGTCTCAACCTAGGTAATTCCTTGTATTATTTTCATTGTATTTATTTATTTATTGCCTATGTTGTAAATTAAATTGTAAATTCATATTGTCATCTTGTGGGATGTGGCATGGTGATGTGTCATCCTACATGGAAGATGCCAAATTGTAATTTTGTCCTCACATGAGGAGATAGGCATCCCACTTTGTGGTAAGAATATTTTGCCATGTGTTGGCATCTTGGATGTTGTGTAAGGGAATTTTGCCTATAACGGTCATGACAGATTCCTATGATGAAGTTATGACATGTAAGAGTCAGAAATAGGAGATTCTATGATAGGTGAAGATATGTGTCAAAGAGCATCTTTGAAAAAGGAATCTTTGGGCACCCCAAGGTGCACTATGACATGTTGTAAGAGAATATGCTATTTATAGCCTATGTATGACAGATTCTCTTATAGCTGTAAGTTGTAACTGCTATGATAGATTCTTTGATGGTTGTAAGAGTCGTAAGAGCAACTGTCATAGTCCATTTTGGCAATAGGTGACCTCTTTGGAATGGGGTGTGTGGACAAGTGTTAGAAGCATCTTACAATGTTGACCAAGTGTCCATAGGCATGGTTTTTGGGCCATGAGGCCAAGTTGGATGCCCATTCCAAGATAGAGGCAATTTTGCCTTGTATTTTCTATATAAACAGGTGCTTTGAGGAGGAGATGTATTACAGGTTTGACAGGTACTGTTATGCTACCAGTTTGTCTCTAAATATGAGTGTTGAAGACTCCTGAGAGCTTGCATTGTAAGTGTATTGTAAACCATTTTAGTTTTGTTAATACATTTTGTAGGTTTTGGAGTGGGGTTTTTCACCCGATAAGGGTTTTCCCCATGTATATCTTGTGTCTCTCTTCTTCTGTCTCACTTTATTTATGTGTTTGCTATAATATCTCTATTATCTCTATTAGTGGGTTTAACATTGCTATAATAGTAAGGATAAAATTGAATTTGCACTCTCCTCTCCTCATTAGATTAGTGTAGGAAGGGATTTCTACACACCTAGCTTCCTTTCACTAAACAATAAGATGAAGCCTCCCAAACTATAAAGGGGAAAGGTAAGAGAAACCAATTCAGCTACACAGTCACTACAAAAATGGTCCATAAAATGTTGGAAATCCAACTAGGCTCCTTCCTTTGTAGTGCTAATAGTCTCTTTATTGCATGGGCGATACATGCACAAATAATTTGCCTTTGTAAGCAGCCTCTACCCAAAAAATCTAATGTAATCTCCCTTGAAGTTCCCCATGACCTTCAACCAATTTAAACTGATAATCAAGTAGTGTGAAGCATGGTGGCCTACCTTTTAGGGATGGAGGATAATAAGTTTTATCTAGAGTAGTTGGCCATTGTCTACAAGTTTATCCAAACTCCACCAAGTGAGATTCTATGGCATGATTTCTCTTGCCACCTAGAAGATAAAATGTCATCATAGCTAGCAAACTTCATTATTTCCAAGACATTAAAATGCCCCTCTTATGACTTCATATGATCCTCCTTTAATGTTACAACCTCTACCTCCACCTAAATCCCAGACTTGTCCATTCATCCAAGAGTTATGACCGAATTATTGTATGGATTCTCCACCTCAATCATAAATCTAAATACTACATAGTAATTGAGTAATTTCTAACCCCCACCCTCTCCCTCATCCATAATGAGAAAACTCCCTAATGCACCAAGTTTTGTACTACAATTATGAAGTCTCTCTACAAGTGTGATTGTTACTTCGGCAAGGATAACATATTAATAAGGGTCAATGGATACTCTGGTAGAGTTTACAAGTTTCCTAGGCATTGTAAGGAAGCTAAGGTAGTGGAACAAATTCCTACACTAATCTTGAGGGGAGAGATATGCAATTTTTTTTAGATTTTTAGAATAGTTACAAAAATAAACATAAATAACAATCATACCACAACACAATAATTAAATGGGGAAACCCTTTCGAGAGAAAAATCCCACACTCCAAACCCGCCTGATATATTATTTAGGAATCAAGAAGATTACAATATACTTGTAGAGAAAAATTTGACAAGAGCATAACCAACCAGAGATCTAGAGGAAACTCAACATCTATAAGACTCTTACACACAACCTCCATCTCAAGCTTCTGATATATAGGAGATACAATATAGTAAACCATCAATGGTAATTACAAAACCATGAGCCAAAAAAAACCACCCAAAAGTGGCACCCAAATTATCTCCAATCAAATATACCTTGTGATGTAAAAAATCACACACCAACATGTGTAACTCTCCCATTTACAGCTTTTTATGTGTCCAACATGTTTTCACATTTCCCAAAATAGGAGGTCCAACTTCTGGAGGTCATAACTTTTGATCTGGGTGTCCGATTGACGAACTATTTGATGCATCGAAAAGCTTGTGAATAGATATATCAAGATATAACCTGCTTTTATGGTTACAACAATTTTTGGGACATTTAGGCATCTATAAGTGCCTCAAATATAAGTTCAAAACTTTTTCTGAGAGTTTCAAAAATGAAAAATTTAATATTGCAATCCAGGTATGATCTTGAGTCAAAACTCACTCAAGATGTTTACTTGGCAATTTCGTACCTTTTGAGAAAATTTATTAGGTCCATCCAAGCTCAAATGTAGAGTTACTAAAAATAGTAAGCATTGCCATTTTTAGCCCCTTTTGAAAATTTGAAAGTTCTAAACCATTCTTCAAGATAAAGGTTATTCAAAAAGACCAAAACTGGGAAGAATAATAACCTTTTGTAGTTACAAGGTTGAGACACCTTTACAAACATTCTCCCACATGTCAAACACCTTGCAAGAGAAAAGGGAGTATTAAAACCATGATTTAATTGTGAGGGGCTGAGAGGCCCATAGACTCTGAACATCATTTGAACTTCTTTGTTCTCATAGGCTTAGTTAATGAATCTGCAACATTCATCAAATTCTCTACCTTAACTAGCTTCAACCTACCATCCTCGACCATATATCTAACAAAATGATATTGTACATCAATGTGCTTGGTCCTAGCATGAAATGTTGGGTTCTTAGCTAGGTAGATTGCACTCTAACTGTCACAATAAATTGTCACTGCACCCTATTTTATTTTGATATCTGAACAGAATCTCTTAAGCCAAATGGCTTCTTTACAAGCATGAGTAGCTGCCATATACTCATCTTTAGTAGTGGGCAAAGTAGCCACAACCTATCTCTTACTCATCCAACTAATTGTACCACCAAATAAAGTAAATACATAAGCACTGGTGGATTGTCTGCTATCAACATCACTTGCCCAGTTTGAATCCACATAACCATGAATATCAAGAGAATGTATGTCTTCTATCAAATTACCATGATAACACAAGGAATAATTAGAGGTGCCCCACAAATATCTGAAGACTCTTTTAACTACATCCCAATGAACTCTACCAAGATTAGACATATATCTGGAAAAAACTCCCACTGGTTGAGCAATATCTGGTCTAGTACAGACCATAGCATACATCAAACTTCCAACTACACTCTAGTAAGGCACTCTTCTCATGTCTTCCATCTCTAATGGGGATGTTGGACATTATGAAGAAGATTACTTTGTTCTAACTGTAAAAGGAACACATAATGGTCTGCAATCTTGGATGTTAAACCTCTGTGTACTTGAATTGACATACTTACTTTGGCCAAAACATAGTTTTCTATTCACTCTATCTCTTCTTATTTCCATTCCAAGAATTTGTTTAGCTGCACCAAGATCTTTCATTTCAAATTTAACTACAAGTTGAGACTTTAGTTCTGAAATCATTCCTTTCTGTTTACTATTAAATAACATATCATCAACATGTAATGCAATAAATAGGAAATGATCACCATCAGATTTATAATAAACACAATGATCAGATTTAGAATGCTTAAATCTGAAACTCAACACATATGTATCAAATTTCTGATACCACATCCTAGGACTTTGTTTGAGGCCATACAAAGATTTCTTCAATTTACAAACTAGATTACTTTTACCTTTCACCATGTAGTGCTCTAGCCGTGTCATATAAATATCCTCCTCCAAATCACCATGAAGGAATGTCATTTTCACATCCATTTGCTCAACCTCTAGATCATAAGAAATAGCAATAGAAAGCAAGAATCTAATGGATGTCATTGTTACAAAAAGAGAAAATATCTCACCATAATCAACACCCTCAACCTGAGAGTAACCTTTTGTAACTAACCGTGATTTGTACTTCTCAACACCTCTGTCTGAACCAATATTTTTCTTGAACACCCATTTACAACCAATAGGTTTTTGTCCTTCAGGCAATGGTACCAGGTCCCATGTATCATTATTTTTCAAAGATATCATTTCTTCTTCCATAGCAATCTTCCAGGACCCTACCTCATTCACACCTAATGCCTCTTTTATAGATCTAGGTACATCTATGTTAGTATTCAAAGTAAAAATACATCTCTAGTCATCATGTGAATACCATTCAGGTGGTTGTCTATGCCTTGTAGACATTCGAACAAGTTGAGTTGGAGTTTCTTCCCCCTCTTTTAAAGATTTAGAGCCAGATGAGCTCTCCTCATCTTCTTATCTATCTAGGGGCCTCGATTCAACTTTCTCAGGCATAGAAGGGAGTTGAATCACATCTTTATGTTCACTTTGTTCTGGATGTAATGTAATAGAAGTCTTAGTTTCTCTAAAAATAACACTTCTACTATATATTACCTTCTGTGTAACAAGGTCCCAAATCTTGTATCCTTTCACACCATAACTATACTCGATGAAGATACATTTCATAGTCTTGTTCTCCAACTTTGTTCACTTCTCCTTTGGCACATGTGCATATACCTCACAACCAAAAACTCTAAGATTTCTTAGTGAAGAATTGTGCCCTGACCATGACTCCATAGGCATTTTATCAACAAGATCTGATGTAGGAGACCTGTTAATCAAGTGTTAATCAGTGGCAATAGCTTCATCCTGTTGTGATGTTCACAACACACCCCATTTTACTCCTTAGCAAAATGAGGACCCTTGCTGTGGCTGTTGCTTTTGCTTGTGTGCGTTTTGTTTTGTTTGGTGGTAAAGGGAAAAGGGGTTTGAAATTGTAAACTTTGTTAAAACTAGAGAAAAAATACATTTTTAGTACTAGGCCATGATATGGTTGGATTCCTTGTGAAAAATGAGCTAGGGTTGCTTTTTGAACCACCTTAAAATTTGCCATATTTTGCAAGTTATGATCATTTTGGTAAAATGTACAGGGGAAGGGTTTGTTGTTTATATGTACAAGCCTGCTTGTATATCGAGTTGCACATACAAGGCCCTTTGTATGCAAGTTTGCTTGTATACCAAGGCCTTTTTATATCGCTGTTCATATACAAGATCCTTCATATGTGCAAGGGGTCATTTTTATACTTAGTCACATTTGCAATCGGGTTCATATACATGGTTGTTTGCATGTTGGGTCGCTTGCATATTGGATATACAATCCCCTTTGTATATCGCTTTCATATACAAAGTCGATTGTATATACTTCATCTTGTATGCATTTGGTAAAAGTTTTGATGTATACATACAAGATGGACCCGAAATGGTTTTAGAGTTAAAGTGATGAATATTTAAAAATCCGTTGCATGTATCTCACATTTGTATGTTTGGTAGGTTGAAACATACAATGCATTTATACAAGGGCCGAAACTGAAGTTTTATTAAAACAAAGTTAAGTCGTTGACCATTTTGGGCTTGTATATTTGTATATACAAGGGGCTTTATACATGGCGTGGAATCCAAAAGGTTATAAACTAGGTTAAGTTGTTGTATATCCACGGGCTTGAAAACATATAATGCGAATATACATTGCGCGGACCCGACGGACTTATCAAGGGGAGTTAAGCCTTTGTATATTTTGTGCTTTGTATGTTTCGACATACAAAGTCAATATACAACGAAATATACAAGGGGCAGACCTGAAATAGCTATGAAATAACGAAAGTCCTTGTATATTTCGTGCCTTGTATATTAATGCATACATTTTAATACATACAAGGCAGATTTGTGAGGGGTTTTAAATCCGATATAAACAATGCATCGAACTTAGTATACATCGGTAGATACATTATTAATATACAAAGTCACGGACCTAAAAAATTATGAAGCAGAGTTAAATTGTTGTATGCTTTGGACTTGTATATTAATACATACATTGGGTGATGCATAGAACGCGGAATCAAAAAAAATGAAAGTAAAATCTGATTAAATGCTTGTATCACGTCTGAATTGAATATCTAAAAGCTACAATGCATTTATACATTGCATGGAGTCAAAACATTATGAAATTGAGTTAGGTCCATGTATATGACCGTGCTTGTATATATGTTTCAAAGCATACATTGCAGTAAACATACAAGCCAGAACCCAAAAGAAATTAGAATCTGATGGATACATTGTATCAAATCTGGCTTGTATATTAGGGATACATTGTGATATGCATTTCATTATGCATATAGGCCAGATTTCAAAGGAGAATTCAATATGGAGAAATCATTGAATATTTTGAGCACATGCATGATCGATAACATGCATTACTATGCATACAAGCTGGAATTTAAAGCAGATTGAAATCTGATTAAACAAATGTATCACGCCCAGCTTGTATATTAGAAAATACAAAGATTTAAACAAAGAAATGAGCGGGAAAGCAAAGCGATGAAATTTTGAGGCCAATTTAGGGCCCGAATGCATGTTTCTGGTTAACGATGGTTGACCTGACTGGTTTTAACGTTGTATATGCATGTAACCCTCATTTTTTCATAGATTTGGGGCCCAGTTTCCACGTTCACACAGTCACGCCTTGATTTAACGAGTGTTTTAATTTCTTTCTATTTACTGGGTAAAGTGATATTTATTGCTGGTCTGTTTTTGCAGGTTTGCAGTTGAAGAAGGAGATGAAGCTTGATGGTGATGACGTCATAGAAAGGAGATCCGATCTCAGGAGCAAAAGAAGATAAGGATGAAGGGCGAGGAAGTCAAAGGCCTTCATTAATGAAGATAAAATGTGGCTGAAGACATCATTGCAGCAGACAACAGAAGTTATTATTGAGCTGCTAGGGTTTCCAGAAGGGCATATTTCATCCATATTTTATGTATGCTTAGAGATATTTTGGGAGACTTGTTCTCCAGCATTTATTGCTGTAACTAGTGGTTTGAACTAGGGTTTAAACTGAAGTTTTGAGCTGTATTGAGGACCATCAAGTCCATATATTGTTGCTCTTTACACTGTAAAACTTTACATAGGGGCTACATAGGGATTTGTAGCAGCAAGATTTTGTAAAAGTAGCACTTAACATAGCATTTAGGAGTAGAAGGAGGTCGCCTGTGTCTGCAACAAGGAGCATGTGGAACATCCTGCCTCCTTACTGTATCTATAAAGCTTGTAAGTTTTATGTAATTTGATCAATGAAGCTAAGTGTCATTCAGACATTGTAAATCTTATATGACTGTCTGTTTCTAATACAATTGAATCTAGAATTCTGCATCTATCTTCTAAGTGTTTTTCTTGCTCTTCATTATGTTTGAAACATTTTCTCTTAGAGCTTGCAATCTTAAATGTATCTTTGTGAAAATGCTCAGAACTTACATCTAAGGTTTTTTGTCTATGGATTTGATCAAGTTGCTGTATGATTCACAAAGTGCATAACGGAACAATTAGATCCTTTTATTAGATTGAATAAAGTTTAGTGTAGATCTTTCTAAATTTTCCCAACCCATCTAAAATACTTAGCCTGAAACGTAGAAATTTGAAGGAAATTTGTCTCATATTCGAAAAGCATAAACAGTAGAATTAAAAAGTAGACAGTTTTTCATAATATTGAAGAGGAGAAAGCTACAATAATTCAAGAAAACCCCTTTAAAGATTTTGTACCACAGTAACACTTTTATGCAAAAGAATGAATAAAATGATGATATTTATGATCCTTTGCATAGTTTGAGCCCAGTAAACCATTGAGAAACATTAAATCACATAAGGCCCCTTGAACATTATAGCTTCACATCAACCTACCGAATTTGCCCAACAGGTCAAGACCTAACCATATTAAACTTGGGATTAAGCGAATCTTAATCGATTCCTTCATATTTTTCAAGTTAGTTAGGTTCATTTTATGTGAATTTTAACTATTGTTATGACTGTCTCAAAACAATCATCAATAATTTTTCTGGCGCTAGAAGGAGGGCCCTGTTTGAGTTATGACTTGTTTCAAGTACAACTGGCTCATAACAGCAATAGAGTGACTAGATCTAAATCCAGTTCAGGGGATATATTTGTGCAATTACCTGATATAAGACAAAGTAAGAGTCCTTTGATTTGGAACCCTAAAATAACTCACCCAGGAGGCTCATCCAACACACCTCCTAAATCACCTTATACTATCCATAATATTGTGAGTCCTGACATTTCTACATTCAGATCTTTAAATCTTGGTTCAGGTACTCCTAGAGGTCCTATTCCTCCTAGAGATCCTATCCCACTAGTAAATCTAGGTATTTCTATAGGTCCAGGTCAGGCACAAGCACCTACAATGCCTTATTTCAATGTTCATTCTCCCATAGTGTTCGCTGATTATCATGAGATGCCCAAAAATCCTGAGAAGATATGTCTTAAATACCAGTTACATCAGGATCCAGAAGATCATATTAGAATATTCAAGGAGGGATGCTTTAGGGCCAGATTAGAGCATGAGGACGTTGTGTGTAGATTGTTTCCCTACACCTTCAATAAACAAGCCACTAATTGGTATGTAAACTTACCCAATGGCTATATTTCTTCTTGGTCACTTATGGAAGAAGCATTTCTATCTAGATTTAGGGGACCCATTGATCCTTGCATCTTGTATCACAAATTAGCTACCATAAAAAGAGGTGAAGGAGAGTTGATTGATAATTTCAATGACAGATTTCAAAAGGCCTACTCTAGGTTGGTAGACCCTTACACCATAGATGATGATACCTTGTTGGCTATGTACTATGCTGCCTTGGACCCTTTAACTACCATGTTTGTCAAAAGAAAACCTGACATAGATTCAATATGTAAAGCCTATAAAGAGGCAGCCTCAGTAAACCAAGAGATGAGGCATACAACTTATAGCCCATTTGTTAATGGAGGAAATTTTGGGGTACAAAATTAGGCACAGCCTTGGAATGGAGCCCCTATGCATCACACTCCGTTATTAAATCTGGTTCCTACATACACACCTGTCTATAGTCCTATCCCAATCCAGGCTATAACTCCTTATACGAGTAACACTGCTAATAATAGTCAGAATAGTGGTCAGCCTTTCTTCTGATCTCCTAGAGATACAACTGTGGCAAAGGCACAAGAAGAAAGGGAAGAAAGCAAAGAGATCACTGCACACTTGAAAAGACTAACCACTGAAGTGACACAACTAAGAAATGAGAATCTCTATGGAAGAGGCAACCAGGGATACAATCAAAATCAGAATTATAACCAAGGCCAAAATTAGAACTATAATTCAAATAAAAATTAGCACTACAGTCAGAACTACAATCAGAACCATATCCAAAATAATAGCCAAGGCCAATATTCAAATCAAAGCCAAAACTATAATCAGCATCAAGGTCATAACCAAGGGCAACTAATGCAAAATAGAGGGCCAGTGATAGACAATAGGGCCTGGGGTAACAATAACAAAAATCAGAATCAACCCAGGCCACCCAAAGCATGGAACACCAGACCAAACAATGGTACTCTAGCTTCTCCTTTTGAGAATATAGATAATCATGATGCAAAACAAACAGCTGGCATCTAAATGGCTAATACATCACTAAAAAATTGGTGTAGATTTCACAATACCAATGCCCATGTTGAGCTTGACTGTCCACAGTTCCATTTAGTAGCCAGCATTTTTAATATAGATGTGCAACCTCCTACTTCTGAATTTCTCATTCCCAAGGGTAATGAGGTAGTACCCTCAGGGTATGATACAGCTTTAGTTTTAGAAACCTTTACCTTTGCAACTACAGAAGAGGAAGAGGATGAATTGTTAGAAGATGAACCATATTTCTGTGAAAATCTTTATCTTGAATCTGGCTTCGTGTTAAATGCTTTTCAGTTTCCCTTTGAAACTAAAAATGAAGTATTGACTAAAACAGAAGAGGTGCAGGCTTTTCAACAAACAAATAAAAACCACACCTACAATTTAAGGAACGACACTAGGCCAGGAGGACCTTTCACCACTTCCATCCCTCCTAACAACTTCAATACACCCCCAGATCAGAATGCTAGCAACAATCTCGCCATACTTAAAGCTAATCATCATACAAATAGTGGAATAGTAGTACAAAAGGTCTAAACAAGTAAAATTGAAACAATAGAGACAACAAGATTAATGAGTTACTTGTCAGAGGAAATAAAGAAAATTAAGGTCAGTATACCTCTAAGTGAATTATTGAAAACCCCAGGGATCAGCAATGCTTTTATAAAATCTCTGGATACATCCATGACAGATGAGGTTGTTGTTGATATAGCTGTTCCTAATAGAGATTCACCGCCTAAAGAAAAGGGTAAGAAAGTTGAGCACCCTTCCAATACAAATGTAGTAATGTATGCTGATAAGAAGGATGCTCCTCCTTTCTTGCTAACTATTAGATTATGTGGGAAGAACATACACAATTGCATGGTGGACTCTGGTGCATCAGCCAATGTAATTCCCTTAGGCATATGTAAAACTCTAGGGCTGACCCCCACCAAATTTGCCAAGGCTGTCACACAGTTAGATAAAACTAAGGTTAGTGTGATAGGAGAACTAATGAACATTCAGATGCAATTAGCTTCAGACCCTAGGGTAAACCAATTCATTGACATTCAAATAGTGGATATACCCATAAATTATGGAATGTTGCTGAGTAGGGATTGGTCCAAGACATTAAACAGATATATGGCCACTGATTTCTTGCATATGTGGCTACCTTGGAGAGGTGTCCCAAACCAGATTAGAATAGAGGTAGAACCCAGGATGAAACATATGATAACTGAGTATAATCGAACTAATGAAATATTATATGCTGTTGTTGAACTTGGTGTTTATAGGATTACTAACAATGGGGTACAAATTGAAGAGATCATGGTGTTAAACTTTAGAGAAAAACATGCCAGCAGTGAGACAACATTATTCATTGAGTCTGATGGAAATTCTTCGGAGGAAGAAAATAGTGCAATGAACAAATTTTGTCATGCCATTAGACAAGAGATGGAAGAGTACATTAAACAAAATCTTCCAGTCCAATGTAAACTGTATAAGCACATGTGTAGAGTTCACGATAGGCCACATTTTGAGGAGAGTTGTAGAATGTGCAAGGACATCATTGAATATGAATACAAAAAATGTACAAAGAGAGTAGGACTACAAGAGGGAAATGTGAATCTTGATCAACCACAGAGATACTTTCAGAGTAATGTGGATGCTCTAGTTTCAAATTTAGGAAAGGGAATAAAGGACAAAGGTAGTTGTCTTTCTGATTTACAAGCTGAAAATACACATATGCAAGTTGACCAAACAGATATACCCATGAATAAACAGGCCAGCACCTCACAGGTGATAAAAGGGACAAAGTATGCCAAGGTAAAAGGTCAGAAGAGTTAAGATGGCATGTGGACACTAAAATGTGATGAGTCCAAGTCAAAGCAGGGTGCGGGTGCAGGTGTTGTAGTCATAGATCCTCAAGGTAAATCATATCTAGCAGCATATAGAATGCAGTTTTCCTATACTAGCAATATTGCTGAATATGAAGCCTTAATTTTGGGACTTGTCATGACTGTTAAGAAAAAGGTGAAAATGATTAAGGTATTTTTAGATTCTGAACTAGTAGTCAGACAAGTAAGGAAACTATATGCATGTAATTACAAGAAAATGATTTGTTATAGACATAGGGTATGGGGTTTAATAGATTCATTTGATGCTTTCAACATAGAGCATATCCCTAGAAAACTGAACCATAGACTGGATGCACTAGCAGTTGCTGCTAGCACACTAGAACCTTTGACACTGTCAGGATTGAGACGATTTGCTGTTGAATTAGTCAATGTTCCCAGTATCCCAGACAATGTTATACACTTTCAGGTTTTTGGAGGGGATCAGCAAATTATTGATTTTCTGACTTGTAATGAGGTATTTGAGGTTCAAATCATTGACGAACAAGAAAGGCTTGAGATAACATGGGACGAAGAGGATATAATCAACTTAAAAAGTAACTTCTTACCCAAAGGAGTAATTGAGTTAGAGAAAATTTTTGACCTTAATGGAGTACTAAAACAAAAGGACTTGCCTAAAACAGAGGGAGGTAAGTGTGATCCGTACAACTTAGGAACAGAGCAGAATCCCCAAAATGTACAAATTGGAAAGGCCTGTTCTGAGAAGCTTAGAAAAGAAATTACAGATGCTCTGAAAGATTATAAACACGTTATAGAATGGACATATGAAGACTTGAAAACATATGATACATCCATCATAACCCACGTGATACCTTTGAGACCAGATCTTAAACCATTTAGGCAAAAATAAAGGCCTGTGAACGCCATTTTAGAGCCTTTAATCTTCAAAGAAGTAAAGAGGTTATTGTCTGTCAGAATAATTTTCCTAGTCAGACATTCAGCTTGGGTGGCTAACCTAGTACCAGTAAGGAAGAAAAATGGAGACATCAGGTTATGCGTAGACTTTAGAAATTTGAACAAAGCATCTGAAAAGGATAATTATCCTCTGCCTCCAATAGACGAAGTGCTGCAAGCAGTGAACGGGGCAAAGATGATGTCTTTTTTAGATGGTTTCTCAGGCTATAACCGGGTCTTAATTGATAGAGATGACAGATTAAAAACCACCTTCACTTGTAAATGGGGAAATTATGCATATAGGAGAATGCCCTTTGGTTTGATCAATGCAGGTGCCACTTTTCAGAGAGCCATGGACATTGCGTTCCGTGGGTTATCAGGTAAGTGCATTGTTGTGTATATGGACGATCTGACTAGGTATTCCAAGGATGCATCCACTCACGCTGAAGATCTCAGGAAAATACTTAAGTGATGTGAGAGGTACGAAATTTCCCTTAACCCTAAGAAATGTTCATTTGGAGTAACTGAAGGTAAATTACTAGGGCATCTCATTTCTGAAACTAGAATATCAATTGACCCAGATAGAATAGAATCAATAAAAAATTTGCAAATACCAAATAGTAGGAAAGAGTTGAAATTATTTTTTGGTAAAATTAACTTTGTTCGGAAGTTCATCACAGGTTTTGCAGAAATCGTGCAGCCGTTGAATTCCATGTTGAAGAAAGATGTGCAAATAGAGTGGACACTTGTGGCTAGGGCTGCATTCAAAGATATCAAGCAAGCCATTTTTGACTCCCCTGTACTGACAAGCCCAAACTACACAAGGTCGTTTTACATATATTCCTTTGCATCCTCCCATTCATTCGCTGTTGCCTTAATGCAGAAGGGTGTAGACAATGAAGAAAAGCCCATAGCTTTTATGAGTGCACCGATGAAGGATGCACAACTGCGATATCTGGATACTGAGAGACAAGCATTCGTACTGATGAGGGCCATGAAGAAATTTAGGCATTATATTTTGCGCAGCCAGGTCAAAGCCATAGTGCCAGATGCAGCAGTAAAGATGCTGCTGATGCAGAATGAACATGGGGAAAAGAGGGCCAAATGGATCACCACGCTGTAAGAGTTTGACATGGAAATCATTCCCATGAAGCTGGTCAGAGGGCAGGCGTTGGTGCAAACAATAGCGAACACAGACCCAGATTTGATAAAACAACAGTATATATTGAATTCCCATAACACATCAAACTGGTATGGCGATTTAAACACTTTTCTGATATCTGGAAAGTACCCAAGTAGGATGAAAGCTTCTCAGAGGAGAGCTTTGAAGATTAAAGCACAAAAGTATATGGTGCAGAGAGGTCTTCTGTTCAGGAAGAACCATGATGGAATTTATTTGAGATGTCTAAATAGAGCTGAGGTGAATAAGGTGTTGATAGAACTGCATGACAAGTACGGAACTGGCCATGGTTCCCATCTAGCTACAACACAAAATATTGAGAGCAGGCTACTACTGGCCCACTATGTTCAAGGATACAGAGAGTCACATTAAGAGTTGCCACACCTGTCAGACTGCAACAGATAAGGGAAGAAATCAGGCCAACCCATTACAGCCTGTGATTGAATCAAGACCATTTGCACAATGGGGCCTCGATTTTATTGGAGTCATCAATCCTCCATCTTTTGCAAGACACAAGTTCATACTGACGGTGACGGACTACTATACAAGGTGAACTGAGGCCACATGCTGCAAGTTCTCCACGACTGAGGTAGTTATCAAGTTTCTTGAAGAAAACATCATAACCAGGTTTGAAACTCTCTATTCATTGGTATGTGACAACGACCCTGCTTTCTCTTCTTTGAAATTTTCTAAATGGGCGTTTGAATACGAGATTGTTTTAAAGTTTTCTTCAAATTATTACCCTCAGGGTAATGGATTAGCTGAGTCTACAAACAAAATTTTATTAGATATAATCAAGAAGCTAATTGCAAAGAGTCCTAGAGAGTGGAATACCTTGTTAAAGTATGCATTGTGGGTAGATAGGACCAAGTTTAAAATAGCTTTAGGCAGTGCACCTTATCATTTAGTTTATGGGACTGATCCCATACTTCCAGTAAATCTGAGAATACCAATCTGAAAGTTTACCAATGAGTATCTAGGCTTTGATAATCATAGGGAAGCCAGGATAGTACAAATGCTACAACTAGATGAGAAAAGAGGTCAAGCCATCGAGAAATTTGCCAAACACCAAGCAGTAGTTAAGAGGTGGTTTGATAAGAGGGCAAGAGTCAAAACATTTAGGATATCAGACTTAGTGCTATGCTGGGATAAGGCACATGAAAAGAAGGGGAGTCATGGAAAATTTGACAGACTATGGTTAGGTCCATTACAAGTCTCAGAAATAATAGGAGACAACACATTTAGACTCAAGACCTTGACTGGGGAGGATGTACCATTACCAGTTAATAGCCAACATTTGAAACACTACTTCCAAGCTTGAGGTAAAAGGATAGTCCATATTTTGTGTAATATAGTGTAAGTAGTGTACAGTTTTCTTTTGCTGTTTCCTTTTGTAGGTTAGTTGCTTGTACAGTTTTGTGTTTGTTTCTTTCTGTTTTGTTGTTTTGTTTCTGTTTTGTTGTTTGTACAGTTTTCTTTTGCTTTGTTTTTTGTTTTTCTTATATAGTCTATTGTCGGTTTGTTGTTGTCTCCTCATCAGGGATTTTTGTTTTCCTTTAGAGTATTAAGAAGCAAGCTAACAACCATTGAAAATAGTATAAAATTCAGAATATTCAAGTTAATCATTTGCAATTTATGCATAACTTGTTGTGACTGTCATGAATGTAGAGAGTTGTTTAGCTTCTGAAATTTCTTATTCAATAATAGTGATTGAGAATTCAAGGGATGTTTCTGATGATGACACACCTAAAATCCTTGGGTTTGTTGAACCTACCAGTGTAGATATTAGGTGAAAAATTTGAGGTCACCCTTGCTACCATTACAATTATCAGCTTAATTCTAGCAAGTGACCATTCCTTGTATCATGAAGTTACAATTGCATCATCTTATGAAAAATTTCTATCAAATATAAAAAAAATTAAAATAAATAAATAAATAAATAAATAAAGCGGATTATACTGAAAATCTAGATTAAGCCATCTAAGTAACTCTACCAGGGCTATGGGCACTCGCTGGCAGTGGGGCTCTACTTAGGAGAATTGTAACGATAACCTTGCCAGGGCTATAGACGCTCGCTGGCAGCAAGGCTCTATCCGGTCGGCTACGAGGGAATATCCTCAACTACGTAGGCTAATATCAGTCACTGGTTTGTTCAACTGATCTTCAAGATGAGGATAATTAATCATGTGCACGAACCTAAACTGAAAGTGAAAATCCATGCATCCTTATTGAATACCTTAGGTCTCAAGTTGAATAATGGTCTACAGGAAAGATAGTTGGAAGTTATAAATTTATTTCATTTAGTTTTCTTGAATGTTTTGAATTTAATTATTTTGTTTGGTTGCTAGTTGTTGTGATGTTCACAACACGCCCCATTTTACTCCTTAGCAAAATGAGGACCCCTGCTGTGGCTGTTGCTTTTGCTTGTGTGTGTTTTGTTTTGTTTGGTGGTAAAGGGAAAAGGGGGTTGAAATTGCAAACTTTGTTAAAACTAAAGAAAAAATACATTTTCAGTACCAGGGTATGATATGGTTGGATTCTTTGTGAAAAATGAGCTAAGGTTGCTTTTTGAACCACCTTAAAATTCACCATATTTTGCAAGTTATGATCATTTTGGTAAAATGTACAGGGGAAGGGTTTGTTGTTTGTATGTACGAGCCTGCTTGTATAGCGGGTTGCACCTACAAGGCCCTTTTTATGCAAGTTCGCTTGTATACCAAGGCCTTTGTATATCGCTGTTCATATACAAGGTCCTTCGTATGTGCAAGGGGTCGTTTTTATACTTAGTCGCATTTGCAATCGGGTTCATATACATGGTTGTTTACATGTTCGGTTGCTTGCATATTAGATATACAATCCCCTTTGTATATTGCTTTCATATACAAAGTCAATTGTATATCCTTCATCTTGTATGCATTTGGTAAAAGTTTTGATGTATACATACAAGATGGACCTGAAATGGTTTTAGAGTTAAAGTGATGAATATTTAAAAATCTGTTGCATGTATCTCATGTTTGGCAAGTCGAAACATACAATGCATTTATACAAGGGCCGGAACCGAAGTTTTATTAAAACAATGTTAAGTCGTTGAACATTTCGGGCTTGTATATTTGTATATACAAGGGGCTTTATACATGGTGCAGAATCCAAAAGGTTATAAACTGGGGTTAAGTTGTTGTATATCTGTGGGCTTGAAAACATACAATGCGAATATACATTGCGCGGACCCGACGGACTTATCAAAGGGAGTTAAGCCTTTGTATATTTTGTGCTTTGTATGTTTCGACATACAAAGTCAATATACAACGAAATATACAAGGGGTGGACCTGAAATAGCTATGAAATAATGAAAGTCCTTGTATACTTCGTGCCTTGTATATTAATGCATACATTTTAATACATACAAGGTAGATTTGTGAGGGGTTTTAAATCTGATATAAACAATGCATCAAACTCAGTATACATCAGTAGATACATTATTAATATACAAAGCCGCGGACCTAAAAAATTACGAAGCGGAGTTAAATTGTTGTATGCTTTGGACTTGTATATTAATACATACATTGGGTGATGCATACAACGCGGAATAAAAAAAAATGAAAGTAAAATCTGATTAAATGCTTGTATCATGTCCGAATTGAATATCTAAAAGATACAATGCATTTATACATTATGCAGAGTCGAAACATTATGAAATTGAGTTAGGTCCATGTATATGACCGCGCTTGTATATATGTTTCAAAGCATACATTGTAGTAAACATACAAGTTGGAACCTAAAAGAAATTAGAATCCGATGGATACATTGTATCAAATCTGGCTTGTATATCAGGGATACATTGCGATATGCATTTCATTATGCATACAGGCTAGATTTCAAAGGAGAGTTCAATATGGAGAAATCGTTGAATATTTTGAGCGCATGCATGATCGATAACATGCATTGCTATGCATACAAGCCATAATTTAAAGCAGATTGAAATCTGATTAAACGAATGTATCGCGCCTGGCTTGTATATTAGAAAATACAAAGATTTAAACAAAGAAATGAGCGGGAAAGTGAAGCGATGAAATTTTGAGGCTGATTTAGGGCCCGAATGCATGTTTCTAGTCAACGATGGTTGACCCGACTGGTTTTAGCGTTTTATATGCATTTAACCCTCATTTTTTCATAGATTTGGGGCCCGATTTCCATGTTCACATAGTCACACCGTGATTTAACGAGTGTTTTAATTTCCTTCTATTTACTGGGTAAAGTGATATTTATTGCTGGTCTATTTTTGCAGGTTTGCAGTTGAAGAAGGAGCTGAAGCTTGATGGCGATGATGTCATAGAAAGGAGATCCGATCTCAGGAGCAGAAGAAGATAAGGATGAAGGGCAAGGAAGTCAAAGGCCTTCATTAATGAAGATAAAATGTGGTTGAAGACATCATTGCAGCAGATAGTAGAAGTTATTATTGAGCTGCTAGGGTTTCCAGAAGGGCATATTTCACCCAGATTTGATGTATGCTCAGAGATATTTTGGGAGACTTGTTCTCCAGCATTTATTGTTGTAACTAGTGGTTTGAACTAGGGTTTAAACTGAAGTTTTGAGCTGTATTGAGGACCATCAAGTCTATATATTGTGCCTCTTGACACTGTAAAACTTTACGCAGGGGCTACATAGGGATTTGTAGCAGTAAGATTTTTTAAAAGTAGCACTTAGCATAGCATTTAGGAGTAGAAGGAGGTCACCTGTGTCTGCAACAAGGAGCATGTGGAACATCCTACCTCCTTGTTGTATCTGTAAAGCTTGTAAGTTTATGTAATTTGATCAATGAAGCTAAGAGTCATTCAGACATTGTAAATCTTATATGACTGTCTATTTCTAATACAATTGAATCTAGAATTCTGCATATATCTTATGAGTGTTTTCCTTGCTCTTCATTTTGTTTGAAACATTTTCTCTTAGAGCTTGCAATCTTAAATGTATGTTTGTGAAAATGCTCAGAAATTACATCTAAGGTTTTTTGTCTATGGATTTGATCAAGTTGCTGTATGATTCACAAAGTGCATAATAGAACAATTAGATCCTTTTATTAGATTGAATGAAGTTTAGTGTAGATCTTTCTAATTTTTCCCAACCCATCTAAAATACTTAGCTTGAAATGCAAAAATTTGAAGGAAATTTGTCTCATATTCGAAAAGCATAAACAACAGAATTAAAAAGTAGACATTGTTTCATAATATTGAAGAGGAGAAAGTTGCAATAATTCAAGAAAAGCCCTTTAAAGATTTTGCAGCACAGTAACACTTTTATGCAAAAGAATGAATAAAATGATGATATTTATGATCCTTTGCATAGTTTAGCCCAATAAACCATTGAGAAACCTTAAATCATGTAAGGCCCCTTGAACATTACAGCTTCACATCAACCTATTGAATTTGCCCAACAGGTTAAGACCTGACCATATTAAACTTGGGATTAAGCCAATCTTAATCGATTCCTTCATATCTTTCAAGTCAGTTAGGTTCATTTTATGTGAATTTTAACTATTGTTATGACTGTCTCAAAACAATCATCAACACATCTCAAAACTTTTGTTCTAGACTAGCACCACTAAGCTTACTCATAGCCTTCTCCATCAGTGTCATGTTCATTCTTTTTGCAACTCCATTCTGTTGTGGACAATACAGAGTTGTCTTTTATCTCTAAATGCCACAATCTTTACATAATCTATCAAAAATCATTAGAGAAAAATTCATCGCCACTGTCAGTCCTCAAACATTTTATTTTCTTTTTAGTTTGCAACTCAACCATTTGTTTAAATTCTTTAAATCAACTAAAAACTTCAGATTTACACTTTAGAAAATATACCCATGTCCTTTTGTTGTAATCATCAATAAATGAAACATAATATGTGGATTTTCCAATGGAAGGAACATCAACAAGACCAAACATTAGAATGAATAAGATCCAATACACCACAAGATTTATGAGAACTTGAGTAAAACTGAACGCGGTTTTGTTTACCATAAATGCAATGCTCAGAGAAATCAAAATCAAGATTGCAATCAAAAATGTTTTTATTTTTCAAGGTCTTTATACCCTTTTCTCCTATGTGGCTTAATCTCTAGTGCCATAACATAGTATTCTCTAAAGGCAATTTTGATTTAGTAAAAAGAGCACCCTTAGGTACCCACAAGCCAAGACCATCCATTAAAAATGAAACTATCTCCTTTTCCAATGAAGTAGTCATAGATTTTATTTTCATAGAAGTACTATTGCACTCAACAATGCATTCATCAAGTTTATACAATGTGCCAAGTCTGACACCTCTAACGAACGCCATAGCACCTCTAACCATCTTGAATCATGTATCAGAAAAGACTACCTACACACTCACATCTATTAGTTTTCTCACAGATAATAAATTTCGTGCTAATCTAGGGATATGCAACACACCATTAATCCTTTTTGTTTTACCATCAGGAAATTAACTTTACCACGACCAGTGATATTTAAATGAAAATCATCACCCAAGTACACCTTACCTCCATCGAATTCTTCATATTTAGAAAACCAATCTCTATTAGGGGTCATATGGAAAGATGCACTTGAGTCAATTAACCATGCATCACTACTTGCACGAGTGGCCAAAGATGCACTGAACACATCACCATCTTCCTTCTCAGACTCAGGATCATAATCAAATTTCTTGTTTTTTTTCTTCTTTTCTTCTTTATAGTCCTTACGGAAGTGTCCAGGCTTACTGCAATTCCAACAAATAACTTTGGACTTTCTAGGAGAATTGGATCTCCCCTTGGACTTGGATTTCTCACGCATCTCACTCTTCTTGCCTTTTTCTTTAGGTCTTCAATGAACACTTAGGACTTCTTTGGCATTGATGGATACCTTCCTCCTCATTTCTTCAGAAAATAAAGAACCCATGACATCTTCAAATTTCAAGATAACATATGTACTCCCAATTGCCATAACAAGAGAATCCCATGAATCAGGCAAAGAACAAAGTAGGATTTGACATCTCTCCTCCTCATCCTTTTCTACACCAACTAATGCCAATTGAGCCACCAACATATTGAATGCTTCTAAGTGGTATAAAATTTCTCCACCCTCTTCCATTGTCAAGGAATACAATTTCTTCCTCAAGAAAATCTTGTTCACTAAGGATTTGGCTTGATATATTTCACCAAGTTTCTTCCATAGTTTCTTTGTAGAGGGATCTTCATGGACATTGATTAAAATAGTGTATGTCAAGCACAATCTAATTAGACCCTTGGCTTTACGGTCCATAACATCATATTCAGCAGCCAAAGTAGCATGTGGGCCTTGGAACTTTCTCATCAATAGCATCCAACAAATCTTGATCAATTTACAGGCCCTCCATCTTTAGCTTCCACATCTCAAAATTATTACTAGAAAAATTTTCTACCTCTATTCTCCTTGATGTGCTTGCCATTTGAAAATCCCTGGAATAAGATCACAAAGTATCTTCTACACAAGCTCCCACTCAAAATTGGATTAGTTCAAAAACCCAACAATCTACAATTGAAAATAAAGGTGATCAAGATTTGATACCACTTGTAAGGAAGCTAAGGTAGTGGAACATCTTCCTACACTAATCTTGAGGGGAGAGATATGGAGAAATTTTCATATCTTTACAATAGTTACATAAATAAACACAAATAGCAATCATATCACAACACAATAATTATGTGGGGAAAACCTTTTGGGAGAAAAACCCCACACTCCAAAGCTGCCCAATATACTATTCAGGAATCAAGAAGATTACAATATACTTGCAGAGAAAGATTTCACAGGAGTATAACCAACTAGAGATCTGGAGGCAAATCAACATTTATAAGAGTCTTACACACAACCTCCATCTCAAGCTTCTGATATATAGGAGATACAATACAGTAAACTGTCAACGGTAATTACAAAACTATGAGCCAAAAAAACCACCCAAAAGTGGCACCAAATTATCTCCAATAAAAGATGCCTTGTGATGTGCTAAATCACACACCAACACATGCAACTCTCACCTTTACATCTCTTTTAAGTGTCCAACATGTTCACATTTCCCAAAATAGGAGGTCCAACTTCTAGAGGTCATAACTTTTGATCTGAGTGTTTGATTGATGAACTATTTGATGTGTTGGAAAGCTTGTGAAGAGATCTATCGATATATAACTAGCTTCACTAGTTATGACAACTTTTAGGG
This sequence comes from Cunninghamia lanceolata, assembly GCA_027924645.1. NCBI lineage: Eukaryota > Viridiplantae > Streptophyta > Pinopsida > Cupressales > Cupressaceae > Cunninghamia > Cunninghamia lanceolata. The sequence continues at coordinate 8,566,684 of BSBN01000815.1, read as the reverse complement.
CATTAGGGACCTCTAAGTACCTCAAATTTGAGTTGGAAACTTTTTCCAGAAGTTTCAAAAATGAAAAACTTTAATATCTTACAATCCAAGTATGATCTTGAGTCAAAACTCACCTAAGATGTTTGCTTGGCAGTTCCAAACCTTTTGGAAAATTTTTGGGTCCATCCAAGCTCAAATGTAGAGTTACTAAAAATAGTAAGCCTGCCATTTTTAGCCCCTTTTGAATATTTAAAAGTTTTAAACTATTCTTCAAGATAAAGGGTATTTGAAAAGACCAAAACTAGGAAGAATAGCAATTGTTTGTAGTTGCAAGGTTGACACCTTTCCTAACAGGTATGCCATCATCATGGTGTTTTCCTTGGAGTACATGGACCAAGTATGCACTATGGACTAGAAATTTGGCAATGACAGAGGCAAGGCTACCTTCCACCTCTTGCATCCCTACAATGAAATGGTGATCATCAACAAGAAGGTTATAAAGGTTTTAGATGCCAAATTAATGGAGTTGCAACTAGACAAGGTGGAGGATCAATGGTGTGGGTTCCCAAATTAACTGCAACCCAAAACTCTAAAACATTCCTAAAACACCTAGTCTAGAGATTGTCATCAAGGTGAAAGGAAAAGGTTTATCAATAAGTTAAGGGGGATTTTGGCCAACTACAGGAGTGGGTAATCTCTTCTACACTTCAGGCTTAGTTAGACCTAGGAAGGATATTCCTAGAGGCATGAAATGAACTACAAATAAACATACACAACCATACCCAATGTAAATTTGACCCCAAATTTGTCACTAGATCAAGACAAACTAGTTGCATAGGCCTCTCATTAAGCTAGTTCAACTATGCAAATTTGCATGCATAGGAAAGATGGTTTTTTACCTTGAACCACATGTGAAAGATTTTTTTGATTTATAAAATGTGTTTGATCCCTCTCCAATATGGACCGATGCCTATTCTATTGGGCAATAGAGTCATAGAATGAAAGGAGGAAAGGAACGACATAGTAAAGGATCAATAGAACTAGGCATACATTTACATATATGACATTTAGATAGATCTTCATACAATGGACATACTTAATTATCTAAAAGAGAACTGCAATGATCCATATGCAACAAAGAAATGACAAATACAAAGCTTTGTATTAACTTAGATGTTTTCACACACCTCCAAACCTCTGTTACAATCATACCAACAAATGTGGCAAGGGAAAATATGTAACATCCCACCCTACAACCCCGAAGGGTAAGGGCCAAAAGAGGGAAAGAATATTTTTTTTGACATTAAGTGATAACATACACATGATATGGTTGCCAATTCGAAATGTTGACAACATTCATGCCCAAGTATGGCCGAATGAACAACCCAAAGGAGAGGACCAATTCACTCTCCAGAGGAAACATTGTAAAAACTACGTTCATTTTAAAAACCAATTCAAATGTTCCTAATACCTATTTCCACTTTAAAACATAGAGCCATAATGATCATCAAAGTACAAGCGGGTCTGATACCAACACTGGAAAATTGTAAGCCAATTATAGAACAACATCACATTTTTTCTCATTAAATTACATGATTACATCTATTCTCTCAAAAGAGTACTACATAAAAGAATCTACAAGGACAATGCCATAGCCATGAATATGATATAATAACTGAATGAGTACATCAACTAATAAAGTAATGGAGAAAGAGAACATCTCCAACTATTGCTCCAATAACCTGTACACCGGTCCCCAATGGCGGTGGCAATGCCTCCCAACCATGTGGACTCATAAGAGACCACCCCACCATGATAGGAGGTAGTCACAAGGCCCAAACAGAAGTAATAAGGTAAGGGTATACATAATGGCCAACACTCACATAAATCACGGAGCAGACACGGAAAACAATGCATGAAGCCAAAGTCATAACATAGAGATGCTCATCAAATATAATGTCAGGTGCTACTCATGACTACAAAGGTACAAGACACTAGGGTGCAAATTGGATGGAGTGTCAACATGCGTGCATGAAGGGATGGCACCATATGGAATCAAGTGCACCTCTTATACAAACAAGGAGACTCAATCATGCCCGAATCAACGCCCCACAGACAGATAACTCGACGCCCTGCAGACGGATAGGCCTTCTCATGTGCATCCTTAGCCTTTACAAGAACTCAAGGCCATATATGAAGACTCAATATCCTAGACCTAAGATCATCTCATTTAACCAACGAGGTATACATAACCAAATCAAAACAATACGATAACCACTCACGATCCAAGATAATCATCAATTAAATCCATCAAGTAAAAATTGCTATTTAAATATGCAAATCATCCAAGCAAGAACAAATTCCATCCCTAAAGTGTTGGAATAGCCACAGAGGGTAGGGGACGTGTCCCAAGGACACTACATCTAACTCAGTAGAAACATAATATGTTTATAAATAGGTTACAAGGAGAGGAGCACCATTTGAAATAAGGTACAGGGATGAGAGCACCATTGAAATAAGGTAAAGGGATGGGAGTGCCATTCGAAATAGGGTATGAGAGTATATGAATAAGAGGAACTATGATACATTTAAACATGGTCAACCATAGATGTGTGCATGAGAACAGTGACAAGGTCACATACTTGAACACTATTTTCCTGGTGAATACAAAGCAAAATAATCTTCACTAACAAAATTCACCAAGCCATGGTCTAATAGTAACATAAAATAATCACCGTGATAACATGGGTCAAATCCCAACTTGGCTCAGTCTTCCAAGAATTGGGAGAAGTCCCAAGTATATTCTAAATTGGATAGTGCATTCTCGGTGTGGGCAGATATGAGTGTTTACCAATTACCCAGAATTAATGAAGAAAAAGATGTATCTAACCAAAAATGATTTTTTTTGTCACTTAAGAGGCCGTAGTGTAATGGTAATGAGTGATGTTTCCAAGAGAGTGATACAGATTTAATCACCCAACCATAATAACCAAACAATGGCAAGATTATGGTCTAAAGGGTACCCTTAAGTGGGGCCTATGTTTACAAATCCTTAAAATGCAACCTGAACTTACCCCTACATCGTACTAAATATGGTCCATAATTCACCAAAGAGTTAAGCACATAAAGATAAAAATAAAAAATAAAACAAAATGTTTTCCTGTCTATATCAATTTTTTTAATATAAGCCAAATGCCACTAAAAGGGGACCAAAACCCTGACAATATTTGCCTAATACCATTGCAATTTTTGATTTAGTCAAACAAACAATTTATCCCTCATTATATTCTCTAACAGATTGAACCCTCAACTTTTCCTAACAATGATAAAATAAAAAATCACATGATCTTTTTGAAAACCCTAATCTATAGAATTAAGGAAATCATTCTGCATGATAAATTAAAATTTAGGGAAAGAGGCGATGCAAATATCTTGCAATGAAATAAATTTTAGCATACTTTTCAATGCAGCCCCGGGGTTTAAGTTTTTTCTGTGGAAAGGAAAACGCAGCAAACAGGTTTTAGTTTTTGTGCTGGAAAAACAAATAGCTGAAGCAAATACCTTTTTTTTAATTTTCTCCACTCCTGTTACTGCCCAAGTAGACATGTATGTGAAATGTACAAGCAGAGACAAGGTTCATGAGCTGTCTGACTGAATGCCTCAAGGTGATGTCATCTTAGGGGATGCATTGATTGCAGGATACACACCAAATGGATTTGTTAAAAAGGCTTTAGAAACCTTTAAGTAAATGCCATTGGCTAGCATGAAGCTAAATTCCTAACCCTTTTCCAGCATCCTTGCTGCTGTGGAAGTATAGACAAGGCATGCACACTGTTTGACAAAGTGCCTCAAAGAGTGTAGTCTCATGGACTACAACGATAGAAGGATATGCACTTAAATGGATTTGTTGAAATGGATTAAAACTTTTTAAGACAAGGCTATTGGCAGGCGTGAAGTCAAATTCCTCATCCTTTGCTCTCCCCTCTCCTTTTTGCCTTACCAAACCCTAGCTTCCCCTTTTTCCCCAAATGTTGAGCCCCTTTTCCTAATTTGTGAGTCAATCGAAAATGAATGATCCCCCCACTAACATTTTTTTCCTCTTCCTTAAGTCAATGAGGACCACCAACCCATTTTGGGTTTTTTTTAATAACTTAAAAGAAACAACCAAAGGCTTAGAAACTAAACCACAATATGTTAAGAATTAACCCTTCTCAAGAAAGTCATGCGGGGGAATGACCACAATCCAAACACTAACTCAATGCCAAAATAATAATAATAAATACACAAACATACACAGAGGCAAACCATAAAGAACTGACTCAACACCAACACCACACAGGTCAGACTCACTAAGGATAGAGTAATCAGATGATAATTAGATGGCGTCTGAGGTAAAACACAACATCAAAACTCATCTCTAATGGAGACAATGATGAGGACCAAGTGGTTTAGGCTGATGTGACTATCTCCAGTAACCACCATTAGGGAAAAAGAGTATGCTCAGGCCTGTAGGTCTAGGTGGAGTCGATACCCAACACCTGCATCACTTTGATCACACATCAAAGCACATGTGCATATAACATACATCATAGCTAAAGAAACAATAACCATGAAATCCATCATAATAACTAATCATGTCAACATCATAATAATATCAGAATCCATCGAGAAAAAGCATCAAGAAAATACGAACATGGGGGTTGTTACATCCTACCCCCTAGGACTAGGCTTACTCATGGAAGCCTGTAATACACTAAGATGCAGCCATAACACATATTAGTCCATGAAATTTGATATAATTATAAAAATTAGGTTATCACATGCACAATTTCACCAGCATAAACCACATGATTTTCTCATAAATTGCAGCAAAATACGCTTTTCAATATACAAAATTTCTAGTTCTCTAACTTTTCATATGCAGCTATCTATAAAATGGAGCACACAAACACACATATACATAATTTCAACCTCTGATTTCATAGCATGCATGAAATCTCTATGCATTAAAAGAAAAAAATTGTCTCTTTTCAAGGCATAATGATGCAATTTTTGTTCTCTTCTATATTTTAATATGCAGCCACATACATGACCAATTGTATAACCCACATATACATACATACTCATTCACATAATAAGGCTACATTAGGGGTTCACGTGGATGTCGTAGTACCATCCTTATCCAATTATATCCATGAGTCCATAACCAATAACCATGTCCAATATCCAAAACCAATAACCATGTGTCTTGATGGCATTGACCCACCTAGTGAGCCCTTCCATACAAGCCACAATGACATATCTCTTGTTTGTGTAAGGGTTTTAGCCTCCAAGAGATAGTCAAACAATAGGAAGGTATTGAATTAGAGCTTAGAACAACTCACACATACCCCCATCCTCAAGGGTTTCCCTATGTCTGCTTCCTCGTATACACTCAAATGGGTGGATCTCACCATACCTGATAAGGAATCACATCACAACACAAGAACAACATTCAAAAATAGGAAGGTCAATTAGTTTAGCCACCAAGAATGTAAATAAAGAAAAATAAATCTCAATTTCAACAATAAGATAAGAAAATGTGCATAGTTTCAAGAATAAATCAAATGTAACCAGAAGAGTTACATGCCAAAGAAAATCATAATCTATGGCTAAACCAATACAAGTAAGATAAACTAAAGTGCTAGTCCACACAAGCAAAGTAAAAATCACCAATAACCGAAAGGAAGATTCACAATCTTCGAAATATACACATTACAACACTACGTGACTATCGCTAGTCACCACATGAGAAAGAAGGAAAATAAGCGTGACTGCCTCCATAGTCCTTCATGTGGGTACGGCCAACTCACGCAACCTTCACATGGAAAGGTATTATGCCGGAACTCCTAGGTCACATACCTCATGCGGCACGACCGCGCATGGTATACACCAAGCGGAGAAAGCATGCAATGGCCATATACTACATGGCAATGTCCTCCTCATAGGGACATCCCACATAGTGTGTACCCATGGAGAAAGCACGTGCGACTACACACCATGCTAGAGGTGCACATGGCTAGGTTCCACTTGCATGCCACCCGATTAGAATTGAGGCAATCTTGAGTGAACCCTCTACTCTGTACTAGTACTCACTCCACACTACACAAGATGTAGGAACATAACATATATACTACACCTTCATGCATCTATGTATGTGGCATCATGTCCTCGAGCTCAGCTCGCTACCATCAGTGACATGACATTATCACCATCATTGTGTCGGAACATCAGTAGGGTGTGGCATCATACCTAAGGCATCATATCTGAACATGAGCGATATAGAATACCTCACAGCATGGGATAACACCCATCCACACATGTTGGAGCTCATATACAATCACATCAGGGTAAGATCATAGCTGTCATAGGTGCTCATACCACAACTAATATCATCCTCAAGAACTATGCAGATTAGGCTAACACTGTATGAACCAAGTATCTGGTCCATTAATAAGGGGAAGTCTAGTGAGTACTTTCCCAGGAGGTTGAAATGATTGCCATCATTCCATGGAACCATTATACATACATCGTGTAATTCCCTCCCAAGGAACTTTGTTGCTGCTACTACCCCTCCACATATTGATCTATCAACAACCCTAGGTTGGCAGTCAATAGGGTGACAACATGAAAATGCATAGATGGTATGGTTGCCTCCCATACACATAATCCAAACATATCCTCCATGGATGGGTATGTAGTATCACCATCCAATGGGCACACATCTCAAGCACTGATTAATCACAATGCTCAACAAGAGCACATTACTGGATGTCCTCATCACAGAGTACAACCACATTTTCTCTTACCTAGGAAATACCATAGTTCACCTATGACTATGCAACATAATGCAAGATACACAACTTTACCAAACAATAGGTACTCCCAAATAGCCTTACCAATTTTCCTCTTTTCACAAGGGCAACTCATTTACCCATAATATCATAGATTCACTTGCAATGCTTTCAACATAATACAATAGTGCATGAACATGTATAGCATCATCACTACCATACTTACATTCACTCCTATAATCACATAATGATATACATCTCATTTTACACCCATTACACTCTCATCTCATAATAACACATAATGCGATATCATATCACAAGTCACAATAATACCATTCCTTCACAAGAAAATGAAAACTAACAGCACAATTAAATGAGTTTGGTAGAGGAATCCTAGTCATTTCTCAACATTCACATCCATACATATAAGCATAAGTAACCTCGGCTATGTCAATGGCATTCAATTGCTCACTCAAAGAAAGATATGCAACATTCTTATTACGTTAGAATTCACTATTTTTAGTTTGCATTAAAGTACAAGTGTTCATCTATATAATCTCATTAAAACCACAATGCAATAAAGGAGATCAAATTTCATCAACAAGATATACCCACTAAGCAATTACCATTCTCATGTAAACTCATTAAGTAAGGAGGCTCTAATAAACATGTAATCACTTTCAATACATAACCATAACAAGCATAAGGTCTTCTTCATTCCTATCTCACTGAATCTTTTACTTATTGCAATTTTAACATGCTATTAAATCCATAAGCCATCAATCTAACATCTTGTCAACTATTGACGACTAATAAGAGAAGGGAAAGATAGATTTCATCTCAGTCAAGACATTACATGCCATCCAATATTCACCATATGTAAACATGCAAATTCTACTAAGGGGAAGTTTATGGCACCATTAGTATTCCAATGACTTCAATATGTTATCAAGGATGATAAATGGTAGCAACTCAAGAACATTAATAGGTTATAGGAAAAATCAGCAATCATTCAACACTTACAAGAGAGCATGGAGCAATCAAACTAATCTATCCACATCCGCAAACAACTACATCCTATCATCCTTTACATCTATAATACAAGAAGGACTTACAAGAGCAATTCATGACCAATTAGGGTCATGTTGATGTTGGTTTTATTCAGCATAACAAAGATAAAATTCACAAATAATCTTATCTTATCTTGAAGAATATAGAGAACTATTGGAAATACTTCTCAATTCCAAGTCTACGTTAACTAGGTCATGGTTCTGTTGAATTCACTGAGGGTTCAATGTGAAGCTATTTTGTTTTAAGGGGCCTTATGTGACTTAAGTATCTTGTGACGACTGGACTGGTTTATTTTATGTAAATAATCTCGAATTTCACCAAAGTAAATGTCTCTTTGCATGTATTTACTACTTTCTTACAAAGATTTACATGAATATGGATAAAACTCACTTTGTATCTCAAATTTATGTGAAAAACTGCTAAGATCTTTATAATTCACTAGTATTTATGCAAATCAATAGCAATTTCCTTTAGAAAACTGCGTGCATGCTAATTATTAAAAGATTTTTGGAAAAAAAGATATAGAAGATAGGGTTAGAAACATTGTTTTAGATAGGATAGAACATTCTTCTATCCACATATGAAAATCCTAAATGATCATGAACAACTCAACAACAATTAAATTCCTATATGTAAATCCTAAGCATTTTCATGAACATACATAAATAATTGCAATCTTTTAAGGAAAGATACATCAAACAAACACCTAAATTAGAAAACACTCTAGAATAGATGCAGAATTCTAAGGTTTGCATTTATTTGATATATAAAGTCATTTTGAATTTACAATGTAACTATGACTTTAATTGGATTGATCAAAATTACTAAAACTCACAAATGTCTTTATAGATGCATGAAAGAGGTAGGACATTCCACACACTCCTTTATGCAGACACAGGTGACCTCCTTTCTAAATCACTAATGCTCAAAGTATTCACTTAAGAATCCTTTTGCAGTAAAGTTGCTAATTATAGTCTTAGGTTAAATGCTATGAATCCCTGTGTAACTAGAATACAAGTAGCAGGGTTCCTTATATGGATTTAAATCCTCCTTTGCTATGGTTACAAGAAAAACCAATCCACGGTTCAAATTCAAACTTACAAAATCAACGGTGGAAAGCATTTCCCAACCGTTCTTCAAAATATCTTTAGGAATATTCCTTTTGGCTCAAAGGATGCCATTGGGATCTTTTAAACATGAAATATTTTCTCCTGACTTTCTCTATCCACTGACTTTTCACAAAAGACAAAATTGAAAACATCGAAGCACCCTGAAATATCCCAAAAGGGAATTACCCACTGCCACTGGTGGTTGTCTTTAAATCCTCTCCCCTTTTCTTCAATTATTCTGCATACGCGTCTACCAGTGCTGTAATAGTCACATGAATTTCCTTCTGACTTTCTATCCACATGTATTATTGAAGTTCAATATTTTCTTTTAACATTCTTTCTTATTGTTTTGCATCTCTTTCTTTCTTTTGGTACTTCATCTTTGCATTCAATTCCATAATTGAATCAATCATTCCTTTGTTCAAATTGTTTGCAGGGTTCTCCAAACAAGGTAAGTAAATGGCCTTGAATTCTTTTATTGCCATGGCGACATCATAATCTAACAACCCTGAGCATTTATGCCCAATGAGGCTTTGCATTATCTCTACCTTCTTTATTACTATATCACCTACATTTCTTTCTAACTCTTGCGTATTTGCAATACAATTTTTCAAAATCCCCTCTTCAAACTTCAATTCCAATCTATACCTTGGTACTTGATTTGCTGTTTGAGGTGTTAGTACTCCCTCACTTACCATTTCTTCAATTCTTTCCTCCATGACTTTGACCTGCTCCAACTCATGCTTGTTTTTCTTCATTCTTAATTAGCAATAATGTGTATTAAGACTTCTTTTATTTTTCTCTACTAAAGCCATGGCTCGCTTGGCAAATATTTGCCCTATTATGTCCTCCCCTCTTTGTATGAACTCCTTAATCTAGTCCTCAAAAATGTTGGCCTCAACCTTTTGGAGATTCTCCATCTCATTTATTTGCTCTTTTGAAAAAATAGCTAACTCTATAGGTAATTCAGGGATACTAATATTGGGGTCAAACATCCATTTAATGAATTGTTGCAGTTGGACGATGTGTCCTTTTAACTGCTTAAACTTGCCTTTATCCTTTCTTAATAATTCAATGGTTGCCTTGTTCATATCTTTAATTTCTGTGATATGTTGTTCTCTGGTTATGTACCCCATATCCATTTGAATTATCTGATAATCCTCTAAGCTCATTTGTCCCTTTGCTTTCTCTATCATTGGTATGGCCAGCTCTATAGTCCTTGCCCCAGATGGCTTCCTCTTTATGGCAAACATTGTTCTTCCCTTTCTCTTTTCATTATTTGGAGTAGCTCTTCCCAGCAAGATCTTTATATCTATTGGGATCAACTTTATTTCAGTCTTTTCTTGTCTTATTTCCTTCCCTATCCAAGATGGTGTCCTCTGACTGGTTTTTGCCCCTCCCTCATGTCTTACCTCTTTTTGAATCTTCTCCTTTTCTATTTGCTCTTGATGTTACTGAGGAATCTGATGTTGCTGAGGAGGTGCCTGCTCTTGATGTTCTTCTTCTTCTTCATCTACCTCGGTGTCTCCCCCTGATTCCTCTTTGTTATATTCTTTTCTTGACCCTCCACCTAGATTACCTTCTACACTTTCTTCTCTTTCTCCTTCACCCTCCTCTAGCTGCTCCTCTTGAGATTCCTGTTGTTGCTATTGAGGGGGCTGTTGTTCATTCTACTCTTTTGTAGAAGGCATTGTGGAACTTGAAGCTTTAATAGCTTCACTCTTTTCCCTTCTTTGATCTTTTTGTTCAATGTTAACACTGGAAACACCTGATGAAGTTAGTGCTTTTACTGGCACGACAGCTTGACTAGGCACATTTTGCTGTATTTCAGGTACATTTGACTGACCTAGCTCTTTAGTTTGTTTAGGAAGCTCATCTAATGGTGTATTTAACTGAGTGGCCGGTGTTTCTTCTACTTCTTCACTTTCTTTCTCTCTCACTTCTTCCTCTATCATCTGTTGTGCCGCTGTTTGTACGTCTTCAATGATATTTGGTGGCCCCAAATTAGCAAAAGGATCTCCTATCTCAATGTCATCCTCAAGTTGTTCTTCTCCACTACCTTCTTCATTACTAGTGTTATCTTGAATATCTACAACTTCCCCTTCCTTTACAACTTCTTTGGATCTTTGGGCTTTTGACTCTTGCAGCATTTCTTCAGTCAACTCTTGTTTAACTTGAATGTAGCCCAAGACTCTTTCTTGATGTTTGGAAGTAGTAGGTGCATGCTTTTGCCTTACTCCTACTTGTGGGGAGTCTACAATCATAGTAGGTATTTGTGCTTTTCCTTTTGGAGTATCTATAACCACAGCCTTTATTAGACGCTGTTTTGCTGACGCCCTTGGATTTTGCACCTTCTCTACAATAACCTTTTGGCTTGATGTTCCTTCCTCTATGAATGTGCTCGAAGCAACTACAATGGTGATACCGAGTACAAATAGATCCGTGAGTGTTGCATTTTTACTCTGATCAAATATTGTAGTTTCAACAGTTTTCCTCTTCTTCTCATAAAAACACAACAACTCATCTTTATTTTCTTTGGCCTTCTTCTTTCCTTTCTTTGAATATGTAGTTGTTTTTCCTTGGGCTTCAAGTTTTCCTATCTCCCGATTAAGCCATGTTTCAGAGAACAATATTATTGGTTTGGATATATTATCTAAGATGCCTCTTTTGGTTCTTCCTAGTTCACTTCACCAATAGGCAATTGTGCAATCTTCATGTTATCATAACTTTCATGTAGTACTTTCCCATCATCCTTCATAATCTCATCAGGTTTTTCTATTTCCCTTATTGTTTTCATCTGCTCTAAATTTAGTCTTTGGTGAGCCCTTTTCCTCACCTTTTTTTCATCTACACAATCAAACCAGAAGTCCTCAATGTGAGCCTGATGCATGTATTTCTTATCAATATGGTTTTGGATCCTATGAAAAGGATCAAAGTGCCTTGCTAATTCAAACTCCTAAAATCCATAGTACCTCAGCTTTGCCTCTGATACTTTAGCTATCTCCCCACCGAAACATGCATATCTACCAAATCCCCATGGGAATTTTATATTTGCTCTGCCACACTTCCTTTTGTAGATTCCAAAAACATTTAGAATATGTCATGTGAATTGAAGGACAATCAATTTATCTGAAGGATACCATGGCAGTTTGAAAGGTTTTCCTTTAAAACCTTCAGTTTTGATGTATGTGAAAGTAGGGAATTGAATATACTAGGAGCTATAACAATTAATGACACTCATTGCTTCAATTGACAATCTTTTATCTCTCTCTCCTGTCAAGACTCATACCAAATATGTATAGAATAGATCATTAACCCTGGCATAATTCTGCATTGCTTTCTCTTCCTAAAGATCAGGGTAATGATTATATACCAACTCCTGCCCTATATTATTTCCCAAGGTACCCAGTCTTTCTATCCCTGTCAGTGGTGGTATGTTTACTGCACATGAATAAATCACATATGAGGACATAAGGAATGTCTATTCTTCTTGAACGTCATTATTTGGTTCCAAATAGTGGTACTAATAGCTTTAGCCCAGTGGATCTTTCCTGACTTTTCTCTCACAACTTGAATGATATGAAACATCCATGTCTCAAACTTCTTGACATTTCTCAATCTAGCCAACCTGCTTAATAAAGTGATCATTATATATACTTCCTCATTGAAATTAGTCCTAAATAAGTTCTTAGGCACTCTTACTGTAGCTTTTGGTTTGTTTTCTAGTGTATACCAACCATAAAAAATTGCCCTTTTAGAATCTACTTCATTGTCTTTGTAATCCAAGGTATATAGGTCTTGATCTACATCCATCATTTCTTTTTGAATTTCTAAGCCAAAAGTTCTAGCTATGCCTTTTGTGGATAAGTCCGTAACAAGTACCCCATTATGCATTAGTCTCCTTGTAGTTGTGTTATACTTATACATGCATTCCAGTACCAAGTCCCTGGCCTCCATTGCCAAGGGAGAATCCATTGCTTTATATAAGCTAGAATCTCATATATTTTTCATGATTATAGTGGCCCCTGGTGCCGTAATTTTCTAAAATATGTCTTCAGCATCATATCCACCTATAGCCATATTCGTGACCAGTCCTCTACTGGTAGATAACATTGATGGATATCCTTTGTATGCTGGAAATTCCTCTAGCTCTTTCTTTAATGTTCTTTCTCTTTCAACCTTTTTCATCTTCTCAGCCATCTTCACGTTTACCTTCTTTTGTTTAGGCACCATTTGTCAAGAAAAATATGCATTTTACCATCCTGTTTATGTTTAATTCCTAGGGTTTTACCTCAAAGTATCAATCCTTTACCTTTACCCTAGGGTTTTGTCATTTCTTCTATATAAGGGATTTATTACCACACTAAACACCATTTAAAACCTTTTTTTACAACTAATCACAATATACAATCTAATTTGCATCTTTTCATTAACTATAACAACTGTAACTAATCTTCATTCAACTTTAACCCAATTATAGCCACGTTTAGATACATACCTATGTTTTCTTTCCAAACAGTTATACCGTTGTATTCAACACCCTTACTGTTTGCCTGTACCATCGATCCCACTTCATTATTCCTAAATTCTCCGTTCCTCGTATGTGCTCTGCAATTTTCTATCTTGGTATGCAATTTGTGAATAACAAACCCCACCTATATGTGCTTTTATTTCTCCCTGTACCTAATTTTTTATTGCATTTGAGGACATTTATTTCAATACATACACTTGTTAAAAAACATATCCATTTCAAATTTGTATCCATTGGTGATGTGTTTTTCATTTTTTGTATTTCAGATACAAATTTGTACTTAAGTCATGACAAATATTTTTTGTATGTTTTAACCATTTTTTGTACCTTGCTTTTGTATATCATATACAGAAATATTTGCATTCAAATCTAAACCTCATCCGCTAATGAATCAGAACAACATAAATTTTAGTTTTGAGCTGGCACTTTATTACTTGTACATCAGTTTATATGTTACCTTGTATATCAAATGCAAATCAACGTTCATACAATTCACGGAGTTCAAAACATTTACTAATCAGATAAGAGTAATTTCAATTCCTCTTATGTACCATTATTTATGCATCGTCTATTTGTATAATGAATACAAAAACAACAAACATACAAAAGGTGTGGACCTTACCCTGTTATAAATCCCATTTTACCTACTTTTGGGTCTGCCTTTGCATATCTGTTGTGTATATCTTATACACTTCACGTAACATATCACATCAGACTCCATCCATTTTCCTAATTGAATTATAATTAATTTCACACCTGGTATTGCATTAAATCTTTTGTATCACTTTTTACATATCGCGTTTACCTCGATTATAAACTAGTGGACCCCACCTGGTGTATGCGCTACTTCAACTTTTCATCCGTCAAGTCTTTGTATGTAATTTCTTGTATGTCACAATGTATATCAGTATGTATATGCTAATGTATATCATATACATGCAAACATACAAATTTCTTCATAATGTAACTTCTCTCCCTTCTGCTACGAACGACCGTACTCTATCCTGCAATTAATGTTGAGCTCAAATCATGATTTAAATCTAAGCATATCTATGATATTTAGTCCCATTAGAGCTTTAGCATGTATGAATTAGTTTATTCGGCACTAAGTGACGAGCTTACACAAACTCCATTAATGGTGATTAATTTTACACGTCAGGCCGAGCTCTATTTAATGGCAATAGTTATGAGGGATTTTCACTTTATTTTTAGAATTGGATATGTGTCTGAGGTAATTATAGACACTCCTATTTGTCTCCGCAGTGCAAGAAGAAAAACTGCTTTCCTTGGTTTAATTTCTGACACCTATCCGAGAAAGTTGGCTATACAACATAATGATCCTGAGCTTCATGACTTGGAGTTGGAAGCAATCAAAATGGTCCTGGGCAGGGACTTCTTGGTTAATGAAGACTGCTATAGGGTAAATTCAGACATTGCTTCTTGGTTTCTTGCGTCTTTATTGGATTTGGGTAATAATAAGGTCAAAATATTTCTACTATTCTGTGACCTTTTCAGAGTTGAATTTAGAATTACCGAGATGGACGTAATAATAGGAGAAGAATTCACAAACAACATTCTACGAGCTTTAGAGCTCGCTTTGGTTAATATTCCTGGAACTTCATATCAAAGGTTTCCTTTTCTCATGAACATGTCTAACCTGGCCTTGGCACACCATCGCTACTGGGCGAAAATTGGTCTAAGCTTTCTGCGTTTATCCAAAGGACTGGACATAATGCAAAACCAAGATTGGCTGGCACACTTTGTAGAATTCGTCCGAACTAGGAATTTCTATGGGAATCCCTAACTAGTATACTTAACCTCAACGAGTTTGCTCTTTTTTGGTATCAATTTTGAATTTTGGCCATGGTGGGTAGCAATCCCCCTTTTTGAATGTAAATCCCTTGTATATGATGAATACAAGAAATACTTGTTAAAGCATTTTATCAATTTCACAGTGTCCTGTTTGATCTTTTGCATGCATTTTCATTTTGTGTTTAAGCACGAGAATCGTTTACAAGACATATCATACATCTCAGTTTTGTTTAATTTTCAAATCTCTCTTACTTTTGCATGTGTATATGTGATACAAAATGTTTAAACATACAAATATGCAAATTACAACATTCATTCTTTTCCCCTATGTTTATTTGGACTTTGTTTTCAAATCCAGCTATGTATCTCTAATTATGTACGTGGTATACAAACAAACATGTCTTTTCATTATATGCTATTTTTACATTAACCTTGACATCCGCACATGCATATTTCACAATCTGCATATTAGATACCTGAGTGTCTACATACAAGCTGATATACATATGTGACTATGGAACTCAATAGATTTACTTGTTTTGTTTTTTGAACTCCATCGGTTTTGAGCTTGTATATACTATTTTAACCCTTAAGGTACAAAGACAAAGGATGCCGCGACAACACAACAAAGCATCTCAGATACAAAAGTTACTATATATCAAATACAAATTAAATCCATACTGCACCCTTCAAACAAATTTGCATATCTCTCAGAAACCAAGGCACCTTTAAGTCAATTTATCAACAACCTTAGACCTACTAGCATGCAAATTCCCTGGTGACTTCAAGCTTTTATAGTACTACACACTTTGAATTTTTAAACTTTTCAACACCAAGTACCCTTTTCCCTTTAACCACCAAGCAGGACCAAACCCCAAACAAAGGCAAAAGCCACAGCAGGGGTCCTCATTTTTCTAGAGGGTAAAATGGGGCATGTTATGAGCATCACAACAACTAGAAACCAAATAAAACAACCAAATTCAAACAATTAAGGAAACAAAATGAAATAAATTCATAATTTCCAACTTCTTTATATGTAAGAGTATTATTCATCATAGACTAAATGTACTCAACAATGTACATAAACCCTTCAAAAGAATTTAGGTGTGTGCAACTGATTCATTCCCTCCTTTGAGAAAGTAAGAAAATAGTAAACATTTGCATTAACCTACATAGTTGGGTTTAACCTTCTAAGTCAAACTTGGACAGAGCCTTGCTACCAGCAGGTGTCCATAGCCCCAACAAGGTTATCACCTATAATTCCCCTAGATAGAGCCCCACTGCCAGCAAGCGTCCATAGCCCTAGTAGAGTTATCTAGATGACCTTAAGAGACTAAATTCTCTATTTTATTGATCTTTTTTTGTGTGTAGATATATACCTTGTTTGTATATAAAATATATTATTTCAGCTCATTGTTTGCACAGTAATAGGCTCTATTGCATAAGGCTAGGAATTATAGTGGTAGCAAAAGCCAACCTTTAGATTTTTCACTTAATGCAAACATCTACCACCTCCCACACTAATTCAAAGAATCTTAATGTTTGTAGTTATATGACTATGAATGCTTCATGTTACATATATTGAATAAAATCTTTCACAAAATAAACAACAACCCACATCTATGAAAGTTCACAATCTATGCTTAAATTTCAAATGCTTTATCTGAATTTTCCAAATTTTATTGTTTTTAGTGGTTGCTTGTTTGCCCCTGCATACCTTGAATTAAAATAAAGACCCTAGCAAAAAGAAACATAGAAAACCAACAACAACACCCTAAACCAAACCAAACAAAACAAACAAAACACACCAAGACTATACAATATTTACAATATGGTACACAATAGGGTTAACTCACATTCTAGGCTTGAAAATACCGTTTAAGGTGTTGACCATTAATAGGTAATGGTACATCCTGACCATTTAGAGTTTTGAGCCTAAATGTATTGTCTCCTATGATCTCTAAAACTTGTAGTGGACCTAACCACAATTTATCAAATCTACCATGGTTCCCTTTCTTTTCATGGGCTTTGTCCCAACATAAAACCAAATCTGATATCTTAAACATCTTAACCCTAGTTCTTTTGTCAAACCACCTTTTAACCACGACTTGATGTTTTGCAAATTTGTCAATGGTTTGGTCTCTTTTCTCGTCTAACTATAATAACTGGACCAACCTAGCCTCACTATGGTCATGAAAACCTAGATATGCATTTGCAAACTTCCATGTAGGAATTCTCAGGTTGATTGGGAGTATGGGATCATTCCCATATACTAAATGATAAGGAGCATTCCCTAATGCTGCCTCGACTTTTGTTCTATCTACCCATAATGCATATTTCAACAGTGTATTCCATTATTTAGGATTTTTAGCAATCAACTTTCTAATGATATCCAACAAGATTTTATTAGTTGATTCTACTAATCCATTACCCTGAGGATACTAATTGGATGAAAATTTAAGAACAATTCCATATTCAAATGTCCATTTAGAAAACTTTAAAGAAGAGAAAGTAGGGCCATTATCACATACCAGAGAATATGGTGCTCCAAACCTGATGATAATGTGCTCTTCTAGGAACTTGATGACAACCTTAGTAGTGGAAAATTTACAACATGTTGCCTCTGTCCACCTTGTAGAATAATCTGTCACCGTCAAAATGAATTTGTGTCCAGCTAATGATGGATGATTAATAACTCTAATAAAGTCAAGTCCCCATTGTACAAATGGTCTAGACTCTATAACAGGCTGCAATGAATGCATCTGGTATCTCCCTTTATCTTCTGTTCTCTGGCATGTATGACAACTTCTGATGTGATCTTCTGTATCTTTGAATATGGTGGGCCAATAGTAACCCGTCCTTAAAATCTTGTGTTGTTGCTAGATGAGAACCATGTGCTGTCCCATATTTGTCATGAAGTTCTAATGTCACCCTGTCTGCTTCATCTCTATTCAAACATCTTAAGTATATCCCTTCATTATTTTTCTTGACTAAAAGGCCTCCTTGTATCATATACCTCCGAGTTTTAATTTTCAGGGCTCTCCTTTGAGAAGATTTCATCCGGTTAGGGTATTTTCCTGATATTAGAAATGTAGTGAAGTCATCATACCATTATGGTGTATTGCTGGTATTCAGCACATACTGCTGCTTTATCAAATTAGGATTAGTATTGGCTATGGTTTGTACCAAGGACCACCCTCTAACTAATTTCATGGGAATGATTTCCATATCAAATTCTTGTAAAACTATGATCCACTTTGCTCTTTTCTCTCTAGGCTCATTCTACATCAGTAGCATCTTTACTGCTACATTAGGCACTATGGCTTTTATCTGACTTCTCAGAATATAATGTCTAAATTTCTTTACTACCCTTACCAATGCAAAAGTTTGTCTTTCAGTATCCAAGTATTTCAACTGAGCATCCTTCAGTGGCGCACTCATAAAAGAAATAGGCTTTTCTTCATTTTATTCTCCTTTTTGCATTAAAGTTGCTGCACATGAATGTTCAGATGCAAAAGAGTAAATATAAAAGGGTTTAGTGTAATTTGGAATAGCTAGTATGGGAGCATTAGAAATAGCTACTTTGATGTCTTCAAATGCTACTTTAGCCACTGGTGTCCATTCTATCTTGGCATCCTTTTTCAACATAGCATTCAATGGTTGCACAATTTCTAGAAATCCAGTAATGAATTTTCTAACAAAATTAATTTTGCCAAAAAATGATTTTAATTCTTTCTTACTACTTGGTAATTATAACTTGTTAATCCCTTCCACTCTATCTAGATCAATAGAGATTCCATTTTTAGAAATAATATGTCCCAGTAACTTACCTTCAGTTACACCAAATGAACACTTCTTTGGGTTTAGAGAAATTCCATACCTCTCGCATCTTTTCAGCACTTTTCTTAAGTCATCTGCATGAGTAGACATATCCTTAGAAAACATAGTTAGATCATCCATGTAAATCACAATGCATTTACCTGTTAACCCTCGGAATGCAATATCCACAGCTCTTTGGAATGTAGCACCTGCATTGATTAGGCCAAATGACATTCTTCTATATGCATAATTACCCCATTTACATGTGAATGTGGTCTTTAGCCTATCCTCTTAGTCTACCAAAACCTGATTATAACCAGAAAATCCATCAAGGAAGGACATCATTTTAGCTCCATTCACTGCATGTAAAACTTCATCTAATGGAGGCAAAGAGTAATTATCTTTTTTAGATGCCTTATTAAGATTTCTAAAATCAACACAGAGTCTGATGTCTCCATTTTTATTTCTTACAGGTACTAAGTTAGCTACCTAGGTAGAATGTCTTACTGGAAAAATTATCCTTGCAGACAATAATTTTTTAACTTCTTCAAAAATTAGGGGCTCTAATATAATGTTCACTAGTCTTTGTTTCTATCTAAATGGTTTCACCCCTGGCCTTAATGGGATCACGTGTGTTATGATAGAAGTATCATATGTTTTCAGATCTTCATAAGTCCAAGCAATCACATGTTTATACTCTTTCAATACTTCTACAATCTCTTCCCTTAATTCATCAGAGCAAGTTTTTCCAATTAATACATTCTAAAAATTTTTCTCTATCCCTAAGTTGAAAGGATCACACTTACCTCCTTTAGTTTTAGAAAGTTCCTTTTGTCTAATCACTCCATCAAAGTCAAAGATCTTCTCTAATTCTATCACTCCCTTGGGAAGGAAATTACTTTTCAAGTCCACTATATCTTCCTCATCCAAAGATACATCTAGTCTTTCTTGTTCATTAATAATTTGCATTTTGAACACATCATGACTAGTGAAAAAATCCACAATCTGTTGATCACCTTCAAACACTTAGAAACACATTATATTGTTAGGTATACTTGGTATATTTACCAACTCTACAACAAATTATTTTAGACTTCACAAAGTTAGGGGTTCTAAAAAACTAGCAGCAACTGTAGGGCATCTGGTCGTTGATTCAATTCCCTAGGCATATGTTCAATGTTAAAAGCATCAAAAGATTCAATCAGATCCCATACCCTATGCTTGTAACTAACCATTTTTTTGAAATTACATGCATATAACCTCCTAACTTGTCTAACTACTAGCTTAGAACCAAAAAATACCCTGATCACCTTCACCTTCTTCTTTATGGCCATCACTAATCCATAGATCAGAGGTTCATACTCTGCTATGTTATTGGTGCCTAGAAATTGGAGTCTATATGCTACCAAAAAGGATTTACCATTTGGATAAATAAGCTCCTACTCCTACCCCCTGTTTGGATTTCGATCCATTGCATTTTAAAATCCACATGTTACTTTTGTTTTTATGAACTGGACCCTTTTTTTAAACATGAATTATTTTACTTACTGTTGTGATGCTCACAACATTTTACCTCTTTGCAAAATGAGGACCCCTACTATGGCTATGGCTTTTTTCTTGTGCGTGGTCCTACTTGGTGGTAAAGACAAAAGAGGTAAAGGTTACAAACCATATTGAAAATTGAAAAAAATTAGCATTAAGTGCCAGAGGGGAATAGAGGTGAATTCTTTGTCAAAAATGAATAAGGGTTGCTTTTTGAACCATTTTAAAATTCCCAATATTCTGCAAGATATGCGTGTTTTTGGTAAAATGCATTATAGAAAGGTTTTGTATGTTGCATGTACAAGGTTGTTTGTATGTGGAGTCATTGTATTAGTCACTTTGAGTGGTCGAGTGTATTTATTGTGGTACTCTATATGCATGTGTTTAGTGTTTTATTCTTTGTATACCAGTATAGAGCAAGTTGCTAAGGAGTCAACATGACAGAGAGTTATGAGTGCAATACCAGTAGGGATATCCAAAGGAGAAACTTCAAAACAGAGTGAAGTTATAGGGGCACATCAAGTAGGTGCTAAATTAAGTAACATACCTAGTGCATCTACCTCAGCAGAGAAAAGACAAAAATATGCTAAGGTTAAAACATAATTGGCTAAAGAAATTATGCATGGGTAAAAAATGCATGAAGCGAAACAAGTTACTGAGACTATCAATGTTGAAGATGACAGCAGTGGGAGTGAAGTCAAGGAAGTTGATTCAAGGATGGGAAGAGAAACTAGCATGGAGGAAGAGGAATCCAGTGAATATTCAAGTGAGCAAGAGGAACAAGATACTCAAGCTTATATGGAAGTTGAACAAGGTCTAGTGTCTGAGAAAGAAAATGTACAAGAAGGATTGGGGGCAGTGGATTTGTTTGGTACATCGGTACCTCCAAATATAATAAGGGATGTGCAAGATGTAGCACATGAAATAGAAGAATCTAAAAGAGAGGATGCAAATGAAGAAGTAATAAAAGAAACACCTACTCAAACTAAGGAAGAAACAGGAGCTAGCACTTCTAATGTAGATGTGTTGAATATTTTGAACATGTATAGAGAACACAACGAAGAAGAAAAGAATGTAGAAAGCAAAGATGAACAAGAAAAAGAGACAAAAGAATTTGATAAGATAGTAGGTTCACCTTCACATGCAAAGCAAGCTGACACGCCTGAAAAGGTACAAAAGAAAGTTGAAATAGCAGAGGAAACAACAGATAAACCTGAAAGCAAAGAGAACACAGAGAATATTGATGAAGATAATTTTGAACCTGAAAATCAAACAGAGGATAAGGGTATGGCAAATATGGAACAAGAAAATAAAGAGGAGGAAGAAGAAAATGATTCATTAGAAAAAGAAGGTCCAGAGGAAGAAGATGAGGGTGGAGGAGATACAGAAATTGAAGAAGATGACAATGAGGGTGAATCTAAACAGCAAAATGATCCAATAGTATAGGAACCAGCCCCTCAACAGAAACCTCCTCCACAGCAACAAGAACAACAACAGTAGCAACAAGAACAAGGAGAAGTAGAAAAGCCTCAAGAAGAGGTAATCAATGAAGAGAAAGCTACTGAAAGCACAAAAGAGGCTCCGACTTGGTTGGGTACAGAAGTAAGGACATAAAAGGTTGAGGTACAGTTAGTACCCATAGACATCAAAAGTTTATTAGGCGATGCAATGCCAAGAAAAGAAAAGAGGAAGGCCAAAACCATGTCAGCAATACAAAGGGGTCCAGATGGATCTGGAACAATAAATTTGGCCATACCACAAAAGGAGAAAGCTAAAGGAGAAATAACAGGAGATGACTACAAGATACTCAATTTTGACCTAGGACACACAAGGGAGCATCGTATAAGTGAGTGGGAGGATATGCACTAGGCTACTGTAGAAATGCTAAGGAAACATAAAGATAAACATGAATATTTGAAAGGACACATTGCCCAGTTACAGCAATTCATTAGGGGGATATTTGATCCCAATGCTACAATACCAGAGTTACCTAGTGAAATAGCAGTATTGTCAAAAGACGAAGTGAAGGATATGGAAAATAAGAGGCTTGAGGCCAATATTTTTGAAGAATGGTTCAGAGCATTCATGCAAGAAGGAGAAGAGGTGATCAAACAAGTAGTGATAGGATGGGAATTGGCTGCAACAGAAAATAATAAATGCAGTGTGCTTATATATAATTGTCAGTTTAGAAAAGAAGAATGGAAGTTTGAATTGGGGCAACTAGAGGAAATTGAAGAAAGAGCAGATGAATTAATACATGGAGTCATTACTCCTCAGATGGCAAATCAAGTACCATAGGCCAGGTTGGAGTTAAGGTTTGAAGATGATAGTCTCAGAAGATGCATCATAGTCACTCAGGGTTTAGAGGAGAAAGTAGATAACATGATCATGTTGCATAAGAGGATAGCTTAAAAGCTCATAGATCATGAATGCATGGACATACCAACATATGAACTCTAAAGGGCATTAAAAGAATTCAAGGCCATCTTTGCACCATGTCTGGAGAATCCAGATGCATATTTAAGTAAACAAATGATTGATCCAATAATGGAGGCGAGTGCCAAGATAAAGAAATATAAGAAGGTTGAAGGTTCAAGTAAAGAAGAGAAGAAATTGAAAGAAGTGGTCATAATGCAAGAATATATATGGACAAGGAGTCCAGGGGGAAATCGCACCTTCATAGAAGGTGTAACAAATAATTTCAAGATATATCTGAAGGAGTAGGAAAGTATAAAAAAAGGCAAATAATACTAATGAAAGAGTCAATTGAAAGGTATCCACTGGCAAGGTCAACAAAATAGAAGAGGTCAAAGGGAGAATCCTATTTTGAAGAGATTCCAATGGCATCGTTTGAGGCAAGAAAAGATACCACAAAGATATTTTGAGAAACGGTTAGGAATGAATGTACACCCTTGATCAGGAAAGTATGAATACTGACCGTAGATTAAGTTTTGTAGCTGTAGCAGTATGAAGCTTCAAATTCTATATAAGAGGCTCTGCCACTTGTATATTATTTACACAGGGATTTTTGAGTTGTAGCTTTCACTTGTAATTTGTTTGAAGATTTGAATAGAGAAGTGTTTCTTTTAGTTTCAAAGAGGAGGTCACATGTGTCTACACTAAGGAATGTGCAGAATGTCTAGTTTCCTTACTATATCTGTAAAAACATCTGTAAGTTTTCTGGCAATTTGATTAATGAAACAAAAGGTCATTCATACATTGTAAATTATATATGATTGTGTGCTTTAAATACAAGTAAACTTGGAATTTTGTGTTTATTACAGAGTGTTTTCTGACTCTTACTAGTATTTGGAGTATTATCCTTTGAAAGCTTGCAATCTTTGATGTGTGTTCGTGAAAATACTCAAGACTCTACATACGAATATTTAGTATGTCAATTTGATTAATTTGTTACATCTCTTAAAGACGTGAGTAATAGAACATTTAGATCCTATAGTGAAATGATTTTCAACCTAATTTTCTCTAACTTTTCCCCAAACATTTGAAATAATTAGCTTAAACGTAGAAAACTTAAGGAAATTGTCTTACATTTGAAAGAAGCATTAAGAATTGTGTTAATATCTCACAATTTTCATATCAATTTGAAAGGCAAAGCTTGTTTCAGTATAAATCATACAAGGCTTTGTGATACAGTAGTAAGTTTATGCAAAGGAATGAATAATTTATCTATATTTGTAACAATTTGCATAATTTGAGTCCAGTAAGTCATAGATTATCTTAAATCAAGTAAGGCCCCTTAAATATTATAGTTTCACATCAACCTGCTGAATTGTCCACAAGGTCAAGACCTGACCATATAGAAACTTGGGATTAAGAACTCTTAGGTGATTTCTTCATATCTTTCAAGATAGTTTTGGTTCATTTTGTGAATTTTAACTTTTGTTATGAATGTGTAAAAATAATCATGAACAGTTTTGGTACTAGGAGGGCTTGAGTGGAGTTAAGGTAGGATTTAAGAAAAACTAGCTCATAACAGTGGTAGGGTGACTAGGTCTAGATCTAGTTCAAAAGATATCTTTGTGCAATTACCTGATAGAAGGCAGAATAAAGGTCCTTTGATTTGGAATCCTAGAATATCACACGTAGGAGGCTCATTTGGAATGCCTCCTGGATCACCTTTTAACATCCATAGCATAGTGAGTCCTGAGAATTCTTCATTTTGATCTTTGAATCTTGGTTTAAGTCCTCCTAGGGGTCCAAGTCCTCCTAGAGGTCCTAGTCTGCCTAGAAATCCAGGTACTCCTAGAGGTCCTAGCCCACCACGTGGTCCTACAATGGCATATTTCAATGTCAATTCTCCTATTACATTCAATGATTACCATGAGATGCCTAAAAATCCTGAAAAGATATGTCCTAAATATCAATTGCATCAGGATCCAGAGGATCACATTAGGATATTCAAGGAGGCATGCTTTAGAGCCAGGTTAGAATATGAGGATGTTGTGTGTAGATTGTTTCCTTACACCTTTAATGAGTAGGCTTCTAACTGGTATGTTAACTTGCCTAATGGTTATATTTCTTCTTGGGCACTTATGGAAGAGGCATTTTTTCTAGGTTTAGGGGGCTAGTGATCCTTCCACCTTATATCATAAATTAGCTGCAATTAAAAGAGGTGAAGGAGAACTGATTGATAACTTTAATGATAGGTTTCAAAAGGCTTACTCCCGGTCAGTTGCTCCTTACACAGTGAATGTAGATGTGTTATTAGCCATGTATTATGTCACTCTTGATCCACTAACTGCTATGTTTGTTAAAAGAAAAGTTGATATAGATACTATATCCAAAGCTTATAAAGAAGTAGCCTTAGTAAACCAAGAAATGAGACAAACAACCTATAGTCCTTTTCTTAATGGAGGGAACCCTGGGATGCAAAGTCAAGCACAACCTTGGAATAGAGTTCCTATGCATCATACTCCATTATTGAATCTAATTCCTACATACACACCTGTGTATAATCCTTCCCCAATCCAGACTATAGTTCCCTATACTGGTAATAGTACCAATAACAATCAAAATAATGGCCAGTCATTCTTCCAGCCTCCTCAGGATACATTTGTGGCAAAGGCACAAGAGGATAGGGAAGAGATCAAGGAAATTACTGCACACTTGAGAAGATTGACCACTGAAATGACATAATTAAGAAATGAAAATTTCTATGGGAGAAATAATCAAGGATACAGTCAGAACCATAACCAAAATTATAACCAGGGCCAGGGTTCAAATCAAAACCAAAATTATAATCAAAATCAAAATCATAATCAGGGATAGGCAATGCAAAACAGAGGACATGCTGTAGATAACAAGACCTAGGGTAATAACAATAGAAATCAGAATCAACCAAAGCCACCTAGGACATGGAACATAGGGCCAAATAATGGCACTCTATCTTCTCCATTTGAGAATTTAGATAATTAGGAAGCAAAACAAATGGCCAAAATTCAAATGGCCAATGTAGCATTAAAAAACTAGTGCAGGATCCACAATACTAGTGCACATGTTGAATTAGATTGGCCTCAATTTCATCTGGCGGCTAGCATTTTCAATGTGGATGTACAAGTTCCCACATCTGAATTTCTCATTCCCAAAGGTAATGAAATAGTACCCTTAGGATTTGAGACTGCTTTAGTCTTAGAAACTTTCACCTTTGCAACTAGAAAGGAGGAGGATCAGCTGTTAGAGGATGAACCTTACTTTTGTTAGAACTTATACCTTGAATCATCTTTAGTATTGGATGAGTTTCAGTTTCCCTTTGAAACTGAAAATGAAGTGTTATACAAAACAGAGGAAGTATAGGCTTTTCAACAGTCCAACAAAAATCATACTTACAATTTGAGAAGTAATACTAGGCCTGGAGGTCCTTTCACTACTTCCACTCCTCCCAATAATTTCAACACTCCTCCAGATCAACATGCCAGTAATAACCCTGCTACACTGAAGGCTAATCATCATGGGAATGGTGGGATAGTAATATTAAAAGTTCAAACAAGGAAAACATAGATAGTGGAAACAATGAGGTTAATGAGTTACTTGTCTAAAGAAATAAAAAAAATCAAGGTCAGTATACCTTTATGTGAATTGTTGAAAAGTCTAGAGGTCAAAAATGCTTTCATAAAATCCCTGGATACATCTGTGGCAGGTGAAGTTTCTACTGATATGAATGTTCCTAGTAAATATCCACAGTCCAAAGACAAACGTAAGAAAACTAAACAACCTTCCAACACTAACGTGGTCATGTATGTAGATAAGAGGGAAACCCCTCCTTTCTTGTTAACCATTAGGATGTTGGGAAAGAATATACATAATTGCATGGTAGATTCTAGGGCATTAGCCAATGTAATGCCTCTAGGCATATGCAAAACTTTAGGGCTGACCCCTACCAAATCTGCCTAGGTTGTTACACAATTAGACAAAACTGAGGTCAATGTGATAGGAGAATTAATGCATATTCAAATGCAGTTAGCCTCTGATCCTAGGGTGATTCAATTTATTGACATTTAGGTAGTGGATATACTAGTGAATTACGGGATGTTGTTAAGTAGGGACTGGTCCAAAACATTAAACAAATATATGGCCACTAATTTTTTAGACATGTGGTTACCTTGGAGATGTGTTCCAAATTAGATCAGGATAGAAGCTGAACCCAGAATGAAACACATGATTACAGAATACAACAGGACTAATGAGATATTATATGCTTTTGTTGAACCAAGTGTTTATAGAGTCACTAATAAAGGAGTGCAAATTGAAGAAATCCTGATGTTGAATTTAAAAAAAAAACCTGTTAGTAAAGAAACAGTAGTGTTTATTGAGTCTGATTGTAATTCCTCTGATGAGGAAGACAATGCGATAAATCATTTTGGTCATACCATAAAGCAGAAAATAGAAAGGTGCATTGAACAAAAAATTCCAGTTCAGTGCAAGTTATACAAAAGTATGTGCAGAGTCCATAATAAGCCTCATTTTGAAGAGAATTGTGGAATGTGCAGAGAAATTATAGAATATCAATACATAAAATGCACAAAATGGATGGAACTGCAAGAAGGAAAGGTTAATCCTGAGAAACCAGAGTTATACTTTCATGACAACATAGATGTATCAATTTTGGATTTAGAGAAAGAAACAAAAGACAAAAGTGTCTATCATTCTGATTTACAAGTTGAGAATATAAATATGCAGGTAGGTCAAAATGAATCACCTATGAAGGAACACGATGTTACGGTGCAAATAATAGAAAGGGTGAGACATGTCAAAATAAAAGGTCAAAGAAATAAGGAAGGCATGTGGACACTGAAATGTGATGGGTTTAAGTCCAAACAAGGTGCAGGTGTGGGTGTTGAACTTATAGATTCTAATGGTAAGTAATTTTTAGCAGCATATAGGTTACAATTTCCTTGTACTAACAATGTAGTGGAATATGAAGCTTTAATTTATGGACTTCTTATGGCTATCAAGAAAAGGGTGAAAATGATCAGAGTATTTTCAGACTCTGAGTTAGTGGTCAGACAAGTGAGAAAATTATATGCATGCAATTATAAGAAGATGGTTTGTTATAGGCATAGAGTGTGGGATTTAATTGATTCATTTGATGCCTTTAACATAGAACATATCCCTAGGGAATTGAGTCATAGACTAGATGCATTAGCAGTTGCTGCTAGCACTTTAGAGCCTTTAACATTGCCAAGTCTAAAACAATTTGTTGTTGAATTAGTGAATGTTCCGAGCATACCAGATAATGTTACTCATTTTCTGATATTTGAAGGGGATCAACAAATTTTGGATTTTCTTACCTATAATGAAGTGTTTGAAGCTCAAATCATTGATGAGCAGGAAAGACTTGATGTGTCTTGAGATGAAGAAGACATAATAAACTTGAAAAGCAATTTCTTACCCAAGGGGGTAATTGAGTTGGAAAAGATTTTTGACTTTGATGGGGTAGTTAGACAGAAAGATTTGCCCAAAACTGAAGGGGGTAAATGTGATCCCTATAACCTGGGAATAGAGCAAAGTCCACAAAATGTACTGATTGGAAAGGCTTGTTCTGAAGAGTTAAGAAAAGAAATTGTGGATGTTTTGAAAGAATACAAACATGTAATAGCATGGACATATGAATATTTGAAGACATATGATACATCCATCATAACTCATGTAATACCCTTGAAACCAGAAGCTAAACCATTTAGGTAGAAACAGAGGCCTATGAATGCTATTTTGGAGCCTTTAATCTTTGAGGAAGTGAAAAAATTGTTGTTTGCTAGGATAATTTTCCTAGTAAGACATTCAACCTGGGTAGCTAATTTGGTACCTATGAGAAAGAAAAGTGGAGACATTAGATTATGTGTTGACTTTAGAAATTTGAACAAAGCATCTGAAAAGGATAATTATCTTTTGCCTCTAATAGATGAAGTGCTGCAAGTAGTAAACAAAGCTAAGATGATGTCTTTTTTAGATGGATTTTCAGGATATAATCAGGTCTTGGTTGATAAGGAAGATAGGTTGAAGACTACTTTTACTTGCAAGTGGGGTAATTATGCATATAGGAGAATGCCTTTTGGTTTGATCAAGGCAGGTGCCACTTTTCAGTGAGCCATGGACATTGCGTTTCATGGATTATCAGGTAAATGCATTGTTATTTATATGGATGATTTAACTGTGTACTCTAAAGATACATCCACTCATGCAGAAGATTTGAGAAGGGTACTCAAAAGATGTGAAAGGTACAAGATTTCTCTTAATCCAAAGAAATGCTCATTTGGTGTAAGTGAGGGAAAATTGTTAGGACATGTCATTTCTAAAAATGGGATATCTATTGATCCTGATAGAGTAGAAGGAATAAGAAAATTGCAATTACCTAATAGTAAGAGGGAATTAAAATCTTTTTTTGGTAAGATTAACTTTGTCAGGAAGTTTATTACAGGGTTTTCAGAGATTGTACAACCATTAAATGCAATGCTCAAGAAAGATGCAAAGATATAATGGACACTAGTAGCCAAGGCCACATTCAAAGATTTTAAGGAGGCCATTTCTGATGCTCCTATGTTAGCAAGTCCAAATTATACCAAGCCATTTTACATATATTCTTTTGCATCTACACATTCAGTTGCAGTTGCCTTGACACAAACCGAAGAAGATAATGAAGAAAAGCCCATAGATTTCATGAGTGCACCTTTGAAAGATGCACAACTGAAGTATTTAGACACAGAAAGACAAGCATTTGCATTAGTAAGGGCAGTGAAAAAGTTTAGACATTACATCCTACGCAGTCAAGTCAAGGCCATAGTACCAGATGCAACAATAAAAATGCTGCTAATGCAGAATGAGCCTAGAGAGAAAAGGGCCAAATGGATTACAATATTGAAAGAGTTTGATATGGAGATCATTCCAATGAAGCTAGTTTGAGGACAAGCATTAGTACAGACCATAGTGAACAAAGATCCAAATTTGGTAAAACAACAATATGTACTAAATTCTAGTGATGCGTCAGGCTGGTATGATGATTTGAATACATTTTTTATATCGGGTAAATATCCAAGTAAGATGAAGTCGTCTCAGAGAAGAGATTTAAAGATTAAAGCACAAAGGTACATGGTACAAGGAGGTCTTCTATTCAAGAAGAACCATGAAGGTATATATTTAGGGTGTTTGAATAGAATTGAAGCAGATAAGGAATTATCAGAGTTGGATGGAATTGCTTATGGTTCTTATTTGGCTACTACGCATAAGATTTTAAGAGCAGGATACTATTGGCCAACAATGTTTAAAGATATAGAGAGTCATATTCGAAGTTGTCACACCTGTCAGACTACAGCAGACAAGAGAAGAAATTAAGCTAATCCATTACAGTCGGTCATTGAGTCCAGGCTGTTTGCATAGTGGGGCTTAGATTTCATTGGAGTTATAAATCCTCCATCATCTGTAGGACATAAGTTTATATTGACAGTGATAGACTACTATACAAGGTGGACTGAAGCCACATGTTACAAGTTTTCTACTACTGAGGTAGTTATCAAATTTCTTGAAGAAAATATCATAACAAGGTTTGGAGCTCCATATTCACTGGTATGTGATAATGGCCTTGCATTTTCTTCTCTTAAATTTTCTAAATGGGCATTTAAATATGGCATAGTTTTAAAATTTTCTTCAACATATTATCCTCAGGGGAATGGTATTGCTAAGTCCACAAACAAGATTTTATTGGATATAACCAAGAAACTAATTGTAAAAAATCCCAGAGAGTGGAATACATTGTTAAAATATGTGTTGAGGCAATGCACCTTATCACCTAGTTTATGGGATTGATCCTATACTTCTAGTGAATTTAAGAATACCTATCTAGAAGTTTGCTAATGATTATTTAGGATTTGATGATCACAAGAAGCCAGGTTAGTCCAAATGTTACAATTGGACGAAAAGAGAGATCAAGCTATTGAAAAATTTGCTAAACATCAAGCAGTAGTCAAAAGATGGTTTGACAAAAGAGCAAGAGTCAAAACATTTAGAATATTAGACTTAGTGTTGTACTGGGATAAAACACATGAAAAGAAAAGAAATCATGGGAAATTTGACAAATTATGGTTAGGTCCACTACAGGTCGCAGAGATAATAGGAGATAATACATTTAGGGTTAAAACCTTAACTGGAGAAGATGTGCAATTACCTATTAACGGCCAACATTTGAAACATTACTTCCAGGCTTGAGGTGACAGTGGTTGTCCTATTATGTATTATATTGTAAACAATGTACAATTGTTTTGTTTTTGTTGTGTCTTGTTTTGTTGGTTTGTGTGTTGTGTTTCCTTGGTAGGGATGTTTGTTTGGTTTTGAAGTATACAAGAGCAGATTAACAACCACTGAAAATAATAGAAAATTTAGAACATTCAGGTTAATTATTTGAAACTTATGCATAACTTGTTGTGACTTTCATGAATGTAGAAAATGGTTTGGCTTGTGAAGTTTTGTATTAAATAACTGTGGGTTGAGTATTCAAGGGAAGTTTCTCACAATGACACACCTAAAATCCTTGGGTTTGTTGAACATACCAGTGTAGGTGTTAAGTAAAAAATTAGAGGTCACCCTTGCTACCATTACAATTCTCAGCTTAATTTTAGCAAGTGATCACACCTTGCATCATGAAGTTACAATGATAATATCTTATAAAGTCTCTGTCTTACACAAAATTAAAAAAAAAATAATAAATAAAAAAATAAAATGGATTTTACTGAAAATCTAGATTAATCCATCTAAGTAACTCTATCAAGGCTATAGACGCTTGTTGGCAGTGGGGCTCTACTTAGGAGAATTGTAACGATAACCTTGTCGGGGCTATAAACGCTTGCTAGCAACAAGGCTCTATCTGGTTGGCTATGGGGGAATGACATCAACTATGTAGTTTAATATTAGTCATTGGTTTATTCAACTTATTTCAAGATGAGGATTATTAATCACATGCACTCACTTAAACTCAATTGGAAGATTCGCGCACTTTATTGACTACATTAAGTCTTAAGTTAAATAATGGTCTGCAGAAAAGAAAGTTGGAAGTTATGAATTTATTTCATTTAGTTTTCTTTAATGGTTTTAATTTAATTGTTTTGTTTGGTTGCTAGTTGTTGTGATTCTCACAACACGCCCCATTTTACCTCTTAGCAAAATGGGGACCCCTGTTGTGGCTGTGGCTTTTTGCTTGTGCGTGGTCCTGCTTGGTGGTAAAGGGAAAAGAGGTAAAGGTTACAAACCATGTTGAAAATTGAAAAAATTTAGCATTAAGTGCTAGAGGGGAATAGAGGTGAATTCTTTGTCAAAAATGAATAAAGGTTGCTTTTTGGACCATTTTAAAATTCCCAATATTCTACAAGATATGCTTGTTTTTGGTAAAATGCATTATAGAAAGGTTTTGTATGTTGCATGTACAAGGTCATTTGTATGTGGAGTCGTTGTATTAGTCATGTTGAGTGGTCGAGTGTATTTATCGTGGTACTTTGTATGCATGTGTTTAGTGTTTTATTCTTTGTATACAAGTTGGACCCGATAAGTTTCAGAAGTGGAGTGGATAAATGGCTAAGTTCGCATTTGATCTTGAGTTGTATGTTTGTTGAAAGGAAAGATACAAAGCAATATATGACGCGATATACATGATGTGGACTTGAAGAGAATATAAAATTTAGTTTTATTAAGGGGAGGAAAAATGTATGTATCATTGTATGTATGTTGTATGTTACAGGTTTACATCTTTGGCATACATACAACGCAGATTTGAAAAGATAATTAAATCAGATGTAGGTGATGCATCGTACCTTAATGTTTTTTTGGAAATATGCATTCACTTTATATACATGTATGGATCTGAAAAGGTTATACAATACGGTTAAGAAAAAATGAAAAGTCTAGGATGATTGTATAAGAGTTTGCATGTATGGAATCTTGTATCTAAGGGTAGATACAAGTGTTGTTGTTTCGTCGAGATACAAGTGGGTAGGTAAAGTGGGCCCCACAGGTTGTATCTCGCGGTTGTATATTGCACAAACAAATGGATATACAAGAGCATATATAAGATGATATACAAGCAAAGATGCAAGGAGCCATGATACAACATGGATTTTAAAAGGAAGTTAAATAAAGGTAAGGCTTTGTATGTTTGGGTGATTGTATGTTAACGATATACAATCCCGATATACTAAGAAATGAAAGACATTGTCAGAGAGCTAAAAGGTAAAGAGAGTTTGTGTGGGTCACAATTGTATAAACGTTTGTATCCATTTTACATACGTTACGATATACAAACAAAAGATACAAGGGCAGATATAAAGAAAAAGGGTAACATTGTTTATAACCCGTTGGATGTAGGCTTGTGTATTGAAAAGATACAAATTGACATACAAGAAATAATATATAAGGAGAGACACAAGGAAGCGTGATGTATGCAATGAATAGACTAACAAATAGAAGGTTTAAAAATAAAATGTTAAAGTAGAAGGCCGAAGCCGTAGGTGCATTGATTGCTGCAATTAATGCTGAAATAACACTGAAAATGGTAAAATTTAACGGGTTAGGGTAAATAAAAGGTTGTTTTTCTTTCAGATTTGCATTGTTAAAATTAAAATTGTAGAAAGAGGAATTGTTGTAGAAATTGAATGAAAATTCATCACGAGATGGAATTTTAGAAATGAAAAAAGATCAAAAAATAGTAAAGTGAGTCAACGTTTGTAAGGTTGAGCTATAAAAAATATAGGTATTTATCTTCAATGCCATTACAATTCAGTTAATTGAAAATGCAAAGTGATTATCAATAATTTCATTTTAAAATGTAAGCAAGTGTTAAATTACTGTGTCTAATAGTTAATTAGCTGGTTTGGCTTAAATAATACGAAAGTCAAAATTGGAAAAGACAAACGGGGGGTTAGGGTAAATGTAAAAAATAGAAAATTCATGGTAAAACCCTAGGTAAGAGAGTAAAATGATAAGTTAAAAAATGCTTTTTTTACAGGATGGCCCTAAAGCAGAAAAAGGTGGATACATGGGGTGAGGAAAAGATTAAAAAGGAAAGAAAGCCCCGTAAAGAAACTGAGAAGGAAGAGTTGCCAATATACAGAGGGTACCCTTTGTTTCTCAGCACAAGCGGAGTAGGGATATACACCAGCATAAGGAATTATGACGCAGATGATGTTTTGCAGAAGATCATAGCAGCCGATGCTACACCTGACATGAGGTGTATATGGGAAAGTGGATTATACAAAGATGCAGGTTTCCCATTAGGTCTAGAAGCTAAGGACCTATGTATGGATTGCATACACTTATATGACCTAGTTACCAGAAGAGTAATACACTAGGATAGAGTAATACACTAGGATAGAATCATTGCAGACTTATCTATAGAGGGGATTGCAAGAACATTTGGTCTAGAGATACATGAAAAAATGGTAGATATTGATATTGACCAGTACAATGAGGATTTCAATGATAATGAGAAGGATTGTAGAAGCAAGATCTTCTACAGTTGGTATAATGTAGAGAATAAACCCAAGGCCGTGGCAAGAGTACATAAGATCCTGCAAAGAATCAACTTCAAAGAAGAGATACATTTGATGATTACAATGTTAAGCAGACTAGTGGGATTAAGGGATGCCACTAAGTGTGAACCTTGGATATTCACTATTATACAATTCATGAAGGAAGTGAAGAAGGAACATGGACAAATTCACTGGGCTGAGGCTATTAGCACAGCCATATGGAAACAGGCAATGTTAAGAAAACAAAAGA
This sequence comes from Cunninghamia lanceolata, assembly GCA_027924645.1. Lineage (NCBI taxonomy): Eukaryota > Viridiplantae > Streptophyta > Pinopsida > Cupressales > Cupressaceae > Cunninghamia > Cunninghamia lanceolata. The sequence goes on along the minus strand of BSBN01000815.1, from coordinate 8,531,714 downwards.
TGATGCCTTTCTATTTGTCCTCGTATGTATTATATTCATGTGCAGCAATGGTTCAACCATATATATATGGGATTGATAGAATTGGAACCCTAGGGAATGGCCCAGACCAAAAGCTTGTATATGATCATGATCCTGATTTACAAGAGGATAATGCATTAAGAAAGAATGCTTTAGTAAACAATGTATTTTATACATACATGGTTAGAGTTTTAAGAGAAGACCAAGATAAGAGGTTGTCTGTAGATGCAGAGGATACAATTGGTTTGCACAGTTTATGGTACATTCAATTCTAGAACTTCACTTATATCAGAAATGAGGGCTTTGAAGGAAATCCTTTCATGCTGCCTAGGTATCCTTCTAACAAGTTGATTGTTTTAGAGTTCTCAAGGCAGAACTTGAATGCCTTCAAAATGTATAAAAAGAGGTATAACAGGGCGAATCTTAAGCTCCCTTGGGCAATTGGTAGATATTCCTGTTCTAGTGAAGAAGTGGCTGGTTACTCAGAGAAAGAGTTAAGGTATTATGGATTTAAGGAATTTGAGTTAGCAAGGAGGTTTGATCTTTTTCATAGGATCCAAAATACTATTGATTCTAAATTTAAACATCAAATACACATTGAGGATTTTTGGTTGGATTGTAAGAATGATAGAGAAGTGAGAAAGAGAGCTCACAAAAGACTAACAGTAGAGAAAATGAGATCCATGCGAGACATTTATGTCCCCCCAAAAGTTAAAGATGATGATAAGTTATTACACCACAGTTATGAAAGTGCTAGGCTTGCTCCTATTGGTGAGCCTGATTGGTCGCAACCATGGAATACATCTTTGGGCACATTGTCAAAACCTATCATTTTGTTCTCCAAGACATGGTTGAAGGACATAATTGAGGAGCTTAAGGGTAAGGGAATTGAACCTACATATCCAAAGAAGGGCAAAAAGAGAGTGAGGGAGCATCAGGATGATCTCCAGTGCTTCTATGAAAAGAAAAGGAAGATTGTAGAAGCAAAGATTGTTGAGAAAGACAAAAATGCTACATTGATGGATCCTTATGCACTAGGGGTGACAATAGTGGTATCATCAGACACATTTGTAGAAGCAAAGTCATTGAGTCATGATACTAGTACAGAGCAAGCACAAATTGCTAAGGAGTCAACATGACAAAGAGTTATGAAGGCAATACCAGTAGGGATATCCAAAGGAGAAACTTCAAAATAGAGTGAAGTTATAGGGGCACAATAGGTAGGTGCTAAATTAAGTAACATACCTAGTACATCTACCTCAGCAGAGAAAAGACAAAAATATGCTAAGGTTAAAATAGAATTGGCTGAAGAAACATGCATGGGTCAAAAATGCATGAAGCAAAACAAGTTACTGAGACTATCAACGTTGAAGATGACAGCAGCGGGAGTGAAGTCAAGGAAGTGGATTCAAGGATGACAAGAGAAACTGGCATGGAGGAAGAGGAATCTAGTGAATTTTCAAGTGAGGAAGAGGAAGAAGATACTTAAGCTTATATGGAAGTTGAACAAGGTCCAGTGTCTGAGCAAGAAAATGTACAAGAAGGATTGGGGGCAGTGGATCTATTTGGTACATTGGTACCTCCAGAAATAATAAGGGATGTGCAAGATGTAGCATATGAAATAGAAGAATCTGAAAGAGAGGATGCACTTGAAGAAGTAATAAAAGAAACACCTGCTCAAACTAAGGAAGAAACAGGAGCTAGCACTTCTGGTGTAGATGTGTTGAATATTCTGAACATGTATGAAGAACATAGCGAAGAAGAAAAGAATGTAGAAAGAAAAGATGAACAAGAAAAAGAGACAAAAGAATCTAATAAGATAGTAGGTTCACCTTCACATGCAGAGCAAGCTGACATGCCTGAAAAGGTTCAAAAGAAAGTTGAAACAATAAAGGAAACAACACATAAACTTGAAAGTAAAGAGAACACAGAGAATATTGATGAAGATAATTTTGAACCTGATAAGCAAACAAAGGATAAGGGCATGGCAAATATGGAACAAGAAAATAAAGAGGAAGAAGAAGAAAAGGATTCATCAGAAAAAGAAGGTCCAAAGGAAGAAGATGAGGGTGGAGTAGATACATAAATTGAAGAAGATGATAATGAGGGTGAATCTAAATAGAAAAATGATCCAATAGTATAGGAACCAGCCCCTCAACAGCAACCTCTTCCACAACAACAAGAACAAGAATAGTAGCAACAAGAATAAGGAGAAGTAGAAAAGCCTCAAGAAGAGGTAATCAATGAAGAGAAAGCTACTGAAAGCACAAAAGAGGCTCCGACTTGGTTGGGTGTAGAAGTAAGGAGAGAAAAGGTGGAGGTACAGTTAGTACCCATAGACATCAAAAGTTTATTAAGCGATGCAATACCAAGAAAATAAAGAGGAAGGCCAGAACCATGTCGGCAATACAAAGGGTCCAGACGGATCCAGAACACTAAATTTGGCCATAACACAGAAGGAGAAAGCCAAAGGAGAAATAATAGTAGATGACTACAAGATACTCAATTTTGACCTAGGACACACAACAAGGGAGCAACATATAAGTGAGTGGGAGGATATGCACCTTGGAGGCTACTACAGAAATGCTAAGGAAAGATAAAGATAAGCATGAATATTTGAAGGGACATATTGTCCAGTTATAGCAATTCATTAGGGGGATATTTGATCCCAATGCTACAATACCAGAGTTACCCAGTGAAATAGCAGTATTGTCAAAAGACGAAGTGAAGGATATGGAAAATAAGAGGCTTGAGGCTAATATTTTTGAAGAATGGTTCAGAGCATTCATGCAAGAAGGGAAGAGGTGATCAAACAAGCAATGACAGGATGGGAATTAGCTGCAATAGAAAAGAATAAATGTAGTGTGCTTATATATAATCGTCAGTTTAGAACAGAAGAATGCAAGTTTGAATTGGGGCAACTAGAGGAAATTGAAGAAAGAGTGAATGAATTAATACATGAAGGAGTCATTACTCCTCAAATGACAAATCAAGTACCACAAGCCAGGTTGGAGTTAACATTTGAATATGATAGTCTCAAAAGATGCATCACAGTCACTCAAGGTTTAGAGGAGAAAGCAGATAACATGATCAGGTTGCATAAGAGGATAGTTGAAGAGCTCATAGATCATGAATGCATGGACTTACTAGCATACGAACTCCAAAGGGCATTAAAAGAATTCAGGGCCATCTTTGCACCATGTCTGGAGAATCCAAATGCATATTTAAGTAAACAAATGATTGATTCAATAATGGAGGCGAATGCCAAGATAAAGAAATATAAGAAGAAGGTTGACGGTTCAGGTAAAGAAGAGAAGAAATTGAAAGAAGGGGTCATAATGCAAGAATATATATGGACAAGGAGTCCAGGGGGAAATCACACCTTCATAGAAGGTGTAACAAATAATTTCAAGATACATCTGAAGGAGTAGGAAAGTATAAAAAAGGCAAATAATACTAATGAAAGAGTCAATTGAAAGGTATTCATGGGCAAGGTCAACAAAATAGAAGAGGTCAAATGGGGAATCCTATTTTGAAAAGATTCCAATGGCATCCTTTGAGGTAGGAAAAGATACCACAAAGATATTTTGAGAAACAGTTAGGAATGAATGTACACCCTTGATCAAGAAAGTATGAATACTGACCATAGATTAAGTTTTGTAGCTGTAGTAGTATGAAGCTTCAAATTCTATATAAGAGGCTCTGCTACTTGTATATTATTTACACAGGGATTTTTGAGTTGTAGCTTTCACTTGTAATTTGTTTGAACATTTGAATAGAGAAGTATTTCTTTTAGTTTAGAAGAGGAGGTCGCTTGTGTCTACACTAAGGAATGCGCAGAATGTCTAGTTTCATTACTGTATCTGTAAAAATGTTTGTAAGTTTTCTGGCAATTTGATTAATGAAACAAAAGGTCATTCATACATTGTAAATTCTATATGACTGTCTGCTTTAAATACAAGTAAACTTGGAATTCTGCGTCTATTACAGAGTGTCTTCTGACTCTTACTGGTATTTGGAGTATTATCCTTTGAAAGCTTGCCATCTTTAATGTGTGTTCGTGAAAATACTTAGGACTCTACATTTGAAGATTTAGTATGTCGATTTGATTAATTTGTTATATCTCTTAAAGACGTGAGTAACAGAACATTTAGATCCTGTAGTGAAATGATTTCCAACCTGATTTTCTCTAACTTTTCCCCAAACATTTGAAATAATTAGCTTAAACGCAGAAATCTTAAGGAAATTTCTTACATTTGAAAGATGCATGACGAATTGTGTTAATATCTGACAATTTTCATATCAATTTGAAAGGCAAAGCTTGTTTCACTATAAATCATATAAGGCTTTGTGATACAATAGTAAGTTTATGCAAAGGAATGAATAATTTGTCTATATTTGTAACAATTTGCATAATTTGAGTCTAGTAAGTCATAGATTATCTTAAATCAAGTAAGGCCCCTTGAATATTACAGTTTCACATCAATCTACTGAATTGTCCACAAGGTCAAGACCTGACCATATAGAAACTTGGGATTAAGAACTCTTAGGTGATTTCTTCATATCTTTCAAGATAGTTTTGGTTCATTTTATGAATTTTAACTTTTGTTATGAATGTGTAAAAACAATCATCAACACTTACCTCACATTTCGTAGGAGCATGCATATTCTCATGTATCCTTTCTTGACTTGTAGGTATCATTGTACTCTCTATCTGTTTATGAAATTCAGAATGATTGATACCTTTTGTTTCCATATCGTCACTTGGATTCATTAGCAACATGTTAACATCCTCATGGAAATGCAAATTAGGCTCATTAAGGACTCCCTTTCCTTTTTGTTTCACCATTAATTCTGCACACTTCCTGTGCTGATATTCAATTATGTCTCTACACATTCCACAGTTCTCTTCAGAATGAGCAGTCTTATGCACTCTACACCAATTCCTATACAAACCACATTGGATAGGGACTTCCTGTTGGATGCATTTCTCCATTTCTTGTCTTATGATTTGACTGAAGTGACTCACCACATTATCTTCTTCATTAGAAGAACTATGATCAGAAGCAACAAACACATTTGTTCCACTATTATTAGGTTTTTCTCCAATGTCAAAGGATAAAATTTCTTCTATTTGGACTCTATTTGAAACCCTATAAACACCTGGTTCGACAGAAGCTTACAATACTTCATTTGTCCTATTGTATTTTGTGATCATATGTTTCATCCTAGGTTTAGCCTCAATTCTAATTTGGTTTGGAATGCCCCTCCAAGGCAACCACATGTGAGAGAAATTTATCGCCATATATCTGTTTAAAGTTTTAGACCAATCTCTACTCAATAATATACCATAATTGACTGGAATATCAACAACCTGAATGTCAATGTAGTGATTTAATCTAGGATCAAAAGCCAATTGTATTTGAATATGCATCAATTCACCTACCACATTGACCTCAAATTTATCTAATTACGTAACAACCTTGGCAGACTTTGTAGGGCTAAGTCCTAAAGTCTTACATATTCCTAATGGCATGACCTTAGCTGAAGCTCCTGAATCAACCATACAGTTATGTAATTGTTTTTCAAAAATCCTCAAGGTTAACAGAAAAGGAGGAGATTCCTTCTCTACATACATTACTACATTAGTGCTCGCAGACTATTCAACATTCTTAACTTTATCTTTGGTCTGTGTATCTTTACCATGATTGTTTGAACCTACCAGATTATCTTTAGGTCCTGAGTCATCCAAGGATTTTATGAATGCATTTTGTACCCCTGGACTCCTCAGTAACTCATATAAAGGTACATTAACCTTTATTTTTTTATTTCTTCAGACAGATAATTCATTAGTTTTGAAGCCTCATTAGAATTTGCTTTTCCTATCTGAACCTTTGATGTTGTAGAAACACCAACCCCCTGATGACTAGCTTTAGGAGGCACTGGGTTATTACTTGCATGCTAATCAAGTGGAGTGTTAAAGTTATTTGGAGGTGTGGATGTAGTAAAAGGACCCCCTAGTTTTCTATTACTCCTCAAATTATAGGTATGATTCCTATTAGACTGTTGAAAGACTTGTACCTCGTCTGGTTCACACAACACCTCATTTTTAGTTTCAAAGGGAAACTGGAAGGTTTCTAGCACTAAGGTTGATTCTAGATATAAGCTTTCACAATAATATGGTTCATCTTCTGCTATTTGAATTTCTTCTCCTTTGGTTGAGAATGTAAAACTCTCTAATACCATAGTAGACTCAAACCTTCAATGTACTATCTCATTTCCCTTAGGAATCAGGAACTCAGATGTAGGGGCCTGTCCCTCTACATTAAAGATACTAGCTGCTAAGTGAAATTGTGGACAATCAAGCTCAATGTGTGCACTAGTATTATGAATCCTACACCAATTTTTTAGTGCTACATTAGCCATCTGCACTCTAGCAGGTTGTTTAGACTCCTGATTATCTAGATTCTCAAATGGAGAAGCCAGAGTGCCATTATTTGGTCTTGTGTACCATATTTTGGGAGGCTTAGGCTGATTTGGATTTCTATTATCATTTCCCTAAGCTTTACTATCTCCATTATGTCCTCTATTTTGTGATCCTTGTCCTTGATTTTGATTTTGATTGTGATTATGGCCTTGATTCTGGTTCCAACTCTAAGGATTTTGACCATAGAAATTGTCATTCCTCAACTGAGTCACCTCAGTTGTCAACCTTCTTAAGTGTGCAGTAATTTCTTTCATCTCTTCCCTATCCTATTGTGTCTTAGCCACATATATAGTATCCTGAGGTGGCTAAAAGAATGACTGACCATTGGCATGGTTGTACTAGTACCACTACCTATGTATGGAACTATGGCCTGAGTAGGGACATGGTTATATACTGGTGTGTAGGTAGGCACTAGATTTAATAATGGAGTATGATGCATAGGAACACCATTCCATGGTTGCACTTGGTTTGGGACTACAATATTCCCTACACTCACAAAAAGACTAGAAGTTTTCTGTCTCATTTATTAGCAAGCCTCTTTGAAAATTTAGATATGATCCTCATGATCTTGATGTAGCTGATACTTAGGACAAATTTTCTTGGGATTCTTAGGCATCTCATGATAATTAACAAAAAGTATGGGAGAATTAACATTGAAGTATGCCATAGTTGGACCTCTAGGTGGACTAGGACTTCTAGGAGGGCTTGGATTTCTAGGAGGGCTAGGACTTCTAGGAGGACTTGGACCTCTAGGTGGACCTGAACCAAGATTAAATGATTTAAATGCAGAATTGTCAGGGCTTACTATGTTTAGTATAATCAATAGTGATCTTGGAGGAGTACCTGATGAACTTCCTATTTGCACTACTCTAGGATTCCAAATCAAGGGACTCTTATTTTGTCGTCTATCAGGTAATTGAGTGAAGATGTCACCTATATTGGACCTAGACCTGGTCAACCGATCTGTATTGTTAGCCAGCTTGTACAAAATTTACCTCAAATCTTATTAGGCCCTCCTTCTAGCACCAAAAACTGTTGATGTTGGTTTAATTCAGCATAACAAAGATAAAATTCACAAAGAATCTTAGCTTCTCTTGAATAATATAGAGAACTATTGGAAATACTTCTCAATTCCAAATCTACATTAACCAGGTCATGGTTGTGTTGAATTCACTCAGGGTTCAATGTGAAGTTGTTTTGTTTCAAGAGGCCTTACGTGACTTAAGTATCTTGTGATGATTGGACTAGTTTATTGTATGTAAATAATCTCAAATTTCACCAAAGTAAACATCTCTTTACATGTATTTACTACTTTCTTACAAATCTTTACATGAATATGGATAAAACTCACTTTGTATCTTAAATTTATATGAAAAACTACTAAGATCTTTATAATTCACCAGTATTTATTCAAATCAATAGCAATTTCCTTTAGATAACTACGTGCATGCTAATTATTAAAAGATTTTTGGAAAAACGATAGAAAAGATAGGTTAGAAACATTGTTTTAGATAGGATAGAACATTCTTCTATCCACGTATGACAAGCCTAAATGATCCTAAACAATTCAACAACAATTAAATTCCTATATGTAAATCCTAAGAATTTTCACAAACACACATAAAGAATTGCAATCTTTAAAAGAAAGATACATCAAACAAACACCTAAATCAAAAAACACTCTAGAATAGATGCAAAATTCTGAGGTTTGCATTTATTTGATATATAAAGTCATTTTGAATTTACAATGTAACTATGACTTTTATTGGATTGATCAAAATTACTAAAACTCACACACGTCTTTACAGATGCATGAAAGAGGTAGGACATTCCACATCTCCTTTATGCAGACATAGGTGACCTCCTCTCTAAATCACTAATGCTCAAAGTATTCACTTAAGAATCACTTCCTTTTGCAGTAAAGTTGCAAATTACAGTCTTAGGCTAAATGCTACGAATCCTTGTGTAACTAGAATACAAGTTGTAGGGTTCCTTATATAGATTTGAATCCCCCTCTGCTATGGTTACAAGAAAAACCAATCCATGGTTCAAATTCAAACTTACAAAATCAATAGTGGAAAGCATTTCCCAATCATTCTTCAAAATATCTTTAGGAATATGCCTTTTGGCTCAAAGGATGCCATCAAGGGATCTTTTAAACATGAAATATTTTCTCCTGACTTTCTTCATCCACTGCCTTTTCACAAAAGACAAAATTGAAAATATCAAAGCACCTAAAATATCCCAAAAGGAATTAATTGACAATAATGTGTATTAATACTGCATTTATTTTTCTCTACTAAAGGCATGGTCCACTTGGTAACTGTTTGCCTTATTATTTCCTCTCCTCTTTGTATGAACTCCTTAATCCAGTCGTCAAACATGTTAGCCTCAACCTTTTTATTCTCCATCTCATTTATCTACCCTTTTGACAAAATAGCTAATTCTATAGGTAATTCAAGGATACTAATATTAGGGTCAAACATCCCTTGAATGAATCGGTGCAGTTGGATGATGTGTCCTTTTAACTGCTCAAACTTGCCTTTATCCTTTTTTAACAATTCAATGGTGGCCTTATTCATATCTTCCATTTCTGTAATATGTTGTTCTCTAGTTACGTACCCCATATCCATTTGAATTATCTAGTAATCCTTTAAGCTCATTTCTCCCTTTGCTTTCTCTGTCATTGGTACGACCAGCTCTAAAGTCTTTTCATAAGATGGCTTCCTCTTTATGGAAGACATTATTCTTGCCTTTCTCTTTTCTTTATTTGGAGTAGCTCTTCCCAGCAATCTCTTTATATCTATTGGGACCAAGTTTATTTCAGTCTTTTCTTGTCTTATTTCCTTCCCTATCCAAGATGGTGTCCTCTTACTAGTTTCTGCCCAAGTCCCTCATGTCTTACCTCTTTTTGAATCTTCTCCTTTTCTATTTTCTCTTGATGTTGCTGAGGACTCTAATGTTGCTGAGGACTTTAATGTTGCTAAGGAGGTGCCTGCTCTTGATGTTGTTGTTCTTCTTCTTCTCCCTCTTCCTCTTCTTCTACCTTGGTGTCTCCCCCTAATTCCTCTTCACTATCTTCTTTTCTTGACCCTCCACCTGGATTACCTTCTACACTTTCTGCTCTTTCTCCTTCACCCTCCTTTGACTGCTCCTCTTGAGATTCCTTTTGTTGTTGTTGAGGGGGATTCTGTAATTCTATTCTTTTGTAGAAGGCATTGTGGAACCTGAAGCTTCAATAGCTTCACTCTTTTCCCTTCTTTGATCTTTTTGTTCAATGTTAACACTGGAAACACCTGATGAAGTTAGTACTTTCGCTGGCACATCAGCTTGACTAGGCACATTTTGTTGTATTTCAAGCACATTTGACTGACCTAGCTTTTCAATTTATTTAGGAAGCTCATCTAATGGTGTATTTAACTAAGTGGCTGGTGTTTCTCCTACTTCTTCACTTTCTTTCTCTCTCACTTCTTCCTCTATCATATGTTGTGCCGCTGTTTGTACATCTTCAATAATTTTTGGTGGCCCTAAATTATTAAAAGGATCTCCTATCTCAATGTCATCATTAGGCTATTCTTCTCCACTACCTTCTTCATCACTAGTGTCATCTTGAATATCTACAACTTCCCCTTCCTTTACAACTTCTTTGGATCTTTGGGCTTTTGACTCTTGCAACATTTCTTCAGTCAACTCTTGTTTAACTTGAATGTAGCCCAAGACTCTTCCCTAATGTTTGGAAGTAGTAGGTGCACACTTTTTCCTTACTCCTCCTTGTGGGGAGTCTACAATCATAGTAGGTTTTTGCACTTTTCCTTTTGGAGTATCTATAACCACAACCTTTATTAGACCCTATTCTGCTGACGCCTTTGGATTTTGCACCTGCTCTACATTAACCTTTTGGCTTGATGTTCCTTTCTCTATGAATGTGCTTGAAGGAACTGAACTGCAACGATGATACCGAGTGCAAATGGATCCATGAGTGTTGAATTTTTATTCTGATCAACAATTATAGTTTCAACAATTTTCCTCTTCTTCTCGTAAAAACACAACTCATCTTTATTTTCTCTGGTCCTCTTCTTTCCTTTCTTTGAATATGTATCTATTTTTCCTTGGGCTTCAAGGTTTCCTATCTCCCCATTAAGCCATGTTTGAGAGAACAATATTATTGGTTTGAATATATTATCTAAAGATGCCTTCTCTGGTTCTTCCCAGTTCACTTCAACAATAGGTAATTGTGCGATCTTCATGTTCTCATAACTTTCATGTAGTACTTTCCCATCATCCTTTGTAATCTCATGGGGTATTTCTATTTCCCCTATTGTTTTCACTTGCTCTAAAGTTAGTCTTTGGTGAGCCCTTTTCCTGACCTCTTTGTCATCTACACAATCAGACCAGAAGTCCTCAATGTGAGCATGATGTCTATATTTCTTATCAATATGGTTTTGGATCCTATGAAAAGGATCAAAGTGCCTTGCTAATTCAAACTCCTGAAATCCATAGTACCTCATCTCTGCCTCTGACACTTTAGCTATCTCCTCACTGAAACATGCATATCTACCAAATCCCCATGGGAATTTTATATTTCCTCTGCCACATTGCCTTTTGTACATTCCAAAAGCATTCATAATCTGTCACATGAATTCAAGGACAATCAATTTATTTGAAAGATACCTTGGTAGTTTGAAAGGTTTTCCTTCAAAATCTTCAGATCTAATGTATGTGAAAGTAGGGTATTGAATATACCAAGAGCTATAACAATTAATGGCACTCATTACTTCGGTTGAAAATCTTTTATCTCTCTCTCATGTCAAGACTTGTACCAAATATGTATAGAACACATCATTGACCCTGGCATAATTCTGCATTGCTTTCTCTTCCTAAAGATCAGGGTAATGATTATATACCAACTCCTGTCTTGGATTATTTCCCAAGGTACCCACTCTTTCTATCCCTGCCAGTGGTGGTATGTTTACTGCACATGAATAAATCACATATGAGGACATAAGGAATTGTCTATTCTTCGTAAATGCCATTATTTGGTTCCAAATAATGGTACTAATAGCTTTAGTCCAGTGGATCTTTCCCGAATTTTCTCTTACAACTTGAATGATATGAAACATCCATGTCTCAAACTTCTTGACATTTCTCTATCCAGCCAACCTGCTTAATAAAGTGATCATTATATATACTTCCTCATTGAAATAAGTCCTGAATAAGTTCTTAGGCACTCTTGCTACAACTTTTGGTTTGTTTTCTAGTGTATACCAACCATAAAAAATTGCCCTTTTACAATCTACTTCATTGTCTTTGTAATCCAAGGTATATAGGTCTTGATCTACATCCATCATTTCTTCTTGAATGTCTAAGCCAAAAGTTCTAGCTATGCCTTCTATGGATAAGTCCACAACAAGTACCCCATTATGCATTACTGTCCTTGTAGTTGTGTTATATTTGTGCATGCATTCCAATACCAAGTCCCTAGCCTCCATTGCCAAGGGAAAACCCGCTGCTTTATATAAGCTAGAATCCCATATATTTTTCATGATTATAGTGGCCCCTAGTGCCATAATTTTCTAAAATATGTCTTCAACATCATATCCACCTATAATCATATCCGCGACCACTCCTCCGCTGGTAGATAATATTGATGGATATCCTCTGTATTCTAGAAATTCTTGCAGCTCTTTCTTTAATGTTCTTTCTCTTTCAACCTTTTCCATCTTCTCAGCCACCTTCATGTCTACCTTCTTTTGTTTAGGTGCCATCTGTCAAGAAAAATATGCATTTTACCATCTTGTTTATGTTTAATTCCTAGGGTTTTACCACAAAGTATCAATCCTTTACCTTTACCCTAGGGTTTTTTTGTTTCTACTATATAAGGGATTTATTACCGCATTAAACACCATTTACAATCCTTTTTTATAGCTAATCATAGTATACAATCTAATTTGCATTTTTTCATTAACTGTAACAATTGTAACTAATCTTCATTCAACTTTAACCCAATTATAGCTACATTTAGATACATACCTATGTTCACTTTCCAAACCATTATACCATTGTATTTGACACCCTTACCATTTACTTGTATCATCGATCCCACTCCATTATTCCTGAAATCTCTATTCCTCGTATGTGCTCTGTAGTTTTCCATCTTGGTATGCAATTTGTGAATAACAAACCCCACCTATATGTGCTTTTATTTCTCCCTATACCTGGTTTTTTACTACATTCGAGGACATTTATTGCAATACATACACTTGTTAACAAAACATATCGATTTCAAATTTGTATCCATTGGTGATGTGTTTTTCATTTTTTGTATTTCAGATACAAATTTTCCACTTAAGTCATGACAAATACTTTTTTGTATGTTTTATCCCTATTTTGTACCTTGTTTTTGTATATCATATAAAAAAATAACTGCATACAAATCTGGTCCTCATCCGTTAATGAATTAGAACAACGTAAATTTTAGTTCCGAGCTGGCAATTTATTACTTGCACATCAGTTTATATGTTTACCTTGTATATCGAATGCAAATCCGCATTCATACAATTCGTGGATTTCAAAACATTTACTAATCAGACAAGAGTAATTTTAATTCTACTCATGTACTATTATTTATGCATCGTCCGTTTGTATAATGAATACAAAAAGAACAAACATACAAAAGGTGTGGACCTTACCTTGTTATAAATCCCATTTTACCTGCTTTCAGGTTTACCTTTTGATGTAGAGGCACTTAGGTAGGTAGAAGGATTTGACAAGATGACAAGGTTTACTCATGCTCTAAAGTCCAAATACCATGATCATTATACAAAAGTGGGAACAATAGTTAATAGTTATAAAACCATCATGAAAAGGTTGACTATACATGCTATGGGACCCATTCCAATCATTGGTTAAAGCAGGTCAAACTCAGAACTAGTACTTCCTTCACAAACCCAAGATATTGCTTGTAGCCCTAGAAAAGTGAACAGTCATGAATAAATTTTGTTGCAGACCTTCAAATATAGATCTTGGACAATCATGAGATACCCATTTGGACTTCCTATCACATATCCAAAATTGGGTATAGGTTGTTTTGGACGGTATGACTCAACCTATAACTCCTCTCAATGGCCTAGAGCCCCAATTAGGCCAAAATACAAAGAGACCCCTCTAAAATTCGTGCACAGAACCCAACCAATCATTTGAGTACTTAGAATTCATGTTAAAACTAAGGATTATATGGGTTTTGAGCCCCCAACATGGATTGCAACTGATTGGTCCACTACTGTTCCCTAAAATGCATCTAGACATCACCTAACACATGAAGATATTAGGTTTCCTCAAAGAAATCTTCTCCTTCTCAAGTTCCCTACACAAAACTTGTCATAATATACTAATATAGACCTATTAAAATCCATCCCACTGATCACAAGTGAATCAAATCAGTGGAATGGCAAGAAAAGGCATGATTTATATCAAAACCCTAGTTTAGGTTATGGCGATCAGATTTCAGAGAAATGTAGATAACTCCAACATAAAATGATTTCAAAACCTATAACCACTTGAAATGAAAAGTTAACTCATACCTCCATCATTCCCCAGACTCCTGTCTTTTGATGTTTCCGTACAGTGGCAGAGTACGGCCTGTAGCAATGAGTAACACAGAAAAAGGTAGAAAACTATGGTTTTTTATTTCTTTCAACAAAAATGGCTTTTCCATCTACAATGATCATTGGCAAGGCTTAAAGAAGCATTCTACAATACCTTGGAGTAGTTAGAGGGAAGTTGAGGTTGATGGAACTGTATAACCATCGAATTTCCTCTCTGCAACTACCCTGTCTTTAGGACTGCAATTGTCCTGTTTTGGCATTGAAACTAATTACAATCTTTTGGCATAATGGCATCAATGGTTTATGACTTGTCAACACCTTTGACAATGTAATTAAGCCTTTAATAAATTCTACCACCCTTTGACACATGCCAAAAAGGCTTACAACATGAGAAAACATATGACTGTCCCTATGTTTTTATGACTGCCTTTTACATGCCTTAGAAGGCTTACAAATAGAACTACCTAATGACATCAACAAGAAATGGAAATGGTCCTTATTACAACATGAAAATGGTATTCAAGACCTTATGGAATCAAAAAGACATAATGAACATCAAAAATAAGTCTTCTTGGTGCTCCTGCACCATACTCCCCGGGTAGAAAGAGAACTCAAGTCTCTTGAGGAAGTAGATCAGCAACTGTGACACCATGCTTCAAGATGTCTTCTTCACTCATCCAAGTGGCATATTCAATGGGTAAGCCACTCCATTTGTCAAGGAACTATTTGTATGTCTTCTTTCTAGTCTTCTTCAAGACCTTGGTGTCAAGAATGCATTCCAACATCAATGGTTGAGTGGGTGGAAGACCCTTAACCCATTCTTCATCTCCTGTTGTTGTCATATTTACCTCTGAATCTACATTATGATCACCTTTGAAAGGAAACAAGTCTAAAACATTAAAGATAGGAGATATGGCCAAGCCTTGAGGAAGCTCAATCTCATAGGCATTGGGCCCAAACTTGTGCACAATCTAAGATGGTCCTATCTTTTTCATGAGGAGTTTGGTTGGCTGCCCCTTTGGAAGTCTCTCCTTCTTCAAATGTGCCATGACCAAATCCCCAACCTTGTATTTTACATCTCTCCTTCTCTCATTGGCTTTCTCCTTGTACTTGTAATTGTTCCTTTGAAGAGTTTCTTTTACATTATCATGGATGTCCTTCATGGCCAATGCAAAGTCCTCACCTTGAGCACTTTTCCTCTCTAATCCATGGAGATCTCTCAATTAAAGAATACCTCTTGGGTGAACACCATAGACAATCTCAAATGGATTCCTTCCCATTCTTCTATTGGTGGAATCATTGTAAGCAAACTCAGCTTGAGGGATGATCATATCCCATGCCTCTCCATGTTGTTTGGTAAGACACCTAAGAAGATTTCCCAAGGACCTATTCACTATCTCAGTTTGGCCATCAGTCTGAGGGTGATAGGCTAAAGTGAATGACAATTGAGTGCCCAACTTCTTCCACAAAATGTTCTAAAAGTGGCCTACAAACTTTAGATCCCTGTCAGTCACCATGTTAAGAGGCAAACCATAGATTCTAACAATTTCTTTGAAGAAAAAACTAGCAATGTGAGAAGCATCATTAGTGCATTTACATGGCAAGAAATGAGCCATCTTACTGAATCTATCCACCACAACAAATATGCTATCAAAGCCTCTTTGAGTCCTAGGAAGACCCAAAACAAAATCCATACTAATACTTTCCCATGGCCTATTAGGAATAGGAAGTGGCTGATATAGACCAGCATTAGATGAAGTACCCTTTGCCCTTTGACAAATACTACAACATTCAACAAATTTTCTGATATCTGATTGCATTTTTGGCTAAAAATAAAACCTCTTCACCTGATCCAATGTTTTATCCAACCCAAAGTGACCTCCTAGTCCACCACAATGTTTTTCCTTTATGATGTTCTCCCTCATGGAACACCTAGGAACACATAGTTGGCTGCCTTTGAACAACAACCCCTGCTGCAACAAAAACTCAGAAAAATTAGAATGATAAGACTCTGAAAATTGTGAACAAACTTCATATACCTCCTTGAAATCTTCATCATCCTGATACATATGTTTGAGAGCATCAACCCCTACACTTTGCAACTGAATTTCTTAAACCATACACACCCTTCTACTCAATGCATCTGCCACTTTGTTGGCCTGCCCCTTCTTGTGTTTGATTGAAAAAGTATATGCTTGGAGTTGTTCAACCCACTTCATATGCCTATGATTGAGTTTCTCCTGTGAATTCATAAAACTAAGTGCATGGTTGTCAGTATAAACAATAAACTCTTTAGGCAAAAGATAGTGCCTCCATTTTTTCAAAGCTTGTACCATTGCATACAATTCCAAGTCATAAGTAGAGTACTTTCTCTTAGCATCATTCAATTTTTCACTAAAGGAAGCAACATGCCTGCCTTCTTGACTTAGGACAGCCCCTATAGCAAGGTTACAAGCATCACATTCTACCACAAACAACTTGTTAAAGTTGGGCAAAACAAGAATGGGCTGTTGTGCTACCTTTTGTTTTAGAATTTCAAAAGAATCATTAGCTGCCTTTCTCCAAAAAAACTTACATTTCTGTCCCCCTTTGATGGTATCCAAAATTGGTGCACAAATATGACTAAAACCCCTTATGAATTTCCTATAAAATTTGCCAAACCATGAAAACTTTTCATATCACTTGCTATTTTTGGAGTTGGCCATGACAAAATGGCCTCTACCTTTGCTGGATCCATCTTCAAACTACCTTTGGAAATCACAAAACCAAGATAGGTGAGTTCTTCCTTCATGAAGACACTCTTTTCCATGTTGATCATCAATTGTTCATCATGTAGCTTCTTCAAAACCTAATCCAAATGTTGCAAATGCTCTTCCTTAGTCCTGCTGAAAACAAGAATGTCATCCAAATACACCAAAACAAATTTGTCAATGAAATCCTTCAACACTTCATTCATGAGATGCATAAAATTACTTGGGGCATTAGATAGACCAAATGGCATCACCAACCACTCACAAAGACCCTCATTTTTTTTGAATGTTGTCTTCCATTCATCCCCTTGCTTTATCCTAATTTGATGATACCCACTTTTAAGGTCAAAAAGTATCTAGGCCCTCCCAAACAGTCCATTAGGTCCTCAATCCTTGGCATACGGAACCTATATCTTATGGTGATCTTGTTAATGGCTCTAGAATCCATACACAACCTCCATTTACCATCCTTTTTAGGGGCTAGGACTATTGGGACAGCACATGGGCTAAGGCTCTTTCTTAGCAATCCCTTATCCAACAATTCTTGCACTTGCTTGGCAATCTCTTCATTTTGAGAAGGTGTCATCTTGTAGGCTGCTTTGTTTGGAAAAGTAGATCTTGGTATGAAGTCAATTTGATATCTTATGTCCCTAATAGGTGGCAACTCATTAGGTATTTCTTCTACCATAATCCCCTTATACCTCTCTAACAATTTCTACACCTCCTTAGGGACTTCTTCCTTACTAGGATCATGCAAACTAGGATTGTTTTTAGGCTTCAAAATCAGAGCATACCCTTGGGTTCCTTCCTCCTTAAGGGTGTCTAAAAAATCTTTACCACTCACAATAATGATTCTTGACCCAACACTCTTCTCTACATTCTCATCAGGCAATGGATCCATTCTATACTTCCTACCATTCTTGGTTATAATGAAATAATTAGTTTTACCATCATGTTGTGATTGAACATCATATTGCCATGGATGTCCTAACAGCAAATGACAAGCATCCATGGGAATTACATCACACAAAATCTTGTCTTTATATTCCCCTATCTCAAATTCTACCCATGATTGTTCATCTACCAAAACCTGTTGCCCCTTATTGAACCATGATACTTTATAAGGACTAACATGAGGAAGTCTTTTCAATTTCAACTTGTCTACCATTTCAATGGAAACCAAATTTTTAGTTGAGCCTGAATCAACAATTACCTTGCAAATCTTACCATAGGCCTTGCATGTTGTCCTAAATAATGTCTTCCTTTGAGGGGGTTCTTGTGTTTGAGGCACCTTCAACATGGTTCTTCTCATCATCAAACTTTCTCCTTCATAGACTGGGGCTGCACTTCCAATTGGTGAGTTAACACTTTGGCAATATTCCTCTTAGATCAATTGGTTCCTTCTCTCTCCTCCATGAGAGCTTGAGGCTTGCTTTTTAGGACATTTGAAGGCTGGATGTCCCACTTAGTTGCATTTGTAGCACCTTCCTGTAAAGACATTAGGACCTCTTCCTGGTCCACCAAATCTACCTCTTCCATTGGGCCTCCTTCCTCTAAAACCTCCTCTAGAAACTGTTTCTCCACTTTTCTTTTGGGAACGAGATTCCCCTTGACTTCTTTGGGACTGATTTCTGCCTCCAAAACTGCCCCTACCTCTGAAATTTCTACCACCTCTTCCTCTATTTTGCTGCTCACCTTTCCTCTTCAACTTCTCTTCAACCCTTAATACTACTTGAAAGCATTTTTCCATAGTTTGAGGGGTTAATAAACTAATTTCATCTTGGATATTAAACCTCAAACCATTTAGATACCTTGCCACTGTACCTTTTTCATCCTCCATGTACCGACAATGAAGAGAGAACTTGTGAAACTCCTCGGTGTAGGTGGCCACATCCAAATCTTTGTGCTTGAGATTTTGCATCTTCTTGTAGATCTGCACCTCATAGTCTGATGGATGGAATTGGGACTTGATCCTCTCCAACATTCTGCTCCATGAAGAGATCATACTCTTCCCATTCTTTACCCTCTCACCTTGGGTGTAATTCCACCATGTAAAGGCAGCACCTTTGAGTTTAGTTTTTGCAAACTTCACCCTCTTATTTTCAAGAACTTCTTTGTATTCAAAGTAGTTGTTTAGGGCCTCAATCCACTCCATGAATTCATCAGCATTAATCTTTCCACTGAACATGGAAATCTCCATCCGAGCCTCTGAAGAATCCTTGCCAATTGCCTTGATGGCTTCAAGGAAATGCTTTTGATCTGCAGGTACCTCTACCTCTTCTTGATCTTCTTCTTCCTCCTCTTTTTCTTCTTCTTCATCAGAACCTTCATCTATCCTCTTCCCTATCCTCAATGCCTTCAACTCTTCTTGGAGTGCTTCCTTGACTCCACTTTTGATCTTTTCTTCCATCTCTTTAAACTTCTTAACCACTTCAGTGGTCATCCCCTTTGGAGGCATATTGCTTGCCTCTCCTTCACTCTCCTCTGTTGACATATACTAGGCCTTACACAACCAACAACAAAACCTTTTATGGCTCTAATACCACTATGATGTAGAGGCACATAGGTAGGTAGAAGGATTTGACAAGATGACAAGATTTACTCATGCTCTAAAGCCCAAATACCATGATCATTATACAAAAGTGGGAACAATAGTTAATAGTTCTGAAACCATCATGAAAAGGTTGACTAGACATGCTATGGGACCCATTCCAATCATTGGTTAAGCAAGTCAAACTCATAACTAGTACTTCCTTCACAAACCTAAGATATTGCTTGTAGCCCTAGAAAAGTGAACAGTCATGAATAACTTTTGTTATAGACCTTCAAATACAGATCTTGGATAATCAAGAGATACCCATTTGGACTCCCTATCACATATCCAAAACTCGGTATAGGTTGTTTTGGACAATATGACTCAACCTATAACTCCTCTCAATGGCCTAGAGCCCCAATTAGGCCAAAAATACAAAGAGACCCCTCTAAAATTCGTGCACAGAACCCAACCAATGATTTGAGCACTTAGTATTCATGTTAAAACTAAGGATTATATGGGTTTTGAGCCCCCAACATGGACTGCAACTGATTAGTCCACTATTGTTCCCTAAAATGCATCTAGACATCACCTAACACATGAAGATGTTAGGTTTCCTCAAAGAAATCTTCTAATTCTCAAGTTCCCTACACAAAACTTGTCATAATCTACTAATATAGACCTATTACAATCCATCCCACTAATCACAAGTGAATCAAATTAGTGGAATGGCAAGAAAAGGCATGATTTCTATCAAAACCCTAGTCTAGGTTATGGTGATCAGATTTCAGAGAAATGCAGATAACTCCAACACAAAATGATTTCAAAAACTCTAACCACTTGCAATTCAAAGTTAACTCATACCTCCATCATTCCCTAGACTCCTGCCTTATGACATTTCCGTACAGTGGCAGAGTACGGCTTGTAGTAGCGAGTAACACAAAAAAAAGGTAGAAAACTATGGTTTGCTATTATTTCTTTCAACAAAAATGGCTTCTCCATATACAATGATCATTGGTAGGGCTTAAAGAAGCCTTCTACAATACCTTGGAGTAGTTAGAGGGAATTTGAGGTCGATGGAACTGTATAACCATCGAATTTCCTCTCTGCAACTACCCTGTCTTTAGGACTGCAACTGTCCTGTTTTGGCATTAAAACTAATTACAATCTTTTGGCATAATGGCATTGATGGTTTATGACTTGTCAACACCTTTGACAATTTCATTAATCCTTTGACAAATTCTACCACCCTTTGACACATGCCAAAAAGGT
Organism: Cunninghamia lanceolata; assembly: GCA_027924645.1. Classification (NCBI taxonomy): domain Eukaryota; kingdom Viridiplantae; phylum Streptophyta; class Pinopsida; order Cupressales; family Cupressaceae; genus Cunninghamia; species Cunninghamia lanceolata. Next base: position 8,511,050 of record BSBN01000815.1, on the reverse strand, counting down.
TTACAACATGAGAAAACATATTACTGCCCCTATGTTTTTATGACTGCCTTTTACATGCCTTAGAAGGCTTACAAATAGAACTGCCTATTACACCTTATGACATCAACAAGAAATTGACATGGTCCTTATTACAACATGAAAATGGTCTTCAAAACCATGTGGAATCAACAAAATAGAATGAACATAAAAAACAAGTCTTCTTGGTGCTCTAGCACCACCTTTGCATATCTGTTGGGTATATCTTATACACTTTGCATAACATACCACATTAGACTCTAGCCATTTTCCTAATTGAATTGCAATTATTTTTACTCCCGGTATTGCATTAAATATTTTGTATCACTTTTTACATATCGCGTTTATCCCGATTATACACTGGTGGACCCCACCCGGTGTATGTGCTACTTAAACTTTTCTTCCGTTGGGTTTTTGTGTGTAATTTCTTGTATGTCACAATGTATATCAGTATGTATATGCTAATGTATATCATATACATGCAAACATACAAATTTCTTCGTAATGCAACTTCTCTCCCTTTTGCTACGAATGACAGTACTCTGTTCTGCAATTAATGTTGAGCTCAAATCATAATTTAAATTTAAACATATCTATGATATTTATTCCCATCAAACATTTAGCACGTATGAATTAATTTATTTGGCACTGGGTAGTGAGGTTACACGAACTCCATTAATGGCAATTAATTTTGCACATCAGGCCGAGCTCTATTTAATGGCAATATTTATGAGGGATTTTCACTTTATTTTCAGAATTGCATCTGAGTCTGAGGCAATTATGGACACCCCTATTTATCTCTGCAGTGCAAGAAGACAAACCACTTTCCTTGGTTTAATTTCTGATGCTCGTATGAGAAAATTGACCATACAACATAATGATCCTAAGCTTCATGACTTGGAGCTGGAAGCAATCAAAATGGTCTAGGGCAGGGACTTGTTGGTTAATGAAGACTGCTATAGGGTAAATTCAGACATTGCTTCTTGGTTTCTTGCATCTTTATTGGATTTGGGTAATAATAAGGTCAAAATATTTCTACTATTCTGCGACCTTTTCAGAGCTAAATTTAGAATTACTGGCATGGATGTAATAATAGGAGTAAAATTGGGAAACTACATTCCATGAGCTTCAGAGCTTGCTTTGGCTAATATTCCTGGCACTTAATATCAGAGGTTTTCTTTTCTCATGAACATGTCTAACCTGGCCTTAGCACGACATCGCTACTGGGTGACAATTGGTCTAAGCTTTCTGTGTTTATCCAAAGGACTAGCTATAATGAAGAACAGAGATTCGGTGGCACACTTTGCAGAATTGGTCCGAACTGGGAACTTCTATGGGAATCCCTAACTGGTATACGTAACCTCAGCAAATTTGCTCTTTTTTGGTATCAATATTGAATTTTGGCCATGGTGGGTAGCAATTCCCCTTTTTGAATGTAAATCCCCTATATATGATGAATATAAGAAATACCCGTTAAATCATTTTATCAATTTCACAGTGTTTTGTTTGATCTTTTCCATGCATTTTCATTTTGTGTTTAAGCACAAGAATCATTTACAAGACATATCGTACATCTCAGTTTTGTTTAATTTGTAAATCTCTCTTACTTTTGCATGTGTATATGTGATACAAAATGTTTAAACATACAACTATGCAAATTACAACATTCGTTCTTTTCCCCTATGTTTATTTGGACTTTCTTTTCAAATCTGGCTATGTATCTCCAATTATGTATGTGGTATACAAACAAACATGTCTTTTCATTAGATGTTGTTTTAACATTAACCTTGACATCCGTGCATGCATATTTCACAATCTACATATTAGATACATGAGTGTATACATACAAGCTGATATACATATGCGACTGCGGAACTCAACAAATTTACTTGTTTTGTTTTTTGAACTCCATCGGGTCCGAGCTTGTATATACTATTTTGACCCTTAAGGTACAAAGACAGAGGATTCCATGACAACACAGCAAAGCATCTCAGATACAAAAGTTACTGTATATAAAATACAAATTAAATCCATACAGCACCCTTCAAACAAATCTACATATCTCTCAGAAAGCAAGGCACCTTTAAGTAAATTTATCAACAACCTTAGACCTACTAGCATGCAAATTCCCTGGAAACTTCAAGCTTTTATAGTACTACACACTTTAAGATTTTAAATTTTTCAATACCAATTACCCTTTTCCCTTTAACTACCAAGTAGGACCAAACCCCAAACAAACGCAAAAGCCACAACAGGGGTCCTCATTTTGCTAGAGGGTAAAATAGGGCATCTTGTGAGCATCATTATAGGTCATTTCATTCACTAGCAACATAAAAGAAGACACAAGAAGAGCATATCCAAGAAAAGGTAATTAGACAACCCAAGTTACCTTCAACCCACAAACACACAAGGCAGAACATTCCTACCCCCATCTTATAACATGGGAGAGTGATCACTCTTAACCATGGGAGACACTCAACCAAGGTCAACACTCTAGTCCCATTGAATAAGGTAAGGCCAAGGAGGCTATTTCCTCCATGGTTTCTAAGAATGGGGTTGTAACTTAACCCACTAATGCCATGCTAAGGCATGAAAGCAATTGATGTAGGGGCATCGCTCTTCATCCAATTTTGGTTTAAATTTTTGTTTCAGTTTTGGGTTTCTATGGTGTTTTGTGGTTTGAGTGTTCAGAGGTGTCTTGGTGTGGCCTCTTGTCACAATGCATTTTTATCTCCCTACCGAAATCAACAGATATTGGAGTTCCTATCACCATAGTGATAGGAATAATAGTGGCAAATATTAATTAGTAAGGAACAGATAGCTGTGGAGTGATAACTTGGAGTCCAAATGTCAGGAGCAGTTACGAGAATCAAATACAGTTGTGGAAAAGATGAACAATCAAAATGAGTGAATGTAAGTGAGAGGTCACCAAAGGAATTGACAGATATTTGAATATGGTCGATGCAGTGTAAAGTCTTAAAATAGCCTAGAACGTGAACGGTTGCATGACAATTAGAAAGAAAACCCCAAACACCCGCAGTAGTGACAAAATAGTCAGAAGGCAAGAAGATTCTTTGTAATGGCAAAGGAGAGTTAATGGAGAGAAAAATATAGTTTGAACAATTGAATAGAAAAACAACCAGTCATTGGACGTTGCTCAGACAGAGCGTAATGGCCAGGAAGAATAGAAAAGTGGCCATAGAAGAGAAAGCCAAGGTAGAGAGAGAGAGAGGGAACTCTAGAAGGTTGAAAGCTAATTAAGCGAGGCCTATGAAAGGAGAAGATTGCAAATAAGATGCCGACTGAGTAAGAAGATTATAGGCAAAGGGCCATCATGGTGAAGGAGGAGTCAGGCAAAGGGCCGAGTATGTAGGTTGATGATATTCAGAAAGAAGGCTGAAATCTAGAAGGGTTGAATAGAGTGGAGGAGGTCGTGAGAAGAGGCCGATTGATGAAAGAGAGAGAGCGGTGACAGATAGAGGAAAATAAAGTGGCAGATGTTGAGTCGAGGCCACATAAAGAGAATAGAAGACAAGGAAAAGAGAAAAATAGAATGGATAGCAAGAGAAAGGAGAGATTGATTGTGAATAGTAAGCATGGTGAGGGAGAAAATAATAGACTAGGCCAATAAGAAGAAATTGAATGTGCCCAAAAGCCAAATAGTCGAGACCAAGTGAAGGAGATATTTAGGCTACTTAGAGGGCGACGAGGTTAAGTAGAATAAAGTAGATAGGGATTGATGGTCCAGCATATGGATTGATACATTGTGAGGATGTGATTTTGCATAGTTTGTGATGTTTTGTAATAGTGGTCGATTTGGCTGAATGGAATGAAAGATTAAATTCCTGGTCTTTATGTTTTTGTAGCTTGAGTGATGACAACTCTTGTAGCATGTGTTAAGAAAAGTGTCTCAACCTTGCAACTTTGAAAGATTACTATTCCTCCTAGTTTTGGTCTTTTCAAATACCCTTTATCTTGGAGAATGGTTTGGAACTTTCAAAGTTTCCAAAAGTTTCCAAATGAGCTAAAAATAGTGAGACTTACTATTTTTAGTAAGTTCTTCAATTGAACTTGAATTGACCTGAAATTTTTCCCAAAAGGTGCGGAACAACTAAGTGAACATCTCGGGTGAGTTTCGTCTCAAGATCATATATGGATCGTGAGATATTAAAGTTTCAATTTTTTGAAATTGCCAAAAAAAAGTTTTGAACTCAATTACCAGAATCAAAACTTCTCTAACCATCTCAAAAATTGTCATAACTATCATAGCAGGTTATAGGGTGATAGATCTCTTCACAAGATTTCCAACGCATTAAATAGTTCGTCAATCGAACACCCAGATCAAAAGTTATGGCCTTCAAATGTTGGACATTCTATTTTTTGGAAATGTAAAAAGCATGTTGGACATATAAAAGAGATATAAAGGGGAGATTTACATGTGTTGGTGTGTGTTTTCACACATCACAAGGCATCTTTGATTGGAGATAATTTGGGTGCCACTTTTGGGTGGTTTTAGCTCATGGTTTTGTAATTACCGTTGGCGGTGTACTGTATTATATCTCCTATATATCAGGAACTTGAGATGGAGGTTGTATGTAAGAATATTATAGATGTCAAATTACCTCTTGGATCTTTGGTTGGATATACTCCTATAAATGCTTGTTCTACAAGTATTTTGTAATCTTCATGATTCCTAACTAATATATTAGGCGGATTTAGAGTGTGGGGTTTTTTACCTGAAATGGTTTTCCCCACGTATATCTTGTGTTATGAGTTTTGTGTTTGCATTTGGAAGTTGTTATTATCTTTCTGTTATTGTGCATCTTAATCTGTAACTATAAAAGTTGAAATTTGCATAAATCTTTCCTCAGTAGATCAGTGTAGGAAGCATTTTCCACGTACCTTGCTTCCTTTTAGTTGGTATCAGAGCCTGATCACCTTTGGTTCTAGTTGTTGGGTATAGGGTTTTTGGAGCTGATCTTCATTTGAGTGAGAGCTTGTACAGAGGATTTTAAGATCTCTGTTGCAGGTAAGAGATGGTGAGCACATCTGGGAGGTAAGAGATGGTGAGCTCTATCTGAAGTCTTTAATAGATTCAAAGAGTTCAAAGCTCTTGTAGAGAATTAGAAGGATAGAAAGATTAAGTGTTTGAGGACTGACAACGATGGTGAGTTTTATTTAGCAGATTTCGACAAGTTCTATAAAGAATAGGGGATTGAGAGGCAAAAGACAACTCCATATACCCCTCAGTAGAATGGAGTTGCAGAGAGGATGAATAGAACGTTGATGGAGAGGGCAAGGAGTATGCTAAGTGGAGCTCATCTTGAACAAAAGTTCTAGACTGAAGCTGTTGCTACCGCTTGTTACCTAGTTAACAGGTCTCCTACATCAGCGCTCGTTGATAAGACACCTATGGAGGTATGGTCTAGTAAAAAGCCTTCATCAAGACACATTCAAGTATTTAGTTATGAGGCATATGCACATATGCCTAAGGAGATGAGGTCTAAGTTGGAGAACAAAGTTGTAAAGTGTATCTTCATCAGTTATGGCATTGGTGTGAAAGGGTACAAGCTTTGGGATCCAGTAGTTGAGAGAGTTCTATATAGCAAAAGTGAGATCTTTAGAGAGCTCAATCCTTCTTCTATTGTCTTGCAGCCAGAGAAAGAAGAGAATGATGTGGTTTAGCTTCCTTCCAGCCTTGAGAAAGTTGAACCTAAAACATCTATTGGACCTAATAATGAGGAGAGCTTTAGTAGCTCTGAAAGTTCAGAAGAAGATGAAGAACCTCAACCTCAACCTTTGAGGAGGTCCATGCAGATAAGGTAACAACTTGATAGGTTTGGTTATTCATTGCATGATTCTAGTTATATTTTTGCTTTGATTTCTAACACTGATGAGCCTAGAACGGTGAAAGAGGCTATGGGTATGAAAGATGCAGATTCCTAGAAGGAAGCCATGGAAGAGGAGATGGCTTCTTTGGAAAAGAATAATACTTGGGACTTGGTGCCTTTGCCTAAAGGATGAAAACTTGTTGGATGCAAAGGGGTGTTAAAAAAGAAATTCAGTGTAGATGGCAGTGTTGAGAAATATAAGGCTAGATTGGTTGCAAAGGGGTATTCTCAGGTGGAGGGAATTAACTATGGTGAGATTTTCTCTCCCGTTGCAAAGCTGACATCTATTCGATTCATGTTATCTCTTGCAGTAGCGTATGATGTAGAAGTGAAACAAATGGATGTGAAGACAACATTCCTTCATGGTGACTTGGAGGAGGAAATCTATATGTCACAGCTAGAGCACTACGTGGTGAAAGGTAAAGAAAATCTGGTTTGCAAGTTGAAAAAGTCTTTGTATGGTTTGAAAAAGTCTCCTAGGATGTGGTACTAGAAGTTTGATGCCTTTGTGTTGAGTATTAGATTTCAGAGATCAAAATCAAATCATTGTGTTTATTACAAGTTTGACAATGATCGCATTCTCATTATTGCATTGTATGCTGACGATATGTTACTGATTGTGAATGGTAAAAGTTTGATTTCTGATTTGAAGTCTCAGTTGTCAGCATAGTTTGAGATGAAAAATCTAGGGGCAGCTCAGTACATTCTAGGGTTGGAGATCAGAAGAGATAAAGGAAATAGAAAACTTTGGTTAGGCCAGTTTATGTTAACACCGTGTTGGAGAGATTCAGCATGGTGGATTACAAACTTTTGACTATTCCTATTACAATGGGGACAAAGTTATCTATTAAAGATTGTCCAAAGTCTCCTTTTGAGATAGAGGATATGAGCAGAGTTCCTTATGCTAGTGTGGTTGGTAGTTTGATGTATGAGATGGTTTGCACAAGACTAGACATTTCCCAAGCAGTGGGAGTCCTTATGCAATTTATGGCTAATCTTGGATGGGTACATTGGGATGTAGTGAAGAGAGTGTTTAGATATTTGTGGTGTATTTTTGAGTATTCCTTATGTTATCATGGTTATCCTATAGGACCTTGGCATTCACTTTGTATTCGTGGATTTGTGGATTCAGATTGGACAGGTGACATTGACAGCAAGAGATCCACTGGTGCTTATGTGTTCACTATGTTTGGTGGTGCTATTAGTTGGATGAGTAAGCGACAACCTATGGTCGCTTTGTCCACTACTGAAGTTGAGTACATGGAAGCAACTCATGCTTGTAAATAAGTGATTTGGCTTAAGAGATTATGTTCTTATGTTGGGTTTGATGCAGGGAAGATTATTATTTGTTGTGACAGTTAGAGTGCCATATGTTTGGCTAAGAATCCTACTTTCCACGCAAGGACTAAGCATATTGATGTCTAGCACCATTTTTTTCATGACATGGTAGAGGATGGGAAGGTAAACCTGGAAAAAGTTGAAACTTTGATGAATGTCATAGATTCCTTGACAAAACTTGTGAGCATAGAGAAGTTCAGATGGTGTTCAGAGTCTATAGACCTCTCGGCCCGTAGCAATTAAATCATGGTGTTGATACTCCCTTTGCTCTTGTAAGGTGTTTGACAAGTGGGAGAATGTTAAGAAAAGTGTCTCAACCTTGTAACTTCAAAAGATTCCTATTCTTCTCAATTTTGGTCTTTTCGAATACCCTTTATCATGGAGAATGGTCTGGAACTTTCAAAGTTTCTAAATGAGCTAAAAATAGCGAGACTTACTATTTTTAGTAAGTTATTCGATTGATCTTGGATTGACTTGAAATTTTTCCCAGAAGGTGCTGAACAACTAAGTGAACATCTTGGGTGAGTTTCGTCTCATGATCATGTCTAGATCGCAAGATATTAAAGTTTCTATTTTTTGAAATTGATGGAAAAATGTTTTGAACTTAATTACCGGAATCAAAACTTTTCTAAACATCCTAAAAATTGTCATAATTAGTGTATCCAATTACAAGGTGATAGATCTCTTCACAAGCTTTCTGGCCCATTAAACGGTTCGTCAATCGGACACTCGGATCAAAATTTATGGCCTCCAGAAGTTGGACCTTTTGTTTTTGGGAAATGTAAAAATGTGTTGGACACATAAAAGAGCTATAAAGGGGATAGTTACATGTGTTAGTGTGTGTTTTGGCACATCACAAGGCATCTTTGATTGGAGATAATTTGGGCACCACTTTTGGGTGATTTTAGCTCATGGTTTTGTAATTACCCTTGGCGGTGTATTGTATTGTATCTCCTATATATCAGGAACTTGAGATGGAGGTTGTATGTAAGAATTTTATAGATGTCAAATCCTACTAGATCTCTGGTTGGATATACTCTTGTAAAATCTTTCTCTGCAAGTATATTGTAATCTTCGTGATTCCTGAATAATATATTGGGTGGCTTTGGAGTGTGGGGTTTTTTTACCTAAAAGGGTTTTCCCCACGTATGTCTTGTGTTGTGAGTTTTGTGTTTACATTTGGAAGTTGTTAATTATATTTTTGTTAATGTGCATCTTAATCTGTAACTGTAAAAGTTGAAATTTGCATAAATCTTTCCTCAATAGATCAGTGTAGGAAGTGTTTTCTGCATACCTTGCTTCCTTTCAGCATGCTTGAGCTGAACTTAAATTTATAGTGTCATTAGCCTGTCAATAGTGTTTTACACGATAGTTCCTATCACCTTTTGGACAACAAGTTGTAGAAATCTCTTTGGATTCCTGGTAAAGCCGATTGTGATTCATGAAAGTGTGAAACTTTAATCCATCAAGTGGTATCAGATCATTAGAGTATGAAATCGTGCTATCAAATTGGTATCAGAGCGTAGAAGATTCTAAGTGCCAAGTAGATTGCCAAAGTGAGGCAACTTAGCTAGGACAACATGAAGAAGAAAAATATAGATTTTGAAAGAGAGCTGGCAGCATTGAAAAGAGACTTAAAAGAGTACATGATTGCAAGGTAGAAATGGCTTGAAGAAGAAAGCCAGGAATACTTTTGGGTATGGCTAATGGAAAAGAAAGTAAGGTGGCCTATGAAGATGATTATGGAGAGAAGGAAAAGGCAAAAGATGAATGCCTTGAGTACCCATAGAGGTTGGGACATCAAGAGGTTGCCAGAGGAGCAACATGCACTGGAAGTGGTGAATAAAGTTCTCATTATAGAGAATAGGAGAGAAGATAAGGAAGAAATAAGAGAGGAAGTGGAAGAAGTGCTATAAGTAGCACTTGTGGAAAAGAGAAATGAAGAGAGAAGAGTGTTCCTGAAGAAGACACTAAGGGAGGCATTGTGGTCTCTTATTTTTTTCATTAATATTGTGTTTGTAGTTGTGTATGCAGGTATGAAGAATGCAATAGAGAAGGTCAAGAATGAGACCTTGAAGATGATGAGAGATGGGGCAAGAATAGCTCCTGAAGAGAAGGTGGAAGGTGAGAATGAGAGAAAATTGATTGTAGTAGTGTGTCCAAAGGGGGTTGTAGCTGAGTGTATAGAAGAGTTTATAGCAGAGGTACATTGTAAAGTTCCTAAAAATGAAGAGGAGCATGAAGCTGAGGATCTCTAGTTAGAAGATGAAGATAAGAAGACAGCCCCTGAATTCTATGATGCTTTGGAAGAATTTGTAGATGCAGCACAAGTTGCTCATGTAGAGGAAGAGATGGAAATTGAAGAAGCCAATGAAGAGAATAAATTAGGGTAGCAGGTAAGGGAAGGTTGCAATACTAATTTTTTTTCTATAAATAAAGGTTGTAATGTTAGTTTTAATCATGTGAATAGAAGTGTGAATATAGATGGACAAGTTTGTGAGAAGAGAAAATGGATGGATCATGGGTACATAGTCCCATGTTGGCAAAAGAGAAAGATGGATAAAGAGTAGCAGTTGGAATATAGGAAGAATGTTGTTTTCGATTATGTTTATGATGACAAGCCAGTACAAAGAATGAGGGCTATGTAGATTAATAAGTGACAATCAGATTTGAAGGTAAAGTGGCCAACACAGAGGCCTAGAGAAGATATTGCAAGGCAAAAGGTAAGAAGTACAAGTGCAATAATGAAAGTGGATCAGCCCAGAGGTGTGGCAAACAAAGTTTGGAGAGAAAAGAGTATGGTAGCAGGGAAGACAAGGGGAGCTGCAATAAATAATGTTGATAAAAGAGTGGAGGTTGTAAAGGAAGATGTTGGCAAAGAGCCTGTGAAGGAACCTAATGAGAAGAAAATGGAAGCACTAGAGTGGAAATAGTTGAAAAAGGCCACATATGTTATGAAAAGTAAACAAGCTGAGTTAATTAATGATATTTTATATTTTGTTGAAAAAGATGGGGAGGAGTTAAACAAAGTGTCAAAAGGGAAATCTAAGTTTGATGATGGTTATGAGGCTTTGAATGAAATTTATAATTTTAAGGAAGTTCCCAATGTTGATGATTGGAAGATGAATGAGTATGAGATGAAAATGTGGAGACTTATGGATGAGAAAGAAATAATGAGGAGTAAACATCAGAAAAAGAAAAGAGGTGAACAAAGGAAGATTGAAATGTGCAGCAGGAAGCATGCCAGAGAAGAGGAAAAGTTGGTTGGAAGAGTTGAAGATAACAAGAGGACAGTAGTTGCATATGTTGAAAGACATGAAGATGTAGATTTGGAGAGGGGAGTAGCAAGGATACAAGAGGGAGAAGACAAGCAAAAGAATGATGAAGATGATGTGGCAATAGAAGGAGCAGTAACAGAGAACACTAAAGATGATTTGTGGAGATGATTTGCAGCCATTGAGCAAGAGTGGAATGAAAAACTTGAAGGTTTGAGAATAAGTGGGACATCAAAGGAGATGGAAGATAGTGTTCCAAAAATTGTTGCAAGGATAAGGACTGAAGAGTTTGAGAGGAATGTGGTAAGTAATGAGTCTAAAGATATTTTGTTGCAACAGATGGCCATAGAGGAAGAGTGGCTGAAAGGAATGTTAGATGAACATATTGAGTATGATATAGGAATGGTAAGTGTTGATGATGCAATGGGTGATGTCAAAATTTTTCCATTTGTTTATGATATGTTTAGTATGGATGAAATGAGAATTAGAGATTGGAGGTGGACCATAAGTGATGCAGATAGTCATGTGAGAGTAGCACATAATGATGCACAACGAAGTTGGAAGGATGTGGCGGATGAGCCAGAAAGATTGTGGAAGAAGTGGAAGAAGATATGAGTTAAGTTTGTAGAAATAACACATGTGTGGGAGTACATTCTTTTGTTCCCTGGGGAGTTTGATGTAGGGGCATTGCTCTTTGTCCAATGTCAGTTTGAATTTTTATTTCAGTTTTAGGTTTCCATGGTGTTTTGTGGTTTGAGTGTTTAGAGGTGTTTTAGTGTGTCCTCCTGTCGCAACGCATTTTTATCTCCCTACTGAAATCAATAGATATTGGAGTTCCTGTCACCATAGTGATAGGAAGAATAGCGGCAAATATTAATTAATAAGGAACAAATAGCTGTGGAGTGATAACTTGGAGTCCAAACGTCAAGAGTAGTTATGAGAATTAGTTACAGTTGTGGAAAAGATGAATAGTTAGATTGAGTGAGGGTCAATGAGAGGCCACCAAAGGAAGTGATAGATATTTGAATATGGTCGATGTGGTGTAGAGTCCAAAAATAGCCTGGAAGGTGAACGGTTGCATGACAGTTAGAAAGAAAACCCTAAACACCTGTGGCAGTGACAAAATAGTCAAAAGGTAAGAAGATTCTTTGTAACGGTAAAAGAGAGTTAATGGAGAGAAAAATATAGTGTGAATGACTGAATAAAAAAATAGCCAGTCATTGGATGTTGCTCAGATAGAGCATAACGGCCAGGAAGAATAGCAAAGTAGCCGTAGAAGAGAAAGCCAAGGCAGAGAGAGAGCAAACTCAAGATGACTGAAAGCCAATTAAGCAAGGTTGAGGAAAGGAGAAGATTGCAAGTAAGAGGCATACTGAGTAAGAAGAATATAGGCAAAGGGCCATCATGGTGAAGGAGGAGTCAGGTAAAGGGCCGAGTATGCAAGCTGATGATATTCAGAAAGAAGGCTGAAATCTAGAAGGGCCGAATAGAGTGGAGGAGGTCATGAGAAGAGGCTGATTGATGAAAGAGAGAGAGCGGTGAGAGATAGAGGAAAAGAAAGTGGCAGATACTGAGTCAGGGCCACATAAATAGAACAAAAGACAAGGAAAAGAGAAAAAGAGAATGGACAACAATAGAAAGGAGAGATCGATTGTGAATAGTAAGCATGGTGAGGGAGAAAAGAATAGACTAGGCCAATAAGAAGAAATTGAATGCGGCTAAAAGCCAAATATTCGAGACCAAGCAAAGGAGATAAAGGCCAATTAGAGGCTGACGGGGTTAAGAAGCTGAATAAAGTAGACAGGAATTGACGTTCTAGCATGTGGATCAATACATTGTGAGGATATGATTTTCCATAGTTTGTGATGTTTTGTAATAGTGGCCAATTTGGATGAATGGAATGAAAGATTAATTTCCTGTTCATTATGTTTCTGTAGCTTGAGTGATGACAGCTCCTGTAGCATGCTTGAGATGAACTTAAATTTATAGTGTCGTTAGGCTATCAATAGTGTTTTACACGATAGTTCTTGTCACCTTTTGGACAACAAGTTGTAGAAAATTCTTTGGATGCTTGGTAAAGCCAATTGTGATTCCTGAAAGTGTGAAACTTTAATCCATCAAGTGGTATCAAACCATTAGAGTATGAAACCGTGCTATCAGCAATCAAGACTATAAAATAATATAACAAGCTCACGCCACACACACCAAACAAAGTGAAACATAGAAGGCTCAAGTACACCAGAGCTCTTAGTGTGTGAACATGGGCTTTGATACTAGATGTAACATCCCGCCTCGCAACCCCAAAGGGTAAGGGCCAAAAGAGGGCAATAATATTTTTTGACATTAAGTGATAACATACAAATGATACAATTGTCGATTCAAAATGTCAATAACATTCATGGCCAAGTATGGATGAATGAACAACCCAAAGGAGAAGACTAATTCACTCTCTAGAGGAAACATTGTAAAAACTATGTTTATTTTAAACACTAATTCAAATGTTCCTAATACCCATTTCCACTTTAAAACACACAGCCATAATGATCATCAAAGTACAAGAGGGTCTGATACCAACACTGGAAAACTGTAAGCCAATTATAAAACAACATCACATTTCTTCTCATTAAATTACATGATTACATCTATTCTCTCAAAAGAGTACAACTACATAAAAGAATATACAAGGACAATGGAATAGCCATGAATATGATACAATAACTGAATGAGTACATCAACTGATAAAGTAACAGAGAAAGAGAACATATCCAACTGGTGCTCCAATAACATGTACGCCGGTCCCCAATGGTGGTGGCAACGCCTCCCAACCATGTGGACTCATAAGAGACCACCCCACCATGCTAGGAGGTAGTCACAAGGCCCAAACATAAGTAACAAGGTAAGTGTATACATGATGGCCAACACTCACATCAATCACAGAGCAGACATAGAAAACAATGCATGAAGCCAAAGTCATAACATAGAGATGCTCATCAAATATAATGTCAGGTGCTACTCATGACTACAAAAGTACAAGACACTAGGGTGCAAATTAGATGGAGTGTCAACATGTATGCACTAAGGGATGGTACCATATGGAATCAAGTGCACCTCTCATACAGACAAGGAGACTCAATCATGCCTGAATCAATGCCCTGCAGATGGATAACTCGATGCCCCACAGACGGATAGGCCTTCTCATGTGCATCCTTAGCCTCTACAAGTGCTCAAGGCCATACATGAGGAATCAATATCCTAGACCTAAGCTCATCTCATTTAACCAACGAGGTATACATAACCAAATCAAAATAATACGATAACCATTCACAATCCAAGATAATCATCAATTAAATCCGTCAAGTAAAAATCACTATTTAAATATGTAAATCAGCCAAGCAAGAACAAATTCCATCCCCAAAGTATTGGAATAGCCATAGAGGGTAGGGGACGTGTTCCAAGGACATCACATCTAACTCGACAGAAACACAATATGTTTATAAATAGGTTATAGGGAGAGGAGCACCATTTGAAATAAGGTATAGGGATGAGAGCACCATTGAAATAAGGTAAAGGGATGGGAGTGCCATTCGAAATAGGGTATGAGAGTATATGAATAAGAGGAGCTATGATACATTTAAACATGTTCAACCATAGATGTGTGCATGAGAATGGTGACAAGGTCACATACTTGAACACTATTTTCTTGTTGAATTCAAAACAAAATAATCTTCACTAACAAAATTCACCAAGCCATGGTCTAATAGTAACATAAAATAATCGCCATGTTAATATGGGTCAAATCCTAACTTGGCTCAGTCTTCCAAGAATTGGGAGAAGTCCCAAGTATATTCTAAATTAGATAGTGCATTCTCGGTGTGGGTGGATATGAGTGTTTACCAATTACCCAGAATTAATGAAGAAATGGATTTATCTAACCAAAAATGATTTTTTTTTTTGTCACTTAAGAGGCCATGGTGTAATGGTAATGAGTGATGCTTCCAAGAGAGTGATATAGATTTCATTGCCCAACCACAATAACCAAACAGTGGCAAGATTCTGGTCTAAAGGATACCTTTAAGTGGGGCCTATGTTTACAAATCCTTAAAATGCAACCTGACCTTACCCCTACATCGTGCTAAAGATGGTCCATAATTCACCAAAGAGTTAAGCACATAAAGATAAAAAAATAAAATAAAACAAAACATTTTCCTATCTATATCAGTTTTTTAATATAAGCCAGATGCCACTAAAAGGGGACCAAAACCCTGAGAATATTTGCGCAATGCCATTGCAATTTTTGATTTGGTCAAATAAACAATCTAGCCCTCATTATATTCTTTAATAGATTGAACCCTCAACTTTTTCTAACAATTATAAAATCAGAAATCACATGATCTTTTTGAAAACCCTTATCTAGAGAATTAAGGAAATCATTCTGCATGATAAATTAAAATTCAGGGAAAGAAGCGATATAAATATCTTGCAATGAAATAAATTTTGGCATATTTTTCAATGCAGCCCTAGGGTTTCATTTTTTTCTGTGGAAAAGAAAATGCACCAGATAGGTTTTAGTTTTTGTGCTGGAAAAACAAATAGCTGAAGCAAATACTTTTTTTTAAAATTTTCTCCACTCCTGTTACTATCCAGGTAGACATGTATGTGAAATGTACAAGCAGAGACAAGGCTCATGAACTGTCTAACCGAATGCCTCAAGGAGATGCCATCTTAGGGGATGCACTGATTGCAGGATACACACCAAATGGATTTGTTAAAAAGGCTTTAGAAACCTTTAAGTAAATGCCACTGGCTAGCGTGAAGTGAAATTCCTAACCCTTTGCCAGCATCCTCGTTACCGTGGAAGCATAGACAAGGCACGTGCACTATTTAATAGAGTGCCTCAAAGAGTGTAGTCTCATGGACTACAACGATAGCAGGATATGCACTTAAATGGATTTGTTGAAATGGATTAAAACTTTTTAAGCCAAGGCTGTTGGCAGGGGTGAAGTCAAATTCCTCATCCTTTGCCAGCATCCTTGCTGCCAACTATCAAGAAAATGGAGGCCCCCATCCACCGTTCTTCCCTCTCCTTTTTGCCTTACCAAACCCTAGCTTCCCCTTTTTCCCGAAATGTCGAGCCCCTTTCCCAATTCGTGAGTCAATAAAAAATGAACAATCCCCCTGCCAACATTTTTCCTCCTCTTCCTTAAGTCAACGGGGACCACCAACTTATTTTGGGTTTTTTTTTATAACTTAAAAGAAACAATCAAAAGCTTAGAAAATAAACCACAATATGTTAAGAAGTAACCCTTCTCAAGAAAGTCATATGGGGGAATGACCACAATCCAAACACTAACTCAACGCCAAAATAATAATAATAAATACACAAACATACACAGAGACAAACCATAAAGAGCTAACTCAACACCAACACCACACAGGTTAGACTCACCAAGGATAGAGTAATCAGACGATAATCAGATGGTGTCCAAGGCAAAACACAACATTGGAACTCATCTTTGACAGAGATGATGATGATGATAAGGTGGTTTAGGCCAGTGTGACTATTTCCAGTAATCACCATCAGAGAATAAGACTATGCTCAGGCCTGTGGGTCCAGGCAGAGTCGATACCTAATACCTACATCACTCTGATCACACATCAAAGCACATGGGTATATAACATACATCATAGCCAAAGCAACAATAAGCATTAAATCCATCATAATAACTAATCATGTCAACATCATAGTAGTATCAGAATCCATCGAGAAAAAGCATCAACAAAAAAAGAACATGGGGTTTTTACAAAATATACAACTACAATTATATATTTACCAAAATCAATACAAACTCTCATGGAGACATACCACTACATTCAAATATGCATTTACACAACCTTCCTACTCTATGTTGAACAAATCCCCTCACTAATAAACTAGACAGATCATGTGTTGATGCCAAAGAAACTCCTTAGGCTCTCCCAGACTAGATGATTGGCTCAGAGACCAACATGAGAATATCAAAAAATAAGGCATATATGGTTGTTGAGCCTAGTGCAGCACAGGATGTTAGAAAAGTGGTCAACAAGACATCACTGCAACATAGGAAGTGGTGTATGGCCTCAGTTAGAAGACTCAACAGACTTCTTGGGCACCCATACCCTACACACTGACCTTGCATCCTTAAGAAGACCTGTAAAAAGATATGGGATACTGGAACACACCATCTCCTTATTAAATTATGTACCTGTGCACTGATGGCGAATACTATTCTAGCCACTATCCTGACGTTTGCATTTGTACAACCTCTTTCTTTCATGGTGGCAAAGGGGGAAGAAAGGCATTTTTTACAAATAAAAGGTCACCCATAGTGTTTGTAAAGCTTTTACAACACTTTAAAATTTAAATCCTTTATACATTGTAAATCCACGGTTTACATTTGATTTTTGTATTTTAATTTCATCATTTCAGCAAAATCCTTCAGCAAGAACTTGTCTCTCTTTGTACTTTCTCTTGCCTCTATTTTTGCACTTTATCAGTGAATTTGATCATTTCAGAACTGGGTCATTTCCCCCCTTTATCGAAAAATCTACTATTTTCTGAATTCTCCCTAATCAGCAAAGTTTATCATTTTCGAACCACGCCCACTTTGCCTTTATCATCAAATTTCTCATTTGTTGAATTCTATCTTCACCTTCATTATTTACTAAGTTATCGGTAAAAGTCAACTTTTGCGAACCTGGCTGGCTCTATCAGTAAATCTGCCATTTGTCAAACTCTCCTTTTTGGCCCTTTATTGCTAAAAACCTACTTTGCCGAACTTCACTTTTCCTTATCAGACTGGAACTTTTATTGTAGACCACAAAACTTGCCCTAAATCATATCAAAGATTCTTTAGACATCATAGATCATACCTTCAGAACCACAAAGAAAAATATTCTTTTGTGGTAGAATGCAGACCTCAAGAACACCTGCCCTGTCACAGTCAAACTACACCAGATCAAGTAGTGATACTTAGACATTCATAACTGACTTTCCAGTGGAACTCAGAACTTGCAAATCTAGATATAGATATTTCATACATGTGTTTACAACACCTCAAAACTGTATAACAAGATATGCAATAGTGGATAAATGCGGACCAATTCAGTTGAGTGTTCTATTATGATTTCCTCTATTCTCTACACTGCCAGACTTAGACTTTCTAAAGATAGGCTTTCGACTCATCAAGAATTGAAATCTTGGAGAAATGATCATTTGAGAATTGTGAACAACATACTTGGACCACATGATATGATCTTCTACTATGGATCAATACTAGCTCAAACACTGTCTCCTTATCATTGCTTCAGTATATTGCCAACACTTAGCCAAAATTGCTAAGTCTTCTTCTCCGGACCAAAAACACTATTCCAATATTGTTCCTTTGCTTGTTTCCATCAATAACAACATCTTCAAACATCATGTAGAAACACTTTTTATCATATTAGCAGTCTCTCTCACTTTATGATGTTTGCCAAGTTGCCAACAATCTCCCTCTTTGGCATTGATGACAACAATTGATGTGAAAAATGGTATATTTCTCCCCCTTTCTATTTACACACTGCTTCCCCTAATTTCATGCTTCTCAAATATTTTTCACATGCTTTATTCTCCTCCTTTGACATCAATGGCAAAGGTATATGATACATAGATATGTACAAGTTGCCAAAATTTCAAAACTATTTTTCTAATTTCTTCAATTGCACCAAATCTTCATCCCATATGACTTTTGCATCACTCAAAACTAATATGTCCATTGATTTGAGCTACCATATCTTCTTATTTCTTTACAGTAGCAGGGGCCTCAGTGATTTTGTTGGTCTACTTTGCTGCTACCATCAATTTGGCCATGGATGCAATTTTAAAACTCACGATCTCCTGGAGTGACCTCATTATGTGCTTGATGACCTTTCTTTAGGCTTATAGCTTACAAATAGTATAATGAATTGTTTCTACTTCAGCTCTCTAAGTGCCAATAGCATCCTTCACTAGATCATAGCTTCTAGAGATCTTCATGATCTTATCTTCTAGCCCATCTATTTTCTCCTTTATATCTTTTGTCTTGTCAGGCCAGGTGAGGTAACATTGGTACACTTCACTGGCTTCCTTTACTCTTGTTTGTGCATAATCTATACTATTATCAAACAAGACTAAATCTTGAGAAGCTTTTTCTGATAATTCTACTAACCTTTTGTCATCAATCTTTGTTCTCACTTTCTTTTCTGCAGTCTTTTCAAGAGACTCAAAATGAGTATTGATGGATTCCATTAACTTCTTTACTTATGCAGCAGGACCCAAGGATGTGTCTCTCCTTATTCCGGGCATTAGATTTTCAAAAATTGTTGATGCATCTTCTAATAGCTCGCTATCCTATATATGAGATTTTAGCACTTCCTCTTGTGCATCAGTTTGGAGAATTGTCCCAAGTCTTAAATTTTGTAGAGGGGACATAGAAGAAAGGTTGATAGGCCCTTACAGAAGCTCAGGAGTAGTCAAAATTTAATCTTCTTTCTTCTTTTCCAAGAACTCCCTTAAGGAGTCAGCAGTGCCTCTCTTCTCTTCACCATGAGACACCTCAGCTTCTTGTCTTTCTAGAGACTGTCCTTGGCTGTGTTTTTGTTCATTTCTTTCTAGCTCGGGGGTAGGAATGTCCATCATTTAATCATTTTCCTCTTCTCTCTACTCTTATTGTTCCTCAGATGCCTTTTCATTAGATGTCATCTTTGCTTCTTCAGACTTCTTATCTTCTTCAATTTCTTTCATTTCTTCATCCTTTCTTGAGCTCTCCAGAGTGATTGTGTATTGGTCTATGCTCTGCTCAACATTCATTTCTAGAGTAGCATTAGAGTTGTCACTATTGTTAACTCGTTCTTCCTCATCAGTGTCTACAATAGTTGTGATTTTCAAATCATGCAACATTCTTAGGGTTATCTCATTTGTCTCTTTTACCAGCATTTCAGTGTCACCAGCCATAAGTGTATTAACTCTTCTCTTTGTTCTAAATATTTTATTGAGTATCTTTGTGACTTTGGCTCTTTCTTCATTTGTTATATCTGGGCAAAGATTCAAAGGGACATATTCTCTTATTTCAACATCTTTGGCCTTAGCCACTTCCTTCCTCACATGATGCTAGCTAGGCTATCTAGTAATTGATCTAAAATTTCAATTAAAGCCTTGCTAAACATTTCCAAATATATGATAACTGTTGTTTCAATAATTATCTTGTTTGCATCAGATCTTTCATCATACATTTCAGCTATGGGTTTCAAATTTCCATGCTGAGCAAATACATTGATTAAGGTTTCCAAGGATAGCATTGCTTCACTTTCAGTTTTCTCATCTTCCTTCTTCTTCTTGGTCTTTCCTCAGGGCTTCTCCTTTTTGCTAGGAATGGTTTCCTTTGTTCTTTCCCATTTTGCATCAATCTCCTCATCTGTCTCCATTTCCTCTTCTTCTTTTCCTTCACCCAGGCTCACATACATTCTTTTTGTTGCCTTTGTTTCCTTTCTTTTCTTTTTCTCTACAATTTTCTTCACTGGTACTTATTTTTTAGGTTTTGTCTTTTCTTTCTCAGCCTTTTTCTGAGGTATCTTTTTCTCAGCACTTGCATTCTTTGTCTTCACAATAGAATGTCTGGAACTCTTAGAAGTAGCTATAGAGGTGGAGGCTCTTGTTCTTCTTGCAGGGCTAGATGCGAGCTTCTTTTTCTCAAATTTCTCCTCTTTTTCCTTCTCCAAATCTTTTGAAGTTTCCTCTTCTGGAGCACTTGCAACATTGAGTGCCTTTGCCTTTACTCTTGCTTTACTTATTTCTTCATTTGTTAACTCATGGCTCTTGGAAAATTCTTCTACATACTTTTTGACCTTTCTTTGGGTCTCCAGTTGTCTCTGTTCTAGGTGCACTTTCATTGATTTTTCTTCATAGGTTCCAAATCTTTCTTCATTTGGATTTTAGGCTTGCTCAACATCAGGTCTACTGAACCTGTTAAGATGTCTGTGATCTCATATCCCAATGCTGGCACCCAAACTGTTCTTGGTTCTATAGCCTCCATGAGCCATTTATCTTTATCAACCATAAACAAAATATCTTTTTCATATTTCTCCACCACACTCCTAGGGATTCTAACCTTGTTCTACATATTCTTTTGGAAGGTCTTAAAGTAACCCCATAAGGCAGCATTTTGTTTATCTATATCCCCAAGACTATTTAGATGGTTTCTAATTTGTACAACTACAGTAGAATTACTCATCTATGCAACGTTACTCATATCTAGTAATTCCTTCAAGAAATAGAAGAGCAAGAAGATGATTAAAGTTCCATACTTGAAAGGATATTTGGTGTCTTTTGTCCTCTTTAGGTTCTCCATCAGCTGTTGCTAGAGTAACTCACATAGGTCATAATCAGTATTGTTCTTAACCATGTCATATGTTGTGTATATTGTTGTTGTGGATATAGAGTTCTCCTTATTGGAGAAGTAGACTTTTTAACCAATGACCATTGAGGCAAATCTGACTATTGGATCCTTAATCTCATTTATTGTTAGTGCCCTCTTATCAAATTTTGTACCATTTAACTGCATTATTGTATTGTTCTTCATTGTTTTCAGGGCTAGAACCCTATCGGTGGAGCTCATATGTAATGTTCCCTTCTAGTCACATGGTTAGTCCATCATGGAGTTCCCATGGACTAGCAGTTTGGTTAGGGAACTATGGTTAGTTTGACACTGGAGGTCTTTGTCAGTATTGGAGTTATGGTTCACATTCACTGGATCTAGTTGGCACCCTCGTGGTTGGCTCAGGGGGCTCTTGGTCGTTACTTACTATTTTTAGTAAGTTTGGGTTTTGTGATGGTTTAGGAATTTCAGAGTTGGATCAGATGCATTTCATTGAGACCTTTCCAGCGAGCTAAAGATCATTGAATTCTGACACCATCTTCATATTTATTTTAAAGTCTGAAGGTTTATTAATGTTATATTAATATGGACCTTATTATAAATAAAGGAAAAGTGAATATTAAGGAAATGAAGACAAAGGTTGATGTCTTGACCTTGGGCACCCATCCCTAGGAGACATAAAGTGAAATTAAAAGGTTATTTTCCCTCCTTATTGCCCAACACCCATATTGGAGGTAAATAAAAGGTCTTTTGGAGCTCATTTGGAGTTATGCTATGTTTATGATATTGCTGATTTGAGCTCTGCTAGGGTTTCATGTTGTTTGGGGTTTGAGGATTTAAACAAGAGGCTCTTAGAGATGGAAACCTCCCTGAGTAACGATATCCCACAAGTGTTAAAGATCACCCAATGGTGCCATTAAAGGTGGATGTATTCGACATTCACAAATGTGGTAAAATGGAGTTCGATGGATGAGATTGTAGAGGTTTATTGGGTGTCTCTATTGCAGATTTATCTAAGGTTTGAGGAGATTAGTTTGCATTGCCAAGGAGGAACAAATTGAATACTATTTGGGACTGTATTTTCGATCAGCTACTGGCCGTACCACTCAGCCTAGCCATACATCCTTGTGGGGGTCGATTTGTGAAGTTTCATTGTATTTATCTTCTATATCTTAGTCGCCTAGCTTAATGTGATGTTTGCAGTCAATTTCTAGCATTGAATAGTAGAGTTTAGAGAGGTTTTGTTGCTATTATCACCTACAACCATGGTCGTACTTGCTCCAGCCATCATGTGGATCTTCTAGAGGCCTTCTATCTTGTATTTCCTCTTCTTATTTGGCCATAGGGAGGTGTTGGAGTCTTATACCCTTGCTGATAATCATATTATGAATATTCAATATCATTCATGGAGATTTGAGGCATTTCCAGCCATACCCACTTGTTGGTCCATTTCTGGCAGTTGTACCAAGTTACATATTTTCATATGGGTATGTGACAGTAATTGTTTCTTGGCTATTCTACTATTTGGGTTGTCATTAGTTTCTTCAGATTTATTATATATTTTTTGGGTTTCTGTTATATGCAATATATTGTGTGCTTCGACACCACATCTGTAGGAAAACATAAAACCCCTTCTGCATCTTCTATCTATCTAAAAGAACACACAAAAATCTAATAAAAATCACACATAAAAGATTTTAAAAATATACCAATAGGTACAACACATTACAATGGTATCAGAGCTATGATCTTGCCATCCTGTGAGGTTGAACAGGCATGTAGTTGAATATATGAACATGCAAAGGAAAATGAGGCATGCACGCCTATTGATTGAGATATGAATCCTACAACATCTTCATCACATCCTTATAATACTAGGAGAAATAGGTTACATTAGGCAACATAGGTTCCGCAGCAGGTTGAACCAATAAATCCAGCACCACCAGTATACCCATTTGAGACATATACAGAGGTAGAAGCTGCTGCTACTGAGGATGATTGGCAGGTCTCACGAACGGACCCCTTTTTTAGTGAGCTTCCACTAGTTACAGGACCCATAGGAGAGATGGGTGACAGGGAAGAACCAGAACCCAATGCACATGGAATTTTGAACGCACTCACCTGAGAGATGAGAGACACTCGACGAGCAATGGTCGAGACACAGGATGAGATGACACATGCCATTGAACGGTTGGGTAATGACGTGGACAATCCCTGAGACAGGAACAAGTACAATAGAGGTGACAAGAATAGGTACCACAGAGGTGACAGGAACAGGGACAATGGAGGTGATAGGAATAGGTACTAGGACTGTGATAGAAACAGACAAGATGGGGGAGATAGACACAACAGTGATAGGAACCAGGGAGAAAGGAACAATGGGGACATGAACCAGAATGATAGATATAGGGATAGAGATGATGAGGATGAGGCTTCAGTTACCCACCGGAGGGCTTCCCAGTTCACTACGGGAGATAGACCTGGCATCCCTATATTTGCTCCCAGGAACCAAGTTCCTGAACAGGATCCCACACAGGCGGAGTTTCAAGAGGAGATTCTGAGGGATTGGAGAGCGTCCAATGATGATTGAAAAAATGAGATGACATTTGTTGAATATTCTGAAATGAGGCTTAGGTGTAAACCTCGTAGGGGAGGTAGACCTCAGAACCAAGAGTTGCAAAGGAAAGTAAGTAAGATGACACTTCCCTACTTTGACGGATTGGGTAAGACCACCGCGAGAGCTTGGGTCCAGAAATTGGACAACTACTTGCAAATTAGTCCCATGCTAGAGGAGGATGCCATTACATATGCATCTTTATACTTGGAAGGGACTGCTCACAAATGGTGGAGCAACGGGAAGGTCACACTGGGTCACAATCAGGTCACTTCATATATGGAGTTTATAGCTAGACTGATCGACAGGTTTGATAAAAAGGACCCAGAATTACAGTTTAAGGAGTTGACATAGTTGAGATAGAGCAAATCAGTAGACTCCTACATTGCTGATTTCCAGGACATATCCGTTATGGTTCTAGATATTACTGAGTGCAGATTGGTTGTTCTCTTCATTGACAGATTGTTAGATCAACTTCATGGTTGGGTTAAGGGCTTTGACCCTCCTACACTCTAGGGGGCCATGAAGAAGGCCTAAGACATAGAGTCATCAACGTGGAGGAACAAGTTTCATTCCAAAGGGTTTTCGTAAAGGAGGGATAAGGAGAGAGATAGGAGACCATTCCAAAAAGATGTGGGACAACCACATAAGAGTTCTTCTAGGTTGGACAGTGATCAGTTGAATGACTGGAGATAGAAGAAGCTTTGCTTCCATTGCTGGGAGCATTGGGATCCTAAGCACAAGTGTCCTACCCAAGGGAAGGTTAAACAGTTAGAGTATTTTTCAGCTGATGAGTCTGTTGATTCAGAGCCCCATCCGAACTACAATTCAGAGGCCTAGGGTGCAGAATCAAAAGGCCCTAAGGAAGCATCAGATAGAGAGGATGATACAACCCTACCTATAGCACGTATCTTGAGTATCCAGAGGGAGGGATCATTCAGGATAAGAGGAGTATTGGGTGGGCAGTGATGTATTGCATTACTTGACACGGGTGCCACTCATAACTTCATAGATGAGGGTTTGGTCACCAAGAGAGGGATAAAAACTAAGGAAATTGAAGGTTTTAAGGTGAAGGTTGTGGATGGTTTCGTACCCACCTGCACTAGGAGGATACCCAATCTATCAATCCAGGTGAACAAATACACTTCCCAATTAGAATTTTATGTTGTCAGCATGGGTGAGATGGATGTTGTATTGGGTATGAAGTGGTTGAATGATATTGAGGAGTTCACACTCAACTTGTAGATGATGGAAATGAAGTTTGAGGTGGACTGAGTTAGACATGTGCTTAGAGACATTTCAGATGGTGGGTTGAGAGTGGTTTCTCTCAAGTGGATGGACCAATTGATTCATCATGATCAGGTGGAGTGGGCCACAGAGATTATGGTGATGCCCACAACAGATCAGCAGAATTATACATATCCTCCTAACATACAGTCTATACTGACTAAACACACCCAAGTGTTTAGAGACATTCCACCAGGTAAACCTCTTGATAGAGGTTTTGAGCATGTGATCGAGTTGGAGGAGGGTGCTAAGCTAGTAATAACTACACCTTACAGGCACCCAAAGAGGTATAAGGATGAGATCGAGAAGGCTATCAAAGAGCTTCTCGAGATGGGTGACATCAGACCTAGTAAGAGTCTGTTTACATCATCCATGGTATTGGTGAAGAAGAATGATGGGACTCTCAGAATGTGTATTGACTACATGGAACTCAATAAGAAAACAATCAAGAATAGGTACCCAATTCCTAGAATAGATGAGCTGATTTGATGAGTTGCACGGGGCTTGTTACTTCTCCAAGATTGATTTGGGATCCGGTTACCATCAGATTCAGGTTAGAGATGAGGATATGGAGAAGATGACATTTAGGTATCACTATGGGCACTTTGATTTCCTGGTCATGCCATTTGGTTTGACCAATGCACCATCTCTCTTCTAGTCTTGCATGAATAAGGTGTTTAGAGAGTAGTTGAGGAGATTTGTGCTGATTTTCTTTGATGATATATTGATTTATAGCAGGACATGGGAAGAGCATCTAAAACACATTAACATTGTTTTGAGCATCTTGGAGAGGGAGTCATTGTATCCCAAAATGTCAAATTATGAGTTTGGGATGACTGAGCTGCTATACTTGGGTCATATCATCAGTGTTGGTAGTGTGAAGGTAGATCCAGAAAAGATTCGGGCAATTTTGGACTGGCCACCGCTAAAGAATCTCTCATATCTTAAGGGATTTCTTGGCCTTTGTGGGTATTACCACAGGTTTATGAAGGGGTTCTCTCAGTCGGCTGCTCCCCTTATAGATTTGACTCATAAGGATGCTTTTAGTTGGTCAGATAGGGCACAAGATTGCTTTGACAAATTCAAAAAGATCATGAGTACATGCCCTATGTTAGCTATACCTCATTTCATCAAACCTTTCGAGCTATAGTGTGATGCCTCAGGTGAAGGCATTGGTGCAGTGATTATGTAGGATAAGCACCCCATAGCATTTGAGAGCAGGAAGTTGAGGTGTGTGGAGAGGAGTTATAGTATATATGACAAGGAGATGTTAGCCATCATGCATACGTTGGCTAAGTTTAGACAGTACCTTGTGGGCAGTAAATTTGTGGTTAAGACGGATCACAACAGTCTGAAGCATTTCCTTGGGTAGAAGGATTTAAATGAGAGGAAATAGAAGTGGGTCAGCAAGTTGCAGGCCTATGATTTTTACATTGTTTATGTCAAGGGGAAGAAGAACATTGTTGTTGATGCTCTATCCAGGAGGCCACATTTATGTGCACTTGGTGCTATTGCAGATGACTGGAGAGAATTAATTTTAGTGGAGTATGCCAAAGATAAGTGGGCTGCTAGAGTGATTGATGGCACCATCAAAGATGATATGTATATAGTGGTAAATGATTTAATCATTTACAAGGACATGATCTTTTTGGTGTCAGGTTCATAGATGAAGCAAAAAGTTTTGAGGGAATTCCATGATTTGCCTATGGCAAGGCATCCAGGATACTTCAAGACCTATAGGTAGGTCAGAGAGGTTCACCTGGAAGGACCTCAAGACTGAGGTGATGCAGTATGTGAGAGAGTGTCTGATATGTTAGCAGAACAAGCAGGAGCACTCACTTCCAGGAGGTTTATTGCAGCCCCTGCCCATTCCTGAGAGGAAGTGGGATAGCATTTCTATGGACTTTATCATAGGTCTACCTAGAGTCCAATGCAGGGATTGTATTTATGTGGTGGTGGATAGATTGATGAAGTATGCACACTTCTTTGCTATTCCTACCTCCTACACTGCAACTTAGGTTGTAGAGTTGTTCTTTTGTGCGGTATTTTGACTCCATGGATTGCCGCAGAATATTCTCAGTGACAGGGAAAGTAGGTTCCTTAGTAATTTTGGTAGGAGCTCTTCAGGTTGTCAGGGATAGAACTCACACCCAGTATGAGTTACCACTCCCAGACTGATGGTCAGATGGAGGTAGTTAATAAGTGGGTGGAAGGATACCTCCGAAACTATGTTTCAGGGCAGCAAAAGGCATGGGTTAATTGGCTTCACATGGGGGAGTACTGCTACAATTCCACTTACCACATGTCCATTCAGATGTCACCCTTCATGGTATTGTATAGTTATGAGGCACCGAGCTTTGTTGATTTATTGTTTGGTGATAAAAGAGTACCAAAGGCGAAAGACTTCCTTTATGAGAGTTAGGATATCATGAGGGCACTGAAGAAGAACACACAGAAGGCTCAGAATCAACAAAAATAGTATACAGATCAGCAGAGAACTAAGTGATCATTTGAGGTCAGTGACATGGTTTACCTCATGTTGTAGCCTTATAGACAGTCTACTCTCAAGAAGAGTGGTGCGAAGAAGTTGAAGCCACAGTATTATGGATCTTTCAGGATCTCTAGGAAGATTGGAGAGGTGTCTTATGAGTTGGAGTTACCAGTAGGGAGTAGGGTACATAATGTGTTCCATGTTTCTCACCTCAAGAAGGCACTGGGGCACAATGTTACACCATCAGTTGAGTTCCTTCCTCTTGATGAAGAGGGGAAGTTGATATTAGTACCTAAAGCAATTATCAACACCAGGGATCATAATTTGAGGAGGAGGATTATCAAAGAGTACCTGGTTAAATGGAAGAAGCTGTCAGTTGAGGATGCTACATGGGAGAACGAGTGGATATTGAAGCATCCTGATCTGAGATTGCTTGAGGCAAGCAATATTAGGGAGGGCAGACTATAATCTCCCCTTCTAGTCACATGGTTAGTCCATCATGGAGTTCCTGTGGGCTAGTAGTTTGGTTAGGGAACTATGGTTAGTTTGGCACTGGAGGTCTTTGTCAGTGTTGGAGTTATGATTCCCAGTCAATGGATCCAATTGGCACCCTCGTGGTTGGCTCAGGGGGCTCTTGGTCATTACTTACTATTTTTAGTATGTTTGGGTTCTATGTCAGTTTAGGAATTTTAGAGTTGGATCAGATGCATTTCATCGAGACCTTTTTGGTGAGCTAAAGATCATTGAATTCTTAAACCGTCTTCATATTTATTTTAAAGTCTGAAGGTTTATTAATGTTATATTAATATGGACCTTATTATAAATAAAGGAAAAGTGAATATTAAGAAAATGAAGACAAAGGTTGATGTCTTGACCTTGGGCACCCATCCCTAGGAGACATAAAGTGAAATTAAAAGGTTATTTTCCCTCCTTATTTCCCAATTCCCATCTTGGAGGTAGATAAAAGGTCTTTTGGAGCTCATTTGGAGTTATGCTATGTTTATGATATTGCTGATTTGAGCTCTGCTAGGGTTTCATGTTGTTTGGGGTTTGAGGATTTGAACCAAAGGCTCTTGGATATGGAAACCTCCCTAAGTAACGGTATCCCATAGGTGTGAAAGATCACCCAATAGTGCCATTGAAGGTGGATGTATTCAGCATTCACAAATGTGCTAAAATGGAGTTCGATGGATGAGATTGTAGAGGTTTATTGGGTGTCTCTATTGCAGATTTATCTGAGGTTTGAGGAGATCAATTTGCATTGCCAAGGAGGAGCAGATTGAATACTATTTGGGACTGTATTTTCCATCAACTACTGGCCATACCACTCATCCTGGCCGTACATCCTTGTGGGGGTCGATTTGTGAAGTTTCGTTGCATTTATTTTCTATATCTTGGTCGCCTAGCTTGATGTGATGTTTGTAGTCAATTTCCAGCATCGAATAGCAAACTTTGGAGAGGTTTTGTTGTTGTTATCATGTACAATGGTTGTACTTGCTTCAGCCATGACGTGGGTCTTCTAGAGGTCTTCTATCTTTTATTTCCTCTTCTTATTTGGCCATAGGGAGGCGTTGGAGGATTATACCCTTGCTAATAATCATGGTATGAACATTCAATATCATTCATAGAGATTTAAGGCATTTTCAGCCATACCCACTTGCTGGTCCATTTCTGCAGTTGTACCAAGTTGCATATTTTCATATGGGTATGTGATAGTAATTATTTCTTGGCTATTCTACTATCTCGGTTGTAATTATTTTCTTCAGATTCATTATATATTTTTTAGGTTTCTATTATATGCAATATATTGTGTGCTTTGGCACCACATTTGTAGGAAACATAAAACCCCTTCTGCATCTTCTGTCTATCTAAAAGAACACACAAAAATCTAATAAAAATCACACAAAAGATTTAAAAAATATACCAACATGTACAACACATTACATCATACCAGTTACAACTTTAATGACATATTTTGTGATCATGTGTGCCATGTACAACCACATAAATTCATCATGAATTCTGCTAAGGACATATCGGACCAAAGCATTTTTAGAAAACATGGGAAATTCAATCCAAACATCCAACTTCTTCTCATGCAACACACTAAACTCTTCCTTCAGCTCATAATTATTATTAGTCAGTTTCTCCATGAATAATTGCCCTAGTTTTGTGGTTTCAAACTCTTTTAGGTTTGAATGGATATAAGCCCTAATATCCTATGTATGCATGATACCATAAGGAACCTTAGAGAATGCACCTTCCGAATTGTTTTCGAGTGATTTATATGGGTGCTTTTTGAAGTTTGGATGGGGTCTCTCAGAGATCTCAACTACTTGTGGAGTCGACATGCTTGCTTTCTCAAAACATAAAGCTTTTTAATAGAGAAAATGATAAATACCTTTTGTTTTCATTAGGTTTTCTTCACCAAATACTTGAAATCACCTTAGCTCGCTCTTCAGATCTCTTTAATCGCTTGAGGGTTTGGATGGAAAGTGATTTTCCCTTCAATTGAATTCCTTATATCTTCTTTTGATCAATACCTAATTTTCATAAATGCTCATCTTAAAAAGCTATCAAACTTTTTCTCTGCAACTCATAGTTGACCAAGATTGCTTTGCAATTTACCACATTAGATTCTTTTCTGCTAGAATCTTCTTCATAAGATCTGTCATTCAGTTTTATAACTCATACCTTGTGCTAGATATCAGCACCATATTTCTAGCTAGGGGAGTGGGATTTTGCATTAAGCTCCCCCTAATCTAGAGCTCTCAATTTACTTCTTGAAGGAAGTACCAGCGCTAGAGTTTGGTGTGGACTCACCCTTGACTTCCTGCACTTCCTTCTTAACCCAAATTTGATTCATCTCCCACTTGATCTCTGCTAGATCTACATTTTGTACTAGTTCTTTCTTCTCTTCTTGATTGTTCCTTTTTATGTTCTTGCTTCTACAGAATCTTGCAATATGTCCAGGCCTGTTGCAATTAAAACATATGACATTTCTCTATCTATTGTTTCTTTCATTTATCCTTGATCTGCATTGGTTAGCCTTGTGCCCAAATCTATTCCATGCAATATTCCCATTGAAAGATTGATCATTGCTTACATTGTTATAGTTGTTCCTTATTTGACTTCTACATTCACTAGCTTTATGACCAAACCTCTTACATATAAAGTAGCTATCTTTGAAGGTCTGAGCATTCCTTCTATTGTTATAACTATTCCTTATTTGACTTCTACAGTCATTAGCCTTGTGACCTACTTTATTGCAAGTAAAACACTGACTAAAGAATGATGGAATATTTTGATTCATTCCGCTCCTACATTGAGTAGCCTTATGACCAAACTTATTGCATGCATTGCAATAACTATTGAAAGAAGGGTACCTTTGAGCATTAGGTTTCTTGACCGGTGGTCTTCTAGGTCTATTCCTTTGATTTTTAATCTATTTGCCTTTGTCCTTTTTGATCTCATCATTCTTTTCTTGACCGGTTTTGGAATTTTCACCTTTCTCAAATCCCAAGCCTTCTTTATCATTAGGACTCTTCTGACTAGAAAGTATTCTATCAAGTTGGGAAGCACCTACTCTAAATTTATCTTCTTGAATTGATGCATGTTTTAGATCAGTTTTTAGATCCACAACTTGTTCAAGCTTTGTGCAGTCTTCAGTTTTGCTTTTCACCAACTAATTTAGGTCTTCTTCTACTTTTTATCTTTTTCCAATTTCCACTTTCAAATTACTCAAGGTGTCATTTGCAGATATCAATTGTTCACTAACCTTCTTATATTTTATTTTGAACTTTTTGAGTTACTCCCTCAATTTTTTGATGCACTCGTCTGCTTCCTTAATATTATCTTTCAGATCCCTATTTTCTATTTCAGCCTTTTGAAGATCTGTAAGTGTAAGCTTGAGTTCTTCTTCATTGACAAGCATCAATTCTTCTTTAGTTTCAGTTGCATCAATTTGTTTAGGAGGAGTAGGATGTTTTTTACCTACCTTGTGTTTAGTCTTCAAGATCTTCCTCAAGTTGTTGGACTTGTTCCGAGGAACCAGGCTCTGATACCAATTGTTGAACACCCAAAGTACTGAGAGGGTGGTGAATCAGTACACTATTAAACTTCTTACTTAATGAAATAATAATCCATTTACTGCATGTAATAACAAAGCATATTAAACATAGAAGAAACAACCATAACCCATCACACATGAACACCAGGATTTTTACGTGGAAAACCCAAAACTGAGAAAAACCATGGTGAGTGTTAGCTCACAATATACTATGTAGTAATAATATTAGATTATAAGAAGGCTAATTTCCTTAGGGTTCACTGCCCAAAGAATTGCTCACTGCAAGAATGGTTCACTGCTAAAACAAGATCACTACCTAGAGAAAGAAAGAAGAAAGGAAATGGCTCACTACCAAAATGAACTACTTTGATTGCATCTACATATGTATGATTACAGCTCTAATGAAGCACCAAAATACTAATTCAAAACTCTTAATTTTTGACTACTCAGTTTTACTGCTCAGCTTCTACATGAGAATAAGATCTCTCTTCTTCTGCTTTTGTCATTCTCAAAAACTCATTCAACTTCACTGGTCGCACACACACATTCTTACATTTGTACCTCATCATCCAAGTACCGAAATTAATCTCATATATATATTCACATTTCTTGAAATCTACATATCAAGTCGGGATGCTCAGAAAAATAATATAGTTAAATAATATGTAGCTTGTCAGCCAAAAACATTCACCAAAATACACTGTGGACCCAAGCACCATTTGAATCTTAATCAGACATGTTGGATCCAACTATAAGACTACTTAGAAAAGGATGCCAAACAATAGAATTCTCTGGACATATATCACACTATTATGTTGGCCTCAATCATCAACTGTTGCTGACTCAGTCTATCTGTCAGACTGGAACTTTTACTGCGGACCACCAAACTTACCCTATAAATCATATCAAATATTCTTTATACATCATAGATCATACCTTCAAAAATGCAAAGCAAAATTTTCTTTTACGGTAGAATGCTGACCTCAAGAACACATGCCCTGTCATAGTCAAACTGCATCGGATCAAGTAGCGATACTTAGATATTCATAATTGACTTTTTAGTGGAACTCAAAACTTGTAACTCTAGATATAGATACTTCATACATGTGTTCACAACACCTCAAAACCACATAAAAAGATATGCAACAACAGAGAAATGTGAACCAATTCAGTTGAGTGTTCTGTTCAGATTTCCTCTATTCTCTGCACTGCCGGACTTAGACTTTTTGAAGATAGGCTTCTGGTACTCATAAAGAACTAAAATCTTGGACAAATGATAATTTGAGAACTATAAACAATATAATTGAACCACATGATATGATCTTCTATTACGGACCAATACCACCTCAAATAATGTCTCCTTGTCACTGCTTCAGTATACTGCCAACACTTAGCCAAAATGGCTAAGTCTTCTTCTTCAGACCAAAAACATTGTTCCAATCTTATTCCTTTGCTTATTTCCATCAATGACAACATCTTCACACATCATGCACAAACACTCTTCATCATATTAGCAGTCTCTCTCCCTTTAGGATGTTTGCCAAGTTGCCAACAAGATCATGATTCTATTTTTGTGGTGGTTGATAGATTTTCTAAGATGGCACATTTCATTCCTTGTCAGAAGACAAATGATGCAGTGCATATTGTAAAGATGTTCCTCAAGGAAGTGGATATACTTCATAGTCTACCAAAGAGCATAGCTTCAGATTGAGATACAAAATTTGTTGGATTTGTTTGGAGGACATTGTGGAAGAAGTTGAAGATAAATTTGAAGTTTAGTTCTACACATCATCCACAAACTGATGGTCATATAGAAGTGGTAAATAGAAGTTTGGGAAACCTTTTGAAATGCCTAGTAGGAGAAAAACCAAAGGGATGGGACTTGATTTTTCCATAGTTTGAATTTACATACAACAACTTAGTTAACAAGAGTACATGAAAATCACCATTCCAGATTGTATATGGAAGTAGTCCCAAAAATGTTTGAGTTAAAAAAGATGGATAAGGAGGAGAATAGGAGTGCAAATGTAAAATATTTTATAGAACACATGAAGAACCTACATGAGGAGGTAAGGAAGCATATCCATAAAATGAATAATTAG
The DNA here is from genome assembly GCA_027924645.1 of Cunninghamia lanceolata. Lineage (NCBI taxonomy): Eukaryota > Viridiplantae > Streptophyta > Pinopsida > Cupressales > Cupressaceae > Cunninghamia > Cunninghamia lanceolata. Next base: position 8,477,538 of record BSBN01000815.1, on the reverse strand, counting down.
TATAAGGAGAAGGCATATCAAAAAAGAAGATTCAAAGAATTCAATGTTGGAGAAGAGGTTATGGTCCATCTTAGAAAAGAGAGATTTCCCATATGAACATATAATAAACTGAAGATGAGGAATTTGGGACCTTGTAAGATTTCAAAGAAACATGAATTAGGGAATTCCTATGAAGTTGAGTTACTAAGTGGGATCAATATTTTACCTTTGTTCAATATTGCAGATTTGATAGAATATCATGAAGTAAGTACAAAAGATAGACAAGCAGAAGGAAAGTGGCATATCCTAGCACCTATTTCAGAGAAGGGTGAAATTGAAGAAATCTTAGATAGCTGTGTTGGAAGGAGCACATGAAATAGGCAATATGAAGAATACTTGGTCAAATAGAGAGGAAGGCCTATTGAAGATTCATCATGGTTATCCAATGTAGAGGTTCACCGCATTGGTTTTCCTCACACATTGGAGATGTGACAAGGTCACTTCTCAAATTACCCTGGGTGTCTAATGCAAGAGCATCTAGAGGTGTAGAGCAATATTGCATCAATACAAAAATGATTTTCTTTTCCGTTTCTTTCAATTTTGATTTTTTTGGATACCCATTTTCTTATATAATGATTTATAGCCTTCAAAGTTTCTAAAAAGGCTAAGAATACCAAGACTTACTATTTTTAGTAACCTTATATTGGAGACGTGGTTGGGTTTGAAAATTTTCCCAAATCTTTGAAATAGTAACATAAACATTATCGATAAACTTCAGCCCAAGATCATGTTTAGATTTCAAGATATTAAAGTTTCAATTTTTTAGGTTCATGGAAAAAGTTTCGGAATCAGTTTTGAGGCACCTAGAAGTTCTATAATGGACTAAAAATTGGACGAAATTAAAATTTTCCTAAATAGGTTATTTTTTGAAGCCTTAATTTTTCATGAGCTTTCCAATGCATAAAACAATTCATCAATCAAACGTCTGGTTCAGAAGTTATGGCTCCCGAAAGTTGTACTACCTAGTTTCTCAATTTTAAACTTTAAAAATTCTTTCTTGGGTGGGAAAAAGGACAGTTGGGTTCATTTTGGTGCCCAAATGGGAGTTAAACATTTCAAATCAAACTGACATTGGATTGAATTACCCTAAATGGTGTCAATGTGTATTTATGGCTTATTTTTAATAGTTCCATGGTAGTGGGGTATTGGGAGTTATTGCCAAGTCATGTTCATGTGAATAAGGAGGTCAGATAGATATCAGAAGATAGCTCCACAATGATCTATACGTCAGATATTTCTATTGTAAGATAGCCCATATTTCTTTAATAAAAGGGCATATGACCTTGGTGATTGTATTTCAGATTTGTATCCTTTTATTAGCAAGTTTAAGGAAGAAATTATGAAATAGTTTGTAGTTTGCTTAATTAATCTTTCTTGAGATTTTGTTCTTATCTATTTGAAATCTATAAATTGTTGTTGTATGTGTTTTTGGTGGAGTATACCCTCATCAAAAAGGTTTGCAAGTTTTCCAAAGCCCATAAAAGCTAAAAAACAAAAGAAGAGGAGAAAATAAAGAAAAATAGAAGATGAGGCTCTTTTAGCAAGTTTGTGAGTTCACGAACTTGCTAGTTTTCTAAAAAGAAGAAATAAAGAGATAAGAAATAGAAATGTTTTGATAAGTTCATAAGTTCATGAAATCATTGAAATATTGAAAAGGTTATCAAGCTCCCAAAGTTATGAAAATTCTAATAGGAAACTTCAACAAGCTGCTAATTCCCCAACAAGGCATTTTTTAGTGCCAATAACATATTTTTCATGGATTCTCCTTTTTGAGATTTGTCAAGAGATTTTCTCAATTAGAAACATCACTTAAAGATTTGGCCAAAAAGGGGCATTTGTATGGGTATAATTTTTTTTTGATTCGTAATAAGAAGTTTATGTTAAAGTATTAAAAATATTTACATATTTTCCATGACTGAGGTAGATAGCCACCAAGACTGAACAACCAACATAGCCTCCCAGAGGTAGACCACACAGGGTCACTGATATTGGAAAAATGGGGTATCAACCAAAATCCCCCAGCTAGACCCTAATATATGTGAGGACCGCCCTTTTTACTACTGTTGTTATGACTATTTATAGTACTGTATTGTTACTTTCATATTTGTGGGATAGCAGTTCCCGAAATTTGTCAGACTATTTAACTTTATTATGTTTTCGGAAAAACTAATTGGGTGATGTTTGGATAAGTTACTTTTCAGAAAAATGAATTAGGTGATGATGGAAAATTGTAATATGATTTTTAATTATGTTAAATTGTACTAGGGCATGAGAATGCATGTGTTATTTAAGTTGCTTCGGCTATGATGAATTTATGTGGTTACTGATCTTGTAATTGAGTGTGCAGGGACTACTAATCAAACCACAGATTTCGGAGATCATTCCACACCTTGTTATTTGTTATTCCCTGTTAAGCCGATCTGGTTCCACGAGGAACCAAGATCTCTTTGTGTTTGATGTCATGATGTAATGTGGTCTTTCGTATGGTCGAGTGGGTTAGGTTACCCTCATGTAACATTATTTTTTTTAAGTAAGTGTTGTAAAGAGATTGAATTTGAAATTTCTATTTTTTATTTAAATTATGAGGCCCTTTTTCTTGTGCTTTACCTTGACCTGGGGTGTCTTGTATGGGTTAAAATTGACCCTGGGTTCTACCCCATGGGTCCAGGGGCCCATTTGGCATGGGTAACCCTTGAGTAACCTCCATCTAGTCAACTTAACCTTCCCCTGAAGTTAAGTGGCGAAAATTGGAGGTAGGAGGGGACATGATGAGTTGTACCAACACTCAACCCATCCCCTCTACTTTTCCCTAGATAAGAGATGCCATCCATTAGTGAAAGTCACCTCTTCTTTAGTAAGATTCCCCCATGTACTATGGGGACACCCATGTGAAGAAAGGAGAAAGAGGCATGGGTCACCTGTCTTGTTCCCATTTAACTCTTTTTTTTATTTCTCCCATGAGAAAGTGGAGTCACATGAGAGGAATAAGGAGTACCCTTGGGAATGGAGAGTGACATAAGCCACCTGGACAGAATAGTGGTTTTTGGGAAGGGTGAGGAGGTGACAAGTGTCACTTCCCCATTTCTCAAAATTAGAAAGAAAGAGAATTTTGGGTTATTTATTTTCAAATTTTGGGATGAGAGGGAGTTAGTTGAATTTTGGGGAAAAACTTTCATTTTGGCCTTACCAAAAATAGAGAAGTTAGTTTGGAAGATAGAGAAGGGAGAGGGAGTTGGTGGCTAAGGTAGGAAGTGAACTCTGTGGACTCTGCAACAACTTCATCCCAGGAGGGCTTTGCAAGGTTGGTCTGAATTTTACCTTTGTTTTGGTAGAACTGAAATGTGCATGAAATGTGTGTGAAATATGTGTTTAAATTTGTTTTCTGTGGGGTTCTTGTCAGGTTGTTTGACAGAGCGTCTCCCACTTGGGAGAAATGCTCATCAAGTTTGGGGTAGGGGAGGAGAGATCCTCCTCGGGTGCATACTTGTTTCCATCTTTTGGGATGTTGAAAGCCTTGAGGGCATGTATCTGTGACTGTATTTTTGACTTGAGAGTCATATACAGATTTCTTACAAATTGTGATCACACTTGGTTGAGACCAAGAGAAATTTATATTAGTTCATTTATCTGTCAGGGTGACACTCTGGAGTCGAGTGTGTCCACTCTCCTGCCCCTTATGAAACTCACTGTAGTTGAGTTTCCATATTGTGTAAAATACCCACGGGTGTATGTGTGCTTTGGGATTGTTGTTGTTTCTGTTGTGAAGTGGGGTGTTTGAGTACCCAGGTGTGAGTATGGTCTCCCTAGCTCGGGGGTGACCCTCTTGCGGGTCTACGGTAGGGAGGAGAGCTAGACGAGTGGTCTTTTCTTCTTGTTTGTCTTTGATACGCAGGTTTTTCTCTTGGAGCTTCTGGTTGGCTATTTATGAAGAAATAGTTCATCTTCTTGTCATGAGAATTAGGCCTGGTTCATTTCATAGAGATGAAGAGAGAACACCTCTCTTGTTATTGTTGTAAATTAATGATATTCTGGGAGTGAAGAAAATCACCTCCCTGATCTTGTTATTATTGGACTTTTATTGGTTGTCATAAGTTTTCAGTGGTATACTGTTTGGGAGGAGAAAGTTCATATCTGGGAAGATGGTATTCATGATTGAGAAGCTGTAATATGAATGTGCTTAAATTTTAAGTTGATGTTTGCAAACTTTGTTCAATAGCAATTTTTGTGTTTCAAGTATTACTGAAAGGAACAAGTTCATTTCTGCAATTTAATCTGAGTTGTTTACATTTGAAAGTTTGGAATTGCTTCACTGAAATGCTAATTTTCTTTATAGTTCAATGTTAAAATGGAAAAGACAGTTTTAAATATTGGAGTTATTCTCATGGATTCTGTTAATTTAGAAGGATTAGAGGAAATCTAGCATGTAAATATATAATCTGTTTGTAAATTTACGAAGTCTTAAATGTTTATGAAAGTGGAAAATTATACTTATAATAAGGGGATAGCTAGTTACTATTTCTATCAATTAAGTGAAATTGGGATATATATATATATTTATATCTAATTGTTATGACAATTTCTTTATAACAGGTTGATTTGGAGAAAATGCATAAAGTAGTGAAATTGAAAAATTTAGGAATTAGTTAAGCACATATAAGAATATTTTTATATATAAATAAATTTAAATATATATATATATATATATATATAGATATATATATATATATATATATATTTCATATTTTGAGTAATTATCATTTTCTAGAATAATAGAGAAATTGAAAGTAAATTATCATTCTTATGAGATTGACTGATAAATATCAATATAAAAATAGATATATATATGTATATATATATATATATATATATGAAATATATATATATATATATATATAATTATATAATCATTGATAAATATATATATATATATATATATATATATATATATATATATATATATATATATATATATGAATATATATATATATATATATATATATATATATATATATATATATATATATATATATATATATATATATATAAATATATATTTTATTGTTGATAGAAATCAACGAATAGCACATAAGAATGGCGGTCCAAATTTATGCCAAGGATAGAAAAAAAACACAGTCGCTATTTACAATGGGCGGTGGGGAGAAAACCCCACCGCAGGTTGTTTTTTTTTTTACATTTGGAGGTGTGGAGTGGGGCGGAGCCCCACCCACACCCCACGTCGTGGGAATGTGGGTGGGGCTCCGCCCCACTCCACATTCCCCCCCCAATCCCTTATGCCTCCCGCGGCCTGCACAGGCCCGCCGCTCTGCGGCCACCCCGACCCTGCTTCTCTGTCACAGCGGCCACCGCCGCCCATGGCCGCCGTCGGCTGTGGAATCTAAGGCAATAAAATGTTAGGGCTTGGGCCCTAACATATGATTGGTTTATTTAAATATAAATACAGTTTTTTATATAACTCTATATATAGGCATATATATATTCTATATATGTCTATGTATATAGCTATATATATAATATAATAATGATTATATATCTATATATATATATATATATATAGAGAGAGAGAGAGAGAGAGAGAGAGAGAGAGAGAGAGAGAGAGAGAGAGAGAGAGAGAGAGAGAGAGATATAAATCGTGGTAAACCAATTTCGTCCTATGCATAGACATTAAAAATAAACATAATATATATATATATATATATATATATATATCGATATATATAAATCGTGGTAAACCAATTTCGTCCTATGCATAGACATTAAAATAAATATATTATATATATATGTATATATATATATAGATATATATATATCATATCGATAGGAGTAAATCTATGAACCATTTTGTTGGACCCTCGTTTAAAATCGTTATAAACTATGTCTCATGGATATAGAGAAAAAAAAAATATATAACAATTATATTCTCACAGTAGATGTTATTAAGTGTTGAACACAACAACCAAAGAAGATATATTACCATGAATAGAGTTTTATAAAGTGCTGAACCACCTACATCTATTGACTACGTCATACGAGTCACAATCAGTGTATGAATCGTAATTAAGAGTAATAGTAACAACAGTAATTCTAAACAAGAGAAAATAAAATTATAATGTAAAAGAGAGTTTAGGAATATTCAGTGATACTCTGGAAAGAGTTTCTCGGAAGTTTCAACTATTAACGTACTAACAATCACCCGGAAAATGAAGAGGAAAATTACACAACTCCTTGCTCAAAAGAACACTGGAAATAAACTTAAGAAGCCACCACTGACAATCCATGTGGCCATATTAATCTCAACTGTAGCAAACGATCTCATATGTAAACCTGTAAGAGGTTCCGAAGAAGAAAAAAAAAACTAACATTGGAAAACACAGAGGAGAAAATGCGCGACATTTCTCACATGGGATAAGAGAACTAAGTTGACGGACCCTTCTGCCAAATTTGCTTAGGAACAAGTTGACTAAGTATATACGAAGAGGAGGAACCTAGATCGGGGAAGATTAGGAGACCGAGTCCAACGAAATAGTAAACCAGCCTTTGTGACCTAGATCATCCTGAAATTAGGTTTAATATCAACAATAGCTGCAGTAATAACCCTGATTGACGTAAATCATGAAGAAAGGTCAGGATGCACATAAAGAAAGCATAGAAAATGAAAGAGAGAGAGAGACCGAAATATAAACACACTAAATGAACTAAGAAATAGTTAAGGTAAGGGCGATAAAGATATAATCAAAATTAAGAACTTGTGAAAAGGGAAGAGAGGGCAACCAAACCGCCTTGTTGAAAATGCTAAGTCATAGGAGAAGTATGTTTCAGGAAACAAGAGAGGAGACAGACAACCGTGCCTGGCTGAAAAATGACTAAATAGGGAGATCACTAGCCGGTTTAGTCGGAACAAGGCATCGTGGGGAGTGGATCCTCTATCAGCGAACCACGTGCGTAAATGAGTGCAGCGTAATTCCCACTAACGCCGTAAGGCATTATGCTACCGAACATTGCCGAGGGTTCGATTTAAGAACTTTGGTAATCTCACTCTTGCAATGACGTTAGCAGCGTTGTATAGACCCTCTTGTGGATCTATATGCTTCTGGATGCACGCAATTGTACTTGTATTCCGCCGAAGAGTGTAGCGTTTCGCCATGAGAGAACACCGTTGAGCATGTGTACGCATGCGAAGGGGTTTTTTAGGATAGTGTGAGAAAAGTTTTTTCATATCTCGTGTCATAACCACATGACAGATGTGGCTATGACACGTGCGATGTGTGTTGTGACCACATGGAAAATGTGGGCATGACATTTGGTATCAGAGCCAAGTTTGTAAACACTGGGCGTATTTGGGCACGTTATTATTCCGCAACTTTGGCTAATTAGTTTCTACCTTGTTTTGTAGGATGCCTCCCCGACGTGTTCGATGAGCGCGATCACGCCACACAGCGTCAGTCGAGGTGCACAGCGATTCCTCAGCCGAGGGACTGGCACCCGCAGATTCAGCAGCACCACCTGCACCACCTGTACCACAAGCACCACTAGTACCACAGGCGACACCAGTATCGGATATAGGTCCACAGATCTTACATGCACTACAGACTATGCTAGACAGGTTACCACCAGTGATTCCTGAGCCACGTATAGAGCCTCGTGTTGATCCGCGAGAGGAGCCACGTGCCGAGTCACGTATTGAGCCACGTATGGAGCCCCGCGTTGATCCACTAGAGGTGCTACGTGTGGAGCCCTTCATTGAGATTCCTGACACAACAGTAGAGGAGGTAGGGTCGGCCTCCCGAGCACAGAGCAGGAGTCCTCCGAGACTTTTGAGACAAGAACAGGTTCAGCAGGGAGTATATGAGGATGGTGTGGAAGAGCCACTTGGGAGACTTAGAGACAGAGGGGACCCTATCAGAGATCTACTGAGGCTCAACCCACCCACCTTCGCAGGAGCTACAGAGGGAGCTGTGGCCGAGGCTTGGCTAATTAGCTTAGACAGGTGTTTCGCATTGCGACCGTATGGGAGCAACACGAAAGCACGAGTGGCAGTTCATCTTCTTAGGGATGCAGCAGCCACCTGGTGGCGCACAGAGGAGTGCAAGCGCCGACTCTCCGTGGATACACTCACATGGGACACCTTCATTGAGCGCTTCAATGCGTGATATTTGTCCGAACATTATAGACAGCGCAGAATCGATGAGTTTCATGATCTACAGCAGAGGGGACTCACCGTTACTCAGTATGAGAGCTGATTTATAGAGCTTTCTCGTTACGCGGAATACCTCCATGACGAGAAAATCTTAATACACAAATTCATCAGGGGGCTAAATCACGGGATAGCAGGACCAGTTCGTATGGCAAATCCCCAAACCATGAGCGAGGCTGTTGAAAAGGCCCTTATATCAGAGGAAATTCAGGGACGAGGACAGAATTCACGCCCACAGTACTAGGAACGGAATCCCCAACAACAGCAAAATTTCCGAAGGCCTCAAAACACAACACAGAGAGGAGGATATAATCCTTCATCATTACCTCCTAGGCCTCCACAGCAACAGCAACATCAGCAAAAATCCAAATTTCAACAGAGGGGACAGGGAGGACAGAACCGTGGATGGCAGCAGCAGGGACCACGCAGGGATCAGAGACAGCAGGGTTCATCGGCAGGACCCGCAAGGTCCCAGCAGTCTTACAGAGGCTCACAGGGATCCACCGGACGGACCGGGCAACAACAATCGGGCAGAACACAGTCAGGGCAGTTACAGGTTAGAGGACCATGTTATGTATGTGGTGGGGCAGGGCATCTGGCTAGAGAGTGTCCGCAGGGATTTACTGCAGGGGGTCAGCCCCGATCAGGAGGGTCTGAGCAGACCGTAGGTGACGTGGGCAGATCTCACCACATGTTTGCAGCGATTGATAACCGCCAGGCTGATTTCCAGGCTTCTGTCATCGAGGCAGCAGGTACGATTAGAGACTTTCCCATCTCGATCCTTTTTGACTCAGGAGCTACTGACTCCTTTTTGTCTACATCGTTAGTGGAGCGTTGCAGGCTGGTGGCTTCTAGGCAAGACATTAGGTGGGAAGTTGAGTTGGCCTTAGGGGCCAGGATGTCAGTAGATACCTTGGTTAAAGACTGTGAGATCACATTGGGACCCTTCACCACAACATGTGACCTTAGGATTATGCCATTAGGGTCTTACGGAGTAGTTCTGGGTATGGATTGGCTTGCGGCACATAGAGCCAAGCTTGATTGTCGCCAGAGAACGATTAGCTGTTTAGACGATCATGGTTCGTCGGTTGAGATAGTGGGCATTCAAAAGCCCACGGCGGTTCGTATGATATCCGCACAACAACTTAAGCGCTGTATGCGGAAGGGATGTCAGATGTTTGCCATCACAGTCAGTGATAGAGCAGAGGATGAACCTGAGGCTACTTTAGATGATCACCCTATCCTTAGAGAGTTTGCCGATGTATTCCCACCAGAATTACCTGGTATGCCTCCACGTAGAGAAGTGGACTTCCACATCAACTTAGTGCCAGGTGCAGAGCTGATATCCCGCGCACCCTATAGAATGACGACCCATGAACTCACAGAACTTAAGCTGCAGTTGGAAGAATTACTTGAGAAGGGACACATCTGACCTAGCGTTTCACCATGGGGCGCACCAGTGATCTTCGTGAAGAAGAAGGATGGGTCTCTTTGTCTATGCATGGACTACAGGCAGTTGAACAAGGTGACGGTGAAGAATCGTTATCCTCTACCTAGGATTGACGACCTTTTTGATCAGATGCAGGGAGCCAGAGTGTTCTCGAAAATCGATCTAAAATCTGGGTATCATCAATTGCGCATCACGGAGTTAGATATTCATAAAACTGCTTTTCGAACCAGATATGGCCATTATGAATTCACAGTGGTACCTTTCGGGTTGACGAACGCTCCTGCAGTATTCATGAGTCTCATGAACGGGGTGTTCCGTACATACCTAGACCGGTTCGTGATCATATTCCTAGATGACATTCTGATTTATTCACGGACTGAGGAGGAGCATGTAGAGCACTTGCGTCAAGTTTTGCAGCAATTACGAGGGCAGCAACTTTATGGCAACTTGGCGAAGTGTGCCTTCTTCAGGACAGAGGTGCAGTATTTGGGACACATTTTATCAGGCGATGGCATCTCCGTAGATCCATCTAAAATTAGAGCAATCCAGGAGTGGCCGGTACCCACGAATGTGACAGAGGTCAGAAGCTTTATGGGGTTAGCCGGGTATTATCGTCGGTTTGTCGAAGGTTTCTCCAGGATAGCACATCCCATTACTTCCCTTCAGCGAAAAGGGAAGGGTTTCACTTGGACCGAGCAGTGTGAAAAGGCTTTTGGAGTCCTGAAAGAGCGTCTTACGAGCGCTCCTATTTTAGCAGTTCCAAATCCTTCAGAAGAGTTTGTAGTTTGCACGGATGCATCATTAGAAGGTTTGGGAGCCGTGCTTATGCAGGATGGTCGAGCGATCGCATACGAATCGCGGAAACTAAAGACACATGAGTTAAACTATCCTACGCATGACTTAGAGCTTGCAGCTGTTGTTCATGCCTTGGTTCGCTGGAGACACTTTCTCTTAGGGCGACGCTTTGAACTCCATTCAGACCATCATAGTTTGCAGTATATTTTTACACAGCCTAATTTGAACGCCCGCCAACGGCGTTGGATGGAATTCCTATGCGAATATGACTTCGATGTCCATTATATCAAAGGGAAGGAGAACATGGTCGCTGATGCTTTGAGTCGAAGACGTCACGAGATCCAGACCCTGACCTTGAAGATGGACTTGAAGGATCGCATCTTACAGCATCTGCCGGAGGACGAATGGTTTCTTGAAGTGCAGCAGGCAGTACTAAATCAGAAGGCCCTTGAGGGCAAATTTACAGGATATACCCTTGATTCTGATGGTATGCTTCGACATCGGCAATGCATCTATGTACCCCATGCGGGTAATCTTCGTACAGTAATCCTATCAGAGGCTCATAGAGCACCCTACGCAGCACACCCAGGAGTGAAGAAGATGCATGCTGATTTACGACAGCTTTATCATTGGGCTGGGATGAGGCGTGACATTGCCGAATTTGTTGCTCGTTGCCTAGAATGTCAGAGGGTCAAGGCCGAACATCAGCATCCAGCAGGACTGTTGTACCCTCACGAGATACCTGAATGGAAATGGGATACCATTTCTATGGATTTTATCGTTGGTCTACCTATGTCATCGCGTCGCCATGATGCTATTATGGTGACAGTTGACAAGCTGACCAAAGTGGCGCATTTTTCACCAATTTGTACAACATACAATGCACCATCAGTGGCAAAGGTGTTTCTTGATCAGATTGTTAGACTTCATGGGGTACCTCACCGCATTATATCTGACAGAGACTCCGTATTCACTTCATCATTCTGGAAAGCCTTACATCAGGCGTTGGGCACACAGCTCAACTTCAGTTCCGCATATCATCCGGAAATCGACGGATAAACAGAGAGAGTTAACCAGGTGTTAGAAGACATGCTTCGCATGTATGTGATGGACCACCAGTCTAGATGGGAGGAGTACCTGTATCTAGTTGAGTTCGCCTACAATAATGGGCATCATAGCTCGTTGGGTATGCCTCCTTTCCAGGCATTATATGGCAGACCATGCAGAACACCTCTGAGTTGGGATCGTATAGAGGACAGAACAGTCATCGGCCCAGAGATAGTTCAGAATATGGAATTGCAAGTTAAACAGATAAGACAGAGGCTTCTGGAAGCACAGGACAGGCAGAAAAAGTATGCCGATGCTAAAAGGACAGACCGAAGCTTCTCTGTGGGGGAAAGAGTATTTTTGAGAGTGCGGCCGCACAAAAGTCCAATCCGTTACGGAAAAGGCTCTAAACTCGCACCTCGATTTGTAGGACCTTTCGAAATCTTGGAGCGGATAGGACCAGTAGCCTATCGTCTAGCATTGCCACCTAGCCTGTCACGTATCCACGATGTATTTCATGTATCAGTTTTACGTCAATATATTTCTGACTTATCTCATGTGTTGGATTGGAGTGCTCTTCAGGTAGAGGCAGACGGACAACTGGCGTTGGAGCCAATTCGCATATTGGCTCGTCGGACGCTGGCCCTTCGAGGTCGAGAGCTGGACCAGGTTAGAGTCCAATGGGACTTATACGACGAAGTCACTGCAACATGGGAAGATGCAGAGAGATTGAAGACCCTGTATCCTCACCTTTTTGACGACTTCCAGGAGGAAGTACCGTCTTAGGGGGAGAGGATGTGAGGACCGCCCTTTTTACTACTGTTGTTATGACTATTTACAGTACTGTATTGTTACTTTCATATTTGTGGGATAGCAGTTCCCAAAATTTGTCAGACTATTTAACTTTATTATGTTTTCGGAAAAACTAATTGGGTGATGTTTGGATAAGTTACTTTTCAGAAAAATGAATTAGGTGATGATGGGAAATTGTAATATGATTTTTAATTATGTTAAATTGTACTAGGGCATGAGAATGCATGTGTTATTTAAGTTGCTTCGGCTATGATGAATTTATGTGGTTACTGATCTTGTAATTGAGTGTGCAGGGACTACTAATCAAACCACAGATTTCAGAGATCATTCCACACCTTGTTATTTGTTATTCCCTGTTAAGCCGATCTGGTTCCACGAGGAACCAAGATCTCTTTGTGTTTGATGTCATGATGTAATGTGGTCTTTCGTATGGTCGAGTGGGTTAGGTTACCCTCATGTAACATTATTTTTTTTAAGTAAGTGTTGTAAAGAGATTGAATTTGAAATTTCTATTTTTTATTTAAATTATGAGGCCCTTTTTCTTGTGCTTTACCTTGACCTGGGGTGTCTTGTATGGGTTAAAATTGACCCTGGGTTCTACCCCATGGGTCCAGGGGCCCATTTGGCATGGGTAACCCTTGAGTAACCTCCATCTAGTCAACTTAACCTTCCCCTGAAGTTAAGTGGCGAAAATTGGAGGTAGGAGGGGACATGATGAGTTGTACCAACACTCAACCCATCCCCTCTACTTTTCCCTAGATAAGAGATGCCATCCATTAGTGAAAGTCACCTCTTCTTTAGTAAGATTCCCCCATGTACTATGGGGACACCCATGTGAAGAAAGGAGAAAGAGGCATGGGTCACCTGTCTTGTTCCCATTTAACTCTTTTTTTTATTTCTCCCATGAGAAAGTGGAGTCACATGAGAGGAATAAGGAGTACCCTTGGGAATGGAGAGTGACATAAGCCACCTGGACAGAATAGTGGTTTTTGGGAAGGGTGAGGAGGTGACAAGTGTCACTTCCCCATTTCTCAAAATTAGAAAGAAAGAGAATTTTGGGTTATTTATTTTCAAATTTTGGGATGAGAGGGAGTTAGTTGAATTTTGGGGAAAAACTTTCATTTTGGCCTTACCAAAAATAGAGAAGTTAGTTTGGAAGATAGAGAAGGGAGAGGGAGTTGGTGGCTAAGGTAGGAAGTGAACTCTGTGGACTCTGCAACAACTTCATCCCAGGAGGGCTTTGCAAGGTTGGTCTGAATTTTACCTTTGTTTTGGTAGAACTGAAATGTGCATGAAATGTGTGTGAAATATGTGTTTAAATTTATTTTCTGTGGGGTTCTTGTCGGGTTGTTTAACAGAGCGTCTCCCACTTGGGAGAAATGCTCATCAAGTTTGGGGTAGGGGAGGAGAGATCCTCCTCGGGTGCATACTTGTTTCCATCTTTTGGGATGTTGAAAGCCTTGAGGGCATGTATCTGTGACTGTATTTTTGACTTGAGAGTCATATACAGATTTCTTACAAATTGTGATCACACTTGGTTGAGACCAAGAGAAATTTATATTAGTTCATTTATCTGTCAGGGTGACACTCTGGAGTCGAGTGTGTCCACTCTCCTGCCCCTTATGAAACTCACTGTAGTTGAGTTTCCGTATTGTGTAAAATACCCACGGGTGTATGTGTGCTTTGGGATTGTTGTTGTTTCTGTTGTGAAGTGGGGTGTTTGAGTACCCAGGTGTGAGTATGGTCTCCCTAGCTCGGGGGTGACCCTCTTGCGGGTCTACGGTAGGGAAGAGAGCTAGACGAGTGGTCTTTTCTTCTTGTTTGTCTTTGATACGCAGGTTTTTCTCTTGGAGCTTCTGGTTGGCTATTTATGAAGAAACAGTTCATCTTCTTGTCATGAGAATTAGGCCTGGTTCATTTCATAGAGATGAAGAGAGAACACCTCTCTTGTTATTGTTGTAAATTAATGATATTCTGGGAGTGAAGAAAATCACCTCCCTGATCTTGTTATTATTGGACTTTTATTGGTTGTCATAAGTTTTCAGTGGTATATTGTTTGGGAGGAGAAAGTTCATATCTGGGAAGATGGTATTCATGATTGAGAAGCTGTAATATGAATGTGCTTAAATTTTAAGTTGATGTTTGCAAACTTTGTTCAATAGCAATTTTTGTGTTTCAAGTATTACTGAAAGGAACAAGTTCGTTTCTGCAATTTAATCTGAGTTGTTTACATTTGAAAGTTTGGAATTGCTTCACTGAAATGCTAATTTTCTTTATAGTTCAATGTTAAAATGGAAAAGACAGTTTTAAATATTGGAGTTATTCTCATGGATTCTGTTAATTTAGAAGGATTAGAGGAAATCTAGCATGTAAATATATAATCTGTTTGTAAATTTACGAAGTCTTAAATGTTTATGAAAGTGGAAAATTATACTTATAATAAGGGGATAGCTAGTTACTATTTCTATCAATTAAGTGAAATTGGGATATATATATATATATATATATATATATATATATATATATATATATATATATATATATTTATATCTAATTGTTATGACAATTTCTTTATAACAGGTTGATTTGGAGAAAATGCATAAAGTAGTGAAATTGAGAAATTTAGGAATTAGTTAAGCACATATAAGAATATTTTTATATATAAATAAATTTAAATATATATATATATATATAGATATATATATATATATATTTCATATTTTGAGTAATTATCATTTTCTAGAATAATAGAGAAATTGAAAGTAAATTATCATTCTTATGAGATTGACTAATAAATATCAATATAAAAATAGATATATATATGTATATATCTATATATGAAATATATATATATATATATATATATATATATATATATATATCTATAATTATATAATCATTGATAAATATATATATATATATATATATATATATGAATATATATATATATATATATATATATCTATAATTATATAATCATTGATAAATATATATATATATATATGAATATATATATATATATATATAAATATATATTTTATTGTTGATAGAAATCAACGAATAACACATAAGAATGGCGGTCCAAATTTATGCCAAGGATAGAAAAAAAACACAGTCGCTATTTACAATGGGCGGTGGGGAGAAAACCCCACCGCAGGTTGTTTTTTTTTTTACATTTGGAGGTGTGGAGTGGGGCGGAGCCCCACCCACACCCCACGTCGTGGGAATGTGGGTGGGGCTCCGCCCCACTCCACATTCCCCCCCCAATCCCTTATGCCTCCCGCGGCCTGCACAGGCCCGCCGCTCTGCGGCCACCCCGACCCTGCTTCTCTGTCACAGCGGCCACCGCCGCCCATGGCCGCCGTCGGCTGTGGAATCTAAGGCAATAAAATGTTAGGGCTTGGGCCCTAACATATGATTGGTTTATTTAAATATAAATACAGTTTTTTATATAACTCTATATATAGGCATATATATATTCTATATATGTCTATGTATATAGTTATATATATAATATAATAATGATTATATATCTATCTATATCTATATATATATATATATATAGAGAGAGAGAGAGAGAGAGAGAGAGAGAGAGAGAGAGAGAGATATATAAATCGTGGTAAACCAATTTCGTCCTATGCATAGACATTAAAAATAAACATAATATATATATATGTATATATATATATATATATATATATATATATATATATATATATATCGATATATATAAATCGTGGTAAACCAATTTCGTCCTATGCATAGACATTAAAATAAATATATTATATATATATATATATATATATATATATATATATATATCATATCGATAGGAGTAAATCTATGAACCATTTTGTTGGACCCTCGTTTAAAATCGTTATAAACTATGTCTCATGGATATAGAGAAAAAAAATATATATAACAATTATATTCTCACAGTAGATGTTATTAAGTGTTGAACACAACAACCAAAGAAGATATATTACCATGAACAGAGTTTTATAAAGTGCTGAACCACCTACATCTATTGACAATGTCATACGAGTCACAATCAGTGTATGAATCGTAATTAAGAGTAATAGTAACAACAGTAATTCTAAACAAGAGAAAATAAAATTATAATGTAAAAGAGAGTTTAGGAATATTCAGTGATACTCTGGAAAGAGTTTCTCGGAAGTTTCAACTATTAACGTACTAACAATCACCCGAAAAATGAAGAGGAAAATTACACAACTCCTTGCTCAAAAGAACACTGGAAATAAACTTAAGAAGCCACCACTGACAATCCATGTGGCCATATTAATCTCAACTGTAGCAAATGATCTCATATGTAAACCTGTAAGAGGTTCCGAAGAAGAAAAAAAAAACTAACATTGGAAAACACAGAGGAGAAAATGCGCGACATTTCTCACATGGGATAAGAGAACTAAGTTGACGGACCCTTCTGCCAAATTTGCTTAGGAACAAGTTGACTAAGTATATACGAAGAGGAGGAACCTAGATCGGGGAAGATTAGGAGACCGAGTCCAGCGAAATAGTAAACCAGCCTTTGTGACCTAGATCATCCTGAAATTAGGTTTAATATCAACAATAGCTGCAGTAATAACCCTGATTGACGTAAATCATGAAGAAAGGTCAGGATGCACATAAAGAAAGCATAGAAAATGAAAGAGAGAGAGAGACCGAAATATAAACACACTAAATGAACTAAGAAATAGTTAAGGTAAGGGCGATAAAGATATAATCAAAATTAAGAACTTGTGAAAAGGGAAGAGAGGGCAACCAAACCGCCTTGTTGAAAATGCTAAGTCATAGGAGAAGTATGTTTCAGGAAACAAGAGAGGAGACAGACAACCGTGCCTGGCTGAAAAATGACTAAATAGGGAGATCACTAGCCGGTTTAGTCGGAACAAGGCGTCGTGGGGAGTGGATCCTCTATCAGCGAACCACGTGCGTAAATGAGTGCAGCGTAATTCCCACTAACGCCGTAAGGCATTATGCTACCGAACATTGCCGAGGGTTCGATTTAAGAACTTTGGTAATCTCACTCTTGCAATGACGTTAGCAGCGTTGTATAGACCCTCTTGTGGATCTATATGCTTCTGGATGCACGCAATTGTACTTGTATTCCGCCGAAGAGTGTAGCGTTTCGCCATGAGAGAACACCGTTGAGCATGTGTACGCATGCGAAGGGGTTTTTTAGGACAGTGTGAGAAAAGTTTTTTCATATCTCGTGTCATAACCACATGACAGATGTGGCTATGACACGTGCGATGTGTGTTGTGACCACATGGAAAATGTGGGCATGACAATATACTTAACTTGCCAAACATTAACAGAGGCATAATAGAGCCATAAACAAAGGCACTAACATAGACATTAACATAGACATGGAGTTAACTTAGGAACCCATTGGTGAAGGCAAAGGTTTTGAAGTTTTCTATGCCACAGATGCCAAAAGAATGCTCCATCTTTAGCGCCTGCAATATATATTCTTCTCCAACTACTGCAATCTCCTTATGTTCCACCAGAACCATTCCCTTCAAATCAAGCAAAAAAGAGTAATATTTAATGACTTCTCTAGGTTTGTAGAAAGAGGGAAAGTCCCGAGGCCTAGGCACACCCATCCCACCAATTGCTATGGAGAGGGTTTCTTCCAGCCCGACCATCAACTCCGCATAAAACAACTACTTCAATAAGGCCTTGGCATCCTTTTTTGTATTTGAATTTCTAGCAAAATGACCAAGAAATGGGAGGTAATATGAGTGTCTACCCTCTTAACTTCCCTATTCTTGATGAAGCCTTTGCCCAGTATCATTTTCGCAGCCGCGAGAGATAGGGGATAGCACTTCTTCAGCATTCGCTTGAGCCTCTGGTCAGTGACCATGCCTCGAAAAGCCATCTCTCAGACATAACTGTCCAGTTGAATTGTAGTGTCTGCACCTATGTTTATCAAGGTCCATATCGACATCTTGACTATAAATTTAGAACACTCACCCATTTTTGGCCTTACTACCTATCTGCCTAGCTATTGAGAGTTCCAAACTATCTTTGCATGAGCCAATTACTCTAGAAATCTTTATTAAAGCTATTGGAGAAGATTGAGTCTTTTCAGGACATAATGGCACTAGCTGTGAATAGGCCATCGTGCTAGAGGCTAAGCCATCTTGCTCATGAGAGCCATCTCTTATGCCTGAATATGTCCTTTTGATGATCAAGGAACAGATTTGATGTGACTACTCTATCCTGTGAAGGCGGGCTTTGTACATTTCTGCTCTTTCCAATAATAATACTCTGCCAGCTCAATCACCTAGACACATCACCCATGCCACCCTTCGCTCACAGTGCTTCTAAACTGTAGTTTTGGTGTCTGATTTTCCTCGGCCCATCCACATCATTTGTGTGGGATGGGTGCCCACCCTACCGCCCCCATGATCTTCTTAGTTGAAGTGATCTATAATATCTTTGACTCTTTTCCCATCAGCTCCCTAATTTGAGAGTTCACCTGCTTCTAAATTTCCTTCTCTAAGAATATGATTTACTATAACTAGGTCAAATTTGTCAATTAAACCTAGTGCTGTCTCCAGTTTAGCAGTCAGTTTCCAATCTATCATGCTTATGGAATGGAGAGCATTGATAACAATTAAAGAATCACCTTCGATCTCAATTTTCTTGAGTTTTAGCTCTTGGCATAATTTTAACCCCAAAATCAAGGCATTCATCTTGGCCATATTGTTCGTTCCATCTAGGAGGGGTTCTATCAATTTACCTATGCATCTTCTATTATAGTCTCTGATTATGTACCGTGCACCTGAGATGCCTGGGTTGCCTCTAGAGGCGCCATCGAAATTCAATTTGTACCACTTGATTTAGAGGGAATCCATTTAACATTCTTCCTTTACTCTTCCATTTTTGAGCCCCCATCCCCATAGATTGTAGGGATAGTTAGGCCATGCCAACTTTGGCACATCGTTGTGTCCCAGGCCGTGAAGAGAGATTTCCTTGATGTCAGGTCCTCCAACCTAGAGTTTGAAAGCTCAACTAGACTTTCTTCGATCTTGTTTAAAAGAGAATGTATGGGCATTTCCTTGATTTGAAATAAGCATTTGTTTCACTCTTTTCGTACTTCCCATATTAACAGAGAAGAACTTGAGACCCAAAGAATATGATATAATGCTTGTTTGTGCAATGATGGCCATCCAAGTAGCTAGTCTAGAAGTTTGTTAGGTAGAGTTGTCTTCCATTCAAGTTTATTCATTAGCCATTGATAGGTTGTCATGAGGTCCTAACACTTTAGTTGAAAAATATCAGTTTATCGATCAGGGTAGTGTTCGAGGCTGTATGCAATAGGGAGTATTGTTTGGATACCTCATCTAGAAATAATTTCCTAGTTCATTTAAAAAGACTTAAACAACATATCAAACTAGAAAGAATTTGCATTCTATCCTAGAAAGCACTCGAACTCTATACTAAAAAGCATTCAAACCCTATACTAAAAATCATTTGAACTTTTTAATCTAAGAAAACATTAAAGTTTATACTAGAAATTCATACATGCAATCCTTACTATGATCTTTAGTAGTGACAAATCCTATAACTGCATACACATTCTAACTTTTGACTAACAATAAACAACAGTTTAAACTAAAGTTGATGCTCCAGAAATATTTAAACAAATAGAGATTTAATAATTAACGTCTTAAACATCACACCCTGCAGGCTCACAACATAAAACTAAACATAAAATAACACTATCTGAAACAAAACATCCACATAAACAGAAATACTTATCTATTCTACAATCTCACGAGTGGCCAGCTCTTGGGAGATATTCGTCTTTTAACTCAGATCACATTCAATTGTTTCCACAACAACATGGTAACTCCATTCATATCTTCATAACTCAAAAGAGAATACTCAGAATAACACTATTTGCATTCATAAAAATATTGCAGAACATAACTCTTTGATTATTTGCCAAAAAGATTGATATTCATCCATCACATAGTATGATATACATCCATATTTTGAGCAACTAACTAAACTGAACTATTATGAACTCCTATATTCCAGATGGTTGTAAAATGCCATTTGAAAAAGTCTTATAATAGAAAAATAGAATTTCAACTACTGATGTCTTTAAAACATAGAAAAGGCTCTAAGTGGAGCCATAATGTGTGAGATAACCAACATAAATAACAAAATTATAAGAGTCTTCAATCAATGCACACCTAAAATTTCTGGTGCCCTCAACTTTCGGCACTCTTGACATCAACTGCTTGAAGTCCACTCCTCTCATAGGCCATGCATTAATCCTGTATGATTACTCAACTCTACATACCATTATATCAACATTTAATAGCTAGTTTCAATCAATTTAGGAAATAAAGATTTGTACAACATTTTATTAAAAATAGATAAATATTGAGCTTATAGAAACAAACAAATTGGCAAGGCTAGGGTGATTAGGAAATGCAAAAAATGTTATTTGTTTTATCAAAGGAATGAGGTTGTTTATACCTCATTAGCCATTTCCAACAACTTTGAGTAAATGAGCAGTCCAAAAAAAGGTGGTCACCAGTCTCCTCTGCTTCCTTGCAAAGATAGCACCTTGAGGGTCCATGATACCACAATCTGGTAAATCTGTCTACCGTGAGAGCACGGCTTTGAGAAGCCAACCATAAGAAGATGCTTGCTTTGGGTAGGAAGACAGCATTCCAACAGAGCTCTTTGGGAAGATTTTCTTCCCCATCCCAACCCTCTGTGAGTGTTTTGTAACTATCTTTTACTCTGTAGGTGCCACTAGGAGAAGCATCCCAATGCAACTCATTATGACCCTCCCTGAAGAAGATGATGCGTTTAGACAAAATATTTTCAAATATTCCCACTTCCCTCTAGTCCAGGGCCAGGTCCCTCAGACTTCTCCATTGAATAGTGGTGATGCCATCCTAAAAATTGACTCCTAGATAGTCTCTTTCCTTATCCCCCCATACTATTTTTGTAACCCTTTTGATGTTTCCAAATTTTGCCATGTTCACCAGTTTGGAGTAACCTTCCCAAGAATCTTCCCAGAAATCTACCACCCTACCATCCTTGGCATCCCAAGTTAGGCGGTCTAGAATCAGATCTCTGCAGCTAGAAATAAAGTTCCAAATTATGAATCCTAAGGGTAGAGTTCTTGAAGAAAAGACGCTATTATCATTTTCATCCAGGTACTTGGCCTTAACCAACTTTACCCATTTAAGATTTTGTTTAGTATGAATGGCCCATACAAGCTTCACTCCTAGCGCTTTGTTTTGTAATAAGAGATTTTTCAGTCCTGTGTCATCCCTTTCTTTGCTATCACAGATATGTTTCCACTAGACCAAAGTATATTTGTATTGATTTGAAGAGCCTTGCCAAAAATAATTTTTCATCTTCCTGTTTAATTCTTTGTTGGCTCCTATGGAAAGAGGAAGGCACGAGATCAAGTAGGTGGGTAAAGTAGCTATTATCGATTTCAATTTAGTCAAGCATCCAGCCCATGAAAGCCACTGGTTCTTGCAAGAGGCCACCTTTGTGCTGACTTTTTCTATTAAACCATCCCAAATTTTTCCTAACTGAGTGCCTCTAGCCAATGGGATCTTGAGATATTTACTGGGGAGGATTCCTGTTTTGAATTTTAGCAATTTTAGAATTTGGTTTTCTTTTCTAGTAGTGGTGTTGAAGAAGAAATCTTCATATTTTTCCCAGTTGACTTCTTGACCTGAAGCTTGAGAATATTTGTTAAGGATATACTTGAAATGATGGGCCTCCCTTTCCTGAGCTATGCTAAAGAGCATAGTGTCATCAGCAAATTGTTGATGAGTGGTTTCCAGGAGATCACTAGTGATCTTAACTCCTTCCACCTTACCTAGTCGCCAAGCGCTAGAGTTTGAGCTTCCAAGTGCCTCCATCATAATGATAAACAAGAAGGGAGAAATGTGGTCCCCTTTCCGAAGTCCGCAGGATGCATTGAAGAATGCTTTAGGGGTACCATTGAGGAGCACCAAATACCTTGGGCTGGCTATCCATCCAAAGATCCAATTCAGCCACTGTCTATTAAACCCAAAGCCTTCTATCACCTTGAAGAGGAAGCACCAATTGACCCGATCATAGGCCTTTTCGATGTCCAATTTGATTAATGTAGCCCGTTTCTTCAATTTTTGGATGGAATGAATAGCTTCCTGCATGATAATGACTCCATCAAGAATCGATCTGCTAGGAACAAACCTAGTTTTCTCATCTGATATAATATCGGGAAGAATCTTCTTCAACCTATTTGCCACAACTTTCACTAAGATCTTGTAAATAGTGTTGCAGAGGGCTATTGGCCTAAATTCATCTAGCGAGTTAGGCTTCTCTTTATTTGGGATGAGGGCAATGAAGGTATTATTTATCTCTTTTAGAACTTGTCCCAAATTCCTTGACTCCTCGATGGCCTCCATGATATCCTTGCCCAAGATGTCCCAGCATTTATGGGAAAAAACAACAGGGAATCCATCTAGGCCTGGGGCCTTATCAGGGTGGAGCTAAAATAAGGCCATCTTGACTTTTTCCTTAATAAATTTGTTGTTTAACATTTCATTTTGAGCTTCTAAGATCAACCTTGGAATGTTGTCTAGGATATCCCTTTGGGCAGAGAGGTTGGACCATGCCCAGTCATTTAACAAATTCTAAAAAAAATCAACCATTGCTAGTTTGATATCCTCTTAATTATCCAAAGTTCTACTATCACTTGTTTTAATGCTTGCAATCCTATTGACTTCCCTATGCAGCTTGGTGGAGTTGTGAAAAAATTTCATATTTTTTTCCCTAATTCTAAGCCATACTTCTCTAGATTTATGTCTGCAGAAGATCTCCTCCTTTGACAGGAGGTCATTCATTTTCTTCATAAGGGCTTTTTCTTCCAAATAGCTCTAGTTGTCCATGCCATTCTCAATGATTTTTTTAGAAAGCTTCATCACAATTCTGTTTTTCCTCAAAAATATTCTTGATGTTTTCCTTGTTCCATGTTTTTAAATTTTGCTTGATGACTTTCAGCTTGGATGCAATACAAAATAATTTTGATCTGCTGAGGTGACATTCTTCTCACCATGTCTTTATTAGCTAGAGAAATTTTGGCTCCTTGAATCAGATATTCTCAAATTTGAAAGGGCATCTTGCAGGCCCCTTTCTCTTACTATGTCCAATCCCATGTGGAAATGGTCTGATCCAAAAATTGGAAGAATCTGACAATCTAGAGTGAAGGGAAAGAGACAGAGCTCCCCTTTAAAGAGAAATCTATCCAGTTTCTTCATGATATTGCAAAATCCCATCCTTCTATTGGTCCAAGTATACTGGCCATTCCCCAATTGTAAATCAAATAGCATGTTTCTCTCTACAAAGCTTTCGAAGTCCACTTGAGATTGTAACTTCTTGCCCACTCCACCCTTTTTGTCTAAGTATTTTAAAATTGCATTGAAGTCCGCCCCCAATACAAAGAATTCAAAATCTAGGAGACCACAAATATTGTCCAATTCTCTCCAGACAAGCCTCTTCTAAATATAGTTTTTTGGGCCATAAAAATTCACAAGTAAAAAACTTAAGTTTGAAGCCAGGCTTCTTACCTTACATGCGATCCAATGCTTGCTTGAGGTCAGTTCTTTGATGATGACTGATTGAGGCTTCCAAAGGATCAACAAGCCACTAGAGGCTCCTTCTATATTAACTCCTATTAATTTCCACATATTTATCTTCAATCCCAAATTAGATTTTTCTGGCTCTCCAAGTTTGGTCTCTTGTAGAAGACAGATGTCTGGTCTTAGTACATTTAACTGATGCCTGATAAAGCATCTCTTGTTAGGGGCATTTAAGCCCCTAACATCCCAGGTTATGATTTTCATGGCTGTTTAGGAAGGGTTTCCCCCTTCCCTACTTTAAGCATTGAGTTAATTTTCAATTGGCTAGCAGCTTCCCCATCCAATTTTAGTTTTTTCTTGATAAGGAGGCCTACCTATTTTCCTGCAATCCCCACAATTAGGAGAAGTTTTTATAGGATCCTTAAGACCAATGCCATGCTTTCCTTGATCTATAATTCCTTCTCAATTATCCAGTCTTTGCATTCCACTTCTTCTTCCAGACTGTAGGCTCCATCTTTAGCAGCTGGGGCCAAATCTGCAAGCTCTTTGCCAACCTTAATAAGGGAATCCAGATCTTCTTTGCAAATGTTATTCCCCATCATGTCGATCGCTTTAGCCAATTTTTTTATCCAGCAAGTTGATTCTGTAATTTTCCCTTGAAATACCTTCCTGTGTGTTCATCACTTTGGATTCATCTTGCAGATCCTTCTCCTTGCGATGGTGATGAATTTCTACCCCTTGAGAAGGATCCATAGAGGCCTTTGGAGGAGAGTTTTGTCGATTAGAGGACTAGGAGGTATCATTCTGCACTAGATCTTCCCAAAGTGATTTAGGGCTTCTCTAGTCCAAAGTTTTGACCAAAGAATCTGAAGTGAAGGAATCTAAAATTAGCACCTATTTCCATTCACCCTGCTCTGAAACTAATCTAATTTCCTTCTAGATGATTATGTTGGGATTGTTTGCCACACAGATCCTAATATGAGATCCAACACCATCTGGGTCCTTTCTTTCTTCAGCACACAAATAAATACCTAGGCCATTTCTGATCTCCTCCAAGATGTTTGGGTCCCACTATTCCAATGGGAGATTGGGAAGGCTATACCAGTCCTGGATTGTTTCCATTTGGTGATGCAAAGGGTCAAATCCACCCTTCCAACGTTGGATGTAAAAACCATAGCCATCTAAGATCTAGACTCCATTGTCTATTTCTTCCCTTATTTCCATGAAGGGGCAAACTACCACAAAGTATCCATTTTTTAGAGAATTAAATTCTAGATCCTTTCCCCATTTTTTGCACCACCATATCTTCATGCTTTCCCAATTAAGCTTGTTTCCATTCCATTTGGCTAGTATGGATAAATTTTCTAGTCTTGAGATCTCTGCTTGAAGAAATGTCGAGTTCACCCTTACTAATTTCTTCATGGTGTCTTTTGCATCTAAATCGTTCAAATCTTTCTCTCTAGTTCCTTGATTTGGAGGATTAGGGTTTCTGGGTGAAAGATTTTGCCATTTTTCCATCCTCTGTTTCTAACTCTTCTAGGGTTCTGATCACCTCTCTAAATTCCACCGATATCCGTAAAGGTATTTTGGTTCCAGTGCCTTTGTTCATGTTGCTTGGGTCTATGAAATCCAGGGTTTTCATAATGGGGTGCTCTTCTCCTTCTGATATCTTCGTCTTGTCTTCTAAGGTTTCACCAATGCTCAGTGTTCGCTCATTGTTGGATTCTTTCCATTAGAATTTCCTCTTTTGTTTCCTTCACCCATCTTCCTGGATCCCAGATTCCAGCAATGTCCACTGGGCACTGTGGTCTTTTGTCTCCATTCATGCCATGAAGATCACCGTCGAAGTCTTGATTAACACCTCTTTGCCTCTGCTCTGCTCCTCAGTGCACCATAGAGTGATCAGCTTTCTTCAATTTGTTTTATCTTCATTTGTATGGGTATAATTAGCACAAGCAACATTTGAAATTTTAAGAGAGGTAATGATCTCTCACCCAATGCTTGCTATTCTTGATTTTTCCCTTCCATTTATTGTAGAATGTTATGCTTCAAGAGAGGGAATAGGGATTGTCCTAACTCAAAGGGGACATCCTATTGATTTTGAAAGTAGGAATTTAAGTGAGTTAGAAAAGACCTACTCTATTTGTGATAAGGAAATTTTAGCTATAATGCATGCATTAGAAACATTTAAATAGCATTTGGTATGTGGGAAGTTTGTTGTTAAAATAGGTAATAATAGCTTGAAATTCTTATTGGGGAAAGATATTTGAGACAATAGAAATGGACGAGTAAGATACAATTCTATGATTTTGATATAGAATTTACATGAAAGACAAGAAAAACATTTTAGTTGATGCACTTTCTAGGAAACCAATTTTATACTCTGTTTCCTCTATTTCTAGATATTTACTGGAAAGCTATCATTATGATGAAATATGTAAAGAATACTTTTACCACTAACATTCTTGAATAAGTGGTAAAGGATGACAGGTATATAGTATGTGATGGGTTGATTTTTTATAAGAACATAGTTCTCTTAGTACTTGAAACTACAATGAAAGAAAAGGTTTTAAGGGTAGTACATGATGTTCCATTAGCAAGACACCCAAGGTACTATAAGAGATATATGCAAATCAAGGAAAGGTTTTCTTGGAAGGGCCTCAAGAATGATGTTCTCAAGCATGTGAGAAAATGTACCATATATCAACAAAACATACGAGAAAAAGAATTGCTAGCAAGATTACTTCAACCTCTACCCATTCCCAACCAAAAATAGGAGAGTATATCAATGGAATTCATCATAGATTTGCCCAAAGTAAACGGTAGATATTGTATTTATGTAATAATTGATAGATTAACTAAGTTTGCATACTTTTGTGCTATATCATCAAAATTTAAAGCCCCTCAAGTGGATGAATTATTCTTTAAGGAAGTGTTTAGATTGCATGGACTACCCTAGAATATTGTGAGTGATAGGGATAGCAAGTTTCTTATCTCTTTTTGGCAAGAGTTATTTAGGTTATTAGGTACTGAACTCACTCTCAGCACTAGTTATCATACACAAACTGATGGATAGATAGAAATAGTAAATAAATGGGTGGAAGGTTACTTAAGGAACTATGTTTCAAGTCAAGTTGCATTGCTGAAATGGCTACATTTGGGAGAAAATTGTTACAATACCACTTGCCATATGTCTATTGGTATGACCCCATTCAAATCTTTATATGGTTTTGATGTAATGACATTTATTGATTTGGTTTCTATAGACAGTAGGGTTCCAACAACAAGTGACTTCATTAACCACAATCAAGAAAATGGGGGGAAGGCCGAGTGGATCCTTAACACTTGAACACTTAGTCTTTTTCCCTCATGCAATGCTTGATAATGGAGGGAAGTGAAGATGTTTTTTTCTTTCACTAGTTCAAACATGTGTAGTGGTCAGGGGATGGTAAATTGGTCTTTTTAGGTTTTTGATTACTATCCTCTGTATGTAGCTAGAAACAACCATCGCCATATAAGAGCCATCAATTTTTGTTTTGATTCACAATTTTATAATTGGACTAGCTAAGCAGCCTCAGTAATGGCTGTAAGAACTTTTCTGAAACCTATGCATTTAGCATTTTTATTAATATGTCTGGCAGTTTTCCACCTTTTAAAAAAAAACTAAAATCAAGAAATATTAAGGTCACTCAAAGATCATTTATAGAAGGCACAAAATTAGTATAAGTGTTACGCAGATAAAAAACGGTATAGAAAGGTCTTTTGAGGTGGGTGACATAGTCTATTTAAGATTGCAGCCATATAGACAATCATCCCTCAAAAGGAGTGGAGAAAAGAAACTCAATCCCAAATTCTATGGACCCTACAAAATTGTGAGAAAAATTAGCGAGGTAGATTATGAATCGAAACTTCTTAAGAATGGTAGAATACACAATTTTTTCATGTCTCTTGTCTAAAGAAAACTTTGGGATAATATATTGTATTGTTCGTAGAGTTGCCACTTTTAGATGAGGAGGGTAAGTTGATCCTAATTCCTAGAGAGGTGTTAGATACTAGACTAAAGAATTTGAGAAAGAGGACTATCACTAAATATTTGGTTCCATAGAAAACCCTGCCAATTGAGGATGCTTCTTGGGAAGGGCCCAGAGAATTTAAATCATTCAAATTTGAATTTCTTGAGGACAAGCAATTTTGAGGATGGAGGACTTGTCATGTCACCTTTCTAATTAATTTTACATTAAATAATTAATTAATCTAATTTTTATTTGTAAGGGGAAGAAAATTGGAACAAATATTTAATTCTTATTTAATTAGAAATTGGTAAGGTGGAATAGTCAACAAGAATCAAAATGAATATAAATTTATTAATATCTTGTTATCTATTTATGGGCACATATTTATAGGGAGGATAAAGATGAGTTTCCAAGAAAATTTAATAAATTATCTTGCATTTTTCTCTATAGAAAAAGCTGACTAAACTTGGGAAACTTTAGGATGGGAAAGAAAGCAGAAAAGGCAAGAATAAAACAAATTATTTGGCAATTGTGTAAGATGACAACTAATTGTTTTTTATTGATGTTTATCCTTCCAAAGAAAGACATTGGGATTTGGACACCCATTTTGGGCCCACTTTGTGTATTTATATGCCATATTTCCTTCAATGGGATCTTTCAAGTCAATTTAATCAATTTCTTTTTTTGAACAATGTTCACAGAACCATCCTAGATCGAAAACACTTGGATGTGGAAGATCATTGGATATAAATTTAGTGATTTCAAGGATTGTAGGATGAAACTCCTATGATTCGGAAGGAAATTTCATATAGGAATTGTGACAAAGTTTCAAGCAGTGCAGATTCAGCATTTACATAGTTTTTATGTAGTTTTGGTGAGTAGTGTGTGGAGATTTGAGATTTGAGATTTGTGGGTTTGTTGCATTAGTTTATAGGTGTATTGTGGTATTTTTAATAGATTATTCTAATGTATTGTAATGTTGTTTAATTAGCTTATTAATATTAACATATTGCAATAATGTGTGTAAGAATTAAACAATTGGTTTGTGTTTGTAATTTAATTTATTATGTTGAGGTCTTTGGTAGAAATAGATCTAATAAAGTGTAATCCCATTGGCATGCAGTTCAAAAAAATCTCTCCATTTTATTATTTGATTGTCTATGATTTATAATTTCTCATACTGGGTTTAATTTGTAGCACCAATGAAATATATATGTATTTACCTATTTAGATGATCGTTAAAATGGGAGTGAATGTCTAATATTAAAATAAAATTTTAAATTGATTTGACTATCTTGATTTAAGACTTTATTTTATACATTATGTTATTACTACAAACATAGGTCTATGTAAGTTTATCTAGCTAGTTTTGTAATAAATGGAAGGGAAAATCGAGAATAGCACGCACTATGCAAAAGATCATTACCTCTTTTAATTTTTTAAATGTAGTGTGTGTTAATATTGTCCATACAAATGCCCCATTTTTGGTCAAATATTTAAGAGGTGTTGCTAATTGAGAAAATCTCTTGACAAATCTTTTGTAATAACTACATAGTCTAGTTCATCCATTTATAGAGTTTTTATGTAGTTTCTGATGTGAGTAGTGTGTGGAGATTTGAGATTTCAAATTTGTGGGTTTGTTG
This sequence comes from Cunninghamia lanceolata, assembly GCA_027924645.1. Lineage (NCBI taxonomy): Eukaryota > Viridiplantae > Streptophyta > Pinopsida > Cupressales > Cupressaceae > Cunninghamia > Cunninghamia lanceolata. Next base: position 8,447,887 of record BSBN01000815.1, on the reverse strand, counting down.
CATCAGTTTACAGGTGTATTGTGGTATTTTTAACAGACTATTCCAGTGTATTACAGTGTTGTGTAATTAGCATATTAGTATTATTCATTTATGTCATATGTTGGGCTATTTTCTAAAGAAATCTATGTAGATTTTGGTAGGGGTTTAGTCCCAAATTTTGTAATTGATCCAAAATTGTTATAATTCGATTGTTTCAGTATTTTGTAATTTTTTGGGAATGATTTTCATGCAATATAAGTCACCATCTGTTCTTGTGTGGAATTCCAAGTTATTTTTAGAAAAATTGTCAAAAAATTGCTTAACTAGTTAATATGGAAAAGACAAAGTATAAAAATTTTCTTTCATTTTAAATTTTATTTTTAGATTTGATAATTTGCTATTAAATTTAGTAAGGTGACATGACATCATGCATATGCTTCGTAAGTGATCTCTTTATCCAATTTTAGTTGTCTCACATATATTGGAAATGGTGGTTCTCTTCAATAGAATTAGTTTAAATAGAGAGCTTAGACAAGAGGAAAGATCATCCATTGAATACTTTGTATTGATGATTGCTTAAATGAGGTTGTCCTCTCAAGGAGTCTCACAACATTTTGTAATGTGATTATGTGATTTCAATGCAATAATCTCTCCATATTTCATTTGTCATGCATATTCTTTATACTTATGATAATGGATTAATCTCTGGCATGAAGGATTATGGGAGATAGATCACCCATTTCTACCATCACTCTTATGAAACCACTACCCAAGAGCTCCGCCATGCCATCGTCGCTTTGGGGGCTCAATCATTTGACACAAATGCCTAGCTTTGAGTGGCGTAAATCTAGTAACAGAAGCATATCGTTGATGCTCATATAGCTCATGGGGCCCAAATCAAAGCTCAGCTCCACTAGCTTAAGATTGGGAACAAAGTGTGAAATAAATTTTTCAGGCCTTGCATGCCCATCATACTTCTCAATCCATCCAATGGATATGGGAAGGACAACAACTCTTGTAGGAGTTGCCTGCATTTCTGCAAGCCTTTGTTCAACATTACAAAGAGGTCATTTTGGCTCAAGAGTACACTTCGGTTAGGGTGTCTACTTTGTAACAATGTCTTGTTGCACTCCCTTGCCGGGTCTTAATGCTCAATGCATTATGTGTGATCAACTTCTCACTCAAGATGATCATAAAGAGGATGCTTTTTAGATGGATAATGACAAAGCCCCTAGCTCAGATGGCTTCCCTTGTGAGTTTTACAAAACATTTTTGGATACTGTGGGCTATGACCTACATAAAGTTTATCTTGAAGCAATGCAATCTAGCTCTTTAAGAACTTTACTTAATAAAGGTAATATCAAGTTCATACTTAAGTTTGGTGATCCCAAAGAGATCAACAACTAGAGACCTATTACACTGCTTAATGTTTTCTATAAAATCATTACCAAGGCTTTTTCCCTTAAGCTCTACTCCATGCTTCTTCTAATTGTTAGCCCAAGTAAATGGGATTCATCAAACCCAAATTCATCCTAGATAATATTATTGTTGTGTGGGAATGGATGGAATGGGCTCGCTACTCTTAGCAACTAGCCCTCTTCCTTAAAATTGACTTTGTCAATGCTTATGATCATATTGAATGGCCTTTTATTTTAGCCATGTTGCATGTTCTAGGGTTTGGCCCACGCTTCATCCAAATGGTTTGGATATTATTTGTTGATGCTTCTGCTTGCATCACCATTGCTGGTCAACAACCTAGCCCCTTTGGGCTTCACAGGTCCATCTTTCAAGGATGCGCTCTTGTCTTGGCTCTTTAGGTTTTGGCAACTGAAGGATTTAGTTATTTTCTAGAGCAAGTGATCTCCCAGTCCTGTGTCAAAGGGATTACCCTTCCCAATTCTTCCAAGCAGTTGGTTAATGTACATTTTGCCAATGATTCCTTCCTCACTCTCATTGAAGAGGAGAACAATGTCAAACAAGCTCTCCATTGCTTGGACATTTTTGTCAAGGCTTGGGCTCCAACATTCAATGGTAAAAAGACCCCATGTTATTGACAACCCTTCAACCTAGTTGGCTCAATCATTTTGGGTGGAAATGGATTGATAATGGGAAGTCTTTAGACTATTGGGGATTTCTTTTTCCTTCCAGGTCTCTCTTGATAAGCTTTGGCAGATTGTGATTGCTAGAATTGAGAATAAGCTTTAGTATTTGATAATCACTTTCATTGGCTGGTAAGTTTAAGATCTATTCTAAAATTCTAACAGCCACACATGTTTACTATTCCTCTTGTTGGTTCCCTTCCAAGGCAACCTACTTAAAGATTGAGAAACTCCTTAGAGATTTTCTTTGGGCCTCTAGTGATGGACATTAGGGCTTCCATTGTGTTGCCTAGGAATTATGTTGCCTACCTCATGAAGCTGGGGGGCTTGGGTATAATTTCCATCTATTGGTAGGGCATTGCCCTTTGTGCCAAATGGATTATCAGCCTGCTCTTGAAGGAAATGAAGCTTGGAAAATTCTTGTTTGACACTGCATTAGCATTTGTGTCCCTTTAAGACGTGATGCTTGGAAAGGCTTGGATTTGGGCACCCTTCTCACAATGTGGGAGCTTGTTATTATCCAAGGTAGTTTTGTCATCAAAAGTATTTGGAAAGCCTGGGAAGCTATCAATCTGCCTTAGATGGGCAAGAGATGAGTTTCGTAATGATTTATCCATTAATCAATAGTCTATTTGGTAGTCTCCCATTCTTAGTTCTCAAGGCTAGCCCTTGGCCAAGTTACCTTGGATTCATGCTTCGTGCTTCTTTAAATGCCGAGTGTGTGTTTTGGCCAAACTTATTCATAGAGCCACTAAGAATTTTTTGTCGCGGCCTAAGTTCAAGCTTAAATTTAAGCTTACCAATTAGGACTAAGAGACTTTTTAGGATGTTACTAACTCTATTCCCCCTTAGATGTTGCACAAGATTGGGGTTCATTCTCCCAAACCCTGGTGGAAGGATTGGAAGTGGTACCTGGATATCCCTTTTTGAAATTCTATACCAAGGCCTTCCGCTGGGTGCTCGGCTTGCTAATATGGGCATTCCTTGCCTTAGTTGTTTTTGTTGTGGACAACTTGAGAGCCTTAAGCATATTTTTTGGTTCTGTCCTCGGGTTCGAGAAGCCTAGAGTTGGATTCATGATTTCTTCAAGGCATTCCGACCTACCCCTTTCTCATGGCATATGGTTTTGTTGGGAGATTCGCCTTGTCTCCTGCATAAGTATACCCAGATCTGACATGATTTCAGAGTGGAGATTCTCTTCAATATTTGGAAAGATAGAAATGTAGCTTTGTTTTCCAATTGCATTGCAGATTTTCATTTTCCTCTCTACTCTAAAGCTATGATATGTTCTAATGTTTTCATATAGGTTCAGGTGCAAGTCAGTAAAGTTGCACTTGAGGTTGCTCATCTTCAGAAGTTGCTAGACCATTGTGGAAATGCCCCATGCACTATTGCCAAAGTTTTTTCATAGTCTACCTCTCCTTTAGGAGGTTGATAGCGTGGATGCAACTAGTCTGCCAAATGAGATAATGGTTCCCACTCGCATGGTGCCTAGCCTCAGAATTCTCATGAATTTGCTGCTTGTGGTTGGCCCCATCCCTTCAGGTAGCCCTCGACCTCTTCTCAAGGGCGTGGGAGTGCTAGTTGGCCTAGCTCTGACAAGTTTCTACAACTTGCCATCTCTCTTGTCTATGCCTAAGAACCCATTGAGGACAATCTTGAAGATGAAGGTGTCCTCTCTGGCTGGGAGCCAATTAATGACACTAGCCCTAGAGATGTGTGGGGAAATCCTGATGATCAAGATTTACCCTCTACTAGCATTGCTTTAGTTGTTTAGTGCTCTTTGGGCTTGGCCCTTTTGTGTTTATTTTCATTTGTGTTATGAACTTGATTCTAATAGACTATGTGGGTGTACTTTTTTTACTACCCAAATTTATTTTTAGAAATATTATACTGTTTTTATCTTTAATAGAAAGTATAATAAGAATGTTCATCAAAATAAAAAAATAAATAAAAAAACAAAAAATCCATTACCTACTAGACAATAACAATAACACCGATAAAGGGGAGGACGCCGATATGACCGGCCCGTGGTCAACGTAATTTACGTGGGCGGCACTCGCGAATCTCGCGGGACTGCCTCGCCGTTTTATTTATTGCATTTATTGTTTATTGTATCAGGAAATGGTTTGCGATAAGTTTATTTCCAATGGTTGTTCCACCTCAAAACCTAAACCTACAAGGAAATGGTTGCGATAAGTTTATTTCCAAGCTAGCATTAGGTTGAAGAGGAAGGCTTTGCAATTATGAAAAAAAAAATTCCTGCCAAATCCCCACATATTCCAGGATATTCTAGCGAGATTTAGTACAGATTTTGCAAAAAGATTCTGAAAAAATGGCGGAATTTGGTAAGCAGACGAATCCTTGCGAAAAAATCTTCAGGTCGAGTTAGATTTGGGCATTTTATGATGCCTTGGTAGATTTTTCTTAGTGTTTGGGCTTTTTTGGCATGAATTTCTGTTGCAGTTGCTTGATATTGTATGGGATTGTGATTTTTAGGTTTTTGCTAGGTCTGAGGAGAGGAGAATGAGAGGGAGCGTCAGAGATATGCAGAGAGAAGTTCCATCATTAAATAACCAGGAAGTACATGCAAAAACTCAGGTAACGGGATCTCAGCAATGTATGGATTATTTGAGAATGAAATTAACAGATGCGGAGATGCGATTATGCAGTTAAGGGAATTCTGTCAGAGTCTATCAAGAAAGCAAAACAAGCAGAAGATGACCGAGACTCAAACAAGAGGAGCTACAGGGAAAAGGAGGAAAATTCTGAGTTACAGAAATCAGGTGTTAGATTGCCTTGATGGAAGAAAAATTGGTCGATTGTGGGAAGACAATAAGATAAATGAACAACTCAAAGAACTTGGGGATCGCCTTGATGGACTGCAAGCTGAGGCATTCCCACTGCTGGTTGAGAATGTTTGTCTTTCTTTCGAGCTGCTGGATTATTTCAAAAGGAACTTGTTTACTTTTGATGGATGTGAAATTAATGAAGGGGACCGTTCAAAGAGTATGTTAGCAATGGACAAGAATGGGATCATGCCCTGGAATTGGACACGACGGTACAAAGTTTAAGAAGAAAGGTTGATTCTCGGAAGAAAAGTGTGGATGCAAAATGAAATCTTGAAAGAAAAATCTCATATATCCTGTAACGAATCTCTCAAGCGAGATGTGGAAAATCCAGAGGCATATCAACAGAAGCAACAGCATATAGAGGTAATTGGCTTTTTTTGGGTTATTTTGAGGTTTTACATATTTATCCAGCCTTAAGAAGATTACAGATTTTTTTAGTGAGCACTATAAATCCGACAGTTTCGCTTCTGAAAAGACATATTTAAATATCTTCTTATTTTATTTTAAGCAGCCAAATCTTCATTTCATATTCCATTGTTTTTCCCAAATTCAAATTTGATATTCCATTGTTTTTCCCAAATTCAAATTTCTTTTAGCAATTTTTTCTATTAAGATGAAAGGGTTGTTTTCTTGGGCAACATTCTAGAAACCTTTCCAGCCATCTTATGATTATCCTCCTAACTCATTTTACATCAACTTTCATCGGTGTTTGAATTAAGTTAGTGAAATATAAACACCAGTTAATTTCTTCATGTGGCATGCAAATAAGAGGGGGATTCTACATAGTTCTCTCAGATGACTCTTCTTTATTCTTTTTTTCCTTCCCCTTTTCCATGGATGGACTTAAGATGGAGAGTATAAAGAAGGTTGATGAGGGTTCTGAAATTGGATGTTCTCTATATCATTAATATGGAAATTTTGCTATCCAGATTGGTTTGTTCAAGTGTGCAACATTATATTGACTCAAAGAAGTGGCATCTGTTGTATTGCAACAAGTAGCTCGAACCGTGATCTCTTATAGAATTCAATTGTATCATGCAATCTAGTTTCCTTTTCTCTACAAGTATGGGTTCACTAAAGAAACCTTTCCTTGATTTGCCTACTTTGCAGTGATGGTTTTTTTTTCTGTTACTTGATATGTTCTGCAGGGATGTGTCCCTAGGTCTTGGTCACCCTTCCCCTTGACTCTGTTACTCTAAGGCACTATGCATGACCACCAACTTTTTTGATTGTTTAGAGGTAAGGTTGTTCCTCTTGACTAACTAAATGAAACTATATGTGGACCAATTGCTTTCTGCAACAGAGGAACTAACAACGTATTCTCAACTCTAGTGCATCCTTTCCATGTCACATCTACCATCCAATATGGTCGGTTTGAGCTGATGTAGCTCTATCCATCTTGGCCTTTGCATTGTTTAAGGTTAAACCATGTTGATTAACAAAGCCTAGCCATTGTGTACAAAGTATAGAAGACTCCTCATCAGTATATATTTTTCTAAGGGTCATCATGAGCCCTTCTTTCACCTCTTCATCATTGGATGGATGCACTCTCCTAGGCCTAGCTATGTACCATTTGGGATTTAAAGCATAGGCTGCCATATGAGGTGGTGTGTTCATAGTGTTTCACTACCACGTCACAATGGGCCTAATATGCTCTTCAAAAAATCCCAAAGCAGGATCCCTACTATGAATGGATTGCTTCATCTGCCCAAACATGCTATCAAATGTCTCATAAATCTCTCCAAGGCTAGGAGAATCTGTATTAGTAAATCTTATGGCTTGAACAACAAGAGCAAAAATATATTTGCAAGTGCAAACAGGTTACAAAAATTAAAATTTCAAAACAAGATTGGCTAAAATGATAATAATTTACAAGTTAGAAACATTAATAAATTAACTTTTTAAAATTTTAATAATAAAATCAACAATTTCTTACCTCACTATGGACCACCATTCATCATCAAGGATCTTTTATTTCACACTTCTTCCTTCAATTGTGTTTTCCTTTGGCCATCTACTCCACTCTGAATTAACCACCTTGAATTGTAGAGGCTCTTGCACCTCAACCATCCTCTCTAACAAAATGAAGTAGTTGGCATAAATAACATCCACAGAATTGAGGAATTCCTTCCTTGAAAAAGGTCTTGAATAAAGCAAATGAAGTGTGATGGTTGCAAATGAACATCTATATGTCTCTAGATTCTACCACCACTGCCTTTGCTCAATATATCTCCCAATGTTGTTCAATGCATTGTTCAACCCATGAACTCAACATGGGATCTAGAAAATGTGTTTGTAATAACCCTCCACCATTAAGCCAACTAACTTACATACACGAGTTGAATTGGTCACCACATGTACAACACTAGAAGCCCCAACCTCTTCTATGGCATCCTTTAAAATATAAAATTAGAAATTTGCATCCTTTCTCTTCTCTGGACAATCAATAGCTCTGAGAAAATAAGAGCCAACTAAACATGTGACAATGATACTGATGAGTGATCAACATTTGATATTGGTCCACCCATCCATGATGATAGATCAACCATCCCTTATCCAAGTTTTCCTAATTTCTTTCATCAACACACTCACCTTAGAATATTCTCTATCAAGGAGGGTGGCGCTTACCTTATCTTCTCTAGGGGGGAAACAAGGGACCAACATCAATCACATTTTTGAACATTTGTTTGAAATAGGGAGAACGTATCGCATGAAATGGTATAGCATGGGCAAAAAAATTTGACAATAGAAGACTACCCACCTCTCATGATTGTGCATTAAACAACCCTACAAAAGTAGTTCTTTCCTTTACCTTGGTAGAAGTAGAACCCTCCTTTGACTTCCAGCATCTATGGATTGGGTAGGCAATGACACACTAGGTTTCATAGGCTCTGTTGATATTGCCTTCCTTGCCTTCTCAGCTAAGGTTATTTGTTCATACCCTTTTACCTCTATTCTACCTATGCACAAAAGATGAGAGTAAATCCTTGTGTAGCTACCCGTATAGTCCTTGTTGTACAAATGAAATTACCCTAGTCTACTTCCCCTTGAATATTTTTTCTTGTTTTTGTCTCTATGTTGCAAATTGTAAAAGAGATTTTTTTGAATTAAATGGTCATTTTGCATAGTTTTTGAGGAGTTCAGAAGGATATTCAAATAGGTTATTTGAACTCACACACTCCCACTACCAAAAGAACCCCCAACAATATTTCTATGACTTCTTTGTTGAATTTCAACCTCTTCACTCTCACTACCCTCAGTATTGTTCATTATTTTTTTGTTGAAAATTCAAAACACAATTATCATGCAAACATAGAACAAAATACAAAATACAATAACTCCCTAAGTGTTTGGAACTTAAAAAAAAATGCAAACCTAAAATTTGAGCAAATTAATAGTGGATGGTAAACTTACCTCAAATGACATGGATTTGATGCTCTCTTTCCTTCTTCTAAGCACTATTCTCCTCTTCTCATTGTTGTTCTTTCTCTTTCTCTTCTTCACAAATTAGAAAATGTTAAAATGATTTTTTTTGTTTATAATTGTTTTGAGGGTTGTTTTTAGTTTAGGTTTGGTTTAAAGAAGTGTGGGGGACTTTGGGTCCCCCATCCCTTTTTTATTTTTCAAAATTGTGTTTTCATTTTTTTAAAGTGACTAAAATTTGGTTGGGCTGTAGGGGAGCCAGGCATCTCCTAATAAATATTTGCATACCCAAGATGCTTCCAGTGTTTTTGCACCATAGGATAGGGGATAAAGACATTTCCTACCCATTCCTATGTCCCTCAAACATCCCCTATGGGGGATGGGGTCATATTTGGCAAGGGACACATCCTTGAGGAGCATGCTCTTATTCTATGTTGTCAATATGTACTTTCCCACCCCTTAAATATGTTAGTAGGATTTTCTAGCCAATAATTAGAACCTATCAGCCTAGATGCAAAGTGATATAAATTTTCTCCCCAATTCCCTCAAAAGTTTATTTGGCCAAGAACCTCTATTTTCTAGAAAACTTAAAGTTTGTTACTCTTGGGAGTTGTTTTATACTCCAAAACAATTGTAAACACTCTATGTTGTAGCTATTCCAAAAATCAATTGTGATACATGAAACTTCATTGTCAAATCGTCATTTCTATGTGTTGAGACTATGTGAAAGGATGAAATAGTCAATTTTTGGTCAAGCTTTTGGTCATGTTGTAAGTCATGTCATCATGAAATAGTAAATTTTTGGTCCAGCTTTTGGTTATGTTGTAAGTCAAGTCATCAAGGTCCAGAAGGTTATTCGTCAAGTGAATATCGATTTACCATAATAATCATTTTCAATCAAGCCTATGTTGTTGTAAAATGTCCAAGTTGTCATATGTTTGTAATGTGTTTGTCAATTTTAATTTTAGTAGTTAATTTTTAATTAAAATAGTTATTAATTATTAATGACTTTTAAAATTAACATTATTGTTCAAAATACAAAATCTAAAAAGTATTAAAAAATATAAAAAATATAAAAAAAAATTTCTTTTGTATGTATGTGTGCCATAAACAAAAAATCATCACACACTACTATGCAAAGATCACACCAGCAAGAGACAAAAGGCATCTTCGGCATCCAATTGGAAAGGATAAAAAAAAATCAGTAAGCCTAATCACCTTGGCCTAATCAGCTAAGGTTATTTGTTCATACCCTTTTACCTGTATTCTACCAATGCACAACAAATGAGAGTAAATTCTTTTGTAGCTGCCCCTATAGTCATTGTTGTACAAATGACATTACCTTACTCTACTCCCCCTTGAATATCTTTTTTTGTTTTTGTCTCTATGTTGCAAATCGTAAAAGAGATTTTTTTGAATTAAATGGGCATTTTGCATAGTTTTTGAGGACTTTAGAAGGGCATTCAAATGGGTTATTTGAATTCATAGACTCCCACTCCCAAAAGAATCCCCAACAATATCTCTATGACTTCTTTGAGTTCTTTGTTGAATTTCAACCTCTTCACTCTCACTACCGTCACTATTGTTCATTATTTTTTTGTTGAAACTTCAAAACACAACTATCATGCAAACATAGAACAAAATACAAAATACAAAACCTCCCTAACTGTTTGGAACTTAAAAAAAATGCAAACCTAGAATTTGAGCAAATGAATAATGGATGGTAAACTTACCTCAAATGATATGGATTTGATGCTCTCATTCCTTTTGACCATTGTTTTCCTCTTCTTATTGTTGTTCTTTCTCTTTCTCTTTTTCACAAATTAGAAAATGTTAAAATGATTTTTAAAAAAAAATTGTTTTGAGTGTATTTTTTGGTTTAGGTTTGGTTTAAAGAAGTGTGGGGGACCTTGGGTCCCCCATCCCTTTTTATTTTTCTAAATTGTGTTTTCATTTTTTAAAGTGACTAAAATTTGGCTGGGCTGTAGGGGACCAGACATCCCCTAAAAAAATATTTGCATACCCGAGATGCTTCCAGTGTTTTTACACAATAGGGGATGGGATGGAGACATTTCCTACCCATCCCTACGTCCCCCAAACATCCCCTATGGGGGATGGGGTCATATTCTGCAAGGGACACATCCTTGAGGAGCATGCTCTTATACTATGTTTTCAATATGTACTTTTTATTGGAAAACATACTTCAAATGCAGATTTGTCACCTCCAATCAAGATTTTCATCAAATCTTTGCAAAACAAATGGTTGAATTTAGGCATTTTGAAATTTAGAACTTAAACATTTTAAAAAGTTAAAAACAGAAAAATAAGGCTTTTTCTTCTGGATCAAATGATAGCCTTTTGCAACTGATTGACAGTCATCCATCTAATCCTCAAATATGCAATTTCTTATCTACTATGTAATGTCAAGATTTTCTAGTTTTCCTTTTTAGCAAAAGGACTAGAAACTAATTAATTGTTCCTAGCTATTTATTTACATTTCCTCAATGCACACTACATATCACCATTCTAAAACAAGTATATGTTTTTTGGGCCTCTGGTAAATCAGTTGAGAGAACCAAATAAACTTTAGTGTACCTTTCATCCCAAAAAAGTTTCAGAGAGTGTTTGTTGCTTCAAAACTCATTTGGAAAGTCACAAGGGATGATGTGGAACCATGTCTTGAAGCATCTTCAAATTATTTTTGTTCGAAGGCTGGCAAAAAATTTATGAAATAAAAAAGTAGGGCTTTCCTTACTACCGATCATTCGGACTGCACAAGGTGTTGGGTCAAATGGGAGCTAAAACATCAGTTCTAGTATCCCTCCTAAAAATTTAAAAGTATGCAAAGGCAGAAGCAAAGAAATTGTGAGTAGTTGTATTTTGGAGTAACATATTGTTCAACATTAACTGAAAAAACAAATTTACCAGGCAATTTTTCTTGTTGATTCTGTTGTTGGTCCAGGATATCACGCTCACACTTATGAAGAGCAAAGAGGACCACTTATCTAGAGTGAGAAGAAAGATTAAAAAAAGGTTATAAGAATTGAAAAACTATTGACAAAAGCAAGTTGCACTGTTATGGGGCATGCCAAATGGCTCAACCGATGGGAAAGGGTGGTCCATTCTAAATTTTTCATTTTCTTGTTCACAAAAGGCAATGTTTATGAAGTTTATTGATGCCTCTTGCCAGAGTTTCAGAATCTATTTTCTGCTTGGGGAGTCAAATGCCAGGCACTGTGTAAACAGTATTGCAGGAAGCCTAGGAGGAAGATCCAGGAGGCTGTGGCTGCCTGAACATTTTATCAGAGACTATATCTGTTCCAAGCATGCTGGCAATGTAGGTGAGGAATGTAATGTATGTAATGTTGCTACATAAACAATTGTATTCCAGTGTGCTCTTCACATTTGTGATTTATAGTATTATTGTGGTGCTGAATCAAAATTGGATACGAGTACATGGGTACTGCACACCGCAAAACAAATTGGGGTTCTCGGTACATCCGTACAAAACAATAATAATAATAAATATATACACATTTGCAGCTTAAAAACAAGAATTATGTTCAGAATGCTATAAATCATGCATATGGTAAACAAAATTATCATAAACATTACAAATTTGAAATACAGTATGCTAATTCAATATCAATTTGTCAAACTCAAAATCATGATAGATATTCCTTGTTCAATATAATAATACAATCAGTAATCAGTGTCACATGGATCTTCATCAAGACTGATGCAGGGGCATTTTCCCCAGCCTTGTTTAGTTTTGTTAATATTTAAGTGTTGTTAGAAGCTCTCGGAAATTTAAATAATCTCTGCCTGTTTTAGAAATTGTTAACTCCTTAAGTAGTCGTCTCCTGTCAATCTTCGGGCAGGAAGAATTAGTTTCTGCATCTGTCGCCAGCGGTTAGAGACAGTTACAACGCCTTAACGATATGAAACTGGGAAGAAGTGAAAAAAAATGATAGAGAGAAAGTGAGTTCGGAGGGGGAGGAACAATCGGCAGAGAGAAGAAGGTTCAATTCATCGAATCAGGATAAAATGGGAAAGGGCGAATAGTAGTACAGGTTGAAAACGAAGAGAAAGGAGATCGAAGTGTGGATGTCTGAAAAGTGGGAAGAATAACAAAGTCAATACGTGGTGACAGAGTGGCCCATGCTGTGGCAGATCTCAACTAAGAACAGTTCTGTGAGAACGATTTGGAGGGGGTTGTCATCACATTGATGATTGTAATCAAGGAAAACATCATACACCATCAAGCATTGTGAGATCGATAACCATCTCTGTGGTGTCCCTAAATGTATGACCAATATGAATAAGTTTGAATAAATTTCTCTTGTTGACCAAGGTTCTTGAAGTCTAATGAAAAGCAATTTCATTTAGCAGTGTTCTATGAATTTGTTATTGTTGCTGAGTCGAGCCAAGTAATTAAATATCATTCTGTAACTTAAGTCTATTACTGTCATTGTTTTCTATGTTCTTGTCTTTTGGTCTGCAGCTACTTTGGTTGTCAGCAGATTGGTATCAGAGTCTAAAGATTTGAGCTTTGTGGAGTGAGTAGAATGCCACCAAGAATGATGAGAGGAAGAGGTGTTCGAGGTAGAGGCCAAAGAGGCCATGGTCAAGAAAGTTTTGACATGTTGAAGAATTTGCTGAGGAAGAGCAGTTACGAGGTGATGATGAACTTTAGGAAGAACCTAAAGGATTCGAAAGAGAAATTGTTGATGACAGTGATGAATGTGGAAGCCAAACCTAAAATTGAGGTTCCTACATATACGTGAAATTTAAATGGTGAAGAACTCATTGACTGGATCAATGATCTGGACAAATATTTTGAGTATGAAGGAGTTGCAGAGGAAAAGAAGGTTAAATATGTCTGTACAAGGCTCAAGGGTCACACTGCTATGTGGTGGGACTATATCCAATCTGAGAGACAGAAGAAGAACAAGGAAAGATTACTTCATGGGATCGAGTAGTTACAAAATTGAAGGCCAAGTTCCTTCCGGGAGAATATCAAACAAATCTCTTTAAAAGACTACAAAATATTAAGTAAAAAAACATGATGGTGAAGGAAAAAGACTACAAAATATTAAGTAAAAAAACATGACGGTGAAGGAATACACGGAGGAATTTTACAAGTTGATGATTGGATCGGGCCATACTGAGGATGATCTTGAGAAGGTAGCAAGATATTTGAATGGTTTGAAATATAGTTTGCAAGATGAGTTGAGTCTAGTGTCCCCTAGAACTCTTGAGGAGGCATATCAGTTTGCCATCAAGGTAGAATAGAAGCTTATGAGAAGACAAAATCATCAAGGAAGAGAAGCTAGAAGAAGAGGACAACATGATGGAAGAGGACAACAACCACCCCATGATGAAGTGGTTGAAAGTTCAAGTGGCATAGTGAATCAAGAAAGAGGAGGATTTCAAAATAAAGGAGATAGATCATATGGAAGAGGAAGTTTTCAAGGAAAAGGAAGAGGCTTTGCCAAAAAATATTTCAAATGTAACCAGTATGCTGGTCATAAGAGTTGGGATTGTCTTGAGTTCTCACAAGGAAGCCATACAAGAACGGAGAGAAGAAATCAGATTGTACAAGCAGATCAAGAAAGTGTTGGATCACCTACTCCTCACCAAGAAGAACTTGAATCCAGAGAGTCCTTGCTATTCAAAAGAGTGCTATTAAAGCCACCTAAGGAGAACCAAGAGTTGATGCAAAGGAGATCTTTGTTCAAAGCAAAATGTAAGGCTAAAGGGAAGTACTACAAATTAATTATACATAGTGGGAGTACAGATAATTTAGTGGCTACTGAAATGGTAGATAAGTTGGGTCTTCAGATGATTAGACATCCTACACCGTATAAGGTTTCTTACCTACAGAAAGGTCATTAGTTGTTGGGCAATGAATAGGCTTTGGTAGAATTTCAAATTGGTAGTTATAAGGATAGTGTTGTATGTGATATCATGCCCATAAATGTGTGTCACATGTTACTTGGTAGACTATGACAATTTGACAGGGAAGATGAGCATAGTGGGAGAGATAACACTTACACTTTTGAGAAGGATGGTATCAAATATGTCTTGTTGCCCTTGCATAAACCAAAACAACACAACCATAGCAGCAGTAGCAAGATAATTTTGATGGGGGACAAAGAGTTTAAACATGCTAAGGAGGAGGAAGAAGTTGCAACAACAACCAAGAAGGTATTTCTTCATTTTTCTAAATTAATTGAAGGTATGAAAGGTGCTGATTTTAATTTGGAACAGCCAACAAGTGGAAAGAGAATGAAAAGAGTACTTGGGAGGAGAAGTTCGATGCACGATGGACATGAATCCACAAATGACTATGAAGATACAGAGTTTCTCACACTATGAAATTAAGGATCTATTCGGCTACATGCTGGAAGAAAAGGAATAAGTAGATGGATAGAGGTTGCTGATTCCAAGCATAGGGGTATGCTGCAAGTTACTTGCAACTTGAAAGGGTTCCTACTACCCAACCCCATTTGTGACCTATGCTCATAAACATCTCACCTGGGGGAGCCTGATCCAGGGGCATTTTCCCTAGCCTTGTTTTGTTTTATTAATATTTAAGTGTTAGAAGCTCTCAGAAATTTAACTAATGTCTGCCTGTTTTAGAAATTGTTAGCTCCTTAAGTAGTTGTCTCTTGTCAATCTTTGGGTAGGAAGAAGTAGTTTCTGCATCTGTCTCCAGCGGTTAGAGACAGTTACAATGCCTTAACGATATGAAACTGGGAAGAAGTAAAAAAAAATGATAGAGAGAGAGTGAGTTCAGAGGGGGGAGGAACAATCGGTAGAGAAAAGAAGGTTCAATTCATCGAATCAGGAGAAAATTGGAAAGGGCGAATGGTAGTACAGGTTGAAAACGAAGAGAAAGGAGATCGAAGTGTCGATGTCTAAAAAGAGGGAAGAATAACAAAGTCAATTCATGGTGACAGAGCGGCCCATGATGTAGTAGATCTCAACTAAGAACGGTTCTGCGAGAATGATTTCGAGGGGGCTGTCATCAGATTGATGATTGTAATCAAGGAAAACATCATACACCATCAGGCATTGTGAGATCGATAACCATCTCTGTGGTGTCCCTGAATGTATGACCAATATGAATAAGTTTGAATAAATTTCTCTTGTTGACCAAGGTTCTTGAAGTCTAATGAAAAGCAATTTCATTCAGCATTGTTCCATGAATTTGTTACTGTTGCTGAGTCGAGCCAAGTAATTAAATATCATTTTGTAACTTAAGTCTATTACTGTCGTTGTACTCTGTGTTCCTGTCTTTTGGTCTGCAGCTAGTTGGGTTGTCATCAAAGACCAACACCATCATCAATTCATCATCGACATTAGATGGTGTAGACAGATTAGACCAACCACAAGTAATCCCGCCGCCATTCAGAGTAAAAATATGTTGGCTATCTGACTCCGAAAAAGTGAAAACTAGCTGCAGAATCAAAGAAAAATTATGGAGCTGCTTATGTGATGCTATTTACTGTGGCAATGGTGAATCTTATTGTGTCACTGCTTACTCATCAAACAAATTTTTTTTCTTATTACTCATCAAACAAAACGCAAGTGAAAATGACCATCAGTTTAGGGTTTAGGGTAGGATTTGATGATCAAAAGTCGAACAAAACACATTGAAATTGTCACCCGCCATTGGAATTTCCTCAAAATAGCCTGGACATAATTGGAATCACCTAGGTACACTCATGAATGATTCCAAACGAATCTGTGTTTACAAATCCATGCGTGAATCAAACCCAATCCCAATTCCAAAACAAATTGTAGTGGGATATGCCTAGGTTTTTCGCCAATTCAATAACATAGTTTTAGAATACACTAGAAAGAATTTGTTATTTTCTTTTAGTTTTTCGGATGTCTTGTAGGATCCTCTTTGTATCTATCCCATTAGGTGTCATCAACAAAACTTGTAGTTCATCTTGCCACAATCACAATTGAAGTTTGTTCATGAAATAAACTCTATGAAGCACAAGAAATTAATGAGCACGTAAATGACACAATTTTATGTTTGCTGTAATGCTCTAGACTACTACTCCTGTCTCACTCCCTCCCTCTCTAGACTCCTACTACTATCTCCCTCCCTCCCTCTCTTCCTGGTAATCAACTTAAAGAACACATTTTCTTTGAGAAATTTCAAGAGAATGAAAAAGTACAAGCAGCACCCTACCAAACAAAAGAAAGTTGAGCCTCAAAGTTTCCTTCATTTGACAAAGATACAGTTATTATGCAAATATTTCAGAAGTATGAAAAAAGCATATATATGAAACCCCTCCAAACTCACTAAAGAAAATCTCTCTTAGAAAGGAATGGAAGTAAATGAACAATAACAAAAAGTGTGAAATAATCTATGCAAGGAATTGCATCTCAAATGTAAGAGCTACATGAAGAGGAGAAAAAAAAACCACAAGTGGAATGAGAAGACATGCCTTCATAAGTGAAGGACAAATTCATAAGGAGTCAGTAGAAAGAAAAGAACATGAATGAAAGAAAATTTATCTTATATATATGCTTCAATGACCCACAAACTGGACTATAGGTCTCAGAACTGATGAAACCAAATCCTGGAATTGATATTTCTAGTTCAAGAAAAAATTGAAAAGTAATAATTAATAAATTCAGGAGAAGGGATTCTTTATTGATCAATACTAGTAATATATACAAGAGATAGTCAGTAAAAATGAAGAACTAACTAGAACCAACCAACTACCCAATGTTATTAACATTAATAATAAGGTTAATTATTAATGTTAATAATATTACAATGATGTAATATTTTAAAATATTTATTTATTCTAACAATTTCCCCTTTATTATATCATTTTCTTGAGTACAAGTAGAGAAGTTTAAAAAAACCAACTTCAATGCTATTGGACATGCTTGTGAATGTAGTGACATTGAACCTCAATGTGTTTAGTGTGATACAAAAAGTTGAATTGTGAGCAAGCTTCAACACTCCCTAATTGTCATAGAACATAACTGTATGTTGTCTAAACTACAGCCATTCCTATCAAGATGTGACATAACCATATCATGTCACAAACAACTCCACCCATGGTGAAATATTATGCTTCTATGGAAGAGCGAGCAATAGTTGTTTGCTTTTTATTCCTCCATAATATTGGCCCAAATCTTGAAAGGAAAACAAAGCCTGAAGTAGACTTCCTATCATCCAAAGATCCTGCAAAGTGGTATCCATGTATCCTTGCAAAGAAGAATGTTCATTCTGTTTATATTCCAAGCTATACTCCAATGTACCATATATGTATCTCAAAACTTTCTTTGTTGCTTTCAAGTGTGAAACCTTAGGTACCTGCATACAACTCAAAAGATAACTGATAGCATAGCTAATATCGGACTTAGTGTAGGTTAAGTAATTGGGACTCCCAATCTACTAGCAATAAAGAGTAGAATTCACCTAAGGGGATGAATCATGTCTACAAAGTTGCAATCCTGTCTCCATTGAGGTCAACATGGGCTTGCAATCTTCCATCCTGAATTCTTGTGCAATGTCTTGGCATATTTCATCTAAGATTAAAAAAAATCTAATTCTTCCTTTTCCACACTTCAAGTGCAAGACAATAATGCAAAAGCCTAAGATTTCTCATGTCAAACAATCATTTGTGATCATTGTTATTGCAATCATTTGTTGAGAACTCCCAATGATAACCAAACCATTGAGATATACTATCAAAATCATGATCTCCACTTTGCTCTATAAGGTAGATATTGGGATCATAGGGATTCTTTGTGAATCCATGTTTTAAGAGATGCTCATCAATATTGATGTACCAAGATTTGGGAGCCTATTTCGGAATGTAAAGGGATTTCATAAGTATGCACACTTTCTGTTACTACCCAAGTGTAGTATATCCCTCAAGTTGAGTAACATAGATTCTTCTTTGAGATCTTCATTGAGGAAGGCATTCTTGACATCCATCAAATGAACCTACCAACTAAACTACATTGCCACTACCAAAACCATTCCCATGGTTTTGATCTTTGCAATGGTGGAAAAGGTTTCTTCATAGTCAATTCCTACTTTCTAAGCATATCCCTTACCCACAAGTCAGGCTTTGTACTTATCAATGGTACCATCTACTTTGTATTTTATTTTGAAAACCCATTTGCATCCAATAGCTTTCTTCCATGGTGGAAGATCAACAAGTTCCCAAATATTGTTCCTCATAATGCTTGGTATTTTGCATCCATGGCATCTTTCCAAGATTATGACTTAAGAGTGTGCTTCACTATTTCTGGTTCTAAATTTTGAATGACTATGCACATAAGAGCCCAAATTCACTTCCTCATGTGTTTGGCCTAAAGTTGAACAACTGCATCTACCTTTGCATCTTTCATGGTGGTATAATACCACTTTGGTATTTGTGCACATGAGATGAGGATTGAGGTAGAGATAGGGGTGGAAATTATTCCATTAAAAACAAAACCTCTTCTCAAGATTCTTCTACATGAATAATATCCTTGAGTTCCTCATATTCAATCTTAATAAGTTATGGTGTCTGATGCCTTACAAGTGATGGTGAGGGACATGTGCTGCAACCATTTTTCTCTTAAAAACAACCCTGTTGATGTACAATTTCTTCATAGTTGGATCCAAAAGCCAATAGCCCTTCAACTCTAAATTGTATCCAAGAAAATGCATTTCAAGGATTTTTCATCCAATGTTTTCCTCTACACCTTGGGAATGTATATGAAAGCTATACACCCAAACACTCTCAGCTATGAAATGGAGGGCTTCTTCTTGATCCATGCTTCTTCAAGAGTGATGTTTTTGAGCACTTTGGTTAGTTCCTGAATCAACAATTACACATTTGTATGAACTACTATCTAGAATGTAGGAATCAAATATGCATCCTTGAACATACATCACGCCATTCCCACAATGGTATGATTAACTCTCTCTAAAAAACCTATTTTGATAAGGCATGTATGTTGTGGTCAATGGTTGCTTGATCCCATGTTGTTGAATGTAGGTTAAAAAATTTTTACTAGTGAATCCCCCTTGATCTAAGCAGATGACCTTGAGGGACTGACCAAATGACCTTTTTTCAAGTGCTCAAAATTATTTTAATTTTTAAATGTTTGATCTTTTCTAGTCAAGCAATAGTCCCACATTTTCTAGCATAATCATCCACAAAAAAGATGAAAATATCAAGCATGACTATGATTGTTTGTCATTGGTGCATAGAGATCAACATGCACCAAATCTAAAGGACCAGAGGCTTGTATTTCTACAACAAGAAAAGGAGCCCGATGTTGTTTTCTAACAAGAGAGTTGGAAAAAAGAACTTTTGTTTTCTTCATGAAGAAAAGTCTCCCCACCATGTGTCTCATTTACTCAATGAAAGAATATAGCCAAACTAGATGATCAAATCTTTTGTGCTAAAGAGTAGTGGATGAAATCATCTTTACTCCAAGGCCTTGTCTTCATGGGTGACATCAACCAACTAAAACATCTTACCAACCCAAGAGGCATGAACAACAACTTAACCATTGTGACTCTTGTCCCAAATGAGAAAAATTCTCTCACCATTATGCCTATCAAACTAAACTTTCAAGTTGTGCTCTAAAAACTGACTTATTGACAAGAGGTTCTTCGTGAGCCTTGGAATATACTAAATGTTTAAAAATCGACACATGTGAGTCTTGAGTGGTATAGAAATGTCCCCAATACCTTATGCTTCATAGAATGTATCATCAAGTGAAATTTTCCCATATGAAGTTGATTGGATGAGGTTGTAGAACCACTTTTTCTCTCCTATCATGTGTTTGAAGCAACATACCATGATAGGACTATTAGAAGTGGAGGCTTGATTCTTTTCCACATACAAAAAATCTTCTTCATAAAAATCATCTATCAAAGCAATATTCCTTTGTTGCTTGTGTTTATTCTGCCAATGGGGACTCTTCTTCTTTCCCCCCTAAGAATTTCACTAGCTTGATTCACCATTGGAAAAAGAATTGCACCAACATTCCTAGAGATTGCCCCTCCTTCCCACAAATAAGACACTTTTTTTTATGTAGATGGATTTTTCTTGTTTGGTATTTGCTACCCATTGCAGGCATATTTTGGTGTTTTGACTAGGTTTTACAAGTCTGATTTTATAACAGCAGCTACAAATTTCATGATCAGACTTCTTCATTGGCATTTGGCTTGAGTTTCCATCAACATTTATCATCTATGAGTTGGCATTTGATGTTACTTTATTGGAGGATCATTTGTATGACTATTTGATCAATTTAGGGCATCATCTACATGTTTATGTAAGTCTAATTTTCATATCAGACCTTTTTATTTTGTAATCAGCCTACTACATTTCAATAAAGAAGCCAATATTTCCATGCGAGTATGTTCTATTATGTATTGCATTGATTTTGTATGTATATGTGAGATGATATAATTACATTTTAGTCATATTTTGTTGATAATTGTTTGTCATATTACAACCTTTCCATCTTCATTACATTACAAAAAATATTGGTGAAAATGAAACTTGAAAACCCTAAATAAAATCAGAAAATTCAAATCAGCAGGGTTAAATTTCAAGACGGGATTAGACAGGGATCTTATAGTGGTATCAAAGCTTGGATCTTGCAAGCCTTGAGAGTAGAATTTAGTTTGGAAATCAGGTTGTAAGATAAACAAGTTTTGAGACAGTTTGCACAATGGGTGATAGAAGGAATAGTATGAGTCCACAAAGAAATGATCGACATATGAAAGAGTTTATGAATGGTATGACTAATTTGGTCAAGAGACAACAATACTTTTTTTTAGTCCAACAACGCTTCATGAAATCCATTGAGTTACTTGAACAACACAAAGAAGAAAAGAAAAGAAAAAATGGGTTGGACAAAGAAGATTCACTTCATGCATCCACAAGTAAGAAGTACATGGAATTGAATGAATCAACACCTATTGGATCTACACTTGTGGGAGAGCATTCAGCAAAGGAGGAAGAAGTGTTTGAGGATCTAGAGGACATCACATGAAGGTATATTAGCAGGTCTGATTTTCTATTTTGTGACAGCAGTCCTTTTTTCTCACATAATCATGAGGTAGCAACCACTTTACATGAGGAAAATGAGGTGGAAGGGTCTCCTAATGATGGCACTCAAGTTTTGGTGTTAAGCATGAGGAATATGTTGAAGGTTCAAGCCACAACAATTCTTATTTTGTACATCATACCATTTAGAATGTAAAGAAGACTCAAGACATGTGTGATGGATGGTTACAAAGAGTTAGAAGGCAAAGTTGGTTTCCCAAGAAAGACAACATCTGCAAGAGGTTAAGGAGAGTTGTAATCAGCTAGATCAAGAAATACAACAAAGGAAGTCATATCTTAGATCTCTATTTCTTCCAAGGGAAGAAGGTTTGGAGGTTGAACATACAAGGGAAAAGCTTCTTGAGGTGAGCAAGCAAGAAGAACATTCAGATTTAGGTGGACATGAGAAGAGGTATGATTCAGAAAATTTTTTTAGTACACATAGTTTACATCATGAGGATCACATGCTACCTCTTTTTGAGAACCCATTGAAGGATACCATCATAGATGTAGATGGGATAGTTGATCGCTCACTTAATGGATCAGCCACTCATGTTATGACTACATATGTAGATGGAGGTATGACTAACATAGATTTGGTTGGGCCTTTGATCATTCATGAATTACTTGAGGAGGTATGTGTGAGTATTATGGATGTTATGATGAGACATGTTCCTCATTTCACATTGAGTATGTATGGTGAGCCTAGATGGATTTGGGATTCGGGTATTGGTTGGTTCTAATGTAGATTGGTCACATGTGATTGCTTGAGGGCAAGCAACCTTGGGGTGGGAGAACTTGTAATGTCCCCTTTTTTAGCAAGGTTGGAAAAATGAATGTTGTTGAGGCTTGGAGAATGGAATGTTGAATTTTATGGCTTCAACTAATTTGCTAGCTGAAATGAAGTTATATTTTGGCTTTTGGTATTTTTATATTATTTTTAGAAAAGTCAAAACAATAAAATAAAATTGCCAAGAGGAAAAATGATCCAGGTGGTAGAAAGGAAAAATGACTTGAAGGTGGAAAAATCAAATATTGGAGTAAAGAATAAATTACAATATTTTATCATTAAAATATTATAATATTTCGACTAAATTGGCACTCATGAGGAAAAAGAGAAAAATAAGGAAAAGAAGGATAGAAAAAGACAATAAATAATATTATATTATTTAAAATATTATTTTATTAAGCCAAGGGTGGCTGCTTAATACAGAAAAGGAAAAATAACAAAAGATATTATTTCATTATTATTTATGTGGGACATACAAGTTGGAGGGAAAATAAAATAAAATAGAAAGAAAATAAATAAATATTATTTTCTTTTTGTGGTGGACTTCACAAATAATAAAATAATGGTTTATTTGGGCACCCAAGTTGAAAAACATAAAAGGTCATTTGGAGCAAGTTTCATATCATTGATGATTTGGATTTTACATTTTAGAGAGTTTCAGTGGTATCTAAGGATCAAAACCCTTGGATAGAAGTGATTTGGATAAAAACCCAATTCACTATGGGAGATTGATTCACCTAGAATCCATTATTGAGCATATTGCATGTTTTTGAAGAGATAAAGTCTTCCATCTAGCTAGGGTTTGAATTGGAATTCATTACATCAGCTAGGGTTTGAAGCATTTTGCAGATTGAAAACTTGGATATTTAGATTTGAGGATATACTTGGCATGTTTTCATCAATAAACACTTGGAGAGGGTTTGTATATGGAGGGCTTGGCATAAGGAGGCATTTTAGGTGATTTTCATCACTCATATATATTCTGACTTTTATGACAGCAGGCTGGAAATTCATATCAAAGGCAGATTGGGTGATATTTTGGCATGTTTTGTTGATATAAGGGTTTATTTTACAAGCTGGGCTAAATCACCTCATTTCTACACATAGGTGATACCCATTGGAGGCATATTTTGGTGTTTTGGCTAGGTTTTACAAGTCTAATTTTATAACAGCAGCTATAGATTTCATGATCAGACTTCTTCATTGGCATTTGGCTTGAGTTTCCATCAACACTCATCATCTATGAGTTGGCATTTGATGTTACTTCATTGGAGGAGCATTTGTATGACTATTTGATCAATCTAGGGCATCATCTACATGTTTATGTAAGTTTGATTTTCATATTGGACCTTTCTATTTTGTAATCAGCCAACTACATTTCAATAAAGAAACCAATCTTTCCATCCGGGTATGTTTTGTTATGTATTGCATTGATTTTGGATGTATATGTGAGCTGATATAATTACATTTCAGTCATATTTTGGTAATATTTTCTTGTCATATTGTAACCATTCCATTTTCATTACATTGCAAACATATTGGTGAAAACAAAACTTGAAAACCCTAAGTACATTTGAAGAAAAATAAATCAGAAAATTTAGATCAGCAGGATTAAATTTGAGGAAAGAACTAGACATGGATCTTACAATTGCATCGTACTTACATGTGCACACACAACCACACTTAAGCAATTTTAGAAAAATGATCACATTTTTCTATGTTATAGAGCCAATTTACATTGAATGGAGAGCATTCAATCTCAAGACATATCATCTAATAAACCCTAATTTTTAGTATATTAATGAATCATCTAACATCTCACAAAAGAAAATTCCAATCAAACCTAAAATTTCATTAACATTTTTTTACATATTTAATTTCTTATGTATTTATTTCAATATTTTAATAAACCCCAACTATTTAATTACAAATGACATTATTTATTACTTATTATATTATTAGGTGTGATTTATTCCGTTACAAATATAGCAACTCAACCTTAATATTGAACAATGTGAAATACTAAGTTGAAACCATCAAAACTAAAATGCCAAAGCATTTTTTTAAATGATAAAACAAAAAACTATGGTATTATAAATCTCTAAAATGTAGAGGTTTTATTAAGTCCCAAAATTTCAGCTCCATAATCTTAGATTATTATCTTATCCTCAAATCTTGGGATTTATCTTTAAGAGGATAAGACATGGGTGGAATGTCCCTTACCTAATTTGCCCTAGAAAATTCAAGACACAAGTTAGGGTTAGGGTTTTATGAGTTACCATTTATATTATTTTCAAGACTACATAATTCTTGTGCTTGAATTCTATAATCATGACATAAGAAAAAACAAATACAAAATATAGATATAAAAATATACATCTTTAACCATTAGGGTTACATAAGACTTTCCTTGCATTCAAATTCATAAATAATATCAATACAGAGGGATCATATATTCACTACTATGCAACTAACTCAGTTTGTCACTAAACTCACATATAGAAGTGGATGGTGCTGGGAGGCATGGCAGGGTATAGACTGTCAACAATGCCCTGTCAACAATGCCTCCATATAATCCCCTCTGGGAGGCTTAGTAGGGTATAGACTGTCAACAATACCCCCGTACAGTCTGCTTAGGGAGGCACGCTAGGGTGTTAATTAGTTCTCCCTCCAAACAGTCCCTCAGGGAGGCATGTCAGGGTTCCCCCTCCACATAATCCCCTCACCATTAGTGAGTCTCAAGTTAAATATAAATGACACTGATATGCATTAAATAAGACAATCAATAGTCAATAATGGTCTGACATGTTGTGTATATCAAAAAAAAATTCTTATTGAATTCCTAGTTGAGTTCAGACTTAGCAATGTATCCTTTTGTTTTGTACTTAATAGTCCATATGACTAAGTAAATAGAGATACTTCTGCAGATCGAATGTCTACTGTAAAATTCAATGATTCAATAATTGAATGATTGCTTTATTGATGTCTAATGAGTGTGTTGTATAGTATATATGTTATGTTCTTTTTCTTATGCTATTATATTTTAGTTATATGTTCTGAACTATATATAAACCATTCTATATCCTTCCCCTTCACTTTTATATGCTCCTCAAGGGAGACATATCCATGAATATATGTGACCCTTTTACAATGGACATGACTCCTCAACTGATTGCATCTCTTCAAAGAAAATCACAGCTTTATGATATCTTTTGCAAATCATATACCTTTTGATAATTCCTTAACAAATATGAATTGTTTACTTGATTGTTGTCTTTGATTAAATTATCAATTGTTGCCTTGTCTATTATATAGACCACTCCATCATATCTGATCGCTCCATTTTGTCCTACATGAATTTTGTCTTATTTGAATAAGACATTATCTTAAGCATTGCCAATGCATTTCTTAAACAAATCATATCTACTCATAACATGAATCATATTACCTCATATTAAAATCCATACTACTTTAGTCACCATCTCTTCACATTGAAATCACTCCATTACATATATTTTGTTAATAATATTTTGTCATACATAAGACTTTTTATCTTATTTTGACTTCTCACTTTATAGATTTAATGAATAAGACTTGTATAATTCATAACTTTAGTCAACTCATAGGGGAGGGGACATGACATCAACTCATCAATAGATTATGGATGATTAAAAGCTAATTTCTGAGAGTGGGTATTCTCTTCTTCACTTTGGTCTCAACTAAAGACATGAGGGTATTCCTAAGGTGTCTTTAATAAGGCATCTAACTGATTAACATAAATAATGACTAAAATAACAACTATACTCAATGCATGCTTGACCTTAATATTTTCGACTAGGCCAAAGACAAACTAGTTGTCTGCAAGACCTCTTATTAAGTTGATAACTACAACCTTGCACATACACCCAAAGATGACAACTATACATTATACACACAAGTGAATCCACTTTAACATTTCATACGCAAGTACAAAATGTAAGCATGCATGACATGATTATCTAACAATCTTAGATGTTTGAGGCCACTTAGAATGTTCCTTGAGTTATAATACTAAATCATGAAAGCATGTGGAACCCTAATCTACTCCTAATCTACTAAGGACACAGGAATGAATAACTCTGACCAATAACATAGGTGCCTACCCCATTGGGAAACAAAGTCATGGTCTAAAAAGAAGGAGATACACCTAGAAAGAATAAATCAAACCAGAGGTGCATATGCATACATATAAAAAATAACACTTCATGCAAATAGGTATACTTAATAATCTATTTCAATACTACAATAACCCGCATGGAACAAAAGAGAGACCATTACCAAAGCATTGTAATTAATTAGAAGTTGTCACACATTCATCTAACCCCTGTTACGTTTGTATCAATAAATGTGGCAAGAGAGGATCCATAACTAGGTTTTATCACCCAAGTGAATAATTAAAAACTACCATGGAGACATACCATTTACATTAATTATGCTCATTGAATACCCTTCTTGTGGTTTATAGATGTATTTCATCCCATTAAAAACCAAACTTACATCACTTGATGCCCTAGAACTAGCTTGAGACACTAATAGTTAAGAAATTGGGTCAACAACCAACTCTTGAAATATCATTTTCTTCTTGTATTTATAGCATTTTGTTATCATGTGTTTTCTTGTCTTGTTAGGGGTTGCAACATTTTTCTACTAGTCAAAGCATTAAATGTGAGAAAGTACACCATATCTATTAAAATCTACCTTGAGCTCACTGCAGGGTGAGTTCTTAGAAGGAAAACATATTTCCCATCTAAAATGAATAGCTTGGCACATGCACATAGGATAGCAATGGCTAGGGTTTTAATTGTAACATTCATGTTGATAAGTCCTCTTCTTCATCCTTCATTGATAATTCATCTTCTTCATCCTCCATTGAAATATGTGTGTGGATCTGAGCCCTTGGAATGAGCAACAACATTTTGGTAGGATGAATATGTTTGTAGCAGTACAAGGGATCAAATCCATCCATTAATGGCATATTGGGGAGTATAGTGGAGTGGGTGAGGTGTTTGGTGGAGTCACAAGAACTCAATGTAGAAGTGGAGATCAAATGTGGACATGTCCATGGGAAGTTAGAAAATTGACAAGGAGAAGTATGGTAGGAAATAGGGAAATACAAGGGTGACAAGGACTTAGGGAATTGGAAGCAATGGCAGAAGTCCACATGAAGCCCACAAGAGTAAATTTCAAGAAATACTAAAGATTTGGTATATGGAGGAACTACAATAATTTAAGTGTGACATGGAATTGGGAAACTTTGAAAAAGTGGAAGAAGTCCATGTGAAACCTATAGGTTTATAAGGAGAGTGAAAGGTGAAATGAGCATGCGAAGACAAACACTTGAGGAACCTTGGAAAAGTGGAAGAGATTGATAGGTTGGTGAACCTAAATATTTAGGTCGCAAAATTTCAAGTTGGAAGAGGAAGTCAAACTAAAAAGAAAATGGTTGATGGGTAGTGGGATGCAACAAAACACTTCCTTCAAAGCACATGTTATTAAAATGTTTCAAAAAAATGTAGGGTCCATTTGACATCTTGACTTTAGACTAAACTTGGTTGAATATTTAAAAGTCCAAGATAAATGGCTACCTTTGAAAAATGTAATAAATTATCTACTAAAATAGAGAGCTCAAACAGTCTCTGATACACTTTTTGATCACCAAGATCTCAAGGTGGGCAAGCTAAAAGCATACAATGCAATGGATCATTCCTTCCTATCCATCTTCTACTGAAGTATTCAATGCAAGGATGATTACAAACACATCGAGCGTCCACAACAACCACATGCCATGTTTGTTCAGTGGAGTGTGTTATATGCAAGGGCACAAACATGTACACACTAGGTGGCTAAGCTGACAACATCTATGATTGTTCAACAGAGTGTATGATGCAGTATAGAGTGATATCACATGAGGTGGCAAGTCATTCTATCAATGCTTATTCAATAGATGTGTGATTGATAAAAATCCATTGGTAGAGTGTGCATGTCAAACGGGCTATCATGTATGCTATAGAGGTGGTAAATTGACCGATATTACAATATGATTGGACAAACATGAATCCCACCAATGGTACTACCTTCCAAGGTTACAAACATAGAGATATTATTAAAAATACAAAATATATAACATTGTGTTAGAAGGCTGCAATACCACTTATATTTCTTATTTCAAATTGAAATACACTGTTGTAACATACATCATGAAGAAATAACACTATAAAACATGTAGATTCAAGAAACAATCATACCCAAGTGAAGAATTGTTGATGTTGATGAAGTGCATGTCATACACACTATGTTTTCAAACTTGAAATCACTGTCATACACATTATGTTTTTAAAATGTAAATCAATGTCATACACACCATGTTTTCAAATTGGAAATCATTGTCATACACATTGTGTTTTTAAACTGGAAATCACTGTCATACACACTATGTTTTCAAACTGGAAATTGCTGTCATAGACACTGGAAACACTATTATATCAGTTCTTAACTGTAAAACCCAATACCAAAATATTGATTATATTGATTCTAACAATTCCTAGCAACACTAAACTAAGAAACCAATAGCTATGTTCAGAAAAGACACTAAAAAGGGACTAATATAATTTTGCAATTTTGATCATACCAAGAAGATACTGAAGACTTGGAATGATGATCACAGGCAATTGGGTGACATTCTAGAAATAGCATATTCCTCCAAGAAGTTTGGAGAGCTCCCAAAAGGTCAGAAATTGATTATGGAAGCATCAGAAGGATCCATCTAACCAAATGAACTCAAAACCATGAACAATCGCTCTACAAAGTTGGTCTAGTGCTCTCCAAAAACTTAGAAATATGATAATTGTTCACGACATGGCTAAGCACCAATTGTGGAAATTGCACAAAACTTTTCTTAATATTTGAGAGTAATGTGGGCATCATCTAGACACTAGACTTTAGACTCAATGTGGAAAAATGGAAGAAGTCTACAAGTCCATGGAAAGCCTACAAAATCACAAAGGAAATTAAGGGACGCTAGTAAGGAGTTTTCAAGTCCATGGTGAAGGGAAATGAAAAATGTGGGAATGTGGGAAAGAAAGTAAGGTAATGACTTTTACCAAAGGTACAAAAGTACATCTAGAATATTTACAAATGTGCTAAACTATAGAAGTACAGAAAGTGAAGGGAAATGAGGAAATGTGGTAGATCATCGAAGTCCCTAGCATTTCTACAAACCCACAAAATGAGAGAAAATAGATAAAAACTTCCCATGAAAAAAACATGGGGTAAGGCAAAAAATAACACCAAGCTAGATATTAAAAAATGGGGCCCATTTTAAGGAATTATTAAATTGGTAATTAGGGATGGGATAGACTAGGACAAAGCACAAATAGGACACATGACTTAGGCAAATTTACAAATTTTGAGGCCTTTGAAAATGGGTCACAACAGGTTTTACATTGAATAAGGACATAAAAAATCTTTTATAATTATGAAGTAAAGATCATATAGGATATGATTAAAAATAGATTTCATTATGATGATTTTTAATACCCATAAATTAAATTATTTTGTAAGACCTATATACACAATTGAATTTATCTTTAAACTTTTTTGTGAAGCAGATTTTAAATTTAGATATATAACAATTTTTTACTTTATTTTAAAAAAATGTATAGTAAAAGATGTAAAGGGTTAATTTATAGATTTATATTAAAATATAATATATCTTTGTATTATTGAAATTTGTATATTTATGTTATTTTCTATATAGTTTTGTATCTATTTTAAGGAGAGTGCCTTGAAATATTAACATATTGACCAATGATATATTTTTGTGTAAAGTTGGGTTCCTTGTTATATGCCACCTACTTATCTATTACACACTTCTTTACACTCACATCTTACCCCATCCTTACATTCACACATCCCCATACATTCGCTATACTCATACATTTATTACACCTATACTCACACATACTTGTACATATCTAATTACCACACTAGTTGACCCCTTTTATACCTAGGGTCATTTTTGCAATTGCAAACTTGACTCTTTCAAATTTAAAATTTAAAATTCAAAATTTGGCTAACTCTCTCATATACTATTTGTGCCTAAAATTGACTAAACATAAACTTGCACAATATTTTTCTATGTCCTAGTATTTAAAGGCATTCAATACATTAATTTTTGAACAATTGAATAATCAAGGAATTGTCTACATATCATTCACATTATGATTCTTCAGTTGGTGTGCTAAAATGAATCTAAGCCTGCATGAGCATTCTAGGAGCATATGCATGTATTAAGAAGGTTGTATTCGATATTAAATATAGATTTGCATGGGTTGACCTAGGAGAATGTGTTCCCTAGTGACACAATGGTAGCCCTACCAAGGCACTCTTACAAACTACAAATCTTTATATACCAAAAACTAATAGAGAATGAACACATTAATTAGATAAGCAATTAGAGTGGGGATTTGAATTACATAGGGTCATGTTTAGACTTAGAGGATAAATTTCTAATCACAAACTTGTCTCAGAACTATGAACTTGATCATAATAAAGTACAAACCTGGTACAAATTTTGAGGTATTTACATGCAAAGAGATCACCTTTTCCCTAAGCACATATATCATTCTAATTCTAGAATATTCATTATTGGAACACATTCTTTGATCATAAATCTAAGATGTTATTCCCCATCATGTCAATCACTTTAACCAATTTTTTATCTAGCAAGTTGATTCTACCATTTTCCCCTTGAAATACCTTCCTGTGTGTTCATCACTTTGGATTCATCTTGCAGATCCTTCTCCTTGCGATGCTGATGACTTTCTACCCCTTGAGAAGGATCCATAGAGGCCTTTGGAGGAGAGTTTTGTCGATTAGAGGACTAGGAGGTATCATTCTGCACTAGATCTTCCCGAAGTGATTTAGGGCTTCTCCAATCCAAAGTTTTGACCAAAGAATCTGAAGTGAAGGAGTCTAAAATTAGCACCTATTTCCATTCACCCTACTCTGAAACCAATCTGATTTCCTTCTAGATGATTCTGTTGGGATTGTTTGCCACACAGATCCTACTATGAGATCCAACACCATCTGGGTCCTTTCTTTCTTTAGTACACAAATAAATACCTAGGCCATTTCCGATCTCCCGATCTCCTCCAAGATGTTTGGGTCCCAATATTCCAATGGGAGATTGGGAAGGCTATACCAGTCCTGGATTGTTTCCATTTGGTGATGCAAAGGGTCAAATCCACCCTTCCAACATTGGATGTAAAAACCATAGCCATCTAAGATCTAGACTCCATTGTCTATTTCTTCCCTTATTTCCACGAAGGGGCAAACTACCACAAAGTATCCATTTTTTAGAGAATTAATTTCTAGATCCTTTCCCCATTTTTTGCACCACCATATCTTCAGGCTTTCCCAATTAAGCTTGTTTCCATCCCATTTGGCTAGTACGGATAAATTTTCTAGTCTTGAGATCTCTGCTTGAAGAAGTGTCGAGTTCACCCTTACTAATTTCTTTGTGGTGTCTTTTGCATCCAAATCGTTCAAATCTTCCTCTCTAGTTCCTTGATTTGGAGGATTAGGGTTTCTGGGTGAAAGATTTTGCCATTTTTCCATCCTCTATTTCTAACTCTTCTAGGGCTCCAATCACCTCTCTAAATTCCACCGATATCCCTAAAGGTATTTTGGTTCCAGTGCCTTTGTTCATGTTGCTTAGGTCTATGAAATTTAGGGTTTTCATAATGGGGTGCTCTTCTCCTTCTGATATCTTTGCCTTGTCTTCTAAGGTTTCACCAATGCTCAGTGTTCACTTGTTGCTGGATTCTTTCCATTAGAATTTCCTCTTTTGCTTCCTTCACCCATCTTCCTGGATGCCAGATTCCAGCAATGTCCACTGGGCGCTGTGGTCTTCTGTCTCCATTCATGCCATGAAGATCACCATCAAAGTCTTGATTAACACCTCTTTGCCTTTGCTCTGCTCCTCAGTGCACCATAGAGTGATCAGCTTTCTTCAATTTGTTTTATCTTCATTTGTATGGGTACAATTAGCACAAGTGACATTTGAAATTTTAAGAGAGGTAATGATCTCTCACCCAATGCTTTCTATTCTTGATTTTTCCCTTCCATTTATTGTAGAATGTTATGCTTCAAGAGAGGGAATAGGGATTGTCCTAACTCAAAGGGGACATCCTATTGATTATGAAAGTAGGAATTTAAGTGAGTTAGAAAAGACCTTCTCTATTTGTGATAAGGAAATTTTAACTATAATGCATGCATTAGAAACATTTAAATAGCATTTGGTATGTGGGAAGTTTGTTGTTAAAATAGGTAATAATAGCTTGAAATTCTTATTGGGGAAAGATATTTGAGACAATAGAAATGGATGAGTAAGATACAATTCTATGATTTTGATATAGAATTTACATGAAAGACAAGAAAAACATTTTAGTTGATGCACTTTCTAGGAAACCAATTTTATACTCTATTTCCTCTATTTCTAGATATTTATTGGAAAGATATCATTATGATGAAATATGTAAAGAATACTTTTACCACTAACATTCTTGAATAGGTGGTAAAGGATGACAGGTATATAGTATGTGATGGGTTGATTTTTTATAAGAATATAGTTCTCTTAGTACTTGAAACTACAATGAAAGAAAAGGTTTTAAGGGTAGTACATGATGTTCCATTAGTAAGACACCCAAGGTACTATAAGAGATATAAGCAAATCAAGGAAAGGTTTTCTTGGAAGGGCCTCAAGAATGATGTTCTCAAGCATGTGAGAAAATGTACCATATGTCAACAAAACATATGAGAACAAGAATTGCTAGCAAGATTACTTCAACCTCTACCCATTCCCAACCAAAAATAGGAGAGTATATCAATGGAATTCATCATAGATTTGCCCAAAGTAAATGGTAGATATTGTATTTATGTAATAATTGATAGATTAACTAAGTTTGCATACTTTTGTGCTATATCATCAAAATTTAAAGCCCCTCAAGTGGATGAATTATTCTTTAAGGAAGTGTTTAGATTGCATAGACTACCCCAGAATATTGTGAGTGATAGGGATAGCAAGTTTCTTATCTCTTTTTGGAAAGAGTTATTTAGGTTATTAGGTACTAAACTCACTCTTAGCACTAGTTATCATACACAAACCGATGGATAGATAGAAATAGTAAATAAATGGGTGGAAGGTTACTTAAGGAACTATGTTTCAAGTCAAGTTGCATGGCTCAAATGGCTACATTTGGGAGAAAATTGTTACAATACCACTTGCCATATGTCTATTGGTATGACCCCATTCAAATCTTTATATGGTTTTGATGTAATGACATTTATTGATTTGGTTTCTATAGACAGTAGGGTTCCAACAACAAGTGACTTCATTAACCACAATCAAGAAAATGGGGGGAAGGCCGAGCAGATCCTTAACACTTGAACACTTAGTCTTTTTCCCTCGTGCAATGCTTGATAATGGAGGGAAGTGAAGATGTTTTTTTCTTTCACTAGTTCAATCATATGTAGTGGTCAGGGGATGGTAAATTGGTCTTTTTAGGTTTTTGATTATTGTCCTCTGTATGTAGCTAGAAACAACCATTGCCATATAAGAGCCATCAATTTTTGTTTTGATTCACAATTTTACAATTGGACTAGCTAAGCAGCCTCAGTAATGGCTGTAAGAACTTTTCTGAAACCTATGCATTTAGCATTTTAATTAATATGTTTGGCAGTTTTCCACCTTTTAAAAAAAACTAAAATCAAGAAATATTAAGGTCACTCAAAGATCATTTACAGAAGGCACAAAATTAGTATAAGTGTTACGTAGATAAAAAACTGTATAGAAAGGTCTTTTGAGGTGGGTGACATAGTCTATTTAAGATTGCAGCCATATAGACAATCATCCCTCATAAGGAGTGGAGCAAGGAAACTCAATCCCAAATTCTATGGACCCTACAAAATTGTGAGAAAAATTAGTGAGGTAGATTATGAATCAGAACTTCTTAAGAATGGTAGAATACACAATTTTTTCATGTCTCTTGTCTAAAGAAAACTTTGGGGTAATATATTGTATTGTTCGTAGAGTTGCCACTTTTAGATGAGGAGGGTAAGTTGATCCTAATTCCTAGAGAGGTGTTAGATACTAGAGTAAAGAATTTGAGAAAGAGGACTATCACTAAATATTTGGTTCAATAGAAAACCCTGCAAATTGAGGATGCTTCTTGGGAAGGGCCTAGAGAATTTAAATCATTCAATTTTGAATTTCTTGAGGACAAGCAATTTTGAGGAGGGAGGACTTGTCATGTCACCTTTCTAATTAATTTTACATTAAATAATTAGTTAATCTAATTTTTATTTGTAATGGAATAAGGGGAAGAAAATCGGAACAAATATTTAATTCTTATTTAATTAGAAATTGGTAAGGTGGAATAGTCAACGAGAATCAAAATAAATATAAATTTATTAATATCTTGTTATCTATTTATGGGCACATATTTATAGGGAGGATAAAGATGAGTTTCCAAGAAAATTTAATAAATTATCTTGCATTTTTCTCCATAGAAAAAGCTGACTAAACTTGGGAAACTTTAGGATGGGAAAGAAAGCAGAAAAGGCAAGAATAAAACAAATTATTTGGCAATTGTGTAAGATGACAACTAATTGTTTTTTTATTGATGTTTATCCTTCCAAAGAAAGACATTGGTATTTGGACACCCATTTTGGGCCCACTTTGTGTATTTATATGCCATATTTCCTTCAATGGGATCTTTCAAGTCAATTTAATCAATTTCTTTTTTTGAACAATGTTCACAGAACCATCCTAGATCGAAAATACTTGGATGTGGAAGATCATTGGATATAAATTTAGTGATTTCAAGGATTCTAGGATGAAACCCCTATGATTCAGAAGGAAATTTCATATAGGAATTGTGACAAAGTTTCAAGCAGTGCAGATTCAGCATTTACATAGTTTTTATGTAGTTTTTGGTGAGTAGTGTGTGGAGATTTGAGATTTGAGATTTGTGGGTTTGTTGCATTAGTTTACAGGTGTATTGTGGTATTTTTAATAGATTATTCTAGTGTATTGTAATGTTGTTTAATTAGCTTATTAATATTAGCATATTGCAATAATGTGTGTAAGAATTAAGCAATTGGTTTGTGTTTGTAATTTAATTTATTATGTTGAGGTCTCTGGTAGAAATAGATCTGATAAAGTGTAATCCCACTGGCATGCAGTTCAAAAAAATCTCTCCATTTTATTATTTGATTGTCTATGATTTATAATTTCTCATACTGGGTTTAATTTGTAGCACCAATGAAATATATATGTATTTACTTGTTTATGATCGTTAAAATGGGAGTGGATGTCTAATATTAAAATAAAATTTTAAATTGATTTGACTATCTTGATTTAAGACTTTATTTTATACATTATGTTATTACTACAAACATAAGTCTATGTAAGTTTATCTAGCTAGTTTTGTAATAAATGGAAGGGAAAATCAAGAATAGCACGCACTACGCAAAAGATCATTACCTCTTTTAATTTTTTAAATGTAGTGTGTGTTAATATTGTCCATACAAATGCCCCATTTTTTGTCAAATATTTAAGAGTTGTTGCTAATTGAGAAAATCTCTTGACAAATCTTTTGTAATAACTACATAGCCCAGTTCATCCATTTATAGAGTTTTTATGTAGTTTCTGATGTGAGTAGTGTGTGGAGATTTGAGATTTCAAATTTGTGGGTTTGTTGCATCAGTTTACAGGTGTATTGTGGTATTTTTAACAGACTATTCCAGTGTATTACAGTGTTGTGTAATTAGCATATTAGTATTATTCATTTATGTCATATGTTGGGCTATTTTCTAAAGAAATCTATGTAGATTTTGGTAGGGGTTTAGTCCCAAATTTTGTAATTGATCCAAAATTGTTATAATTCGATTGTTTCAATATTTTGTAATCTTTTGGGAATGATTTTCATGCAATATAAGTCACCATTTGTTCTTGTGTGGAATTCCAAGTTATTTTTAGAAAAATTGTCAAAAAAATGCTTAACTAGCTAATATGGAAAAGACAAAGAATAAAAATTTTCTTTCATTTTAAATTTTATTTTTAGATTTGATAATTTGCTATTAAATTTAGTAAGGTGACATGACATCATGCATATGCTTTGTAAGTGATCTCTTTATCCAATTTTAGTTGTCTCACATATATTGGAAATGGTGGTTCTCTTCAATAGAATTAGTTTAAATAGAGAGCTTAGACAAGAGGAAAGATCATCCATTGAATACTTTGTATTGATGATTGCTTAAATGAGGTTTTCCTCTCAAGGAGTCTCACAACATTTTGTAATGTGATTATGTGATTTCAATGCAATAATCTCTCCATATTTCATTTGTCATGCATATTCTTTATACTTATGATAATGGATTAATCTCTGACATGAAGGATTATGGGAGATAGATCACCCATTTCCACCGTCACTCTTATGAAACCACTACCCAAGAGCTCCGCCATGCCATCGTCGCTTTGGGGGCTCAATCATTTGACACAAATGCCTAGCTTTGAGTGGCGTAAATCTAGTAACAGAAGCATATCGTTGATGCTCATATAGCTCATGGGGCCCAAATCAAAGCTCAGCTCCACTAGCTTAAGATTGGGAACAAAGTGTGAAATAAATTTTTCAGGCCTTGCATGCCCATCATACTTCTCAATCCATCGAATGGATACGGGAAGGACAACAACTCTTGTAGGAGTTGCCTGCATTTCTGCAAGCCTTTGTTCAACATTACAAAGAGGTCATTTTGGCTCAAGAGTACACTTCGGTTAGGGTGTCTACTTTGTAACAATGTCTTGTTGCACTCCCTTGCCGGGTCTCAATGCTCAATGCATTCTGTGTGATCAACTTCTCACTCAAGATGATCATAAAGAGGATGCTTTTTCGATGGATAATGACAAAACCCCTAGCTCAGATGGCTTCCCTTGTGAGTTTTACAAAACATTTTTGGACACTATGGGTTGTGACCTACATAAAATTTATCTTGAAGCAACGCAATCTAGCTCTTTAAGAACTTTACTTAATAAAGGTAATACCAAGTTCATACTTAAGTTTGGTGATCCCAAAGAGATCAACAACTAGAGACCTATTACACTGCTTAATGTCTTCTATAAAATCATTACCAAGGCTTTTTCCCTTAAGCTCTACTCCATGCTTCTTCTAATTGTTAGCCCAAGTAAATGGGATTCATCAAACCCAAATTCATCCCAGATAATATTATTGTTGTGTGGGAATGGATGGAATGGGCTCGCTACTCTTAGCAACTAGCCCTCTTCCTTAAAATTGACTTTGTCAATGCTTATGATCATATTGAATGGCATTTTATTTTAGCCATGTTGCATGTTCTAGGGTTTGGCCCACGCTTCATCCAAATGGTTTGGATATTATTTGTTGATGCTTCTACTTGCATCACCATTGCTGGTCAACAATCTAGCCCCTTTGGGCTTCACAAGTCCATCTTTCAAGGATGCGCTCTTGTCTTGGCTCTTTAGGTTTTGGCAGCTGAAGGATTTAGTTATTTTCTAGAGCAAGTGATCTCCCAGTCCTGTGTCAAAGGGATTACCCTTCCCAATTCTTCGAAGCAGTTGGTTAATGGACATTTTGCCAATGATTCCTTCCTCACTCTCATTGAAGAGGAGAACAATGTCAAAGAAGCTCTCCACTACTTGGACATTTTTGTCAAGGCTTGGGCTCCAACATTCAATGGTAAAAAGACCCCATGTTATTGACAACCCTTCAACCTAGTTGGCTCGATCATTTTGGGTGGAAATGGATTGATCATGGGAAGTCTTTAGACTATTGGGGATTTCTTTTTCCTTCCAGACCTCTCTTGATAAGCTTTGGCA
Organism: Cunninghamia lanceolata; assembly: GCA_027924645.1. Lineage (NCBI taxonomy): Eukaryota > Viridiplantae > Streptophyta > Pinopsida > Cupressales > Cupressaceae > Cunninghamia > Cunninghamia lanceolata. Next base: position 8,409,686 of record BSBN01000815.1, on the reverse strand, counting down.
GATTGTGATTGCTAGAATTGAGAAAAAGCTTTAGTATTTGATAATCACTTTCATTGGCTGGTAAGTTTAAGATTTATTCTAAAATTCTAACAGCCACACATGTTTACTATTCCTCTTGTTGGTTCCCTTCCAAGGCATCCTACTTAAAGATTGAGAAACTCCTTAGAGATTTTCTTTGGGCCTCTAGTGATGGGCATTAGGGCTTCCATCGTGTTGCCTAGGAATTATGTTGCTACCTCATGAAGTTGGGGGGCTTGGGTATAATTTCCATCTATTGGCAGGGCATTGCCCTTTGTGCCAAATGGATTATCACCCTGCTCTTGAAGGAAATGAAGCTTGGAAAATTCTTGTTTGACACTACATTAGCATTTGTGTCCCTTTAAGACGTGATGCTTGGAAAGGCTTGGATTTGGGTACCCTTCTCACAATGTGGGAGCTTGTTATTATCCAAGGTACTTTTGTCATCAAAAGTATTTGGAAAGCCTAGGAAGCTATCAATCTGTCGTAGATGGGCAAGAGATGAGTTCCGTAATGATTTATCCATTAATCAATAGTCTATTTGGTAGTCTCCCATTCTTAGTTCTCAAGGCTAGCTCTTGGCCAAGTTACCTTGGATTCATGCTTCGTGCTTCTTTAAATGCAGAGTGTGTGTTTTGGCCAAACTTATTCATAGAGCCACTAAGAATTTTTTGTCGTGGCCTAAGTTCAAGCTTAAATTTAAGCTTACCAATCAGGACTAAGAGACTTTTTAGGATGTTACTAACTCTATTCCCCCTTAGATGTTGCACAAGATTGGGGTTCATTCTCCCAAACCCTGGTGGAAGGATTGGAAGTGGTACTTGGATATCCCTTTTTGAAATTACAGACCTTGCAAAGGTTATTTGTGGCGTTCTCCACACTTTCCCATGGTGGAACAGCTTAACCTTCACTGCAACTCCAATCTTCTCTTGGAATCTAGCATCTTCGGTTCCAATGCATTTGTTTAGCTATGTTGGAACCTAAATTTGCTCATTTCACTTGGTGCATTCTATACCAAGGCCTTCCGCTGGGTGCTTAGCTTGCTAATATGGGCATTCCTTGCCTTAGTTGTTTTTGTTGTGGACAACTTGAGAGCCTCAAGTATATTTTTTTGTTCTGTCCTCGGGTTCAAGAAGCCTAGAGTTGGATTCATGATTTCTTCAAGGCATTCCGACCTACCCCTTTCTCATGGCTTATGGTTTTGTTGGGAGATTCGCCTTGTCTCCTGCATAAGTACACCCAGATCTGACATGATTTCAGAGTGGAGATTCTCTTCAATATTTGGAAAGATAGAAATGTAGCTTTGTTTTCAAGAAATGTAGCTTTGTTTTCCAATTGCATTGCAGATTTTCATTTTCCTCTCTACTCTAAAGCTATGATATGTTCTAATGTTTTCATACAGGTTCAGGTGCAAGTCAGTAAAGTTGCACTTGAGGTTGCTCATCTTCAGAAGTTGCTAGACCATTGTGGAAATGCCCCATGCACTATTGCCAAGGTTTTTTCATAGTCTACCTCTCCTTCAGGAGGTTGACATCGTGGATGCAACTAGTCTGCCAAATGAGATAATGGTTCCCACTCCCATGATGCCTAGCCTCAGAATTCTCATGAATTTGCTGCTTGTGGTTGGCCCCATCCCTTCAGGGAGCCCTCGACCTCTTCTCAAGGGCATGGGAGTGCTGGTTGGCCTAGCTCTGACAAGTTTCTACAACTTGCCATCTCTCTTGTCTATGCCTAAGAACCCGTTGAGGACAACCTTGAAGATGAAGGTGTCCTCTCTGGCTAGGAGCCGATTAATGACACTAGCCCTAGAGATGTGTGGGGAAATCCTGATGATCAAGATTTACCCTCTACTTGCATTGCTTTAGTTGTTTAGTGCTCTTTAGGCTTGACCCTTTTGTGTTTATTTTCATTTGTGTTATGAACTTGATTCTAATAGACTATGTGGATGTATTTTTTTACTACCCAAATTTATTTTTAAAAATATTATACTGTTTTTATCTTTAATATAAAATATAATAAGAATGTTCATCAAAATAAAAGAATAAATAAAAAATCAAAAAATCCATTACCTACTAGACAATAACAATAACACCGATAAAGGGGAGGACGCCGATATGAGCGGCCCGTGGTCAACGTAATTTACGTGGGCGGCCCTCGCGAATCTCGCGGGACTGCCTCGCCGTTTTATTTATTGCATTTATTGTTTATTGTATCAGGAAATGGTTTGCGATAAGTTTATTTCCAATGGTTGTTCCACCTCAAAACCTAAACCTACAAGGAAATGGTTGCGATAAGTTTATTTCCAAGCTAGCATTAGGTTGAACAGGAAGGCTTTGCAATTATGAAAAAAAAAATTCTTGCCAAATCCCCACATATTCCAGGATATTCTAGCGAGATTTAGTACAGATTTTGCAAAAAGATTATGAAAAAACTGCGGAATTTGGTAAGCAGACGAATCCTTGCGAAAAAATCTTCAGGTCAAGTTAGATTTGGGCATTTTATGATGCCTTGGTAGATTTTTCTTAGTGTTTGGGCTTTTTTGGCATGAATTTCTGTTGCAGTTGCTTGATATTGTATGGGATTGTGATTTTTAGGTTTTTGATAGGTCTGAGGAGAGGAGAATGAGAGGGAGCGTCAGAGATATGCAGAGAGAAGTTCCATCATTAAATAACCAGGAAGTACATGCAAAAACTCAGGTAACGGGATCTCAGCAATGTATGGATTATTTGAGAATGAAATTAACAGATGCGGAGATGCGATTATGCAGTTAAGGGAATTCTGTCAGAGTCTATCAAGAAAGCAAAACAAGCAGAAGATGACCGAGACTCAAACAAGAGGAGCTACAGGGAAAAAGGAGGAAAATTCTGAGTTACAGAAATCAGGTGTCAGATTGCCTTGATGGAAGAAAAATTGGTCGATTGTGGGAAGGCAATAAGATAAATGAACAACTCAAAGAACTTGGGGATCGCCTTGATGGACTGCAAGCCGAGGCATTCCCATTGCTGGTTGAGAATGTTTGTCTTTCTTTCGAGCTGCTGGATTATTTCAAAAGGAACTTGTTTACTTTTGATGGATGTGAAATTAATGAAGGGGACCGTTCAAAGAGTATGTTAGCAATGGACAAGAATGGGATCATGCCCTGGAATTGGACACGACGGTACAAAGTTTAAGAAGAAAGGTTGATTCTCGGAAGAAAAGTGTGGATGCAAAATGAAATCTTGAAAGAAAAATCTCATATATCCTGTAACGAATCTCTCAAGCGAGATGTGAAAAATCCAGAGGCATATCAACAGAAGCAACAGCATATAGAGGTAATTGGCCTTTTTTTGGGTTATTTTGAGGTTTTACATATTTATCCAGCCTTAAGAAGATTACAAATTTTTTTAGTGAGCACTATAAATCCGACAGTTTCTCTTCTGAAAAGACATATTTAAATATCTTCTTATTTTATTTTAAGCAGCCAAATCTTCATTTCATATTCCATTGTTTTTCCCAAATTCAAATTTGATATTCCATTGTTTTTCCCAAATTCAAATTTCTTTTAGCAATTTTTTCTATTAAGATGAAATGGTTGTTTTCTTGGGCAACATTCTAGAAACCTTTCCAGCCATCTTATGATTATCCTCCTAACTCATTTTACATCAACTTTCATCGGTGTTTGAATTAAGTTAGTGAAATATAAACACCAGTTAATTTCTTCATGTGGCATGCAAATAAGAGGGGGATTCTACATAGTTCTCTCAGATGACTCTCCTTTATTCTTTTTTTCCTTCCCCTTTTCCATGGATGGACTTAAGATGGAGAGTATAAAGAAGGTTGATGAGGGTTCTGAAATTGGATGTTCTCTATATCAGTAATATGGAAATTTTGCTATTCAGATTGGTTTGTTCAAGTGTGCAACATTATATTGACTCAAAGAAGTGGCATCTATTGTATTGCAACAAGTAGCTCGAACCGTGATCTCTTATAGAATTCAATTGTATCATGCAATCTAGTTTCCTTTCCTCTACAAGTATGGGTTCACTAAAGAAAACTTTCCTTGATTTGCCTACTTTGTAGTGATGGTTTTTTTTTTCTGTTACTTGATATGTTCTGCAGGGATGTGTCCCCAGGTCTTGGTCACCCTTCCCCTTGACTCTGTTACTCTAAGGCACTATGCATGACCACCAACTTATTTGATTGTCTAGAGGTAAGGTTGTTCCTCTTGACTAACTAAATGAAACTATATGTGGACCAATTGCTTTCTGCAACAGAGGAACTAGCAACTTGTGAAAGGAGGTGAGTGACAAGTATTCTCAACACTAGTGCATCCTTTCCATGTCACATCTACCATCCAATATGGTCGGTTTGAGCTGATGTAGCTCTATCCATCTTGGCCTTTGCATTGTTTAAGGTTAAACCATGTTGATTAACAAAGGCTAGCCATTGTGTAAAAAGTATAGAAGACTCCTCATCAGTATACATTTTTCTAAGGGTCATCATGAGCCCTTCTTTCACCTCTTCATCATTGGATGGATGCACTCTCCTAGGCCTAGCTACGTACCATTTGGGATTTAAAGCATAGGCTGCCATATGAGGTGGTGTGTTCATAGTGTTTCACTACCACGTCACAATGGGCCTAATATGCTCTTGAAAAAATCCCAAAGCAGGATCCCTACTATGAATGGATTGCTTCATCTGCCCAAACATGCTATCAAATGTCTCATAAATCTCTCCAAGGCTAGGAGAATCTGTATTAGTATATCTTATGGCTTGAACAACAAGAGCAAAAATATATTTGCAAGTGCAAATAGGTTACAAAAATTAAAATTTCAAAACAAGTTTGGCTAAAATGATAATAATTTACAAGTTAGAAACATTAATAAATTAACTTTTTAAAATTTTAATAATAAAATCAACAATTTCTTACCTCACTATGGACCACCATTCATCATCAAGGATCTTTTGTTTCACACTTCTTCCTTCAATTGTGTTTTCCTTTGGCCATCTACTCCACTCTGAATTAACCACCTTGAATTGTAGAGGCTCTTGCAACTCAACCATCCTCTCTAACAAAATGAAGTAGTTGGCATAAATAACATCCATAGAATTGAGGAATTCCGTCCTTGAAAAAGGTCTTGAATAAAGCAAATGAAGTGTGATGGTTGCAAATGAACATCTATATGTCTCTAGATTCTACCACCACTGCCTTTGCTCAATATATCCTCCCAATGTTGTTCAATGCATTGTTAAACCCATGAACTCAACATGGGATCTAGAAAATGTGTTTGTAATAACCCTCCACCATTAAGCCAACTAACTTACATACACGAGTTGAATTGGTCACCACATGTACAACACTAGAAGCCCCAACCTCTTCTATGGCATCCTTTAAAATATAAAATTAGAAATTTGCATCCTTTCTCTTCTCTAGACAATCAATAGCTCTGAGAAAATAAGAGCCAACTAAACATGTGACAATGATACTGATGAGTGATCAACATTTGATATTGGTCCACCCATCCATGATGATAGATCAACCATCCCTTATCCAAGTTTTCCTAATTTCTTTCATCAACACACTCACCTTAGAATATTCTCTATCAAGGAGGGTGGCGCTTACCTTATCTTCTCTAGGGGGAAACAAGGGACCAACATCAATCACATTTTTGAACATTTGTTTGAAATAGGGAGAACGTACCGCATGAAATGGTATAGCATGGGCAAAAAAAATTGCCAATAGAAGACTACCCACCTCTCATGATTGTGCATTAAAGAACCTTGCAAAAGTAGCTCTTTCCTTTACCTTGGTAGAAGTAGAACCCTCCTTTGACTTCCAGCATCTATGGATTGGGTAGGCAATGACACACTAGGTTTCATAGGCTCTGTTGATATTGCCTTCCTTGCCTTCTCAGCTAAGGTTATTTGTTCATACCCTTTTACCTCTATTCTACCTATGCACAAAAGATGAGAGTAAATCATTATGTAGCTACCTGTATAGTCCTTGTTGTACAAATTAAATTACCGTAGTCTACTTCCCCTTGAATATTTTTTCTTGTTTTTGTCTCTATGTTGCAAATTGTAAAAGAGAGTTTTTTGAATTAAATGGTCATTTTGCATAGTTTTTGAGGAGTTCAGAAGGATATTCAAATAGGTTATTTGAATTCACACACTCCCACTACCAAAAGAACCCCCAACAATATTTCTATGACTTCTTTGTTGAATTTCAACCTCTTCACTCTCACTACCCTCAGTATTGTTCATTATTTTTTTGATGAAAATTCAAAACACAATTATCATGCAAACATAGAACAAAATACAAAATACAAAAACTCCCTAAGTGTTTGGAACTTAAAAAAAATGCAAACCTAAAATTTGAGCAAATTAATAGTGGATGGTAAACTTACCTCAAATGACATGGATTTGATGCTCTCTTTCCTTCTTCTAAGCACTATTCTCCTCTTCTCATTGTTGTTCTTTCTCTTTCTCTTCTTTAGAAATTAGAAAATGTTAAAATGATTTTTTTTTGTTTATAATTGTTTTGAGGGTTGTTTTTAGTTTAGGTTTGGTTTAAAGAAGTGTGGGGGACTTTGGGTCCCCCATCCCTTTTTTATTTTTCAAAATTGTGTTTTCATTTTTTTAAAGTGACTAAAATTTGACTAGGCTGTAGGGGAGCCAGGCATCTCCTAATAAATATTTGCATACCCAAGATGCTTCCAGTGTTTTTGCACAATAGGACAGGGGATAAAGACATTTCCTACCCATTCCTATGTCTCTCAAACATCCCCTATGGGGGATGGGGTCATATTTGGCAAGGGACACATCCTTGAGGAGCATGCTCTTATTCTATGTTGTCAATATGTACTTTCCCACCCCTTAAATATGTTAGTAGGATTTTCTAGCCAATATTTAGAACCTATCAGCCTAGATGCAAAGTGATATAAATTTTCTCCCCAATTTCCTCAAAAGTTTATTTGGCCAAGAACCTCTATTTTCTAGAAAACTTAAAGTTTGTTACACTTGGGAGTTGTTTTATACTCCAAAACAATTGTAAACACTCTATGTTGTACCCATTCCAAAAATCAATTGTGATACATGAAACTTCATTGTCAAATCGTCATTTCTATGTGTTGAGACTATGTGAAAGGATGAAATAGTCAATTTTTGGTCAAGCTTTTGGTCATGTTGTAAGTCATGTCATCATGAAATAGTAAATTTTTGGTCCAGCTTTTGGTTATGTTGTAAGTCAAGTCATCAAGGTCCAGAAGGTTATTTGTCAAGTGAATATCGATTTACCATAATAATCATTTTCAATCAAGCCTATGTTGTTGTAAAATGTCCAAGTGATGCAGAGTGGAACGCAACGGAGGCTAACTAACAAGAAGGAGTAGCCACAAATACAAACAGCATGATAAAATTCCCTATCGGCTGAACATCATCATCATGTTTCCTAGAGACAACAACAGCATCATCACATTTCAACAGCATCATCATATTTCGGATGATCGCAAATATCCTCCTGTCGACTACTATTTACCTCCTCCGCTTGTCGCCTATCATCATCATCATGATAATCAACGGGCGCAAACATCCTCCGGTTGCACTGTTCATCGGGTGCCAAATACAAGCGGCATCATCATGATGTTCAATATCACCTTCGTCAGCAGGATATCCAAATATCCGGTTGCTCCCAATGTCCTGATGACGTTGCACTTCAACAACTTGCCTTCGACGCTCCACTGCCCGACGATACAAGCAACAGCATCATGATATTATTTATCCGGTTCTTCGAAACCTCCTGATGATGCTAATACAACTTCCTGCCTACGCCGATACCTTACCACTTAGTGACAACATGATAAACTCGCATTGAGGGATTTCTTAATACCTGATGACGATGACGTCATATCCTGATGACGATGACGTCACACATCATCCTGATGAACTCTTCAACACTTAGCCAAAAAAACTTAACTTTCACACCCGCATCCGTTAGCGATACGCGGATGATGAACTTCCCCGAGAGATGATCCTGACTGCGATATATACACTGAGTATATATCCAACTCAAAACATCATGATGCACCTGCAACATGCAAATTTCAACAACTTCATGACCCGATCCTGATGGCGATGGATTCGCAGATGACGATGCGGCTCGTTCTGACTGGAAACGCACATGCAGACTCCTGTGTATCCGTCCCCTGCATGTAAACACTTAGAACCGCCTGATTACATACAAACAATGTGACGACCGGGCCGGATCACCTTCAAACCAGAATCTAACAACTTATCTTCTAGACCTAGCACATGAGGATGCTAGGCTGATTCACAGCATGCTCCTAATTGATCTCCTGAACAATGCAATGCATAAACAGAAAACACAAATGCAACCTAAGCTATGATACAGGACCATTCCACCGATTTGCAGGATCAACCAGTGGAAGGGTTGGAAGTGCCCATTAACTTACAAAACGGAAATGGAATCAAAACAGATACAACTGATACAACCAGATACTGCAAAAGATGAGATCTTATTCACTTGAAATTCAAAAGTCCTGAATACAGATTCACAATGTCTGAATTGCTCTCAACTCAACACCAATACATCTAGCAACATCAATATCAATCTCAATAATCAAAAATCTGTCTAAACCCTAACAGATCGAAGGTATAAATAACAAATCCTTCGAGTACTACCAACTTCACTTCCCAGCGGCTGGGAGCTTCCAAGCGGCTGGGAGAGAGGACAGCTCAGACTAACTTATCCCGATCTCTAACTGCCTACACATACTCCTATGCTGAACTAATACATAGCATCGGTCCAATGGACCTTATTACATGACAAAGTCAAACATACTAAAAATAGCCTATCCTGTCATCATACTGATAACTATCCTATATCCTGATCATGTATGTCATCATGCGGACCTATATCCTGATCATGTGCGGGTGCTCCTGCACCATACTCCCCAAAAGAAGAAATCTCAAGTCCACTTGAGATGAGAGTATCAAGGTCGGCACCATACTTCTGTATCTGTTCTGCAGTCATCCATACTGCTTCAGAGTTCGGCTGTCCCTTCCAAGAGACGAGGTACTCCAAGTACTTCTTGTTCCTAGTCTGTTTGACCACGCGAGTGTCCAAAATCTGCTATATCTGTGGAGGATCATGTTGAGGAATGTCTTCAGCAACTGTATCCTGTAGGATATCCTGATCTGCATCTGGATTAGCCTTGTATGGAGTTAAGTCACATACATTGAAGATAGGAGATAAACCAAGATCAGGTGGGAGTTGGATTTTATAAGCATTCTGTCCATGCTTTTGCAAAATCTGACATGGTCCAACTTTCTTTTGCATGAGCTTAGTATACTTCCCTTTAGGAAGCCTGTCTTTCTTCAAGTGAACCCAAACCAAATCTCCAACAGCAAATTGAACATCCTTCTTCTTCTTGTCAGCATATTCCTTATATTTCAAGGTGGTTTGCTGGAGTTGGGTCTTAACCTGATCATGAACTTCTTTGATTGCTTCAGCAAAAGCTTCTCCATCTGCACTAACAGGATCTGCTGGAGGTAGATCTCGCAACTCCAAAATACCTCTGGGATGCATTCCATACACTACCTGAAAAGGCGATTTTCCTGTGCTCCTGTTGACAGTATCCTTATATGAAAACTCAGCTTGAGACAGAATATTGTCCCACTTCTCTCCATGCTGTTTTGTCAAGCATCTAAGTAGATTCCCTAAGGAACGGTTCACAACCTCAGTTTGTCCATCCGTTTGAGGATGATATGCAGAGGAAAAAGATAAATTGGTTCCCAGCTTCCTCCATAGGGTTCTCCAGAAATGACCCACAAACTTCACATCTCTGTCTGAAACTATGCTCAAAGGCAACCCATGAATTCTGACAATTTCCCTAAAGAATAAATCTGCAATATATGAGGCATCTGCAATGGTTTTGCATGGCAAGAAATGTGCCATCTTACTGAACCTGTCCACTACAACAAAGACACTGTCAAATCCTCTCCTGGTCCTTGGTAAACCTAAAACAAAATCCATACTGATACTTTCCCATGGTCTGGAAGGAATGGGTAAGGGCTGGTATAACCCTGCATTAGTTGACCTGCCTTTAGCCTTTTGACAAATTACACAGGTTTCTACAAATTTCCTGACATCGGACTGCAACTTAGGCCAGAAATAATGCCTCCTGACCAGATCAAGAGTCTTGTCTAGACCAAAATGACCTGCCATGGCCCCACAATGTTTCTCCTTGATTATATTTAATCTCATAGAACACCTTGGGATACACAACTGTCCACCCTTGAACAACAATCCATCTTGGATCAGAAAGTCGGAGAACTCAGCATGGTATTTCTCTCCAAAAGAAGTACAGACCTGATATATTTCTCCAAAATCAGCATCAGACTCATACATAGTCTGGAGTGAATCAATACCAACACTCTCTAACTGAATCTGATTTACTGTGAGAACTCTTCTGCTCAAAGCATCTGCAACTTTGTTCTTAACCCCTTTCTTATGCTTCAAGGTAAAAGTGAAAGCCTGTAAGGTCTCTACCCACTTCATATGTCTGTGGTTCAGCTTCTCCTGACTGTTGATGAAACTCAAAGCCTGGTTGTCTGTGAAAACTATGAACTCCTTTGGCAGCAGGTAATGCCTCCATTTCTTTAGGGACTGAACTAAAGCATACATTTCCAGATCATATGATGAATACCTTTTTTTAGCATCATTGAGCTTTTCACTGAAAAATGCAATTGGTCTACCCTCTTGACTGAGTACTGCTCCAATGGCCATGTGACTGGCATCACACTCTACCTGAAAGATCTTATTGAAATCTGGAAGTGCAAGGACTGGCTGCTGTGCCACCTTCCTCTTCAATGCCTCAAAGGAATCATCTGCTCCTTGAGTCCAAACAAACCTGCACTTTTGTCCTCCTTTGATGGTATCCAGCATGGGTGCACAAATATGACTGAACCCTCTGATGAACTTTCTGTAGAAGGTTGCTAACCCATGGAAACTTCTGACTTCATTCATGGTCTGTGGAGTTGGCCAATTCAAAATGGCACTCACCTTCTCCTTATCCATCTGCAGCTTGCCTTGTGAGATGACAAAACCTAAATAGGTGATCTCCTGTTTCATGAACAAACACTTGTCCAAGTTTATCATCAGCTTCTCTTCATGTAACCTCTTGAGAACCAGCTCTATATGCCTGAGATGTTCTTCTCTGGTGTTACTGAAAATCAGTATGTCATCTAAATAGACTATGACAAACTTACCAATAAATTCCTTCAGAACCTCATTCATCAGCCTCATGAAAGTACTAGGGGCATTAGACAAACCAAAAGGCATAACCTTCCATTCATACAAACCTTCATTTGTTTTGAATGCTGTCTTCCACTCATCACCTGGTCTAATCCTGATCTAATGGTATCCACTCTTTAAGTCTATTTTTGTAAAGTACTTAGCATTTCCCAAACAATCAAGTAAATCCTCAATTCTGGGGATTGGAAACCTATACCTGATTGTGATCTTGTTGATGGCTCTGGAATCGGTGCAAAGCCTCCAAGTGCCTTCCTTCTTTGGTGCTAGTACAGCTGGTACTGCACATGGGCTCAAACTCTTTCCAATCAGACCTGAATTCATCAATTCTTCAATCTGTCTGGCTACTTCTGCATTCTGTTCTGGGGTAAGCTTATAAGCTGCTTTATTTGGAAGTGTAGACCCTGGAATCAAGTCTATGCAATGGCTGATATCTCTGACAGGTGGTAGGGATCTTGGCATTCCCTCTGAGATGACACCTTTGTACTTATCCAATAACTCTTGGACAGCTGGGTCTATCAACCTTGGCTTCTTCTCCTTCTTGGCTTCTTGCTGTTGTTCCTTATTCACACTCATACAGGGGATTAGGGCATATGCAACTGCACCTTCTGCTGCTACTTCTTTCATAAACTGTTTGCCTTCCATCAGCATGACCTTCACTTCTTTGCCTTTAGACTTCTCCTCTTTCGCCTTCAATGGGAATAGTGTTACATCTTTACCATCTTTAGTGATTTTATAGGTGTTTTTAACACCATCATGCTGTGCCTTCAGATCATATTGCCATGGTCTACCAAACAAAAGGTTGCAAGCATCCATCTTGGTGATATCAAACAACAACTTATCTTTATATCCACCAATCTGAAACTCTACCCAAGCCTGCTCTTCTACAGTTGTCTGCTGACCTTGAGTAAGCCATGAGACTTTATATGGAGCTGGGTGAGGCAATCTCCTAAGCTTCAGCTTTATCACCATCTCTTCAGACACAAAGTTCTCAGTAGAACCAGAATCAATCAAAACCTTACACGCCTTACCTCCTGCTTTGCAAGTGGTTCTGAAAAGGGACTTTCTCTGAGGGGCTTCTTGATCAGGTACCTTCATGGTAGTTACTGTTCTTCTCATCATCAGGGACTCTCCACTTTCTGGATATCCATAATTCTCAGGACCATTCACACTCTGAAAATCATTAGAGCTTGTCCTGCTTTGATTATCAGGTTCATTGACCAGATTTGTCCTCCTTTCTCCTGCTGAGCTTGTGGCCTTGTCTGGACATCTGCTGGCTATATGGCCTTCTTTGTTACAGTTGTAACACCTGATGGATCCTCTGCCCTGGGATCTTCCTCTGAAGGGTCTTCTACCTCTGAAATTTCCTTGCTGACTGTAATTCTCTCTCTGATTCTGACTATTGTTGCCCTTGCTATTGTCCTGACTGGATTCTCCTTGATATCCCTGTCCATGTCCTCTGCCTCTGAAAGGACTTCTTCCACCTCTTTGTTGTCTTCCTCTTCCTCTATTGTTTTGATCTTGTTTTCTCTTCAGCTTTTCTTCCACTTTCAATGCCAACTGAAAACTTTTCTGCACTGTATCTGGGTTATGCAGACTCAGATCTTCCTGAATATTAAACCTCAGTCCATTAAGGTATCTGGCTACCTTTTCTTCTTCACTTTCTTTCACCTTTGTCTTCATACAGAGTTTCATGAACTCTTCTGTATATGAGCTGACATCTAGCTCCTTCTGCTTTAGGTTCTGCTTCCTCTTGTGTAACTGGATACTGTAATCCAAAGGAATATAAGCCTCCTTTACCAATTCCATCATCTTCTTCCATGTGGCAACTCTACGTTTTCCCTCCTGTACTCTATCATCCTGAACAAAGTTCCACCATGTCAAGGCAGCTTCTTTCATCTTTGACTGTGCTATCTTCACTCTCTGCTGTTCTGGTATCTCCTCTGTCACAAAGAAATTGTTCAGACAGTCTATCCATTCCATTACTGAATCAGGGTCCATCTTACCTGTAAACACTGGCAAGTCCAGCTTCACATCCATGGTTCTCCTCTCCATGGCCTTGAGGGCGTTCAACAGCGGTCTCTGGTCTGCAGGAATGACCTCCTCGCTCCAATTAGGGATATCCTCTTCTTCCCTATCATCTTCTCTACCAGAACCTACTCTGCTCCTCAACTTTGCTAATTCATCTTTCAACTCCTGATTCTGAGCCTTCACGGCCTTACTTTCTGCAATCTGTTTCTTCACCAGAACTGCCAACTCAGCGTTGGTCATTTTTGCTGGAACCTCAGATGTTCCTTCTCCGTCTGACATCCTGCCTATCTTTTCCAAAAGATCCTAAACCTTCGCTCTGATACCACTATGATGCAGAGTGGAACGCAACGGAGGCTAACTAACAAGAAGGAGTAGCCACAAATACAAACAGCATGATAAAATTCCCTATCGGCTGAACATCATCATCATGTTTCCTAGAGACAACAACAGCATCATCACATTTCAACAGCATCATCATATTTCGGATGATCGCAAATATCCTCCTGTCGACTACTATTTACCTCCTCCGCTTGTCGCCTATCATCATCATCATGATAATCAACGGGCGCAAACATCCTCCGGTTGCACTGTTCATCGGGTGCCAAATACAAGCGGCATCATCATGATGTTCAATATCACCTTCGTCAGCAGGATATCCAAATATCCGGTTGCTCCCAATGTCCTGATGACGTTGCACTTCAACAACTTGCCTTCGACGCTCCACTGCCCGACGATACAAGCAACAGCATCATGATATTATTTATCCGGTTCTTCGAAACCTCCTGATGATGCTAATACAACTTCCTGCCTACGCCGATACCTTACCACTTAGTGACAACATGATAAACTCGCATTGAGGGATTTCTTAATATCCTGATGACGATGACGTCATATCCTGATGACGATGACGTCACACATCATCCTGATGAACTCTTCAACACTTAGCCAAAAAAACTTAACTTTCACACCCGCATCCGTTAGCGATACGCGGATGATGAACTTCCCCGAGAGATGATCCTGACTGCGATATATACACTGAGTATATATCCAACTCAAAACATCATGATGCACCTGCAACATACAAATTTCAACAACTTCATGACCCGATCCTGATGGCGATGGATTCGCAGATGACGATGCGGCTCGTTCCGACTGGAAACGCACATGCAGACTCCCGTGTATCCGTCCCCTGCATGTAAACACTTAGAACCGCCTGATTACATACAAACAATGTGACGACCGGGCCGGATCACCTTCAAACCAGAATCTAACAACTTATCTTCTAGACCTAGCACATGAGGATGCTAGGCTGATTCACAGCATGCTCCTAACTGATCTCCTGAACAATGCAATGCATAAACAGAAAACACAAATGCAACCTAAGCTATGATACAGGACCATTCCACCGATTTGCAGGATCAACCGGTGGAAGGGTTGGAAGTGCCCATTAACTTACAAAACGGAAATGGAATCAAAACAGATACAACTGATACAACCAGATACTGCAAAAGATGAGATCTTATTCACTTGAAATTCAAAAGTCCTGAATACAGATTCACAATGTCTGAACTGCTCTCAACTCAACACCAATACATCTAGCAACATCAATATCAATCTCAATAATCAAAAATCTGTCTAAACCCTAACAGATCGAAGGTATAAATAACAAATCCTTCGAGTACTACCAACTTCACTTCCCAGCGGCTGGGAGCTTCCAAGCGGCTGGGAGAGAGGACAGCTCAGACTAACTTATCCCGATCTCTAACTGCCTACACATACTCCTATGCTGAACTAATACATAGCATCGGTCCAATGGACCTTATTACATGACAAAGTCAAACATACTAAAAATAGCCTATCCTGTCATCATACTGATAACTATCCTATATCCTGATCATGTATGTCATCATGCGGACCTATATCCTGATCATGTGCGGGTGCTCCTGCACCACCAAGTTGTCATATGTTTGTAATGTGTTTGTCAATTTTAATTTTAGTAGTTAATTTTTAATTAAAATAGTTATTAATTATTAATGACTTTTAAAATTAACATTATTGTTCAAAATACAAAATCTGAAAAGTATTAAAAAATATAAAAATTATAAAAAAATAATTTCTTTTGTATGTATGTGTGCCATAAACAAAATATCATCACACACTACTATGTAAAGATCACACCAGCAAGAGACAAAAGGCATCTTCGGCATCCAATTGGAAAGGATAAAAAAAGTCAGTAAGCCTAATCACCTTGGCCTTCTCAGCTAAGGTTATTTGTTCATACCCTTTTACCTGTATTCTACCAATGCACAACAAATGAGAGTAAATCCTTTTGTAACTGCCCCTATAGTCATTGTTGTACAAATGACATTACCTTACTCTACTCCCCCTTGAATATCTTTTTTTGTTTTTGTCTCTATGTTGTAAATCGTAAAAGAGATTTTTTTGAATTAAATGGGCATTTTGCATAGTAATTGAGGACTTTAGAAGGGCATTCAAATGGGTTATTTGAACTCATAGACTCCCACTCCCAAAAGAAACCCCAACAATATCTCTATGACTTCTTTGAGTTCTTTGTTGAATTTCAACCTCTTCAATCTCACTACCCTCACTATTGTTCATTATTTTTTTGTTGAAACTTCAAAACACAACTATCATGCAAACATAGAACAAAATACAAAATACAAAACCTCCCTAACTGTTTGGAACTTAAAAAAAATGCAAACCTAGAATTTGAGCAAATGAATAATGGATGGTAAACTTACCTCAAATGATATGGATTTGATGCTCTCATTCCTTTTGACCATTGTTTTCCTCTTCTTATTGTTGTTCTTTCTCTTTCTCTTCTTCACAAATTAGAAAATGTTAAAATGATTTTTTAAAAAAAATTGTTTGAGTGTATTTTTTGGTTTAGGTTTGGTTTAAAGAAGTGTGGGGGACCTTGGGTCGCCCATCCCTTTTTATTTTTCTAAATTGTGTTTTCATTTTTTAAAGTGACTAAAATTTGGCTGGGCTGTAGGGGACCAGACATCCCCTAAAAAAATATTTGCATACCCGAGATGCTTCCAATGTTTTTACACAATAGGGGATGGGATGGAGACATTTCCTACCCATCCCTATGTCCCCCAAACATCCCCTATGGGGGATGGGGTCATATTCTGCAAGGGACACATCCTTGAGGAGCATGCTCTTATACTATGTTTTCAATATGTACTTTTTATTGAAAAACATACTTCAAATGCAGATTTGTCACCTCCAATCAAGATTTTCATCAAATCTTTGCAAAACAAATGGTTGAATTTAGGCATTTTGAAATTTAGAACTTAAACATTTTAAAAAGTTAAAAACAGAAAAATAAGGCTTTTTCTTCTGGATCAAATGATAGCCTTCTACAACTGATTGACAGTCATCCATCTAATCCTCAAATATGCAATTTCTTATCTACTATCTAATGTCAAGATTTTCCAGTTTTCCTTTTTAGCAAAAGGACTAGAAACTAATTAATTGTTCCTAGCTATTTATTTACATTTCCTCAATGCACACTACATATCACCATTCTAAAACAAGTATATGTTTTTGGGCCTCTGGTAAATCAGTTGAGAGAACCAAATAAACTTTAGTGTACCTTTCATCCCAAAAAAGTTTCAAAGAGTGTTTGTTGCTTCAAAACTCATTTGGAAAGTCACAAGGGATGATGTGGAACCATGTCTTGAAGCATCTTCAAATTAATTTTGTTCGAAGGCTGGCAAAAAATTTATGAAATAAAAAAGTAGGGCTTTCCTTACTACCGATCATTCGGACTGCACAAGGTGTTGGGTCAAATGGGAGCTAAAACATCAGTTCTAGTATCCCTCCTAAAAATTTAAAAGTATGCAAAGGCAGAAGCAAAGAAATTGTGAGTAGTTGTATTTTGGAGTAACATATTGTTCAACATTAACTGAAAAAACAAATTTACCAGGCAATTTTTCTTGTTGATTCTGTTGTTGGTCCAGGATATCACGCACACACTTATGAAGAGCAAAGAGGACCACTTATCTAGAGTGAGAAGAAAGATTAAAAAAAGGTTATAAGAATTGAAAAACTATTGACAAAAGCAAGTTGCACTGTTATGGGGCATGCCAAATGGCTCAACCGATGGGAAAGGGTGGTCCATTCTAAATTTTTCATTTTCTTGTTCACAAAAGGCAATGTTTATGAAGTTTATTGATGCTTCTTGCCAGAGTTTCAGAATCTATTTTCTGCTTGGGGAGTCAAATGCCAGGCACTGTGTAAACAGTATTGCAGGAAGCCTAGGAGGAAGATCCAGGAGGCTGTGGCTGCCTGAACATTTTATCAGAGACTATATCTGTTCCAAGCATGCTGGCAATGTAGGTGAGGAATGTAATGTATGTAATGTTGCTACATAAACAATTGTATTCCAGTGTGCTCTTCACATTTGTGATTTATAGTATTATTGTGCTGCTGAATCAAAATTGGATACGAGTACATGGGTACTGCACACCGCAAAACAAATTGGGGTTCTGGGTACATCTGTACAAAACAACAATAATAATAAATATATACACATTTGCAGCTTAAAACAAGAATTATGTTCAGAATGCTATAAATCATGCATATGGTAAACAAAATTATCATAAACATTACAAATTTGAAATACAGTATGCTAATTCAATATCAATTTGTCAAACTCAAAATCATGATAGATATTCCTTGTTCAATATAATAATACAATCAGTAATCAGTGTCACATGGATCTTCATCAAGACTGATGCAGGGGCATTTTCCCCAGCCTTGTTTAGTTTTGTTAATATTTAAGTGTTGTTAGAAGCTCTCGGAAATTTAAATAATCTCTGCCTGTTTTAGAAATTGTTAACTCCTTAAGTAGTCGTCTCCTGTCAATCTTCGGGCAGGAAGAATTAGTTTCTGCATCTGTCGCCAGCGGTTAGAGACAGTTACAACGTCTTAACGATATGAAACTGGGAAGAAGTGAAAAAAAAATGATAGAGAGAAAGTGAGTTCGGAGGGGGAGGAACAATCGGCAGAGAGAAGAAGGTTCAATTCATCGAATCAGGATAAAATGGGAAAGAGCGAATAGTAGTACAGGTTGAAAACGAAGAGAAAGGAGATCGAAGTGTGGATGTCTGAAAAGTGGGAAGAATAACAAAGTCAATACGTGGTGACAGAGTGGCCCATGCTGTGGCAGATCTCAACTAAGAACGGTTCTGTGAGAACGATTTGGAGGGGGTTGTCATCACATTGATGATTGTAATCAAGGAAAACATCATACACCATCAAGCATTGTGAGATCGATAACCATCTCTGTGGTGTCCCTGAATGTATGACCAATATGAATAAGTTTGAATAAATTTCTCTTGTTGACCAAGGTTCTTGAAGTCTAATGAAAAGCAATTTCATTTAGCAGTGTTCTATGAATTTGTTATTGTTGCTGAGTCGAGCCAAGTAATTAAATATCATTCTGTAACTTAAGTCTATTACTGTCATTGTTTTCTATGTTCTTGTCTTTTGGTCTGCAGCTACTTTGGTTGTCAGCAGATTGGTATCAGAGTCTAAAGATTTGAGCTTTGTGGAGTGGGTAGAATGCCACCAAGAATGATGAGAGGAAGAGGTGTTCGAGGTAGAGGCCAAAGAGGCCATGGTCAAGAAAGTTTTGACATGTTGAAGAATTTGCTGAGGAAGAGCAGTTACGAGGTGATGATGAACTTTAGGAAGAACCTAAAGGATTTGAAAGAGAAATTGTTGATGACAGTGATGAATGTGGAAGCCAAACCTAAAATTGAGGTTCCTACATATGCGTGAAGTTTAAATGGTGAAGAACTCATTGACTAGATCAATGATCTGGACAAACATTCTGAGTATGAAGGAGTTGTAGAGGAAAGGAAGGTTAAATATGTCTGTACAAGGCTCAAGGGTCACACTGCTATGTGTTGGGACTATATCTAATCTGAGAGACAGAAGAAGAACAAGGAAAGATTACTTCATGGGATCGAGTAGTTACAAAATTGAAGGCCAAGTTCCTTTCGGAGAATATCAAACAAATCTCTTTAAAAGACTACAAAATATTAAGTAAAAAAACATGATGGTGAAGGAAAAAGACTATAAAATATTAAGTAAAAAAACATGATGGTGAAGGAATACACGGAGGAATTTTACAAGTTGATGATTGGATCGGGCCATACTAAGGATGATCTTGAGAAGGTAACGAGATATTTGAATGGTTTGAAATATAGTTTGCAAGATGAGTTGAGTCTAGTGTCCCCTAGAACTCTTGAGGAGGCATATCAGTTTGCCATCAAGGTAGAAGAGAAGCTTATGAGAAGACAAAATCATCAAGGAAGAGAAGCTAGAAGAAGAGGACAACATGATGGAAGAGGACAACAACCACCCCATGACGAAGTGGTTGAAAGTTCAAGTGGCATAGCGAATCAAGAAAGAGGAGGATTTCAAAATAAAGGAGATAGATCATATGGAAGAGGAAGTTTTCAAGGAAAAGGAAGAGGCTTTGCCGAAAACTATTTCAAATGTAACCAGTATGCTGGTCATAAGAGTTGGGATTGTCCTGAGTTCTCACAAGGAAGCCATACAAGAACGGAGAGAAGAAATCAGATTGTACAAGCAGATCAAGAAAGTGTTGGATCACCTACTCCTCACCAAGAAGAACCTTAATCTAGAGAGTCCTTTCTATTCAAAAGAGTGCTATTAAAGCCACCTAAGGAGAACCAAGAGCTGATGCAAAGGAGATCTTTGTTCAAAGCAAAATGTAAGGCTAAAGGTAAGTACTGCAAATTAATTATACATAGTGGGAGTACAGATAATTTAGTGGCTACTGAAATGGTAGATAAGTTGGGTCTTCAGATGATTAAACATCCTACACCATATAAGGTTTCTTAGCTACAGAAAGGTCATCAGTTGTTGGGCAATGAATAGACTTTGGTAGAATTTCAAATTGGTAGTTACAAGGATAGTGTTGTATGTGATATCATGCCCATGGATGTGTGTCACATGTTACTTGGTAGACCATGACAATTTGACAAGGAAGATGAGCATAGTGGGAGAGATAACACTTACACTTTTGAGAAGGATGGTATCAAACATGTCTTGTTGCCCTTGCATAAACCAAAACAACACAACCATAGCAGCAGTAGCAAGATAATTTTGATGGGGGACAAAGAGTTTAAACATGCTAAGGAGGAGGAAGAAGTTGCAACAACAACCAAGAAGGTATTTCTTCATTTTTCTAAATTAATTGAAGGTATGAAAGGTGCCGATTTTAATTTGGAACAGCCAACAAGTGGAAAGAGAATGAAAAGAGTACTTGGGAGGAGAAGTTCAATGCACGATGGACATGAATCCACAAATGACTATGAAGATACAGAGTTTCTCACACTATAAAATTAAGGATCTATTCGGCTACATGCTGGAAGAAAAGGAATAAGTAGATGGATAGAGGTTGCCAATTCCAAGCATAGGGGTATGCTGCAAGTTACTTGCAACTTGAAAGGGTTCCTACTACCCAACCCCATTTGTGACCTATGCTCATAAACATCTCACCTGGGGGAGCCTGATCCAGGGGCATTTTCCCTAGCCTTGTTTTGTTTTATTAATATTTAAGTGTTAGAAGCTCTCAGAAATTTAACTAATGTCTGCCTGTTTTAGAAATTGTTAGCTCCTTAAGTAGTTGTCTCTTGTCAATCTTTGGGTAGGAAGAAGTAGTTTCTGCATCTGTCTCCAGCGGTTAGAGACAGTTACAATGCCTTAACGATATGAAACTGGGAAGAAGTAAAAAAAAATGATAGAGAGAGAGTGAGTTCAGAGGGGGGAGGAACAATCGGTAGAGAAAAGAAGGTTCAATTCATCGAATCAGGAGAAAATTGGAAAGGGCGAATGGTAGTACAGGTTGAAAACGAAGAGAAAGGAGATCGAAGTGTCGATGTCTAAAAAGAGGGAAGAATAACAAAGTCAATTCATGGTGACAGAGCGGCCCATGATGTAGTAGATCTCAACTAAGAACGGTTCTGCGAGAATGATTTCGAGGGGGCTGTCATCAGATTGATGATTGTAATCAAGGAAAACATCATACACCATCAGGCATTGTGAGATCGATAACCATCTCTGTGGTGTCCCTGAATGTATGACCAATATGAATAAGTTTGAATAAATTTCTCTTGTTGACCAAGGTTCTTGAAGTCTAATGAAAAGCAATTTCATTCAGCATTGTTCCATGAATTTGTTACTGTTGCTGAGTCGAGCCAAGTAATTAAATATCATTTTGTAACTTAAGTCTATTACTGTCGTTGTACTCTGTGTTCCTGTCTTTTGGTCTGCAGCTAGTTGGGTTGTCATCAAAGACCAACACCATCATCAATTCATCATCGACATTAGATGGTGTAGACAGATTAGACCAACCACAAGTAATCCCGCCGCCATTCAGAGTAAAAATATGTTGGCTATCTGACTCCGAAAAAGTGAAAACTAGCTGCAGAATCAAAGAAAAATTATGGAGCTGCTTATGTGATGCTATTTACTGTGGCAATGGTGAATCTTATTGTGTCACTGCTTACTCATCAAACAAATTTTTTTTCTTATTACTCATCAAACAAAACGCAAGTGAAAATGACCATCAGTTTAGGGTTTAGGGTAGGATTTGATGATCAAAAGTCGAACAAAACACATTGAAATTGTCACCCGCCATTGGAATTTCCTCAAAATAGCCTGGACATAATTGGAATCACCTAGGTACACTCATGAATGATTCCAAACGAATCTGTGTTTACAAATCCATGCGTGAATCAAACCCAATCCCAATTCCAAAACAAATTGTAGTGGGATATGCCTAGGTTTTTCGCCAATTCAATAACATAGTTTTAGAATACACTAGAAAGAATTTGTTATTTTCTTTGAGTTTTTCGGATGTCTTGTAGGATCCTCTTTGTATCTATCCCATTAGGTGTCATCAACAAAACTTGTAGTTCATCTTGCCACAATCACAATTGAAGTTTGTTCATGAAATAAACTCTATGAAGCACAAGAAATTAATGAGCACGTAAATGACACAATTTTATGTTTGCTGTAATGCTCTAGACTACTACTCCTGTCTCACTCCCTCCCTCTCTAGACTCCTACTACTATCTCCCTCCCTCCCTCTCTTCCTGGTAATCAACTTAAAGAACACATTTTCTTTGAGAAATTTCAAGAGAATGAAAAAGTACAAGCAGCACCCTACCAAACAAAAGAAAGTTGAGCCTCAAAGTTTCCTTCATTTGACAAAGATACAGTTATTATGCAAATATTTCAGAAGTATGAAAAAAGCATATATATGAAACCCCTCCAAACTCACTAAAGAAAATCTCTCTTAGAAAGGAATGGAAGTAAATGAACAATAACAAAAAGTGTGAAATAATCTATGCAAGGAATTGCATCTCAAATGTAAGAGCTACATGAAGAGGAGAAAAAAAAACCACAAGTGGAATGAGAAGACATGCCTTCATAAGTGAAGGACAAATTCATAAGGAGTCAGTAGAAAGAAAAGAACATGAATGAAAGAAAATTTATCTTATATATATGCTTCAATGACCCACAAACTGGACTATAGGTCTCAGAACTGATGAAACCAAATCCTGGAATTGATATTTCTAGTTCAAGAAAAAATTGAAAAGTAATAATTAATAAATTCAGGAGAAGCGATTCTTTATTGATCAATACTAGTAATATATACAAGAGATAGTCAGTAAAAATGAAGAACTAACTAGAACCAACCAACTACCCAATGTTATTAACATTAATAATAAGGTTAATTATTAATGTTAATAATATTACAATGATGTAATATTTTAAAATATTTATTTATTCTAACAATTTCCCCTTTATTATATCATTTTCTTGAGTACAAGTAGAGAAGTTTAAAAAAACCAACTTCAATGCTATTGGACATGCTTGTGAATGTAGTGACATTGAACCTCAATGTGTTTAGTGTGATACAAAAAGTTGAATTGTGAGCAAGCTTCAACACTCCCTAATTGTCATAGAACATAACTGTATGTTGTCTAAACTACAGCCATTCCTATCAAGATGTGACATAACCATATCATGTCACAAACAACTCCACCCATGGTGAAATATTATGCTTCTATGGAAGAGCGAGCAATAGTTGTTTGCTTTTTATTCCTCCATAATATTGGCCCAAATCTTGAAAGGAAAACAAAGCCTGAAGTAGACTTCCTATCATCCAAAGATCCTGCAAAGTGGTATCCATGTATCCTTGCAAAGAAGAATGTTCATTCTATTTATATTCCAAGCTATACTCCAATGTACCATATATGTATCTCAAAACTTTCTTTGTTGCTTTCAAGTGTGAAACCTTAGGTACCTGCATACAACTCAAAAGATAACTGATAGCATAGCTAATATCGGACTTAGTGTAGGTTAAGTAATTGGGACTCCCAATCTACTAGCAATAAAGAGTAGAATTCACCTAAGGGGATGAATCATGTCTACAAAGTTGCAATCCTGTCTCCATTGAGGTCAACATGGGCTTGCAATCTTCCATCCTGAATTCTTGTGCAATGTCTTGGCATATTTCATCTAAGATTAAAAAAAATCTAATTCTTCCTTTTCCACACTTCAAGTGCAAGACAATAATGCAAAAGCCTAAGATTTCTCATGTCAAACAATCATTTGTGATCATTGTTATTGCAATCATTTGTTGAGAACTCCCAATGATAACCAAACCATTGAGATATACTATCAAAATCATGATCTCCACTTTGCTCTATAAGGTAGATATTGGGATCATAGGGATTCTTTGTGAATCCATGTTTTAAGAGATGCTCATCAATATTGATGTACCAAGATTTGGGAGCCTATTTCGGAATGTAAAGGGATTTCATAAGTATGCACACTTTCTGTTACTACCCAAGTGTAGTATATCCCTCAAGTTGAGTAACATAGATTCTTCTTTGAGATCTTCATTGAGGAAGGCATTCTTGACATCCATCAAATGAACCTACCAACTAAACTACATTGCCACTACCAAAACCATTCCCATGGTTTTGATCTTTGCAATGGTGGAAAAGGTTTCTTCATAGTCAATTCCTACTTTCTAAGCATATCCCTTACCCACAAGTCAGGCTTTGTACTTATCAATGGTACCATCTACTTTGTATTTTATTTTGAAAACCCATTTGCATCCAATAGCTTTCTTCCATGGTGGAAGATCAACAAGTTCCCAAATATTGTTCCTCATAATGCTTGGTATTTTGCATCCATGGCATCTTTCCAAGATTATGACTTAAGAGTGTGCTTCACTATTTCTGGTTCTAAATTTTGAATGACTATGCACATAAGAGCCCAAATTCACTTCCTCATGTGTTTGGCCTAAAGTTGAACAACTGCATCTACCTTTGCATCTTTCATGGTGGTATAATACCACTTTGGTATTTGTGCACATGAGATGAGGATTGAGGTAGAGATAGGGGTGGAAATTATTCCATTAAAAACAAAACCTCTTCTCAAGATTCTTCTACATGAATAATATCCTTGAGTTCCTCATATTCAATCTTAATAAGTTATGGTGTCTGATGCCTTACAAGTGATGGTGAGGGACATGTGCTGCAACCATTTTTCTCTTAAAAACAACCCTGTTGATGTACAATTTCTTCATAGTTGGATCCAAAAGCCAATAGCCCTTCAACTCTAAATTGTATCCAAGAAAATGCATTTCAAGGATTTTTCATCCAATGTTTTCCTCTACACCTTGGGAATGTATATGAAAGCTATACACCCAAACACTCTCAGCTATGAAATGGAGGGCTTCTTCTTGATCCATGCTTCTTCAAGAGTGATGTTTTTGAGCACTTTGGTTAGTTCCTGAATCAACAATTACACATTTGTATGAACTACTATCTAGAATGTAGGAATCAAATATGCATCCTTGAACATACATCACGCCATTCCCACAATGGTATGATTAACTCTCTCTAAAAAACCTATTTTGATAAGGCATGTATGTTGTGGTCAATGGTTGCTTGATCCCATGTTGTTGAATGTAGGTTAAAAAATTTTTACTAGTGAATCCCCCTTGATCTAAGCAGATGACCTTGAGGGACTGACCAAATGACCTTTTTTCAAGTGCTCAAAATTATTTTAATTTTTAAATGTTTGATCTTTTCTAGTCAAGCAATAGTCCCACATTTTCTAGCATAATCATCCACAAAAAAGATGAAAATATCAAGCATGACTATGATTGTTTGTCATTGGTGCATAGAGATCAACATGCACCAAATCTAAAGGACCAGAGGCTTGTATTTCTACAACAAGAAAAGGAGCCCGATGTTGTTTTCTAACAAGAGAGTTGGAAAAAAGAACTTTTGTTTTCTTCATGAAGAAAAGTCTCCCCACCATGTGTCTCATTTACTCAATGAAAGAATATAGCCAAACTAGATGATCAAATCTTTTGTGCTAAAGAGTAGTGGATGAAATCATCTTTACTCCAAGGCCTTGTCTTCATGGGTGACATCAACCAACTAAAACATCTTACCAACCCAAGAGGCATGAACAACAACTTAACCATTGTGACTCTTGTCCCAAATGAGAAAAATTCTCTCACCATTATGCCTATCAAACTAAACTTTCAAGTTGTGCTCTAAAAACTGACTTATTGACAAGAGGTTCTTCGTGAGCCTTGGAATATACTAAATGTTTAAAAATCGACACATGTGAGTCTTGAGTGGTATAGAAATGTCCCCAATACCTTATGCTTCATAGAATGTATCATCAAGTGAAATTTTCCCATATGAAGTTGATTGGATGAGGTTGTAGAACCACTTTTTCTCTCCTATCATGTGTTTGAAGCAACATACCATGATAGGACTATTAGAAGTGGAGGCTTGATTCTTTTCCACATACAAAAAATCTTCTTCATAAAAATCATCTATCAAAGCAATATTCCTTTGTTGCTTGTGTTTATTCTGCCAATGGGGACTCTTCTTCTTTCCCCCCTAAGAATTTCACTAGCTTGATTCACCATTGGAAAAAGAATTGCACCAACATTCCTAGAGATTGCCCCTCCTTCCCACAAATAAGACACTTTTTTTTATGTAGATGGATTTTTCTTGTTTGGTATTTGCTACCCATTGCAGGCATATTTTGGTGTTTTGACTAGGTTTTACAAGTCTGATTTTATAACAGCAGCTACAAATTTCATGATCAGACTTCTTCATTGGCATTTGGCTTGAGTTTCCATCAACATTTATCATCTATGAGTTGGCATTTGATGTTACTTTATTGGAGGATCATTTGTATGACTATTTGATCAATTTAGGGCATCATCTACATGTTTATGTAAGTCTAATTTTCATATCAGACCTTTTTATTTTGTAATCAGCCTACTACATTTCAATAAAGAAGCCAATATTTCCATGCGAGTATGTTCTATTATGTATTGCATTGATTTTGTATGTATATGTGAGATGATATAATTACATTTTAGTCATATTTTGTTGATAATTGTTTGTCATATTACAACCTTTCCATCTTCATTACATTACAAAAAATATTGGTGAAAATGAAACTTGAAAACCCTAAATAAAATCAGAAAATTCAAATCAGCAGGGTTAAATTTCAAGACGGGATTAGACAGGGATCTTATAGTGGTATCAAAGCTTGGATCTTGCAAGCCTTGAGAGTAGAATTTAGTTTGGAAATCAGGTTGTAAGATAAACAAGTTTTGAGACAGTTTGCACAATGGGTGATAGAAGGAATAGTATGAGTCCACAAAGAAATGATCGACATATGAAAGAGTTTATGAATGGTATGACTAATTTGGTCAAGAGACAACAATACTTTTTTTTAGTCCAACAACGCTTCATGAAATCCATTGAGTTACTTGAACAACACAAAGAAGAAAAGAAAAGAAAAAATGGGTTGGACAAAGAAGATTCACTTCATGCATCCACAAGTAAGAAGTACATGGAATTGAATGAATCAACACCTATTGGATCTACACTTGTGGGAGAGCATTCAGCAAAGGAGGAAGAAGTGTTTGAGGATCTAGAGGACATCACATGAAGGTATATTAGCAGGTCTGATTTTCTATTTTGTGACAGCAGTCCTTTTTTCTCACATAATCATGAGGTAGCAACCACTTTACATGAGGAAAATGAGGTGGAAGGGTCTCCTAATGATGGCACTCAAGTTTTGGTGTTAAGCATGAGGAATATGTTGAAGGTTCAAGCCACAACAATTCTTATTTTGTACATCATACCATTTAGAATGTAAAGAAGACTCAAGACATGTGTGATGGATGGTTACAAAGAGTTAGAAGGCAAAGTTGGTTTCCCAAGAAAGACAACATCTGCAAGAGGTTAAGGAGAGTTGTAATCAGCTAGATCAAGAAATACAACAAAGGAAGTCATATCTTAGATCTCTATTTCTTCCAAGGGAAGAAGGTTTGGAGGTTGAACATACAAGGGAAAAGCTTCTTGAGGTGAGCAAGCAAGAAGAACATTCAGATTTAGGTGGACATGAGAAGAGGTATGATTCAGAAAATTTTTTTAGTACACATAGTTTACATCATGAGGATCACATGCTACCTCTTTTTGAGAACCCATTGAAGGATACCATCATAGATGTAGATGGGATAGTTGATCGCTCACTTAATGGATCAGCCACTCATGTTATGACTACATATGTAGATGGAGGTATGACTAACATAGATTTGGTTGGGCCTTTGATCATTCATGAATTACTTGAGGAGGTATGTGTGAGTATTATGGATGTTATGATGAGACATGTTCCTCATTTCACATTGAGTATGTATGGTGAGCCTAGATGGATTTGGGATTCGGGTATTGGTTGGTTCTAATGTAGATTGGTCACATGTGATTGCTTGAGGGCAAGCAACCTTGGGGTGGGAGAACTTGTAATGTCCCCTTTTTTAGCAAGGTTGGAAAAATGAATGTTGTTGAGGCTTGGAGAATGGAATGTTGAATTTTATGGCTTCAACTAATTTGCTAGCTGAAATGAAGTTATATTTTGGCTTTTGGTATTTTTATATTATTTTTAGAAAAGTCAAAACAATAAAATAAAATTGCCAAGAGGAAAAATGATCCAGGTGGTAGAAAGGAAAAATGACTTGAAGGTGGAAAAATCAAATATTGGAGTAAAGAATAAATTACAATATTTTATCATTAAAATATTATAATATTTCGACTAAATTGGCACTCATGAGGAAAAAGAGAAAAATAAGGAAAAGAAGGATAGAAAAAGACAATAAATAATATTATATTATTTAAAATATTATTTTATTAAGCCAAGGGTGGCTGCTTAATACAGAAAAGGAAAAATAACAAAAGATATTATTTCATTATTATTTATGTGGGACATACAAGTTGGAGGGAAAATAAAATAAAATAGAAAGAAAATAAATAAATATTATTTTCTTTTTGTGGTGGACTTCACAAATAATAAAATAATGGTTTATTTGGGCACCCAAGTTGAAAAACATAAAAGGTCATTTGGAGCAAGTTTCATATCATTGATGATTTGGATTTTACATTTTAGAGAGTTTCAGTGGTATCTAAGGATCAAAACCCTTGGATAGAAGTGATTTGGATAAAAACCCAATTCACTATGGGAGATTGATTCACCTAGAATCCATTATTGAGCATATTGCATGTTTTTGAAGAGATAAAGTCTTCCATCTAGCTAGGGTTTGAATTGGAATTCATTACATCAGCTAGGGTTTGAAGCATTTTGCAGATTGAAAACTTGGATATTTAGATTTGAGGATATACTTGGCATGTTTTCATCAATAAACACTTGGAGAGGGTTTGTATATGGAGGGCTTGGCATAAGGAGGCATTTTAGGTGATTTTCATCACTCATATATATTCTGACTTTTATGACAGCAGGCTGGAAATTCATATCAAAGGCAGATTGGGTGATATTTTGGCATGTTTTGTTGATATAAGGGTTTATTTTACAAGCTGGGCTAAATCACCTCATTTCTACACATAGGTGATACCCATTGGAGGCATATTTTGGTGTTTTGGCTAGGTTTTACAAGTCTAATTTTATAACAGCAGCTATAGATTTCATGATCAGACTTCTTCATTGGCATTTGGCTTGAGTTTCCATCAACACTCATCATCTATGAGTTGGCATTTGATGTTACTTCATTGGAGGAGCATTTGTATGACTATTTGATCAATCTAGGGCATCATCTACATGTTTATGTAAGTTTGATTTTCATATTGGACCTTTCTATTTTGTAATCAGCCAACTACATTTCAATAAAGAAACCAATCTTTCCATCCGGGTATGTTTTGTTATGTATTGCATTGATTTTGGATGTATATGTGAGCTGATATAATTACATTTCAGTCATATTTTGGTAATATTTTCTTGTCATATTGTAACCATTCCATTTTCATTACATTGCAAACATATTGGTGAAAACAAAACTTGAAAACCCTAAGTACATTTGAAGAAAAATAAATCAGAAAATTTAGATCAGCAGGATTAAATTTGAGGAAAGAACTAGACATGGATCTTACAATTGCATCGTACTTACATGTGCACACACAACCACACTTAAGCAATTTTAGAAAAATGATCACATTTTTCTATGTTATAGAGCCAATTTACATTGAATGGAGAGCATTCAATCTCAAGACATATCATCTAATAAACCCTAATTTTTAGTATATTAATGAATCATCTAACATCTCACAAAAGAAAATTCCAATCAAACCTAAAATTTCATTAACATTTTTTTACATATTTAATTTCTTATGTATTTATTTCAATATTTTAATAAACCCCAACTATTTAATTACAAATGACATTATTTATTACTTATTATATTATTAGGTGTGATTTATTCCGTTACAAATATAGCAACTCAACCTTAATATTGAACAATGTGAAATACTAAGTTGAAACCATCAAAACTAAAATGCCAAAGCATTTTTTTAAATGATAAAACAAAAAACTATGGTATTATAAATCTCTAAAATGTAGAGGTTTTATTAAGTCCCAAAATTTCAGCTCCATAATCTTAGATTATTATCTTATCCTCAAATCTTGGGATTTATCTTTAAGAGGATAAGACATGGGTGGAATGTCCCTTACCTAATTTGCCCTAGAAAATTCAAGACACAAGTTAGGGTTAGGGTTTTATGAGTTACCATTTATATTATTTTCAAGACTACATAATTCTTGTGCTTGAATTCTATAATCATGACATAAGAAAAAACAAATACAAAATATAGATATAAAAATATACATCTTTAACCATTAGGGTTACATAAGACTTTCCTTGCATTCAAATTCATAAATAATATCAATACAGAGGGATCATATATTCACTACTATGCAACTAACTTAGTTTGTCACTAAACTCACATATAGAAGTGGATGGTGCTGGGAGGCATGGCAGGGTATAGACTGTCAACAATGCCCTGTCAACAATGCCTCCATATAATCCCCTCTGGGAGGCTTAGTAGGGTATAGACTGTCAACAATACCCCCGTACAGTCTGCTTAGGGAGGCACGCTAGGGTGTTAATTAGTTCTCCCTCCAAACAGTCCCTCAGGGAGGCATGTCAGGGTTCCCCCTCCACATAATCCCCTCACCATTAGTGAGTCTCAAGTTAAATATAAATGACACTGATATGCATTAAATAAGACAATCAATAGTCAATAATGGTCTGACATGTTGTGTATATCAAAAAAAAATTCTTATTGAATTCCTAGTTGAGTTCAGACTTAGCAATGTATCCTTTTGTTTTGTACTTAATAGTCCATATGACTAAGTAAATAGAGATACTTCTGCAGATCGAATGTCTACTGTAAAATTCAATGATTCAATAATTGAATGATTGCTTTATTGATGTCTAATGAGTGTGTTGTATAGTATATATGTTATGTTCTTTTTCTTATGCTATTATATTTTAGTTATATGTTCTGAACTATATATAAACCATTCTATATCCTTCCCCTTCACTTTTATATGCTCCTCAAGGGAGACATATCCATGAATATATGTGACCCTTTTACAATGGACATGACTCCTCAACTGATTGCATCTCTTCAAAGAAAATCACAGCTTTATGATATCTTTTGCAAATCATATACCTTTTGATAATTCCTTAACAAATATGAATTGTTTACTTGATTGTTGTCTTTGATTAAATTATCAATTGTTGCCTTGTCTATTATATAGACCACTCCATCATATCTGATCGCTCCATTTTGTCCTACATGAATTTTGTCTTATTTGAATAAGACATTATCTTAAGCATTGCCAATGCATTTCTTAAACAAATCATATCTACTCATAACATGAATCATATTACCTCATATTAAAATCCATACTACTTTAGTCACCATCTCTTCACATTGAAATCACTCCATTACATATATTTTGTTAATAATATTTTGTCATACATAAGACTTTTTATCTTATTTTGACTTCTCACTTTATAGATTTAATGAATAAGACTTGTATAATTCATAACTTTAGTCAACTCATAGGGGAGGGGACATGACATCAACTCATCAATAGATTATGGATGATTAAAAGCTAATTTCTGAGAGTGGGTATTCTCTTCTTCACTTTGGTCTCAACTAAAGACATGAGGGTATTCCTAAGGTGTCTTTAATAAGGCATCTAACTGATTAACATAAATAATGACTAAAATAACAACTATACTCAATGCATGCTTGACCTTAATATTTTCGACTAGGCCAAAGACAAACTAGTTGTCTGCAAGACCTCTTATTAAGTTGATAACTACAACCTTGCACATACACCCAAAGATGACAACTATACATTATACACACAAGTGAATCCACTTTAACATTTCATACGCAAGTACAAAATGTAAGCATGCATGACATGATTATCTAACAATCTTAGATGTTTGAGGCCACTTAGAATGTTCCTTGAGTTATAATACTAAATCATGAAAGCATGTGGAACCCTAATCTACTCCTAATCTACTAAGGACACAGGAATGAATAACTCTGACCAATAACATAGGTGCCTACCCCATTGGGAAACAAAGTCATGGTCTAAAAAGAAGGAGATACACCTAGAAAGAATAAATCAAACCAGAGGTGCATATGCATACATATAAAAAATAACACTTCATGCAAATAGGTATACTTAATAATCTATTTCAATACTACAATAACCCGCATGGAACAAAAGAGAGACCATTACCAAAGCATTGTAATTAATTAGAAGTTGTCACACATTCATCTAACCCCTGTTACGTTTGTATCAATAAATGTGGCAAGAGAGGATCCATAACTAGGTTTTATCACCCAAGTGAATAATTAAAAACTACCATGGAGACATACCATTTACATTAATTATGCTCATTGAATACCCTTCTTGTGGTTTATAGATGTATTTCATCCCATTAAAAACCAAACTTACATCACTTGATGCCCTAGAACTAGCTTGAGACACTAATAGTTAAGAAATTGGGTCAACAACCAACTCTTGAAATATCATTTTCTTCTTGTATTTATAGCATTTTGTTATCATGTGTTTTCTTGTCTTGTTAGGGGTTGCAACATTTTTCTACTAGTCAAAGCATTAAATGTGAGAAAGTACACCATATCTATTAAAATCTACCTTGAGCTCACTGCAGGGTGAGTTCTTAGAAGGAAAACATATTTCCCATCTAAAATGAATAGCTTGGCACATGCACATAGGATAGCAATGGCTAGGGTTTTAATTGTAACATTCATGTTGATAAGTCCTCTTCTTCATCCTTCATTGATAATTCATCTTCTTCATCCTCCATTGAAATATGTGTGTGGATCTGAGCCCTTGGAATGAGCAACAACATTTTGGTAGGATGAATATGTTTGTAGCAGTACAAGGGATCAAATCCATCCATTAATGGCATATTGGGGAGTATAGTGGAGTGGGTGAGGTGTTTGGTGGAGTCACAAGAACTCAATGTAGAAGTGGAGATCAAATGTGGACATGTCCATGGGAAGTTAGAAAATTGACAAGGAGAAGTATGGTAGGAAATAGGGAAATACAAGGGTGACAAGGACTTAGGGAATTGGAAGCAATGGCAGAAGTCCACATGAAGCCCACAAGAGTAAATTTCAAGAAATACTAAAGATTTGGTATATGGAGGAACTACAATAATTTAAGTGTGACATGGAATTGGGAAACTTTGAAAAAGTGGAAGAAGTCCATGTGAAACCTATAGGTTTATAAGGAGAGTGAAAGGTGAAATGAGCATGCGAAGACAAACACTTGAGGAACCTTGGAAAAGTGGAAGAGATTGATAGGTTGGTGAACCTAAATATTTAGGTCGCAAAATTTCAAGTTGGAAGAGGAAGTCAAACTAAAAAGAAAATGGTTGATGGGTAGTGGGATGCAACAAAACACTTCCTTCAAAGCACATGTTATTAAAATGTTTCAAAAAAATGTAGGGTCCATTTGACATCTTGACTTTAGACTAAACTTGGTTGAATATTTAAAAGTCCAAGATAAATGGCTACCTTTGAAAAATGTAATAAATTATCTACTAAAATAGAGAGCTCAAACAGTCTCTGATACACTTTTTGATCACCAAGATCTCAAGGTGGGCAAGCTAAAAGCATACAATGCAATGGATCATTCCTTCCTATCCATCTTCTACTGAAGTATTCAATGCAAGGATGATTACAAACACATCGAGCGTCCACAACAACCACATGCCATGTTTGTTCAGTGGAGTGTGTTATATGCAAGGGCACAAACATGTACACACTAGGTGGCTAAGCTGACAACATCTATGATTGTTCAACAGAGTGTATGATGCAGTATAGAGTGATATCACATGAGGTGGCAAGTCATTCTATCAATGCTTATTCAATAGATGTGTGATTGATAAAAATCCATTGGTAGAGTGTGCATGTCAAACGGGCTATCATGTATGCTATAGAGGTGGTAAATTGACCGATATTACAATATGATTGGACAAACATGAATCCCACCAATGGTACTACCTTCCAAGGTTACAAACATAGAGATATTATTAAAAATACAAAATATATAACATTGTGTTAGAAGGCTGCAATACCACTTATATTTCTTATTTCAAATTGAAATACACTGTTGTAACATACATCATGAAGAAATAACACTATAAAACATGTAGATTCAAGAAACAATCATACCCAAGTGAAGAATTGTTGATGTTGATGAAGTGCATGTCATACACACTATGTTTTCAAACTTGAAATCACTGTCATACACATTATGTTTTTAAAATGT
This sequence comes from Cunninghamia lanceolata, assembly GCA_027924645.1. Lineage (NCBI taxonomy): Eukaryota > Viridiplantae > Streptophyta > Pinopsida > Cupressales > Cupressaceae > Cunninghamia > Cunninghamia lanceolata. The sequence goes on along the minus strand of BSBN01000815.1, from coordinate 8,375,023 downwards.
AAATCAATGTCATACACACCATGTTTTCAAATTGGAAATCATTGTCATACACATTGTGTTTTTAAACTGGAAATCACTGTCATACACACTATGTTTTCAAACTGGAAATTGCTGTCATAGACACTGGAAACACTATTATATCAGTTCTTAACTGTAAAACCCAATACCAAAATATTGATTATATTGATTCTAACAATTCCTAGCAACACTAAACTAAGAAACCAATAGCTATGTTCAGAAAAGACACTAAAAAGGGACTAATATAATTTTGCAATTTTGATCATACCAAGAAGATACTGAAGACTTGGAATGATGATCACAGGCAATTGGGTGACATTCTAGAAATAGCATATTCCTCCAAGAAGTTTGGAGAGCTCCCAAAAGGTCAGAAATTGATTATGGAAGCATCAGAAGGATCCATCTAACCAAATGAACTCAAAACCATGAACAATCGCTCTACAAAGTTGGTCTAGTGCTCTCCAAAAACTTAGAAATATGATAATTGTTCACGACATGGCTAAGCACCAATTGTGGAAATTGCACAAAACTTTTCTTAATATTTGAGAGTAATGTGGGCATCATCTAGACACTAGACTTTAGACTCAATGTGGAAAAATGGAAGAAGTCTACAAGTCCATGGAAAGCCTACAAAATCACAAAGGAAATTAAGGGACGCTAGTAAGGAGTTTTCAAGTCCATGGTGAAGGGAAATGAAAAATGTGGGAATGTGGGAAAGAAAGTAAGGTAATGACTTTTACCAAAGGTACAAAAGTACATCTAGAATATTTACAAATGTGCTAAACTATAGAAGTACAGAAAGTGAAGGGAAATGAGGAAATGTGGTAGATCATCGAAGTCCCTAGCATTTCTACAAACCCACAAAATGAGAGAAAATAGATAAAAACTTCCCATGAAAAAAACATGGGGTAAGGCAAAAAATAACACCAAGCTAGATATTAAAAAATGGGGCCCATTTTAAGGAATTATTAAATTGGTAATTAGGGATGGGATAGACTAGGACAAAGCACAAATAGGACACATGACTTAGGCAAATTTACAAATTTTGAGGCCTTTGAAAATGGGTCACAACAGGTTTTACATTGAATAAGGACATAAAAAATCTTTTATAATTATGAAGTAAAGATCATATAGGATATGATTAAAAATAGATTTCATTATGATGATTTTTAATACCCATAAATTAAATTATTTTGTAAGACCTATATACACAATTGAATTTATCTTTAAACTTTTTTGTGAAGCAGATTTTAAATTTAGATATATAACAATTTTTTACTTTATTTTAAAAAAATGTATAGTAAAAGATGTAAAGGGTTAATTTATAGATTTATATTAAAATATAATATATCTTTGTATTATTGAAATTTGTATATTTATGTTATTTTCTATATAGTTTTGTATCTATTTTAAGGAGAGTGCCTTGAAATATTAACATATTGACCAATGATATATTTTTGTGTAAAGTTGGGTTCCTTGTTATATGCCACCTACTTATCTATTACACACTTCTTTACACTCACATCTTACCCCATCCTTACATTCACACATCCCCATACATTCGCTATACTCATACATTTATTACACCTATACTCACACATACTTGTACATATCTAATTACCACACTAGTTGACCCCTTTTATACCTAGGGTCATTTTTGCAATTGCAAACTTGACTCTTTCAAATTTAAAATTTAAAATTTAAAATTTGGCTAACTCTCTCATATACTATTTGTGCCTAAAATTGACTAAACATAAACTTGCACAATATTTTTCTATGTCCTAGTATTTAAAGGCATTCAATACATTAATTTTTGAACAATTGAATAATCAAGGAATTGTCTACATATCATTCACATTATGATTCTTCAGTTGGTGTGCTAAAATGAATCTAAGCCTGCATGAGCATTCTAGGAGCATATGCATGTATTAAGAAGGTTGTATTCGATATTAAATATAGATTTGCATGGGTTGACCTAGGAGAATGTGTTCCCTAGTGACACAATGGTAGCCCTACCAAGGCACTCTTACAAACTACAAATCTTTATATACCAAAAACTAATAGAGAATGAACACATTAATTAGATAAGCAATTAGAGTGGGGATTTGAATTACATAGGGTCATGTTTAGACTTAGAGGATAAATTTCTAATCACAAACTTGTCTCAGAACTATGAACTTGATCATAATAAAGTACAAACCTGGTACAAATTTTGAGGTATTTACATGCAAAGAGATCACCTTTTCCCTAAGCACATATATCATTCTAATTCTAGAATATTCATTATTGGAACACATTCTTTGATCATAAATCTAAGTATACCCAAATCCTACATTTACTTTCCTAAAATAGTTGCAAGTACAATTATCTAAGTTATCAGTCACCAACTATTATTTATAAATTTAGGTTAATTTATGCTTATGTGTATCCATATTATTGTATTAGCCTAGATTAAACCTAAGGAAGGTTTTTTCTCTTTACATTTTGGTGAATCCATCTAATCCTACATGACCTAGTCTTATTTCTAGGGTTTGCCTTACATTAAGATTTTTAGATCTACAATTTACTAAGTTTCCATTCTATTTTTAGATTTGAACTTCCTTTTAAATCTCTCTGCTTCATTAGTATACCTTTATTTTATGGTCTGGTGTACTTATTAATACATCCTATCTCTCACCTGCCCCACTCACCATGTCATTTGGTTTAAGGTTTATACATTACACTTTCTTCAAATATAATTTAGGACCATTTTTTGATATATTGTATCATATTTCCATATCATTTGATTACTCTTGTAGGGTTTTTACATATTTATTCCATACTCTTGTGAAGAGTACGTCCATGGATAGACCTTTGTTTCTATATTATGGATTCTCGGCATCCTTTATCCTTAGCTTCCATTCATGCTTTTATCATTGATTTTGACATGTTTATTACACTTCATGATGATCCTTCTATTATTGTTACACTCATGACATGTCATCATACAAAGCAAACCACATTGTCCATGGAAGCATAATACCATTACATATGCTTATTTTCCTTGTTTAGGGATTTGATAAGAACTTTCCCTCCTCTATTGTATATTATTATCTCACTCCTCGATGATTATCATTTTTTATATATTTCTTCTATGGAGAGTAATAGTAGTGCACTTAGTTCTAGTTGTGTTTTATCTTTGATTACCTTTCCTTCACAAGATCCACTTCATGATACATCTGTGGTGAAGGATGCACATGATATACTTACACCTTCAACTGCTTTAGATGATATACTATATGATGAAGGTGCATCTCACTACATAATTGGCACTTATGATACTCTTTCTACATGTGATATATGACATATGCTTTTCCACACTTTACATCTCATAGTAAGCCTAGTCCTATTCCTACTTTTCATGCCTTAGTTATGCCATCAACTCATTCTACACCTAGGTATTTACAAAAGATACACATGATCATTATCATAGTGCTCTCACAAAAATACATATTTAGAATTTGGTGTCTTCCTCAGAAAATCATAAGAACATCTTAAAGAGCACCCTAGAATGCACAATTGTTTCATCTACTCTTACATCTAAGTGATTAGCTTCATTATTGCAACCAATCCTTTAAGATAATTTCATAATATCCTTTCACTTTATGATTTTGTTAGAAATATTGTCATTGATGTCAAAGGTGCATGGACATGTTGTCATTGATGTCAAGAAGGTATTCATTGTCATTATCATTGATGAATAGATGAGATGGTTGTCATTGATGTCAACATAGAAATGTCATTGTATGAATTGGATTAGTTGTTGAGTAGAGGTTGATAGAGAAGATCTATGGATCTAGTGGAGTTTATCAATGCTTATCTAATTTGGGCTGATCTTTATCATGGTTGACTCCTCTAAGGTGATGAATGTTGATTGTAAAGTGTAAATTAGAGATTTAAACATTGATATTTTAGTGCCAAGGTTTGAGTTCAATTTTCACGGTGGTCAACTTTATTTATGGGCTGACTTTATGGAGACAAAGACATTTACATGGAATCATATATGAGAATCCAATTTGTTTATTCAAAAGATAAAAGGATAAATGAGTTCAGTTTGAGATTAATATGGATGAAATTGACATAGGCAAAAGGCCATAAAAATATTCTTACAAAATGGCTGACTCCATGCAAAGTTTCATATTTATATTATGGAGATATATAACATATAGAATACAAAAATGATTCTATAATCATAGCCAGTGATCTTATGTTAATTAGCAGTGATTTGATGAAGATCAAATAACAACGGGTAAATGAGAATGCAGTGAATAATATTAAAGGAACCTGATCTGAAATCATATATATGTAATGAGGAGTCGAGATTAGATTAACAAGGTAGTGAATATTGTTTAAAAGAAGTTTGATTATCATTAGGAAGAGTGCTCCTCATATGAGGATAAAAGTTCCCACTAAATGATAAAATTATGTTCTTATGTGAAATATATAAGGAGGTGTGGTTAGAGTATAATGAAGTAATGCAATTTTGAAAGGTCGTATGTTTTACAAAAGGCTGTATCCATTTATGGGATTTCTGCCCTATAAGGAGATATAAAAGGTAGCTATGATATGTTGTGGAGATGGGTGTTGAGTTTGTGAAAATATAAAAGATATGTCAATTAGACACTTGCAAATCTGCAAATAAAGAGCTAGAGGCAGATTTGAGGCAGATTTGTATGAGAGAGTTGGCAAATTTGTAAGAAAGATAGAGGCATAAATATAGAAGAATATTATATAGATATAAAGGAGAGTTAGAGGTAGAAATAAAAGAGAGATCTATGCAGATATAAAGAAGAAAATCTTGTAAATATAGAAGTAGTTAATGCTGACATAAAGAAGAAGATTATGTTGTGATAAAGAAGAATATTGTGTTGAGACATAGAAGAAGATCTTGTAAAGATAGAGGAAGAGTTTGGATTAGTTTTGTGAAAAGAGTTTGTGCATGAGTTGTATCAATTTTGTGAAAAGAGCTTGTGCATGATTTGGATCAGATTTGTGATGAAAAGATATTGTGTGGGTTGTGATCAGATTTGTAAGAAGAAGTGTATCGACATTCAAAAGACATATCATTCATTGAAGAATTTATAGGTTGGTGCCTTGTTGGGTTGGTGCTCAGTTGCAAGGATTAGTGTCTCTAGTGGGTTGGTGCTCACGAATTCTATAAATAGGAATTGGTGTCTCTAGTGGGTTGGTTTTCATAGAATGTGCAAGAGGGGATTGGTGTCTCATCTAGGTTGGTGCCTACAAAGCTTGTAATATAATTATATATAAGCAATATTTGGCCATAGTTTTCTCCCGTAAGGGTTTCCACATAAATCTTATGTTCTCCTTGTTTTGCATAATTGATAGATCTTGTGTGTTTGATATTGCTATGGTTGTTAAGATTTGAAAAAAAAAAGGTAAGAGATTGTATTATATTGATTCACCCCCTCCTAGTAGAACTGTGTGCTTATCAAAGTTGTCATCTCCACATGTTAGTCATGAGTATAGGCTATTATATAATATGGTAAGGTATGGTGATATTAAAGTTAAACATGCTTTAGTGGATAGTAGATCTAGATTGAATATATGTAGTGAATATTTTCTAGATGTGATCCAAGTTAGTTACTCTAATCTCCCAATGTCTGTAATAGAAATTAAAGGTTTTGATAATGTCATACAAGACTTCATTGGTCATGTTAATTTACTTATCACTTTAGCGCACATTACTCTTCAAACTATTTTTAGTGTAATTCTTGGAACTTAGTGTATAATATTCTTTTGTGGTGTGCATGGATTCATATAATGGGTGTTGTCACATCCACCCTTCATTGTAAATTTAAATTCACTCATGAAAATAAGTAATGTATAGTCACAACCAATGAAACCATACAACTACTCATTCCAATGAGTTCTCAAATGATTGCCCCTAATCCTTCTATTTCTCACATTAACTTTGAAGATAATTAGGACATAATGATGAAGGAGCAAAGAAAGTTGAAAGATACATTAATGGTTTGAGGGAATAAATTTAGGAAGAGTTAAGCATGTGGAAAAGAAATTTAATAGAAGGCATGAAGATAGACAAATGTAATGTCCTCTTTTTGGATATTCTTGATTTCTTTGCTTGCATACAATAATAATCACTATAAAGCAAAGTTATCGGATACTCCACCCCCTCTCTCTTGGTACGCGTATCACCGTATCAAATATAGATACTCATAGGATATGACTCAGATACATCTTGGATACCTAATTTGGCCGTACAAAAAAAATCCTATTTTTTCTTGTGTTGGATACACGTAGATGCGGCATTCTCATGATATTTGTGTCGTATCCCAAAATATTAACCCTAGAATCTTAAAAATTACTGCAAGCAACTGTTCCATGACCTGGTATGCTAATTTCTTGTTCCAGGGAGCTACTCTAGATCAACACACACACACGATCCAAAATATGTCTTTCTACATGATTGTCTTTACTCAAATAATCGCATTCATTCTAAAGTTGGAGATGTGGTGTTAACAAGCAATGGAGGATGAGACAAATTTTATTAATTGGTTATACTTTTTTTAATTTTTGGCTTTTTTTTTACTTTACATTGTAAACTTTTATTTATTTATTGTTCAATACATTTAACTTTTAATTTAAGTTTAATTTATTAATATATAATACATTTGTTAAATATATATTATTTATATTAAATTTAAATTATTTAATGTTATTTATTACTAATATATATATCCATATTAGGAGTCTTGAAAATAGCTGTATCTGTATATGATACCATATCTGTATCAGATATCATATCCATGTCCATGCAACTCTGCTAGAAAGGGACATTAGAAATATTAAAGATCAATAAATTAGGTAATAATCAGTTCATAGCATTATTCATATTAAAATTCATCTATCATTCATATTAAGTTCATCTATCATAGCATAATCAATACTTCATAACATAAATAATGAGATCAAATCATCATAGCATAATCAATAATGAGTTCAATACATATATTAACAAGCACAAAGTATACACACCATACATGAAGCATACACGGAATTCACAGAGCAGACATATAATCATTTTAGGGTTATTCCCAATTTTCAACCACATAATGAAATTCTATGACAATGCATATAGGGCACTGGGAGCCTGTGTAATGTCCCCTTCCTATGATTGCCTTAAATCTTGCCCTATAATCACAAGTTTAATGTAGTTAGGGTTATAACTTACAAAATTAAATGCTTTAAACAAGATGAGTCATGGTTTAGGTCCTTCAATCATGTTAAATAATATTGGAAATATAATTCATATGACCAAACATATATAATAAATGGCTTATCTATTTAAACCATGTAAAATACATAACTATTTCAAATCTATATAAACTACACAATAACTATAGCAAAGGAGGGAAGATTAGCCATAATAGGACTTGGATGAGAAACATGATAGGGTACCTAAAGCTATCCTCATGCTAAGCCTAAGAGTAGATATACCATCCCTCTTGGCCTCAAGTGGTAGACTCGTGGGCATCCAACCTGGGGTGGTGTGCTTAGTGGATAAACTTATATCTACTTTCCCTATCCATGCTGCCTTAGCCATCCTTCTTATGATTGAGACTCCTTGAATCTATATCAACAACAAACCCATGGAGAGACTGGAGGGAAAGATACAATGGGGTGTTCATAGATTCTCCTATCTAAGCCCAAGGGCAAACATTCACCCCCTAGCCCACAAGTGGCAAACATGTGAGAATTCAACATGGGCTACTGTACTTAGAAGGAAATCTAGTATCAGCTCCCTCTTCTTGTATTTACCCACTCCTCCACATGGTTGCTTATTGGAAATGAACAATTTAATGACTAATAGGAATCTAGTTTGACCAACAATTACATCAATAAACATATCATCACTCACAAGAATCATAATAGTATATACCACAATACTTGCTAAAATATAAGACTACTATATTCTAAGATGCTAATATTTTAACAAATGTTGAATTTTGCCCTTGTCTACTGAGTGCAGATAATAATGTTTTGTTAAGAAAATTGTCTCAACTTTGCAACTTTGAAAGATTACCATTTTTCCTAGTTTTGGTCTTTTTGAATACCTTTTATCTTGGATAATGGTCTAGAACTTTCAAACTTTCCAAAAGTTTCTAAAAGAGCTAAAAATAGCGAGACTTACTATTTTTAGTAAGTCCTTCGATTGAGCTCAGATTGATTTGAAATTGTTCCGAGAAGGCACAAAACAGCTAAGTGAACATCTTGGGTGAGTTTCATCTCAAGATGATATCTGGATCACGAGATATTAAAATTTCTATTTTTTGAAACTATCAGAAAAAAGTTTTGTACTCAATTACTGGAATTGAAACATCCCTTAACACTTCAAAAATCATCATAACCAATGAATCTAGTTATAGCTGATAGATCTCTTCACGAGATTTCTGACACATCAAATGGTTCATCAATCAAACATCCGGATCAAAAGTTATAGCCTCCGAAAGTTGGACCTTCTATTTTTGGGAAATGTAAAAACGTGTTGGAAGCATAAAAGAGCTGTAAAGGGGAGAGTTACACATGTTGGTGTGTGTTTTGGCACATCACAAGGTATCTTTAATTGGAGATAATTTGGGCACCACTTTTGGGTGGTTTTAGCTTATAGTTTTGTAATTACCATTGGCAGTGTACTCTATTGTATCTCCTATATATCAAGAGCTTGAGATGGAGGTTGTGTGTAAGAATCTTATGGATGTCGAGTTAGCTCCTAGATCTCTTTTTGGATATACTCTTGTAAAAGCTTTCTCTACAAGTATATTATAATCTTCTTGATTCCTGAATAATAATATATTGGGTGGCTTTCGAGTGTAGGGCTTTTTACCTGAAAGGGTTTTCCCCATGTATATCTTGTGTTGTGAGTTTTGTGTTTGCATTTGGAAGTTGTTATTATCTTTCTATTAATGTGCATCTTAATCTGTAACTGTAAAAGTTAAAATTTGCATAAATCTTTCCGCAGTAGATCAGTGTAGGAAGCGTTTTCCACGTACCTTGCTTCCTTTCAGTTGGTATAAGAGCTTGATCACCTTTGGTTCTAATTGTTGGGTAGAGCATTTTTTGAGCTGATCTTCATTTGAGTGGGAGCTTGTGCAGAGGATTTTGAAATCTTTGTTGCAAGTAAAATATGGTGAGCACATCTAGGAGGTTTGAGATAGAGAAGTTTAATGATAGTAATTTTAAGTTGTGGAAACTCAAAATGGAGGACATGCTTGTAGATCAGGATTTATGGGTGTTACCTTTTGAGTTGCCCTTATTTATCTATTGGTAATATTTCCTAAACAAGAGTCGATTTACTGTGTTGTATTATTGGTCATACCTTTGTTTCTTAAATCGGCTCTTGATCCTTCAAATTTTACCCGTTTATCGTCTTTGTGTGTGAAGGTACTTAAGATTTGAACCTTTGAACCTGAACCATTCTCAAAGTTCAAAGTTCAAATGGTGCAATATGTTCAAAGTATCTCAAAAAGACAAGCTATTTTGTTCCATATAATTAAATGTTTTTGAGTTTTCATGTTGAACTTGAACCTTTTTTTGTTAATGGTCCTAAAGGTTCAAGGTTCAAAGTTGAACACACGGTGCTTTGTAATGAGTCACATTACCCAGTTCTTTGTTTAGTTTTATTTGTCGGTGAACCTCCCACTTAAACCTCCTAAAAGTTTATGGTTCAAGGTTCAAGGGTGTGCTTTTTCATCGTTTAAGTATTTTTACAAGTCATATGTTGTTAGTCAGTCTGTGCAGTTCTCGTATCTTTGAACTTGAACATTGAACCACGTTCCCAAGGTTCAATGGCTCAAAGTTCACTGGTTCGATGATTTCAACCTTACCACTTCTCGAGGCCCTCTAAGCCAAATTTAGCAGGAAAGTTGAAGGAAATTTTGTCTGAAACTCATTTATGAAATAGAAAGTTCTAATTTGGTGGAGGTTACGGATAATTATTATACATCATGATCTCACGTGAATAATACTTGCTATTAATGAAGAGGTTAGAATTCATGTCTTTTCAAACATTTTTGGCACGTATTATTTTGGGTAATAATTATTCAGTCTGGTTAGTGCCATTATTAACAAAAAACAAGCCAAATTTAGCTAACAAACATATTGTGCGACGCGGAGTAGAACAGTGTAGGAGATATAAGGTCTGAATGCGCAAATTTCATAGTAATTTCAGTTTTCCTAAAGGTGAGTTCTTTTCTTCCTACCTGTTGTTTCCATTTCTTAAAGCTGGAAACAAAACCCTTTGAATTTCTGACATTATTTTCAAGATTCAAATCTTTTTGGTTATATCCTCTGAGTATGGCCTTGAAATCTACTTGTCTAGGAAATGAGCACAGCCCTAGCCTTACCTGTTCTCACCCTGAATTCAGGGATACTTCATTAGTACAATATGATTTGGAAGAATTCAGAGAGAGGTCTAGAAGCTCTGTGCTAACTCCTATGATGGAGAAAATAGTAGGAAGTGGCCTAATCGAAGCCATGGCCTTTCCCATCACCATACAGTGCCCAGAACTGGTTCAGGAATGTATGAATAGATATGAGCCCCAAAACAGATGCATCAGAAATATCAATGCTGATATATTGTTTCATGTTGACAGACAAACCCTAATGTCTATGATGAGAATACTGCCTAAATAGGCATATTCTAGCCTCAACATTACTTCTTCTTATGGGTATTTCTCAGAGAAGAAAACAATTTACAAAAGTGTAATAGCAAGAAATTGGCTACTGAAGTTTCAGAAAGGTGGCTTAAGGTTGCCTAGATCACTTACTAGGGATCATATGATTAAAGAAGTGAAATATATTGTGGTGTTATTACACAGACTGAAAGGCAGCCAGCATGCATATTTTTGGGAAGATTGGATGTACTTTTTCATACAAGTTATCCTCCAAGGAGAGCAATATTTGGACTGGGCAGAAATTGTAGCTGATTGTTTGCATCAGGAACTAAGTAATTGTTTAGGAGATAGAAATTTTTATGTCTTCATACCTATTTTATTGCCTGGCATCTACAAGATAGTGGTTGGGTCTGCCCCATGCACCTTTAGTAGAAAATAGTAAAATTTATGAATATTATTCACAATTGCAGATGCAGAATTATTATGAAAATTACAAAAGGGTTAGTGATGTTTTCACTGGAAGGATGACTTATGAATTGGCAAGTAATCTGAATAAAAGAATGTTCGATGAGGCAATGTAGTTAATTAGCATTTATGGTAGCTTCTTTATTCAATTTTCCAAGTTCACTTACATCAGAGTTGGAGGATTTGACGGTGAACCTGTTAAGTTACCCAGATATGTGTTCGACCATTTTGTGTTGATAGAGGTATGCAGATAGCTAGCACATGTGGATAAGAGGTTCTTGACAAAGAAGGGATTTGGTATCTCTTTTCCCATTGAACTTGGACATTACTCATGCCAGTCAAAATCTGATGCTTTGAATTTAGAGGTGAACCTTAAAAAGTTCAATTTTTAGTTCTTCATTACCAGGTCCCAATTTGACAGCAAAGGATTTGTCAGGGATAACTTAGATTCTGAAGTAGGGCTTTCACACATTCCTAAGTTAGAGGATTATTGGGAAGATTGTTCAGATGAGTTTGACGTTAGGAGAAGACTGTGGTGTAGGTTCTCTTTGGGACAGATAATTACTCTTAATTTAAATATGGATATTTTTGGAGTTAACGATGATGAGGAATAGGTGATTGACCCGCAGTTTGCACAAATAGAGCAATTACCTATTCCAGAAATCGACTGGAGCAAAAAGGAGGAAGATAGGATTGAGGTTAAAACTCTCCCAGTGATAAGGAGAACCGAGAAATGATTAAGGGAAAAGAAACAGGAAGGGTTCCAGAATAAAAATGCCCAACAATTCACGTCCATGATTGAATCATCATTCCCCATAAGCTCTTCTAACCGACCTATTGCTATTTGTGGTGCAGGTACTTCCAAGTCATTAACTGGAAGGAGGCCTACTACTATGAAATCTAGAAAAGTCCTCACAACTATTCTACCCCCTCATGCTACTAGGTTGAGAACCAAAAGTAAGAGAAAGAAATAGGTTTCCGAAAGAATAGTTGTGGATCTGAATTCAGAGGAGGATTCAGGAGAACCCATGGGTGATAAGGAATCTAGTCCACACAGAACAGAGGAAGTTAATATTAGGCCATAGTCAGAGGTTGTTCTAGAGACCTCTGAACTGTTAACAATTTCTAATGTATCCTCTGATGGATTGAACCTTGAAAAGGAAACCTTAGCCCTTGCACCCAAATGGCTGGAGAGTTCTATTACTGACAAGAGAAAGATAATTCCTTTTTCTGTCCCTTTAGAGGACATGGTGAGCAAATGTTTAGGGAAAACACCCAAGTCTAAGAAGCTAAAGATGACATCCAGAGTGAGCATTGATCCAAATACTGGAAATTGGAGTGCTGAGATAGCCAAACTAGTGACCAAAGAAGAAGTACAGGACCCAACTATGTAGGATTTCACTGTTGAAAGAGTGGATCTTGGTGCTGCTTCAAGAGTTGCAGATGTTCATCATCTTGAAGCATCCACTAAGAGGATAGTTAGTCAGAGTTGGAAGGATGAAAAGGACAAAAGGGAATTGAAGCAGACTCTGTGTTCAATGGCAGAGTACATCGAGGCTATCCATAACCGTAGGCCGCAGCCAATTTCACAGCTCTCCCTATCTTTCGATCCTAAGTCACCAGTTAACCAGAAGATGTTGGATTAGGTTCACAGAAACAAGATGGTGGCTAAGACATTTGATGATTGGTTGGACTGCATTGTACAGAAGGGGACTGAATACATTCGTGAACTTAAGAATATATACGATCTGACTACTGCCACCATTGAAGACCTTAAGGCACGGGTTACTACTTAGATGAAAGATGAAGGTAAATGGGTAAATGTAATGAATCAAATTGATGAAGTTCAAAAATATGGAGTAGTGAAGTTTCTGACAGAAAAGAGCCTAACTAGTTTAGATGAAGATCTATTATATGTGAATAAGAGAAACATGGAATGGAGAAATTCCATATCACGGCAGGGACGTGTTGTGATGTTCACAACACGCCCCATTTTGCTCCTTAGCAAAACGAGGACCCCTGCTGATGTCTTGCTTTTTGCTTCTGCTTGTGTTTTTTCTGCTTCCTGGCGGTCTGGTAAAAATGAAGGTCAGGTGCATCATCATCATGATATTGCATAGGGTAGGTCATCATCATGAGGTCTGTTTGTCAAAGTTCATATTTTGTTTCTGTGACCTCATATTTTGAAAGAGCTTGAAATTTCATGCAGGTTTGCCTTTTACTTCACTTGAAAATTCGACCATATGTGGAAGTTATGCACGGTCAAAGTCTTGGTCAAACCTGATATTTCGCAGGAGCATCATCATCTTTATATCCTCCTGATATCCGTTTGCCGAAACATCATGATGATCAGCCTATCTATTAAGAAGGGTTCGATATTGCATTTCTTAAACAGCATCATCATATTTTGTAATATCACCCTAGCCGAAATATCATGATGACCAACTTATCCTTGTGCTTCGAAGACAAATTATCATGATGACGTCATCATGATAAATCGATGAGAAGTAAATATCCTGATGAACAGCATCATCATATTTTACAATATCACCCTAGCGCGAATATGATGATGACGTCATCATCATTCTTTATCCTGTCCTGATTGTCAAGATCATCATGATCTTGTTTGTGCGCCCGATATTCCGCCAAGTCCTCCTGCCGAAAATGCAACCTTTTTGAGAACATCCTGATCATCATCATCATCATATTTTCATCCTGATCATGCTCATGATCATCATATTTTCCTTTCGGCAGGATTTTTCTCAAACATGATCCGGTTGGCGAAATATCATGATGACGTCATGTTTCAAGTTTAGCGAAGGCTCCGGATATCATGATGACGTCATCCCGATCTGAATAACGAAGAGGTAAATATCCTGATCATCATCATCATCATTTTCTTTCCTTCGAGCAGGATATATTTTCCAAGCACGATCCGGTTCCCAAATATCATGATGATGTCTTCTTCTGTGTTCGACAAAACAAATATCCTCCTGATGGTCATCATCATCATTTTCTTTCCTTCGAGCAGGATATATTTTCCAAGCACGATCCGGTTCCCGATTATCATGATGATGACGTCCTTTTCCCAGTTCGACATACGCCCCAAATATGATGATCATCTTCATCATGCTGATTTTCTCGAGAGGGTTACCTTGGCCGCGAAAGGACCATATTCACTTCATCATCCTGATCATGCTCCTTAGGTGACCCGATATCAAATATCCCCCTGATCTTAACCGAATATCATGATGACGTCATCCTTAGTATCTCAATGAAGCCCGAATATCATGATGACGTCACCATCATCTTCCTCTCCTCGACAGCATGATTATAGTCGCATCCTCCTATTCTCCTCCCAAATATGATGATGATGTTGTTGTTCGTTTCTCCATATGCAGAAGTCAAATATCATGATGACGTTCATCTGAACCTTCAGGAGGGAAAGCATCATATTTTCCAGAATATCATGATGATGAGGTATATCGACTAACCTGTTTTTTTTTGACGCACCGACTGCGAATATCATGCCGATGGGCGGGAAATGAAGCGGTGGAGTTTTAAAGTGTTTTTTTTGGCGCCTCTGACATTTTTTCGGTCAGCGATGGTTGACCCATCAATTTTGAGCAGCTTGGGCGCATTTTTGACGCGTTTTGAGCGGATTCTAGATCTGATTTCCACGATCTTGCGCGGTCACTTGGATTTAAACGCTTATTCTAGTTTCCTGCTGTTTTTTGTGATAAATGTGAAACTTATTGCTGGTCTTGTCTTGCAGGTTTGCAGTTGAGGAAGCAGTTGGAAAGTCAATACAGTGACCTCATGGAGGCAGAAGATCAGATCTCAGGAGCAAGAAGATAGAGATGAAATGCAAAAGTCAAAGCCATTCAAGTAAAGAGGAAGGTCGCAGCTGGAGGTATTTCTGCAAAAGACAAACAGAAGTTATTGCTCAGCTGCTAGAACTTCTCAGAAGGGGCAATATTTCGCCCAGATTTGACCACAGCTCAGAGATATTTTTGAGAACTGGTTCACCTGCATTTATTGCTGTAACTAGAGGTTTGAACCAGGGGTTCAGTTAGGTTTTTTGCTGTAGTGAGGACAATCAGAATGTTATATATTGTGCCTCTCTACACTGTAATACTTTACAACAGGGGCTACACAACAGAGATTTTAGGAAAACACAGCAAGTTAGCATAGTTTAGAAGTAGAGGAAGGAGGTCGCCTGTTTGTCTGCAGTAAGGTGCGCGTAGAATGTCTGGCTGCCTTACTGTATCTGTAAAGCTTGTAAGTTCTCTGTAGTATGATCAATGAAACTAAGAGTCATTCCTACATTGTAAATCATGTATGACTATTCGTTTCTAATACAATAGAATCTGGAGTTCTGCATCTATCTTCTGAGTGTTCTCCTGCTCTTCTTTGTGTTTTGAAATATCTTCTTTGAGAGCTTGCAATTTTAAATGTATGTTTGTGAAAATGCTCAGGACTTACATTTAAGGTTTTTTACTGTGGATTTGATCAGATTACTGTGGTATTTACATAGTGGATAACAGAAACAATTAGATCCTTCTGTAGATTAGATGAAGTGTAGATTAGATCTCTCTAACTTTTCCCAACCCATCTGAAATATCTAGCTGAAAACGCAGAAATCTAAAGGAAATTGTCTCAAATTTGAAGAAGCATGATAACAGAGCTATAAGTAGACAGTTTTCATAAACAGATCAAGAAGAAAGCTGCAAAAATCCAAGAAAACCCTCTGAAACTTGCAGCCCAGTATCACTCTTATGCAAAGGAATGAAAAGCATTGACATACCTCATGACCCTTTTGCATATTCTTAGGCCAGTAAACCACAAAACAAACCTAAACTACGTAAGGCCCCTTGAACATTACAGCTTCACATTGACCAACTGAACTTGACCAACCAAACCATTGTAGACTTGGGATTAGTTGAATCACCAAATGATTCCTTCTTGTCTTTCAAGTATAGTTACAGTTCATGTCATGTGAATTTTGACTTATTGTTATGATTGCATCAAAACAGTCATCAACAGTTTTCTGGCGCTAGAAGGAGGGCCCGCCTGAGTTAGGTTTCATTTCAAACTGGCTAACGACAGTAACAGAGTGACTAGGTCTAGGTCCAGTTCAGGAGATATCTTTGTGCAACTACCTGATACAAGGCGAAGTAAAAGCCCTTTAATCTGGAATCCAAAGATATCGCAAGCAGGAAGTTCATCTGGAACACCTCCTGGGTCACCTTTTAACATCTGTAGTATTATAAGTCCCGATAGATCACTGTTCAGATCTTTACATCTTGGTTCAGGCACTTCCGGAGGTCTCAATCCTCCTCTAAATCCTAATCCACCAATCAATCCAGGTATTTCTGCAAGTTCAAGTCAAGCTCTAACACCTGCAATGGCTTACTTCGATGTCAATTCTCCCATATTCTTCAATGATTATCATGACATGCCAAAAAATCCAGAAAAGATATGTCCCAAATACCAGTTGCATCAAGACCCAGAAGATCATATTAGAATATTTAAGGAAGCATGTTTTAGGGCTATGTTAGAGCACGAGGATGTTGTGTGTAGGTTGTTTCCTTACACCTTTAATGAGCAGGCCTCTAGCTGGTATGTAAACTTACCCAATAGTTACATTTCTTCCTGGGCACTTATGGAAGAAGCATTTCTGTCAAGATTTAGAGGACCCATTGACCCTTGTGCTTTGTATCATAAGTTGGCTGCTATAAAACGAGGTGAGGGAGAGTTAATTGATAATTTCAATGACAGATTCCAAAAGGCCTATTCTAGGCTAGCAGCCCCTTATACCATAGCTGATGCTCCCTTGTTGGCTATGTACTATGCTGCTTTGGATCCTTTAACTGCCATGTTTGTCAAAAGGAAACCTGACATAGATTCAGTATCCAAAGCCTATAAAGAGGCAGCCTCAGTGAACCAAGAAATGAGACATACAGCTTACAGTCCATTTGGAGGAAATTTTGGGGTGCAGAATCAGGCACACCCATGGAATGGAGTCCCTGTGCAGCCTGCTCCACTAATAAATCCAGTTCCTTCTTACACGCCTGTGTATAATCCTACTCCAATCCAGGCTATAACTCCTTACACGGCTAGTACTTCCAATAACAGTCAAAATAATGGTCAGCCTTTCTTCCAACTTCCTAGGGATGTAACTGTGGCAAAAGCACAAGATGATAGGGAAGACATCAAAGAAATTACTGCACATCTGAAGAGATTAACAACCGAAGTGACACAGCTAAGAAATGAGAATCTCTATGGCAGAAGCAACCAAAACTACAATCCACCTCAAGGTCACAACCAAGGCCAAAATCAGAATTATAGTCCCAACCAGAACTAGCAGTACAATCAGAACCAAAACTACAATCAGCATCAAGGCCCCAGTCAGGGACAACCAATGCAAAATAGGGGGCCAGTGATAGATAATAGGACCTGGGGCAATAATAACAAGAACCAGAATCAACCTAGGCCACCCAAGACATGGAACACTGGGCCCAACAACGGTACTCTGGCTTCTCCTTTCGAGAATATGGATAATCATGGTGCAAAACAAATAACTAACATACAAATGGCCAATACAACACCCAAAAATTGGTGCAGATTTCACAATACTAATGCCCATGCTGAGCATGACTGTCCACAGTTCCACTTGGCAGCTAGTATCTTCAACGTAGATGTACAGCCTCCTACCTCAGAATTTCTCATTCCTAAGGGTAATGAGGTAGTACCCTCAGAATATGACACAGCATTAGTCTTAGAAACGTTTACCTTTGCAACTGCAGAAGAGAGGGAGGATGAATTGCTAGAGGATGAACCATACTATTGTGAAAGTCTTTATCCTGAATCAGCCTTTGTGTTAAATGCTTTTCAGTTTCCTTTTGAATCTGAAAACGAGATATTAAATGAAACAGAGGAGGTGCAGGCCTTTCAACAGACAAATAAAAGCCACACCTACCATTTGAGGAACAACCCTAGGCCGGGAGGACCTTTCACCACTTCCACTCCTCCGAATAACATCAATACACCCCCAGATCAGAATGCTAGCAACAATCCTGCCATACTTAAAGCTAGTCAGCACACAAATAACGGAACAGCAGTGCAAAAGGATCAAACAGGTAAGACAGAAGCAGTAGAGACAACAAGACTAATGAATTACTTGTCAGAGGAAATAAAGAAAATGAAGGTCAGCATACCTCTAAATGAATTATTGAAGACCCCAGGGATCAGAAATGCTTTTTTAAAATCCCTGGATACATCCATAACAAACATGGTGTCTGCTGATATAACTGTTCCTAGTAGTGATTCACCACCTAAGGAGAAAGGTAAGAAAGTTGAGCAGCCTTCCAACACCAATGTAGTAATACATGCGGATAAGAGGGATACTCAACCTTTCTTGTTAACTGTTAGGTTGTGTGGGAAGAATATACACAATTGCATGGTAGATTCTGGTGCTTCAGCCAACGTAATGCCCTTAGGAATATGTAAAACTCTCGGGCTGACTCCCACCAAATCTGCCAAGGTTGTCACACAATTAGATAAGACCGAGGTTAGTGTGATAGGAGAACTCATGAACATACAGGTACAGTTAGCTTCAGACCCTAGGGTGAGCCAAATCATTGACATCCAAGTAGTGGATATACCCGTAAATTATGGAATGTTACTGAGTAGGGATTGGTCCAAGACATTAAACGGGTATATGGCTACTGACTTTTCACACATGTGGTTACCATGGAGAGGCATCCCAAACCAGATCAGAATAGGGGCAGAGCCCAGAATGAAACATATGATAACAGAGTATAATCGAACCAATGAAATATTATATGCTGCTGTTGAACCAGGTGTCTATAGAGTTACCAACAATGGGATACAGATTGAAGAGATCATGATGTTAAACATTAGGAAGAAGTGTGTCAGCAATAGAACAGCACTATTCATTGAGTCTGACGGAAATTCTTCAGATGAGGAAAACAATGCAATAGACAGATTTGGTCATGACATTAGACAAGAGGTGGAAGAGTGCGTTACATACAATTTCCCAGTCCAATATGTGTATAAGGCTGAAAGTTGGCAAGGAAGTGAGGAGATTATTAGGCGACAGGAGGATGCAGCAGCAACGGTCATTAAATGTGCAGAGGATACAAAGATGGAACCAATGCTAGGAATAAAGGATAATAAGATTTACCTCCAGGAATCATGTGATGATTGTTGCAGGTTAATAGAAGCAGACTCCACACTGGACGATAACCGTGAGTCAGTTGATGAACAATTTTTGAAAATTGAAAATACAGAAGATCATGGAGCTGCTGTGCATAATCAGACATCGCCCCAGCACCATGTTGAAAATAAAACAGGGGAGTACTCTTGTCAATCAAAAGATGTCGTCCCACCTTTACTCTCAAGTGATTTAGAAATAATTAATTTCTGTATGTCATATTATGATGATGAAGATACTTACTTAAGTGCTGATGTGCAGGAAACTAATGAGAACATTGAGAGATGTGCTAAATTTAAGGATAAACTGAACATCCAGAATGAAGGAACAAAGCTGGATGAAGATGAAGAAATGATACATCTAGAGTCATTCATCTTTCAACTTGAAAAAGGACTAGACATAGAGCTGGGCAATGAAAATGCAGAGCTAGATGAAGAGCCAGCTACTAATAAACAAGTGTGTTCCACAGAGCTAAAGGCACATCAGGTTGTCTCTTTCCTTTCCTTAGTAAACAATGATAAATGCTATTTTGATTATGGAAATTCAAGAGATAGGACATGCTTATGGATTAATCATAAACCTGATGAGCAGCCTCAGTTACTAGTTAAGAGCTATTCTGATAAATACAATGAATTTAGAATACCAGAATTTTTTTCAGAATTCAAAGATAAATCTGCTAGGATGAGAACCATCACCAGTACCCTGTTACTCCTGCACAACCTAAAGAAATATGCAAGTAGGGGTGTTCTTGGGTCTTTTTCCTGGGTTTCAGTTTGCCCTGGAGAGGCTGGTATATAGTCTGATGGGGTAGTTGTTCTTCTTTTTGTGGTCTTCTTTTGCTGTTTCTTCTTTGGTTGGTTGTTTGTATAGCTTGTCTTCTTTTTGTTTCTGTCTGTTTGTACAGTTTTGTACAGTTTTGTTGCTGTGTTGTTTGTACAGCCTGTTTGTTTGGTTTGTTTGTTCTCTCCTCAGCAGGGATCTTTATTTTGCTGTAGAGTATTAGGGAGCAGAACTAGCAACCATTCAAAACAGTATATAATTTAGGATATTCAGGTTAACCATTTGCAATTTACGCATAACCTGTCACTGTCATGAATGTAGAGAGTTGTTCATCTTCTGAAGTTTTGTATTCAATAAATGTGATTGAGAATTCGAAGCAGGTTTCTCACGATGACACACCTAAAATCCTTGGGTTTGTTGAACCTACCAGTGTAGATATTAGGTGAAAAATCAGAGGTCACCCTTGCTACCATTACAATTCTCAGCTTAATTTCAGCAAGTGTCCACTCCTTGCATCATCATGAAGTTACAAATTGCTATACCTTGTGAAATCTTTTCAAAATTAGAAAACAAAAAATAAATAAATAAATGAATAAAGCGGATTATACTGAAAATCCAGATTAAGCCATCTAAGTAACTCTACCGGGGCTATGGACGCTCGCTGGCAGTGGGGCTCTACTTAGGAGAATTGTAACGATAACCTTGCCGGGGCTATAGACGCTCGCTGGCAGCAAGGCTCTATCCGGTCGGCTATGAGGGAATATCCTCACCTACGTAGGCTAATGTCAGTCACTGGTTTGTTCAACCGATCTTCAAGATGAGGATAATTAATCACATGCACACAACTAAACTGAAAATGGAAATTCATGCATCTTTATTGAACACTTTGAGTCTCAAGCTGAATAGTAATTTGCAGGAAAAGATAGTTGGAAGTTATGAGTTCATTACATCTAGTTTCCTTGAACACTCTGAATTTAATTGTTTTGTTTTGGTTGCTAGTTGTTGTGATGTTCACAACACGCCCCATTTTGCTCCTTAGCAAAACGAGGACCCCTGCTGATGTCTTGCTTTTTGCTTCTGCTTGTGTTTTTTCTGCTTCCTGGCGGTCTGGTAAAAATGAAGGTCAGGTGCATCATCATCATGATATTGCATAGGGTAGGTCATCATCATGAGGTCTGTTTGTCAAAGTTCATATTTTGTTTCTGTGACCTCATATTTTGAAAGAGCTTGAAATTTCATGCAGGTTTGCCTTTTACTTCACTTGAAAATTCGACCATATGTGGAAGTTATGCACGGTCAAAGTCTTGGTCAAACCTGATATTTCGCAGGAGCATCATCATCTTTATATCCTCCTGATATCCATTTGCCGAAACATCATGATGATCAGCCTATCTATTAAGAAGGGTTCGATATTGCATTTCTTAAACAGCATCATCATATTTTGTAATATCACCCTAGCCGAAATATCATGATGACCAACTTATCCTTGTGCTTCGAAGACAAATTATCATGATGACGTCATCATGATAAATCGATGAGAAGTAAATATCCTGATGAACAGCATCATCATATTTTACAATATCACCCTAGCGCGAATATGATGATGACGTCATCATCATTCTTTATCCTGTCCTGATTGTCAAGATCATCATGATCTTGTTTGTGCGCCCGATATTCCGCCAAGTCCTCCTGCCGAAAATGCAACCTTTTTGAGAACATCCTGATCATCATCATCATCATATTTTCATCCTGATCATGCTCATGATCATCATATTTTCCTTTCGGCAGGATTTTTCTCAAACATGATCCGGTTGGCGAAATATCATGATGACGTCATGTTTCAAGTTTAGCGAAGGCTCCGGATATCATGATGACGTCATCCCGATCTGAATAACGAAGAGGTAAATATCCTGATCATCATCATCATCATTTTCTTTCCTTCGAGCAGGATATATTTTCCAAGCACGATCCGGTTCCCAAATATCATGATGATGTCTTCTTCTGTGTTCGACAAAACAAATATCCTCCTGATGGTCATCATCATCATTTTCTTTCCTTCGAGCAGGATATATTTTCCAAGCACGATCCGGTTCCCGATTATCATGATGATGACGTCCTTTTCCCAGTTCGACATACGCCCCAAATATGATGATCATCTTCATCATGCTGATTTTCTCGAGAGGGTTACCTTGGCCGCGAAAGGACCATATTCACTTCATCATCCTGATCATGCTCCTTAGGTGACCCGATATCAAATATCCCCCTGATCTTAACCGAATATCATGATGACGTCATCCTTAGTATCTCAATGAAGCCCGAATATCATGATGACGTCACCATCATCTTCCTCTCCTCGACAGCATGATTATAGTCGCATCCTCCTATTCTCCTCCCAAATATGATGATGATGTTGTTGTTCGTTTCTCCATATGCAGAAGTCAAATATCATGATGATGTTCATCTGAACCTTCAGGAGGGAAAGCATCATATTTTCCAGAATATCATGATGATGAGGTATATCGACTAACCTGTTTTTTTTTGACGCACCGACTGCGAATATCATGCCGATGGGCGGGAAATGAAGCGGTGGAGTTTTAAAGTGTTTTTTTTGGCGCCTCTGACATTTTTTCGGTCAGCGATGGTTGACCCATCAATTTTGAGCAGCTTGGGCGCATTTTTGACGCGTTTTGAGCGGATTCTAGATCTGATTTCCACGATCTTGCGCGGTCACTTGGATTTAAACGCTTATTCTAGTTTCCTGTTGTTTTTTGTGATAAATGTGAAACTTATTGCTGGTCTTGTCTTGCAGGTTTGCAGTTGAGGAAGCAGCTGGAAAGTCAATACAGTGACCTCATGGAGGCAGAAGATCAGATCTCAGGAGCAAGAAGATAGAGATGAAATGCAAAAGTCAAAGCCATTCAAGTAAAGAGGAAGGTCGCAGCTGGAGGTATTTCTGCAAAAGACAAACAGAAGTTATTGCTCAGCTGCTGGAACTTCTCAGAAGGGGCAATATTTCACCCAGATTTGACCACAGCTCAGAGATATTTTTGAGAACTGGTTCACCTGCATTTATTGCTGTAACTAGAGGTTTGAACCAGGGGTTCAGTTAGGTTTTTTGCTGTAGTGAGGACAATCAGAATGTTATATATTGTGCCTCTCTACACTGTAATACTTTACAACAGGGGCTACACAACAGAGATTTTAGGAAAACACAGCAAGTTAGCATAGTTTAGAAGTAGAGGAAGGAGGTCGCCTGTTTGTCTGCAGTAAGGTGCGCGTAGAATGTCTGGCTGCCTTACTGTATCTGTAAAGCTTGTAAGTTCTCTGTAGTATGATCAATGAAACTAAGAGTCATTCCTACATTGTAAATCATGTATGACTATTCGTTTCTAATACAATAGAATCTGGAGTTCTGCATCTATCTTCTGAGTGTTCTCCTGCTCTTCTTTGTGTTTTGAAATATCTTCTTTGAGAGCTTGCAATTTTAAATGTATGTTTGTGAAAATGCTCAGGACTTACATTTAAGGTTTTTTACTGTGGATTTGATCAGATTACTGTGGTATTTACATAGTGGATAACAGAAACAATTAGATCCTTCTGTAGATTAGATGAAGTGTAGATTAGATCTCTCTAACTTTTCCCAACCCATCTGAAATATCTAGCTGAAAACGCAGAAATCTAAAGGAAATTGTCTCAAATTTGAAGAAGCATGATAACAGAGCTATAAGTAGACAGTTTTCATAAACAGATCAAGAAGAAAGCTGCAAAAATCCAAGAAAACCCTCTGAAACTTGCAGCCCAGTATCACTCTTATGCAAAGGAATGAAAAGCATTGACATACCTCATGACCCTTTTGCATATTCTTAGGCCAGTAAACCACAAAACAAACCTAAACTACGTAAGGCCCCTTGAACATTACAGCTTCACATTGACCAACTGAACTTGACCAACCGAACCATTGTAGACTTGGGATTAGTTGAATCACCAAATGATTCCTTCTTGTCTTTCAAGTATAGTTACAGTTCATGTCATGTGAATTTTGACTTATTGTTATGATTGCATCAAAACAGTCATCAACAGGACGTTTTGAACTTACAAAATTGATTAAGGAGATAAATGAGTTCACTCAATCACTGCAACATGACTTACAATGTATTGATGTCAAATACATAAAAGATGATGGGGAGCTGGAGAAGAACATCGATACAGTGATTCAAACCTTCGTGGATAAAATCAACTTTTTCAAAGAAAGTGATAATATCTTAACTGAAGATATATCCCGAATTTCTAAGGTGGAGTCTTTGCTTTACCTTTGTATCAATGCACTCCCAAAACATAAGCAAAAGGTTGGGAAAATACAGAGAGAAAGAGAAGTAGGGAAATCAAGAGTGAAACACATAGGCATTCCCAACCTCCTGAGAATTTAGGAGTTTGTTGCAGCTTTTTAGGAGTGGAAGACTCAATGTGCTTCTCCAACCGCCGATAGCAAATCTGGAAATTCAAATCTGTTGCCCCAACCGTGATCTGATTTGCTCATTTTCCTTTATTCAGTTCCTCAGTTATGCTATTTTCATAATCTTGATCTTTGAATCAATTTGTTATAAACTAAATCC
Source organism: Cunninghamia lanceolata (assembly GCA_027924645.1). Taxonomy (NCBI): domain Eukaryota; kingdom Viridiplantae; phylum Streptophyta; class Pinopsida; order Cupressales; family Cupressaceae; genus Cunninghamia; species Cunninghamia lanceolata. The sequence continues at coordinate 8,350,214 of BSBN01000815.1, read as the reverse complement.
CGTATGGGTTAGAGTTACTTTAACTCTGGGTTTGGTTTACTTGATGATATGATTAGGGCATTCATATATATAGGTTTTTGAATCTTTCATAAAAGATAGAGATAGAAAGAAAAACAAGAAGAGAATTTTTGGCTGAACTATTTTATGGTTTTATAGTATATGATGATTGTCTGATAAATTTTTTATTTGTGAATGAAAAGAAGAAATAGTTATTGTTTACTTAGATCTGTGCATCTGAGTCTTTGAAATTGGATTTTCTGTGTGAAATCTCCTTTCATCTGGTAATTGCTCTTTTATTGGACAACTTGTTATATGTGTTCTATTATTTATTGGTTTAGCAAATATATATGTATGTGTTTATGTATTTAAATGTATTGAAAATAGAATCTGTGCATTCTATTACTCAACTGTTATTGCAGAAATTTACCGCATTCATAACATAGTTATGTATGAATGTTAGTTTGCCTTAGGCACTTTCTGGTTAAAAGTGTATTTGGATAGTTGAATAGATTGAATTCATTAGAAATCTTAAAGGGAGCTGTACCTAAATTCAAAGGGGAACTAGTTTAAAAAGTTCACCCATTTGTTGCTTAACTCATTTGTTCTTTAAAGAAGGGTATAGAGTCAGAATAAAAGATTTTCAAAATAAGGACAAATCTGTTAGCCAACAATGGGATGCCATGTCTAGTACAAAACCAATGACAATGTCTCAAGAAGACTGGGATCTCAAAGATCAAAAAGCTAAGGGTTTGATAAGACTCTGTTTGGCTAATTCAGTGCTCCTTGTATAAAAGATTCTACAACTCTCTCAATCAAACATCATGTATTCACCACTCTATCATATGGTATCAGACTGACATGATCTTGTACTTGTGTTGTATTGCTACCTAGAGAGAATGGTAATGGAGGCATTATGGATTCACTGAGAAAAATGTAGATCAATATATGTTTGATGTGCCTGTAGGAAAGCCTTGAGAAATATAAGTTTGTTGTGCTTGTAGGAAATCCCTTGATGTGTAAAGGCATCTAAATACAGAGGTGTTTTGGAGATTGAGAAACCTGTATATAAGCCTATGAAAAAGCATGAAATAGACCATCCCTATTTGTATTTTTTGATTATTTATCCTTTGTGTTATTTTTATTAGATATATGATCTTTCAAAACTAGACGAAAGATGCATACGAGGTTTTTTGGTTTTACATGTGTTGTTTTTTGCATTGTAATACAAATATATGAGCATGCAATAGAACCCTGGAAAATATATGATAGATATGAATAATACAATTAAGACCTAGTTCATAGAATGATATAAAATGAATTATCATTGCATACCCATGTCAAACTATGTATCTTCAGACTGCTGCTGTCACTGGTCCCGTAATATACATGGAGGTAAAATCACATAAAATGCATCAATGAAGGGATATGATTATCTAACAATGTCAACAGCTCCCCATCAAAATACCTCTCAATGATGTATGGCCTAGTTGCAACTCTACTCCTAGCTGCTAGAAAGTGTACGACCTAACAAGGTAAGGAAATGCAGTCCAAACTCACTCAAATATGCATGTAGTCTATTAATCCAAAACTCACTATCAGCTACACATTATAATCTTCCATGAATATGCCTTTAATCCTCTTCAAACCTTTTCCAAAGTGATCAAACTAAAGCACAATTACAACCACTATATATGGCTGTCCAAGAGTCCCCTTGGGTGATATCTCACTCCTGCAGAAGGCTGAAACTAATGGTGATTTTCGTCATCAAAAGCCATGGCTAGAAATCTTCTTGAAACCCTCAACTTGCAGAGCAAAGCATAGTGAAATGTTATGTTATGAATGAATGCCCTTTTTTCTTTTTACTTAACTCTTATATCTCCACATGAGGGTTGATCCCTTTTTGGGGGGAAAATTAAACATTTTAAATTAACTTTATTCCCCATAAGGTGGCATCCAAGTCCTTAGTGACTTGTTTGCATTTTATACTTTTACTTAGTCACGACATTATAATATAAAGTGCAAGTATTAAATATGAGTTATAACTTACAGACTTTAAAATGGAATAGTAAATAGACTTAGAATCCTATGAACAATAGACTATTGGAAAGGTCTCGTCAAAATGCTCCACCTCCAACTCTAAATTTGCCCAACTGGTACAAACCCTAACTTACTAAAAATAGTAAGTTCCAACCAAGGTATCTGGAAACAACCAAACGAACCTCCAAAGTTCCCTAACCACATTGGTTAGTCTACATGAAGAAACTATAGACTAACACCTCAACAAAAGGGGACATTACAATCCACCCTTCCCAAGATTGCTTGTCTTAAGCAATCTGAGATTTGGGTGCATCAGAATATACTCATTTTCCCAAGTTGCATTCTCTACCAGTAGGTTCTTCTATTTCACCAAATATTCCCTAATAACTCTCTTCATTAATCTTCACTCCCTAATGTCAATGATGGCCTCAGGTACCAAAACCAACTTCCCCTCTTCATCAAGAGGAGATAACTTTGTATAATGAATCACATTGTTCGCCAGTGCCATTTTGAGGTGAGGCACATGAAAGACATTGTGAACCCTGTTGTCTACTGGCAGTTGTAACTCATAAGCCACCTCTCCAATCCTCCTAGAGATCCTGAATGGACCATAATATTGTGGCTTCAATTTTTTTGCACCACTCTTCTTAAGAGTGGATTGTCTGTAATGTTGCAGCATAAGGTACACCATATCACCAACCTCAAACGATCGCTCAACCCTATGCTTTTATGCATATTGTTTCTATTGATTTGCGCCTTCTAGGTTTTCTCTTTTAAAGACCTCATAATAGCTCGACTCTCTTGCAAAAGGTCTTTGGTCTTAGGTACTCTGCTATCTCCAAACAACAGGTGTAAGAAACTCGAAGCTTTGTACCCGTAAAGAGACATAAATGGTGACATCTGAATTGACATGTAGAAAGTGGTATTGTAGCAATACTCACCCAAGCGAAGACACTTTACACATGCCTTCTTCTACCATGCTATATAGTTTATGAGGTACCCTTCCACCTACTTATTGACTATCTTTGTCTGCCCATCCATCTGGGTGTGGTAACTTGTACTGGGGGTGAGCTTTGTCCCACTCAACCTGAAGAGCTCCTGCAAAAAATTACTTAGGAAATTGTTGTCCCTATCACTCACTATGCTCCGTGGCAACCCATGAAGTTGGAATACCTATAATGTCCCCTTCTACAAAGTCCAACTTTTACACAACCTTGCACGCAATTTCAACTTGTAAGAGGGAGCATTAGTACATAGTTCACTTTCATATCTTAGTCATCTCATAAACTTCATATTCTTCTATTTTCCATTTAGGGTTAGAACCATATATTTATGCACATTAATATCATATTCATCATAATAATCATGTCATCTTTCTCTCATAGGGATAATGAGTTAGGCATGAGTGGTCACCATGGGCTTGATATTCAATTCCTTTGTCTCAAGTGGGAATAATCCTCAACTTAGCCAAAGACCTTCATGTATCATTGGGTTTGACCCCAAGGTCTTCAAAATTAATGCTTAGGTTTTACCCCAAGGCCTTTTCCTTAGGTTTTACCCCAAGGTCCTCATAGATAATCCTTAGGTTTTACCCTAAGGCCTTCATTAATCTTTAGGTTTTACCCTAAAGCCTTCTCCTTAGGTTTTACCTTAAGGCCTTCATTAATCTTTAGGGTTTACCCTAAATCCTTTTCCTTAGGTGGTTAACCTAAGGCCTTCTCCTTAGGGGGTTAGCCTAAGGCCTTCTTATCAAGCACTCATGATGGGCCATCATCCTACACTCTCATCCTTATGCCTTAGAATCCTTCTATCTATCTTGTGAGCCCTTGGATCATGAGATAGTATATTTAATCATACTATCTCATGCAACCATATAATTCCAAATCTCTTTATTTATTCTTCATTTCATGTTATGTAATTTTCCTTTCTTATTTCTAATGATATCTTTTATCCTTTCCTATATAATGACATTCTTTTCAATAGCCATATATACTTATTCACATTCAAATCTATAGGTTCAGTTCTTGTTACTTCATAATGCAGATAGAGACATCTATAATGTCAAGGCAATTTCTGATTACAATGATTTCTATAGATACTGATTTCCTTATTTCAATTACAATTCCTTAGATATGATCAACATTTATATCCTATTAATCTTCCATATTGAACAACAATGAAAGCATTGCATCATACAAATTGCATATTATTCAATATTGACTGCCTATTTCTTTAACATGTTCCTTAATCATTTCACTATATTCGATGTTATGTAATCATATTTTAATCCATATGTAAATGGATTAGAATAAGAAGATAAGGAGATCGTATCATACCTTGCGATGATGTTATTTGATGGTTGTTACTCAGACATGCCTTTGATTACTTAAACTAGATTATATATATATTTGATGATAATTATATGTTGAATGATTGATCCACTGTAGGACTATATTAGGTAGTCTTTGATTCTTAATTTGTGCCTTGAACCCTGGCAATAGTTAGCCAATTTGAAACGCTGGAGATATTCGATATTCACTTGGTCGATGCAGATGGATAATGCCTTTGTATGATGGTTCTTGCTTCAATTTGTAGCTCTCTTTAATGTGTTAAGTGATAATTGCTTACTTGATGCCCTCTTCAGTTCCATCGAATGCTCCTTTATACTCCCCAATCTTTGGAAGAGTCACCATGTTTCAATAAACATTACGCCTTATCGATGCTCCGAATGGAAACATAATAATTTGTTAAGTCTTTTTTCTTATATGTATTTTGTCTTATCCTTTATGGCTTGGGCACCAATTACCAACTTATGTTCCACGTCCATCTCTCTTAATTTATTTAGATATTTAATCATTATATAAGGTGTCATCATGCATACTATGTAATTGAAGTAGTTCTTTGATTCGGATTGATGGATCTTGCAAATTTGATGTTCATATATCACTCCAATATTTAATTGGAATGTAATGCTTGAGTGATCGAGGAACATGATAGGCTTCCCCTCTTAATATTGCTTGTTGTCAAGAAATTTTATCATGTGTGTATCTATGACTTCTGATTTCTCCCATGTGGCATCGTCACTAGGAAGATTCTTCCATTTAACTAAATATTCCATGATGGTTCTATTTCTCAATTTCCTTTCCCTAGTATCCAATATCAGTTCCAGCTCTAATATCAATTATCTTTCATCATCCAAAGGTGGTAGTTCCTTGCATGGTGTAGTTGTTTGGCCAAATACTTTCTTAAGCCTGGATACATGAAACACATTGTGGATTTTGCTATCCCCTGGCAAGTCAAGTTCATATGCAACTTCTCCTATCTTCCTTAACACCTTGTAGGGACCATAAAACCATGGTTTGAGCTTTTTTGCACCATTCAATTTTAAGGAGGATTTCTTATAGGGTTGCAACCTCAAGAATACCATGTCTTCGGCTTCAAATGTTCTCTCCACACGCTTTAGATTAGCATATATCTTTTGCTGATTCTGGTCATAGTGTAAGTTGTCTCTAAGAACCCTCATGATGTCCTCATGTTGCCAGATGAAATCTTTTGCCTTGGGGGATTGGCTTTCTTGTAGTATCAGGTTCCCAAATGAAGTGGTATCATATACATATAGAACCTTAAAGGGGTTCATTCTGATCGACATATGATGTGTTGTATTATAGCAATGCTCTCCAAGATGTAAACATTTGATCCATGCTCTTTGATGTCTCGTGACATAATTTTTAAGATAACCTTCAATCCACTTGTTCATGATTTCTGTTTGCTCAACTATTTGAGGATGGTAGCTAGTTCTAGGTGTTAACTTGATTCCTGATAACTGGAATAACTCTTGCCAAAAAAAGCTCATAAAATGGCTATCTCAATCAATAACTATGCACTTTGGAAGTCCATGTAATCAGAATATCTCCTTGAAGAAAATTTCTGTGACTTGTGGTGCCTTATGCTCGGAAATGATAGCCATGAAGTGTGCATACTTTGTGAGCCTATCCATGACAGCATATATGCAATCCTTCCTTTGTTCTTTTGGGAGGCCAGTTCTAAAATCCATGGAGATGCTACTCCACTTTTGTTCTGGAATGGGCAAGGGTTGGAGTAGTTTTGCTAGGTGATCTTGTTCCATTTTGTTCCTTTGGCACATGTCACATTCCAGAACATGTTTGAGTACATCACCTTTTGGTCCTTTCAAAGAAAATTTTTCTCTAATTTACCTATATGTTTTGAAATAACCTTGGTGTCTGACTAGAGGTTTGTCATGAAATTCTTTAATGATTTCCTCTTTCAACTTGGATCCCACAGCCACATAGACTCTATTTTTGTATAGAATGATTTCATCCTTTACCGTGAATTCATCATTTGGTATACTTCCATCGAGTATACTCATAGTGAGAGGATCTTTGGAATATTTTGTTATTACAATATTCTTCCAATCTGGTGAGATGCTTGTCATGGCACATAGTGATGTTCTTCTTGATAGTATATCCACCACTACATTTTTTTCCTTTTTACATATGCAATATCAAAATTGTAGGCTTGTAATTTACTAACCCACTTTTGTTGCCGGTCATTCAAATCTCTTTGCTTTAGGAAGAACTGGAGGCTATTGTGATCGGTTTTGACTACAAATTTCCTGCAAACCAAGTATTGTCTAAACTTGTCCAAGGCGTACATGATTGCCAACATCTCTTTATCATATGTAGAATATAATTTTTTGGTGGGGTTAATTTCTAACTCTCGAAAGCAATAGGATGTTTATTTTGCATCAAGACTGCCCCAATGCCTTCACCGGAAGCATCACATTCAAGTTTGAAAGGAACTAAAAAATCGGTAATGGCAAGTATGGGACAAGTACTCATGGCCTCCTTTAATTTCTCAAAAGATTCTTGTGCTTCATCACTCCATATGAAAGATCCTTTATTGATTAGATTTGTGAGTGGGGCTGAAATCTTGGAGAAATGTTTAACAAATCTTCGATAGTAGCTACACAACCCCACAAATCCTCTAAGGTGAGTCAGAGTTATTGGTTTGGCCATTCCTTGATGGCTTTGATCTTCTCCTCATTGAATTGCAGTCCTTGTGCACTTATCTTATGTCCTAGGTATAGTATTTCCTCCATTCCAAATTCACATTTGGAAGCCTTCGCATATAGGGATTCTTGCTCCAATATAGACAAGACTTTGTCAATATGCTTGAGATGATCCTCCCATGTTTTGCTATAGATTAGGATATTATCAAAAAATATCAGCAAGAACCTCCTTAGTTGTTTCTAGAATATATGATTCATGCATGATTGGAAAGTGGCTGGGGCATTTGCCAATCCAAAGGGTAGAACCAAAAATTCAAAATGGCCATAATGACACCTAAAGGCCATTTTCAAAACATCTTCTTCCCTCATTCGGATTTGATGATAACCCGACCTTAAATCAATCTTTTAAAAATACCTTTCTCCATGTAATTCATCGATGAGTTCATCCACTCTTGGTATTGGGTATCTATTCTTGATAGTTTGTTTATTCAAAGCTTGATAGTCCACACACATTCTCATGGTCCCATCTTTCTTCTTTATTAGCACTACAGAGGATGCAAATGGACTGGAACTCAGTTGTATGTGTCCCATTTCTAAAATTTCATTGATTGTCTTCTCAATTTCTTCTTTGAACTTTTGGGGATGCCTATAGGGAGTGGTGATGATTGGTTTTGCATTTTTTTCCATCTCAATTATATGCTCAAATCCTCATTTGGGAGGTAGGCCAGGTGGAATGTCATCAAAGACTTTCTTATGTTTTCTAAGGATAGGTTGGACATCAATGTGGATGGTTTGTCCTTTTAGGGTTGATTTGTCTAAAATTAAACATTGGGCAACTCATTTTACTTGGCTATGTCTAAATATCGTTTCCATCCTTTTTAAAGAGACCATTCCTTGTGATCCATTGGAGAGGCCATGTAAAGTGATCCTTTGTCCTTGGTCTTCAAAGGATAGTTCTAGTTTGGGAAAATCTAGAGTGACTCTTCCTAAAGAGTGTAGCCATGGAGTGCCAAGGACCATATCATTGTCCCCCATGTTAACCACATAGAAATCATCATGAATAGGGTGTTTTCCTATGGTTAAGTTTAGTTGGGGTAATACTTCAGAACAACTCTTTGTGGAACCATCAGCTAAGGCTACCATAAACCCCTCGAAGTCTTGTGAATTTAGTCTAAGTCTTTTAGCTACGAACTCATCTATAAAATTATGAGTAGCCCCGCTATCTACTAAGGCAGTTATTTTTTTACCTTTGAGTTGGCCCCTAAGTCTAAATGGGTGATGTTTGGATACCTTAGATATTGCTGCTAGTGTGACCTTCTCCTCAAGTTCAAATTTTCTTATTTTGGTGGGGTTCTCTTCATTCTCCTCATCAGATAAAGCCTCTATGATGTGTACTTGTCTGCATTTATATCCCAGTCCCTATTTGTCTTTACATTTAAAGAACAACCCCTTTTCCTTTAAGTCTTGTAGTTTCTGACAACTATGCCCTAGTTTCTAAGGTTCTTCACATTCGTGACATGGGTTTTTATCTCTTTTTCCTTCCCTACGGTGGTATGTTTTATCAAATTTCTCTTTCTTATGGAAAGGTTTAGTGAACGGATGAGAGGGTTTGCTTTGCTCTAATTCAGTTGCCATTTCTATGGTATCATCAAGTGTTGTGGGTCTAAGTGCTCCCACTAATCTTCTTAGCTTTTCATCTAACCCTTGCACATATAAGAATGTAAGTCTTTCATTCTCCATTCTGGGAACTCGGAGGGCTATTTTGTCAAATTCATTTACATACACATCCACCGTACCCTTTTGTCTTGTTAAAGTTAAGTCCTTGAATCCTTGTTGGGGATGTCTCCTATCAAATTTCTTAAGAAACCTCTTAGAAAATTCTTCATAAGATGTAATGGTTTCATGGCCTAAAGTGTGCTTCACGTGATGCCACCATTCATAGGCCAAGCCCTCTAGATGTAGGATGGCAAATTGAAGGGCATCTTTCTTTGTCATGGGGTTAAGAAGAAAATAGTCATTTAGCTTTTGTAACCATGCATGTGGGGATATCTTATGGGTTCCATCAAAGTGTGGAAAATTCACCTTATTGGCCTTTTTCTTCAAATCCTTGTTCGCGGGTCTTCTCTCTCTTCTTGTTAACTCGTTCCTTTTTGAATTGCTATATTTGGTGAAGGATACCATTCTTCTTAGTTCAGGCTCTAGGTTGGCATAAGCTCTCATAATGTCTTCTGTGCTTAAGTCTTGGGGGGTATCATTTTCCATTCTTGGATTTTCTTCGCTTGGTAGGAACGGTGGTATTGAGATCCTTGTGCTTGTTGAAGAGTTTCCATTTTCTGCTTGGTTGGAGATCACTTCCCTTTCATTTGAAGCTTGACCCTTGAATCTGTTCATCATGGTTTCCATATTTTGTATGGTGTTTTGAAGGACTTGATTTGACTTTACGCTTTGCTCCATTTTTAGTTTTGTTTGTTCCATGACTGCTTGAGTTTGTTCCATCATTGCCTTAGTGGTTGTTTCCATAAAGGCTCTTATTTCATTGACCATTTCCATGTCGTTGTTGTTTCGTGCAGAGGACCTTGTGTAATGTTGCATCTACCCCATAGGATGGTAGGATGAAGCTGTGATACCAATTGTAATGTCCCCTTCTAGCAAGTCCAACTTTTTTACAACCTTGCACACAATTTCAACTTGCGAGAGGGAGCATTAGTACATAGTTCACTTTCATATCTTAGTCATCTCATAAAATTCATATTCTTCTATTTTCCATTTCGGGTTAGAACCATATATTTATGCACATTATTATCATATTCATCATAATAATCATGTCATCTTTCTCTCAGAGGGATGATGAGTTAGGCATGAGTGGTCACCATGGGCTTGATATTCAATTCCTTAGTCTCAAGTGGGAATAATCCTCAACTTAGCCAAAGGCCTTCATGTACCATTGGGTTTGACCCCAACGCCTTCATAATTAATCCTTAGGCTTTACCCCAAGGCCCTCATAGATAATCCTTAGGTTTTACCCTAAGGCCTTCATTAATCTTTAGGTTTTACCCTAAAGCCTTCTCCTTAGGTCTTACCCTAAGGTCTTCATTAATCTTTAGGGTTTACTCTAAAGCCTTCTCCTTAGGTGGTTAACCTAAGGCCTTCTCCTTAGGGGGTTAGCCTAAGGCCTTCTTATCAAGCACTCATGATGGGCCATTATCCTACACTCTCATCCTTATGCCTTAGAATCCTTCTATCTTGTGATCCCTTGGATCACGAGATAGTATATTTAATCATACTATCTCATGTAATCATATAATTCCCAATCTCTTTATTTATTCTTCATTTCATGTTATGTAAGTTTCCTTTCTTATTTCTAATGATATCTTTTATCCTTTCCTATATAATGACATTCTTTTCAATAGCCATATATACTTATTCACATTCAAATCTATAGGTTCAGTTCTTGTTACTTCATAATGCAGATAGAGACATGTATAATGTCAAGGCAATTTATGATTACAATGATTTCTAAAGATACAGATTTCCTTATTTCAATTACAATTCATTAGATAGGATCAACATTTATGTCCTATTAATCTTCCATATTGAACAACAATGAAAGCATTGCATCATACGAATTGTATATTATTCGATATTGACTGCCTATTTCTTTAACATGCTCCTTAATCATTTCACTATATTCGATGTTATGCAATCATATTTTAATCCATATGTAGATCTATTAGAATAAGAAGATAAGGAGATTGTATCATACCTTGTGATGATGTTATTTGATCGCTGTTACTCAAATGTGCCTTTGATTACTTGAACTAGATTTTATATATATATATATATATATATATATATTTGATGATAATTATTGCTTGAATGATCGATCTGCTGTAGGACTATATTAGGTAGTCTTGGATGCTTAATTTGTGCCTTGAACCCTGGCAATAGTTATCTAATTCGAAACGTTGGAGATATTTCATATTCACTTGGTTGATGCAGATGGATAATGCCTTCGTATGATGGTTCTTGGTTCGATTTGTAGCTCTCTTTAATGTATTAAGTGATAATTACTTACTTGATGCCCTCTTCGGTTCCATCGAATGCTCCTTTATACTCCCTGTTCCTTGGAAGAGTTGCCATGTTTCATTAAACATTACACCTTATCGGCGCTCCTTATGGAAACATAATCATTTGTTAAGTCTTTTGTCTTATATGTATTTTATCTTATCCTTTATGGCTTGGGCATCGATTACAAACTTGTGTTCCATGCCCATCTCTCTTAACATGTTTAGATATTTAATCATTATATAAGGTGTCATCATGCATACTATGTAATTGAAGTAGTTCTTTGATTTGGATTGATGGATCTTGCAAATATTATGTTGCCATATCATTCCAATCTTTAATTGGAATGTAATGCTCAAGTGATCGAGGAACATGACAATACCTCTCTAAAAAATAACTTAGCAACCTGAGCTACTGTATAGGTGGCTGAAATAGAAAAGAAATGGGCAAATTTTGTTAACCTATCAAACACCAAAAAAATGTAGTCCCTGCCCCGAGCTTTGGGCAAACCCATAATGAAATCCATCAAGATGCACTCCCACTTCCTCTCATGAATGGGTAAGGGCTGCAACAGACCTCCTAGGAAAGAGTGTTCATGTTTGTTCTGCTGACATATCAGGAACTCCCTGACATACTTCTACACTTCAGTCTTGACACCTTTCCAAGTGAAGTGCTCCCTAACCTGTCTGTAGGTTTTGAAGTAACTTGGATGTCCTACCATAGGCAAGTCATGAAAAGCCCTCAAGATCTTCTACTTCATAGCAGACCCTAGCACCAAAAAGATCCTCCCCTTGTAAAAGATCAAGTCATTTACAACTGTGTACCTGTCATCTCTGGTAGTGCCATCAACAATCCTAGAAGCCCACTTATCCTTTGCATACATTGCAGAAATCATATCTCTCTAATAATCTGCAATCTCCCCCAAAACACACAAGTGAGGTCTCTTGGGTAAGACATAAACAACAATATTCTTTTTCCCTCTGACAAAAACTATGTCAAAGTCATATGCCTAAAGTTTGGCCCTCACTTCTGTTGCCGGTCATTCAGATCCTTCTGATAAGGAAATGTTTCAGACTGTTATGATCAGATTTGACAACAAATTTTCCTCCCACAAGGTACTACCTGAACTTAGCCAATGCATGCATGATGGCTAACATCTCCTTGTCATAAATGTTGTAACTCCTCTTAGCACCCCTCAACTTCATTCTCTCAAAAGTAATGGGGTGTTTGTCTTGCATCAGCACTGCTCTAATGCCTTCTCCTGAGGCATCACACTACAGCTTGAAAGGTTTTGTGAAGTTACTAATGGCTAGGACATGGCAAGTGCTTATCACCTCCTTAAATCTATCAAAACACTATTGAGAACTCATAGCCACTCAAAAGAACCCTTCCGAGTCAAATCTGCAAGGGGGCAACTATCTAAGAATAACCCTTAAAAAGAGGCAATAGAATCCACAGAGGCTAAAGAATCCCTAGAGATGAGAGAGATTCTTGGGTGGTGGCCAATCTAAGATTTCCCGGTCCTTTTTTTGATCCATGTGAACACCTCCTGCACTGATGATGTGTCCAAAGTACAATAACTCTGTCATGCCAAACTTGCACTTGGATATTTTTTACATAAAGAGACTCCTTCTCAAGAATACTCAACACAATATCAAGGTGCCTCAGGTGCTCCTCTCAAGTCTTGTTGAATACCAATATGCCATCAAAGAAGATAAGTACAAATTTCCTTAGCTGCTCCAAGAAAACCTTATTCATACAAGACTAGAATGTGGCTGGAGCATTGGTTAAGCCAAAAGCCATAACTAGAAACTCAAAGTGCACATAATGGCACCTAAATGTTGTCTTCTCTACATCCTCCTCCTATACTCATATTTGATGGTCCCCTGATCTCAAGTCTATATTAGAGAAGAAGCATGCACCATGCAATTCATCTATGAGCTTATCAATTCTAGGGATGGGATATCTATTTTTTAGTCTTCTTATTGAACTCCCTGTAGTCTATACACATCCTCAGTGTACCATCCTTCTTCACCAGAATAATAGAAGAAGCAAAAGCGCTCTTGCTTGGCTTGATATGCCCCATCTTGAGAAGCTCCTGAATAGCCTTCTCAATCTCATCCTTGTACCACTTAGAATGTCTATAGGGTACCATAATGACTAGCTTGACACCCTACTCAAGCTCTATGACGTGCTAAAAACCTCCTGTTAGGAGGTCTACTGGGTGGTATGTCACTAAACACTTTGGTGTGTTTAGTTAGCAAGGACCAGATCTCAACTGGATACTCCTACTTTTGTTGCTTAGGCACCTCTGGCATAACAAGAATCTCAGCTACCCACTGCACCTAATCATGTTGTAGTATCCTCTCCATCCTTTGAATAGATACTGCTCTCAAACCACCATCTGACATTCCCCTTAAAATATGCTTCTGACCATTTACTTCAAACTTCATCTCCATGATCCTCAAGTTGAGGCAGAATTCACCTATCATATTCAACCACTTCATACCAAGGACTACATCCATATCACCCATACTGACCACATAATACTCTGCCTAGAACTCATAGTAATTTAACTAGATGGTTAAGTTGGGGATCCTCCGTTTGTAGGTGATGACAAAACCGTCTACAAATCTAACCTTAAACTCCTCAAACTCCTCAGTCTTGAGCCCCCTCCGTGCAACTAGTCCTTTGTCGATGAAGTTTTGAGTGGCTCCTATATCTAGCAAGGTGGTCACTCTCTATCCCTCTAGTACACCCTGTATCCTAAAGGAACCCTCTCTCTGAATGGTAGAAAGATGTGCTATTGGTGGATCATCATCTTGAACATCCCGCACCTCTTCTGCTACACTCTCCACATCACTATCCTCCCAATCACTCTGCTGATCTAAATGTTCTGAAGTAGTCTCTTGGGAAAATTAGTACTCTATTTGCTTAACTTGCCCCTTTATTGGGCATTTATGATTGGGATCCCACGGGCCTTTGCATTTAAAGCACAGTTTCTTCCTCATGTACTCATTAAGAGCATTATAATCAAGTTTAGGAAAAGGTTTCTTTTTTCTTCTCTATATCACGAGGTGGAAACCTCTTGTCCTTAACCTTCTTATACAAGAAACTCTTTGACTAAAACTTGCTCCTGTAGGAATAAAATTCCATGTCCTTAGTCTTTGTGATTGTCTCTTAAGTGAGGGTGGATTAAACCCCTTTATCCATCTCCTTAATGGCTCAAATAGTCTGTCAATGAACAATACAATGAGCCTTCACTCTGATATGTCTGTGACTTGACTGTCAGCATTTGAAATTTAGAAATATATGCATCTATGCCACCAAACTATCTGAGCTAAGCTAGTTCCATAAAGTGTAACTTAGGATCCCCTTTGTCAAATCTGTTGATCAACATTTCGGTAAACTTTGCATAAGAATCAATCTAGTCATGGACCAACATAACTAGCCCATAGTACCACCATTCGTGAGCCTCACCATCCAAGTGCAAAGTTACATACTCAATGGCATCCCACTCAGTAGAAGGATTGAGATACAAATATGTGTCCACTTTCTAAACCCACACTCTAGCTGAAGTCTTCCCTAAACCATCATAGTTAGGAATGCGCATCTTCCCCTTCTTCTATAAATCTTGATTATTTTTCCTTACTCCTACTTCCCCTTGTGGTCTACTTCATTCCTTGAAGGTCAAGTAAGCTTGAAAAGGCATGTCAACGTGAAAACTTGCATCCATAGCTCTCTAGTCTCACCAATACTGTGCATGAGGAACTATTTCAGTAGGCTCATGAACCTCCTCTAGTGGATTATTCTCCTATATAAACTAAGGAATTAAAGGCCTTGTACTAACTAATCCAACAAAGGTATGTTGCCACGTAGTATGATTATTTACTAAATGGTCTCCATTGTTGCCATTATTTACATTATTATTGTTGTTTCCATTATTTCCACCTGCACGCTGATCAACAACACCATTGTTATTGTCATTGTTATTTCCATTGTTCTCACCATTACCAAGTATCAATTGGGAAAGGATATGTGCTAGTTCTATTTGTGATCTTTCCATCGTGTTCACCATATCATGCTACCCTATAGCTAGATCATTCAAGGCATGAATCATGCTGGTCAAATATGTTCTCCCTTCGTCAAACTAGTCTCTACTAGACCTACCCTCTCGATCACCCATGTTTTTTGCAATGGGTTCTTCTTCCTTGTAAAGCACTGTGTTTCTTGTAATAGGTTCTTCTTCCTTGTAAAAAAACATGTTGTTCCTCAGGTTCTGAAGGTTCACTGTATAAAACTGGTTGTTGCTCTTGAAACCCTAAAGGCTAGTCTTCACACTGTTCTTATTCATCTTCCTTTTTCCTCGGTCTTTCAATGTACCTATGTTCTCTTGCACTACATATCATAGAATATTACATGTAATCACTGTCCGGCCATGGAAATCAACATGAAATAAAATGGGTAGTCTCAAACTATCTTGTAACTATGCACAAGCTATAACCAATAGGCTAGCAAGAAAACTAGCTCTGATACCACTAAAATAGACCACCCCTGTTTGTATTTTTTGATTATTTATCCTTTGTGTTATTTTTATTAGATATGTGATCTTTCATAACTAGACGAAAGATGCAGAAGGGGTTTTTTTGGTTTTGCATGTGTTGTTTTTTGCATTGTAATACAGATATATTAGTATGCAATAGAACCCTAGAAAATATATGATAGATATGAACAATAAAATTAAGACCCAATTCATAGAATGACTTAAAATGAATTATCATCACATACCCATGTCAAACTATGCATCTTCAGAGTGCTATTGTCACTGGTCTAGCAATATACATGGAGGTAAAATCACATAAAATGCATCAATGAAGGAATATGATTATCTAATAATGTCAATAACTCCCTAATACCAAAACGACCTCAAGTATGTGAAGGAAAACTACAAGGAAACCCCATCAAAATACCTCCCAATGATGTACAACCTGGCTACAACTGTATGACCAGCTGTTGGAAAGTGTATGACCCAGCAAGGTAAGAAAATGCAGTCCAAAATCACTCAAATCTGCATGTAGTCTATCATTCTAAAACTCACTATCAGCTACACATTAAAATCTACAATGAATATGCCTTTAATCCTCTTCAAACCTTTGCAAAAGTGATCAAACTGAAGCACAATTACAGCTACTGTATATGGTTGTCCAAGAATCCCATTGGGTGATCTCTCACACTTGCAGAAGACTAAAACTAATGGTGGTTTTCATCACCAAAAGCCATGGCTAGAAATATTCTCCAAACCCTCATCTTGCAGAGCAAAGCATAGTGAAATGTTATGTTATGAATGAATGCCCTTTTTTTCTTTTTTCTAAACTCTTATATCTCCACATGAGGGTCAATCCCTTTTTGGGGGGAAAATTAAAAAAATTAAATTAACTTCATTCCCCATAAGGTGGCATCCATGTCCTTAGTGACTTTTCTTTTGCATTTTATACTTTTACTTAGTCACCACATTATAATATAAAGTTCAAGTATTAAATATGAGTTATAACTTATCGACTTTAAAATGGAATAGCAAATGGATTCGAAATCCTATGAACAATAGACTATTGTAAAGGTCTCATCAAAATACTCCATCTACAACTCTGAATTTCCACAAGTAGCACAAACCCTAACTTACTAAAAATAGTAAGTCCTAGCCAAGGTGTCTGGAAACAACCAAATGAACCTCCATAGTTCCCTAAACACATTGGTTAGTCTACATGAACCAAGTATAGACTAACACCTCAAGAAAAGGGGTCATTACAAAGCATGGATCTCCTATGTAACATGGAGTATTATTATTGTGGCTTGATTGAAAGGAATCATGAAGATCACGAAGCAAGATGTGACTACATTTTGTTTATGTAAGATGTTCTATTGTTGTGTAGGTCATGGGTTGAATGCATAGTTACTTTTGTCATTTGAAGATATATGGTTCTTTTAGTTTGGGTATATAGAGGAGAATGTGGAGGATTTTTGAAAAAAAAACAACTCCCTAATTGCCCATCCATCGCTAAATTCAATTGAATGCCATCACAACTATATAGAATGGTCTACTCCATTTATTGGAAGGTGTTGAATAGCTTAAGTCAGAAGGAAAGGTCAGTCAAGTGTGGAAAGGAGTAAGGTGGTTTAGGTAATATATAGTTTTTACTGCATATAAGGATAAAGTGTTTAAAAATTAGAGCAAAATGATATCCCTGTGCCTATACAAAGACAAGGTCATGTGAAATGAGCAATAGATAGAGGTTGGAGCATAAAATGTGGGTGCAACATTTTAAAGAAGCACATTATTTAAAGCCCCCAAAATCTATAGATTGGAGGAATGAAACATAGGTGTGTTCAGTCCATTTGAGTGTTGTGTGCTTCATATTTGTGTGATGAATAAGGTTCACCACATTGATTTGTGGAAGACAAGTGACTGGCATATCAAGTATTAGGAATGTTTTTATATCCATATTCACTAGTGCATAGGAGAAGGTAGTGACCCAATTTACTCTTGCTATCATTGCCCAAGCTATTTGAAGTAATATAATAGGATAATGTCATTTGCTGTTTTGAAGGTTCATTCTTTGTACAATCATTCATAGTTTGAAGATTATTCTCTTGCCACTCATAAAGACTATTATTTGCCTTTAGTTTGCTTTGATTGGTGGTTGGAAGTAATATGTTGTAATCTCTACTCACGCAGATTTTGCCTCAATCTTCTTGAGATTTTTCCACCTTCCCACCATTCAATAGTCTATTTGTGTACTGGGCTCCTACCATACATTGTGAAAATCAAACCTAAGTACTTTATTGATAATGCTGAATGTTTTCACCTTCCATCTCTATTGAAAGAAAAGCATATCTTCCATTAACAAAGACTGAAGTTCATTTTTGGTGTGGACTATTGTTGATTGAATGGAAACTTTCTAGATCCATTGTGGATAAGTGTTTTCTGAAATAAGGTGTTATAAATTGGTTGAATTATTTGATCTTAACGAAGGTATAGCATTGGAAAAACATAGATTCAAAGTTTAAATAAGAGTTTCATTGGAGTAATAAGGTAAAAATTGTTGAAGATTTAATAGTGTCTTGGAGGTATAATGTTGGCTAGTGTAAGGGTCCATTATTGGTTGAAATCGACATCATGATTTTTTTGCTTTTGATTTCATTGGCTTTATTCTAGTTTTTGGGTTGACTATTGTTATTAAATGCATTGAGTGAGATCTAAGCATATTTTTTTGTGCATTTGTCATGAAATTCCAAGAAACATCCTTTTAGAAATAAAAGATTATATTTTGTGAACTATAAAATTATATTTTGTGAACCATTCCACCAAACTCTCTTTTTTAGGGAACGGGAAAACAAGGCAATGCAAAAGTTAATGCTAGATGTACCCCCGAAACTCTAAGAACAATATTTGAATAGAAAAATAGCATGAGAGTAGAGATAGAGGAACGGGGTGAAGGGGAAGGGTGACCAAGGCCTAGGGAGACATCCCCGCAGAACATATCAAGTAACCAAAAAAAAACATCACTGCAAAGTAGGCAAATCAAGGAGAGGTTTCTTTAGTGAGCGTATACTTGTAGAGGAAACCAAACTAGATTGCATGATACAAATGAATTCTATAAGAGATCAAAGTTTGAGCTACTTATTGCAGTACAACATATGTCACTTCTTTGAGTCAATATAATGTTGCACACTTGAACAAACCAATCTAAATAGCGAAATTTCCATATTAATGATATAAAGAACATCCAAGTTCATAACCCTTCATCAACCTTCTTTATACTCTTCATCTTAAGTCCATCCATGGAAAATGGGCAAATAAAAAGAATAAAGGAGAGTAATCTGAGAGCACTATGTAGAATCCACCTCTTATTTGCGTGCCACATAAAGAAATTAGCTGGTGTTTATATTTCACTAACTTAGTTCAAACACCGATGGAAGTTGATGTAAGGTGAGTTAGGAGGATAATCATAAGGTAGTTGGAAAGGTTTCTAAAATGTTGCCCAAGAAAACAACAATGTCATCTTAATAGAAAACAACCCTGTCATCTTAATAGGAAAAATTGCTTAAAGAAATTTGAATTTGGGAAAAAACAATGGAATATGAAATGAAGATTTGGCTTCTTAATATAAATTAAGAAGATATTTAAATATGTCTTTTCAGAAGAGAAACTGTCGGATTTATAGTGCTAACTAAAAAAGCTGTAATCTTCTTAAGGCTGGATAAAAATGTAAAACCTCAAAATAACTAAATAAATAAATAACCAATTACCTCTATATGCTGTTGCTCCTGTTGATATGCCTCTAGATTTTCCACATCTCGCTTGAGAGATTCGATACAGGATATATGAGATTTTTCTTTAAGATTTCATTTTGCATCCACACCCTTTTCTTCTAGGAATCAACCCTTCTTCTTAAACTTTGTACCGTAGTGTCCAATTCGAGGGCATGATCGCATTCTTGTCCATTGATAACATACTCTTTGAATGGTCCCCTTCATTAATTTCACATCGATCAAAAGTAAACAAGTTCCTTTTGAAATAATCCAGCAGCTCGAAAGAAAGACAAACATTCTCAACCAGCAGTGGGAATGGCTGAGCTTGCAGTTCATCAAGGCGATCCCGAAGTTCTTTGAGTTGTTCATTTATCTTATTGTCTTCCCAAAATCCACCAATTTTTCTTCCCTGATCATTACATAGTAGCTCCAATCTGACAACCGATTTCTGTAACTCAAAATTTTCCTCTTCTTTTTCCCTGTAGCTCCTCTTGATTGAGTCTCGATCATCTTCTGCTTGTTTTGCTTTCTTAATAGACTCTGAGAGGGATTCTGTTAAATGCATAATCTCATTCTTCGCATCTGTTAATTTCATTCTCAAATAATCCATACATTACTGAGATTCCCTCACCTGAGTTTTCAGATGTACTTCCTGGTTATTTAAAGATGAAACTTCTCTCTGCATATCTCTGATCCTCCTTCTGATCCTCCTCTTCTCAGACCTAGCAAAAACCTAAAAATCACAATCCCATACAAAATCAAGCAACTGCAACAGAAATCCAAAGAAAGCCCAAACACTAAGAAAAATCTACCAAGACATCATAAAAAGCCCAAATCTAACTCGATCTGAAGATTTTTTTGCAAGGATTCGTCTGCTTACCGAATTCCGCCGTTTTTTTCAGAATCTTTCTGCAAAACCTGTCCTAAATAATGCTAGAATATCCTGGAATATGTGGGGATTTTGCAGGAATTCTTTTTCCCTAATTGCAAGCCTTCCTGTTCAACCTAATGCTAGCTTGGAAGTAAACTTATCGCAACCATTTCCTGATACAATCAAACTTGTAGGTTTAAGATTTGAAATGGAACAACCATTGGTATACCTCAATAAACTATAAATGCAATAAATAAAATGAAGGGGCAGTCCTGCGAGATTCTCGAAGGCTTAGTTGAGTGAGCGGTGTTATTGTTATTGTCTCGTAGGTAATGGATTTTTTATTTTTTTATTTATTTATTAGGCCTATCACAAAATAGTATATATTTATATAATTTTGATATTCACACTTAATTGTTCTTTGTATATTTTAACCATTTTGATATGCATAGTGTAACTATTCTTTATAATGTATCATCATTATTTGATTAGTTGATGATTTTAATTCTAAAGAATAATTTTAAAAGGATGGAAGAAAATACTTGCAATTCAACTCTCTTATTAAAATAATACTTTTTGAAGTATGCCTTAGAAACATGTGTGTTTGATGAATGTTGTAAATTATTTTACATGAACTCTATAATGTAAATAAATATGATACCATACTTACATCCTACATAATTTGAGATATCCTTATTCTAACCCTAACCATAATTCTAACCTTAATTCCTACCTTAACTTTAACCCTAAACTAACCCTACTTCTAACCCTAACCCTGATTCTAATCCTAACCCTAAAAATAATCTTAATGTATGTGTGAATGAATGTTGGCATTTACTCTATGTACATGGACATGTGTGTGTGTGTGTGAAAAGTTAATTTTGGCACACTTTGTCTAAATAGATGTGTTTGTGTGTGTGTGTGAAGTTAATTTTAGAATTCACTTGGTTTGAAGTGCGTGTGTGTGTGTGTGTGAAGTTAACTTTGGCATCCACTGTGTATATGAATGAATGTTGGCATTCACTCTATGTGCATGTGTGTGTGTGTGATAGTCAATGTGTGTGTGTGTGAAAAGTTAATTTTGACACACTTTGTCTATAGTCAATGTGTGTGTGTGAAAAGTTAATTTTGACACACTTTGTCTAAAGTGGGTGTGTGTGTGTGTGTGAAAAGTTATTTTTGGCATTCACTTTGTTTGAAGTGTGTGTGTGTATTTGAACCCTAACCTTAAGAAAAATACTTTGATGTTCACTTTATGTGAAGGATATGAATAAAAATACTACAAAACTTCATTGATGTTGAGTTTATGTGTTTGAACTAACTTTGGCTTTCATTAAAGGTGTGTGTGGTTTTCAACGTTAATTTTGGCATTCAATGTGTGTGTGAATGAATGTTGGCATTCAATATATGTGCATGTATGTGTGTGTGAGTGAGTGAAAAGTTAATTTTGGCATTCACTTTGTTTGAAGTGCATGTGTGTTTGTGTGTGAAAAGTAAATTTTGGCATTCACTTTGTTTGAAGTGCATGTGTCTATCTATGTGCAAAGTAAATTTTGGCATTCACTTAGTTTGAAGTGTGTGTGTGTGTGAAAGGTACATTTTAGAATTCAATTTATTTGAAGTGCATCTATGTGTGTGTGTGTGTTTGAACCCTAAGCCTAACAAAAATACTTTGATGCTCACTTTGTGTGAAGTATATGTACAAAAATACTTTCTAACTTCAATGATGTTCACTTTGTGTGTTTGAAACTTAACCAGGTAATAAAAATACTTTGACATTCACTTTGAATGAATATATGTATAAAATACTCTTAAACTTCAATAATGTTCACTTTATAGGTTTAAATGAACTTTGACTTTCATTGTGTGTGCATGGCTTCGAAAGTTAATTTTGGTATTTACTATGTGTGTGAATGAATTTTGGCATTCATTCTATGTGCATGCATATGTGTGTATGTGTGTGTGATGCACAAGATTTGAGTGGCAATGACTTCCCTACACAATATGATCAAATCTATGTGACAATTGGATTGCTTAAGCATTGAGTAAATTTGGTTTCATATATAGTTTTTATGAAACTTGATAAATCAACATTCCTACAACTAAGGTATGCCATGAAATTAGACAAACAAATATATATGCCACATAAATATCAATCATAAATAAATTCACTACTATCTGGTATAAAGAGTAATGAAGAACTCAACTTCAATTACCTTAAGGAAATTCAGTATAATATTATCCATACTCTCCTAATCAATTTCTCTACTGGTAGGGATATACACAATTGATAGTCTAGTAGGGATAGGCTCAATTTTTTAACAAAATCAATTGTCTTTGAAAAAATATTAGTAATTTTATAAAATGTGGCTCAAAGAGTGTGTACAAAAGATAATTTTGCCTAACTAGTTGTGGGTATCCAACCCTATTGTGCCAAGCTGAAAAGGGCTTAATGAATGATATCAATTTTTCAGTAACAATGGGAGTGCCTATTTTGCAAATAGTGTAGATTGTTCTTCTATGAACAAGGATGCACTAATATCCAAGTTTTAATTGCGAGAACCAACTTCAAAATTTTGATATAGATTGTGATTGATATGGTTAGCTGAAGAGGCTATTCTTAAATATCATCCACTTTGAGAGTCCAATGTTAATTGAGAGTCAAATGTTAATTGTGGCAGTTAAAGTAAGATAAATATTTACCACTTTATTGTAAATGAGGTGTAAAATTGATATTGAGCATTTGACCATGGAAGTGGATGATATTTAAGTAGAATGAGTTGAAGAAACCCACAAAACATTGATATATTGGGAGTGATCTTTCTAAGACCACAGTTGAAATGAAGTACTTAGATAGAACATTATAAATTATTTTACAAACTTTAACTATAGATCCATAGAAAGATAGTGAGATGTGGATTTTAGTCTCATGTTATTGTCATGAATACCCTGATAGATGTCTATACAAAATGTGAAAGAATACAGAAAGCACATGAATTATGCAGAAGGCACATGGATTATGTAGAAGGCACGTGAATTGTTTGATAAAATGCATACTAAAGACATGGTTTCATGGAATGCGATGATTAAAGGCTATGCAAAATTTAGGTTTCCTGAACTATGGGAGCGTAGAGAAGGTGCATGAACTGTTTAACAATATGAGTGAACGAAATGTTGTCTCATGGAATGCAATGATTGCAGGGTATTTAGAGAATGGGATTATTAATGAAGCCTTCAATTTTTTAAATCAAATGCAATTGGTTGGTATAAAGGAAAACTTAGCAACCTAACATGCATAGACAGTATTGCAGCCTCAAACACTTCTATCAAGGCATCTACAATACACTGATAAAACTCTTGCTCATATATAACCTCGTAGTTTTTTTAAACTAAAGAAAGATTCTTTGAGGTGATACATATATAACCAAATGAAGACACAATGAATAGAATAAATGATGCTATATAGGTTTGACTCCTTATCATTCAACCATAAAAATTTGAATATGAAAAAAAGGAAAATTTCTATTAATATAAAACTCAATTTACTACTCCACAAATAAGTTTTGCTAAGGATTGACAAAGCCTTTCTTCATTTCTTTCATTCTTCTATAGCTATGATAGGGCTTAATGAACAAACAAACCACATACTAGAATATTGAATCTTTTTTTTCCCCATTTCAGATGCAAAACTTGATTTCCTTATCCATACCACCACCTCTTTATGGCACGACCGAGTTAAACTTTATACGCCTCCATGGTATCACCCTTATGATGGTGATATGAAAAAATAGAAGAGTTATAAGTTTTAACAACTACTCCAATGGTATTATAGTGATAAGTATCTCACATAATTGTTGGAAGAATTTAATCTTCCGTCAGTGCATTAACTTTTGTCTACCCCCTGTCAGACCTGGGGATCTCCCAAATCAGCCCCAGCACCATTTGCTCCTGCCAGGTGCTCCTGCCAGCAATTAATTCATGTAGGTGATTTTGAATTTTTAATGTTTGAGCACCAGTTTTCTGTGCATGGAATTAGAAGAGACAAAAGAGAGGGAAATAGAGTCAACCATGGAATTAGAAGAGACAAAAGAGAGGGAAATAGAGTGTTGATTGTAGAGCAGTAGAATGCAAGAGAGAATAGAACCTGCAGTAGAAAAGGGAATGTGAAGGAGAATATTGCAGAGAATAGAATGAGACAACAGTAGTAGGAAACAACAGACAATGGATAATAGAATGTGCATGTCTAATAGCACAGTATAGGAACAGACAGCTCCAGTTTGGAGCAAATCAAGAAAAACAAAGCAGCAACAGCTTTGTCATTGTTTGTAAGAAGTTTTGTATGTAATTTTGAAAGTGGAAAATATAAAAAGAATTTGTTGTTCTTGTATTTTGTCTATCTCTTCCCTATTTGTGTTTCTGTGTGCTTGTTTTATACTGCCCATACATTGCTGTAGCATTAGTTCCTAGACAGCAGTCTGTCTCCCCTGCTCCCCCTGCCAACAAGTGGTATCAGAGCCCTGTTTCTCTGGGTAGTTAGTTTTTTTGTGGGTGTTTCATATAAGCCCTAGTTTGTCTAGGCATTATTAGCCTTCTCAGATTTGAGAAGCATGACAGGTGGTGACAGCAAAGGATGGCAGCATCAACCTACTTTTGATGGGTAGAACTATGACATTTGGGATAAGAAGATGAAGACTATTCTGGTTGCTAATGACCTATGGGATTTGGTCACCAATGGGTTCACAAACACCACAGACCCAGCAGCCTATACAACCCTATCTAATGCTCAAAGAAACCAGTTAAAGGAAATAAGAATGAAGATTGCAAAAGCCCTTAGTCTAATTCAGGCAGCCTTGATAGAGGCTATTTTCCCTTGCATTACAGTAGTAAACTACTCAAAATAGGCATGGGAAATATTGCAGAACAGCTATAAGGGAATTGACAAGGTGAGATCAGTCAAGCTCCAGCTGTTTAGGAGAGATTTTGAGAACCTACAGATGAAGGAGAGTGAGTCTATTTCAAACTATCACACTAGAGTTTCTACCATGCTAAATCAGCTAAGGATAAATGGAGAAACCATGGATGAACAAAGGATTGTTGAGAAAATCCTAAGGAGTCTACCTTCTAGATTTTACCCTATTGTCATAACCATTGAGGAGACTAAGGATATGTCCAAGATGATAGTGGATGAGTTGATGGGTTCTTTACAATGCCATGAGCAATGGTCGAATAAATCTGTGCCTTCCCTTGAGCAAGCCTTCAAGGTTAAAACCTATGCAAGAGGTAGGGGAAGAGGAAGAAATAGTAGAGGTAGAGGTCAAAGAGGTAGAGGAAGAAGCAACTTTGGAAGAGGAGTTTCAAATAGCCAAGAAGAGGTAAGCAGCTCACAGCTAATCTATCAAGAAAAGAAGAAGAATAGCAGTTCTAATCAAAGGTACGACAAAAGCAATGTTCAATACTATTACTGTTATAAGTTTGGTCATTATGATAGTGAGTGTAGAAAGAAACAACATGAACTTAGAGGCCAAAATGCTAATGTAGCAAATGAGAACAAGACTGAAAATAAAAAACAATCAAATGTTTTTATTGTTTGTAACCTTGCTGAAAGGAGTAGTGATGAAGTATGGTATCTAGACAGTGGTTGTAGCAACCACATGAGTGGAAATAAAAACTTTTTTGCCTCCATAGATAGCAACTTCAAGACTGAAATAAAAATGGGAAACAATGAGCAAGTTCCTGTCATGGGAAAAGGTATAGTCAACATTCAGTCCAAGAATGGTGAAAGGGGGAAGATCCAGGATGTTTACTATGCCCCTGGCATAAAACATAACCTATTGAGCATTAGACAGATGGTCCAAAATGGTTATAAAATCTTGATGGAAAATGGAGAGCGCATAATATTTGACAAAGGAGGTAGTAAGAAAGTCATTGCAGCAGTGCAAATGACAAGGAACAAAATGTTTCCTCTTAGGATACACATAGAGTCTCCACCGCTATCTCCGGGGTAGTTTCCAGCACTATCTCCAGTGCTTACAGTAGTGGGAAAACAATCTACCTTTAGGACAGTCATCAAAGACCCATCCAAATTGTGGCATTTGAGGTATGGGCACTTAAGGTTTTCTAGTTTGAGTTTATTGTCCAAGAAAGGCATGGTTAGAGGGCTACCAAACATTGTAAAGCCTGATGGAAAATGTGAAGCTTGCATTTTAGGAAAGCAGCATAGACAACCCTTTCAATCAGGGCATTCTAGAAGGGCAAGAGCACCATTGGAGTTGGTGCATTTAGATTTATGTGGCCCCATGAAGACCCCCACATTAGGTGGGAATGCATATTTTATGACCTTCATAGATGATTATAGCAGAAAAATCTAGATTTATTTTTTGAAGAACAAATCAGAAGCCTTCAAGAAATTTAAGTGGTTTAAGGAATCAGCTGAAAAGCAAAGCGACCACTATATCAAAGCCTTAAGAGCAGATAGAGGGGGAGAGTATATCTCTAAAGAATTTCTAAATTTCTACAGGAATGAAGGCATTCATAAACAGTTTACAACAAGGTATACTGCATAGCAAAATGAAGTAGCTGAAAGGAAAAACAAAACCATTCAAGAGATGGTAGCAAGCATGCTGAAGGAAAAAGGACTATCACATTTTTTTAGGGTGAGGCTGTAGCAACAATGCTTTACCTATTGAATAGGTGTCCTCCAAAGGCCGTTCGTGATAGGATTCCACAAGAGGCATGGACAAACAACAAATGGAGTGTTGAACACCTAAGAATCTTCAGGTGTGTGGCATATGCATTTGTGCCCAAAGAAAAGAGGTAGAAATTTGATGATAGAGGTGAAAAATGTATCTTCACAGGCTATAGTGAAGAGTCAAAAGCTTATAAGCTATACAATCCCATCACTAAAAAGGTTGTGATTAGCAGGGATGTTGAGTTCATAGAGAATGAAGCATGGGATGGAACAATGGATAGTACCATGGGTATTTCAGTCACAATACCCCTTGAAGATGAAGAAGCTCCCAAGGACAACTTTGGAGGAACTACCAAGAGCAGTAGCTCAGGGAGAAACTATCGTAGAGAATTAGAGAACAACAGTAGCTCCAGAGGTGTTCAACAAAGCAGCTCTGGAGGTGGACAGCAGCACAACAGCTCTGAAGATCAGTAGGTTTGGAGCTCTGCAAGTCTAGAGATCTACAGCTCTAGAGTTCGGCAGAGCAGCAGCTCTAGAGGTCAGCAGTACAATAGCTCTGGAGGTCAGAACAGTAGCATCTTCAGAGGTAATTCAGAGCCCACACTCGCATCATTGATACCATGAAGGACAAGGAGTGTGAAGGACATTTATGATAGCACAGGGTATGCTGCTGATGATGAGAATTTGAATTTTGCATTATTTTCTTGTAGTGATCCAATCCACTTTGAAGAAACATTGAAAGAAGAGAAATGGTGTAAGGCCATGGATGAAGAGTTGGATGCCATAGAGAGGAATAACACTTGGCAGCTAACTAATTTACCCAAGGGTAAACAAGTGATTGGAGTTAAGTGGGTCTATAAGACCAAGTCTACTGCTGAAGGAAAGATTGAAAGACATAAGGTAAGGCTAGTTGTCAAAGGGTACAAACAACAGCCTGGAAGAGATTATGATGAGACATATGCACCAGTTGCAAGGCTTGAAATAGTTCAAGCAGTCATAGCAATAGCAGCCCAACACAAATGGAAGGTGTTTCAGATGGATGTAAAGTTAGCCTTCCTGAACGGAGTGCTGAAAGAGGAAGTGTATGTGGAGAAGCCACCTGGCTATGAAGTCCCAGTGCAAGAGGACAAAGTATATAGGCTCCAGAAAGCTCTCTATGGGTTGAAACAAGCACCTAGGGCATGGTACAGCAGAATAGACACATATTTAGTGAGTAATGGCTTTAGCAAAAGCAGCACTGAGCCCACTCTTTACATCAAAGTAGCTGAAGGTAATATTTTGATTGTTGTTTTGTATGTAGATGATCTGATTTTTACTGAAAATAGTGATCTTTTCATTGCTGAATTCAAAGAGGCAATGAAGAATGAGTTTGAGATAACAGACTTAAGTCTGCTAAAGTATTTTCTTAGCATTGAGGTCAAGCAAACTAAGCATGGCATATTTATTTCGTAAACTAACTATTTCAAACAGATTGTGAAAAGATTTAAAATGGAGAACAATAAACCTGCCCCTACACCAATAGTCATAGGTCTGAAATTGAGTAAAGAGGACAACAACAAGGAAGTAAATTAAACCTAACCCTCTACAAGAGCATGGTTGGAATTGGAAGCCTCATGTACTTGATAGCCACTAGGCCTGATTTGATGTATGCTGTAAGCCTGATTTCTAGGTTCATGGAGAAGCCTAAGGACACACATTGGCAAGTAGGAAAGAGGATCCTAAGGCATGTGAATGGTACAATAGGTTATGACATCTTGTATGATGTTTCTAATGAGTTTAAGTTGGCTGGTTTCACAGACAGTGATTGGGCAAGAAATGTAGATGACTGGAAGAGCACATCTGGCTATGTATTTCACATGGGTTTAGGTGTGATATCATGGGAATCTAAGAAGTAGCCCGTTCTCTCTCTCTCTCTCTATATATATAGCACAAGCTGAGTAAATTGTAGCAAATGCAGCAGCTTGTCAGGCAATTTGGTTGAGAAGGATCCTTACAGACTTGAATGAGTAGCAAGAAGATGGTACAACCATTCATTGTGACAATGTTTCATCAATAGCTTTGACAAAGAATCCAGTCTTCCACGAATGAAGAAAGCACATTGAGATCCATTATCATTTCATAAGGGAGTTGGTAGAATGAAGAGAGATTATGTTACAATATTGCAGATTCGAGCAGCAACTTGCTGACATTTACACAAAGGCATTGCCAAAAGATTCTTTTGAATGCCTAAGGGATAGGCTTGGCATTGTTGACAGCTCCGAAGGTGTGCAGCCCCAGAAAGAGGACAGCTTCAGTTGTGTGCAGTCCTGGAAAGAAGGCAGCTCTGGAGGTTCAATCCAGAAAGACAACAGGAGAGCTCTAGAGGTTCAACCCTAGAAGGTATGTGTAGCTCCGAAGATGCTACTGAGATGCAGAAATAGTGCTCTGGAGATAATGGAAGTTAGCTTCGAAGATGCAGACAGAGTGCTCTAGAGATGCAAAGAAGAGCTTTGGAGGTGATCTAGAATGGCAGCAATAGCTCCGAAGATCTGCTCTAGAAAGGCAAATGGATAGGTACAAATCTAGAGATTAGTTCTGGAAAGAAAATTGATGAATGACATCTGACTTCAGATTAAGGGGGACTATTGGAAGAATTTAATCTTCCATTAGTGCATTAACTTCTGCCTACCCCCACGACAGACCTGGGGATCTCCCAAATCAGCCCCAGCACCGTTTGCTCCTACCAGCAATTAATTCAGCTAGGTGATTTTGAATTTTGAATGTTTGAGTGCTAGTTTTTTGTGCATGGAATTAGAAGAGACAAAAGAGAGGGAAATAGAGTGTTGACTGTAGAGCAGTAGAATGCAAGAGAGAATAGAACCTGTAGTAGCAGAGGGAATGCGAAGGAGAGTATTGTAAAGAATAGAATGAGACAACAGTAGTAGGAAACAACAGACATCAGATAATAGAATGTGCATGTGCAGAAGCACAGTGTAGGAATAGGCAGCTCCAGTTTGGAGCAAATCAAGAAAAATAGAGCAGCAACTCTGTCATTGCTTGTAGGAAGTTTTGTATGTAATTTTGAAAGTGGAAAATATAAATACAATTTGCTATTCTTGTGCTTTGTCTCTCTCTTCCCTATTTGTGTTTTTGTGTGTTTGTTTTATGCTGTCCATACATTGTTGTAGCATTAGTTCCTAGATAGCAGTCTAACTCCCCTTCTCCCCCTACCAACAAGAATGAGAGAACCCATTTCTATTTGGCAGAATAACTCAATATAGTATAAAATCATGGAATGATATCACTACAGATTTCCTGTCGAATTCCCAATAGTAAAAATTTAAAACCTCTACGTAAAGATTCCTATCCTCAGAATACCAAGCTACATCCTCCTCCCCATTGAAAAACATGAACATGGCGTAATGTATGAAAGAAGGTGCATGTGCTTTTTACTTCTATGACCCCTATGTGTCCGTAATCCGTGCCTACTTCTTTCCACACCTTTTAAAGTACTGACTTCCATCTTTTGTCAAAATTTGAAGATATGAAAGAGGATTCCATATGCCACTATTCATGATCGAGCTCCTCCTTTTCTGCATCATGTGAGATGTGCTCTTTAAGGACTTCACCTTACACTTCGAATCTTCGATCACTCTAAGATAGTTGTTATTTTTAAACTCCACAACAACCATGCACTAACTTAAGTAATATCTTTATCTAGTTTTAACCTCCACTACGAGTGAGGTATTTCTTGGCATAAATGTGCTCAATTCTGCAATGGCTATCCAGCAAATTATTTGTACCCATGAATAGTCGCTTCCATGTCATGCCATGGATAACCGCCATCCGTAAAAATGCAATAAAGTGTTTTTTACGGATTGTGTAAAACCTTACCTACAAAATTCAAACTTATAAAGCATTAATTTGTAAATATTTTTTTATTTTGGTTTTCAATAAAGCAGTTTCATCATCTTAAAGAAGGAGAATTTTTATCCATTAGTGATTGACAAATTCAGTGATAGACAAAACTAAATAAGATTTAAGAATTGAGTCTTATAATAAAAGTCTTATGCATTTATCAAAGAAATGTGAAGGTTAATAAAAAAAGTCAAAAAACAATCCATTAATGAAGATAACTAAATTTTAAGATTTAAGATAAGATTGTGTAAACAAAACTAAATAAGATTTAAGATAAATATTGCCTTTTTACGAACAACGGTTATGCATGGCATGGCATGGAAGTGGCTATTCAAGGGTGCAAAGATAGCCACTGCCATTCTTTTCTCACGAAAAAACAAATAAAAAAGGCACAAAAACTAACACGAAGATTTCAGAATTTCCTTCAAAACAAAAACTGTCAACGACTATGTGACCCTGATCCCTCTTAGGGTCCAAAAACAATTTTTTTTCCAAACTAATCAGATTTTAAACAAAAATAGGGGCATTAAACAACTTAACACCAAAATAGAGACATTCATCAGTCTTAGGGCACCTCTCTTCATCTTTTTACATGGTTGAAAGAATTGGAAAAATTTGCCCTCATAAATGAGAATAACTCTTGAAAGAAATCAGAAAATCATCCGTTGATAATGAGAACAATCCCAATAAACATATGATTGCTTCACTGTATAAAAATACATGGTCTAATAATAAATAACCAAAATCATTTTTCAAGACCTGAGCCATAGCCAAATAAATAACCATGAATCTGGCTACATAAATGTATGAACCTGGCTGCATAAATGTAACCGATAAATTTTGAAATCACTAGGGAAATTCAACTGACAGAGTCCATATACGTTCCATTTCTTTTCGTTGGTTATTTGGAGATGAAACTACCAAATTTTTATCAGTTACAAGATGTATGCACATATAGAATGGCCTATCGGCCAAAAAAAAGTACATTATTCCCAAAAAAGATTGGGTGGTAAAAAAACACACCCACATAGTCTATTGCGATCAAGTCCATAACACATGAAAATAAACACAAAAGGGCCAAGCCCAAGGAGCACTAAGAAGCTAAAGTAACGCTAGTAGAGGGTAAATCTTGATCATTAGGGTTTCCCCACACATCTCCAGGGGTAGGGCCCTGTAATTTCAAAATGAGGTATCCAGGTACCACTTCTAGTCCTTCCACCAGGGTTTAGGAGACTGAACCCCAATCTTATGCAACATCTAAGGGGGAATAGAGTCAGTAATAGCTTGGAAAGACTCAACTTCAACACTATTCTTCCATCATTAGTTATAGAGCAAAGTACCTCTATCCATCACATTTATTTTTCATGTATATATTGTAATCATTTATTGTACCTCTAATTAATCTAGGTTAATTTATGTTTATCCTAGATTTGTTTAAAAGGGATCTTATTATTGTACATTTATTGGTGAACCTCATATTTATTACATGACCTAGGGTTTCCCCTTAAATTTTCCTTCTTTATTAGAATTTTGTAAAAAACCCCAAATGCATCTCCTAACATTTTCTAACTTTAAACAATTAAATAGAGAATGCATAATGTAAACCAAGTGCATGTCTAACATATAAATAAAGTCATTTCCATTACAATTCATAATCATTTCATGCATCCATAAATCTCTCATAATGTAGTACCTATGTCCATCAGTTACAATAATATTATAATAGATTATATTTAACCAATGCCATATCCGGTGAATCTAGAACATCAATATAGGCTACATGCCCATTGTCTCCATAAGCGCAATATCCAAGTACACTAAGATAGTAGCCAAGTATGATCAAAATCATACTATACTATCAAGTCATGGACAAGTAAGCATATTTTAAGTATAAAAGACCTCTAACTTGCTAAGTACCAACTGTGAAGGGGAAGGTAATATGAAGCACACATTGAAAGAAACTTGTGTTAGAGCATAAGTTTTATTAGGGTCTATACATTGATAAATAGGCCTAAACTAGTATACATATATTTAAAAAGTATATCTAAACTACACCGAGAGATATCCTTCTCGAGGTACTTATTTTTTAATCACTAACCCTAACATTAGGCACCTCAAGAAGGATATCTCTCGACGTACTTTGGATATATATTTTAAATATAGGTAAGCTAGTAGAATCCACAAAAACAAGCATAATTCTAACTATAATTCTAACTAATATTATATATTATTGATATATAATATTAATAATATATAATATTATATACTATAATATATATTAATAATGTATAATATAACCCTAACTCTATCACCATTCCTAATTCTAACCCTATCCGTAAATGTAACTATAACCCTGATTCTAACTATAATTCTAACCTTGATTCTAATCAAAACATTATTCTTACCTAATCCTAACCCTAACCCTAACCCTAATGTTTAGGCCAATACTAACCCTAATTCTAACCCCAACCCTAACCCTAATTCTAAAACTAATTCTTATTATAACCCTAACATTAATAATAACCATAATTCTAACATTAATTCTAATTGTAACCCTAACCCTAATTCTAACATTAATTCTAATTGTAACCCTAACCCTAATTCTAACATGAATTCTAACTATAACAGTAACCCTAACATTTAGGACAATACTAACCGTAATTCTAACCCCAACCCTAACCCTAATTCTAATCATAGTTCTAACCCTACTCCTATTCTAAACCGTAATTGTAATAATCTATAACCCTAATTCTAACCTTAACCCTAAACCCAACCCTTATTGAAACTCTAAATTCTATCCCCAAACCTAAACCTAACCATATTTCTTTTTTCTTTAAAGAAAGAGGGGGATGCACTCAGACAATTATATTAATAACGATATAATTACATAAAAGCACCATCGAAATAAAAAAGGCATAGAAAACATGAAACCATAGATACAAAAGCCAGTAAAGAGCACGGTAATGCTATTGAAAGAGGAGAAAACCAAAAAAACAAACCAAAAAAGAACATCTTCGACCACCAGGCAACCAGATCAACCAACATAACCTCCACACACCACCCTATGCCACTGAAGCCACCTCTATAGGAACTCCTTACACCGGATCATTAGCCTCTTGATTCTTTGAATCCTCATACATATCAAACTCATCCTCTATGACATATAGATTTCACAGAAGATGGGGTGCTTGATCTGGAGCATGCATCTGAAGATGTCTAATGGCCATGAACACATCTTTGTAGTAGGCTCTCATAACCATTGTCACCATGAAGCTATGCGCCTTGAGAGCTCTTTCGAGCTCGTTGATGTAGCCACATATAGGACCCCTTTGCATTGTCATATATATGCACTCAAATGCCTAGATTGTATGGAGATGATGCATAGGAAAGAAACCTCCAATTGGTGCTTCACCTATCATAATATCATATTTGGGGATTGCACCATTCCACCTTTCATTTCTGAAGAGAGCTTGTTTATCATTCCCATAGCAATGGGAAGAACATAATTGGCATCCAAAGATATATCCACTGGATTGGAGAGTAACACAGAGACTACATCCGACCATCTTACTTCCCACCCCTCAAATCCATCAATCCATTTTTGGTTACAAATATGCCTCATTGGGAATTGAGAGAGTGTTTAATCAGTCTGAATAATCTTAAACAAATCCGCAATAGTCACCCTTTCCCTTATAATCAGCTCTCACGACAAAGGCTAGAAAAAGATATACTGGTTAGTAAAAGCAT
The DNA here is from genome assembly GCA_027924645.1 of Cunninghamia lanceolata. Taxonomy (NCBI): domain Eukaryota; kingdom Viridiplantae; phylum Streptophyta; class Pinopsida; order Cupressales; family Cupressaceae; genus Cunninghamia; species Cunninghamia lanceolata. The sequence continues at coordinate 8,315,570 of BSBN01000815.1, read as the reverse complement.
CCTCCATGAGAAAACTACAACCCAATGCTGAATGGAAGGAAGGCTCTAAAAGAAGAAAAACTTGGAAATAGCAGCCTCATGAACCCTCGATGAAAGTAGAAGACTCAAACAAACACTCTAGAAACAACTAACATCAGCCCATTATAAATAGGTAGGTAGATGCACGACTTCAATAAAAAATAAATAAATATGACTAAACTTGGCTCAAGAAGTTGCATAGGTATAAGACATTCGTCAACTCAAGCCTTAAAAGGTCCATCATATCAAGTACTTCTCGTTATAGCCAAGGACTGCAAATAAAATCTCTATGCTAGCTGAAAGATTAAGTGAGAGCTTGATGAATAAAGATGAGTCACATTAGATGAGCAGGAAAGGTGGTTACTTGACGTCAAGCCCTCTAACCTACATCCCAAGAAGACAGCAATAAATAGAAGGTACCATCAACTAGATTACAATCTAATGGAGATGCACCATCTAGATAGTACCATAAATACCGAATAGTACTAGGCCCGTAGGGGGCTCCCCTAACTATAGAAGCATGACCTAAGTAAGCCTTTCAAACTCTAAAAAAGAACTTGGCAATAACTCCCTCACTACTAGATAACCATGAGCCAACAAACATCTTAAGGACTGACTAAATCCCACCTATCCTCCATGATGGAAAACCCCTAAGAGTTTAGGCAATTATGTCATTATATATAATGTTTGCTATAGGTATCAGGATGTCATCTATTAAATCCCTTATTAACCATTCTTCAACCAATTGGTCAATAACTCTATTAGACAACCAATCTACTACTTTGTTTTCCTCTCTATAGCAATGTGACACATGGAAAGTTTTAAATTGCTTCAATAGATGTCTAGCTTGGATTAGTAGATAGTCTATCCTCCATGAAACTATACACCCATTCTTAATACAGTTGATGATATTGAGCAAATCACCTTCCACCCATACTTTTTTGAATCCTGCCATCACTACAAGATGAAGGCCATGGACAAGTGCCCAAGCTTGTACCACATTATTTGAATGAGGATGAATTTGAGTAGCTTTTGCAAATAATAGTTTACCTTTAGATGATCTAATAACACACCCTATGCCCGAAGGCCTAGGATTTCCCTGACTAGCCCCATCAAAGTTAATTTTAACCATTCCTTCAGAAGGCAGAATCCATCTTACCCTTTGTCTATCCACTTTGTAAATCACTGGAGACTGATAGCCCCCATAGTATATAGGCTATAGGAAGGTCCAAGCCTTGGCCATATCATTATCCCAAGAATTCCAAACTAAATTATGATTAATAGATCTTCTACCTTTAGCCATAGCCACCTCTGAAACAAATTTGTTTATAGCCTCACATACCTTAGCCAAAGGGGAGATTGTTCTCCAAAAAATTCTAAAATTTCTTTCTCTCCAAACATTCCACAAGATCAATCACGAGCAAATATCCTACAAACAAATAAAGGCCAAATCAGCATTGAAATTTGGCCAGCTTTGAACGGTTGAAATTAAAGAATGTGGGAGAGAAGATGTCGAGTTCAGCTTCCTCATTACACTTAACTAGCATTCCCATGCAAAGGAACAATTAAATATAAGATGATAAACACTTTCCTCTCAATCACCACACAAAACACATTTGAGTTTGACCCAAGTGGGAATTTATGCAATCGATCACCTGTTAGAATATGTCCATGCATGGCCAGCCAAGTGAAGGCTTCCACCTTTGAGAGAATTGCATCATTCCAACAAAGGTGAGAGGGCTAGTTAGATTTTGGGCCAGCCGTGATGCTTCTATAACCCTGTTTCACTAAATATTGACTAGAAATATGGGCCATCGAACTAAGTTCATCCTCTTGAGCTGAAAAAAGGATTACTCTCTTCTTTAAGATCATCAAAAGAAGGTGTTTTTGAGCTCAAGGGAAATCACAATTCTCCATATTCCTCCAAGTCACTTTGAAAGGGGGGAAATCTAGGTTAACAATGCAATAGTCTCTCACCTTGTGTCCCCAATGAAGTTCCAAGTAGGCTCACTACAAAACAAATAGGCAATTAGCACCTAAAATAGTGCCAAAATTTAATGCATTTGAGTTCATGAATTGGACACTTCCACCAGCACAAAACTCGACAACAAAATGTGTGTTCACTTTAGTGTCATATTTAGCATCGGCTTTAGCACCGGATTTAGCATTGGGTTAACATTGAGTTTAGTACTGTATTTTGTTGCATCTAGTTTGGCTTCTGATTTTGCTTCTAGTTTTGCCTCTTGTGTTGCTTCCAGGTTTGCTACCAGTTTTAATTCTAGGTTTGTTTCTAATTTTGCTTCCAGTTTTGCTTCAGGTTTTACTTCCAATATTGCTTCCGGTTTTGCTTCCAGTTTTTCTTCCAATTTTGCTTCTAGTTTTGCTTCCAATTTTTCTTCCAGATTTGCTTCTAGGTTTGCTTCCAGTTTTGCTTCCAATTTCACTTCTAGTTTTGCTTCCAATTTTGTTTCTGGTTTTGCTTCTAGTTTTATTTCTAGTTTTGCTTCCAATTTTGGTTCTGTTTTTGCTTCCAGGTTTTCTTCCAGTTTTGCTTCCAATTTTGCTTCCAATTTTTCTTCTGATATAACATCTCTTGTTGCTTCCAATTTTGCTTCATTTTTTGTGTCTTTTCTTGCTTCTAATATGGCTTCTATCATTGCATCTTTTGTTGCTTCTAAAATTGCTTCCATTATTACTTCTTTGTTTGCTACTTGAATTGCTTATGTTTTTGCTTCCTAGATAACTCCAAGTTTTGCTTCCAACATTGTTTTTGGTTTTCTTTTAGTTTGACTTCCATTGTTGCTTCCTTTTTTCCTTCTAAAAATGTTTCTTGTTTTTCTTACATTTATTAATTTAATATGTTTATTTCAATTTAATTAGTTAAATATATCCTGCCTCTTAAATAACTCATATGATTATATAGTAAGTAATTTAATTATTTAACTCATATGATTAAATAACAAGATAATTATTATAATATGATCATTATCTATAATTAAAACAAGTGAGTTAAATATCTATAATTTAATTGAATTTGACAACATCCATCCTGAGCAATAAATTAAAATCATCATGCATAATAAATATCCATCCAAAAATCATTAACCCCTTTCAATATATATAAATTGACAAGTCAGTACTGATAAGATCATTATCATATATAATTAAAACAAGTGAAAGTCAAATATGCCAATAGATCAATAACATGTCAAAATCATACATGTCCAACAATCGACATAAGTCAAAATGATACATCTACAAATGATATAAGTAAAAATGATAAATTATGTAACTCAGAATGATACAAGTCAAGATGATACATGTCCAAATGATATAAGTCAAAATTATACCTAAATTTATGATACAACTCATTAATATGGTACTGTAGGCCATCAAAATGATACATATGATACTAACCATGAAAAGAGGCATCATAACGATATATCAGCAATGATCTATGATGCAGTCTATATGATCATGAATGTCACTGGCTACTACCAACAACTACCTCATCATCATCATCATCACAATCATGATCATCATCATCATGATCATCATCATCGTCATCATCATCGTCATTGGCCTCTATGTCTTCTGTATCTACGTCATCATCATCCTCTGCCATGTGATCTGTACCAGAACCAACATAATCTGGATCTATATCATGAGGATCATCTTGATCTTCTGGAAGGCCCGTGTTCTACAAAAAAATATTTAAAATGAAAAGTTATTATTTATTTCATGCAATAATTTATTTTTCTATTATATATCTAATATTACAACATATGAAATGAAACCATAATCATATTACATCATATCAAAGTGCACATACCATAATAAAATTTTAAAAAAGTTACAGCTAATATGTCATTCTAATGATGTAAAACATGCAACAATTCTAATAAATGTTAGTAAATATAATAAAAAAATTTGTTATACAATTTAGCTATCAATTGTAAATTCTATTGCATAACCTTAAGTGCCACAAATTGCTTGGTCCATGTATGTTCTTTTTTACTATTAATCTAATAACCTACATTAGACAGAAACATTAAAGAGTTTTTAAGTACTAGTTGATTAAATTCTCTTACATGTCATTAAGGAATGCATAGTTTTTTTCAATAATTATTTATCTTAAGGTTCATGAGTAACTTTAAGATAAAGGTCTATTTTGTTTGAAAAAAAAAATGAAGTTAGCAACATGTTATTCGACCAATTTTAGAAAGAAAAAATGTTAGCTCTATTCCTGCTCATAGGTCTTCAATGTGAGTAGTAATAGGGCAAATTTGGGGATTTAGAAAGAAAGATAAAGTTTAGGGTGTCTTCAAGATAGCCAGCATGGGCAAGGAGGTCAACCATGCACACATAATGATCAACTATAGGTATAATGCAATTAGGCTTACAAATGTGATTGACGTATATACATCTCTCATCTACTAAACCTGCATGGCTACATGCACCTAGAATACAAGCAAAGCTTACAATGTTAGGATATGTTCTAGAATGATTAATTAATTCACAGATTTTGAGAGCATCCTTGCAAAATCTATTTTGTGCATATCCTGCAATCATTGCATTCCATGAGATGACATCTCTTTGAGGAATTCTATCAAAAAGTTCACTTTTTTGTCTATGATTTAATATTTTGTGCATATCCTACAATCATTACAGTCCATGAGACCACAATTCTTTGAGGCATTCTATCAAACAGTTCACATTCCTTGTCTATGCTTCCACATTTTGTATACATGTCTAGCAGGGCAGTTGCAACTACAATATCTGACAAAATTCCTCTATCCTTTATGTATTGATGGATGTCCATAGCCTATTCCAAAGCTCCCATTTTGACACAAGTAGGGAGGATGCTGGCAAAGGTTGTGGAATTTGGCTCTACACCAACTAATTGCATTTGCTTTAAAATTTCTAAAGCCTTTTCAACAAATCCATTTTGTGCATATCCTATAGTCATTGCAGTCCATGAGACCACATTTCTTTGAGGCATTCTGTCAAATAGTTCATGTTCCTTGTCTATGCTTCCACATTTTGCATACATGTCTAATAGGGCAATTGCAACTACAACATCTGACAAAGGAGGACTTAAGCATTTAGAAACCTGACCATGCCACCTTATGTGGATTTGATGAATGGCTTGTAGCCATCAAATCCACTAAACTTTTAAATCATGTCTTCCTTAATATGGACCAACAATGTAGAGACAATCCTCTATATCCATCCCCTTGGTAGTCTCAAGGGCCACCTTGATACAAAAAATGTTAATGTACTACTATGATAGTTATGATTGTCCTCCATCATTTCAATGTGCATTTAAAACTTGAGATGAGGATTGGGGAGGTCTTCATTGGTATTTTGTTGTAGACAATTTAGGAATAGAAGACCCCCATCTTATCAATATGGAAGATTATTTAAATCTTGAATAAAATTAGAAAAACCTCATGACTATCTTGCATGTTAGCAAATTGACTGTGACAGTAGTAAGGTTAGTCAATAATTACCACACCTTTATATTCAATCTTCAGATCATTAGGGGGTAAAAGCATGGAAAATACTCATGGCAGGATCTTTAAAATAGGCATATTCAAATTCAGGCATTTCTGTTGACCGTAGGAAGGTGGATGTAAACTTAGTGACTATAATTATCACCACAAAGACTATCCCCTTTGTGACTATGACAAGGTAACACTGTCATGCTCTTTATGACTATCCCTTCTCCAATGGGTGATGGCCTAATAACATTTATCTCCTTTGTGATTTCAATGCCTCTCTAATGCACTATCATAGGAGTCTTGATAGTCCTTATGTATTAGTGAAGAAGGCTTCCAACAAATCCAAAAGGAAGGCTTAAGATTACATACAAAGTCATAGCCTTCATACCCTAGTCACATATCACCCCTCTAAGAATACATCAAGACTTTATGGGTTCCAAACATAACACAAACCTAGTTCTATATGACTGTCACTACCCTAGGTCCCTAGAAATTCTTATATCAACCTTCCCTTGGTTGGAAAGGGTCTTGAAACTCCATTGTCCCTACTATTCCAAACTTGGAATGGTCAATATAATGATTCTATTACAATGCATAGTTAGGGCTACACTAAGGAAGTCCTACCTACCCTAAGGAAGTCCTACCCACACCTAAACTATGATGTATCTATGATCTTATCAAGCATGATCTTATGATAGTGTTTGGACTAAACCTGTATATTTTAAGGGCATTCACACATCTCAATTAGAGTGTGGTGTGTGAGGAATTATTACTAAATGGTTGCTACCATGCACATAAACTATACAATATCTGAAGAGTGTAATATGACATTATTGTGATGGAATCCTAGGTTGGAATGAAAGATAGGCTTTAGACCATTTTAAGTTGATTCCTTGCAAAAAAAATCTGATATGAGAGCCATTGTGTCCTCGAATACCATTCCATCAGCCTCTGGACCTAGTGCAAGGTGTGCAACAAGTCTAAGAAGCAACACCATCCTTCTTTTTGTCATACTAAGAACCACAAAATAATGGGTTTAAATCATGGAACATATATAATTGATACCTTTAATGCATCTTCCATGCAAGTGAGTTTAAAACTGAAGATTTGGGTGTAGGAAATGGCTTCTGAATAAATGTTCATTAAAAAAGAAAGAAAACAAATAGTTTTGAAATGGAAAAAATAATAATCACAAAATCTAAAGGTTTCCATATTCCACTAAGCCCTTCTTTATCCACACATCTACTTGGAGTGTGTTGGAACTAATTTTGACTATACAAAATTTAAATCAAAATAACGTATTCCCACCATCTTCCCATACTTGTATTGCAAAATGCATAATAATAAATCCACTCAATTGATGCCCTAACCCTAATAATCTTGCAACATCCCCACCATTACCCACTAAAAAGAATAAAATTATTTAATTTAACTTAAGGATCCTTTAGAAGTCATAAAGAAAAATATCGTTGGGAGAATACCATGTCAGGAGGACTCACTTTAACGTCTCCCCGATAGCTCGATGTGATAAAGTCAATTTGTATTTGGCTGACATCAGAAAATCAAGGAGATAAAATATATCGAAGAGACTAAAGGATATTGGGATGACTAAATCATATGTCTCTTAGATACCCCGGTAACATCAAGGACATCGAAGGGACTGATACATATCGGCATGACACTTAAATGTGTCCCGCTGATACAATGATATCCAAGTATAAAAGCATTTCGAGGGGATGAGGATATCGAAGGGACATAATCTCTGGTCCCTCCGATACAATGATAAAGGGCATTCAAAGGAAATAAAAAGGGTTCTATAACATATAAAAGGATATTAGCAGGATATAATGGTATCAATATGACATTATCAGAGGTCACTTCGATACCCTGATGAATGGTGAAATAATATCGAGGAAGGAAAAGGGCAATCATCTTGATAAACTGGTGACATGACTATTGGATATCTATCAAATGGCCCCCAATTCAAATGAATTAATTTCTCTTGAATCAATATTACATTTGATACATATACGCCATCAATGAACTAGAGCTGAAAGGATTAATCTCTAAAAGATTTTTAACAAGTGGGGAAAATTGAGGAGATGAAAGATAGAAAAGGGCAAGTTGCAAAACAAGGAAAGCTTGTCCAAGTAAGTACTCTAGACCTAACTTTGAGATTACAGAGTACACTTCCATTGTAAATTCATAAACATATGAAACCATGGAAAGTAGGAATTAAAACCCTAAGAAGAGACAGAAAACAAGAGATATACATCTAAACCAAGACTTGATAGAACAATGTCTAGGGTCTGGGAAGAGGTCTAGAAGAAATGCCCAATGGAATTGACATGCTGAAAAACTCGAAGATAGTAACAGACATGTAGGAGATTCATGGACCCCCATAAGAGGATATGACCTACTTATATACCACTACAAGAAAATGCATAGACACAGGCCAGTCTCTAATCCATGGAGGATGAACTTGGGGAATTTAGTAGTGCCAAATGTGTTTGTAAATGTAGAATTGCTCAAAATGTTTGCAGATAACTATAACCCCCAAACCCATATGATTGAGCTAAAGGATGGGTCAGGGTTTATTCCTATCACCTGGGATTATATCTCAATGGCTTTTCAATTAGACATGAGCTTTCATATGGTATTCAGGATCAAGGACTTATTAAATGAATACTAGAATTTGAGTAACACCTATAAAAGATGGAGATTACTGTATCATAGGCCTCGGGATGAAAGTAATTAGCTCAGAGTGTTTTCAGGAGAGAAGGATCCCCCTTATTCGGATGAATTGTTTGAACCATATTTCAGATATACCTATTATTCTATCTGTCAAGTATTGGGTGTGGATGCCCCTGCATATATGTATATATCTCCAATGGTTTTAGCTATTGATATACAAAGCCCAGATGCCAAAACATTAGACTATGCTAAATATCTCTCTAGTGATATTAATAATGATTTAAAAGCTATAAAGGAGAACAAGGGGTGTTTTAGGTTGAAGTATTATTCTCTATTTATGCATCTTGTGTTATATGAAGGGCAAAATTTGATTTTATGGGATGAATCTCTTAGGGTTAGAGATCTAGACAGAAAGGGAGATATCAAGCCAGTACAAATGTGGACAGCTGTATGGGATAGCAGATGTGATCGATCACATTATCTACACTTTGAGGAATATTTTGTAAAGCCTTTATATTCTCTTTTTGGTCACCCATGTAGTTATAATTTGTCACCTAATATACACAGATTTCTCAGGCCTAAGGATATGGACAAGAGTAAGAAAATCAATCACAATTGGAGTGATTGGTATGTATACAGGGATTGTATAAAGATTAGAGTTTTTGGATATGAAGGAGCACAATTTTTGCTCCCCAAAACTTGCCCTGATAGACTGGCATATTTAGAGATTGTTAGATAGTTGGCATTCTCTAATTTCATGCACTTGAGGAAACACAATAAGCAATCTTTCATGCCAAGTACCCTATATTTTGGGGATTTTACTACCTTTTTTGAGAAAGGGTATGAAGAGATTGAAAAGAGATTAGATTATTTTGGGCTACATAGAGGAAATGCCAGGGAGAAGTTTGACCCTGAGCACTTTATAAATCATGTCAACATGAATCAGAAGTTAAAGAAGTATCAGCATGTTCTATTTGTAGATGATGATCTAATCAAAAATATTGATGAAGCTTCTGTAGTTGAAAGGAGACAGTTGTATCATAAGGTCATGATAGCCGAGGCTTGGAGGGTAACCCAAAACCCCAATTATAAAGGAACCTTTCTAGAAATAGATGATTCAATTGATAGATTGAGTATGTTTGTTTCAAAAGCACAAGAATTGATTGGAGATGTCCCACCTGAGGTTTTTAAAACTAAAGGGAGGAAATTTAGAGAAACACAAGCTAGATATGAGACTCCTTTGAGTCACCTATCTCCTCAACCTACACCTGATATCAGTTTTTTCTATGGATACTAGCTTTGTAGAAGATGAGGGATTAGAAGGTGAGGATGAGACTGTGCAAAGTTTTGAACCCGTGATTGACAAATATGACCCTCCTATGAATAGAGAAGCAATCAATATAGAATCCCCTAATGAACTATCAAAGGATATGAGACATATGGCTAGCCAAAAATTTGTCTCAGATAAAGATTTTATAAAAACCACTGAGTTTAAAACATTTCTCTATGAATTCAAAGGCAAAAAGGCTAGGGAAAAGATGAAGGATATTTCCTCTGAGGTACAAAGTGAAGTGTTGCATGAACTCCAAAAATAAATTGACAAAGCTATGGATAACATCACCTCAGAAAAGGGAAGAGGACTGTTAGAGGAGGCAGGGGTTATGTTAGTATCTAGCTGGGATATGATATCTGCTATTGTTTTTTATACTTCCAAAAGAAATCAAGATAAGAAAGTGCAATTAAGCATTGAAGTTGTGGACAAGGTTAAGATAGGTTCTAGGTACGATCTTGATAAAGTAGCTTTGTTGATATGGGCACTCTACCCTCCACACCAAAGGCCTCAAATAATTGATGATCCAAACAAAGCATTTGGTCATCTTATAATATAAAGAGTTAAAGATACTGATCCACTTGATAATACTAAATTGAATGTAAATGTTGCCAAACTGACAAAGGCTCAGACATAAAAAATGGTCAGAAATAACAATGCTTATGTAGCAGAGAACACAAAATTAAAATAAGAAATTGCTATGTAAAAAGATAAACTGGCATCATCTAGTAGTCATTTACCTTTTCAAGAACTAGACAAAAGAATGATGGAAGTCATAGCTGATGCAAATTATTGGAAAATAAAGGCTGAGAAATTCCAAAAGAAAAGTGACAAATTGGAAAATAATATAAAGGTTTTCAAGTACCAAATGGCTTCTGAGTTGATAAACAAAAGATTTGAAATGATGATGAAACACAGTGATCAGATATGAGATTTACATAAAGGGACACATAATGTTCATCAAGAACATAAAAGATTGCATCTCAGAATGCTTGAGAAGAAAGAAGAGATAAAAACTAAGGCAAACATCAATGATCAAACACTTAGGGAATGTAATGAACTGATCACTGAACATGAAAGATTTAATACATTGTTAACAAGAGATATTAGTGATTTTGACCTATAAGGGGACATGGCATTTCCTAATTTCTTCAATAATTAAGGAAATATACAGGACAAAGGTCTGTGGAAAGAAGAATTGGCTTAGTTATTACCCATAACTCTAGAGAAGGTCAACGATGAAGATAGGGTGATAGAGAATACACATAAACAATTCGATAAAATCTTCAAGCTAGAATTTGTCATGACGGATATAATTTCCACAGACACTTGTGTATCTCAATAGTACATTGATCACATAGCCAAGGTAAACCTATTTATTGCCAAAACAATATGAGAAAAGCATAGAAAGAAGAATTAAGTTTTGAAAGTTTTGGCAATATATAAAAGTGATGTATTGCTTTAAGCAATGGGAACAGGCACAACATATTCGATAAAAACTGCAATATAAATAGGAATACCTTGCTAGGCCTATGTTCACGAGTATTATATGAAGACTAATGGATTCAGATCTTAATCAAGTTTGTTAATGCCTATAATCACTTTTTCCTAATTATGTTTAATTATGAAAAGATACAAAATATGAATAGTTGCATCTATTCAGGCCTGAAGCTTGTCCACTCCCATATATATATGAGGGAAACCAAGGCCTTAGGAATCATCATCATTTAATCCATTCTCTGCAAGACAATTCATACTTATATATTTACAATCATATTTCAAGTTCAAGACAGTACCATGATATTTTAATATTTTAATGGGCAAGGATGATCAAATTGGTGGATATATCTATGGTTGAAGTTCAGTGTTTTATATCTCCTGTCAGATACATACATACAAACATCTACCGGCCAAACCCGTGATCCCTTTGTATCTGTCGCTTCCGTTACACAGGACATGCAAACGCTGACCTATCGGCGCCGGTCACCTCCACTCTCACTGTCAGTTGACTTTTGTATCTAGTGCTTGTATCTACGCATTGTATACATACAACCGATACATACAAATCAAAATATGCAACCACCGAATATTCCTTTGGATATGCCCTCAATGTATGTTTGACTGGCGTTGACTTCTTTGTATCTGTGGAATGTATGTTTGAACATACAACCAAATATACAACACTGAATATGCATTCATCGAATATCCCTTGGAATATTCCTTCCATAATCTGTTGACTGTTGACCTTCCCTTGTATTAGCCCGATGTACATTCACAATGTACATTCCCAATATGCAAACTCAAAAGTACTTATGCAGGATACACACAACATACATATGTGGGATTTATAAAAATTGTATCTAATCCTCCTAGTGATATACACAAACTTTGTATATCCTTAATGTACATTCAAAATGTACAAACTCAACATGTGAATAGAAAGTGTATCTTCCATATACCTTAGCGAATGTATCTTTGACTCCGTCGTTGACTATCAAGAGTTTCTCTCTCCTCTATACCTCCGGGTGCTTGTATATCCCAACATACAACAACGATTATACTAAAGTGATAGATGCATAACATGCGAGTGTGATATACACGGATTGTATGCAAAAGGTGTATACACACAACTTGTATGACTCGATGTACAATAGCGATATACACAGAGATTGTATATCGACCCTTTATCAAATCCACAACATACGAACCTGATATGCAAATGTGGATACACATAAAATGACCCTCGGATGCAAAAGTAATATAAACAAGAAATGTATATCCGAACTACTTCATCTTTGTATCATCAAAACATGCATTTTTAACAAGTTCTAACACCCAAACCAGTTAGTGATATATGCATAGATACAAATGTGATATACATATAGATTGTATGTCTCATACAAACACTGTATATCCATCAAATGTACATTTTGACAAAACCCTCAAAACTTCACAAATTTCACACAGAAAATACTGCAATCGGGCCGAACCATTTCCTGGACAACTTTAACTTAGAATTTAACCTTCAAACCCTAGCACATGAGGATGCTAGGATAAATCATAGCATGCTATAAATCTATCCCACAAACATGAAATGCATAAACAAAAACACAGAAATGCAAACTAAAGTACTGTACATGTCCATTCCACCGATTCAGAGAATCAACTGGTGGAATGGATGAATGAATCCATTTCACCTGTAACAAGAGAATCAATGCATAGATGGATCAAAAATTAGACAAACAAAACAATGGGATCTTCCTTAATTCAATAACAGAAATGCATACAGATATCACAACCCACTATATCACAATGTCCTATCTGATTTCAAACACAAATGACTCTGTCCTTCATATGCAATGCTAAACTATATGTCTAAAAAAACTGATCTAGGGCATAAATAGCTACTCTTCACGAGTAGTACAAACTCGATTCCCAGTGGCTAGGAGCTTCCAAGTAGTTGGGAGGACAGCTAGCATAACAAACTATAACTATCTTGCACATAAACCTAGATTGACTAAAAACATAAGAATTGGTCACATGGACCTTATTACATCACAAAGTCAAAACATACTCTAATTAGACTTATGTTTTATTTTGAAGGGGTGCTCCTGCACCAGTCTCATTGTGTGCAAGTTTTTTCCTCAATGTTTCAGGTCACACTCCGTGATCCATCATTAGGAGAAATAGCAAGAGAATATACTTTCTGATATTCTATTGATATTAAAGTTTATTAGTTGTCTAACTGTCTCCATCTTGGCTATTTCCAGTTATTTAAATCCCTAGATTTATCAATGCACATTTGTTGTCATTATGTGGATGATTTTTGATTGGTTTTTGTTAGAAGTTGATTTAATTCCTTCTGAGTGGTTTAATATTTACTAGTCTTTGTTTTGAGTTAAATCCTTTAAAATAAATCATATTGGTGGGTTTCCTTCAAATAGAATTAAATCCTTTTAGGAAAACATAGTAACTTGAAAGAAACAACTAGATATTAAAGAAGAGTCTAGCAGCTAACCATCTTGCATGTTCATACAAGGTATGGACATTTAGAAGGTGCCAGATAATTAGAGTTAAGCCAAGTAGTTTTGCAAATCATTAAAGCCTTGACCCCATTACCCAATAGCATTAGGCACTAGTCACAACCTTTTTATAACAATCCTTTTATATCTCATAACCTTATACACATCTACTTCACATCCATTTGCCATTGTGAAGGTCGATCAAGTTTGCACTAATCATAAGGTATACCCACCTAGGTCTGGTAGAACCTGAAGTGAAGGGGGTTTTAGCCATATTTGCCCCGTGTCATTAGCCAAAAGTGTCAAGAGAGCTTAGAAATCTCTTAAAGTTTAAAACCTATGGTTTTGAGACCTAACAGAGTGCAACTTTGATCTTCCTTCAAATCACCCTGACTTCATAAGGAATCCAAAATGGGATCAGTCATAAGAAGGAGGTAGACAAACAAGGGTTTGTTGTTCATTATTATCCTATCAAACTTAAGCATATGAGATAGCATGGCACACACAAAATGTTGTGGATAATGACCACAAGGTTTGGTTAATTGCAACCACTTTTTGTAACCAAGATGCACAAGACTAGTATACTCATTATGATCCTAATGGCACCAAGAATGATCTGGTAAACTGCTAAGAGATTTCCTTCCCAATTTCAATTTCCCTAAGATGGTGCATCATAATATTGTGGCATTAAGGGAAATAAAGCAACAATCAGGAGAGATTGTGTGTAGATATGATCAATGCTCTAAGTAATTGGTGTTAAAGATTGACCCAACTATAAAATGTTGAAATTTAGAAGGAATGATTTATTCATAGGCTAATTACACATATCCAACATGAACTAGTTTAGCTCACTTGCCCTAATTAAAAAGTTGCGTTAAAATTTGTGTTGAGATTATAAGAATTAGGGGAGCCCCCAACATATGATTCTACTACATGCCTAAAAGAACAAATGGAAAAATGGTCATGCAAATAGCACCACTGGCAAGTGAAACTCGTAATCAATGTGGTTTATGATGAACAAAGTGCCACACTAAGGGGCATACAACTACAAACTATCTAGTGGTGGGAGCTCAAGCTATTAATGCCACATAGTTCCCTCTTGCTCAGCACATACCTAATTGCACCATATGTCATGAGACTCATGAAATTGTCCACTACTACAAAACTGAAAGGATGTTTCTATCAATTACTAGTGCAAGGTTTGTCACACATCCACCCATGACATTACCACCTACAAAGTAGTACAACTCTTCCATAAGGGAAGAGGAAAACAAAATTAAACATAACCATGCAACCCCAGTCACAACCACAATAGATGGTGTTGTACTATTAGGAGCCATGATATATGAAGCATGGAGGAAATCAAGGAGGCCATGGTAGAGTATGCAATAGAGGAATCTATTGCTACTAGTGTGGAGAACCTAGGCATACCTCGAGTAGTTGTACAAAGTTTCCAATGTATACTTATTATGATGTTGATCACAAGATAGAGGATTGCCCTACATTGTTGCAACTGATGGAATATTTAATGATGTGTCTTTGATAAGGGACTTATCATTTTCATAAGTTCTATCACCACCTAATGACTCAATAAAGGATTTGTTGTCTATACATTAATTCAATATAAACAAATATGTGGATGATTAAGTGGACTATTCACATAACTCACGTTTGTATATAAGTGATTGCCCTTAAAGTTGTCGAGCTTTGTGGATTAAAATTATTGTGAAAAATGTCTAAGGATTGTTCTGTAAAGGTAAAAAGGTGCATTCATAATGAGAGTGACTGAATTTCAAATCTCAACACTGTAATAAGGTAACTAGGAGGACATGTGCACATGTCTAGGACTACAAATAATTGGACAATTGAGTGGGATCTAGGGCCAATAGAGAAGCACTTTAGAAATCATCCTACACATCAATAAACAACTCAACACAATAAATGTAAATTGACATATTAACACAACAATATCCAACTAAGTTATTGAAAGTCAACTATTGCTACCTCGTTCTCCATCCAGATTACAAAATTGGTCCACTTTTTGCTTTGTAACATTTCCTTTTCAAATTGGCTTGGATGTCGGTCATATTTCTCCTCCTGTCAAAATCTGGCACATGGACTAGTTGAACTAATTAATATGCAATCATTTACTTTTCCCTAGGAAATAAAAAAATATCATTTAACTTATTAAATATACTTACAAATGTATAGATCAAGGCCTATAAACCTTTCTGGCCACTGTGATGCATGGTACGAAGTTTCTCAAGCCTGGCCTTGGTGGCCTTGTCCTGAAACATATACTAATTCAATTTAACTATGCACAAATAAAATTTAAAAATTATTTAATAAATTTGATATAATCTTATGAGCAAATTCAAATACTTGTGTACTCTCCTCACTAGACTTCCTCCATGCATCGGACTACTCATATTCTTTTACAAGTTCTTTCCATACTTTCAAACTTACATCAATTGGCCTTTTTTTGAGTCTTAGCTTGGGACAGAGTTTTTTATCTTCTCTGTTTGGTTGGACTAAAATCTCTTACAGTTTTGAGACATTTGTAGCTTTATCTTCTTTATAGACCAACCTGTGCCAAATTCAGTCTCCATGTCTTGGATAACTTCTTTTTGTAGGTGCATGGGTATCTTTGAGAATGGCAAATGTAGAGGGTCTTTGAACCGTTGAAGGCATGATTCCTTCAACCTATTCACAAACATTTTTCTAGTATCTATCATTTGGACTTCCCCTGAAACCACATCGTATTCTATCTTGGTATCGTAGGTACCAATGCAAGATGCAAAACATGGTGTGGTGGTCGAAGAAGTATATGTCCCAAGAGTGGGTGGGACATTGGAAGCCTCTGTTCCCTGTTCCACATTCTTAGAGGTTATTGTTATTGATTTCCTCCTGGATCTTTTTCTTGATCCATGACTGGTTGGGGAATCAATTGATTCCCTTTGACACTATTGATTTGGTCGCAATGTTTCAGGGGCTTTACCAGATCATTTTTCTATGTATCTGGCAAGTATTGTCAAGTCCAAACCATCCAATTTGTTCACTGCCTCTACCCCCAATATGGAAGCCAATGCCTCTTTATCTTTGTCAGTCTCATGTCCCTATATATATATAATTTCTTCTTTTAAATTTACAAATAAAAAGCTAAAAACTAAAAATCAAAGAAATAATGGAAATATTTACAAATCTATAAATTGACAATGAATTACCTCATTGTGGCCAGAGTCTACTCCCTTTGCTCTCTTCGCTCTATTACTTGACATTTTGAGGTGACCTAGGGCCAATTATTTTCATTTAATCTATGAAGGCAAACAAAGTACACACTCCCAGGTATGAAAGTTTTCATCCAATTTTTCTGTATTCCTCAAGGTTTTTAACCTTTACTTAGTAGAGCAAATCATGAAACTATTTTCCTATGAATCAATTGCTACCTTGGGAGGGAATCTATAGTTCTAGGCCTAATTTTATTTTTCTCGCCCTCGTCTCAAAAGCCCTAATTTTAGTTTTCTCACACTTGACTTGTCTTAAAGCACTCGATTGCTTTTTTTGGGAAGGAAGAGAGAAAGTTGTCTTCAGAGAAAGGTATTGATGGGAATGATAAGCGAACCTGGGCATTGAGGTTTGAAAAATGAGTTCAATGTAGAGGAAATAATGAAATGTCTACAATTTTACCCTCCTCCTTTGCAACCACATGAGACTTGAATGATTCACCTATAAAGAAAATAATATTCACAACCCTTTCTTCACAATCCTCTCCATTTAATCGAAACAAAAATATTTTTGGGAATGAAAACTTTTTATTGTAACCTAACCTATGGTGTCACAAACTAAATCAAATTTCTCATCTATTTGCTTATTTTTCACTTTTTTCTCCTCTCATCGTGCAACAGTTATCTGCTTTTTTCTCCTATAATTCACATGGAATTTTTCTCCTATAATTATTGAATTTCTCATATAATTCAGGTGGAAATCTTTTATTTTTGTTTTTGATTTAGTACTCGGTGCTATACTTGGCATAGTTAATGCCAACTTTAGCACCTTCTTTTAGGCCTAAATGTAATCGTTTTGGGTTGTCAAAGGTGGTAGAAAGTGCGCCTAATTTAGCACCAATTAGTGCATTTTGGTTATGTCCTTGTGACATTACTCTCTAGATATATATCTCCTCTTTATAGTGCCAAGGTTTCAAGAACATGACAACTTAGGTAAGGTATCAACTTGTCTCTTTAACCTCTGGATTGTCATTTTTCAAGAATTGATCTCATTGAAATGCAAAGACAACATGTTGATTGATGACTAACTACATTGTTACTATGATAGTGACTTAACCTAGTCACAAGATTAATGAGACAATTTTATAGTAATAAATCTATGGATGCATACCTAGCTATCCTAGGTGTACTATGACAATAATTTAATGTTGCTAGTGTTTCTTTTAAACCTCCAATGGTTGTTACCTATGCCTCATGGTATGACAACCTCTACAATGTTAATTATGATATTCATATGATGGTGAATATTGGAGAAATGGTTTGGGTGACCTAATAACATTTGTGATAGTCTTTTGGGGTTGTGATAGACCTTTTGGGTTGTAACAATACTTAGGACAATTGTCCATCAACTATAACAAGGCATAATGATGGTCCTTGATATCATCCCCCTATAATGATAGTAATCCACCATATACCAACAATTATATAAGTTATAACAATCCTAATGGTTGAAAGATGATCTTTGATACCCCTATTAATATTTAAGGCAAAATTTTAAGGTTGTTGCTATAATAGCATTTTTTAATAATAAATGATTACCTAACTTATAATGTTAGCAATGCCTTTTATTATTTTTGTTAGTCATAGTCCTATATCATATAGTGGCTGCCCTTTATTCCCATATCAGTCCATTGACTTACTAATAAAGATTCTAAATCATTGTTAGTACAACATTAGGTGGTATTTGGATGATAGAAATGATATGACAACCTTTGAATCCTCACGATCCCACTACAATATTAGATCAACACTATGATGGTCAAATATGAAATAAATGTCAAATATGAGAGTCGAATATGAAATAAATGTATTTTTGATGTGAATTTGTAGTCATCTTGTAATCATAAGATTTAAGCTCTAGTTGTCAAGATTCCACGTGTAAACTTTTTCAGAAGAGAACAATGTTGCAATGTCCTATTTTGTTTTTCATAGTGTGTCTTAATGAAAAGAAAGTGTATTAACAAGACAAATTCAAGAATATTCTCTTGGTACACAACTATTATGTGACTATTGTCATTGTTGTGTATTATAGGATCTAGAGGAGGCCATGGAGAGAGGACGTGGATGATGTAGAACTACTAAATCATAGAGAGGAAAGTGGGTGGAAATGGATATGACAATAGAATCTGTAGATACAATAGAGGAAAGAAGAGAAAACAACCTCAACCAAAGGAGGAAGGTGTTTATGAATTCACAAATGCTACAACATAGAGGAGATAAAGTCATTTTTTACTATGTTGTGTACTAAACATTATTTAGTATGTTGTGTATTATAGGGGCCAGACGAGGCCATGGAAACAGATCATGTCATATCAAATGAGGACACAATGGATGAAGCAGGACATTAGGTACTCAAATCCAATTTCCTTAGGAAAAAATGATCTGACTGCATTTTGTGATACGTCCATCTTTTTTCATGGTATTATTAAAATTTATAATGTATTATCCAATCTTGACATAAATTAATGCATGTTGTTGATTATTCTAGATGGAGATTGGAGCAAATGCAGAGCCTCAATGTTCAACTAGCAAACAAAAAAGATATGTATGTGGATGTGACCTAAAACTGTTAAATCATGTAGACAATAGTGGGTGGAAGAGGATATGACAATAGATCTTGCAGACACAAAAAATGATTGCACTAAACAAGAGGTTGGTCAAGACTATAGTACATTGGATGAATACTTTGAGAAAATTGTTGTTTGTGGATGTTCTGTATGTTATGTAAAGAAACAATTCAAATGAGCAATTGTACAAAGACATTACATATATGATGAGCTTCTAGTCAGTAGTATGCCTCCTACAATCAATTCAAATCCAATAGGAATTGTGGTAAGGAATTTTCCAAATTGATATAAATAACATGTATACTTCGTTTAAACATTATTTTATATTCTTTAAATAACTAATTTTTTTCTTAATGGAAACTTGCAGGATAAAGTTCTTGGTTTAAAGTTTCCTGGATCACTGACTCCCAGCCTAGAGGGCAATGATCATTTATCAAATGATACATTTAACAAAAATATGTGCCAATTTACCAACTCGAAGATGAGGAATTAATGAAAAGAAGCAACAGAACAAGAACCGGTTTAAAGATGCATAATTTGCTTAAAGACAAGGGGAAGCTGGACTATATACCCTATGAGAATGAATGTGATGGAGATGATGACTTGCCCTTGAGTTTGAGATCAATTTATAAAGAGACATTTGATCGTTGACTATATTCCACTTGGCCTAGTATCAACAACTACCTAGAGTGTACGAGGTGTTTCAATTTTGGGGATACAGCTACATGATACAACCCTCCAATATTCATGGAGTGAATCTATGACATATTCATGGATGTTTATCTTGTGCCTTTTATTGATGAGATACAACTGCTATGGAAAGGCATAGAATGCATGACATATATCACGTTTCCCATCAAATAGGTCCTTCATGTTGTATGGTGTGCTATGTTGGACTATTGATGATTTCCCAAGACTTGGTGTTTGTCCTGGTAAGATAAAATATTTATGTATTTACACTCATAATTTATTTTCATCCCAACTTTCATACTTAGTTTTATACTATTTTTTTGATGTTACTAACATTACTTATTGAATTGTAGGGCTTCAAACAAAGGGGATATTTGCATGTCCAAGATGTATAGAAAAATTTCAAGGGTGGTATTCTAAAGATCTACATAAATTTATTTACACAAACAACAGGGTTTTTCTACCACTAGATCATAAGGTTAGAAATTGCCTAAAGAATCAATTTGATGGAAAATTTGAAAATAGAGGCCCTCCCATGATTATGGGTCCAAGTGATTTGATTAAGAAGTATGAAGATGCTGAGTTGAAAGCTTGGTATGATTTTTTTTTATCGGGGTGATTCAATTGAAGAACCAGAACAAGTTGTAGTTAATATGCCAGAAGGAATGAAAAGGAAATCCATATTTTATGAGCTCCCTTACTAGAAGGATCTATTAATATCTTACCTATTAGATCCTATGCAAGTCTTCAAAAATGTCCCAGATTCTATATTTCAACATATATCAGGCAAAGAGAAGGATACCTTGTCTTCGAGGAGAGATATTGCTCTTTCATGTACCAAAATTGATAGAAAACATTTATGGCCAAATAGGGAAAATGAAACATATGCAGAAGCTCCATGGATTTTGAAAAAAAAAGAGCTAGACTAACTAAAAAATGTCATCCGTTCAATAAGGACACCTACTTGCTATGGGTCATCATTGGCTAAAGCTTTTACAGTTGATGGACATATCACAGGATTTAAAACACATGGTTTTCATAATTTTATGAAGGTATTATATATCATCATTTAACATTTACTAGTAACATTGATTAAGTACTAAATATATTTTGATATTTTTTTGTGTGAGAAAAAATTACTAATGACCTTTTAATAAATGTGTTTGATAGGAAATCATTCCATTGGCAATTAGGGGGGATTCCTGTCTTACAGTTGACTTAAGGAATGCCATAAGTTGATTGTCAACATTTACAAGGTATGTGGTTATATGAAATGTTCATGTGTGAGAGACATAGAGATATTATATTGCATTTTATTTTTTGACTAAAGGTTCATATTAATTTACTATTCTTATATTAGGTGGGTGAGCTCCAAGGAGACCCATGAATGTGAAGTGCCAAAATGGAAGAAGGAAATTGTAGAAATTGTATGTGTATTTGAGAAGGAGCTCCCTACAAGTTTCATGGACCTACAAGTCCATTTACTTATACACCTAGTCGATGACATTGAATTGGCGGGTGTCGTATCAATGAGGTGGATGTTTTTCTTTGAGAGGTATATGAAAACTCTACAAAGATATGTCTGACAAAAGGCACATCTAGAGGGTTGCATGGCTGAAGGGTATGTACTAAATGGAGCATTTTTCTTCCTATGTCAATTCCTTGGTAAGGATTTTGAAGATGGGCCATGCTTCTGGGATGAAGAATGAGCATCAAATATTATTGATGGGGAAAAACCATAATCTAATGGTGTTCAAGTAGAAATTAGTAAGTAAATTCATAATCAGTGTGGTTGTTTTTGTTGCGATCATTAATTTCCTTTGTAATTTATTTGTCAAATTAACAACATGACATTTGGAGTTTGAAATAAGCATGTTTACATGTAATAGGTGTAGACGAAAGTGCTATACTCGAGAAGTTCATTCTATACCACATGGACTTTAAGAACAAATGGATTGATTTGTATGATAAAAAGAGAGAAGTGTTAGAAGCATGGAGATAGTTTAAGAGATCAAACCCAAGGAATACTCCACTTCCTATTGATCTAGTTGGGGAATGGGGCAAAGATTGCACACTAGAATGGGTTACTGAACAAATTCAAAATCAAATAGAAGATGCAGGTATAGATTCAAACATAACATAAGATGAAATCAACATGTCTAGAGGATGTGAAAGAAAGGTACAGTTGGAATTTTACAAAATGTTGTTTCATTACAGTTTTGACACTATTAACTATTTTAATATTCATCATTATATTTGTTTTCATTGAAATAAATGGTCTTTCACAGGTGAGGAAATATCCAACAATGTGGGCATATGGTTGACATTATCATGTAGAAAGTGTAGATGTAAAGAGACGATCCTTCAATAGTGGCATCATGGTTGACTTCAAGCAATCCAGTTGATCAAGCTCAAAAGATAAGAATATAATTGAAGGGAATCTACAATATGTTGGGAAAATACAAGAAATTATTCAGTTGGATTACCACTCTTTTAAATGTTATATTTTTAAGTGTAGATGGTATGAAGCATTTGAGAGGACACGAAGACATGATACCCATAGTGGATTGTTTTCTATAAATTCCTCATTTTTCCTACCAGAGGATAAGGAGTCTTATAATCTACCAATTCATTATGAGTAGGTATTTCTTTAACTTAAACAAGAACCAGTAGTGATCATTAATCTATTAATTCATAGTTTATTGTGAATATATACATGTGTTTATTAATCAATAAAATTGTTATACCATATGTCTAATATATGTATGTCGTTCATCTGCAAGTATTTTTCTATGAAGATATTTTGGACCTAAAATGGATATTTGTCATACATTATGATCCAAGATTAAGGCATGTATTTGATGATGCATTAGTTAATACTCAACAAAACAATGATGGCCAACAAAATGAGAGAGAGGGATTAGAGAACATCGAAGAAATTGACATCCACGATGATGTTGAAGATGGTTATGTTCAGGCACAAGAAGACAACAATCCAGAGTTAGATGATGTTATGGAAGACAACAATATGGATGGTATAGAAAATAATGATCCAAATACATCTAGTAACAATATAGATGGTCTACAGTCAAATTTCAATGATGATGAAGATGATGTAGGTCAAGATGAGGATGATGATAATATTAAATACTTGAAAGAACATATGAACATTGACAATGATACACTGGATGTGTTGGGTGAATATTTTGTCTTCAACTAACTGAAGGCAAAATGGTTATATCAACCCACAGTGTAATGAGATAAATCTCTCCTCTCAGCAAGGAGAGGTTCCCTATCACTTACCACAAAAATATTTAAAGTAAAAATTAACTTGGGGCGAGACCATGTCATCTATTTCTCTTTTTTTAGAAATGATGTTTACAATATAAAATAGCACTTTCACAAAATGAATCTAAATAACAAAGAAACCCACGAGAGCACAAAGTCTATCATTGCTCCTTTGGTGATTGACAATTTAAAACTAAGTAGGATAAAATACAGCTCAAAGTCTTCACTTTTACCCAATTTGATATAACAAGTTTGAACACAATAGTTTACAACACAAAATCTCTAAACAATTCCATTCCCATAAACAAACACAAACTCCCGTAATGAGAAAAATAGCACAAAGTCTATTCAACCAAAACAAGAACACTCCTCTCAAATTTTAATAAACTCCACGATTCCAACAATGATTCAGTACAATGTAACACCAATGACATAAGAACACTGATATCATAAAACAATGTGATTCAACTCAAAGTTTGATACTCAAATTGTCTACTTGTATTGATATTCGCTTGAAAATATGATAAACATAAAAAACTCAAAGTCTTGAAATGTTTTCCAATTCAACAAAGTTTTTTTGCAATAGATAAAAGATCCTATTTACAATAGAGGCCCTCTTTATTTATAGGGAGGAGCCTGAAGCAAAAATAGGAAATTTACAACTACTTTGACTTATTCAACAAAGGAGTCCTTTTTGATTTGGGACTTCCTATGTTTTTACATGTAATTACATATGAAAAAAGTACATGTAAATATGTCCAAAATTATTTCAAAAGTACATTTGAAAATAGAAAATAAACTAAGGGAAAAAACTGCTTCAACTTGTATTGCCATCCTTCTTCATGTGACCATCATACCTAGTGAAAGTTGCTTGCATCCCGATACTGTCTGGACTAATCGTGTTCCTAAAAATCATCTTAGCTATCACCATGGCATCTCTTACTGTGGTGACTAATTTTGCATGACTAGTTAACTTGGTTTTCAGATTATCCAAAGTTAACTGATTGTCTAGAATATTGTCCATAGAGGCCATTGAAAATGTTTTATCCTCAAACTCTTTCTGGAACATATCTTCAGATTCTCAAACCATTTCTTTTGCAGAGAGAAATTGGTTATCTTGTGATACGAGCTTGTAAGGTAGCTCCTAAAATTTATGCAAAAGACTGACATCACTTTGTTCACTGAGTTTCCTTGTAGTGTCAAGGTCATTGATCAAATCTTTAAGCACATGGCTCCTATATGTCGATGCCTCTTTAGTTTCTATATAAAAATCCCTATTAGGAATGGCACCAATTGATATTAGAGTGCTTATTTTCAGTTTTCTCATCTCCACCCATTTGTCATGATTCTTTTCTATGCGCTCAATATCTTGAGAAATAACATCAATGAGATCATCAAGTTTTGCTCTTATTTTCCCCATTTTATCTGTCTTCTCAGATAGCTCTATAAGCAGAGAGATTCCTTGGGTACGCATCCTTTCTAGATATTCTTCAAGTACTCTTCCCTTGAGATGAGTCTTTTCTGCTTTCTGGATAATAGGGTCCTCTACAGAAACAGCCTCAGAAACGGCCTCAGGAGTTACTGCTTCTAAATTTAAAGTGATTTTCCTTACTATTGTAGTCAACTGTTCAACCATTGCTTTGTAGTGATCTTTCATTTCTTTCTACCTGTCAAATTTCTAAATCAGGATGTCCATTGCTGACTGCATATCATTCTTGGCACTTTCATGAGTTATCTTACCCAATTCAACTCTAGAGATAGAGTAATCATTCATATCAAAATTTTCCATGGTTGCATCCTGTGGAGGTTTTGTGATCTCCAAAAATTTATGTCCCTTGTCCTCAAGCATTCTTGAAAGAATCTTTGGCTTCTTCAGGGTCTTGGCTTTTGTAGGCACCAGTTTACTAAAATCAAAGTCATCTAGGGAGATGGCTTGTTTCTTCCTTTTTGGTGTATAAGCTGAAAACCAAGGTGGAAGCAGAGAAGTACTCACATTAGGATCCATTCCCATTGTTGGTGTCACCATAACTATACTTGCACTGGTAGTGGAAACAATAGATGGAGTGTTAGTGAAAACTGCACCTGTTACATTTACATTAGAGACTTGCTCAGTATTCATTACAAAGTGATCAAATATGGAAGTATCCTCAATATCAAAAGATGAAGAAGACAAGCTAGGAATTGACTTTGTGGAATGAAGAACATCTTCAAAAGTATTTTGAGGATTGTCAAAAATAGTTTTGGAAGGTGAGGGAATATCAATGGGAGAAGCAGACAAAGGAACTACAACAGGTGTGTCGGGCAAAGGAGATGAGACTCCCATTTCTTGTTGTACACTCTCCTATGGAGACAAAGCTTCTTCTTATGTAGGCTTATCTTCAACCTCCATTTCTTCAGTGGCTAGCTCCTTAGTGTTCTGTTTCTCAACTTCCATATCTTCTATTTTAGATTCTTTTTCCACAGTCTTTGATTTCTTCATCACAAACTTGATTCTAGGCTTATGTGTCTTGGAAGAAGAGGGAACATCACTTTTCTTCTTCATCATGTTCTCAACCTTTTTACCTGTTTGCTCTTGGATCTCAGTCTCTGATCCTATAAGAAATTCTTTCAAAGTAATTCCTTTATCTACTAGCCAGTTATTGGTATTAGCCAATATAGGCTCAAATCTTTTCCTCAGAGATGTCAACTCTTTTTGAGACCATTGGATTGGAGGGAGGGGAGTGTTAGCAACCTAGTCAGTGTTATATCTATCATCAACCAATTCTCCATCATCCACTAGGTCTTCAGGAATATTAGCAAGTCCCAGATATTCAATCTACTCAAGAGATAACCTGTTGTAGTCCAACTTCCTGACATCTTTTGTTCTCAAATCTACCCAAACATCTTCAACCATAGGTTCATGTAATTGGGTTTTCCTCTTGATTTTGTCCTTCACGCCCCTGTAGTCAAACTTTGGCCTTCTCTTGAATTGCTTCATAGTTACAAGTTACATCTCAATTTCCATGGCCCTAGCCTTTGCAGTAGTTAATACTAAAAACCTACCAATCTCAACTGGAAACCTAAAACCGGGCTTCTTGAGCTCCATTTATTTATTATGCACAATGATCATTTGTCTGCATAACTCCATTAAGACAAGTTTGTCTGAGGGGAACCATGGCAATATATAGGGATGACCTTGGAAAAAGCCAACCCTCAGATATGAGAAAGAAGGAAACTATAAGAACATGCATCCAAAATCATTTACCACTGTCCAAGCCTTATTTGACACTCTTCTTTGTTCTAGCTGGGGGTCAAAAAGACACAAGAATACTGCAAAGAAAGCATCATTTACTCTCCTGAAATGATGAATAGAACCCTTCAATGTTAATTGAGAGTAGTATTGATACACAGGGATTACCCTCCTATCTCCTTCTGATGTTAGACCAGGAAAGATTCTCATAGAGGCTGCTATATACACCAAGTAAGAAGTCATGTAGAATTTGAAAGTAGTAGATATCTTTGTCAATTGCTCATGCAGAGCATTACTGATTTGTTCAATTGTTTGCCTTGGAGTATTACCTTGATGAAAGGATACATCCATTCATGAAATAGTGAAGAAGAAGCCAACTCCCTTATCCTATTGAGAAGAGTAATCAGATCACCAATCTCTTCTATAAAGTCACTCCTGGGAAAACTCTATGGCCACCTAGACAAGTTTGACCGTGGAGCTTTGAGTCATTTAGTATTAATTACCTTCTTTGCCTTCTTAGGATTTTTATCATATTCTTTTTGTGCTTCAACAAAATCAAGCTTTATCACTTTTGTTGTAGGAGGGCACATAAACACCTTATCAATGAATTCAGGATCTAGTCTGATTATCACATTGCCACTTGCATCCACCATAGCCCTAGTATCTCTATTATAAAACTGAGCACACTGAAGGACAAATTCTGTGTTGTGAGCTACTACTGGGAAAGATGATACCAAATGAATGTTACTGTCAATTATCTTCTTCATTGCAGAACTAGGATTATTTGACTTAGTTCTTCCACAAATTCAGCCATATCCACATGGCCAATCTCTATATCTCTAATGTCATCGACATTAGAAGTAACTGAGGTGATTGGAAAAACACCTTGACATTTGTACTTCATCACTTTTGACTTCTTCAGAGACAACTTAGTCATCTGAATGAGCTATCACCAGAAGGATGTCGATGAAGAAAGAAGATCCATAGAAGAAACTGCAACAAAAAGTTATGATCATGCAATTAGGGGAAATACTGGTAATCTGGGAAAATTGCATGTTGACGATCATGACTATGGAGATGCGCTTGAAAGGACTAGAGTGTGAGCAGGCCAAAAAACGGAGGAAAGTGGGCTTGAAAAAGCAAAATTGAAAATATCCCAGAGTTCGAAAAATTTGAGAGAATGTTTGCATGGGAAGCAAAATTTGCCGCCCTTGCATGTGAGGGATATTGTGCACGTGTATTGGCGGTAAAATTTACCGCTCATGCATGTTCTAGGAGAAAGAGTACTTTATGTTGGAGCAGCAAATTTTGCCGATACTATAGGTAATGTGTTAAATTGCAAGTGTTATGCATCGGTGGTAAAATATGCCGACATTGCATGTTGGTATTTCAAGGTCTTCTTTGTGTAAGGGTGGTGAATTTAGCCACCCTTGTACTTGCTTTTTGATACATCTTCAAATACAAAAGTGGCAAAATCTGCCGACCTCGTATTTGTCTACAAGCTCATGGAAAGGTCTTAAGCGGCAATTATTGCCAACGTTACAAATGTTTCAAAGATGGGTTCGGTAGGATCAGTACAAACCACCGACGATGCACATCACATTAAGACCTAGGGCATAAGTTTTGATCGGCAATTTCTGCCAGTTGGACATTCAAATAGGAAAACCTTACAACCTATTTCAAGGATGTTGACAATGCATTTTAAAGAACAAGAATTCAATATGAAAGATCAGGCCAAAAATGACAATGCAAAATAGAAACACAACATTTTTCAAAGGCTTTTCAAAAACAAATGATGAATTCAAAATGACAAAGATACCGATCAATCCTATAAATGAAACCCTAGAAGTCAAAAATAGTTAAATGACTTACCTGTCGAGTTCAAAACCCTAACCTTAACGGTGGCAAATTTGAAATCTATTTGAATCCTCCGTCACCATGGTTGAGTGGTTTGAGAAGGGTTGGAGAATCAAATGGGAGGTTTTAGAATAAAAGAAAAGATGAGAAACGATGAGTTTATACATTAAAAAGCTTAAAAATGAGCGCTTAATGTTTAGCACGAGTGGCCATTAATGCCACTGAAGTTTGAGATCTTGAAGATCTTTCTCAGGTGGTGATTTTAGCTGACATGACACGTACTTAACAAAAATGCAAGAGCGGTAAAAACCACTGAATCTACAATTGCTTCTTGGTGAGGAACATGAAATGATGGCAAAAAGTGCCACTCAAGCATGTTGAAAATGAAAAACTATGTAAAAGCAGTAGAAATTGCCAACATAACACATGTGGACAAAAAGACATGCAATAGTAGTGAATTTGGCTGACTTTGCATATAAAGACTCAAAATTTCACTAACACTCGAAAAATGACCAAAATTGATATTTTGGTCAATTTACAACCTAATCGATTTGTGCAAATATCAAGGAATCGATTTGAGGGAATGTTGTAAACAAGTTTAGGATGCCATATGACTCCGTACGGGACCAAGAGAATCTTGTCTTGATTTGTGAACTTAGAGTGTAGATTACGAAATGGACAAGTTTTGTAGGGGTTGTCTAGAAAAATAAGCGTAGCTGATTTTGAGAACAACAGGATGACATTGTAGCAGACAATAATGTTAATTACCAAGACTTCTAAATTTTTAGAATTATTTGCAATTAATGTTTAAAAAAGGATGATTCTTATGGCCTAAACTTTGAAATGCCTCAATAATATTATTTGTGTCGATACAAATTACCTATTGCAATATCCTTAAATTGTTCAATCTTTGGTATGAATTGTTGGCAAAAAAATTAGGATTACTTAGATACAATTTCCTTCTCATTGCTTTATATTATGCTTGAATGTCAAGGTCCAAACCTAATCCTCATTTTGCACTAAGAAGAAACTTTAGCCTTAACTATACAATGGCCTCGATTCATTGCAAGGAAGTTATGATTGACGATTTGATGATTACTACATATTTTAATGGGGAAGATGTTTTTCATCATGATGCACATGTTTCACATATGGATATGCAAGACATGAATCTTACTACACAAATACTTATATCAGTCCTTTACAAATTAGAGCAATAATGTTAATTATTCAAATTTGATTGATGTTCTTCATAACTTGGTACTCAAATGTGCAAATTATAAAACCCTAAAGATATGCCAAATCTTATGATTAGGTTTTATATGTGAATTTGGCCAACTAACAAAATTGATCAAATTAATCAAAATTCTTTGCACTTTAGGCTCTGTTCAAGCCTAGGTGGGTGTTACCTTGTTTCACCAATGACAATTTACTTTCAAGTTTGCTGGTGACTTCAGAACAAATTAAATAAATGTGGATTTATTTAATTAAGGATGAGACTTTAGAGGAAGAGTTAATTGGATTAGTTAATCAATTAAATAAATTATCATAATTTATTTAATTAATGTTAGAAGAATAGTTAGATTTATCAATTAAATAGTGTAACTTATTAAACTGATATTAGGAGGAATGATCAAAGTGGTTAATTAAATAAATATGATTTATTTAATTAACATTGTGAGAGGAGATGTGGGATAGATCTAGTGTGATGTTAGGCCATGGTAGGATTCAGGTGTCTACATTTCTAATAGTGCATTAGTTTTTGGGTTGATGAATATTAATCACAATTTATCTTTAGTAATTTTTTCCTTCACCATATCATGAGTCAATTTTGGGCAACAAAACTGATGACAAATTTCTCTATGGGTTGCCCATGTATTTATTTTCCTTCACTAAGATAGATTGAAGGAATAGGAGAGCATCAAACAAGGATCAAATGAGTGCAATACTGATTATGTTATTGGATTTCAAACTTTGTCAACAAAGATACTCTATCAAATTCCTATTGATGAATTGCAAAGAATATTTGTTAAGGGCTTATTACCTACTATCCAAGCTGAGACAATGTGTAGCAGTGTGTCTAACTAGCCACCAACATGTGTAGCAATATGTATAGCCACACTATCTAGATCCTTGAAGATCCGTAAACCTTGAACAATGCCCCTAAACTCTAAACCCTAACCCCTAAACCATAAACCCTAAATAAGGCTCCTAAGCAATGAACTTTAGTTTTATCTTGTTTCCATTTCATCCTACCAATTTATATCCTCATCCCTCTTTTCATGTCCTAGTTTTCTTGTTTCCATTTACTTTCTTGATAATGGAGAGAGAGATAGAGAGAGAGAGAGAGAGAGAGAGAGAGTCCTAGTTTTCTTGTTCATTTCCTTCATCGATAAGGGAGAGGGAGAATTAATAGAAGGGAGAGATAGGAAGATATAGGAATGATAGGGGGAGAGAGGCAAGAGATAGAGAGATAGGGAGAGATATCTAGGTAGAGAGAGACAGAGAGGAGACAGATAGGGAGAGATATGGAGATAGACTAGAGTGACTAGAGAGATAGGGAGATGGAGGAATTATAAGGGAGAGAGAGGCAAGAGATAGGGAGATATAGATAGGTAGAGAGAGAGGAGATAGATTGGGAGAGATAGAGGAGACAGAGCAAGAGATAGGGAGATAGAGAGTGAATGAAATGCCTAGAGAGATAGGGAGATAAAGAGTGAGTGAAATGTCTAGAGAGATAGGGAGAGCGATTGAGAGGTAGAGGGATGATAGAGAGAGGGAGATAAGGGAGAGATATGGAGATAGAGGTTTAGGGTTTAGGGTTTAGGGGTTATAGGTTAGGGGTTAGGGATTAGGGGCATTATTTAGGGTTGAGAGATTTAGAGAGAGAGAGAGAGTTCTTTTGACATGCAACTGTACACCCTAAATAATTCCCTTAAACCCTAAACATGAGCAACCCTAAACCTCTAAACCTTAAATAATACCCCTAAACCCTAAACCCTAACTCCTAACCCCTAAAACATAAACCTTGAACAATGCCCCTAAGCCTTGAGCCCTAACCCCTAAACCCTAAACCTAAGAAACCCTAAACCCCTAAATCCTAAACCCTAAGCCCCTAAACCCTAAACACTAAACCCAAGCAACCCTAAACCTCTATCTCCCTATCTCTGTATCTCTACCATTCCTTTACCTCTCAATCTCTCTCCCTATGTCTTAGGCCATGTCTCTCACTCTCCATATCCCTATCTCTTCCTATGTCTCTGGCCATGTACCTCACTCTCTATATCTCCCTATTAGTCCTCTCTCTCTAAACACTAAACCCCAAACCTCTAAACCCTAAAATGTAAACCCTAAATAATGCTCCTAAACCTTAACCCCCAACCCCTAAACCCTAAACCTGAGAAACCCTAAACCCCTATCTCCCTATCTCTATCATCCCTCTATCTCTCAATCCTTCTTCCTATCTCTCTAGATATCTCACTCACTCTCTATCTCCCTATATCTCCCCTCTGTCTCCTTTATCTCATAGATTATACTTGTGCATACTAGACTTACAAAATTGAATAATTTATCAATATTATAGTATATTTAAAAGTTTTATAATTAATAATTTTGTCTTTATTTTATTTGTATATATCCATTTTTTCTATTTTCTTGTCTTATTTTAAATTTTTTTGTATATTTCCTATTGTATGATTTGTCTTTTTTCTTTTTAACCCTTTGTTCAATCCTTTCTCTCCCTTTATTCTTTTGGTCTAAGTGGACATTTATTGCCTTGCCTTGTATTGTCTTTGAATTCATGGATTATGATCAAATTGGAAAGAAAAAAGAATATAGGAGTAATAGTCATTTATCTAGTCATTTTTATTTGTCTGACCAATTATTTAGTTGTTTTTTTTGCCTGATAACCAAATTAGTCATTTATTTAGTCATTTATTTGGTCATTTATTTAGTCATTTCAACCAATGACCAAATTAGTCATTTATTTGGTCATTCATTTAGTCATTTCAACTGATGACCAAATTAGTCATTTATTTAGTCATTTATAGCTGTGTTGCAAAAAAATTTAGTCACATGACTAAAAGTTTTAGTCACTTGGTAATTTATTTTCCATATTTCTATTAGTGTATCATTCATCTATCTCCCTATCTCTTTGGACATCTCACTCACTCTCTATCTCCCTATCTCTCCCCTCTATCTCCTCTATCTCTCCCTATATGTCTCCTCTCTATCTCTCTCTACCTAGCAATCTCTCCCTATCTCTCTCTCTTGCCTCTCTCCCACTGTCATTTCTATATCTCCCTATCTCTCCCCTCTATCTCTCTCTCTCCCTTATCAGTGAAGGAAATGAAAACAAGAAAACTAGGACTCTCTCTCAATCCTCTCTTTCTATCTCTACCCCTCTATATGTATATCTATCCATCTCTATATCCTCTCTCTATCTCTATCTCTATCTCTATCTCTATCTCTATCTCTATCTCTATCTCTATCTCTACCTCTACCTCTCTCCCTCTCTTTCTCTCTATTGCTATCTATCTATCTATCTATCTCTCTCTCTGTCTTCCAATCTCTCTCTCTCTCTCTCCATATATATATCCATACATAGACATCATACCATGACACCCATCCCTTCTTCCATTACATCCTCCCTAACCCCTTCCCAACATTGATATCCCACTAGCCATGCCACGTCATTTTCATATAGTCAGTTAGTTAGTTATGCCGAATACCCATCTTGTCTCTTGTCTATTCTATATAGATAGAGAATGGAGTTGGGAGTTGTTAATATCTCCAACAAAATGAAGTGCCCTATCTATATATCTCCTAATGGGAATGGGCAACTAGCAAAAAACTAACCAATGCCTAGGCATCCATTTGATGCATTCCGATACAATTCTGTAGGCTAGACTAGAAACTACATGAGGGCCCCCTATATAGTGGGCATCCATCTAATGTATGATGCATTTTGATACAATAGGCATTTCTATCCCATACATCTATGGGCCACTGGCCTAGGGCCCTATTGGTTGATTGCCCTATAGATCTATCTGGGCGATGAGTTCCCATATTTATATAGGGCCATTGGTCCACATCCCCCATCCCATATACGAAAGAAAGAAAGTTAGGGGTCCTCAAGGTGCTATCACTCACACCAACAATGGAATAAAAGGCTATTCTATATAGCCAGCCATACCATAGCTTCCCCATATAGACCATATAGAGATAGGGGCCATTTCCCCCCTCTTTTTAGATAGGGATCTATAAGGGAGGAGAAATCTCTATAGTTAGGCCCTCCCCCACCCCTACCCTAATCCATAACTGAGCAGTGCTAGCCTAGGGCCAATCGGGTTATGAATATGAACCTTTGGCGAACAATGCCACATAGAATAGAGG
The DNA here is from genome assembly GCA_027924645.1 of Cunninghamia lanceolata. Classification (NCBI taxonomy): domain Eukaryota; kingdom Viridiplantae; phylum Streptophyta; class Pinopsida; order Cupressales; family Cupressaceae; genus Cunninghamia; species Cunninghamia lanceolata. The sequence continues at coordinate 8,281,693 of BSBN01000815.1, read as the reverse complement.
CTGCATCTACATTTATATAGACTAGATTCGGTGAACAGAGGTGGCCCTAAGCCCCACCATAGATATATAGGCCCCCTCTCTCTAATCTCTATATGGGGTGGGGTAGAGGAAAGGAGGGCCAGGTGTAGTATATAGATCTAGTCGGCACTCACTATAGATAGAGGTTCAGTTGGCCATATATCTAGAGGGGGGAGGGAGCCCTCGTCTCCCAGTTGCCCTCTAGAGTTGGGGGGTTGGGTTGGCGACTATAGAGAGTAAGTAATCCGTTGACTTGACTCAAGGCAGGGCACCCCCAACTAGACAGAATAGTGGAGTGAAGGAAGCTCTCTGTGAACTGTATTGATATATAGCCAATAGCCAATAGACAATATATCCACCTATAGTAGAGAGTAGATGGGGAGGTGGCCCTATAGATCTATATCTTATTGCCACTCATCCTGACACCATCCTCCACCATGTGACATTTATCTAACATAGATAGGTATTAAAGTCGGTGCTAATGTAGGCACTAAAGTCAATGCTAATGTAGGTACTAAAGGTGGCACTAAAGTCATTGATAAATTTAGCGTTGATGTAGATACTAAAGTCGACGTTAAATTAGGTGCTAAAGTAGGTGCTAAAGTCAGCGCTAAAGTCAACGTTAAATTAGGTGCTAGTTAGCACCTAATTTAGCACCTACTTGTTCTAATTGATGCAAAAAACTCCAAAAATAGCGCCATCTTGATAAATAGCACCGACTTTTTCAAAAAAATGGAAAAAAATACATTAAAACAGTGGGTGGAAGCAAAAAATAGAGCAAAAAGGGAGCTAATCAAAGGGATTTGTTGTAGTGTCTCTAACATCTTTTAAATCATCTATGTCAAGTAGTTTAGGCAACCCATTCCATGAATTAGTCTAAAAGTTGGATTTCTCACCATGGTTGAATTGCCATGAAAGGAAGGGGAGAATAGCCTCTCTACTTTTAGAAATGAAATTCTAGATTGAAGATCCTTTAGGGGGATTCTATACTGTAAAAATTCTCTATTTATATTAATAGTCCAAGTATTTGCTCTACATTATCCTAACCCATAAGGACTCTGGCTTCTTATAAATTTTCCAAGCCAACTTTTTTCTGAGCGATTGATTGTGATTCTCTAAATTAATAATGCCTACCCCTCCAAGGCATTTTAGTTTACAAAACTTATCCCATCCAATCAAATGGATTTTTCTCTTCTTCAAAGCCCCTTGCCAAATAAATTTCTTACTAATATTATCCAATTCTAAAAGTACAGATTTGGGAAGTTGTAGCATGGATAAGAGGTAGATTGGCACAACAGATAAAATGACTTTGGGAAATGTCAGTCTCCCTACCAGTGATAACCATCTGCCTTTCCATGTCCCTAGTCTACCCCTCAACGTGTTCACTACTTAAAGCCAAAGATCATTTTTGTTTTTCCCATTGAATAAAGGAATGCCAAGATACTTGTTAAGGAGATCCTTGATCTTATAATTGAACATGGTGGCCAAATTAGAATGCATCTTTGTGTTTGAATTAAAGAGGAAAATTTTAGATTTAGTGGGATTAACTTGTTGACCAAAAAACAAACAATATTTGTTTAAAGTATTCTCGATTGCTTGCACATCTTGAATTGAAGCTTGTCCAAAGAGAATTATATTGTTAGCAAAAAGAGTATGGGTGAAGGAATGTCTCACATTCTTGATTCTTAAGTTCATCCATTCCCTCCTGTGATTTGCCTCTCTTATTGCACAAGTAAGAGCTTCTGTCATAATGATGAATACATAGGGAGATAAAGGATCCCTTTGCCTCAATCCTCTAGTTGATATAAATGTGCCATTTTCTAACCCATTCAATAGGACTGCCATACTCATTACAGATAGACATGAAGCAATCTAGTTTCACTAATGAACTACAAAACCTAGCTTTTCTAGGATGAACATTAGGAAGGGCCACTCCACCCTATCATATGCTTTGGCCATATCTAATGTAATCACCATGCTATGGATCTCTTTCTTCTTGATTGAGTGCCAAATCTCATGGGTGATGATAGAACCTTCAGTAGTCTCCTTACCAGGGATAAAACCCCATTGCTCATCTGAGATAATCTCTAGGAGAAGGGAAGCAAGGTGGGTAGCTATAGCTTTGGAGATAATTTTATACATAAAATTACATAAAGATATGGGTCTAAACTCATCAAAAGAGGAAGGATATTTATTCTTAGGAATAAGAATGATATTGGTCCTTTTCAATACCTTGAGAACATTCCAGAATTTCCTCAATTCTTCAACTGTTAACAAAATATCCCTTACCAAAATATCCCATGCATGCTGAAAAACTACCTGCCCATCCATCAGGGCTAGGTGCTTTATCTCCCGACATGGAAAAGACTACAATGCGTATCTCCTCAGTAGATAACTCCTTCATCAGCTAAGCATTATGATGATCTTTGACAAGCTTAGCAATATTATAATCACCCTTTTCAACGGGCTAAAGTGAAGATGACTGTGAGAGTAGATTTCCATAGAATTCCTTTGCATAATTCTTGATCTTTGAAGGGTCATTCAAAGAGGTGCCATCCACTTTTTTAATACAATGAATGGAATTTGATTCATGCCTTAACTTTGAAGAGAGGTGGAAAAATGTTGTATTTCTATCCCCATCCTTCAGCCAGGTTTCCCTAGATTTTTCACACCAATAAATCTCCTTTCTAGAAAGAATTTCTTCTAGCTCATGTCTCAAAGCTCTCTCTTTCTCATACCTTTCCACATTCATACACAAAGCAATGATCAAGTCAGCATTTGATTTGATTTCTTGAAGTAGCCTAGCTTTCTCTTTAAAGATATTCTTAAAATGTGAGTATTTCCACTCAGTAATCTTCTTTTTAAGGAAATTCAACTTATTTTCCAACTGAAATATTCTAGATCCATTAATAAACAATGATTGGAGCCACCATTTTTTAATAAACAGAAGGAAATTGGGATCCCACAACCACATATCCTGGAATCTAAATAGACTTTTGCCTAATCTTGTCTCATTTCCAAAGACTAATCTGATAGAAAAATGATTAGACACTACTAGAGGAAGAATATCTGCCTGGCAACACAAATTATTTTGTAGACAAAGTCTTAAAATCAGAAATTTATCTAAACATTTAGCTATTTTCAAAAAGTCTTTCCTCCTATTGGTCTAGATGTATTTTCCATTCCTTGGTTTTAAGTTGATTAGATTGTTATTCTAAATGAAATTCTTGAAATATTCATTTAATCTAGATGGGTGGAGAATGCCACCTAGCTTTTTGTCCCCTTCCAAAACTACATTGAAATCTCCACCTAAAATAGAGAACTCCTTTCTTAACAAACATAGTAGATATCTAATATGATTCCAAAGAGTTGCTTTTTTTACTGTTCCCATCAGGCCATAGATACAAAAAGTCTAAAAATCTTTACCTTCCAGAAGATTTGGGAACTTACATAGAATCTAGTTCTTTCTGATGCTCACCACTTCCATGTCAGGGATTGAATTTCTCCATAAGACTGTCAATCCACCTGAAGCCCCTTCCATAGGTGAAACAACGAAGCACCATCCCTTCCACTTACTGAAAATCTGAAAGCTCTGCTCCTGAGAGAGTTTGGTTTCATAAAGAAAAAGAATATCTATTTTGGACTCACCAATTTAGAGTTTGATGAGCCTTATTTTGTTAGGGGTGTTAATGTCCTTAACATTTCATGTGAGGAGCCTCATGGCACCCAAGGGGAGATTTCAACTCCCCTCCTCAAAACCTTGTCAATTGTTGCCTATTTTCCTGAGGCGATCTCATCCTGTGTTTTACTTTTCTTGTTCATATAACTCTTTCTTGTTGTCACCAGAGTAATAAAAAGGTCTTTCAAATTAAAATTTGTCTGAGAAATGCCTAATTTGCCCATTTCCTAATCTATGTCACCTTCAACAAGAACTTCATTGGCAAGCTCCTCATAGAGGTCACTCACAACCTTGGTCAACGCTTTCTGCAAAAGAGATTGTAGTTTCTCATTCTCCTTGGGTCATCTCCTCTCCTTGTACCCCTATGGTCTTGCCCTCCTTTTGTCCCCTAGAAGGAGAGTTGTCAATGGAAATAGAAGCTACCCCCTTCTCTTTCATCTTTTTTGAACCTTCAAATTCCATACTCTCATCCGAGGTTGTTCCTAGGCTGAGGTCCTCTTGAGTGCTTGATTTCTCTTTTGAGAGATGTTCTCCCTTTTCTCCCACCATATCTTCTATTTCAGTGTCATTCCCTTTATTTGGAGTAGAAAAGACCATCTGGGTGTTAACCACTTCTTCCTCCAAAGGTTTGTCAACTTTGTCATTAAGCTCTTCTAAACAACCTGTGGTTTCTTGCAAATAGTTTTTTCTTGGGCGTGTCTCATAGATCACCGATCCAATGGTGATATCACTTCCCAGAGGGAGAGATATATCACCTTTTGAACCTTCCTCCTGGTTCTCTGAATGATGAGCCAAAAATTTTGGATGGATAAGGTTTGTACCTAATGTACCAGGCATTATATTTTCCTTCACAATTTCAATACCCAGAAGTTGATTCATTCTAATAAGGTCATCTTCTTTGAGACCCTCTTCAAAAAATATTTCTTGTGACCATTGGCCTATGATCGTCTGAAGTAATACATGTTTGGGAAAAAGATCCTTCATTTCTAGAAGAATACATATTCTTATAGAGGAGTGGATAGGGTCAAAGGAAATTTCAAAGTCCTTGAAAATATCAAAGAGCATTCCCAATGCTTACCAATGAGTCAGGATCCCTATACTCTATTGGAAAAAATAGAAGATGTATCCAAAAAGGAAGAAAAGGGATATGTTCCTTACCAATGTCAAAGTTTGGCTTCCACTCCTAACAGAAAACAACTATCTTTTTAAATATTTAAAGCTTTTTATGAAGCACTATATCTCTACCATATTTGTTAGAGAAGATGAATGCAAAACAACCGTTGCCTAATACTCCAAATTCCTTAACATCTGGCCATTCTACTTTGTACCAGGCTATAAAATCATCATTGAAGAAATGAGGTGATAAAACCTTACCAATCAGAGCTCTCTCCTATAAAAGTGAGACTCTTGTCTTCAGGCTTTCACCATTGAGGGATACTCATACAAGCTGTGTGTCTTCCATCCTTATTACTTTCTTATATGTGGGTTTAGCAACACATATTTTGTTATGTGATGTCCTTTCTCTAGCTCGAGGTTTTATGATCACTTCTCCCACTGGACTTTCAATATGTCTCCAATATCTTTGTCTGGAATATGATCTCCACTTAGATGGTTGGGGCCTCTAGTGTCGTACAAAAGCTTTGTCTCTAGTTTGAAACTCTTCAAAAGCCTCTTGTTGAGATTTCAATGACTCCCTAATAGAAGAGAAGTCCTTCCAGTTATGACTTGGGATATTGATATTGACATATTAGCCTCTCCCTTTGTCCCTAATCCCAAATCTATGCTCTTCTCACTTGAATATGATTTTCTTCATTGAAGAAATATTCCTTTGTGAAAACACATCCATTCTTACTATTCTACATCTTTCAATAAATTACAAACTATTGGATTGCATAACTTAATAGCAATATTAGGTGGCACAAGAGATTGCACAAAAAAGATAAATTATTTGTACTCATTTCTCAACCCAAAATTTTCTTATAGACCTAACCATATTTCTAACCCTAGTTTTAACTTGAATGTTAACCATAAATCTAATTAGAAACTTTAACCTAAGTGGAGCTAAACAAATTAGGGTTAGAAATAGAAATAGATTTATAAACAAATTTTCCAATGAATCTATTTTAATGGAGAAGGTGACACGGTTTATAATAGAATATTAGAATATCTACTTCAAAATTTTAGAAATAGATTTATAAACATAACCATAACCCTAATTTTAACTTGAACCTCAACCATAAAATTAGGGTTAGAATAAAGTTTTGATCTAATTAGGGTTATGGTTATGTTTATAAATCTAGTTACTTTTAATGTTTTATTCATGTACCAAATTATGGTTATGGTTATGGTTAGGTTTAGAGTTAGGATTTGAATGAAGATAAGGTTTAGAATTAGGGTTTTGTTTAGGAATTGAGTGAGGACTAGGCTTATAAATAGGGTTAGAAATAGGGTTATGATTAAAATTATGGTTACAGTAATGTTTTAATCTAATTAGGGCTATGGTTATGTTTATAGATCTTGTTATGTTTAATGTTTTTTTCATGTATGAAATTATGGTTAGGGTCAGGGTTCTATGTACTATTAGGGTTATAGTTATGATTTAAATTAGTGTTAAGGTTAGCATATTTATGTTTATAGAAAGATATGTTAAGTGCAATGTTAGCACAACTTGTTAGAATTAGGTTTGGAGTTAGGGTTTGGATGAAGGTTAGATTTAGAATTAGGGTTTTGTTAAGGGATTGAGTTAGGATTAGGCTTATAATAAAGGTTAGATATAGGGTTACAATTATAAATCAATGCTAAGTGTAATCATAGGGTTATGATTGGAATTATTGTTAGATTTAGAATTAGGGTTAGATTGAGGGTTATGATTACAATTAGGGTTTGGGTTAGGCTATGAACAAAGGTTAGATTAGAATAGGGTTTCATTTAGGGATACAGTTATGGTGAGGGTTATAAATAGGATTAGATTTATAATTAGGTTTAAATTGAGGGCAATGATTAAATGATGATTACAATCAGGTTTGGTCAAAATTAGGGTTTTTTCTTAAAATTAGGGTTAGGGTTAGCATATGTATATTTAGAGAAATCAATGGTAATTATACTTTTGTGATTTTTTATCTTGTTAATGGGCTCCAAATTGTCACATGAAACTCATATTGTAACTTGTAACTCATTGTAATTGCAAATTGTCTATATACAAATTTTAAATGGACACGAGTATATTTTTTATGAATTTTACATTTATTGGTTGTGAAAATATCATTTTTTTTATTTCATAATTTTCCAACTTTATTAAATATAGAATATTGTAGTGCTTGGATTCGTATTAATTATATGTAAGAATTATGTGTTGTGGAATTAATGTAAATATTTTTTGTTATTATAGAATGAAGATTTAATTTATTTTACTTTTTATTTAGTTTAGTGAAGCATAATTTCATGCTTTATTATTACTTTAATGAATTTAAGTTCTTAGAATATGCATAAATCAATACAGAACAAATAAAATTAAGAAACCATAGTAACACAAAATAGAGAACCAACTATATATTCATCTTTACAAATAGGATTACAAATATACAAGATACTTCACTTTTCTTTTGAAATGTGTAATACACCTGATAGAATTTTAAAAAAATACATTCCATACTCTATTTTTCTCTATGTGCTCTGCTCTATTCTATTTTATTTTGTATGCTCTACTCTTTTATGCCCTGGTTGGCTCTCTATGCTCTGCTTTGTTCTATTTTATTCTATATGCTCTACTTTTTTATGCTTTGGTTGGCTCTCCATGCTTTGCTTTGTATGCCCTGGTCTACTTTGTATGCTCCAGTCTACTCTCTAAGCTCTACCTTATATGCTCTGGTTTTTCCTCTTTATGCCCTACTTTGTATGCTCTGGTATGCTATCTATGATCTGCCATGTATGCCTTGTTCTGCTCTTTATGCCCTACTTTTTATGCTCTGGTATGCTCTCTACACTCTACTCTGTATGCCCTACTCTACTATGTATGCCCTGGTCTGCTCTTTATGCTTTGGTCTGCTCTCTATGCTCTAGTATGCTCTCTATGCTCTACCTTATATGCCCTACCTTTCTATATATGCCTTTCTCTACACTCTATGCCCTGCTTTGTATGATCTAGTATTCTCTGTGTGGTATGCTTTGTATGCCCTAGTCTATTCTATATGGCCCAATGTATATCATTTATCTTCTAATAACTTTAGTCTTTTTTCTTCAACTTTTCTCTTGCCAAGTTGTTTTCCCTTTTTCATATTTTCATAATGGTCATATGTAAATGGAGGACTTATTCTAAGTCCTTCTAATGACTTTACACAAGATATAGCCACAAATTTCAATCATGTTCTTTTTTCTAATGTATGTCAATTGTGGCATTTGAAAGAGTCAGACCTTGTGATTTGTGTATTGTTAATGTCCAAGCCAATATTAAGGGTATTTGGATTGTGTGACCCCTTTATAGTGGTGTAATTGGAACTATACATGGAGATTTATCTTCAAATGATATCCCTATGTAATTATCAAACTCCACCATAACATATGTCGGTGGTTCTAGTGGTGCACTACCAGGTTTCTATATTATTTTTCAAACATACCCTAGAGATCCATTTACAAGACTTACTTCTATCCAAAGATTAAAAGTTAACATGACCCTTGCATCCTTAGCAAGTAATAAAGCCATATAAATTTCATCATTCTAACCTTCTTCTGGTGCATTCACACTACCCACTCTTGTTACAATTCTACGTACAACAAGGTGCCTCAATGCGAATTTTTTTGTGACTACACACATTATCATTTGTGGAAAACAAATGAACACTATTATCAAATTCCTCATTGGTTGGTGCATCTATGCCAATATTTGTTCTTGTCATCAACAACTTCAACTCATCAATAGTTGGATTTACATCTGTTAGATTTGTTATAAGTTGATGAAACCTTTGTTGTTCAATGCTTTCTCCTTCTTGTCTAGATATTTTATTCAAAGTAATAATAGTTTTAAATTCTTCCCATAAAAAATTACCATGTTTGTTACTATCATATGGTGGTCTATCATTAACCGGAGCTAATTGTCCTAAATCTCCAACTAGAATCATAGATACACCTACAAATATTGGAAAATGATGGCCTTCATTAGTGTGTACTATTAATTCTTATATTTTATTATAATCTAGTATATGTTTTAAAATAGGAAAAAATGGATATCTTCATCAAAAAACATACATATACCTACAAAACTCATGTTTACATTTCCAGGGAATGCCCAACGAAGTTGAGAGTCCACCTTCTCAAGCAAATGTTGTCCAATGAAGATCATTTCATCAATCAAAATGTAATTAATGTGTCGAAACCCCTCTTGGAAACTTGTGAGTTGTTCCTTCTAATTGACCAAAATCTATGACTGGGATTCGGAATACCGAATAGATTGTCAAGGCTCCAATATTGAATGCTACAACTCCTATTAGTGTAGGTAATAGAAGTGGATTACACCTTGGGAATTCTACATTTTGAATATCTTGACTGATAGCACTAATTAGATATGATTTTCTAGTTCCTATTATTCCTTGAACTATTATGAATAATGACAATGCATTTTGAGATCCATGATAATGTGTCATAATTATATCAAGTGTTTTTACTGTTTGGCACCCATTGTTTGATAGTTGATATTTTGTGCTACATAATCCCATATGAGAAATCCATTATCTTTAATGGTACTTATGAATTTCATTGCTTGATTTGTGTAATGTTCACCTTGATATTCATTAGACCATGGTGCATGTCTATCAATATCCCTTCTTCCCAACAAATCTATAATAGAAACTTCCATAATCTAATTACGATGTAGCCTCAGTATGATTTCCCATTCATGTTTTGTTGTGTTTCCCTAAAGAGGTTGATTATCTTGAATTTCATAATCAGTACTATTTTCAACATCTTCTGCAATACTTCTTCTTTCCATATGCCAAGGATTATAATTGAATGACTCCCAATTTGATATATATGGCATCATTATCAAGACCAATATCTCTTTCTATATGACGAAATGAATTATAAAGTAGTAACTTAGACCAGCAAAAATCAACTCATTTATTTGATTGACATTGAGGGATGGATACAAACCTTGGAAACACTCTCACAATAGTTTCCATTCCCCTTGCCTCCCATTTTTATATCTTCTTCACTTTGAATTATATATCCATGATCTAGTTGCTTCAATATAAGAGAAACAACTTCCATGCAAAAGGGTATTCTTATATCAATCAATGAAATATTGTGTATGTTCTTCATAGTCATCTTTGTCATTTGTAGCTATAGGTTTGAACACCTCACATGAGACATTCAAATTGACAAATTTTCTACTGCTCGCTACTAATGGAAGTTCCAATAGCATGTGACATATTTTTTGTCCCAATGTCTCTTTCTATAATTATTCAGTAAGAAGCCTTCCATATGCTCTTGATGCTAAATCATTAGATTTTGAACAATGTTTGCAAGTCACATCAAGATTTGATGAAAAGTTTCTAAACTTTTTTCTACTTTAGTTGCATTGTACTTGATTACAACATGTTTGGAAAGAACAAACTACCAATCTATATTTTCTCTCCATAATTGTAGTATGTAGTGATTGTGTTTATTTACTCTGTCATCATTTCTTGTAGGTTCAAATTTCTTTTCATCTATCTCTGAGTCTTCATATAATTTTGATCCCTCAAGATTTAATGCTCATGGATCATTATACTTATAATTGATAATAATGCTTCTTTATTTCTCTATACTCATATTATATTAAATTTGTAAATAATAATCTGGAATATTTTAAATCTTACCTACTTACCATTCATCCTCTTTTCTTATGCATAGACATGTACCCTCTCTACACACTATATGTCGTTCTACACAATTTAAAATTTCTTCATAGTCATGTTCCATATGTACTTGTGTAAGTTGCCTTGTATTTTGAAGACATGGATGCTAGACAAAATTTTGCAATACTTATGATTTAAAAAATGTATGAATTTATTAGTTACATTGAAACATAATTTTTTTATAATATATAAAATATTAATTTAGAAAGGATTGATAACGTACTTGTATAATTTATTGATGTGGATCTTCTCTAGGATTTCATGCATGAATAATAAAATGAAAATATTTTTTTGCAGTTTCTCATTACTTCTCATTTTTCAATCAAGATTATTCATATTTGGTGCTCCTTATATCCATATGAATCCATGCACATGCGGTGAACCTCTATGTTTCCATTCATATCTAGACTAGTGATCTTTTACTTTCATTCATTTTTCTAGAATATGTTTTCTAAAAATTGTATGTCATAGGTGCATGTAGTGTGCAACTATATGAGGATAATGAATAAAATTTTGATTTCTCCATTTTTGGGCTTCTTGTGCATCAATTGGTGGTGTTTAAGGCATGAGTGCATGGAAATGAGGCCAGTACATATTTGCTGCACTCAAAGTGAAGAATATTGTCACCAAACCAACTTGATGAAGCATATGCGTTAGCCTAATATGACCAAGTGTAGCCCTTAAGGTTGTTGCAAACCTCATCAAATGATCAACTAGATGGGAGTGGGACACATTTTCCATATGTTCATGTAGCTCATTGATGGTGATTGACATTGATGCAGAGGCATCCTCACTAAAACCTTGACATATAGCATGGATGTCTGCAACCCTTCATCATCATCATCATATTTTTCTTAACACTGTCAGCATCATCACATTTTCTCTGCCGACCGATATCCTCCTGCAGACAAACCTTCGACTCTTCGTCTGTCAGCAACATCATCACATTCGGCTATCGGCAGCATCATCATATTCGGCAAGCACAAACATCCTCCTGACGTTCACTGTTCATCTTACCGCCAAACGCTTTCTTCATCATCATGATGTTCAACATCATGTTCATCAGCAGGATATAGAACATTTGGTTCCTTCCATATATCCTGATGATGACAACCTCATGCACCTTTCCTTCGATGCTTACGTCACCCCGATATCCTGATGACGATTATCCTGATGACGATGACATCACATGCAGCTCCTTCAATATCCTGCTGCCCCGATATCCTGATGACGTTTATCCTGATGACGATGACGTCACATGCAGTTCCTTCAATATCCTGCTGTCGGCCAAACTTAACATTATCGGCCCGCGAAGGAATTGTCAACCCGATCTTCTACCTTATGCCGATACGCTCCTCCTCGGCAACACCTGATGATGATCACCCCAAAACACATTCACTTTATGCAATCAACTGCATCATGCTCATCTCCACTTACTCGGATGACGCCCGAAGTACCTGCAGGATATACACAGAAATATCCTGATGATGCCATTGCGATGGATTTTCCAACCTTAGCGAATTTCGATCCACCGAACCTCCTGGGATGACCCGATCTACTTTCAGGGTGATCTTCCAGACTTTAACAACTAACACGACCTAGCACATACCCATGCTAGGGTCCTCAACACCTTTCGACGACGATCCTGCACACCTACATGCAAACGAACACAAAATGCAGACTAAACCCTAACCTACTGTACATGGCCATTCCACCGATTCGACGAATCAACCGGTGGAATGGATCAGCGAATCCATGAAACCACCAAAACAGCAAATCAATTTCACAATGGAGATCAAACAGAAAATGAACACAAACAGGATCTTTATTGATTTCAAAAGATGCAATACAATATTCAGTCCCTCTCTGCAATCTAACTCCTCTGCTCAATGCAATACTATCTCTCAATCTGTCCTAAGACCAATCGATCCTCATGCATAAATAGGATCTCTTGCGAGTACTACTGACCCGACTCCAAGCGGCTGGGAAATCTCTCCAGGTGGCTGGGAGATCCAACCGGACCTACAGCATAACAACTGTCCTAACAAACTAGCTAAAAATAGTAAAGTATGGTCAACATGACCTTATTACATGCATTGGTCTTATCAGACCTTCTTGGAAACATTAACAAGACTTAAACTAACTAACTACCTCATGGAGGCCAGCTATCAGGTAGGTGCTCCTGCACCAGACATATCTTGAAGATTTCTTTTGACAAACATTGTAGATGAATTTTGTGCATGTTGTCTCATGATCCTTTTCATCACATAATATCTAAATAATGGGTCTCAACCAAAATGGTGATCCCTATACTAAAATAGATAAATTCATGCATATGATATACTCGTATGATGTGTAGTTCTAGCCAATCACATCTACTATCAGGAAATAATGTTGGAAATGCCATATCAAGTAAGTCTAATGTCACATATTCATTGATAGGAGATGAACCAATTGTTGGCCAATCCATCAATGCTCTTAGATCTGCATCAGGGTTATTCACCCATGCATGGATTAATTCCATCTTTCTTCAGACATTAGGCAGCCTAGAAGTCATTGACATTGTGTGATCAATGATATTTGCTTCATCCATCTCCATTAATGGGCCCACAAATATAACTTCATTTACATCATAATCAAACTCCATATGCATTGAATTTAGTTGGTCAAAGATATTTTGATCCGAGTTTGGTGAGAGACCACTGAGAGCATTTTTATTAATTTGAACATCAGAGTAGAACTTGTCATGTTCAATTTTGTATTTGAGTTCCTTATAAATTCACCATCTATTAACTGTAAAGTTGTAATTTGTTCTACATTGATCACTCCTTCGAACAATAATGATTGGAAAATCATTTATTCCATGTGGCAAAACCTTTGAAATTTCTTTTACATCCTATGGAAAACTTATTGTGTGTCCCTTGTATTTATATTGACCACCAGTTGTATGTGTCACTTGTAGGATTGGATTTACACGTGCTATCAACATTTCTTCTACCTTTTGTCAAGTTTGCAAGATCTTGTGGTTGTGGGCTAGGATACATATTATTTGATGTTGAAAATCAATTATTGTCTCTTTCTTGTTGACACCTATTGCATATAGGACATTGAGGTGTCTTAAAAACCCTTATTCCAAGGTAACATTCCTGACAAATATAGCACATGTTTGGTGAAACAAAACTATCTATTCCATTTCAAGAACGCATTTGGAAAGTATTGAAATTACTGTGAAGCATTACATTAGGATTTAGTACATTTTCTGGTCTTTTAAGTACAAAATCTATTGATCTTGAATTTTCATCTTCAACATTAAAATCAATATTAACATTTGACCGATTAGATTCCTGTCTTTCTAAATATCTCATTAGTTGACATTGTCATCTTTGATATTCCTTCTGATATACTCTTTGATATTCCCTTTGGTGTTGTCTTTGTTCCTCATCAGATTCAACATTCAACCTAGACAGAGACATACCTACATAATAGTTGAAAACAAATATTTATAACTCTAAAGTTATAACATTGACATTAATTTGCAATAATTCCATGCCATTGGTGTTTAATGTTGACATAATTACAAAGATTACACATTTTGAACAAATATATTCATGTCATATCGAGGTACATTTTCTGGTGTTTCAAGTACAAAATCTATTGATCTTAAATTTTCATCTTCAACATTAAAATCAATATTAGCATTTGACTGATTAGGTTCTTGTCTTTCTTCTCTTTCAAGGACACGAATTTGTTGAGATATTTGTGGATGACTTATTCTTGAATCATATTTGGTTGTTGACGATTTTGTAATTCCAATTCAAGTGATATTTTTGCTCTATGTTTATGATATCTTTATGTGATAACCTCATTTCATTGTATCCTTTGTTCTTCTCTTTCTACATCTCTCATTAGGCAGCATTGTCATCTTCAATATTCCCTTTGATATATTATTTGATATTCCCTTTGGTATTGTCTTCATTTCTCGTTAGATTGAAAAATCAACCTCGGTGGAGCCATACCTACATAATAGCTGAAAACAAATATTTATAAGTCTAAAGTTATAACATGGACATTAATTTGTAAAAATTTCATGCCATTGGTGTTTAATATTATGTTAATTACAAAGATTACACACTTTAAAGTTAAGATCGAATAATAATGCTAAGAGATAAAATAATTTTGAACACATTTTCACTTTTGTTGTCAAGTTTTCATGGATTGGTTCCTTATCACTCCAAAAGGTTACCTTTACTATATATCACTAGACCAATATATCAAACTTCTCTTTATGCTTGCTCTTCCATTCTACCCATCGGTATGTAGAAGAAGCATGTCCTTTCTTTATACTTATCAGTATGTGAAAGAAATGTTAAAGAACATGAGAGGAGAATGGTACATGGCACATAGGAAATACATGAAAAGGATTCGTTCTATCAACGACACCAACTTAGAACAAAATCAAATTTCTTTTCTGTTAGGATTTATGATGTATGATAGCGACAAATGGGTAAGGGAAGGAAGTGAAAATGAGAATTTCCTTATTTCTCCCTGGCAATTTATAGGAATGATGGCACAGATGCCGCTGTTACAGATATTTTAGGTATTGGGTATAAAAGTTCAATCATGATGGCTCGACCCGTAAAGAGGTACCATGAATACCAAACGATGTAATTGTTTTAGCTTTGGAAGAAAAATGTTTTGACTTTTGTTTGGCAAAAAAAAAGCTTATATTTTGAAATATCTCCTAAAAATAAAAGTTTGAAAATAAATCAATTCTAGAATAACTTTGAATATAATATAATTCTATGGTAAAATAAATTAAACTCTTAATTGAAAATAACTCTATAATAAAATTAATTAACACTGAGATCAAAATTAACACTATAAAATATAACTATAAGATTAGCTTATATTTATAAATATTTTTATATGGTATGGCTTGCAGGCTATTGTGCTCATCGCTAGAGGACTATTCTTGCCTCTGCTCGCCCCCTCTCAGACCCCAACTTGGCACTATGTAAGCCCTAGGTAAGGCAAGGGAGGTCACTAGGCAGAGTCATGGGGGCACCTTTAAGTTAACAAAAAAAAAATATCAATTAAAATTAATATGTATAATAGATTAAAATATATATTAAATATTGAAATTAATGGGAGGTCGCTAGGCAGAGTCACGGGACACCTCTAAGTTAACAAAAAAAATATATCAATTAAAATTAATATGTATAATAGATTAAAATATGTATTAAATATTGAAATCAACTTGTATATTGAAAATTAATGCATATATAATAGATTAATATTCTGTTGATCATAATATTTAAGTTAGTTAATATATCAATTAAATATAATAGATTAAATATAGAATCTCAATATATATGCATATTTAATAGATTAATATTGTTGATTAGATGATATTGAAAGCAGAGATTACTTAATCTAGATATTGAAAGAAAAGAAGCATATATATATATATATATATATATATTAAATATATTAAAATAAATGTATGTCAATCTCTAAAATATATCCACACTCCCCTTTAGCTCACCTCAAATCTTGCAATTTAATATGCTTGCCTAAGCTATTTTTAATTCCTATGGTTATGCAACTTTCCCATGCACCACTCATTACTGTAGAAACCAAGAACATTGAGTGAATGCGAGTACCAATTCAAGCCAACTGAGAAGAACAAAAACACGCTCAATCTGCAAGAAATAATAAGTTACACTTTCATTAAGCTATTTATAGGGACTTTACGTTTTAAGATTGTAAAACTGTGTGAATGAAAGGAGTGAATTATAGAAGTGGGTGGAGATGGAAGGAAGGGTGGGGGTTGTAGGTTTTTGTGTCAGTTAGCATGGATGAAATTGGATTAGTTGGAATGGTCGGTTTATGATCATTTTCTCAGGTTTTAAGGTGGATTTTGTGGCCATTTAGGGAAGCCACATCGACTAATGAATGACATTTTATTCATGGGGATGGAGGAGAATTTTAATGTTAACCTCATACCAAATCTAGTAATGATCTTTGAGCTTAGCGTTGTTATCATTTGGTACTTCATATGACATATCTTTGCAATGATTTGATGGTAGTGGGAAAGATGTGTGTTTTCTGGTCATCAACCTTATATGTAGCTGTTGCTTCATCTTTTATCATTATCAATTTGAAATCATTGATCTTCAGGTGTCGCTGTTAATTTGTATTGTCTTTCATTGAGTGTTGATTATTGGGTCTTTTAATAGAGGATGTCAAACTGAATTAGCGCCTCTTCTTTCCAGTTTTATCATGGTAACTAGAGATAATGGGGAGGGTTAAGATCATGGATCTTAACAAGGTGATCAATCCAGACTGTATGATGGCACACTTCACCATCAAGAAAATTTGTGGCTAGAAATGGCTACAAGGCACTGAAGAGAGGGTTTTGCATTAGTTGGTCTTGGTGTCCATGTCACTTTCTAACATCATGGATATTGTGAAGGATGGGCATTATGTGCATGCGATCACCATGGGTTTGGTTTTTGACTACCTTTATAACGTGGATAGATGGAACCATGTGTTGCAATATTACGATTTGTATAAGGACAATGCCATGGTGGGTAGAGTTTTCCCCATCAGCACCCTTAGAATCTCATTTGTTGCAAAATGTGTATATAAAGCCATGCAGAGGTGCTGGCTTGTGGATGTATTCCAGAAGATTGGATAGGGCTCTTTAGGTGCACAGTCATGTATAAAATGAGCTACCTTAGAAAGTTTATTCACTACTAAGAGAATAGCATCATGCTTATAGTGGAACATAGGTAATCCTTATATAAAATCCATACTAATAACCTATAATTTCCATTTAGGTATGTCATGAGGATATAAAAGTCCTTCCAGATGCTAGTGTTTAGCCTTGACTCACTGACACTCTAGGCATCCTGCCAAAAATCTTATAGCATCATTTTTTATTCCTTTCCAATAATATAAGGGTTTCACATCATCTAAAAATGTTGTCACTCTAGGATGACCTAAATATGGTGCAGAATGCAATTTTTTTCCACACTATTCTTGTTAAATCTCCCTAATTTGGAACATATATTATGTTATTGAATCTCAATAACCCGTCAGGTTCAAAATAAAATCCATAATACCTTGTATCTTGAGGATTTTCTATTAGAGCTTTCAAATTTTGCTCATAATATTCATCACTGGTCAAATTATTTAGTATCTGAGCTTTGAAATTAGAGTGCACTGATACTATTACTTATATGTGCCTTCTTCGAGTCAAGGCATCGACCACTTGATTTTCCTTACCCTTAATGTAGTTAATCTCAAAATCATAATCAGAGATGAGCTCTAACCATATTATTTATCAGGCATTAAGGTTAGGTTACATGAAGATGTACTTCAAACCTTGATTATCACATTTCAATTCAAATTACTTTCCCAAAAAAAATGCCTCCATACTTGGAGAGCATGCACAATTGTAGCTAATTCCAAATCATGAGGGGTATAATTCTTCTCATAAGGTCACTTGGAGAGCATGCACAATTGCAGCTAATTCCAAATCATGAGGGGTATAATTCTTCTGATAAGGTCACAACTTCCTATACTCATAGGCTATAACCTGGTCTTCTTGCATGAGCACTCCTCCTAACCCTTGTCTTGAAGTGTCAGCCACAACAACAAAACAACCCTCTAGGTTTGGTACTTTAAGAATTCACGTTGAAGTCAACTTATTTTTAAGAATATTAAAAGCTTTTTCACACTTATCAGACCATTTAGATATCTTTCCTTTGCTCTGCAAGGAAGTGATAGGATGAGAAATTCTAGAAAAGTTCAAAACAAAGTTCTTGTAATACCTTTCTAATATCATAAAACTACACACTTCACACACATTTTTAGTAGGCCATTCTAAAATAGCCTTTATCTTCAATGGATCTACAACAATTCCTTTAGCTGATATGATATGACCCAAGTAATGCACCTCTTTTTGAAAGAAAATACATTTGGATAACTTTCCATAAAGTTTATGCTCTTGGAGTCATTGAAGAACTATCTGTAAGTGTTGATGATGTTCCTCCTCACTATGAGAGTAGATTATAATATCATCCAAAAACACCAAACTAAATTTGTCTAGACAGTCTCTAAAAACACTATTCATCAAATTCATAAATATTGTTGGAGCATTGGTCAAACCAAAAGGTAAGACTATGAATTCATAATGCCAATACATTGTTTGAAAGGCTATCTTGTGAATATCTCCTACCTTCAATCTCAACTAATGATAATCTAACCTAAGGTCAATTTTTGAAAATACAATGGCATCACACATTTGATCAAAAATATCATCTATGCGTAGTGGACGGTACTTGTTATTAATTGTTTCTTTGCTAAGCATGTGATAATCTATAAAAAATGCAGAGTGCCCTCCTTCTTAATCAAGATCATTGGTGCTCCCCAAGGTGACACACTAGGTCTAATCAACCCTTTTCATAACAATTCCTAAAGTTGAGCTTTTAACTCCATCAACTCTATGGTGGTCATCTGATAAAGTGCTTTGGACACCAATTCAAAACTAGGAATAATATCTATTGTAAAATCTTAAATTTTCTTCGGGGACAGACTTGGAAGGTCTTTTGGAAACACATCCTAAAAATCTTGAAGAAAAGGGTACTCCTCAAAAGTATTTTCCTTTAATTCCTTCTCCTCTTCATCTTTCACTTCCTCCATTTTAACTACAAACATCTGGTATCCTTTTAGTTTTTCTCTTTTCAATTGCATCTCAAAAATTTGCCTAATTTTCATTTCTCGCTAAAAACCTTGGATAAGGACAACATTTCCATCATCATCAATACATTCTACTATTTTGGAAACATATTCAACTCTTGCCCTATGTTGATATATCCATTTCATCCCAAAGATGGCATCATAGAATCCTAGAGGTGCTACATATAGGTTGATCTCCATAGAAAAAGTAGGTTTGGTTAAGCTAGCTACAAATAAGAATTGCTCTACCTAAGCTCTTGACTAGTTTGTGAACTCTACTATCAATGAATTAGCCATGAAACCAGATTTTCTAGACATTTTATCAAGTATTTTAGTGATCACAAAATTTTTAGTTGCTCATGTATCTATAAGAATAGAAATTAGGGTTCCAAAAAGAGTACCTATGGTTTCAATAAGAGTAACATGATACCTAGATTGATGACTATTAAGAGCAACATGAATCCTTTATTGAAAAACTATTTACTATGAGGGTAAAGGTTTGCCTCCATAAGAACTCCCTTGACTATTTGTGGGGCACTGATTAACATAATGATCTCCTCCACACTTGAAACATCCTCCAGGTGGACCTCTCTTTCCAAAATATTGGTTGGTATTATTATCATTCTTTTTAGGATTAAAATCCCTATTTCCATCCTTGGATTTATTTCTATTAAAATTGGAACTTTTACCATAGTTCCTTTCTCTAGATTCTTGGTTCTTGTTCCTCTTTTTGAAAGTTGTCGAAGGGTGACTCCAATTAAATTTCCTTCGAGATCTTTCTTGATACACATAGATAGATTTGAGCTCTACTACTACTTGATGGCTTTCTCAAAAACTTGATCCATGGTTGTGGGTCCATGAACATCCACTTCTTTGCCAATCTGAGCATTCAAGTCCATGATAAACTTCTTGATTCTAAATCTCCCATCCTTTTGATATTTTGGCACATACTTCAATAACCTGATAAATGTTTTCCAATATTTAGTGATACTGATGTCTCCTTGGCATAGATTTTAAAATCCATTAATTTCTGGTTAAAGTAAAGTTGGGGCAACCATCTTTTCCTAAATATGACCACAAATTGATCTCAAGTTAGGCTCAAGGAACTCAATCCTAATTCCATTTTCTTATTCATCTACCATGTGGATGCTTTTCCAACTAACTGGTATGCTCCCCATACAGCCTTGGTGATCTTAGAATAATTTCTTATATCAAAATATTTCCATCTCTGTCAGCCAAGCCTCAGCTACATCTCCACTCATTGTTCCATTGAACTTATGAGGTATTACTTTCTTCATATCTCAAGCTAGCTCATTGGTAATACAAGTTTTTACCTTAATACAAATTTGTGAGTCTTGATTATTTACTCTAAGTTCACCATGAAACCCAGATTCTTCTCTCCTTTCAAAGTATTGTTCTTGATTAGTTTCTCCCCCTCTAACTTCCTATTCTAGGGTTTCCAATCATCTTTTTGTTTCATTCAAAATAGAAAATTTTTGATCTAATTGTGCCATGGGATTATTCTCAAGATCTGGGGCATCTGGGTTCCCTCCTAGTTGGTTTTTAAAGTGTTCCATAATAATACCACACCTAATCATTGCATAGAAATTTACCAAAACATGTAACTTTTTGATACACTATCATAAAAGTACAAGTTCATAAATGATGAAACTTAGAAATTCATCACACAAACATTTTCTTACTCAAAAATCCAAACTTTACTTTATTAAATTTCTAGATCTTTATGTCCTTATTCAAATACAAAAAATTTGGTGAAAAGAAAATGTCTACATATCACTTTCTGACAAAGAAAATTTTTCTAGTTCCTCCTCTCTGTCAAAATCAAGCAAAATAAACTTAGCAAGTGGATGTACTCATCAATACTCTTTCAACACCTCTAGACTAATAACAAGTGCATCTTTACCACACCCAAAAGGTATTTCATGATGTTTGGATGGTTTACTAATCTTAACAATAGTAGGGGTTGACAATCTTTTTGCCTCCTCAAATCCTTTCCTCCTTTCTAGGTAGATACATTTGGGAGCATCAGCTAGTATTTAAAAATCAGTGAGACAAGCTTCATTTGCATAACTCACTATATCTTTAGTCTTTGGTTCAAGAGTTGGCTCTTTCTTAATTTAGTAATCTTAGACATTTCACTAAGTTTTTTTTCTTGGATCACTTTCTTGTCCTATTTCCTACCATTCTGGCACAAGAACAAATGTCTTAACATTAGCATATCTTGCCAATCTTGCGAAGCCTCTTAATGAGCTCCAAGGTCAAATTTCTGAACCCGGTAGCTCTAATACCATGTGTAACATCCCAATTGGAATATCAAATAAACTTAAACATAATTAAGAAAATATTCTCACTTTTTTTAAAGAAAACAAGAGAAATATCCATTATCAATATATTACATTTGTAATATCCAAGTACAATATACATGGTTCAAAAGAAGGTCGCTTCACATGTGACTGGCAATTTGCACATATATCTCAATTTGTCATATTTTTTATGACTTACAATTTTTATCAATGTCATACACAAAATAAGCAATGTGTTCTTGTTCACAAGTCTTTAGTAGTCAATTGCAGGAGAGAGAGCATCACCCTGGTGCTTTTCCTCCAACCATAGACTAGTGGTCTCCTTCACACCTTCCTTCCTAGAAGTGGTCCTTCCCTTTATGAGGGTAATAGATAATGAGAATCAACTGATTACATATGCCATCTGTAATGCCCCGCCACAAAACCCTAGGGAACAACTCAACTATGCTATACAAAGGAATTTTTTTTAAAGAAAGAAAGAACAAGAAATGTAAATCATATTTAATCATACATCAAGTTAACCTATTCCCTAAGGTTTCATGGCAAGGCGTTACATTTGGTATCAGAGCTGATCAGCTAGATAAGAAACATCATCAGATAATCTTGTGATGCACATAATAAGATTGATCCACATAATCAATTAAGTCCATAAAGTTGTCATAACATATGCATAACTCAAGTAAATATTAGTGTTGCAACAAAGATTATCAATAAAACATACTAACTATCATATGAAACCACATGAGGATAATCAGGAATGTCGCATCTACCAACATCATATAACATACAACATCAACTGTCTAACATACCCTAAATATTCCTATTATTTTACCTTCACTTTCATGCTCCTTACTCAGACCACCTGCACATCCAAGGTGAGAATGGAGGGGCACTACACCATCTAAGAACTAGTGATGTGTCCTAACTAAAGACAATCAGGTTTACAACTCTATTCTAGCTCTAGCTATGTATGATCCATTTTGATTGTTTAGCTTATCTGATACACTGGGAACTAAAAATACAAGTAATGACTTTTGCATTACTTTGGCCAAAGTTTAATATATATATATATATATATATATATATATATAGTCGTATATGCACTCACTCTTTTCTTGACTTGGAGAAAACATTCTTATTATTATATTTAAATCACATAAATAATTAATTCTTTTCGACTTGCTTATACCATACTAGTCATAAATATATATCATAATCTTTATCTACTAGTCATTGTGACAAGTCTAAGGTGAGAGTTTAGGTGACTATATAACATACATTGAGTCCTTCTCTGCATCCTTACAATCATAGCCTATGATATCTTGTCATCTACTCAATGCCCTCTCAACCCATTCTCATGCTCATTTCTATACCCTATTAAAGCAAGATTTTGACATCTAAGCCATAGGGTTCTTATGACTAGCATACCTATATCTAAAAAGGATATGTAAAGTATGCCAAAAGATATCCTTCACAAGGTGCCTATTCCACCTATATGTGGTAAATTGATTAAAAAAATAGGCACCTTGAGAAGGATATCTCTCGGTGTACTTTACATATTTTTTTAAATATAGGTATGCTAGTAGCATCTAGAGTGACAAGCTTAATTCTAACTATATTATATATCTTACGAATTATTATAATTATAAAATATAATATTATAATATAGGTTAGATATTATTTGTTGTGTAGGAGTCAGAGAGGCATCCCTCTTGGTTTTTGGTAGCATCTTCTCTAAAAAATTCTTTGCTTCTTCTAGAAGCTCATTGCCTTCTACATGTGATTGTAGAATCCCCTCTTGAGTTGTGTCCTGAAAGATTATTCCAAGTTGTAGTTTCTTCAATGGAGAGATATTGGACAAATTGATTTTTACATCCATAGATTACAACTGAAGTAGTTGTGGTGAGGCAATATTTTGAATTTATCTTTGTTGGGCCAAAAATTCTTTGATTGAGTCTATTGGAGAGACTCCAGAGCAC
Organism: Cunninghamia lanceolata; assembly: GCA_027924645.1. NCBI lineage: Eukaryota > Viridiplantae > Streptophyta > Pinopsida > Cupressales > Cupressaceae > Cunninghamia > Cunninghamia lanceolata. The sequence continues at coordinate 8,258,061 of BSBN01000815.1, read as the reverse complement.
TCACCCATTGTATCCTTTTTCTCTTCTTTTGAAATGGAAATCATGTGTGAACTAGAGGTTTCTAGAAGAGAATTTTCCTCATGTATCTCTTCATCTTCTTCATTCTCATGAGGAATAGAGATATTTTCCACAGTGCTTTCTGCTTGTGCTAAAACTGTCTCTCTATTCTCCTTTCTCTTCATCTTTCTTCTCTTCCAGAATTTCCTTCATCTCTTCAATGTTCTCTATATTTTTTGGAGAAGGGTTGACAACATTTTGATTTTCTATATATGTGTTCACTGGTGGAGATGGTACATTTTGTTTTGTCAACCTATATTGATTAGAACTTGTTACTGCAATTTCTTAATTCTTCTCAAGATGACCATCATCCTTTTCTCTTTCCTTAGAGGGGGACCATTCTTCATTTGTATTGATTTTTAATTCATTGAGGACATCTATAGTTATCTTCAAAGAATACTTTTCCAGCCTCCTTATTTCATCTTTATCATTGGACATTAAAGTATTCAATCTCCTTTTTACCCTAAACTCTTTGGCTAACCTCTATATAGCCTTATTCTTTTCTTGTATAGAAATTATGGGACAAACTTTCTTAATAGCCTTATTTTTCATTTCATTATCCTTATTCATGGCTTCATCCCTTCTCTTGGTTAATACATTAGCAAGATTATCAGGTAACTGATCAATAATTTCTATTAAGGCAACATTGAAGGCATCAATGCACCTGATTATTGCAGTTTCAATGATTGATTTATCAGTTGAGGATATTTTGTCATATATTTTTTCTACTTCTTTCAGATTTCCATATTCTGCAATGGCACCAATAGTAGCTTCAAGTTGTAGAGGAGGAAGACTTGATTTTTCTAACTTCTTTGTCTTTTCTTTGTCCTCTTTTGAGACTTGTACTTTTTCTATAGTTTCACTTTCTCTTTTCTTCTTTCCCTTTCATTTTCCTTTAAAATATTGAGCTCCTTCATCAGATTTCTCTTGTCTTCTCTTGAATATGAATCCTTCTTTTTCTTTCTCACTATCTTCTTCACACTCTATAACTAAATCAATCTTTTCTCTTTTGACTTTTGTCTCTTCTCCAGAGACTAGAGGCTCTCTCTTCTTTTTCCAGACCAACTTGGGTCCTTCTTCTTCTTCCTCTTTTTGAACATCATCATCATGACTTATGTACTTTTCTCTTGTTGCTTTTTCTTTTACCCATGTTTTCTTGGAAGGCTGTTGTTGCAAAGAAGCACTAGATTCTTCATTCTTCTCTTGACTTGCAACAAGCATGGCTCTGAAGGATTTAGAAGTAGAAATAGAGGAGGTAGAGGTCCTTGTTGAACTTCTAACACTTGGTGATTCTTCTAGAGTATCATATGTGCCCTTGGATTTCCCTGTAGGGCTATTAGGTGCCATCATCTCCTCAACCCTAGACCTCATCTTCTCAACCTTCTTCTTTATTTATCTCTCCTTGTGCTTTAGATGCACTTCAATGGTGTTTTCTTCATATGTTCCATATCTTTCTGCAGAGGTATCTTTTGGTTTGCTTAGAATTAGGTGTGCAAGACCTAAAATTATATCTTCTGCTACCTCATACCCCATCTATGGAATCTAGACTATTCTGGGTTCCACTGCTTCCATGCAACATTCATCTTTGTTGACCATGAAGATGATATCATCCTTATATTTGTCCACAACCTTCTTAGGGATACTTCCCCTCGCTTGCATCTTCTCCTAAATTTTTTTTAAGAAACCCCAGATTACAGCATTTTGGGTGTCTAAATTTCCTATCCTCTTCAGATGATCTCTGATCTGCACTACTACTGGAATATGTCCCAACCATACAATGTTCTTTGCACTAGGTATTTCTCTGAGGAAATAAAATAGTAAGCAAATAAATAAAGTACTTGAGTCTTTTGCTTTTTGAAGGTTTTCCATCAATTATTGTCTCAACAATTCACACAAGTCATAGTCTGCACCATTATTAACCACCTCATATGTTGTGTTGATGGCAGTAGCAGAGACTAAGTTTTCTCTGTTAAAGAAGTAGATTTTGTATCCAATCATCATAGATGCATACTTCATAGTAGGATCTTCAATGTCATTCATAGTTAGGGCTCCCTTATCAAACTTTACTCTGGTAAGCTTCATTACCACATCATTTTTGACTAATTTCAGTTCTAGAATAGCTTCGGTGGAGAACAATCTTGTCACAATCCTAATGGCTTCCTTGCTTATCATATGTGGTAGATCTAGCCACATGAATTTATCATGGATGTTGATCAATACATACTTAACCCAAGAATCTTCATAGCACAAAATAGGGAAAACATTCCAAACATCTAATTTATTCTCTGTTATGGCACTGTACTCATGTTTTAGGTTAAAATTGTCATCTGTTAGATCATTGACCCAAACTTCTCCCAATTTTGCATTATTGTGTTTTTCCATCTTTGTATGGATATACATCCTCACATCCTTTGTATGTAAGACACTGTATGGAATATTCGAAAAGGCACCATCCGAATCGTTCTCCATAGACTTAAAAGGATGTTTCTTGAATTTAGGGTGGCGATGCTCCAATACTTCTATGACTTGTGGAGTAAACATCTTAAAGATAAAGTAGAAAAACTTTAGGGAAAGATAGAAATTGTAAATAACTTCAAATGCTTCCAGTAAGGGTTTGATTCGCTTTTCCTTGCTCTTTCACTACTCTATCTCTCTTCAAAGTTTGATTGCAAATGATCTGAATTTGTTGAGTGAGATTACTTTATAAAGCCTTTTTTAAAAACTTAATTTGTATTCAATGTACAAAGTAGTAAAGTTGTCAAAGCTATAACTGTGATACACAATCACCTTTAATTGCTTCACAATCTTCCACAATAAGATATTTTTGGCTGGTGTTTTCTCCAATAGATCAAATGTGTTGTTCTACATCACATATCCTTGTGCTGAAGCATCAACATCATTTCTCTAGTGGGAGGATAAAATATTTCCATTAAAGCTCCCCTTGAGCCAAAGCTCTCAATTTAGTTTCCAGAGGAAACATCTGCACCAGATACTAGCATAACCTCATCATTCACCTTATTTTCTTCTTTCTTTCTCTAGACCTTGTCCATTTCTTTGTTTATCTCTACTGGATCCACCTTCTTCATAGGATCACTCCTTTTTACCAGATCAACCTTCATATTCTTGCTTCTGCAAACCTTAGCAATGTGTCCAAATTTATTGCATTTGTGACATCTGACATTTTGGATGAGCTTACTTCTATTCATTCTTGAACTGCATGAGTTAGCCTTATGTCCAAACCATTGCATGTATAACAGTAACCTAGAAACATCAACTGATTTCCATATTCACTAGCTTTATGACCAATTCTTTGACATGTAAAACACTAACCAAAGAATGATAGAACATTCTAATTTATCTTGTTATATAATTCATAGCCTTATGTTTGAATTTATTGAGAATAATAGTAACCAAAGTACCTTTGTTCAATTGGTTGTTCGATAGGTGGCTTCTTGGAGGTTTTATTCTAGTTTCAGACTTGTCTTTTATTATCCTTCTTATCTTCAATTTGTTGTTATTCTTCTTTTTAGTTTGATTTGCCTTTGAAATTTCACACTTTTCAAATCCTAGACCTTATTTATCTTTAGGAGTCTTTCAATTCGCAATTATTTATTCAAGCAATATGGAGCTCTTCTTAAATTTGTCTTCTTGATTTTGTTCTTTCTCCAGTTTTGACTTCAAGGCCACAATTTCTTGTTCAAGTCTTGAGCATTCCTTAGATTTTTTTTTTCATTTTTATATTTAGACATTCTTCATTCTTTTTGCCTTCTTCAAAATGTACTTTAAGACTAATGATAGCTTCATTGTGTTCATTCATTTCTTTGTACCTTTCTTTAAACTTCTTGTTCTGTTCTCTCAACTTCTTGATGCATTCATCTCCTTCTTCAATATTTTATTTTAAATCTCTATTCTCACATTGGGCTTTTTCTAGATCTTCAAGAGCTGATTTGAGTTCTCCATTCATGTCAACCATGCAATATTTTTGAGTGAATTTAGTAGTAGGAATCTCTTTTGGAGGAATAGGATATCTCCTAGTAGTCATGTGTTCACACTCTAAGATCTTTCTCAAGCTATTAAGCTTTTTCCAAGGAACCAGGATCTGATACCAATTGTTGAACACCAAGAATACTAAGAGGGGGGGTGAATCAGTATTCTCTAAAACCACTAAGTGTTTAAACATTAATTCTACATAGCATATTTAAATTGGAGTAAGAAAGGAAAGTATGAATTCAACCATTAAAGAACGTAACACGTGAACACCATATTTTTACATGAAAAACTCAAAAAGGGAAAAACGACAATGAGGATTAGTTCACAATATATTAATAATGGAACTGGTTAAGGTTGATACAAATTGGTGGACTCACTATCTAGAATGCTCACTGCAAGCAGTTCATTGCCAAAGGACTCACTATATTGAATATAAGGAGATAGAAGAAGGGATGGCTCACAACCAAACATGAACTACTAATAATTCATCTAACCTATGTTAGAGATACAGTTCCACTAAAGCTCAAAATATTGACTTTGCACACTTCATCTTCACTATAATCTCAACTTATCCTTCTTTGCATCAGATTTTGCTCACCACAACACACATTTTTCAATATATCATATACAACTCACTCATCCAAACAAGAATTCAATCTTGTTTATATACCACAATCAATCAAAACATCAAGTAGGTCAGCTTGATAGATGTATCATGTACCTTCTTGAATTGTCAGCCCAAAACTCAACTCTATATGTTTTGCAGAGAGAACCAAAGCATGTAGCACATTAAGATAGGTCAGTATAACCTATTTTTACTCCCATGAATTTGTTCCATTCATAAATCAACTCTGCATAACCTTAAAACCTTTAGGTATGCTCGACTGGTGAAGAAGCAGTAGCATGAACTAACTGTTAGTTCACAACTCAACATGCGGACCATAAAAATGCTCACCATTTGAACACTACACACTTATGACATCCATAAACTTACCCTCAAATATACATAGCAAGATATTCATGTATGGTGGAATGTGGAGCATTCCAATATACCACTGGCACTATCATTACACTATCAATATAGAGTCAGATACTTTGTCAACTCTATCTTTCACTCTAAAGGACTTCAGGACCTGGATCTTTAGATTTACACTCCTTTAGTATACACCAACACCACCTTACAATCGCATAGCAAAATTCTTCATAGCAGAGAAATGTGGACTGAATTATTGTGACGCTGTCATAGGTTTTGTACTGTGAATGCCTTAGGAAAATCTTTAGCAAATTGTGCCTGACTGCAAAACTCCAAAATGGAAGATATCATGCTTAGGTGTACTCTTCTTCATATTGCACGTAGTAGCTTCTCTGGATCAACACAACTTTGTCTTTACCCTTTGTTTCCACTCTTTGGACCAACACACTATCTTTACATTTTGTTTCCATCAATGACAACACAACTTACTAGCATGCTTATCAGTCTCTTCATCATCATGCTTATGTTTCCAACAAATCCACTACCTTTGATTCCATAGAACACACAAGAGACTTAATTCTTTTTGATAATGCAATTAATTCTCCTCTTTTCTCGATGCACAATGCTGAAATATCATGTTGAACCTTGGTGTTTTCTTCCCTCATAGATTCAATAGCACTAGGATCAATCTCCTTAATTACTATATCATCCTTGTCTTGAGTTTTTCAAGATGTGACAAGATTCTTTTTACCTCTTGTTCTAGGCCCTGACATGATACAAAAAATTATTTTTGCAATAAATATTAAAAAAAATCCAAATGATTTGAATTTTTTATCGTAACTTACCACCACCTAGATCTCACTTGTCAAAAAAGTACCAATAAATTAGCTGATTTGCAATTTTGGTAACAAATTTGGTGGAAAACCTATTTTTTTAATAAATCTTTCAATCCTATTCCAATTGACCTCAAATCTAGACTATAGAAGTTTCACTATGTTGTTTATCAACCCTCTAGAAATTAGAACAAAAAATCACTATTTTGCAACCTTGGGAGAATATTTGGAAAGTAGAATTTTACAATAACTCCAAATCTACTACAAATGACCTCAAATATAAACTATAGAAGATTATGGCCTTGAAGAACTTTCCAAAAATTAGGAAAAAAACTATCAAATTGAGAGAGATATGCACTTCATAGTTTGACCTCTTGAGTAAACAAAATGCCTTGATTATTGCCCTTCGAGTGCCAAGATCATGGCTCTGATACCACTTGTAATGAAATAAATTAGACAAGAGAAGAATATAATATGAAATAGGTTGCGAACAGTTAATATTACTTGAGAATAATAAGCCACTTTAAAGGGGCAAACCTCCAAAAGTCTCCAATAAGAACACAATCTGCAATATGATAATAATAAGATAACCTCCAACTCCCATATATACCTAATAATTATTGGAAATTGTTGTCATTGATGTCAAAAAGGGAAGGAGAAGATCATGGTTGACTTCATGGTGTTATTGATGTTTTTATCATCTTTGGAATTATTGATTTATCACTTGGAATAAGGCTAGCTTTAAATAAGTCTAATACAAGGCAAGGCCAACCCCCGCCTGATGCAAGTGCCACCTTTGGGATTTTAAAATAAATTAAAAAGATATTTTTTCTGGCCAACCTTCCCCTATAACACCTATTTGGGAAGATTAAATAGTTTAAATTAAATTAACAAAGGGAGGCCAACCTATGTTGTGAAAAAGGCACTTGATGACATATAAACAGAAGGTGTTTGGAGGTCTTTCAAGCAATGTAATGTGTCGTACCTATTGGTTCTTTGTTTAATATCAATAGTGTTATTTTTATTAATTTTTGTGTGATCTTTCAGACTAGACAGAAGATGCAGAAGGGGTTTTTGTTTTCTTGAGTTGTTGTTGCCAGATACAATGCAATATAAAACATGTAATGAAAACCAAGAAAAAATACAATGTATATGAGTAAAATATCAGATATCTAGATCTTAAAATCACATAATATGAATTACTATCACATACCCATATCAAAATATGCAACTTCATACAACTTTTGTGGCTGGACCAACAAACTTTGTAGTAACCAAGGAATGAGAGTATTTTGCATACAGATGATAGCATCAAGCTTAGAGGCCCTAGAGGCCCCAAAAGGAGAAGATTATTGGCTGCTAACAATGAAAAATGAAACCCAATAGACCCCACATCACCTCCAGGCTAGTTGGTAGGGCCTGAGTGAACACAACAAATAAATGCACCAACAAACCTGCAAACCATCTGATAACTTCTGCACACTTCCTCTTCCCCTCAATGCCCAAGTATGAATGCAAGAACTCAGCTCAAACACTGAAAAACTACCCCACTGAATGGTACAGCTGCTCTAAGGGTAGTATGGCCAGCAATGGAGTAAGAAAAAACACCACACAACAGCAAAAACTAATCAGATCTATGATTACACTATTGTATAACTATGTTCACCATAAATCAACATGATATGATCAATAAACTCTCTCAAATCCTCATCAAACTATCCCCTTTGAATCTCATATGCAAACACTGGATGTATTTGCCTCACTAGCACCTTTGGACAATCTTTCATACCTGTAGAATGCTATTACTAAAGGAAGTTTGTATTTCCAACAACCTCCTAGGTTCGAATCTCTTCCAAACCCTCTCAAAACCCTTGCAGAGCAAAAACCAAGCAAATATCAATATTTAAGCATAAGGCAATTGAAGCTCTTTTTCCTCTTTTATTTCCTCAAGAGGGTTCATTGCCTTTTGGGAGGGAATTATTTTAATTTTTAAACACTTTATTATTCTCTAAGATGGGTGTCCACTTCACTTAAGTGACTTCCTTTAATATTATTTCATTTAAGTCACTTAAGATTAATATTTTCCAAAGTCCGCATTAAATAATTTAATTAATTTCAAACTATAAAATAGAGGCCAAGATATGCTCAGAATCTCGTGTTCTATAGCTCGTTAGAAAGGTCTCATTGAGACGCATCAATTCCAATATGAGAATACCAAAACACCACAAACCCTAATTTGCTAAAAATAGCAAGTCCAGGCATAAAACAAACAAACCACCTCAAGGAAGTGTCAACTAGATACCAAACTAAACCCAAGCCAACATCCACTCAACTGATCAACCCATCCAAGACACCACTAAGCATGGTTCTCTAACCAGGCTAGTTAGACTATGAGAAATTGATAATAGACTAACACTATATAGAGAAAGGGGACATTACAGTCCACCCTCCTTAAGATTTCTTGCCTCAAGTAATCTCATATCAGGATGTGATAAAATCTTCTCTCTCCCAAGTAGCATCCTCAACTGGTAGGTTTTTCCATTTGACTAGATATTCCCTAATAACCCTCCTTCGCAAAGTTCATTATATGATATCAATGATGGCCATAGGTACTAAGTTCAACTTCCCCTCTTCATCAAGACAAGGTAACTCTGTAGAAGGAACCACATTGTGTCCTAATGCCTTCTTGAGGCAAGACACATGGAATACATTATATACCTTGCTACTTGCCAGCAACTCTAACTCATAAGCTACTTCTCCAACCTTATTGGAGATCCTAAAGGCCCATAGTATCATGGCGTAAGTTTCTATGCACCACTCTTCTTGAGAGTGGACTATCTATAGGGTTGCAGCATCAAATACACCATGTCACCAACCTCAAAAGAGTGCTCAGTCCTATGCTGATCTGCATACTACTTTTGTTGATTCTGTGCCTTTTTGAATGTTTTCCCTCAAAGACTTCATAATATCCTAACTCTCCTGTAGAAGGTATTTTGCCTTAGGTAATATTCTATCACCAAATAACAAATCCATAATGTTCAGTGCCTTGTACCCATATAGTGCCATGAATGGTGACATCTGAATGGACATGTAATAAGTGGTGTTATAATAGTATTCACCCATGTGTAGCCACTTTACCCATGCCTTTTGTTGCCCTGCTATATAATTTTTGAGGTATCCTTTCACCCATTTATTGATTATTTCCATCTGGCCATCTATCTATGGGTGGTAGGTAGTGTTGGGGTGAACTCTATCCCCATCAACCTAAAGAGCTCTTGCCAAAAATTACTTAGGGACCTATTGTCCCTATCACTCGCAATGCTCTGTGGCAACCCATGAAGATAGAATACCTCTCTAAAAAATAATTCTACAACCTGAGCTATAGTGTAGGTGGTTAGAATAGGAAATAAGTGTGCAAACTTTGTTAACCTATCTACCACCACGAAGATGCAATCCCGACCTTGGAATTTGGGCAAGCTCGTGATAAAGTCCATCGAGATACTATCCCATTTCCTCTCGGGTATGGGTAGGGACCACACAATAAACCACCTAGAAAAGAGTGCTCCTATTTATTCTATTGACATGTTGGGCAATCCCTTGCATACTTCAATACTTCAGTTTCGAGGCCCTTCTAAGTGAAACACTCTCTCACCTACATGTATGTTTTGAAATAATTAGGATGAGCAGCCATAGGCAAATCATGGAAAGCTCTCAAAGTCCTATGTTTCATCTCTGAACCTGGCACTTGAAGAATCCCACCCTTGTAAATGATCAAATCACTTACCACCATATATTTGTCATCTCTGATAGTGCCATATATGATCCCAGAAGCCCATTTGCCTTTTGCATACACTACAGATATCAACTCTCTCTAGTCCTTTGCAATCTCACCCAGTGCACACAAATGAGGTCTCCTGGACAATGCATCAGCAACTATATTTTTCTTTCCTTTGACATAGATAATGTCAATGTCATAGGCTTGTAGTTTACAGACCCACTTCAGTTGCCTATCATTAAGGTCCTTTTATCTAAGGAAATGTTTCAGGCTGTTATCATCTATTTTTACCACAAACTTACTCCCTACTAGGTACTGCCTGAACTTAGCCAAAGCATGCATGATGGCTAACATCTCCTTGTTGTATATACTATACCTCTTCTCCACACCCCTCAACTTCTTGCTCTCAAATGTGATGAGGTGTTTATCTTGCATAAATACCACACCAATGCCTTCCCCTAAGGCATCACACTGTATCTCAAAAGGCCTACTAAAATATGAAATGGCAAACACTAGACAGGTACTCATCAACTCCTTAAAACTGTCAAAATATTACTAAGCACCACTAGACCAACCAAATGCATCCTTCTGAGTCAAATCTGTAAGGTAGGCAGCTAACTATGAAAAACCTCTCATGAGGCAACAATAGTACCCACATAAACCATGGAATCCCTTGAGCTAAGAGAGATTCTTTGGTAGCGGCTAGTCAATAATTGCCCAGATCTTCTCCGGATCTACTTTAACACTACCACCACTGATAATGTGACCCAAGTATAACAACTTGGTCATCCCAAACTCACACTTTGACATTTTGGCGTATAATGACTCACACTTAAGGATGCTCAAAACAATGTCTATGTGTTTCAAGTGTTCCTCCCATGTCCTACTATATATGAGTATGTCATCAAAGAATATGAGCACAAATATCCAAAACTGTTCTCTGAATACCTTGTTCATACAAGATTGGAATGTGGCTGGCGCATTGGTCAAACCAAAAGGCATGACCATAAACTTGAAATTCCCATAATGGCATCTAGATTCTATCTTCTTAATGTCCTCCTCCCTGACCCATATCTTATGATAACTGGATCTCAAATCAATCTTTGAGAAGTAACATGCTCTGTGCAATTCATCTATGAGCTCATCAATGTAAGGAATGGGATACCTGGGTAAAAGTACAATGTTGTGTCACACTTTTATAAAGGAAATAGCCAACGCTGATCCAACTTTTAAATTTGAATCACTAAAAAGTGACATATGTTTTAAATTTTGAAATGATGTAAATTAATAAAATATTTATTTTTTTAGTATATTTTATGTTTCTATTTTTTTGAAAAAATTAAAAAATTATTTGAATATAGTTTTTTATAAATTGACACTATAATTTAGTTGCTGATAAAATGCTGAAAAATGAAGTTACATGAGATGCCAATCTTTATACAGTAAATTTTATTTGTTTTTCTTCAATTTTTTTGTCTGTATTTATAACTTGAAACTTTAGGGCATGGATTTTTTTTTTCAATTTTGATAAACATATATTTTTAAACAAATATTAAAATGTGCATGTATTAAAACATAATTGTTTCCAGTTGACGTCAACTTTCATATTAACTATTTATCTAAAATAGAAAAAAAATTATACCACTTGATATAGATTCTTTTATCTAGGGCATCATATTTTTTTCAATTTTTTAAAATAAGTTTTAGTATTTTTCCTTGACATGGTAATTAACTTAATGTTTTGTGCTGATAACCTACTTTTAGTAAAAATAAAAAGTAAAATATAAATAATAATTAAACTGTTAAAATATATATATTTTTGAAAACTAAACTTATAGATCTACAAAAGGGTATTTTTATATTTTTAAAAAATGTTATTTACATGAGTAGAAGTTGTTGAAATATCAAGTTTTTCAAATAATTTTATTTTTTTTGTAAATTGGCCTCATCATGGTGCTACATATGCATTTAGCCAACAATTGTAGTTGTAAAAGTTGTGCACATATCTAACTTAGCTAGAATGAATCTTACAAGATCATATGTTTGACCAAAATTGATTTTTAGTTAGAAATACTTAAATTCGCTTGTGCTGATAAGTCAACTGAAAGTGTGACACAGCTTTGTTCTTTTACCCACCTATTTTTGATGGTATTTTTATTCAACTCCCTATAATCAATACACATCCTAAGCATCCCATCCTTCTTCTTTACCAAGACAATAGAAGAAGTGAATGGACTCTTACTTGGTCTAATGTGCCTCATTTCGAGAAGCTCCTTAATAGCCTTCTCAATCTCATCCTGGTACCTTTTTGGATGCATGTATGGTGTCGTAATAACTGGTTTAGCACCCTCTTTGACCTCAATGACATGCTTAATTCCCCTATATGGGGGTCTACCTGGTGGTATATCACTAAACACTTTGGTGTGTTTAGTCAATAGAGCGTTAATGTCTGGAGGATACTCATGCCTTTGTTGCATTGTAACTACAGGCATCACCATCACCTCTGTTGCCCACTGAACCTGATCATGACATATCATCCGTTCCATCCTCTTAAGTGAAATCACTCTCAAACTACCATCTGATAACCCTCTAAGAACATGTCTTCTCCTGTTCACATCAAATTCCATTTCCATGGTCTGCAAGTTGAGGGTGAACTCCCCAATGTCGTGAATCCATCTCCAAAAATTTTTTTAGTGGCAAATATTTGCGAATTGGTGAATATTGTAGATCAGTCAAGTTAGAATTGGCGAATAAATCACATCTAATAGGGTGGTCAAATCACCTAAATTTTATGTATTATCAGTCAAATGCATATCCATTCACCATCGATTTATTTTATAAGAATTAATGAAGTAATATTTTTTCCATAACAAACTATGCGTTTCAAATGGGCCAACTAATATTTTCTCCTAGAATCTCGGAAGCAAGTACTAAATCACCTATATATTCGCCAATACTATTAAAACAACATTGTGTATCAGGACACATTTCAGCAATGCCATTAAATGGTCATTGCACACGAGGACCCATTTCATCAATTAAAATTTACAAGTAGTTGATTATGAGGGCCCATTTTGCCAATTGCCATAACACTGATGGGCTAATCGTAGGGCCATATTTACCTTGGCAATTACAAAGTATGTACTTTGTCAAGGTTTGATTCATCAACATTTAAACATATTCCTTATATAATCATGCAGGATTCGCCAAATTTTTTAATATGCCATTTAAAATTCCCATGGAATTTGCCAAATATGGATTGATATAAATACAATTGAAACTCTAATTTATTCTTACACATTTTGTTCAGTTCTAAACTTGTGAGCTCTCGATTTAGATTTTAGAAGTTGGAGTTGGAACCTTGAAGTTGATCGTAGGCAAAGTTACAAACCTACAACACAGGTATTCCCACATTAATGAATAGCAAGTCGGTGAAAACCTAAACTTAAAGGTGAGTAATCATTTCTTCATAGTATTTGTGTTATAAGATTTATTTATCTCTTTTCCATTCTTGTTTCAATCTTAAAGAAGATATTTAGTAGGGAATGGGATCTATATTCTATGAATATGTCATTAAACAAGAAGACATTTTTTTCCAGCTTTTATTCAAAGTGAGAGATCAAGATGTTGAGCCGCAAGTGCGACAAGGGTAAGACTCCTCATGGTGGTGAAGGGACTTGGAGGCCATCAAAATGCCAAAAACGGGGAGTTAGTATACAATCTTACTTTGGAATTTGCAATGTTTCTGATATATCAAATCAAGATGGAGTAGATATTATTTGTTTTTCTCAGTCCTTCCATAATTGTAGAGGTTTAACCCCACCATTTTCACTCAAAATAATAGGAAGCAAAATGAAATTCCATTCATCAAACTTTTTGACAAGCTCCTTGATATTTATTTCCAAAGGACCTACCACCCCATGATAATCCTTAATTGAATTTACAAGCCTGAGAGTTGGGACAATGTTAGGAGGTGCATCCTTGACATGCTTGGTTGCAATTTCCATGTCTCTTAATAACTGGGCTCTAGGGATCCATGTATCAATTAATGATGTTACAACATCCTTATCCTTATTGAAATCTTTTATGGTTTGGACAAATGAATCATTTATCATGAAGGTTAACAGGACATGGGGACATAAAATATAGGGGTCAAGACTTAGACAATAGATGAAATATTTTAACCCCCTTTTAATGATTAATGCATAATGTTCCCCACCAAGTGGTGACTGACAAGACTAGATATAAGGGGCTGGTAAACAATATAGTTTTGATGGCTCAGGTTTCAACTTAGACAACTGGCAACCAGAGGTAGCAAGTCAACATAAGATTACACAGATCGTTAAAAGCTAGGTTTCTCATATGAAATGGCAACCATTGATATTTGAAAATCTAATGGTTCTAGTGTTATTCTAGAGGTTTGTAGTTACAGGTCTAGTGTTTTAGACATTTTCTTCCAGAATGCAACTACAACCGTCCATCAAAAATTCATCAAATGATCGTCTGTTATATTAATTTGTGCTAACATCTTGCTTCACACAATAAATATGTTGACACTTGTCCCCATTCTATACGCTTTATGAAGGAATTTGGATGCGTGGAAAATTTTTCCAGGAATAGAACAATATGTAGCATTTGATATTTTTTCCACCCATGGTATGATTTTTATTAGCATAACAGTTTATTTCACCAATTAATTTTTTTTCTTTGAAACTATATTTAATTCACGAATGATTTTTTATTAGTTTGAAAATAGGTTTAAATCACCAATGAAAATAGTTTTTTGGGTTTGAAAATAGGTTTTAATCGCCAACAAAAATATCTTTTTATTTAGAAAATAGGTTTAATTCACCCAAAGAAATATTTTATTGGTTTGAAAACATGTTTAATTCACCAATGGAAATATTTTACTGGTTTGAAAATACGTTTTAATTTGCAATGAAAATATTTTATTGGTTTGAAAATAGGTTTTAATCACCAATGAAAATATTTTATTGGTTTTAAAAAATTTACAATTCGCTAGGATTTTCTACAGACTTCTAGTGATTACAAAAGATTCACAAATTGAGGAGATTATTTTTTTCCCTAAAAAATGAAAAAATTCACCAATAAAATTAATATTTTTCTCGGGAAGTATACACGATTCACCAGGTTTTTACACCTTCTCCAAGGGGGGGTTCTTAAAGTTATCCCTGACCATCTCGTGCCCAACACAACACCTATGCTAACCACATAACAATATGATTGGAAAATGTAATCATTCAACTCAATGGTTAGGTTGGGTATCCTCTTGCTATAGGTGAGAACAAAACCATCTGCAACTCTCACCTTAAAACCCTCAAACTCTTCTGTCTTGAGTCCCCTCTTAGCAACCAAGCTCTTGTCAATAAAATTATGAGTAGCACCAATGTCCAATAGGGTGGTCACTCTCTGCCCACCGAGAACTCCTCTGATCCTAAATGATCCCTCTCTTTGAATGCTGGTGTGGTGTGCTATGGGAAGATCAATTTTCTCCTCTTTATTTGATGCCTTAGATGCACCATCTAAACCTGAATCATTTGCTTCTGATTGCTGATCTAAATGATGTTTCGATTCCACTGACTAATTTGTAGAAAAGTACTCTAGCTATTTTACTTTCCCTTGGTCAGCATACTTGTGCTTAGGATCCTAGGGCTCTCGATAATGAAAACATAGTTTCTTTCTCCTGAAGTTATTTAACCGATCATTATCCAACCTAGGAGAACTCTTGTGTTGATGTTTGGGTTCCTTCTCAAAATGTCTTATGTCCTTATCTTTCTTGTGAATGAACCCCTTAGACTAAAATTTGCTTCTCCATGTAGAGGATTCCATATCATGTGCCTTCTTAATGGCCTCCTGAAGAGTAGGTGGGTTAAGGCCCTTTATCCAACCTCGCAAAGGATCAGATAACCCATCAATGAAAAGGATCATCAGCTTGCGCTCTAAAATATTAGAGACCATAACAGATAACTCTTGAAACTCTGTAATGTAAGAATCAACTGAGCCCACTTATCTGAGTTGTGCTAACTCTTTGAACTGCAACTCTAGATCATTCTTATCAAATTGGTCAATTAATCTGGTAGTGAACTCAACATACAAAGTGATCTGATCATGGCCCAAAGTGGTCTTACATTACTACCCCATTTGTGAGCGCTCCCCTCTAAGTTCAAAGCTACATAGGTGATTGCATCAGCGTTAGGCATAGGGCTGATTTGTAAGTAACTATCCAATTTCTGAACCCATTCTCTAGCAGTTGGTTTTCTACAACCATCAAAGTAAGGCAAGGTCATCTTATCAACTTTCTTCTAAAGCTCCTGATTGTGCTACCTATTACCCCTATTGGGTCTATGTTTCATCTGTAGATCAAAATACTCCCTAAAAGTCATCTTAGCAAGGAACTCCTCACTAGAAGCCCGCCAATCCCTCAAAATTACATCCTCGAATTCTACCTGTGTAGGCTCCTATTTGGGTAAATTATTCCTAGGTGCAAAAATAGGTATACCGGGTCTATCAGTAGCTATATACTATGTAGCACCCCTATTATTGACTGATGCTTCTCCCTCATTATCCCTGTCTCTGTGCCTATCTCCATTGCTCTTTTCACCTCCAGTGTTATTTCTATTCCTATCATTTTGATTATTACTATTGTTATTGATGTTGTTCTTCGCATTACCAGGTATCAAAAAAGCAAGGATCAGTGCTAGTTCTATTTGTGATCTT
This sequence comes from Cunninghamia lanceolata, assembly GCA_027924645.1. NCBI lineage: Eukaryota > Viridiplantae > Streptophyta > Pinopsida > Cupressales > Cupressaceae > Cunninghamia > Cunninghamia lanceolata. The sequence continues at coordinate 8,241,695 of BSBN01000815.1, read as the reverse complement.
TCCAATGTGTTTACCATATCACGCTATCCTCTAGATAGATCATTCAAGGAATGCATCATACTAGTAAATATACTCTCCCTTTGTCATACTGGTCTCTGCTAGACCTACCCTCATAATCAACCATGTTCTCTGTAATGGGTTCTTTTTCACTGTAAATCTCTACTAGTTGTTCCTCAGTTGCAACCACAACTATATCTATATCTACAAAGGGATCTATATGGGGAACCTAAATATCTCACTACGATCTATATTGTCTGAGATAATACTAATGTGTACCAGGCTATATGTCTAATTTCATCATTTGCATATCATGTTTAACCTCATAGAATGGCAGGATACACTACTTTGATACCACTATAATGTGTCATACCTATTTGTTCTTTGTTTAATCTTAATAGTGTTATTTTTATTAAAAAAATTTATGATCTTTTAGATTAGACAAAAGATGTAGAAGGGGTTATTGTTTTCTTGAGTTGTTACCAGATACAATGCAATATATAACATGTAATGAAAAACAAGAAAAAGTACAATGTATATGAGCAAAATATCAGAACCCAGATCATAAAATCACATACTATGAATTACTATCACATACCCATATCAAAACATGCAACTTCATACAACTGTTGTGGCTGGACCAGCAAACTAAGTAGTATAGAACACCTCCAAATCACCAAGAAATGAGAGTATTTTGCATACAGATGATAGAATCAATCTTAGAGGCCCTAGACGCCCCAAAACGAGAAGATTAGTGGCTACTAACAATAAAGAATGAAACCTAGTAGACCCCACGTCACCTTCAAGCTAATTGGTCTGGCCTAGGGTGAGAGAATGTAGCAAATACATGCACCAATGGACTTGCAAACCATCTAATAACTTTTGTACACTCCCTCTGTTGTAATTATGTGCCTAATCATTGTTGTCATTGATGTCAACATATCCTTGTTGCCATTGGTGTCAACTATATCCTATTTTGTTGTCTGTTTAGAAGACTGGAATATTGAGGAAAATTAATGAAGATCAATGTATGTGGACTGTTGTAAATATGTGCCTAATCATTGTTGTCATTGATGTCAACATATCCTTGTTGCCATTGGTGTCAACTATATCCTATTTTGTTGTCTGTTTAGAAGACTGGAATATTGAGGAAAATTAATGAAGATCAATGTATGCGGATCATATGGCTATGTAGAGGATTGTCTGAAGTAGCTCCAGTTAAGTTTTGAGAGGTCCACATGAAGATTTGAAGAAGATATGACCATCTAAATTAAATTGGGTTTTGTTGTGTTCAGAGGAGACAAATTGACAGTAAATTGGTCCGGATTGCTCTGCATTGAAATATTATGATCTACGGTTCTAGAGGCATGTTTGGAAAGTCAGTGTGTGGTTCATGGTTTGGAGGTCCACAAGCAATCTTTCTAGTGTGACAGTCATGACAGACATTGTTCTTGAGGTTCCGAATGAAGATGCAATTGATTCTGATGATTTGAAGGAGTGCGGATGTTCTTGTTGAATTTAATGTGCCTGTGGAAATCTCTGGATCATGTGACTACAGTGTTGAAGGTCTGCATTGAAGATTGAGCTTGTTGTTGAAGGTTTCTTCCTTGTTGTTTTTGTTCTTCCCAGTCTTGGCTGACTGGATGATTCAAGCATGTTGCAGATAATCTAAGAGCAATTTTATGAAGCATGGTGTGTTGATTGAAGAAGAATTGAGTCCCAATTATGTTTGGCTGACAACATAGCGATTCACATTAACTCAGATGTTTGTAATGCCGACCTTGATGTGTATTCCAAGGTGGATGAAGCATATCAAGGCATGTAGTTGAATTATGGAAAATAATCCTTGTACAAAAATGATCAAATCCTAAGAAAGGTTCAGAAGCAGAGCAGAGAAGAGGAAGAGCAAAAGAACAAGGACATTAAAGAATAAAGAGATAATGAAGAAGTGTTTGAGGGCAGAGCAGAAGTTTAGTAAGATTTTAATGGGACTGAACTAGGCATGATGAAGATACTATTTCTCAATTCATTATTTCTATATTAAACATAAAATCTTGTAGGCAATGAGCCTCCTGTAGGTAGTGAGCCTCTTTGAGCAGTGAGCTCTGGGTAGTGAGCCCTAAGGCAAGTGCCTTTTCATCTCTTTTAAGTACTTTTAACAAGGTACGAATCTTGTGGGTTAACCCCCACTGTGGTTTTCCCTTAATTGGGTTTCCACGTAAAAATTATGGTGTTATGTGTGCTTAATTTGTTTTTGCTCAAATGTTTGTGATTCATGCTTTAATATTTACATCATTAATCTGATTATAAGTTGATAAAGAAGATTAAAAGTAGAAAAGGTGAAAATTGTGGGACAACTAATTCACCCCCGCTCTCAGTTGTCCAGACTAATTCCAACACCCTCTTCCCCTCAATGCCCATGTATGAATGCAAAAACTTAGCTCAAACACCAAAAAACTACCCCGCTGAATGGTATGGCTGCTCTAAGGGTAGTACAACCAGAAATGGAGCAAGAACAAACACCACACAATAGAAAAAACTAATTAGATATGTGATTGCACCATTTGAGACCTCTATTCACCATAAATTAGCATGATATGATCAATAAACTCTCTCAAACTCTTATCAAACTATCCCCTTTGAAGCTCATATGCAAACACTAGATGTATTTGCCTCACTAGCACCTTTGGATAGTCTTTCACACAAGTAGGATGTTGTTACTGAAGGAAGTTTGTGTTTCCAATAGCCTCCTGGGTTTGATTTTTTTCTAAACCCTCTCAAAACCCTTGTAGAGCAAAAACCAAGCAAATATCAATATTCAAGCATAAGGCAAATGAAGCTCTTTTTCCTCTTTTATTTCCTCAAAAGGGGTCATTGCCTTTTGGGAGGGAATTATTTTAATTTTAAAACACTTTATTATTCCCTAAGATGGGTGCCCACTTCACTTAAGTGACTTCCTTTAATATTATTTCATTTAAGTCACTTAACTTTAATATTTTCCAAAGTTCCCATTAAATAATTTAATTAATCTTTAGACTTTAAAATAGAGGCCAAGGTGTACTCAGAATCCCTTGTTCTATAGCTCATCAGAAAGGTCTTGTCGAGATGCATCAATTCCAAAATTGAGAATCCTGAAATGACACAAACCCTAATTTTCTAAAAATAGCAAGTCTAGGCCCAAAGCAAACAAACCACCTCAAGGAAGTGCCAACTGGATACCAAAATGAACCCAAGCCAACATCCACTAAACTGATCAACCCATCCAAGACTTCACCAACCATGGTTCCCTAACAAGACTAGTTAGTCTATGGGAACTCGATAATAGACTAACTCTATATAGAGAAAGGGGACATTACAAGCAAGAAATTTAACACAAATTATTTCCCATTTAGAGCATACCTAAGGAGAAGAGAAGAATAGAAATACAATGATAAATCAAACCATTTAGAGAAGTCCTAGAATAGAAAATATAAAGGATGTTGAAGTTTTATATTGAAGGAAGTTGGAATAGATTTAGCATGGAAGTTGTAATGATATTCAAGTGAATTTGGAGCATATCTATAGCAGACTTATATCAAAACTTTCAAGTGATTTATAACTGATTTGGAGCAGATCTGAGTGCATGTTTGGAGTAGACCTAAGTGTAGATTTGGAGTAGACCTAAGAGTTGATTTGGAGAAGACATAAGTGTAGATTTGGAGCAGACCTAAGCAGAGATTTGGAGAAGACCTAAGAGCTGATTTGGAGCATAAATCTAAGTACAAATTTGGATAAGACCTAAGAGCTGATTTGGAGCAGCCATGAGGTAGAATTTGGAGCAGACATTACATCATTTATTGAGTAGACATAAGTACACCTTTGGAGTAGACATTGGAGAGGTTAGTTCCTTCCAATTTAGAAGAGATTGGTCTCTCTTGCTGAGTTGGTGCTCAGTTACAGGGATTGGTGTCTCCAATAAGTTGGTGCCTACAAATTCTTCAAGTGGGGATTGGTGTCTCCAGTAGGTTAGTTCCTACAAAGATTTGTATGAAAAGTTTTTATATAAAGCAATATTTTTTTGTGGTTTTCTTGTGAAAGGGTTTCCACATAAATCCTTTGTTCTTCTTATGCTCTTGAATGTTAATGATGTACATTTGATAATATTGTGGTTGCCAAGTTTAAAATAAAGTAAAAGTTTGTCTTATAATGATTCACCCCCCTCTTAGTATAATTGTCTACTTAAAAATTGGTCCCAGAGGAGGTTCCTTCGAAGATAGTTTAACCACTTGAAGGTAGATCTTGGGAGTACACATGGAAAATCAAGAAGGATTCTCCTCCAATAGAGCTCCATTGTTCGATGGAACAAACTAGGCTTTTTGGAGCATATGAATGCACACCTACTTAATGGATCTTGGTTTTGATATTTGGCAACCTATAGAGAATTGGTATGTTGCTCCATCATCTCCACCAATGGATATGGTTGGAAAGAAGGAAAGTGAAAATAATGCAAAAGCTATGAATGCAAATTTGTGTGGTGCATGTGAATCAAAATTTGTCAAGGTTGTGCATTGTAAATCAGAGAAAGAGATATAGGACAAACTTAAGAAATTCTATGAAGGTGATGACAAAGTGAAGAAAGTGGAGCTTCAAACTCATAGGAGACAATTTGAAAGTTTGAGAATGATGGATGAAGAAAACATTGCCGCATATTTGCTTCGAGTGGATGAGATTGTCAACACTATAAGAGGGCTTGGTGAAGAGGTTGAAGAATCTATTATTGTGCAAAAGGTACTAAGATATCTTCATTTCATATTTAATGCTAACATATTAGCTATTGAAGAAATTAAGGATTTGGATAAATTGACTATGGATAAGTTGCATGGGATTCTTGTTGCATAAAAAATGAGGACTGAAAAAGAGAATTCATCTAAGCAAGAGGTAGCCTTCAAAGATTCAATAAAATTTAAGAGCAAAGATCCTGAACCAAGTGACATTTCCTATGATGAATCAAATGAAGAGAAAGCTCACTTCATGAGGAAGCAAAAGAAGGGACCTGGCAAGTATAAAGGTAAGTCACTTCTCAAATGTTTTAATTGTTGAAAGACAAGTCACTTTTCTAGTAAATGTCCATATGCAAGTAGTGATGATGATGTTGGGATAAGGTGTCATTAACCTTGTAAATCCCATTATTGTATTATTTCATTTATTATTTGTAATTACCCATAAGGGATGTACAAGTTTCACCGGTAGTGGTAAAAATTATTTACTATTCATGGTAATTACGGAGTTATTAGATGGTAAGTCCCAGAGTTACCGGTGGTAGTTACGGGATGTCATTTACTATGGTAAATGGTAATTGGTCAAAGTGGGGTGCACATGTGGAGGAATAATCTATTTTTAGTGTTATGACACACGTCATAGATGTTGTAAGAAGGTGTAAGAGATTCTATGATAACTGTAAGTTGTCATAAGAATATATGACACTTATAATAGCATATGATGCGTCATAAGATGTTGTAAGTGGCTATTTTTGGCCCCAAGGCATTCAAGATTGCATGGGAACATTTTTCTAAGTATAGGATGCATGTATGATAGCATTTATGACCCCGTAACAGCCTATTCTTGGCCATGGATGCCCAAGGTTGTATTTTTGACTCTTGACAAGTGTTATGAGCTTGTAAGAAGTTTTTTAGTGTCTCGAGGTTGTGTAAATTCTATATAAACCATAGCATTGTAGATGAGAGGCATATAACAGTTTACAGGTACCCAACTTCTGCCGGAGTGAAGGTTGGAGGATAGAGGAAGTGAATGTATTTTTAATCTCCTTTTGTGAAGATAATACAACTTGACCTATTTTATTGGTGGAGTTTTTTACCAGAAAGGATTTTCTCCACATTAAACACTTGCGTTATGTGCTTCATTCTATTTCTAGTATATTTTTGTATTGTGGGTTTCTATTTTGTTACAATCTCCATTATTAATGCATAGTTAAAGATTGCTAAAATTTATTCAAATCAGATTTACATTAAAGTAGTGTTGCTTTCATTTCTAACATTTGGTATCAGAGCTTGGCCAACTTTGACTCTTGGGTGGTAGTGTGGAAGCTATGGATGTAGTGGGAGATTTTTTTGTGTTTGTTTTGTAGATCTTGTGTTGTTATTATGGCTGCATCCACTATTGCATCAACCTCTTGATTGGACATTGAGAAGTTCAATGGAACGGGGTATGAGTTGTGGAAGCTGAAAATGGAAGTTTTGTTGGAAGAAAGAAACCAATGGTTAGCTATTCAAAAAGAGAAGAAACCCGATGATGTCTCTCAAGATGAGTGGGATAGACTAGATAAGAAGGCATGGGGAAGCATCTGGATGTGCCTTTCAGACTTTGTCCTATTAAATGTTGAAAAGGAAGAGACTACATACAAGTTGTGGAAATGGTTCGGTGAGATCTATCAAGCCAAGAGTATGGTAAATAAACTTTATTTAAAAATAAAATTGTTTTCCATGAAAATGCTAGAAGGTGAATTAGTTGCAGAGCATTTAAATTCTTTTAATTTGTTAGTGAGTCAGCTTGATTCAATGGATGTTGAGGTTAGTGAGGAAGATAAATGTATCTTACCTTTTTGTTCTTTACCTAAGTCTTAGGAGAATGTTATCCTTGTTATCCCTACTCACCTTGCAGATCCAAAGTTGGATGCTCTTGTTTCAGTGCTACTGTCATAGGAATTGAGGAAGAAGAGTTCAGATAGTTTAGGGGATGCTCTTAGTGTTAGGAGAAGGTCTAAGGAAAGAGGACCTAAAGGAGATCAGAAAGGGGCTAAGGACAAGTCCAAGGGCTGGTCTAAGACTCATGGTAAAAAGAATAGAGTTAAGTGTTGGAACTGCGATAAAAGGGCACATGTGAATGAGTGCAGAAATCCCAAGAAATAGTGGGAGAGTGCTTTGGATAAGTCCTCGAATCCAGGTGAAGAAGTTTTACTTTCTGCATGTAATCTTGTTTCTAATGATCATTTGTTGGTTGACTCAGGATGCTCATTTCATATGACTCTGAATAAGGAATGGTTCTCCTCATATGAATAATATGATGAAGGTAATATCTACCTTGGTGACAACTCTTCATATCTGATTGTTAGGAAAGGAAAGGTATTGTTGTGTTTCAGTGATGGGAGGATTAAAACCCCCCTGGTGTTTTGCATGTTCCTAGATTAGCTAGAAATATGATTTCAGTTTTGAAGTTGAATGATTTGGGAATGCATGTGACATTTGACAAGTATAGATGTAGATTAGTGAGAGGGAACTTGGTGGTAGTGAAGGGGAAGAGATTTGGAAGCCTGTTCAAGCTTGAATCCACTATAGTTTATAATGCCTCATATGCATCTGAGGCTAATACTAAAAATGCATGTATGTTGTGGCACCATAGATTGGGCCACACAAGCAATAATGTATTAAAAACTATTAAAAATATAAATTTGTTGGATGGTTTCTCTTATTCTGATGAGCACTTTGATTTTTGTGAGCATTGTGTGTTTGGTAAAAAAAAACAAAAAATCATTTCCCTTAGGAAGCAATAGAAAAAAAGAGAAATTAGAAATTATTCATACGGATGTGTTTGGACCTGTGGATAATGAATCTATTGGAAAATCTCATTATGTTGTTACCTTCATTGATGATGTATCCAGATATACATGGATTTATTTTATGAAACATAAATATGAAGTTTTCACTAAGTTTAAGGAATTCAAAGTCTTAGTAGAGAACCAATTAGGTTTAAAGATAAAAATATTAAGATTTGACCATGGAAGGGAATATTGCTCTAAGGAATTTGATGAGTTTTGCAATCATGCAGGTATAATCAGACAAAAGACAACTCTGTATACACCATAGCAGAATGGTGTTACAGAAAGGACGAATCAAACAATTATAGAAAAGGCCGTGATGCATAGTTGGATAAATGCTTTTGGGAAGAGGCTGTGTGTACTGCTTGCTACTTGATAAACAGATCTCTTTGTAAGGCTCTTGATTTGACACCTTATGAAGTGTGGATAGGCAAGAAACCTTTTGTTTCACATTTAAGGGTTTTTGGCTATGAGGCTTTTGTTCATGTGCCTAAGGAAAAGTGATCTAAGTTGGATCCAAAGGATGAAAAGTGTACATTCATTAGATATGGTGATAATGTCAAGGGTTATAAGCTTTGGAATCCACTAACCCACAAGATTATATTTTCTAGAGATGTTATTTTCAGGGAACTTAGAGCTATTTCTGAACCTGAGCAGCCAAAAGAAAAACATGAAAAGGTAAAGAAGGTGCACTTTGATTTAGAGTAGTAAGATGCCTCTCAGGAAGAACATAATGATGGATTGGGGGGTGAAGAAGAATAAGAAGATTCAAGTAGTTTTGATGAAGATGAGTCTGTTGTTACAGAAAAAGTTGGTGCAGATGACCATGCAGAAGAACAAGTAGAGTCTCTTACTCCACCCTTGAAGAGATCCACAAGACAACATAATCTAGTTGACAGGTATAGCCCACCAGATTTCTATTGTGTATATGCTTTATTGAGTACTAGTGATGAACCTAGATCCTACAAGGAAGCTATTTCTACAGATGATAGTGAGTCTTGACAGCTAGCCATGCAGGAGGAGATGATAGCTTTAGATTCTTGTAACACTTGGGATCTTGTTCGTTTGCCCAAAGGAAGAAAGGCCATAGGTTGTAAGTGGGTCTTCAAGAAGAAGTTTGGAATAGACAAGTCATTGGAGAAGTACAAGGCTAGACTGGTAGCCAAAGGCTACTCCTAGAGAGAGGGAGTTGATTTTGGTGAGATATTCTCTCTTGTTGCTAAATTGACTTCTATTAGATTTCTTTTATCCATTGCTGCAGATTATGATTGGGAGATTGAGAAAATGGATGTTAAGACTACATTCTTGCATGGAGATCTTGAAGAAGAAATTTATATGCAATAGCCTACAAGTTTTGAGGTAAAAGGAAAAGAACATTAGGTTTGCAGGCTGAAGAGGTCTCTCTATGGTTTACAATAGTCCCCCAGAATGTGGTATCAAAATCTTGATTCATTTGTTTCGAAATTAGCTTTTGTTAGAAGCGAGGAGGATCACTGTGTTTACATTCATTGTGTTGATGATTCTATACTAGTTATTGCTTTATATGTTGATGACATGTTCTTCACAAATACTAAGGGTATGGTCAGTGAGCTTAAAGGCCAACTTTCAGGTGCTTTTGAGATGAAGGATCTTGGAGCTGCCAGGTATATTTTGGGAATGGAGATCAGGAGGGACAGAGTTAACAGAAAGATTTAGTTGTCACAAAGTATGTGAATATTATTTTGCAGAGGTTTAGTTTAGAGGACTGTAACACAGTTAAAGTTCCTTTACCCATTAGTACTAATCTTTCATTAGATATGTATCCAAAGAATGAGGATGATCTTGAGGATATGTCTAATGTGCCATATGCTAGTGCTGTAGGGAGTTTGATGTATGCAATGGTTTGCACTAGACTAGATATTGCCCAAGCAGTGGGAGTTTTGAGCATATTTATGTCTAACCCTCGTAGACAATATTGGAACTATGTGAAGATGGAGTTTAAATATCTTGCAGGTACTCCTGATCATTGTTTGGTTTATTCTAGTACTAATAGTGCTAATAAATCTTTGAACATATAGGGTTTTGTTGATGTAGGTTGGATAGGTGACTTGGATAGTCGAAGGTCCACTAGTGGCTATGTGTTTATTTTTTTTTGAGGTGCAATGAGTTGGATGAGTAAGAGGCAGCCCACAGTTTCATTGTCCACCATAGAAGTAGAGTATATGACTGCTACTCATGTCTTTAAGGAGGCAGTTTGGTTGAGGAGACTGTGTACAGGTATTGGTTTTGATTGCAGGATCATTTAGAAGAGTTGTGATAGCTAAAGTGCTATCTGTTTGCCCAAGAATCCCATATATCATGCTTGGACTAAGCAAGTTGATGTTTAGTATCACTTTAGTCGAGAGTTGGTTGCAAATGGAGAAATTGAGCTGAAGAATATAGACACTCAGGAGAATGTTGTAAATTCATTGACTAAGCCTGTGAGCATAGAGAAGTTTGTATGGTGCAGAGAGGCCATGGGCCTTGTTTCTAGTGCCTAATTATTTTTCATTTGATTTCCTATGGGTTGATTTACAATGTATAATGTCAAGTGGGAGAATGTTGGGATAAGGTGCCATTAACCTTGTAAATCCCATTATTGTATTATTCCATTTATTATTTGTAATTACCCATAAGGGATGTACAAGTTTCATCGACAATGGTAAAAATTATTTACTGTCCATGGTAATTATGGAGTTACTGCATGGTAAGTCCTAGAGTTACCGGCGGTAGTTACGAGATGTCATTTACTATGGTAAATGGTAATTGGTCAAAGTGGGGTGCATATGTGGAGGAATAATCTATTTTTAGTGTTATAACGCATGTCATAGATGTTGTAAGAAGGTGTAAGAGATTCTATGACAACTATAAGTTGTCGTTAGAATATATGACACTTATAATAGCATATGACGCATCATAAGATGCTGTAAGTGTCTATTTTTTGCCCCAAGGCATTGAAGCTTGCATGGGCACATTTTTCCAAGTATAGGATGTATGTATGACAACATTTATGACCTTGTAAGAGCCTATTATTGGCCATGGACGGCCAAGGTTGTATTGTTGACTCTTGATAAGTGTTATGAGCTTGTAAGAAGTCATTTAATGTCTTGAGGTTGTGTAAATTCTATATAAACCATAGCATAGTAAATGAGAGGCATATAACAGTTTACAAGTACCTAGGTTATGCCAGAGTGAAGGTTGGAGGATAGAGGAAGTGAATGTATTTGTAATCTCCTTTTGTGAAGATAATACAACTTGACCACTTTTCTTGGTGGAGTTTTTTACTCAAAAGGATTTTCTCCACGTTAAACACTTATGTTATGTGCTTCATTTTGCTTCTAGTAGATTTTTGTATTGTGGGTTTATGTTTTTTTACAATCTCCATTACTAATGCATAGTTAAAGATTGGTAAAATTTATTCGAATCAGATTTCCATTGAAGTAGTGTTGCTTTCATTTCTAACAGATGAAGAAGAGTATCATATGAGTTTAGTAAACATTATCAACATAAGAGGGATTAGAAAAAGGTGAAAGGAAAGAACCTTCACAAATACAAGAAAAGTCTCTATTCAAAAGAGGAAAGCAACCCTTCCAATGATTGTTTCTCATCCAGTTACAAAGAAGAGGTTCTATTCATGGCAATAGAAGATGATATCCCTAAAAATGAAGACAAAGAAAAATAAGAAGAGTTAGAAGCAGAAGAATATGACAAATATGAAAGAGAAGTGGAGCTTGAAGAAAATCTCATAAGTGCTCTAAGTGAAATAAAAAAAACTCAGAAAGAAGAACCAGAAACTAAAGCTACAAATTCAAGAAGATAGTGAATCTAATGCAGTGTTATTATGAAGTCTTGAAGAATCCAAGAAGATTATCATTGAGATAAAAACTTTAGACTAGAGAAGGAAACATGATTAAAGAAGAAATGAAACTCAAATGAAAGGAAAAGAAAGAAGATTGTGAAATATTATAATCTGAAATCATTTCTTTAAGGAACTAGAAAAAACTTAACTACTTAGTTGAATAGAAGTCTTAAGTTTGAAGGAAGTACTGGGATCTTGGATGACATCATCAATGTCTAGAGGCCATTATTTATCAAGGTTGGTATTGTCTATGGAGAATAAGCTTCAAATTCCAAGTCTACCAAGGAACCAAATAATCTCTATAGATTCTCTTAAAAGCCCCATCAAGGATGAAAGTAGCAAGAAAGAGAATCATGTGCCCAAAAAAGAAAGCACTCCTCGCCAGATAATAAAGGCAAATTTAGAAAGGTTCTTTCCCCAAGGCATCACAAAAGACCAAGTTTCAAATCTCTTTCATTGGTTATTTCTTTTTCTCTAATCATTTTAGTCACAAAGTAGTAGATTGTAGAGCGCTTGCAAGAAAAATTTTTGGTCATAAAGTAGCAAATAGGAATTATACAAGGAATGTTGGTTGGAACAAAAATAGAAGTCCTTATGAGTTTTCAAATAGAAACTATAAATCATTTGCTCCTCTAATGGATTTCAACGCTATATGCTATAAATGCAACAATTTTGGACATATAGCCCATTTTTGCAGAAGTGATTTTGTTGAACCACCTAGGGAGAATAAGAAGGAAGACATTGTGATAAAACAAAAGGAAGAAAATGTAAAAGTTTGGAAAAAGAAACAAGTGTCGGAAAATAAAAAGGAAGATTTCATGCTTGTGCAAAAAAAATTTCATGCACAAAATAAGGGAAATCAGTTGTACATAGACAATGAATGTTTGAGCTATATGATAGGAGATGAGAGATCTTTCCTCACTTTAAAGAAGGCAAATGAAGGCACAATAAAATTTTGGGACAATGCTACAACAAGAATTATAATAAGATGCATTCTTAGCCTTAATAATGAAAAGACAAAGATTGAGAATATGCTATATGTTGAAGGACTCAAACACAATGTTCTAAGTGTGATTCAAATGTGTGACCAAGGACACACTCTCACATTTCATGTTGATGGTTGTGAGATCAGAAAAGCAAGCACATGGAAGCTAATCACAGATGCAAGTAGAATTGTGAATAATATTTACACACTCAGAGAGATCAAAGGAGAAAAATGCTTCATGGGACAAGATGAGAGTTGGTTATGGAATAGAAGAATGGGGTACATAAACTTTGACAATCTAGTGAAGATCAACACCAAACAAGTAGTAAGAGATGCTAAGAATCACAAATCCTTCAAATACTATCTGCAAGCAGTTTTGGCATGGAAAATAAACAAGGGTGATTTTCAAATCAAAAGAGTATTCTACATCAAAGCCATTGCAGCTTGTTCATACAAATGTTTGTGGGCTGATAAGAACAAAGAGTTTGCAAGGTGAGAGTTATTTCATGTTACTTATTGATGATTATTCTAGAATGACATGAGTTGAATTTTGAAAGGAAAGTCCAAAGCTTTTGAGAAGTTCAAAGCATTCAAAGCACTAGTTGAGAATGAAACTAGTTTAAGAATCAAGTGCTTAAGATTAGATAGAGGAGGAGGATTCACCTCAAATGAATTTGAATAATTTTGTGAACTTCATGGAATATGGAGACATTTTTCAGCCGCAAGGACTCCATGTTGATTTTAGGATAGACAACTGAGAGGGGGGGTGATTTAGTTGTCACCAAAACTTCTATTCTTTAAACACTTAAGTCCTTCTTATATTTCTACAACATAATAATGATGCAATCATGAAGGCACAATGCAATAACTTAAGAGCAAAAATACATTCAACACATATGATACCAAGATTTTAACGTAGAAAACCCAATTAAGGGAAAAACCATGGGATGACTAACCCAAGATTGTATTCTCTATTAAAAGAATAAGAAGAAGAAAATGGCACTTGCCAATTAGGGCTTACTACCTGAGCACACTACTCACAAGAGGCCCACTGCCTACAAGAGACACACTATCTACAAAATAATATAAATATTACATACTTGAACTGGAGATTAGCATCTTCACCATGCTTGAGATAGTTCCATTTAAGCTCAACACTTCTTCTCTACTTTTTGCTCCTCTCCTCTCTACTAGTTTTTCATCATAACCAAGGATACTTTTGAAATGACTTCTCAAATCTTATTTATACATGACATCGACTTTGGGATGATCATCGAAGTCAGCACAACACATACTTTATTTTATTATAGAGAAATTACACAAATACAACTTGACTTATTACAAAGACTTTATGCACATCACTACCCTATTGGCCATGCATATCTGGGACTTTAATCTTCTTCGAGAAACATTCCATGCTTCACAAAACATCATCAAGATCATCCACAACATGTGTAAAACATCCAGTCGGCCAAGATTAGGAAGAACGTCATCACCCGAAAGTAAATCTTCAATTACGTGCTCAATCTTCAATGTGGACTACCAACATGAACTGGACACAATCTAAAGACCCCTACAAGCTTGTTTGAATCACCAGAAACATCCACACCACTTCTCCTTACTGAAATCATTTGCATCTTCATCTAAAACCTCAAGAACATAGTCTGTCATTACTGTCACATTAGAAAATTGTCTTGCGGACCTTCGAACCACAAACCATATGAGTTGTCAATTCACATTAGCTTCCCAAACAAGCCACCAGATCCACAAAACAAGATATTGCATTTTTGGATCTCACCAGACCTATTTGTGTCACTCTGTCACCTCTGAATAGTTGCCAGAACTAGTTTTACTCATATGTCCATAACTCCTTCAAATCTTCATATGGACCTCTCAAATCGTGACTAGGTCATGTTTAGACACATATCTACAAACCCTTTGATGTGTATTCTCTTATCTTCATCTAGCTGGGATCTTCACTTCATAGAGCTTCACTGTCTTCACTATTTTTCTCTACTTCTGATAAGACTAATTTTCTCAATATCCTCAGCACACAGCTCATCCAATCCTTCACATCAGTACAATAGGAGTATGTTGACATCAATGACAACACCAATTAGGCCCATACTTACAACAATCTCCCCCTTTGCCATTGATGGCAACATATGATGTGAAAAACTATTTTAAGTATCAAGACAAGAACTTCTCCTCACTGACTGACATAGCTCCCCCTATCAAAAACAATCATTCATATGTCTTCTCTTTCTTTATTGCTCCCCCTTTGATCAACAACTACTTTTGTTTTTCACATGTCTTCTCTCCCCCTTTGACATTAATGGCAAAGGGCACATACTTGCATCAATATTTCAAAACCATACAGACTGCTCCCCCTGAGTAGCTTCTTCCTATCATCAATCTAGACCACAAGATATGACTGTGAGATCCACCGGACTGATGCACATCAGTGTACCTTAATCCAGAACCAGAGGGGTAATAACCCCTAACTTCTCTCTAAGATACGCAAAAGAGTCCTTAGGTAGAGGTTTAGTAAAGATGTCTGCAATCTGATCTTTTGAGGGCACAAACTCCAATCTAACTTCATTCTTGTTCACCTACTCTCTCAATAAGTGAAACTTGATGGATATATGTTTTGTCTTTGAGTGCAACACCAAATTTTTTGATATATTTATTGCACTTGAGTTATCATAGAAGATTGTGATAGGTTCCTCATACCCCACTCTGATGTCTCTTAGCATTTGCTTCATCCACAATACTTGAGTACAACTACCTGTTGCTGTAATATACTCTTCTTCTATAGTGGATAGAGATAGTGCCTCTTATTTCTTGCTCAGTTAAGAAACCAATCTTTTCCCCAAAAAGAATGCACCACCACTGGTACTCTTCTGGTTATCCACATCTCCTGCCCAATCAGCATTTGTATATGCATGAAGAGAGAAATCATGATTCCTAGGATACCATAAACCATACTCAACTGTTCCTTTTAGATATCTGAGAATTCTCTTGATTGCCATGACATGAGATTCTCTAGGATCAGCTTGCAATCTGTAAACAAGACCAACAACATTCATAATGTCAGGTCTAGTTTGAGTAAGATACAGTAGTCCTCCAATCATTGACCTATACTTTTCCTGATCGGCCTTAGGAGATTCATCATCTTTGCTTAGTTTACATCCGGTTGCCATGGGAGTATTCATTGGCTTTGAATCTTCCATCCCAAATTTCTTCAACAATTCTTTCACATATTTGGTCTATGATATGAAGATTCCTTTCTTTGTTTGAGTGATTTGCAGACCCAAGAAGAAATTCATTTCCCCAAACATAGACATCTCAAATTCACTTTTCATTTGATTTGCAAAAGTCTTGCACATACTATCTCTTCCTCCAAAAATGATATCATCAACAAATACTTCAACAATCAGGATATTTTCATGATCAATCTTGAAGTACAAGTTACTATTAGTAGTACCTTTGTTGAAACCAATCTTCAAAAGATGTTTATCCAATCTTTCATACTAGGCCCTTGGAGCTTGTTTTAGTCCATACAATGCTTTCTTCAACTTGCAGACCATATCACCATGATTAGACAATTAGAATCCATCTAGTTGCTCAATGTATACCTCTTCTTACAAATCACCATTCAGGAAGGCAGACTTGACATCCATCTGATATACTTTGAAATCCTTGAAGGCAGCAAAAGTAAGAAATAATCTTACTGCTTCAATTCTTGCAACCAGAGAAAAAGTTTCTTCAAAGTCAACTCCTTCTACTTGAGAATAATCCTTACAGACCAATCTGGCTTTGTTTCTGACTACTTCACCATCTTCATTCAATTTATTTCGAAAGACCCACTTAGTCCCAATCACATTTTTGTCTTTAGGTTTGGGAACAAGATCCCAAGTGTGATTTTTTTCAATCTACATCAACTCTTCCTCCATTGCTTTAGCCTAGTTTTCATCATTGCATGCTTCACTTACTATTTTGGGTTCAATCTTTGAAATCAGATAATACTTCTCTGTATCTTGAGCAATCTTTCTTCTTGTTTGAACACCTTTACTTCTATTTCCTATGATCTGGTCTTCAGAATGATTCAGTCTTACATACCTGGGAGTTTTGGGAATTTCTTGCACTTCTATTTCTTGGACAGGATCAACCAAACTTATCTCTTCTTCCTATATTTCAGGATTCTCTAGATCAGTCTGAGTTTGAACTTTAGAAGGGGCTTGAACTTCTTAGACCAAAACATCTTTCTAATCATCTTCTTCATACTCATAAAACCTTGAGGGGTTTTCAATGCCTTCATCAACCTTCACATTTATACTTTCTGCAATCTTTCTTAATCTCTTGTTATAACACTGGTATGCTTTGTTTTGAGTAGAATAACCTAAGAATATTCCTTCATCACTTCTAGCATCAAATTTACCAAGGTCTTCATCTCTTTTAATGTAACATTTACTACCAAAGACTCTAAAATACTTCACAGTAGGAGTGATGCCAAACAAGAGTTAATGAGGGGTCCTACCAGTATTGCTTCTGATTTGTACTCGATTAAGAGTATAGATAGCAGTGCTTATAGCTTCTCTCCAGTAGATCTGAGGGACATTTACTTCCATCATCATGGTTCTAGATGCTTCCTAGATGGTCTGATTCTTTCTCTTCACTACTCCATTCTTCTATGGAGTTCTTGGAACACATAACTATCTCTTTATCCCATGTTTCTCACAGAATTCTATGAACTCTTCGGATGTGAATTCACCACCTCTATCAGACCTAAGACATTTTATGTTTAACCCAATTTCATTTTCTACCATAGTCTTGAATATTTTGAACTTCTTAAGAGCTTCATATTTCTCTTTCAGGAAAGTCACCCACATCATCTGGGAGTGGTCATCAATCAGTAACATGAAATATCTATCACCTTGCAGACTCCTGATTCTTGCCAGTCCACATAGATTAGTGTGTACGAAGTCCAACAATCTGGTAGAAGATTGTTCCTTACTTTAGAATGTGACTCTGCTCTACTTACCCAACTGACATTCTTCGCACAAATTGTTAGTAGGTTTCACCAGTCTTGGAAGATCTCTTACAGCCTAAGTGTTGCTTATCTTGATGATATTAGCATAATTTACATGACACATTCTCCTATGCTACAACCAACTCTGATCAATTTGAACAAATAAACAACTTTTTCTAGTACCAACCAAGTGGAAGATGTTACCTTTGTTTGAGTACCGGATGCAATCTCAGTTCCAGAGCTTTCAAAGATTTTACATTTTCCATTTTTGAATCAGAGATCATGGCCTTTGTCCACCAACTGCCCAACACTGAGAAGATTAGGCTTTAGACCTTCAACATACAATACATCATTGGTTTTGTTCTTTCCATCAAAAGAAATAGTTCCTCTGCCTCTGATTCTGCCAATAGAATTATCACCAAATTTTACATGTCCTCCTTCATATCTTTCCAGATCTATGAACTTATTTTTATCACCAGTCATATGGTGGGAGCATCCACTATTAATAAGCCATTCATCCTTTTCTTCAACTTGAGTAGCCACAGCTCTTTCTACCAGTTTATGATTGACAGATTCAATGGGCATTGGATCTTTTTCTTTGATGGCAATAAACACCCAGTCACTTCTGAATTTGTTTCCTATCTCAGATTCATCATCTGTTACTCCTTCATCATCATCATCTTCATGAACATAGTAACATTTCTTTTGGAATCTTCATCTATTAGGATTTCTTCTTGAAAATCTTTCTGGACACCTTGAGGCAAATTGACCAATCTGCAGTTGAAACATTTGAAGGGCAATTTTCCTTCATACTTACTAGATCCTCTTGGCAGTCTTTTTGCAATAAGGGCTTCAAGTTGAGAAGCTTCTGCCTCATCTTCTTCTAGATCTTTTCTTTCTTTTTCATACCATGATATTTTCTTTGAGGAATTTTCTCCTAGAACATACCTTTGTTTGCATTTTACAAAGGCATTAGCCTTGAATGCAGATTCAGTCTTGGGAGGTGCATCTCCAAACTCAACCAATTCAAATGTAGATAATTTCCCAACCAATTGATCCCCTATGATATTTGATAAAGATCTGAATTCCTCAATAGTAGCAACCTTGTGTTTGTAAGCAAGAGGCAAGGATATGAGAACTTTGGTGCCAATCTCATCTTCATCCAAGGCTCCACCAGCACATCTAATGCCACAAACAAGCTCATTTACTTTTGGCATAAATGTAGTGATATTCTCATCTTCATTCATCTTTAGGTTTTCAAAATTTCCTTCCAAACTTTGTAGTTTGGTGCATTTAACATATTTGTCTCCTTCATGCAGAAGTGCCAACTTTGACCAAATTTCATATGCAGTTTTCAAATCCATAACATTTGTTAGCTTTGAATTAGATAAGGCACTTAGTGAGGCTTCTTTAGCTCAAATATTATCTTCAGCATCTCTGATTTCATCTATAGTTGTCGGACCATTCTTTGGATGAACATACTTCTTTATAGTCATGTTCCAATATTGAATTCCCATACATTGCAAGTGACATTCCATGCAGCTTTTCCAAAGAGTGTAGTTTGTTCCATCAAACCTTGGACTATCCTTCTTGTAGGAAGACATCCTAGATCTCCTCAAGCGGTTAAGCTCTTTTAGAAGAACTTAGCTCTGATACCAATTGTTGATTTTAGGATAGAAAACTGAGAGAGGGGTGAATCAGTTGTCACCAAAACTTCTATTCTTTAAACACTTAAGTCCTTATAATTCTACAGCATAATAATGATACAATCATGAAGGTACAATGCAATAACTTAATAGAAGAAACACATTCAACACATATGACACCAAGATTTTAACATGGAAAACCTGGTTTAGGGAAAAACCATGGGGTGACTAACCCAAGATTGTATTCTCTGTTAAAAGAATAAGAAGAACAAAATGGCACTTGCCAATTAGGGCTCATTGCCTAAGCACACTGCTCACAAGAGGCCCACTACCTATAGGACACACACTATCTACAGAATAATATAAATATTACATACTTGAACTGGAGATTAGCATCTTCACCAGGCTTAAGACAGTTCCATTTAAGCTCAACACTTCTGCTCTGCTTTTCGCTCCTCTCCTCTCTATTGCTTTTTCATCATAACCAAGGATACTTTTGAAATGACTTCTCAAATCTTATTTATACATGACATCAACTTTGGGATGATCATCAAAGTCAGCACAACACATACTGTATTTTATTACAAAGCAATTACACAAATACAACTTGACTTATTACAAAGACTTTATGCTTGTCACTACCCTATTGGTCATGCATATCTAAGACTTTAATATTCTTCGAGGAACATGCCATGCTTCGTAAAACATCTTCAAGATCATCCACAACATGTGTAAAACACCCGGTCAGCCAAGATTAGGAAGAACATCATCACTCAAAAGTAAATCTTCAATTACGAGCTCAATCTTCAATGCGGACCGCCAAAATGAACTCGACATAATCTGGAGACACCCACAAGCTTGCCTAAATCACCAAAAACATCCATACCACTTCTGCTTATTGAAATCATTTGCATCTTCATCTAGAACATCAAGAACATAGTATATCATTACTGTCACATTAGAATAATTGCTTGTGGACCTTTGGACCATGAACCAATTAAGTTGTTAATTCACATCAGCTTCCCAAACAAGCCACCAAATCTATAGAACAAGATATTGCATTTCTAGATCTCACTAGACCTATTTGTGTCACTCTGTCACCTCTGAACAGCTGCCAGAACCAATTTTACTCATATGGCCATAACCCCTTCAAATCTTCATGCGAACCTCTCAAATCATGACTAGATCATCTATAGACACATAGCTACAAACTCTTGGATGTGCATTCTTTGATCTTCATCTAGCTAGGATCTTTACTTCATAGAGCTTCACTGTCTTCACTATTCTTCTCTACTTCTGATAGGACTAATTTTCTCAATATCCTTAGTACATAGCTCATCCAATACTTGACATCAATGACAACACCGGTTAGGCCCATACTTGCAACACTCCACAACAAAATGGCGTAGTAGAGAGGAAGAACATAATAGTTTAGCAAATGTCAAGAACTATGTTGAATGAGTCCAAGCTGTCAGACAATTTCTAGAGAGAGGTAGTTTATACAATATTCTACATCCTGAACAAAGAGCAAATCAGAGCAAATAATAGTAAGATAGCATATGAACTATGGAAGGGCAGACTTACATTATTTAAGTACTTCAAGGTCTTTGTAAGAAAATTCTATATACGAAGAGATGATGAGGGCTTGGGAAATTTTGAGTCCATATAAGATGAAGGTATTTTCCTTTGTTACTCCTCAAGAAGCAAGGATTATTGATGCTATAATAAGAGATTACACAAGATTGTTGAAAGTACAAATGTAAGAGTAGATGAAGAATGACATTAGAAAGAAAAAGTACAAGCACATGAAATTGATCATCCAAAGGAAGTAAGATGTAAAAAAGAAGAAGAAGAAGAGGAAAGAGAGGAAGAAGTTGAGAATGAAGAAGTTGAGTGAGAAGACAAAAAGACTCCATTCAAATTTGTGAGAAAAACTCATCTAGAAGATCTCATTATTGGTGACATAGGCACTAAAATCTAAACTAGAAGGTGATTAGAAAATACATCAAAACATGTAAATCTAGCATTAATTTCAAAGATAAAACCTAAGAAGTTTTTCAAAGAAAGTCAAGACAAGCATTGGGTTAGTACTATGGAACAAGAATTGAACAGAATTAAAAAGAATGAAACTTGGGAACTTGTCCTAAGACCTAAGGACAAAAATATAATTAACACTAAGTGGGTGTTCAGAAAAAAACTAAATGAGGATGGAAAAGTTATGAGGAACAAAGCAATGTTAGTATACAAAGGATATGCACAAGTAGAAGATATTGATTTTAAAGAAACATTTGCTCCTATTTCTATATTGGAAGCTATTAGAATGTTTTTGGCATTTGATAGTTTCATAAAATTCAAGGTCTATCAAATGGATGTTAAGTCTTATTTCCTTAATGGTAATCTAGAGGAAGAGGTATATATTGAACAACCATAAGGTTTTTTGTTGTCAGAAAATAAGGATTATATTTTTGCAAATTGAAGAAAGCACATTATGGGCTAAAACAAGCTCCTAGAGCATGGTATGTGAAACTTGATAAATACCTACAACAAGGGTTCAAAAAGGGAATTGTTGACAACAATATTTATGTTAATACTGTAGTTGATGATCAGTTGATTGTTGTAGTGTATGTAGATGACATCATTTTTGGTGGTAATAATGATGAAATGTGTCAACATTTTTCTATGAACATGCAAAAGGAATTTGAGATGTCTATGTTTGGTGAGTTTTTATTACTCCTTGGTTTAAAAATTTCTCAATAGAATAAAGGAATATTCATATCACAAACCAAATATATCAAAGAGATGTTAAAGAAGTTCAATATGGAGGATTGCAAACTAGTGAGTACACCCATGGTCACATGCTGAAAATTAAGTAAGGATGAATCACCTGAAGGAAATCATACTCTCTATAGGTCAATGATTTGGAGTCTATTATATGTGACAACTTCTAGGCCTGATATTATGCAAGAAGTAGGTATGGTGGCATGGTTTCAAGCAGCTCCAAAAATTACACATGTGTAGGTGGTTAAAAGGATCTTTAGATATATCTAAACGACACTTTGGATTTTGGATTGTTGTATCCAAGAGGTGAATATTTCAACTTAGCAGCATACACTGATGTAGATTGGGTTGGAAATATTGATGACAGAAAGAGTACAAGTGGAGGTACATTCTTCTTTAGTATTAGTCATGTATCTTTGTTGAGTAACAAACATGATTCAGTTTCTCTATCCATTGTAGAAGTTGAATACATAGGAGAAACATCTTGTTGTACTCAAGTTCTATGGATGAAGTGAACATTGAGGGATATTAAGTTTGAATACAATCATCCTATATCAATATTTTGTGACAACACAAGTGAAATTAACATCTCAAAAAATCTTGTTATGCACTCTAGAACGAAGCACATTCCAATTAAATATTATTTCTTAAGAGAGTAGGTTTCAAATCATTAGATTAAGTTGGAATATATTACTACACAAGAATAGATTGCAAATATTTTCATGAAGCCACTATCTAAAGAGAAATTCAAGTACATAAGGCAGAAATTGGGAGTAATATCACTCTCATCCAGTTACTAAGTTCTAAAGGAAAAGCATGAATTCAATGGGAGGTAATCATTGTATTATCTTTTAGCCACAAAGAGAAGAAGATTCAGATATAGGTCAATATCCCTTTGCCATTGATGTCAAAGGGGGAGAGTTATAGTGAGGGGGAGTATTACAGAAAGGGAGAGGATTATGTCCCTATTGCATTCACAAATTATTTCTTTGTAAGGGTTTCCATCAATGACAAAGGGGGAGATTGTTAGAAATTGTTGTCATTGATGTCAATAAGGGGACAAGAAGATCATGTCTAACATCATGGTGTTATTGATGTTTTTATCATCTTTGGAATTGTTGAGCTATCATTGTGAATAAGGATGACTTTAAATAAGTCTAATACAAGGCAAGGTCGACCCCCTCATCATGCAAGTGCCACCTTTAGGATTTTAAAATAAACTAAAGGGAAATTTTTGCTGGCCAACCTACCCATCTAGCACCTATTTGAGAAGATTAAATAATTTAAATTAAATTAACAAAGGGAGGATGACCTAATGTAGTGCCCCTCCGTTTTCACTTTGGTTGTGTCAGGTATGTTTGACATTTGGTTATTTGGTCTAGATTGTTCATTTGATGCTATTGGTTAATCATGGCATTAAAATAATATTAGTAGTCATTAAAACATTTTTGATAATTAAATAAATAGAAATGCCTTTATGCAAATTTAGTGCTGAAAATTTAAAAGGGTAAACCCAAATTTATAAATTATTATTTTAGGCCCCTATATTATTTATAGCACTATAGTTTATTAGCTATATTAATTTGTTACATTTTCTAGAGGTCATTTTATATTATTGGTGAGTGAAACCTTATTTTATATAAGGAAATCTAATAAAATATAATGTTATTAAATATTACTTTAGGATACCTAATTATAATTGCTTGAGGACAAGCAATCTTGAGTGGGGAGGGTTGTCATGTCCCTATAATGATTTATAATTGAATTGTTTATTTAAATAATAAGTTAGCCTTATATAAACTAAATATATAATATATATATTTAAAATATATTATTAATATGTATTATTTAATAAATAATATTATTAATTTAATATAATTTAAATATTATAAAATATATGAAATATATATATTTATATTTTAATTAACTAGATATATTATAAATATAAATATTTTAATATAATATTTATGTGAGTAATTAATAAGATATATTATTATATATAAAAATAAATATTATGAAGAGTCTTATCTATTAAAGTTAGAAAGTAAAGTAAGTTAGAAAGTAAAGTAATTTGGAATATGACAAAGTTATACGGTTAAACAAAAGGTTAAATTCAAAATAAAATCATATAAAAATAAAAGTCTAATAAGACAAATATTATCCCACCATATTATATGCTTGGAAATAAAATAAAATAAAAGAGCTCCCGTACTTAATAACAAAAGTATTTATTTATACTATATATATTATATAATAATGTACTTTAAAAAGATTAAGGGGAGGTTGAAGGAAGATATTTATAAGTGCAGCACATTAATAAATAATATATATTATAAATATATCTAATAATATAAATACAAATATTATTATTATTATTATCTTATATTGTAATATAAATATAAATAATATATCATTTATTATAATGATATAATATAAATACAAATAAGGTAAATAAATAATAATAAACATCTTTTAACCTATCCTCTTATGATAAGGGAGTTCTGTATGGTTAGAACTAGTTTTACCACAAAAGGGAATTAATATAAAGTAATAAAAATAATAAGAGACATACCTCTTCGAACATATCCCTTGAAAGGGAAATAAATAAAGGTTGTGAGATAGAAGGAAATGATCATCGAAAGAATGAAGTAATAAAAAGAAATAAATAAACAGCTGTGAATTCAATAAAGGTAATAAAGAAGGAAATCATTTGAATTCATCAAAGACACAGCAAGAAAATATCATAAGGAAGACACGAGGGCAGCCAAGGAAAAGGATCATGGGGAGAAAATATAAAAAGAGTATGGGATAAAGACGTATATTTAGATCTGCATTTTATAACAGCAATACAATAAAGACTATATTACTACAGCATAGGTAAGGAATCCTAGGTAAAGCAAGTAAGTATTCATATTTACTTATTCAATTTATGATTTGTAAGAATTTACAATTAATTGTTCAATTTATAACTTGAAAGATATAAATAATAAGGTTATTAAGTAGAAACTGATATATGTGATATATACATTTATGTCTGAAATTTATATTTTAAATATGTATCTTGTATGATTTGAATTCATAAGTTGTTAATAAATGAAGTATGAGAGATAACAAGTATGTATATGTATAGATGAAGATTAATTAAGGCCTTAGGGTAAAACCTAGGGAGAAGGCTCTAGGATAAAACCTAAAGATTAATGAAGGCTTTAGGGTAAAACCCTAAGATTAATAAAGACATGAATTCCTAAGGGTAGATACGAGACTTCCTAATTAACCACCTAACACTAAGAAGGTGGAGTAGATAGTTATGGTAGGTATTGATCATTCCATGGGAATGGGCCTTGATTGACGAATCAAGGATATTATGGGCCTTGATTGACGAATCAAGGATATTACTATGGACCTTCGATTTAAGTATCGAAGGAACGGGCCTTAGTTGACAAACTAAGGAATTATAGGCCTTAGTTGACGAACTAAGGAATTATGGGCATTGGTTGACAAACTAAGGAATAATATTAATGGACCCATAGGATTGAGATGACATCACCTACCTAACAAATCTTCTCTCACAAGGTGGAAGGTGAGGTTAATAATAGGCCTAAGGATTATCTCACCTAAGTAGAATCATGATGTATGGAAAAATGGATTTATGAAATGGCAAATAGTATATGGTTATGTTTATGATTATCATCAAGATTAAAAGGAAATGAAAAATAGAATACTAATGTTCTCTTTTGGTAAGTTGAAATTGTTTGCAAGGTTGCAGAAATATTGGCTTGCTAGAAGGGGACATTACACCTAGGTTGTGAAAAGGCACTTGATGGCATATAAATAGAAGGTTTTTGGAGGTCTTTCAAGCAAGAAATTCAACGCAAATAATTTCCCATTTAGAATAGATTTGAGGAGAAGAAGAGAAGAAATACAATGATAAATAAAACCATTTAGAGTAGTCCTAGAACAGAAAATATGGAGGATGTTGAAGATTTATATTGAAGGAAGTTGGAGTAGATTTAGCATGGAAGATGCAATGATATTCATGTGAATTTGGGGCAGATCTATGGTAGATTTATAGAAAAACTTCAAAGTTTATAACTAATTTGGAGTAGATCGAAGAGCATATTTGGAGTAGACCTAAGTGCAGATTTGGAGAAGACCTAAGAGCTGATTTTGAGTAGACCTAAGTGTAGATTTGGAGAAAACCTAATAGTAGATTTGGAGCAGACCTACGGGTTGATTTCGAGTAGACCTAAGTGCAGATTTGGAGCATACCTAAGAGCTAATTTAGAGTAGACATTACATCATTTGTGGAGCAGACATAAGTATAGTTTTGGAGTAGACATTGGAGAGTTTGGTACCTTGCAATTTAGAAGAGTTTGGTGTCTCTTCTAGAGTTGGTTCTCATCTATGTGGATTGGTGTCTCCAGTAGGTTGGTGCCTAAAAATTCTTCAAGTGGGGATTAGTTTCTCTAGTAGCTTGGTTCCTACAAAGATTTGTAAGAAAAGTTTTTATTTAAAGCAATATTTTGCTGTAGTTTTCTCCTAAAAGGGTTTCCACAAAAATCCTTTGTTCTTCTTGTTCTCTTGAATGTTAATGATGTGCATTTGATAATTTTGTGGTTTCCATGTTTAAAATAAAGTAAAATTTTGTCTTATATTGATTCACCCCCCCCCTCTCAGTATAAGTGTGTGTTTAACAATTATGTCATGGATGCCACCTTAGGCCAACTTAACTACTTATATAAGACTATATCAATAATCATATAACTTAATTAAAAGCTATGGTAGCCACAAGCTGATTGCTCATATCCTTATGCACACTATAGGTTAAGGGTGTAGCACACATGGACCTTAAAAACATCATTTTTTTTCATTTTTCGCTCATGTCAATCTTCAACAAGTGCAAGTTAAGTAGCAAGAAGTGAAATTGTAAAGTGTTTGAAATTCAGATTTGAAGATTGATTTGACATTAAAGTACATTTGACAAAGGTAATTATTCTTTTTTTTTCCTTTTTTTTTTTCCATTTTTTCTGAATTTGAAAGGTCAAACGCTATAAGCCCTACTTTTATGCTACCTAATTTTTTTGTTTTTCTAGTTTCCCAACCCTCATTGCTATTGTTGTGTTTTCTCTGGGTATGTGCATGGAAATAGGGGACCAAAAGTGGGTCAAAAGTGGCCAATTTTTTTTTTGAAATCAGGAAAATTGATCTTGGATGCAAAATTGAAGATATCCATGCTCAAAAATAGATGTGATAAGAACAAGATTTGTAGTGCTCAAAATCTAGTTTCTAAACTACTATTTTTTTCTAAATATGGTGGAGATTAAGAGCTTCAAATAGGGGGAGCACACAAAGTTCTCTTGTTTTCATCAGAAAAATATAACATAGCGTCTCGTGTAGTCCCCCTAAAATGTTGACTTTTTTGAAGTATTTAACAAATCACTTCGATGGAAAATTACCTAAGATCATGTAGTTTATGCCTAACTTTTCTGTTAATTTTTTAATGAATATATCATTTTTTCATAAATTTTCAAAGTGGACACATACTGAAAAATGAAAATTTGAGCATGCTCCCCCCTAATTTTTAAAAAACTTATTTAAAATAAAAAAATCAGTGTGTATAGAATAGAGTCTATAATCTAAAAAAGTATTTTTTTCCAACTTTTTACAAACATGTAAAAAATGACACCAAAAATACTACATGTAAGTTTTCTGCAAAAAAAGAACACATTAGAAAAATAAATTGATGGAAACTGTTGTGATGTTCACAACATGCCCCATTTTACTCCTTAGCAAAATAGGGACCCCTGCTGTGGCTTTGCTTTTTGCTTCTATTTTTGTGGGTCTGTCCTTGGTGGTAAGGGAAAAGAGAGTGAATTTTGCAAACCTTGATAAAATTAGTTGGAAAATGCATTTTGAGTGCCAGTGCATGGTATGGTTGGATTCCTTGTCAAAAATGAGCTAGGGTTGCTTTTTGAATCATCTGAAAATTTGCCATATTTTGCAAATTATGCCCATTTTGGTAAAATGCACTACAGGGTTTAAATAGTGCAGAATTTCAAATGTTTCGTTAAATGTTCCTAAGTGTTTCAAATAGCTACGTGGAGCGTGACAAGTGTCACACTCCGCATGAGTCTCAAGTGGCATTGCAAAGAGCCAACATAGAGTCCCAACAGGTCCCGTTAAAGTTTCAAAGAGTTTCTAGAGTCACGCAGATTGTGCCACTTGTCACTCTTTGCAGTGCCCCTAAAACGGTTTCTTAATAGTTTCAAGGATTGTGCGGAAGACGCCACGTGGTGCCTTCTGCAGTAGTTTCTAAAAGGGTTTCAAGAGTAGTGTGGTGCTTGACACTTGTCACTCTCCGCTAGTTCCGTAAAAGTTTCAAGGTAGTTTCAAGGATTGTGCGGAAGATGCCACGTGGTGCCTTCCGCAAAAGTTTCAAAGCAGTCTCAAAGGTTGCATCGAAGATGCCACATGGTGCCTTTCACGATGGTTTCAAAAATTTTCCTTAAATTTTCTAACAGTTGCAAGAGCAGCGCGGAGCGTGCCACTTGTCACTCTCCGTAGAGCCCCTTAAGGTTTCCTAAAAGTTTCAACAGAAGTGCGGAGTGCGACACTTGTCACTCTCCATAGGTCCTTCAACAGTTTCCGCATGGTTTCCAAATAGTTTCAATGGTTGCGTGGAAGACACCACGTGGCGCCTTCTGCCATAGTCTTCGAAAGTTTCCAAAAGTTTCTTTAAGTTTCAATGGTTGTGCGGAAGACACCATGTAGCGCCTTCCGCCATAGTTTCTAAAAGTTTCAAGGGCTCCACGGAGAGTGACAAGTGTCACACTTCGAAAGATTGCCCACCGAGCCCCAAGTATCTCAGTGGCTATGTGGAAGATGCCATGTGGCACCTTCTGCCAACAAGTTTCAAAGTGCCCAAGCAGTTTCTAAAAGTTGCAATGATCGTGCAGATAGTGACAAGTGTCACTTTCTGCGAGAGTCTCAAAAGTTTTGGGAGAGCTTCCGCTTGCTCGCAGTAGCCCCTAACAACAACGTAGAAGGTGACACGTGTCTTCTTTTGCATGAATCTAAAGTTTTCATAGGTTTCGAGATAGTTTCAAATGGAAATGTGGAGTGCGCCAAGTGTCACCTTCTGCATAAAGCAACAGTTTCAAAAGCCCCTCGCACGGAGTGTGCCACGTGTCACTCTCCACGACACCATTTCTATTAAAAGGCAGATAAGGGGCTATTTTTCGGCCAGACACAGGAAATTGGTAGGGAATCTCTAGGGTTTACCGATAGGTTTCTTTTATGCCGATAGGCGGGAAGCATTTAGCGATAGGGTTTTTTAGGGTTTTTGAGACACTTCGACTCTACGTATGCATCATTTCTGGTCAGTGATGGTTGACTCGGTAAGTTTTTTGACACAGTATGAACTTATGAATGCATTTTTTTTGTAGATTTTGACCCAATAGCCACAATTTTTTTTGCTTGGCCCCACTTGAAATTAACAGGTATTTTGTTTCTCATTGTTTAATAATGATGACACTTATTGCTGATCTATTTTTGCAGGTTTGCAGCTGAGGAGGGAGTTGAAACTTAATGGCAGTGACATCACGAGAGGAGAATTAGATTTTAGAAGCAAAGAGAAGATGAGGATGAAGTGCAGAAAGTCAAGGGACATCAATGAGAAGACCCAAAATGTAGATAAAACATGATGATGGTAGTTTGCAAAATTTACTTCTGAAACTGCATATTTTCACCCAGATTTGACACATATTTAGAGATATTTTAGAGGATGGTTCTGCACCATTTAATGCTGTAACCTAGGGTTTGAACCATTGCTTAACTATTAGGGTTTTGGGCTATATTGAGGACAATCAGAAAGTCTATATATTGTGCCTTAATACATTGTAATACTTACACAGGGGCTACATAGAGATTTGTAGCAGTAGGAATTTGTAGAAGTAACATTTAGAATAGAGGGACCTTTTAGTTTAGAAGTAGAAGAAGGAGGTCACCTGTGTCTGTAGTAAGGAGTGCGTGGAACATCTGGCTTCCTTATTGTATCTATAAATCTTGTAAGTTCTCTATAGTTTGATCAATGAAACTAAGAGTCATTCCAACATTGTAAATTATGTATGATTGTTTGTTTCTAATACAATAGAATCTGGAGTTCTACATCTATCTTTTAAGTGTTCTCCTGCTCTTCTTTATGTTTTGAAATATTTTCTTTGAGAGCTTGCAATTTTAAATGTATGTTTGTGAAAATGCTCAGAACTTACATTTAAGGTTTTTACTGTGGATTTGATCAAATTGTTGTATGATTTATATAGTGCATAACAGAACAATTAGATCCTTCGGTAGAGTAAATGAGGTTTAGAGTAGATCTTTCTAACTTTTCCCAACCCATCTAAAACTACTTAGTTTAAAACGTAGAAATCTGAAGGAAATTTGTCCCATATTTGAAGAAGCATGAACAACAAAGTTAAAAGTAGACAAGTTTTCATAAATATATAAAGAGGAAGGCTGCAATAATTCAAGACAACCATCTAAAGCTTTGCAGCACAGTAACACTTTTATGCAAAGGAATGAAAAAGTATTGACATATCTCATGATCTTTTCCATAGTTTGAGCCCTGTAAACCAAAAAGAAACCCTAAACTACGTAAGGCCCCTTGAACATTACAGCTTCACATTGACCAACTAAATTTGACCAACAGGTCAGGACCTGACCACTGTAGACTTGGGATTAAGTGAATCTTAAATGATTCCTTCTTATCTTTCAAGTATAGTTTCAGTTCATTATATGTGAATTTTAACTTATTATTATGATTGCATCAAAACAATCACCAACAGAAACCTTAATGTTATAAAAATTTTAGAAAAAGCACATGGTTAGAAATCTAATAAAAAACTTGAAGTCATCCTTGCATTTTTTCATATTAACATTGAAAAACATATAAACCTAATAGAGAGCATGCTCGGGATTTTGTTGATTTTCTATGTTTTGTTAAAAATATGTCTTTGGAATCCAAAAGGTAGGTCAAACCCTTTGGGTTGGATGCCTAAGGAAAATCCAATGCTTAGGGTTGGAATTTTTCAAGGCAACAAAAATTGCACTCACATTTTAGATGAGTTAAAATAGAGAGAGGAAGACATAAAGAGATGGAGAGGGAAAAGGAGAGGAAGAGATAGAAATATATAGAGGGAGAGGTGGATGGGGAAGGAGACAGACATATAGAGATAGTGAGAGAGACAAATAAAGAGATAGAAGGAGAGGGAAAGATAGAGGAAGATAGCTAATGAGGGAGAGAAAGAAAGAGGGGGAAAGAGATAGAGAGGGAGGGAGATATATAAAGATAGAGTGAGAGAGAGGGAGAGAAAGAGGGAGGGATGGAGATAGAGAGGGAGAGGGGGAGAGATATAGAGATAGAGAGGAACAAGAGGAGAGAGAGAGAGGGGAGAGAGGATAGAGAGATAAATATGTAGAGGGAAAAATAGATAGAGATATATAGATCTAGGGAGAAAAAGAGGGAGAGATAGAGAGAAAGAGAGGGGGGAGAGAGATAGAGATAGGGAGAGGGTGGAGAGAGATGGAGATAGAGAGAGAGGGGGTAGAGATAGAACTAGAGAGGATAGAGAGATAGAGATGGAGAGAGGGAGCGAGGGAGACATATAGAGGGAGAAAGAGATATATGGAGACAAGAGGATATAGATAGAAAAAGGTAGAGAGAGGGAGAGATAGAGATAGAGACATAGCATTAGAGAGAGGAAAACATAAAGAGAGATAGAGATATAGAGTTAGCGAGATGGAGACATAGAAAGAGGTATGGGAAGAGGGATAAATAGAGAGATAGAGAGAGAGACATAGAGAGATAGAGAGGGAGAGGTGGATGGAGAGGGAGAGAGACAGATGAGATCGAGAGAGAGAGAGAGAGAGAGAGAGAGAGAGAGAGAGAGAGAGAGAGAGAGATGAATAAGCCTTTATAGAAAGTGCTTCAAACTTTGAAAATCTATACATAATTAATGTATTTGAATTGAAAATAAAGACATTGAAGGATAGGTCACAACGGTTGTAGAGAAATCCATTGAAGCTAAAGATACATAGGTAGAAGCAACTAAAAAACAATTCCTATAATTTAAATAAAATTGACTAAAGAAAGAATAGAGTTAGTAGTAGGAAAAGCTAGATGGGAACTAAGACAACCACAAAGAATGCATTATCAAAGAAAGTGGAAAAGTTGGAGCTATAATTGAGCCATGAAAAGGTTAAAAACTAGTGTCAAGGCTATTGAAATAGGATCACAAAAAGAAAAGGCCTCTAGCCAAGATTATGAGCTAGCGAAGCTGAATAATCAAGTGAAAACCTAGGCCTAGACACTCAAGGGCCTAAGAAAAAAAGAGGTTGGCATAAGAATATAATAGAAGAATCAAAGGAGGAGAACAATAGGTTAAAAGACCAAATAAAATATCTCAAATAGTTAGTGGCTTCCCTTGACGACATCAAGGTCTTGTGAAGATCATACTACAAGGACAAAATGGAGGCCACATCATCTAATCCTTGTTGTTTCCCTCCCTCTCATGACAATCTCAGTAGATAGTCTATTTTAGCAATGGGGTATAAACTTTATATGTGAAATGAAAGAAAGGTCCAACAATGGATATAAGTGGATCCTTTTTGTAATAGATTACTTCACCAAGTGGGTTGAGGTGATCCCCACTTGAAAGGCAACATCCAAGGTGGTGATAGAATTCTTACTGAATAACATAATACCTAGGTTTAGTGTGCCACACATGACTGTTTCTGATAATACCATGTGTTTTAGATCCCAAGATATATTGACTATGTGTTCATAGTATGGGATTAGTTTGATACACTTTTCTCTTTATCATCCCCAGAGGGCAGGCTGAGTCCAACATCAAGAGCCTTATGAAAATTATTAGGACTTTGGATGTGAATAATAAAATATGGGATGACAAGTTAAAGTATGTAGTCTAGGCTGATAGAATCACTTACGAGCATGCTACAAATAAGATCTCCTTTGATATTGTTTATGGATTGGATGCCAAGATGCCAGTTGGTATAGAATTGCATGTTTATTAGCTATTGCATGATGTTGGTGAAGAACAAGTAGGTGCAGTCCCTCAGAAACTCTTGGAGTTGGATGAGTTAGATGAGGCTACAAGAGTTGCACATGAAAGAAATTTGGTATAGTAGTAGAAGGTTGAACATTTGTTGAACAAGAGAGCAATTAAGTAGTACTTCTAGATAGGTGACTTAGTTCTTGTATGGAGTGCTAGGTCTAAGGATAAGGATAAACATGGGAGGTTTGAAGCATTATGGGTTAGCCCATATCAGGTTGTGGTGAGAGCCAAGAAAGATGATTTCTACCTCAAAATTTTGGAAGGAGAACCCACGGAGCTACCTATTCATAGTGAACACCTGAAGCCTTACTTTTCATAAGTAACGATATCCTTAATTTTGTGATGAATTTGTGTTGCATCTTTCTTATTTTGGTCCTCGAGCAGTCTTGCCCCTATTGGTCATGATGGTGTGTTTGTTCCCATCTTGTGTTGTTTTTTTAATTTATTGGTCTACCAAGGCGAGTCTTATGAATTATTGTTGTGCCAGTTAGCCACACATCTCTAGCTAGACCTAGTGTTGGGACCTAGATTTCCTAGTTCCTAATCATACATAGTTGTGTCTAAATCCTTCACAAATGCCCTTTTTTCCTCTATTTTCTTCTACATATTTTTCCTATCGATCATATTTGATTTGAGGTATTATAAATGAGTCCCCATCCTAAGTAAATTTCCTCATAAAATCCTCTAGGACTTAAGTGTTGAAAACACCTTGAAAATCCTATGGAACCCTTCGTTTGACCTTGTGATGCCTTTATGACTCTTTAAACATTTCTGAATATGGGTAAGTGTTTCCTTTTCGGTAGGTTCGCTAGTTCGTGAACCCTTTGAAAGGCCGATTGTGTTGTCTTTTTGGTAGGTTCACAAACTTATGTACCTTTCAAACATGTTTGTGGGTTCTTCTTTTGGATAAAAAGCCAAAAGCATGAAGGGAAGAAAATTTTGAAATTTAACCAAAAGAAAGTTGTGATTTGATGTTTTAGCAAGTTCACAATCCTAGGAACATGCAGAAATAGTTTTTATGTTCAATGTTTGATCAAAGCACCAACAAGCCATAGGTAAGTAAAGAAATAACACAAAATTAAGAAGTGAGACAAAGGTTTAGTAGTTTGAAGTTGTGTAGAACCACTGAAATGCAAAAGAATAAGTTAGTGAAGAAAAAGTAAAGAAAAACCATTTAGATCTTGGAGAGTTCACGAATTTGCCTAAATGTTGAAATGGTGTTCAAGTTCATAATTTCACCAAAAATGAAAAGACAAGACGAGGAAGCAAAAGGAGTCATGGTTTGTGAGTTCTAGAAAGGGCTGAAATACCAAAAAAAATAGATAAAGTAGAAAAGACAAAGAAAGAGAAATAAAAGCAAGAGAAAGAAATGAAGGATTTTTGGTGATTCAGAAGGTTTGTGAACTTGCAAACCCATCAAAAAGTTTCCAAAAATTTAAATGATCAAAAGTCAATTTAAAAGGGGACTTTTTTATGGAGATAATCTACAAGATAAGTTTTGCTACCTGATATGGGAGTATGAGCCTTAGGCTGAACCTCTTTGTCTAAGACCCAAGGGCTGAGGGGTATCCATTCTTCCAAATTTGTCAAGGTAACAATCCTGATCTCATCCCTATGGTTGTTAGCGGCCTTGCATTCAACAAGACTTGATCCCTAGTGGGCTCATTCATAACCTTTCAACTTCACAAGTAGACCAAGTGTCCTTTGACAAAAAAGGGGACTCTTAAAGTGTTGTAAAATATAGTTGATGCACTTTTTCGTGGGTTTTCTAGTTTGAACACCTAACTACTTCTCAGATGCCATTAATGTAGAATAAAGATGAAAATGGAGGTTCATGGTGAGGTAGGTAGGATTGAATGTACAAGTTATGGTGGTAGGTTAAATAGGTTTTTCCCAGTCAAACGCAAAAGTAAATGTAATGCTATATATACTTGTTCAGAAGAGGTTTTTGGGGGGTTGGTCTTTTCTTGTTTCCTTGAGATAGTTAGCATGCATAAACATAGAAAAGTATCTCCAACATTTTATAGCATCCATTTCAGTTGTCCAAGGTGTAGCAGTTAAAATTGTATGAAGTATTCACTATAAAATCTAGTATCATTCACTAAATTTCTTTAGCCTTGTGTGTATTTATCTTGGGGATCATCTAAATCACAAGCAAGGATTCACTTTGCTATGTTTAGTAGCATGAATGTAATATTTGATTTGATGAATGTGACAATTCTTAAAAAATTACAAGCATTGTAATAATTGTTTCAATATTCTATATGGATGAATGCATTATAAGGAGGGATTACCACGTATTTCCAATTTGGTATCAAATTCGTGCTTTTCGGAAAAGATTTACTTTTTATTTCTATGATTCCTTTGTTGAACTAGGGAATCTATAGCCCATTTGGATAGGAGCAGTCTATGAAATATTCGATCACCCACACCCACTTAAAATAAAAACAAATATCTCAATGTGTGAAGTAATTTATGGATCTATATGGATTTTACTTCTATGTTTCAGTCAGGGAATCATCTTCACTAAAGAAAATAAAGTTTCATCCTTTATAACTAAATGTGCATACCCATAGCATGCAAATTTGCATTGATGATTTTATCTACTTAAAAGACATCATTTGATGCAGTGAGCTATTGTCTAAACTAGTGATAGCTTCATGTTTTAGAGAAACATATTAGGTATCACTACTTTTGT
Organism: Cunninghamia lanceolata; assembly: GCA_027924645.1. Classification (NCBI taxonomy): domain Eukaryota; kingdom Viridiplantae; phylum Streptophyta; class Pinopsida; order Cupressales; family Cupressaceae; genus Cunninghamia; species Cunninghamia lanceolata. Next base: position 8,205,959 of record BSBN01000815.1, on the reverse strand, counting down.
TATTCTTCTATATATTTTGTATTGTGATGAATCTGTTCTGAGGGATAACTCTAGGAACAACCTCCTTGGTTTAGTTGTATCAGAAGTGAAGAAGAGATAACCCACTCTTACAGTTGGCATCTAACCACCCTTGATTTGTTGATAAGTCTCTATTCTACCTTTCTAATGACATCCCCTTTCAACGGAGGTACGAATATACTCTAGGGTTTTGGACTTGTGGTTTTTGGTCCAAACAAATCAAATATATGTACTATGTAGTACAACCCCCCAAAAAACAACCTAGATCAAAGTTCTAAAATTTTTATAATTTGTTAAACAATCCCAAAAAATTAGGGTAGATTCTAAACATCATGGCATAATCTATTTCTTCCCTAGAGGCTCCTATAAAAAGTGACTTCAAGACAAATCAATAACAAGACTATAAACCCAAGAAAGAAACAACTTGATTTTACACAAATGAATGTAATAGGTCTAATCTAACTTGCTATGTTACCATGTAATATTATGACTCAAAGTTATTCCAAGGTGGCTACAAAGATGCTTTGATACTATATAAGATTATGGCTCAAAGTTCTTACAAGATAGAAACAATGCTATGATAACATGTAAGATTTAACATATGATGAATTAAACTCTAACTCAAGGAAAAAAAACAAAAACAAAACAAACTACATAGTGTGAAAAAATAGACAAATACAAACATGAATGAATGTAATAACAAAGCTTCACCTTATTCATCAAACTAAGGTGACAATTGTATTTAAAGTGAGCTTCCTATACATCTATAAAATGAAATGAAGTTGCATCTTATATGAAATATAAGATGAGATAAAACAACTCAATCTCCTAAAAATAGTGAACTATTCTCACAATGCAATCTTGTGAAAATCAAGAAATGGGGGAGTTTTCTAAAATATTATCTACAAAAATATCAAGAAATTATCTACAGAAAAATTGGAAATAAAACTATCCTATTACGGACAATATTTCCATAGTCCATAATGTATAAGTTAGTGCTTTTGGTTATAATTGTGTAGGATTATTTTTGCATCAACATTTTGGATCACACTCCATTTTCCATCATCAAGATGAGAATAGAATAATGTGATTGATTCTAGATTTAGGTCCTTATAAAGAGGGAGGGAAAAGGGTGACACAAAGAACGAGAACCTTAAGAGAAATTAGAAACATTTTTAATCATATCTTTTATAATTCTCATATTTTAGTTATTTGTAACCTTAACACTTTGTGGTAATTCTTCACACACTTTTTACTATATTTTATAATCTTAACTATTGTAATATCTATAACCTTATAATCTAATTATTATAGCATATCATAATTTCCTTGTACTTTACTTTTCTGTTATGTCTAGTTTTATTGTTTCTAAGTTCTCTTAGGGCTCTTGATCTATGATTCAATCTTTTCCCTCCCTCTTTATAAAGATCAAGATCTACAATCTATCACATTATTCTCTTCTCATCCTAATGATGGATCATGAAGTGTGATCTGAAATGATCCCAAAAAAAAACTTATATAGTTACAGCCAAAATAAAAAACTTACATAACTTATCCTTATTATTTTCTAAAATATATAGATAATAATTTTAGATAATCTATAAATTGTTTATAATATCCACCTAAATAAGGTGAATATAATCTGACATATAATAATGCATTAACTACACTGACAATTATAAAGAATCATGCATGTGCTACAAATTCATTATAAATACACTTAGATCTCAAATTCAATTCTCAACATTAATGGAGCCATCCAAATTCCTTAAATCCAATGATTGTAGACTGACGATGCCACAAGAATACAAAAATTATCTCATATTGTTGCCACTTTGAAGCAATAAGCCATATTTAAATACAATTAGAAGTTGTTAGAATGTGGAGTAATTTCTCCCAAAATAGAACATGCAAGTTGTTAGCAATGTGTTGTCATTCATGTTAACACTCATAGTGATGTATACACTTAGTTTGTGGTTGTCTGATCTAGTTGTGTGGTTGACTTTGATATCAACACTATGCTTGGATACTTATGATGATAATATACTATGTTGATGGTGTGTTAGCACTAGTTGCTGATGTTCATAGTTGGTTGTCGATGATAATAGTTGGCTGTTGATGTTCATAGTTGGTTGCTGATGATCATAACTAGTTTTTGATGTTCATGGTTGGTTGTTGATGTTCATGGTTGGATGTCATGCCTTGTTTAATTTCAAGTAAAGTTGTTTTGAGCATGTTGGTGGTTAGAAAATATGGTTTAATGATGATATTAAGATGGGAATTAGAAGCATTAAGATGAATGATGATATATTAAGATGGGAATTAGAATCTATGCTAAGGTTGAGAAGATGCTGCTAATGATTTCAAGCATGTTGTATGATATTTCCTGATGATCATAAGGATGTATGTGCCATCACAAGAAGGTTCTGGTCTTCGGATGTTAGTGAAGGTTGCTATTGCAAGAAGTTGCTTGGAAGACTGCTTAGTAAAATGCTCTACATTACTCCACATTTTAAAGATATGGTCATGTGGTTCAGAAATTAAGGTCACTATGATGTAAAGGTGATAAATTCAAAGTTTTAGATCTTTTGCTCCTCTGTAGTGGAAGTTACAAGTAACAGTGTTCTGATCTGTGCTCTGACAGAATGAGGTAATGATTAAGGATGTGGATCTCTATATTTATAAGCCAAAAAACTCTTGTGATCCTCTAAAAATCTTTACAACTACCCAAAAAATATCTGCAACTGCCATCCCATGAATCTATCTCTAATTTTGGCTCTGGTAACTGTAACTTGTTGTTTTGACTCTCCTCTATGGCTGGAAAAATAGATCTACCCCCATCTTTGGCCAGTGGCATGAAAAACTCCCGCTCTCCTCTTTGTGGCTGCCGTAAAAATGAGAGGTTGTGTGAATAAAAAAACTAGGGCTGCATCTTTCATTTATTGCCCATACGGCATAGAGTCAAATAAGAGTCATGTTTTAATAAAGCTTCACTTTTCCTCTTTGAGGGACCCACCATATAAAATGACTCATCTTTATCTTTATTTAAATCTAACTTATCTTTAAGATAATGAGACTCTTATTTATTATTTAATATTAAAATAGATCTCAGCTGCATTGAAGGGCCCCACCATGAGTTTCAATAAAAAATAATATGACTCTATTTAACTTAGACTCACATGAACCTACCTCTTTAATGCATCTTATAAAATGAGAGAAAACACTTTTATCTCTATTCCGCTTCAGCCACATATAGTAATGATGCTTGTTTGAGAAGTGAGTTACTCGCTTTGCTTTTGAAAGCCCATGGTCTACCAAGTGGCATTCTCCGGTGCTCTTTCAACTATCTTATTTATGGAGTGTGATCTATTGATCTATTTCTAATCCAATAGTTGTCAAAGTCCTATCATTTCTACAATGTTTGATACTTTTGTGTCTTCATATTTGGAGTATTTGTTCCATGAGACTTTACTCTCTGAGTACCATCATTTGAATTCTGTGAAGTGACCTTATCCTATGGAATGTTGTGATGAGGCTCCTTCAATATCTTATTTTAAAGACAACATGCCATCTCTCTAAAACTTGCATCAACCTTTAACCTCTCTATATCTTTGGTTTTGAAATGCTCATTTATCATCCTTTGATGCCTAGGAGACAATTTTTTACTTGTAGCACCACATTACATGAATGGCTAGCGTGTGATTCAGATGGCCATGCATGTTATACTTTGAGACTCTTCATATAGCCCCACCATATGCAAAGGCCACGACTTTCTTAAATTAGCCACACCTTTTGAATGGTTGTCTTGAGAGTTTTTGTTGTAGAAATTGTGTCAACCTTTAATAGAGGTTATACTTCCATTATATGTTGTGCCTTCATATCTGCTTAGCTGTTTTATTATATATGATAGCTACTTCATACATCTTAGCAGTGCTATTCTTAGTTTGGACTATAACATATTTGGAAAGGCATGCCAAATTGCTTTTAAGATCAATGGCTATATTAGATCAATAATCACTGAGACTCAACAAATAATTATGCCTTATCCATGTTGTTAGTGTCACATTTGATGGCATATGAGGCCAATGCTTTTAGAGGAAAGTCACCTTTGATTTTAAGACTTATGATAATGGTTGAGTTATATTTCTCCTTGAATCCTTTGTTTCTATTATTGTGTACTTTATTAATTAAAACTGCCATCTTTCTATTAATATGAAGTGCCTTTGATTTTGAGACTATGGCTTTGACATGGCTTTACATAGATTGAGCCCTTCTTATATGATGCACCTTTGATTTTAGGTCGCACATCATTCAAAGGTGGCATTATTAGATGCTTATTGCATTTACTCTATAAAACCAACACCAATCTTCATATGCCAGCATTGTTACACGATAGTTGTTCTATCATTTATGATGTCTTTGTATTCTACTTCACCTTGACTATATGCATCTTCTTTATGATACTGAACTTTTCTCATTTGAAACTTGCACCATCACTTAAAGCTTGGTTGCGCTCATGATTTGATGTTGTGTTCCTCATCCATACTTGTTGTGACTTGGTGAATGGTTGAGGCTTGTCTCACTTGAAGATTGCCTTAGAGTATATGCATTACTATTTTGATTTGAAATGAGTAGCACCTTTATATTTATGTGTTTAGTTGCATGCTACTTGTATTCCATTATGGTTGTACCTCATTATTACTGGCTGCCACTTTTGAAATACTTGAGCCCTTGTTCAACATGGTTGAGACCCTTTGTACCACTTAATGGCTATGTCTGTATCATATTGGCAGTTCCTTTATGAGCCGTGCCTATAAAAAATGGGCTACATATTTGATATCATAGGTTGAGCCTTTATTTGGATTTCGAGCTTGAATATGAGAGGCTACACTCTCATTGGTTAGTGGCCTTATTTGTATTAAAAGTTGAGTCTCAATCTCCCATGGAAACACATCTGTTGACAGGCTGAAGCCTTCTAACCAATGAATGGCTGATGTTAACATCTTATTTGATTTTCTTTGAAGATGCCGAAACCATTATATATTAGACTCACCAATCTTAGGCCGATGCATTATCCAAAGGCCTTCACTTGGATTTTGAATAGATGTTTCAATGGGCTGCACCACCATTAAACTCAAGAAGAGCAACTTGAATTGGATGTAATCCTAAAGTGTTAATAAGTCATTCCTCTATAGTCTTGAACACCAATGGCCAAACAATAATATAGGGAACATCAAGTTTGACTAAAGCTTGTATGCACGAGGATGATCCTGTCTAGCAGGCCCACTTACTAGATTACTAATCTAGTCAAGGAAACCACAATATACATAATAGATTCTTTGTGAATGGATCGTATAAGAAATCTCCATAGGAATAGAGAAGTCTAATCCACCTAAAAATATTAGGATAACTCTTGGCACTCTGGTCTCTAGCTCCATCACAACAGCCACATAGATCATTTATATATTATGCCACTCCCCACTGGCTTGAAATTAATGCCTCAAAAGTCAAATTCTCTTCTACTGCTTGACTCTGAGTTTATGCTGCTTAAGACTCTTGTGTCTATAAAAAGAGACTCTCTATCCTCCTTAACGCTTTTGGATTGAAATTGTATGTGCCTCAAATAGATGAAGCTTAAGACTCTTTATTGAAACTTGCTTGACACGAATTGGAAAGGTAGAGAAAAGAAAAGTTTCAAAATGGTGTGAAAATTTCTCACTAGACATCATTTAAGAATGAGCAGTGTAGTGTGATGACATGCATTGAGATCTCATCTCCTTTATCATTACATGTTTCTTTATCTAATTCTAATGTTCCTTCTTTTAGTGATTCAGTGTAGAGGGTTCACATTGGTCTTCCAAAAATAATTCCTTAGGACACATTTCTACCAGACATATCATCCATATTTGTAGAGTCCCACATTTTTGATTTAGGAGACACTATTGAGGACATTCATCTCCTCTTTGATATTAGCTCTTATGGAGTTGCATCATCTTATTCAGATGTGATGAGGGAACCTTTATACCCTCATATTCTTTCTTCTCCTCTTCACTTGGCATACTTTGGCATTGAGTTGGAGTCTCTTGAGTAGCATTTAGAGGACTCTTCTTTGTCTCTGGATCATGTTCTACATTGGTTTCTACTTGGTTCTAGATTGCCACCTTCATCAGATAGGCATGAGACTCTTGATTTGGTTGTGGCTTCTTTTAGATTCGACATGGTGACACCTAAGTAGTGTTTAGAAACATCATATATCTTGATTTTTCTTCCTTCATATTCCTTTAAGGAATGGGAAGACTTCCTTCATACATTCTTAGTTTTGTTTCTTCCTAAGCGGAGAAACATTGTTTGGTGGTCCTAGATCATCTTCAATAGTTATTTTTGGGCATCTACTATCAGTATAGGATATTCTACATTGAGGGGGGATATTTGGTCTCTCCTCTTCTCTCTTATGGGGGAATTTTTCCTCACATGGTATTTTTCTCTTCTCATACTATAGATATCATCTTTCTTGTGTTTTCTCTCTTTTGGGGAGTAGTTTTGTCCCACTGGGTTTTCTCATTTTCTTTATTTGTGAGAGATTGTTTGTACTTAGGTACCTAACATGGCCTAGTACTTGGGACCCATCTTTGAATCTTTACATTTGTCTACTTCTCCCTAAGTTGCACTTAAGAAAGGGTGTTGGTGTGAATGGCAGTGTTTCCTATCTAGTTTTCCCATTTGTAGTGTGAACAAGGAAAAATATCTAACTAGGTATTAGTTAGAACCTATTCACACATGTTCACAACATTCTCCCACTTGTCGAATAGCTTACACTTGAGCTAGGCGAAACCATACCATCATGAACTCAACTATTAGGGGCCGAGTGGCCCATAAAATTTTTACACCATCTGAACATATTAGTGCTCACAGGTTTTATCAGTGAATATGCAACATTCATCAAAGTGTCAACTTTCTCCAATTTCACCTTCCCATCCTTTAACATGTCACAAACAAAATGGTACTAGACATCAATATGTTTTATCCTTACATAGAAAGTAGGATTATTCAAGAAACATATATAGCACTCTAATTGTCAAAACAAATAGCAATCATCCTTGCATTAAGCCAAACATCTGAACATAATCTCTTAAGCCAAATGGCTTCCTTACAAGCATGAGTTGCTTCCATGTACTCTACTTTTATAGTGGACAAAGTGACGACAGCTTGCTGCATACTCATCCAACTAATAACACCACCAAACATAGTGAAAACATAACCGTTGGTTGATCTCCTACTATCAATATCACTAGCCCAATAAGAATACACATATCCATGGATACAAATTGAATGTTGAGGTCCTATAGGATAACCATGATAACATAGGGAACACTTAGAAGTACCCACAAATATTTGAACACTCTCTTCACTACAGCCCAATGTATCCATCCAGGATTAGCCATTAAGAAACTAATGACTCCCATTTCTTGGGAAATATATGATCTTGTGCAAACCATAACATACATCAAACGACCAACATCAATAGCATAAGGAACTCTAGTTATGTCCTCCATCTTAGTAGGAGACTTTGGACAATCCTCAATAGATAACTTTGTCCCCTACATAACAGGAACACACAACAGTCTACAAGTTGTCATGTTGAATCTCTCCAACACAATATTCACATACTTACTTTGGTTCACCCAAAGTTCTCTATTTTCCCTGTCTCTTTTGATCTCCAAATTCCTAGAATGTACTTGGTTTCCCCTAAATTTTTGATCTCAAACTATTCTAACAACTGAGACTTCAAATCAAAAATCAAACTTTTACCATTCCCAAAGAACAACATATCAACATATAATGCAATAATGAGAATGCAATCATTATCCATATTGTAATTGTTTAGGGTGGGAAAAGATGGATGTTTGAATGTGTGAGGGTTTTAGTTCTTTATGTGTAATCCTCCTTTCCCAACAAACATTCCAAGGGCTTATCAACAGAGTTGAATCTCCACTAAGCAAGACCAATCACCTATCATGTTGGGCAGCCATTTGGGAAGCTATGGACTCTTAGATGTGTCAAAGAATGTCTCTATATAATGTTCAATTATGCTTAGAAACACTAATTATGCAAATTAGTAAGCAAATTATCAAATTATGGAAAATCCTTTCAGACTGGAACAAAGGACAGAGATACTTAACTTATTGTTTTTTGAAGTTCCAAAGGTGTACAAGTCGGGGACATGGGGACTCGTGCCCAAGTCCAAGGTACCAATTTCTTTAAGGGGTTTTGACCTCCTTCTGACACTGATCTAGATTGCAACTTTAGTTTCTAAAAATTCCAATGTGGAGGACACAGTGACTAGTGCCCTAGTCTAGGAAAAGCACCAGTATCCTACTTCTTTCTAGATCTTGAATCCTCTATGTCTACTAACCTTCCCTATAACTCCACTTCTTCCAAATGCGACACCTGTAACCTACAATCACAAAGAGTGTGGAAGGTGGTTGTGGTTCTTAGAGGCTTGCCTCGGTAAAGCTCCAGAGAGACATTCACGTCTTCTGAACACCGTTGTCAGATGAGAGTGTGTATCTCGGTGGGATAGAGGCAAAAATCTAAATGATAAATGATTGAAAATAAAAATGATATCACCTTGTAGTGAAAGTTTCATGGAAGGAAGATGCTCTTCATACCATGAGGAGATGGATGTCAAATCTGCAAAAACAAACACAATAACAATGGTCTACTCTACAACACAATGAATGTTTTGAATGCTTTATGATCACAAGTATACATTAAATCCATCTAGTTTGCAAATGAAGCCTAATCATGCTTATATATGAAACTACAAAGATTCTCGCTAAGAATTTTGTAATTCAAACTTTGGATGTTGGTATAGGTCCTAATTAATGGTCATAAAACTGACATTTGAAATGAGGGCAGACCCAAAATAGGGCTGGACTATGGTGCTAGTGCCCAAGTCCACCTTTCAATTTTTGCTCGGGATTCATTAAAGTGCAGCCCTTTAGGTCCTATTTGTCATAAGACTAAGACCCAAGGGTTTTCTCATCAGGAGTCAGAAATAACATGCAATATGCTCTAAATGCAATTACAGTACCTAGGAGCTAAACCTTAATAAGAAAAAGCCCCCAAGGTTACTTTTTCCAACATATCATTTAGCCCCCACTTTAATGTATGTATAAATACAAGGCCAATACTTGCATTAAAGTACGGTCAACAAACACACCAAACACACCAAGCATGGAGAAGACATGCCAAACATAGAGAAGACAATAATAGGCAAGCAAAACATGGAGAAGATAGTTACAATCATCCAAGACATGGAGAAGACAGCATTGAAGACACGTAAAACATAGTGAATATAGTGAGTGCAATGAAGACAGTGATTTTCTTTTCTTTTTTCATTTTCATATATATGCAACGCAGGATGCAAGTATAGGAAAAGTAAACACACCACCCATAATGCAGGAGGGAATTATTGCTACTAGTCTTTAGACTGCATATGGGGAAATAAACACACCAAACAAATCTCAGAGTGTAGGAGGGACTCGTCGCCACTAGTCTTTAGACTGTACTTGAGAACAAACACACCATACAAAACAAACACATCATACAAATCCCAAAGCATAGGAGGGACTCATCACCACTAGTCTTTAGACTCTGCTTGGGAACAAACACGTAATACACGTGCACACTTAGAAGACAGAGAAAACATGACAGACAAGCGATGGAGTGTTCCTATTTCTAGGTTCATCACAATCTCAGGCACATTACAGGCACACACAAATGATTGGTCTTTGCCATAACAGTCATCAAAGACATGCTTAAGGGTTGACTTAGTCATAGAACCGCTCCCTACCTTCGAAGAGGACTTTTTAAAATGACAGGATTGTGCACTCTCCTCAAGAAATACACCATCCCTACCTTGCATGGAGGGCTTAAGAGAAAAAGGATGTGCATGATATCCCACCTCCATAGAGGGCTTAATTGCAATAGATTCAAGATTCACAAACACACATTGCTAATGTCTACAACAGACAGCTTAACTTATATATGCCCCCACCTTAAGGTGGTTGATGTCATGTACCGATATCAAGAATGTTAAGGTAGGAATAAAACACACAAGGGAACATGAGCTATCGCAAAGCCCATGCCCCCCAGACTTTACAATCACCAAATGTTCTCACAAACACATTCCTGCAAGAAAAGTGTTAGTGTATATATAATCATGATAAACAACAATGCATATGATCAATCACATAGAGAACCGAGGAATGCAAGATTTAAGATAGACAAAGTGCACAAAGTAGCAGTATTATGTTTTGTAAGTGCAATAATACAACATCAAGACCAAACGTAGTGATTCTACTAGCCAAGCGTCAGGTAATATGTAACAACCCCATTGTCATGTATAGACTTGGTCTATTTTTTGATTACTCGCTAAAGGGACACTAGGTTTGCATCAGTATAAAATGTTTTTCATCATCCACTCGCTAGATAGAACCACTAGAAGAAGGGAAACAATGAAGAAAGAGAGGAGAAACAAGTGTCTTAGGGATAGTCATGTAGGAGGGTGCCCCCAAGTCATCAACCGCAATGCTATGTCCATAAGACACAACACACAACAATGAAAATAGAGGAGAAGCAATATAGAAGAATGATGATACAAATAGAAGAAGGGTCACAATAGAGGTGGTCTTCCAGTATCTCTGACCTTATGAGAGTATCAACTTGGGTCATCCTAGGAGGCATAAACAATACATAACACATCATGGGGGAAGCGCATCAAGGAGGTAAAGGGTTAGAAATACTTACCTATAGGGACACCCAAACTAAGGGTTGTCATTGAGCAAATAATCCTCTTTCCAATCGTGGATGCTAGAGGAAAGAGGTGTATAAGGAACCATAGCACAACTTTTGTCTTTATCTTCCAATTCTTCAATGTTAATGTTTTCTATGTTTGTTTCAATGTTAGGTTGAATGTTTTTTTGTTGAGTGGAAAGTCATTGGGCAAAAGCTTGTCCATGCCTCCTCCTTTCTTTTGATTGTCTATTCCTTCTTGTTTTACTACTTATTTCTTCAAAGGCATCATCATGCTTTTCCATGGGCTTTTGCACATTAGAGGAGGAAGCACCATGTTCAAATTTCATTGGTCTCGGTGGAATGTTTTGTTGTCCATGAAAACCTCTTGATCCTTGTAAGGATGTCAGAGGAGGGACCTCAGTGTAGATACCATCTCTCTGTGGATAAGGTGAGTTATGAAACTTTTCCTTATAAACATCTATCACACCAATTATCTCATTATATCCATAGTAGTCTTGTGCTCATTTTCCTTTTTCTCTAAGGGGATCCTCAAACTCATGTTGTTCATTCCTCATTGTTTATAAAGGAGGCCTGGCCACTCTAGATAGTTATTTTTCTTTATATCATCTGTAATTTAGGGAAGATTGATCCCTTCATGGATCAGGTTCTATTTTAGTTTGCAGCCAAAAGTAATCAAAGGTGAAATTCTTGTTCATAATTAGAGGTTGGTATGTGTTACAACGGACAGTATGGATATCTCCATGCAAAGAGAATTTTAGGCATTGATGAATAGTTAAAGGGACGATATTCATAGCCTTGAGCCATGGGTGTCCTAGTTTTACATGAAAGAGGTAGGATAAGGGGATAACATCAAATAACTGATCTTTGGCTTTGTCATAAACCAAGACTAGCAATTTTACCAATCCAAATGTTTTCATCAAAGATCTATTGTGTGTTTTAATTCTCAAATTCGATGGGTCATAATAGTTTTGTGCCAAATCATGTTTAAGAAGGAACTCTTATATAACCACATTTGTCATGCAATTAGGGTCTATGAGTGTTCTATACACATTTATTTCCATTATTTTCACTGTAATGTAAAGAGGCCCTTCAGTATCTATCATTTCTTTGTCATGAGGTGTAAATGTTATTTCAAGTTCAGGGGCTCATCTTTTCAAATGTGGCCTAGGAGGAAGACTAGAATTATTTTTGTATTAAGAATCCATTTGTATGTTTTCAAATGAGTGCTAGATCATATTTCAAAATCCTTTCAAAACTTATGCAAGAGCAAATGCAAAAGTATGTATGAATATGACCTAAAATGCTTGATTTTTCAACTTTTTTCAATGCAAATCACTGAGAAAAGGTGTTGTGAAATTTTTAAAAGAGTACAAAAAATGATATGTCAAATAATAGTTCAATTATGCAAAAATATCTTTCACAACATGCTTTTTAAGCAACTCTAGAGTGATGATAAGTCGAAACCTAGTGAAAATAGGCCAAAATATGCAATTTTTCACCAAATCTCAATGAAAAAGAGTATGACAAAGGGTGTTGTAAGAAAAGTGATGATAGAAATAGAATTATAACAGTAATAACAATCACCTAATGCCAAAAAATCTGTCACAACATGCATATAGTGCTAGTCAAGGTCAAACCCTAGTGAAAATATAGCAAAAATATATAATTTTTCACAATTTTTTAATGCAAAGGCCTAGTAGAAAGGGTGTTGTAAGGAATATGAGGAGGGGAAATAGATAATAACCCTAGAAACATCCAATTAGTGCATAAAAATCCCTTACCACATGCCTATGGTGCAAATCTAGAGAGACAATAAGGCCAAATCTAGTGAAAATGCAAGGTTTTCAAACCCTAGGCATGAGATTTTGCAAGAAGACCACTATGATGCAACACTACTATTAGAAATAAGTCCTAATGAGTGTTTTAAAATGGTATTAAAATCTGAAACAAGATTTTTACTATAAACCCTAGTTAATGCAAAACTAGGTTTCTATGAAAGATGCACAATTTCAAGCAATTTTTGTCAAATTAAGCACACAAATGCAATGCAAATGTATTCTAAATGATGAATTTCTGCAATTTAGATCACATATATTGAAAATGACAGAAATTTAATGAAGTTGAGTGCCAAATATTTCAAATTATTCTAAAATGCAAGCCTTAAATGCTAAGTTTTTCAAAATTTTCAATTTTTTTATACTTTTTCTAATGCAATAAGATGAATGAATGCAACTCTATCAAAAAACACATAACAAGGTGCCAAAAAGTCCAAAAACATGGGTTCACCAAAATTTTTAGGTTGGGAAAAGATGGATGTTTGAATGTGTGAGGGTTTTAGTTGTTTATGTGTAATCCTCCTTTCCCAACAAACATGCTAAGGGCTTATCAATCGAGTTGTATCTCCACTAAGCGAGAGAAGTCACCTATCATGTTGGGCAGCCACTGGGGAAGATGTGGACTCTTGGATGTGTCAAATAATGTCTTTATCTAATGCTCAATTATGCTTAGAAACCCTAATTATGCAAATCAATAAGCAAATTATCAAATTACGACAAATCCTTTAAGACTGGAACAAAGGATAGAGATATTTAACTTACTATTTTTCAAAGTTTGGAAGGCGAAGAAGTCAAGGACATGGGGACTCATGCCCAAGTCCAAGGTACCAATTTCCTTGAGGGGTTCTGAGCTCCTTTTGACACTGATTTGCATTGCAACATCAGTTTCTAGAAATTCCAATGCGGAGGACACGAGGACTAGTGCCCTAGTCCAGGAAAAGCACTAGTGTCTTGCTTCTTGCTAGATCCCAAATCCTCTATGTCTGCTAACCTTCCCTGCAACTGCACTTCTTCCAAATATGACACTTCTAACCTGCAATCACAAGGAGTGTGTGAGGAGGTTGTGGTGTTTGGAGGCTTGCCTCGGTCAAGCCTGGTAGAGACATTCAAGTCTTCTGAATACCGTTGTCAAATGAGAGTACGTATCCCAGTAGGATAGAGGCAAAAATCCAAATGATAAATGATTGAAAACACAAATGATATCACCTTGTAGTGAAGGTCTCATGGAAGAAAGATGCTCTTCATGCCATGAGGAGATGGATGTCAAATCTACAAACACAAACACAATAACAATGCTCTACTCTGCAACACAATAAATATTTTGAATGCTTTATGATCACAAGTATACATCGAATCCACCTAATTTGCAAATGAAACCTAATCATGCTTATATATGTTAGACTTAAAGCATACATCGAATCCACCAATTAAAGACTTAACTTCACTTTGTAATTCAGCAGTATAATAATAAATCAATCATGGAAACAAAATGCAATGAATCAAGAGCATAAACACATCAACACATGAGAGACCAAGATTTTGACGTGGAAAACCCGGTTAGCGGAAAAACCACAAGGTGATTAACCCAATATTGTATTCTCTATTAGAAGAATAGAAAGAATAAATGGCACATGCCAATTAGGGTTCACTGCAAGAGCACACTGTTCACAAGAGGCTCACTTCCTACAAGAGATTGACTATCTACAAATAATAAGTATCACCTACTGCATCTTCACTAAGCCCAATACTTCTGCTCTGCCTTTCGCTCTTCTCCTCGCTACCACACTCTCATCTACACACATGTTTTTTGAAATGACTTTGTAATCCCTTATTTATACAAGACACCAACTTAGGAATGATCATCTAAGTCAGCAAACATCAACAAGATCATCTGCAGGATGTGTAACTCATCCGGTCGGCCAATCTCAAGAAGAACACCATCATCCAGAAGTTATTCTTCAATTGTGAACTCCAACTCCAATGTAGACCACCAACATGAACTGGACACTATCCAAAGACCTCTACAAGCTTGCCTAAATCACCAAGAACATCCACACTTCATCTGCTTACTGAAATCCTTCTCTTCTTCATCTAAAACCTCAAGAACACAGTCTGTCATTACTGTCACAAAGGAATAGATGCTTGCGGACCTTCAAACCATGAACCAATCGAGTTGATACTTTACAAAGACTTCCTCAACACTCCCTCAAATTTGCAAAATAGGAAAATGCATTTCTAGATCTCACCGGAGTTGTCTATATCACTCTGTCACCACTAAACATCTGCTGGAACTGTTTTACTTGAGCAACCACAACTTCTTCAGATCTTCATGCGAACCTCTGAAATCTCTACTGAAACACCTTAAGACACATATCTACAAACTCTTTAAACTGTATCCTCTAATCCTCATCCTATCCTCATCCTATCTTGGACTTTTGTCTTACTGTCATCACTGTTCTTCACTATTCCTGATTGGGATTAATTTTCTCAATATCCTCAACACACAGCTCATCCAATTTTTATCATTAATGCAACAGGAGTATGTTGACATCAATGACAACATAGGTTAGGCCCATACTTGCAACAATATATGCAACTACAAAGATTCCCACTAAGAATTTCGTAATTCAAAATTTGGATGTCGGCATAGGACCTGATTAACGGTCATAAAACTGATATTTGAAATTAGGGTAGACCTAAAATAGGGCTAGACTAGGGAGCTAGCGTCAAAGTCCACCCCTCCATTTTTGCTTAGGATTCATTAAAGTGCAGCCCCCTAGGTCCCATTTGTCACAAGACCCAAGGGTTTTCTCATCAGGAGTTAGATTACTTTTTCCAACATAACAGTAATAAACATAATGATTTGATTTTGATCCCAGAAATACCAAACTCAACACAAAGGCATCAAACTTTTTGTACCACATCCTAGGAGATTGTTTCAAACCATACTAAGACTTTTTCTACTTGCAAACTAGATTTTCTTTAAATCTTTCAATGTAGTGCTCAAGTTGTGACATATAAACCAAGTCACCATGAATCAAAGTTGTCTTCACATCCATATGCTCAACTTCAAGATCATACATTGTAGCAAGTGAATAAGAATCTAATAGATGCCAGCATTGCAATGGGAGAGAAAATTTCACCATAATATATGCCGTCAACCTGGGAATACCCATTCATGACAGACCTTGCCTTATAATTTTCAACACTGCCACCTGAACCAAATTTCTTTTTGAACACCCATTTACATACAACATGTTTCCGTCCATCAGGAAAAGGTACTAGATCCCAAGTATTATTTTTCTTCAATGCAATCATTTCTTCCTTCATGGCCTCCTTCCAAGAATCTACATCTTTCATACCCATGGCCTCTTTCACATTTATAGGCTCATCAGTGTTAGTAATCAAATAAAAAATACAATTCCAATTATTAGGTGAATACCCATACCTTTTAGGTTGCTACCTTGTTTGTGTGGACCTCTATAGTAATTGAGGTTGAGGTTATTCTTCTTCATTTGAACTCTATGAACTACTAGAGCTCTCCACATCATTAGGTTCAATAGGTGTTTTTGGTTCAACCTTCTTAGTGGTAGAAGGAAGTTGAACCATAGATCCTTTTCATTCTCTTCTTTTTCTAGCTAAAGAACAATGGAAGAAGGTTTTATCTCTCTAAAAAATAACACTTCTATTGTAAAGAAATATTTCATCCATAGGATCTCAAAGCTTGTACCCTTTCACATCAACACCATAACCAATGAAGATACACTTAACTTCCTTGATCTCCAACTTTGACCTCTTCTCCCTAGGCACATGTGCATATGTCATACAACCAAATACTCAAAGATGTTTCAATGAGGGAATTTTACCTGACCACACCTCCATAAGTGTTTTATCAACAAGAGCCAATGTAGGAGACTTGTTAACCAAGTAGAAAGTAGTGGCAATAGCTTTAGCTCAAATTTTTTGTTCTAGGCCAGCTCCACTAAGCATACTACTAGCCTTCTCCATCAATGTCCTATTAATCCTCTCTACAACTCCATTCTATTGAGGGCTCTATGAAGTTGTATTGTTCCTCTCAATCCCATGTTCTTTACAAAACCTTTTGAAATCTATTGAACAAAACTCACCACCATTGCCAATCCTCAAACACTTAATCTTTTTACAAGTCTAATTCTCTACAAAATCTTTAAACACTTTGAACTGACTAAAGACATTAGATTTGCTTCTAAGGAAATATACCCTTGTCCTTCTACTGTAATCATCAATGGATGATACAAAGTAAATAGATTTTGAAATCAAAGTAATATTAATAGGGATAAAAACATCAGAATGTATCAAGTCCAACACCCCAAAAGATTTGTGAGAACTAGAATAAAATTGAACACAGTTTAGTTTTCTATATATGTGTTTAAGGTAAAATTGGTAAGAGGGTTTTCGATTTGATGGTTTGAGTGGATCCTCCTTTCATCTTAAACATTTAAGGACTTTAGGTCAAGTAGGAATCTACTGTTAGGCCTTCAATCACTTGGAATGTAGGGAAAGTTGGAATTTTGTAGATTTGTTGTTCAATTATGCTCAAAACCCTAATTATTTAAATTCTAAAGCAAACAGACAAATCATGAAAAATGCTTGCACACAAAAATACTAAATGATAATCAAATGCATACCAGATTTCAAAGTTTGGAAAGCAGAATAGTTGGGGACTAATGAGTGGGTGCCCTAGTCCAGTGCCATACTTTTTGTCGGGATCTGGGAACCTTGTCCGCAACCTATACCTATTGTTCCAGAGATTCTTTAGTTACAAGATCTAGAGAACTAATGAGTGGGAACTCAAGTCCAAGTCCCTATTTTCTCTTCACATATACAAATCTGACAGTCTGCACTGCTCTCCTGTAACTCCACTTTTTCTGCTCCTGTAACCTGTAACCTACAATCACAAAAAAATGGGTTGGGGGTTGTGGTGTTTAGAGGCTTGCCTCAGTCAAGTCCCAGAGAAACATTCAAGTCTTTCGAACACTATTTTTAGATAAAGAGTGTGTATCCCTATGGTATAGAGGCAAAATCCAAATGATAAATGATTGAAAACACAAATGATATCACCTTGTAGTGAATATCTCATGGAAGGAAGAAGCTTCTCGTGCCATGAGGAGATGAATGCCCAAATCTGCAAACACAAAAACAAAAATAATGCTCTTCTCTACAACACAATGAATATTTTGAATGCTCCAAGTCAAAAGTATGCCTAAAGATCACAATAGCCATCTAATTTACAAATGAATGCCTAAACATTCTTATATGCAACTACAAACATTCCTGCCAAGAATTTCGTAATTAAAACTTACTATGTTGGCATAGGACCTATGATGCAGAGTGGCACAAGGGAAGGTATCAACATAAGATAAGTTTGGTTTATTCTCCTTAGCCCACTCATCCACTTCACTTCTTCAATCCAACACAATCAAAGGCACATTCAAGGGTAAATGAAGGATTTGTTACTTAGGCTCTTGTCCAACTCTCAAGGCTATGTCTACACCTTCATGCAGGTCTGAAAACACCTTACCAACACTTGGTTTGATCACCAACTTCCCAAAACTCTCCAACCTATAGCTTGACTAGTAAGGCTACTAGCCCTCCAAACTAGGTTTTCTTCACACAACTTGACAAAATCCAAAATGACTAGACAAAAAAATGATGGTTTTAGATACCCTCTATGGAACCCTATCAAACTCCCAAGTCTCCTGTTCCAACTCTACTCCAGCAATCCAGAACACTCATTTGGTCTTTTAGGCCTAATTGATCAATTTAGGCTAGGTTACAAAGCAAGTGCTCAAAATTGGGTGCATAGATTAGGGGAAGGAATTTGGAATACTTCTACCATGTCCCTACAACACAAATCCATCATTTATTTGCTCACCCTATCAGGATTCTATCATCTACAACCTCAAATAGCATGAATTTGGCCAAATACAATGAAATACTTGACCTAGGGCATCACCTTAAAAATCAAAAACAACATCTCCCAAAAAAATACTTTTGGAATCCTATAATACACATCCCTAGCCTACATTTCACCAGTTTTTGTGAATTTTTACCTGTGGGAATGCATTCTAGGGCCAGATTTCTATGGCTACCCTAGAAAATAGGGTTTCTAGACCTGTTTTAAAAGAAAAATCAATAACTTTTGATCCTGACCACTTCATGACCTCAAACTAGTTTCATTGGAAGCCTGACTCCAAGCACTTTCAGAAAAATGACATTTACGAATGTGAAAAGTCCGTACAGTCCGTACACAATGAGAAAAGTAGGAAAATTTGCTATTTTCTGTAGTTTCAATGCCCCAAAACTTAATACCAGATGTCCTCTGCCATACAAGAGTGAAATACCATGTTTTTACAACCATTCAAGTTGGTATCTAACTTCCAAAGTTAGATTCAACCACCCAAACCAAGTTTCAACCTGCCAATGTGTCATTGACACTATTGGCAGCCTTTTGCACTATGGAGTTTTTTTTCATTTTCAAAGGGATGGTGATTTGTTTTGCTTGTCTAATTGAATCAAACCACCATCATACTCCTTAGACCATGCTAAAACACTAAGACAACTCAAACAAACTCAAAAGGCCAATATTAGACCTTCTAGGCCTAAGTGGTACAACTAGGTCCAAGTGGACTAAGAAGGATATGAGGTTTATAAAGTTACCCCAGACCTCTTGACCACACAAGAATAGACCTTCCAACATGGCTATGAAAAAGCCTTATTACAAAGTACATCAAACAAAAATTCAACTTATCAAAGATGCTAGCACAATGCTTGTAGGGATCAAACTACTCCCAGGTGCCCTGCACTATACACCCACTGTCAAACAGAACTCAAGTCTCTTGAGTTGGAATGGTGTCAAATGTGAAACCTACCTTCTCAATGTCTGCTCTAATCATCCAAGTGGCATCCTCTTGAGGTTTGTTTAGCCACTTCACCAAATAGTCATGATAGGTGTGCCTTCTAGTTTGTTTTGCAATCCTCTTGTCTAAAATGCACTCAATCTGATTTGGAGATGAAGGAATGAGTTCATAGAGTGTTTGATCAATTTGATCTTCTACAATAGTAGTCTGAGGATTAGTTCCTTTATAGGGATAAACATCCGAAACATTAAAAATTGGAGACAAAGCAATGTCATCTGGTAGTCTGATTTTGTAGGCATTTTCTCCACATTTCTTGAGCACTTCACAAGGCCCAATCTTCTTCATGAATAGCTTGGTATGTTTACCTATAGGGAGCCTCTCCTTCTTTAGATGGACCATTACCAAATCACCTTCCTTGAACTGCAAATCCCTTCTTTTCTTGTCAGCAAATTGTTTGTACTTCTGTGAAGTGGACAACAATTTCTGTTGTACTTGTTCATGGAAATCCTTCATGACTTGAACGAAGTATTCAGCCAAGGCATTGCTATTTTCTAGTCCTTTAACCTCCCTTAGTTCCAAAATACCCCTTGGGTGAGTGCCATAAACAATTTGGAAAGGAGACATGCCGGTGCTTCTATTGATAGTGGCATTGTATGAGAACTCTGCCTAAGCCAAAATGGAATCCCAACTAGCACCCTGCTCCTTTGTTAGGCATCTTAGGAGGTTGCCAAGTGACCTATTAATCACCTCTGTTTGTCCATCAAACTAAGGGTGATAGGCAGATGATAAGTAAAAATTTGTACCTAGTCTCTTCCAAAGTGTCCTCCAGAAGTGTCCTATGAACTTGGGGTCTCTATCAGAGATTATGGACAAAGGTAAACCATGTAACCTGACTATTTCTTTGAAGAAATGACCTGCTATGTGTGAGGCATCATGTGTGGTTTTACAAGGGATGAAGTGAGCCATTTTTGAGAACATATCTACAACCACAAAAATGCTATCATGCCCATTCTTTGTCCTAGGCAAACCAAGTACAAAGTCCATGCTTATGGAATCCAAAGGCTTTGAAGGAATAGGTAGGGGAGTGTATAACCCTGCATTTGATGTATGCCCCTTTGCTCTTTGGTAAATTTGACAAGTTTCAACAAACTTCCTTACATCGGTTGGCAATTTTGGCCAAAAATAGTACCTCCTAACCAATTCTAGGGTCTTATCAATACCAAAGTGACCTGACATGCTGCCATAGTGCTTTTCCCTTATTATATTCTCTCTAACAGACCCTGTTGGGATACACAACATGCTACCCTTGAAAAGATATACATCTTGCAACAAAAAATCAGAAAAATCAGTATTATACCTTCCTGTCATGGCCTTGCAAGAGAGGTATGGTTCTTTGAAGTCCTCATCTGCTGTATACTGATCCTTGATGGCTTAAATACCTATACTTTCCAACTGTATGGTCTACACAACAAGATTCCTCCTACTTAAGGCATCAGCTACCTTATTGGCCACTCCTTTCTTATGTTTTATGGAGAAGGTGTATGCTTGGATGTACTCCATCCACTTGACATGTCTATGATTCAACTTCTGCTACCTGTTCAAGAAACTTAATGCATGGTTATTAGTAAAAACTATAAATTCCTTTGGCAATAAGTAGAGTCTCCATTTCATCAATGACTGAACCATGGCATATAACTCTAGATCATAGGTGGAGTAGTTTTGTTTTACCTCATTTAACTTCTCACTAAAGAAGGCTACAGGCCTCCCATCTTGACATAGGACTCCCCCAATAGCCCTCTTACTTGCATCACACTCTACCACAAAGACCTTGTCAAAATTAGGTAGCACTAGGATTGGTTTTTCTGATATGTTTTTCTTTAACAGTTCAAAGGCTTGATTGGCCTCATTTGTCCATACAAATACACATTTCCTGCCCGCTTTTATGGTGTCAACAAGTGGAGCACAAATACCACTAAACCCTTTAATGAACTTTCTATAAAAGCTACACAAACCATGGAAACTTCTTACCTCTAAGGCTGTTGTAGGTGTTGGCCAATTAAGAATGGCTTCAACCTTACTTGGATCCATTTTTAGGCTGCCCTTGGAGATGACAAACCCCAAGAATATCAACTCTTCTTGTAGGAAGACACATTTGTCAAGATTGATTCTCAACTTCTCCTCTTGAAGCCTCTTGAGCACTTGATGGATATGCCTTATGTGATCTTCCTTGCTGTCACTAAAAATCAGTATATCATGCAAATACACAACAAAAAACTTGTTAAGGAAAGGTTTTAGCACTTCATTCATCAATCTCATGAAGGTGCTTGGTGCATTTGACAAGCCAAAAGGCATGACAACCCATTCAAATAGTCCTTCATTGGTTTTGAAGGCGGTTTTCCACTCATCCCCTTCCCTTATCATGATTTGGTGATAACCACTCTTTAGATCTATCTTGGTAAAATACTTAACCCTACCCAAGCAATCCATTAAATCTTCCATTCTAGGCATTGGAAATCTATAC
Organism: Cunninghamia lanceolata; assembly: GCA_027924645.1. Taxonomy (NCBI): domain Eukaryota; kingdom Viridiplantae; phylum Streptophyta; class Pinopsida; order Cupressales; family Cupressaceae; genus Cunninghamia; species Cunninghamia lanceolata. The sequence continues at coordinate 8,183,865 of BSBN01000815.1, read as the reverse complement.
CTAATAGTGATTTTGTTGATGGCCCTGGAATCAGTGCATAGTCTCCATGTTCCTTCCTTCTTGGGTGCAAGTACTGCAGGTATTGCACATAGGCTAATACTCCCCCTGATAAGTCCTTTGTCTAACAAGTCTTGGATTTGCCTTGCTACTTCTGCATTTTGCTCTAGAGTCAACTTGTAGGCTGCATGGTTTGGTAGGGTGGATCTAGGGATGAGATCAATGCAATGACTAATCTCCCTCTTTGGTGGAAGGGCATCCTTACTCTCATCGGCTATCACATCATGGAACCTTTCCAATAGTTCTTCCACTTCCTTTGGTCCAATCCTCCTAAGAGGTTGCTGCATTTTGACCTTCTTGGGATTCACATCCTTGGGCTTGATGACTACTACAAAACATGGCACTTTCTCTTCCTTGAGGTTAGCCAAAAACTCCTTTTCACCTACCAACATAACTGAACTAGAAATGACTTTCTCTTTGCAATCATCAATCAAAGGAGTCATTGTAAACATTTCACCATTCTTGGACAAATGAATTACATTGTTCTTACCATCATGTTGGGCACTTGTGTCATGTTGTCAAGGCCTTCCAAGAAGAAGGTGGCATGCATCCATATCCACTATCTCACAAAGAACCTTATCATGATATTCACCTATCTTGAATTCAACGCAACATTGCTCTTTCACCACAATTTGTTGTTCCTTGGTTAGCCAAAATACTCTATAGGGGTTAGGATGAGGCATTCTTTCCAATCCTAACTTAGTCACCATTTCATTAGAAGCCAATTTTTCAGAAGAACCTGGATCTACTATTACCTTGCAAGTGGTTCTGAATAAGTTGTTTCTTTGGGGCTGCTCTTTAGTGGCTGGCATGATGAGGGATCTATTAAACATGACGCATTCTCCACTCTTAGGTGCTACAGACTTGGAAGAGGCTGTTTGGTAACTTGTGGTGCTTTGACAGTCCTCTTCTTGAAGGAGTTGTACTCTTCTTTCTTTCTGATTTGCAGCAGTGTTTCCCATCTTCTCTGGGCACCTAAAGGGCTGATGTCCAATTTGATTGCAAGAGAAACACCTTCTAATAAACACATTAGGGCCTCTACTCCCACTTCTTCCTCTGCCATTACCTCTACCCCTAAACTGACCCTTATCAGCACTGTTTTTATCAGCCTGCCCTTGGCTGCCTTCTTGTGATCTGCCACCTTAGAATCTAGAGAAATTATCTCTATTTTGAAATCTGCCCCTACCCCTAAAGTTCTGATTTCCTCTACCTCTGCTGCTACTATTAAAATCCCCTTTTCTTCTTTGCTTATCCTCAATCCTTAGTGCCATTTGAAAGCACTTATGGACTGTCTCTGGGTTAAAGAGAGTTAATTCATCTTGAATGGAGAACTTGAGGCCATTGAGATACCTTGCAAGCTTCTGTTTTTCATTCTTAGGCATCTTAGCTTTCAATGTCATCTTGTGAAACTCCTCTGTGTAGGTTCTCACGTCCATGTCCTTTTGTCTCAAGTTGTGCAACTTCTTGTTCAAGTTGACCTCATAATCTTCAGGGACAAATTGCTTCTTGATTTCAAGTACCATCTTCCTCCATGTAGAGATAGGGTTCCTATCATCTTCTATCCTCTCATTTTGAATAAAATTCCACCAACTCAAGGCTGGCCCCTTCATTCTTGATTTGGCAATCCTAACTTTCTAATTTTCTACCACTTCTCCACATTCAAAATAGTTCTCCATTGCCTCAATCCAATCAAGGCACTCCTCTAGATTCATCTTACCAGGAAACATAGGTAAGTCTGCCTTAGTGTCCTTCCTACTCAACTTTCTAAGTGCATCTAGGAATTATCTCTCTGACATGCCTCCTTGTGGCTCTTCCATAGGCACTCTTTCTTCCTCATCTTGATCCTCTTCATCTGAATCCAAGATGACCTCTGGCTTCTTCTTCTTGTCTTTGTCTTTCTTCAACTTTTCTATCTCAACCTCCATCCTTTTCTTCTTGGCTGCTTGTTCTCTCACTATCTTTGCCAATTTGGCATTTGTCACCTTTGAATGAATTTCCTTCTCTTCTTCTCTATCTCCCATCTCTTTGATGGCTCTGATACCAACTAATGCAGAGTGGCACAAGGGAAGGTATCAACACAAGATAAGTTTGGTTTGTTCTCCTTAGCCCACTCACCCACTTCACTTCTTCAATCCAACACAATCAAAGGCACATTCAAGGGTAAATGAAGCATTTGTTACTTAGGCTCTTGTCCAACTCTCAAGGCTATGTCTAAACCTTCAAGCAGGTCTGAAAACACCTTACCAACACTTGGTTTGATCACCAACTTCCCAAAACTCTCCAACCTATACCTTGACTAGTAAGGCTACTAGCCCTCCAAACTAGGTTTTCTTCACACAACTTGACAAAATCCCAAATGACTAGCCAAACAAATGATGGTTTTAGATACCCTCTATGGAACCCTATCAAACTCCCAAGTCTCCTATTCCAACTCTACTCCAGTAATCCAGAACACTCATTTGGTCTTCTAGGCCTAATTGATCAATTTAGGCTAGGTTACAAAGCAAGTTCTCAAAATTGGGTGCATAGATCAGGGGCAAGAATTTGGAATGCTTCTACCATGTCCCTACAACACAAATGCATCATTTATTTTCTCACCCTATCAGGATTTTATCATCTACAACCTCAAATAGCATGAATTTGGCCAAATACAATGAAATACTTGACCTAGGGCATTACCTTAAAAATTGAAAACAACATCTCCCAGCAAAATGCTTTTTGAATCCTATAATACACATCCCTAGCCTATATTTCACTAGTTTTTGTGAATTTTCACCAGTGGGAATGCATTCTAGGGCTGGATTTCTATGGCTACCCTAGAAAATAGGGTTTCTAGACCTATTTTGAAAGAAAAATCAATAAATTTTGATCCTGACCACTTCAGGACCTCAAACTAGTTTTATTGGAACCCTGACTCCAAGCACTTTCAAAAAAATGACATTTGCACATGTGAAAAGTTTGTACAGTCCGTACACAGCGAGAAAAGCAAGAAAATTTGTTGTTTTCTGTAGTTTCAATGCCCCAAAACTCCTTACCAGATGTCCTCTGCCATACAAGAGTGAAATACCATTTTTTTACAACCATTCAATTCGGTATCTAACTTCCAAAGTCAGATTCAACTGCCCAAACCAAGTTTCAACCTGCCAATGTGTCATTGACACTATTGGCAGCCTTTTACACTATGGAGTTTTTTTCATTTTCAAAGGGATGGTGATTTGTTTTTCTTGTCTAATTGAATCAAACCACCATCATACTCCTTAGACCATGCTAAAGCACTAAGACAACTCAAACAAACTCAAAAAGCCAATATTAGACCTTCTAGGCCTAAGTGGCACAACTATGTCTAAGTGGACTAAGAAGGATATGAGGTTTATAAAGTTACCCCAGACCTCTTGACCACACAAGAATAGACCTTCCAACATGGCTATGAAAAAGCCTTATTACAAAACACATCAAACAAAAACTCAACTTATCAAAGATGCTAGCACAATGCTTGTAGGGATCAAACTGCTCCTAGGTGCCCTGCACCAACCTAAATAACGGTCACAAACTGACACTTTGAAATTGGTCTTGACCTAAAATAGGGAAGGACTAGCATGTGGGCACCCAAGTCCACCCCTTATTTTAAGTGGGATTTGTCATAAGTACATCCCCTGAGTTCAAATTGCCATGGAACTTCAGGGTTTTCTCATCGGGACATCAGATTAATGTGAAATATGCTCTAACTACATAAATAGGGCTCAAGATCTAAACCTTAAGAGGGAAAATCCCCCAAGGGGATATTTTATGACGTAACATTTAACCCCCACTTTAATGTATGTATAAATGCAAGGCCAATACATGCATTAAAGTACGATCAACAAACATAGCAAACATGCCAAGCATGAAGAAGACATGCCAATCACAGAGAAAATAGTAACAAGCATACAAAACATGGAGAATACAACATTGAAGACATGTAAAACATATTGAATACAGTGAATGCAAAGAAGACAAAGATGATTTCTTTTCTTTTTCATTTTCATAGATGAAATGCAGATGCAAGTATAGGAAAGTAAACACACCACCCATAATGCAGGAGGGACTCATTGCCACCAGTCTTTAAACTGCACATGGGACAATACACATGCAATACACACCATACAAATCCCAAAGCATAGGAGGGACTCATCGCCATTGGTCTTTAAACTATGCTTGGGAACAAACACACAATACAAACACACTTGGAAGACATGAAGAAAACATGACAGACAAGCGATGGAGTGTTCCTATTTCTAGGCTCAACACCATCTCAAGCACATTACAGGAACACACCAACAATTGGGCTTTGCCACAATAATCATTGAAGACATGCTTAAGGTTTGAGTTAGTCACAGAACCACTCCCCACCGCATGATGAGGACTTTTTGAAAATGATAGGATGTGCACTCTCCACAAAAAATACACCATCCCCACTTCGTGATGAGGGCTTAAGATAGAAAAGGGATGCGATATCCCTGCCTCTATAGAGGGCTTAAATGATAGATTTCAATCAAATCTCAGAGTGCAAGAGGGACTCATCACCACCAGTCTTTAAGACTACACCTGAAAACTAAGCACATTGCTAACATCTATAACAGACAACTTACATTATATGTGCCCCCACCTTAAGGTGGTTAATACCAAGTATCGATATCAAGCACGTTAAGGTAGGAAGAAAACACACAAGGGAACATGAGTTCTCACAAAGCCTATGCCCCTCCAGAGGTGACATGTACTTTACGATTGCCAAATGTTCCCACAAACACATTCCTGCAAGAAAAGTGTTAGTGTCCAAATAATCATGATAAACAACAACATCAATGCATATGATCAATCACACAAAGAACCAAGGTTATACTACAAATTCAAAGATCAAGTATAACCATGGGGCTATACTACAAAAATCTCAAAACTGAGTGTCACCAAGGTGAAATTCAAAGACAAATAAAGTGCACGGAGCAGTAGTATTGTTATGGTTTGTAAGTGAGATAAGACATCATCAAGATCACACAACTAAGTGCATGAAGTGATTCTACTAGCCAAGAGTCAGATAATATATATCAACCCCATCATCATATTAGGAACTAAGTCCAATTTTTGATTTCTTGCTAAAGGGACACTAGGTCTGCATCAGTATAATATGTTTTTCATCATCCGCTCGCTAGATAGAAACACTAGAGGAAGGGAAACAATAAATTGAGAGAGGAGAAACAAGTGTCTTAGGTAAAATCACGTAGGAGGGTACCTCCAAGTCACCAACCACAACGCTATGTCCATAAAACACAACACATGGCAATGAAAATAGAGGAGAAGCAATATAGAAGAACGATGATAGAAGAAGGGTCACAACAAAGGCGACTTCTTGGTATTCTGGACCTTACAAGAGAATCAAGGGTCATCCCAGGAGGCCTAAACAACACATAAAACATCATGGGGGAAACACATCATGAGAGATAAATGGTTAGAAATACTTACCTATAAGGGACATTAAACTAACTGTTGTCATCAAGCAAATCATCGTCATCTTCCCATTCGTGAATGCTAGAGGAAAGTGGGACATAAGGTGCCATAACCCAACTCTTGTTCTTGTTTTTAGGTTGTCTTTTCTTAAGATCTTCATGGTTTGATTCAGTGTTTGGTGAGATGTTTTCTTGTTGAGATGCAAGTCATTGGGTATATTTTTGTCATCTCCTCCTCCTTTTTCTTGCTTGTCTATTTCTTTTTGTCTTACCACTTATCTCTTGTAAGATAGTGTTTTTCTCTTTCATAGGTTTTTGTGTTTTAGAGGAGGAAGAACCAGGATCAAATCTCATTTGTCTAGGTGGAATATTATGTTGTTGATGACTACCTCCCAATCCTTGTAAGGATGATAGGGGAGGAACCTCTGCATAGGGCCCTTTTGCTTTCAATCTAGGATTCTCTGCAAATGCGGGTTGTTCATCTCTTGTTGTTTCTTGCATAGAAGGACCATCCACTTGATGTAATAGTTTTGCTTTGTAATTTCTATAGCTCAAGAAGTTAAAATATGTGTGTGGATCTGGTTCCTTTTCAAATATTTCCCAAAAGTAATCCAGTGTACAATTTTGTCTTGTGACCAAAGGTTTATACTTATTGTGAGGGATAGTAATCAGTTGTCCATTCAAAATAAATTTCACATAGTTATGAATTGTTGAAGGGACAACTTTCATAGCCTTTAACCATGGATTTCCCAATTTTATGAGAAAGAGGTCAGAAATGGGTACAACATCAAACCATTATTCGACATGTTTCTCGAATATAGTGACCAATAAAGATATCTTCCCAGAAGTGTTTACAAAGGTTCCCTTATGTGTCTTAATCATCATATCCAAAGAGTCATAAGATCCTTGCATTAATTGATGTGAAAAGAGGAACTCTTTCATGGTAACATTAGTCATGCAATTAGGATCAATGATGGTTCCATCCATAGGATTTCCCATTATCTTCACAGTGATGTAAAAAGGTCCTTCAGTGTCTCCAATTGTTCTATCATGAGGTGTAAACACAATTTCAGGTTCGGGGACCTTTCTTTTCTTGTAATACCTAGGAGGGAACCTATTGTTGTTGTTGAAATTAGAAGCCATGCATTTAAGTTTTCAAGTTAATGAAAGATCAGATTTTAAAAGCTTTTCCAAATTTATGCAAAAGGCAACTGTAAAGCTATGTGAAAAATGACCTAAAATGCTTGATTTTTCAAATTTTTTCAATGCATATAAGTTAAAGAAAAGGTTTTGTAAGGAAATTGATTAGGGGAAGCAAATAATATGTCTTATATCAGTCCAATACAGCAATAACATCCTTCACAACACACTTTTGATGCAAATCTAGAATGACGACAAGTCAAAACCTAGTGAAAATACACTAAAATATGCGATTTTTTCACCAAATCTCAATGCAAACGAGTATGAAAAAGGGTGTTGTGAGGAAAATGATGATAAAAATAAAATTAAATATCATTAATAATAGCCACCTAATGCCAAAAAATCCATCACAACATGCTAATAGTGACATTCAAGGTCAAACCCTAGTGAAAATATAGCAAAAATATGCAAATTTTAAAAAAAAATCTATTCCAAGACCTAGCAAAAGGGGTGTTGTAAAGGATTTTAGGAGGCACATAAGATTATAGAAGTAATATCAATCACCTAAATCCATAAAATTCATCACAATATGCTTGGATTGCAAATCTCGGTCAAACCCTAGGGCAAATATAGCTAAAGTATGCAATTTTTCACCAAATTTTCACTGTAAGAGCTCGATAAAAGGGTGTTGTAAATAATTTTAGGAGGTGTAGAAGATTATAACCCTAATAAAAACCAATTAGTAAAAAGAGATTATTTACATCATGCCTATGATGTAAATGTAGAGAGTTGATAAGGCCAAATCTAGTGAAAAATCAAGGTTTTCAAACCCTAGGCATGAGATCTTAGTGTAAATGAATGCAAAATGCTACATGAATGTTTTGTAATCTGATTTATGATGAAAATTAATTCCACTCAGATCTAAAAATTATTTTCACACCCTACAATGCCAAAATGCAAGTGCAAATCTAATGAAAAATGCTAGTTTTTGTTGAAATTTTCTATGTAAAAATGCAAATTTCTGAAATATAAATGTAAATTTACACTAAAATGTAACACTTTAGAAAAATTTATATTTGAATAAGTGTTATAAGATTAGTAGAAAAATCTGAAACAAGATTTTACCTACAAACCCTATTTTTTGAATTTACTAGGTTATATGGAAAATTCAAAATTTCCAACAAAACCCTAGCAATTTTATAATGGAAATGCAATGCAAGTAATTGTAATTTTGTAATTTTTGGTAATTTAGCTCAGATCTGATGATAAAATAATAATTTTAATGAAATTCAAATTAATTGATGGAAATTATATGAAAATGCAAACCCTAGAATGTAATTTTTTTCAATTTTTTTCAAAATTTTCAATTTTTTTAATTTTCCAAATGCAATAAGATGAACAATGTAATGACCAAATGAAATGAATGTAAATATGAAGAACAACACTCATCAAAGTGAAAATTTCATTAAAAACATGGGTTCACCAAAATGTTTAAGGTAAAATTGGTAAGAGAGTTTTTGATTTGATGGTTTGTGTGGATCCTCCTTTCACCTTAAACATTCAAGGACTTTAGTTCGAGTAGGCATCTACTGTCAGGAATTCAGTCACTTGGAATGTATTTGGGGTAGAGCAAAAGTTTTGTGAGCATTCAATGAAACTGAACCATGCATGAAGAAGATGCTATTTATCAGTTAATTCTTTCTGTGTTAAAAATAAATTCTGTAGGCAGTGAGCTTGTTTTAAGCACTAAGCTCTAGGTAGTGCGCCCGAAGGCATGTGCCTTCTCTTTTCCTCTAAGTACTTTTAACAGGGTACAAATCTTGTGGGTTAACCCTCACCGTGGTTTCCCCTAACTAGGTTTCCACGTTAAAATCTTGGTGTCAAGTGTATTAATTATGTTTATGCTCATGAGTTATTGTTTCATGCTTTAATGTTTACATCATTAATCTGTTGGTGAGTTGAGGAAGAAGATTAAAAGGAAGGAAAGATTAATTTGGTGGGACAACTGATTCACCCCCCCTCTCAGTTGTCTAGCCTAATTCCAACAATTGGTATCAGAGCCAGATCCTCTAAAAGAAGTTTGACTACTTGAGGAGATCCAAGATGTCGATTTATAAGAAGGAAAGTCTAAGATTTGATGGAACAAATTACTCTCTTTGGAAGGTACGCATGCACTGTCATTTAGAATGTATGGGTGATGCCTTTTGGTCAATAATAAATAATGAGTATAAGATTCTGAAGAATGGCCCTACTACTCTAGACAAACTCAGGGAAGATGAATGCAATATTCAAGCAAAAGAAGCATTATTGAGTGCCTGACTAATACATAATTGCCAAATGTCTTGGATTTGAAAATTGCCCATGAAATCTGGAAAAAGTTGGAAAATTTGTATGAAGGTGACAAATATGTCAAATGTGCCAAGCTACAGAGCCTGAAAGGTAAATATGAAAGATTGGTAATGAGTGAAGATGAAAACATTACGTCCTACATGTAGAAAGTAAATGAACTTGTGACCGGTATTAGAAATGTTGCTTGAGTATTGGAAGAATTAGAGATTGTTGCCAAAGTGCTCAGATCCTTACCTATAGCATGCAAGCATAAAGCTGCTACCATTCAAGAGATTAGGATAGTGACAACTATTACAAGGGATCAGTTAGTTGGTACGCTCCTAACATTTGAAATGAGTGAGTTTGGTGATTCTCTTCCTAGGTCTGAATCTACATTTAAGGCTAGTGTATATGGAAAACAAAGATATGATCCAAGTAAAATCTCTTTAGGAAGATCAAACAGATTTGCTAAGGCAAGGAAGGATCTTGAAGATGATGAAATTGACTCTGCAGAACTTGAAGCTCATGTTGCCAAAAGAATGCCAAGAGGATCCAATAAGTATGAAGGAAAGTTACCATTCAAATGTTTTACTTATAATAAGATTGGTCATTTTGCCTGAAGATGTCTAAAGAAATTTTCAAAGCCAAACCCTAACAGATATAAAGGTCAGAAGAAATGTTACTATGTCCAAGAAGTTGGAGAAGGAGTCACAGATGATGAATCTGATCATGAAGGTTCCACTAAAGGTGATTGGGTGTTCATTTCTATCAAAGAAGAAGATCTAGTGTCTACTAAATCTACTAGATGTGCAAATGTGGAAAGTGCCTTGGTTGCTCAGGTTGTTGAAAAGGATGAATGGGTGATTGATAGTGGATGTTCTCATCATATGACTAGTGATAAAAGTAAGTTTGTAATATTTGAAAATATGAAGGTGGAATTGTGAAATTTGGACACAACTCAGCTAGTAGAATCCATGGCAAAGGATCCATCTCTTTTGATGGTAAGAATAACACTAATGATGTTCTGTGTGGAAGGACTGAAGTATAATCTTTTTAGTGTTGGACATTTGGTTGACAAGGTTTATGATCTTTGACTCAAGCATGGAAAATACAGAATCTTGGAAAGCTCCAGAACTAAAATTGCATCTGGTACTCAAACTAGAGGTAACATCTTTCATTTAAGTAGTTCTAGCAAAAGTTGTTTGATTGTTTAGACAGATCAAAGTTGGTTGTGGCATAGGAGAATGTGTCATGTGAATTTTGATAACATTGTCAAGATAAGTTCTACTCAGGCTGTGAGAGATCTTCCGAAACTTGTGAAACCTGATAGCATGTGTAAAGAATATCAATTGGGTAAATAGAACAAAACTTCATTCAAAAGTAAAGAACAATTTTCAAGTGGACAATTGGAACTTGTGCATACTGATCTATGTGGTCCTACTAGAATTAGGAGTGTGCAAGGAGACAGATATTTTATGTTGCTGATTGATTATTACTCCTTGATGATGTGGGTAACTTTCTTAAAAGAAAAATTAGAAGCTCTTGACAAATTCACAGTGTTCAAAGTTATGGTAGAAAATGAGATTGATGTGAAGATAAAGTGTCCGAGATCTGACAGAGGTGGAGAGTTTACCTCCGGTGAGTTTAATACATTCTGTGAAAAGCATGGAATAAAAAGATAGTTATCTGCTCCCAGGACTCCTTAGCAAAATGGAGTTGTGGAAAGAAAGAACCAGACCATTCAAGAAGCTACCAGGACCATGATGATGGAAAAAAATGTTCCACAAGTTTATTGGAGAGAAGTTGTGACTACTGTTGTCTACATCTTAACCAGGTGCAAATCAAAGGCAATTCTAGTAAGACCCCTTATGAACTCTGGTTTGGTCATCCTCCTACTTTGAAATATTTCAAAGTTTTGGGTAGTAAATGCTATATCAAAAGAGATGAGGATCTAGGCAAGTTTCAAGCAAGAAGTGATGAAGGAATATTTTTGGGTTACTCTACTCAAAACAAAGCATACCGGTGCTTTAACAAGAGGTTGAAAAAGATTGTTGAAAGTACTAATGTTAGAGTTGATGAGAGAAAAGAAGGACATTCCAGGTCTCACAGATATGATTCAGATGATTAAGATGAAAGTCAAAGTCAAGGAAGGCAAGTTCCAACCTAGACTCATATCCAGATTGGTCCAAAAAATCTAGTGACTTAAGAGGATAATGCAGAAGTTGAGAAACAAGTTCAAGAAATAGAAGTCCAAGCAATTCCCAAAACTCCAAGGTATATAAGGATGAATCATCCTGAAGATCAAATCATAAGAGATAGAAATTAGGGTGTTCAAACTAGGAGAATAATTGTTGAAGATCAAGAAGAGATTTGTTTGATTTCAAAGATTGAACCAAAATCAGTAAGTGAAGCTTGCAATGATGAAAACTAGGTAAATGCAATGGAAGAAGAATTAATACAAATTGAAAAGAATCACACTTGGGATCTTCTTCCTAGACCTGAGGACAAAAATGTGATTGGAACTAAATGGGCCTTCTGGAATAAACTAAATGAAGATGGTAAAATTGTAAGAAACAAAGTAAGGTTGGTATGCAAAGGCTATTCTCAAGTGGAAGGAATTAATTTTGAAGAAACTTTTGCTCCAGTGGCAAGAATAGAGGCAGTCAGGTTATTTCTTGCATTTGCTGCTTATAACGATTTCAAGGTCTATCAGATGGATGTCAAGTCAACATTCCTAAACAGAGAATTAGAAGAAGAAGTCTACATTGAGAAACTGGAAGGATTTTAGTTGTCTGATCAGAAAGATATGGTCTGCAGGTTGAGGAAATCATTATATGGACTCAAACAAGCCCCAAGAGCCTCGTATGCAAGATTAGATAAGTATATGCTAAAGCTAGGATATAACAAAAGAACTGCTGACAGTAATCTTTACTTCAAGATTGATCATGAGAATATTCTGATTGTTGAGGTATTTGTTGATGATATCATTTTTGGTGGAAATGAGAGCATGTGCAAAACATTTGCTGATCAAATGCAAAGTGAATTTGAGATGTCCATGTTCGGTGAGATGAATTTCTTCTTAGGTCTGCAAATCACTCAGTTCGATAAAGGTATCTTCATATCTTAGTCTGAGTATGTGAGATAATTATTGAAGAAGTTTGGAATGGAAGATTCAAAGCTAGTAGGTACACCTATGGTAACTAGATGTAAGTTAAGTAAAGATGATGACTCACCTAAGTCAAATCAGAAAAGGTATAGATCAATGATTAGAGGACTACTCTACCTAACTCAGACCAGATCTGATATCATGAATGCAGTTGAGCTTGTTGCTAGATTTCAAGCTGATCCTAAAGAATCCCATGTTGTAGCAGTCAAAAGAATCTTCAGATATCTCAAAGGAACACTTGATTATGGCTTGTGGTATCCAAAAGACAATGACTTCACTCTTCATGCATATACAGATGTTGATTGGGCATGAGATGTGGATGCAGGAAAAGTACTACTAGAGGTTCATTTTTCTTGGGAAGGAGATTGGTTTCTTCGATGAGTAAAAAGAAAGAGGCAATATCTCTGTCTACTGCAGAGGTAGAGTATATAGCAGTGGTAGGAAATTGCACTCAAGTCTTGTGGATGAAGCAAATGCTAAAGGATATCAAAATTGTGTTTGAAGAGTCTATTACATTTTTTTGTGATAATTCAATTTCAATAAACAGCTCAACAAATCCAGTGTTGCATTCAAAGACAAAGCACATATACATCAAGTTTCATTTCTTGAGAGAGAAGGTAAATGAGAATGAAGTCAAGTTGGAGTTTGTGTCTTTAAAGGATCAGATTCTAGATATATTCACTAAGCCTCTTCCCAAGGATACTTTTGAGTATCTCAGAGAGAAGTTAGGGGTTATTACCCCTCCTGATCAGAACTAAGATGCACTAGGGTGCATCAGTTCGGTAGAATTCACAGTCACATTTTGTGATCCGGATTGATGTTAAGAAAATACTACTTAGGGGGAGTAGTCAGTATTCACTTTTGAGTTCAGTCTGAAACAAAAAGAGGGAGAAAAAGATTGCAAATATGTGCCCTTTTCCATTGATGTCAAAGGGGGAGCGAAGTCATGTGAAAAACTAATTGTTGATGGAAGGGGGAGAAGTGAAGAAAGTGTTTGCAAAAGTGAAAAGAGAAAGGGGGAGAAGGTCTTGTCTTGATGGTCAAATTAGTTTTTCACATCATATGTTGCCATCAATGACAACGGGGGAGATTATTGGAAATATGTGCCTAAGCGGTGTTGTCATTGATGTCAACATATTCTTGTTTCCATTGGTGTCAACTATAACCTATTTCGTTGCCTATTTAGAAGAATGGAATGTTGAGGATATTGAGAAAATTAATGAGTATCAATGTATGCGGACCATATGGCTAAGTAGAGGATTGTCTAAACAAGCTCCAGTTAAGATTTGAAGGGTTCACATGAAGATTTGAAGAAGCTATGGCCATCTGAGTAGAACCAGTTTTTCAGTGTTTAGAAGAGACAGAGTGATAGGAAAGAGGTGCAGATTGTTCCAGAAATGTAAAATGATGATCTACGGATCTAGAGGCATGTATAGGAAGTTAGTGTGTATCATCCATTCAAGTGGTTCATGGTTTGGAGGTCTAAAAGCAATCTTTTTGGTGTGACAGTCATGGCGGATAGTGTTCTTAAGGTTTCAAATGAAGATGTAAGTGAATCTAATGATTTGGAAGAGTGCAGATATTTTTGTTAATTTCAATGTGCTTGTGGAGATCTCTCAATCATGTGGCTACTGTGTTGGAGGTCCACATTGAAGTTTGAGCCTGTTATTAAAGATTTCCCTCTTGGTGTTGTTGTTCTTCCTAGTCTTGGTCGACCAAATGATTCAAGCATGTTGCAGATGATCTAAGAGCAATTCTTTGGAGCATGGTGTGTTGTTGAAGGTAGATTCAAGTCTTAGATATGTTTGGCTAAGAGTATAGTGATTAGCGTTAAGTCAATTTGACCTTGATGTTTATTCCAAGGTTGATGAAGCATATAAAGGCATGTAGTTGAGGTGTGGAAAATCATCCTTGTGCAAATATAATAAAATCTAAAGAAAGGATCAAAGGCAGAGTAGAGTAGAGCAGAGGAGAAGCAGAAGAGCAAGAGCTATTTAGGATGAAGAGTTAGAGAAGAATAATTTGGGGCAGCGCAAGAGTTTTGTGAGCATTCAATGAAACTGAACTAGGCATGAAGAAGATGCTATTTTTCAGTTAATTCTTTTTGTCTTAAAAATAAATTCTGTAGGCAGTGAGCCTCTTTTGAGCAGTGATCTCTAGGAAGTGCACCCAAAGGCATGTGACTTCTCTTTTCTTCTAAGTACTTTTAACAGGGTACAAATCTTTTGGGTTAACCCCCACCGTGGTTTTCCCTTAACTGGGTTTCCACAATAAAATCTTGGTGCCAATTGTGTTAATTGTGTTTCTTCTCATGAGTTATTGTTTCATGCTTTAATGTTTACATGATTAATCTATTTGTGAGTTGACTAAGAAGATTAAAAGAAAGGAAAGATTAATTTTGTGGGACAACTGATTCACCCCCCCTTAGTTGTCTGGCCTAATTCCAACAATGAAGATTCTGAAGTTCTCTTCTTTGTAATAAAAGAACTATTGGACTAAACTATGAATGCATCCAACTTAAACAAAGTGCCAACTGGAACACCCTTAGCAATAACCATAGTTCCACTTTTCATCTTACTGAAAGGAAGCTAGGTGTGCGGAAATTGCTTCCTACACCAATCTAATGAGGGGAGGGCTATGCAAATTAAATTTTATACTAACTATTACAACAATGTTAAACCATTAACATGAGAAATTGTAGAAAAACACAAGAACTAGAAAATAGATAGAAGAAGAGGGACAAAGATGTATAGTGGGGAAAACCCTTATTGAGTGAAAAACCCCACACTCAGAAACCTGTACAATGTATTAACAAATCTGAAATATGTTTACAATACACTTGCAATGCAAGCTTTAATGGTCTTTGACACTTGTGTCTAGATTCAAACCGGTAGCATAATAGTACTTGTAAAACTTGTGATACAACTCCCTCTCCAAGGACCTGTTTATATAGAAAATACAAGGCAATATTGGACCTTTCTTGGAATGGGCATCCAACTTGGCCTCATGGCCCAAAACCCACACCAAAGGACACTTGGTCAACATTGTATAATGTTCCTGACACTTGTCCATAGCTCCCATCCTAAAGGGGTCACCTAATTCCAAAATGGGCTATGATAGATGCTCTTACAACACCTACGACCATCATAGAATCTGTTATAGTGGTTACAACTTATAGTTGTAAGAGAATCTATCACACACAAGCTGTAAATAACATATTCTCTTACAACATGTCATAGTCCACCTTGGGGTGCCCAAATATGCCTTTTTCAAAGATGCTTCATGACACATGTCTTCACCTGTCTTACAACCTTCTATTTTCGACTCTTACATGTCACAGATTCATCATAGGAATCCGTCATAACCGTTTCAGTCAAACATTCCCTTACACAACATGGAAGATGCTGACACATGGAAAAATGCTCCTACTACAAAGTGGGATGCCTATCTCCTCATGTGAGGACAAAATTACAAGTTGTCATAATCCATGTAGGATTGACACATCACCGTGCCACATCCCACAATATAATAATTGGGATTTACAAATATTTACAACATAGGAAATTAAATAATAAATACAAATATTAATAATGTAAGGAATTTACAAGGTTGAGACACCTTAATTCCCAACATTCTCCCACTTGTCAAACACCTTGTAAGAGCTAATAGAATAATAGGGTTTAACTGCTATAGGCCGAGAGGCCCATAGACTCTGAACACCATCTAAACTTCTCTATGCTCACTGGCTTCGTCAATGCATTAGAAACATTCTTCAAAGCATCTACCTTCTCCAAATTTACCTTTCCAACCTCAACCATGTCTCACACAAAGTGAAATTGAACATCAATGTGCTTGGTTCTAGCATGGAAAGTTGGATTCTTTGCAAGGCAAATCGCACTCTGACTGTCACAACTAATCATTATCTATCCTGCATCAACACCAATATCTGAACATAATCTCTAAAGCCAAATGGCTTCATTACAAGCATGAGTTGCTACAATATACTCAGATTCTGTTGTGGACAAAGCAACAACAGGTTGTCGCTTACTCATCCAACTAATAGCACCACCAAACATTGTAAACACATAAGCATTGGTGGATCTCCTACTGTTAATGTCACCTGCCCAATCTGAGTCCACAAATCCATGAATGTCAATAGAATGCAAAGGTCCTATAACATTACCATGATAGAAAAAGGAATACTTGGAAGTACCCCTCAAATATCTGAACACTCGCTTAACTGCATCCCAATAAACCTGTCCAAGATTAGCCATAAATTGACTAAGGACTCCCACTACTTGGGCAATGTCTGGTCTTGTGTAGACCATAGCATACATCAAACTTCCAACAGCACCAGCATAAGGTACTCTGCTCATGTCCTCCACCTCACTAGGAGATTTTGGACAATCATCAATAGATAACTTTGTCCCCAAAGAAACAAGAACACACAATGGTCTACAATATGCCATGTTGAACCTATCTAACATGGTCTTCACATACTTACTCTGACTTGACCAAAGCTTTCTGTTGGATCTGTCTCTTATGATTTCCATTCCTAGAATGTACCTGGCTGCCCCTAAATCTTTCATTTCAAACTGTGCTAACAACTAAGATTTGAAATTAGAAATAATATTCTTACCCTTCCCAATGAGCAACATATCATCAACATACAATGCATCAATGAGAATACGATCACCATCAAACTTAAAGTACACACAGTGATCTAATTTTGATCTCACAAATCCAATTGACAACATAAAGGCATCAAACTTCAAGTACCAACTCCTAGGAGACTACTTCAAACCATACAAAGACTTCTTTAATTTACAAACCAAATTTTCTTTACCTTTCACCATGTAATACTTTGGTTGTCACATGTAGATTTCTTCCTCCAAATCACCATGAAGGAAAGTTGTCTTTACATCCATCTGTTCTACCTCCAAGTCATAAGCTGCTGCGAGAGACAACATGAATCGAATGGATGTCAGCTTTGCAATGGGAGAGAAGATCTCACCATAATCTATACCCTTCACTTGTGAATACCCCTTTGCAACCAATCTAGCTTTACACTTATCAACACTACCATTTGCACCAATTTTCTTCTTGGACACCCATTTGCATCCAATAGGTTTCCATCCAGGAGGCAAAGGCACCAAGTCCCAAGTTTGACTCTTTTCCAAACAAGCCATTTCATCCTCCATGGCCTCCTTCTAGGAACCTACAGCTTTCATAGCCAAAGCCTCTGACATAGTTCTAGGTTCATCACTGTTAGTGATTAAAGTATAAGCACAACTAGAATCAAGCAATGTAAAACCAAAGCTTTCAAGTTGCTTTCTTATCCATGTAGACCTTCTCAATGGCTGAGGTTGAGGTTTAGCTTCTTCATCTAAGCTTTCAGAGCTGCTAGAGCTCTCCTCATCATCAAGTCCAACATTGTCTTTTTGTTCAGTCTTCTCAGGGGTAGCAGGAAACTGAACAACATCCTCTTTCTTTACTATTTCTTCTAGTTGTAAAACATTGGAAGGTGTAAGCTCTCTAAAGATGACACTTCTGCTATACAACACTTTTTCAGTGACAGGGTCCCAAAGATTGTATCCTTTCATACCGACATCATAGCCAATGAAGATACACTCAACAACCTTGTTTTCCAACTTTGATTGTTTCTCCCTAGGCATATGTGCATATGCCTCACAACCAAAAACATGAAGATGCCTTACTAAAGGCTTTCTACTAGAGCACACCTCCATGGGTATCTTTACAGCAAGAGCTGATGTAGGAGATCTGTTTACCAGATAGCAAGCAGTGGTAATAGCTTCAGCCCAAAACTTTTGTTCTAGGCCAACTCCACTAAGCATACTCCTAGCCTTCTCCATCAGTTTCCTATTCATGCTCTCTGCAACTCCATTTTTCTGTGTGGTGTATGGAGTTGTCTTATGTCTTTAAATCCCAAGTTCCTTGTAATATTTATCAAATTTTGTAGAACAGAACTCATCACCATTGTCAGTTCTCAAACATTTAATCTTTTTACCATTCTGATTTTCAGCAAAGGCCCTAAACTCCTTAAACTTGCTATAGACTTTAGATTTGCTTCTGAGAAAATAAATCCATGTCCTTCTACTATAATCATCTATAAAAGATACAAAATATACATACTTTGATAATGAAGGAACATTAACAGGACCAAACACATCATAATGAATAAGGTCCAACACACCAGAAGACTTATGAGAACTCGAGTAAAACTGAACACGGTTTTGTTTTCCCTATATGCAATATTCGCAAAAGGCAAACTCAAGATTACCATCATCTAACCCCTCAACGAGGTTCTTATTTTTCAGGGTACGCAGACCCTTCTCACCAATGTGGCCAAATCTCTTATGCCATAACATTGTCTTTTCAGCAGGAAGTTTAACTTCCAATGCATAATTACAACCATCAAGACTAGAAACAATAGATTTCTTCACTGCTCATTTAGATGGTGGGGATGAAGTGACTGCTACCCTCTTCCTTGAGTCAAAAGAACTATTGTATTGTGAAATGCATGCCTCTAGCTAAAACAGAGTACCTCTCCTAGTACCCTTAGCAAGCACCATAGATCCTCTAGTCATCTTGCATCCTTCTTTCGAAAAGACAACCTACACACTTGCATCATTCAAACTACTTATAGAAAGCAGGTTCTGTGCTAAGCCTGGGATGTGCATAACCCTAGAGATCCCCTTCACTCAACCATCAGGGAATCGGATAGAGACTCTTCCACGAACAACAATCTTCAGATGAGAGTCATCACCTAGATACACCTTTCCACCATCGAACTCCTCATACTTAGTGAACCAGACAATATACGAGGTCATGTGGAATGATGTACCAGAGTTGATTAGCCACACATCATCAGATGCATGGGTTGCCAGGGCTGCGATGAAAGTATCACCTCATCTTGTGACTTATCAAAATCTAAATCGAGAGCTTTCTTCTTCTTCTTCTCCTCTTTGCATTCCTTTCAGAAATACTCAGTTTTGCCACAGTTCCAACAAAGAGCCTTGTACTTTCCAAGAGATTTGGATCTCGCATGAGATTTGGATCTCGCACGAGATTTGGATCTACCCTTCTTAGCTTTCTTGTCCTTCTTCTTCCCTTTCTCCTTGGGTCTTCCACGAACTGCAAGGGCCTCTTTAGCTGCCTCAGAAGACTTTCTCTGCATCTCTTCAGACAATAGTGAAGAAACCATGTCTTCCATTTTGAAGGTGGATGTGGTGCTTCCAATATCCATGACAAGATGATCCCATGAGTCTGGCAAAGAACAAAGTAGGGTCATACACTGATCATCCTCCTCCATCTTCACACCAATAGATGTCAATTGTGCAACTAGCATGTTAGAGGTATTCATATGTTCAGCGATGGATCCTCCATCCTCCATTTGAAGAGAATACAACTTCTTTCTCAGGAAAAGTTTATTAACTAGGAATTTGGCTTGATACACATCCCCCAAGTTCTTCCAAAGTAGTTTTGCAGTAGTCTCCTCATGGACATTTAACAGAACATAATCAGCAAGACTAAGTCTTATGAGACCCTTAGCCTTCTGATCCTTGAGATCCCACTCATCTTGTGACATTGCAGCTAGTTTAGTTCCATTAATACTTTCCCAAAGGTCTCAGTCTACAAGCATGTCTTCCATCTTGAGCTTCCATAGCTCAAAATTAGTGCCATTGAATTTCTGGGTAAGTGCAAGAAGATGGGGGGCTAAAAAGGGGTCTTAAGTGGCCACTTTTTTTTTGAAATCAGGAAATACTAGCCTTCGATGAGAAATTGAGCATAGTTACACTCAAAATTTGGAGATGCAACCAAAATAATGTTCATAGTGCTCTGAGTCTACTTTCTAAAATACTTTTTTTTAAAAAAATGGTATAGATTAAGGGGTTTAAAAGAGGGAGCCACAAAAATTGGTGTTATTTTTATCAAAAAAACATAGCATATCATGTTTTATGGCTTCCTTCAAAGGTTAACTTTTTTTTGGTATTTTTAAAATCACTTTGATGAGAAATTAGATAACAACATGTAGTTTACGTCTGATTTTTTTGATAATTTTTTGATGAATATTTGATTTTTTGCTAATTTTCAAAGTGGACAAATCCTAAAAAATAGAATTTTGGCTGTGCTACCCGTATAAATTTTGAAAACTAATTGAAAATCATTTTTTATTTTTTTTAATATGTGTAGAATGGAGTATAGTTTCTAAATATGTAATTTTTTTGAAATTTCAATGAATGGTTAATTTACAGTGAAAAAAAGACTAAATAGTGGTTTTTGCCCAAAACCAGACACACAAACAAAAGAAATTAAAGATGAAAGGCTTAACATTTTCAAAATGTGAAAAAAATTACATCGTTAAATAGATAAGAGAAAGCCTAACATCACCCAGGTGTTTGATTTGTTTGACCTTGAAACACATGCAAATCTGAGGGTTAGTACGAACAAAATTATGTGAAATCTTGAAGAATCTGCAAAAACACTTCTGTGGATGTTGAAAAGGCACTCCAAGCCTTTGGGTTAGAAATCCAAAGAAAATCCCAAGCCCAAGGCTTGGGATTCCTAATGTACAACATAACGCCAGTGTGTTATAACATGAGGGTGTTATAACACGAGTGTGTTATAACACGAGTGTGCTATGTTGTGCTTTTTTGCTTTTTTGCATTTTTGCATGTCTTCGTTTGAATGAGATATGTTCAAATTTCATAAGTATGTTTCATTGATGTTTATATCTATTCTTGTAGGTATGTATGCATGTACATGTATGCATGCTTGCATGTATGTACATGTATGCATGCTTGTATGTATGCATCTTTGTATGTATGTATGTTTGTATGTATGCATGTATGTATGTAAGTGTTTTGGGTTTAGTGTATATAAGGACCTGAGCCTATAGAGTTTTGAGGGTTGAGGGTTATAGTTGAGGGTTAATATTCAGGTTGTTGAGTGTATAAGATTAAGTGTGTAAGGCGCAGGGATTAGGGTTTAGGGTTTACGATATGGATTGAGGGTATATAAGGCATAGGGTGACTTGGGTTGAGAGAATGTATGGTTTAGGTTTAATTTAAGTATAGGGTTGAGGGACAATATTCAAGGTTTAGGATATAAGGGTGAGGTTATATGGTCTAGGGATGAGGGTTTGAGGGTGTAGGCTTCAGGTTTAAGGTATAGGGTTGATGATTGAGGTATTATGGCTTAAGTATATTATTGAGGGTATAGGGTTGAGGGTTTAGGGATAGGTTTTAGGGTTTAAGGTTTAAGGGTTAAGGGTTGAGGGATAGGGTTTAAGGTTTAGGGGTAAGGGATTAGGGTTTAAGGTTTAGTGTCTTGGGTTGAGGGTTTACGAATAGAGATAGCATTTAGGGTTTAGGGACGAGGGATTAGGGTTGAGGGTTGAGGGTTGAGGGATTACGGTTTAAGGTATAACTTGCTGAGGGTTGAGTGTTTAAGGATATGGTTTAGGGTTTAGGGTTGAGGGATTAGGGTTTAAGGAATAGTGTTGAGGGTTGAGGGTTTAGGAATAAGATTTAGGGTTGAGGGATTATGGTTTAGGGTTAATGGATTAGGATTTAAGGAATATTGTTGAGGGTTGAGGGTTTAGGAATAGGGTTTAGGGTTGAGGGATTAGGGTTTAGGGTTGATAGATTAGGGTTTAATGTTGAGAGTTGAGGGTTGACGGTTTAGGGATAGGGTTGATGGTCAAGGGATTAGGGTTAAAGTAGAGTGTTGAGGGTAGAGGGATTAGGGATAGGGTTTAGGGTTGAAGGTTTAACGATTAAGGATTGAAGCTTTAGGGTTGAGGGTTAAGGGATTGGGGTTTAAGATATAGTGTTGAGCGTCAAGGGTTTATGGATAGGTTTTAGGGTTTAAGTTTTAAGGGTTAAGGGTTGAGGGATAGGGTTTAGGGTTTAGGGATAAGGGATCAGGGTTTAAGGTAAAGTGTTGAGGGTTGAGGATTTAGGAATAGGGATAGCGTTTAGGGTTTAGGAATGAGGGATTAGGGTTGAGGGATTAGGGTTGAGGGTTGAGGGATTAGGGTTTAAGGTATAGTTTCAAGGGTTGAGGGTTTATTGATAGTGTTTAGGGTTGAGGGTTGAGGGATTAGGTTTTAGGATTGATGGATTAGGGTTTAAGGTATAGTGTTGAGGGTTGAGGGTTTAGGGATAGGATTAGCATTTAATGTCAAGGTTAGGGTTAGAGTGTTGAGGGTAGAGGGATTAGGGATAGGGTTTAGGGTTGAAGGTTTAAGGATTGAGGGTTGAGGCTTTAGGGATGAGGGTTTAAGGCTTAAGATATAGTGTTGAGTGTTGAGGGTGTAGGGATAGGGTTTAAGTTTTAAGGGTTAAGGGTTGAGGGATAGGGATTAAGGTTTAAGGTATAGTGTTGAGGGTCGATGGTTTAGGGATAGGGTTTAGGTTTGAGGGATTAGGTTTTAGGGTTGATGAACTAGGGTTTAATGTTGAGAGTTGAGGGTTGAGGGTTGAGGGTTTAGGGATAGGGTTGATGGTCAAGGGATTAGGGTTAAAGTAGAGTGTCAAGGGTAGAGGGATTAGGGATAGGGTTTAGCGTTGAAGGTTTAAGGATTTAGGGTTGAGGCTTTAGGGATGAGGGTTAAGGGATTAGGGTTTAAGATATAGTGTCGAGTGTCGAGGGTGTAGGGATATGTTTTAGGGTTCAAGTTTTAAGGGTTAAGGGTTGAGGGATAGTATCGATCCCATTGAGGGTTTAGGAATAGGGATAGTGTGTAGGGTTTATGGATGAGGGATTAGGGTTGAGGGTTCATGGATTAGGGCTTAGGGATAGGGTTTAGGGTTGAGGGATTAGGGTTTAAGGTATAGTGTTGACGGTTTAAGGATAGGGTTTAGGGTTGAGGGATTAGAGTTAAGGGTTGAGGGATTAGGGTTTGACATTGAGTGTTGAGGGTTGAGGTTTTAGGGTTGAGGGTTTAGGGATAGGGTTGAGGGTCAAGGGATCAGACTTAAGGGTTCAGGGATTAGGGTTTGACGTTAAGGGTTGAGTACATTGAGGTTTGAGGGTTGAGGGTCAAGGGATTAGGGTTAAAGTAGAGTGTCGAGGCTATAAGGATTAGGGATATGGTTGGAGGGTTTAGGGATAAGGGATTAGGGTTTAAGGTATAGTATCGAGCCTGTTGAGGGTTTAGGAATAGGGATAGCATTTAGGGTTTTGGGATGAGGGATTAGAGTTGAGGGTTGAGGGATTAGGGTTGAGGGTTGAGGGATTAGGGTTTAAGTATAAGGTTTAGGGTTGAGGGTTGAGGGATTAGGGTTTAAGGTATAGTTTTGAGGGTTTAGGGATAGGGTTTAGGGTTGAGGGATTAGAGTGAAGGGTTGAGGGATTACGATTTGACGTTGAGGGTTGAGGGTTGAGGCTTTCGGGTTTAGAGTTTAGGGATAGGGTTGAGGGTCGAGGGATTAGAGTTAAGGGTTGAGGGATTAGGGTTTGACGTTGAGGGTTGAGGGGTGAGGGTTGAAGTTCCAGGGTTGAGGGTTTAAGGATAGGTTTGAGGGTTGAGGGATTACGGTTAAAGTAGAGTGTTGAGGGTGGAAGGATTAGGGATAGGGTTGGAGGGTTTAGGGATAAGGGATTAGGGTTTAAGGTATAGTATCGAGCCCATTGAGGGATTAGGAATAGGGATAGTGTTTAGGGTTTAGGGATAGGGTTTAGGGTTGAGAGATTAGAGTTAAGGGTTGAGGGATTAGGGTTTGACGTTGAGTGTTGAGGGTTGAGGTTTTAGGGTTGAGGGTTTAGGGATAGGGTTGAGGGTCAAGGGATCAGACTTAAGGGTTGAGGGATTAGAATTTGACGTTGAGGGTTGAGTACATTGAGGTTCGAGGGTTGAGGGTCAAGGGATTAGGGTTAAAGTAGAGTGTCGAGGCTATAAGGATTAGGGATATGGTTGGAGGGTTTAGGGATAAGGGATTAGGGTTTAAGGTATAGTATCGAGCCTGTTGAGGGTTTAGGAATAGGGATAGCGTTTAGGGTTTTGGGATGAGGGATTAGAGTTGAGGGTTGAGGGATTAGGGTTGAGGGTTGAGGGATTAGGATTTAGGTATAAGGTTTAGGGTTGAGGGTTGAGGGATTAGGGTTTAAGGTATAGTTTTGAGGGTTTAGGGATAGGGTTTAGGGTTGAGGGATTAGAGTGAAGGGTTGAGGGATTACGATTTGACGTTGAGGGTTGAGGGTTGAAGCTTTAGGGTTTAGAGTTTAGGATAGGGTTGAGGGTCGAGGGATTAGAGTTAAGGGTTGAGGGATTAGGGTTTGACGTTGAGGGTTGAGGGGTGAGGGTTGAAGTTGTAGGGTCGAGGGTTTAAGGATAGGTTTGAGGGTCGAGGGATTACGGTTAAAGTAGAGTGTTGAGGGTGGAAGGATTAGGGATAGGGTTGGAGGGTTTAGGGATAAGGGATTAGGGTTTAAAGTATAGTATCAAGCCCATTGAGGGATTAGGAATAGGGATAGTCTTTCGGGTTTAGGGATAGGATTTAGGGTTGAGGGATTAGAGTTAAGGGTTGAGGGATTAGGGTTTGACGTTGAGTGTTGAGGGTTGAGGTTTTAGGGTTGAGGGTTTAGGGATAGGGTTGAGGGTTAAGGGATCATAGTTAGGGGTTGAGGGATTAGGGTTTGACATTGAGGGTTGAGTGCATTGAGGTTTGAGGGTTGAGGGTTTTGGGATAGGGTTGAGGGTCGAGGTATTAGGGTTAAAGTAGAGTGTCGAGGGTATAAGGATTAGGGATAGGGTTGGAGGGTTTAGGGATAAGGGATTAGGGTTTAAGGTATAGTATTGAGCCTGTTGAGGGTTTAGGAATAGGGATAGTGTTTAGGGTTTAGGGATGAGGGATTAGAGTTTAGGGTTGAGGGATTAGGGTTGAGGGTTGAGGGATTAGGATTTAGGGATAAGGTTTAGAATTGAGGGTTGAGGGATTAGGGTATAAGGTATAGTGTTGAGTGTTTAGGGATAGGGTTTATGGTTAAGGGATTAAGATTTGATGTTGAGGGTTGAGGGTTGAGACTTAAAGGTTTAGGGTTTAGGGATAGGGTTGAGGGTCGAGGGATTAGAGTTAATGGTTAAGGGATTAGGATTTGACATTGAGGGTAGAGGGTTAAGGTTTGAGGGTCGAGGGTTTAGGGATAGGGTTGAGGGTTGAGGGATTAGGGTTAAAGTAGAGTGTTGAGGGTATAAGGATTAGGGAAAGGGTTGGAGGGTTTAGGGATAAGGGATTAGGGTTTAAGGTATAGTATCGAGCCCATTGAGGGTTTAGGAATAGGGATAGAATTTAGGGTTTAGGGATGAGCGATTAGAGTTGAGATTTGAGGGTTGAGGGTTGAGGGTTGAGGGATTAGGGTTTAGGGATAAGGTTTAGGGTTTAGGGTTGAGGTACACAAGGAGCGACTGAGAGACATAGAGAGGGGAGAGGTAGAGAGGTTGAGGGGGAGAGATAAGTGAGATATAGAACATGAGCTAATGGAACTAGAGGTGAGATATTGTAAAGGTGCTATCAAAGGTGAGATAGGCACAAATATTTATGGATCAATCTATAGCAGGACAAAATGTGAGCGTGTTATAATGCAAGAGCGTTTTGTCCTGCTATAGAAATGGTAAAAAGTGTTGACCCCCGTGATCCAGGCCCACATGCTCTATTTTCATTCTGATTTTAAGCGTGTTCCAACAAAAAAGAAGTGCTTTCATGTTGTTGAGAAGTTCACATGCACATTTTACACATTCTACCACCTTTGTATGATCTTTCCACCACCTTTTCTGCTTTGCCAACTTGAGAAGGAGGAAATAACATAGTTTTCACACCAAGTTTGATATATATCTATTCAAGTTTCAATTTTTGTAGTGTTGCAATGTTAATTGTGATTCAATTTTAGGAATTTAACATTATAGATTGGTTAATAGTATTGTTGTTAGTAATTATATTTGAGTGTTATTCAATTTAACATTGAAAAGGAAGCAAGTGGTGAAAAACTCAAATTGTTGAGGAGTTTGATGCAAGAAAAAAAAAACTACATAATTGGGTACTCTCACCATTTGAATCTTCATTTTTTAGGTATGTCAAATCTTTACATGCATGTCCTTTACATTTTCATTAATTCTATTTGATTTACTTTATCATGCTTTATCATACATGTTTAAAACAGACACATTCCCAATCAAGAAATCAGCCTACAATCTCACATGATGCTATGTATATTTTCTACACTTGGGCTCTTTAATAATTATGTGTAATAAATAGACCTTAACATACCATGATGTCAAACTATACAAGAATAAATCCTTTCAACATAATAAAAATACAATCCCACTATTATCTTGTCATATTAACAAGTTAAAATACAAATGAATAGGTGCCAAGATCATACAAGTATGCACATGACATGATGATTTGTATGCACATACCTTGGGCTAGGACATTCCTTATGCACCTATTCATGATGATTTGTACATGCACATAACACAACAATTGTTGTCTATTCCTTCACAAGCTACCCAAATCCTAGTATCCCTAGTACCAACAAAACACCTTCTCAATTCCAAATCCTAGTAGCCCTAGTAACAACAAACATGTCAAATTAGGTCTTCCTCAACCTTTTCAAGGATGAAGTCCCATGTACTCTTTTCATGGCTACAATAATTTTCTTTGTATGCTTTGTACCTATTTTGGTTGAGTGACATTTACTCTTTTACATGATGATTGTATGTACATTTACTATGAAGGGTTGAATGACATATATTTTAGTTATTTGTATGGATTCATTTCTTAGGAACTAATATTGGTCTCTTTATCATGCTATAGACAAATTCTCCGTCATGCCAAGGAAATAATTAAGAATTAAACCAACACAGGAAGAGATAGAAGCTAAGAATACAAAGAAAGCAGTGGCTATGAGGGAACTTCATGAGAAGAGGAAATTGGATACGATAAATGAAGACATACCACGTGAAAAGGAACCACAACCATCACAAAGAAATATGGTATTGATGACACAAATAGAACGAATGCAAAAACTTTGTGCTATGAGAGATTTGAATACCATAGTTGGAGACATGTCTTCTACCGCAAGTCAACATGTAGGGACACCATCTACCACATCTCAAGTTGAGAGTACATCATCACTCACATGTGATGAAGGAGGTATGCCATTGTTCCCACCTCAACCTCAAGGTATGTCATCTATTCCATCTTTGATCGAAGGTATGCCATCTAGCCCATCTCATTTAAATATTGATGAAATTTCTAATGTTGAGATGAATTTACCTAACTTAACACCACCTTGAATTTTGCATAGAAAGCTAAAGTATTTGATTGAAATTGATGAGAATATTTTGCATCCAATGGAAAGTAAGATTCCAAAACGCACTTGTAGAAGATATGCTAATAAGATTTGGAGATTGTTCTTTGAAAAGTTAAATGAGATTGCAAGACGTCACCTATTCGTTGAAATGATGTGAAGTATAAAGTATAGGTCCATCATGAAGATTCTTGGGTTGAGAACATCAAAGGCTTCAAGTGAAAAATCTATTGTCAAGAATCTAATGAGTGCATATGAGAGTGTGGGTAACACCTCACACACAAAAGATAGTAATCCAACACGGTGTGTGATTACATCGACTATAGTAAATAGTCAAACGAGGAAATCTCGTCTCATTAGAAAGACAAGTCAAGAATTGAGAATTAATAGGAAAACTTTGCCAAGATCTATTGGAAGATGCCAAAGAATTAAGGACACTAATGCCAATGAATTATGGGTGTTCTCGGGAAGACTACCACGAAAAGATAAACCTATTGTTGAAGCCTTGAGATCACTAATTGAAGACTTTTGGAAGAATTACACAAGGGTATCTTCGAATCAAAGGAATGTGGTAAGAAGGAGAATCAGTAGTCAGAACCATGAGCCACATCTAAAGCATTTTTTGGATGAGACTCAAACATAGTTTTATGGTAAATTTCTAGAGAAGTATCCTCAAATTAAAATTTGTCAAAGATATTTTGAAATGCTAAAACCTTTCTATGTCAAGATAAATCACACATGCATTACTTGTTGTTGTAGATTACATATTGAATTTTCTAACCATTTTGATGTTTATAGGTCTATATGTTTAGATATGCATACTAACAATGTTTTGCAGGGTTATACCATACGTGCCCCACCAACATCTTCAAGAGACTTCATATCAAGAATTTTATGTGAAAGAGAGGAAGGTCAAAAATTCTACAAGAAATTATGCTTGGACGAAACATGTCATCATTGCGGTGGCTTGCAACGTTTGCCAATATGTGAACATATGGAAAGAAAACATGTGGTTGGAAATGAACTAGTAGTTTTTGGAAAGTATAAAACAGTGTCATACAATACAAAAGATGGTATAGAAGCAAAGAGGTGTAAATTGGTTATTGAAAAAATTCTAGTGTATCAGTTTATGCCTATATTTCATGACAGCATAGTATATGAGTATGCAAGACATGCCCATAGAGTTTGATGGTTGGACTTGCAATTCAAGTTATGCAAGGACACATTTCTAGTTGGTAGCATTGTTTTAGTCATCGACTTTGTAGAGAACTACAATCTACAGCCACAATGTGAGGTGCAATCACAATATTACAACTCCATAGGTTTCTATATTTGTGCACATCGCATTCATTCATGCAAATGATAGTACAGAGGATGATAGAAAGATCATAAGGGAGTATAATTTCTATATTAGTGATGATCGCACGCATTCTATGGAGTTCATGCAAGGTTTCTTTTAGGTGTTCTAATATGATTTGGCTAGAAGGGGCATATCGTTCAGTCAGCATATCATATGATTAGATAATTGTGTGTCACAATTCAAGAACTCGTAAAATTTATATTGGCTGAGTAGGAGGCATAATTTTACAGGTATTCAACATATGTGGAACTTTTGTGAGGTCAAGCATAGAGAGGGGGAGCATGATGGTGCAAGAGCATGTATGAAAAGAGCCATAGCATGAGAAGAGTTAAAGTATAAAGATAATGCAAAGTTGACAGATGTAAAATCGATTGACGAGTGGTGTAATGATTCCATGGGTCCAAGTAATGAAGGTAAGTCTTCAGTTTGTATAATTTTTTGGTTGATAGATGATACTAACATTGCACCATATGAGGACTATTCTACACTGACAGGATCAAGTGAGATGCACTCTTTGAGAAGCTCAATTGTAGGTTCATGGAGTATGCATAAGCAAAAGATGTCATGCTTTTGTTCTTCCTATATATTTCAAGCCTGCGATGAGTGCGAGTCAAAGGAGTGGGTTGACAAATGGCAGTTAAGTTATCTTATCCCACTTGACACATATCGACCCCCAATGGCACTGGAACTAACACAGATGGAATCATCAGTTGACTTTGACCACATATCAGATCTAGTTCAACCAGGTAATATATCTATTTGCATATTTTTTGAAATTCCTAATGTCATCTTACTTTGTAGTGTTTTTGTAATGTTGACTAATTTCATCTAATTTGCTACACATCAATATAGGCCACGTATATGTAGTTATTGCAGATGAAGATAATGAAGAGGGAACAAATTATTACTTATGTCATTATGTTGAGGCCAAAAAGAAATTGGAGGCCCCAGTTACAGATGGAGAAAACATCAAATACCCTACAGGCTCAGTGGTTATTACTGGAACATGGCTTAGAAGGTACCCACATAAGAGTGTTAATGTTTGGCTATTTTAGGACTTTGACACACATCAAAAGATTCTTCATTACTCGAACCTTGTCGTGGCATCCAATGTTTATTTGATACAGTATCAGGGTAGACCTTTGAACAAAAGCTTGTGGAAGGTGCGTGAGTCTAACCATGAAGCAATACTTGACACAATAAAGAGTAGAGCAGACCCGGATGGTTCATTGGATTAATTTGTAAGTATTCACATTGATTTTGTAAAGTCATGTTACATTGAGTTGTAAGTATGCACATTAATTTGTAAGGTTTGTCTTTTTTTATTTCCTGCTACATTTTTACATATATACACATTTTTACATCATTATTTATGCTTCATGGGGTTAGACCTAAGTGATGGATGAAGTTGATCCTGATAATAATGTATAAAATCTAGGTAATGTATAAAATATAGGTGTCTCTAGGTGTCTTCATTTCTAACTAGATAATAGGTGTCTCTAATTGTGTCTTAGGTATATACGATATGTCAACTAGGTACATAGAGACTAGAAAATAGGTGTCTTAGGTGTCTTGTGCCTACTAGACTACATGTGTCTTACATATTTCTTGAAGCTAATGGAAACTCTTTTTCTTAATAGGAAAACTTTATCGACTTCAGTTGCACTAATGGTGCAGGGGCACCGAGGTTGCCATGCCTCCAAGAGGGGTGAAAAAATAAAATTTTATTTTGATTCAATAAATTGTATGTAATAAGGTCTTCTAAGACCATTTCATTTATTTTTAAGTCACTCTGAGTCATTTGGGGTCAGTTTGAGTCTTTGAGTCCTGTTGTAAAAAAGTGTCAATGTTGTCAAGTTGTACAAAGCAACTTTTACATTTTTGGTGTCCTACTCCTAATGCGACCAAGCTAACTATTCCAACACATCTAGATGGGTACATTTACACTAGGTATGGTCCTTTTTTTCACCCAAACATGTCAAAACAGTATGAGTTACATTGTACCGATGATATCCCTGAAGAGTCTAAAGTGCAAAAAGGCAACAATCTTTGACGATATCCCTGAAGATTCCAAAGTCTGAAAAGGTAGAAATCTTTGACATGATCACATAGAGCACCTCTACAATAACTTCTCTTAGTTTTTTATATCTCTAAGGCATTTGCCTGTGGTGAAAGGTTTTCTGTTGCCCCAAAAATTGTCAGAAGGAGGCAGTGTAAAGTTGCAAAGGGGTGTAACTTTCGTCCTGCTCCTGATGTGACCAAATTGACTATTCCAATATGTCTAGATGGGTATATTTATGTTAGGCATGGTCCTATTTTTCACCCAAACATGTCAAAACAGTCCGAGCTACATTATACCGACAATATCCCTGAAAAGTCCAAAGTGTAAAAAGGCATCAATCTTTGGCAAGATGTTACTCAAAAACTGTGTTACCTAGAAACATTCCATCTAAGGAAACATGATCATGTAGAGTGTCTCTACAATAACATCTCTCTATTTTTAATATCTTTGAGGCATTTGACCGTGGTGAAAAGTTGTCTGGTGCCCCAAAAATCGTTAGAAGGAGGCAGTGTAAAGTTGCAAAGGGGTGTAACTTTCATCTTGCTCCTAATGAGACCACACTGACTATTCCAACACATCTAGATGGGTACATTTACAGTAGCCATGGTCCTATTTTTGACCCAAACATGTCGAAACAGTCCGAGTTACATTGTACCAATGATATCCCTAAAGAGTCCAAAGTGAAAAAAGGTAGCAATCTTTGACGAGATGTTACTTGAAACTTGTGTCACTTAGAAACATTATGTCTAAGGAAACGTGATCACATAGAGTGCCTCTACAATAACCTCTCTCAATTTTTTATATCTCTGAGGCATTTTCCTGTGGTTTCTGCTGCCCAAAAAATTATCAAAAGGAGGTAGTGTAATGTTGCAAAGGGGTGTAACTTTTGTCCTACTCCTGATGTGACCAAACTAACTATTCCAACATGTTTGGATGGGTACATTTACACTAGGCATGGTCCTATTTTTTACCGACACATGCTGAAATAGTCTGAGCTACATTGTACCGACGATATCCCTGAAGAGTCCAAAGTGTAAAAAGGTAGCAATCTTTGATGAGATGTTACTTGAAAATCATGTCACTTAGAGAAATTCCATCTAAGGAAACATGATCATGTAGAGTCCCTCTACAATAACCTCTCTCATTTTTTTATATCTCTGAGGCTTTTGCCTATTGTGAAAGGTTTTCTGCTGCCCCAAAAATAATCAGGAGGTAATGTACAGTTGCAAAGGGGTGTAACTTTCATCCTACTCCTGATGCAACCAAAATGACTATTCTAACATGTCTGGATGGGTACATTTATGCTAGGCATGGTCTTATTTTTCACTCAAACATGTCGAAATAGTCTAAGCTACATTGTACTGACAATATCCCTAAAGAGTCCATAGTGCAAAAATGCAACAATCTTTGATGAGATGTTACTTGAAAACTCTATCACTTAGAAACATTCTTTCTAAGGAAACAAGATCATCTAGAGTCCCTCTACAATAACCTCTCTGGGTTTTTTATATCTCTAAGACATTTGCCCATGGCGAAAGGTTTTCTGCTGCCCCAAAAATCGTCAGAAGGAGGTAGTGTAAAGTTGCAAAGGGGTGTAACTTTTGTTCTTCTCCTTGTGTGGCCAAACTGATAGTTCCAATGTGTCTGAATGGGTATGTTTAGGTTAGGCATGGTCCTATTTTGTACCCAAACATGCTGAAACAGTCCAAGCTACATTGTACCAGGGATATCCCTGAAGAGTTCAAAGTGCAAAAAGGTAGTAATCTTTGATGCTCTGTTATTCAGAAACCATGTCACTTAGATACATTCTATCTAAGGAAAAGTGATCATGTAGGGTTCCTCTACAATAACCTCTCTCATTTTTTTATACCTCTAAGGTGTTTGCCCATGGTGAAACGTTTTCTGCTGCCCAAAAAATTATCAGAAGGAGGCAATGTAAAGTTGTAAAGGGGTGTAACTTTTGTTCTTCTCCTTGTGTGGCCAAATTGATAGTTCCAACACATCTGGATGGGTACGTTTAGGCTAGGCATGGTCCTATTTTACACCCAAATATGCTAAAATAGTCTGAGCTACATTGTACCGGCGATATCCTTGAAGAGTCCAAAGTCCAAAAAGAAACCAATCTTTGATGACTTGTTACTCAGAAACCGTGTCACTTAGATACATTCTTTCTAAAGCAATGCGATCACATAGTGTCCCTCTACAATAACCTCTCTCAGTTTTTTATATCTCTGAGGCATTTTCCCGTGGTGAAAGTTTTTCTGCTGCCCCAAAAATTGTCAAAAGGAGGCAATGTAAAGTTGCAAAGGGGTGTAACTTTTGTTCTTCTCCTTGTGTGGCCAAACTGACAATTCCAATGCATATAGATGGGTATGTTTAGACCAGGCATGGTCCTGTTTTACACCCAAACATGCCAAAATAGTCTGAGCTAAAACACTAACTAGTCTTGAATCTTCAAACACTACAAATACCATGATATCCTACATAAAGCTATCTTTTAGCCTTTTATAAAGGCATGCCCATCAAATTCAACCACATAGAGATGATTGTTTCTATTCCAAATTCTTTTTAAATACTAACCTTCCAATCCTTTTTCCTGCCTTCATATCAATTAAATATGACCTTCGATTATGATATGGTGCTCAAGCTTATGAGAGTCTACCAGAGACACCGGTTGAGTTAGGTTGAAGGGTCGGTGAACTAATGACTTAAAGACCCTTTAGTAGGTTGATTTAAGTGATAGTAACTTCTGATTATAAGTCAATATTAAATTAAAACAAAAGTGCACTTTACACACGACAAGCAATTGAGGGTTTTAAAGTCTTAAGAAAAGTAGATTCTTTTTAGGGTTTAATGCCCAATATGCAAACCCTAACTATCAATAATATTATGATTATGAAAGCTTGTGTCTTCTCTAACTTCTTATTGCAAGAACAAAACCACATCCAGCATGAATATGAACCTTGCATCATATCAACCTTTCAAGATAGAACTTATCATGAAAACCATATTCACAACAAAACCTTGCATGAACAAAACCACGTCTACCATGAACATGAACCTTGCATCATATGAACCATGTTTGTCTTGTGCAGCATCAACATGAATTGAGAGACCTTATCATGAAAACTATATTCACAACATCATGCACTTCATGACCATCACCTACCTTCAATCACTGTATCACCTTATCAACATCATGGCATCAACCTTGACATCAATGACAAACAACCTTGACCCTTTGACTTCAATGACAACCTTGAACCTTGATTGTTGATGACTTATGGAAGCCTATAGCCCCAATGTTATGTTGTATACTAAAATTAGGTAAGACTCAATGTAATCTCATAACCTCGCCTTATATGCAAGAGGAATTACATTTAATAATCACAATGGTCATCAGGTATTTGCAATTGACCAACTCATAAAGAATATGGATTAGCATACTCATTTGAATATTTTCAATTGACCAACTCATAAAGAATATGAATATTTTCTATTCAACATGATGATTCATTTTTATTTTAAATACAACTTTTATCTTTTAGTTTAAAAATGAGGTTTAGGTGATACTCGAATAACAATAGATGGCTTATTGGCTCAACAAACATCCTATGTAATACAATTGGACTTTAAATATTTGAAGTAGCCATTTACAAATATCCATTCAAATGTGGATTTATAATGCAAGTATGGACGCCATCAATAAAAAATATTTGTATTAACCAAATATCTATATAGGCATACATCAATATCTATCGATATAAGTATAACATATATACAAAATAGCCATATAGGCTTACAAGAATGCCATATAGGCATACAATGTCAACTATATGCAATACAAAATATATGTCCACAAATGCCATATAAGCATACAACAAAGGAACACAATAAAAAGTCATTCCCCTCTGGCTGGTGAAGAGAATAGATCATAGGCAGCCTTTGATCTTCTACGGGATGGAGACGCGTATGTGGGTGGTCTACTATGAACCCGAGGGCTACTCCTCCTATTTAGTTCTTCCTGCATCTTTAGCTGTTACAATAAAAAGTATAGATATTAATATATATAAATTGCAAGTTATAAAAAATGAAACATTTAACAAAATAATCACTTACCGCTACCATATAATTTGTCTCCTCACTTGCCTTAGTAGAAGGAATAGGCGGTGGTGATGTCATGTCCTATAAAAACCATCCAGATAGAAATTAAACTTTAAATCAATAATCTTTTGATTTTTCTAAAATAAACAACTATAACAATGAATGTAAATTGAAATTTACTAATCTGCCTCATACCCCTGTCAATGGCATGGAGCTATGAATTGCAGAAGTCACACCATGCTCCATTTCCCTATGGACATCGGGAGGTGTCTTCGCAGCCTGCATCATTTGGAAATAAAACAACATTATTCAATTACGAAAACTATAATAGTGATGCAAATCATGGCTCCTAACATATACACACGTTCACCTAAACATGGAAGTACACACAATAAAGTACACAAGTCACATACAAAAATCTATTAAGTACAACTCATTCATTAAACTATTTATTTTATTACCTCCGTGAAGCTTTGAAGTCCACCACCGCTAGTAGGTGTTGCCATGAAATCTCTAATATTAACCTATTTAACATCCAAAATTAGATATTAGAATACCATTCATATAACGATGCTATTCACATGTAATATTTATAATTGTTTACTAGTTACATACCCCAACAGTAGATGATGTAGTGTAATATGTTGGTGGAGAACCACTAAAAACTGCATCAACGCTATGACCCTGAAATCTTATTAAAATCATCAAACTAAATTAGTTAATCTTGCATTTCAAAAATAAAATTTAATAAATTAAATTCAATAAACTTGCTAATATTTACCTGAGTATCAAGGCCAAAAGTTTCACTTAGGAGGATATCTATCATCACCATCTACCCAGCTGCAGATGTAGCCTATGCACCTATGTCCTAACTATCCATGGGGTCATAACCACATGGTGACCCATAAGTCTGACAAGCATGGGTCGGGACCCTACTCCTCGCACTATCTCCCAACCCACGCTGTGCTGTAGGACTGGCATGCTCTATGATGCTCTAGGTCAAGGCACTAATGGACTGAAGTGTATCGACCTCAACACTCTCCTTCACAATGGAAGGGATAGAAACATGCTCATGGGTTGGTATGCTGATCACTTGTCTCACTAGCTGCTGTGGGTCAACACGTGCCCCTGGTCTATCTTGTGCTGACCCCCCACCTCTACCCTAGAAGTCCTGCATATCAAAATAGTTTGGCACTTTATTGAGGACAAACTCAGTAGAGTTTCCTCAAAAAGTATTGCGGGACCTCATTATTATTACATGGAGGATGGTCAAAAACCATCCACCACCTCTGCCCAAAATTGTCCCTTATCGCTTGGTTGTTACACCAATGGATAGGGAACCTCTTGCATGTAATGGGTGGAGGTCGATTTGTTTGTGGGTTTGTGAAAATGGAACACAAGTCTAATTTTATAATTTGTAACTTTTTCACATCTTCATATGATAGCTTGTCTACATAAAACTCTCTAAACTCTCTCCTCTTATCCAACCAACTAGATATTTGCTTGCTAATTGAATCTACATTTGATAACATAGATTCAAGAAATTGAGCAAGCATGGACCTATGCAAGGTTGAAGTGGAAGGATCTTTCAACCTTGCAATTATGTCTTTAATTTCTTTTTTATTGTTTTCAATTTGCCCCATTAGATTTTCTTGTGTTCTAGGGGCATGTCGAGGAATGGATGGAGGAGTTTGTTGTTTAGGTTATTCTTTAGTAGTTATTTCCTCTTCAAGATTTTGTGGATTTTGAGGAGGAGAAGGAGGAGGTGCATTAACATTTACTGATAATTAAAGAAATTTACATCAAAAATCAACTCAAACCTACCTATTTAGAAACAAATTTAAATAAAAAATAAATAAAACTCACTCCTTTGGCCTGCTTAGCATCATGGTAGCATTTTGGCGATGAATTGGTAAGATTTTGGTGTTGAATTGAGTCTTCAAAAATGTGAATGCGCTTCTTAGGGTTTGCAGGCCACGGGTGTAGAGGAAAATAAAGAAATGAAATGAGCATAAATGCTCTTTTTTATATATATAATTTGTCATAATGCACTCGTATTATGGTTTGGTAAAGACAATCCTTAGGCTCGTCATTAACAAACCATAATGCGAGCATGTTACAATGCACTCGCATTATGTACTACTTTTTTTTGAAAAAAAATTTGGCCACTTTTTGGGCCCCCAACTTTTTGCACTCACCCTTCTCCACTTCAAATCTTCTGGATGTGCTTGCCATATGCTTGCTGCAATAAGATACATAATACTCTATATAGACTCCCACTCAACTTAAGATCAACTCAAAAAACCCCTACCCAACAACTAGGACCAAAGGTGATCAAGCTCTGATACCAACTGAAAGGAAGCTAGGTGTGTGTAAATCACTTCCTACATTAATCTAATGAGGAGAGGGCTATGCAAATTCAATTTTATCCTAACTATTATAGCAATGTTAAACCATTAACATCAGAAATTGCAGCAAAACACAAGAACCAGAAAATAGACAGAAGAAGAGAGACAAAGATTTACAGTGGGGAAAACCCTTATCGAGTGAAAAACCCCACTCAGAAACCTGCACAATGTATTAGCAAATCTGAAATATGTTTACAATACACTTGTAATGCAAGCTTCAGTGGTCTTTGACACTCATGGCTTGAGTCAAACCAGCAGTATAATAGTACCTGTAAAACCTATGATACAAATCCCTCTCCAAGCACTTGTTTATATAGAAAATACAAGGCAGCATAATAGCACCTGATACAACTCCCTCTCCAAGCACCTTTCTTGGAATGGGCATCCAACTTGGCCTCATGGCCTAAAACCCATGCCTAAGGACACTTGGTCAACATTGTAGAATGTGCCTGACACTTGTCCATAGCTCCCATCTGAAAGGGGTCACCTATTTCCAAAATGGGCTATGACAGATGCTCTTACGACACTTACTACTGTCATAGAATCTGTCATAGCGGTTACAACTTACAACTGTAAGAGAATCTATCATACACAAGCTATAAATAGTATATTGTCTTACAACATGTCATAGTCCACCTTGGAGCACCCAAATATGCCTTTTTCAAAGATGCTTCATGACACATGTCTTCACCTATCTTACAACCTTCTATTTTCGACTCTTACATGTCATAGATTCGTCATAGGAATATGTCATAACTGTTTTGGTCAAACATTCCCTTACACAACATGGAAGATGCTAACACATGGCAAAATGCTCTTACCACAAAGTGGGATGCCTATCTCCTCATGTGAGGAAAAAATTACAAGTTGTCATAATCCATGTAGGATTGACACATCACCATGCCACATCCCACAATATGACAATTGGAATTTAAAAATATTTACAACATAGGCAATTAAAGAATAAATACAAACATTAATAATGTAAGGAATTTACAAGGTTGAGACACCTTAATTCCAAACACTTACATCCTCCATTGAAAAAAACAACCTACACACCGACATCATTCAACATACTTACAAATAAAAAGTTTCATGCCAAACCGGGGATAGTAGAATACCATTGATCCCCTTTACTCATCCATCAGGGAATCTAATCAAGACTCTTCCATGTCTAACAATCTTGAGGTGAGATTCATCACCCAAGTACACATTTCCACCACAAACTCCTCACACTTTGTGAAACAACCCCGATGTGAGGTCATGTGTAAAAATGCACCAGGGTCAATAAGATACACATCCTCACATGCATGAGTCTCCAAGGAAGTGACAAATGCTTCTCCATCATCTTGAGAGGACTTATTAGAATAAAAATTTGAATCATTCTTCTTCAAGTTTTCTTTTTCTTTTCCTCTCTACATTCTTTTCATAAATGTCCAAGTTTACTACAGTTCCAACATACTCCCTTGACCTTTTAGGAGACTTAGATCTCCCATGAGATTTGGATCTTGACTTCTCTTGGTTCTTATCCTTCTTCTTCCCTTTTTCTTTTTATCTACCACGAATCACAAGAGCCTCCTTAGCCATTTTTGAAGTCTTTCTTCACATCTCTTTGGAAAGTAATGATTCAACCACCTCATCCATCTTCAACTTGGTGGTGGTACTCCCAATGGCTATCACAAGGTGGTCCCACGAATCTAGAAGAGAAAAAAGCAAAGTCATGCAATTATCCTCCTCCTCCATTTTCACTCCAATAGAGATCAACTCAGAAACAAGAATATTAAATGCATTTAGGTGATTAGCTACATATCCTCCATATTCCATTCTCAAAGAGTGCAACTTCTTTCTCAAGAATAACGTATTCACAAAGGATTTAGCTTGATAAATTTTGTTAAGATTTTTGCATAGACTTTCCATTGTAGCCTCTACATTAACATTTAGCAAAATAGAGTCATCTAAAGAGAGTCTCACAAGACCGTCATCTTTTTGGATCCAACATATCCTAATCTTCTTGTTTAATTCTTGAAGGTTTGGTATCGGATATTGCAGCCCGTAAATCTTTGTCTACAAGCATATCTTCAATTTTAATTTTCCATAACTCAAAGTTGTCACTGTTAAACTTCTCCATCTCTATTCTTTCATATGTGCTTGCCATCTTCTTCCTACAAGAAGATCAAAAAATACTCTACACAAGCTCCCACTCAAACAAAGATCAGTACAAAAAACCCTCTACCTCACAACTAGAACCAAAACTAGCTAGGCTTTGATACCAACTAAAAGAAAGAGAGGTATGTAGAAACACTTCCTACACCAATCTAATGAGGAGAGTATTGTGTAAATTTTTAATCTTTACAGTAATAGAGAAGAAGATACACAATATAAAACATAAAATCAACAATAAACAAATAATACCATAACACCAGATATACATGGGGAAAACCCTTTTAGGAGAAAAACCCCACACCCCAAAATCCTTATCAATGTATTACAAATCCAAAACAAGATTACATACACTTGCAGAGCAAGTTTATTATAGAAGTACAACACCACTTAATTCCTAGAGCAATTCTAGCAGCAAACCTGGAAACTCTCAACCATACAAAATACTCCTCAAGCATCCAATTTATAGACTTTTGGAAAGTAGGAAACCACTTTTGGTTTACCAAAACCATGTGCTAAACCTCCCATGAGGTGTGGTGCCCAAGATAGGTAAGATTCCATTCCAAAATTAGGCTCTGACGTCCAAAGTAAATTCCCCTATTTTTGATCCTTATAGTTGTCATAGAATCTGTCATAACATGGTTAAAAATAGCCTTTCCATAATATACCACTAAGTGGGCATCTTTTGACAGCTAATATACCAATTTTCAAGGCACCAACACGTGGCAAAAGTTTCAAATAAAAAACAAACGCCCATTCTGATGGAGCACAAATATTAAGATGCTACAAGAAAATATTAAACAAGAAATAAACTTAGGAACTGACAAGGTTGAGACACCTTAATTCCCAACACTACTTCCTACCATGTTGTACCTCTTGCTTTTATTTATAAGACCCCTCTTCATTCTAAGGATGACATAGATAGTCTTGAGGAACATGTATTACACATGATGATTATGTTGCATGCTTTCTAGATGATATATTAGATGAGTTACATTATGTTATTTATGTTGATGTTTCTCCTTATTCTTCTTTTTGTACTCCTATATTAGGTTTTCTTGTCTAGACATGGATCCACTTCATTGCGATTCTATGCATGATCTATCTTCCAAGCCACATTTACCAACTTATCTTGAGCATTACTTTACTCATTTATGGGGGCATCAACCTATTCTACTAGCTAGCTAGGGGCATCATCCATGTCTTGTTTTTGGCATAAATTGGCAACTTTATTTGGTAGTAATGACATATCCATTATCTAGTTATCCAATTTATTGGTCTGGCATAGCCTCCTTTTTGGTCTACCATGGTTCCTTGTTTCATCACAATGACATAGCCATTATCTTTACCCAATTTGTTTGAGTAGTGACAACAATGTAGCTATTACCCCTCTTCTTGATTATCATACACACATAAAGTGCCTTGACAAGAGGTGATAGCATACTCCATTCTACTTGAGAGAGAAAAGGGGATGATGTTCACTATAGCTCCATCATTAGCTAGAGTCCTATTGATGCATGTGTCATGGTTCCAAACTTGTAGGTATAGGCTAGGATCCCCTCTTCTAGTTAACTCATTATTTGCAAGCATGTTCTTGAGATTGAAGAATCTTAGATCTTGCAATTTAGCATTTGGAGGGTTAATATCAAATAGACTCCAATAGGGATGCTTGATGAGTTCGAGATTTTTTAAGAGGTCTATGAATGAAATGTTAGTGAATTTGCTCTTGAGATCATTTATGAGATCATAACATTTTAGCATGCCCCTTTATACCCAATTAGATGGATAAAAATGGCCCTTGTAGGTTTGAGACACTTGTCAAACTAGATGTAGAGGGGTTAGAGAAGTTAGGTTAAATCATATTGTTAGAATTTTGGTGTGGAGGGAATGGATTTTGATGGATCCATAAATTTTGAATTTTGAGGGGTAGTTGGGTTGTTGTTCCTTTGGGAGTTTAGATTATTTGGAGTAGTGACAAATGGATTGGAATGGGTTCATCATTTTTGATATTGTTTGAACCTTTGATCCATGCCCTATAATACATTGAATCAAGTAAGAACACCATATTAATCTAAAGAGAGTAGATGAAAGACCTAAAGATGGAGATTAAAGCATAGCTTTTAGTTTAGTTTCATCTACTAGAAAGATGCTAGGAGTGTAATTTTGCATTCACACATCCTGGGACTCAACCAATAGTGCCAACACATTGGATTGGGTGGTTGAATTCTAGGGGATGCATCCTTTCGATGGCTAAGCCCCCTTGGTTGTTCGTGGCTACATCAGATGGAGATAGTCTCTTAAAAGCCCTAAGACAAAAAATGTGCCAAAATTTGGATTGACTGTTCTCTCAAACCTTGACACCTAGGAATACATCTTGTTTGCATGTATATGTGGACGTCGGGTCCACATAAAAATGCCTACTTTAGTTTTTAAATCAATTATATTTTCCTATGGTGACAAGGAACACAATGTTTGAAAAAGCTTCAGTTTCTTGTAGTGGAAAGGTGCTAGAAGTTAAATTTTACATTCTGTACCTTATGGGGCCAAACTAATCACAACAACACATTAGGCTGGGTAGGTTGATGCTAGGGGAGGTCTCATTTCATACCCCAAGTCTCCCAAACATTTCTGACTACAAGCTTCTAGAAAAGTCTATTAAGAGCCTTAAGAGCAAGAAATTGTCAATATTTGATGTAGTACTTCTCAAAGTCCATGAAACCTAGGAACGTTCTATTTAGACCTACAACTACACATGGGGTCCATCCATTATAAACTTTATTAATTTTTGTCACCTCTAGACTGTTTGACCATAATGACAATGAATGCATTCTTGCAAAATGCGGTAGTGGCATTCAACATAACCTTGCAAGGAGCCATACTTTTTGTTCTACATCTCATGGGGCCAAACTAACTATGCTAACATGTTGGGGTGGGTGGGTAAATTCTGGGAGAAGTATCTTTTTTTACCCCATGTGTCGTAATTGTTCCAGACTACAAGATTCTATCAAAGTCTCTGAAGAGACCTAAGAGCAAAAATTGCCAAACTTTGATGGAGTAGTTCTCAGAGTTTATGGCACCTAAGACTGATCTATTTGGACCTGTAGTTGGATGTCAGGTCCCTCCACAATAAACTCCCTTCTTATTTATCAACTCAACATCATTTGACCGTGATAGTCCAATGAATGCATTCTTGTAAAATACGTCAGTGGCATTCAATAGAACCTTGCATGGACCCATATTTCTTGTCCTCCACCTTGACGGGTTGAACCAACTACACCAACATGTCAAGCAGGTGAGTTAATTCTAGGGGAGGTCTTGTATTTTACCCCAAGTGTCCAAATTATTTCAAACTACAAGATTCTGGTAAAGTCTCTTAAGAAACCTAAGAGTAAAAAATACCAAACTTTGACTTAGTAGTTCTCAGAGTCTATGGCACCTAAGAATGATCAATTTGGACATATAGTTGAATGTCAAATCCCTCCATAATAACCTCTCTTAGTTTTCATCAACTCAACACCATTTGATCGCAAAGATAATGAATTCATTATTGCAAAATGCGTCAATGGCATTTGACATAACCTTGGAAGGAGCCATATTTTTTGTTTATCACCTCATGGGGTTGAACCAACTATGCTAACACGTTGGGGTGGGTGAGTGAATGCTATGGGAGGTCTTGTTTTGTACCCCAAGTTTCCCAATCATTCCAGACTATAGGCTTCTAGTAAAGTGACTTTGCTAGAAGAATTTAGTTTGAAATGATTGGGATAGTTGTGGTATGAAACAAGACCTCCCCTAATGTTCACCCACACACCCCAGTGTGTTGGCAAAATCAATTCAGCCCCCACAAGGTACAAAACCAAAAATATGGCTCCTTACAACATTCAACATAACCTTGCAAGGAGCCATATTTTTTGTTCTACACCTTGTGGAGCTGAACTAACCAAGGCAACACTTTAGGGTGGGTATGTGAATGCTAAGGGAGGTCCCGTTTTATACCCCAAGTGTCCTAATAGTTCCAAATTTTAGGATTCTAGCAAAGTTACTTTGTCAAAAGCCTATAGTCTAGAATGATTAGGACACTTGGGGTATGAAACGAGACCTCCCCTAGTGTTCACTCACCCATCCCAATGTGTTGGTGCAATTGGCTTGGCCCCATGAGGTGCAGAATGAAAAATATGGTTCCTTGCAAGGTTATGCTAAATGCCACTGATGCATTTTACAAGAATACATTTATTGTCATTGTTGTCAAAATGTAGCATCACCACCTCAACACTCTCCTTCAAAGTAGAAGGGAGTGTGATATGCAAAAAAGGATGGCCTTGCTAAGGGTCTCATTGGATGGTCCTAGGCTTGATGTGTCCCCTCCCTATCCTATGTAGAGCCACTGCTTCTACCATAGAAATCTCACATGTAAAAATAGTTTAGAATCTCCTTGAGGATAAACTCACAATATAGTTTCCTCAAAAAATATTGTGGGACCTGATTATTATTGCATGGTGAATGGTCAAAACCTATCTGCCACCTATCCAGAAAGTTTTGAGATATTCCTTTATGTACACACTAGTGAATGGAGAATCTGTTTCGACTCCCATGCAATGCCTCATTACTTTTAGGATCCAAAACTAGGGCACATAGATCATATTTGAATTTTTTTTTTATGTTTCACCTATTTGTATGATAATTTGGTCACATAGTATTGTCGGCAACTTTCCCTATAATCCATCCATTTGCTGATTTGGCTTGTCTAGGAATCAATGTGAGAAACAATCGACTCTAGGGATGTAGGAAGGGATCTCTGGTGAGGATTGGTTGCATTTAATTTTCTACGGTTTCAATTAAGCTTTCAAATTATGTTTTGTTCTCCTTAATTTTCCTTAACTAGTTTTCTTATGTCTTATGAGGATGTCGAGGAATTGAATGAGGAGTTTAAGGAGGTTTGTTTTGTGCCCTCTCCTCACTTGAAATCTCATTATCCCCTCTGTTTTGTGGATTAGGGTTTGGAGGTGTTTCATGGGGTACATTGGCTGAAAATTGAAAACAAAAATCAAATCAAAACATTGAAAAACAAA
The DNA here is from genome assembly GCA_027924645.1 of Cunninghamia lanceolata. Classification (NCBI taxonomy): domain Eukaryota; kingdom Viridiplantae; phylum Streptophyta; class Pinopsida; order Cupressales; family Cupressaceae; genus Cunninghamia; species Cunninghamia lanceolata. The sequence continues at coordinate 8,139,195 of BSBN01000815.1, read as the reverse complement.
TGATTTGTTTTTAACTTTAGAAAAATATGGAAACCTTACCTTATTCAACTTGATGACCCTGTTGAGCTTGTGCATGACATTTTGAAGTACAGGAATGTCGCGACAACGTCGTCTTTGAGTGGCTTCTCCTCCAATTTCTTCAAAACACGGTTACACAATAGCCTTAGTTGCATTTTCTTCTCTTCAAGGAATGATGGACTTAAATGAAAATGTGGGCTTATGTTTTTCTTTTATCTCTAGAAAGACAAAATGCAAGCATGTTATAACATGCTCATGTTATAACATGTTTGCATTTTAGGCTCAGAAATTACTAAGCCATAATGCGAGCATGTTATAATGAGCATTAGTCTTGTTTGGACCAAAAAGTGGTTTTCGCCACTTTTTGGTCCCCCATCTCTTTACACACACCCCTTTAGATGCCACATGCATTGATGACCGAGACTCTTTGTCAAGAAAGGAAAACACATATGCAACCGCATAGGACTAGTGCACCAATTATAAGAATTCTTGTACTTGGTCATCACATAGACATGAAGAGTTCACTTAAGTTGTAGGCCACTGCCAACTTTCCAAGTCAACATTCAAATAGAACAAAAGCATGCAAGGAGAAAACAAAGACTTTTACCAAGCTTCAAGTCAATACTCAAATAGAACAAAATCAAGCAAGGAGAAAACAAAGACTTGGTCATTTTAGAACCAAGCCACCATTATTAGAGACTTGAAGCTTGTTAGAACAACAACAATGTGGATTTTACATAGAAACTGGAAGATTGACAATATAGTTCACTTGAATCGTTCTTGACAAAATTAAATTGTCACATTAGCATGTAGAGATAAAGAAGCACACAAAGGGCTAAAAAGCACATGATTGAAAATGAATTTATAAACTACAAGCTTAAGAAATACAACATAAGATGTTAATCAAGACTTCTAGATCAATTATAAACATGAAAGACTACAAAGTAATACAAAAGCCCCCCAAAAGATAATCTCACATCGAATATCAAGAAAGAAACACATATTACAAATTTCTTATAGTTAACTGAGTTTCAATTTTAATATTAACTTTTGTTACTTAAACTTTTGTAAACTACAGTTAAAAAGATATATAAATTTAAAATCTCAAGTACTCTCTCTTAATTTCCACATTAATAATTTCAAATCTCACGTACTCTCTCTTAATTTCCACATTAATAATTTCAAGTTTGACAATTTGTCTGGCCATATGCAATTTCATGTTCATCAAGTTCACTTTGGTTGGACAGGTCTCTTCCACTCGGATTGATATCAAGTCATTTGCCCGGTCATATGCCCATATTTTGTCTTTTGTCCGGTCATATGCCACAAAAGACTTGAATTACCTGCCGTCTCAGTGAACTACAACTATCCTGTTAAATCTAAAATGCAATGTTGGAGTGGGGTCTACACGCTGTCAAATGCGTAGAATATCGAAAGATAATTATGGTGGAGCTTTGAAAATGGGTTGCAACTTGATTTTATTTCTAGCCCAATTAAAAACAACAACATGCGATTACCTAGTAACCTGTGTTAAAAAACTATCAACTATAGAAGAATATGAATCAAGAGTAAGATAATATAGTAACAACATCGTCAATGATAAGCTTTCCTGTGTTGCTCATATGTATTTCTTATAGTCTGGTTGTTTTCTTGGCACTTTGGTTTGCTCGGATTGCTGTGTGTTTTTTTCGCAGTCTCTTTGATTGCTTATTTCTATTGTAATTCTGTTTTATTCAATTAAAAAAAGATATATTTTTCTAGCTCATTTATCTATAATACAATATAGGTGAGTGAGTTTTATTTATATATTTTATGTTCATCTACATTTTAAATATACCTAATTGAAAATGACCATTTTCTTAATTGTTTACAAGATGATTTAGATAGGACTATTGATATATGTGTATTCAATAGCAAATCAATGATGGTTACTGCCCAATAAATTAAACCTCTCAATTAGTTCAATAACACAATAATTTTCATTGATAGTCATGATTGAAAAACGAACCATATTTGATTCTAAATTGAATGATTCGTAAAAGAAAGAGAAATAGAAAATGGTACACATACCCACATAAAATAGCCTCACAATTTTATTTTTTTCCTAGACACATTGTCCTTTTTTTTTATGGAAATCATCCACAAGACTGTTTTTGCTACCTGATATGGGAGCACGAGCCTTAGGCTGAACCTCTTCGACTGAGAGCCAAGGATTGAAGGATATCCATTTTGCCAAATTCGCTCAAGGCATGATCCCGACCTCATCCCTTATGGTGTCAAGAGCCTTACACTCAGCAAGACTTGATCCCTAGTGGGCTCATTCAAAAGCTTTCAACTTCACCAACAAACCAAGGGCCCTTTGACACATTTTCCTTTTTGTTTTGGATAATCATGGAGAAAGAAAAATACCTACCAAAATGGTTATATTGAGTACTATGAGCACATGTAATATGTTTCAGGTGAGAAATAAACATGTGAGGCACAATTGTAATGGTTAGATAAATTAGAAAATCATAAATTAAATGCATATAGCCATATCAAAAATATCTTCTCTGTATATGCATTTATTTCCAAAACAATAAAAAATGATATATATATATATATATATATATATATATATAATCCTAGATGATAAACCCTAAAACAACAAAAACCCTAAAAATGATTACACGCTAAAAGGAAATCACATATGAAATGATAAAAACCCACAACATAAACCTTCTACAATAAACCCTAAGCAACTAAAACACTAAACAAAACCCGTAACACAAAGGCTAGATGATGGACTGAAAACTATGTTGAAACACACCTTCATCATGATTGTCACATTCAGATGGACCAAAAGGTATGTTGAAAACTTGATTAGAGTGATGCTTGGAAAGCTCGGGAGGGGCTTCACTTTTGTAAGATAGATCTCTTCAACTTGGACTAGAATATATCTATCTTTTGTGCAACCATGCCCATCTCAACTAGTGGAAAAGACTCGACTTACTTGTAGTATACCATAGAATATGCAAGAAGAATACTTATGCCATTTTAGAAATAGTGGAACTCTTGAAGGATGAAAATGGATAGTAGTTTCATTATTCGTATTTGGTGCTATCTTCAAATAATCTCTTAGACTTGGACATTTTGGAATTATTGGCTCAAAGAAAATTGTTTCATTAAAGAAAATTAAAATTTTTGAGAAGGTATTTTTTAATAGAAAGAATAATAATTAAGTCACATAGACACTTCCCAAATTAAACTCTCTAAACAAAGAAGCAACCTAAATTTGACAAAAATAAAATAGTCAATTATCACAAAGGAAATATTTTCAATGGTTAGGACTTCTCAAAGGAAACGTTCTCTATGAGTAAAACTTCCCACCCATAAATTCAATAGTAATGAAACCCATGGAATATGCATATCAAACCGCGAGCAAGTCTATGCTAATACCTCTTTAGTTGAGAGCCAAGGACTGATGGGTGACCATTCCGCCAAAGTCGCCCAAGGCATGATCCCACCCATAAATTCTATAGTAATGAAACCCATGGAATATGCATATCAAACTACGGGAAGTCTAAGCTAATACCACTTTAGTTGAGAGCCAAAGAATGAGGGGTATCTATTTTGCCAAAGTAACCTGGTCAAGAAACATATTATTACTGTTACCAATAATGGTCAACCAATTAAACTAAAACTATATTTCATTATAAGTAAATACTAAATTGTCATGTAAAAGTATTGTAATGAAACAAACATAGAACATAAACTTCAAGGTAAGGCTTTACTACAAACCGTGTTCCAACCAAGCTTCAAGGGCAGTTGAAGCGTGAGTCCAATGAAACTCCGCCCAACATTAAAACCTGCAACTCTTATTTTTGCCGACTCCTGTGTTGGCGTCCGACTATTTCGCGGGACTGACGATTTCCTGGGCACGAAAGTCCATAGGGAAAGCTTCTAAGGGCTTCAGGAGGTAGGTAAATGGTCTGAATAAGAAACGAGAAAGAATTTTGATTCGCACATGGGTGGTCCCTGCACGGAAAGGGAGTGGACAAGACGTTAGAGAAAAGAGAAAGAAAAGCCATTGTAGGAATAGTGGAATTGTGAAAAGAATGGAAATGAATCTTTTTATAGTCTACAATGTCGGCGGTTTGTTTTTGGATCTACAGGTGGCTTATAATATATGAGACTACCTCATAATCAGAGGCATCTAATTGTACTTCAAATATATGGCATACATACCCTACCTCCTACAAGACGAATATTTAATTTTCACACTCGCCCTATCTTCTAATAATCTATCAGGCTTGGAAATTGCAATTATCAGCTCAAAGAAGTTAGGTTTTGAATTCATTTGCGTGGGATCGACGGCACCACTTAAGCCATGTTTGTCGGTTGCGTAGCCTGTTTGCATTTCTATTTAATCTCGAAAACAAACTACGCACTACGCACTACGCACCATCTATGCACTACTTAAAGTAATTTCTAAGCAGAAAACAAACACTATGATTATCGAAGTGGCAATGAAGTATCTGGTTCTGGCAATTACTATGATGAGTTCAGTGCATAATTGCGCTTCATTAGCAGTGGATGGGAGAGACACGCTTCTGTTGGGGGCTTCGCTCACTGGAAATCAGACCATAATGTCAATGAATGGCACCTTTGCATTGGGATTTTTCAGTCCGAGAGGAACGAATAAATGGTACATTGGCATCTGGTATGCACGAATTTCTCCGAAAACCATAGTTTGGGTGGCTAACAGAGAGACTCCTGTCAGAAGTATGCCCGGCGTTCTGCAATTCTCGAGCGATGGTAATCTCAGATTACTAGATCGAAAGGGCCGGTCAGTTTGGTGGACCGATATTGGCCTGAAAGGATCGCGGGCAGTGATAAAGGACTGGTAATTTCATTATGCTGGACGACCACAACAAATCTGAGATTGTTTGGGAGAGTTTTGCGCATCCGGGAGATACATTGTTACCTGGCATGAAGTTGTGGAAGGGTATGAAGCTAACTTCGTGGAAGAGTTCTGTGGATCCTGCAAGTGGGCTCTAGTCTCTAAGAATGGACAAGTCTCCAGGAAAGGCGGAGATGGTGATGGTCTATAACAAGAGTGTTCCATATGGTTCCAGTGGAGAGTGGACTGGGAGTTCTTTTGCCAAGATTCCGGAGTTGGAAGGTGATAAGGTAATCAAAGTGTCATGTGTGAGGATTTCTCCTTCAAGCATATACTATAATTTTAGCATAAACACAATAGATCGTATCCTCACGGGGCGGGTCGTGGCCGCTACGAACGGCGAATTAAGACTTTACTACTGGATGGAAGATGGTAAATTGAGTCTGAGGTGGTGAAAAGCATAGAAGAGGATGTGCCAACGTCGCTTAAGATGAGAACAGGAGGCCGAGCATGGGTGAAGTGGTGAAGATACTGGAAGGGACAATGGAGGCTCCTGCGCCGCAAATGCCGAAGTCTCTACAGGTGCTGGTAGATCAGGTGGAGGACGACGACAGGGATACCTTCGCTCAACATCCTTGCATCTCAGGTGGCGGCGTACCTTCTTTAAGTTGGAGTACGGAATAAAGGGAGGTTAAGAAATATTTAAAAACATTTCTTTTATCTTGAATTATATGGACATTAAAAATTGTACCTTGTTTTAGAGTAATAGTTTTCATGTTTATAACTACTAAAAGTTACTTCCTTACTAGGTTGATTAGACATTTTTGAAAAGAAGCAATTGGACCTTGGGGTGCAATGGGTATGCCGAAGAGTTGTGGAAGTTCAATTGCCATGTCTTTAAATGAATGATGATTTTCATGTATCCGTATGGTCCATGTCATTTTTTGTTTTCTTGAGTGTTATTAATTAATTTGCATAATCTTAATAGATTTCATGATCCTTGTATTTTGCTTAGTAGCTACTTCAAATGTGTGAGCTTTCATGTTAGGTGTCTAGTCTCTATTTGCATGCATCCCCTTTCTAGATTCTTGTTCATGCACTGCAGGTGGGTTGACTTGCATATGACTAATCGTCACCTACATTGAATAGGTATTGTCTTGGAAATATGAGCATGGCCACCACCCACATCATGTTGATTTGTCATCTAGCCTACCATCATGCATCGTCTCATGCGATGTCACATGATACAAAGATTGACCAAACTTAGTGACCCTCATTAGTTTTATAATTTCACACCTTTGCATAATTTGGAGGTTAAATGGATTAAAATTAAATTTATATATGCTATACTTTTAGATTAAGAATTCCTAATTGTTTAAAAATATTAAATTTTGAGGGAATTTTTATATCTACTTGAATCTGCATATGATATGGGAATGATCTTGAGACCTCAAAATGTTGTGCATTTTATGCCATGGGAGCCCGTTCTATTTAATTTGACTTTGGAAAAACAGTTTACAAAAGGAACATGACATAGAATGAACATCATGAAACACGTGGTACTTTGAACTTCATGAAAATCCTTTGTACTCAATATTGTTGATTCCTTCATGCATAGATCTACATTCATGAGACAATCTGATTTATTTTGTTTTGCAAAATGACTTGGAAATCCATTCACAATGACATACCTATGATTTTAAGAATGAAACTTTCTTAGAATCCAAAATTTTGTGCTTGAATGTTTTTAATAACATGATTGTTGAATCTATATCTTTACTCTAACATTCTTTTTAGATGTTCAATCTATGCAAGTTTATTTAGTTCTAACTCATTATTTGGAAATGTTAAACTCACCCTACAAATGAAATGATCCATAAATAGCCTAAAAATTTTAAATAAGATAAAATAACCTCTTCTCCGAGAAGCTTGAGTAGCTCTATCACAAATACCATATAATTCTCTTATGTCAAGCTAATTTTCTTATATGAAGAGTGTTCATAATACTTTTCAAAATATGGCTTACAAAGGGAGATTAATTATAGTCACTCCATTATTATCAATGACCACAAGAAAGATATATTTAAATAAATTTAATAAACATAGAATTATATGAAATCTAAAATTTTCATTATTATATATACTATATTCTATATAATACTCTCTCTCTCTCTCTCTCTCTCTCTCTCTCTCTCTCTCTCTCTCTCTCTCTCTCTCTCTCTACTGTCAAGTTACACTTGAATCCATTGCATGTCTTACATAATTCACAATCCATGGAAATTCATATAAAATACAGGAATGCCTCCCCTAGCCCATTCTTTGTGTTCATGTTGTTGCCTATTAGATTATTATAAGGGCTTCCACCTATTATCAAATCAAAACCTCTAATTGAATTAAACATTTTATCAAGTCTTTCTTTTGAGAAATTTTGCACATATTCCACCTCAATTGATTTACCCTTTCGATGTGTTTTTTGTAGCCAACTTTTGAGGATAAGCTTGTTTTCTTTACAAGTGTATTTTGTTAAACATGTCACACAAACAATGTAGATGAAAGAAGTTGAATGTAGTGATGTTGTGCCTAAATTTAAAGTTCAACTTAAAAATGTTTAAAATCTACTATATATTTTTTCCTATGCTTTACCAGTGAAATTTTGGTGTGTGGATTGATAGGATAATGACTATATTCAAGATGGATTGATTTGAGTGCTCAACATTAAGTTTTTGAATGAGGTGGACTATGTCATGTTGTGTGGCCTAGTTCATAGACTGGGTGATGCTATTCAAGTTAGAAGAAAGTTGATACACAAAATCAAATTGAAAATTAGGATTGTATATTTATGATATATATTAAAAATAATGTAAAACAAAAGTATAAAATACAAGCTTAAATTTTAACCATCATAATATGTTAAATCTTAATTTGCTAGCACATTTTAATTTTGATGTTAGATGAAATCAAATTAACCAAAAATCATTTACATTTACACACACGTACACAATTGAATAGGTAAACTAATGATAATTGTAAAAAAAATTGTAAAATGAAATTTTTTTATAGATGCAAAAATATACCAACTATTTATGCTTAATTATTTATATAAGTAATTTTTTTGTTTTTGTTATATAATTTGAATGACTGCAAATTTAATTTTATCAAAATTTAAAAAATTAAACTACAAATTTTCTTATTTAGATCGGCACCCAAAACTTTTCATTTTATTCTTGTAAAACACCTATATTTTGAAAATGTGCATAGTGAAACGGGGTCCATTTAAGATGATATAAGAACAAATCTCTATGCTCACAATCTAGACATGAGGCATGTTGCATGCAACATAGAAGTGGCTAGAATAATTGTCTTGATGTTGGGCAATGTATCTAATGGGGCTTCCTTGTAGATTTTGTGTTTGTAAAGGATATTAAGCCTTGATGGATATGGGGTTAGTGAGAATCTCCTCTCATGTATGTTAAATATTCCATTATAGTGAGTGGATTTCTAGCAATGTGTTTGATGGATAACAAAATTTATGTATGATGTTGAACTAAAATTTGTGGATTCAAAGTTCCTTTTCAGTTTCATATAGAAAACATGCCTATATGCATAACTTTCCTATGAATAATTATTTTCAAATTTTACACTTACCACTCATGACAAATTCATTGGCCATCATGGGATTACAAAACTGAGCTTAATTGCATAAACATAGTGGCAAAAAGTGTTTCGTTATGCGATAAACTTGGGGCAATGGTGAAGCATTATAATGGAAAACCCTACATTAAAGATTAGGTTATGGTACTTTTACAATGTAAAAAGTGGAGCTTTGTATGGGTTGGTCTAGATCATCTAGCTCCATTGGAGCCTCGTGAAATGGTACTTTTAAAAAGAGAGAGAGAGGGGAATAAAGAAAGATAAAGTGAGGGAGTGATAGAGAGAAGATTCTACTATGTAATTTGAAAGGATGCAAAATTAAAAAAAATTAAACTACCTAGTATGTTCTAAAAATATACAGAGCAATATCTACCAAAAGAAATACAGAGAAAAAGGGGGTCCAATCATGTGAGAGAGAAATATAGAGTGACAGAGGAAGAGAGAATAATAAAGAAGATACCATCTTTCCATTTTGAATCCTATTTATCTAAAGAGGATCAATATCCTTATTTTGTTTTGTAGAATTGGGGGTGCAAAAGTTGATTTGCATCATTTTGGTATGTCAAGTCCTATTATGTTATATATGCTAAAAATTATAAAGAAAACAAGCTTAACATCAAAAGTTGGGTATATTTCTCTCTCTTTCATTATGTCTCTATCTCTATTCCTTTCTCTATCTCTCTATCTTTGTACCTCTCCCTATCTCTCTATTAATTATGAGGTAGAGATCCTCTAGGTGAGGTTGATTAGCAAGATCAACTATTATCTGGCACAATTGTTATAAGGAAAGAAGAATACTATAAAAAAGTTACTTAACATGTGTATAACTTTGAAGAAGGATTACTTATTTAGTATATTAACACTACAATTAATGAAAGATATATTATTCATTACCTCCCACATCGTTTTATTATTATTATTTTTATTTATTCATGGGTAAACGCTTTTGACTGGAGCTATGAACCAGTTACAATTATCAGGTGGGCAGGGGGGAGACTGGACCTCGTGACCATCTTTACCGCAATGGAATTACTTAGCCAATCGAGCCAGGGCCCCTACCCATTACCTCCCACATCGTAGACAATAATGTTCTATACTATTAATTTCAACTCTTTAGCTCTTTCTCCCTCCCTCTCTATCTCTCTTTATCACTATCTCTTGTTGGTGGAGACCACCGAACCCAGAATCACCATTTGCAAATATCACCTTCACAATACAAGAGAAGCATGGGGCTATTTCACCAAAAGAATGAAACATGTATTGAGGTGCACAATAGTATTTTACAATGTACAATATATAGGTGTGTTTGGGAGATGATAGATAAAAACTCCCTGAATGGTCAATGCAAATAATTATCTAATAAATGCATTATTAATATTTGTGTTGGATGCCTAAGTAAACTTAAGCATGGGTAAATGGTAAAAACTCATTTACTCCAAGACCCCTTAAGTGTAACTTAGTTAGATTATTATGCATTGATATGAGCAAGATGTAATATGGGTCCCTACTACACAACCATGTTAGGTACCCATTTACAATGCAAATGCAATCTCTCACAAGGGGAGAAAAGGAGAAAACCCCGTGGGACAAAACTCGTCTCCAAAAGAGAGAAAAGAAAAATAAGATGCATGGATAGAGGACTCAATAACACCACCCAAGGACTACATATATCATGTATATACAATCAATGATCCTCCCATAGGAAGGAAAGAATGAGACTACATATCCCCCCCACATAATGAATAATGTCTTGTAGAAATGGTAGGTGCTTGAAGGAAAAACATAGTCCAATGCCTACAAATAACATTTCTCCCTTTGGGAAGAAGATAAACCAAGTACAAATGCAGGAATGCTTCCCATTCTAGATAGGAATTAGCAAGTGAAATCCAAATGTAGGATCATAATGTCTTTGAAATCTGCTCATGTGTTGCCAAGACCTTGGAAGATGATGCCACAACCCAATCAGGAGTTCATGCCCAATCAGAATAGAAAGTGGCGAACAAGGTACCACTGGAAACTAATTTTGAAAATTCTCCAAAGAAAAAGATGGAGTGACAACAGTTGTACCACAACTATCATCAAATAGGAAAATTAATCCTTCAAATGTGTCTTCCAAGTCTGAAATGTGAGATTCTATGAATGATGAACCAATTTCTGGCAAATAGGAATCCCAATCAGGAAGACAATGATAATCATGTTGTTCAAGAATGATGGAAGTACTTAATGAAGGTGGATCAACTATCTCTGGCAAAGAATCAAGAACCTCTGAAGCAACTGCAACCTCATCTGAAGTCTCAAAAACATCCAAAGGATCACAAGCATGGTTTATCTTTAAGGAGGCACATTGGAATTGGAAAGAGGATCATCAAGAGATGGCAGAGTATCATGATCTCCATATAGTTCTCGAATGTAAATCCAAATAGCATAAGGGCACTCAAAATGAATAAGTGATTCCAAAAGGTCATCATCTACATGCTCAAAAATAACTCTAAAGACTTTAGCCCTATAGCTTTTCTAAATACTATATTCACAAGGTGTGCCTGGAATAGGAACATCGTTATACAAATATGACATTGGATTATGGTCACTAAGATGAGTGAGTATAAAATCACTCCATTGCCTAAAGTTCCCTTTCTCCAAAGATAAAAGCATTATAATTGATAATTCTTTAAAATTTTCAAAGATAGTGCTTTCACAAGTATAAAAACCTCTAAAAAAGAATTATAAGGTTAAAAAACTGATTTGGTGCAAAAAATTGGACCATTCAAAGTAGATGAATTGGCAGATTTCCATGCTAACAACAAGCTAACCTCCTAAGCACCATCAAGGATTAAATTTTATCGAATGACCTTAAAATACTATGATATATTTTAGTATAACTAAAATTTATATATAAACCAAATATATATATCATTATAAATCCATATAAATTTTGATGATATTTTACGGTAAAAAAGTTTAAATACAGTCATACGGCCATCAAATTTAAGCCCTCAGCACCATGATCTTCAAGCCCAAGAGTCCACATAACTACCAAGCACGAACTACTACACATGCATGCGAGAAGTAATCCAGGGGCATGTGAGACGATGCTCAAGTTGCAACGAGTTGCGCCAAGGTATAATGCTGTCAAATGGGCCCACTTCGCTTCCACTGTACATAGCAAACCCGAGGAAATATTTGTTATGAATCTTTGGAATGTACTATATTTGAAATTGGTATAATGTATATTGGTCAATGAAATGCGTAGGTTGGTGCTGGTAGAAATCTGGACTTGACGGTGGAGGAGAATAGGTTCTACTTTCCTACCTGGGCTTGATCTCAAATTTAGAGGGGAAAAATAATAGGCATTGTGGACGGAAGGATAGCAAGTGAGGTGGATATTGAAGAAGTAACAAGAGCTTCTATAGTGGGAGTGCTATGCATTTAATATGATGAGAATGAGAGGTCGAGCATGGGTGAAGTGGTGAGGATATTGGAAGGGACAATGGAGGCTCCTACGCTACAAATGTCGAAGTCTCTACAGCTGCTGATAGATCAGGTGGAGGACGACGACAACGATACCTTCGCTTAACATATTTGCATCTCAAGTCGCACTGTACCTTCTTTAAGTTGGAGTTCGGCATAAACAGAGTTTAAGAAATATTTAAAACATTTCTTTTATCTCGCATTATATGGACATTAAAAATTGTACCTTGCTTTACATTAATACTTTCCATGTTTTAAATTTCTAGGATAGTTAGAATTTACAATTAGTAAAAGTTATTTCGTTTATAGGTTTATTAGACATTTAAAGTTCAACTTTCTTTCAAATTAATTAATATTTGTAAAGAAAATTTTCAAATAAAAAATAATAATTAAATATTTTTTTCTTATATATTTTAATTTATGTTTTATGGTGTTTTTATATTTTTATCCTTCTTTATAATATATTTATATTAAAGTAATCATAATATATAAATCCCAATAAACAATTTTAACTTTTTTATTAAAACTATAAATGTAAAACTAATAATTGATTTTGATAAGACAATAACATTTTATTTAAATAACTATAAAGTTTTAACAACTCTTAGTTAATACATCAAAGTGCTTAAAACTAATAGAAAGTTTCTTTGATCATTATAAAAATAAAAAAATATGTTTTTATCTTATTTACAACCTTGCTTTACATTTAAATTTATACTCATGAGATGTTTTAATTGTAGGATATGGGATCAAATACATAGAAAACAATAAAAAAATCTATATTTACAAATGAAATTAAAGAAAGACACTAAAATATATTATGTGAAATTGAATGCATTTCATTATTCACTAGCCTTTATAAAAGGCCTCCACCTTTTAACTTCTACAACCACTTCCTCCTTGAGAACCTAACTATAACTGCCCATTATATTCTAAGAAAACATAAATAAATAACTATAAACTAACTCTATGATGTAATATTAAGAACCATCCCCCTCTTACATCATATTTCTTATTGTGGTAGAGATACCAAAAATTGGTTTGGAGAGAGCTTTGCTAGGGTTTTAGTATTAGGGGCTTGCTAGTGTCATTTTATAGCCTTCTGATGTCATATTAGCTCTTTGAGTAGGAAACTTCTTTGTCTTTTTTTATTAGTTATTGAGGCTATGAGTTTGCCACTCTTGCAAGCATTCCTTTTGCCTTTTTAATGGCCACAGGCTTTGTCAACCCAATAGTTGTTGTTGGTTTTGAAGGTTTGAAGGCGCAAGAGAATGGCTTCACCAACCAAGAAACTAATGAAATTCATTTCCAAGTTGTTTCATGAGGTAGGCATTCTGAATCACCTCTATATGTGGTTATTTGCATCCTAGAGTTTGATAGTGTCTCTAGGGTGAGTACAGAATGCCAAACAATACCCTTAAATGGCAATGAAATTGTTAAAAATAGACTTAAGTAACTTCACATCAAAAATTGAATTGGTTATCTACACAATATGAAAATAAGATACTAATAAAAGTTGTTGAAAATTGAGTGCAGTTTATGGGATACTAGTTTTTTTAAAATTTTAAAATTAGTTCGGTGAAAATTAAATATTTCAATGAGGCACTACTAACACTTTCAGAAAAAATGTAAAAAATAGGTATCATTCCGACCAAACTAATTATGATAAAAGTAAAATATTTTTCCTCCAAGCTTTGGAAATAAGTAATGGACACATGAGTGGATGTGGTAGATATAGTTTTGAATTTTTTGTAAATAAATAATTATTCATGAATTTTTTATTGTCATTTTTAAAAAATATTAAAAGATAATTTTATGGCCTGCTTAACTTGGTCAAAATAATATGAAATTCAAAGTTTCTTAAAAAAAAAAAACTATAGTTAATAAAGCCTAGAATCTATGCATCTTTTGAATTTAAAAAAGGATTAGTACTTTAAAATTTATGAATGTTTTTTAATATGTATATTTATTAGGAAATCAAACATAATGTATGTAGAAAATTAATAATATTTACGTATTAAAATTATAATGATGCATATATTATATTTTAAAAATCATGATAGTTTCCTCTACAAACCCTTTTTATTATATTTAAATTTAGTTACAAAAAAATTTGTCACCTTCAAGAATGAATTCATTAAAAATTTTAAGATGACACTAAATGAGTGGTTTTGCAAGTTTGATTGACAATTTTTAGGACACCCACTTTCCTAAACCTAATGTAATCCTAAGGCATTTTTGGAGGGAATCTATATTTGAGCTAAAAAATTAACACTTTTTTCATCCAAATCTAAATATAATTCTAAATGTTCGCACATTTTCATCTAATGGGTTTTTGCCCTCATTACCACTATTTGGCCCATCGTGACCTCACACTCACCCTCTAAATGAATTGATAACTTCAACCTAATAGGCTATTTTTTTGGAACTTGGTTCCCCTTGAAAGCATGTTAACAAATTGGGTTAACAAGACTTGGGCCCCATAGGGGTTAGAATTAATGTTATTTAAAACCATACTATGAGGTTTTTTGTTTTAAGCTTTGTGGAGGCTATCCATGTGAAAGACATCCTCAAGCATAGCCCTTAGTTTTTCCATGCATCCATTTTGGTCTTCTATCCTTTGATGTAAGACTTTGTTGTCTCTAAAGAATGTGGTCTTTGTGTCCTTGTTTGGGTGGAGTTTCTTGGTCTACTATTCCCATGCTAGAATTTGTTGACTTGAATTGCTAGCTCTCTTGGAAAAGTCATTTGTGGAGTTGGATAGGTTCTTCTTAACTCATCCTCAAAAAAGGGCATGTGTTTAAATTGATCTTTGCAAAGACCTGTAGGAAACTATTGATATACAAATTAGTTATATGTGTCATACTCGGTGCATCCTCTATATTAATCTATGAAATACTTATTTAAGATGGAAATCATTTTATCACTAGGTCAAAGATTGTCCCCCAGTTACCCCTCCTAGTAATCCTACTCCTTAGCCTGATGTTGAGCCTTCTTGCCCTAAAAATGAATAGAGTTGGACAATAATTGGGGGTTGTAAAAATAACTAGAACCCTAATATTGGTGCTCCTCTAGTTAGAAATTCAATTTCTAATAATGGCTAGTCTATCAAGCAACCAAATCGCATAGTTTTAAAACCTCTAGACAAAGGGAAAGAGGTAACTCCCTCTAATGGGGAGTTGTCTAAGGAGGTGAATAAACACAAGTACACCATAATGCCTCTCCCATCATTGGTTCTTTCTTCACAACTAGCTATTCTTTCTCACTTCTTTTCTCACGTAGTGGAACAATCACACTTAAGTAATCCATCTAGGAATCTAGAAGAGGGAGAATTTGTTCCAAATAAAAGAAGCATAATCCCCCAATTATTCAACTAGGTAGCTCAGATCCAGAGAGGATTTCTTGTAAAAAAACTATGTAGCTCTTAATGATGATTATCTGGATAGCAAAGATTTGACTCTTGACTCTCATTAATGAATTTTGTCTCCTAGAGTATTGAGGTCTTACGAAATTCCCTAGAAAGTATTCTATGACTGATAATTGACATCAATTCCTAGGTTTGGACATTATCTATTTATAAGAAGTCAAGATTACTATATTTTAATTTATTCTACTTGTGTTAATTGGCCACCAAGTCATTTTTGTGTCTAGAAACCATGATTTGGGTTGTGGAGGAGTTGTCACCTTCAAGGTGTTGGTTTCCACTAAAAAATGTGTCTTTTATAGTATGACCCTTATATGTCTAATTTTAGAAAATAAATCTCCTTAAGACTCCATTTACAATTTAAATCTAAGACTTGTGCCACTTACCAATGGCACTCAGTAACAATAACAATATTTAAACCTTTTAAAGCCATTAAATCTCATCTTTATTAGCTTAAGGTCAGTGGTTAAGCTTCTAATTAATTCTTCCAAGATTTGTGTTCTTGACACATTTCTAAATCCATTAAAAAGATCGAAGGACAACATCTCTTGACTGGACTTCCTATTATTCTCATAGCTTTCATTTGTCATTATAAACAAGTTTTTAGTACTTAAGGGAACTCTCTTGAATGAGAAGATGCCTTGCAACAATGCCTCGAGGTTACTCTCTATCAAGTCTCCCCTTCTCTATGAGGATTTTGTGACTATCTTCTCACTATTTCTAATCTTTGTGTGGCTATTTTTTCAATGGCCAATGATAAGGCTCCTAGTTTTGATGGATTTCCTTGTTAATTTTACAAATCTCTCTACAAGTTAGTTTATTTGGAAGCCTTTCACTTTAATTCTTTAGGATGTCACATCTCATACTTTTCATACTTGTTGAATGGTTAAATGCATAAACTATTGGACTTAAGTCAAGGATAAAAATGCAATAATTACATTGTTGGTTAAATTTGATCGCTTCAGCTATTTCGATTACTTCAGCTATATTGAGACTAACTTATTGATGGTGCTATGAGTGTGAATTTTGTTGTCTTATTGAAGACAAGGATATGGTTCAGGTAGGGGGTCCTAGCTTCATGGCAACACATACTGGGTTTTATCTGGTGTTTTCACACATATTCACATAGATTGCATGTGTTTCGATGAGTGATGCTTTGCATGTTTAATTCGACGAATGTCCTTGGGTGATTATTGGATGGATGTTGATGCTTCATCTTGTTGAATATCATTGAATGTCTTTGATTTTCATTATTTGAGTTCGATACCTGTTGGGAAATAAAGATAAAAAGTTAGTTGAGTTATTGAAAAAATAATAGTATGAAAATACTAATTAGAGGCAATTAAATTTAATTGGGTTAATAGTTTTGATAATTATTGCATTTAATTGAATAGATAGGTAAAATTATATCTATGGCTAAGTGGAATAATAATTTGCA
Organism: Cunninghamia lanceolata; assembly: GCA_027924645.1. Taxonomy (NCBI): domain Eukaryota; kingdom Viridiplantae; phylum Streptophyta; class Pinopsida; order Cupressales; family Cupressaceae; genus Cunninghamia; species Cunninghamia lanceolata. The sequence continues at coordinate 8,122,314 of BSBN01000815.1, read as the reverse complement.
CATAATTAAAAATATAAATAGAGTGTGGAGGAACTATTCCATTTCAGATAAAAGTTTATTGTTTTTTGTATAAAGAAAAAGGAATGCTCTGCATTCCTCCACAATGATAGATATGGATGTGCAGTTTTTGAAGATATATTCATAGTAATGTATGAGTGCATCCATATGTATTTGAAGTGTTTTGGACATCCACAAGTTTATTTTTCAAATGACAGATGTGATACAGATAGTTTCAGATGTCTATAAACTACCCATAGACTATACCATATCATCAACACAATACCACTTCTTCTCACAACACCAATATGACGATGAAGATGGAAACTGACATCATTGAGATCCTCTTGATGGCATCACTTGTGATTGCAGAATAAACTTTTCATTACAAACAATTCTTTCACAATCATCAACCCTTTTTGAGCTAAGTGACAAATCTCCAAGATCTCCCAAAGCATAAAGTATGATTATGATGGCATAAAAATGACTCTTAAGCCTTTGACAGGACACATATGAACTTGAAAACCATGCAAAAATATCATAGACACTTCATCACCCATAAACATCAAAATGAAGACTACTCATCACACTATATACAACTCATGATGAAATGATGACCACTCTAGAGATGATCTTGACAAGACTTCCATGATAGTGACAACAAGATGGACAATCAATAAACAACAATTTGCAACCAATTTACTTATGTACACACTTCTTGACATGAAAAAGAATGAAGACTATCTTGATTAAGACCATCCTCATGTTCCTGCACATGACACTTTTTGCAACACAATGACAAATCTGATACAAAACTACTATCAATATTTTTGCAAAAAAAATGCAGAGATATGTGCTATGAATTGACTTCTTCCATTTGTAATTTCCTAGACCAACATATGCTAACATCCAATGAGAACTCCTTGAGTGCACCCAAGATCCTATCTTTCAAAGTCAAGTTTTTATCCTAGGACTTGTTAATCATCATTCAAAAAACCCATCAAGTGTGTACATCAACAAACTAACTGCACCATCATGACAACTCAACCTTTGTAAGTATCAACATGATATGAACAAGATACAAATAGGATCAATTATAAACCAAGTCACTCAACATCATCAAACTCTTTATGCATTGAATCCCTGAACATGTTATCAACATGAACCACTGATAACCTATTTCACTATCACACATTGAAGATCATCATAGTTATCAACACCATTAAGAACTTCATTTCACAAGACTGATATGAATAGCATCTAAGAAACCATTATCAGGCATGAATCCAAAAACATACTAAACAAAAAAAGATCATCATATTGACAAACATCAAATGATCTCCTTCCTGAAACTTCTTGGGGATAATTGATAGGACATGGACAACTCCCCTTACTTCATGCCATATGTTATGCAATTGATGATGTCACTTGTGCAAGATGCACAAGTTTAGAATCCATCTTCTCTTTGCTTTGTTTTATTCTCCAAACTTTTACAGGTTCTTTCTTCTATTTAGGTTTCTTCTTCCAAACCTTTTCAACCTCTTTCCTTTTCAAAATTTTCAAACCAAGTGATGCAATTCTTTCATACATTCTGCAACTATATGCTTTGTGACTAAGAGAGTTACACTTGAAACACACAAGATTAGTATTCCTTCTATAATCAACTGCTTTGTGTCCAAAATGATTATAGGTATAACAATAACCATTAAATGAATAATTATACCTATGTATATATGCTTGTCTTACTGGAGTAGCCCTTCTTGAATTTCTCTTTTGATAGTTCATTTTGATAAACTCATCTTTAGCTTCAATCTTCTTTTTGCCTTCAGGAGCAATACCATAATAATTTAGATCATTTTTTCTTCTAGGAGTCTCTCTAACTTTGGAACACTCTCCTTCTACATAACCTAGACTAATAGTGTCCTTATGATGCTTTTGTTTTCCTAATATTTAATGCAATTTGTTTGAGCTTTCTTTAACACTTGATATTTCTTAGACAGAACCTTGAGACCTTCATAATATTTTCTCAGATTGACAATTTCAGCTTCTAATTTTAGATTTTCAATTCTTTTAACTTTAAGGTTAGATTTTGTTACATTATCTATGCTCTTAGCTTCCTCAACCTCTGTCTTCAGATTGATAATCAAATTGTCTAATTCATTAATTTGTGTCCTTAAATTCACAATCTAATTTCTTGCCTCTTCAAGATCAGAAGATAGTCTTTCAAGGTCTGAAAGTGCTTTGTCTTTGGAATCTTTTTCTTGTTGTATCTACAACTATAATTTTTGGTTCTCCTTTTTATATTTCTTGAGTTCACTCAAAGCACATATGAGCTCTCCTTCAATAACAACCTCACAATCATCTTCAACAAACTCATGTCCATCTTCATCCACAAAAAGATCTTCTTCATGTAAATGTCTCATTTCATTGTCACCCTTTTTAGACACCAAGTTGTCTTCCCCTTCAAGGGCATCACTTTGATAAATTCTAATCAACTCCTTCCACATATCTTGAGTTGTTTCACAATACATAACTTTGCAAGAAACGTCATTAGATTAGCTAGATAGAATAGCCTTCTTTGCAGTATCATTGTATTCATAAGCCTCTTTGCTACTTGTAGCATTAGGGGAGAGAGAGGAAATGGAATACCCATTCTCAACTAACATCCACAAACCATATCCTAAAGAAAATAGATAGGCTTGCATCCCAATGCACCAAACAAAGAAATATAAACCATCAAAGAAAGGAACTCTTGAAAACTCTTCCTCTAATTTAATACCTGACTCATTTCTATCAAATGATTGTATATCAACATCTAAATTTGTTATAGATGGTGTCTTTTGACCAGTATGTGACTTATCTTTACTCCTGCTCTTATTTCTTCTACACTTTCCCATGATACTCCACTGTCAGGACCTACCCAAGCCAATTAGATTTCTATAGGGAACCTATGCTCTGATACCACTTGCTGGAGTCCAAGACAAAATTGAGAGGGGGGGTGAATCAGTGTTGTATAAATTTTTAAAATCTTTTTGCACCTTTTAACTTACAAGACAAAGAGAAAGGAAGACATCAATGATCTGTTAAACACATATGCAAATGTATGATAAAGATATGAATCAGGACCTTAAGAACATATCAATAGAGCACATGAACACATAAAGACAAACAAGAACCATGACAACTGAGTTGACGAGTGGAAAACCTTCTAGGGGAAGAAAAACCACTCTAAAATGCTTCACTAGCTTAATCAAGAACCTCACTGGTTACAAACAGGTCTCATTGACCATACAAGCCTCACTAGCTACAAAGAGGTCTCACTGACCATACAAGTCTCACTGGCACATAAAGCCTCACTATCAAATACAATCACCATCATCAAAACATAATGCTTAGTGTGCAAGAAATGATTGCAAGTCAATTTGATTTGCACCATTACATAACCTGTGATTCATTACTCACATAAAAATTCAAATATAATCACTGCACAAATAATACAATAACTTTCTTCCTTGAGTTTGTATAGACTCAATTCAATTTGCATATTAGTCATGATCTCTGCATAATCAATTCACCTGATGCACAATCAATTGCATATTGTCTTCATACTTGGCATGGTTCAATCTGTAATTTCTTTGTATAGTGTCTTTATTCTTTTTTTGATTCATTCCTACAAAACATGATCTCACATACACAATATCATGATTCATCTGTATTTCCTCTTCAAAAAGAATCTTCACAAAAATGTCTTCACTGCATATTAGTCCACACACAAAATCCATCATCAATAAACCTACAAAACCATTATATAAAAATCTGAATGTCCTTTCATATTCCTCTCACATTCTTCTTCTTCACTGATACATTTTTCACCTCAACAAAAATAAAAAAATATTCTTCAATCTTTCATCTTCCCTTTTCAAAAAATAAATCTTCTTCAATCTGAAAATCTTTGTTCCCAAAAAAACTTCCTTCCATATCTCTTTCATAAATAGCTTCATCTGCAAAAAATAATCTTCATGAATAAAATAAATCAAATCGTCTTGACATAAAATAATAGAATTTCATCTTCAAATCCTCTTCTCAAAAACTTTCTGCAAAAATAAGATCATCACCTGATGATATTACCATAACCATTTTCATCTTCAAACTATTTAATTTCTTGTATCAAATGTCTTTCATTTTTCATTAGAAGTCTTCAAAAATATTTTATCAATCTACCTTGTCAAACCAAAAAGACTTCTTCAAAATTTGCCTTAAAAACAAATAATCAGTCTGCCTTTTTATCTTCCTACTTCTTCTCCAAAAAACAAGTCTTCACAAAAGATTTTCCATTTTTTAAAATGCAATCAATATTGCATAAAATATTTCAATTTAGAAAAAAAGGAAATAATTTATTTCCTTATTATTATGAAGGAATAAAAAATCTCCTAAAAATCTACCTTTAAAGAAATACTAAAAATAGTTTATAAAAAATATCTTTACTACAGTCATATAGAAGTGACGTTTAAATGCACATCAATGTGCAAACCCATGATGGAGGAGTCTAGGTTTAAATACTAACCATCGATCTTCAAAATCACACTCAATGAACATTTAAATGAGAGCATTGATTGTCATTTACCACCCAAATGCATATTATGCAGACCAGCGGTGTTTGGAAGATTAGGTGAAGGGCTGGTTATACTCATGACTTAAGTACCCTCTACTAGGTCACTTTAAGTGACCTGACCTGTGATAGTAGGTCAACTTCATTTTATAAAGTAAAGTGCAACTATCATAGCCAGGTAGAGAATGATATGAAAATAGGACTTTAGTCTTTAGGGTTTTAAACCTTTAATAAACCTTGAGCTCTTAAACAAAATTCAACCTTTGATAAATGATAGATCTATCAGCCACTACACATATTTGATAATGAAGACCTGCACATATCTGATAATTAAGACCTCCTGACTATTGAACACATTTGTTCACTTTTGCTATAGAATGTTAAGACAGAGTGAGAAATTTAGGGTTTACTTGTCTAATGAACATGAAAGATCATGTGCCTCTGCACATGAGTAGCCTTTGATTACCTCTATCACTAATATTATTATGATGCATGCCACAATCTTAACATCATCAACCTAAACATGAGGATATCATATCAAACACCAAATCATGTAAGCTCCTTGTTCTGTGTGTCATCTTGAAGGTCAATACAAGCACCATGAAGTATAATGATGAAAACCAAATTCTTGAGACTATCAACATTAAGATCATCAATCATCAAGATAAACAACAAAATCATCAACATTGCTACCTCAAGTCACCATCCTCTGAACATACATCCTGATCTCAACAACCACGTGAAGGGCATGAAACTTACATTATTTGAGACATAAGAAAAACTAGAAGCATGTGAATTTATTTGTGATCCCTTCATTCTCTTTGACTACAAGAACACACTATCAACATGAAGAAGTCCTAAAGACTCACTAAGGCATGATGATAAACAACAATTTGACTCTTTGCATGTTGTAGCCATCAAATAGCCAATCAATAAAATTGAGACCTCCTGATTTGGAATGGCAACTCTTCCTGTCATTATATCTGAAGATTAATGTATCTTTTGTCAACTTTGTGAACACAAGACAATTATGAAAGCATTATTCTCCTGATTTGAGTTGAAGACAATACATTGAAACAACATTGTGAATAGAATAACAACTATCTTTGCATCAACATATCAACACCTTTTTGACATCAGTGACAATCATCTTCCATCAGCTTCAAGGTCAGGATAACAACCCAACTATGTAACCATTCTAACCCTTTCCTCTGCCAAAAATACTGCACTCTAACTGAATAATTACCAAAATTAGCTAACAAGGAACAACCAAAAGTGCAAATTGATTGTCGAAAGAAGTTCTTTCTCTATCCCTTTATAGCCATGACTACTGGGAAATTGGGAATTCAAAAAATTATTACTTATCTATCTGTTTATCTTACTAACTTTGCAAATAAATCTCCAGTTACCAAAATTTCACTTCAGAATCATATCATGCTCTAAGAGCATTTGGGCATCCAATTCAAGAAATCCTCCTATGGACTTGTCATCTCACACGTATGGACTTAACATCTTGCATCAAAAAGTACATTGGCTCCCTTTACAAATCTTGAATTTTGCATCCACTTGATCACTTTGGCTGATTGATGTGACCACCAAAACGTCAGCCATCAGAGAAAATTGTTCCACTTGTAACTTGTTCCATCTTTTGATGAACAAATGATGAACGGTTATTGTTCAATTCCGGAAGGTAGATCTCCAACTCTACACATTTCCAACAAAATCCTCCAGAATCAACTAGGAGCTATTAGATATTATTAGATCAATGGTTGAGATATATATAAATATAAAATATAAATATATTTATATTGATTATTGTATAAAGGTCAAGGCGGTGGCAGAGCGCAAGCCCTCAACTAAGAAGATGGCCCTACCTCTTAATTTTGTGATGTACATGAAACATCACAATGCAATCATGATGAGCCACATGGCATACAACATTGTCCACTTGTCTCTATTTCAGAGACTTTATGTAGAATTTTGGGTGTGTCAGTACTTTGGCCTGAAATAAAACTTGTTCCATCCATCTATGATCTTCTGACAATAAAAAACTATTAGAAATTTAGAATATTTTCCATTTATTGACATGCACAGTGGAAGTGACATTTGTAATTTTGTAATAAATAAGGAATGTCATGAGAAGTGCAACTGCACATTTTTCAGAAGGCAATTTACGTAGCTCATTTATGAATCATACAACAATACATGCCGCTGAAATCAATGCAATTTATGGAAATAATTTATTAGGCTTGCAACCCTCGTACCTACCTTATTCTACATTTTCACTGGTGTACTTTGGAGGAACTCTGGATTGTATCTTCTACAAGTGTTGAACACAGGTATTCACAACCATGTTAGCTAATTGGTGCTCTTTCTTGCCCATTTCTTACAGTGATAAATATGAATTCTTTAAGTCAACTGCGTGGGAAGAACAATTATTTTTTCATGAGTCTAGACTGTTTGTTTACCCCAAATCTTCTGGAGATTTATTTGACACCCTTAGCAGTTATAGAACCTTTTTTTTACTAGTTTCTCAAACAATTAAAGATGAAGCTTTTGTTTATTGAGAATGGTTTAGCTAAGGTGAAGGATACCGAGCTAATATATATAGATTTGGACTTGGAGGATTTTTGGGCTCGATTAGAGAAAAACCCCAAGTCACCTATAGTCGAGAAAATCCAAACAAGCAGGTTAGCTCCTACTGGGGGTTTCCAACTCATTGTGCCATGTCCAGACCTAGTTGTTGCATGTGCCAAGAACTATTATCCTGATATTAAGGTTCGGTCATCCTTTGTTTTGGAGAAGACCGAGAGGTGGCTTAAGGGGAAATTTTTAAAGCATGTTGGTTCTTCATTTGTGCATAAAGAATCAGGAACAAGAGAACAAGGAACCTCCCAGGCCTCCAAAATTTAGAAAACTTCAACTGGTGTGGAGAGAAGTCATCATAGAGTTGGTTCACAATCTGGTAGTGGTGGGGATGGAGACTAGCCTAAATATAATAGGAAAATAAAAGGTGTATGTGAACAGGATGGTCAACCCACATTTGTGAAACCATGAGAAAAAAAGTTGGATGCTTTACAATTCACCTGGTAATGATTCTTCCATTTTTCAATAGATTGTTGATGATAGTACTTTTCATTCCTTGTTTGATAGTCTAGCCTCCCCCATATCAAATGAAATTCGTGTGCAAGATACTCCTAATTAACCAGACAGAGTTGTCCTAGGTGCAAGTGAGTGTGGTACAGTTTTGTCTTCCCCTTCCTAGCTAAGGAAAGTTGTTGAGAAAAAGAGGATCAGGAGACATGCCCCAATGGAAGACACAAATGTTGTAACTATAGCTAAATTGCTGCATCGTACACCTAAGTCTAAGAAGGATAAGAGGATGTCTCGAATGGTAATGGATTCTTCTTTAGGGCATAGGATTTTGGAGATTGCAGACCCCATCGGGGATAAAAAATGAAAATGATGTCACAAAAGTGGATTTCAATATGACCAAGATTGACATGGGTCCTCCTACTATGGAAGGTGATTTATATCATGCAAAATTCTCTCTATGCATGCTAGCAAAGAGAGTTAAAGCTTAGCAACAGGAGAATGCAAAGCAGCAAGCCCAGGTGAATTTTCTGATGTCTTTCATTCAATCTATTTTGAATAGTACTTCTCAATCCTCCAATACAACTCCTAGTGTTTCTATTGATGGAATGGATCCTAGCATGTTGCAACAAATCATGAGATATCAAACTCTAGGTAAGGCCATCAAGCAATGGGTAGAGTAACTCACCATTGATGATTTTTTGTACATCGAGGAGGTCATGAAAGTATATACCCTCATTTATTATAAAAGGAAAGGGTTAGTTGCAAAGTTATGAAATATAAAGAGGGAAGACAGTAATCTGCTCACGATGTCTACAAAGATAAAAGATACGATGGAATGTGATACAAATATTCTTGTAGCTGAAAATTTTTTAATGATCCAAATGAGAATGATTATGTGTCTCGGCTAGATGCACTTAAGTGGAAGAGGTCTATACTAGGGGATTTTAGTGGACAAATAAGAAGAATTTTGAACCAATGTCACACTGATATGGTTGATCTTAAAAATAATTGTACCATCTTAGATGTAGAGATTTCAGATGAAAGCGAAGAGAACTTCAACTTTCTTGATGTCAAGGAAGTAAAGAGAATTTTTAAGAAGATGCTTACTAAAGATCTTGTTGGTGCTAACACAGTTAATGGTGAATCACTAAGGAAGCTTGGACATATAGCAATATATCTGTAGTGCCTTCCTAGTCCTGGCCTAATTGAGGTGACACTGAGGTATAAAATTCAAGCTTTATATGATGTTGTGTTATAGACATTTTGTTATGTTAGATTTCATATTGAGATTGGGTGTACATGTGGAGGATGACACCTTGACATTGGCATACTATGTGAATGATCATGGATGTTAGAATCCTCTGATAAGGACTATTCTTGCTTCGACTATTATATGATATGTATATGTAGATGTTATAATGTGTTTTGAGTGGTGCAGGTACCAGGCAGTGACTCCACCTAGCTTCTCAAGTCTGAGTGTACCTAATGCACCAATGGTAGTGAGTTAGAGATAACACATTGACCATATACTTTAGTCGTGTCATTGCCTCTATATTGAGATGAGTTTCTGATGTCATGTCTTACCTCAAACACTATCTAATTATTGCCTGATTGTTCTATCCTTCTGTGAGTTGGTTACATATGATCTTAGTGTTGAGTCAATATTTATGGGTTGCTGTGAGGTGTTTTATTTATTTGTGATTTTATTTCAGTGTGGTGTTAAAAAATTGACCTCGTGCTTTGTTTCCGTATGGTTTTCTTGAGAGGATTTTAGAAGCCTTGGTCATCTACCTTTAGGATTTAAAAAAAAAACAAAAAAAATAATATAGTGATAGTCTTGTTTGGACTAAAAGGGAAATGAAATATTTTATTTTCCCTATTCTCACTCTTACGAGAGAAGGTTCTGGAAAATGGGGGAGAAAGAAAGAAACAAGAGGTGATGGTTTCAGGTAGGGAGGATGCTGTCAAGTTCATAGCTATGGCTTTTCTCTACCAATTGCATTTGCTTATAAGTTTTTGAAGCCCTTGCAACAAACCCATTTTGTACATATTCTGAAACCATTGTAGAGGATGGGAAAATATCTCTTTTCTAGACATTCTGTAGAGGAGTTCATGGATTTGTCTATATTTTCACAATCTAGCATTCTATCTAACAAAGCATTTACAACTAAAATACCTCTCAAACATACCCCTTTCAAACTCTGCCTTGTTGGCATAGGCAAGGGGAATACAATTTACGGTTGTTGAAATTGGCTTTACATCTACCAATGGCAGTTGCTTAAAAGTTCCTCAAGTCTTTCTAACATATCAAGCTTTATCTGTGCTTGCACATTTTGTATTCATATCTACCATAGCATTTTCAACTATAATATTTGACAAACTTTCCCTTTGTTTTGCTTCAAGGGATGTCCATACCCTATCCCATAGCTCTCATTTTTGGCACGGGCAAGGAAAGTGTTGGCAAAGGTATAGGAATTTGGCTTTACTACCACTGGTTTCAATTGCTTAAAATTTTATAAATCCTTTTCAACCTATCCATTTTGTGTATATCATGCAATCATTGCAATCCATGGAACCTCATATCATGAGGAAATCTCTCAAGCAGTTCGTGTGCCACCACTACACTATCATTTTGGAAAGGCAGTGAGAATGCTGGCAAAGGTTGTGGAATTTGGATATACATTTGCAGAGTGTATTGACTTGAAGGTTTCTAAGCCTTTTATATATATCCATTATGTGCCTATCCAACAATCATTGCAGCCACGAGATTACATCTCTTTTAGGCATTTTGTCAAACCGTGTGCATGCCTTGTCTATGCTTACACATTTTGCATTCTTGTCCACTAGTGCACTTGCCACTATGACATTTGATAAATATTTCCCTTCCGTTGTGCTTTGATGGATGTCAATACCCTATTCCAAAAGTTCCCATGTTGGCATGGGAAGGGAAAATACTGGCAAAAGTAGTGGAATATGACTTTATACCCGCCAGTAGCATATGCTAAAAAGTTTCTATACCTTATTTAACACATCCATTCTGTACGTAACTTGAAATTATTGCATTCCATGAGATAACATCTTCCTGAAATAATTTTGTCAAACAGTTCGCATGCCTCCCCCACCTTGCCATCTTGGCACGAGTAGCGAGAATACGACAAAGGTGGTGTTATCTAGCTTTACACCTGCAATGGCATTCATATGAAAGTTTCTTAATCATTTTAGATCAATTTCAATTATGTAATCCTGCAATCATTGCGCTACATGTGATGATGCCTCTTTGAGGCATTTTGGCCAAATAGTATTTGTGTCTTGTCTATTCTTCCAATTTTTGCATACATATCTACCACGATGCTTGCAAATACAACATTTGACAGAAGTTCCCATCCATTATGCTTCGATGGGTGTCCCTTATTCATTACTAGAGATCTAGGACTGCACAATATTATAGTGCAAGCCTATTTCTCATATTTCCTCATGTAGCAGCATCAATAATCTCCAAGAAATTGTCCCTATTTAAAACAATGGAAACGGTTTACATTTATCATAGCAATTCTCTTGCAATAATCTTGGAAATAAGATTCATTGCAGTGTGACAATTAGGACATACCCAAGGGTTCTTAACAACTTTAATTGTTGTTCTATGGGACACGTTTAACAAATCAAAGGCAATTGCCAACTATCACCATGAGGTCAGAGAAAAAAATTCTTCTAAAGTTCTGAAGTTAGAAAATACCTGTTGATGACTGTTTTGATGCAATCATAACAATAAGTTAAAATTCACATGACATGAACTGTAACTATACTTGAAAGACAAGAAGGAATCATTTGGTGATTCAACTAATCCCAAGTCTACAATGGTTCGGTTGGTCAAGTTCAGTTGGTCAATGTGAAGCTGTAATGTTCAAGGGGCCTTACGTAGTTTAGGTTTGTTCTGTGGTTTACTGGCCTAAGAATATGCAAAAAAAGGTCATGAGATATATCAATGCTTTTCATTCCTTTGCATAAGAGTGATACTGGGCTGCAAGTTTCAGAGGGTTTTCTTAGATTTATGCAGCTTCCTTCTTCATGTACTTATGAAAACTGTCTACTTAGACTCTGTTATGAATGCTTCTTCAGATTTGAGACAATTTCCTTTAGATTTCTGCGTTTTCAGCTAAATATTTCAGATGGGTTGGGAAAAGTTAGAGAGATCTAATCTACACTTCATCTAATCTACAGAAGGATCTAATTGTTTCTGTTATCCACTATGTAAATACCACAGTAATTTGATCAAATCCACAGTAAAAACCCTAAATGTAAGTCCTGAGCATTTTCACAAACATACATTTAAAATTGCAAGCTCTCAAAGAAGATATTTCAAAACACAAAGAAGAGCAGGAGAACACTCAGAAGATAGATGCAGAACTCCAGATTCTATTGTATTAGAAACGAATAGCCATACATGATTTACAATGTAAGAATGACTCTTAGTTTCATTGATCATACTACAGAGAACTTACAAGCTTTACAGATACAGTAAGGCAGCCAGACATTCCACGCGCACCTTACTGCAGACAAACAGGCGACCTCCTTCTTCTACTTCTAAACTATGCTAAGCTAACATGCTGTGTTTTCCTAGAATCTCTGTTGTAGGCCCTAAAAATCCCTGTTGTAAAGTATTACAGTGTAGAGAGGCACAATATAAAGACATTTTGATTGTCCTCACTACAGCAAAAACCTAACTGAACCCCTGGTTCAAACCTCTAGTTACAGCAATAAATGCAGGTGAACCAGCTCTCAAAAATATCTCAGAGCAGTGGTCAAATCTGGGCGAAATATTGCCCCTTCTGAGAAGTTCCAGCAGCTGGGCAATAACTTCTGTTTGTCTTTTGCAGAAATACCTCCAGCTGCGACCTTCCTCTTCACTTGAATGGCTTTGACTTTTTGCATTTCATCTCCATCTTCTTGCTCCTGAGATCAGATCTTCTGCCTCCATGAGGTCACTGTATTGACTTTCCAGCTGCTTCCTCAACTGCAAGCCTGCAAGACAAGACAAGTAATAAGTATTCCATTTATCACAAAGCAGCATGAAAATTAAAATAAGCGTTTAAATCCAGGTGACTGCGCAAGATCGTGGAAATCAGATCCAAAATCCGCTCAAAACGCGTCAAAAATGAGCCCAAGCTGCTCAAAATTGATGGGTCAATCATCGCTGACCGGGAAAATGCCAGAGGCGCCAAAAAAAAAACTTTAAAACTCCACCGCTTCATTTCCCACCCATCGGCATGATCATCCCTGTCGGTGCGTCAAAAAATAGGTTAGTCGATATACCTCATCATCATGATATTCTGGAAATAGCATTCCCTCCTGAAGGTCCAGATGAATGTCATCATGATGTTTCACTTCTGCATATCGGGGAAAAGAACAACATCATCATCATCATATTGAAGGATAAGAATAGGAGGATATGAATATAATCATGCTGCCGAGGAAAGGAAGATGATGGTGACGTCATCATGATATTCGGGATTCATTGAAATGCTAAGGATGACGTCATCATCATGTTCGGTTAAGATCAGGGGGATAATTGCAATATCGGGTTACCTGAGGAGCATGATCAGGATGATGAAGTGAATATGACCCTTTCGCGGCCAAGGTAACCCTCTCGAGAAAAATCAGCATGATGAAGATCATCATCATATTTGCGGCTTGTGTCGAACTTAGAATAAGACATCATCATCATATTTCGCGAACCAGATCGGGTCTTGGAAAATATCCTGTTGAAAGAAAAAATGATGATGCTGATGATCAGGATATTTACTTCTTCGTTTATCAGATCGGGATGACGTCATCATGATATTCGGAGCCTTCGTTAAACTTGAAACATGACGTCATCATGATAATTCGCCAACCGGATCATGTTTGGAAAATATCCTGCCGAAGGGAAAATGTGATGATGATGATCATCAGGATACTTGCAAAAGGTTGTATTTCATCGGCAGGAGGACTTGGCGAAATATCGGGCGAACAAACAAGATCATGATGATCTTGACAATATGACAGGATAAAAATATGATGATGACGTCATCATCATATTTCGTTTTCGGAGCACAAGGGTAAGTTAAGGTCATCATGATATTTGCGCCAGGGTGATATTACAAAATATGATGATGCTGTTGAGAAATGTAATATCGGCTTCTTCTTTAAAAGATAGGGTGATCATCATGATATTTGCTAACTGGAGATCAGGGGGATATGAAGATGATGATCCTCTATCTCGAATTATCATGATGATGATTCCAGCACTTAGCAAATTTCAGCAAAAAATGACCCTCGTGAAAGATCAAGATAATAGGGAGTCGTCATCATCATAATTCGAAGTTCAGCAAATATCATGATGATGACCTTGCGATAGGTTTTGAACGTGCGCATGCAAATATGCCGATAATGAATTTGCTAAGTCAGGGTGATCTTATACCATCAGCATGATATTTTAAGATTAGGCGATGCAAAGATATCATGATGATGTTCGCGATACTAAGACCGCTTCGACGGGGAACTCACCTTGACTTAAAGCCGATGTCATCATGATATTTGAACCTCAGGATATTATCGGGGGGGGGGGGGGGGTTCAAATATGATGATGATGATGTTTATACAGCAAAACCGAGTTTGTAAAATATGACGCTCCTAAGGAAATCATGATGCTGATAATGCGCACAAGGCCTTTTGATGGGTAAAAAGCACTACCACCTAAGATTGACGTCCGGATGTTGCGACTGCATGATTTTTAGTGGGTGATAGACCAAGATCATGATGATCCTGTCAACATGACTTAGGATAAAAATGATGATCCTCCTGCGAACATCAGGTTTGACCAAGACTTTGACCGTGCATAACTTTCACATATGGATGAATTTTCAAGTGAAGTAAAAGGCCAACCTGCATGAAATTTCAAGCTTTTTCTAAGTATGAAGTCACAACAACAAAATATGAACCTTGACAAACAGACCTCATGATGATGACCTACCTTATGCAATATCATGATGATGAGGTACCTGACCTTCATTTTTACCAGACCGCCAGAAAGCAGAAAAAACACAAGCAGAAGCAAAAAGCAAGACATCAGCAGGGGTCCTCGTTTTGCTAAGGAGCAAAATGGGGCGTGTTGTGAACATCACAACAACTAGCAACCAAAACAAAACAATTAAATTCAGAGTGTTCAAGGAAACTAGGTGAAATGAACTCATAACTTCCAACTATCTTTCCTGCAAATTACTATTCAGCTTGAGACTCAAAGTTTTCAATAAAGATGCATGAATTTCCATTTTCAGTTTAGTTGTGTGCATGTGATTAATTATCCTCATCTTGAAGATCGGTTGAACAAACCAGTGACTGACATTAGCCTACGTAGGTGAGGATATTCCCTCATAGCCGATCGGATAGAGCCTTGCTGCCAGCGAGCGTCTATAGCCCCGGCAAGGTTATCGTTACAATTCTCCTAAGTAGAGCCCCACTGCCAGCGAGCGTCCATAGCCCCGGTAGAGTTACTTAGATGGCTTAATCTGGATTTTCAGTATAATCCACTTTATTTATTTATTTATTTATTTTTTTGTTTTCTAATTTGGAAAGATTTCACAAGATATAGTAATTGTAACTTCATGATGATGCAAGGAGTGAACACTTGCTGAAATTAAGCTGAGAATTGTAATGGTAGCAAGGGTGACCTCTGATTTTTCACCTAATATCTACACTGGTAGGTTCAACAAACCCAAGGATTTTAGGTGTGTCATCGTGAGAAACCTGCTTCGAATTCTCAATCACATTTATTGAATACAAAACTTCAGAAGATGAACAACTCTCTACATCATGACAGTGACAGGTTATGTGTAAATTGCAAATGGTTAACCTGAACATCCTAAATTATATACTGTTTTGAATGGTTGCTAGTTTTGCTCCTTAATACTCTACAGTAAAATAAAGATCCCTACTGAGGAGACAACAAACAAACCAAACAAACAGGCTGTACAAACAACACAGCAACAAAAAAAAACTGTACAAACAGACAGAAAAAAAAAAGCAAAAACAAGCAGAGGACAGGCTATACAAACAGCCAACCCAAAAGGAAACAGCAAAAGCAGAACTGTACATTATCTACAGCATTTTACATTAAGAAAGAAAGGACTGCCTCATCCTGACCTTCAAGCCTGGAAGTAGTGTTTCAAATGCTGGCCATTAACTGGTAATGGCACATCTTCTCCAGTCAAGGTCTTAAGTCTAAAGGTGTTATCTCCTATTATTTCTGAGACTTGTAATGGACCCAGCCATAATTTATCGAATTTTCCATGGCTTCCTTTCTTTTCATGTGCTTTGTCCCAGCACAACACTAAGTCTGATATCCTAAATGTTTTGACTCTTGCCCTTTTGTCAAACCACCTCTTAACAACTGCTTGGTGTTTGGCAAACTTCTCGAGGGCTTGACCTCTTTTCTCCTCTAGTTGCAACATTTGCACTATTCTGGCTTCCCTATGGTTATCAAAGCCCAGATATTCATTAGCAAACTTCCAGGTTGGTATCCTCAGATTGACCGGAAGTATGGGATCAGTCCCATAAACTAAGTGATAAGGTGTGCTACCTAAAGTTGTTTTGAACTTGGTCCTGTCTACCCATAATGCATATCTTAATAGGGTATTCCACTCTCTAGGACTTTTGGCAATTAACCTCTTGATGATGTCTAATAAGATTTTGTTTGTTGATTCAGCCAGTCCATTACCTTGAGGGTAATAATTTGAAGAAAACCTTAGAATGATCCCATATTCAAATGCCCATTTAGAAAATTTTAAAGAAGAGAAAGCAGGGCCGTTATCACATACCAATGAATAGGGTGTTCCAAACCTGGTGATAATGTTTTCTTCAAGGAACTTGATAACTACCTCAGTTGTGGAAAACTTGCAGCAGGTGGCCTCAGTCCACCTTGTACAATAGTCCGTCACCGTCAATATAAACTTGTGTCCTGCAGAAGATGGGGGATTGATGACTCCGATAAAATCCAAGCCCCATTGTGCAAACGGTCTAGACTCGATCACAGGCTGCAGTGGATTGGCCAGATTTCTTCCTTTGTCTGCTGCAGTCTGACAGGTGTGGCAGCTCCTGATGTGACTCTTAGTATCTTTGAATATAGTGGGCCAGTAATAGCCCGCTCTCAGTATTTTGTGTGCTGTAGCTAAATGAGAACCATGGCCGGTTCCGTATTTGTCATGTAGTTCTATCAACACTTTATCAGCTTCAGTTCTGTTTATGCATCTCAAATAAATTCCATCATGGTTCTTCCTGAATAGAAGACCTCCTTGCACCATATAATGCTGTGCCTTAATCTTCAAAGCTCTTCTCTGAGAAGCCTTCATCTTGCCTGGGTACTTTCCAGCTATCAGGAAGGTGCTTAAATCATCGTACCAGCCTGATGCGTCTTGGGAATTCAATACATACTGCTGTTTTATCAGATTTGGATCCATGTTTGCTATTGTCTGTACCAGCGCCTGCCCTCTGACTAGCTTTGCGGGAATGATCTCCATGTCGAATTCTTGCAGCGTGGTGATCCATTTGGCTCTTTTTTCTCCAGGCTCGTTCTGCATCAGCAGCATCTTTACTGCTGCGTCTGGTACTATGGCTTTAATCTGGCTACGCAGGATGTAGTGTCTGAATTTTTTCACAGCCTTCACCAATGCAAATGCCTGTCTTTCGATATCTAGATATCTCAGCTGTGCATCCTTCAAAGGCGCACTCATAAATGCTATGGGCCTCTCGTCATTATTTTCACCTTTCTGTGTCAGGGCAGCAGCGACAGAATGAGAAGATGCAAAGGAGTAGATGTAAAACGGGCATGTGTAGTCTGGACTTGCCAATACAGGGGCATTAGAAATTGCCTCCTTGATATCTTCAAATGCGGCTTTGGCTACTGGCGTCCATTCCATCTGTGCATCTTTCTTTAACATGGCATTCAACGGCTGCACAATCTCTGCAAAACCTGTTATAAACTTCCGAACAAAGTTAATTTTACCAAAAAATGATTTCAATTCTTTCCTACTGTTTGGTATTTGCAAATTTTTTATGGATTCTATTCTATCCGGATCAATTGAAATTCTATTTTTAGAAATGACATGGCCTAATAATTTACCTTCAGTTACGCCAAATATACATTTCTTAGGATTAAGGGAAATCCCATACCTTTCACATCGCTGGAGTACTTTTCTGAGGTCCTCAGCGTGGGTGGATGCATCCTTGGAATACACAGTCAAATCATCCATATACACAACAATACATTTACCTAATAATCCACGAAAAGCAACGTCCATGGCCCTCTGAAAAGTGGCACCTGCATTAATCAGACCAAAAGGCATTCTTCTATACACATAATTTCCCCATTTGCAAGTGAAGGTGGTTTTTAGTCTATCCTCTCTGTCAATTAAAACCTGGTTATAACCTGAAAAACCATCTAAAAAAGACATCATCTTTGCGCCATTTACTGCTTGCAGTACTTCATCTATTGGGGGCAAAGGATAATTATCCTTTTCAGATGCCTTGTTTAAATTTCTAAAGTCTACGCACAACCGAATATCTCCGTTTTTCTTCCTTACTGGCACTAAGTTAACTACCCAGACAGAATGTCTGACTGGAAAAATTATTCCAGCGGACAGTAGTTTTTTAACTTCCTCAAAGATTAAAGGCTCTAGAATGGCGTTTACAGGCCTCTGTTTCTGCCTAAATGGTTTGACTTCTTTTCTTAAAGGTATGACGTGAGTTATGATGGACTCATCAAATGTTTTCAAGTCTTCATAAGTCCATGCTATGACATGTTTATATTCTTTCAGAACATCCAGAACCTCTTTTCTGATTTTCTCAGAGCAAGCTTTCCCAATTAGTATATTTTGTGGATTTAGCTCAGTCCCTAAGTTATGTAAATCACACTTACCCCCTTCTGTTTTGGGTAAGTCTTTCTGTCTTATTATTCCGTCGAAGTCAAAGATGTGTTCTAATTCAATTACTCCTTTTGGCAAGAAGTTGCTCTTTAAGTTGATCATATCTTCTTCGTCCCATGTTACTTCAGGCCTTTCTTGTTCATCAATAATTTGGGCCTCAAATGCCTCATTACAAGTCAGAAAATCAATAATTTGCTGATCCTCTCCAAATACCTGAAAGTGTGTAACGTTGTCTGGTATACTGGGCACGTTAACTAGCTCAATAGCAAATCGTCTTAATCCTGACAGTGTCAATGGTTCTAATGTACTAGCAGCAACTACTAACGCATCTGGCCTGTGGTTCAGCTCTCTAGGAATATGCTCTATGTTAAAAGCATCAAATGAATCCATTAAACCCCAAACTCTATGTCTGTAACTGATCATCTTCTTATAATTGCAGGCATATAGTTTCCTCACTTGTCTGACTACTAATTCAGAGTCTGAAAATACTCTGATGGTTCTTACCCCTTTCCTGATGGCCATGACAAGTCCTAAAATTAGGGCCTCATATTCAGCAATATTATTATGCAGGAAAATTGTAATCTATATGCTGCCAAATGAGATTTACCTTGAGGATTTATGAGTTCAACACCTGCACCTGTGCCCTGTTTTGATTTAGACCCATCACATTTTAATGTCCACATGCCATCTTTACTTTTCTGATCTTTTACCTTGGCATACTTTGTCTCTTTTATTGCCTGTGGGGTGTTGTCTTGTTGATTCATGGGTTTTTTCGTTTGGTTATCTTGCATATGTGTGTTTGTAGTTTGCAACTCAGAAAGATAACTACCCTTGTCTTCTATTTCTTTTCCTAAATCTGGAATCAAGGCACTTATATTATCCTGAACATATCTCTGTGCTGGATCAGGATTCTCGTTTTTCTCTTGTGACTCTACCCTCCCTATGCACTTTTTGTATTCATATTCAATGATGTCTTTGCATATTTCACAATTCTCCTCAGAATGTTGCCTATCATGGACTCTACACCTATTCTTATATAAGTTACATTGGACTGGGAGATTGTGTGTAACGCACTCTTCCACCTCTTGTCTAATGGCATGACCAAATTTGTCTATTGCATTGTTTTCCTCATCTGAAGAATTTCTGTCAGACTCAATGAATAGTGCTGTTCTATTGCTGGCACACTTCTTTCTAATGTTTAACATCATGATCTCTTCAATCTGCATCCCATTGTTGGTAACTCTATAGACACCTGGTTCAACAGCAGCATATAATATTTCATTAGTTCGATTATACTCTGTTATCATATGTTTCATTCTGGGCTCTGCCCCTATTCTGATCTGGTTTGGGATGCCTCTCCATGGTAACCACATGTGTGAAAAGTCAGTAGCCATATATCCGTTTAATGTCTTGGACCAATCCCTACTCAGCAACATTCCGTAATTTACGGGTATATCCACTACTTGGATGTCAATGATTTGGCTCACCCTAGGGTCTGAAGCTAACTACACTTGTATGTTCATGAGTTCTCCTATCACACTAACCTCGGTCTTATCTAATTGTGTGACAACCTTGGCAGATTTGGTGGGAGTCAGCCTGAGAGTTTTACATATTCCTAAGGGCATTACGTTGGATGAAGCACCAGAATCTACCATGCAATTGTGTATATTCTTCCCACACAACCTAACAGTTAACAAGAAAGGTTGAGTATCCCTCTTATCCGCATGTATTACTACATTTGTGTTGGAAGGCTGCTCAACTTTCTTACCTTTCTCCTTAGGTGGTGAATCACTACTAGGAACAGTTATATCAGCAGACACCATGTTTGTTATGGATGTGTCCAGGGATTTTAAAAAAGCATTTCTGATCCCTGGGGTCTTCAATAATTCATTTAGAGGTATGCTGACCTTCATTTTCTTTATTTCCTCTGACAAGTAATTCATTAGTCTTGTTGTCTCTACTGCTTCTGTCTTACTTGTTTGATCCTTTTGCACTGCTGTTCCGTTATTTGTGTGCTGACTAGCTTTAAGTATGGCAGGATTGTTGCTAGCATTCTGATCTGGGGGTGTATTGATGTTATTCGGGGGAGTGGAAGTGGTGAAAGGTCCTCCCGGCCTAGGGTTGTTCCTCAAATTGTAGGTGTGGCTTTTATTTGTCTGTTGAAAGGCCTGCACCTCCTCTGTTTCATTTAATATCTCATTTTCAGATTCAAAAGGAAACTGAAAAGCATTTAACACAAAGGCTGATTCGGGATAAAGACTTTCACAACAGTATGGTTCATCCTCTAGCAATTCATCCTCCTTCTCTTCTGCAGTTGCAAAGGTAAATGTTTCTAAGACTAATGCTGTGTCATATTCTGAGGGTACTACCTCATTACCCTTAGGAATGAGAAATTCTGAGGTAGGAGGCTGTACATCTACGTTGAAGATACTAGCTGCCAAGTGGAACTGTGGACAGTCATGCTCAGCATGGGCATTAGTATTGTGAAATCTACACCAATTTTTGGGTGCTGTATTGGCCATTTGTATGTTAGTTATTTGTTTTGCACCATGATTATCCGTATTCTCGAAAGGAGAAGCCAGAGTACCGTTGTTGGGCCCAGTGTTCCATGTCTTGGGTGGCCTAGGTTGATTCTGGTTCTTGTTATTATTGCCCCAGGTCCTATTATCTATCACTGGCCCCCTATTTTGCATTGGTTGCCCCTGACTGGGGCCTTGATGCTGATTGTAGTTTTGGTTCTGATTGTACTGCTGATTTTGATTGAGACTATAATTCTGATTTTGGCCTTGGTTGTGATTTTGATGTGGATTGTAGTTTTGGTTGCTTCTGCCATAGAGATTCTCATTTCTTAGCTGTGTCACTTCGGTTGTTAATCTTTTCAAATGTGCAGTAATCTCTTTGATGTCTTCCCTATCCTCTTGTGCTTTTGCCACAGTTACATCCCTAGGAAGTTGGAAGAAAGGCTGACCATTATTTTGACTGTTATTGGAAGTACTAGCCGTGTAAGGAGTTATAGCCTGGATTGGAGTAGGATTATACACGGGTGTGTAAGAAGGAACCGGATTTATTAGTGGAGCATGCTGCACAGGGACTCCATTCCATGGGTGTGCCTGATTCTGCACCCCAAAGTTTCCTCCAAATGGACTGTAAGTTGTATGTCTCATTTCTTGGTTCACTGAGGCTGCCTCTTTATAGGCTTTGGATATTGAATCTATGTCAGGTTTCCTTTTGACAAACATGGCAGTTAAAGGATCCAAGGCAGCATAGTACATAGCCAACAAGGGAGCATCATCTATGGTATAAGGGGCTGCTAGCCTAGAATAGGCCTTTTGAAATCTGTCATTGAAATTATCAATTAGCTCTCCCTCACCTCGTTTTATAGCAGCCAACTTATGATACAAAGCACAAGGGTCAATGGGTCCTCTAAATCTTGACAGAAATGCTTCTTCCATAAGTGCCCAGGAAGAAATGTAACCATTGGGTAAGTTTACGTACCAGCTAGAGGCCTGCTCATTAAAGGTGTAAGGAAACAACCTACACACAACATCCTCATGCTCTAACATAGCCCTAAAACATGCTTCCTTAAATATTCTAATATGATCTTCTGGGTCTTGATGCAACTGGTATTTGGGACATATCTTTTCTGGATTTTTTGGCATGTCATGATAATCATTGAAGAATATGGGAGAATTGACATCGAAATAAGCCATTGCAGGTGTTTGAGCTTGACTTGAACTTGCAGAAATACCTGGGTTGATTGGTGGATTAGGATTTAGAGGAGGATTGAGACCTCTAGAAGTGCCTGAACCAAGATTTAAAGATCTGAACAGTGATCTATCAGGACTTACAATACTACGGATGTTAAAAGGTGACCCAGGAGGTGTTCCAGATGAACTTCCTGCTTGCGATATCTTTGGATTCCAGATTAAAGGGCTTTTACTTCGCCTTGTATCAGGTAGTTGCACAAAGATATCCCCTGAACTGGACCTAGACCTAGTCACTCTGTTACTGTCGTTAGCCAGTTTGAAATGAAACCTAACTTAGGCAGGCCCTCCTTCTAGCGCCAGAAAACTGTTGATGACTGTTTTGATGCAATCATAACAATAAGTTAAAATTCACATGACATGAACTGTAACTATACTTGAAAGACAAGAAGGAATCATTTGGTGATTCAACTAATCCCAAGTCTACAATGGTTCGGTTGGTCAAGTTCAGTTGGTCAATGTGAAGCTGTAATGTTCAAGGGGCCTTACGTAGTTTAGGTTTGTTCTGTGGTTTACTGGCCTAAGAATATGCAAAAAAAGGTCATGAGATATATCAATGCTTTTCATTCCTTTGCATAAGAGTGATACTGGGCTGCAAGTTTCAGAGGGTTTTCTTGGATTTATGCAGCTTCCTTCTTCATGTACTTATGAAAACTGTCTACTTAGACTCTGTTATGCATGCTTCTTCAGATTTGAGACAATTTCCTTTAGATTTCTGCGTTTTCAGCTAAATATTTCAGATGGGTTGGGAAAAGTTAGAGAGATCTAATCTACACTTCATCTAATCTACAGAAGGATCTAATTGTTTCTGTTATCCACTATGTAAATACCACAGTAATTTGATCAAATCCACAGTAAAAACCCTAAATGTAAGTCCTGAGCATTTTCACAAACATACATTTAAAATTGCAAGCTCTCAAAGAAGATATTTCAAAACACAAAGAAGAGCAGGAGAACACTCAGAAGATAGATGCAGAACTCCAGATTCTATTGTATTAGAAACGAATAGCCATACATGATTTACAATGTAAGAATGACTCTTAGTTTCATTGATCATACTACAGAGAACTTACAAGCTTTACAGATATAGTAAGGCAGCCAGACATTCCACGCGCACCTTACTGCAGACAAACAGGCGACCTCCTTCTTCTACTTCTAAACTATGCTAAGCTAACATGCTGTGTTTTCCTAGAATCTCTGTTGTAGGCCCTAAAAATCCCTGTTGTAAAGTATTACAGTGTAGAGAGGCACAATATAAAGACATTTTGATTGTCCTCACTACAGCAAAAACCTAACTGAACCCCTGGTTCAAACCTCTAGTTACAGCAATAAATGCAGGTGAACCAGCTCTCAAAAATATCTCAGAGCAGTGGTCAAATCTGGGCGAAATATTGCCCCTTCTGAGAAGTTCCAGCAGCTGGGCAATAACTTCTGTTTGTCTTTTGCAGAAATACCTCCAGTTGCGACCTTCCTCTTCACTTGAATGGCTTTGACTTTTTGCATTTCATCTCCATCTTCTTGCTCCTGAGATCAGATCTTCTGCCTCCATGAGGTCACTGTATTGACTTTCCAGCTGCTTCCTCAACTGCAAGCCTGCAAGACAAGACAAGTAATAAGTATTCCATTTATCACAAAGCAGCATGAAAATTAAAATAAGCGTTTAAATCCAGGTGACTGCGCAAGATCGCAGAAATCAGATCCAAAATCCGCTCAAAACGCGTCAAAAATGCGCCCAAGCTGCTCAAAATTGATGGGTCAATCATCGCTGACCGGGAAAATGCTAGAGGCGCCAAAAAAAAAACTTTAAAACTCCACCGCTTCATTTCCCGCCCATCGGCATGATCATCCCTGTCGGTGCGTCAAAAAACAGGTTAGTCGATATACCTCATCATCATGATATTCTGGAAATAGCATTCCCTCCTGAAGGTCCAGATGAATGTCATCATGATGTTTCGCTTCTGCATATCGGGGAAAAGAACAACATCATCATCATCATATTGAAGGATAAGAATAGGAGGATATGAATATAATCATGCTGCCGAGGAAAGGAAGATGATGGTGACGTCATCATGATATTCGGGCTTCATTGAAATGCTAAGGATGACGTCATCATCATGTTCGGTTAAGATCAGGGGGATAATTGCAATATCGGGTTACCTGAGGAGCATGATCAGGATGATGAAGTGAATATGACCCTTTCGCGGCCAAGGTAACCCTCTCGAGAAAAATCAGCATGATGAAGATCATCATCATATTTGCGGCTTGTGTCAAACTTAGAATAAGACATCATCATCATATTTCGCGAACCAGATCGGGTCTTGGAAAATATCCTGTTGAAAGAAAAAATGATGATGCTGATGATCAAGATATTTACTTCTTCATTTATCAGATCGGGATGACGTCATCATGATATTCGGAGCCTTCGTTAAACTTGAAACATGACGTCATCATGATAATTCGCCAACCGGATCATGTTTGGAAAATATCCTGCCAAAGGGAAAATGTGATGATGATGATCATCAGGATACTTGCAAAAGGTTGTATTTCATCGGCAGGAGGACTTGGCGAAATATCGAGCGAACAAACAAGATCATGATGATCTTGACAATATGACAGGATAAAAATATGATGATGACGTCATCATCATATTTCGTTTTCGGAGCACAAGGGTAAGTTAAGGTCATCATGATATTTGCGCCAGGGTGATATTACAAAATATGATGATGCTGTTGAGAAATGTAATATCGGCTTCTTCTTTAAAAGATAGGGTGATCATCATGATATTCGCTAACTGGAGATCAGGAGGATATGAAGATGATGATCCTCTATCTCGAATTATCATGATGATGATTCCAGCACTTAGCGAATTTCAGCAAAAAATGACCCTCGTGAAAGATCAAGATAATAGGGAGTCGTCATCATCATA
Source organism: Cunninghamia lanceolata (assembly GCA_027924645.1). Taxonomy (NCBI): domain Eukaryota; kingdom Viridiplantae; phylum Streptophyta; class Pinopsida; order Cupressales; family Cupressaceae; genus Cunninghamia; species Cunninghamia lanceolata. The sequence continues at coordinate 8,096,967 of BSBN01000815.1, read as the reverse complement.
ATTCGAAGTTCAGCAAATATCATGATGATGACCTTGCGATAGGTTTTGAACGTGCGCATGCAAATATGCCGATAATGAATTTGCTAAGTCAGGGTGATCTTATACCATCAGCATGATATTTTAAGATCAGGCGATGCAAAGATATCATGATGATGTTCGCGATACTAAGACCGCTTCGACGGGGAACTCACCTTGACTTAAAGCCGATGTCATCATGATATTTGAACCTCAGGATATTATCGGGGGGGGTTCAAATATGATGATGATGATGTTTATACAGCAAAACCGAGTTTGTAAAATATGACGCTCCTAAGGAAATCATGATGCTGATAATGCGCACAAGGCCTTTTGACGGGTAAAAAGCACTACCACCTAAGATTGACGTCCGGATGTTGCGACTGCATGATTTTTAGCGGGTGATAGACCAAGATCATGATGATCCTGTCAACATGACTTAGGATAAAAATGATGATCCTCCTGCGAACATCAGGTTTGACCAAGACTTTGACCGTGCATAACTTTCACATATGGACGAATTTTCAAGTGAAGTAAAAGGCCAACCTGCATGAAATTTCAAGCTTTTTCTAAGTATGAAGTCACAGCAACAAAATATGAACCTTGACAAACAAACCTCATGATGATGACCTACCTTATGCAATATCATGATGATGAGGTACCTGACCTTCATTTTTACCAGACCGCTAGAAAGCAGAAAAAACACAAGCAGAAGCAAAAAGCAAGACATCAGCAGGGGTCCTCGTTTTGCTAAGGAGCAAAATGGGGCGTGTTGTGAACATCACAACAATACCCTGTTGTCCTCATTTACCAGGTAGCAAGAAAACACATCCTCACAGCCACCGTAGGTTTTATTGGCATCTAAATGACAAAGTTTTGGGTGCCCTCAAGATAGCCAGCATTGTCATGAAGGTCAACCATGAACTCATAATAGCCAACTATAGCTATAATGCATAAGGATTATTTTTGTGATTGAAGTATGTACAACTCTTACTTTAATGTATGTCTTTTTCCCCTCCACAACCATATGGGTGTGTGAGAGATGTTATAGATATACCAATCTATTCATTAAAATGAGATTGCTAATATGCAAGAATAAACAAATCCCTTCACAACCATATGTAGTTTTCTTGCAAGGGCATAGATGCCACTGTTGCCTCGATTTCCATGAATGTCCTGTGCCACGGTGTTGAATTGTGAGTATAGCCATTACTTGGCAACATTGTCAAATGATTATGTTATCTTGTCTTGATTGTAGGACTGCATCATAGAGGGAAGTGATGTGAACTTCTTGTTATCATTTCCATTTGTCTATGGATGTTGCTGCTGTAAATCAGCCATAAGTATAGTTGAATTGATTGAGATCAGTGTTGGGAAATTCATTGTGTTTTAGGCCTTGTGAGCCTTATGTGCTTGTTCATTACTTATGAATGCATGTTGAGCCTATTGGCATTGATTGTAGATGATATGGTAGGCATGGAAGTAGTTCCCAATGCGGCATTGAGTAAGAGTGCTCACTTATAGGGCTATTGAAGTAAAAATGAATTATGTGTTTTGTGCAAAGCTTGTATTTATGAGATGAGTACATTTGTTTAGCTACTTCTTTCTACTGCCCCTATCCTCTCACCACTCCTTATCTGAGTAGTGTTTCTTTGGCATGATTACTAGGTGTATTATGTATGCCTTCCATGGACCATGTGTTTGGGATGTGTTCATGTGAGTTATGAGACTTGTGGTATCTCTTGTGTGGCTGAGTATACATGCCTCCTTGTTCCTATTTCTTTTATGCTTGTGTATGGCCATGTCATCATCTTTGAGCATGAGAGGTGGACCCTTGAGATTCCACATGGTAGGGTGGTATTGTACCCACCATTGGGAATCCAGATATCGACATCAGTTTTGTCAATGACATCAGCAAGGGCTACTCCATTCTTCTCTCTAGTTTCTTGGATATATTCTCATATGTATTGTACAACTCAGTGATTTGAGAATATGTATTGTAATCATGTATTAATATAGTTTTTTGTGAGGTACTCCTATTTTTGGAGGTCATATTAATTAGAGCTTTGTTGTACTCTTCTGTAATAGATGCATTGTGATAATCTTCTGCCCATGTTATCTATCTTGGTGATAGAATGATGTTGCACTTCATGTTTTGAGTCAGTTTAGAGCATTTATATATTTATATGTTTATCTTAATGTTCTAAAAAAAATTGTTGTGCACTTTTGGGCTCTTATTTCTTGGGTGCCCAGATGGGGCGTTACATAGGTATCAAAGCACCCAAGTTTTACAACTCTGGGAACTATGGGGAGTGTTTATTGGGTCTAACCTTTCATTTGTCCATGTCATGAAAACTATCACGTGGAGCCAGAGGGTGTGTTGCACCAACATCGCCAGTCACGTTAAAAAGTTTACCAGTGCATTGTCTTTAAAAGAAAAAACTAGAAAAAGGAATAATATAATTATAATTTTTGTTGTGATTGTCAGTGGTCACTTGAGTAATTATCCTAGGCAATATTGTGATGCTGTAATGTTATGCGTGTGTAATGGGGATATGAGTTGTGATGTGTAAATGACTGTTAATGTTGTAGTCATGCCTCAAGTATGTGATATAGGATATGCCCTTGTGATATTTGTACATGTGGGTGGATAACCCATTTTCCCTATCCATTTGTTCCATGGGTTGAGGATGGACCATAATGTGTCCTAAGCATATACTTAGTTCTAGCTACAGACACATGGTAGTTATATTGATGTCATCATGGATTTCTGGTATTTGGCATGGCAGCTTGATGAAGTGACAATTGTGTGTAATGAGATAATAGTGAATGATACTATGATACAGGGATGATATGACGTTTGATGTGGCCATCAGTATGAGTATGATGTGTATTGTTCTCTACTTGAAATAATTTTAGATGAACTTATACATACGCAATATCTCTGACTCATAATACATGATAACCATACAGGCTTGTGGGTTTTCTCTTGTGACGTGGATGTCAAATTCTATAGATGACTCATTTGTGGTAAATGTCAGTGGACCTTGGTATGATGGTAGGTGTGTATTCATGTGGATTCATCATGTAGATATATGATCAGACTATTCCAGATTGTGTGGGACACACTTATTATTATATGGTAAATTCTTCATTGATCATTTTGTGGTTAGAGAACCACCATAGTATTCTATTATGTGGTTTGAGAACCACCATACTATTCTATGGTTTGAGAACCACCATACTATTCTGTGGTTTGAGAACCACCATATTATTCTATGGTATGAGACCACTATGATATTGCATGCTATTATCTTATGTGGTTTGAGACCATTGTATGATTCCACTCCTCCCCTTAGGTGACCTTGTTGCATGGTCGCATGGTGTTCGTAATGTGCAAATTTCTAAGAGATTTTTGGAATATTTATTTATCTGTTGAATATTTTTCTTGCAAGCTAACAATGTTTTATTACCTTGGGCTAATTGGCCATTTTTATGTTTGAGTTAGTCCTTTTGCCTCAAGGATATGTTCTTGGACAAACTTGGGATAATACAATGATTGTTATTTGATCTCTAATTTTTTTTATGATTCATTATATTTGTTTTCTTCTACTTTATTGAGTTTTATTTATGAGTTTGCTTTACTTCTGTAAATTTCTAGTTTGAGGCAGTTTAATGTTGCAACTCCTGGTATGTGTGGAGTGTTGTGACTATTGTATACTGTCATATCCTAGAGGGATCACTGATAGGTTGTTTAGGGGAGTAGATGGCCTGGGGAATCTTGTACATACTGAGTTATGTATGGAAGGCTCCTAGAGAGGACCCTAAGACCATCCTTCATGATCTGCTACTTGGCACAGTGGTATTGTATATGGCATGGTTATTCATTTGTTATTTAGTACTATAGTATGGATGATATTGGGTTCCCTTTGAGGTGAGATTATATGATGTTACAATGCTTTCAATATTAGCACAATGGGTACTGCATGGCATGGTTATTCACTCATTGATCATTCAACTCTATAGCACTATGGATTGCTTAGTGGCCTATTAGTGTTGTCCTCCTCATAATACCCCTTTTAATGAAGCCTTGTGATGTAAATTCCTGATGATGTGAAAGAGCATCTATGTGTAAGTTGTACAATTTGTCATGTTTGTGGTTGCATATTAGAAGTAAAATGTTTCATTATGCCCTGAAGAGTGACAAATTATTGTATTATATGATAGAGAGGTCATGCATGTTATGAAAGTAGAGGTTGAAATCATATAAATATATGTGTGTGTGTGTCTGTGTGTGTGTTGTGTGCTCAATTTTAAAGATGTTTGCATGTGAAAAGTTAGAGAATTGAAAATTTTGTATATTGAAAAGTACAATTTGCTGCATTCATGAGAAAATTATGTGGTTTATGCTATTATAAATATGCAAATTGATGGTTGTGAACAACTAGTTGGCTGCTTGAGACAGTGAATGCTTGAAAAAAAAACCTAATTATTATGGCCTCATTCTTTATTTGATTAGAGAAAATGGTTATATGATAATGTAAATTTTGTATGAAATTGAGTGCCTTGCCTTTTCATCACCTGTGTATTGGAAATTATCGCACGTAATTGTGTGCACCATGGGGAATGTGATAGTATGAATTTTATAATTGTCTTGAATTTTATGGACTAATGTGTGATATGGTTGTATTTTAGCATTGTGAGTTCCAGGAGTAAGTCAATCTCTTGGGAAGGAGCATGTAATGCCTCCCTAGTCCTAGCCTAATTGAGGTGACACCAAGGTATGAAATTCAGGCTCTATATGATGTTCATGTGTTACAGACATTTTGTTATGTTAGATTTCATATTGACATTGGGTGTACAGGTGGAGAGGATAACACCTTTACATTGGCATACTATGCAAATGATCACAGATGTTAGAATCCTTTGATGTGGTCTATTCTTGCTTTGGCTCTTATATGATATGTAGATGTAGATGTTATAATGTGTTTTGAGTGGTATAGGTACTAGGCACTAAATCCACCTGGCTTCAAAGGTCTGAGCGTGCCTAATGTCCCAATGGTGGTGAGTTGGAGATGACACATTGGCCATATACCTTAGCCTTGTCATCGTCTCTATGTTGAGATGAGTTTCTGATGTCATGTCTTAACTCAGACACCATCTAGTGATTGCCTGATTATTCTATCCTTCTGTGAGTTCGTTTCATATGATCTTGGTGTTGAGTGTGAGGACGATTATTTTTCCTTCCTTATTTTGATTGTTTTATATCTCAGTTGATGACATTATCATACTTTTAGAGACTATTGTTCCATTATGCAGATTTGATCATATCTCCTAATTTTGATTTGAAATTGGTTAGACACATGGTGATTCAATTTAAATCATATTTTGATGATATGATGAGATTAGACATGCGAGATATATTAGATGATGATTATTGATGTGATTTCTAGTTCATTATGTAGGTTCATTAATTGATGATGATTATGTGACATTAGATAGAAAATGCAGTTAATCTTGAATTATGTTGTAAATGATTAATGTTGTATACAATGGCATGAATTTAATTCCAGTTGCTTCGGCTATGATTATTCATGATATGATTGACACTTGATCTAGTTGTGCAAGATTATATTCCTAGGCCACGGGAAATCGAAGGTAGTATTCACACATGTTATTCCCTGTGAAACCAATCCATTCCCAAGAGGGATAAGGATCACGTTTGATTCGGATGTTGTTTTAGTAATTGTTTTTTTTATTATTTTGGCCTAGTACCCTTTTGTTTAAGTAATTTATATCATGTGTTGTATATTTTTATTGTTTTACACCACTTGGTATTATTTTCTTTTATGGGCCATTTAGTGTGAATTTGACTCCCTAGGTGAACCTTAGAGTCTCAAAACTAACCCTAGGTGGTTACCCATGGGTCTAGGGTCAATTTTGACTAACTAAACCTTGGAGTAACCCAAATTAGGTCACTCTAAATTGAGGTTTAGTCAAAGTGACGAATTTTGAAATGGCTAAGGGTGGGAGATTAGTCATGCTTTGGGAAAGACCCATCTCCCTTCCCAAATTTTGGGGATCCCTTCACCAAGAAGACTTAGGAGGTCTCCAAGACTCCCAAGTGTGTGGGATCTCCCTCCAAGACTCTCACACATGTGTGAGCATCTTGGAGGGAGATGGCTCTCTTAGAGAATAAGAGGATGCCATATGGCATCCCTTATCCTCATGGAGGATTGAAGGGAATTGCCACCTCACCACTTGGTCTCTCACACATGTGTGAGTATAAGTGGATAAGCTGAGGATTGGGATGGAATTGGAGGGTGACACTTGTCATCCTCACACTTCCTCTCCCTTGCAAGTGGCATGGGATGAGAAAGGAGAAGGTGACAAGTGTCACCTTCTCATTCCTCAAGGCCAAATTAGAAGGCCTATATTATATCCTCTTGAAGAGGAGTGTGGGGTTCTGGCATTGGGCATATTTTCTTTCTATTTTTGAAGTTCTTTTGGGGAGTTAGAGAAATTTGGAGATTAGAAGACTTGGAGAAGCTTGGAGCTCTTCACAAACTGTGCTTCCATTTTTAGGGATTTTGAAGGTAAGGTCCATGGCTATGGCCATTTACCCTTGTTTAGTTCATTTATGTGGTATTTGTTGTTGGTTGTTTTCATTTTTTTGTGTGGGTTGGGAGTTTGGTGAGAGCACCTCCATTTGGAGGTAAGGCTCAACTTGTATGAGGCAGGGGAGAGTGAACCTCATCGAGGTCACCTCCTTATTTTTGTGCTACTTATAGCCTTGAGGGCTTTTATTTGGTGTTGAGAGCATTTGTGATGGCAAGAGTGCCCTGATAATTTTTGTGCAGTTATTTAGAGATATGTATTTTGTGGTGGTGGCTTGAGGCCTTAAGATTTGGTGATTTCAGATCATGGAGTGACCTTTTGAGTTGAGGGGTCCACTCCCCTACCCCCATCAAACTCATTTTCATGAGTTTAGTTTTGTGGAAACCATGGGAAATTTTTTGTGTGTGTTTGGAAAATTGTATTGTTGTGAAGTGTGTTACAAACTATGTGAATCCTACCTTCCTAGCTCGAGGGTGACCACTTGGGGCTCTAAGGTAGGGAGGAGGGCATTCCTTCATGGCTTGGTTCCCCATTGTTGTGTTTTTATTGTAGGTTATTAGTGGGAGAAATGGAGCTTGGAGAAGCTCATTTTCACCTTTTTTTGCAGTATTTTGAGTTGGTTGTTGTGAGCCATGGCCTTGGAGGCCTTAGTGTATTGTTGATAAAATTATTGAGTTCCATTGTCCATGTTGTTATAAAGAAATTTAAAGTGAAATATTCTTTATTGTAGTGTTTGTCAAATCTTTACTATCCCTGTGTTAGCTATTGTAAGAAGTTTTAATGTGAGCACTCCTTGATGTTTATACAAATTTTGGTTATTATTTTACGCTGTTATGTTTACATGTTTTGGAGAAATGCACAAGAAAATACATTTTTGTTGTCTCATTGTTTCGAATAAAAATTATGTGATGCTGTTGAAAATTTTACTATATTCTATGTGGAAAAATAAATATACCATTTCTGTTATGTGTGAAATGAAATTTCATGGTTATCATTTCTCTGCTTTGTGCTCATGTATGTTGAAAGTTTGAATAGAAATGGTCTTTTGCATTTCTTGTCATTTACTTATGAAAGGAAAAGAGAGGACCCAATAATAATTCTACTTCCTTTTATTTCAAAAAGATATATATTAGTGATACTTAAATGTTATCTAATCTGGCTATGTTATCTCCCCATTTGATTTTTACACATTTTGGTTATATATATATATATGACTATACTACTATTTTTTCTTTTTTGTTGAAAAATATATATAACTTAAGCTTTCTGTATAACTGGGTAGAACTATGTAAATGTGACTGGGTGTGTATATACATATACCTACATATATAGGTATACATATATTTATAAAGTATATACATTATGTAAAGAGATCAAACACATTTATTTCAAACTATTTTACAGAGTAAATTATTTACAAGGGATGAAACTGTTATGAAGATTTTTTTTTAAAACAAAAAAATAAAAAAAAAATAGTGGCTGTGAACGGTGGCCAAAGCCACCGCCCATAGTGTACTGATGTAAGAGGGGTATGGGGAGGGAGCAGTGCCTCCACCCACACCCGCGAGTGTGGGTGGAGGCACCGACTCCTCCCAACACCCCCATCTCCCTGTTGAAAACTCCTTCGCCACCATGCAGATATGGAGCCGTTGGCCCAAGGATTAGGTTGGCCCCCCCTTTCCTCTTTGTCTTTCATTACTACAATGGTGGCTTACATTTGGAACCCTCATTGCCTTTCGATGCATAGTTCGGCCCTTGCCTAGTCTGGTCACATATCTTTCACCTGCACTAAAATATATATATATATACTTACATTCTGTGTTTTTTGAACAACATTCTTTTTAGGTATATATACATATATATAGACACACATACACACATTCAATGTATTTATAAGCCTATATAATTATATATATCAAAACAATGAAAACCTACTATGTTTACCCAATGAAAATATACCACTATAAGGTATTTTCATGGCTATCCTCCATCTCCAAAACCTTCAACCTGCAAAATAACAAAACAATGGAGGCAAACAAAACAAGAGGAAAAACAAATGAGAAGAGAAAACAAAAGAATAAGTTTAGGCAAATCCATAAGGAAATTAATAAAATAAAAATTAGGGCTTGAATCGGTAAGAGGGATTTTAGAAATTTCATTTTAACTTTTCTCTTTTATCCTTTTCATGTCCACAGGAATTCTTATTTCCCTCTTTTTACTTTTCAAGCCTTTTTGAAATTTTGACTTCTTTGTGCTTCATTTGAGTTGTTTTAATTTTATTTTGGGCTTTTGATTTTTAATGCCTTGTGGAAATTTATTTTAGGGGAGAATGGGTTGATTTTGTTTTAAATGGGAAGTGTGTTCCCTTTGTAATTTATTTATTTGGGGCATTTATTTTATTTTCCTTAGTGTGTTTTAGATCCTTGCGATGGGAAGACTTTTACTTCAATTTTTTATTTTAATCGGTTTTATTATTTTTACAGGGAAAGGTATTTTAATTTTTCCCTTTATCTATTATTTTTGAGTTAGTTAATAAATCTAATGGTCGAAATAATATTTATTAATGGACTCAATTTTAAAGTTTATTTTGGGCATTTATTATTTTCCAATTTTTAATTTTTGATTGAGTGATCAATGTATTTTACCTTGAAAATTTATTTACTATTACTTATGATTATTTATTTTAAATTTTACATTAATTTCTTCTTACGATCTTTCTTTTAAAATTTTTATTTCATTTATTGAAAATGTGTTATGTTGTCAAATTTTTCCTATGTTTTAGGGTTTTATTTTTATGACCTTTTGGCAACTATCATTTAATCACTCCATTTTATCATGCGTTCATTATGCCATCAATTTTCATATTTTACTTATTCGATTTGATTTTTGTAATAGAGTTAGGGTTTGGTTTTGAATATGATGAAATCACCTTCTCACCTAGGAAACTTAGGGTTTGGATTAAAACTGTTCTAACCCTAGAAGCGGCACACTTCGCATCACATACCCCCTAGATGGCTTTCATCATGTAGGGGATGGCATAGGAAGACGTGCTTCCCTGAATATGTATGATATGTCTACGCCTCATGCATATTGCCACTAAGCACGCAGACGCATGCGAGGGGGTTCCTAGGGACATCTAGAAATATTTTTTGTATTTCGTGTCAAAACCACATGTCAAATGTGGACATAACACATGTGTTGCATGTCTGACTACATGGGAAATGTCGGCATGACATTTGGTATCAGAGCCCAAGTTTAAACACTGGGCTTGTTTAGGGCACATTATTTTTCTGCAGCTTTGATTAATTTGTGGTTACCTCATTTTTTTGTAGGATGCCTCCTAGACAAGTTTAGCGAGGGCATTCACACCACACGGAGTCTGAAGAGGTTCATAGTGACTTTTCAGCTGAGGGATAGGCACCACCGGCCCCACAGGTATCGCAGGAACCACCAACCCTACGTATACCAAATATTGGGCCACATATATTATAGGTACTTTAGGCAGTGTTAGATAGGCTACCACTGGCCATAGTTGAGCTACGCATAGAGCCACGTGTTGAACCCTATGTTGATTTGCGAGAGGAGCCACGCGTAGAGCCATGAATAGAATCACGTGTCAAGCCACGTGTGGAGCCCCTCATTGAGCCGCGAGAGGCACCACATGTGGAGCCATATGTTGAGGTACCAGATACGATGACAGAGGAGGTTGGATTAGCCTATAGATCCCATAGCAGGAGCCCTCCATGTCATGCTAGGCATGAGGAGGTAGTACAAGTGGAGCAGATTGTTCACAGTCCTATGATTATTATGCGGATGAGCCTATTAGAGGGCATAGAGACTGAGAAGATCCCATCAGGAATTTATTGAGGTTGAATCCTCCTACATTCATCAGGGTGACAGAGGAAGCTGAGGCAGAGGCTTGGCTTATCAGCTTAGATAGATGCTTTGGTTTGCATCCTTACGAGGGCAACACAAAGGCACGTGTGGTAGTCCATCTATTGAGACATGCAACAACTACTTGGTGGCGCACTGAGGAGTGCAAGCGCCATCTATCATTGGACACACTCACATGGGAGACTTTCATTGAGTGCTTCAATACATGATATTTATCAGATCACTATAGGCAGCGTCACATAGATGATTTTCACGACCTTTAGCAGAGAAGACTTACGATTGCTTAGTATGAGGGTAGATTCACCGAGTTGTCTCGATATGCAGAGTATCTCCATGACGAGAAACTCTTGTTCATAAGTTTATCAGAGGGTTGAACCATAGCATAGAAAGGCCTATATGCATGGCAAACCCCCAGACATTGAGTGATGCTGCCGAGAAGGCATACATAGCTGAGGAGATACAGGGATGAGGAAAGAGTTCACACCCTTAGTTTTAGAATCGTGGGCAGTAGCAGCATCAGCAGAGTTACCGCAGACCACCGCCGCCACCTCAGAGAGGAGGATTTAGTTCCACATCCTTACCTCCTAGGCCCCCATAGCAGTAGCAGCAGAGATCCCAGCCATAGCAGAGGGCACATGGGGGCATAATCGAGGTTGGCAATAGTAGGGCCCGCGTAGGGATCAGAAGCAGCAAGGACTACTTGCGGGACCTGTGAGGCCGCATCAGTCATACAGGGGTTCACAGGGGTCCATAAGTAAATTTGGACAACAATAGTCAATTAGGACTCAAACTGGACATGTACAGGCTAGGGGCCCCTATTATGTGTGTGGTGGAGTGGGACATCTAGCCAGAGATTACCCACAGGGCTTCATAGTAGGGGGTAGCCTCGTGTAAGAGGATCAGAGCAGATGGTTGGAGATGTGGGTAGGTCCTACCGTATGTTCGCAGTGGTTGATAACTGCTAGGCTAATTTTTAGGCATCAGTGATTGAGACATTAGGTATGATAGCGGGTGTCCCCATCTCTACTCTTTTTGACTCTAGTGCTACTGAGTCTTTCATATCTCCATTGTTAGTGGAGCGTTGCAAGCTGGTGGCCTCTAGGCAGGGTGATAGGTAGGTGGTTGAGTTGGCCTCAAGGGCCAAGATGATAGTAGATGCTTTAGTCCACAACTGTGAGATTTCTTTGGGACCCTTTGCCACAGTTTGTGACCTTAGAGTTATGACATTAGGATCCTACGATGTGGTTTTGGGTATGGACTAGCTTGCGGCTCATCAAGCCAAGCTAGATTGTCGCTGAAAGGTGATTTGCTGCTTAGATGATCATGGTACCTTAGTTGAGATAGTGGGCATGCAGAAGCCCACAACAGTGCATATGATATCCGCTTAGCAGCTTAAGTGTTGCATGCGGAAGGGATGCTAGATGTTTGCTATTACAGTGAGTGACAGATCAGATGACAAGCCTAAAGCATCCTTGGATGATCATCCCATCCTAAGAAAGTTTGCTGATGTGTTTCTAGAAGAGTTACTGGGGATGCCACCCCATCATGAGGTAGACTTTCATATTGACTTAGTGTCGGGTACTGAGCCAGTGTCTCATGTACCCTACAAGATGAGCACTCATGACCTCATAGAGCTCAAGTTATAGCTTGAGGACTTGCTTGAGAAGGGGCACATCAGACTGAGTTTTTCACCTCGGGGCACTCCTGTCATCTTCATGAAGAAGAAGGATGGGTCTCTTCATTTATGCATGGATTATAAGTATTTGAATAAGGTGACAGTGAAGAACTATTATCCTCTGCCAAGGATTATAAGTATTTGACGCAAGGAGCCAGGGTGTTCTCTAAGATTGACCTAAAGTTCAGTTACCATCAGTTGCATATCACAGAGGCAGACATCCATAAGACTGCCTTCTAGATTCAATATGGCCACTCTGAGTTCATTGTGGTCCCCTTTAGTTTGACGAATGCCTTGTAGTGTTCATGAGTCTCATGAATGGGGTGTTCCCTACATTCTTGGATCAGTTTGTGATTATTTTCCTCCATGACATATTGATCTATTCGTGGACCAAGGAGGAGCATGAGGAGCACCTACGTTAGGATCTACAGTGTTTGAGGGAGAAGAATCTTCATGGGAACTTGGCAAAGTGTGTATTTTTCAGGATAGAGGTGTAGTATTTAGGGTACATCCTATTTGGTGATGGAATCTCGGTAGATCCATTGAAGATCAGGCCTATCAGAGATTGGCCAGCACCCACCAGTGTGACAGAGGTCAGGAGTTTTATGAGGTTAGCTAGTTATTACCATAGATTTGTTGAGGGTTTTTCTTAGATAGCACACCCCATCACTTCCCCTTAGCAAAAAGGGAAGAGTTTTCTATGGACTGAGCAGTGTGAGGGCCTTTGGGGTCCTCAAGGAGTGTCTTACCAATGCTCCCATTTTAGCAGTTCCTGATCCTGTAGCAAATTTTATGGTTTGCATGGATGCATCACTTGAAGGTTTGGGATCCGTACTTATGCAGGGAGGTAGAGCAATCACGTTTGAGTCATGAAATCTCAAGACCAATGAGATGAACTACCCCACTCACAATTTGGAGTTAGCAATAGTGGTTCATGCTCTAGTTCATTGGAGACATTTCTTATTGGGTCATCGCTTTGAGTTCCATTCAGATCACCACAGCCTTCAATATATATTTACATAGCTGAATCTAAATGCCCGTCAATGGCTTTGGATGGAGTTTCTTTGCGAGTATGGCTTTGATGTTGACTACATCAAAGGGAAGGAGAACGTGGTTGCTGACGCATTGAATCAAAGGCAGCATGAGATCTTGACCTTGACTCTGAGTGTGGACTTGAGAGGATGCATTATTCAGCATCTGCCTAAGGAGGAGTGGTTTCTTAAGGTGCAGTAGGAGATCCATTCACAGAGGGCCATTGTGGGCAAGTTTGTAGGGTACTCACTTGAGGCAGATGGGTTACTTCGTCAGTGATAGCACATCCACGTACCCTGCGTAGGTGACCTACATACTATAGTGTTATCAGAAGCTCATAGAGCCCCATATGTGGCACATCCAGGGGTAAAGAAGATGCATGCTGACCTATGACAGCTATACCATTAGGTGGGTATGAGACAGGATATTGCGGAGTTTGTTGCTCGATGCCTTGAGTGCCAGAGGGTCAAGGCTGAGCATCAACATCTAGCAGGACTTTTATACCCTCACGAGATACCTGAGTGGAAATGGGACACCATTTCCATGGATTTCATTATTGGTCTTCCTATGTCTTCGCACCGCCATGATGCCATCATGGTGACAGTCGACAAGTTGACCAAGGTGGGGCATTTCTCACCTGTATGCATGACGTACAATGCACCAGTAGTGGCGAGAGTATTCTGGGATGATATTGTGAGATTACATGAAGTACATCACCACATCATTTCTGACAGGGATTCAGTGTTCACTTTAGCCTTTTGGAGAGCTTTGCAACAGGCATTGGGCACACAACTCAACTTTAGTTCTGCATATCACCCCAAGACAGATGGATAGATAGAGTGGGTGAATCAGGTGTTGGAGGACATGCTTTGTATGTATGTAATGGACCATTAGTCTAGATGGGAGGAGTATCTATATCTGGTTGAGTTTGCCTACAATAATGGGCATCACAGTGCATTGGCTATGCCTCCTTTTCAGGGTTTATACAGTAGACCATGTAGGACACCATTGAGTTGGGATCAGATAGAGGACATGATTTCCATTGGTCTAGAGTTGGTTCAGGATATGGAGTAGCAGGTCACACTGATTAGGCAGAGACTTTAGGAGGCACAGGATAGACAGAAGAAGTATACCGATGCTAAGAGACTTGATCGGAGCTTCTCAGTTGGGGACAGAGTATTCCTTAGAGTGCGGCCACACAAAAGTCCAATCCATTATGGAAAGGGCTCTAAGCTCACACCATGGTTTGTAGGACCTTTTGAGATCTTGGAGTGGATAGGACCTGTTGCCTACCTTCTAGCATTGCCACCTAGCCTATTGCGTATCCACGATGTCTTTCATATTTTTGTATTGAGGTGATATTTATCTCATTTATCTAATGTATTAGACTAGAGTGCTCTACAAGTAGAGGTGGATGGATAGTTGGCTTTGGAGCCAATTCACATATTAGCTCGTCAGATGCTAGACCTTCGAGGTTGAGAGATGGACCAGGTTAGGGTCTAGTGGGATCATTATGATGAGGTCATAGTGACTTGGGAGGATGCAACTAGTTTGAGGGTACTATATCCTCACCTTTTTGATGACTTCTAGGAGGAAGTTTAGTCTTAGGGGGGGAGGATGTGAGGCTGATTATTTTTTCTTCCTTATTTTGATCATTTTACATCTTAGTTGATGACATTAGCATACTTTTAGAGACTATTGTTCTATTATGCAGATTTGATCATATCTCCTGATTTTGATTTGACATTGGTTAGACATATGGTGATTCGATTTAAATCATATTTTGATGCTATGATGAGATTAGACATGCGAGATATATTAGATGATGATTATTGATGTGATTTCTAGTTCATTATGTGGGTTCATTAATTGGTGATGATTATGTGACATTAGATAGAAAATATAGTTAATCTTGAATTATGTTATAAATGATTAATGTTGTATACAATGGCATGAATTTAATTCCAGTTGCTTCAGCTATGATTATTCATGATATGATTGACACTTGATCTAGTTGTGTAGGACTATATTCACAGGCCACAGGAAATTGAAGGTAGTATTCACACATATGTTATTCCCTATGAAACTAATCCATTCCCAAGAGGGATAAGGATCACGTTTGATTCAAATGTTGTTTTAGTACTTGTTTGTTTTATTATTTTGGCCTAGTACCGTTTTATTTAAGTAATTTATATCATGTGTTGTATATTTTTATTGTTTTACACCACTTGGTATTATTTTCTTTTATGGGCCATTTAAAGTGAATATATGTCTCCCTAGGTGAACCTTAGAGTCTCAAAACTTACCCTAGGTGGTTACCCATGGGTCTAGGGTCAATTTTGACTAACTAAACCTTGGGGTAACCCACCTTAGGTTACTCTAAACTGAGGTTTAGTCAAAGTGACGAATTTTGAAATGGCTAAGGGTAGGAGATGAGTCATGCTTTGGGAAAGACCCATGTCCCTTCCCAAAGTTGGGGATCCCTTCACCAAGAAGACTTGGGAGGTCTCCAGGACTCTGAAGTGTGTGGGATATCCCTCCAAGACTCTCACACATGTGTGAGAGCATCTTGGAGGGAGATGGCTCTCTTAGAGAATAAGAGGATGCCATATGGTATCCCTTATCCTCATGGAGGCTTGAAGGGAATTGCCACCTCACCATTTGGTCTCTCACACATGTGTGAGAGAACAAGTGGATAAGGTGAGGATTGGGATAGAATTGGAGGGTGACACTTGTCACCCTCATAGTTCCTCTCCCTTGCAAGTGGCATGGGATGAGGAAGGAGAAGGTGACAAGTGTCACCTTCTCATTCCTCAAGGATAAATTGGAAGGCCTATATTATCTCCTCTTGAAGAGGAGTTTGGGGTTTTGGCATTGGGCATATTTTCTTTCTATTCTTGAAGTTCTTTTGGGGAGTTAGAGAAATCTGGAGATTGGAAGACTTAGAGAAGATTAGATCTCTTCACCAAATGTGCTTCCATTTTTAGCACTTTTGAAGGTAATCTCCATGGCTATGGCCATTTACCCTTGTTTATTTCATTTATGTGGTATTTGTGGTTTTTGTTGTTAGTTGTTTTCATTTTTTTGTGTGGGTTGGGAGTTTGGTGAGAGAACCTCCATTTGGAGGTAAGACTCAACTTGTATGGGGTAAGGGAAAGTGAATCTCTTTGAGGTCACCTCCTTATTTTTGAGCTACTTATAGCCTTGAGGGCTTTTATTTGGTGTTCAGATCATTTTTGGTGGCAAGAGTGCCATGATAGTTTTTTTGGAGTTATTTGGAGATATGTATTTTTTGGTGGTGGCTTGAGGCCTTGAGATTTGGTTATTTGAGATCATGGAGTGATCTCTTGAGTTGAGGGGTCCACTCCCGTACCCCCATCAAACTCATTTTCATGAGTTTGGTTTTGTGCAAACCATGGGAAAATTGTTGTGTGTGTTTGTAAAATTCTATTATTGTGGAGTGTGTGACATACCATGTGAATCCTACCTCCCTTGCTCAGGGGTGACCCACTTACGGGTCTATGGTAGGGAGGAGGGCATTCCTTCGTGGCTTGGTTCCCCATTGTTTTGTGTTTATTGCAGGTTATTAGTGGGAGAAATGGAGCTTGAAGAAGCTCGTTTTTAACTTTTTTGCATTATTTTGAGTTGGCTATTGTGAGCCATGGCCTTGGAGGCCTTAGTGTATTGTTGACAAAATTATTGAGTTCCATTGTCCATGCTGTTGTAAAGAAATTTAATGTGAAATAGTCTTTATTGTAATGTTTATCAAATCTTTACTATCCCTGTGTTGGCTATTGTAAGAAGTTTTAATGTGAGCACTCCTTGATGTTTATACAAATTTTGGTTATTATTTTATGCTGTTATGTTTACATGTTTTGGAGAAATGCACAAGAAAATATATTTTTGCTATCTCATTGTTTAAAAAAAAAATTATGTGATGCTGTCAAAAATTTTAGTATAGTCTACGCGGAAAAATAAATATACCATGTGCAATGAAATTTCATGGTTATCATTTCTCTGCTTTGTGCTCATGTATGTTGAAAGTTTGAATAGAAATGGTCTTTTGCATTTGTTGTCATTTACTTCTGAAAGGAAAAGAGAGGACCCAATAATAATTCTGCCTCCTTTTATTTAAAAAAAAAAATATTAGTGATGCTTTAATGTTATCTAATCTAGCTATATTATCTCCCCATTTGAGTTTTACACATTTTAGTTACTATAATATATATAACTTAAGTGTTTTGTATAACTGGGTAGAATTGTGTAAATGTGACTGGGTGTGTATATACATATACCTACATATATAGGTATACATATATTTATAAAGTATATACATTATGTAACGAGATCAAACACATTTATTTCAAACTATTTTATAGAGCAAATTATTTACAAGGTATGAAACTGTTTTGAAGATTTTTTTTTAGAACAAAAAAAAATATAGAGTAGCTGTGAGCGGCGGCCAAAGCCGCCGCCCATAGTCCACTGATGTAAGAGGGGTGTGGGGAGGGGGCGGTGCCTCCACCCACACCCATGGGTGTGGGTGGAGGCACCGCCCCCTCCCCACACCCCTATCTCCCCATTGAAACCCCCTTCGCAGTCACGCAGATCTAGAGCCGTCGGCCCAAGCCTTAGGTTGCCCCCCCCTTTCCTCTCTGTCTTTTGTTACTACAGAGGTGACTTACATTTAGAACCCTCATCACCTTTCGAAGCACAGTTCAACCCTTGCCTAGTCTGCTCACATATCTTTCACCTGCATTAAAATATATATATATATATATATATATATATATATATATATACTTACATTCTATGTTTTTCGAACAACATTCTTTTAAGGTATATATATATACATTCAATGTATTTATAAGACTATATAAATATATATATCAAAATAATGAAAACCTACTATTTTTACCCAATGAAAATATACCTCTATAAGGTACTTTCATCGCTGCCCTCCATCTCCAAAACCTTCAACCTGCAAAAGAACAAAACAATGGAGGCAAACAAAACAAGAGGAAAAACAAATGAGAAGAGAAACCAAAAGAATAAGTTAGGGCAAATCCATAAGGAAATTAATAAAATAAAAATTATGGCTTGAATGGGTAAGAGGGATTTTAGAAGTTTCTTTTTAATTTTTTTCTTTTATCCTTTTCATGTGCATGAGAATTCTTATTTCCCTCTTTTTACTTTTCAAGCCTTTTTGAATTTTTGACTTTCTTTGTGCTTCATTTGAGTTGTTTTAA
The DNA here is from genome assembly GCA_027924645.1 of Cunninghamia lanceolata. Lineage (NCBI taxonomy): Eukaryota > Viridiplantae > Streptophyta > Pinopsida > Cupressales > Cupressaceae > Cunninghamia > Cunninghamia lanceolata. Next base: position 8,078,484 of record BSBN01000815.1, on the reverse strand, counting down.
TTTTATTTTGGGGTTTTGATTTTTAATGCCTTGTGGAAATTTATTGTAGGAGAGAATGGGTTGATTTTGTTTTAAATGGGAAGTGTGTTCCCTTTGTAATTTATTTATTTGGGGCATTTATTTTATTTTCCTTAGTGCATTTTAGATACTTGCGATGGGAACACTTTTACTTGAATTTTTATTTTAATCGATTTTATTATTTTTACGGGGAAAGGTATTTTAATTTTTCCCTTTATCTATTATTTTTGAGTTAGTTAATAAATATAATGGCCGAAATTATATTTATTAACTGACTCAATTTTAAAGTTTATTTTGGACATTTATTATTTTGTGATTTTTAATTTTTGATTGAGTGATTAATGTATTTTACCTTGAAAATTTATTTAATATTACTTACGATTATTTATTTTAATTTTTACTTTAATTTCTTCTTAGAATCTTTCTTTTAAAATTTTTATTTCATTTATTAAAAACATGTTATGCTGTCAAATTTTTATTAGATTTTAGGGTTTTATTCTTATGACCTTTTGGCGACTATCATTTAATCACTCCAGTTTATCATGCATTCATTATGCCATAGATTTTCATATTTTACTTATTCGATTTCATTTTTATAATAGAGTTAGGGTTTGGTTTCGAATCTAACGAAATCACCTTCTCACCTAGGAAACTTAGGGTTCAGATTAAAACCGTTCTAACCCTAGAAGCGGAACGCTTCGCGTCGCATACCCCCTAGACGACTTTCATGATGCAGGGGATGGCATAGGAAGATGCTCTTCCCCAAATATGTATGATATGTCTATGCCTCGTCCGTATTGCCAATGAGCATGTAGACGCGTGCGAGGGGGTTCCTAGGGACATGTAGAAATTTTTTTCGTATTTCGTGTCATGATCACATGTCAAATATGGACATGACATGTGTGTTGCATGTTGTGACCACATGGGAAATGTGGGCATGACATTGAGTCAGTCTTTATGGGTTTGCATCAGGTGATTTGTTTATTTGTAATTTTATTTTAGCGCAGTGTTAGTAAATTGACCTCGTTCTTTGTTTTTGTATGGTTTTCTTGAGAGGATTTTATAAGCCTTGGTCATCTACCTTTAGGATTTTAAAAGAAGCCAAAACAATAATATAGTGATAGTCTTGTTTGGTCTAAAAGGGAAATGAAATATTTTATTTTCCCTATTCTCACTCTTATGGGAGAAGGTTTTAGAAAATGGGGGAGAAAGGAAGAAAGCGGAGGTGAGGGTTTTAGGGAGGGAGGATGCTATCAAGTTTGTAGCCATGGCTTTACTTTGTCGATTTCATTTGCTTGTAAGTTTCTAAAGCCCTTGCAACAAACCCATTTTGTACATATTCTGAAACCATTGTAAAGGATGAGAAAATATCTCTTTTCTAGACATTATGTAGAGGAGTTCACGGATTTGCCTATATATTCACAATCTAGCATACTATCTACCAAAGTATTTCCAACTAAATACATGTCAAACATAACCCATTTGAACTCTATGATGTTGGCACAGGCAAGAGGAATACAGTTTATAGTTGTGGAAATTGGCTTTATATCTACCAATGGCAGTTGCTTAAAAGTTCCTCACACCTTTCAAACATATCGGGCTTTATTTGTGCTTGCACATTTTGTATTCATGACTGCCATAGCATTTTCAACTATAATATTTGACAAAATTTCCCTTTTGTTTTGCTTCAAGGGATGTCCATACCCTGTCCCATAGCTCTCATTTTTGGCACGGGCAAGGAAAGTGCTAGCAAAGGTATAGGAATTTGGCTTTACTACTGCTAGTTGCAATTGTTTAAAAGTTTATAAATCCTTTTCAACCGATCCATTTTGTGTATATCTTGCAATCATTGCAGTCCATGGAACCTCATCTAGTGAAGAAATCTGTCAAGTAGTTCGTGTGACACCACTACACTACCATTTTTGCATGACAATGAGAACACTAGCAAAGGTTATGGAATTTGGCTGTACATTTGTAGAGTGTATTGACTTGAAGGTTTCTAATACTTTTATACACATCCATTATGTGCCTATCCAGTAATCATTGTAGCCACGAGATTACCTCTCTTTCAGGCATTTTGTCAAACCATGTGCATGCCTTGTCTATGCTTACACACATTGCATCCTTCTCGACCAACGTACTTACCACTATGACATTTCACAAATATTTCCCTTTCATTGTGCTTTGATGGATGTCAATACCCTATTCCAAAAGTTCCCATGTTGGCACGGGAAGGGACAATGCTAGCAAAATAGTGGAATCTGGCTTTATACCTGCCAGTAGCATATTCTTAAAAGTTTCTATAGCCTGTTCAATAGATCCATTCTATGCATACCCTATAATTATTACATTCCATGAGATAATATCTTCCTGAGACAATTCTATCAAACAGTTCGCATGCCTCCCTGAGGTTTCCATCTTGGCATGGGTAGTGAGAATGCAGAAAAGGTGGTGTTATCTAGCTTTACACCTAATATGGCATTCGCATGAAAGTTTCTTAAGAATTTTAGATAAATTTCAATTGTACAATCTTGCAATCATTGCACTACATGTGATGATGGCTCTTTGAGGCATTTTGGCCAAATAATATCTGTGTCTTGTCTATTCTTCCAATTTTTGCATACCTATCTACCAGAGCACTTGCAACTACAACATCTTATAGAAGTCCCCATCCATTATGCTTCGATTGTGCCCCTTCTTCATTACTGGAGATCTAGAACTGTACAATATTATAGTGAGAGCCTATTTCTGAGATTTTCTCATATAGCAGCATTAATAATCTCCAAGAAACTATCCATGTTTAAAATGCTGGAAATGATTTACATTTATCACAGCAATTCTCTTGCAACAATCCTAGGAATAAGATTCATTGCAGTGTGACAATTAGCACATACCCAAGGGTTATTAACAAATTTAATTGTTGTTCTATGGGACACATTTAACAAATCCAATGCAATTGCCAACTATTACCATGAAGGCAGAGAAAGAAATTCCTCTAAGGTCCCAAATTTAGAAAATACCCTGATGTCCTCATTTACCAGGCAATAAGAAAACAAATCTTCACAGCCACCATAGGTTTTATTAGCATCTCAATAATAGTTTTGGGTGCCCTCAAGATAGCCAACGTTGTCAAGAAAGTCAACCATGAACTCATAAAATTCAACTATAGCTATAATGCATTAGGATTATTTTTGTGATTGAAGTATGTACTGCTCTTACTTTAATGTATGTGCTTTTCCCCTCCATAACCACATGGGTGTGTGAGAGATTTTATAGATATGCTGATCTATTCATTTAGATGAGATTGCTAATACACAAGAATAAACATATCCCTTCACAACCATATGTATTTTGTGTTGTACAAATTTTGCACACCATCTTGAAATTTTTATGCATATCAGATTGGTAGTAAGGTTTCAATAAGTTTCAAGGTTCCATGGAGTCAAGATTGAGTCTACCAAAGATAGTGGCATAGTATTTTTAGATGAGACACAAACCTTCAGGTTACATCAAGATGGCAAGGTTATGAAAATCTTCAATGCATCCAATGTAAAGGCTCACGTAACCATTTCAAGACCAAGTGAGTAGCCTCAAATTATAAAGATATGGATAGTGTCACCACCTTCAAAATAGGGGCATGATCTCATCAAAGGAAGAGTCTTAGCCATTCCAACTCATGGAGTTCATAATACAAATAATGAAAGTACAACTAGCTATAAGAGGCACTCAGCCAAATCAATGGTGCTTTCGTTATAATAGAAGCATAGTCTCTATGAATGCAGCACACAACCTCATTTGATGAAAGCATAGATATATGACTTAGCTATATAAATTGCAAGCAAACCATTCTATGGAAGGCCACAGACAGCACCGACAATAATGAAAGTGCATCTATAAAGAATGGCTCATCCTCTAAGAAAAAGAATGGCTATTACATGGAAGTGGTGCTCAAGAATTACAAGGATCAACCTCCATACAGAAAGCATTATGCAGAAAAATTTAAGGGATTGGAAAGTCCAGCCTATCAATATGGATATAGGTACTTCATATGGAATATATAGTGCAGCCTTTATAGAGGCCCATATAGCTTAGAGAGTCAAAGCTCTTTCATCACATCTAAAGGCTTAGTGCATTTTAATCATGACATGATTTTTATCATTTATGGCATTTCATGTCACGGAGACGAAGTGTATCATATATGAACCATGGTGCTGTCCACTATGAAGAGTCACATCTTATGATGGGTGTATGATACAACCTCAATACATAAAGGAGCACACATATCAAGAGAAGCCTCGAGTCTTAGGAACAATGGCACTACCAAAATCAATAGACGCAGCCTCTAGCAATACTCAAGTCTCAACATTGCACAAGCTCACACAGTCATAGGAAGGAACCTGTAGAACCTATATAAACCATGACCTTTAGAATGCGCAACTATGGTAGAGACAAGCCATTATGCAAAGATCAAACAAGCCACAAGTATATAGTTCGCAAGCTTTTAATCTCAAAGAGCTGCCATCACAAAAGATAAGATTCAACCTTTCTCAAAGGATGGCTCCAAATATAGAAGAAGGCGGATAAAATTTCAAAGATGATGACATGCTACTATGAGGCACAGTTTCTTGTTAAAACACAAGCTAATAGAATTAGGGTTTGGCTAAGTCAAGCAAGGTGCTTATAATCAATCTTAAGGTGCCAGCCTGAATATAAGGTGGCCATTTTTCTAAAATGGATTCTTGACCTCAACAAACTCACATAGCGAAAGCCTTGGCCACCTCTCAAAGTGTAGCCAAAGGAAAGGACAACATCAACCTGAAAATGTAGGCACAATCTAGGAATGAAATAAGGCAATCTAAAGATTCAAGGCCCTAGCCTATGTATTAAGGCACAAACCATTTCAACATGGCATACTTCCTGCATAATAGCGCAGACCATGAAATGGTAGTGGTGACTGTTGGAATCAAGTGTAAAAGTAGAAGAGGAGTGCCAGTGTTTCAAATGGTGGTATCATCTATATTATTGAAGATCAAAGTCACTTCAAAATACAAAGCTCAAGCAAGAAGTTCAGCCTTTCCATATCAAACATGGCACTATCTAGTCTATACAAGGAGTGGTCTTTCTCAACAATGGTGTTGCCTCAGTCTCAATGTAGCATGATGTAGGAATGTAGAAGATACAACTACCCTACAATGGAGATGGAGAATCAACTGCTCAGGCAGTTTTAGAATAGAAGAAGTAGAGCTTTCCACATGGTTTAACCACAAGTATTTGAAAATAAAAAGCAAGGGAGATGTAGAAGCCACCACCTGGCTCAACCGTGGAAGTGTGAGAGTTGCATAGAGAAGTTTCATCCCAAACAAGTGCCAGTTTGATGCATGGAGGTAGTGAGAGGTAAAAAAATGTTTTATTTTGTTTTTTTATAAAACTCACTTAAAATGAGTCATGTGAGTCAAAGGGAAGCAGATGATCCTTTTATTTTTATGTTGAGTCTTATCTAACATGTGGGCCCCTCCAAATAGGCTATTTTTCTCTTGTCAGGCAATGAAGAGTTGTGGTGTTTTTGTGCAAATCTAAATTTGTCTTTGAGTCTTGCTTCTAATCTCTATTCTTAGCCTTTGTTAAATCTGATTAATATTATGCTAGGCTATTAATCATGCTGATACTCTTTAGTTTTCCAGTAAATCTTTTAGGGTTTGATCATTGTTCTATTGGGTAGGAAATAAATAAGGTGCATCACCTTAGCAAATTAGGTATTTAGTTTGTAATCTTGTTTCTTTCTTCCCTTTTCCCCACAACCCAGAGAGAAGAACAGGCTTCTTTAAAATTTGGAGGTTATCCTGAGAGTCAATCCTACATTCTTAGGATTTCCCATTATTGGTGATTTAATTGACAAATTTTAACATCGATAGTTTTTGGCACACCTGGTGGGACTGGAATCAAAGACTTGGGTCTTTGTTTTCACTGAATCTTTGCTCTATATTTTGTGGTTTTTGTGGAAAATCACAAAAATATCTACACATGGGAGCATGAATCTTCCACATGGTGACTCTATTGGTGACTCTTTCTTAGATCTTTTCTTTTGTAGATCATGGCAGCCTCAAATATATTTGTGCAACTCAATATTCCTTCTAGAAATTTGCCCTTTGTGACTTGGGATTCAAGTCGTCTTCTTCTTCAGCAATAGGGTTAGGTTCCTGATGCACTATGGAAGTCATTACCATATTTTCTTGAGGATGGATCAATTTCACCAGTAGACCATATTCAGGATATTACCAATTTGTGCACCATTAATAATATCACAATTGAGAATGAAGCTCTTTTGCTACTGACATCATCACTCAAAGGCAAAGCAAGGGAATGGTATAGAAGTTTGTAGCCTAGTTTAGTAACTGGATGGGATCAACTAGCAGGGCTCATTTACAAGCAATTCCAAGAAAGGATAGATGTCAGCTCTCTCACCTAGAATCTCATCACAATCAAGAGGCACCCCTTGGAGAGCATGCATGATTTCAATTCAAAATTTGATAAGGTATGGAAATTTTTTTAAATAGCTATTAGACATTCTCTAGTTTTGTATTTTTGTATTATTTAAAGGCTTTAGACCCTAAAATATTTGTCATGATACAAGCCCTAGGAAGTGAGAATTTACACCAATCATATAATCTTGCTATTAAAGTTGAAAATAACCTCATAGATGCTGGTAGATTGTCTCTTCTGCCCTTAAAACCACTGATGCCTCATGCAAATATCTCATCTCAGGTTCTTTCTTATAACCAAATACATATAGATTCTAGTCCACCCACCCTCCCTACTAATTCACCATATCATAAGGAGATGCTGGAGATAAAAGAACTCCTAAAATCTTTCACCTATGCGCTAAATGAACTAAAAGATCAAGCTATGTACCATGCTGATCCAAATGTCATGCTTTGGAGTCCATATGGATAGCAATATCAATTTGAAGAGATCCTCCCTCAGGTACATAACAAACCCAATTATTTTGATAATTGTACTTTGCAAGCCTTTGTGGCTACAAATCAGCCCATAGAAGTCACAGATTAGATTCTTTGCCATTTTGATATCAAAGAAAATTCAAATCTCAAAGATCAAATTACAAGAGAGGTAGCTCCTATCTATTCTATATGTTCTTTTGACTCTATGGATCAGGCACATGTGGCAAGGTGTGATTCAAAATTTTAGTCAAGTAATGAAGAAGATTCAGATAATGATGATGAATTGACTCTTCTAGAAGCTGAAAAGTACTTGAAATGGGGCTTTGAAGTTAAAAAGCACTAGGTGAAGAATGATCCACAATCTATATCATTTCTTGAGGAAGAGGTTGCAAGGTACTTTTTTGTAGAATCTATATAGAGTGACTGCTTTTATTTTTGTCATGAGTTTTCACATTTTGAAGAAGATAGCACAAAGATGCATAAGCATGATGAAGATAAGAATGAGGATTTATTCTCAAATTTTCAACAAGGGTATCAGATTCTTGATGAAGAGGATCCCATCATTAAGTAAGTGAATGGTTGTTTTGCAAAGCCTCTTGTAGAAGATCACAAATATGAGGTTGAAGAGGAAGTATGTGCAAGAGCTGATTTGTTTTCTATTTTGGAGGATGGGTACTCTCTTTTTCTTGATGAAAATTCACAAGTGCATATAAAGATTCATGATAATGAGGCCTTAAAGGACATTTGCAGCAACAAAGAGGTGCAAAATACTCCATTATTCTTGCAAGAAGACATCACAATCAGATTCAAGAACATTATGGGCAACTCAGTCACATACACACCTAATTTTTATGCTATCATGGGTCATGATCCTGTAGAAAAGCCTACAAAAGAGATCACTGATGAAGTTCTGTTGATAGAAGCCTTCAAATGGAAGTACAGAAATAAGCTTCAACACTTGATTTTCCCTTCCCACCCTCCACTGAAGTAGGAACAACATGCAAATCAACCTGACTAGTATTTTCATGCCATGGATGAGCTTCCGGAATGCAGGAAGGCAAAAAGGTACAAGTTCTTGCTTTACTTCCTGATGTAGTTTATTTGGTCAATTAGCAATTCACTATGGATCAAATATGAAAGGATGATCAGATCTGGGAGTTATTTCTCCATTCCTATGAATGGGCATGTTCCTATGTGTCTCATGTGTCAATAATTAAGGCTTAGTAATAAGTTGCATTTGCAACATTAGATAGATTTTTAGATTCAGTTGTTTTCTTTCAATAAGTCTTAGTTTCTATAATAAAGGATATATGGTTAGTTCAAAGGTCTATTTTAGTGGTCATTAGTTAGGATTTTAGTTGCAGAATGTGTTTGGTCCAACAATGTTACAATTTTAGCTTCAATGAATTTTTCTGGGTAGCTGATATCAATCTGGTGCCACAAATGTTGGTTAGTTTTGTGGATGCTTCAGTTTTAGCATAATTGACTCTATGCCCAATTGGATAAGACTCTAGTCTATGAAACCATAGATTCTAGGATTTAGCATGTGTAGGCTCACTTTCCAAGCTAGTTGCCAAGAACTTTTGTGTAAATATTGTACACTATCTCAAAAAAATTATGCATATTTGATTGGTAGTAAGGATTCAGTAAGTTTCAAGGTTCCATGGAGTCAAGATTGAGTCTACTAGAGAAAGTAGAATAGTATTTTTAGATGAGACATGAACCTTCAGGTTACATCAAGATGGCAAGGTTCTGAGAATCTTCAATGCATCCAATGTAAAGGCTCATGTAGCCATTTCAAGACCAAGTGAGCAGCCTTAAATTATAAAGATATGGATAGTGTCACCACCTTCAAAATAGGGGCATGGCCTCATCAAAGGAAGAGTCTTAGCCATTCCAACTCATGGTGTTCATAATACAAATAATGAAAGTGCAACCACCTATAAGAGGTGCTCAGCCAAATCAATGGTGCTTTTATTATAATAGAAGCATAGTCCCTATGAATGCAACACACAACGTCATTTGATGAAAGCATAGATATATGACTCAGCTATATACATTGCAAGAAAACCATTCTATGGAAGGCCATAGACAACACCAGCAATAACGAAAGTGCATCCACAAAGAATGGTTCATCCTCTAAGAAAAAGAGTGGATATTATAAGGAAGTGGTGCTGAAGAATTACAAGGATCAACCTCCATTCAGAAAGCATTACACAAAAAAATTTAAAGGATTGGAAAGTTTGACCTGTCAATATGGATAAAGGTGCTTCATATGGTATATATAGTGCAACCTTTATAGAGGCCTCTGTAGCTTATAGAGTAAAACCTCTATCATCACATCCAAAGGCTTAGCACATTTTAATTATGGCATGATTTGTGCCATTTATGGCACTTCGTGTCACAGAGATGAAGTGCATCACATATGAACCATGGCACTATTCAATACGAAGAGTCACAACTTATGATGGGTATATGATACAACCTCAATACATAAGAGAGTGCATAGATCAAAAGAAGGCTTGGGTCTTAGGAATGAAGGCACTACCAAAATCAATAGACGTGGCCTCTAGTAATACTCAAGTCTCAACATTGCACAAGCTCATGCAATCATAGGAAGGAGGCAGGACCTATATAAAGAATGACCTTTAGAATGTGCAACCATGGTAGAGACAAGCCATTATGCAAAGATCAAACAAGACACAAGTATATAGTGTGCAAGCTTTTAAGCTCAAAGTGTCACCATCACAAAAGATAAGATTTAGCCTTTCTCAAAGGATGGCTCCGAATATAGAAGGCACATAAACTTTCAAAGATGATGACATGCTACTGTGAGAGGCATGGTTTCTTGTTAAAACACAAGCCAAAAGAATTAGGGTTTGGCTAAGTCAAGCAAGGTTCTTATAATCAATCTTAAGGTGCCAGCTTGAATATAGGGTGGCCATTGTTCTAAAATGGAGTCTCAACCTCAACAAACTCACACAGTGAAAGCCTCGGCCACCTCTCAAAGTGTGGCCAAAGGAAAGGACAACATCAACTTGAAAATGCAGGAGTAATCTTAGGAATGAAATAAGGAAAGAAAAAGATTCAAAGCCCTGACCTATGTATTAAGGCATGAGCCATTTCAACATGGCATAGTTCCTGCATAATGGTGAAGGCTATGAAATGGCAGTGGTGACAATTGGAATCAAGTGTAAAAATAGGAGTGCTAGTGTTTCAGAAAGTGGTATCATCTATCTGATTGAAGATCAAAGTCACTTCAAAATAGAAAGCTCAAGCAAGAAGTTTGGCCTTTCCATATCAAACATGGCATTGTCTAGTCAATACAAGGAGTGGTCTTTCTCAACAAGGGCGTTGCCTTAGTCCCAATGTAGCATGATGCAGGAATGCAGAAGATATAGCTACCCTACGATGGAGATTCATAATCAATGGCTCGGGCAGTTTTAGATTAGAAGAAGTGGAGATTGCAACATTATTTAACCACATGCATTTGAAAATAAAAAGCAAGGGAGATGCGGAAGCCACCACTTGGCTCAACTGCGGGAGTTTGAGAGTTGCATAGAGAATTTTCATCCGAAATGAGCACCAATTTGACACATGGAGGCAACAGGGGCAGAAAAGTGTTTTATTTTGTGTTTTATAAAAGTCAATTAAAATGAGTCACCTGAGTCAAAGGGAAGGATCTGAGCCTTTTATTTTTATGTTGAGTCTTATGTAACATGTGGGCCCCTCCAAATAGGCCGAGTCTTATTTAATAATAAATAAGTCTCTTTTAGATTTGAAGGCTACATGTAGTGAAGGTAAAATTAGATATGAATATATGAAGATTCCATACTAAAGAGTCATGTGTGTCCCTCAACCCAAACAAGTGAATGCTTTTATGAAAGATTAAAGACTCTCTTTAGACTCTTTTAACTCTCATATGCCTCACGGAAGTATCCAAGACTAAATAAATAAACTATCACTTCATTTTTCACTGCAAGCGAGAGGAGAATGAGCAGGAATATTAGTTTTTCACACAGGCCAAAGAAGCTACAGCCATGGATGGAAAATCAAAGACCCAGTTTAACTAGGAGTTACAGTTTCCAGATCCAAATTTTGGGGGTTTTCAGTTACAGATATTTTGGGGGCAGTTGCAAAGGATTTTCACAAAGGTTCTGGGTTATAAATACATGGATCTGGGACAGTTTGGAGGAGTTTGACACATAGAGATTAGAGATTTTTAGTAGCAGTTGCCTCTCAATGAGGGATGTAACATTTTTTTTGTGCAAGTAGTTTTGCCTTTGTTTTTTTATTCTCCTGTCAAGCAATGAAGAGTGGTGGTGTTTTTGTGCAAATCTGAATTTGTCTTTGATTCTTGTTTCTAATATATGTTCTTAGTCTTTGTTAAATATGATTTATTATGCTGGGTTATTAATCATGCTGATGCTCTTTAGTTTCCCAATAAATCTTTTAGGGTTTGATCATTATGCTATTGGGTAGGAAATGAATCTGGTGCATCGCCTTAGCAAATTTGGTATTTGGTTTGTAATCTTGTTCCTTTCTTCCCTTTTCCCCACAACCTAGAGAGAAGAACAGACTTCTTTGAAATCTAGAGGTTATCCTGAGAGTCAATCCCACATTCTTAGAATTTCCCGTTGTTGGTGATTTAATTGATAAATTTTAACATCAACAGTTTGCTTGCAAGGGCATAGATGCCAATGTTGCCTCAATTTCCATGAATGTCTTATGCCATGGTGCTGAATTGTGAGTATAACTGTTACTTGGAAACACTGTCAAATGATTATGTTATCTTCTCTTGACCATAGGAATGAATCATAGAGGGCAATACTGTGAACTTCTTGTTATCATTTCCATTTTACTATGGATGTTGTTGTTGTAATTCAGCCACAAGTATAGTTGAATTGATTGAGATTAGTGTTGGGAAATTTCATAGTGGTTTAGGCCTTGTGACCCTTATGTGCTTTTTCATTACTTATGAATGCATGTTGACCCTATTGCCATTGAGTTTAGATGATAGGGTAGGCATGTAAGCAGTTCCCAATGTGGCATTGAGAAAGAGTGCTCACTTGTAGGCCCATTGGAGGAAAAACAAATTATGTGATTTGTGCAAATCTTGTATTTATGAGATGAGTACATTTGTTTAGCTACTTCCTTCTACTGCCCCTATCCTCTCACCCCTCCTTACCTGAGTAGTGTTTCTTTGGCATGATTACTAGGTGCCTTATGTATGCCTTATGTGAACCATGTGTTTGTGATGTGTTCATGTGAGTTATGAGACTTGTGGTATCTCTTGTGTGGCTGAGTATACATACCTCCTTGTCCCTATTATTGTTATGCTTGTGTATGGCCATGTGATCATCTCCAAGCATGGGGGGTGGACCCTTAAGGTTCCACATGGTAGGGTGGTGTTGTACCCACCATTGGGGATCTAGATATCGACATCAATTTTGGTGATGATGTTGACAAGGGCTGCTCCATTCTTCTCTCTTGTTTCTTGGATATATTCTCTTATGTATTGTACAACTTGGTGATCTGAGAATATGTATTGTAATCATGTATTAATGTAGTTGTTTTGTGAGGCACTCCTATTTTTAGAGGTCCTTGTAATTAGATATTTTTTGTACTCTTTTGTAATAGATGTATTGTGATAATCTTCGACTCATGTTATCTATCTTGGCAAGAGGATGATTTTACACTTCACATTTTGATTCATTTTAGAGTATTGATATATTTATATGTTTAGCTTACTATTTAAAAAAAAATTGTTGTGCCCTTTTGGGCTCTTGTTTCTTGGGTACCCAGGTGGGGCATTACAGCCTGGGTGGGGCGTTACAGTATCTTAGAACTTTCAAGCATGAAATTAATGATGTGTATAAGAGATTAATAGATGCGGACAGAATGATAAGTAAGTGGAAACTTTGGGCAAACATTAACTGTGGACCAAGTTACAAGATTTTAAATCCCATCATTACTAGGTATAGGAGGTACAAGGTGAAGCTGAGAGCATCAGCTCAGGTGGACTCAACTGCTGCTCAGGACAAAGACCAAACTGCTACCACGTGATGGCATTTATTATTTTTATGTTATTTCTTTAAACATGCTCTTGATACTCTTGTGGCAAAAGACTTATTATTATTTTATGTTTTAAATCAACTGTCCCCAAGAAGTTGTTATTATGTCAAAGACAATTATTTTATGACAAGGCTATGTATAATAAACATGTCGATGCATTTAGGATCTTTTGGCAAACTTTGTGTTGTTGATAGCGCAAATTTGTGTTACTCTATATTTCAGTTATTTTCAATATATGAATTGTTATTTTCAATTTTTGTTAATCTGAATTGTTCCTTCATTGACACTTTTCTCTATTCCAGAGACTTTATGGAGAAATATGGGTGTGTCAGAACTGCAGCCCGGAATATAAATGATGCCATTGATCTCTAATACTGACTATCCATCAATCTAAATGTAACTATTTTTTAAGCTATAAATTCACCAAGTAACATAGTCATTATAATTTGACATTTGATATTTTTGCCAGTGATGATTTTTCAAAACAATTGCCAGCATATTTGCCAAATAATTTATTTTACAGTTTTGAATATCTATATAATTTGCCACCTAATTTATTTTATTTTTTGGAATACAACTATAATTCACCACCTAATTTATTTATTTATTTAGAATACAACTATAATTTGCCAAGCAAATTAATATTTTTTTTCAAATTGATATATAATTCGCCAACAAAAAAACTACTGTTGACAAATTTGGAAAATTTTGCCAATGAAATTATTTTTTTCTAGAAGAGGCATAGATTCACCAAATTTTTTATGGCCATGAGCTAGGATTTGCCAAGATTTATTAGGTATTTTTAGGGCCTAGGTTCCTTAAAGTTATCCCCATTTCTAACTTGCAAATATAAAACCAAGTTGTCTCATGTAATTCATTAATCCATTTCATTAATTACATCCTTTTTGTACAAATTGCTCTTTGATTTTTTCACTTGTGGAAGGTTAATCTTAGGTTTTGCAGGTGTTCACTGGGTCTTGTAAGGTTGGTTTTGTTGATAACTAAGAGGGGGTTTGAATCAGTTATCTTAATTAATTTAACTTTCTATTCTTCTTCAATAACTATTGCAGCATCAAAACAAATAAGCATCCATAACCATGAAAACAAATACATAATCAATACACATAACACAATGATTTTGACATGGAAAACCCTATTAAGGGAAAAACCATGGGGTGACTAACCCAAGATTGTATTCTCTGTTAAAAGAATAGAAGTACAAAATGACACTTGCCAATTAGGGCTCACTACTCGAGCACACTGCTCACAAGAGGCTCACTGCCTATAAGAGACTTGCTATCTACAAGGTAAAAAGAAAGTAACAAGATACTTGAACTAATGAGAAGTATCCACATATGTTGAGGTTTAGTTCCGAATAGGCTTAATACACTGATCTACTACACTTCATTCTTCCTCTTCTTTGGTGTTGTTGTCATGTCACATACCGGACCTGTAATACTGCTCTCACACTTCTCTCTACTTTTCTTCGCACTTTACAACACACCACACACACCTTCTCATTGAAATCCATTTGGTATATATATCCACACAAAGGATTTCAACATCTTTCTAGTCGGCATCCGGAATATTTAGTATTTTCCCAAACTCTGGACTGTCGGCTGAATCCTTGCTTACCAAGTGATGCGTATCAAAGAGATACTTATAGATGTCATCAATCATGTTGGCCAATAATGAATGATACCTTAATATCCTTGATCACCATCAATATCTCATCTGGATTAAGGTCTGATGCTCTGTCAATCAGTTCTTCCTCAGTCTACTCTGCCAAACAGGAACCCAATACTTAGGTGCTCATATCTCTTCACTCTTTCATCACCGGACGCTCAATCTCTGGAATCTATTAGTCAAGGTACTCCTCTTGACTTTCCCAAGTCCACACTTTATTGAGATACTTCCTCTGAGAGATCCGGACATGACTGTCAGACCTTGCTGCATGCTCTGTTCTTGGTCACCGGACCAAAATACTCTTCAATTTGACTTCTGATATAGACACACCATGTCCTGCGGATGTGTGGGATGAACTTTGTTGCCATCATGGACAACACTCATGAAGCCACACAGTGTCTCTTGCCAACAATCTCCCCCTTTGGCATTGATGGCAACACTTAGTGAAAAATGACTAAGTGTCACACTACACTCCCCCTTGACTGATGCTATGTTCTAATGTACACTTTATCAGAGCTCCCCTTTAGCTAGATTCCACATTTTTCACTACTACTCACTCCCCCTTTGACATCAATGGCAAAGGGTAGAATCCGCACACCAAAATTTCCCAAAAATCCAACTATACTTAGCTGCATAAGTATATATACATGTTATACTTACATAAACTAAAGTATATCTGCAAAAGTTGTCTTCAATTGGATGAATTCTGTTGCCCAACTCTACTTCATCCTATCCAAAATTGAGATGTGACCACTCAATAGGAATGCAAAAGCTTCTGCCCTCTTTAGATCTGTCAGATCACTGGTCTGGGTTGTGGTCTGAGCATCAGATAGGGCCTCATGCATGGCCTCTAACTTAGGGATAATTATCTCTCTGAGTTCACTTAACCTGTTTATTCTATTTTTCTTCTCCTTCTCAAGCTTCTTAATTTCATTTATGACTGCAATAGTCTGGAACTCTTCATTTATTATGGAGGAGGTAAGAGGATCAAAATTCTGGGATAAACTTGACAGTTTATCCTCTTGTTCTTTCACTGTCTTCTCAATATCCATTGTCACATTAGACCAGGATAAACAAAATTTATATATTTCTCTGCCATCTTTAAGAGCACTTTCTAAGCTCTTTATCCCAATATCCATAACTCTCCTATCATTTGTTATTAGACCCTGCACCTCAGAGAGTCTCTTTCCCAAAAATTATTTCCAGACTTTATCTTCAGCTGACTTTTCTAAAGAATCAAAATGTGTGCTAATTGAATTGACAAGAGATTTTAAGTTACCGGATGAAGAAGCCGAAAGATCTTTCTGGAAGTATGGCATGATTTTCTCCAATGCACCGGATGCAATTTCTATTAGCTCACAATCTTCCATGTGAGACTTCAAAAGTTTTTCTTTTGCCTTTGCATGGGCAAAGGATGCTATCTTCATAGTCTGAACCGAGGAGAGGGAATCAAAATTGAATGGTCCTTGAAGTAGCTCTGGTTCATCTAATTGCATCATTTCTTTTGTCAAGAAGTCTTTGACTGCTTCTGTAGTGTCTCTTGCTAGAGACAGAGTTTTCTTCCCTCCTGCAGCCTCAACACTATCACTTGTGGTCTTCTCTGTTTGACCTTCTTCTCTTCCCTTCACCTCTTCTTCTTGACTGATTTTCTCTTCTATTCTTTCTTCTCCTTTAGATCCGGAGTCTTCTAGGGAAACCAGAGGAGAGATGTTTTCTTCTTTAAGGACTTCCTCTTCTAGAGCAGAGGAATCTAGATCCCCAGTTTTCTCCTCACCTTCCTTTGTCTCTTCTGCAACTGTCTCAGTAGATTCTCCTTGTCATCCATGGTAGAGGGTTCATCACCTAAGTCCTCTATAATAGGAAGATTGAATCTTTTAAAAGCATTCTGGAGGATATCTTCTATTTCTTTTGCCACTTTGTCAGTTTCTTCAAGCATAAGTTGATTCATTCTAGCTTTTCTCTGAAACTCATCCTTGCAATCTTTGAAGACCATGTTTATTTGCTTTGGAGTGATAGAGGGATAAAGTTGGATAGCAATCTGCTCCTAGATTTCTAGGTCTTTTGCCATGGCATTGTTCTTTCTTATTTCAAGTTCCTTTTCTAGACTTTTAGGAATCAAAGATATAATTTTAATGAATGCTTTGTTGTAGATGTTTAAATACCTGACTGTAGCTTCTTGCAGGATCTTCTGATTAGTTTCACTATAATCATCATAAAACTCAGTCATTGGTTTCAAATTCCCATCCACAGTGACTGATTTGATTATATCATCAATGCGGAGAGTAGGATTTTCAACAAATTCTTCTGCCTTCTCTTCCTTGTCTTGACTGGTAGAGGGTTCACGGATGTTTTCTTCTTCTTCTTCATTTTCTTGACTTCCTCATTGGTTTCAGTTTCTTCATCATCCTTCTGACTTGTATAGGATCTTGTTGCCTTTTTCTTCATTCTTTTCTCTCCCTTTCTTGATGTCTGGGCTTCCAGTTTTGATGCCTTTTGGCTCTTAGAGGTGGTAGGTGCAGAGCTCTTGGAGGATCTGGTTTGGGAAGGGGCTTGCACCGGATCACTTTCCTTTTTCTTATTTCTCTTTCTTTGTCCTTTCCATCTTCTCTCTATTGGCATCAACTACCTCCTTTGAAATTCCATGTCTCTTGGTAAATTCTTCCACTTCTCTTCTCACTTTTCTCTTGATTTCAGGCTATCTTAGTTCAACATGAACTTTTACACTCAACTCTTGGAAGGTCCCAAACCTTTCTGCCTTAGGGTCCTTGGGTTGACACAGCAGGTGTTGGATGTGTAGCTCTAGGATTTTATCATTAGCCTCATACCCCATTGGCATGATCCACACTATTCTAGGTTCCACTGCCTCCATCAGGCATTGATCAGTGTCCACCATAAAGCACACTATATCCTTGTACTTCTCAACCAATTATTGAGGGATTCTTTCTTTGTCTTGCATCATACTCTAAAAGTTCTTGAAGTAGCCCCATAGTGCTGTATTCTGTGCCTTGTCATCACCAAATCCATGCAAATAATCTCTGATTTGTATGGCTACTGGTCTATTATTTTGCCATATCCAACCACTAGTACCAGGTACCTCATTCATATAATAGAAGAATATGTAGAATATCAAGCCACCATACTTGAATGAATTATTTTTATCCTTCTTAATTTTTTGCAAGTTCTCCAACAGTTGATTCAAGAGAAGCTCACAAAGATCATAGTCAACATTTTCTCTTAGCATTTGATAAGTAGTGTAGATTGCAGTTCTAGGTACTAAATTTTCCCTACTGGAGTGATATATCTTGTAACCAATTATCATGGAGGCAAACTTGATATCTGAATCAGTGGTATCTTCTATAGTCATTACTCTCTTGTCAAATTTTAATCCGGTAGCCTCACTCACAGTTTGGTTTTTGACCGATTTCAGAACAGGTAACCCTCCAGATGAGTGAAAACTGGTTACTGCCCTAATAGTATCTTTTGTGATCTTAAATGGTCTATTCAACCACATGAAGTTGTCATTCACTCTGCTCAAAACATACCAGACCCATTCATCTTCTGCAAAATAGGGGAAATGGATGCAATGTCCAAAATGCTTGTCCCAGATAGCCTTGTACTGAGGTTTGAGTTCAAAAGAATCATCTATTAACTAATTGTGATAGATATCCATTAGCTTGGATTCCCCAAATTCCTCAATGTTTGCATGAATATATGCCCTAACATCTTCTACATGCAAAACCCCATGCGGAATGCTTGAAAAGGCGCCTAGGGGATCAACTTCTAGGGATTTGTAGGGATGTTTCTTGAATTTAGGATGCGGCCTATCAATGATCTTCACAACATTCAGAGTAGCCATCTTTAAAAAGATTTAGAGAGAGGTTTTCAAGAGTGGAAAATACCTTTTACACTTCTAGGGTTCACGATATGAGCCAGATCGAGTTGCTTGGATGAATTGATTTTTTTGGTTGATCTTTGAGAGGTTTGAGATAACTTGTTGTAGAGCTTCTTATCTCTTCTTTTCAAATGCAAATGTGTAAATGATGAACCAAAGAACCCTTTTATTTCTGCGCAAACCCTAATTCCATTTTTCAATAAATGCTCAACCTAAGTTATTCTGGTTGCCTTATTTTCCTTATTCTGAGAGAGATCTTTCTGGATCACTGGTATGCACTATTAGCTATCTATCTACATTTCTCCAATCATTACACCTATCCACAGATCAAGATACCTCAAGTTTGAGTCATACCAAATCTAACTTTGAGAATCTTGTTCTTACCGGATGTCTATTAAACCAGATCAATCTAGGAAGATTAACCTCTTCTAAACTTCTTGCAGATCTTCCATATCTTTACCAAGGCTCATTTAGATGTTTTCTCTGAGAACCCTTTAATCCACAACTTTCCATGTGCCAATTTCAGGCACCAATTGACTGGCTGGGGGAACTTGTTTTCTTTTGGGACTCCCCCTGAGCTAGAGCTTATCTATTTAGTTTTCGGAAGGAATATCAGCACCAGATTCTGGTGCAGATCCATCCACAACATTTTCTGTACTCCTCTTCACCCAAATCTTGTTCATCTCCCTTTTAATTTCATTTGCATTCACTTTTTCCTTTCCTTTGTCTTAGTTTTGATTATGATGCACTGGACCCTTTTTGTCCTGATTCTTGCTTCTGCAAAATTTGGCAATATGACCGGATCTATTGCAATTGTAGCAAACAACATTTCTTTGCATATTTGACTGATATCCTCTTGATCTACACTGATTAGCCATATGTCCCATTCTATTGCATGCAAAGCATCTACCATTGAATGAATTGTTCATTTGCATTTTTCTACACTCATGAGATTTGTGACCATACCTTTTACAATTAAAACACTGTCCGGAGAAGGATAAATTACTCTGATTCGTTCTTCTTCTACACTGATTTGCTTTATGACCAAAGTTATTGCAATTGTGGCAGTATCCATTGAAGGATGGATATTTTTGAGCATTTGGTTACCTTATCGGAGGTCTTCTAGGCCTATTCCTTGGATTTCCTGATCCAGAGTTCTTCTGATTGGATTCGGAGCTTTCACCTTTCTCATATCCCAAGCTATGCTTGTCATCTACCCTCTTTGAATTTCAAGAAGAACTTCAAGCTGAGCTGAGCTTATCTTGAATTTCTCTTTATATTCATTTGCTACTTGAAGATCCCTTTTTAGGGTGTCAATCTAATTCTCAAGTTGTTCTTCATTATCTCTAGCTTCTTCAAGATCAGATTCCAAATGCTTGATTATTCTATCCATTTTCTGGCAGTCTTCTGACTTCTCCTTGAGAGATTGTTTTAGATTATCTTTAGTCTTTCTTTTCTCTTCAATTTCTTGGGTGAATTTCATAACCCCTGATTCCATTTCATGTCTTACCATAATGACCTCTTTTGATAGCTTCTCACATAATTTGTTCTTCTCATTCAGATCTTCATTAGTATCATTGGCTTAACTTTGACTTGCTAATTGCTAGAGAAGTTCCTTTCTCTTTTTCATAGAGATACTCAGTTTCTCCTTTAGTTCATTTATGAAATCATCAACTTGTTTGAATCTTTCCCTCAAGTTGTTGACTTCAGAGTGAGATTGCTCAAGATCATCAAGGACAGACTGAAGTTATTCCCTCATACCATACATATCCATTGGTATTCCTAGATCTTCTTCAAGCTGTAGGCTCTGTATGGAGGAACCTTTCTTTGATACCAATTGTTGATAACTGAGAGGGGGGGTTAATCAGTTATCTTAATTAATTTAACTTTCTATTCTTCTTCAATAACTATTGCAACATCAAAACAAATAAGCATCCATAAGCATGAAAGCAGAAACATAATCAATACACATAACACAATGATTTTGACATGGAAAACCCTGTTAAGGGAAAAACCACAGGGTGACTAACCCAAGATTGTATTCTCTGTTAAAAGAATAGAAGTACAAAATGGCACTTGCTAATTAGGGCTCATTGCCCAAGCACACTGCTCACAAGAGGCTCACTACCTACAAGAGGCTCACTTTCTACAATGTACAAAGAAAGTAACAAGATACTTGAACTGATGAGAAGCATCCACATATGCTGAGGTGTAGTTTTGGTTAGGCTTAATACACTGATTTACTGTACTTCATTCGTCCTCTTCTTTGGTGCTATTGTCCTGTCACATACCGGACCTATAATACTGCTCTCACACTTCTCTCTACTTTTCTTCTCACTTCACCACACACTACACACACCTTCTCATTGAAATCCATTTGGTATATATATCTGCACAAAGGATTTTGACATCTTTCTAGTTAGCATCCATAATATTTAGTATTTTCCCAAACTCTGGTCTGTCAGCTGAATCCTTGCTTACCAAGTGATGTGTATCAAAGAGATGCTTATAGAAGTCATCAATCATGTCAGCCAATCATTAATGATACCTTAATAATCTTGATCACCATCAATATCTCATCTGGATTAAGGTCTGATGCTCTGCCGGTCAGTTCTTCCTCGGTCTACTCTGCCAAACAGGAACCCAATACTTAGGTGCTGATATCTCTTCACTCTTTCATCACTGGAGGCTCAATCCCTGGAATCTATTAGTCAAGGTACTCCTCTTGACTTCCCCAAGTCTGCACTTTACTAAGATACTTCCTCTAATAGATCCAGACTTGATTGTCGGACCTTGCTACATGTTCTGTTCTTGGTCACCGGACCAAAATACTCTTCAATCTGACTTCCGGTATAGACACACCATGTCCTATGGATGTGTGGGATGAACTTTGTTGCCATCAATGAAAACACTCATGAAGCCACATAGTGTCTCTTGCCAATAGGTTTCACAACTTTTACATCTCCATTTTGACAGAAGCAAAGGACATGCAATCTTTAGGTGGCCGAGGCTATTTTTAGTGAAATTGATAAAATGGTGAAAGCCAAGATTCTCTACCCTATTTATCACTCCACATGGGTTTCTAATATTGTACCAGTTAGAAAGAAGAATAGGGAGATCATAATTTGTGCTGATTTCTGTAATTTAAATGAAGCATCTCTTAAGGATAACTATATTTTACTAGTAATGGACCACATCTTGCAAACTATGTCTGGTTCAGAAATGATGTCCATGCTGGACAGTTTCTTAGGGTACAATTATATAGAAGTAGCCCCTGAGGACCAACATAAAACTACATATACTACTCCCATTGGTATATTTTCTTACAATAGGATACCCTTCAGCCTAACTAATTCAAGGGCCACTTTCCAAAGAGAGATGGACTTGACATTTAGAGATTTGAAGAACAAGATTATCATTGTCTATCTTGATGACCTAACTATCTTTTCAAAGAAGAGAACTGATCATCTTTATGATTTAGAAGTAGTGCTACAGCGATGTAGAAATCATGGCATCTCTCTGAATCCTAAGAAGTCTATATTTGCAGTGACTGAATGTAAATTGCTAGGTCACATTATTTTCAAGGCTGGCATAAAGATTGATCTAGAAAGAGTCCAAGTGATTTATCAACTAAGTCTTCCTACATCAATAAGTAATACCAGATCATTCTTTGGTTAGGTCAATTTCTTGAGGAGATTCTTCCCTGACTTTGCTAAATTGATTAGACACATTGTAGAGATGATGAAGAATTATCCAGTCTTCAAATGGAATGAAGAAGGTAAAAATGCATTTGAAGATATTAAGGTAGCCATCACCTATGCCCCTACTCTAGTGCATCCATATTTTCAAAAAGATTTCATTATTTACTGCTATTCATCCCGAGAACAGACTGTCAACTATTTTATTGCAAAAGAATGAATAGGGAATTGAAGCTCCGATTACTTTTATGAGTGTGCCTTTGAAGAAACATGAATTGAAATATTCCCCCTAGAAAAGCATGCTTATGTGGTAGTAAAGGATCTGAATTTTTTTAGATTTTATATCTTGTATTCTCATGTTGTTGTCTTTGTTCCTGACCCTGTCGTTAAGAGTATTCTTACTCAACAAGAGACTAGTTGTAATTAAAGAGGAGCTTCAGTGGAGAAGGTGTAGGAATATGATATTGATATCAAGCCTACTACTATGGTTAGAGGCAGGGTCATGTGCAAAATGATTTCTGAGAATAAATATGCTAAAGATGAAGATCTCCCACTGGTTCTATTCACAAGTATTATTGATGAATGGTTCTCGAATGTCTCATATTTTTTTAACTTATGGTGAATGTCCATCACACTTATCTACCAAAGAGAAGAGGAATATGAAATTGAAGGCTAGTAAGTATATTCTTTAGGAAGGAAACCTATACAAAAAGGGAGTAGATGGAACTTTTCTAAGGTGTGTAGACAAGAAACAATAGATGAAGATATTAGAAAATTTTCACAATGAAGCCTATGGGGGACATTTTTCTTCTTTAGAAATGACTTTCAAAACCTTATGACAATGTTTCTACTAGCCAAGTATGTTTAAAGATGATTATGAATGGGTATCTAAATGTGAAAAGTGCTTGAGATTCACTAGTAGGCCTCACCTAGTTGCACTACCCCTAAGGCCTGTAGTAATTGATGAACCTTTTCAACAATGGGATTGGATTTTGTTGGATCTATCAATCCTAATTCTAGTGCTGGCCACACTCACATTTTAACTTCTACTAGTTATTTTACTAAGTGGGTAGAGGTCATTCCTGTGAAACACGCCACTTCTGAAGTTGTTTGCGGTAGGAAAATTGTTGTTGATAATGATAGCAATTTTTCCTCTTCTAAGTTTTCCTTATTCTGCTATGACTATGGAATCAATCTTTCTGACTCTTCTAATTACAACTTGTAAGGAAATGGCCAAGCTCAATCAAGTAATAAGAATTTGATTTCAATTATCAAGAAATTGGTAGATGAGAACTAGCAAGGGTGGCATAAGAGTCCCTATGAAGCTTTATGGGCAGATAGGATAACCTACAAAAGAGTAATTGTGATGTCTTCTTTCCAGTTGGTGTATGGGATTAAAAGCACTCTTCCTATTCTTTTAGAATTATCAACATTGAACTTACAAAAGGCCATTGAGAATGAACAATTCCAGTCAACAATTGAAAAGAGAATTATGTATTTGAACAAACTTGAGGAACAAAGGGACAAAGTGGTGGATAGGATAACAAGGCACCAGTAAGTAGTGAAGAAGATATTTGACTAAAGAGAAAGATAAGGATGTTTGCAGTTGGAGATGTATTATTGTGGGATAGAAGAAGAGAACCTAAGGGGGCTTAGAAGAAATTTGATTCTCTCTGGAGGGGACCATTTACAATTAGACAAGTGATAAAAGAAAATGCTTTCCTTTTGGCATATACAGATGGAACTCCAATGCCTCTTGCCTATAATGGGTAGGATCTCAAGTTATACAAATGGTAATGCTGTTAAGTCTGTCTTTGTATCATAGTATCCTTTCTTGTTCCCTTGTGTGCTGTTGTTTTTGTGTGACTCTGTTGCCCTTTGGAATAAGGCTTTGTGCCAAGTTTGCCTAGATTCTCTTCATCCTGTTCAGTCCTTATCCCCATTTAGAGCCTGTTGTTACCCTATAATCAAAATTTTTAGTCATTCATATGTTAAGTTCAAGTCTTCCTTTATATTCCTAAGTTTTGTGTCCTCTTTGTAAATTATGGCCTTCATCATTTTTCACCCTTGGTCAGCAATCGTTCATTTTTCTGAACCTTAGTGACCAAAAAGTTCATAAGTTCTAGAACCATTCAATTTCCTGACTCTTCACTCAGTTCAGCGTCTAAGTCTTAGTGATAGGTCTTGTGTCAGTTTGCTAAAAAAATCCATTGCGGTCGGTGAGTCAGAAGTTCTTCAAACTTTTGAACTCTTGAACTATTGATTCACTATTTCAAAGAGTTGCCAATGCCCTAGTTGAATGTGCATCCTGCTTCCTATAGCACCATATTTTCAACTGTTAGCATGCACAACATGTTGACATCTATCAATTTGCAATAAATTTGGAATGAGTTGGGAGGAGTGTTTGCATGTACTTTTCAGAGGGAAATTAAAGTGAATATTGATGAATTGCTCATTACTTTATGCCACTAGATTTAATGGGATTTAATGTGACATTTTATTAAATCTATCATCTTGCAAACAAGACTTATTTTGTATTGCAACAAGAGTATGTTGGAGGAGCTCTGGGGCTCACCATTAATAGAGAATTTGTAGAAGTATTCACAATCAGGTTAGAAAACTAGCGCCTTTCCTTGCTTTTTCTTGCTGTGATAAATTGAGTCTTTTGATTTATCTAGGTGAAGAAGAACAATTTTTCTTTCATGAGTCTAGGTGGTCAATTATCCTCAAATGTCTTGTGGACCTCTCTAGTGCCTGTAACCTTCATAGAATTTTTCATTTTTTGGTTTTTTAAACAAGTCAAAATGAAGTTAAAATATCAGGGGTTCCCAATTGTCTCTATAATTAAGAATGGCTTATCTAAAGTAAAAGATATTGATCTCAGACATGTAGACTTCAAGGATTTCTGGGATAGAGTGCTAGGAGTTTTCCACTCACCATGGCATGTCCAGATTTGATTGTTTCTTGTGCAAGAAATTATTATGTTGACTTGCAAGAGATACAAGCTTTTGATAGCTCTATAATTACTAAAGCTGATTTAGAAGCTATGTCATATGTATTAAGGTTACTAGACAATGTGGAGTTTGTCGATATGTTTGTTACCATTGGTTGGGGATATTTTTGGGATAAAAAGGATTGGTTCCAAAACCATATTGCTAAGAGCTATCTAAAAGTTGAAAGAAAAGGTAAATCTTGACTTCCCATCAATTTGAAGAGAGGGCATTTTAAAGAAAAAATCTCCATCATGATTACATTATTACATCATGTCATTGGGATTGCTGAGTTAGATTCATTTGAAAATTGGATGTGTCAATTTATTATAGTGATTTGTAGAGAATCTAAATATGTAGACCGAGAGAAATTAATAAGTGAACATATGAACAAGCAACTAACAAACTTTCATTAGAAGATTTCTTTCCATATGTGTTCCTTTCTAGTCTACATTTTAGCCAGTAAAGAGGTTATTTCAAAATGGAGGCCACATCATCTAAGCCTTGTTGTTTCCCTCCCTCTCATGAAAATCTCAGTGGATACTCTATTTTAGCAATGGGGTATAAACTTTATAGGTGAAATCCAAGAAAAGTCCATCAATGGATATAAGTGGATCTTTGTGGCAATAGATTACTT
Source organism: Cunninghamia lanceolata (assembly GCA_027924645.1). Taxonomy (NCBI): domain Eukaryota; kingdom Viridiplantae; phylum Streptophyta; class Pinopsida; order Cupressales; family Cupressaceae; genus Cunninghamia; species Cunninghamia lanceolata. Next base: position 8,052,532 of record BSBN01000815.1, on the reverse strand, counting down.
CACCAAGTGGGTTGAGGTGTTTCCCACTCGAAAGGCAACATCCAAGGCGGTGATAGAATTCTTACTAAATAACATAATAACTAGGTTTGGTGTGCCACAAATGACTGTTGTTGATAATACCACGTGTTTTAGGTCCCAAGATATATTGACTATGTGTTCATAGTATGGGAGTAATCTAATACACTTATCTCCTTATCATCTTTAAAGCAATAGATAGGTTGAGTCCAACAACAAGAGCCTTATAAAAATTATTAGGACTTTGGAAGTGAATAATAAAATATGGGATGACAAGTTAAAGTATGTAGCCTAAGCTAATAGAATCACTTACAAACATGCTATAAATAAGATCCCCTTTGAGATTGTTTATGGATTGGATGCCAAGATGCTAGTTGGTATATAATTGTCTGTTTACCAGCTATTACATGGTGTTTGTGAAGAACAAGTAGGTGCAGCCCTCAGAGACTCTTGGAGTTGGATGAGTTAGATGAGGCTACAAGAGTTGCACATGAGATAAATTTGGTGTAGCAATAGAAGTTTGAACATTTTTTCAACAAGAGAGCAATTAAGTAGTGCTTCGAGATAAGTGACTTAGTTCTTCTATGGAGTGCTAGGTGTAAGGATAAGGGTAAACATAGGAAGTTTGAAGCATTGTGGGTTGCCCATATTAGGTTGTGGAGAGAGCCAGCCAAGATACTTTCTGCCTCAAAAGTTGGAAGGAGAACTCATGGAGCTACTTGTTCATGGTCAACACTAAAGCATTACTTTTCATAAGTAATCATATCCTTAATTTTGTGATGAATTCATGTTGCATCTTTCATATTTTGATCCTCAAGAAATCTTGACCCTTGTTGGTTGTGGTGTGTTTGTTCCTACCTTGTGTTGTGTTTTTCCTTATGTTGATCTACCAATGAGAGTCTTCTAAATTTTTGTTGTGCTAGTTAGACACACATCCCCAACCAGAGCCAGTGTCAGTACCTAGATTTTCTAGTTCCTAATCATGAATAGTTGTGTCTGAGTCCTTTAGAAATGCCGTTTTTTACCTCTATTTTCTTCTACATATTTTCCCCATCAATCATATTTGATCTTAGATATTGTAAATGGGTCCCCATCCTAAGTAAAATTTCTCAGATAATTCTCTAGGGGCTAACTGTTGAAAACCCCTTGAAAATCCTATGGAATCCTTTGTTTGACCTTGTGAGGCCTTTATGACTCTTCAAAGATTTTTGTATATGGCTAAGTGTTACCTTTTCAGTAGGTTCACTAGTTTGTGAACCTTCCGAAAGGCTGATTGTGTTGCCTTTTCGATAGGTTCACAAGCTTGCATATCTTTCAAATGTGTCTGCAAGTTCTTTTCCTGGTTGGAAAGCTAAAAGCATGAAGGGAAGATGAAAGTTAGAAAGTTCACCAAAAGAAAGTTGTGATTTGATGTTTTTAGCAAGGTCATGAACCTAGGAACTCACTGAAATAGTTTTCATTTTCAATGTATCATCAAAGCACCGACAAGACAAAGGTAAGTAAAGAAAGAATGAAAAATGAAGAAGCGAGACAAAGGTTCGATAGTTTGAAGGTTTGTCAAACCACCAAAATGGAAAAAGTAAGTTAGTGAAGGAAAAGTGAATAAAAACCATTTTTCTTTTGCTAAGTTCGTGAACTCATTGAAATGCCAAAATGGTTTTCAAGTTCATGATTTTGCCAAAAAATGAAAAGACAAGAGAAGAAAGCAAAAGGAGTCATGATTCGTGAGTTCTATAAATTGTTGAAATGCTAAAAATAAATGGATAAAGGAGAAAATACAAAGAAAGAGATAAAGAAAAGAAAAAGAAATGAAGGATTTTCAGTGATTTGGTAGGTTTGCGAACCTACAAACCTATTGAAAAGTTTGCAAAAATCTAATGTGTCAAAAGTCAATTTAAAAGGGAAATTTTTTTATTTAGATCATCCATAAGATCATTTTTTCTACTTGATATAGGAGTATGATCCTTAGGATGAACCTCTTTGGCTAAGACTCAAGGACCAAAGGGTATCCACTCTACCAAATTCACCAAGGGCACGATCTTGACCTTATCCCTTATGGTGTCGGGGCCCTTGCACTCAACAAGACTTGATCCCTAGTGGGCTCATTCAGAACCTTTCAACTAAACTAGTAGACCAAAAGTCCTTTGAAAAAAAAGGGACTTTGAAGTGTTGTAAAGTCTAGTTGGTGCACTTTTTCATGGGTTTCCCAGTTTGAACCCCTGCCTATTTGTCAAATACCATTTATGCAAAATAAACATGAAAATGGAGGTTGGTGGTGAGGTAGGTAGGATTAAATGTAGAAGTTATGGTGGTAGGTTGGATAGGTTTTTCGCACTCAAAAACAAAAGTAAATCTAATGCTATATATACTTGTTTAGAAGAGGTTTATGGGCGGTTGGTCTTTTCTTGTTTCCTCCAGATAGTTAGCGTGTAGAAACAAAGAAAAATATATCAAACTTTTTGTAGCATTCATTTCAGTTCTCCAAGGTGTAGCGGTTGAAAGCGTATGAAGTATTCACTGTAAAATCTAGTATCATTCACTAGATTTCTCTAGCCTTGTGTGTATTTCTCTTGTGGATCATTTGAGTTGTAAACATGGATTCACTTTGCTATGTTTAATAGCATAAATGTAATATTTGATTTAATAAATGTGACAATTCTTAAAACATTGCAAGCATTGTAATGATCATTTCAGTATTACATATGGATGAATGTATTATAAGGAGGGATTGCTATGTATTTCTGATTTGGTATCAAATTTGTGCTTTTAGGAAAATATATACTTTTTATTTCTATGATTCCTCTATTAAACTAGGGACTCTGTAGCCTATTTGGATAGGTGCTCGTCTATGAAATATTTGATCACCCACATCCACCTAAAATCAAAACAACTATCTGAAAGTGTGAAGTAATTTATGGATCTGTATGCATTTTAGTTATGTGTTTTAGTCAAGGAATCATCTTCACCAAAGTAAAGCAAGTTTCATCCTTTCTAACTAAATGTGCATACCCACATCATGTAGAGTTGAATTGATGATTTTATCAACTTAAAAGAGGTCATCTGATGCAGTGAACTATTGTCTAAAATAGTGACAACTTCAGGTCTTAGAGCAACATATTGGGTATCACTACTATTAGTATTTGTTTGTATATTTTGTATTGTGATCAATCCCTTCTATGTTTCCCTCTCAGGTTGTTGTCCTTGATGACAAATACACAAACTCTCAGGTGTGTGTGGCACAATGATAGTTGGCTATCATGACAATTGGGTAATTGGTTTTTTTCTATTGGTGACTTGGCACAACTTGAGTTGGTATGACAGATACTGTTGGTATTCATGCTTAGCATTTGATGCAAGTATGATGTTATTCGTATGGCAACATTTGATGCAAGTAACATTTATCCTAGATTTGGAAGGTTTCTTACTTCAGTGAAGTTTGGCTTACTATGTCTATCTTGATTAATTTCATAGTGACACAAAAATGGTTTGTTTCATTTTAAAAAGGGCATCACTTATTCTCTTCATGGTAATCTTCATATGGTTAAATGTAGATCAAATTCAAAGGCATGGAGTTATATTGAGATTGATCATTCCTTATGTCTTAAGGAGATTTCATTTTGCTAAATGTTAGTAAGGTTGTCTTAAAGGTTTCAAATGACACCTTTTACAAGAGGTGTTTCTTTGTGCAAATAAAATAAATTACTAAGACTCGCATGTTATCAGGCCACTTAAAGTTGTCAACCTGCTGGGCAGGTTTCGAGCTTGGAAAGAAGGTAAAGTTTGTTGTTTTTAATCTTTTTGGTCACCAGGCCCTTTAGGACACACCGGGACCAACAGTCAACAAAGGAATCTGGTGAAAGAGATTATTGAGAACTTATTTTGCAAAGTTTATTGTGATATCTGTCTCTTGACCTACGATTAGAGATTTTTACAAAGTTTTTCAAGATTTTGTTATGATTGTTGGGAGATCTTTGAGATTTGACAGAACTAAACCTTAGTGGAGTGAGCTTGTTCGTTTTGGTTTCTTCTTCTGACTTCACGTCACAAAAAAAGGTTTTCTTGTTAGCATTATATAGGTGACATTGTTCTTTAGTGCTTGTATTTGAAGGATCATGATTTCTTTTCCATGTTTCTGAGTTTTATTTGCATGAAGATGAGGAAAGATTTGTATTACAATTTGAGCATGATGACAAACTTGGGTTTCCTCTTTCTTGCTTGATTCTTGTTGTGGGTTTCACTTATTTACTCTCTACTTAAAAAGGTTGTTTAAATCTATAATAGTTGACTTCTTGAGCTTGGTAGTTGACATTGTATTATGTTTTTTAGTTAGCAGACAATTGACAAGCCAATACAAAAATTGTGGCTTCGTAACTTCTCATAACTACAGTTGAATGACACAAGGTTTCGAGGGTTAACATTTCATTTTTCTTGTTGATGGAAAATAGTTATAAAGAACTATGGTTTAACAAACATAAAGGGTTAGTTTTTTTAAAAAACAAAGGTTCACCCATTTGACCTAACTCTATGGTCTATCTATGGTGGTTGTTTTTGATTAAGCCAGTATTATTCTAAAGGCATTAAACTGTTGTATATATTTTGTTTATCATTGATGAGAAGGAAGTTTTTGAGGATTTGGTTTGAGCCTTGGGTTAAGATGGAACCATTCAACCATTTGGGTCTTTCAATTATTTGTTCTATAGGAAAATTATTTGCACAATTACATTGTTTCAGTTACAGATTCAAACTATTTCACGAAAAGAAGAAAGGTAGTGAGAAAGTATAAAAGGGCATGTAATGTAAAAACCTGATGTGGTGTTGATGATATTGTATCTTACACTATCATTGAGACAATACCAATGTATTGTAATACAAAAATATTTCTAAGTTGACATGCACAGTTTTGGTTATGTGATTCTTGAGGTCTCCAAATTCAATGAAACTATCAAGAACTGAGTTGTAGTGAAATAAAGAAACCCTTTGTATTGTATATCTTTCTTTGGTTCTTGAATATGATATAAGGTCATGTTAGTGAGACACAAATTGACCTAATGCCAGTGAGGCTAATGTATTTCTAGTGAGGCTTATGTTGCCAATGAGGCTTGTGTTGCTGGTGAGGCAGTGATAAAAGTAAGTGAGACATTTTTCTATAGCTAGTGAGGCATGATTCTTGAATAAGCCAGTGAGACATTTTACCGAGTGTTGTTTCTACCCCAAGAGGGTTTTCCACTCCTAAAATATTTGTCTTATAGTATTATTTGTTGCATGATTAATTTGTCCATTATACTTGATTGTTTATTTCTTTAATGCACTGTTACTTGCATTGATAGAGCCTATATCAGCATTTGCTTCAATTTTTTTAAAGTGTTTAAACTTGTTTTATTTCTGCAACAATGATTCACCCCCCTCTTAGTATTTTCAAGTACTCCAATAAGTGGTATCAAAGCCAGACCCTTGTCTAAAAGGTTTAAGCAACCTAAGGGATTCCTGGTGGAGTACATACTATGTCAGCCCTGGAAGGTCATTCTACTTTTAGAGCACCATTGTTTGATGGTACTAATTATGCTTTTTGGAAGTATAGAATGAATCATCACATAAAGTCTTTAGGCTTTGATATCTAGAATGCAATTGAAACTGGTTATTCTGGTCCAGATACACCATCTACTATTGATGAGAGAAAAGCATATGATTGTGATGCAAAGGCTACAAATTCCATTTGTTGTGGTCTATCCAATGATGTCTTAGTCAAGGTCATGGAATGCAAAACAACTAATTCCATATGGGAAAATTGTGAAACATCTATGAGAGTGATGAGGATATAAAAGAAGAAAAACTTCAAGCTCTGAGAAACAAGTTTGAAGGCTTAAGAATGATAGATGAAGAGAAGGTAGTTGGTTACCTTCAAAGAGTCCAAGAAACTATAAACACTATGAGAGTTTTAGGAGAAAAAATAGAAGAGGTACAACTCTTGTTAAAAAGGTGTTAAGAACCTTGTCTCCTAAATATGATTCCAAGACTTCTAGTATTGAAAAAAGAGGCATGAAGAAATTAACTATAGATGCTCTTCATGGAATTTTTACTACCTATGAAATGAGAAAGATCAATGACAATCCTAACAAAGAAACTACTTTCAAAACTATAAAGAAGGATAATGAAATAAATTCTGAGTCTGAAAAAGTGAATGATGATGAGTCAGTTTTTATAAGCAAACTAAAAAGAGGCTCAGCAAGTAGATATAAAGGGAAGTTACCCTTTAAGTGTTTCAATTGTGGCAAAATAGGACACTATGCAGCAAATTGTCCAAACAAAGAACTTGATAGTGATGAAGAAGACAATAAAAACAAAGTAGGAAAAAGTAGTATAACTTTAAGAAAAATGTCTTCACAAAGAAGAAAAGTTTGTTTGTTGATGTTACTGACGGTGGTTCAGAGGAATTTGCTGAAGAAGGTTATGAAACCTTGTTCACGGCAACAATCAATTTAGTTGAAACTCAAAATACATTAGATCAATCTGAAATTGAGGTTGATTTTGAGGGTGAACTCGAATGTGCTCTTAGTGAAATAAAGAAACTTAAAAATGAGACCATGGTGCAGAAAAGTTAGATTACTAACTATGAAAAATAAAACTCATATCTAAAATTGCAACTTGAGGAAAACAAGAAAATTTTAGAAGTCACTCAAGAACAGTTGCATGTCAAAGAAAAGGAGTGTTGCACTCGAGAGGCTGAGATTTTAGTTTGAGGAAAAATCTTGCAATGTGTGAAAGTAGTGATAAATTGTCTCATCTCTTAGGCAAACAAAAGTCACATATTGATAAGATTGGCTTGAGGACAATGTTCAAATTCTAACAATGATGGGTTCAATGCTGCTAAAACAAAGTTGATTTGGAAACCAAAGAAGGTTGATAAAAAGATAGAAGGTATGTTTGATCAAACAACTTTACATGTCAATGTAAGAAATGTGTGGGTTTTAGATAGTGGATGCTCTCACAACATTATAGGTGATACAAACAACTTCATCAAATTTAAATATTGTGATTGTGGCTTAGTATGGTTTGGAAATGGTGATTGTATTCAGATCATAGGGAAAAATATTGTTTCTTTGGATGATAATCTACCTTTGCATGATGTGTACTATGTAGAGGATCTCAAGTATAATAGTTGAAGTGTAACTCAGATCTGTGATCAAGGATTTTATATTCTTTTTGATTCTCTTGGGTGTGAAATTAGAAAGAACATAGGTGAAATTATTATAGCAAGATTAAGAACTCAAGGCAACATTTATAATTTGCAAGAAACAAAATGCATGAAAATGGTTGGTCAGTTGAGGGAGAGATTGGATGATCTTCCTCATATTTCTCTTCACTAAATCTTTCATGTGTGTTCTCAGGGTGCACTTGAAGTATCATCTTATATCCATGTCATTTGTTGAATGCATTGAGTTCATGGTTCTATCTTTGCAGTTTAGTAAGTTAAATTTATGTCTATGGTCTTTTTTGAAATATGGTGAAAGTTCTAGTTTATTGGTGTATGACAGCTTTATGTAGTAAGGATGTGCTTTCTCGTTGTCATTTGGACAGTATAGTTTCTTTTTGATTCATGTTGAGGTGTCAAGGTGTTTTGTCAGGAAAATAGTTAGTGCAAGGTTGATAGTATTGATGCAATGGTGGATAGTGTGTCTCTTAGTGATAAGTTGACACAAACTAGTACTATAAGTATCTCTTGAAGCAAGTGAAGTAATTGTTGAGGCCTTTAAGGTCAATGGAAAGTTGCAGTAAGCTTTGATCTTAGAAAGAGCTTCTCAGTACCCTAATGTGACAAGTAATAGCACTTACTCTTTCAGTTTGATGGATATGTTCCTGTATTTCTTCTGTCAGTTCAACATTCATGAGGACATTGGTTCATGCATAGTTTTATTAGGTTTCTGACATTCTGTTGTTGCTTTGATAAGGACAGTGGTACATTGGAACATAGAGATGATCTCTTAGTGCTTTGATGTTGTTTTCTTGATTCTTACATTCTGGTGCTTTCAGTTGAATCATTGATGTTGTACCATAATGGATATAATGTAGTTTTTGGGGTTTTCATGTTCATCTTTTTATGTTTGCTAATAGATGTTGATGTTATATCAATTAAGCATTGTGCAAGGTAATATGTTGTAGATTTATTTGAAAGAGACAGTGTTATGACTTCCAAACTATGTCTAGGTGGTGGAGTTCTTAAGTTGATAGCCTATGTACAGTGACATCTTTGTGTGCTTATACTACTTTGATCTTGATAGTACAGGTTTCAGTGATTGGTTGCTGTACATTTGTTTTTGGTTGTCAACTATTATGGTTCATCCTTGACAATGTTTGACTTGGTGTTGGTTATCATAGTGATATCCGTGTTTAGCATTTTGTTCATAGTGATTATTCATTTCTTGAGCTTTAGCATTCAAAGATTTCAATGCAATAGTGTGCAATGCAAAATGGAGTTTGTTGTACTATTCTTTTGCATGATGACAATGTTCTTTGTCATATTTTTTGTTCTCCTGATGCCTTCATTTGTTGATGCCTCTTGATCATTGGTATATTTTGATATATTCTAGTGTTTTAGCTAATGGACTGTTACAGTGATGTTTGCTTCTCCAGTTTTGTGATAGTGATCATATCAATGTTTTTGCTCTTTAATGGTCTGGTGTTTCACATGGTGAGCATATTCCATTGTTGTCCTTGATAGTACCTTCTTTCTCCTGCTATGATACATGTGCATTTATATGTTCATTCTTTGGTACTGATAGTGTAGTGATGTTTCAGGACATTCTAGATACTTTGTGGTACATTGGCCAGTAAAAGTATGTTTTTTATTTCATGTTCTTTCTGCAGCATATTGGATTATGATTCTTGATCTATCTTTGAGGCAATGGCACACTTCTTTCTCCCTTTGTCTTTGATGCAAAAAGGGGGAGAGAGAGTTTTGTTTTTCCATTAGGAAAAAGGGGGATTTTTTTGCCCTCTCAGGTTGTTGTCCTTGATGACAAATACACAAACTCTCAGGTGTGTGGTACAATGATAGTTGACTATCATGACAATTGGGTATTTGGTTTTTATTATTGGTGACTTGGCACAACTTGACTTAGTATGACAGATACTGTTGGTATTCATGGTTAGCATTTGATGCAAGTAACATTTATCCCAGATTTGGAAGGTTTCTTGCTTTAGTGAAGTTGGGCTTACTATGTCTGTCTTGATCACTTTCATAGTGACACAAAAACTGTTTGTTTGATTTCAAAAAGGGCATTCAAAAAGGGCATCACTTATTCTCTTCATCATAATCTTCATATGGTTAAATGCAGATCAAATTCAAAGGCATGGAGTTATATTGATATTGATCATTCCTTATGTCTTAAGGAGATTTCAATTTGCTAAATGCTAATAAAGTTGTCTTAAAGGTTTCAAATGACACCTTTTACAAGAGTTGTTTCTTTGTACAAATAAAATAAATTACTAAGACTTGCATGCTATCGGGCCATTTAAAGTTGTCAACCTGTTGGGCAGGTTTGAGCTTGGAAAGAAGGTAAAGTTTGTTGTTTTTAATCTTTTTGGTCACTGGGCCCTTTAGGGCACATTGGGATAGACAGTCAACAAAGGAATATGGTGAAAGAGATTGTTGGGAACTCATATTTCAAAGTTTGACTTTGATATCTCTCTCTTGAGCTAGGGTTACAGATTTTTACAAAGTTTTTCAAGATTCTGTTATGATTGTTGGGAGATCTTTGAGATTTGACAGAGCTGAACCTCAGTGGAGTGACCTTGTTCATTTTGGTTTCTTCTTTTGACTTCACATCACAAAAAAAAGGTTTTCCTGTCGGCATTATACAAGCGACATTATTCTTTTGTGCTTCTATTTGAAGGATCATGATTTCTTTTCCAATTTTTTGAGTTTTGTTTGCATGAAGACGATGAAAGATTTGTATTATATTTTGAACATGATGATAGACTTGGGTTTCCCATTGTGGGTTTCACTTATTTACTCTCTTCTTTAAAAGGTTGTTTAAGTTTGCAATAGTTAACTTCTTGAGCTTGGTAGTTGACATTGTATTATGTTTTTCAATTAGCAGACAGTTGACAAGCCAAAACAAAAATTGTGGCTTTGTAACTTCTCATAACTATAGTTGAATGAAACAAGGTTTTGAGGGTTAACATTTCATTTTTCTTGTTGATGGAAAACAATTATAAAGAATAGTGGTTTAACAAACATAAAGGGTTAGGTTTTTTTCAAAACAAAGGTTCACCCATTTGACCTAACTATATAGTCTATCTATGGTGGCAGTTTTTGATTCACCCAGTATTATTCTAAAGGATTTAAACTATTGTATATATTTTGTTTATCATTGATGAGAAGGAAGTTTTTGAGCAATTAATTTGAGCCTTGGGTTAAGATGGAACCATTCGACCATTTGGGTCTTTCAGTTATTTGTTCTACAGGAAAATTATTTGCACAATTACATATTTTCAGTTACAAATTTAAACTATTTCATGAAAGAAGAAAGGGAGTGAGAAAGAATAAAAAGTCCCATGTAATCTAAACACCTGATATGGTGTTGATGATATTGTATCTTACACTATCATTGAGACAATACCAGTGTGTTGTAATGCAAAAACATTTCTGAGTTGACGTGCACAACTTTGGTTATGTGATTCTTGAGGTCTCCAAATTCAATGAGACAATCAAGAACTGAGCTGTAGTGAAACAAAGAAACCATCTATATTGTATATCTTTCTTTGCTTCTTGAGTATGATATAATTTCATATCAGTGAGACATAGATTGACCTAATGCTAGTGAGGTTGATGTATTGCCAGTGAGGCTTATGTTGCCATTGAGGCTTGTGTTGCCAGTGAGGTAGTGACAAAAGTAAGTGAGACATTTTTTTGTAGCTAGTGAGGCATGATTCTTGAAGAAGCCAGTGAGGCATTTTACTGAGTAGTTTTTCTACCCAAAGAGGATTTTCCACTCCTGAAATCTTTGTCTTATAGTCTTAGTTGTTGCATGATTAATTTGTCCATTATACTTGATTGTTTATTTCTCTAATGCACTACTACTTCCATTGATAGAGCCTATATCAGCATCTGCTTTAGTTATTTAAAAAAAAGTGTTTAAACTTGTTTTGTTTTCTACAACACTGATTCACCCCCCCTCTCAATGTTGTCAAGTACTCCAACATTCTGAGGGATGCCTCTAGGGACAACCTCCTTGGTTTAGTTGAACTAGAAGTGAAGAAGAGATTACCCACTCTTACAGTTGGCCTCTAACCATCTTTAATTTGTTGATGAGTCCATATTACACCTTCGTGATGACATTCCCTTGCCAGGGAGGTATGAAAATAGTCTAGGGTTTTAGACCTATAGTTTTTGGTTTGAACAATACAAATATATGTACTATGTAGTACAACCCCCCAAAAAACAACCAAGATTAAAGTTCTCAAATTTTGACAATTTGTTAAAAAATCCTAAAAAAATTCTATCTTCTAAACATCATGGCACAATCTATTTCTTCCCTAGAGGCTCCTTTAAAAAGTGTTGTAATGTCCCCTTCATGATACATGGTTCATCCATCACTCAGTTCCCCTAGACTAGTAGTTTGGATATGGAACTAGAGTTAGTTTGGCTCGGAGGCATTTGTCGATGATGAAGAGCTGGTTCACATTCAAAGGATCCAGTTGGCACCTTCAGAGTTGGCCTAGTTTCATATTGAGCATTACTTACTATTTTTAGTAAGTTCAGGTTCAATGTTGGCTCAGGTTTTTTAGAGTGGGGTCACAAGTTTCTCGTTGAGACCTTTCTGAAGAGCTAAAGAACATGGCATTCTGACACCATCTTCATATTTATTTTAAAGTTTGAAGTTTAATATAATTATGTGATGGGACTTTACAAATAAATATTATTTGGTCACTTTATAAAAATGAGTAATAACATAAAAGTGACCCTCTAGGAGGTGGGCACCCATGGGGAGTCATAAGTGAATGTAAATTAAATATTAAAACAAATGCAAATTCCCTCCAAAATTGGCATTGGGCTTGGAGCAAGTTATAAAAGGTGCTAAAGGGCTCATTTGGTATTATGCTTACTTTATGATATTTTCTTCTTATGAGCTCTGCTTGGGTTTGCTATTGTGAAGGGTTTGAGGATTCAAACCAGAGGCTTGTGGAGATGGAAACCTCCATAGGTAATGGCATTCTACATGTGTGAAAGACCACCCAACGGTGCCATTGTGAGTGGATGTATTCAACATTCACATTTGTGCGTATAATGGAGTCATTCAGAGAAGTTCTTGAGCAGATTTGACATATCTTTCATCTATCATTGTTGAGGATTGATTTCAGAGGGATTGGAGTGATTTCTTGTGGGTTGGAAAGAGTTTATTGCTGCTGTGTTATTCCCATTGCTGGCCGTACCTCCTTATGCTTGGCCATACCATTTATTGGTGGAGTTTTGAGGTGTTTTAAGGCAGATTTGGAATTCATATCTAGTCGCCTATCCTTGAGGGCAGCATACAATTCATTGCGGACTTATTTCAGCAACCATACACCTTTCTTGTGGCTATTCATCACTTCCAGCATAGGTCGTACACCTCCAGGAGTGATGTGGGGGTATTTTGGCTTCATTCCTCTGTGGGTATTGTGGATTTTGCATTGCTAGAGGCATTTGGAGCTCTTTGTATCGCTGATATCATTTTGTATGCTCGTCTTTGTATTTCTTGGGAGATTGGAGTGATTATGGCTATACCCAGTTGTTGGTGCACTTTCAGCACTTGTACCAAGTTGTATTTTTGGATATGGGTATGTCACAATAATTCATATTTGGCTATTATGCTATCTGGGCCTTTGTTATTTTCTTCATATCTATTGTACTTTTTATGGGTTTTGGTTATATGATCTATATTGTTTGCTCCAACAACACACATCTATAGGAAAACTAAAACCCCTTCTGCATCTTCTCTCTAGTCTGAAAGATAACACTTAAAATAAAATAACACACATAAAAGATCTTTAAAAATTATACAAATAGGTACAACACATTACAGTGGTATCAGAGCTATGATCTTGCCATCATGTGAGGTTGAAATAGACACGCCGAAGTGAAAATGAGACATGCGACTGACAGATAGATATCCTTTAAGAAATACCAGTGCAAGACAAGGAACATAGTTTCTGTAGTTGAATCTAGTACCACAGATTGATCCATTTGAATTAGATCCAGAGATAGAGGTAGTAGTTACAAAGGATGATTCCTAGGTGTCATGGACAAACCCCTTTTGAGGAGAGTGACCTCCTTTCCCAGAGCATACAGGGGAAATGGGACACAGGGAGATTGAAGTGCTGAGCACTAGAGATATCTTTAATGACTTGGCTAGAGGACAATAGCATATCATTGCTATCTTGAACAGGTCTTAGTTGGCACTTGGTCCGCTCCTTGGCTGATTATTTCTTGAGTTGGAGGAAGAGGAGAATGGAGTCTAGAATAGATACCGGAATGATAGGGATCGAGATAGGAATGACAAGGATCGAGACAGGAATGAGGATGATAGACGGAGATACCAAGGTCATGGAGACCGAGGTAATGGGATAAGAATGGTGACAAAAACATTGGTGATAGAAATGGACACAAGAATCATGATGGAGAGGCTTTGGTGAATAACTGAGGTGCTACATAGCTCACAGCTACGGATAGACTAGGCATTCCAACTTTTAGACTGAGGGATGAGATACCTGGAAGGGATGCTACACAATTAGAGTTTCAAGAGGAGATCTTTAGAGATTGGCAGGCATCTAGAGAAGGGTTTAGAGCTAAAATGACTTTTAGAGATTATTCAGATCTCTGGATGAGACAAAAACCTAGAGGGGGTAATAGGCAACATAATAATGAGCTACAGAAGAAGGTCAGTAATATGACCTTACCATACTTTGATGGTTCAGAAAAAATTTCAGCTAGAGCGTGTGTACAAAAGTTGGACAGTTACCTTTAGATCAGTCCCATGCTAGAGATGGATGCCATCGCATACGCAACCTTACACTTGGAGGGTAGTGCACACAAGTGGTGGAGCAATGGGAAAGTGACTCTAAGGCATGACTAGATTACATCTTATCTTGATTTCATAGCCAGACTCATTGATAGGTTTGACAAGAAGGACCCAGAGCTACAGTTTAAGGAGCTAGCACAGTTGCGATAGAGTGGTTTAGTGGACTCGTACATTTTAGAATTTCATTTTCTTTCGGTCATGGTTTTAGACATATCTGAGAGGAGGTTGATTGTGCTCTTTGTTGATGGTTTGTCAAATCCTCTTCGAGGATGGATAAAGGGTTTAGACCCTATGTCATTACAGGAGGCCATGAGGAAGGCCCATGATATGGAGTCTTCAGTATGGAGGAGTAAATTTTAGAACAAGAAATTTTAGTATAGGAGGGATAAGGAGAGAGACAAGAGACCTTTCTACAAGGAATCACAACACCATCCTTAGAAGAGTTCTTCTACATTAGATAGTGATTAGCTAAATGATCTTAGGAGGAGGAAACTTTATTTCCACTGCAGAGAGCCTTGGGATCCTAAGCACAAGTCTGCTACCCAAGAAAAGGAAAAACACATTGAGTACTTTTCAGCCAACAAGTCTGTGGAGTCAAACACACATTCAGAGAAACATTTAGAGGATGATGATTCGGGGATAGATGTTGCATCTAAAGTACCAGATAAGGATAAGGATACTTCCCTACCCACAGCCCATATTTCTAGCATTGAATAGAGAGAGGGGTCATTAAGGATCTGAGGAGTACTAGGTGGACAGAGATGCATTACACTGTTGGATATAGGTGCCACTCATAACTTCATAGATGAGGGCTTGGTTTCTAAGAGGGTATTGTAGAGAGAGGAGTTTTTAAGGTTTAGGGTAAAGGTAGCTTATAGGTTTGTACTTACCTGCACTAGGAGGATTCCCAACATGATGATCTAGCTAAACCATTATACTTGCTAGTCAGAGTTTTATGTGGTTAGGATGGGTGAAATGGATGTTGTGCTAGGAATGAAGTGGCTACATGAGATATGAGAGTTCACGATCAACTTGAGGACAATGGAAATGAAGTTTGGAGTGAATGGAGTGAAACATGTGCTCAGGGGCATCTTAGATGGTGGATTGAAGGTTGTTTCTCTCAAGCGAATGGAGAGGTTGATTTACCATGATTAGGTTAAGTTGGCAGCTGAGGTAATGGTGATGCCTATAGTTTTAGAGCAGCAAAAACGAGAGTATCCACCTGACGTACATGCACTCCTAACTAAACATACCAAAGTGTTTAGTGGCATTCCTCCAGGTAGACCACTCAATAGGGGTATCAAGCATGTGATTGATTTGGAGGAGCGTGTAAAACTAGTGATCACTACACCTTACCGGCACCCAAAGAGATATAAAGATGAAATCGAGAAAGCTATTAAGGAGCTTTTCAAAATGGGATACATAAGGCTGAGTAAGAGTCCATTTGCATCATCAGTGGTATTAGTAAAGAAAAAGGATAGGACTCTTAGAATGTGCATTGATTACCAAGAGCTCAATAAGAAAATAATCATAAACAGGTATCCTATTCCTAGAATTGATGAGCTAATTGATGAGTTACACAGGACCTGTTACTTCTCCAATATTGATTTGAGATCCAGCTACCATCATATTAGAGTCTGAGATGAGGATGTGGAGAAGACAACATTTAGGTGTCACTATGGGAACTTTGAGTTCTTGGTCATGCCATTCGGCTCAACTAATTCACCAGCTACATTCTAGTCTTGCATGAACAGAGTCTTCAGAGAATAGTTGAGGACATTTATTCTGATATTTTTTTATGATATTCTAATTTATAGTAAGACATGGGAAGAGCACCTGAAATAGATTGACATTGTGCTGAGCATCCTGGAGAGAGAATCTTTATATGCTAAGATGTCAAAGTGTGAGTTTGGGATGACCAAGTTGTTATACTTGGGTCACATTATCAATGCTGGTAGCATGAAGGTAGACCTGGAGAAGATTTAGGCAATAGTGGACTGGCTGCCACCAAAGAATCTCACTCAGCTAAAGGAATTCCTTAGTTTATGTGGATATTACCACAGGTTCATGAAGGGGTTTTCTCAGTCAGCTGCACCCCTCACAGATTTGACTCATAAGGATGCTTTTAGTTGGACAAGGAGCACACAGGATTGCTTTGATAGATTCAAGTAGGTTATGAGTACATGCCCTATGTTGGCAATACCATATTTTAGCAAGCCTTTCGAGTTGTAGTGTGATGCCTCAGGAGAAGGCATTGGTGCAGTAATTATGCAGGATAAGCACCCCATAGCATTCAAGAGTAGGAAGTTGAGAGGTGTGGAATCAGCTACAACATTTACAACAAGCAGATGTTAGCCATAATGCATGCACTGGCTAAATTCAGATAGTACTTGGTGGGTAGCAAATTTGTAGTCAAGATAGATCATAACAGTCTGAAGCATTTAGCTGGATAGAAAGATTTGAATGAGAGGCAACAAAAGTGGGTTAGCAAGATACATGCCTACAACTTTTATATTGTATATGTCAAAGGTAAGAAGAATGTTATTGCTGATGCTTTATCTAGGAGGCCCCATTTGTGTCCACTAGGCACCATTGCAGATGATTGGAGAGAGATGATATTAGCTGAGTATGCTAAGGATGCATGGGCTATTGGAATAATTGATGGCACCATTAAATATGATAGGTATAGAGTGGTAAATGATTTAATCATTTACAAGGATAGGAACTTTTTGGTATCAGGATCTCAAATGAAGCAAAAGGTTTTGAGGGAATTCCATGACTTGCCGATGGAAAGACACCTGGGGTACTTCAAAACTTACAGGTAGGTTAGAGAGAGGTTCACCATGAAGGGCCTTAAGGTAGAGGTGATGTAGTATGTGAGAGAGTACCTGATATTCCAGTAGAACAAATAGGAGAAGTCATTTCCAGGAGGTTTATTGCAGCCCCTACCCATTCCTAAGAGGAAGTAGGATAGCATTTCTATGGACTTTATCATAGCTCTACCAAAAGTCCAAGGTAGGGACTGTATTTTTGTGGTAGTGGATAGGTTGACAAAGTATGCACACTTTTTTGCCATCCCTAACACTTTCACTACAGCACAGGTTGCAGAGTTCTTCTTTGGTGAGGTATTTTGACTCCATGGGTTGCCTCGAAACATTATCAGTGATAGGGACAGTAGGTTCCTTAGTTACCACCCAATATGAGATACCACCCCCAGACAGATGGTCAGACAGAGATAGTTAAGAAATGGGTGGAAGGATACCTTCGAAACTATGTTTCAGGGAAGAAAAAGGCATGGGTTAAGTGGCTTAACATGGGGGAGTACTGTTACAATTCCACTTACCGCATGTTCATTCAGATGTCACCCTTCATGGCATTGTACGGATATGAGGCACCGAGCTTTGTTGATTTACTATTTGGTGATAGTAGAGTGCCTAAGGCCAAAGACCTTCAAGAGAGTTAGGACATCATGAGGTCTTTGAAGGAGAATATAGAGAAGGCTTAGAATTAGCAGAAGCAGTATGCAAATCAGTAGAGGACTGAGCAATATTTTGAGGTTGGTGACATGGTATACCTAATGCTGCAACCCTATAGGCAGTCCATTCTCAAGAAGAGTGGAGTAGAGATGTTGAAGCCACAGTATTATGGACCTTTTGAGGATCGCTAAGAGGATTGGAGAAGTGTCTTATGAGTTGGAACTTCCAACAGGTAGTAGGGTATGCAATGTATTCCATGTATCTTGCCTCAAGAAGGTGTTGGGACATAATGTGATACCATCAGTTGAGTTGCCTCCTCTTGATGAAGAGGGGAAATTGATATTGGTACTTGAAGCTATAATTGACACCAGGGAATGCAATTAAAGAGGAGGATCATCAAAGAGTACCTGGTCAAATGGAAGAACCTACTAGTGGAGGTTGCTACTTGGGAGAATGAGCAGATATTGGAGCATCCTGACTTGAGATTGCTTGAGGCAAGCAATCGTAGGGGGGGCGGACTATAATCTCCCCTTTGTGACACATGGTTAGTCCATCACTCAGTTCCTGTGGACTAGTGGTTTGGATAGGGAACTGGATTTAGTTTGTCTTAGAGGCATTTGTCGATGATGGAGAGATGGTTCACATTTAGAGGATCCAGTTGGCACCTTTAGAGTTGGGCCAGTTTGATCTTGAGTGTTACTTACTATTTTAGTAAGTTTGGATTCAGTATCAGTTTGGGTTTTCCAGATTGGAGTCAGAAGCATCTCTTTGAGACCTTTCTGATGAGCTAAAGAACATGGCATTCCGACACCGTGTTCATATTTGTTTTAAAGTCTGAAGTTTAATATAATTATGTGATGGGACTTTACAAATAAATATTATTTGGTCACTTTATAAAAATGAGTCATAAGATAAAAGTGACCCTCTAGGAGGTGGGCACCCATGGGGGGTCATAAGGGAATGTAAATTAAATATTAAAACAACTACAAATTCCCTCCAAAAGTGACGTTGGGCTTGGAGCAAGTTATAAAAGGTGCTGAAGGGCTCATTTGGTATTATGCTTGCATTATGATATTTTCTTCTTGTGAGCTCTACTTAGGTTTGCTATTGTGAAGGGCTTGAGGATTTGAACCAAAGGCTTGTGGAGACAGAAACCTCCATAGGTAACAGCATTCTATAGGTGTGAAAGACCACCCAACGGTGCCATTGTGAGTGTATGTATTCAACATTCACATTTGTGTGTATAATGGAGTCATTCAGACAAGTTCTTGAGCAGATTTGACTTATCATTCATCTATCATTGTTGATGACTGATTTCAGAGGGATTGGAGTGATTTCTTGTGGGTTGGGAAGAGTTTATTGCTGTTGTGTTATTTTCATTGCTGGCCATACCTCCTTATGCTTGCTCGTACCATTTATTGGTGGAGTTTTGAGGTGTTTTGAGGCAGATTTGGCATTCATATCTGGTCACCTATCCTTGAGGGTAGCATACAGTTCATTACAGACTTATTTGAGTGAACATACACCTTTCTTATGGTTGTTCATCACTTCCAGCATAGGTTGTACACCTCCAAGAGTGACGTGGAGGCATTTTGGCTTCATTTCTTTTTGTGGGTATTGTGGATTTTGTATTGCTAGATGTATTTGGAGCTCTTTGTATTGCTAATATCATTTTGTATGCTCATGTTTATATTTCTTGGGAGATTGGGGTGATTTTAGCTATACCCATTTGCATTTCTAGATATGGGTATGTCACAGTAATTCATATTTGGCTATTCTTCTATCTAGGTCTTTGTTATTTTCTTCATATCTATTCTACTTTTTCTGGGTTTTGGTTATATACTCTATATTGTATGCTCTGGAAACACACATCTACAGGGAAACTAAAACCCTTTCTGCATTTTCTCTCTAGTCTGAAAGATCACACTTAAAATAAAAATAACACATATAAAAGATCTTTAAAAATTATACAAACAGGTATGGCACATTACAAGTGTCTTCAAGACAAATCAATAACAAGACTATAAACCCAAGAAAGAAACAACCTCATTTTACACAAATGAATGTAATAGGCCTAAATGAACCTGCTATGTTACCTTGTAATATTATGAATCAAAGTTCTTCCAAGGTGGCAACAAAAGTGCTTTGATACTATATAAGATTATGGGTGAAAGTTCTTACAAGATAGAAAAAAATGCTATGATAACATGTAATATTTAACATATGTTGAATTAAATTCTAACTTAAGGAACAAAACAAAATTCAAATAAACTACATAGTGTGCAAAAATAGACAAATACAAACATGAATGAATGAATGAACAAAGCACCGTCTTATTCATCAAACTAAGGTGACAATTGTGTTTGAAGTGAGCTTCCTATACATTTGTCAAACGCAATGAAGTTGCATCTTATATAAAATATAAGAGGAGATAAAATAGTTCTCAATCTCCTAAAAATGCTGTTATTCTCACAAAGCAATCTTGTTAAAATTAATAAATGGGGGAGTTTTCTAAAATCTTATCTATAGAAAATCAAGAAATTATCTACATAAAATTGGGAAATAATCTAACTTATCCTGTTAGGGACAATATTTCCACAGTGTATAATGTATAAGTTAGTGCTTTTGGTTGTAATTGTATAGGATTGTTTTTGCATCAACATTTTGGATCACACTCCATGTTGTCATCAAGATGAGAACAGAATAATGTGATAGATTACAGATTTAGGTCCTTATAAAGAGGGAGGGAAAAGGTTGACATAGAGAATGAGAGCCCTAATAGAAATTAGAAATGCTTTTAATCATATCTTTTATCATTCTCACATTTTAGTTAATTGTAATGTTAACACTTCGTGGTAATTCTTCACACACTTTTTACGAGATTTTGTAATCTTAAATATTGTAATATCTATAACCTTATAATGTAATAATTATAACATATCATAATTTGCTTCTACTTTCCTTTTGTATTATGTCTAGTTTTATTGTTTCTGAGTTCTCTTAGGGCTCTTGTTCAATGAGTCAACCTTTTCCCTCCCTCTTCATAAAGACCTAAATCTATAATCTATCACATTATTCTTTTCTCATCCTAATGATGGATCATGTAGTGTGATCCGAAATGATGCCAAAAAAAATCTTACATAGTTATAACCAAAATCACAAACTTACATAACTTATCCTTATTATTTTCTAAAATATATAGATAATAATTATAGATAATCTACAAATTCTTTATAATATCCACCTAAACAAGTGAATATAACCTGACATATAATAGTTCATTAATTATAAAAACAATTATAAAGAATCATTGATGTGCTACAAATACATTGCACATACACTTAGATCTCAAATTCAATTCTCAACATTAATGGACCCATCCAAATTCCTTAAATCCAATGATTGTGCACTGACGACACCACATGAATAGAAAAATTAGCTCATATTGGTGCCACATGGAAGCAATAAGACATATTTAAATACAATTAGAAGTTGTTATAAGATGGAGTAATTTCTAGATTTTTGTAGATATCATGGCATTAAAAGACAATTTACTACAAGGTACACACCACAACAGATTGGTGTAGAATAATGGAAGAATAGAAGAATCATAGAGATGGGTAGAAGCATGTTGAAGGCCAAACATTTATAAAATGAATTTTGGGTAGAAGCAGTAACATATGTAGTATATATTCTAAATAGAAGCCCAACAAAGAGTGTCAAGGACCGAATTCCACAAGAAGCTTGGAGTGGTAAGAAACATAGTGTACATCATTTCAAAAATTTTGTTGCATTGCATATTCTCTTATACAATCTAGATTGAGAAGAAAACTTGATAATAAAGGTGAGAAATGCATTTTTATTGGGTATTGTGAAGAATCAAAAGCTTATAAGTTGTATAACCCCATTTCAAAGAAAGTGATTATTAGCAAAGATGTGGAATTTAAGGAAGATGAAGCATGGGATGGAAGCATCGATAGAACAATCACAATTGGAGCATCAATTCCCCAAAATGAAGAAGAATATGAAGAACAAAATTTGCAAGGTGATCAATCAACTCCACAAGCAAGATCAAGCACTCCAATAAGAACACCAAGGAACTTAGCATAAGGTGAATCATCTAGTGATGTATGTCATCCTATTACCCATTCAAAATTAAGTGATCAATCAGATCCTACACTTGCCTCCTTAAGGTCAAAGTATAAAGGCAAGAAAATAAGAAGTTTGAAGGAGATTTATGAGCAAGGAGAAGAAAGTTTAGATTTGTGTTCAAATTTTACTTTATTCTCTCATGATCCTGCATGTATTTTGAAGAAGTAGTAAAAGATGAACATTGGATAAAAGCTATGGATGGGGAGATAGATTCTACTAAAAGAAATCAAACATGGGAGCTAATTGACCTACCTAAAGGTAAGGATTTCATAGGAGTCAAATGGGTTTATAAGACTAAATTTAATGCAAAAGGTAAGATTAAAAAGCACAAGGCAAGGTTAGTAGCAAAAGGTTTTGCACAACAACATGGAATTGATTATAATGAAACATTTGCTCCAGTTGCTAGACTTGATACTATTAGTATGGTTTTAGCAATAGCTTCTTAAAATAATTGGAAAGTATATCAAATGGATGTCAAATTTCTTTAATGATTTTCTAGATGAAGTGTATTTGAAACAGACACTAGGTTATGAAGTCCATGGACATGAAGACAAAGTCTATAGATTGAAGAAGACTCTCTATGGTCTCAAGAAAGCACTAAGAGCATGGTATAGTAGGATTGATTCATACATGACAAACAATGGATTTAGCAAAAGTAGTAGTGAGCCCACATTGTACACAAAAATCAACAAAGAAGGTCTGATTTTGATTATGTGTTTGTATGCTGATTATTTGATTTTCACTGGGAATTTGTTTGTAGACACATTTAAATTAGAAATGAAGAAAGAATTTGAGATGACAAATTTAGGCTTAATGAAGTATTTTTTGGGCATTGAAGTTGTACAATTAGATAAGGGAATTTTTTTTTGTCAAATGAAATATGCAAAGGATGTGTTAAGGAGGTTTAAGATGCTGAATTGTAATTCAACATATACACCAGTTGCTACAGAGACTAAAATTAGCAAAGAGTACAAAGGGCCTAATGTTGATTCTTCAACATTCAAAAGACTAATTGGAAGTTTGATGTATCTTACAACTAAAAGACCAGATATAATGTATGGGGTTAGTTTAATTTCAAGATTCATGGAGTCACCAAAAGACTAACATTGGCAAGTTGGAAAGAGGATATTGAGATATGTGGTAGCAACAACAAAATATGAGATTTTATATTTCACAACTAATAATTTTGGTTTGATTGGTTATACTGACAGTGATGTTGTAAGTACCATTGATGATAGGAAGAGTACTTTGGGACATGTCTATCATTTTGGGAAAGGTGTGGTCTCATGTGCATAAAAAAAGCAACCCATAGTGACACTTTTATTAGCTGAAGTAGAGTATGTGGCAACCACATCAACATGTCAAGCAATTTGGATGATGAGATTATTGACAGATTTATTGCAAGCACAAGAGGAGTCAACACCAATCTTTTGTGACAACAGATCAACAATTGCATTGTCAAAAAATCATGGTTTTCAGAAGAGGAGCAAGCACATTGATATGTAATTTCATTTCATCAAAGAGTTATTGAACAATGGAAAAATACATTTGGAATTTAGCAGATAAGACTAGTTGGCAGATATATTCACAAAAGGCATTAATAAAGGAAAATTTTGAGCATCTAAGACAGAATTTGGGCATTGTAAATGCTGAAGTAATTAGTGGTAGAAATTAAGGGGGAGTGTTAGAACATGGAGTAATTTCTCCCAAAATCTAACATAAAAGTTAGTTTAGTTTCAGTTTAGAGGAGAATAAAATTGTTTTGCATGTACATTATTTTTAGAGTTAGAGTTCAAATAGTTTGCATAATTTGCATGAACAAAATACTATGAATATTTTGCATGAGTTAGGTCCAATTTTCTAATTTATTGCATGATTAAAATGTTGGCAAGTATGAGGTGAGCCAGTGTTGTCATTGATGTCAACATACTCATACTGCACTGACAAGAAGGATTTGATGAGCTTTGTGCTGAGGATATTGAGAAAATTAGCCTCAGTCAGGAACAGTGAAGAACAGTGATGAGAAGAAGGTAAATATACTGTATAGGATGAGAACCGGAGGATGCGGATTAAAGAGTTAGTAGATATGAATCTTGAGATGCTACAGTTAAGATTTCAGAAGTCCGCATGAAGATCTGAAGGAGTTATGGCTGCCGGTATAGAACCGGGTCCGGCAAGTATCCGGAGGTGACAGAGGATCACAAAAAGGTCCGGTGAGGTCTGGAATTGTATTATCATAATCTGCGGATTGGAAGGAGTGTTTGAGATGTCCTTGTGATGTGTCATCCTGATTTGTGTGTGATTTGGAGGTCCGGAAGTACCTCCTGCATTATGACAGTGGCGACAGACTGTGTTCTTGAAGTTCCGGATGAGGAAGACAAGAGATCCCAGTAAGCAGAGGAAGTGCGGATGTATCCGGACATTCAGACAGACTTGTGAAGGTTCTTGAATCATGTTTAGGTTGTGTTGTTGGTCCGCATTGATGGTAGAGCCCGGAATTGAAGTTATTCTTCCGGATGAAGTTATTGCTCTGTTTAGCCGACCGGATGAGTTGTTCATCCTGCGAATGTTCTTGTGATAGCCGACCGGATGTGTTATTCATCTTGCGGATACTCCTATGGTTGTTTGCCGACTTAGATGCTTGTTCCTAAGTCGATGTCTTGTATAAATAATGATTTGTGAATTCATTTCAGGGTGTGGCATGTGGATGAGCAGGACATAGCGAAGAAAGGTGCGAAAGGCAGAGCAGAGATTGTTGGGCTTAATTAGAACTGATCCGGACATAGTAGAGATGTCGTTCTCCAGTTCAAGACTGTGATTTTTATCACTTTGTAGACAGTGTGTCTCCTTGTAGGCAGTGGGCCTCTTTGTGAGCAGTGTGCTCGGGCAGTGAGCCCTTATTGGCATGTGCCATTCATTTTTCCTTATTCTTCTAACAGAGAATAATTCTTGGGTTAATCACCCCGTGGTTTTTCCCTTAACCGGGTTTTCCACGTCAAAATCTTGGTGTTCAATGTGTTGATGCTTATCTGCTCTTGTGTTTATGTATTGTGCTTCCATGAATGATTATTTGATATGCTGCTAACTAACAACAGAGAATTAAGTGTTTGAAAGAGAACAAGTTCTATACAACTGATTCACCCCCCCCCTCTCAGTTGTATGCCCTAGATCCAACAATTGGTATCAGAGCTAAGTTCCTCTGATAGGAGCTTAACCGCTTGAGGTGATCCAGGATGTCGTCATACAAGAAGGATAGTCCGAAGTTCGATGGAACCAACTTTACTCTCTGGAAAGGTCGCATGAAGTGTCATTTGGAATGTATGGGAAAAGCATACTTGGCTATGATTTCAAAACCATATATACCCCCACAAGGTGGTCCGACAACTCCAGATGAAACCACAGAAGCTGAAAACAATCTGCGGACCAAGGAAGCTCTTCTAAGCGCATTGAATGACTCAGATCTCTCGAATGTCATTGACCTACCAACTGCATATGAGATCCTAACTAAACTGGAACTTCTGTATGAAGGAGATGAGTTTGTCAAAAGTGCAAGGTTGCAAAGTCTGAAAGGGAAATTTGAAAGATTGAAAATGAGAGATGATGAAAACATTACTACCTTTATGCCAAGAGTAAATGAGTTGGTATGTGGAATCAGAAATGCTGGTGGAACTCTAGATGAAAATGAGATTGTCTGCAAAATCCTAAGATCCCTTCCTGCTGCCTACAAAATCAAAGTTGCTGCCATTGATGAATTCAGAGCCCACACAACAGTCACAAGAGAACAACTGGCTGGCAAACTAGCTGCATTTGAAATGACCGAGTTTGGAGATGATCCTCCCAAGACTGAATCTGCTTTCAAAGCCAGTGCCTATGTGAAAGGCAAACAGAGATTTGATCCGGGTGAAAACTCATCAAGGAAAATGTCATGGTATGATCAAGCAAGAAGAGACATGGAAGAAGAAGAAGCAGAAACAGCTCAACTTGAAGCCCTCATTGCAAAGAGACTACTAAGAGGATCCGGTAAGTATGAAGGAAAACTACCCTTTAAGTGTTTTAACTGCAATAAGATTGGTCATTTTGCCTCAAGATGTCCGGAGAGATCTGCAAGATCTAATACTCACAGACAAAGGTTTCAAAAGAATTGCTATTATGTTCATGAAGAAGATGACAATGAAGGAGTAACAGATGATGAATCAGATCCAGGAAGCAAATCCGGAAATGAGTGGGTGTTTATAGCCATCAAGGAAGAAGATTCCTTGCTCTCTGAATCTGTCAATCACAAAGTTGTTGAAAAAGCCTTGGCTGCTCAAGTGGAAGAAAAGGATGATTGGGTTATTGACAGTGGATGCTCTCACCATATGACTGGTGACAAGAATAAGTTCTTAGACTTGGAAAGATATGAAGGAGGAATGGTAAAGTTTGGTGACAATTCTGCTGGCAGAATCAGAGGTAGGGGAACTATTTCCTTTGATGGTAAGAGCAAAACAGGTAATGTACTATATGTTGAAGGATTGAAGCACAATCTTCTCAGTGTTGGTCAGTTAGTGGACAAAGGCTATGATCTCCGGTTCAAGAATGGAAAATGCAGAATCTTTACAAGCTCCGGAACTGAAATTGCATCCGGTACTCAGACAAGAGGTAACATCTTTCATCTGGTTGGTTCAAATAAAAGTTGTTTGTTTGTTCAAATTGATCAGAGTTGGTTATGGCATAGAAGAATGTGTCATGTAAATTTTGATAACATCATCAAAATAAGCAATACTCAGGCTGTGAGAGATCTTCCAAAGTTGATAAAACCTACAAACAGTGTGTGTAAAGAATGTCAGTTAGGCAAACAAAGCAGAGTCTCTTTTAAAAGCAAAGATCAGTCTTCTACCGGATTGTTGGAATTAGTACATACTGATCTATGTGGTCCGACAAGAATCAAGAGTCTGCAAGGTGATAGATATTTCATGTTGTTAATTGATGATCATTCCCGGATGATGTGGGTTACCTTTCTAAAAGAAAAATCAGAAGCTTTTGAGAAGTTCAAAATCTTCAAAGCTATGGTGGAGAATCAAACCGGATTGAAACTAAAGTGTCTAAGGTCTGATAGAGGTGGTGAATTTACATCTGGTGAATTCATTGACTTTTGTGAGAAACAGGGTATAAGGAGACAGTTGTCTGCTCCTAAGACTCCACAGCAGAATGGAGTAGTTGAGAGAAAGAACCGGACCATCCAAGAAGCTGCTAGGACAATGATGTTGGAAGCAAATGTTCCTCAAATGTTTTGGAAAGAAGCTATCAGCACTGCAGTCTACACTCTCAATCGAGTTCAAATCAGAAACAACACCAGTAAGACCCCCTATGAACTTTGGTTTGGCATCACTCCTACTGTGAAATATTTCAGGGTATTTGGTAGCAAGTGTTATATTAAAAGAGATGAAGATCTAGGAAAGTTTGATGCTAGAAGTGATGAAGGAATTTTCTTGGGCTACTCCACTCAAAGCAAAGCATACCGGTGTTACAATAAGAGATTGAGGAAGATGATAGAAAGTACCAATGTAAAGGTTGATGAAGGAATTGAGAAGCCTTCAAGATTTTATGAATTTGATGAAGATGACCAAGATAGTGTTCAAGGAACTCAATCCTCTCCGGTGAAACAGAGTCAGCCTGATCCGGTAAATCAGGAAGAAGAGTTAGGTTTGAATGAGCCTGATCAAGAAACAGCAGTACTGGATACTCCCAAAATTCCAAGGTATGTAAAACTGAATCACTCTGAAGATCAGATCATAGGTGACAGAAGCAAAGGTGTACAAACTAGAAGGAATATTGCTCAAGATCAGAATGAATGTTGTCTGATTTCAAAGATTGAACCTAAAACAATAAATGAAGCCTGCAATGATGAAAATTGGACCAAAGCAATGGAAGATGAACTGATGCAAATTGAGAAAAATCATACTTGGGATCTTGTTCCCAGACCTAGAGACAGGAATGTAATTGGAACCAAGTGGGTCTTCCGGAACAAACTAAATGAAGCTGGTGAAGTAATCAGAAACAAAGCTAGATTGGTCTGCAAAGGCTACTCTCAAATAGAAGGAATTGACTTTGAAGAGACTTTTGCTCCGGTAGCAAGAATTGAAGCAGTCAGATTACTTCTTGCATTTGCTGCCTTCAAAGATTTCAAGGTATATCAGATGGATGTCAAGTCTGCCTTCCTAAATGGTGATCTGGAAGAAGAAGTCTACATTGAACAACCGGATGGATTTCAATTGTCTGATAATAATGATATGGTCTGCAAGTTGAAGAAAGCTTTGTATGGATTGAAGCAAGCCCCAAGAGCATGGTATGAAAGGTTGGATAAGCATCTTGTGCAGATTGGATTCAACAAAGGTACTGCTGACAGCAACTTATATTTCAAAATTGATCATGAAAACATTCTGATTGTTGAAGTGTTTGTGGATGATATCATTTTTGGAGGAAGAGATAGTATGTGTAAAACTTTTGCAAATCAGATGAAAAGTGAGTTTGAAATGTCTATGCTTGGTGAAATGAATTTCTTCTTGGGTCTGCAAATTACTCAAACAAAAGAAGGGATCTTCATCTCTCAGACCAAATATGTGAAAGAATTGTTAAAAAAATTTGGTATGGAAGACTCAAAGCCTATGAACACTCCTATGGCAACCGGATGTAAGTTAAGCAAAGATGATGATTCTCCAAAGGCAGATCAAACAAAGTATAGATCAATGATTGGTGGATTGTTGTATCTCACTCAAACTAGACCAGATATAATGCAAGCTGTTGGTCTTGTGGCAAGATTCCAGGCTGATCCTAGAGAATCTCATGTTATGGCAATCAAAAGAATTTTTAGATACTTGAAAGGGACAGTTGAGTATGGTCTATGGTATCCTAGAGATCCGGATTTCTCTCTTCATGCTTACACAGATGCAGATTGGGCAGGAGATGTGGATGACCGGAAGAGCACTAGTGGTGGAGCATTCTTTTTGGGGAAGAGATTGGTTTCTTGGCTAAGCAAGAAACAAGATGCAATATCTCTGTCTACAACTGAAGCAGAATACATTGCAGCAGCAGGTAGTTGCACTCAAATCTTGTGGATGAAGCAGATGCTAAGAGACATCAAAGTTGAATATGAGGAGCCTATTACAATTTTCTGTGATAATTCAAGTGCAATTAATATTTCCAAGAATCCGGTATTGCATTCTAAGACTAAGCACATATCTATCAAATTTCACTTTTTGAGAGAACAAGTAAACAAGGAAGAAGTCAGATTGGAGTATGTTCCCTCCAAGGATCAGATTGCAGATATCTTTACAAAACCTCTTCCCAAGGACTCTTTTGAATATCTCCGAGAGAAGTTAGGGGTCATGGCCCCTCCGGTGATGAACTAAGATGCACTGATGTGCATCAGTCCGGTGGCTATCACAGTCATATCTTGTGATCCGGACTAATGGGGAGCTGCAACTAAGGGGGAGCAGCTGGTATTATTCTGATGCATGAGAGTTGCAAGTATGAGCCCTTTGCCATTGATGTCAAAGGGGGAGAGAAGACATGTGAAAAACAAGTGTTTGATGATCAAAGGGGGAGCAGCAAAGGAAGACATGTGAAGAGTTGTTGTTGATAGGGGGAGCTGTGACAGAAAAGAGAAGTTCTTGTCTTAATGGTTTTTCACATCATATGTTGCCATCAATGACAAAGGGGGAGATTGTTGGCAAGTATGAGGTGAGCCAGTGTTGTCATTGATGTCAACATACTCATACTGCACTGACAAGAAGGATTTGATGAGCTTTGTGCTGAGGATATTGAGAAAATTAGCCTCAGTCAGGAACAGTGAAGAACAGTGATGAGAAGAAGGTAAATATACTGTATAGGATGAGAACCGGAGGATGCGGATTAAAGGGTTAGTAGATATGAATCTTGAGATGCTACAGTTAAGATTTCAGAAGTCCGCATGAAGATCTGAAGGAGTTATGGCTGCCGGTATAGAACCGGGTCCGGCAAGTATCCGGAGGTGACAGAGGATCACAAAAAGGTCCGGTGAGGTCCGGAATTGTATTATCATAATCTACGGATTGGAAGGAGTGTTTGAGATGTCCTTGTGATGTGTCATCCTGATTTGTGTGTGATTTGGAGGTCCGGAAGTACCTCCTGCATTATGACAGTGGCGACAGACTGTGTTCTTGAAGTTCCGGATGAGGAAGACAAGAGATCCCAGTAAGCAGAGGAAGTGCGGATGTATCCGGACATTCAGACAGACTTGTGAAGGTTCTTGAATCATGTTTAGGTTGTGTTGTTGGTCCGCATTGATGGTAGAGCCCGGAATTGAAGTTATTCTTCCGGATGAAGTTATTGCTCTGTTTAGCCGACCGGATGAGTTGTTCATCCTGCGAATGTTCTTGTGATAGCCGACCGGATGTGTTATTCATCTTGCGGATACTCCTATGGTTGTTTGCCGACTTAGATGCTTGTTCCTAAGTCGATGTCTTGTATAAATAATGATTTGTGAATTCATTTCAGGGTGTGGCATGTGGATGAGCAGGACATAGCGAAGAAAGGTGCGAAAGGCAGAGCAGAGATTGTTGGGCTTAATTGGAACTGATCCGGACATAGTAGAGATGTCGTTCTCCAGTTCAAGACTGTGATTTTTATCACTTTGTAGATAGTGTGTCTCCTTGTAGGCAGTGGGCCTCTTTGTGAGCAGTGTGCTCGGGCAGTGAGCCCTTATTGGCATGTGCCATTCATTTTTCCTTATTCTTCTAACAGAGAATAATTCTTGGGTTAATCACCCCGTGGTTTTTCCCTTAACCGGGTTTTCCACGTCAAAATCTTGGTGTTCAATGTGTTGATGCTTATCTGCTCTTGTGTTTATGTATTGTGCTTCCATGAATGATTATTTGATATGCTGCTAACTAACAACAGAGAATTAAGTGTTTGAAAGAGAACAAGTTCTATACAACTGATTCACCCCCCCCCTCTCAGTTGTATGCCCTAGATCCAACATAAAATCCTCTACATATAGAGGCAGACTATAACCCATCATATAAGTGAAATTAATAAAGTTTTAATTTTTTACTGAAGCAAACTCTCTAATGTGCGCCTCTCTGTTTCAAGTTATATTTTCTTTTTTCTACCTCTGCTCTAACAGAAGCTTCATTTATCTAGCAATACAACAAAGATAGCACCATTTTTTTTGATAGCGACAAATTTTGGCCACAATT
The DNA here is from genome assembly GCA_027924645.1 of Cunninghamia lanceolata. Taxonomy (NCBI): domain Eukaryota; kingdom Viridiplantae; phylum Streptophyta; class Pinopsida; order Cupressales; family Cupressaceae; genus Cunninghamia; species Cunninghamia lanceolata. The sequence continues at coordinate 8,021,617 of BSBN01000815.1, read as the reverse complement.
CTTGCGAATGATTACTTGTCCCATATTACAGATAGAACAAAGAAAGAATATGTCTAGTCTAGTCTTCCTGCAACTGACATACCAGGTATCCTTCACTCTACATTGAAAATTAAGGATTGAATCAAACACATCAAATGAATACATAATGCAACTTTTTCACGCAAAGTAGTCCGTACTTCTTCCTCTTTCGTGGGTCCTGTTGTTTGTGCAACAGTAGCTTTGCTAGAATTTTTGATTGCTTGTTTTCCAGAGGGTGAAACATTTTTCGTTGCAACTATACTTTCATCTTTAATGGTTCCTGGTGTAGTGGACTTCAAATCCTATTATATATACAAGTTAAAATATTCAGACCAGGAAATCTAGCAAAAATGAATGTGCATGTTAAGATAATGAAAATCTCTCTTAACAGTTCCAAGTGAAATTAAGAATATTTTTGTTCATGTATCTTGGCAAAGTGATCACTTAACTCTGTTTTGGTCTTCTTTTTCCTTTGGCCATTTTTTTGTCTCTGGTGAGGCACAAGCAGATGCTGTTAGAATAAGTCAAACAGAATATAGTTGTGCACGTATGTGTCATAGAGTTTTAGTTAGGAATAATAATGAACTGTAGATCTGTCTCTCAGATCTAGTTAACTATAGTTTGCTGTCAATCTATTTAGCAGACATTTAGGAGTGATAGTTGTTTCAATCTGCTTTATAAATATTCTTCTCCTGTTCAATAAAAGGATGCACTGAGTTTTGTTGGTTTGTCAAAATCATTTCTGCTGTTATCTGCTATTCTATTTATTGTTCTGCTGATATACTTTCTGTTTTGGTATCAGAGCCTCTCTAATTGTTAACTCTGTTTCAGCGTAGAGTTGTGGGGTAGCTTTGTGTGAGCTGTGAGATTGCCATGAGATTGTTTAATCTTGTAGCAGAGGAGGAAGCGCCAGCGAAGATCAGAAGCAACGGAGTGGATTGTCAGGAGTGTTGCCGTGAGAGTGCCATGATTATTGATTAAAGAAGCTGTAAAGAAAGCTGCCGCTAAGCCTGAACCAGATTACTTGTGCTGTGAGCTAGAGAATGTCACTTGCTACATAGAATCTGCCTGCTGCTACTACGTGAGGGGGTCATCCCTTTGAACATTTGAATAACAGTTGTCCACAAAAAGCATGGAAATTAAGTGTTGCCTCTGTTGAGAGGAGGAGTGTGGATTAGTCAGAGTGTTGTGGTTGCACTAACGTCTGTTGTTGAGGTTGCAAAGAGGCAGTGTTGTGCCTTAGTGTGCTCTTGAAAAGTGCTGGCCTCAAGGTGTAAGAAATTGGTAAAAATTTCTCTTTGTTGATTTGTTTTTTTAAAATATGGCAAATCTTTCAGATACTTATCTAACTGAATCAAATAAGTTAGATGGTTCCAATTATGTTAATTGGAAGTTCAAGATGCAGACTTTAATGGAAGGTTACAATGTTTGGAGTATTGTAACTGGTACTGAGGTTAAACCAATAGCACCACCTGATACTGTTAAAGATTGGGAGAAAAGAGAATCCAAAGCTAAGATTCTCTTGCGTATGTTAGTAAAGGATTTAGTGATCCCTCATATTAGAGATATCTCTACCTCTAAAGATACATGGATAGCATTGAAAGGTTTGTATGAGATTACAAATACGAATAGAATATTGTTTTTAAAGAGCAAATTGCTTTCTATTAAAATGGAAGTAAATGAAAATATTAGTGATTATTTATCCAGAATTAAGGAGTTAAGGGATAAATTAGCTGATATTGGTGAAAAAGTCTCTAATACTGATCTAGTAACAGTTACTTTGAATGGAATGGTTAGTGATTATCATGTCTTTATTACTAGCTTGGCTGGAAGGGAAAAGCCACCCTCTTTTGAGAGTTTGGCAGGTATCCTCCTACAAGAAGAAGAGAGGAAGAAGCACATGGACAGCAGAATTCAGAGTGCTGATTCAACTTTGATGGCCAAAGACAAGATGCCATTCAAAGCAAAGCAATGGTCAAAGAACAAAGGAGGAGGTAAATTTGAGAACAAAAGGTATCAAGAAGGAGCATCATCCAAATCAAATGTAAAGAAAAATAGAAATTGTAATTATTGTGGCAAACTTGGTCATTATGCTTATGAGTGTTGGGAAAAGAAGAATAATGAGTCCAAAAACAACAAATATGAGGGTAATTTTGTGAAGGGTGAAAATGAAATAAGTGATAACCTTCATGATTTAAAGTTGTTTATGTCTGATGTTGCTCTTTCAGCTAAAACAAATGAGTCTAATAATTGGTTTATAGATTCAGGGGCATCTATTCATATGTCATGTCATAGAAATTGGTTTACAAATTTTCATGAGAAAAATGATGGTAGTAAGATCTATTTAGGAGATAATAGGTCTCATGATGTAAAAGGATGTGGTGATATAAGTGTACAGCTACCTAATGGTTATGTAAAGCAACTTTCTAATGTTATGTATGTCCCAGGAATTAAGAAAAATTTGATTTCAGTTTCAGCTATTACTGATCAAGGTCTTAAGGTTGAGTTCTTGAAAACATGTTGCCAAGTAATGGATATGAAAGATAATTGTAATGTGATTGCTGAAGGTATTAGAACAGGAGGCTTGTATAAACTTGATGTGAAAGTGGACAGCCATCAAGCATTGGCTTCTACATGTGTATCCATAGAAGAGCTATGGCATAAAAGGTATGGACATTTAAATATTCAAGATCTTATTACTCTACAAAGAAAAGAGATGGTACAAGGTCTTCCAGTATTAAAGGATGATCAAATTAGTTGTGTGGTTGTGCATTGGGTAAACAACATAGAAATGAATTTACAAAAAGGTCTAATCAAAGGCATAGGGATATTCTTGAATTAGTACATTCAGATGTGTGTGGTCCCATGCAAACTCAATCACTTGGGGGAGCTTCTTACTTTCTTATATTTATTGATGATTGCACAAGATATACTTGGGTGTATTTATTAAGAAATAAGAGTGAAGTGTTTGAATATTTCAAAGAGTTTAAAAGTATGGTGGAAAAACAAACCTCTCATGATATTAAGATTCTTAGATCACATCAAGGGGGGGAATATACTTCAGCAAATTTTGTGAACTATTGTAAAACTAATGGTATTCTTAAGCAATACACAGTTGCCTATAGTCCAGAGTAAAATGGTGTTGCTGAAAGGAAAAATAGGACAATTGTTGAGTGTGCTAGGAGTATGCTAAAAGAAAAGAACCTCCCTAACAATTTGTGGGCTGAAGCAGTTAGTACAGCTGTTTATTTGTTGAATAGAGGACCTACAAAGTATCTAGAAAATAAAACTCCTTATGAAGCTCTTATTGGTGCTAAACCTATTGTTAGTCATTTGAGAATTTTTGGAAGTAAGGCATTTTGTCATATTCCAAAAGAGAATAGAAGAAAATTTGATGCAAAGTCTATAAAATGTATTTTTATTGGTTATTGTGTTGATCATAAGGCTTACAAGGTGTATGATCCATCTACTCATAGGGTGTTTGCTTGTAGAGATGTTATATTTCATGAGTTTGCTAGTGATGTTCAAGAGGAAGAAAAGGAGGATAAAACTACATCATGGAAACTACTTGAAGAAGACAATGGAAGTTCAGATACTAGTGATCAGCAAACCCATGATCAAAGTGGACATGAAGTAAGGCAAGCTGAAGCTACTCCTATTAGTAATGAAGCATTAAGAAGATCAACAAGGCAAGTAAAGGCACCAATGAGGTATAATGACTATGCTCTAATGGTTCAAGTAATGAGTGTAGATGAACCTCAAAATTTTGAAGAAGCTAAGGATCATAAAGAATGGATGAATGCAATGCAAGAAGAATATGATTCAGTTATGGATAATGGTACTTGGGAATTGGTTGAATTACCTGCAAATATAATTCCTATAAGTTCTAAATGGTTATTCAAGACTAAGTTTAAAGCTGATGGTACTATTTACAAATTCAAAGCTAGATTAGTTGCAAAAGGATATACACAAAAGGAAGGAATAGATTATGAAGATACTTTTGCACCTGTAGCTAAAATGAATACTATTAGACTTATGATTGCACTTGATACTAAGTTTAATTGGGATCTTCATCAAATGGATGTTAAGTAGCATTTTTAAATGGTGATCTAAAGGAGGAAATTTATCTTGTTCAACCTGAAGGCTTTGTAAAGAAGGGAAAAGAACATTTGGTATGCAAGTTAAAGAAAGCATTATATGGTCTCAAACAAGCACCAAGATCTTGGTATGAGAAAATTGATAAATTCTTCTTTCAACAAGGGTTTCTCAAGAGTAAAAATGATCCAAACTTGTACATAAAGAATGATGAACATGGGAATTTTGTTTTGATTTCATTATATGTGGATGACTTAATCATAACAAGAAGTGCTATAAGTTTCATTGATGAAATCAAAGAAGATTTATCACAGGCGTTTGAAATGAAGGATCTTGGCAAAATGCATTATTGTTTAGGAATTGAAGTATGGAGACAAGATGGTAAGACTTTGATTAATCAAAGTAAGTATGTAAAGAAGTTGATTCAAAGGTTTAATATGCAAGATTGTAAAGCAGCATGTACTCCATTAGAACAAAATTTCAAGTTCTCTTATGATAATGTTACTTCAGAAGCCAATGGGACTCTGTATAGACAAATGGTGGGAAGTTTGAACTACTTGACCACTACAAGACCAGATATTTCATATTCTGTTAGTATACTTAGCCAATTCATGGCTAATCCTCTTGAGACTCATTGGATAGCAGCAAAGAAAGTCATTCAATACCTACAGGGTACCATAAACTTTAGCATTGAATATACTAACCATTTGAATGTTGAGTTGACAGGTTATTCAGATTCTGATTGGGCAGGTGATCCAGATGATCATAAGTCAACAACTGGTTATGCATTTAGCATAGGATCAGGTGTTGTTTCTTAGAGCAGCAAAAAGCAACCAACTGTTTCTCTCTCATCTACTGAAGCTGAGTACAAAGCATTATGCAGTGCTACCTGTGAAGCAGTTTGGCTAAGGAGAATTCTTGAAGATATGGGACAAAAGCAAGGAGGACCAACTCCAATCAAGTGTGACAATCAAAGTACAATCAAGCTTGCAAACAATCCTGTTTATCATGCAAGATCAAAGCATATAGAAATTCAACATCATTTTGTAAGAGAGAAAATTCAGTCTCAAGAGATAGAGCTGCATTATTGTAACACCAATGACAATGTGGCTGATATATTCACTAAGTCATTGGGCAAAATAAAATTTGTAACATGTAAAAATCTGTTAGGAGTCAAACAAAATTCTATTTTCCTTAAGGGGGAGTGTTAGAATAAGTCAAACAGAATACAACTGTGCACATATGTGTCATAGAGTTTTAGTTAGGAACAATAACGAACTGTAGATCTATCTCTCAGATCCAGTTAACTATAGTTTGCTGTCAATCTATTTAGCAGACATTTAGGAGTGATAGTTGTTTCAATTTGGTGTATACATATTCTTCTCCTATTCAATAAAAGGATGCACTGAGTTCTGTTGGTTTGTCAAAATCATTTCTGCTATTATCTGCTATTCTATTTATTGTTCTGCTGATATACTTTCTGTTTGATGCTGGAGTCTTCCCTTTTGGGATATCTTTTTTCTTGGGGGCCAAGATTGGTGAAAAACCAATCTTATCATCTACCTGGCATAATGGGGAAAAATTGAGGAGAAATGAAATATAACCAAGTAGAATGTGAAGCACTAATCTTGCATACATGTCATCAAAGGAAAGGTAGATCACAACATTAAAGTATTCAATTTTTGAAAGTTTTGTATTCACTACATTATAATTTCAAGCCAATGAACTGACAATTTGGATGGTAGTTCAGACAAGTTAGACTTTTTGAGTTACAAACAAATGCAGAATAGCTAAGGGAAAATAAGTAATACATGTGTTTGCCGCAATCATATAAAGATGATGCAAGCAAGGACTTGGAAACTTCATCAAGCAAGTGAAAGACAACATTCTTGTACATTATTATGCTAGATAGTGGCACACGATTATGCTAGACAATGGCAACAGATTTGATGAGATTGATAAGCAAAGCATAGCTGCAAGAGATCTATGCATTGAAAATGATAATGTTTACATCATGTAATGCATACTCCTTAATCTTTGTTGTTTATCATATAAATTTTATTTTATACTTGTTCATCAAGTTGAGTTTCTCAATAGAGATGAATCACAGGCAGCCCAGGATTCTAAGGCAAAAATCCAATAACAGATGCAACTGATTATGTAATTTGTTGATTCATGTGAAGGTTACCTTTATTATAGATGACAAAGAACAGAAATACTCTCATGAAAAATTTATCTACCAATAGGAGAGAAATATATCTACCAATAGATGATAAAGGTGATGGCTACAAGAATAAAAGAGGCACACCAATAGGAGAGAAATAGTTGCAGGAGGAAGATTTATCTACCAAAGGTGAGTGAATCTTGTAATTTTTTTCAAGTTTTCTTGAATTTTCTCACAATTTTTCAAATTTTTTTAGTTTTTTAAAAAATATTTTTAAAAATTAAAACATTTTACACATAATATATAGGTTATAATGCTGATTTTGTTTTGTTTTATTATGTTGTAGGGTTATAAGTTTGTTATGTTTGTTTTGTTTTGTTGTATTCATATAGAAAGGCTAGTAATTCTAGTTCAATTACTCGACATGTAGAGAGGTCATTTAAAATTGATATAGTGTCAAATATTTGGTGACATACAACCATGATCAAACAAATAGTTAGTGGTGGGGGTTATCATTAGCATTGTAGCCAATGTTCAAAATAATATAAGATCTCGTATAGTCGAGTGAAAGCTTTCTTTTGTACTATTCCTGGTTTAGGAATAAAAGTTTGTCCAGGAACGAATAAAAAAGGGTTGCCAAAGCAACAAATAATAGGATATATCAGGGAACAAGAGGATGCCAACAATGTAAGTAGCAAAACAAAGGAACGAGTACATCCCTTTCCAATAGAGGATTGCAGAAACTTCCTAGTGGCTTAATAGAATCAGTTGGCCCACATCCTTTCATGCCACCACCATCTTTTGGAGAAGACACTACTCTTTTCTATAAAACAAGTCCATTGCAAAATAACTTCAAGAATGAGGCAAGGGAGCTTGTAGATGAAAGCATTTCTCGTTGCATTTCTAGCTATGGGCTTCCTTCAACCTTATTAGATCACATATTGGCAAAATATGGTCACCAAAATTCCTAGGGTACCTACTAATTATGTTAGTCCTAGGTATGAAAAGGTGTGCACCATCTTATTGGGCAAGAAATTTTTTTTTGTAAAGGCATCATTGAGAGAAATCAAGGATAAATGGTCCAAAATAGGAGTGTCCATCATTTCTGATGGTTGGAAGGATTGCAAAAATGGGCTACTAATTGATGTCATTACAGTGTCCTCTAAAGGGGCTATGCTTTTTAAAGTAGTTGATTATGAGGGGCAAGAGAAGGATGCAAGTTTTATTGCCAATATCCTCATACAAGCCATTGAGATGGTGGGCCTTGAAAGCATTGTCCAAGTTGCAATGGACAACATGACAATGCTAAAAATTGTATGGTAGTTAGTTCAACAATGGAGGGTACACATGGGCATAAATTTTGGACACCATGTGTCATCCACTCTCTTAAACTTGATATTGCAAAATATTGGCACACAAATCAAGTGGGTGAAGGAAATCTACATGGAGGCCGAGGAGATTCAAATGTTTGTGACAAATTATCATACATCACAAGCCATCTTTAGGACCTTCTCAAAATTAGAGTTGTTGAAGGTAATTTTATTTTTATTTTTTATTTTAGCATATTTATTATTTTTAAGTTTTTGCTAAGTTGCTACTTTTAATTTTTAATTTTACATGATATTAGGTTTTTGAAACTCATTTCGCATCACACACAATCATCTTGAGACTTGTGAAGGTATAAGAGGCATTGAGGACCATATTCATCAAGACTCTTTGGAGTGTATGGAGGCAATCACAATCATAGAAAGCCCAAAAAATTAAAGCATTGATCCTAGATGATGAGTGGTGGGCTCATGTGGAATATATTTTGAGTTTCACTGAGCCCATCATGAGTTTGATTAGGTGTGCAGATATGGATCAGCCATGCTTGGGTGAAATTTATGATGGCATCGACTCCATGGTTGAAAAATAAGGACCATAATAGAAGCCAAATAGCGGGACCCCATAGAAGCATTTTTCAAAAGAGTCCAAAGGATCATCGATGAGCATTGGAACAAGATGACAACACCCTTGCATTTCTTAACATTTTCTTTGTCTCCAAAGTATTATAGTAAAGAGATACTTTCCCTACAACGAGGGTGGCACCATATAGAGATAAAAAGGTGGTTATTGGGTACAAGAATGCATTAAGAAGAATATTCCAAGATGAAGATATATAGACTGTTGTGTAGAGTAAGTTTGGTGAGTTCATATCTTCAAAGAATCATGATATTTGCACTCTTCAAGATAAGTACAAGAAAGATACTCATGAATGGTTGTACCTACATTTCCAATACTATTTTCACCTATAGCCTCTTGCAATAAAAATTCTATCACAAGTATGCATCTTTTTATTTTTTAAATTTAACTTCTTCATTTTTCTTTCATTGCTATATATATTAGAATTATAATTAAATCATTTTTGTTTTATAATTGTAAAATTTAAATGTTGTATTGTATGTAAATTCAATAGTTTGCAAGTTCTTCTTTAGTGGAATTGGAGTACATACTCCTTTATCCACTCACTTAAACACAACTGATTGGGTGCAAAAAAAAGATGAGGATTTGGTCTTTGTGCACTTTTAATTTTATTTGTTGAGGTGTACCCATCACCACGGAGGTACACCTATACATTAAGCAATTTTTCCTGTCTAATAAAATATTATTTTGTTGAGTTATCACTGAAATCATAGTAGCGGTATTTCCATTAGCCTATAAGAAAACCATGGCTTTAGCAATAAGATTGATTGTTTCCAACCCAAAGACCAGTTCAACAATAGTCATTGCAAATTCCATGGTAGCTCCTATCCCCATGTTTGTAATCACCTTGCCATCAACTACAACTCTTGCATTCACTGCACTCTGATATGAGAGTCTACTTAAATGGTGTGGATGAGATGTATCTTTTTCACACTTTAACAAACCCTTGTTGTCCAACATTACTGTCAATCCACATATAGCTCCATAAACTTTGTTTATTTTTCTTTTCTTTCTAACTAATTTTACCAGGGATTTGGATGAACCTAATCATTCAACTCCATGTAAACCACCTGACAAAAGGACCAAATCATAATTCTATTGAATTACACCTTTAATTAGCTTATCAACAACAACTTTTGTTCTTCTTGTAGCCACAATTTGTAAATTGTCTTCTATAGAAGCAACGATGACATTTGCTTTCAGTCTCCTCAGAACATCTATAACTATAACAACTTCCATCTCATCTATTCCATTTGCAATGAGAACAAGTACTAGAGGAACTTTTGTCAATGGCCAGTCATCAACATTTCAAACATAGGCATGTTTGTCTTGTTTTCTTATGAGGTTCACTTCTTTCCTACAAATTTCAAACATTGAGTAGAATAGGAAGTTGCTATCCCTTTTTTTCCTAGGCATGATTCTTATTGGACTTGGTTACATTTTTTTGCCTAGGCACGATTCTTATATAAAGAGAGGGAGAGATAAAGAGATAGGGATAAAGTTATAGAGAGATATTAAGTTGAATAAGCCTTTATAGAAAGTGCTTCAAATTTTGAAAATCTATACATACTTAAAGCATTTGAAGTGAAAATAAAGGCATTAGAGGCTAGGTCACCACAGTTGTAGAGCAAGCCATTGAAGCTGAAGATACATAGGTAGAAGCAACTAAAAAACAACTCCTATAGGTTAAAACAAAATGACTAAAGTAAGAATAGAGTTGGTAGTAGGGAGAAGCTAGATGGTAACTATGACAACCATCAAGAATGCATTATCAAATCAAGTAGAAAACTTGGAGGTGTAATAGAGCCATGAAAAGGATAAAACTATTGTCAAGGCTATATATATATATGAAGATTGAGAGGTAAATGTTAAGGGAGAGAGTGCGGATTTTAAGGTGAAACTATGGATCAGATTTGTGAAAGGATTGTGTTAATAGTTGTGATTAGATTTGTGAGGGAAGGAAGTGTGTGATCAGATCTATGAGGGAATAAAGTGTTATGTAAGAAAAGAGGGTATGTTGATGATGTTGATAGTTTAATTGGATCATCCTTTCACTACATACATTCAAGGACATTAAACTGAGTTGAATCAAAAATTTTGCAAGAGGACTCAGCTACAGGGTTGGTGTCACTTGGAATGATAAGAAAATTTGGAATTTGTTGATTAATTTGTTAAACCCTAATCTAATTATGCCTTAAACCCTAGTTATATTAAATCATAAACAATCAAACTAAACATGACAAATGCTCGCACAGGAAGGCACTGAATGCATATTAGATACATACTAGATTTTATATTCTAGAAAGCAGAAACTTTGGGGACACTAGGGTAGGCACCCAAGTCTAACTAGTAGCTTTTTCTGAGGGCTTGGAACAAAGATATGCTTCAGATTGTAGTCTTCTCAGATATTTTCAGAGATGTAAAACTGGAGGACACTGGGGTGGGTGCCTATGTCCATTCATGGATATTTTCTATCATTTTCTTTAGATATGGAATCTTTATAATCTGCTCTGACCTCCCGCAATTCCTCTTCACAAGATTCGACACCTATCACCTGCAATCACAAGAGAGGAGTTGGGGGTTGTGGTGTTTAGGATCTTTCCTTGGTCAAGCCTCAGAATGGCATTCAAGCCTTCCAACACCATGGTTAGATAGAGTGTGTCTCCTAGATGGATAGGGAAAAAAATGATATGATAAATTGATTGAAACACAAAGTAGATGTCACCTCTAGGGTGAAGCTCTCATAGGGAGACGAAGATCTTTCACGCCATGAGTAGATGGATTGATGAAGACAAATCTGCAAAAAACAAGTACAAACACAACACAATACTTCTTTGCAACACAATGAAAGCCTTGAATATCCTTAGCATAAGATCACAAGTGTGCATTATTCATCTCTAGTTAAAATGGAGTCCTAAACATATTTATATATGCATTCCTACTATAGATTCATAATTCAAATTGAATAGGCTGACAAAGGGAAACCTTTTAATGGTCACTTTGCTGACATTTAAAATTTTGGTCCTGACAAAATAGGACCTTAGACTTGGGTGCAAAATGAAATCCTAAACATGTTTATATATGCATTCTTGCTAAACATTTGTAATTCAAACTGAATAGGCCAACAAAGGGAAACCTTTTAATGGTCACTTTGATGACATTTAAAATTTTGGCCATGAAAAAATAGGTCTGGACTAGGGCGCAGGTGCCCAAGTCCAGGGTCCTATTTTGTGACTTGATTAATCTTAAGACCTAAGCCCCATTTAACATGGTTTTCGGTGGATTTTGCTTCAAGAATCATTTTTAACATGCATGATTAAATCTAAGGGACCCAGGAGCTAAACTTAGGAAGTAAAAGTCCTAAGGAAACATTTTACGACATAACAGAATGTATATGTGTGTAAACTTGATTTGAAAAGGAAAGACTTACATTATACAGATTCAGAAGTAGTGATAATATTATGAGTAAAGGAGAATGATATTATCCATTGAAGAATTTGTAGGTTGGTGCCTAGATATTGGTCTCTTACTGAGTTGGTACTCAGTTGTGAAGGTTGGTGCCTACAGATTCTACAAGTGGCGATCGGTGTCTCCAGTGGGTTGGTGCTCACATAAGAAGAATTGAAAGAGAAGTGGGTTGGTGCTCACAAAAGAAGAATTGAAAGAGAAGTGGGTTGGTGCTCACAAAAGAAGAATTGAAAGAGAAGTAGGTTGGTGCCTATAGAAGAAGATCAATATATAAGCAATATTTTTCTATGGTTTTATCCTGCAAGGGTTCCCACGTAAAATCATGTGTTCTCTCTATGTACATAACTGTTAGATCTCACATGTGTGATTTATTGTGATTGGTTTATGTTGAAATGTAAAAAAAATTTAGATACTGATTCACCCCCCTCTCATTATCACCATGTGCTCATCAATTTGTACCCTTGGTCTTAATTTGATTGACTTGTACATCCACCATGAAATCTTCTCCCCTATTAATATACCTATTCATTGATCCTAGGTGGAATTCATATTCTTACAAGTGAAATCATTCTCTATAATTGTGTGTTGATCAAGATGTGCTTAATGCTAATCTATTGTGTTGGGTAAAGATGTATGTGGCATGATTTGATTGAAGATCTATGCCCTTAGTAATATATGAATTAACTTGAGACACAGAGGTCTATATATGCACAAATGTAATTTATGTAATTGGGTTTTGTCTTTAAGCCAATTTCAGACACCTATATCCAAATGATCTAGAGAGAGGGAACTAGAGAGATAGAGGGAGAGAGAGAGAGAGAGAGAGAGGGGGGGAGAGATAGAGAGATAGAGAGAGGGAGATGGAGAGAGGGGGTTGATATAAAGAAAAGGATAGATAGAGGGAGAGAGATGGAGAGAGGAGATAGAGATAGAGAGAGGGAAGAGATAGGGAGATAGATAGAGAGGGAGAGATAGAGAGAGAAAGATATAGAGAGGTAGAGATAAAGAGGGAAATATATATAGATAAAGAGGTAGAGAGGGCAAGATAGAGAGATAGGGATATAGAGAGAGGTAGAGAGAGGGGAAGAGATGAAGATATGGAGAGAGATGGGGAGAGAGATTGAGAGGTAGAGATATAGAGAGGGACTGAGAGAGATAGAGGAGAGAGAGAGAGAGGGAGATAAAAATAGAGAGAAAGAGGGAGAGAGATAAAAATAGATACCTAGATAGAGGAAGGATAGAGAGATAGAGGGAGGATAGACAGATAGAGATATAGGGAGAATATAGATAGAGATAGAGGATAGGTAAAAGAGACTCTCTATATCTCTCTAGCCTCCCTTTCTCTATCTCTCCCTCTCCCTCTCCCTCTCCCTCTCCCTCTCCCTCTCTATCTCCCTCTCTCTATCTCTATCTCTCCCTCTCTCTATCTTTATATCTATATCTCTCTCTCTCCACCCTCTCTCTCTCTATCCCTAACTCTCTATCTCTCCTCTCTCCATATCTCCCCTCTCCCCCCTCTCTCTCTCTTCCTCTCTATCCCTATCTCTCTATCTCTCTTCTCCCCCCTCTCTCTAACCCCTCTCTATCTCTATCTCTATCTCTATCTCTATCTCTATCTCTCCCTCTCTATCTATCTATCTCTCCCTCTCTATCTCCCCACCTCTCTCTGTCTCTCCCTCTCTATATCTATATCTCTCAATATCCCTTTCCCCCTTTCTCTTCGCTGCCCTCTCTATCTCTCTATATGTCCCTCTATATATTTCTATCTCTATCTCTCCCTCTCTCTATCTTTATCTCTCCCTCTATCTCTCCTCTCTCCCTCTATCCATCCATCTCTCTCTATCTCTTTGTCTCCCTCTCCCTCTCTCCATATATATATATATATATATATATATATATATATATATATATATATATATATATATATATATATATATATATTTATATATATATTTGTCTTCATTTCCCTCTCTCCATCTCTATCTCTCCCTCACTCTCTCCCCTCTATCTCTCTATTTCTCCATCTCTATATCTCTATCTTTCCTTGTCCCTCTTCCCCCTCTCTATCTCTTCATCTCTCTATTTGTTGTTTTTTTCTTCTAGTATTAACTATAGTATTGGTGTATGCCTAACATTGACTTATATTCCCTAATATCTTATTGCTTGACCATATTAATACCTTAAACTCTTTCTTATTGGTTGCTCAATTGTATTTTATCATAAAAATTATATGTGGATTTGAAACAATGGAGAAAGAGATTTTAATGGTTTTGATTTCTATATAAATAAATAATGTGAGTGTGTTATGGCTTAGTAACTATCAAGCCTTGATGCGAGCACAGTATAATGCGCTCACGTTATATCTTGTTTGGACTAAAAAGTGGTTTGGGCCACTTTTTGGTCTCCCATCTTTCTACACACACCCCTCTTATCTTTCTAATGTTTCCCCTTTCATTTATTTTTTCAAAATTTTATGTTTTTTTCTATGTATAGAATCATGCTAGAGAAATTACCAAATTTATCTACAACTACACTTTGGTCCTTATTTTGATGAGAGACAACACAAAAGACAAGGATCTTGAGCAATCAAAGATGACATGATTTGCCACCAACTTTCTCACTTTATAGAGCATTGTAGACTCAATTCCTTCTCTCAAGAAGATATTTGTGAGAAAATATCTGGATAGACTAGATCCATATTCCTACAAAACCAAAGGGTAGATGGCCTCCAAGATAATTTTTGATGAGGCATTCAAAATGTAGAAAATATACTCAAGATAACTAACAATTTCAATCATAAGTTTTATAAGGAATTACGTCTTTGTTTTTATTTATTTTTTTCTAAAATTTTTAAATTGTTTTTTCAATCTTTTAGGTGGCAAAGGCTTTGGTCAAGTTTAAGCATTTGGTGGATGGTTATACATGTCTATGGGTATCACTATGAGGCCATGGATAGGGTCAAAGAGCCAATTTTGTAATACTATGGTGGTAACAAAAGAAAATAAAATTATTTGGTGCATCATTGATTGCAAATTTGGAAAATGAATGACACCAACCAATACATGCCTTGCTGTACTACCTAAACTCATATTTTTACTTCTTTGATACATTTATGGCTAATGAAGAGGCCATGGAAAACCTTATTTCATGCATAGAGAGGATAGCAATAGACAAAGACATCAAATGCAAAATTCTAGATGGGTTGGAGGTCTACAAGGGTGTAGAGGACAGGGTTTTATCTTAACCTCAATGAATTCAACAGAGGGAAACCAACAACTATGTAGAAAAATCATTCCTTAAAATTTTAGCTTAATAATAGAAGCACAAAAGTTTTAAGTTTCAAAATTTTAAACTTATATTTTTGAAATGCTTTATTTGTAGATTTGTGGTGAGAGATTATAATTCTTGCACACCAAGTCTTTAGATGCTAGACATTTTTTGTATTGTCCCATCCTTGTAGCACTTTAAAGTGTGAACCCAATTGGAGCTGATTTGAAAGCATTCATATTGAGAAGAGAAATAAGTTGACCCAAGAGAAAATCAATGACCTTGTCTTCATCTAGTACAACCTTCTTACTTGAATTAAAAAGGTCTTTCTCATGATGCCATTGAATTGGATGTAAAATAAAATATGAAATCATTGACACATCATTGATCATAGATGGTGAACCAAACTCACCAACTAGTACATGCTTTGGCGTTCTACCTAAAATAAAAACTTTACTTATGTGATGTTTTAGGTTAATGACGAGGTCATGGAAAGCCTTACTTCATATATAGAAATGATATCAATAAATGAAGACATGAAAGACAAAATTTTGGATGAGTTGAAGGTCTACAAGGGTGGAGAGGGAAGGCTCTTTTCTTCACATCAAGCAAATCAAGTGAGGGAATCCAACATCTATGTCAAAAATTAGTCTTTAAATTTTAGCTTAATACTAGAAATGTGGAAGTTTTTAAGTTTTGAACTTTTAATACTTATTTTTATTTGAAATATTTTATTTCTAGATTTGTGGTGGGAGATTTGTGATGCGAACACACCAAATATTGAGATGTTAGTATGACAAAACCTTATAGCTCTTTTGGGTGTGAATGCACCTAGAACTTATTTCAAAACATTCACATCCATTAAGAAGAGAAACAAATTGACCCTGTAGGAGTCCAGGACAACATTGAGAGGGGGGGTGAATCAGTGTTGTGTAAATTTTCAAACCTTTTTCAAACTTTAACTTTCAAAGCACAAGGATAGAAGGATATCATTGATTTATCAAACACATCTGCACAAAACTGAGAATGAAGAAGGAGAACAAAACCTTATAGGCAACATATTAACATACATACATACAGATGAAAGCATTATGACACATAACACAAATTTGCACAAGTGGAAAACCCTCCTGGGGTATAAAAACCACTCCAAAACTGCCTCACTGGCTTAACCTTGAAATATATTTACAAGCCTCACTGGCTGATGTAAGTGTCTCACTGAAAAATGGTCTTACCGACCTACAAGCCTCACTGGCATTTCTCAATCAATCAGAAACAAAATCTCATGTGCAAGAAGTGATTGCTATTCAATCTAATTTGCACCATTCAAATCAACTCATCTGCATCATATATTCCATCATTCAATTTTTCTGACATTTTATCTTTGAAATCATTTAATTCACCTGATCAGGGAAATATATCTTTTTCACTACAAATTAATGTGCACATTTTTTCTGAATCATTGTCTTCACCATTGCATGTTGATCTACATAACACCACACCCTATCCAAGTACTTGTCACATCATTAAAAATCATGTGACCTTTCACATTCAACTCTTCTCCTACAATACAAAATAACTTGACTTTTCAAATCCCTCTCATATTTATTTATTTTTCAATTTGATTAACATCTCTACAAAAATCAATTTCACTTGTATGACCATTTCCATTCACGAAGGATTTAGAAAAATAAAATCATCTTCACAAAAATAACTTTCATATTTCTGGAGTCTTCAATCATAATCAATTTGCCCTTGCAAAAATATCAAATGCAAAATAAAGTCTTCAAAGATTTGTCCCTGTAAAAAAATATCTTCCATATTTTCAATCTTCAAATCTAGTCATATTCCCATAAAAATCCCTATTCTCCAATGTCATCAAAATATTCTTCTTTTCTGTAATACAAAAATTCATCTTCATAAAAAATTGAAGATCCTTTCATCTTTTCAAACAAAATCTCTTTCATATTTTTTATTTAAAAAAAAATCTTCTTCAAACCCTTCATCTTCTCTGTATATTCACCTGTATTAAAAAAAATTAATGACCTTGCATATATATTTTCAACTTCATCAATCTTTTTATTTTTTCCAAAATAAAATACCATAAATGATATCCTTTACACAAAAACTTCAGTCAATTCATCTTCTTCATAAAAATCTTCAATCTGCAAAATAAAATATCTTCAAGAAAAAAAAATCCATGCTTCTCTTCATTTTCTTCTTCCAAAAAACCATCTGCAAAATAAAAATATTCTCCACAAAAAAAACTTTTAACCTTCTCATCAAAATAAGAAATATCTCTCAAAATAACTTCCCTTCTTTTTAAAAAAAAAAACTACTCCTTAATATTCTTCTTGCCATGAAGGAGAGTTTAAAAAATAGAAAGACGAAAAAAATCTTCATAAAAACTCCCACAAAATCTCCCACAAAAATCTCCTTAAAAATAGCTTTGAAATTCTCCTTAAAATCTCCTTAAAAGTAGCTTTGTAACTTCACATTTTTATTTATGTCATAAAATATGGCATTTAAAGGGGATCAACAAAATAGGATAAAAATCAAACTTTATATATTTAAATATTCAATGCTTTTGCTCCCCATTTTTTAGGCATATAAAGTCCACTTTATTTAAATAAAGCAATTTGAGCTCTCCTTCCAATTTGCTCCCATTAAATATTGATCTTCAAATATATTTGGATGCTTTTTAATAAATGGAGCTCCCATTAAATAAGGTTCTTCATAAAACAAAGTCCTTTGAATATTTAAACAAGTTAGCATTTCCTCTGAAGTATATGAACAACTCCTATCAATACCAACACCTTTTTGACATCAATGACAATCTACTTTCATCAATCTCCCCCTTTGTCATTGATGGCAAAACTACCTGATACATTTTTCTTTCTCCCCCTTTTTGACATCTGATGACAAAGGCTATTATCTCCCCCTTATCATCCTTCATACCAACCAAGAATTGAAATACTACTTAAGGCACTGATTATTTTTCAATTTACTGTCCAAAACTTTTCCTGAGAGCTCTAAGCTCTTTCCATGTTCATCTTTAACTTCCTCTGATGAAATGCAGGATATCACCATCAATGTCATAGCTTGAAGAAATTCAACAAGGTAGTTGATATGACCATCAAATTGACTTCTTTGATATGAACTATCATCCTGCAACCAAACTGTTCTGACACCTTTTCTGACATGACAAAGACTGAAGACCATCTGAACTAAATGAAGATTATCCTCCTGTTCTGTACAAGACACTTTTCACACCAAAATGTCAATTCTGATATATTCATAAACACATCTTAACAAGAACTCCTGTCCCTTGACTTTATCATTCTAATCAACCCATCAAGACTAAACACCAAGTTCTTCCTACAACAATACTTTGCAAAACCAAATGCAGAGACAAGAATTATGAATTGACCTTCCTTGCCAACATATCTTATTTATGATAAGAGCTTCTTGAGAACATCTTAATCATACAAAACTGCAACACAATTTTCAAGTACCAACATGATATGAATAGTATAAAAATAGTGATCAAGTCACAACAACATCAACCTCTTTGTGCAGAGAACTTTTGAAACACTTTATCATGTATACATATTGAACCAAAGATCACCTGTACCACTATCACCATCATCAATTATATGAATAATATCTTAGCAACCATTAAACATGTCACTGACATACACAACATCAGATCAATTGATCTCCTCCTGTAACTTCTTGGGGATAAAAGATAGAACAAGAACAACTCCCCCTCACATCATGCTATCTATTATGCAACTAATGATGTAACTTGTGTTGGATGCACAAGTTTGGGATTTACCTTCTCATGACTCTGTTTTTGCTTCCACACTTTTACAGGTGCTTTCTTTCTCCAAACCTTTTCTCCCTCTTTCCAATTCAACTTTTTCAAATCAGGTGGAGCTTTCCTGCAACTATGAGCTTTATGACCAAGAGAGTTGCAATTATAACAAATTATGTTGTAATCATAACCAAATGACTGATAATATCTTTGAGCACTCATATTAAGCTTCCATGCAGAATCATACCTTTTACAATTTCTTTGTATATGTCCAATATTTTTAAACTTGTAACAAATAATGTCAGTATTCCTTTTCCTTCTGCAATTAACTGATTTGTGTCCAAATTGATTACAAGTATAACAAAAACCACTAAAAGAATAATTATACCTGTACATGTATGCTTGTCTTACAGGAGCATTTCTTCTAAAATTTCTTCTTCTTTGATTTTGCATTTTGTTTTCAGTGGCAGCATTCAAATCAATCTTCTTTCTAGGTGTCTCTCTAGCTTTTGAACATTCTCCTTCTTCAAAACCAAGTCCAGTAGTGTCTCCACATAGGTTTTGTTTACCAAGCATCTTATGTAGCTTGCTTGTGCTTTCTTCAAACTCCTTATACTTCTTAGATAAAGCTTTGAGACCATCATACTCTTTTCTTAGATTGATAATATCACTCTCTAGTTTTAGATTCTCAATCCTTGCAACTTCAAGGTTAGATATTGAGACATCAGCTATCCTCTTAGCTTCTTCAATTTCTGATTTCAAACTGACAATCAATTTATTTGATTCACTTGCTTGATTCTTCAAGTCTACAATCAGGTTTCTAGCATCTTCAAGATCTGATAGTGTTTTGTCTTTTAAATCTTTTTCTTGCTACAACTGCAACATTAATTTCTGGTTTTCTTTCTTATACTTCTTGAGCTCACCCAAAGCATATATAAGCTCTCCTTCCATATCAATTTCACATTCTTGTTCTTCATCACTTATGATCTGATCTTCTTCAAAATCTGATTGAGTCTCATATCCTTCATGTGAAAGATTTTCATCATTGTCACTCTTCTCAGATAATAAGTTGTTTACTTTTTCAGGTGTACTACCTTGATAAATTTTTATCAATCTCCTCCACATATCTTGAGCTGTAACACAGTCCATAATTTTACAAGAAACATCATTAGACAATGCAGACAATATAACCTTCTTTGCAATCTGATTACATTCAAGGGCTTCTTTGTTATTTGTAGAGTTAGAATATCCATTCTCAACAGACATTAAAACATCATATCCTAAAGAGGATAAATACACTTGCATTCTAACATACCAAATTGAAAAATTTGAACCATTAAACTGAGGAACTCCTGAACTTTCTTCTTCTAATACAATATTAGAATCAACATGAAGAACATCATTATCAACTGACTTTATATCAACATCTGGATTTGATATGGATGATGTCTTTTGATTAGAGTGAAGCTTGACAATTTTCTTGCTCTTATTTCTTTTGCCCTTACCCATTAAACTCCACACACAGGACCTACCCAAGTTGATTAAGCTGCAAAAGGGAACCTTGCTCAGATACCAATTGTAGGAGTCCAAGACAACACTGAGAGGGGGGGTGAATCAGTGTTGTGTAAATTTTCAAACCTTTTTCAAACTTTAACTTTCAAAGCACAAGGATAGAAGGATATCATTGATTTATCAAACACATATGCACAAAACTGAGAATGAAGAAGGAGAACAAAACCTTATAGGCAACGTATTAACATACATACATACAGATGAAAGCATTATGACACATAACACAAATTTGTACAAGTGGAAAACCCTCCTGGGGTATAAAAACCACTCCAAAACTACCTCACTGGCTTAACCTTGAAATATATTTACAAGCCTCACTGGACGATGTAAGTGTCTCACTGAAAAATGGTCTTACCGAACTACAAGCCTCACTGGCATATTGTTGTGCCTCACTGGCATTTCTCAATCAATCAGAAACAAAATCTCATGTGCAAGAAGTGATTGCTGTTCAATCTAATTTGCACCATTCAAATCAACTCATCTGCATCATATATTCCATCATTCAATTTTTCTGACATTTTATCTTTGAAATCATTTAATTCACCTGATCAGGGAAATATATCTTTTTCACTACAAATTAATGTGCACATTTTTTCTGAATCATTGTCTTCACCATTGCATGTTGATCTACATAACACCACACCCTATCCAAGTACCTGTCACGTCATTAAAAATCATGTGACCTTTCACATTCAACTCTTCTCCTGCAATACAAAATAACTTGACTTTTCAAATCCCTCTCATATTTATTTATTTTTCAATTTGATTAACATCTCTACAAAAATCAATTTCACTTGTATGACCATTTCCATTCACGAAGGATTTGGAAAAATAAAATCATCTTCACAAAAATAACTTTCATATTTCTGGAGTCTTCAATCATAATCAATTTGCCCTTGCAAAAATATCAAATGCAAAATAAAGTCTTCAAAGATTTGCCCCTGTAAAAAAACATCTTCCATATTTTCAATCTTCAAATCTAGTCATATTCCCATAAAAATCCCTATTCTCCAATGTCATCAAAATATTCTTCTTTTCTGTAATACAAAAATTCATCTTCATAAAAAATTGAAGATCCTTTCATCTTTTCAAACAAAATCTCTTTCATATTTTTTATTTAAAAAAAAATCTTCTTCAAACCCTTCATCTTCTCTGTATATTCACCTGTATTAAAAAAAATTAATGACCTTGCATATATATTTTCAACTTCATCAATCTTTTTATTTTCTCCAAAATAAAATACCATAAATGATATCCTTTACACAAAAACTTCAGTCAATTCATCTTCTTCATAAAAATCTTCAATCTGCAAAATAAAATATCTTCAAGAAAAAAAAATCCATGCTTCTCTTCATTTTCTTCTTCCAAAAAACCATCTGCAAAATAAAAATATTCTCCACAAAAAAAACTTTTAACCTTCTCATCAAAATAAGAAATATCTCTCAAAATAACTTCCCTTCTTTTTTAAAAAAAAAACTACTCCATAATATTCTTCTTGCCATGAAGGAGAGTTTAAAAAATAGAAAGACGAAAAAAATCTTCATAAAAACTCCCACAAAATCTCCCACAAAAATCTCCTTAAAAATAGCTTTGAAATTCTCCTTAAAATCTCCTTAAAAGTAGCTTTGTAACTTCACATTTTTATTTATGTCATAAAATATGGCATTTAAAGGGGATCAACAAAATAGGATAAAAATCAAACTTTATATATTTAAATATTCAATGCTTTTGCTCCCCATTTTTTAAGCATATAAAGTCCACTTTATTTAAATAAAGCAATTTGAGCTCTCCTTCCAATTTGCTCCCATTAAATATTGATCTTCAAATATATTTGGATGCTTTTTAATAAATGGAGCTCCCATTAAATAAGGTTCTTCATAAAACAAAGTCCTTTGAATATTTAAACAAGTTAGCATTTCCTCTGAAGTATATGAACAACTCCTATCAATACCAACACCTTTTCGACATCAATGACAATCTACTTTCATCAGACCCAAGAGAAAATCAATGACCTTGTGTTCATCCAAAACTATCTTATCATTTGAATAAAAAAGGTGGAGTGTCTTTCTCATGATGCCATTGAAATTGAATTTGATCTCTCTCTCTCTCTCTCTCTCTCTCTCTCTCTCTCTCTCTCTCTCTCTCTCTCTCTAAAGGGCCTAAAAATACTAATAGTTAAAAGTATTTTATCTTTAAAATATAAAAAGAAGACGCAACAAAGTATTTGTATGTTTTTAGGATAGAAACTAGGTAAACAAATGCAATATGCACATTACAAACCCAAATATATATAAAATTCTTTTTAAAAAAAATTCATTCTCAACGATCAAAAGATTTTGATGTTTTACTTTGGGTAAATAATATTGCAGTTTGCTTCACATGAAAAAAACTTTAATATGCAACACATTCATCTACAACTACCCTCAAACAACTATAAAATTGAGATAAGTGCTTAATGCAATAGACTACAAGATCAGAGTTTAGATGTTGGTATGCTATATCTGTAGGATTCATCATTACTAGTCTTATTCTATGATTCCTCGTGTTTTTGAGATAGGGATTGTAATGTCCCCTTTTTAGCCTGATGTTGTTTGTGGATCATTTAGCCTATTCCTGACCCTCGTAGGCTAATGTGTATGGTTAGGGGGCCTTCTCAAGGTAGTTCCCTGGTTGGCTTCAGTTGGATTGGAAAATTAAGGGAGATAATAATTAAATTAATTATTTGTAAGGTTATTAAATAAATAAATAGTGACCTTACATTTAATTAATTTAATAAAGTGACTTAAATAGAATAATATTATTATTTTTTTAGAAGCTTTTTGGACATGGATTGAAAAAGTATAAAAGAAGCTCAAGCCAAGCTTCATATCATCCAAGAATTGATATTTGTTTGAAGTGCTTGCTTGGAGAAGGACTCAACTAGGGTTTCTGCCATTGTTGAGCCTTTGGGAACAAAAGCTCTCATTGGTTGTGCAATTTTGAGGCTATGAAACTATCAGCTGAGATTATTGCCAAAGTGTGGGCTTCATGTAGGAGTCCAATTTGTGCTTAAATTGGAGAAGAAATATAAAGAATACAAGGGGTTGATACATATCTAGTTGCAGATTGTAAGGGTATTAAGGATTCATTGTGGAACATATTTATTGTTGGCTGCTACAGTACCCATGAATAGTAAATTGCTACAGTACCTCATGAACAGTACCCATGCTACAGTGCCGCTATAGTGACGTGAACAGTAAAAATCAATTTTGAGTTTGGCAAGGGTTTTGACTATCATTTCTACAAGTGTCCTTTGTATTGTGGCATGAAAGGTGATTGTGTTCTGAAATCTATTTCTGAGTGTTGTTGTACACTAGCAGTTGCTAGGTGTGAGGGTTTTTGAGTATTTCATTAGTGCTAGGCATAATTTTCTTGCTTCTGCAGTCATCTATATTCTGCTACAACCTTCATAGACCCCTGTTGAAGACTCAAAATCATAATAGGAGGTTATAACAAGTATTCTCCATTATTTCATTGTGCACTTGTTTGTCATTTATAAACTCCAAAAATGCTATTATACATTTTAGAACAGAATTATGTGTAATTGCTCATAATTACTTCTCAGAACTCTATTTTTCTGCCATTATAAGGTCCTCCATTATTGTAGCATTAATCCTTTATTACTGTTGGTGATCTAAGCATTGAAATCTATTGTAAATGCATAAACTAATAATGTTTCTTATACACAAAGTTGATAAGAATGGTATTTATCACTGTGCAATGTTATTTGAGTAGTGGAAGGGATTCCTAAGTGTATATTGCTGTTATTATTACCCTTGATCAGAAATATAAGGGTTTGGAAATTGTGACACATTTGGATGGCTTGTTGAGTCCATGTTTGAAGCAATGCAATAACATTAATATCTATTGGTGGAGTCTCTATTTGTGATGATTGTCTCCAAACTGTGAAAGCTTTCCCAAATTAGTTATCATGCAATATGTTTGACAAAATCCCACATACGACAAATCCAAAAAAAAAAGAAGCTAAATCGCAAAGTCCGAAGCCAAGCTAGGGTGGGTTCTTTACAGTGGTATCAGAGCATTCAATTTTTTTAGAAAATATCCTTAGTGGGATATTATAGTGGTATCAGAGTGGTTTCCTACCATCCTTTGGGTTTGAAATCAGCTCATTTAAATGCAACAAAGTGATGGGAACAAAAGCTATACAGCTATAGAAGAAAGAAAGCAAAAATAGTGGTCACAACTACCTGAACAGGATACTTTATGAGCTGCTATAGTAGCAAGGCAGTGAGAGGTTGGTTCATCTGGCACTATGGGGGAAAGAGGGGAAGCTAGCCCTATCAAAAAAAGGGGCAGAAATGATAAAGAAAAAGAAACATGTGAACTCTTTAGAATCATGGCAGTAGGACAGCAACAATTAGTAGTAGAATAGTGACAGGTGGAAAATGCCTTGTGGGCACTCACTACAATGCTACAACAAATGAACCCTCAGGGAAGATAGAATCAAGTGCCAGATGATAACAGGAGTGTGGTTGGGACACTGAGGGCTCAATACCGCTGACATGCCTACACACGCTACTTTTTTGATGAATGAGCAAGAAGAGGAAAATGCCAAAGTAGAAGGAGAAGAAATGGTCACAGATACTCTTATGGCAGAAAATGATGAATGAGAGTTGTTGATACCATAGGTCAGGGAGTGCATGAGCTTTGATAGATTTGTAAGTCAAAGAAGAGAACACTACAGGGGAAAGCAAGAAAAAGACCGAGAAATCAAAATAATGATTTGATGTATGCCGTCGATAGAGTTACATTACCCATGTTTGATGATAGTGGAAAGGTTATAGCTTAGGCTTGGATTCATAAGCTAGACACCCTCTTGACTCTTAGACCTATGACAGAAAGGGATGCGATAAAATATGCTACTTTTCACTTGGAGGGAGCAACCCACGATTGATGGTACCATGGATTAGAGACATTGCTTCATAATAGTATCACTTCTTATCAGGAGTTTGTTGAAAGATTGTTGGAGCCCTTTGATAAGAAAGACCCAGAGACATATTTTAGAGAACTAGCTCAGCTTAAGTAGATTGGGAGTGTTGAGAGTTACATTGGCAAATTTCAAAAATTATCACTTATGGTTTCCAATATATATGAGAGGAGACTAGTTGTGCTATTCATTAAGGGCTTATTGGAACCATTGAGAGGATGGATAAAATCCTTTGATCCCCCTTCACTTCAGGAGGCTATGAAGAAGGCTTGGAGTATGGAGTTCACAGCCTTGAAAAGCAAGGGTTCACATAAGGATGTTCCTTCTACTAGCAATGAGAATCCTCAACAATTTGTTGATAAGAAAAAGAAATCAGCAACCATGGTGGATGAGGAGTCACGTGAGGAGTTGAGGAAAAAGAAATTATGCTATTGGTGTAAGGAACCATATAACATGGATCATGTATGCCCTTTAAGGCCTAAGGGCAAGGCAACTCGTATTATGTGGGTATATTATGAGGACTCCGATTCTGAAAATGCGGATTAGCAAGCTACTGCAAGGGTTGATCAGGATGAGAAGGCATCTGCTGATGGGAATTTGGCTCCTTTGGCATTCCTTGCTAATGTACAGTATGAGACTACATTCAAATTCAGAGGAATAGTCGAGGGACAGCATTGCATTTCCATTCTTGATACGAGAGCAACACATAACATTATTGATGAGGGTTTCATGGATAGATGTAGACTTCAGGCTGAGGATTTTGATGGATTCAGAGTCTGAGTTGCTGATGAATATATCCTCTCATGAACTAGATGGATTAATAATCTCACCTTGTTGTTAAATGATTGAGTTACAAACTAATTTCTATATGGTCAACATGGGTGAGATGAACATAGGGTTGGGCATGAGATGGCTCCAGGACATAGAGGAATTTACCCTCAACGTGCCTAAAATGGAAATGAAATTTGAGGTTGATAATAGGAAATATGTGTTGAGGGGAATTGTAGAGGGGAACTTGCATTCTATCTCCTTTTGTAGGGGGTTGGACAGGAAGAGAGAGAAGGAGGTGGTTCAGGGGGATGAGCATGAGATGGTTCACAATCCACTCTTCAAATTAGATGTTGACCACTCTTTTGACTCTAGTTCCAAGATGAGCATTGATGGTAGAATTTGGGATCCTTCTAGTGCATTAGGATTTCAAACAGGGCTTGCAAAGGAGATTTCAGAAGTGTACATGATGAGGAGTGTGTACAACTTTAAATTTGATCCTCATGTGCATGATTTATTTCAGATGCATAGTTCAGTAGTGCATGTGATAGATAATTTGTATGATAGCTTATCTTGCGTAGATGTTGGAAGCAAATCTGGTCAGTCTTTTGCATTTCTTCCTTTTGAGGCTTATACTCCTGTGACACCTGATAGTGGGATTGAGTTGACTGAGCAGGTTCAGTTAGTTATGCTAGTACTAGTGTTACATGAGTTGTTTGGTGATAGCATGGACATTACACAGATTTTTCCTTGGGATCCAGGTGGGGAAAGTTATCTTTACAGCTGAGATTTCTTTGGGACAAGCAATTTTAGGGAGGGTAGATTGTAATGCCCCCTTTTAAGCCTAATGTTGTTTGTGGATGGTTTATCCTATTCATGACCCTTGTAGGCTAATGTGTATAGTTAGGGGGTCTTCTTGAGGCAGATACCTGTTGGATTCAGTTGGATTGGAAAATTAAGGGAGATAATAATTAAATTAATTATTTGTAAGGTTATTAAATAAATAAATAGTGACCTTATATTTAATTAATTTAATAAAGTGACTTAAATAAAATATTATAACATAATGTCACTAAAATAAAATAATATTATTATTTTTCTAGAAGCTTCTTGGAGATGGATTGAAAAGGTATAAAAGAAGCTCAAGCCAAGCTTCATATCATCCAAGAATTGATATTTATTTGAAGTGTTTGCTTGGAGAAGGACCCAGCTAGGGTTTCTGCCATTGTTGAGCCTTTGGGAATGAAAACTCTCATTAGTTGTGTAATTTTGAGGCTGTGAAACTATCAGCTGAGATTATTGCCAAAGTGTGGGCTTCATCTAGGAGTCCAATTTGTGCTTAAATTGGAGAAGAAATACAAAGAATAAAAGGGGTTGATACATATCTAGTTGCATATTGTAAGGGTATTAAGGATTCATTGTGGAACATATGTATTACTAGCTGCTACAGTACCTATGAATAGTAAATTGCTTCAGTACCTCGTGAATAGTACCCGCGCTACAATGCCGCTATAGTGACATGAATAGTAAAAATCAATTTTGAGTTTGGCAAGGGTTTTGACTATCATTTCTGCAAGTGTCCTTCGTATTGTGCAATGAAAGGTGATTGTGTTCTTAAATCTATTTCTGAGTGTTTTTGTACACTAGCAATTGCTGGGTGTGAGGGTTTCTGAGTATTTCATTGGTGCTGGATGTAATTTTCTTGTTGCTGCGGTCATTTATATGCTGTTACAACCTTCATAGACCCCTATTGAAGACTTAGAATCATAATAGGAGGCTATAACCGGTATTCTCCATTATTTCATTATGCACTTGTTTGTCTATTATAAACTCAAAAAATGCTGATATACATTTTAGAACAAAATTATGTGTAACTGCTCATAATTACTACTAAGAACTGTATTTTACTACCATTATAAGGTGCTACATTATTGTAGCATTAATCCTTTATCGTTGTTAGTGATCTAAGCATTGAAATCTATTGTAAATGCATAAACTAATAATGTTGTTTATACACGAAGTTGATAAGAATGGTATTTATCACTGTGCAATGTTATTTGGGTAGTGGAAGGGATTCCTGTGTGTATATTACTACTATTATTACCCCTGATCAGAAATTAAGGGTTTGGAAATTGTGACACATTTGGATGTCTTGTTGAGTCCATGTTTGAAGCAATGTAATAACATTAATATCTATTGGTGGAGTCGCTATTTGTGATTGAATGTCTCCAAATTGTGAAAGTTTTCCCAAATTAGTTATCATGCAATATGTTTGACAAAATTCCACATATGATAAATCCAAAAAAAAAAGCTAAATCGCAAAGTCTGAAGCCAAACTAGGGTGGGTTCTTTATAGTGGTATTAGAGCATTCAAATTTTTTAGAGAATATCCTTAGTGGGATATTATAGGGATGGCTAGGGATGAGGGAATGCATTTTTAGGATGGTTTTTTTTATGCCATTTTTAGGGGACAATATATATAAAAAAAATGCTTTTACTGAAATATAAGGAAAATTCAAATATTCATATGATAACATTCATAAATCATTCATCATAGAAATTATATAACTTTAATGCATAACATTAGACTTGAATTATGATTTCAAATGAGAGTTGCCAAATAAATTAACATAATTTAATTGATTTCAAAGTCAATGTGCACATATATTATATAAAAATTACAACAAAATGCCCAAAGGCTACAAGTTTCAACTACAAAATAACAAAAGCATAGAAAATATGCAGTTGTCCCTAATCAACATCTAGTAACACTACATGAAAATATAAGGCTAATTCCTAGCAATTGCCACTATGAGGGGATGCCATATCCAATGGAACCCCAACCAATCCCTCACGTGCCTCCTCCTCTCAACCTATATAGCATATTGAATATCAACATCTTGATGTACGAATCGAGTCTAGTGATAGTTAGGGGTCTGTCGATCGTATAGACACAAGGCACTATGCATGACCACGAACTTCTTTTATTGTCTAGAGGTAAGGTTGTTCCTCTTGACTAACTAAATGAAGCTATATGTGGACCAATTCCTATCTATAATAGACGAACTAGCAAGTTGTGAAAGGAGGTGAGTGACAAGTATTCTCAACTCTAGTGCATCCTTTCCATGTAACATCTACCATCTTGTAACGTCGAAAAATGTCCCCTTGGGGGCTTTTCGCTCATAAGGTTTATCTCTCAGGTCTTTAGAGTGTATTTAGGACATTTTAGTTCATATCTTAGCATCTCGATGGAATGAGACCTAAGTCCCATGGATAATAGGACCTAGGAGGACCCCTTGAGCTGTATCTTGCCTAAAATAGGGGGGACTTGGGCACCCATGCCCTAGTCCTACCCTATTTTGGGGTAGCCCCAATTTGCAGGTGTCGTTTAGTGACCGTTGTTGGGTCCCTTCATTGACACGATAAGTTTGAATTTCAAATATCTTGGCGAGAGTGCTTGTAGATGCATATATAAGCATGTGTAGGCATTCATTTGTAAACTAGATGCCAACTAGATGATCATTGTAAATTTTTGGCATCCTAGGGTGATTCAAGGCTTTCTATTGTGTTGCAAGTGCAGACTTGTATGTTTTATGTGTTGATATTTGTAAATTTGAGCATCAATTCCTTCATGGCATGAAGAGCATCTTCCTGCATGAAAGCTTCACTACAAGGTTATATAATATTGTATTTTTATTATTGTTTCCTTTGGTTTTTGTCCTCTGCCTCACAAGGGCATGACCTCTTCATCTGACATCAGTGTTCAGAGACTTAAGTGTCCTCTTGGGTTTAACTGAGGCAAACCTCTAAACACCACAACCCCCAAACCAAGTCTTGTGATTGCAGGTTAAAGGTGTTGTATTTGGGAAAAGTGAAGTTGCATGAAGACAGGGAAGACATAATGGATTCAAGATCTGAAGAGAAGTTGGACAAAGGTGCACTTCTAGGACTAGGGCACCTGTAAAAGTGTCCTCCGCAGATAGATTCTGGAAAATAGAAGTTACAGGGCTGATCAGTGTCAGAAGGAGGTCTAGATTCCCTGAGAAATTAGGTACCTTGGACTTGGGTTCCCATACCAGTGTCCCTGACTATTCCATCTTGGAACCCTAAAAATAGGTATTCTGTGATTTGTCAGTTTACTCCCATCTGCGAGAGCTTTTTCCATCTTTCATCAATTTGTTACTGTATTTGCATAATTAGGGTTTTAATGGTTAATTAGATATAGGAGAAGGAAAAATTGATAATTAATTCCCTAATCCAAGTTTCCCTACATCTAATAGTGACTCTAGGGTATGATAGTGCTTTCCATCCAACCCTAGATCCTTCAATATATAGTGGAGAGGTAGATTTTAACATCTAAACCACAAAAGATCAACAAATCCAATTTTCCACTAAACATTTTGGTGAACCCATGTCTTTGAACTTAAATTGCAACTTACTAAGTATTTTTCTGCAGATTTGGTGTGATTTCATTCATTTATTTGGTCATTTACCTTATTTCATTGAGAAAATTTCAAAAAAAATGAAAAATTGGAAAAATACAAAAAAACAATTGCATTGTTGGGCTTACTAAATTGTGTCAGTTCTTCCTAAATTTTCTTAATTCATGATTTTTACATCAGATATTATATAGACTATAGAAAATTTCAAAAATACAAAATCTTACTTTGCATTTTAATCATTTAATTGCTAGGGTTTTTTGGAAATTTTGACAAATTTTAGATAACCTAGTAATGCCAAAATCTACGGTTTGTAGGCAAAATCTTTTATCAGATTTTTCTACTAATTTTAGAGGATCATTAAAACTTTTTGTTTGGCTTTAGTCTTGTATTTTAGTGTGAATTTGTATCTAAATTTAAATTATTTACATTTTTGCATTGAAAAATTCAACAAAAACTAGCAATTTTGGTGCAATTTCATTAAATTTGCATGGAAATTTTGTATGATTAATCTTGAAAATCATTTTCAGATCTGAGAGTATGTAATTTCCATAAAAAATTAGACTTCAGACCATTCACATAGCATTTTGTTCCAAAATCTCAAACCTAGGGCTTTGAAAACAACGATTTTCACCAATTTTGGCCTTATCAACTTCATAAACTTGCACCACAAGAGTGTTGTGAAAGATATTTTGGAATTAATTTTCTTTTATCATGGTAATAATTTTCTTCCCCTCATAAAAATCTTCACAACACCCTCTTAATGGGCTCTTGTAGTGAAAATTTGGCGAAAAACTACACATTTTGACAATTTTTAGCCCTAGGGTTTGACCTAGTTTGCACTCCATGTGTGTTGTGATCAAATTTATGGATTTATGCAACTGATATTATTGATATTATTTTATTTCCCTCCTAAAAATCCTTACAACAACTCTTTTGCTAGGCCTTGGATTTTTAAAAACCGTGAAAAATAGCATATTTTTGCTATATTTTCACTAGGGTTTGACCTTAAGTGGTACTAATCATGTTTTTTGTTGGGTATTTTAGCACCAAGAGGCTGTTATTACTGATATTATTTTCTTTCCATCATCATTTTCCTCACAACACCCTTTGTTATTCTATTTTGCATTGAATTTTGGTGAAAAATGTGCTTATTTTGACATATTTTCACTATAATCGACTTGGCATTATCTTAAGTTTGCATCAAGAGTGTGTTGAGAGTGATTATATTGCTTTATTGGACTGATATCAGACATATAACTTTCTTCCATTGACTGAAATAATCATAGCATCCTTTGTTTCATTCATTCGCATTTGAAAAGCATCGAAAAATCAAGCATTTTTGGCTACTTTTGCTCTTACCTTTTGCACCAATTTGGAAAAGATTTCAAAATCTGATTTGGAATTAGTTTGTGCATAAAAGGATGCCCTCTAATCATAATGGCAACAATAGGTTCCCTCCTAGACCTTACATGAAAAGAAACGCTCCTGAACCTAAAATTGTGTTCACTCCTCATGATAGAACAACTGGAGAAAAAGAAGGACCTCTTTACATTACTATGAAAATAATGGGAAACCCTATGAATGGAACTCTTATTGATCCTAATTGCATGACTAATATTTCCACCAAGGAGTTCCTCTTTTCACATCAACTAATGCAAGGTTCTTATGATCTCTCGAGCATGATGATTAAGACGCAAAAGGGAACATTTATCAAGCCTTTGGGTAAGATATCTTTATTAGTAACATTATTCAGAAAACATGTCAAACAATGGTTCAATGTTGTCCCCATTTATGACCTCTTTTGCATTAAATTGGGACATCCATGGCTAAAAGAAATGAGATCTATCCCTTCAACAATACACCATTGTCTAAAATTCCCTCTAGATTGCCATATAATCATCATCCCTCGGAACAAATATAAACCTTTGGTTCAGGAAAAAACATTACAAATTGAATTACTTTTTGGATAAAACTAAAGTACATAATCCTCCTACACAAAAAATGACAAAATAGAAACAACCTGCATGTGAAGAGAACTTTAGACCAAAAGGACAAGGTCCCTATGCTGAGGTTCCTCCCACGAAATCCTTACAAGGATTGGGAGATCATTATCAACAACAAAGTGTTCCACCATGACAAATGAGGTTTGATCCCAGTGCTTCATCTTCTAATTTACATAAACCTATGAAAGAGGATAGCCCTATCTTACAAAAGATAAGTGGTAAAATAAAACAAAATAGAAAAGCAAGAGAAAGAAGGAGAAGAAGACAAGAATATGCTATAAACCTTGCCTCTCAACAAGAAAACATCAATCCTAAAATTCAACCAAACAAAGACAATTATAATGATGAACAACATAATGAACAA
This sequence comes from Cunninghamia lanceolata, assembly GCA_027924645.1. Classification (NCBI taxonomy): domain Eukaryota; kingdom Viridiplantae; phylum Streptophyta; class Pinopsida; order Cupressales; family Cupressaceae; genus Cunninghamia; species Cunninghamia lanceolata. The sequence continues at coordinate 7,988,690 of BSBN01000815.1, read as the reverse complement.
GATATGAATTTGACTATGGTACCATATGTCCCACTATCCTCCATCATTAGGGAATGGGACGATGATGATGATGATGATTTGCTTATAGACAATTTCTAGCCTAGAAGGGGCCCTATAGGTAAGTATCTCTAACCCTTTATCTCTCTCATGATGTGCTTCCCCCGTGATGTGTTATGTGTTGTTTAGGCCTCCTGGGATGACCTTGGATTCTCCCGTAAGGTTTGAGATACCAGGAGACTGCCTCTGTTGTGACCTTCTTCTATTTGTATCATCATTCTTCTATATTGCCTCTCTCTTATTTCATTGTTTTGTGTTGTGTGTTACGAACATAGTGTCATGGTTGGTGACTTGGGGGCACCCTCCTATGTGGCTGTCCCTAAGATACTTGTTTCTCCATTCTTATTTATTGTTTCCCTTCCTCTAGTGTTTCCACCTAGAGGGCGGATGATGACAAACATTTATACTGATGTAGACCTAGTGTCCCTTTCGAGAGTAATCAAAAAATGGACTATAGTTCCTATTATGATGATGGGGTTGTATATTTTATCCAACACTTGGCTAGTGGAAGCACTTGTGCTTTCTACGTAGTGAATTTTATGATGTTTCTATTGCATTTACAAACCTTAACAATACTTCTGCTTCGTGCACCTTTGTTTGCCTTTGAATCTAGCCTTGGCAGCACTTGATTTAGAGAGCTTCGTGATATAGCCCCTGGTTATCCTTGAACTGTAAATTCATTGTATAACCTTGGTTCTTTGTGTGGTTAATCATATGCATTGATGTTTTTTTAATCATGATGTTGTAGACACTGATATGTTTCTTCCAGGGATGTGTTTGTGGGAATATTTGGTGATCGTAAAGTACATGTCACCTCTGGGGGGCATGGGATTTGTTAAAGTTGATGTTCCCTTGTGTGTTTTCTTCCTACCTTAACATGCTTGATATCAATAACTAATATCAACCACCTTAAGGTGGGGGCATATAAGGTAAGCTGTCTGTTATAGATGTTAGCAATGTGTTTGAACTCAAATGCTTAGACCTACACCCAAGTAGTGCATCGTCCATCCTGAGTTTGTTTGCAAACAATCAATCCATCATGTAAGCCCTCTATGGAGGTGGTATATCAAGAATATCCTTTTTTTCTTAAGCCCTCTATGGAGGCAGGGATGGTGTATTTCTCAGAGTAGATTGCATCATCCTATCATTTTCAAAAGTCCTCTGTAGAGGTGGGGAACAGTTTTATGACTAACTCAACCCTTAAGTGTGTCTTCAGTGATTGTTGTCGTGAAGCCCAATCATCAGTGTGTGCCTTTAATGTGCTTGAGATGGTGATGAGCCTAGAAATAGGGAACACACCATCACTTTTCTACAGTGTTTTCTCTGTGTCTTCAAGTGTGTGTGTTTTGGTGTGCTTGTTTTGTGTGGCGTGTTTGTTACCCCATATGCATAGACCAGTGCCATTGAGTAGTGCTTCATGCATTTTGGGAGGTTTTGTGTGTATTGTGTGTGTGTTTCCCCATATGCAGAGACTAGTGCCATCGAGTAGTACTTCCTACATTTTGGGAGGTTTATTTACTTTCCAGTACTTGCATTTGCATTTCATATATATGAGAAAAAGAAAAGAAAAGATATCATTTTTGTCTTCCATGCATTAATGTGTCTTCCATGCATTAACTGTCTGCTCTGTATTCTGTGTGACTATAACTATCTTCTATATGTTTTGCATGCCTATTACTGTCTTCTATGTGATTGGCGTGTCTTCTCCGTGTTTGGTGTGTTTGTTGTGTTTGTGACCTTACTTTAATGCATGTATTGGCCTCATGTTTATACATACATTAAAGTGACGGCTAAATGTAACGTCAAAAAATGTCCCCTTGCTGGCTTTTCCCTTATAAGGTTTAGCTCCCAGGTCTTTAGAGTGCATTTAGGAAATTTTAGTTCATATCTTAGCATCCTGATGGAATGAGACCTAAGTCCCATGGCAAATAGGACCTAGGAGGACCCCTTGAGCTGTACCCTACCTAAAATAGCAGGAAGGACTTGGGAACCCCTTTCCGGATTTTCCCTTATAAGGTTTAGCTCCCAGGTCTTTAGAGTGCATTTAGGAAATTTTAGTTCATATCTTAGCATCCTGATGGAATGAGACCTAAGTCCCATGGCAAATAGGACCTAGGAGGACCCCTTGAGCTGTACCCTACCTAAAATAGTGGGAAGGACTTGGGCACCCGTGCCCTAGTCCTGCCCTATTTTGGGGTAGCCCCAATTTATGGGTGTCAGTAATGACAGTTATTAGGTCCCTTTACCAACACGGTAAGTTTAAATTTGAAATATCTTGGTAGGAGTAATTGTAGATGCATATATAAGCATGTGTAGGCATTCTAGATTCCAACTAGATGATCATTGTGAACTTTTGGCATTCTAAGGTGATTCAAGGCTTTCTATTATGTTGCAAGAGCAAAATTGTATGTTTTATGTGTTGATATTTGTAGATTTGAGCATCAATTCCTTCATGGCATGAAGAGCATCTTCCTCCATGAAAGCTTCACTACAAGGTGACATAATATTGTGCTTTTATTATTATTTCCTTTGGTTTCTGGCCTCTACCTCACAAGGGCACGCCCTCTTCATCTGACATCGATGTTCAGAGACTTAAGTGTCCTTCAGGTTTGACTGAGGCAAACCTCTAAACACCACAACCCCCAAACCAAGTCTTGTGATTGCAGGTTAAAGGTGTTGTATTTGGGAAAAGTGAAATTGCAAGATGACTTAGAAGACATCAAGGATTCAAGATCTAAAGAGAAGTTGGACAAAGTTTCACTTCTAGGACTAGGGCACCCACAAAAGTGTCCTTTGCAGATAGATTCTAGAAAATAGAAGTTACAGGACTGATTAGTGTCGGAAGGAGGTTCAGATTCCCCAAAAAAGCAAGTACTTTGGACTAGGGCACCCGCACCAGTGTCCCTGACTATTCCACCTCGGAACCCCAAAAATAGGTATTCTGTGATTTGTCATTTTACTCCCGTCTGCATGAGCTTTTTTCCATCTTTCGTCAATTTGTTGTCATATTTGAATAATTAGGGTTTTAATGGTTAATAGGATATAGGGGAAGGAAAATTTGATAATTAATTCCCTAATCCAAGTTTCCCTACATCTGATAGTGACTCTAGGGTATGATAGTGCTTTCCATTCAACCCTAGATCCTTCAATGTATAGTGGAGAGGTAGATTTTAACATCTAAACCACAAAAGATCAACAAATCTAATTTTCCGCTAAACACATCTAATAGGGTCATTTTGAGCTAATATATCTCTATTTGTCTTGGGCTTTGCACTGTTGAAGGTTGAACCATGTTGATTAACAATGGCTAGCCATTGTGTACAAAATATAGAAGACTCCTCATTAGTATACATTTTTCTAAGGGTCTTCATTAGCCCTTCTTTCACCTCTTCATCATGAGATGGATGCACTCTCCTAGGCCTAGCTACATACCATTTGGTTTTTAAAGCATAGACTGCCATATGAGGTGGTGTGTTAATAGTGTTTCACTGCCTTGTCACAATGGACCTAATATGCTCTTCATAAAATCCCAAAGTAGGATCCCTACTATGAATGGCTTGCTTCATCTGCCCAAACATGCTATCAAATGTCTCATAAATCTCTCCAAGGCTAGGAGAATTTGTATTAGTATATCTTATGACTTGCACAACAAATGAGATGGAGAAAAAATATATCTGCAATTGCAAACAAGTTACAAAAATTAAAATTTCAAAACACGATTGACTAAAATGATAATAATTTACAAGTTAGAAACATTAATAAATTAGCTTTTTAAGATTTTAATAATAAAATCAACAATTTCTTACCTCACTATGGACCACCATTCATCATCAAGGATCTTTTGTTTCACACTTATTCATTCAGTTGTGTTTCCCTTTGTCCATCTACTCCACTCTGAATTAACCACCATGAATTGTAGAGGCTCTTGCACCTCAACCATCCTCTCTAACAAAATGAAGTAGCTGGCATATATAGTATCCATAGGCTTGAGGAATTCCTTCCATGAAAAATCCTTGAATAAAGCAAATGAAGTGTGATGGTTGCAAATGAATATCTATATGTCTCTAGATTCTACCACTGTTGCCTTTGTTCAATATATCCTCCCAATGTTGTTCAATGCATTGTTCAACCCATGAAATCAACATGGGATCTAGAAAATGTGTTTGTAAGCATCCTCCACCATTAATCCAACTAACTTACATACACAAGTTGAATTGGTCACCACAGGTACAACACTAGAAGCCCCGACCACTTCTATGGTATCCTTCAAAATCTAAAATTAGAATTTTACATCCTTTCTCTTCCCTGGACAATTAATAGCTTTAAGAAAATAAGAGCCAAATAAACATGTGACAATGATATTGATGAGTGGTCAACATTTGATATCGGTCCACCCATCCATGATGATAGAGCAGCCATCCCTTACCCAAGTTTGCCTAATTTATTTCATCAACACACTCACCTTAGAATATTCTTTATTAAGGAGGGTGGCACTTAGCTTATGTTCTCTAGGGGGAAAATGAGGGACCAACATCAATTACATTTTTGAACATTTGTTTAAAATAGGGAGAACGTACCGCATGAAATGGTATAGCCTAGACATAAAAATTTGGCAATAGAAGACTAGCCACCTCTCGTGATTATGCATTAAACAACCTTGCAAAAGTAGTTCTTTCCTTTCCCTTGGTAGAAGTATAACCCTCCTTTGACTTCCAACATCTATGGATTGGGTAGGCAATGACACACTAGGTTGCATAGGCTCTACGGATATTGACGTCCTTCTTGCCTCACCCTCAAAGTGCAACCTAATCACCTCGGCCTTCTCAACTAAGGTTATTTGTTCATACCCTTTTACCTCTATTCTACCTATTCACAAAATATGAGAGTAAATCCTTGTGTAGCTGCCCCTATATTCCTTGTTGTACAAATGACATTACCCTACTCTACTCCCCCTTGAATATTTTTCTTGTTTTTGTCTCTATGTTACAAATTGTAAAAGAGATTTTTTTGAATTAAATCAGCATTTTCTATAGTTTTTGAGGAGTTCAGAAGGGCATTCAAATGGGTTATTTGAGCTCACACACTTCCACTCCCAAAAGAACTCCCAACAATATTTCTATGACTTCTTTGAGTTCTTTGTTGAATTTCAACCTCTTCACTCTCACTACCCTCACTATTGTTCATTTTTTTTTGTTTAAACTTCAAAACACAACAATCATACAAACATAGAACAAAATACAAAATACAAAAACTCCCTTAAGTTTTTGGAACTTTAAAAAAAATGCAAACCTATAATTTGAGCAAATGAATAATGGATGGTAAACTTACCTCAAATGACATGGATTTGATGCTCTCGTTCCTTCTTCCGACCACTATTTTCCTCTTCTCACTGTTGTTCTTTCTCTTTCTCTTCTTCACAAATTAGAAAATGTTAAAATGAATTTTTTTGTTTTTAATTGTTTTGAGGGTATTTTTTGGTTTAGGTTTGGTTTAAAGAATTGTGGGGGACCTTGGGTCCCCATTCTTTTTTATTTTTCAAAATTGTGTTTTCATTTTTTAAAGTGACTAAAATTTGGCTGGGCTGTACCAAGCATCCCTTAAAAAATTATTTACATACCCCAGATGCTTCTAGTGTTTTTGCACAATAGGGGATGAGATGGAGACATTTCCTACCCATCTCTACATCTCCCAAACATCACTTATGGGGGATGGGGTCATATGTGGCAAGGGACACATCCTTGAGGAGCATGCTCTTATTCTATGTTTTCAACATGCACTTTCTATCGGCAAACATGCTTCAAATATAGATTTGTCACCTCCAATGAAGATTTTCAACAAATATTTGCAAAACAAATGGATAAATTTAGGCATTTTGAAAATTTGAAGTTAAACATTTTAAATAGTTAAAAACAGAAAAATAAGGCTTTTTCTTCTGGATCAAATGGTAGCCTTCTACAACTGATTGACAGTCATCCATCTAATCCTCAAATATGCAATTTCTTATCTACTATCTAATGTCAATATTTTATAGTTTTTGGTTTTAGCAAAAGGACTAGAAACTAATTAATTGTTCCTAGGTATTTATTTACATTTCCTCAATGCACACTACTTATCACCATTCTAAAATAAGTATATGTTTTTTGGGTCTCTGGTAAATCAGTTGAGAGAGAACCAAATAAAATTTAGTGTACCTTTCATCCCAAAAGAGTTTTAGAGAGTGTTTTTTGGTTCCAAATCCATTTGGAAAGTCACAAGGGATGATGTGGAACCATGTCTTAAAGCATCCTCAAATTGGTTTTGTTTAAAGGCTGGCTAAAGAATTATTAAATGAATAAGTAGGGCTTTCCTTACTACTGATCATGAAGTTGTGGTGATTTAGACTACACAAGGTGTTGGGCTAAATGGGAGATAAAACATCACTTCTAGTATCCCTGCTAAAAATTTAAAAGTATGCAAAGGCAAAAGCAAACAAATTGTAAGTAGTATTTTGGAGTAACATATTGTTCAACATTAACCGAAAAAACAAATTTACCAGGCAATTTTTCTTGTTGTTTCTGTTGTTGGTCTAGGATATCATGCTCATACTTATGAAGAGCAAACATGACCACTTATCTAGAGTGAGAAGAAAGATCACAACAACAGGTTATAAGAATTTAAATAAATATTGACAAAAGCAAGTTGCACTATTACGGGGCATGCCAAATGGCTCAACTGATGGGAAAGGGTGGTCCATTCTAAATATTTCATTTTCTTGTTCAAAAAAGGCAATGTTTATGAAGTCTATTGATGCTTCTTGCTAGAGTTTTAGAATCTATTTTCTGCTTGGGGAGTCAAATGCTAGACACTATGTAAATAGTATTGCAGAAAGCTTAGGAGGAAGATCCAGGAGGCTGTGGCTGCCTGAACATTTTATCAGAGACTATATCTGTTCCAAGCATGCTGGCAATGTAGGTGAGGAATGTAATGTATGTAATGTTGCTACATAAACAATTGTATTCTAGTGTGCTCTTCACATTTGTGATTTATAGTTTTATTGTGTTGCTGAATCAAAATTGGATACAAGGACATGGGTACTGTACACCAGTACAACAAAACAAATTGGGGTTCTGGGTACATCTTTACAACAAAATAATAATAATAATAATAATAATAATAATAATAATAATAATAATAATAATAATAAATATATACATATTTACAATTTAAAAATAGGAATTAAGTTTAGAATACCACATATCATGCATATGGTAAACAAAATTATCAATATCTCTAAAGCCTACAATAGGGTCTCATGGACTTTTCTGTTTCAAGTCATTAGGAAGTCTGGGTTCAATGATAAAATCTCTCTTCTCATTTGGAAGGCTGTTACTTCTGCTAAATTCTCAGTTCTGGTCAATGGGGTCCCTAGGGGTTTTTTCTCTTCCTCGAGAGGTCTCCGCCAGGGGGATCATCTTTCTCTTTACTTGTTTATCATGATGGCGGAAGCCCTGGGGAGACATATTCAAGCTAATATCTCTTCTAAGGATCTCTTGGGCATCAAACCTACTTCCTCCCTTTTCCCTATGTCTATGCAGTAGTTTGTTGATGATAGCATTATTTTTGGCATCTCTTCTGTGATTGAAGCTCGGAGTTTGAAGAATATTTTAAATAACTATGCCATAGCTTCTGGTCAAAGCATAAATTTCCAAAAGAGCAATGTGTATTTTTTTACTACTCCTAATGATCTCTGGCAAAAAATCACTAATATCCTAGACTGTGCTGAAGCTGATCTTCCTGCTATTTACCTTGGCCTCCCCCTTATAGTCAAAGAGGTGTCTCAATGTTTCTGGAATTGAATATTGGAAAGAACTCAAAGGAAATTGATGGGCTGGAAAGGGAAATTACTCAGTAGTGCGGGCAAATTACAGCTTCTTCGTGCCTCCCTACAAGGTATACCTACTTATTTCCTGTCTCTTTTTAAGATACCTAGTTCTTTTGCTGACAAATTGGAACAGATTCAAAGAGAATTTTTATGGACGGGGGTGGAAGACAAACAACGAATGTCTTTGGTCAGCTGGGAAAAAGTGTGCCTTCCTAAATCCCATGGTGGTCTCAATATTAGATCCATCTGAAACATGAATAAAGCCCTCCTTTCTAAAGTCAACTAGAACCTGATTTATAACCACAAAGATTGGGGGGAAATCATGCAAGCTAAATATCTTCATGTCACTGATTGGTCCAGCTTTCTCCAACAGGAAGGGTTACCCCAGGGATCTGTTATCTGGAATAAACTACTGAAATCCAGAAGCCTTCTTAAGCAAGGGGTTAGATGGAAATTGGGAAATGGTATTGTTGACAAGAGACACTATATGGATTCATGGTTGTTGTCATTGATGGCAACAAAGGTCATCCCACATATCTGCAAGTCATGGTGTGTTTCTACCGGAAGTCAGAATAAAGATTGTTGTGGTCCGGTGAACAAGAACAGAGCATGTGGCAAGGTCTGACAGATTAGTCCAGATCTCTCAGAGGAAGTGTCTTGGTACAGTATGGATTTGAGGAAGTCAAGAGGACTACCTTGAGTAGTATATTCCAAGGATTTAGCCTCTAGTGATGGACAAGGAAGAAGATATGAATAGTTGAGTACCGGATTCCTGAGAGACAGTGAGAACAGAGGAAGAACTAACTGACAGAGTATCAGACTATTTTCTGGATGTGTTACTGTTGATGGTAAAGGTTGTGAAGGCATGAATCATGTTTGGCTGACATGATTAATGACATCTACAAGTATATGCTTGATCCACATTACTTGATATGCAAGGATTCAGCCGACAGAATAGAGTTTGTGAGAAGATAGACTATTCCGGGTGCGGACTAGAAAGATAATGAAATCACTAGTGCAGATATAAATAGAGGATGGATTTTGTTGTGAGAAGAGTAGTTGTGTTATGGGGTATGCGAATAAGTGCAGAGCAGAGTAGAAGTAATAAGAAAGATCCGGTATGTGAAAGGAAAGAAGAATAAAGAGCAGAGGAAAGATGAAGTGCAGCAAATCAGTATACTGAGCCTAACCGGAACTGAACTCTAGCATATATAGATGCTTCCAATTAGTTCAAGTATTGTATAACATTATTTTGTAGACAGTGTGTCTCCTTGTAGGTAGTGTGCCTCTTTGTGAGTAGTGTGCTCGGGCAGTGAGCCCTAATTGGCAAGTGCCATCTTGTAATTCCTTATTCTTCTAATAGAGAATAATCTTTGGGTTAATCACCCTGTGGTTTTTTCCCTTAACTGGGTTTCTACGTCAAAAATACTGTGTCATGTGTTTCTCATTTCATGGTAATGTTTGTTTGTTTGATTCAATGATGCTTTGATTAATAAAAAAGGTCAAAAGAAGAAATAATTAGGATAACTGATTCACCCCCCCTCTCAGTTATCAACAATTGGTATCAGAGCTAAGTTCCTCCTAATAGAGCCTAACATCTTGAGGAAGATCTGGGAGTTCAAATGGATGCATATGGTTTAAGGGAGCAACTCAAGACTACCCTTGAGGATCTTGAACAGTCAAACTCTGAAGTCAATGAATTAAAGGAAACACTCAAACAGGCTAATGAATTCATGAGAGAACTAAAGGACAAATTAAGTCTCTCTATGAAAAAGAGAAAGGAGCTGCTCCAACAATTAGCAAGACAAAGTGAAGAAAGCAATACAAATGAAGAATTGACTGAGAAAACCAAGTTATGTGAAAAGTTATCAAAAGAAGTCATTATGTTAAGACATGAAATGGAATCAGGAGCTATAAAGTTTACTCAAGAGATTGAAGAAAAAAGAAAAGCTGAAGACAATCTAGGACAATCTCTTAAAGAGAAATCAGAAGAATGTCACCAGATGGACAGGATTATCAGACATCTTGAATCTGATCTTAAAGATGCCAAAGATAATGAAGAAAAACTTGAGGATCAAATTGTCTCTCTCAAAAGAGATCTTCAAACAGCAAATGAATATAAAGAAAAATTCAAGATAAGTTCTGCCCAACTTGAAGTACTTCTTGGAAGTCAAAAGAGGATAGATGACAAGTATGGTTCGAGATATGAGAAAGGAGAAAGCTTCGGATCTAGTCAAAAGAATTTTGGATCAGAAAATCCAAGGAATAGGCCTAGAAGACCTCCGGTAAGACAACCCAATGCTCAAAGATATCCATCCTTCAATGGATACTGCCACAGCTACAATCACTTTGGTCACAAAGCTAATCAGTGCAGAAAGAGAATGAATCAGACTAATTCATCCTTCTCCGGATAGTGCTTTAACTGCAAAAGGTATGGATACAAGTCTCATGAATGCAGAAATATGCAAATAAACAAATCATTCAATGGTAGATGCTTTGCATGCAATAGAGTAGGTCATATGGCTAATCAATGCAGATCAAGAGGTTATCAGTCAAATATGCAAAGAAATGTTATTTGCCAAATCTGTAATAGGTCCGGTCATAATGCAAAAGTCTACAGAAGCAAGAATCAGGACAAAAGAGGTCCGGTGTATAATCAAAATCAAGACAAGGGTAAACAAAAGATGAATGCAGATGAAGTTAGGAATCAGATGAACAAGATTTGGGTGAAGAAAAGTTCAGAGAATATAGAAGTTGGATCCGCACTAGACTCTGGTGCTGATATTCCTTTCGAAAATTAAAAAGTGAGCTCTAGCTCAGGGGGAGACTAAAAGAAAATCCTGTTCCCCCAGCCAATCAAGTGGTGCCGGATGTGGCACAAGATGCGGAGTAAAGGGTTTGAAGATATAAGTCTTGAGATGATCCAGATAAGATTTCAGAGGTCCGCATGAAGATGTAAAGAAGTTGTGATCGATCAAGTAAGACCTATTCCGAGAGATGCTCTGGAATGACAGAGGATTACAAAAGGGTCCGGAGAGATCCAGAAGTGCATTGTCTTATTCTACGGATTGGACAGAGTGTTTGGGATGTTCTTGTAATGTTTCATCTTGATTTGTTCATGATTGGAAGATCCGCATGATGTTCATAGATCAGGACTGATCTGGTACTCCAAGCTATCCGAATAAGGCAAACCAGAATAATGTAGGTCGAGCATTTATTACCATCAGATATTAGGGTTTGCGGAGCAATATAAGGGATTTCTCATAAAATCACTTGCCCATTCTGCACTCAAGAAGAAGCAAAAAGTGTAGCTCTGCAACAAGATTCATCAAGCTCACCAAAGATCTCCTGCCGAAGTCATTACATACAGAAATCAATCCAACCACTCCGTGTAACCGAAGATGCATAAGGTATTTTCCGTTTTCGATATCTTGCTACAAATCTTTTGAGAAATGGCTACTCCAAATATAGTAAAGATCTTAGATAGGCCCCGACCTAAATTTAAGAAACATCCATACAAGTCATTGGAGGTAGATCCCTTAGGAGCATTCTCTAGTGTTCCTCATGGCGTTTTACACACAGAAGACGTTAGGGTTTACATACATGCAAGCATTGAGGAATTCAAGGAATTCAAATTGAGAGATCTCTATCACAAACAACTGATAGATAATGCTTTTGAGCTTAAACTAGAGTATAAGGGTATCCAGAAGAAACAGTTTGATCAATTCATTCATTTCCCCTACTTTGAAGAAGATGAATGGGTCCGGTATGTATTGAGCAGGATGCATGACAACTTCCTATGGCTGGATAGACCCTGCAAGATCACAAAAGAGGCAATTAGGGTAGTAACTGGTCTATACTCTTCTGGAGGGATACCTATCCTCAAATCTGTCAAAAATAACATTGTAACTAAGGCCACCGGATCAAAATTTGATAAGAGGGCAATGACCATTGAAGATATTTCTGATCCGGATATCAAGTATGCATCCATGATAATAGGATACAAGATCTATCACTCCAGTAGGGAGAATTCTGTATCCGGAACTGCAGTATATACTGCCTATGAAATACTGAGGAAGAATGCAGATTATGATCTCTGTGAACTTCTCTTAAGCCAATTAATGGAAAATATACAGAAGATCAAGAAGGACAAAAAGAATTCTTTTAAGTATGGTACTCTTATATTATGTCTGTTTTTCTACTTCATGAATGAGCTGCCCAGATCAAGTGGATGGGCATGGCAGAATGACAAACCTGTTGCAGTCCAAATAAGAGATTATTTACATGGGCTTGGGGATGCCAAAGCAAGAAATACAGCCCTATGGGGATACTTCAAAAACTTCCAGAGCACGATGCAAGCAAGAGAAAGAATTCCTCAGTCTCTTGTTGAAAAATACAAAGACTCAGTTTGCTTTATGGTGGATACTGATCAGTGCCTAATGGAGGTAGTGGAGCCAAGGACTGTTTGGATCATGCCCATGGGGTATGAGGTTGATGAACAGATTGTGGAACTACATGTTCAACACATGCTTAGTCAGCCCAAAATCCAAAGGCAGAAAGGTTTGGAACCTTTGAGGAGCTGAGTGTGAAGATCCATGTGGAACTCAGGGAACCTGAGATAAAGAGGAAGGTGAGAAAAGAAGTAGAGCCTATTACTCAAGGCCTAGGCATCCCAAAGGAGGCACTTGATGCCAACTGGGAAAAGAGAAGAAAGGCTGAGGAAGAAAAGAAAAAGGTAGAAAAGAAAAGCAAGAAAAGTGCTCTTGTGGAAACCTCAACCCGGACCAGATCATCAAAAGGATCTACACCTGTCAGAACCAAAAGCTCAAAACCGAAAGTCCAAGCATCTGGTAAAAGATCTAAGACAAAAGCCACAAGGGCTTATGAAAGCCAAAAGGATGAAGAGGAAACTGAGTCAGATGAGGGAGTAAAAGAAATAAAGAAGCAGAAGAAGAAACGATCCGGTAAACCCTGCACAGGTCAAGACAAGGAAGAAATGGCAGAGGAATTTGTTGAAAAGCCCACCCTGTCTCTAGAGAGTGTAATCAAGTCAGTCACTGTGGATGGGAATCTTCAACCAGTGACTGAATTTTATGATGACTACAATGAGGCAGACCAAAAGATCCTACAAGAAGCTACAATCAGGTACCTCAACATTTACAATAAAGCCTTTATTGAGATTATCTCTGAAATTCCTAAGAGTCTAGAGAAAGAATTAGAAATAAGAAAGAATAATGCTCAGGCAAAAGATCTTGAGATCTGGGAGTAGATAGCTATTTAGCTATATCCTCAAATTCATCCCAAGACAATGAACATAATATTCAAAGACTGCAAAGATGAGTTCAGGAGTAAAGCAAGAATGAATCAACTCATGCTTGGTGAGACTGACAAGGTGGCCATAGAGATAGAAGAAATCCTCCGGAAGGCCTTCAAAAGGTTTAATCTTCCTGTAGTAGAGGACTTAGGTGCAGAAACAGCTGTGGACTTGGAATCATCTGCTCTGGAAGAAGTGGCCCTTGAATAGACTAACATCTCTCCTCCGGCTTCCCCTACAGTCTTTAGATCCTAAGAAGAAGAGAAATTACAGGGGAAAGAAGCAGCAATAAAAGAAAAAGAGGTTGACAGCACCAAGGATACAGAGAAAGAGAAGATTCCAATAGAGAAAACCACAACTGAAAGTGGTAAGAATGTGGAAGGAGAAAAGATTCCAAAGGACAAAACTGCAGAAGAAAAGAAACATATGTCTCTGGCAAGAGACACTGCACAAACTGTTCAAAAATTTCTAAGCCAAAAAACAATAGAGATTGATGAACTGGAGCTTCTAAAAGGTCCATTCAACTTTGACTCCCTCTCTCTGGTACAGACGATGAAGATAGCTTCATTTGCAAATGCTAAGGCAAATGAAAAACTCCTAAAGTCTCATATGGAAGACTGTGAGTTGATAGAGGCTGCTTCCGGAGTGCTTGAAAATATTATGCCATCAGTCCAGATAGATCCGACAGCCTCCTCTTCCGGTAATCTCAAAACCTTAGTCAGCAGTGTTGATACACATTTTGATTCTCTAGAAAAATCAGCTGAAGAAAAGGTCCGGAAGGAGTTTTTGGAAAAGAGATTTTCAGAAGTACTAGGATTAATCTCTAATGATAGGAGAAATATGAGTATTGGAATAAAGAGCTTAGAAAGTGCTCTTAAGGATGGCGGTGACATCTACAAATTTTGTATCTCCTGGTCAAAGGCAACAGTAGAAATTGATAAGAAAATAAAAGAGGAACAAGACAAACTACAAAGTTTGTCTCAAAGTTTTGATCCTCTCTCTTCCTCCATAGTCAATCAAGAATGTCAAACTATTGCAATCACAAATGCAATAAAGAACTTTGAGAAGGAAAGGAAGAATATAACTAACCGGATGGGAGAACTTAGAAGGATTATAATCCCTAAGTTAGAAACTATGCATGAGGCCATAAGTGATGCTCAGACTACCACCCAAACAAATGATCCAATAGATCTCAAAAGGGCAGAAGCTTTTGCATTTTTATTAAGTGGTCACATTTCAATTTTGGATAGAATGAAGCAAAGTTGGGCTACAGAACTAGTCCAATTGAAGACATCCTTTGCAGACATTCTTTAGTTTATGTGAGTATGTAATATGCGGCTAAGTATAGTAAATTTTTGAAAATTTTGGTGTGCGGACCCTACCCTTTGCCATTGATGTCAAAGGGAGAGTGAGGAGCAGTGAAAAATGAGGAATCCAACTAAGGGGGAGTTTCAGAAATTGTATATAAAGATAGAGCATCAGCCAAGGGGGAGCATAGTGTAAACACTTAGTCATTTTTCACTAAGTGTTGCCATCAATGCCAAAGGGGGAGATTGTTGGCAAGAGACACTATATGGATTCATGGTTGTTGTCATTGATGGCAACAAAGGTCATCCCACATATCCACAAGTCATGGTGTGTTTCTACCGGAAGTCAGAATAAAGATTGTTGTGGTCCGGTGAACAAGAACAGAGCATGTGGCAAGGTCTGACAGATTGGTCCGGATCTCTCAGAGGAAGTGTCTTGGTGTAGTGTGGATTTGGGGAAGTCAAGAGGACTACCTTGAGTAGTATATTCCAAGGATTTAGCCTCTGGTGATGGACAAGGAAGAAGATATGAATAGTTGAGTACTGGATTCCTGAGAGATAGTGAGAACAGAGGAAGAACTCACAGACAGAGTATCAGACTATTTTCCGGATGTGTTACTATTGATGGTAAAGGTTATGAAGGCATGAATCATGTTTGGCCAACATGATTAATGACATCTACAAGTATATGCTTGATCCACATTACTTGATATGCAAGGATTCAGCTGACAGAACAGAGTTTGTGAGAAGATAGACTATTCCAAGTGCGGACTAGAAAGATAATGAAATCACTAGTGCGGATATAAATAGAGGATGGATTTTGTTGTGAGAAGAGTAGTTGTGTTATGGGGTATGCAAATAAGTGTAGAGCAGAGGAAAAGTAATAAGAAAGATCCGGTATGTGAAAGGAAAGTAGAATAAAGAGCAGAGGAAAGATGAAGTGCAGCAGATCAGTATACTGAGCCTAACCGGAACTGAACTCCAGCATATGTAGATGCTTCCAATCAGTTCAAGTATTGTATAACATTCTTTTGTAGATAGTGTGTCTCCTTGTAGGCAGTGTGCCTCTTTGTGAGCAGTGTGCTCGGGCAGTGAGCCCTAATTGGCAAGTGCCATCTTGTAATTCTTTATTCTTCTAACAGAGAATAATCTTTGGGTTAATCACCCCGTGGTTTTTTCCCTTAACCGGGTTTCCACATCAAAAATATTGTGTCATGTGTTTCTCATTTCATGGTAATGTTTGTTTCTTTGATTCAATGATGCTTTGATTAATAAGAAAGTTTAAAAGTAGAAATAATTAGGATAACTGATTCACCCCCCCTCTCAGTTATCAACAGGTATGTCTATTAATTTCTGGAATGATATTTGGATAAAAGATAAGGCTCTTATTACTCAGGGGGATTATGGAGCTATTGCTGGCATTGCTACTTAGTTTTTTGGGGATAAAGTCTGCAATTACATGGTTAATAATAATGGCAATAGATGCTAGAAAAACTTATTGGATTTTTGTGCCCATTGCCCTAATCTCATTCCTAGAGTTTGGGCTGTTCAACATTTGATTCAGGGGATCAGAATCCCTCTCTTCCCTCGAGAGGATGAGCAATATTGGTGGCTAGATAAGAATGGATGCTTCTCTGTCAAGTCTGCTTACCATCTATTGGTTCCTAAGGTTCATAGAAAGGAGATATGGAGAAAGGTTTGGAATCATAAACTTTTACTAAAAATCAATATGTTTTGGTGGGCATCTGTTCATAACAAAATTTTAACCCAAGACAACTTACAGAAGAGAGGGTTTACTTTGGTCAATAGATGTTGTCTATGCTATGTAAAGGAGGAAACTATTTCTTATCTATTCATACACTGTGATTTTGCCAGAGAAATCTAGAACATAATCTTAAGAAATTTTGACATTCAGTGGGTCTGTCATTCTGATATTAAGGAAGTTATTACCAATTGGTATCCTACCTTTTCTCATCCCTGGCTTATTGAGTTATGGAACCAAACTCTACCCTGTTTGGGCTAGACTTTATGGAAAGAATGTAATCATAGAATTTTTAGGGATACTGCTAGAGATGCCTCACAGGTTATTCACTCTTTTGTTAAGACTCTAATGGAAAGTGTCACTAATGCCCATATCTGTACTGTGGAGAAACCTCTGACCCATGAAGAGGAATAAATTGCAACTAATTGGAAGATCCTAAATCATATTCCTGTTCATAATAATTCCAAAAGGTTGTAGAGGCTTAACACTAGATGACGTGCCCCGGAGCCTAACTGGCTAAAACTAAACTTTGATGGGGCTTCTAAGGCGGATGGCAAAGCTAGTGGTGGAGGGATTATAAGGGATGACAAAGGGTGGATGGTTGCTATCTATGCTGGCGGGTTAGGTTGTCAAAGCAATAATTATGCTGAAGCAAGTGCTCCTCTATGGGGGATTAAATTGGCTATCTTCCTTGGTATTAGAAATCTAAATATTCAGGGGGACTCCAAAATGGTTCTTGATGTGGTGAACAAGGTGTTGACCATTGGTATTAAGCTAAAAGATATTATTATGGATATTCAGATTCTCTTGCAGAAGATTCCCAGGGTGGACATCTCTCATATTTATCGAGAGGGTAATGGGGTTGCAGATACCTGTGCCAAACTTGGCCAACAGTATTCAAATTGGCAATGTTGGCACCAAATAGACTACATCCCTTTTAACAATAGGGATATTATTCAAAAGGAAGTGATGTGTCAAGGATGAGTCAGATTTATTGGAAAGATAGATCACTTCGTCAGCTCTATTGGAGGATACTGACATGCATCTTCAAGTACGAGATTTTTTGTACTTTCTTGATTATTGTTATTATCACCTGATTATGCCCCTTTGGTAAGGCAAGCAACTTACTTACTCATTATAGTGTATGCTATGAAATTATGATTAAGCATGGGAAGAGGAAGTGTCATCTTTGTAAGGCGGTCCTTATTAATGATAATGAGTGTTGTTCCATTACCATTATCATTATCCTTGATCAAGGGGTTAATGTTACCCTACATATGAACTCTATGGAAATTTGGGGTTTTCGTGATTTACTCTATAAGTCCAACATGGGTGGCGATAGAATCCGAATGGAACCCATTTCTTGTTGCGAGTTCAAAGATAACCCGATGGTCTGGCATTATTGTAAAGAGGGTGGGATTATTCCCTATTTGGAGCAGCTCAATGGGTATGATGAAAACATGTCTGAACAGTTCGCTAGGTCTTGGCAAAACTAGCATGTCTCTATGGGGGGAATTAGTTTTGAGATTTTAGAAAGTGTCATTGCTATGGCAACTGGCATGTCTACTCAGGGGATTAAACTGTAAAGGAAAACCAAAATTGTGGACCATTCAAGCCAGAAACTCTTTCTTGGAGATGGAAAAGAACTCGTTCCCTACCAGGGAGGATTCGAGCGAGCCAAGATGCCTGAGCCTTGGGATGGTGTGTGTTTTCTCCTTATGAAGTATTTCACTCTGGAGGGGCGCTTCACTAGGTTCTATAACTATCATCTTCCCCTTCTGAATCACTTTAGACGTAATGCGCATATTGCTTTCCATTTTATCTCTTGTCTTCCCTTGAGCATTTTATTTTTAGGGTTAGAGCTAAACTGGCCAAGAATCCTGCTAAGAAACCCATCCCCCTTCATCAGGGCCTCATCCTTTGTCTTTACAACTTCAATCTTGCCCTAGAGCCTGCTAAGGAAATTCAGACTAATAGTGGGGAAATATCTTCAAACCCTGATGATACTGCTATTGTTGAAAAACCATGCCCTTCCCCTGTTTCTACTAAGACAAAAGAAGTTTCTTTTTCTACTCCTGAGGAGATTCCCATAGATACTCTAGGCTCTACTATTAGTATGAAGTGCAAGAAGAGGAAGACACAAGCTGGTGAAGCTGGCACTATGGCGGCTATTGTGGAGACCCCTAAAAATCCCTGTAGGACCCCTGTCGGACAAGGTAGCAAGTCTCATCCGTCTACAAAGAATATTAAGGAGGGCTTATCCTCAGGAGTTAGGCGGTCTAGGCGAATTGCTGGCAAACCTGCTCCCAAGGCCAAACTTATTGATTATTCTGAGAGTGTTTTAGATGAATCTACCAAGGGTGAGGAGGCTAAGGATATGGATGTTCAAGAGATCTCTTAGGATGCTGATGGTCAACAAGAGTATAAAGAGATGGGGGTTATTGCAGAGGATGCTGATGATTCTGCAGAAAATGCTGGCAACGTGGGGAAGATGTTCGTGGAAGAAGCTGATGAAGAAATAGAAACCGGTGCTAGCTTTGGGTCTAAAATTGCCATTCTGAGGGGCCGCATTGAGAAGCTGGAACAAAATCTTTCCAAGGTGCTCAGGAGTTTTATCTTACTCAATATTTCTGTGTTGCAGAACCTTGGGGCTACTGTCACTGCTGACACTGATGAGAACTCAGTGAAATTGGATGATCTTATTAAATCCATGGTTAAGTAAGGAGAGATTCTTCCTCCTTAGTTTTTGCTTCTATATTGATAATACTCTACTACTCTGTATTAACTATCTTAGTCTGTAGTTGCTGTTTATGCTGTTTATGGTGGAAAAATAGAGTTTGATGTATTTGTTTTGAGGCACTTTTGTATTGTCTGCCTCTGTGGCTCTTTCACTTTTTGTAAGGGTTTAGGCCCTTGTTTAGATACCTTATATTATCAAAAACAAAATTATCATAAACATTACAAATTTGAAATACAATATGCTAATTCAAATCAATTTGTCAAACTAGAAAGTCATGATAGATATTCCTTGTTTAATATTAAAATAATACAATCAGTAATCAGTGTTAAATGGATCTTCATCAAGACCAACACCATCATGGATTCATCATTACCATTAGATGATGTAGGTAAATTAGAAGAACCACAAGCAGTCCCACCCCATTAACAGTAAAAGTATGTTGGCTATCTGACTCCTAAAAAGTGAAAACTGGCTGCAGAATTAAAGAAATTTTATGGAGCTGCTTATGTGGTGCTATTTATTATGGCAATGGCGAATCTTATTGTGTCACTACTTACTCCTCAAACAAAACACAATGTTTATTTTTTTTCTATTACTCATCAAACAAAACGCAACTGAAAATGACCATTAGTAAAAAGTCAAACAAAACACATTGAAATTGTCACCCGCCATTGGAATTTCCTCAAAATTGCCTGGACATAATTGGAATCACCTAGGTACACTCATGAATGATTCCAAATGAATCTATGTGCACAAATCCAGGCGTAAATCTGTTGGTAAATAGATTTGCACTATAACATATGGGTGATTATATTGACTCTTTGCCCAGAACAACACATAGTGAAAATAAGTACCAACTGTTGGTAAAGTTGTAGTTTTTCCATCAACTTACCTTTGTGTGTAGAGGGGCAGCTCCCTCATTTGATATATTATAGGTTTTTGACAATGAAATGCATTTAAAGAAAGGTTTGGAAAATGAAGACAATGGGCTTACAAACATTGACTCATCCCGCATGTAAAAAGTTCAACAATCCCACCAAAACAATATAAGAATACTTCTTCAACTCTTAAAATGAGTGTAGTATTAGAAAGCAAAAAAGATTTAGGAGATATTCAACATACGTTGAAACATTATCTAATAATCAATTCCTTCAAGACTAGTTGTTATTCCACATTGCAGATGCAAAATTATGTAACGAAAACATCATCCATCAACATAAGAGGAAAGAATAATTTTAAGAAGATATTTGAGATCACACAATCCAAAATGCTTCTTATTTTTCCACACTGAGTTGTACAACTCTGTCCCTTATAACATCCTTATAAATGTGAAAGCCCAAAAAGTCCCTATTACAAACACCAAGCCTTGTATATATAGACTTGTCTTAGTAACTAACTTCATAACTACCTTATAACTACTTCCCGTAACTACCCAAAATATTTTACAGAAACAAAAGTGCATTTTAATTAAGCTTTATATAATGAATCAAAAGTCCCTGAAATAATAAAATGCACTTTTTACCTTAATTACAAAAGAGTGACTTAAAGTCACTTTCATAGAAAGAGAACTAAAACCTATCATTTGCAAACTTTGAAAAGTAGACCAATAAGATGGATCTCTCAAGAAACTATCAGGTTTTGTTCTTGCCATGTTTAACACCATCTGAAGATGTTTCTGCTGCTACAAACTATTATGAAGGGAGAGTAGACTTTGTTTTGTATACTCTGAACATCCTAACTGCTGCAGCTAAGATAATAATGCCTTACCAGTATTAAATTAAAATCTCCAAGCTAGTTTTGATCTTTCTTAGCAAAAAAAAATATAAATGGAACATCTGTCAAATAGCTAGAGTCCTACAGTTATTACTTCCTATATTATACTTGTGTAAACTCATCATGAGACATCACCCAGAACAGTCTCAACCATATGACTCATTGTATCTTGGAGCACACATTACTCTCAACCAAGTATGACCCCAGTAGCTAGCCTATCCATTTTGTAGGGTTCACTAGCGTAGTTCTGGCCTAACATAGTCTGTATCCTCTGTAACAGCTATGTCCAATGTAGGCCGAAGTTTCATGCAATTTCTATAGCATTGTGTACAGGATCTGAGAGGAAGTTGCTAATGAGACCTTTGTTAATGGGTGAGCCTCCATCAACAGCTACAAAAGCCTGCTGAATTAGAACATAATCAAATTGAGGGGCCAATTTTCTTGACCCAAGCCTTGCTATTGTTGAGCAATTGTCAACCATAAAGGAGACACCACATGCATGCATGAAAGGATTTAAGGAGTCCACAGCTTCAATAACAATTTCATTAACAATCTCAGAGTATGAATAACCTTTCTTCTTTAGGATCTCGATCTGTGCCATCATCAATGCTACATAAACACTAGCAGTAAATGGATAAAGAGGACCCAAGTCACTAGCAGGTCGCACTGCACGAACCCGTTCACCAACTTTTGACATCTGAGTTTGGTCAATTTTTCCCTTTGGAAATGCTAGAAGACCATCCTTTTCAACAAATCGATGCCCTGCCATGACTACACTCTGAATCTCATTACCAGAAGCTACATCCTGATAACACTCATACAATATTTCCATGCAAGGATAATATGAAGCACTGTATGCTGTCTCAAATTCCTTCTTTCCTTCTTCACTAAGAGAATTGTATATAGAGAGCATTCCCTTTATGGAAATGATTTTTGATATGATCCCAGTTATGCCTTCCATGGTGTTTTTGTAAGCAAGTTCTTCATCCATTCCATGCTCGGTATATCTTCAATGCTTCAACTATACAATGTACAGCTCACAACAAAATTCCATGCTCTCCAAAAATATCACTCTTGTACTCATCCTCCAGGGTTGTCACAAATGTAAATGGTGAACCCAAAGCAACTGACCAACCTAAAGCAACATCATTTGCTCTCCCATCAACATCCTGATGAATAGAAAAACTAGAGTTTATTGCTGCACCATTGATCTCTTTGCCCTAGACATACAACCGCCATCATAGATGGGCCCATACCCTTGGGACAGACAGCTATTACACTTATGTCCTTCGAAAAATCAGCATCACTAGTCTTTAGATGTCCAAGTAGAAACCCATGGGAAATTCCTGAGTGCGATTACATAGGAAATGAGCTATGCACACATACTGTCACCAACTCCTCTTTTGTATAGAACTCTTAATGATTGGCTTCGACGAGGTTTCATAACTTGCGAAGGATAATACAGAGAACTGTAAACTTTACCAACAATAACTCTTCTAAGCATGCGCACATCTATAGAGATGGTTATCCATTTGATAACTATGAGTGTTGATTTCATTAAGCCGGCATTTAAGGTAGCTACTTTAGGCATATTTTTTGCCTTGATATGAGGGACAGTGATAGTGATGATAACTATTCTTGATAACCAAATTCTTGCATATGCCATGTTGCCCTATGATGGCGCACAACAAGTTTGATGTTTCAACATTTTAATTTCATGATTCTACACCTATCGACTATTGCAGATTTATTGATGTCACTCATCACTACCTTTTCTGGCACGTGTCATCCATACCATACATATTTGAGAGGTAAAACCAACGAGTGCAGTAAGAGATTTGAGGCTTTGGATGCCATTTAAAACTTTAACATTCTTTACCGTTAATGATAATTACCGGCAGGGAGGTCTTCATTACGTTTTAAACTAAAGAATATTCCCTCATTTTTAGGAGATGATCATGGACACAAAAACTGCAACCAGCTTTTCATAGAAGTAATAAGTGAATTTTAACACCTTGGATGCTCATAAATTTATGTCCCCACTTTTATTACTTTCTTTGTAAGAGAAAAATGTGCAACTTGTGATTTGAATAGAAATGGCATTTAATTCCCAGTTGTCACAAGTGAATGTAGACTTTATTATGCCGAACTTATTGCATCAGTAAAAAGTGGATGTGAACAACTTAGGCAAACTCAAAAGTTGCGCACACTTAGAGAAAAGAAGAAATTGGTGTGAGTTTGGTGAGGATCAAAAGGAGATGCAAGATGGACTTGGTGAGAAGAAAAAATTAACGCGGACTTAGTCAAAACGGAAAATAGATGCAAAATAAAATATGACTAAGTCGTGAGTTTTGCCTTGGGATAAAAATTGGTTTTGAGGCTTCAAATGGAGAGAAAAATGAGACGAGGGAAGACTATGATAACAAATTATGATTTAAAAGTATACAACGCAACCCTAAATGTATTTGAAATGAAAAATATGACTTCACACAGAGGATTAATTTTTGCAAGAAGGCTTTATACTTTGGATAGAAGGATTAGGGCAAATAGCTAGCTCTACTTGGGGACAAGAACTGCAAGGATGTAGACGAACTCTAGTGTCTTTGACAAGACTAGTGATCTTATCTCAGGGCAAATAGAGTCAGACTAGAAAAGAGATGTACAACATGACAAAAATATGACAAACAAGGAAACTCACTAACACAACAAAACTGTCATATGTATAAAGAGTTGGGCATAAATCCCACATTACTAATTGTAAATGTTTAGGTGCTACCCATTGTAGTGCAAGGGTAGATGAGTGCCATCAAGATACGCCAAGTAGAATGAATTATCACCACACACTTCTCTAA
Source organism: Cunninghamia lanceolata (assembly GCA_027924645.1). NCBI lineage: Eukaryota > Viridiplantae > Streptophyta > Pinopsida > Cupressales > Cupressaceae > Cunninghamia > Cunninghamia lanceolata. The sequence continues at coordinate 7,965,024 of BSBN01000815.1, read as the reverse complement.
CTCAAAAAGGTCCTTTCCAGAGAGACTCGAACTTTCCATGCATCCCTTTAGGTTCTTTCCTCTTATCCCAGAGTAGAATGAGATCTCCTACAACAAACTACCTTTGTTTGTTCTTCTTATCAAATAGTTTCTTGACTTTTGCTTGATATTCTACTATTCTGTCAACTACTTGACTCCTTTGTTCTTCAAGTTTTGTCAGATGCATGATTCTTTTCTCTAGAGAATCCTTAAATTCATTACCTTCTATTACTATCTGAAGAGAAAGAGTAGTAAGTTCTAGAGGGATTGGCAGGCGAGCATCAACTCCATAAACAAGTTGGAAGGGGGACATGCCGATGCTTCTTTTGTATGTAGTCCTGTCAGCCCATAACGCATCAAATAACCTTTTGTGCCAATTCTTTTGTTTTTCCTCTAGTAGCTTCCATATGATAGAGATGAGGTTTTTGCTGGTGGACTCTGCTAATCCATTCCCTTGCGGATAATAATCAGAAGAATGTGCAAGTATGATATCATGTTGAAAGCAGAAATCAGAGATTTAATGAGAGGAGAAATTGAAAGCATTATCTGTGACAATTTTCTAAGGTACACCAAATCTCACAAGAATATTCTGCTTTAGAAAATCATGCACCACTTGGGAGGAAGTTTGACGAACTAGAATGGCTTCAACCCATTTAGTAAAATAATCTGTGGCCACCAAGATGTGTGTATGCCCAGTGCTAGATGTTGGATGAAGTGGACCAATAAAATCTAGCCCCCATTGATGGAAAGGTTCTTCAACAATAATAGGTTTCAATGGCTGCGTGGCTAGCTTAACCTTGCCTTTAAATTGTTGACAAGATTCACACTTTTTCACCCATTGGTCTGAATCTTTGACTAAGCCAGGCCAGTAATAATTATGTCGTAGAATCTTATAGGCTGTGACACTGGAAGAGAAATGACCACCACAAGCTTCGTTATGAAAGAATTGAAGCAATTTTCCTCGTTCTTTATCCACGCATTTCAAAAAATTTCCATCAATCCCCTTCTTGTATAAACTACCTACCCAAATAATATATTTTGCAACTTTCAACTTGACTGCTCTTTTTTGTTTCGGAGTTAAGTGTGAAGGACACTCACCATGTGTCAAGAAATAGGCAATATCTGAAAACCATTCATTTGTCAATCCTACAAATAATGCTTGAGGTAATTCAGCATTCTCTTCTGGAGATTCTTCAATCATGCAGTTGTCAGCTATGAGTTTACATAAGCCTCTTCCTCATATCAATTTGGTTGGCTTAATACCAATATCATATTCTTGAACTTTCGCAATCCAAGAGGCTCTTTTGTTGACACCTATTTCTTGCTGTGTAAGTATGGTTTTGATCGAAGTGTTTGACACAAAGACCTTAGAATGTGAATTGAGAATATAGAATCTAAAATGTTTTACTACCTTGACAACTATATAAGCATGCTTCTCTACTAAGGAATAATTCAACTCATGCTTTTTCAGAGGGATACTCATAAATGCAATAGGTACTTCTATACGATCATTATTTTGTTGAGTGAAGATAGCAGATAAAGTATGCTCCGAAGCATAACAATATATAATGAAATCTTTGGAAAAATCTAGATGAATTAAAATCAGAGCATCTGCAATCGTTGTTTTAATATCTTGAAATGCCTGTTTCCTTTTTTCAGTCCACTTGAAGACCACCTTATCCCTCATCATGTCTACAATGTGGTGAGTTAATTCAGAGAAATCTGGTATGAATCTCCTTAAGAAATTGATCTGACCAAAGAAAGACCTTACTCCAAGTTTGCTTGATGGTAATGGCAATTTTTGGATGGCCTCAACACATTCAAGATCAATCTAAATCCCATCTTTAGACACAATGTGCCCTAGTAGTTTTCCTTCAGTAACCCTGAAAATGGACTTCTTGGGGTTAAGAGATATCCCCTGCTCACGACAACGCTGTAGGACTATCGCCAAATGTTTGATATGGTCTTCTCTTTTCCTTGAAAAGATTGTAAGGTCATCCAAGTACACCACAATAATCTTGTTTTTCAAATCTCCAAAAGAAAGATCCATGGCACATTGAAAAGTTGCACTGGCATTGATCAACCCGAATGGCATTCGATTGTAAGCCAGGGTTCCCCAAGGCATTGTAAAAGTAGTTTTATGTTGATCCTCTTGAGCAACCTCTATTTGATTATACCCAAAAAACCCATCAAGTAATGACATCATTTCAGATCTAGCCATAGCTTGCAAAACATGATCCATCACAGGCAAAGGGTAGTTGTCTTTTAAAGATGCTTAATTAAGATTGCGGAAATCAACACAAATCCTTATTTCACCATTCTTTTTCCTCACAGGAACTATATTTTCTATCCAAGTTGAATGATGAATAGGATATATAATTCTAGCCTTTAACATCTTATCAATCTCTACAAAGATGGCTCCAGCAACTTTACGATTGAATTGCCTCTGTTTTTGTCTAAAAGGAGTGGCTCTGGGTTTAAGAGTGATATAATGCTGAAATTTTCCACCCCTAAAACTCTTCAAATCATCATAGCACCATGCGAACACATCCTTGTATTTGACCAACAGGGTGATGAGCTTCTTTCTTTCTTTTGGCGAACATGCTTTGCCGATGCAAACAATTTTAGGATCATATTTAGTGCCTATATCAACTTTATCATACTAAGAAGAATTGGGATTTTTCTCTTGATCCTTATTCTTCACATAGCAATCATGCTTATCAAACAACTTCTCTAGAGTAATCAAACCCTTTGGAATGGTGTTCCCCTTTAATTGTAACACTTCGTCTTCTACAGGAGTCTCACTTCCTTCAAATAATAGATTGACAAAAGTACCGGCCTTCTCCAAAAAGGACACAATTTGTCTGTCGTCATCAAAAACTTGCCAATATTTATCATTATCAGGCATGCTTGGTCAGTATACTAATTCAATCTTGTATTGATCTTTATTGAACTCTGGATGTGGAAGCAAGAGAGCCACAAAAACTGCAAGGCAATTGGCTTTAGAATTAAGAGTTCGAGGAACGGCCTCTATAGAGAAAGCATCGAAGAATTCTATTTGATCCCATACTAAGTTTCAGTATCTTCTCAACTTGGTGTTCTTTGTTTGAAACTGATTTCTTACTTGCTTGACAACCAATTTTGCATCTCTAAGAACTCTCAACATTTTGATGCCTTTCTCTTTAGCAACTTCGAGGCCTAAAATGAGCACCTCATATTCTACCGTATTATTAGTGTTGTTGAAAACCAACTTGAAAGCCACAGGAAACTTCTCCCCTGCAAGTGAAATAAGAACAACTCTGGCCCCTGAGCTAGAAGAAGAGCAACTGCCATCAAATTCCATTGTCCAAAGGCCAGAAGACACGTCAAGAGAGATAACTTCAGGGGTTACCTCTTTCTCCTGCATAAGCATATATGTACCTGGTCCAGTTTCTTCATATAGTATCTTCGCTCTTGGATTATCAGACTTCAAGACCGTATACTTTGCTTTGGGTTCTAGATTGAGTCTGACCTTCTTTCCATTTATGGGGACTAAGGCATGGGACCAATCTAGTTGTATTTCTCCACCTAGGTCTTTACAAAAGCTTTTGCTAAGTAGCATGCCATAGCTTGTAGAAATGTCAGCAACTAAGATGGTGAGCTTTAGTTTCTTTTCTGGGAAAGTGGCTAAAGCAACTTGGACGTCTTTGAGTTGACCTACTAATGGGACTAACTTGGACTCCATCAAGTAGACTTTACTTGAAGGTTTATTTAATGATAGGCCGAGGGCATGAACAACCTTAGTAGGCATGACGTTATCAGAGGCGCCAAAATCTATTATGCAATTGCTAAGTTTACAGCCAGCTATATACAAGGAAACATAAAATGGGTCAGGCTTATCTGGGAGAATAACATTTACCAATGGAGTACCATTTTGTGGAGATTTTCCAAGGAGATCATTATATGAAGGTTCTTCAGGTTGAGAGTCATTTGACTATTGGTGTACTGAAGAAGTAGGATCTGGTTTTCCTTTGACAACGTGCATTAGTCTCTCCAACTGTTGAGGATTTGATTTCAAGTAATCAAGTTGAGAAATTTGTACCTTTGTTTTCTTGCAATGCTCTATGAAATCGAATGCATCATCAGGCAGGAGAGTTGAATCACCAAGAGGGGAACCTTGCGTGCCTTTATCCTTCATGGCAGTAAGAGGTTGATTCTCTAGAGGTCATTTTTTTGATAGAATCTTCAGGGTATTTTCTAGAATTTTGTGTGCAAATTCAACTTTGGCTTTTTCTTCATTCTTTTGATATTGATTTCTTGTGAAGATATTACAAGAATGATTGTTAATGTCATGAACCTCTTCTTTTTCCTCATTAGATTCGTACTCAAGAAAGTTGATTGTTGGTTGACCATAGGTCTAATTTGTCTCTTCTTCTTTAGAGACATACTCTTCTATCTTCTCACTTGATAGATTCATCTGCATGAACCTTGCCAGTTTAGGACAAGTACTACCATCATGGTCAGTAGCCAGATGAAAATCACATGTAGCTGCAGTCTGTTTATGACTGGAAGAAGGATATTCAATAGCTAGCCTTTGCATTGGAGGAGGAAGCCTAGGAGGCTTGTTCTGCTAGTAAGGTACATAATTTCTCCTTGGTATATCTTGGTATAGCGAAGGTGGATTATGCGGAAGCTATTTCTTGAGCAGGAGTAAACCATTAGCTAGCTTCTGAATCATCGGGTCTATAGTGGATGGATTAGAAGACTGTGCCTTCCCCTTCTGTAAGTCTTTGTTCCATTTCTCGGCAGTCAACAAATCATCCTCGATCTCAATGGCCATAGTTTGTGCCGCTTGTAAATCAGGAACTCGAGCTCTTCTCAAGTGGAAACTTATATCTGGAGGTTGCACATTTAGAAAGAAACATTTTTAATTCTCTGCAGTTGGCCTTTTAGAGGTTTCAATTCTATTCACCAACTTGTTAAATCATGCCACAAACTCCTGCATCGGCTCATGAATCTCTTTCTTCATTTGAGCAAGTTGTGCTAATAATGCATGCTCATCTTCAGTACTTTTGAAATGGTCTTCAAATCTTTGGCGCATAATCACCCATGAGTTTATAGTTCCAGCAGGCAAATGGTGAAACCATTCTACTGCTCCTTCAGTTAGAGATTCAACAAACAATTGGACAGAAACATCTTTGTGCATGATGCCTAGAACACCGCATGTGGAAAAGAAGGCATTAATATGCTCATCTGTAGAAACTTTTCCATCTCCAGTGAACTTAGGCAAAACTTTTCTGGATCCATGAGGTAAGTCATGCAACTGATTGCCTAAGGTGAGGGGGCCAATAGCTGCTCCCCAAGGCATAGGTTGAGCCATTTGCAGTGGTGGGATTGATTGAATATTTATAACAATAGGAACTACAGTCCCATGCAAGGTTAATGCTTGGTAAGTGGAAGAGGAAGCAGCAATTTTCGTAGGACTTCTTGCGGGTGAAGGGGGCCTACTAAAAGATTTAATATCCCTTCTTGAGGGAAGAAAAGATTGAGAAAAATCAAGACTTGCTAGCTTTTCAAAATCAGGATCCAGGATGCCCTTTTTACGGTCTCCTCTGGAGTACCTCTTGGCGGCCAGGTTGATTTTGAGGAGGATTCATGGGGTGATATTCTTGAACAGGTCGGATAGGAGGACCAACTTCTCTATCTCTTCTTGGAGCTACTTGAAAAGGAAAATGCCTGTTAGCTCTTTCCAAATCTTCTTCTGCGATGCCTTGAGCTATTAACTGGGCACGAACACGAATTTCTGTTCCTATGTCTTTTTCTTCATCGAGAACTGCATCTATGTCTTGATATTGGTGATTTGACATCCTATATCTCAAGGCCAATACTCACAAATCTGTAATTATATCTTCTTGCTCAAGGTCAAACCAGTTTACATTAGGTTGTAAAACAGGTCTAGCTCTATGTTGCAGCACCATATTTAGTAATCGAAAAGATATGCTTTGAACACATTAAGGCGACTTTTTCCAAACAAAAGAGGTATGCTTGAATCCGGTCCCCAGTAGAGTCACCAAAAATCTGTTGGTAAACAGATTTGCACTATAACATATGGGTGATTATATTGGCTCTTTGCCCAGAACAACACATAGTGAAAATAAGTACCAACAGTTGGTAAAGTTGTAGTTTTTCTATCAACTTACCTCTGCGTGTAGAGGGGCAGCTCCCTCACTTGATATATTATAGCTTTTTGAGAATGAAATACATTTAAAGAAAGGTTTGGAAAATGAATACAATGCGCTTACGAACATTGACTCATTCCGCATGTATAAAGTTCAACAATCCCACCAAAACAATATAAGAATACTTCTTCAACTCTTAAAATGAGTGTAGAATTAGAAAGCAGAAATGATTTTGGAGATATTCAACATACGTTAAAACATTATCTAATAATCAATTCCTTCAAGACTAGTTGTTATTCCACATTGCAGATGCAAAATTATGTAAAGAAAACATCATCCATCAACATAAGAGGAAAGAATAATGTTAAGAAGATATTTGAAATCACACAATCCAAAATGCTTCTTATTTCTCCACACTGAGTTGTACAACTCTGTCCCTTATAACATCCTTATAAATGTGAAAGCCCAAAAAGTCCCTATTACAAACACCAAGCCTTGTATATATAGACTTGTCTTAGTAACCAACTTCATAACTACCTTATAACTACTTCCCGTAACTACCCAAAATATTTTATGAAAATAAAAGTGCATTTTAATTAACCTTTATATAACATTTCAAAAGTCCCTGAAATAATAAAATGCACTTTTTACCTTAAGTACAAAAGAGTGACTTAAAGTCACTTTCATAGAAAGAGAACTAAAACCTATCATTTGCAAACTTTGAAAAGTAAGATGGATCTCTCAAGAAACTATCAAGTTTTGTTCTCGCCATGTTTGACACCATCTGAAGATGTTTCTGCTACTACAAACTGCTGTGAAGGGAGAGTAGACTTCATTTTGTATACTCTGAACATCCTGACTACTGCAGCTAAGATAATAATGCCTTACTAGTATTAAATTAAAATCTCCAAGCTAGTTTTGATCTTTCTCGGCAAAAAAAATACATATGGCACATCTGTCAAAGAGCCAGAGTCTTGCAGTTATTACTTCCTATATTATACTTGTGTAAACTCATCATGAGACATAACCCAGAACAGTCATAACCCATAACAGTCTCAACCATATGACGCATTGTATCTTGGAGCACACATTACTCTCAACCAAGTATGACCCCAGTAGCTAACCTATCCATTTTGTAGGGTTCACTGCCGTAGTTCTAGCCTAACATAGTTTGTATCTGCTATAATAGCTATGTCCAATGTAGGCCGTAGTTTCGTGCAACTTCTATAGCATTGTGCATAGGATCTAAGAGGAAGTTGCTAATGAGACCTTTGTTAATGGGTGAGCCTCCATCAACAGCTACAAAAGCCTGCTGAATTAGAACATAATCAAATCGAGGGGCCCATTTTCTTGACCCAAGCCTTGCTGTTGTTGAGCAATTGTCAACCATAAAAGAGACACCATGGGCATGCATGAAAGGATTTAAGGAGTCCACAGCTTCAATAACACTTTCATTAACAATCTTAGAGTATGAATGACCTTTCTTCTTCAAGATCTCAATCTGTGCCATCATCAATGCTACATAAACACTAGCAGTAAATGGATAAAGAGGACCCAAGTCACCAGCAAGTCGCACTGCACGAACCCGTTCACCAACTGTCCACATCCGAGTTTGGTCAAATTTTCCCTTTGGAAATGCTGGAAGACCATCCTTTTCAACAAATCAACGCCCTGCCATGACTACACTCTGAATCTCATTACCAGAAGCTACATCCTCATAACACTCATACAATATTTCCATGCAAGGATAATATGAAGCACTGTATGCTATCTCAAATTCCTTCTTTCCTTCTTCACTAAGAGAATTGTATATAGAGAGCATTCCCTTTGTGGAAATGATTTTTGGTATGATCCCGGTTATGCCTTCCATGGCATTTTTGTAAGCAAGTTCTTCATCCATTCGATGCTCGGTATATCTTCAATGCTTCAACTATACCATGTACAGCTCCCAACAAAATTCCGTGCTCTCCAAATATATCACTCTTGTACTCATCCTCCAGGGTTGTCACAAATGTAAATGGTGAATCCAAAGCAATTGACCAAACTAAAGCAACATCAGTTGATCTCCCATCAACATCCTGACGAATAGAAAAACTAGAGTTTATTCCTGCACCATTGATCTCTTTGTCCTAGACATACAATTGCCATCACAGATGGGCCCATACCCTTGGAACAAACAACTATTACACTTATGTCCTTCAAGAAATTAGCATCACTAGACTTTAGATGTCCAATTAGAAACCCATGGGAAATTCCTGAGTGCCATTACGTAGCAAATGAGCTATGCACACATATTGTCGCCAACTCCTCCGTTGTATAGAACTCTCAATGATTGGCTTCAACAAGGTTTCATAACTGGAGAAGGATAATATAGAGAACTACAAACTTTACCAACAATAACTCTTCTAAGCATGCGCACATCTACAGAGATGGTTATCCATTTGATAACTACAAGTGTTGATTTCATTAAGCTGACATTTGAGGTAGCTACTTGAGGCATATTTTTCACCTTTATATGAGGGACGGTGATAGTGATGATAGCTATTCTTGATAACCAAATTCCTGCATATGCCATGTTACCCTATGATAGTGCTCAACAAGTTTGATGTTTCAACATTTTAACACATTGGGTGCTCGTAAATTTATGTCCCCACTTTTATTACTTGGTTCGTAAGAGAAAAATGTGCAACTTGTGATTTGAATAGAAACGACATTTAATTCTCGGTTGTCACAAGTGAATGTAGACTTTATTATGCCAAACTTATTGCATTAGTAAAAAGCGGATGTGAACAACTTAGGCAAACTCACAAGTTGTGCACACTTAGCGAAAAGAAGAAATTGGTGTGAGTTTGGCAAGGATCAAAAGCAGATGCAAGATGGACTTGGTGAGAAACAAAAATTAACATGGACTTAGTCAAAACAGAAAATAGATGCAAAGTAAAATATGACTAAGTCGTGAGTTTTGCCTTGGGATAAAAATTGGTTTTGACGCTTCAAATGGAGAGAAAAATGAGACGAGGGAAGACTATGATAACAAATTATGATTTAAAAGTATACAATGCAACCCTAAATGTATTTGAAATGAAAAATATGACTTCACACAGAGGATTAATTTTTTCAAGAAGGCTTTGTACTTTGGATAGAAGGATTGGGGCAAATAGAATCAAACTCAATCCCAATTCCAAAACAAACTATACTAGGATATGCCTAGGATTTTTGTTGGTTCAATAACATACTTTTAGAATACAGTAGAAAGAATTTGTTATATTCTTTTAGTTTTTCAGATGTCTTGTAGGATCCTCTTTGTATCTATTCCATCAGGTGTCATAAAAAAAACTTGAATTTAATCTTGCTACAATCACAATGAAGTTTATTCAAGAAATAAATTCTATGAAGCACAAGAAATTAATGAGCACCTAAATGACACAATTTTATGTTTGCTGTAATGCTCTAGACTCCACTCCTACCTCACTCCCTCCCTCTCTTGCTGGTAATCAACTCAAAAGAATACATTTTCTTTAAGAAATTTCAAGAGAATGAAAAAGTACAACCAGCACCCTACCAAACAAAAGAAAGTTGAACATCAAAGTTTCCTTCATTTGACAAATATACAGGTATTATGCAAATATTTCACAAGTATGAAAAAAGTCATATATATGAAACCCTCTCCAAACTCACTAAAGAAAATCTCTCTTAGAAAGGAATTGAAGTAAATGACCAATAAGAACAAGTGTGAAACAATCTATGCAAGGAATTACATCTCAAATGTAGGAGCTACATGAAGAGGAGAAAAAACCCACAAGTGGAATGAGAAGACATGCCTTCATAATTGAACAACAAATTGATTAGGAGTCAGTAGAGAGCAAAGAACATGAATGAAAGAAAATTTATCTTATATACATGCTCCAATGACCCACAAATTGAACTATAGGTCTCAAAACTGCTGGATGAGGCCAAATGCTGGAATTGCTATTTCTAGTTCAAGAAAAAGAAAAAATTGAAAAGTAATAATTAATAAATTTAGGAGAACCAATTCTTTATTGATTAATACCAGCAAGATATACAAGAGATAGTCAGTTAAAAGGAAGAACTAACTAGAACCGACCACCCACCTAATGTTATTAACATTAATAATAAGGTTAATTATTAATGTTAATAATATTACAATGATGTAATATTTAATATTTATTTATTCTAACAATTTCTCCCTTATTATATCATTTTTTCTAGTAAAGTCAAGAAGTTCAAAAAAACCGACTTCGATGCTATTGTACATGCTCGTGGATGTAGTGACATTGAACCTCAATGTGTTTAGTGTGTTCTAATTGCCATAGAACAGAACTATATGTTGTCTCAACTACACCCATTCCTATCAAGATGCAACATAACCATATCACTTCACAAACAACTCCACCTATGGTGAAATATTATGCTTCTATCGAAGAGCGAGCAATAGTTGTTTTCTTTTTATTCCTCTATAATATTGTCCTAGATCCCAAAAGGAAAACAAAGCCTGAAGTAGACTTCCTATCATCCAAAGATCCTGTAAAGTGGTATCTATGTATCCTTGCAAAGGAGAATGTTCATTCTATTTATATTCCAAGCTATACTCCAATGTATCATATATGTATCTCAAAACTTGCTTTGTTTCTTTCAAGTGTGAACCCTAGGTTCCTGCATACTGTTGGAAACAAGGTAGATAATTGAGAGCGGGGTGAATCAGTTATCTCTAATAATTTTACTTTATTTTTCCTTTTATAATTTGTGCAACATCAAAACACATAAGCATATATAATCATGAGAGCAGAAATGAAATCAACACACATAACATAAAGATTTTAATGTGGAAAACCCTGTTAAGGGAAAAAAACCACGGGGTGACTAACCCAACATTGTATTCTCTATTAAATGAATAAGAAGTACAAAATGACACTTGCCAATAAGGGCTCACTGCCTGAGCACACTGCTCACAAGAGGCACACTACCTACAAGAGACTCACTATCTACAAGCTTTATAGAAGGTAACCAGGTGTTTGAACTGACAAGAGGCATCCATATATGTTGAGGTTCAGTTCCAGTTAGGCTCAATATATTATTGTAATGCACTTCATTCTTCCTCTTCTTAAGTGCTGATGTTCTATCACATACTGGACTTGTATTGTTGCTTCCACACTTATCTCTGCCTTTCTTTGCACATTTTTTCTTTTCACACACACCTTCATACTAAAATCCATCTGGTATATATATCCGCACCAAGGATTTCAACATCTTTCCAGTCGGCAACCAAAATATTGAAGATATTTACAAAACATTGATCTATAGGCTGATTCCATGCTTAATATGTGATGCATATCAAAAACATAGACATAGAAGTCATAAATCATGTCAGCCAACCATGTATGATCCCTCAAATAGCTTGATCAATAACAATTACTCACCCAGATTGAAGTCTGATACTCTGTCGGTCAGTTCTTCCTCAGTCTGCTCTGCCTGTCTAGAACCCAACACTCAGATGCTCATATCGTTTCTATGATTCATCACCAGAGGCTCAATCTCTGGAATATAGTAGTCATGATACTCCTCTTGACTTTCCCAAGTCTGCAACTTGCTGAGTTACACCTTCTGAGAGATCCACACCTGATTGTCAAACCTTGTTGCATGCTCTATTCTTGTTCACCAGACCAGAACACTCTTCAATCTAACTTTTGGTATAGGCATACTATGCTCTGCAGATGTGTGGGATAGACTTTGTGCCATTAATGACAACAATCATGAAGCCACACAGAGTCTCTTGCCAACAATCTCCCCTTTTGGCATTGATGGCAACACTTAGTGAAAAATGACTGTCGTAGAAAACTCCCCCTTGGCCGATGCTCTGTCTTATGTACGCTTTTACCGAAGCTCCCCCTTAGTTGGATTCCACATTTTTCACTACTCCTCACTCCCCCTTTGACATCAATGGCAAAGGGTGGAATCCGTACACCAAAATTTGCAAAAATTAACCTATACATAGCCGCATAAGTATATATACATGTTATACTTACACATAGTTAAGTATATCCACAAACGCGGTCTTCAACTGTACAAATTTTGTTTCCTAATTCTACTTCATCCTGTTCAAAATTGAGATGTGACCACTCAACAAAAATGCATAAGCTTCTGTCCTTCTTAAGTTTGCTAGATCACTAGTCAGGGCTGTGGTCTGAGCATTAGTTAAGGCCTCATGCATTGCCTCTAACTTGGGGATAATTATCCCTCTAAGTTCACTCATCCTGCTTATTATATTCTTCTTCTCCTTTTCCAGCCTCCTTATTTCATTTATAATGCCAATATCTTGGCACTCTTGATTCATTATGGATGTGGTGAGAGGATCAAAATTCTGAGAGAAACTTGACAATTTACCTTCTTGTTCTTTCACCTTCTTTTCAATATCCTCTTTCACTTTAGACCAGGATAGACAAAATTTGTACATTTCTCCACCATCTTTAAGAGTATTTTCTAGGCTCTTTATCCCAGTATCCAGGGTTCTCCTATCATTAGCTATGAGTCCCTATACTTCAAATAATTTCTTTCCCAAAAATTCTTTCTGGACCTTTTCTTCTGCCGATTTCTCTAAGGAATCAAAATAAGTGTTGATAGAGTTTATCAGAGATTTAAGGTTACTAGATGGAGAGGCCAAAGGATCCTTTTGGAAGGATGGTATGTTCTTCTCTAGCATTCTGGATGCAATCTCTATCAGCTCACAATCTTTCATGTGAGACTTTAGAATCTTTTCTTTTGCTTTAGCTTGGGCAAAGGATGCTATCTTCATTGTCTGGACCAGAGAGAGGGAATCAAAATTGAGTGGTCCTTGAAATAATTCTGGTTCATCTATTTCTATCATTTCTTTGTTTAAGAAGCTTTTTACTACCTCTATAGTGTCTCTTGCCAGAGGCTGAGTCTTCTTTCCTTTGACAACCTCAGAACTGTCATCAGGGATCTTCTCTGTTTGTTCTTCTTCTCTTCCCTTTACCTCCTCTTCTTGACTCAATTTCTCCTCTTCTCTTCCTTTTCCTTTAGTACCTGAGTCTACAGGGGGATCCGAAGGAGAGATGTTGACTTCTTCATGGACTTCCTCTTCTAGAATAGAGGAATCCAAGTCCTTAGACTTCTCCTCATCTATCTCTTTTGGCTCTTCTACATTTTTCTCAGTACATTATTCTTTTGATGCACTTAATCCTATTGGCAATAGACACATTGTGGCTTCATGATTGTTGTCATTGATGACAACAAAGTTCATCCTACACAGCAGCAGGACATGGTGTGCCTATACCAGAAGTTAGATTGAAGAGTGTTGTGGTTCAGTAAGCAAGAACAGAGCATGTGGCAAGGTCTGACAGTCAAGTCCGGATCTCTCAGAGGAAGTTTCTTAGCAAAGTATAGACTTGGGGAGGTCAATATGTGTACCTTGACTAATACATTCCAGAGATTGAGCCTCCAGTGATGAAAGAGTGAAAAGATATGAGCACCTAAGTGTTGGGTTCCTGTTTGGTAGAGTTGACAGGGGAAGAACTGACCAGCAGAGCATTAGACCTTAATTCAGATGAGTTATTGATGGTGATCAAGTTTCTTAAGGTATCATTCATAATTGGCCAACATGATTGATGAATTCTATAAGCATCTCCTTGATACGCATCACTTGATAAGTAAGGATTCAGTTGACAGATTAAAGTTTGGGAAAATATTGACTATTCCAGATGCCAACTAGAAAGGTGTTGAAATCATTGGTGTGGATATATATACCAGATGGATTTGGATGTGAAGGTGTGTGTTGTGTGTAGTGAAGTGTGAAAAAAAGTAGAAGGGCAGTGTGAAGACAGTAAGACAGGTCTGCTATGTGACAGGACATCAGCATCAAAGAAAAGGAAGAATGAAGTGTAGTAGATCAGTGTATTCAGCCTAACCAGAACTAAACCTCAGCATATGTGGATGCTTCTCATCAGTTCAAGTTTCTTGTTACTCTCTTTATAACTTGTAGATAGTGAGTCTCTTGTAGGCAGTGAGCCTCTTGTGAGCAGTGTGCTTGGGCAGTGAGCCTTAATTGGCAAGTGCCATTTTGTATTTCTATTCTTCTAATAGATAATACATTCTTGGGTTAGTCACCCCATGGTTTTTCCCTTAACAGGGTTTTCCATGTCAAAATCATTGTGTTATGTGTATTGTCTTTGTTTTTGCTTGCATGATTATGGATGCTTATTTGCTTTGATGCTGCACTAGTTGTTAAAGAAGAATAGAAAGTTAAATCAATTAAGATAACTGATTCACTCCCCCTCTTAGTTATCAACAATTGGTATCAAAGCCAAGTTCCTCCAAATAGAGCCTAACAGCTTGAGGAGATCTGGGAATTCAAATGGATGTGTATGGTATGAGGGAACAACTTCAGTCTGCCCTAGATGATCTTGAGCAATCTAACTCTGAAGTCAATGAATTGAAGGAAAGACTCAAACAGGCTGATGATTTCATAAAAGAACTATAAGGGAAATTGAGTAACTCTATGAAAAAGAGAAAGGATCTGCTTCAACAATTGGCAAGTCAAGGTGAAGCCAATGATACAAATGAAGATCTGAAGGAGAAAACCAAGTTATGTGAAAAGTTATCAAAAGAGGTCATTATGGTAAGACATGAAATGGAATCAGGAGTTATGAAATTCACTCAAGAAATTGAAGAGAAAAGAAAAACTAAAGATGATCTAAGATAATCTCTCAAGGAGAAATCAGAAGACTGCCACAAAATGTATAGAATAATCAAGCATCTAGAATTTGATCTTGAAGAAGCTAGAGATAATGAAGAACAACTTGAGAATTAGATTGACACTCTTAAAAGGGATCTTCAAACAACAAATGAATACGAGGAGAAATTCAAGATAAGCTCTGCTCAACTTCAAGTTCTTCTTCAAAGCTAAAAGAGGGTAGATGACAAGCAAGGCTTGGGATATGAAAAAGGTGAAAGCTTTAGATCCAGTTAGAAGAACTCCAGATTAGAAAATCCAATAAATAGGCCTAGAAGACCTCCGGTAAGGAAACCAAATGCTCAAAGATATCCTTCCTTCAATGCATACTGCCACAATTGTAATAACTTTGGTCATAAAGGAAATCAGTGCAGAAGAAGAATGAATTAGACTAGGTCATCCTTCTCCGGACAGTGTTTTAATTGCAAAAGGTATGGTCACAAAACTCATGAATGCAGAAATATGCAAATGAACAATTCATTCAATTATAGATGTTTTGCATGCAATAGAATGGGACATATGGCTAATCAGTGTAGATCAAGAGGATATTAGTCAAATATGCAAAGAAATGTTGTTTGCTACAATTGTAATAGATCCGGTCATATTGTCAAATTCTACAGAAGCAAGAATCAGGACAAAAAGGGTTCGATGCATCATAATCAAAACCAAGACAAAGGAAAAGGAAAAGTGAATGCGAATGATGTTTAGAGGGAAATGAACAAGATATGGGTGAAGAGAAGTACAGAAAATGATGGGGATGGATCCACACCAGAATTTGGTGCTGATATTCCTTCTAAAAACTAAATAGATGAGCTCTGGCTCAGGGGGAGTCACAAAATAAAATATTTTCCCCCAGCCAGTCAATTGGTGCTTGAAATTGGCACATGGAAGGTTGTAGACTAAAAGGGCTCTCAGAAGAAACATCTAAATAACCCTTGGGGAAGATATGAAAAATCCACAATGAATTTGAAGAGGTTAATCATCTGAGATTGTTTCGTTTAACAGTCATCCGGTAAGAACAAGTTTTTCATAGTTAGATCTGGTATGATTCAAATTTGAGGTATCTTGATCTACAGATAGATCAAATGTTTGGAGACAGGAAGATAGATTGTCATCAATCACCAAGAATAACTCTAAATATATCTCAGTGATCTGGAAAAGATCCTTCTCAGAACAAGGAGAACAAGGCAACCGAAATAACTTAAGTTGCGCATTTAATGCAATATGGAATTAGGGTTTGCTCAAAGATAAAAGGGTTTATTTTCTCATCACTTGTACATTTGCACTCGAGAAGAAGAGAAAAAGAGCTCTGCAAACAAATTATCTCAAGCCTCTCAAAGATCAACCACAGAAGACAATTCTTCCAGCAATCCAATCCAGCTCATTCCTTGAAACCTATAAGCATAAAAAGGTATTCTTCGCTCTTGATCAAACTATCTCTCTGAATATTTAAGATGGATACTCTGAATGTTGTAAATATTTATGATAGGCCTTGCCCCAAATTTAAGAAACATCCCTACAAATCTCTAGAAGTGGATCCCTTAGGGGTATTTTCCTGTGGGGTTTTGCATGTTGAGGACGTTAGGGCATATGTTCATGCAAATATTGAAGATTTTGGGGAATCCAAGCTAATAGATATCTATCACAATCAGTTAATAGATGACTCATTTGAACTCAAACCATAGTATAAGGCTATCTAGGACAAACATTTTGCACAATGCATTCATTTCCCCTGTTTTACAGAAGATGAATGGGTCCGATATGCTCTAAGTAGAATGCATGATAACTTTATATGGTTGACAAGGCCATTCAAGATAACTAAGTATGCCATTAGGGTAGTTAGCGGATTACACTCATTCGGTGGGATACCTACTCTCAAATCTATCAAGAATCAAACAGTGAGTGAGGCAATCAGATCAAAATTTGACAAGAGAGCAATGACAATTGAAGATATCACTAAACCGGATATCAAATTTGCATCCATGATAATTAGTTACAAGATACATCACTCCAGCAGGGAAAATTTAGTACCCAGAACTGCAATTTATACAGCTTATCAGATGCTAAAAGAAAATGCTGACTATGATCTTTGTGAACTTCTTCTAAGCCAACTGTTAGAGAACCTACAAAAGATCAAAAAGGACAAGAAGAACTCATTCAAGTATGGTGGGCTGATATTATGTTTATTCTTCTACTTCATGAATGAGCTTCCTAGATCCAGTGGTTGGGTATAGCAGAATGATAGACCTGTAGCCATTCAAATTAGAGATTATATACATGGGCTTGGTGATGCCAAGGCACAAAATATAGTACTCTGGGGCTATTTCAAGAACTTTTAGAGTATGATGCAAGCAAGAGAGAGAATTCCCCAATCTCTAGTTGAAAAGTATAAGGATACAATATGCTTTATGGTAGAAACTGATCAATGCCTAATGGAGGCAGTAGAGCCAAGGATAGTCTGGATCATGCCAATGGGGTATGAAGTAGATGAGAAAATTGTAGAGCTACATGTACAACACATGCTTAGTCAACCTAAGGATCATAAGGCAAAAAGGTTTGGAACCTTTGAAGAGCTAAGTGTGAAGATCCATGTGGAGCTTAGGCAACTAGAGATGAAGAGAAAAGTTAGAAAAGAAGTAGAGAATGTTGCCAAAAGGTATGGCATATCAAAAGAGGCACTTGATACAAACATATAGAAGATGGAAAGGGCAGAGAAAGAAAAGGAAGAAGCAGAAAAGAAAGAAGCAGAAAAGGAGAGTACTCTGGTAGAAGCCCCCTCTCGAACCAGATCCTCTAAGAGCTCTACACCTACCATTGCTAAGAGCTCAAAGGCATCAAAACCGGAAGCAAAATCATCTGGTAAAGGAGAAAAGAGAACAAAGACAAAGGCTACAAGATCATATATAAGCCTCAAAGATGATGAAGAGACATAATTTGTTGAAGAGATCAAGAAGAAGAAGAAGAAGAAGAAAGTATCTGGAGAATCCTCTACCAGTCTAGACAAGGAAGAAGAAAAGACAAATAAAAGTGTTGAGAAGCCTACTCTTGATGATATCATCAAGGAAATTACTATGGATGGAAACCTGAAAACATTAACAGAATTCTATGATGAATGTAGTGAAGCTAACCAAAAGATCCTGCAAGATGCCATTGTCATGTATCTGGATATCCACAACAAAGCTTTCATCAAAATCATATCTCTAATTCCTAAAAGCCTTGAGAAGGAACTTGAAATCAGAAAGAATAATGCTAAAGCAAAGGATATGGAGATTCAGGAACAGGTAGCCATTTAGCTCTATCCTTCCATCACTCCTAAGCAAAAGAATATGATCTTCAAAGATTGCAAGGATGAGTTCTGAAGAAAAGCTAGGATGAATCAGCTTATGCTTGGAGAAACTGACAAGGTGGCTAAAGAAACAGAAGACATCCTCTAGAATGCATACAAAAGATTCAATATTCCTATTATAGAGGACTTAGGTGATGATCCCTCGACCATGGATGACAAAGAAGAATCTACTAAGACAGTGGCAAAAGAGGTAAAGGAGACAAGTGAAGAGAAAGCTAAAGACTTAGATTCCTCTACTCCGGAAGAGGAAGTTCATAAAGAAGAAGATACTTCTCTTCCAGATCCACCTGCATACTCTGGAATTGAAGGAGAAGAAAGAAAGGAAAAAAGCATCAGTCAAGAAGAACAAGTAAAGGGAAGCGAAGAAGGTCAAACAGAAAAGACCATAGATGACAGTGCTAAGGCTGCAGAAGTGGAGAAAACCCTGTCACCAGCAAGAGACATAGCAGAAGCAATCAAAGATTTATTAACCAAAGAGATGATAGAATTTGATGAACCAGAACTTCTTCAAGGTCCATTCAATTTTGATTCCCTCTCCCCGGTTCAAACCATGAAGCTAGCATCCTTTACTAAAGGAAAGGCAAAAGAAAAACTCATGAAGACTCACATGGAAGACTGTGAGCTCATAGAAGCTACATCTGGTGTATTGGAGAAGATCATGCCATCCTTCCAAAAGGATCCTTCAGCCTCCACATTCTATAATCTAAAGTCTCTTGTAAATTCTATTCATTCACATTTTGATTCCTTAGAAAAGTCAGCAGAAGAAAAAGGTCCGGAAGGAGTTTTTGGAAAAGAGACTTTCTGAAGTACAAGGTCTAATAAAAATTGATAGGAGAGTTATGGATATTGGAATAAAGAGCTTAGAAAATGCTCTTAAAGATGGTAGAGATATCTATAAATTTTGTTTATCCTGGCCTCAAGTGACTATGGATATTGAGAAGAAAGTAAAAGAGCACGAGGATAAACTATTAAGTTTATCTCAAAGTTTTGATCCTCTCTCCTCCTCCATAGTAAATCAAGAGTGTCAGACTATTGTAGTCATAGATGAAATAAAGAAGCTTGAGAAGGAAAAGAAAAATAGAATAAACAGGTTAAGTGAACTTAGAGGGATCATTATCCCTAAGTTAGAGGCCATGCATGAGGCCCTAACTGATGCACAGGCCACAGCCTGAACCAATGATCCGACAGATCTTAAGAAGGCAGAAGCTTTTGCATTCTTGTTGAGTGGTCACATCTCAATTTTGGACAGGATGAAGCAGAGTTGGGCAATAGAAGTCGTACAGTTGAAGAATACTTTTGCAGACATACTTAAGTATATGTAAGTACAACTTGTATATATACTTATGTGGGTATGTATAGACTATTTTTGAAAATTTTGGTGTACGGACCCTACCCTTTGCCATTGATGTCAAAGGGGGAGTGAGGAGCAATGAAAAATGTGGAATCCAACTAAGGGGGAGCTCCGGTAAAGTGTACATTAGAACAGAGCATCAACCAAGGGGGAGTGTAGTATAACACTTAGTCATTTTTGACTAAGTGTTGCCATCAATCCCAAAGGGGGAGATTGTTGGCAAGAGACACATTGTGGCTTCATGATTGTTGTCATTGATGGCAACAAAGTTCATCCTACACATCCACAGGACATGGTGTGCCTATACCGGAAGTTAGATTGAAGAGTGTTGTGGTCTGGTAAGCAAGAACAGAGCATGTGGCAAGGTTTGATAGTTAGGTCTAAACCTCTCAGATGAAGTATCTTAGTAAAGTGCAGACTTGGGGAAGTCAAGAGGTGTACCTCGACTGATACATTCCAGAGATTGAGCCTCCGGTGATGAAAGAGTGAAAAGATATGAGCACCTAAGTGTTGGGTTCCTGTTTGGCAGAGTTGATAGAGGAAGAACTGACCAACAGAGCATCAGACCTTAATCCGGATGAGTTATTGATGGTGATCAAGTTTCTTAAGGTATCATTCATGATTGGCCAACATGATTGATGACTTCTATAAGCATCTTCTTGATACGCATCACTTGATAAGTAAGGATTCAGTTGATATATCAGAGTTTGTGAAAATATTGACTATTCTGGATGTCAACTAGAAAGGGGTTGAAATCATTGGTGTAGATATATATACCAGATGGATTTGGATGTGAAGGTGTGTTGTATTTGGTGAAGTACGAAAAAAAGTAGAAGGGTAGTGTGAAGAAAGTAAGACAGGTCTGGTATGTGACAGGACATTAGCACCAAAGAAGAGGAAGAATGAAGTGCAGTAGATTAGTGTATTGAGCCTAACTGGAACTGAACCTCAGCATATGTGGATGCTTCTCAACAGTTCAAGTTTCTTGTTAGTCTCTTTATAACTTGTAGACAGTGAGTCTCTTGTAGGCAGTGAGCCTCTTGTGAGCAGTGTGCTTGGGCAGTGAGCCCTAATTGGCAAGTGCCATCTTGTATTTCTATTCTTCTAACAAAGAATACATTCTTGGGTTAGTCACCCCGTGGTTTTTCCCTTAACAAGGTTTTCGACATCAAAATCATTGTGTTATGTGTATTGTCTTTATTTCTACTTTCATGATTATGGATGCTTATTTGCTTTGATGCTACACTAGTTGTTAAAGAAGAATAGAAAGTTAAATCAATTAAGATAACTGATTCACCCCCCTCTCAGTTATCAACAAATCCTTCGACAGCCATGGTAGAAGGTTCTTCATCTATTTCCTCTATAATAGGAAGATTGAATCTTTTAAAGGCATTCTAGAGGATGTCTTATGTTTCTCTTGCTACTTGATCAGTCTCTCCAAGCATAAGTTTGTTCATTCTTGCTTTGTTCTGGAACTCATCCTTGCAGTCCTCAAAGATCATGTTCATTTGTTTTGGAGTAATGGAAGGATAGAGCTAAATAGTAATCTACTCTCAGATCTCTAGGTCCTTTGCCTTATCATTCTCCTTTCTCAGTTCAAAAACCGTCTCTAGACTTTTGAGAATTAGAGAGATGATTTCAATGAATGCTTTATTATAAATGTTTAGGTACTTGATTGTAGCATTTTCCAAGATCTTCTTTTCAGTATCACTATATTCATCATAAAATTCAGTGACTGGTTGTAAGTTCCCTTCCATTGTGACTACCTTGATGATATCATCAATAGAGAGAGTAGGCCTTTCAACAAATTCTTCTACCTCTTCTTCTTTGTTTTTACCAGCAGAGGATTCCCTAGATGTTTTCTTCTTTTTCTTCATTTTCTTAACTTTGTCATCAGACTCTATTTCTTCATCATCCTTTTGGCTTATGTATGACCTTGTGGCCTTTATTTTAATTCTCTTTTCTCTATTTCTGGATGTCTTGGCTTTTGGTTTTGATGCTCTTGAGCTCTTAGAGGTGGCAGGTGCAGAGCTCTTGGAGGATCTAGTTCGGGAGGAGGCTTGTACTAGAACACTTCCTTTTTCTGCTTCTTGTTTCTCTTTCTCATCTATTTCTATTTTCTCGTTGTTTGCATCAACTGCCTCCTTTGATATGCCATATCTTTTGGCAATTTCCTCTACTTCCCTTCTCACTTTTCTTTTCATCTTTGGTTGTCTCAGTTCAACATGTATCTTTACACTTATTTCTTGAAAGGTTCCAAACCTTTCTGCCTTAGGGTCCTTAGGCTAACTCAACAAGTGTTCAACATGTAGCTCTAGGATTTTTTCATCTACCTCATATCCCATTGGCATAATCCAAACTATTTTGGGCTCAACTACCTCCATTAGGCATTGATCAGTGTCTACCATGAAGCATACTGTATCCTTATATTTTTCAACTATTGTTTGAGGAATTCTTTCTCTAGCCTACATCAAAATTTGGAAGTTTTTAAAGTATCCCTAGAGTGTTGTACTTTGAGCCTTGGCATCACCAAGCGCATACATATAGTCTCTAATTTGTATGGCAATTGGTCTGTCATTTTCTCATACCCAACCACTTGATTTGGGTAGCTCATTCATATAGTAGAAGAACAAACATAGTATTAAGCCACCATACTTGAAAGAGTTCTTCTTATCCTTCTTGATCTTCTGCAAGTTTTCTAATAGTTGGTTCAGAAGAAGATCACATTGGTCATAATTAGCATTTTCCCTTAGCATCTGATATGCTGTATAAATTTCAGTTCCAGACACAGAATTCTCCTTGCTGGAATGATAGATTTTATAACCAATTATCATAGAGGCAAATTTGATATTCGAATCTGTGATATCTTCTATTGTCATGGCTCTTTTGTCAAATGTAGATCTGGTAGCCTCACTTACTGTCTGGGTCTTGATAGATTTGAGTGCAAGCAACCCACTGGATGAGTGTAGTCCAGTTACTGCCCTAATGGCATATTTTGTTATTTTGAAGGGCTTCATCAACCACATGAAATTGTCATGTATTCTGCTAAAAACATACCGGACCCATTCATCTTCTGCAAAATAGGGAAAGTGGATGCAATGTCCAAATTGCTTATCCCGGAGGGCCTTGTATTGAGGTTTGAGTTCAAAAGTTTGATCTATTAATTGTTTATGGTAGATATCCATCAGCTTCATTTCTCCAAATTCCTCAATATTGGTGTGGATGAACACCCTAACATCTTCTACATGTAGAACCCCATGTGGAATGCTAGAGAAAGCACCTAAGGGATCAACTTCTAGGGACTTGTAGGGGTGTTTCTTAAACTTTGGGTGCGGCCTATCAGTGATCTTAACAAACATTGGAGTAGCCATCTTTGCAAAAGATTTAGAGAGAGATATTCAGAAATGGAAATACCTTTTTATGCTTTTGGGGTTCACAATAAGAGCTAGAATAGGTCACTGGTTGAATCAGATTTTGTGGTTGACCTTTGACAAAGTTGTAAAAACTTGATGTAGAGCTCTTCCTTTCTTCTCGAATGCAAATGTGCAAATGATGAGTAAAAGAAACCTTTTATCTCTATACAAACCCTAATTTCCTTTTGCAATAAATCTACAACTTAAGTCATCCAGTTACCTTGTTTTGAGAGAGATCTTTCCGAATAACTGAGATTTACTTAGAATCATTTTTAGTGATAATTGACAATGTATCTTCTTTCCTCCAATCATGCCATGAATCCGCAGATCAAGATATTTCAATTTTGAATCATATCGGATCTGTCTATGAAGACACTGCTCTACTGGATGGTTGTCAAACTGGATCAATCTTGGCTGATTAAACTCTTCAAAACTCCTTGCGGATCTTTCATATTTTTACCGATGGTTATTTGGATACTTCTCTGAGAACCCTTTAATCTGCAACATTCCATGTGCCAAATTTAGGCACCAATTGAATGGTTGGGGGAATTTATTTTCCTTTGTGACTCCCCCTGAGCTAGAGCTCATCTGCTTAGTTTTCGGAAGGAATATCAGCACCAGATTCTGGTGCGGATCCATCCCCAACATTTTGTGTACTCTTCTTCACCCAAATCTTCTTCATCTCCCTTTGAACTTCATCTGCATTCATTTTACCTTTTCCTTTATCTTGATTTTGATTGTGATGCAGCGGACCCTTTTTATTCGGATTCTTACTTTTGTAGAATTTGGCAATATGACCGGATCTATTGCAATTGTAGAAAACAACATTTCTTTGCATATTTGACTGATATCCTCTTGATCTGCATTGATTAACTATATGCCTCATTCTATTGCATGCAAAGAATCTACCATTGAATGAATTGTTTATTTGCATATTTCTACATTCATGAGATTTGTGACCATACCTTTTGCAGTTGAAACATTATCCAGAGAAGGATGAATTAGTCTAATTCATTCTTCTTCTGCACTGAGTTGCTTTATGACCGAAGATGTTACAACTGTAGCAGTATCCATTGAAGGATGAATATCTTTGAGCATTTGGTTGCCTTACTGGAGGTCTTCTAGGCATATTCCTTGGATTTCCTCATCCAGAGTTCTTCTGATCAAATCCGGAGCTTTCACTTTTCTCATATCCAAAGCCACACTTGTCATCTACCCTCTTTTGACTTTCAAGAAGAACTTCAAGTTGAGCTGAGCTTATCTTGAATTTCTCTTCATATTCGTTTACTATTTGAAGATCTTGTTTAAGAGTCTCTATCTAATTCTCAAGTTGTTCTTCATTATCTCTAGCTTCTTCAAGATCAAATTCCAGATGCCTGATTATTCTATCCATTTTATGGCAGTCCTCTGACTTCACCTTGAGAGATTGTTTTAGATTATCTTCAATTTTTCTTTTCTCTTCAATTTCTTAGGTTAATCTCATAACCCCTGATTCCATTTCATGTCTTACCATAAAGACCTCTTTTGATATCTTCTCTCATAGCTTGTTTTTCTCATTCAGATCTTCATTAGTATCATTGGCTTCACTTTGACTTGCTAATTACTGAAGTAGTTCCTTTCTCTTTTTCACAGACATACTTATTTTTTCTTTTATCTCATTTATGAAATCATCAGCTTGTTTGAGTCTTTCTCTCAAGTTATTGACTTTAGAGTGAGATTGTTCAAGATCATCTAGGGTAGACTGAAGTTGTTCCTTCATACCATACATATCCATTGAGATTTCCAGATCTTCCTCAAGTTGTTAGGCTCTGTTTAGAGGAACTTAGCTCTGATACCAATTGTTGGAAACAAGGTAGATAATTGAGAGGGGGGCTGAATTAGTTATCTCTAATAATTTTACTTTATTTTTTCTTTTATAATTTGTGCAGTATCAAAACACATAAGCATATATAATCATGAGAGCAGAAATGAAATCAACACACATAACACAAGGATTTTAATGTGGAAAACCCTGTTAAGGGAAAAAAACCATGGGGTGACTAACCCAAGATTGTATTCTCTGTTAAAAGAATAAGAAGTACAAAATGGCACTTGCCAATTAGGGCTCACTACCCGAGCACACTACTCACAAGAGGCACACTGCCTACAAGAGACTCACTGTCTACAATGTTTATAGAAGGTAACCAGGTGTTTGAACTAATGAGAGGCATCCATATATGCTAAGGTTCAGTTCCAGTTAGGCTCAATATACTGATCTAATGCACTTCATTCTTCCTCTACTTAAGTGTTGTTGTTCTGTCACATACCAGACTTGTATTGCTACTTCCACGCTTATGTCTACCTTTCTTCACACACTTTTTCTTTTCAGACACACCTTCATACCAAAATCCATCTGGTATATATATCCGCACGAAGGATTTCAACATCTTTCTAGTCGGCAATTAGAATAATCAAGATATTTACAAAACATTGATTTGTTGGTTGATTCCATGCCTAATATGTGATGCATATCAAAAAAATAGACATAGAAGTCATAAATCATGTCGGCCAACCATGTATGATCCCTCAAATATCTTGATCAACATCAATTACTCATCCAGATTGAAGTCTGATACTCTGCCGGTCAATTCTTCCTCAGTCTGCTCTGCCTGTCTGGAACCCAACACTCAGATGCTCATATCTTTTCTGTGATTCATCAATAGAGGCTCAATCTCTGGAATATAGTAGTCATGATACTCCTCTTGACTTTCCCAAATCCATAACTTGCTGAGTTACACCCTCTGAGAGATCTGAACCTGATTGTCAGGCCTTGTTGTATGCTCTATTCTTATTCACTGGACCAGAACACTCTTCAATATGACTTTCAATATAGGCATACTATGCTCTGCAGTGTGTGGGATAGACTTTGTTGCCATCAATAACAACAATCATGAAGCCACACAGAGTCTCTTGCCAACACATACACCTCAAAAGATACCTAATAGCATAGCTAATATCAGACTTAGTGTAGGCCAAGTAAATGGGACTCCCAATCAGCTAGCAATCAAGAGTAGCATTCACTTAAGGGGATGAATCATGTCTAGAAAGTTGCAAGCCTATCTCCATTAAGGTCAACATGGGCTTGCAATCTTCTATCCTAAATTCTTGAGCAATGTAAAAAAAATCTAATTCTTCTTTTTCCACACTTCAAGTCCAAGACAATAATGGAAGAGCCTGAGATTTCTCATGTCAAACAATCATTTACAATCATTGTTGTTGCAATCATTTGTTGACAACTCCCAATGATAACCAAACCATTGACATATACTATCAAAATCATGATCTCCCCCTTGCTCTTTGAGGTAGAGATTGGGATCATGGGGATTCTTGGTGAGTCCATGTACTAAGAGATGCTCATCAATATTGATGTACTAGGATTTGGGAGCCTATTTCAGAATGTAAAGGGATTTCACAAGTATGCACAATTTCTATTACTATCTAAGTGGAGTATATCCCTCAATTTGAGTAATATAGATTCTTATTTGAGATCTTCATTCAGGAAGGAAATCTTGACATCCATCAAATAAACCTACCAACTTTAAATTACACTGCCACTACCAAAACTGATGCAGGGGCATCATTTCCCCATCAATTTTTTTTAATTAGTTGATGCTTTAAGTTTTGTTTTAGTTGAAGTTGTTAACTCCCTAAATTTTTTAAATCAGCCTCTTATTGATCTGTCGAGGTAGTTTTTGAAGAAGAAAAAGGGAGTTAGTGGTTGTTGCTTCCATTGGTACAAGTGGGTTCTTGTCGACATAAAAGGGAAGGATTGTGGAAACTGCCAAAACGATGAAGGAGGGAGATCCACAGTTAGAGGAACCGCTCTGTTTTGAGACGAACAAAGACTTTGGTCTCCTGGATGGGAGTAGAAAAGAATTTACAATTAGGAATAAGGGGGAATGGGGAATAGAAGAGGGATGCTAGAGAAGAGTCAATGGTCGAAGGTATAATCTTGATTATAGAAGCTGCATAAGCAAACCGTAAAAACGGAAATTGACTGTGAATAAGGAGGTCGAGTCTTTCATAAATCGGATGTCATTGTAACTCAATATCCATAGTTCAATATACATTTGTCGTTTCCTTTCATTATTGTTTAGAAGTTTTGTTTCCTATCATTTTGTGTGAGGAATGAGTTTTACCATTATTCCTGTCACCCTTGACAAAGGATCATCTTAACCGATTGGGCAACATTCTATAGGTTGATATTACTGGTTATTGCAGACTTCTATTGCTTCAAGTGTTTAGTTGTTCTCTATAACTTAACAAGCTGCCATCATATTTTTGTATCAGAGACTAGGAAGTTGGGTTTTTGTGGAGTGGGCAGAATGCCACCAAGAAGGATGAGAGGAAGAGGTGCTCGAGGTGGAGGTCAAAGAGGCCATGATGAAGGGATTTTTGAAATGTTTCAAAACCGGGCAGTGAGAATGGAAGCCATAGAGAGGGTACAATGAAGAGGAACAATATTAGATGATGTTAGTGAAGTCATTGTCGAAGATAAGTTACAAGATGATGAAGAAGTTTAGGAAGAACTTGGAGAATTTGAAGAGAAATTGTTGAGGATAGTTATGCGTGTGGGAGCCAAACCTAAAACTGAGGTCCTTATGTATTCTAGAAGTTTAAATGGTGAAGAACTCATTGACTGGATCAATGACCTTGATAGATATTTTGAGTATGAAGGAGTTGCAAAAGAAGGGAAGGTTAATTTTGCCTGTACAGGGCTCAAAGGACATGCTGCGATGTGGTGGGACTATGTCCAATCTGAGATGAGAAAGAATAAGAAAGAGAAGATTACCTCTTTGGATATAATGATTGCTAAATTGAAGGCTAATTTCCTTTCGAGAGACTACCAAACTAATCTTTTTAAAAGATTGCAGAATCTTAAACAAAAGGATATGTCAGTAAAAGAATATGCCAGTGAGTTTTACAAGTTGGTGATTTAGTCAGGCCATAGTGATCAAGATTTGGAGAAAGTAGAAAGATATTTGAATGCTTTGAAATATAGTTTGCAAGACGAGTTGAGTCTAGTATCCCCTAGAAATCTTGAGGAGGCATATCAACTTGCCATAAAGGCTGAAGAGAAGCTTTTAAGAAAGAAAAATCAACAAGGAATAGAGGACAAGGTTATAGAGGAAGAGGATAGCAGGCTGGAAGAGGACAAAAACAATACCATGAAGAAGTGGCTAGAAGTTCAAGTGGGACAGCCAATCAAGAAAGAAGAGGATATCAAAATAAAGGTAGATCATATGGAAGAGGAGATTTTCAAGGAAATGAAAGATGATTTGCCAGTAAGTGTTTGAAATGCAACTAGTATGCTGGTCATAAGAGTTGGGAGTGTCCTGATTCTCACAAGGAGGCCATACAAGGACTGAGAGAAGCAATTAGATTGTACAAGCTGATCAAGAAAGTGTTGGGTCACCTGCTCATAAGAAAGAAGAACATGAATCTAGAGAGTCCTTGATGTTCAAAAGAGTATTGTTAAAGCCACCAAAGGAGAACCAATAACTAGTACAAAGGAGAGCTTTGTTCAAGACAAAATGTAAGGCTAAAGATAAGTGCTGCAAATTAATTATAGATAGTGGGACTATGCATAATCTAGTGGTGACTGAAATGGTAGATAAATTGGGTCTTAAGAGAATTAAACATCCCACACCTTATAAAGTTTCTTGGCTACAGAAAGGGCATCAGTTGTTGGCCAATGAATAGGCTTTGGTTGAATTTCAAATTGGTAGTTATAAGGATAGTGTTGTATGTGATATCATGCCCATGGATGTGTTTCATGTATTGCTTGGTAGACCTTGGCAATTTGACAAGAAAGCTATGCATAATGGAAGAGATAATACTTACACTTTTGAGAAGGATGAAATCAAGCATACATTGTTTCCTATACAAGATCAAGAAGAGGACATCAGTAGTACTAACAACAATAAGGTAATGATGGTAAGTGGAAAGGAGTTTTTACATGAGATGAAAAATGAAGAGATGGGATTTGCTTTGGTACTTAAACCCACAATTGTGCTTACCTCTACAAAACGAGATGATTTGCCTAATGAAGTATAAGATATTTTTAAAAAAATATTTGGACATTGTAGCAGTTGATTTGCCTAATGAGTTGTCTCCCATGAGGAGTATTAATCATCATGAATTTGATACCTAGGGCTAGCCATCCAAACAAGGCTAACTATAGATTGACTCCTAAAGAGAATGAGGAGATTAGAAAACAAGTGGAAGACTTACTCAAGAAGGGTTTGATAAGAGAGAGTCTTAGCCCTTTTGTTGTTCCTACGGTCCTAGTACTTAAGAAAGGAGGTGAATTGAGAATGTGCATGGATTCTAGAGCCATAAATAAGATAACTATTAGATATAGATTTCCAATTCCAAGGATTGAAGATTTGATGGATTATTTAAGTGGTTCAATGTATTTTTCAAAGATAGATCTGAAAACTAGTTATCATCATATTAGGATCAGACCTGTAGATGATTCGAAAACAACATTTAAAACTAATGATGGACTTTATGAATGGCTGGTTATGCCTTTTGGGCTTTCTAGTGCACCTAGTACTTTCATGAGACTTATGAATGAGGTCTTAAAACCATTTCTAGAAAGTTTGTTATTCTATATCTTGATGATATCTTGGTGTTTAGTAGGTCAAAGGAGGAACACTTGGAGCATTTGAGGATGGTTATGACAAGGTTACATGAGGAGAAATTGTAGATTAACCTTAAGAAGTGTGTATTTTTCATACTGAACTGATTTATTTGGGCTTTGTGGTGTCCAAAGATGGATTGAAGATGGAAAAGGAAAAGGTTCAAGCCATTATTGATTGGCCAACACCTAAGAGTGCAATGGAGGTAAGAAGTTTTCTTGGACTTTCTAGTTTTTATAGGAAGTTTGTTAAAAATTTCAGTCATGTAGTTGCTCCTATACTTGAAACAATTAAGGGGAATAGGAAAGAGTTTGAATGGACACAAGAGGCTGAAATAAGTTTCAGATTTCTCAAACAAAAGGTGAGTGGGAGGATTTTAGTAAGGTATTTCAAGTTGAATGTGATGCTAGTAGGTTGGCAATAGGAGTTGTTCTTAGTTAAGAAGGAAAACCAGTGGCCTACTTTAGTGAAAAATTAAATGATGCTAAGAAGAAATATTCTGCCTATGATCTTGAATTTTACGCATTAGTGCAATCATTGAAAAAGTGGAGGCATTACTTACATCCTAAGGAGTTTATAGTCTATACAGATAAACATGCCTTATAGTTTATAAACAACCTTGACCCGAGTTGAATCAAAGACATTCCAAATGGGTAGATTATCTTCAAAGTTTTAATTTTGTGTTGAAACATAAGTGTGGGCACAAAAACAAAGTTATTGACACATTAAGTAGAAGAAGCCTATTGTTTCATGAAATTTAGGATAACAGTGTGGGTTTTTATAGTTTGAAATGATTACATGTTGATGATGCAGATTTCAAAGAAGTATTTGAAGCTTGCAGCACTCCTACTAGTAGAGATAGGGGACCATGGCTAGATTTTATGCTATAGGAGGGTTTACTATTCAAAGGAAAAAAATTGTGCATACCTAGAGGCTCAATTAGAGATAATCTATTGAAGGAGAAGCATTGTGGTAGCCTAGCGAGACATTTTGGTCAACATGAAACTTATTTATAGTTGAGTACACATTACTATTGGCCAAAGATGTAGACAGATGTCAAGAAGTATTTGGAAAGATGTAGAGTTTCTCAAATGGAAAAATGAAGAAGTCAAAATGCTAGTTTGTTACCAATCCTAGATAGATCATGGGATTCAGTGAGTATGGATTTTGTTATGGGTTTGCCTCACACTCAAAGAGGCAATGAATCAATATTTGTAGTTTTGGATAAGTTCTCTAAAATGATCCATTTTCTTCCATGTTGTAATGTGTCGTACCTGTTTGTATATTTTTTAGATCTTTTTATGTGTGATTTCTATTAATTTTTTGTGATCTTTCAGACTAGATAGAAGAATGCAGAAGGGGTTTTCAGTTTTTTGGTAGATGTGTTGCTAAAGCATTCAATATATTGCATATAACAGAAACCCAAAAAATATACAATAGATATGAAGAAACTATCAACTACCCAGATAGAAAAATGTTCAATAATGAATTACCATGACATACCCATGCTCAAATATGCAACTTGGTGAATTAGCCAGAAATGGGCCAACAAGTGGGTATGGCTAGAAATGCCTTGAAACTACAAAGAATGTGATAGATTTTCAATAGCAATGCTATCAACAAATAATAATGCTCTAGGCACCTCGACAAGACCCAATACAAAGCTGCAAATGAAAGGGAAGAGCTCTCTACAAGACCCACGTCCTCTATAACAGGTGTACGACCTAGTTTAAGCATGAACAAAAGTAAAAACACATTGAAATCCTCTATAACCTATTGATATCAGTCTGCACACTCAACACAATGCTGGTTGACCAAGGTAGAATGTCTAGAACACATGAAAACTCAAGATAGAAGCCTCAAGAAATTGTATGGCCTGGCTGGGTGGTACAGCCATCTGCAGCAAAAAATCTTAGTCCCAAACAATAAGATATCAGCCTCAAAACCCTCAGCAACTGATCACAAATCTGATTAAAAAGAACTTAGAGGAATATGCAAGATATATGGTCAAGTTCTCCTCAAACCCTTGTCATATGAACTCCATTAAAGCCCATTTGTGAATACTAGATGCATCCACCATCAATGACACCTTTGGGTGATCTTCCACACTTGTAGAATGCCATCACTCAAGGAGGTTTTCATCTCCAAGAGCCTAGTTTGAATCCTCAAACCCTCAAAACCCTAGCAGAGCTCACAAAGAGAAATATCAAACATAGCATAGTGCAAAATGAGCCAATTTACCACCTTTTATTTCCATCCTCAAGTTGGGCATTGGGTTTGAGAGGGAATGTTATAATTTTAAATTCACTTTTCATTCCTAGGGATGGGCATCCAAGGTCAAGAATTGCTTTAAGTCTTCATTTTCCATAAAGTCACTTTTCCTTATTATTTATAAAGTCCCAATTAAAATATAACATTAATAATCTTAAGGGTTTAAAATAACTATTAAGATGGTGTTAGAATGCAATGATCTATAGCTCCTCGGAAAGCCCTCGATGAGACGAATCTGACCCCAACCTAAAAATTCTAAACTTACACCAAGCCCAAACTTACTAAAAATAGTAAGTAATGACCAAGAGCAAACAGAGCCAACTCTGCGGGTGCCAACTGGATCCGCTGAATATGAACCACACCTCCATCACTGATAAATACCTCCAAGGCCAAACTAACCACAGTTCCCTAACCAAACTTCTAGTCCACGGGAACTCAATGATGGACTAATCATGTATCCAGAAGGGAACATTACAGTCCGCCCTCCCTAAGATTGCTTGCCTCAAGAAATCTCTGATCAGGATGCTCCAATATCTGTTCATTCTCCCAAGTAGCATCCTCAACTCATAGGTTCATCCATTTAACTAGGTATTCCTTGATAACCCTTCTCCTCAAATTACATTCCTTGGTGTCAACTATTGACTCGGGTACCAATATCAACTTCCCCTCTGCATCAAGAGGAGGTAACTCAACTGATGGTGTCACATTATGTCCCAGTGCCTTTTTGAGGTGAGATACATGAAACACATTATGTACCCTGCTACCTACTAGAAGTTCTAACTCATAAGCCACTTCTCCAATCCTCTTGGAGATCCTAAAAGGCCCATAACACCATGGCTTAAGATTCTTTGCTCCACTCTCCTTGAGAGTGGACTATTGATATGGTTGCAACATTAAATACACCATGTCACCAACCTCAAATGATCGCTCAGTCCTCTGCTGATCTACATACTACTTCTACTGATTCTGAGATTTCTGTATGTTCTCTTTCAAAGACATCATGATATCCTGACTCTCCTAGAGAAGGTCTTTGGCCTTGGGCACTCTGCTATCACCAAACAACAAATCAACAAAGCTCAGTGCCTCATACCCATACAAATCCATGAAGGGTGACATCTAAATAGACGTGTGATAAGTGGAATTGTAACAATACTCTCCCATGTGAAGCCACTTAATCCATGCCTTATGCTGTGCTAAAACATAATTTTGGAGGTATCCTTCTGCCAATTTCTTAACTATCTCTATCTAACAATATGTCTATGGGTGGTAGCTCGTGTTGGGAGTGAGCTCTGTCTCTATAAACCTAAAGAGCTCCTACTAAAAATTACTGAGGAACATGTTGTCCCTATCACTGACAATGTTTTGTGGCAACCCATTAGAAGAAATACCTCACAAAAAAACAACTTTGTAACCTGAGCTGCAGTGAAGGCAGTAGGGATGGAAAAGAAGTGTGCATACTTTGTTAGCTTGTCCACTACCACAAAAATATAATCCATGCCTGGGACTTTAGGTAAATTGGTCATAAAGTCCATAGAAATGCTATCCCACTTCATCTCAGGAATGGGCAGGGGATACAATAATCCTCTTGGAAATGAGTGCTCATGTTTGTTCTGCTGGCATATTGGGCACTCTCTCACATGCTACATCACTTCTATCTTGAGGCCCTTCTAGGTGAACCTCTCTCTAACATGTCTATAAGTTTTGAAGAACCCCAGGTGTCCTCCCATCAGCAAGTCATGGAATGCCCTCATAACTTTCTGCTTCATCTTTGACCCTAGCACCAAGAAGATCATATCCTTGTAAATGATTAAATAATTTACCACTGTGTACCTATCATCCTTGATGGTGCCATCAATTATCATAGTGGCCCACTTGTCTTTTGCATACTCTACAGATATCTTCTCCTTCGAATCATCTGAAATATCACCTAATGTACACAAATGGGGCCTCCTGGATAGAGCATCGGCAATAATGTTCTTACCTTTGACATAAACAATGTCAAAGTCATAGGCCTGAAGCTTGTTGACCCACTTTTGCTACCTTTCATTTAGATCCTTCTACCCAAGGAAATGTTTCAGACTGTTATGATCTGTCCTTACTACAAACTTGCTGCCCACAAGATACTATCTAAATTTAGCCAATGCATGCATAAAAGCTAACATCTCCTTGTCATAGATGCTATAACTCTACTCCACACCCCTCAACTTATGGCTCTCAAATGATATGGGGTGCTTATCCTACATGATTACCGCACCAATGCCTTCTCCTGAGGCATCACATTGCAACTTGAAAGGTTTGTTGAAATCTGGTATTGCCAATACTGGACATGTACTCATAATCTCCTTAAACTTGTTAAGGCATTCTTGTGTACCTCTTGTCCAACAAAATGCATCCTTACGAGTCAAATCTATGAGGGGTGCAACTAACTAAGAAAACCCATTCATGAACCTATGGTAATATCCACAAAGACCAAAGAATCCCTTCAGCTAAGTGAGATTCTTTGGTGGTGGCCAGTCTACAATTTCCTGAATCTTCTTTGGGTCTACCTTAACACTCCCAGAACTAATGATATGACCCACATATAACAATTAGGTCATCCCAAACTCACACTTTGACATCTTGGCATACAATGACTCTCTCTCCACAATACTCAGCATAATGTCAATGTGTTTCAAATGTTCCTCCCAAGTCTTGCTATAAATCAAAATCTCATCAAAGAATATCAACATAAACCTCCTCAACTGATCATGAAAAACTATATTCATGCAAGATTAGAAGGTGGCCGGTGCATTTGTCAAACTGAATGGCATGACTAGGAAATCAAATTGCCCATAGTGACACCTAAAAATTGTCTTCTCGACATCCTCATTCCTGACCCAAATCTGGTGATACCTAAATCTTAAATCTATCTTTGAGAAGTAACAGGCCCCATGCAACTCATCAATGAGCTCATCTATTCTGGGTATAGGGTACCTATTCTTGATTGTTTTTTGTTGAGTTCCCTGAAGTCAATACACATTCTAAGAGTCCCATCATTTTTCTTCACAAGAACTACTGATGATACAAATGGAGTCTCGCTCAGCCTAATATGACCCATCTCAAGAATCTCTTTGATAGCTTTCTTGATCTCATCCTTATACCTCCTCGGGTGCCTGTATGGGGTAGTAATCATTGGCTTTCCACCCTCCTCTAGCTCAACCACATGCTCAATACCCCTGTTAGAAGGTCTACCTGGTGGAAAATCACTGAACACTTTGGTGTGTTTAGACAAAAGGGCATGTATATTAGGTGGGTACTCTCACTTCTGCTACTCTGAAACTGCACGCATTACCATCACCTCTGCTACCCACTACACCTAATCATGGTGAATAAATCTCTCCATCTACTTGAGAGAAACAACTCACAATCCACCATCTGAAATGCCCCTAAGCACATGCCGAACTCTGTTCACCTCAAACTTCATCTCCATGGTCCTCAAGTTGAGTTTGAACTATCCTATCTCATGCAACCACTTCCTACCCAGCACAACATCCATGTCACCCATGCTAACAACATAAAACTCTAACTACTAAGTGTAATTGTTAAGCTAGATGATCAAATTAGGAATCTTCCTAGTGCAAGTGAGTATGAATCCATCGACTACCTTCACCTTGAACCATTCATACTCCTCTGTCTTCAACCCCCTTTTTACAACTAAGCCCTCATCAATGAAGTTGTGAGTGGCACCTATGTCAAGTAGTGTAATGCATCTTTGTCCACCCAAAACAGGTTGGATCCTAAATGATCCCTCTCTTTGAATGCTCGCGACATGGGTTGTAGGTAGGGAGGTCTCCTCATCCTTATCTGATACCTCAGATGCAACATCTGTCCCTAAATCATTGTCCTTTGTATGCTGCTTTAAATGTGTCTCTAACTCAATAGACTCATCTTCTAATAAGTATTCTATATGTTTTACCTTTCCTTGGGCTGCACACTTGTGCTTAGGATCCCAAGGCTCTCTGCAGTGAAAATAGAACTTCTTCCTCCTGAGATCATTCAATTGGTCACTGTCTAATCTGGAAGAACTCTTATGTGGTTGATGTCCTAAGTCCTTATGAAAGGCTCTCATGTGTCTCTCCTTATCCCTCCTATGCTAGAAATTCTTATTCTAAAATTTACTCCTCCATGCAGAAGACTCCATATCATGGCCCATGTACATGGCCTCCTACAATGTCATAGGGTCCAACCCCTTAGCCCATCCTCGTAGAGGATTGGACAATCCATCAACAAAGAGCATGATCAGCCTATGCTCAAAGATATCTGAAACCATGAGTGAAAGATCCTGAAACTCTAAAATGTATGAGTCCATTGATCCACTCTGTCTCAGTTGTGTCAGCTCCTTGAATTGCAACTTAGGGTCCTTGTCAAACCTATCTATGAGTCTAGCTATGAACTCTACATATGATGTAATCTAGTCATGTCCTAGAGTTACCTTCCCATTACTCCACCACTTGTGTGCACTGCCCTCTAAATGTAAAGCTGCATATGTGATGGCATTAGACTCAAGCATGGGGCTGATCTGGAGATAACTGTCAAACTTTTGGACCTAAGCTCTCACTGATGTTTTTCTTGAACCATCAAAGTAGGGTAAAGTCATTTTACTGACTTTCTTTTGAAGCTCATTATTCTACTACTTGTTACCTTCTCTAGGTCTATGTCTCATCTTGAGATCAGAGTAATCCCTAAAAGTCATCTTAGCCCAAAACTCCACACTTGAATCCTACCAATCTCTAAAAATCTCACCCTAAAATTCCACCTATGTTGCATCCTGTTAAGGAATCTCATCCCTCCGTATGAAAATAGGAATGCCTAGTCTATCTGTGACTATGCACTATGTAGCACCTCAGTTATTCAGCAAAGGCTCTACCTTAGGATCCCTGTATCTATTCCTATCCCCATTATCCCTATCACCATTCCGCTCTCCATTACCCCAGTCTCTATGTCTATCTCCATCATTCTGGTCCCTGTTTCTATCATTTCAGTCTCTGTTCTAGTCTCCATTATTCCTGTCCTCATCTAGATCTAGGAACAAATGGGTGAAAAGTCGTGTAAGAGTTGTCTGAGACATGTCCAACCTATCAATCAACTGCTAATGTCCTCTTGCCAAATCATTCAGAATATCTCACGTGCTAGGTTCTTTGATCTCCCTATCTACCATTTTTTTAGGCTGTTGTGGGAGTACACCAGAAAAGGAATCTATTCTTGGAACTTCGAGATCTTCCTCACTATATAATACTATTGGTTGCTCTTTAACAGCTACAATCTCCATATCTGACTCAAATGGATCAATCTATAGTACTTCTTCCTGTATTCTCTATGGATTTCGTGTTCCTAGTTTGGGTCTAAAATTATATCTATTTGTAGGCTGCATGTCTCATTTTCATCTTCTAGATGTCATATTCAACCTCACAGTATGGCAAGATACATCACTTTCATACCACTGTAATGTGTTGTACTTGTTTGTATATTTTTAAGATCTTTTTAGGTGTGATTTTTATTATTTTTTTGTAAATTTTAAAGTAAATAGAAGAATACAGAAGGGATTTTCAGCTTTCCTATAGATGTGTTACTAAAGCATACAATATATTGCATATAATAGAAACCAAAAAAATATACAATAGATATGAAGAAACTATCAACTACCCAGATAGCAAAATGGCCAATAATGAATTACTATGACATACCCATGTTCAAATGTGCAACTTGGTACATTAGCCAGAAATGGGCCAGCAAGTGGGTATGGCTAGAAATGCCTTGAAACTCCAATGAATGTGATATATTTTCAATAGCAATGTTATTAACAAATAATAAGGCTCTAGGCACCTCCACAAGACCCAATACAAAGCTGCAAATTAAAGGGAAGAGCTCTCTGCAAGACCCACATCCTCTATAATAGGTGTACGACCTGATCTGAGTATGAACAATATTAAACACACATTGAAATCCTTCGTAACCTACTGATATCAGTCTATAGACTCAAAACAATGCCAGGTGACCAAAGTAGAATGTCCAGAACGCATGAAAACTCAAGATAGAAGCCTCAAGAAATGGTAGAGCCTGGCTGGGTTATACGACCAGCTGCAACAAAAAATCTCAATCCCAAATAATAAGATATCAATGTCAAAACCCTCAGCAACTAATCACAAATCTATTTAAACAGAACTTCAAATAACAAACAAGATATATGGTCAAGTTCTCCTCAAACCCTCGTCATATGAACTCCATTAAAGCCCAATTATGAATACTAGATGCTTCCACCATCAATGACACCTTTGGGTGATCTTCCACACCTGTAGAATGTCATCACTTAGGGAGGTTTTTGTCTCCAAGAGCTTGGTTTGAATCCTCAAACCCTCAAAATCCTAGTAGAGCTCACAAAGAGAAATATCAAACATAACATAGTGCAAAATGAGCCACTTTACCACCTTTTATTTCCCTCCTCAAGTTGGTCATTGGATTTGAGAGGGAATGTTATAATTTTAAATTCACTTTTCATTCCTAGGGATGGGCACCCAAGGTCAAGACTTCCTTTAAGTCTTCATTTTCCATAAAGTCACTTTTCCTTATTATTTATAAATTCCCAATTAAAATATAACATTAATAATCTTTGGACTTTAAAATAACTATGAAGACAGTGTCAGAATGCAATGATCTGTAGCTCGTCAGAAATCCCTCGACGAGATGAATCTGATCCCACTCTGAAAATCCTAAACTGACACTGAGCCCAAACTTACTAAAAATAGTAAGTAATGACCAAGAGAAAACAAAGCCAACTCTACGGGTGCCAACTAGATCCACTGACTATGAACCACATCTCCATCACTGACAAATACCTCCAAGGCCAAACTAACCATAGTTCCCTGACCAAACTACTAGTCCACGGGAACTCAATGATGGACTAACCATGTATCTAGAATGGAACATTACACATGTAAGAGGACTAGTGATGCTACCAATATTGCTAATTTGTTTTTCAAGGAAGTGGTACAGTTGCATGGCATTCGAAGAAGTATCATATCCGATAGAGACACCAAGTTTGTAGGGCATTTTTGGAGAACTCTATGGAAAAAGTTAGGTACACATCTTAGTTTCAATTCAGCCTATCACCCCCAAATGGATGGCGAAATGGAGGTGATCAATACAAGTCTTGGTGATATGTTGAGATGCCTTGTTGGGAACACACCTAGAAATTGGGATATGGCATTGGAACAAGCAAAGTTTGCTTATAATGACTCTCCCAATAGGAGTACAGGTTTCAGCCCATTTTATATTATGTATGGTTCATGCATCCTAGGGGTGCATTTAAACTCAAAAATCTTGGTGATGGAGAAAAGAAGTGCAGATGGAGAAGACTTTGCTAAGATCATGTATGACCTCCATGAGGAGGTTAAGAAGAACATTGAAGGAAACAATCAAAAATACAAATAGTTTGTTAATCAGAAGCAGATAGAAATACATTTTCAAGAGGGTGATCTGGTGATGGCACATCTATTTCCTACAAGAGAATATAATAAAATGAAAATGAAAAAGGTTGGTCCTTGTAAGATCCTTCATAAGTTTTCAGCAAATGCTTACAAGATAAGTCTTTCTTCAGGCTTGGGTATTTCACCTATTTTAATGTAGCCAATTTATGTCTATACAAAGATACTACTGATGATGAAACAACAGAGTTGGAACTACAAATAACTATCGATCAAAAAGGAACCACATCAGCTCCGCTAGAAATTGAATGCATTCTTGATGAACAGCTGTTATGGAAGACCCAAGGCAAAGATTATTTCAGGTATCTGGTGAAATGGAATAACCATCATGTCAAAAATGTTTCATGGCTTACTGTACCTGACATCTTAAAATTGGGTTACTTTGTTGAGGACCCATGAGTAGGAGCTCATGAATCAGTTTGTTCTATGGGGGAGCCTGATGTAGGGGCATCATTTCCCCATCAAATTTTGTTTTGATTAGTTGTTGTTTTAAGTTTTTTTTTAGTTGAAGTTGTTAGCTCCCTAAGTTTCTTGAATCGAACTCTTATTGATCTGTTAAGGTAGTTTTTGAAAAGGCAAAAGGGAGTTAGTAAGTGGTTGTTGCTTCCATTGGAATGGGTGGGTTCATGTCACCACGAAAGGGAAAGATTGTGGAAACTGCCAGAACGGCCAAGGAGGGAGATCGACAGTTAGAGGAATCATTCTGTTTTGAGAGGGACAAAGGCTTCAGTCTCATGGATGGGAGTAGAAAAGAATTTACAATTGGGAATAAGGGGGAATGGGGAATAGAAGAGGGATGCCAAACAAGAGTTGATGGTCTAGGGTAAAATCTTGATTATAGAAGTTGCAGAAATAAACCGTATAGGGGGAAATTGACTATGAACAAGGAGGTCGAGTCTTTCATAAATTGACTATCATTGTAACCCGATATCCATAGTTCAATATACATTTATTGTTTCTTTTCATGGTTGTTTAGAATTGTTGTTTCCTATCACTTTATGTGAGGAACGAGTTTTACCGTTGTTCCCGTCGCACTTGACAAATGATCGGCTTAACTGACTGGGCAACATTTTGTAGGTTTCTATTACTGGTTATTGTAGACTTCTATTTCTCAAAGTGTTTAGTTGTTCTCTATAACTTAGCAAGCTTCCATTCCAATACTTTTGATCTTTGTAATGGCAGAAAAGGTTTCTTCATAGAAAATTCCTGCTTTCTAAGCATATACCTTAGCCACAAGTTGGGCTTTGTACTTATCAATGCTACCATCTACTTTGTATTTTATTTTGAAAACCCATTTGCATCCAATGGATTTCTTCCATGGTGGAAGATCAACAAGTTACCAAATACTATTCCTCATAATGCTTGATATTCTACATCCATGACATATTTCCAAGTTTATTACTCAAGAGTCTACTTCACTATTTCTGGTTCTAAATTTTGAAAGACTATGCACATAAGAGCCAGATTCACTTCCTCATGTGTTAGGCCTAAAGTTAGACATGTTTTCAACTACATCTACCTTTGCATCTTTCAAGGTGGTATAATACCATTTCAATATTTGTGCACAGGAGATGAGGATTGAGGTGGAGATAGGGGTGGAAATTGCTCCATTGGAAACAAAACCTCTTCTCAAGATTCTTCTACATGAATAATATCCTTGAGTTCCTCATATTCAATCTTAATAAATTATGGTATTTGATGCCTTATAAGTGATGGTGAGGGACATGTGTTGCAACCATTTCGCTCCTAGAAATAACCCTATTAATGTACAATTTCTTCATAGTTGGATCCAAAATCCAATAGCCCTTCGACTCTAAATTGTATCCAAGAAAATGCATTTCAAGGATTTTTCATCCAACATTTTCCTCTACACCTTGAGAATGTATATCAGATTTATACACCCAAACACTCTCAAATGTGAAATGGAGGGCTTCTTCTTGGTCCGTGCTTCTCCAAGAGTGATGTTTTTGAGCACTTTGACGAGTGCCTGAATCAACAAGTACACATTTGTATGAATTTCTTCTATCTAGAATGTACGAACCAAATTTTCATCCTTTAACATACATCACCATTCACAAAATGGTACGATTACTGCTCTCTAAAAAACCTTATTTTTTAACACATGTATGTTGTGGTCAATTGTTGCTTGATCCCATGTTGTTGAAGGTAGGTTGAAAAATCCTTACTAGTGAATTCCCCCTAATCTAAGCAGATGACCTTAAGGGAGTTACCAAATGACCTTTTTTCAAGGGCTCAAAATTCTTTTAATTTTTTAAATGTTTGATCTTTGCTAGTCAAGCAATAGTCCCACATTTTTCTAGTATAATCATCCACAAAAAGATGAAAATATCAAGCATCACTATCATTGTTTGTCATTGGTGTACACAGATTAGTATGCACCAAATCTAAAGGACCAGAGGCTCACATTTCTACAACAAGAAAAGGAGTCCGATGTTGTTTCCTAACAAGAGAGTTGGAACAAATAAATTTTGTTTTCTTCATGAAGAAAAGTCCCCCCACCATGTGTCTCATTTACTCAATGCAAGAATATAGCCAAACTAAATGATAAAATCTTTTGTACCAAAGAGTAGTGGATGAAATCTTCTTTACTCCAAGGCCTTCTCTTCATGGGTGACATCAACCAACTAAAATATCTTACCAACCCAAGAGGCATGAGCAACAACTTAACTATTGTGAGTCTTGTCCCAAATGAGACAAAGTCTCTCACCATTATTCCTATCAAACTAAACTTTCAAGTTGTGCTCTAAAAATTGACTTATTGACAAGAGTTTTTTATGAGCCTTGGAATATACTAAACATTTAAAAAATTTACACTTGTGAGTCTTGAGTGGTAGAGAAATGTCCCCAATACCCTACGCTTAATAGAATGTATCATCAAGTGAAATCTTCCCATATGAAGTTGATGGGATAAGGTTGTAGAACCACTCTTTCTCTTTTATCATGTGTTTGAATCAACATATCATGATAGGACTATCAGAAGTGGAGGCTTGAATCTTTGCCACATACAGAAAATCTTCTTCATCAAAATCACCAATCAAAGCAATACACCTATGTTGCTTGTGTTTATTTTTCCAATGGGGACTCTTTTTCTTGTTCCTCTGAGAATTTAATTGTTGCTTTCACCAGATTGATTCACCATTGGAAAAAGAATCATACCAATGTTCCTAGAGATTGTCCCTCCTTCCAACAAATGAGACATTTTTTTATGTAGATGGATTGTCTTGTTTGGTATTTGATGAACTTGATGGACTACTCCAATATTCATGTTTGTTTATCTTCTACTAAAATGTGAGAGATTGATTGTTTTAGAAATTTGAGGTCCATTATGAATTTCCTCTTCTTGCTAAAATAAATTTACCAACTCCTCAAATGATGGCTTTCTACTAGCCACATTGAAAAAAGTGACAAATACTCAAAAGGTAGGATATAGATGTCTCAAGGCAATGGGTACAAGAGAGTCATCTAACACAGTTTCCCCCAATGCTTGTAGTGATGTCCTCAATTTTGCAATTCTTCTATAATAATCTCCAATTTTTCACCATTTTATATTTTCAAGCAATGTAACTGACTATGTAAATAAAGGATCTAATTCTATTTTTTATTCATAGACTAT
The DNA here is from genome assembly GCA_027924645.1 of Cunninghamia lanceolata. Lineage (NCBI taxonomy): Eukaryota > Viridiplantae > Streptophyta > Pinopsida > Cupressales > Cupressaceae > Cunninghamia > Cunninghamia lanceolata. Next base: position 7,921,863 of record BSBN01000815.1, on the reverse strand, counting down.
CTTTTGACAATCCCTAGCCTCTATAACAATTGTTCTGATGTGACGTTGAACCTCATCTAAAACACCAAATAGGATGATAAATTTGGCCTTCTAATTGGCCTTATTAAACCTTCTCAATTCATCTCCAACTTGTGTTGGTCTAGTGATTATTCAGATTGACAGCTAAAAAGTTGATAGATTGATCAGATTGCAAAGTATAGAAAAACCTAAAAATATTAGGAGTAGATAGTGCACTAGTGTAAGGTCACCTTAGGGTTGTAAGGCCTCCATGTGAGCTACCTAGTTGGCTGCTACACAATAAAAATAACTCAAAATTCACCAGTAGAAGTAGAATCTTGTTTACAATGCTTTCCAAAACTAGCCCGAATCAGTCTAGGGTTCATCTAGACACTTGAATTCACTATTGTTCATCACATAGCTTAGCATTTCAATGATCAAATCCTTACTTTACATACATTATCCAATTTAGTCATCATTTGATCAGACCTAGCTTATCATAGCTCACTTAGTAGTTGTAAAATCAAATTTTGGCTGGTTGGAGATGGCCTTAGCTTTCATAGTTTGCATATCATTGATCATTTGGATTTTATATTTTAGAGAGTTTCTCTTGGCTGTAACAGAGTTTTAGCAGTATCTAAGCATGAAAACCCTTGGATAGAAGTGATTTGTATGAAAACCCAATTCACTATGGGAGATGGATTCACCTAGAATCCATTATTGAGCATATCATAGATTTTTGAAGAGATAAAGGCTTCAATCCAGCTAGGGTTTGAATTGGAATTCATTATAGCAGCTAGGGTTTGAAGCATTTTGTAGATTGAAGACTTGGATATTTAGATTTGAAGATATACTTGGTATATTTTCATCAATAAGCACTTGGAGAGGGTTTCTAAGTGGAGCGCTTGGCATAAGGAGGCATTTTAGGTGATTTTCATCACCCATATATATTCTGATTTTAATGACAGCTGGCTAAAAGTTCATATCAAAGGCAGATTGTGTGATATTTTAGTATGTTTTGTTTATATAAGGGTTTATTTTACAAGGTGGGCTAAGTCACGTCATTTCTACACATAAGTGCTACCCATTGGAGGCATATTTTGGTGTTTTGGCTAGCTTTTACAAGTCTAGTTTTATAACATCAGCTACGGATTTCATGATCAGACTTCTTTATTGGTAGTTGGCTTGAGCTTCCATCAGCATTCATCATCTATGAATTGTCATTTGATGTTACTTCATTGGAGGATCATTTGTATGACTATTTGATCAATCTAGGGCATCATCTACATGTTTATGTAAATCTGATTTTCATATCAGACCTTTCTATTTTGTAATCAGCCAACTACATTTCAATAAAGAAGCCAATCTTTCCATCTGAGTATGTTTTGTTATGTATTGCATTGATTTTGGATGTATATGTGAGCTGATATAATTAAATTTCAGTAATATTTTGGTAATATTTGTTTGTCATATAGCAACCTTTCCATCTTCATTACATTGCAAACATATTGGTGAAAACGAAACTGTAAAAGCCTAAGTAGATTTGAAGGAAAACAAATCAGAAAATCCAGATCAGTAGGGTTAAATTTTAGGACAGAATTAGTCAGGGATCTTATAGTGGTATTAGAGCTTGCATCTTACCATCGTGGAGGGTAGAATTTAGTTTGGAAATCAAGGTGTAAGACAAACAGGTTTTGAAATAGTTAGCACAATGGGTGATAGAAGAGATAGTATGAGTCCACAATGAAATGATCGACATATGAAAGAGTTTATGAATGGTATGAATAATTTGATCAAGAATAAACAATGCTTGATGGTAGCCCAACAATGCTTCATGACAGCCATTGAGTTACTTGCACAACACGAAGAAGAAAAGAAAATAAAAAATGGGTTGGGCAAAGAAGATTCACTGCATGCATCCATAAGTAAGGAGTACATGGAATGCAATGAATCAACATCTATTGGATCTACACTTATGGGAGAGCATTCAGCAAAGGAAGAAGAATTGTTTGAGGATCTAGAGGACATCAAATGAAGGTATGTTAGTAGGTCTGATTTTCTGTTTTGTGACAACAGTCCTATTTCCTCACATAACCATGAGATAGCAGCCACTTTACATGAAGAAAATGAGGTGGAAGGGTCTCCTAATGATGGAACTCAAGTTTTGGGTGTTAAGCATGAGGAGTATGTTAGAGATTCAAGCCACAACAATTTTGATTTTGTACATCATACCATGGAGAACATCAAGAAGACTCAAGACATGTGTGATGATGGTTACAAAGAGCTAGGAAGGTAAAGTTGTTAGCTACCCAAGCAAGACAACATCTACAAGAGGTCAAGGAGCATTGCAATCAGCTAGATGAAGAAAGTAAACAAAGGGAGTCATATCTTAGATCTCTATTTATTTCAAGGGAAGATGGTTTGGAGGTTGAACATACAAGGGAGAAGCTTCTTGAGGTGAGAAAGCAAGAAGAACATTCAAATTTAGGTGGACGTGAGAAGAGGTATGATTCAAAAAACTTTGTTAGTACACATAGTTTACATCATGAGGATCATGTCCTACCTCTTTTGAGATCCCATTGAAGGCTTCCATCATAGATGTGGATGGGATAGTTGATCACTCACTTAATGGATCAGCCACTCATGTTATGACTACATATGTAGATGGAGGTATGAGTAATGTAGATTTGATTGGGCCTTTGATCATTCATGGATTACTTGAGGAGGTATGTGTGAGTATTATGGATGTTATGATGATAGATGTTCCTCATTTCACATTGAGTATGTATGGTGAGCATAGATGGATTTTGGATCCAAGTATTGGTTGGTTCTAATGCAGATTGGTCACAAGTGATTGCTTGAGGGAAAGCAATCTTAGGGTGGGAGGACTTGTAATGTCCCCTTTTTGAGAAAGGTTGGAAAAATGAATGTTATTATGGCTTGGAGAATGGAATGTTGAATTTTATGGCTTCAACTAATTTTTCTAGATGAAATGAAGTTATATTTTGGCTTTGGATATTTTTATATTATTTTTAGAAAAGTCAAAATAATAAAATAAAATTGCCAAGAGGAAAAACGACCTAGGTACCCGAGAAAGGAAAAATGACTTAAAGGTAGAAAAATGAAATATTGGAATAAAGAATAAATTATAATATTTTATTTATTAAAATATTATAATATTTCCACTAAATTAGGGCTCATGAGGAAAAAGAGAAGAATAAGGAAAAAAGTAAAAAAGAATGGCAAAAGACAATAAATAATATTTTATTATTTAAAATATTATTTTATTAAGCCAAGGGTGGCTGCTCAAGGGAGAAAAAGAAAAATAATAAAATAATATTATTTTAGTATTATTTAGGTGGGACATCCAAGTTGGAGGAAAATAAAATAAAATAAAAGGAAAATAAATAAATATTATTTTCTTTTGCTGGTGGACTTCAAAAATAATAAAATAATGGTTTATTTGGGCGCCCAAGTTGAAAAGCATAAAAGGGGGTCAATTGGAGTAATTTTCATATCATTGATCATTTGGATTTTTCTTTTTAGAGAGTTTCTCTTGGCTGTAATAGAGTTTTAGTGATATCTAAGGATGAAAACCCTTGGATAGAAGTGATTTGGATGAAAACCCAATTCACTATGGGAGATGGATTCATCTAGAATCCATTATTGAGCATATTGCAGGTTTTTAAAGAGATAAAGGCTTCGATACAGCTAGGGTTTGAATTATAATTTATTACAGCAAATAGGGTTTGAAGGATTTTGCAAATTGAAGACTTGGATATTCAAATTTGAGGATATACTTGGCATATTTTCATCAATAAGCACTTGGAGAGTGTTTCTAAGTGGAGTGCTTGGCATAAGGAGGTAGTTTACGTGATTTTCATCACTCATATATATTCTGATTGTTATGACAATAGTTTGGAAATTCATACCAAAGGTAGATTGGGTGATATGTTGGCATGTTTGGTTGATATAAGGGTTTATTTTGTAAGCTGGACTAAATCACCTCATTTCTACACATAGGCGCTACCCATTGGAGGCATATTTTGGTGTTTTGGCTAGGTTTTACAAGCCTGATTTTATAACAGTAGCTACAGATTTTGTGATCAAACTTCTTCATTGGCATTTGGCTTGAGTTTCCATCAACATTCATCATCTATGAGTTGGCATTTGATGTTACCTCATTGGAGGAGCATTTGTATGACTATTTGATCATTCTAGGGCATCATCTACATGTTTATGTAAGTCTGATTTTCATATCAGACCTTTCTATTTTGTAATCATTGAAATACATTTCAATAAAGAAGCCAATATTTCCATATGGGTATGTTTTTTTATGTATTGCCTTGATTTTGGATGTATATATGTGAGCTGATATAATTACATTTCAGTCATATTTTGGTAATATTTATTTGTCATATTGCAACCTTTCCATCTTCATTATATTGCAAAGATATTGGTGAAAATGAAACTTGAAAATCCTAAATACATTTGAAGAAAAACAAAGCAGAAAATTTAGATTAGTAGGGTTAAAGTTCAAGACAAAATTAGATAGGGATCTTACAATTGTGTTATAGTTACATGTGCACACACAACCACACTTAAGTAATTTTAGAAAAAGGATCACATTTTTCTATGTTATAGAGCCAATTTATATTAAATGGAAAGCATTCAATCTTGAGACATATCATCTAATAAACCCTAATTGTTAGTATATTAATGAATCATCTAACATCTCACAAAAGAAAATTCAAATCAAACCTTAAATTTCATAACATTATTTTACATATTTAATTTCTATGTATTTATTTCAATATTTTAATAAACCCCAATTGTTTAATTACAAATGACATATTTATTTATTACTTATTATATTATTAGGTGTGATTTATTCTATTACAAATATAGCAACTCAACCTTAATATTGGAAAATGTGAAATACTAAGTTGAAACCATCAAAACTAAAAAGCCAAAGCATTTTTTTAAATGATAAAAGAAAAAAGTATGGTATTATAAATCTCTAAAATGTAGAGATTTTATTCAGTCCCAAAATTTCAGCTCCACAATCCTAGATTATTATCTTATCCTCAAATCTAGGGATTTATCTTTAAGAGGATAAGACATGGGCTCATCAATAGATTATCGATGATTAAAAGTGAATTTATGAGAGTGGGTATTCTCTCCTTCATTTTGGTCTCAACTAAACCCAGGAGGGTATTCCTAAGGTATCTTTAATAGGGCATCTAATTGATTAGCATGAATAATGACTAAAATAACAACTATACTTGATGCATGCTTGACCTTAATATTTTCCACTAGGCCAAATACTAACTAATTGTCTACAAGACCTCTTATTAAGTTGATAACTACATCCTTGCACATACACCTAAAGATGACAACAATAAATTATCCATACAAGTGAATCCACTTAACATTTCATACACAAGTGTAATATCTAAGCATACATGGCATGATTCTCTAACAATCTTAGATGTTTGAGGCCACTTAGAATGTTCATTGAGTTTTAATACTAAATCATGAAAGCATGTAGAAATCTAATCTACTCCTAATCTACTAAGGACAAAGGAATGATTAACTAAAAGATGTTTCCTCTCTCACCAATAACATAGGTGTCTACACCATTGGGAAACAAAGTCATGGTCTGAAAAGAAGGAGATACACCTAGAAAGAATAAATTAAACCAGATGTGCATATGCATACATATCAAAAATAATACTTCATGAAAATAGACATACTTAATAATCCATTTCAATACTATAATAACCTGCATTGAACAAAGGAGATACCATTACCAAAGTATTAATTAATTAGAGGTTGTCACACATTCATCTAACCCTTGTTACATTTGTACGAATAAATATGGCAAGAGAGGATCCAAAACTAGGATCGATCACCCCTAAATAATTACAAACTACCATGGAGACATACCATTTACATGAATTATGCTCATTGAATACCCTTCTTGTGGTTTATAGAATGTATTCCATCCCCTTAAAAACCAAACTTAAATCACTTGATGCCCTAGAAATAGCTTGAGATACTAATAGTTAAGAAATTGGCTCAACAACCAACCCTTGAAATTTATTTTCTTGTATTTATATCATTTTGTTATCACATATTTTTCTTGTCTTGTTAGGGGTTGAAACATTTTGCTACTAGTCAAAGCATTAAATGTGAGAAAGTACATCATATCTATTAAAATCTACCTTGAGCTCACAATAGGGTGAGTTCTTAGAACCAAAACATATTTCCCATCTGAAATGGATAGCTTGGTACATGTACATAGGTTAGCAATGGCTGGGGTTTTAATCACAACATTCATGATGATAATTCATCTTCTTCATCCTCCATTGATAATTCATCTTCTTCATCCTCCATTCAAATATGTGTTTGGATCTGTACCCTTGGGATGAGCAACAACATTTTGGTAGGATGAATATGTTTTTACCACTACAAGGGATCAAATGCATCCATTAATGGTATCTTGGGGAGTGTAGGGGAATGGATGAGGTGTTTGGTGGAGTCACAAGAACTTAATGTGGAAGTGGAGATCAAATGTTGACATGTCCATGGGGAGTTATAAAATTGACAAGAAGTATGGTAGGAAATAGGGAAGTACAATGGTAACAAGGACTTGGGGAATTAGAAGCAATGGAAGAAGTCCACATGAAGCCCACAAGGGTAAACTTCAAGAAATATAAAATATTTGGCGTATGGAGGAAATACCAAAATTGAGGTGTGACATGGAATTGGGAAACTTTGAAAAAGTGGAAGAAGTCCATGGGAAACCTGCAAGTTTCTAAGGAGAGGTGAAAGGTGAAATGAGCATGTGAAGACAAGGACTTGAGGAACTTTGGAAAAATGGAAGAATTTGATAGGTTGGTGAAACTCAATGTTGAGGTCGCAAAATTTCAAGTTGGAAGGAGAAGTCAAACTAAAAAGAAAATGGTTGATGGGCAGTAGGATACCACAAAACACTTCCTTCAAAGCACAAGTTACTCAAATGTTTCAAATAAATGTAGGGTCCATTTGACATCTAGACTTTTAAAGGGTTGAACATCTAGAAGTCTAATATAATCCCACAAATGGCCACCTTTGAAAAATGTAATAACCACTCTAGTTTTTTTGGTACAATTATCTACTAAAATAGAGAACACAAATAGTCTCTGATACACTTTTTGATCACCAAGATCTTGAGATGGGCAAGGTGAGAGAATACAATGCAATGGATCATTCCTTCGTATCCATCTTTGATTGAAGTATGCAATGCAAGGATGATTACAAATACACCAGGCATCCACAACGACCACGTGCCATGTTTATTCAATGGAGTGTGTTATATGCAAGGGTAGAAATATGCATGCACTAGGTGGCTGAGATGACCACATATATGCTTGTTCAATAGAGTACATGATTAATTACAGAATGAAATCACACAAGGTGGCAAGTCATCCTATTGATGTTTATTCAACATACATGTATTTGATGGAAAGCCATTGGTAGAGTGTGCATGTGAAACAAGCTATCACATACACTATATAGGTGGTAAACCGACCAATATTACAATATGAATGCACAAACACGAATCCCACCAATGGTACTACTTTCCAAGGTTACAAACATAGAGATATTACTGCAAATACAAAAGATATAACATTGTGTTAGAAGGCTGCAATACCACTTATTAGGGTAAAATGCAGTTTAATAATGAATATGCAATGATAAATAATCAAATACCCATAACTCAATAGAATAGTGAAACAAAGAAGATTGAATAAAATGAAGCAATGAATCAAACAATGCAAACCTTCCTTGAATCGAAACTTCTATTGTTGCCTATCAATATCATCCTTATTTGTATGAAGTAGGCCCTCAGAGAGTGCACTCTTTTGTTGTTTTCAAGAATGTCGATAGTGAATGGCTATGGTAATGAATATGCCAAGAAGATGAGCTTCAAAGCAACAATGGTGATCTCAAGCAAATAGTATTGGGGTGCCAAAGGCACGTGGGTAGAATTCTGGAGAGTAACAACACGAATACCCTAGATGATTAGAATGGGAGGATGAGGTTTCTTTTATAGACTTAGAAGAATGAGAATCAACGGTTGAGAGGAGATATGAAGATCAATGGCTGAGGATGGTTGAGGAATGTGCAACCAGTAGAAATATGACAAGTGTCTCAGCTCCATCATGAAAGAGGGGATTTGACAACATTGATTGGAGAGTTAACTCTTTTAATTGATCAGTTAACAAACTTGATTAGTCAGTTGGAAGAATGAATTATGGAATTGACTGAATTGATTGAGGGATTAACTCAATTGACTAGTTAGTTAACACTTTTGATTGATTAGTTAACTAACTTCTGATTTGAGAAGAAATAGGACATGTGGGTGAGGGGGAAAATAGGTAATTAAATATTTAATATATTTAATTACATGTGCAACCCGATGAGGTGGACAAGGTGAGGTGGAAAAGTGAGGTGTAAGTGTGAGGTGGATTTTTGGAATTAGAACTTAGGATAGAGGAATTTGGATTAATTAAATAATTTAGGATTATTTAATTGTGTAGAATATTTAGAAGAATTTTAATTAAATAAATAGATTTTATTTAATTATGGAATAGTGAATCGATTAAATAAATTTAGAATATTTATTTAATTGATAGAAGAATGGAATAAATATTTAGAATATTTATTTAGTTGAATAGTGTCGTTTTTAGGTGTATACATTTTGCCCCTCTTTGATGCAATGTTGTTTACATCATTGCTTCAAAGAATAAATATTCTAATAATGATACATGCCCCAGTTTGTCTTTGGTACAAGTTTAATGATGATAGGATGCCCCCTCAGGAGATTGGACGAGAAGAAGGTAGGAGGCATGAGACGGACAATCTCACGAAGACGAAGGGAAGCTGGGTTAGAATGAAGAAATTGGTCGAAGAAAGAGTCAAATGATACGCGATGCAAGATGGAATGATGACACACACAAAAAAGAAAGCAAGTATGCACAAATGACACAAGAACAAACAAGGTATTGCCCCTGTCAAGCGGTAAACCAACGATATACTAATAATAATATACAACAATATTGTCATGGCGGGGAATGATATATCCCTAGACCAACACAGCAGGCGTGTTGTCGTGGCGGGGAATGATAGATCCCTAGAGCAACATGAAGGATAGTGTCTGGTTTCAAGAAATGAAGCATGTCATGTAAGACGTGTGTATTGGTTTGATTTCGATAATGCAACATCTTGTATAAGACAATTGATTGATTAACTGATCAAGTTGGTTTACGACTAGACAAGGATCAAGACCACGGATTGTGATTGGATCATTTGTGAAAGATTGACTTGGCTTGATTGGTATGGATTAAGGATGGACCTTTCATGGGGATCATTGCTCGAATTGACTGGATTGAGAAGAATTGACCACAACGATAGATAGAATACTGATTGATAGAAGAATGACTCGATAGAAGGAATCACAAGCTTTTATAAACATTGATACTCTGCATTTTGTGGATCTTTTATTGCATGGGATATGGATGTATGGATGTGTAAATGGATATAGGATGGATGCTTTACTATTGGAGTACTTTATTTCATCATCAGGCTTTATTATGTTGTAAGAAAATACAAGTATCTAGGTATAATTAAACCGAGATGACCTGAGTATTACTTACATGGATTTCGATATAGCAAGTTAATACAAGCATCTAGTCAAACTTGAATCTAGATGATCTGAGTACTTCTTGCACTTCAACAAACAAGGATTGCCCCCATTTATGTTAGACCCTTGATGTCCTCGATGATCTTTTGCCGATCATGTCCTTAGACAAGGTGTTACATTACTAAAGTTTAATCCACAAACAAAAAACTAAGAAGATAATCATGCCCCCATCATAGCATCTCTAGCTTTTGGCATCCTTGAGTAGCATAGAAAGACATGATAACAAAAATCAAGACTCTGTAACTTAACCATGGTTCTAATCCACAAAACATTCTTGTATTTAGATGTGTTTTTCTTGCCATGATTTAGATAGAATCAGTTAGAATGCCTTAGGTGTTTGTTTGCTTTGTCTTGGATAGGTTAAGATGTTCATAGTCAAGATTTCTACTTGAAGCGCGGGAGCTGCTTGCATTTGCTTAGTTGGTGAGAGAAGACTTGCACAATCCTTATTGGCGAGATGGACCCTAAGGGACTAACCTAGTGCCTCGAAGGCTTATTGCTAAATGGCCTTGCCTGCGTGATGATGCAGAGGTAACGTAGTTCAGGGTAAACCCTAATGGACCTAAGATATGGATCAGATGAGACACGATATGGAATAGATATAGATCAGACATGGAATAGATATGGATTAGATAAGACATGATATGGAACAGATATGGATCAGATATGGAACAGATATGGATCGGATAAGACACGATACGGAACATATATGGATCAGATGATACCGATGACAAGGAAACACCATGGATAGGTAGATGTACGAGTGATAAAGAATGGAACAGGTAGGTATGAGGATGGGCAATAGTGGATAGAAGGAAACAAGGATGTGATCTCTAAGGACTATGTCGCATAGGAATAACATGCCCCATTGTAGGTAGAATACTTAGGATTTGTCATGGCAATGCTTACGATGATAGGAAGATGAGAGGGTAATGAAAGATTTGCATGGTTTGGAGGGATAAGGTATGTCAAGAGACATCTAAAACATTTGTCAATATTGTGCCTCCAATCTTTATCAAGACCAAAGAAAATAGAGGAAAGGAAGATTAGGATGGATAGACTGGATAGTATAGGTAGGATAGGATAGGAAATGGTATGGAAAGAAACTGGTAGGAGAAAATTGATATGCCGATGAGACAAGGTGCCCCCAAGTGTAGGTGACATAGAAGATCAACTTACACATGATGCCTGTTTGCCAGGTTTTCATCATGGTACTTATCCAAGGCATCTTTTTGCCAGATTTTCACCATTGGATGAAGGGATTTTTCTTTATTTTTTTCATTATTTTTTTTGTTGTGTTTTTTGAACATTTGGATAGGGGAAGATAGATATGGACGAGAGGAACCCAAGAGCCTAGTTCCATGAAAGGTGACAGTCCTGCTAGATAGATGTTGTCACATGGACCATGTCGAGTGCGCTCATAAATGTTGGTAGGAGACTACATGAAAGTGAGATATGAGTATGTAGATAGTGGATTATGATGCAGAATATGGAGGGAAGGCTTATGCAAAAGAATGGACCATAGGAATAGGATGAGGAAGATATGTAGGATAATAGTGGAAGGAAGGGGCGATGGAGGTATATGAAAATGTTGCGGAATGGAAGGGAATTATGACCAACGGTTGCACATACCGTGGTAAACATTGAAGCTAGTGATGGGAAAGTAGTGTAGGAAGCAACAAAGACTTTTGCTTGTGGATGAATGACTTAGGCATGTAGGGATCCACATAAACTGAGTATTTTGCTGGTTTTTGCTTGTCATGTGGGATGGAAGAATTTGAGACTTTTGGATGGAATGGGAGAAAGTGGATGGTTGAGATTCTTGAGAGGTAGATGCCTCATGTAACTTGAGGGCTTTTTGCTTAGGCACCCAAACCATTTTGTTTTTAGATAGTACTTATGAAGGTATGGGCTGGGGTGTATGCAACCTTTGTGCATCTTTTGGAGTAATCATCTGTTGGATGCAGACCCACACCTTTTTTAGCTTGGCGTATAGGTGTGTGGGTGTATACAGCTCTTGAGAAGGATGCTTCTTTGATTCTTGGATTTTGTATCCTAGGTCATGAGGACTCTTAGGATTTTTAACTTGATAGGTAGAGGTATCCAAATGTTTGTCGTTGAAATCTTTTGGGATGGTGAAAATAGAGTTGGTGGAAGCTCTTTGTTTAGACAACATGTGCATTTGTTGGCCATGATTGGGAGTATTAGAGAATTCATAGACTGAAGGATAAGGTATTGGAAGAAGTGGTGGTAGAATGTATGGAGGGATATTAGGAGTTGGAAGTAGCGGAGGTAGATTGGATGGTGGGAGGTGTATGGTCACATGCTTTTGACAATTGTAGGATGATGGATGTGGAATGGCGACATATGTTTTCAGGATATGAAAGGATTTGCAGTGGAAAGTGGAGGATTTAGAAGGAGTGGAGGAAGTACCAACATCTTGAGATTGTGCACCTTGTGGTATGTATCCAAGGCCATATGAAGGAGGAGGAACATTGACATGGACGGGCTCCAAAATACCTTGTTCATGAAGGCCTAAGTCTTTACCTTGATAGTTCATATTATGGAGTATGCGGTGGACCATGGGATTATGGATAGGTGCACTAGCAATGAGTTCCTTATTGGATGAGGAAGGCAAGATAGTGGATGATGGTTGTTGGTGTTCTAAGGAAGAACATTCATGCATGAAAGTAGTAAGCCCAAGGATATAAGACGACGGATTTGTAGCTTGGTCAATAATGGATGGTGAAGGATCATTAGAATCTTGATTATCATTATGCTCTTTAGGATCTAAGTTATTGGGTTGATCATTTGTGTGCACTTGGGAGGCAAGTGTCTCATCAGAGGAAGTGAAAGTTGTTGGATCATGGATGGGATTAGATGGAAGAGGGATAGAAGAAATGGAGGCTTCTTGCTCACTAATGGGTATGGGATCAAGTTGTTCAAGGACATCTTCTTCATAGGGAATATCTTGATCATAGAACAAATAAAGGTTATGGATGGGTTGGAGTTGGGTTTCCATCTCCTGTATAGGATCAAGTTGCTCATGGATAGCTTCTTCATCAAAGATAGTATCTTGATCATAGAAAAGATAAAGGTTATGCATGGGATGGAATTGGATTTCCTTCTCATGTATAGGTGTTGGGAGATGGATAGGATCAAGTGGCTCATGGAGAGGTTCCTTATTACGGATATCATCTTGATCATGGAAAAGATACATGTTATGTATAGGTTGTAAGAAAGTGATTTGATTTGGACATAGACTAGGGATTAATGTTTCCTCATGCTTAGGATTAGACTCTTGACATACCTCTTGGGTTGTTGGAATGGAAGTGGATAGCTCTTGGATAGCTTCTTGGTTGACAACATAGATGTTTGATGGACCGTGACTTTGGTTCATGGTAGGAGGTTCTTTGATAAGCTCAAGGGGTTGCGAATGACATGAAGGATTTTTGGTAAGATCAAGGACTGGAATTTGGGGACATGGTTGACTCTCTGCTAGTAGCCCTTGGATCACATCCTTCATAGGTGTATGGGTAGATGAATGAGGGGATTTAGCTTTCTCCCAAGCTTTTCTCTGGTTGTATAAATTTGGAAAAACTCTTTCCCATCACTCATCTGATTCTTTTTTGGTCATCCATTTAGAGTTTGAGGAACTAGATGGTGGTATTGGTGTAGAACTGGTATGTTTTGGAATATGTGTCTTAGAAGGTGGCGAAGGAGGACTAGTAGATGGAGTGGTATAGGATTTCCAACTTAAGGTGGTGCTTTCCTTGTCATGAGCATCATTAAGATGGGAAACAGATGTATGAGTTTGGGGCGAGGCGTAGCTAGTACTAGCACCTTTGGCTTGCAAGATTGCCATTTCTTATTGTCTGACTTGGAGTTCTTGAGCAATTGCTATATGACCTTGGGGTGAGGTGTCTAGGGTTAATTGCAATTTCAGGTATTTGAGTTCTTGAGCAAGCTCTTCTAATTCAGTTTTCATCTCCACAGAAACTAACACAAGACTGAAAGGGGTACTCAGAAAGGTGGAAAATTTTTCCTCAAAAATAGTGCAAATGCTCACTGTCGTGGATGTGCAGAAACAAATGCACAGTAGAAATGAATATATACGCAGGAAGTCATAGTATATGCGTAGCACTGGTGAAGTATAAATGCGCAGTAATAGTGTGCATAGGTGCAGTAAGTCTACACGTATGCGCAGCAAGTCGACACAAATGTGCAGTAGAAATGGGTATATGCACAGCTCTATTTTTTTGAGCAAAATTTTTAGATTTTTCTAGTGTTTTTGGTATTTTTGGCTGGAAAAGAGGTCTTCTTGATATGATTTTATGAATTAATAGCAAGAAAACACAACAAGCAAAAAGAATATTTTATAGTTTTTATTTTTTGTTTTTTTCTTTTTTTGACTCTATTTTGGACTAAACTGAACAAAAGCAAGCACAAAGATCCTAGGCTAGAAATGGATTATAAGGGATCTTGGCCACTAGAACAAGAGGTATTTAATGTAGGCAACCATTCAAGTGGTTACACATGCGGCAGCACTACTCTCTGTTGTGGAGTCTCCCAGCCTCAAAGGGTTGTGCCTTAGAGGGTTTTGGGGGAGGTTGGCCGTCGGTGTAACATAACAGCACTTGTTGTAGGAAGTTTTCACCTCAAGCACAATTTATTTTAAGTGGCTTGGTAGGGCTTGGCTTTAGCCTGTTACCACTCAGGGTTGTTCCCACTTGAACAAGCGTGCATCCAAGGGTAGGCCCCTCTTAAAGGTTAAACAGATAGAATAACAAGTCTAGCACTTTGGTCACCCAGTTAAGGGGAGAGCATAAGCCTATTGTCATTCGCAAGCATAGAATACACTGGTTAATCCAACCTAGTTAAAATTAGAAAAACTAAATGGGCTATTCTACTTGTGCACTCACGCGGTTGTTAACTTTGAAGTGGTTAAGACATAGCAATGTTCATTCTTGTTTGTAAGATAGCAATGATCTAACTAAAGAAGATAGCAATATACAGATATAGCAATGGTTCAATTACTCTCTTCCTAGTTATGGACTACGTGAAATTGGCATGTATGCATTTTTACTTTCCTAATTAGAGTTAGATTAAATTTGTATGCAAGTTGCATGAACAATGGGTTACTCCTTCCTAATTAGAACTAGATGAAAATTGTATGCAAGTTGCATGAACAATGGGTTGCTCCTTCCTAATTAGAACTAGATGAGAATTGTATGCAAGTTGTTTTACTTTTCCCCTAGTTAATCTATGATGTGTGTGTTAAGGAAAATAAAACTATCCAGCTCTCAACCTTGTAGAAGATATATTAGAAGTTTCTTTTCTCTTTTCTTTGACAAGTGTTTAAGTCAAGCTGCATAGATAAATCATTAGTTTTCAAGAAAAAATGCTAGATTTAAGCTTGGAAAGATAGCTGAATTTTGACTGTAAAATTAGCTAACAAAATGATAAAATCACTTGATCAAACCTGCTCCATTGTGAAGTTCATGGAATTACCTTTCCAACGAGTGTTTATTTGCACGATTACGAGTTCGTATGCTCCTGTTATGGCAAAAAGAAAAAGATACCACCCTTATGGCATGTAGAAGAAGGTAGGATGGAGAATTGTTGGATAAAACAATGCACCGTACAGAAGCACCTTTCGGACCACTGGATAAGAGGATGCGAAAGAATCCTTTAGACCACTGGATAAAAGGATGCACCCTGCGAAAAAGTTATTAGGACAGTTGGATAAAAGGATGCGGGAGCAACCTTTGGACCGCTGGATAAAGTGATGCACCTTGCGGAAGCACCCTTTGGACCTTTGGATAAAGCGATGCACCCTGCGGAAGCACCCTTTGGACCATTGGATAAAAGGATGCACCTTGCAAAAAAAACTCTTCAGACAGTTGGATAAAAGGACGTGGAAGCACCCTTTCAACCACTGGATAAAGCGATGCACCCTGTGGAAGCACCCTTTGGATCGCTGGATAAAAGGATGCACCCTCAAGAAAATCATAGAGATTTTTTTCAGTCTCCGATTTTTGTGAATTAATAGGTGAGTCTAAGGTTTTTGACCCTTCTGAGCACGTTGGTGATGTTAGTTTTAGCCCAGGAGGTCACCTTTTGATAGATCCTTGCAAAACTCAACAATGGGGTTTAGAGAAACACAAATTTTTACTACAAAAATTTTTAAAAAACATAAAATTGAACGGTGGGCACTAAAAATGTTAGGGTAAAATACGGTTTAATAATGAATATGCAGTGATAAACAATCAAATACCCATAACTCAATAGAATAGTAAAATGAAGAAGATTGAATAAAATGAAGCAATGAATCAAATAATGCAAACCTTCCTTGAATCAAAACTTCTATTGTTGCCTATCAAGATCGTCCTTGTTTGTATGAAGTAGGCCCTCAGAGAGTGCACTCTTTTGCTGTTTTCAAGAATGTCGATAGTGAATGGCTGTGGTAATGAATATACCAAGAAGATGAACTTCAAAGCAACAATGGTGATCTCAAGCAAATAGTATGGGGTGCCAAAGGCACGTGGGTAGAATTCTACAGAGTAACAATACGAATAGCCTTGATGATTATAATGGGAGGATGAGGTTTATTTTATAGACTCAGAAGAATGAGAATCAATGGTTGAGAGGAGATATGAAGATTAATGGCTGAGGATGGTTGAGGAATGTGCAACCGGTAGAAATATGACAAGTGTCTCAGCTCCATCATGAAAGAGGGGATTTGACAACATTGATTGGAGAGTTAACTCTTTTAACTGATCAGTTAACAAACTTGATTAGTCAGTTGGAAGAATGAATTATGGAATTGACTGAATTGATTAAGGGATTAACTCAATTGACTGGTTAGTTAACACTTTTGATTGATTAGTTAACTAACTTCTGATTTGAGAAGAAATAGGACATGTGGGTGAGGGGGAAAATAGGTAATTAAATATTTAATATATTTAATTACATGTGCAACCCGATGAGGTGGACAAGGTAAGGTGGAAAAGTGAGGTGTAAGTGTGAGGTGGATTTTTCGAATTAGAACTTAGGATAGAGGAATTTGGATTAATTAAATAATTTAGGATTATTTAATTGTGTAGAATATTTAATGAATTTTAATTAAATAAATAGATTTTATTTAATTATGGAACAGTGAATCGAATAAATAAATTTAGAATATTTATTTAATTGATAGAAGAATGGAATAAATATTTAGAATATTTATTTAGTTGAATTGTGTCATTTTTAGGCATATACACCACTTATAGTTTCTATGTCAAACTAAAATACACTATTGTAACATACATCATGAAGAAATAATGCTGTAAAAAATATAGATTCAAGAAATAATCATTCTCAAGTGGAGCATTGTTGGTGTTGATGAAGTGCAGGTCATACACACTATGTTTTCAAACTAGAAATCAGTATCATATACACATTATGTTTTCAAATTGGAAATCGATGTCATACACACTATGTTTCCAAATTGGAAATCATTGTCATACACATTGTGTTTTCAAACTGGAAATCGTTGTCATACACACTATGTTTTCAAACTCAAAATTGTTGTCATAGACACTGAAAACACTATTATATCAGTTCTTAGCTATAAAACCCACTAACAAAATACTGATTATACTAATTATAACAATTCCTAGAAACACCAAACTAAGAAACCAAAAGCTATGCTCAGAAAAGACACTAAAAAAGGACTGATATAATTTTACAATTCTGATCATACCAAGAGAATATTGATGACTTGGAATGATGATCGGAGGCAACTGGGTGACTTTCTAAAAATAGCCTACTCCTCCAAGAAGTTTGGAGAGCTCCCAAAAGGCCAAAAATCAATTCTAGAAGCATCAAAAGGATCCATCCAACTAAATGAACTCAAAACCATGAACAATCACTCTGCAAGGCTAGTCTAGTGCTCTCCAAGAACTTTGGAGCTCACCCTTGCACACGAATTAGCCTACAAGGAAACTTAGAAATAGGCTACCTGTTCACGACTTGGCTAAGCACCAATTGTGGGCATTACACAAAAGTGTTTGTAATATTTGAGAACAATGTGGGGATCATCTAGACATCTAGACTTTAGACTCAAAGTGGAAAAATGGAAGAAGTCTACAAGTCCATGGAAAGCCTACAAAACCACAAAGGAAATTAGGGGATGCTAGTAAGGAGTTTTCAAGTCCATGGTGAAGGGAAATGAAAAATGGGGGAATGTGGGAAAGAAAGGAAGCTAAGGGCTTTTACCAAAGGTACAAAAGTACATCTAGAATATTTTAAAATGTGTTAAACTATAGAAGTCCAGAAAGTGAAGGGAAATGAGGAAATGTGGTAGATTTTTGGAGTTCCTAGTAGTTATGTAAACCCACAAAATGGTAGAAAACAGATAAAAAATTCCCATGACAAAAACATGGGGTAAGGTAAAAAATAATACCAATCTATAAATTAAGCATGGTGGCCATTTTATGGAATTCTTAGATTGGTAATTAGGGATGGGCTAGACTAGGACAAAGCACAAATAGGACACATGACTTGGGAAAATTTATAAATTTTGAGGCCTTTGAAAATGGGTCCCAATAGGCTCTACATTGAATAAGGACATAAAAATCTTTTATAATTATGAAGTAAGGATCATAAAGGATATGATAAAAAATAGATTTCATTATAATGATTTTTAATACCCTTAATTTAAATTATTTTGTAAGACCTATATACACAATTGAATTTATATTTATACTTTTTTATGAAGCAGATTTTTAATTTAAATATATAACAAGTTTTTACTTTATTTAAAAAATTTATCTATAGTAAAAGATGTAATGGGTTATAGGGTAGTGTGGGTGGCTGAGAGGGAGCCTTGCCACCTCATCATAGGTGGCAAGGCCAAGATAATTAAGGGAGCAATGATTATTTGCAGGGGTGGTAAGTTGGCACGGGTTGAAGGGACACTCGCATTCATTTGATGGAGTGGCAAGGGTGGCGTGAGTTGGATGTTCTTTCAACAGGCATTCAAGAAGCTTCAAAGGACATGTTGATAAGAAGACAGAGGAGGAAGTGTTTTCATTCTATAAGCTCCATCGCCTACCAACTAATGCCTTCACATTTTGTTGTCATAGTTTCTGCGGAGGCCATTCGCTGTGGGGGAAAGGACACTCCCGTCAGACTAACCAGTAAAAAAAGATAGATGGCCTTCATCGGGGCAATTACTGATCTTAGGTTGCAGAGAATGCTCCGCCGAGCTGATGAATTGATGGTGGGGACTGTGAAATTGCTCCTAGGGAAAGTTTTCTTGGAGAACAATGAGAGGTATAGGGTAGATATAGATATCTCCTCCCGGGTGCTTGCAATGCTTCTCGAATTGGGAACGGATAAAGTTGAGGCAGGGGCTATAATGAAAGGGATTTTTAACCCTGAGCATCTAGGGGATCTAGATTTCTCTCTGCAGGTTGCTAGTCCTAGCGTCGGCATCCCCCATCTAAGAGACTGGGGTCTTCTTGAAGATCTTGATGCGGTCATAAAATTTTTCCCATTCATCCTGGACACTAGAGGCTTTGATTTGGTGGTGTTGAAAGACCAGGCGGCGATAGCAATGGACTACATCAAAAAAACCCTTGGCATGGTGGTGGTGGACAGTCTTGATTGGGTAGAACACTTCAGCATGAAACTGTCTGAGTATAATTTCTAGCTGTTGTTGATCCCCTTGCTTCATTTTGTATAGTAGAAGCAACGTTATTCTAGACCTAGGTAGTTATATTTTCTGTTGAATGGGTACAGTGCTGACCTTGCATGGTCTTAGAAACTTTTATCCTAGTCTGTATCGAATGTTAGTTAAATTCTCTCAGCCAGCCATGGATAGGCTATGATCTCTGTAATTTTTTGACAGATACTTTAATATAGCTCTATATTATGAATAAAAAAAAAAGATGTAATGGGTTAAATTATAGATTTATATTAAAATATAATATATCTTTGTAATGCTGAAATTTGTATATTTATGTTATTTTCTATATAGTTTTGTATCTATTTTAAGGAGAGTGCGTTGAAATATTAACATATTGACCAATGATATATTTTTGTGTAAAGTTGGGTTCCTTGTTATATGCCACCTACTTATCTATTACACACACTTCTTTGCACTCACCTCTTACCCCATCCTTCCATTCACACATCCCCATATATTTGCTATACTCATACATTTATTACACCTATACACACACATACTTATATTTACCACACTATTTGACCCCTTTTATACCTAGGGTCATTTTTGCAATTTCAAACTGATCTAAATTTTAATGGAGAATTCAGATAACAATACCTAGTGCTGGGCCTATGGTATTGTAAAAATAAACAAAATGGTGAATGTGAAGAACTTGTAAGAAGTTGCAGGCAACCAAAGAGGATTTCTTATTGCATCAAAAGTTGAATATATACAATGAGCAAGAATGTGAAAGGTCACCTTATCCATACAATTTGAAATGGATAGTTGGAAGGTGACAAAACTACTAAAATTCAAATTTTCAAATTTTTTTCAAAATTTTTAAAAAACTACTAAATTTTGGACCCCACTAGGCAGGGTCATTCTCAATCTGGTCCTTAGTGAACCATTTTCCTTGATGTGGAAGTTGTCTTGCCTGTACCACCTGATAGAGAGGAATCTATTGTTTCTTTAATGTTTTCACTAAAACATCAGTAATTTGATCATACTTGAGAGGGACAGTAGTGTCTAGATTCAACTCTAAGCAACTTATATGTTCTACAACATCTGAAGTGTCCAACAATGGTGGAAAATATGGTTGCAACAATTTGACATTGAAAACAGGATGTAGTCCAAGAAAAGATGGAAGATTGAGTTCAAAAGCATTTTCACCAACTTGTTTGAAGATGGTGTATGGACCATATCGAATATGATGGAGTTTCTTGTGAGGCCCTTAAAGTCTTTCTTTCTAAATATGAAGCCAAACCTTGTCCCCAACATTAAACTAATGAGGTGTATGATGATGATCATGTCTGTCCTTGTATTTCTGATTACTATATTGTAGTATATCATGGACTTGTTGCCGAATATGGTGTATCTTCTCTACAAACTTAGTTGCCTTGTCTGCCTCTATTTTTGAATGTGTTGATGGGTCACTCAACATAGTCAGCAATGCTACATCAATTGGAGCCAATGGTTGGTAGCCAAGACATACCTCAAATGGACTGTGCCCTGTGGAACTATGTAGTGTACAATTGTAACTATGTTGTACATATGGCAAGCTTTCATCCCAAGTTTGAGGATGTTTGGAATGGTACATCCACAAAATGTGAATGATCATCCGATTCACCACCTTAGTCTACCCATCTGTTTGGGGATGGAAGGCAGTGGATTTTGTCAACTTTGTGTCCATCAAGGCCTAAAGTGCTGACCAAAAATTGCTAAGAAATCTACTATCCCTATTAGATATGATGGTTTGTGGCAATCCAAAGTGTACCCAAACATTCTCAAAGAAAAGCTTGGCAATTTCTTCCATAGGGACTCCTTTCTTGCAAGCCACTATGACAACCATTTTTGAAAACCTGTCTACCACCACATATACACAATCATGCCCATGTTTGGTAGAAGGTAGTCTAGACATGAAATCCATTGAAACTAAATGCCAAGGTTGGTCAAGGACTGGAAGAGGTGTATACAATCCTTGTTTACGATTGGTAGGCTTTGCAATGACATAAGAAGTACAAGATCAGATGTATAAAATGACATCATGTCTCAATTTGGGCAAATAAAAATACCTCTGAAGTACAGCAATAGTCTCCTCCACTTCGAAGTGTCCTGCAACATGGCTATAGTCTGTCTCCCATATCATCTTTTGTCACTCCTTGGTTGGAACACCTATGTGTCCCATATGATAGAGAATCCCAGCCTTCAAGTAGAAATTAGTGGCTTGTTTTCCCTCTACTAGATTGTTGTAGATCTCAGCAAAATTAGGATCTGTACCATACAAATGAGGTGAATCTGTTGTGTGGTGGCCACAAGAATCCAATACCACTATCAGGGTTGTGATCAGAGGTCTACTCAAACAATCTACAACTTTGTTAGTAGCTCCCTTCTTGTAGTAGATATTGAGATGGAATTGTTGCAAGTAGGTAGACCATCTTTGATGCCTATCATTTTGTAGCTTCCCTTGTGTTTGTAGAAATTGCAGAGGTTTATGATCCATGTGAATGATAGTCTCCTTCCCCAGAATGTAGTGTTTCCATTGTTTGCAGGCTTGCACAATAGCATACAACTCCTTATCATAGGTGGGGTACTTACGCACTGTGTCAGAGAAAGTCTCACTATGGTAGGCAACTGGATGCCCATGTTGCATGAGAACTACTCCTAGTGCATAGTCTAAAGCATCTATTTCAATTTGAAAAGATTGTTGTAGATCTGGGAGTGCTAGTACTAGTGTAGAACATAGCCTCTTCTTCAACTCAATGAATTCTTTCTATTGTGCCTCTGTCCAGTAAAATTTTATCCTTGGTCCTCCTCTTAGTGCCTGATTCATAGGCCATGCCAAATGTGAAAAACCAAGTACAAATCTTTGATAGAAATTGGCTAGATCCAAGAAGCTACAAAGTTCTGTGAGACTTTTGGGAGATGGCTAATCTTTGAGAACCTCTATCTTTTTAGGGTCCACACGAACACCCATTCTATCCACAATGTATCCCAAATACTGAATACTCTCCATGTCAAAAGAACACTTATCTTTGTTAGCATAAAGCTTGTGTTGTTGCAAGGTTGAAAGCACTTGCTGAACATGCTGCAGATGGTTACCCCATGTTTTGCTAAAGATGAGTATGTCATCTAAATAGTTGACAACAAAAGAACCAATGCATGGTTTGAGGAGATCATCCATCAATCTCATGAATGTGGCAGGGGCATTGGTCAAGCCAAAAGGCATGACTAGACACTCAAACAACCCTTCCATGGATTTGAAAGCAGTCTTCCACACATTTGATGGCTCAACTGGGACTTGGTGATATCCAGATTTTAAGTCAATTTTTGTGAAAATTTTTGCCCCACTGAGTTGGTCCAGCAAATCATCAATGTGAGGGAGTGGATATCGGTTCTTCACAGTGATCTTGTTGAGAATCAAATAATCAATACAAAGTCTCCACGTTCCATCCTTCTTTTTGGCAAAAATAATTGGACTTCCACATGGTGAAGCACTTGGACGAATGTGTCCTTTTTTTATCAACTCTTGAATCTGCCACTTGATTTCTTCATTCTCCAAAAATGACCTTCTGTATAGTGGCCCATTTGGTAATGGCGTCCTTGGAATTAGATCAATCTAATGCTTGACTTGGTACTGTAGTGGTACGCATGTTAGTGAATTGAATACATCCTAATATGTTGACAATATTTTCTCCATCTGATTCTATTCAACTGTGGTAGGGGACACTTTGGTATGACTGCTGGAAACAATGGACCTTGCCTCCTCAGGTCGAACCATTAGTAGGACAAATTTTCCAGTGTGAGCAATCAAACACTTACATTGTTTTGTAGTAATCAAAGATACTGGTTCTACAGGACTTACCTCAGGTATTTGATAACTCTTTTCTCCCAACTTGATGGTAATGATGCGTGGCCTTGACTCATAGACTGCATGGTGCTTGTACATGTATGGGTGCCCCAACAATACATCGCATACATCCAAAGGTGCCACATCACATATTACTTCATCTTTGAATGGCTTGATAGAATAAGGTAAGCGACACTATTTATTCACTAGAATGTCTTATCTCTGACTTACCCATATGATATGGTTGTGGATGTCGTGTTGTCTACAGATTCAATCTTTTCATAGTTTTAGCAGAGATCAAATTATTTTGGCTTCCACTATCCACAATGAAATGAAGAGCCTTTCCGTTTACCCATATCTATGAGTGGAACAAACGTTCATCATCTTCATAGGGCATGACTTTGACAGTGGCAACTATGACATGTGGGTCAGCCTCAATGGTTTGTTCACCCTCATTTTGTTCACAAGGATTTGTAGGCAGTGACTCTTGTTCTGTCTCTCGATAGATTTCGGCCAACAAAGTCTTCGTGGCATGACAGTCTTTATTGTTATGACCAGGACTCTTATGGAATTCACACCACATCTTCTGCTTACCCTTATTTGTTGTTGATGAGATCTATGAGGAAAATTCCTTGGTTGTCAATTTCTGACAAAATTTTTTACCACCTTCACCCTTGAATTTGTTGTTTGAGGGATAATCTTTCTTCCCCTTTTGTTTGAATTTCTCCTCTATTTTTACTACATATTTGAAGGCGGTACCCAAGGTCTCAATATGTAAGAAATCCATTTCTGTCTGGATATACTGATGAAGCCCACTGCAATACTTCAATACCCCATGTTTTTCTATGTCACGGATTCCCAATTTTGCAGAAAGTGCATGAAATGTATTTGTATAATCTTGAACAGATTGGTCCTTCTTTTGTCGAAGTAATTTCCATTGCATGTACTTCTACACATATGAATTTTTAGGGTAGTATTCCTCCTTGATGTATTCCAAAAATTCTCCCCATGTGGGATTGCCATCCTCCAACGTTTCAAATCCTTGGCTATCAAGGCCATCATCCTTGGCTGGTAGTCTATTTTCCCAAGATTGTTTCACATGTTCCTCAGTTTTGAGGAGTGCAAAGGTTATTTTTTCAACATCTATGAAGTGTTTTATAGAAAAATATTTCTCTAATTTTGATAGCCAATCATCAACATCATCTGCATTAATTTTTCCTTCAAAATTTTAAATGTCAAAATTTACTTGTACCTTGAATGGGGTGTGTGAAATGGTGCTCTAGCTGCACCTTTTGGTTGATGATTTTGTTGGAGAATTTGAGAGAATTCAGTCATCATATCCTCATGTTTCTTTTTCAAAGCTTCTTGTACCAGCTCCTTGAAAGGCTTAGATCCATCTCCTTGTTCTCCCATCTTCGGTCGTGTGCATCTCAAGGGTAGGTAATCTGAAGGGTCTCTTGTCTGCAATCCCAACCTTGCATAACTAGACCATGTACGATGTGACATACAAGAGAGAACCACTCTTATACAACTGATCTAAATTTTAATGGAGAATTCATATAACAATACCTAGCACTAGTCCTATGGTATTGTAAAAATAAACAAAATGCTCAATGTGCAGAACTTGTAAGAAGTTGTAGGCAACCAAAGAGGATTTCTTATTGCATCAAAATTTGAATATATACAATGAGAAAGAATGTGAAAGGTCACCTTATCCATAGAATTTGAAATGGATAGTTGGAAGGTGACAAAACTACGAAAATTCAAATTTTCAAAATTTTTCAAAATTAAAAAAAAAACTACTAAATTTTGGACCCCATTAAGCAGGGTCATAACTTCTAGCCAGCTAGTCAAAATCTAGACATTTTAGACTTGCTGGGAAGATCTCTTTAAGACCTAGATTGAGTTACATTAAGCCCTGCCTAGGGCTACCGCTCAAAAACAACTCGAGAAAGTCTTGACCCTAAATTCCACTCCGAAGGCCTCCGAAAATGCTAATTACTAGGATGTAGACAAAACTAGAAAAAATACTGAAAAACTAGAATATAGTTGCATGAACAAATTTCACCCTAATGCTTTTTAATCTCTACAGGATCACAAACTTGACTCTTTCAAATTTAAAATTTAAAATTCAAAATTTAGCTAACTCTCTCATATACCATTTTTTACCTAAATTTGACTAAACATAAACTTGTACAATATGTTTCTATGTCCTAGTATTTAAAGGCATTCAATACACTCATTTTTTGAATAATTGAATAATCAAGGAATCATCTACATATCATTCACATTATGATACTTCAATTGGTGTGCTGAAAAGAATTTAAACCTGCATGAGCATTCTAGGAGCATATGTATGTATTAAGAAGGTTGTTTCGATATTGAATACATATTTCCATGGGTTGACCTAGGAGAATGTGTCCCATAGTGACACAATGGTAGCCCTACCAAGGCATTCTTAAATACTACAAATCTTTAGATACCAAAAAGCAATAGAGAAGGAACAAATTAATTAGATAAGCAATCAGAGTGGAGTTTTGAATTACACAAGGTCAAGCTTAGACTTAGAGGATGAATTTGTAATTGCAAACTTGTCTCAGAACTATGAACTTGATCATAATAAAGTGCAGACCTAGTGCAATTTTTGAGGTATTTACATGCAAATAGATCACCTTTTCCCTAAGCACATATATCATTCTAATTCTAGAATATTCATTATTGGCACACATTCTTTGATCATAAAGCTAAGTATACCTAAATTCTACATTTACTTTCCTAAAATAGTTGCAAGTATAATTATCTAAGTTATTAGTCACCAACTATTATTTATCAATCTAGGTTAATTTATGCTTATGTGCATGCATCTTATTATATTATCCTAGATTAAACCTAAGGAAGGTTGTTTTTTCTTTACATTTTTGTGAATCCATCTAATCCTACATGACCTAGTCTTATTTCTAGGGTTTGTCTCACATTAAGATTTTTAGATCTACAATTTTCTAAGTTTCCATTTTATTTTTAGATTTGAACTTTCTTTTAAATCTTTGTTCTTCATTGGTATACCTTTATTTTATAATTTGGTGTACTTATTAATACATCCTCGATCTCTAACCTGCCCCACTCACCATTTCATTTGGTTTATGGTTTATACATTACAATTGCTTCAAATCTAATTTGGGACCATTTTTTGATATATTGTGTAACACCTCACCATGAAACTCTAGAGAACAACACAATTACATTACACAAACAGGACAAATATTTTTTTTAAAAGAGATAATAAATTGACATTTAACATGTCTATACTAAGTAATGTTCTTTCAGTGTTCCATGGCTACATTACTGACAAACTACTAACATGTTCTCTCATACGTCATGCGTGAACTGACAACAATAATTCATTCTGTATCTATTGCATTAAATGAATAACCATATACATTTCCATGACATCAGATAAATAATCATCCAAATCAAGTACAACTACAATTTTTTCCTTACACACGAGTATACAACATTACATTGTTTACATCATCAACTTTTGATTACATTGGATTACATACACAAGATAGTACATGAGCATAAATAACTATCTTTATAAACTAGTACAAGATCTGAATCTTCTATAGGAGATACAACCTTCTTACACACGAATAATGGCAAGGAAAAACCAATGGAGGTAAAGCACATCCACTCGACCATGTGGTAGCCTAAGGTCCACCCCCCCGTACTAGGAGATAACAAAAGGTCTCAAATACATCAAACAGCCAGGTAGACAATTGCCTAACAGAAACAAGGACTAAACATGACTCCAACAGAACACATGACAACACCACGAGCAATGCAATATCACTTCCAGAGGCAGACACATTACAAATAAAGAGGGACCAACTAGGGAATGCTAGGATGCAGTAGGAAGAGTGTCATCACATGGTCCTAACATGGGTTATCCTGATAGCCTCTCACTAGGCGTCGGCCCCATAGGGTGACACATGCAGAATCAACTTTCCTTTCATGGGGACAAGGAAGTTGATCTTACCGACTAGGCCTTCTCATACCCATCCTTAGCCTAAATGAGCACTATAGGCATGGGAGAGGAAATCCAATTATCTTGTTTAATGTGTAATTTACCCTTCCCCCTAGTTCATTTTAGGTTTTCACTTAGTTAACAACTTTCAATGGGTTATACTGACAGCCACTTTGGGCGCCGGCCCCACATTGAAAGCCACTCCCCTACCTGCATCTAGAAACCCTAACCATCAAGCAAGACAATCACTATCTTACTGATAAGTATACATAACAATGCAAGACATTACCTTCTTTCTTATTAAACATGATTACAATGACCAACCTTTACTTCATTGTCCCAAAACTTTCAGTTGATCAATCGCAATAACCATAACAACACATATCCGGAGCAAGGTATGGGTCATCTTGCTCGCAAATCTCAACCATGAACAAAATAGTTTCTTATTATGATTTCCAAGATCTCCCCATTACAATACTAAACACAATCTCGATATCAACACATACGTGAAGGAGATTTAATCCCATCATAATATATTCACAACGCAATATGTACATCATCTTACATTATTGTTTACCAAGACCCACATACATAGACAAAAGACATCATGTTCTTACAACATCTTCATTTCAAGACACCTATGAATAGGTTACATGCCATCGAATCATATTACCTTATGCCTCTGGAACCTAAACTTGACAATTTACACATAGACCAACTCACATGAAAATTTTGCTTGCAATAAGTAATTTCAACTAATCAACTCATTAACAACATAAATTCTTCTTACTAGAGCAATTCCATTTAATCAAATTAGCAACCGGATTCAAGTTATATCTCCACCAAAAATTTCATAAAACCTAGGTCTAGTTTAATTAATATTAATTCTATCTATTATATTAATCAATCATCAATTACATATAACCATCAAGCTAAACAATGCATAGATAATATTAATTACAAATACTTATAAATTAAATGCTAATTACAACATTTATAATCCAAACCCATATATCATATTTCTACTAACAAAACCATTATAATTATGTTTAAGAAACCATCATTCAATAACCAAAAATGCATAATTTATTAACATGCCTATCTTAACCGAAAGCCCAATTGATAGTTGCTAGTAAGATATTCCACAATATGCATTTTATCTTTAACACCCACACATAAACCCTTATTGTCACCTTACTAATGCATTAAAACATAATGCCAACTATCAATCTAATTAAAACACATTTTCCATACAAATGATAGGTTCACTGCTAACCCAAAATCAAGTAAAACATTACCTCATTCCACTAGTTTTTCCTATGCAATCATCAAGTGACTGAAATGACAAGTCATGTGATAAAGTTCTAATCCATTTACTTTCATAGATAGTGAATTAACAAACTTAGATAAATATAAATAAATAAATTGATTTAATGGTTAATATTGTAATTTAATGTTTTAATCGTATGGTACATGATACATAATATATTCAGAGGATTTAGTTGTTGGATCAATGGAATAATTGATCTGATATGGCATGCATATTGCAACTTGTTTTTTTTAGATCTCCCTAGTCTGTCTCAGATGTATGATGGTGTCAAAGTGGTTGTCTTTCACTGTAAAACTTCTACAAATGCTTTAACTATTGCTGTTGAGAAATCATACATGTGCTCTGAGAATCAAAGTACCAAATTATTGTTTACAGAACTAATTTAGTTCTAAAAGCAATTTGTTTTATGTGGAAGGTGGCCTAAATCCTATCTCTGAATCACAGTTTAACTGATTTCATAGGTTGGTGCTAAGTAAATAAAGGCTCAAGTGTTGTTTGATTCTCTCTACATTGGACAGACCTTACTTGAAACAGCATATACAAATTACTGCCTCGTGTCTCACTTCAGGATTTTCTTGGTAGTGTTCTCAAATAACTACATTTTTCTTATGTGCATATTGCTCCCAATGCTAGCTCGTACCAGTCTATTTTATTGTAAATTTATAACTTAAGATACAATCTAAGTTGAATGTGGCTTGAACTATACTTATGTTGCACACAGTAATAAATTTCTAAAAATAAAAAAGAAAGCACAACCACTGAAATAAAGGCATAAAGATGGATGTTGAAGTTAAACTCTTGTGGATAGACATGTGAGAAAACAAATGCAAATATTTAAGCCAATAAGAAGTATCGCTATAGTTCTCCAATGCCTACATTCATATGTGATCTACAGGCACCAAGAAAATACTTTTGTGCATCATAAAGGAAAGGGAATTTGACAGGTTTAGAAATGCTCTGGTAGTCATGTATGCAATATGTGAAAGCTTAGACAAGGTGCATGTAGTGTTTGACATAATGCCTCCAAAAAGATGTAATCTCATGGAACATAGTGAGTGCCGAATATGTACAAAATGGATTCGGTGAACAGGCTTTAGAAACTTATAAGCAATGCAACTGGTAGGTGTAAAGCCAAATTTGACTAACTTTGCAAGCATCCTCCCTACGTGTGATAGAATGGGCATGGACATCCATGAATGCAAAAAGGATAGAGGAGTTTTGTCAGATGTTTAGCTGCAACTACCCTAGCAGACATGCATGCAAAATTTGGAAGCATAGACAATGCGCCTGACTGTTTGATAGAATAGGTGAAATGTGGAAGCATAAACAAGCCACAAAAATAGTTTTGACTAGAGATTTTAGGAAGATATGATATCATGGAATGTGTTGAGTGTAGGATATGCATGAAAAGGGATTTGTTGAACAAACTTTAAAAACTTTCAAGCAAATGCAATTGGCAGGCGTAAAGCCAAACACCACAACTTATGCCATCATCCTTGCAGCATGTGCCAAATTGGGAGCTTTGGAACTGGGTATGGACATCCATCATAGCATAATGGAAGGTGTTCTTTTGTCAGATATTATAGTGGAAATGCTCTGGTAAACATGTACACATATGTAGAAGCGTAGATAGTTGATATAATCAAACTCTAAGGAACAACCAATGGAGACCCACAACTAGCAATTGGGATGACCACGAGAATATTAGAGATCATAGTGGATATGTTATCTGTAGTGCCCCTTACCTTGTTTCCGTCAGATTGATAGTACTCCTAGTAGGATTAGATATTATGATATGGATTCCTTGTTATTTCCTTGAGTTGTTTATGGATCTATTTTTATGATGACGATTGATGATACTAGATTATTGATATTTT
Source organism: Cunninghamia lanceolata (assembly GCA_027924645.1). Taxonomy (NCBI): domain Eukaryota; kingdom Viridiplantae; phylum Streptophyta; class Pinopsida; order Cupressales; family Cupressaceae; genus Cunninghamia; species Cunninghamia lanceolata. The sequence goes on along the minus strand of BSBN01000815.1, from coordinate 7,891,322 downwards.
ATGTCTCATAGTTGGATGGACATGTTTGATATAATGGATTAATGTTATTTCTGAGTTTAATGTGATATTGAATTAGGGTTATGATGCTTTAATGATAATTGTTATACTGGATCGTATTGTTATTGATTATTCTATGTTCTTGTAGACAATTGAATACCTTATTATTGATGTAATTATGTGAACAGAACAATGTCGCATTACTTGTGTCCAAGTACCCTACCACGCTGCGATTTCTGTTCACTATGTGCATGACTTCATGTTTGTATATATATATATGTGTGACCTTGTGGTTTGCTGCAGGATGCAGGTACCGGGCATCGACTCCACCTGAACTAGTAGGTCTGAGCGTGCCCTAGCCAATGGAATTGTTGATGGGAGTTAACATAGGGTTCCCCAGTCATCCGTCATCCTTGTAGAGGATAAGTCTTCAGTTTTGTGTCTAGTCGTTGTTCTCAGTTTCATTTGTCTTTGGGGTTGTCATCTTGCTTTCTTTGCATGCTTGATGGTCGAGTAATTGCATGAATGTGATTGGTTAGTTGTGGTATATAAACAGATAAATTTGATAATGTTTATTAAATAGATTTATAAATAATCATTGGTTGTTATATAACAAATATATATTAAATAATAAATAAATAAAATAATTAAAGGAGATAAAATAGTTATAAAGTGTCATTATAGTTGTGGAATTATTCTATTACTAATAAAATAAACTTGAAAGTAAATATATGTGCTTAAATAAAATGTATTTGTGAGTTGTTATATATTAATATCTATATGTAGTACTAAATTAAATAAAATAAAAATTATGAGTTGTATTTTATTAAATAAAAGTTACCCTGGAGTAAATAAAAGAATCGGGGTTATATTGTGAAGTTATTAAAAAAATATATAATTTTAAGTATGTCGGCTATATTTTTCTTTGGCGGTTGGCTTTGGGTCGGGTGTTTATGCCCTAGAGGGGGAATATTATAAAACAGGCAGAGAGAAGAAGAGAAGGGGGAGAAAAAACGGAGTCGGAGATCTGGGAAGGAGAATGAGCTGCGAAGAACAGATCGAGGTCGTTGCAGCATAAACAGGTTCCATTAATTGTGTCAATGTTATTTTTCCCCATTTTGCATTCAAGGATTTTATCTAGGGTTTTGATTCTCCACATTCCTCTACTCATTCAAAGCATTTCTAAGTTATGCTGTGGTCATATATTCTGAATTTTCTGTATTATCCAATTCATTCCGGCCGAGTGCAATTGCTTGAAAGTTTGTAAGGTCAGAATAGAAATTATTTGTTTTTCTGAGTTTGTGTTGATGGATGCTTTAAGCTTTTGCAATGAATTTAGTAGGTGTGTATCCTGTATTTACTACATTCCGTATAATGATATTTAGACCCCGGCTGTCTTCTTCTCCTGCGCTAAATTTTTCCCAACTTTGCAAAATTTTCTGCGTCTTCGGACGTGATACGTCTGCCACATGAGGAGTGTGAACCATTCTACGGCACACAGAGATATTGCTAACTTCTCTATCTTTCATTGATTCTCCTTGCCAGTTGAACTTACCACACTGGCCACTTCTGCATTGATGTTTGAGGAAAAGGAAGTAGGGCGATATTCACCGGCTTAGAGCAAAGTGGCGGCGGTGGCAACATTCGTAACCTGGCGGAGGAGGCCAAGCTAGCGAACGAAGGGGTGAAAGCCCTAGTCACGCTGTTCTCACTGTCTGCAAATCCCTCGTAGCGGGCGGCGTGGCAGAGGGGGTGTTCCGCTCAGCTGTGGCTTCTTAGAGTGACCGAAAATTCTGATCCAGGTTAAGCATCTAGTTAACCATGCTGAGATTTTATGCACAGCACCACTTTTAGATGTCATTCGAGCTTCTTAAAATAATGCAACTGACCTCTGCGTGTAAACCCTATATACCTATTTGCATTACTTTTTTTTCCAGCAGCATTCTTTTGAATCAGACTGGTAATGCCGGTAATGACAAGGAGAGCAAGCAACATCAGAACTGTTGAAGACGTTATTTTTATGTAAAACCCTTCTATTCTAACGCAATGGCTGGTAACCCTTTGTTGCTTTTACCATGTACATCGGAGAAATATTTATACAAAACATTACTTCTTTTAATTATCAAGGGGCGAACCATAAAGCAATCGGTACTACCAGCTTCAAGCTGCTTCACTGTGCGCTACCTATTGCAATGCAGACCTTTTCATTATGAGTCAATGGCTGTTAATCCTCTATTCCTCTTACCAGTGGCGTTGGAGGAATTTGGTGTCTTGAGCGGCCATAGGCATGTTCGTTGCCGGTCTTTATTCGTGAAGAAGATCGAAGCCGGTTGTTTGAGTTTATAATTTTTGTTCTGAAAAGTTTAGCAATCTGCAAGAGAGCGGCCGAATTATTGAAGAATGGGGAACCGTTATGATGGAAATCCGTTCGAGCCAGAGGAAGAGGATGTCAATCCGCGTGTGTGAGACATGATCATGGTTGCTGAGATGGCGTCGCCTTCCTCTGTGGGTGCTAATCTTTTGATGTGGCAGACCGCTCAACGAATTCAGTCTGTTCAGATCAGGCAATCATTAAATCCATGATGATAACATCTTTTTGTGGAGATCATCAAACCATTCAGGAACCTGGACATTGCGATTGGCTGAATATACCGTTAGGTGTTTGTTCTTTAGCCCACAGCTGCATATGTAATTGTTCATTGGATATTTAGTTACCAATTTCGTTTCTAAAGTAGGTTAACCTAGCACACATTTATATAACTGTAGATGAAAAGTAATAAGGGTTACAAATATGATCAAGGTATGTACAGTTTATATCCATTAACCCAGCATGCCTGCGTGCGCAATTGGTATGGTCAAACCTGCACATATAATACCCCAGTAGTTGAAATGTATTTAAGGGTTTCCAAGTGATGGAATTATGTATAGCTCACACTTATTTACTACAGGATGTAGGAACAGCACACATTCAATCTACGGAAGGTTGAACCTGCAAATGTTAACCTCTCTCAAGTTCATGCTTACAGAAATTGCTTGAACAATTCTCTAAAACCTAACCCGGAGTCTCATCATCCGTCCATAATGTATTTAGGGTTCAATGTCTTCGGAACAATAATAATGGTAATAGTAATATTAATGTTATTATTGTTATCATTTTTATTATTCTAATTATTTATCATTGCTGTGAATTATTACGATAATAATAATAATTATTATTTTTTTTACTATTATTAGCATTAATTCAAAACGGAGAGATGCTGACCAATAACCATTTTTATAATAATGTTATTAAAATTTCATTGTAGAAACAATTAAATTTTATGATAGGATAGTATGATGTACATAAATTTTTGGTGTCTTGTCATCGTAAATGTAAATTAAATATTATAATTAATTGAGTAATTCTTTTAGGTTAAATCGTTGAAGTTAGGTGGTCAAACCTTTTGCTTTGTCTATAGTTGAGAGAAAAATAATAAGGAAAAATTAGATGATCGGGATTCTATAGTAATAATACAATTGTTGATTTAAAAAAAAAAAAATTTTAATGATGGGATTAGAGAGTTGATGTAACTCGGTAAAGTTTTTATTACGAGGTTGTCAATAAAATTAGGCTTATAGGTATAAAGTTAGGTGAATCTACATTGTACTAAGTTGGAATTTTATATTGATTTGAATGGTTCAAGTTATTATGATTAAAAGAAAATCTATGTGACTGAAATTTAATTCAACTAACATTGTTTAATATGATTTTTGTATAATGGTCTTGTTAAGATAAAATTAGATTAGATTCAAGATTTGTCGTAAAAGTGATTCTTCGGCAAAGGGTTGTTTAATTATAACTTTGTAAATGTAATTTCTTTAGATTGGTCGTTGGTCACAATAAGGTCTAGTCACCGAGGATAGTTTTTCCAGAGGCCTTGAATGTTAAGTCTTGTTTCACGTGGTATGTTGTAAATGTTTGAAGCTGTGTAAAAGGTCCTTCATGGATGTTATGGATTATTTATTTGTCGAGATGTTGTGTTGAAATGGACAATGGGGAGACTTTGGTATCTGTAAAGGGGAGTTTTGCTTATGATTTGTTCACTTGGGAGATATGGACAATGTTTTGTTAGTTGACCTTGTGACTAAGATGACATGCAAGATGGTGAATTCCTTGCATTGCTTTATACACATGTTGATATGAGGATAATTGTGTGCAAGATGGTTGATCCCTTGCATGGTTTCTATATTCTCGTTGTCCTGATAATGTTTTCTATGCTTGTTCAGTGGGGTTTTCTAGTTGCAGGTAGGGGAGTGTCTCTCAATGGGGGCCGGAGCCCAAAAGTGGCGTCCAGGACAACCCATGTGGGAGTTTGGTAACTCAGTGATAACCTAAATAATAAATTAGGGGGTTGGGTAGCTAATCACACTAAACAAGATAAGTGGATGCCTCACTCATGGCTCAAGTGCTCGTTTAGGCTTGATATGAGATGAGAAGGCCTGGAATGGCAAGATCAACTACCTTGTCTTCACGAAAGGTATGTTGATTCCGCATGAGCATTGTATGGGGGCCAAGAGTCGGGAGAGGCTACCAGGACAACCCAAGATGGGGGCCGGGGCCTAGGAAGGCTTACCAGGACAACCCATGACAAGCCATGTGATGACACTCCTCCCTACTGCAACTTAGCATTCCCTAGTTGTACTCTCCCCATTCATTTTGTGCTTACCTCTCGAAGTGTTGTTAAGTTGTTTGTGTTATTGACTTGTGTGTTGGAGTTATGTATTGTCTTGTTCTTATAGTCTACTGTATACCTGACTGTATGTTGTAGTGAGAACCTTATGTTAACTCCTAGCTCGGGGGGTGGACCTTAGGGTTCCACATGGTCGGGTGGAAGAGCTTTAATCCATTAATTTTTTCTCCTTGCTTTTGTTCATGTGCGAGGATGTTGTATCTTGAGTATCAGCTGTCATATCTTGTACCAGATATGAAGTAAGTAATCTGTATTCATGTATTTATATGGTATGTGTTCAAAAGGTGTTAAGTAACAACATGTTGATGTACTCGTATGTGATTGTAATTATGTACTAGATCTTAATGATTATTTATTTGATGTAAATGTTATTAATTTAATGCATTAGGTTTTAGAATGTTCTACCGATGTTAGTTAATGATGTATGTTAGATTATGTTGTTTGATTTGTCAAGTAATGCTCCCATGATATCTTAGAGTAACAAGTTGATAGTTTAATGATGTGTAATGCTGTGTTAAATATTACTTTGTACTTTATTTATTTATTTATTTATTTTTTAAAATTATTCTGTTTAATTAGTGTAGATGTGTTGTTCTCTAAGGTGTTCTTGCGGGGCGTTACATTATCCTTGAGTAATCCAAAGGAGTAGGCTTCCACATCAATAATGAAATTGAATTACAACTACAATCCAAGGCCATAATCATTGCTCTAGCATAGGGAATAGTCAGCTACAAATATTAAACTTCCTTCTCATTATATGCAAGATCATTTTTTTTAATGCACTCACTGATTCATAGCTACTCCCATGCATAAAGATGATTAAAATTACACTGACAAATAATAGGCTATATAGTTTCTTTAAAGTGCAACAATGTTATTATTAGTGAAATCACACTCATCAAAAGACATATACCAAGGCAACTATGGTACTCTAGTTAGAACACACCTCAAACAGAATAGAGAGGACAAAATCACAGGGTTGAAAATTAGAATCAAAGAGAAATAGGCTTTGTTACAATACTGTGTACGAGAGAAAGGAAAATCATGCTTAAGATTGGAAAAATATTTTTTTTTATTTATTTCAAAATTTGTAAACGATATGCAGAATCTGCTAGAGCTTACCACATGAGAATGTTGGAAAGAAAGAGAGAATACCTGAAAAGAATGTGCTTTTGTAGATTTTTTTTTTGAGATCAGTCGTGGCTCAATCAGATCGCCAAAATATTAGGGAAGAAATAAAATGGAAGCAGATTAGGGTTTATAAACTTCTGAAACCTTCTCTCCCCCCTGCTCTATGGAAACTAGATCCATTAATAGTGTAATCCAAAGAGAGACATTTTTCTAGAAGAAGAGAGATGTCCATTGTACGGGAATCCCAACCAACTCAAAACGGATCAATCCTTAATTTAATAAAACAATGGTTCAAAAATTAAAAGCATCTTGTTGCCAATATGATTAGGGTGAATATAAATGACACCCAAGTTCACACAAATGGTAAAACCATTTACCGGTATCACTTATATAATATAATTAATTACATAACTTGATTTATAATATTCATTTATTTGCCTTATTATTATTATTATTTATTATTATTATTAACTTAACATTATATACACACTAACAATAATCTATTATATTTATTGCTTCATAAATAACTTATTAAATAATAATAATAATAATAATAATAATAATATGATATAACCATGTTAAATATTATAGTGGGTTAAATAATAATATACTATATGCTATAATAATTTATATTTCACCACAACAAAATCTAGGCATATATCATTAACCCACTGAGCAAGATAGATCTCGAATGCCAAATCAAACATGTTCACAAGCCAGGGCCAAACACGCACTTAACCAACAGGCTCCATCAAATATCAATCAGTTGCAAGACCTGATATACTAACAGAACTGACAGGTTGAACTAGACATGTCATGCATCCTGATCGAGGATGATGAATTGGGATGTGGGACCTTAAGTTATCTCTAGAACAGCTTATCCATTGGGTTCAGGGCATGCTCAGACCTATTAATTCAAGTGGAGTTGATGCCAGATACCTGCATCCTACAACAAAAGACACAGTCAAGCATATATAGACACACAAAAGCTGACACTAGGTGAAAAAGGAATCACAATATCAAAGGGCACTCGCAAGTGAGTGATACGACATCGTCCTTTCCACATTATATCAATCTAGATTAGATAACACATAACCGTAACCAAATCAAATCTACCTCATTATCTGAACAGAACCATACATTGAACATTTAGGTGCATGGAATTGAATAAGTCTTAGAAGTACCATCATAACAAATAAATCTACTAGAATCAGTCACATGAGATCCATTCTAACATATAACAATTGTAGTAAGATCGACATCTCAATCATTGGAATGTAAAACAATGTCAAAGCCTGCATTATCAGTGTCGCAATGGAGATTATCAATAAAACACATTAACTATCCTATGAAACCACACATGGATGAAACATCTATCTATATTGTACAACATCAATTGTTTACCTTACCTTAATTATTCCTATTATTATACCTTCATATTCATGTGCCTTGATCAGTTCACGTGTACATCCAAGGTGAGAATGGAGGGGCACTACATATTGTACCATATTTCCATATCATTTGATTACTCTTGTAAGCTGTTTACATATTTATTCCATACTCTTGTGAAGAGTACATCCTTGAATAGACCTTTGTTTCTATATTATGGATTCTTAGCATCCTTTATCCTTATCTTCCATTCATGCTTCTATCATTGATTTTGACATTTTTATTATAGTTCATGACACATGATCCTTCTATTATTGATACACTCATGACATGTTATCATACAAAGAAGATCACATTGTTCATGGAAGCATAACACCATTATGTATGCTTATTTTCCTTGTTTAGGGATTTGATAATAACTTTCCCTTCTCTATTGTATATTATTACTTCACTCCTCCATGATTATCATTTTTTGTATTTCTTCAATGGAGAGTAATAGCCGTGCGCTTAATTCTAGTTGTATTCTATCTTTGAGTACCTTTCCTTCACAAGATCCACTTCATGCTACATCTATTGTGAAGGATGCACATGATATACTTACACCTTCAATTGCTTTAGATTATATATCATATGATGAAGGTGCATCTCACTATATAATTGGCACTTATGATACCCTTTCTACATGTCATATGACATATGCTTTTCCATACTTTACATCTCATACTAAGCCTAGTCCTATTCCTACTTTTCATGCCTTAGTTATGCCATCAACTCATTCTACACCTACATATGTACACAAGATACACATGATCATTATCTGTGTGCTCCCACTAAAATACATATTTAGAATTTGGTGTGTTCCTTAGAAAATTTTAAGAACATCTTAAAGAGCACCCTAGAATGCACAATTATTTCATCTACTCTTACATCTAAGTGATTAGCTTCGTTATTACAACCAATCCTTCAAGATAATTTCATAATATCCTTATCACTTTATGAGTTTGTTAGAAATGTTGTCATTGATCTCAAAGGTGCATGGACATGTTGTCATTGATGTTAAGAATGTATTTATTATCGTTATCATTGATGAATAGATGAGATGGTTGTCGTTGATCTCAAAGTAGCAATATCATTGTATGAATTGGATTAGTTGTTGAGCAGAGGTTGATAGAGAAGATCTATGGATCAATTGGAGTTTATTAATGCTTATCTAATTTGGGCTTATCTCTATCATGGTCAACTCCTCTAAGGTGATGAACGATGATCGTAAAGTTTAAATTAAAAATTTAAACATTGATATTTTAGTGCCAAGGTTTGAGTTTAGTTTTCAAGGTGGTCAACTTTATTTATAGGGCAAATTTATGAAAAAAAACATTTACATGGAATCATATATGAGAAGCCAGTTTGTTTATTGAAAAGATACAAGGATATATGAGATTAGTTTGAGATTAATATGGACGAAATTGACATAGCCAAAAGGCCATAAAAATGTTCTTACAAAATGGCTGACTCCATGCAAAGTTTGATATTTATATTATGGAGATATATAACATATTTGAAGACAAAAAATGATTCAATAATCATTATTACAGCAAATGATCTTATGTTAATTAGCAGTGATTTGATGAAGATCAAATAGCAATGGGTAAATGATAATGTAGTGAATAATATTAAAGGAGCCCGATCTGGAATCATATATATATATATATATATATATATATATATGGAATGAGGAGTAGAGATTAGATTAACAAGGCAACAAATATTGTTTAAAAGAAGTTTGATTATCATTAGGAAGAGCACTCCTCATATGAGGATAAAAGTTCCCACTAAATGATAAAATTTTGTCTTATGTGAAAGATATAAGGAGGTGCGATTAGAGTCTAATAAAGTGATGCAATTCTGAAAGGTTGTATGTTTTACAAAAGGCTGCATACATTTATGGGATCGCTGCCCTAAAAAGAGATATAAAAGGTACTTTTGATATGTTGTGGAGATGGGTGTTGACTGTGTGAAAATATAAAATATATATCCATTAGACACTTACAGATCTACAAATAAAGAGCTAGGCAGATTTGTATGAGAGAGTTAAAGGAAGATTTGTAAGAAAGATAGAGGCAAAAATATAGAAGAAGATTATACAGATATAAAGGAGAGTCAGAGGAAGAAATAAAAGAAAGATCTATGTAGATATAAAAAAGAAGATCTTGCAAATATAGAAGAAGTTAATATTGACATAAAGAGGAAGATTATGTTGTGATAAAGAAGAATATTGTGTTGAGACATAGAAGAAGATCTTGCAGAGATAGAGGAAGAGTTTGGATCAGTTTTGTGAATAGAGTTTGTGCATGAATTGTATTAGTTTTGTGAAAAGAGTTTGTGCATGATTTGAATCAGATTTGTGAAGAAAGGATATTGTGTGGGTTGTGATCATATTTGTAAGAAGTACATTGACATTTTGAAGACATATCATCCATTGAAGAATTCAAAGGTTGGTGCCTTGCTGGATTGGTACTCAGTTGTGAGGATTAGTATCTCTAGTGGGCTGGTGCTCATGAATTCTATAAACAGGGATTGGCATCTCTAGTTGGTTGGTGCTCATAGATTGTACAAGAGGGGATTGGAGTCTCATGTAGGTTGGTGCCTACAAATCTTGTAAGAGAATTATATATAAGTAATATTTGGCCATGGTTTTCTCCCATAAGGGTTTCCACATAAATCTTATGTTCTCCTTGTGTTGCATAATTAATAGATCTTGTGTCTTTGATATTGCTATGGTTGTTAAGATTTAAAAAAAAAGGTAAAATATTGTTTTATATTGATTCACCCCCTCTTAGTATAACTGTGTGCTAATCAGAGTTGCCATCTCCACATGTTATTCATGAGTATAGGCTATTATATACTGTGGTAAGGTATGGTGATATTAAAGTTAGACATGCTTTAGTGGATAATAGATCTAGATCGAATATATGTAGTAAATATTTTCTAGATGTGATCCAAGTTAGTTACATTAATCTCCCAAAGTTTGAAATAGAAATTAAAGGGTTCAATAATGTCATATAAGACTTCAGTGGTCATGTTAATTTACTTATCACTTTAGGGCACATTACTCTTCAAACTATTTTTAATGTAATTCTTGGAACTTAGTGTTTAATATTCTTTTATGGTGTGCATGGATTCATATAATCAGTATTGTCACATCCACCCTTCATTGTAAATTTAAATTCACTCATGAAAATAAGTAATGTTTAGTCACAACCAATGAAACCATACAACTACTCATTCCAATGAGTTCTTAAATCATTGCCCCTAATCCTTCTATTTCTCACATTAACTTTGAAGATAATTAGGACATCATGATGAAGGAGCAGAGAAAGTGGAAAGATACATTAATGCTTTGAGGGAATAAATTTAGGAAGAGTTGAGCATGTGGAACATCTAAATGGTGGAGGAAGCATATCAATTGGATTTAAGTGTAGAAAAGAAATTAAATAGAAGGCATGAAGATAGACAAATGTAATGTCCCCTTTTAGGATATTCTTGATTTCTTTGTCTGCATACAATAATAATCACTAGAAAGGGACATTATAAATATTAAAGATCAATAAATTAGGTAATAATGAGTTCATAGCGTTATTCATATTAAAATTCATTTATAATTCATATTAAATGCATCTATCATAGCATAATCAATACTTCATAACATAAATAATGAGATTAAATCATCATAGCATAATAAATAATGAGTTCAATACATTTATTAACAAGCACAAAGTATACACACCATACATGAAGCATACAAGAAATTCACAGAGTAGACATATAATCATTTCAAGGTTATTCCCAATTGTCAACCACATAATGAAATTCTATGAGAACACATATAGGGTGTCAAGAGCTTGTGTAATGTCCCCTTCCTGTGATTGCCCTAAATCTTGCCCTATAATCACAAGTTTAATGTAGTTAGGGTTATAACTTACCAAATTAAATTCTTTAAACAAGATAAATCCTAGTTTAGGTCCTACAATCATGTTAAAATAATATTGGAAATATAATTCATATGTACAAACATATTTAATAAATGAATTAATTATTTTTTACATGTAAAATACATAACTATTTCAAATCTATATAAACTACACAATAACTATAGCGCTTGAGGGAATATTAGCCATAATAGGACTTGGATGAGAAACATAATAGGGTGTTTGAAGCTATCCTTATGCTAATCCTAAGAGAAGATATGCCATCCCTCTTGGCCCCAAGTGGTAGACACGCGGGCATCTAACCTGGGGTGGTGTGCTTAGTGGATAAACTTGTATCTGCCTTCCTTAAATATGCTTCCTTATCTATCCTTCTTATGATTGAGACTCCTTGAATCCATCTCAACAACCAACCCATGTGGATATTGGAGGGAAAGCTACAATTAGGTGCTAGTAGATTCTCCTATCTAAGCCCAAGGGTAGAAATTCATCCCCTTGGCCCACAAGTGGCAAACACACAGGCATCCAAATGGGTTAGTGTACTTAGAAGGAAATCTAGTATCAACTCCTCCTTCTTGTATTTACCCACTCCTCCACATGGTTGCTTATTGGGAATGAGCAATTTAATGACTAATAGGAATATAGTTTGACAACCAATTACATAAATAAGCATATCTAGATGAACATAAGAGATTATACATTAATAAACATATCATCACTCACAATAATCATAATAGTACATACCACAATACTAGCTAAAATATAAGATTGCTATATTCTAAGATGCTAATATTTTAACAAATGCTGACTTTTGCCCTTTTCTGCTGAGTGCAGATAATTATGTTTGATTTGCTCTTATTGCCTTGTTGTTTGATTTGTTTTTTAATATTCAGAAGATATCACTTCCATGATTGCTAATTGATATCTTAGATATTTGCTGATTTGATTGATTCAATAATAGAATGATAGAATAATAGAAGGATAGAATAAAAGGATGATATAATAATAGAATGATGGAATAATAGAATGATAGATTGATAGAATAGAATGACATAATAATAGAAGAAAGAATGATATAATAATTGAATATTGGAATGATAGAATAATAGAATGTGAAGATGATAGAGTTATAGCATGATGGAATGGATGCAATAAATAATCCTCTGCTATTATCAATTATTGCATATATATATCACTATTGATCTACCCCCACAATTTATCTTTGTTCCCATATTCTACTCGCGTTTTCTTTTCTCCATTATGCTCTAAAACTCAGAAACAAAACATGGAATCGCTTACCTTCCATCCATTCTTTCTTTCACACTTTATAGCCTCTCAAAGGAGGTGTCTTCAACAAATGGATGTATCTCTTACCAAGAGAGATATCCTCACAAAGAGTCGCACCGATTCACAATTTTATTCACTTCCAAAGACATTGCATTACACATGACAACAAGTCATTTCCTTTTCACATGGAGTGCTCTTTAGGTTAAACCAATACTAATAGTATCCAAGCTACATGACTTCTCTTACAAATCACACTCCATTTGATTATTAACAAATACTACCAAGGAAAACTTGATTCGATACTCTTAATGATATTTTCTTGTTCTTTTCTAATCACATCACTTCATAATTAAATGCAACCTTTTAATGTATCATACCTCATATCAATAGTCACATCCTCTCATGTATTGTTAATAGCACATTATCTCTTTGCATATATAAGATAGTTTTTTTATTCTGTGAAGGAGCACTTCAAACATGGTCGACTATCTTTCTATTAAAAAAATTAATTTAAACACCACTCAATTCTAATAGCAACTCATTCAATATTTCTTTATACTCCATGATTTAGTAAGAAATTTTGTCTTATATGTATGAAGTGTTTTTTTAAATCTCTAAAGTAACTTTAAATCTTCATAAAGTAAATTTAGTTTTGTAATGTACCTTAATAATAATATATTTAAGAATGGGATGTTTCAGTCCACCCTGCCCAAGATTGCTTTTCATCAAGCAATCACAACCTAGGATGCTACTAAAGTAATCAACATCCCAAATGAATATTATGTGAAGAATGGCTTTTAGTATGCTTGTCTCCATCCAACCACCAACATAGTCCCTTAAGATCATAAGGTTGATAACATTTTCTAAAGTATGAGGACAATTTGTTGTCCAATATTCTTTTGGTTCATGTACTTGTATTTCCCAATATCTCTCAACAATAAAACCAAGAGTTGGTAACTGGTAAGGTCCCTAACTTAAGACAAGTTTTCTCTCATCCTTAGGAAGAAAAAACCAAAAATACTATTTACAAGAAGAATCAATCTAAAGATCACTTTCTTCTTTGGTATCAACAATAGATTCAAAGAACTAATTAAGTTGGCCCAACTTTGAACATGGATATTCTCATATATTAAGATGGTCAACCATCTTTGTATTAAAATAAAATTAATTTAAGCACCACTCAATTCTAATAGGACCTAATTCAATATTTCTTTATACTCAATGATTTAATAAGAAATTTTCTCTTATATGTATGAAGTGTTGCTTATAAGGGAGGTCGATTTCAATAAGAAGGTAGGAAGGCAATATATTTTTGGTGAAGAGTAAAAGGCAAACATTATAATATATTTATTAAAATGATAGTTGAATGGAATTTTTCTTGCCCCTGACCCAAGTGGGTGGAAAGTAAAGGGGCCTCCCCACAACTAATTGAAGGAACCTCCCGGGGGTCCATTTCCCATTAGCCCCCACCCTATATCTCCCCACCAAAGGTAAGGGCAAATCCCCAGACTAACCTAGTAGCCTTAGTGAACCCAGCCAGATTCTATACATAACATGTCTACCTTCTATCTCTATCCCTATTGGTTATCTCGATTCCTAGTTGTGCAACCTTTCATGTAAAGAAGGATAGATACCATAGGTGGGGCCATAATTTAAGTTTTGTTCTCACTCAAGGGAATGTTGGGTTGGGTCCTACCCAACCCAACATATCTTTAGTGAACTACATGAGAGAAACAACAACAACAACAACAACAATAGTTATCATCATAGAGCTAGGTAATAAAAGTGCATGCCATTTGTGGGCCCCCCTGATTAAGTCCAGGGATTTGCCCTTACCTTCCTCCCACCTGGCCCCATAATACTTCCCTTTGGAAGGAAAGAAATATTTAATTCTAAACAATTTGCATTAGAGGAGTTAATTTTCAAGTAAAGATAATGTTGGCCGACTTGGAGAAAAATACTGGCTAACTTTATATTGGAAGGTTAAGATTTAAATAACATTCACTTAAAATATGGATGATGTCAAGTGGCTAACTCATGTATGAAGTGCACTATAAATAATTACCTCACAAAAAGACAATGATTATTTAATAGATATTATGCGATTAGAAAAGATGAAAAGTGAAAATTTGTTCATAAAGGCAGCGATTAAAAGAGAAAGTGGTGTAAACTTGTAAAGGAAATGATTTATTATTAAAGGGAAGTGATTAGTTCTTTTTATGTAAATTTTTATAAGAGTTGTATCTATTCCAAATAGCCACACACTTTTGGAATGACATCTCTTTTGGAAGTTTTAAAGAGAATGAAATATGTTTTGAAGGAAAGAATTAATGATATATTTATTTGTATTAAAAGTAGATTTCGAAGAGATAAAGGGGCAAAAATGAAGCTCGTATTTCAGATTCTTATTGAAGAATAAAGACAACCCATGTTTGAGAATTAAATGTAGATATGTATGAAGAGTATTGTGAAAATTAAGAGCAGATTTGTGACGAAAACATTGATATATTAGTAATCAAATTGAAGGAAGATATTGAAATAGATTGGATTAGATTAGTGAGAGAAGGTTATTGTGTGGATAGTGATTAGATTTGGAAGAAGGTTATTGTATGGATTGCGATCACATTTGGAAGAAGGTTATTGTGTAGTGATCAGATTTGGAAGAAGAATATTGTGAGTTGTAATTAGATTTGTGAGAGAAGCATACTATATATACTATTGAAAGATTAATAGGTTGGATCTTATGAAATAAAGGTTGGAGCCACTTGCTAGGTTGGAGCTCAGTTTGTGTGGGGGTTGGAGCCTCCAATAGGTTGGAACCTATCAAATAGAGGTTAGATCCTCTTATTGGGTTGAAGCTCAATTTGTGTAGCAATTAAAGCCTCCAATAGGTTGAAGCCTATATATATATATATATATATATATATATTGTGTAGTGGTTTTCTCCCAAAAGGGTTTACATGTAAATAATGTGTTCTCATTGTGTACTTAATTGCTAGATCTTGCATATGTGTAGTTGATGTAATTAATTGAGTTTGGAAAAGTAAAAGATTGTTGGATACTGATTCACCCCCCATCTTAGTATCACTAAGTACTCATCAATTGGTATTAGATCCATTTCCTTCGAAAAAATCTTAACTGCTTGAAGGTAGATCTTAAAGAGCACCTATGAGAAAAAGAAAAGGAAATGTGGGAAAAGGAAATCCCAAATAGAATGTTGATCAACAAGCAAAACCAAAACCAAATATAAGAGATGAGGTGATAAATGAAGTACACATGACAATAGTAATAAGGAATGATGTCATAACAGATGGAAACAACTTTGTGAGTGACAAAGAAGTAAGAAAAGGTAATAAGGTGAAAAATGATGAGGTGGCACTTGGAATATAGATGGCAATAGAAACAAAGAATGATGTCATGGCAAACAGAGAAAATATGTAGAGTTCAAAGCATGAATCAAGCAATATCTCTAGCAACAAATCAAATGCAGAGGAAGCTCATTCCGATAGAAAGCTCCAAGAAGGATCCAACACATAGAAAGGTAAGTATAAATGTTTTATTTGTAGTAAAACTGGTCATTGTATTTCTAAATGTGTGCAGATACAAAGTGAAGACAATTGAAAAGAAGGATACAATGAAGATAATGAAGAAGTAGATCTTATAGAGGAACTATGTTTTGCCTACAATGATATAAAAAAGCTTCAAAGTAGAATCTTGAAGCTAAAATTATAACTTCAAGAGGATAGTGAAGCTAAGGCTAAAATGTCACAGAGTCTTAAGGAATCAAAGAAGATGATCACTGATCTAAAAGTCAAGATCAAAGAAGCCAAAAGGATCGAGGAAGAAGTGAGAAGCCATTTGAAGATAATAATGAAGAATCTAAGAAAAAACAATCGAGATAAAATCTCACATTAAACAAGCACACAAAATGAAAGAGGAAGTAAGAATTCAATTAGAGAAAAAGGAAGAGAGTTTTGAAAAATTAGAATTCAAAATACTCTATTTGAGAAAGGAATTGGAAAAAGTAAATGCTCAATCAAATAAGAACCTAAAAAATGAGAAGAGTACAAAAGGTGGTATTGACTATGAAGAAAGACAAAGCTCAAAAAATCCTGAGGAGCCACAAAAGAAGCAAAATGAGGAAAAACCAAAAGGCTTTGCAGATGTTCTCAAGAGCTCCATCAATAATGAGAATAACAAGAGGAAGGAAAATAATGTCCCACATAAAATTAGTATTCCTCATACAGACAACAAGGATACATTCAAAAAATCATTCCCTCCAAGGCAAGCACAAATGAACAAGTCTTAACACTCATTTTATTGTTATTTCTATTCTTGTAATAACTTTCGTCATAAAGCAAAAGATTATTGGACACATGCAAGAACTTTGGCTGGACCAAGAATAGAAGTTAATATGGGTTGCCAAATAGAAAGAACAATATCATATGTTAAAATGCAACGGTAGTGGTCATAAGGCAAGAGATTGTAGAACACAAACAAGACATCATTATGGATAGAACAAGAGCAAAGATGCTTATGATTTTTCAAGAAGAATCTTTAATTCTTTTGGTCAATTAGTGGATTACAATGTTATATGCTACAAATGTAACAACTATGAGCTTGTAGAATGATGGTGTAGAAGTGGTTTTGAGGAACCTTTCAAACAAAACAAGAAAGTTGAACCCATGAATAAGCAAAGGGAAGGATCTACAATGGTATGGAGAAGGAAACTAGAGAAAGATAATGAGTTGAGGGAAGAATCTATACTTATGCTTCATGCACAAGAGGTTTCACTTTAACTCCTTAAGGAGAAGTACCAGTTCAAGGGGAGCTAACCATTGTACTAATTTAGCTCCATGGAGAAGACAATTCAAGATAGATCAACTAAAGGCATATTCTATACGAGCATTTTATTGTCATTGATCAAAGGGGAAGAATTATTAGAGAAAGAGAAGATGTGATTGGAGAAAAGAAAGAGAGACTAAAGAATGGCTAGGCATACAAGACTATTGAGTTAAGTACTTGGGATGATGGAGGTTAAAAATATGAAATGTAAAAACCATAAACACTCCAACAAAGTATAGGTCAAAGCATGTATGATAGGATGATTGACAAATGATGCATGACAACATTTTGAAAGACAAGGTACAGTGGGAATGGTGACAATATAGTCATCAAAAGCATAAGAAGTATGACACATTGATAATGTTGATAGTCTTCAAATCAGGAATAATGAACTATTCATAGAATGTTGAAGAGGAAGGTTATAACATGGAAATGTTTCAATGTGTAAGAGTATGACAATTTTGCTAAAACATGTGTTGGCAAAACCAAAAGAAATGGATAGTCGTAAGTTGGATGGTTATGATGATTATACTTATGTTCAAGTTTCTATTGATGTAATCATGCCATAGAAGACATGGGTGGAATTATAATGCATATCCCTTTATCATTAATAAAAGATGGAGAATTATAGAAGGATTGAAAGCTACAGCTCCATGGATGAGAAAAATTAGAGATAAATGAAGATTTCTTACCATTGATATCAAAAAGAAAATTTTAGTAAGAGAGAGTTAAAGAATGGAAGAATGATGCCATTAATGTCATGTGGAAGCATTATAGAAAGGGGGAGAATTCTTGTGAAGAGTTGAAAGCATTTTCTATTTTGTAATATACACAGTGAATGATGGATAGCAAAACAAGTTCTTGATGTGTTAGACTTCATAAGATCATCCAAATTGTTTATTTGGACAGCTATAGAGGAAGCATATCACCCAAGAGACAAAGGTAGAGAATTAGAGCAAAGGGAAGCTTGAGAAAGGGGGAACCTTACAAATAGGGGAAGCATCACAAGAAAGAGAATCATATTATGAAGAAGAGAAGTATGTTACATCCCTTTGCCATTGATGTCAAAGGGGGAGAAATAGAGTAAGGGAGAGAAATGAAAAAGGAAAGAATTATATTTGTGTTGGCATCAAAGACAAAGGGGGAGATTGTTGGAATGTTTGTCATTGATGTTAAAGATGTCAAAGGTAGACAAGGTTTTCAAAGAGTTTTTCATGGAGATTGTTGTTCCAAGATGTATGGACGAGAATGTTAAGATAAGGTTGAAGAGATTGTCATTAGTGTTAAGAGTGTATTGGTATGATTGTTGTCAAAGAAGTATAAATGAGATTGTTGGAATATGTTATCATTGATGCCATATAATACATTAAGTTAATCGTCATTATGAAGGTTAAAACATCATAATTGCCATTGTGAAGTTGAATGGAAATGAAGCAATTATATTATAGTTTAAATTAAATATTTAATGTAGTTTTGAAGAAGTCGACTAGATGAGCGATATGCTTTATATAAGCGAGCGAACGGTTTTGAGATAAACATGAATTAGATAGCAGCGAAGAAGATATAAAACAAGGTGCAGCGTGTTGGCAAGAGACACATTGGAGCTTCATGATTGTTGTCATTGATGGCAACAAAGTTTAACCCACACATCCGCAGGACATGATGAGTCTCTACTGGAAGGCAGATTGCAGAGTGTTGGGATCTGGTAATCAAGAATAGAGCATGTGGCGAGGTCTGACAGTCAGGTTCGGATCTCTCAGAGGATGTATCTTGGTGAAGTGAAGATTTGGGGAAGTCAAGAGGACTACCTTGACTGATAGATTCCAAGGATTTAGCCTCTGGTGATAGATGAAGAAAAAGATATGAATACTTGAGTGTCAGGTTCCTGATTGGTAGTGTGGACAGAGGAAGAACTGACTGGCAGAACATCAAACATTATACCGGATGTGTTACTGATGTTGGTAAAGGTTCTTAAGGCATAAGTTATGATTGGCCAACATGATTGATGACTTATACAAGTATATCCTTGATCCGCATTACTTGGTAAGCAAGGATTCAGCTGATAGATCAGAGTTAGTGGAAAATATTGACTATTCTAGATGCCGACTAGAAAGGTGATGAAATCACTTGTGCGGATAAATATACAAGATGGATTTAGTTGTGAGAGGTATCATGGTTTCTGGGGAAGTGCGAAGAAAAGCAATAGAGAAGAGGGAAAACATTAAGGTAGGTTTGGTATGTGAAAGGACAGCATCACTAAGGAAAAGAAAGGATGAAGTGCAGCAGATCAGTATACTGAGTTTAATCGAAACTGAACTCCAGCATTTATCAGTTCAAGTATTGTATTACACTCTTTATAAATTGTAGGCAGTGAGTCTCTTATAGGCAATGGGCCTCTTGTGAGCAGTGCACTCAGGCAGTGAGCCCTAATTGGCAAGTGCCATTTTGTAATTCTATTCTTCTAAAAAAGAATACAATCTTGGGTTAATCACCCCGTGGTTTTCTCCCTTAACAGGGTTTCCACATAAAAAATATTATGTCATGTGTATATCCATTTCATGGTTATGTTTGCTTGTTTGAATTGATGCTGCACTAATTATTAAGAAAGCTTAGAACGATGAAATAATTAAGATAACTGATTCACCCCCCCTCTCAGTTATCAACAATTGGTATCAGAGCCAAGTTCCTCCTAACAGAGTCTAATAGCTTGAGAAGATCTAGGAATTCAAATGGATGTATATGGTATAAGGATCAACTCAAGACTACCCTTGATGATCTTGAGCAATCAAATTCTGAAGTTAAGGAATTAAAGGAAAGACTCAAACAGGCTAATAATTTCATGAAAGAACTAAGAGACAAATTAAGTCTCTCTATGAAAAAGAGAAAGGAGCTACTTTAGCAATTGGCAAGTCAAGGTGAAGCCAATGATACAAATGAAGACCTGAAGGAGAAAACTAAGTTATGTGAAAAGTTATCAAAAGAAATCATTATGGTAAGACATGAAATGGAATCAGGAGTTATGAAGTTTACCCAAGAGATTGAAGAGAAAAGAAAAACTAAAGATGATCTGAGACAATCTCTCAAGGAGAAATCAGAAGATTGCCACAAGATGGATAGAATTATCAGACATCTTGAATCTAATCTTGAAGATGCTAATGATAATGAAGAAAAGCTTGAGGATCAAATTATCTCTCTTAAAAGGGATCTTCAAACAGCAAATGAATATAAAGAAAAATTCAAGATAAGTTCTACTCAACTTGAAGTTCTTCTTGAAAGTCAAAAGAGGGTAGATGACAAGTGTGGTTTGGGGTATGAAAAAGGTGAAAGCTCCGGATCTGGTCAGAATAATTTTGGATCAGAAAATCAAAGGAACAGGCCTCGAAGACCTCCGGTAAGGCAGCCTAATGCTCAAAGATATCAATCCTTCAATGGATACTGCCACAACTGCAATAACTTTGGTCATAAAGCTAATCAGTGTAGAAAGAGAATGAATTAGACTAATACATCCTTCTCCAGATAGTGTTTCAACTGCAAAAGGTATGGTCACAAATCTCATGAATGTAGAAATATGCAAATAAATAATTCATTCAATGGTAGATGCTTTGCATGCAATAGAATAGGTCATATGGCTAATCAATGTAGATCAAGAGGATATCAATCAAATATGTAAAGAAATGTTGTTTGCCAAATTTGTAATAGATCCGGTCATATTGCAAAATTTTGTAGAAGCGAGAATCAGGACTAAAGAGGTCTGGTATATCATAATCAGAATCAAGATAAGGGAAAACAAAAAAAGAATGTGGATGAAGTTCAAAGTGAGATGAACAAGATTTGGGTGAAGAAAAGTATAGAGAATGTAGAGGATGGATCCGCACCAGACTCTAGTGCTGATATTCCTTTCAGAAATTAAATAAGTGAGCTCTGGCTCAGGGGGAGACACAAAGAAGACCTTGTTCCCCCAGCTAGTCAATTGGTGCCAGAACTGGCACTAGAGGAGTTGCAGATTAAAGGGTTCATAAGAGAAACATCCAAATAAACTATGGTTAAGATTTGGAAGATCTGCAAGATGTTTAAGATCAAGATTGATCCAGTTCTTCAAGCCATCCGAATAAGGCAAATCGGAATGACTTAGGTCGAGCATTTATTGCAACTTGACATTAGGGTTTGTAGAGCAATATAAGGGTTTTATCATTAAGCATTTGTTCATTCTACATTCAAGAAGAAATGAAAAGAGAAGCTCTACAACAAAATTTCTCAAAGCTCATCAAAGATCATTTGCAGAAGTCAATTCATCCAGAAATTGATCTGGCCAACTCCGTGAAACTGAACGACACAAAAGGTATTCTCCATTATCAAATATCTCTTTGCAAATTTTTGAAAGATGTCTACTCCAAATATAGTGAAGATTTCTGATAGGCCATGACCCAAATTTAAGAAGCATCCATATAAATCCCTAGAAGTTGATCCCCTCAGCGCTTTCTCAAGCATTCTGCATGGGGTTCTACATGTAGAAGATGTTAGGGCATATATTCATGCGAATATTGAAGAATTTGGGGAATCTAAGCTGGCTGATATCTATCACAATCAGTTAATAGATGATTCTTTTGAGCTCAAACCTCAGTTCAAGGCCATCTGGGATAAGCATTTTGCACAGTGCATTCATTTCCCCTGTTTTGAAGAAGATGAATGGGTCCGGTATGTATTGAGCAGAGTACATGATAAATTCCTATGGTTGAATAGACCATTTAAGATCACCAAAGATGTAATTAGGGTAGTAACTGGTCTGCATTCATCTGATGGGATACCTATTCTCAAATCTGTTAAGAATCAGATAGTGAGTGATGCAACCGGATCAAAATTTGACAAGAGAGCTATGAAAATTGAAGATATCACTGATCCGGATATCAAATTTGCATCCATGATAATTGGTTACAAAATTTATCACTCCAGTAGGGAAAATTCAGCACCGGGAACTGTAGTTTATATAGCTTATCAGATGCTAAAAGAAAATGCTGACTATGATCTGTGTGAACTTCTTCTAAACCAACTATTGGAGAATCTATAGAAGATCAAGAAGGATAAGAAAAATTCCTTCAAGTATGGTGGGCTGATATTGTGTCTATTTTTCTACTTCATGAGTGAGCTTCCCAAATCAAGTGGTTGGGTTTGGCAGAATGGTAGACCTATTGCAATCCAAATTAGAGACTATTTGCATGGGCTTGGAGATGCCAAGACAAGAAATACAGCTCTGTGGGGTTATTTCAAGAACTTCCAAAATTTGATGCAAGCAAGAGAGAGAATTCCCAAATCTCTAGTTGAAAAGTATAAGGATATAGTTTGTTTTATGGTTGAAACTGATCAGTGCCAAATGGAAGCTGTGGAACCAAGGACAGTCTGGATCATGCTGATGGGGTATGAGGTGGATGAGAAACTTGTGGAGCTGCATGTCCAACACATGCTTAGTCAACCCAAGGATCCCAAAGTAGAAAGATTTGGAACCTTTGAAGAATTGAGTATAAAAATTCATGTGGAACTTAGACAATCGGAGGTAAAGAGAAAAGTAAGAAAAGAAGTAGAGAATATTGCCAAAAGATATGGCATATCAAAAGAAGCTCTTGATGCCAACAGAGAAAAGGTGGGAAGGGCAGAGAAAGAGAAGGAAGAGGCAGAAAAGAGAAGTAAGGAAAATGCTCCAGTAGAATCTTCCACCTGAACAAGATCATCAAAGAGATCTGTACCCGCCACTGTTAAAAGCTCAAGGACATCAAAATCGGAAGCAAAATCATCCGGCAGAGGAGACAAAAGAACTAAACAAAGGCCACAAGGTCTTATGTTAGTCAGAAGGATGATGTAGAAACTAAATCAGATGAGGAGATAAAGAAAATGAAGAAGGAGAAGAAGAAAACATCTGGTGAACCCTCTACCAGTCAAGGTGAAGAAGAAAAGGCAGAAGAATTTATAGAAAAGCCCACTCTGTCTTTAGATGATGTCATCAAATCAGTCACTATGGGTCGAAACCTTCATCCAATGGCTGAATTCTATGATGATTACAATGAAGCAGACCAAAAGATCTTGCAGGAAGCAGCAGTTAAGTATCTAAACATATATAACAAGGCTTTTATTGAAATTATATCTCTTATTCCCAAAAGCCTAGAAAAAGAGTTAGAAATAAGAAAGAATATTGCCATGGCAAAAGATCTTGAGATGCGGGAACAGATAGCCATTTAGTTATATCCTTCAATCGATTCAAACCAAATGAACATGATTTTCAAGGATTGCAAGGATGAATTTCGAAGCAAAGCCAGAATGAATCAGCTCATGCTTGGTGAGACTGACAAGATAGCCAAGGAAACAGAAGAGATCCTCAGAAATGCTTTCAAAGGATTCAATCTTCCTATTATAGAGGACTTGGGCATTGATCCTTCAGCCACAGGTGTTGAAAAGGAATCCACTGAGGAAATGATAGAAGAACTAATGGACAACGGTGAAGATAAGGGCTTAGAATCCTTCACTCTGAAAGAGGTGGCCCATGAACAAACAAACATCACTCCTCCAGTTTCCCCTGCTGACTCCAGATCCAAAGGAGAAGAAAGAATAGAGGATAAAGAAGCAGAGGTGAAGGAAAAAGAAGCTGACGATACCAAGGTTGTAGAAGGAGAAAAGGCTCCAAGAGACAGTTCTAAGACTGCAGAAGAGAAGAAGAATTTGTCTCTCGCAAGCGACACTGCAGAAACTGTCAAAAAGTTCTTAGACAAAGAGACAATGGAAATTGATGAACTGGAACTTTGGCAAGGGCCATTTAATTTTGACTCTCTTTCTCTGGTACAAATAATGAAGATAGATTCATTTGCTAATGCAAAGGCCAAAGAAAAACTCCTGAAGTCTCACATGGAAGACTGTGAGCTTATAGCAGTCGCATCTGGAGTGTTAGAAAAGATCATGCCATATTTTCAAAAAGATCCCTCAACCTCCTCATCCGGTAATCTCAAATCTCTGATCAATAGTATTAGTACACATTTCAAATCTCTAGAGAAATTAGCTAAGGAGAAGGTCAGGAAAGAGTTTTTGGACAAGAGATTCTCTGAGTTGCAAGGGCTAATAAAAAATGATAGGAGAGTAATGGGTATTGGGATAAAGAGCTTGGAAAATGCTCTCAAGGATAGAGGAGATGTATACAAATTTTGTATATCCTGGTCCAAAGCAACATGGAGATTGAGAAGAAAGTGAAAGAACAGGAGGACAAACTAACAAAAATTTCTCAAAATTTTAATCCACTTACCACATCCATAATAAATCAAGAATGTCAGACGATTGTAGTTTTGAATGAAATTAAAAAGTTTGAAGAAGAGAAGAAAAACAGAATCAACAGGTTGAATGAACTTGGAGGAATAATTATCCCTAAGTTAGAGGCCATGCATGAGGCCATAAAAGAAGCCTAGATCACAGCCTGGACCAGTGTTCTGATAGATCTAAAAGGGCAGAAGCATTTGCATTTCTGTTAAACAATCATATATCAATTTTGGACAGAATGAAGCAAAGTTGGGCAACATAATTTGTCCCATTGAAGACAACTTTTGCAAACATTCTTCAGTATATGTATGTATGCCATACGTATATACTTATGTGGCCAAGTATAGTTGAATTTTGAAAATTTTGGTGTGTGGATGCCATCCTGAAGCCATTGTAGTCAAAGGGGGAGTGATGAGCAGTGAAAAATGTTGTATCCAGCTACGGGGGAGCTTTGCAAAATGTACATAGTTTAAATTAAAGATTTAATGTAGTTTTGAGGAAGTCAACTAGATGAGCGATATGCTTTATATAAGCGAGCAAATGGTTTTGAGATAAACATGAATTAGATAGCAGTGAAGAAGATATAAAACAAGGTGCAGCGATCCATATGAAGAGTAAATTATGCACTGATAAAAATAGAAGCATGAGCTAGCAGCAATAAATATAGAGAAGATAAGAAGACCAATATATTTTTAACGAAGAGTAAAAGGAAAACATTATAATATGTTCATTGAAATGAGCATTGAAGGAAAATTATAATATTCCCCTTTGGAAGAAAAGAAATATATAATTCTAGATGTTTTGCATTGGAGGAGTTAATTTTAAAGTAAAGATAATGTTGGGAAAAATGTTAGCCAACTTCATATTGGAAGGATAAGATTTAAATAACATTCACTTAAAATATGGCTGATTCATATATGAAGTGCACTATAATAATTACCTCACAAAAAGACAAAAAATATTTAATAGATATTATGTGATTAGAAAAGATTAAAAGTGTGAATTTATTCATAAAAGCGGTGATTAAAAGAGAAAGAGGTGTGAACTTGTAAAGGAAATGATTTATTACTAAATGACAGTGATTAGTTCTTTTTATGTAAATTTTTATAAGAGTTGTGTCTATTACAAATAGCTGCACACTTTTGGAATGACATCTCTTTTGGAAGGTATAAAGAGAGTGAAAATATGTTTTGAAGGCAAGAATTAATTATATATTTCTAAGTATTAAAAGTAGATGTTTCATATTCTTATTGAAGAATACATACAACCCATGTTTAATAATTAAATGTAGATATGTATGAAGAGTATGTGTGAAAATTAAGAGTAGATTTGTGAGGAAAAGATTGATATATTAATGATCAAATTGAAGGAAGATATTGACATAGATTGGATTAGATTTGTGAGAGATATTCTACATGATAGTGATCAGATTTGGAAGGAAAATAGTGCATGATTGTAATTAGATTTGTGAGAGAAGGTTATTGTGTAGATAGTGATCAGATTTGTAAGAGAAGGTTATTGTGTGGATAGTGATCAGATTTGGAAGAAGGATATTGTGTGGATTGTGATCAAACGTGGAAGAAGGTTATTGTGTAGTGATCATATTTGGAAGAAAGATATTGTGTGAGAATTATACTATACTAACTATTGAAGGATTAATAGGTTGGAACCTATCAAATAGAGGTTGGGTTGGAGCTCAGTTTGTGTGTGGGTTGAAGCCTAATAGGTTGGAACCTAAAATTATGTCAAGTGGATATTGGAGTCTCTAGTAGGTTGGAGTCTACAAGAAGAAGAAAGAAGATATATATATATATATATATATATATATATATATATATATATATATATATATATATGCAATATTGTGTCTGTCATGCCCACCCTTATAGTGTTAGTGTAGGTTTTTATTTCCTAGTTGGTTTATTTATTTTTCCCTATATTCTTAGGTTTTTCCTACACTTCTATTAATCTCGCTTAGGTTAATAAAATATGTCTTATTAGGTGAGAGGATTATGAGGTGTCACCTTCGTACATGTGAGCATCCATTAGCTATCTTGGGAAGATACTTCTCTATCTTAAGTCTGATAGATGGTTGCTCCTGATTGGTCAGTGTTGCCACCTCCTCCCTCTTCCTAGTCTATATAAGCATGCTACCTAGTTTATATTTTGCATCTATTGCTTTTATATCCTTTTAATGCTATTTTTCTTCTAGAATTTGCATTAATCTCTTGGAGACTAACTCTATATTGCTATTTTGATTTCGTATCATTTGCATTCATAGTTTATATATCTATTCTTTGCACTAGTTTTCTGGGTTAATAATCTTTTCAAATTCTAACATGGTATCAAAGCTATTCTATGTGCAAGAGTAAATTTTAGTTTCCATATTTGAGAGATTTAGGGGGGCTAATAAATTATATTACAATTTTTTGAAAAACCCAGTATGCTCTTCTCTTGCATCTTTGGATGATTTGGAGAATCAGAAAAGTTTGACGGAAACATTTTAATCTCTAGGGTGTGCACATGTGTTTTATGAAATCTAGGTGATTGCATCATTTCTGGTTATACTAGCAGCATTTCTAGCTATTCCAACACGTCCAGGAGGCTTGAGAAAGTCAGATTTGGCTTTCATTTCACTGAAATCAGAGATCGTCAGACATAGTTGCAGAACCGGGGTTTCAAGCTCAAATCTGACAACCAGCTTACATATTTGGTGTCTTCAATCAATATTGTAGGCTCTAGCATGGCTTTTCTTGTCTTAAGTAGCTGATTTAGGCTTTGCATGCCCTTTTTTGGTTGCTGGGGTATTTTTTTATAGCTAAAGGTGTTCTATTTACATTGGATCAACATCTTCTATAAATTAGAAAGAAAATTGGATTCTGGGTTTTGTTCACAGTATAGAAACACCATCTGGGTATGTTTTAGTTTTTACATGTAGTCTATATATTTTGTAGAAATCCACTTTGAAACCTAAAACAGGACCCCTCTCCATTGGCAGTTGCAGTTTTGAAGGCAATTTTCAAATGCTCTATTCTTGCTCATATGGACTCCATTTCCCATGAATGTCTTTTTTATTTTAGTTATTTTTTCATGCTCTATGCACTAGTGTAGATGTTTTTTGATTTTGATGTAGATATTTTTTAGAAATTACAGATTCTCAGTCGTGACATTGCACAGTTCTCATTTTGGGAACTTCGGAAGATCATAACTTTTACATACAACCTTGTATCGAGACAATTCTTTTTTTGAAAGTGTATGATTTTTTGAGTAGATCATAGTGGTGTTGTTTATTTCTCTAGTTATTATGCCAAAGTTGTATTTTTAGCATATGCTCTTTGTGAGGGTTTTGTAATGCATTGAGATCAAGACCACTTAGTATTTCTTTCTAGTGGTAGTTTTAAATGCACTAATATAAAGTGACAAATCATATTTTCTTGGGGGGTTCTTTGATTGAGTGAAAAGGGGGGGTTGTCTTGATTGTGTTCTCTTCTTTTCAGCATTTCTTCTTTGCATTTTTTCATCATGGATCAAACAAATGTGCCCATCCTAACTCCATACAATTACTTTGAGTGGAAATCACACATGACAATTCACTTAAGGAAAGATGGATTAAATAGGATAACTATGGGACTTGAAACTAAACTTGCTAAAGATGAAGATAAGCCTAAGTGGTCTAACAAATGTGATGAGGCATATGGAACATTGTGTTTGTCTATTTCTCCTGATTTACTTTTTCACAGTGAGTCTTTGAATTAACCAAATGAAATCTGGACAAAGCTAGAAATATTATTTGGCACACAAGATTCAATGAGGGGTCATATGTTGGAAAATGAACTAATTAGTTTAAGTCCAGGCAATTTCAACACAATCTAGGATTTCTTCACTAAATTGAAATCACTAAGGCTACAGTTAAAACAATGTGGAATTTAAAATAAAGATAAACAACTAATTCTTAGTAATCTCTCTAAGCTAAGTTTGGAATATTTTGTGTTTGTTTCTACATCTATGCTACTAAGGGTGCACTTGGTACTAAATTCACCATGCCATCTTTAGATGATTTTGCTGTCAATTTCAATTGGGAACAGGACAAGCTAATCCAGATGGGCACTCTTAAATCCTCTAAGTCACATGCCTTGGCTAGTAACCAAGGCACAAAAGAATAGAAACGATAAAGTAGTAACAACAATAGTAAGGATAAGAAACAATAGAATAGCAAGGAGAAGAAGGATCAGATACCGGTTGCTTCAAAAGAAACTAATAAGACCCAATCATCCAAAAGTGACAAGCCTAAGAAAGAGAGGGTCCAATGTGCCTATTGTAAAAGACCTAGTCATGATGAACATAAATGTCTGAAGAAACAAATTGATCACTTGACACACATTCTTGAGAAGAATAATATCAGTGTTCCTAAGTCTATCAAATAGTGTTCTAATGAGGGGTCTAACAAGGCAAAAGAAAACAACAAGGGGAAAGGAAAGGGCAAGGCCCTTGTTGTTGTTTCTTCTTCACCATCCACTTGGGTTCTTGATTTGGGTGCTTCACACCACATGGCTTCATCTAAGGAAGAGCTTGCATCTTTGGAGCAGTGTACTATGACTTCTATTTTAATGGGTGATGACACTCCTTTTGAGGTGCATGGGAGAGGGTCTATTGATGTGGGGGATGGCACATTCCATGATGTTCTTTGTGTGCCCTCATTATCAACTAATCTCCTATCAGTATACTATATCACTCACACAGGTTCAGGGAAGTGGGTTGAGTTCACTCCTGATTCAGTGGAGATTCGTGAGTTGTACAATGGTTCTATAGTTGTAGTTGGGAGAGCAGATCATTAGTCACAGCTCTATCTATTTTCTCAGTTTATTCCTGATCCTCCTTTGACTATTTTGCTCACTCATTCTGATGATGTGAGTAGATTATGGCATGAGCGGTTTGGCCATCTTAACTTCCGCTACTTGTAGCAGCTCAACCAACAGAGCATGGTCACAGGGTTGCCTTCAGTTCAGTTTTTAGGTGGTACCAAGGTTACATTCTTGGTAAGCATCCTAAGGAAAAGTTTGACAAATGTAAGGCATGGAGAACTTCACAGATACTGGAGTTAGTTCATAGTGATTTGGCTGGTCCATTTCAACATCCTTCTTTTAGCAAGGCCCGATATGTCCTCACATTCATTGATGACTTTTCTCGATATACTTGGGTGTACTTTCTCAAATAGAAGTCAGAGGTATTTGACCATTTTCAGGACTTCAAAACTTTTGTAGAGAAGTAATCCGAGAAAGCCATCAAAGTTTTACTCACTGGCAATGGTGGTGAGTATGTCAACCAGTGGTTTGAGAGGTTTTACACTTTAGAGGGGATCAACTTGCAGCATTCAGTTCCATACAATCCTCAACAGAATGGTGTTGCAAAATCAAAAAATAGGTCCTTGAAGGAAATGGTGAATTGTATGATTCACTCCAAATCAGTTCTCCAACTCCTTCTACTTTGACATTGGAGTCACTTCGGATACATGATAGATCTTCTGATGAGTCAGATTCACCTAAGCAGTCTTCTACCTCCACTTCCAATACAGAGAGCGATTTAGAGGAATCACCTCCTTCCTCTCCTAGTCATCATTTAGAGGTTGATGATTCTCCTCTAGATTCTCCATCTTCTGGTCCACTTTGGACTAGACAACCCTTACAGTCTATAGGTGATTGGGTTGGGGATCCATCAGAGACCAGGCAGACTTGTTCATAGTTCTAGGATGCTCCACATGTCTTCATTCCTACTACCTCATATCCACAGTCTTTTCATGAGGCTTTTGGTATTCCAGAGTAGGATATAGCTATGTAGGAGGAGTATAGTTCCTTGATGAGGAACCACACTTGGGATCTTGTTCCAGGGAAGAAAACTTGTTTGATGTAAGTGGATCTATCAGACAAAATTTGTAGCAGATGGGTCAGTTGACAAGCATAAGGCTCACTTGGTTGCCAAAGGATTCTTTCGGGTTCCTGGGATTGACTACTTTGAGACTTTTGCGCTAGTTACCCAAATGAATTCCATCCGACTTGTTCTTGCCATTGTTGTAGCTAATCATTGAGAAGTACACCAAATGGATGTGAAGACTACTTTTCTTCATGGTGACCTTCAGGAGGAGATCTACATGGAGCAGCCACAAGGATTCATTCAAGATTCTTCACTTGTGTGCTATCTTCAGAAGTCTCTCTATGGCCTCAAATAGGCTCCTTAGGCCTGGTATGGCAAGATGGACTCCTTCCTTCTATCAGTTGGGTTCACTCGGTGCCATTCTAATCCCAATGTCTACATTCTGTAGTAGGATGATTCACTCCTATTTCTGGTTCTGTATGTTGATGACTTGCTGATCATAGGGAGTTCTTCATCCACCATTGGGGCTGTCAAAACTAACCTTCATGATAGGTTTTTGATGATTGACTTGGGCTTGTTGCATTACTTTCTCAGGATTGAGATCTACCAGTCTTCTTCCAAGATCACCATCACACAATCCAAGTATCCTCTAGATTTGCTCTCAAGGTTTCATA
This sequence comes from Cunninghamia lanceolata, assembly GCA_027924645.1. NCBI lineage: Eukaryota > Viridiplantae > Streptophyta > Pinopsida > Cupressales > Cupressaceae > Cunninghamia > Cunninghamia lanceolata. The sequence goes on along the minus strand of BSBN01000815.1, from coordinate 7,860,128 downwards.
TGGCTGATTATAAGCCTGCTCCGACTCCTTTTCTTTATGGAGTCAAACTTGAGGCTCAGTGGTCTTCTCCACTTGTTGATGGCACTTTGTACCAATAGATTGTTGGGAGTCTTATTTATCTGACTCATACGAGACCTAACATTTCATATGTTATAGGCATGGTCTCTCGATTCATGCAAGAGCCTCATGAGTTGTACTGGAAAGCAGCCAAGTGGATCCTTCACTACATGCAGGGTACTCACATTTTTAGGATTCACTATGCAGTAGGCATTGAACTTGACTTGGTGGGCTACATAGATTTAGATTGGATGGGAACTCAAGTCTACTTCAGGTTACAACTTCTCACTTGGTTTAGGTCCTGTTTGTTGGTTGAGTAAGAAGCAGTCTGCTATTGCTCTATCTTCTACTGAGGCTGAGTATCAAGGGACTGTGAATGCTATGACTGAGGACATTTGGCTTCAAAATCTTCTCACTATGTTTGGTATCCAGATCAGACAGCCATCAATCATATTTTGTGACAACTAGATTGCCATTCAGATCTCACGGAATCTAGTTTGTCATCAGCAGACCAAACACATAGAGGTCCACATGTACTACATCCAGGAGCTCATCCATGGCCACGTCATCGACCTTCGCTACTATCTGACTTCTGAGCAGGTTGCTGATATCTTCACCAAACCCTTCATTGAGAGTAAGTTCCTTCATTTGTGAGCTTTACTGGGGGTGCAGGATGCTTCATCTTCTGGGGGACTTCTTCCTCTCACTTAGAGTCCTGACTCTCTCTACTTTTGGGGGGGTCTCTTCTCTCTCTATTTTGGGGGGGCCTTTTGTCTCTCTTTGGGGAGGAGTTTAATGTACATGGGTACCTCATCAGGCTTGATTTACTGGGACCCATTTCTACATCCACCTAAGCTTCGCTTATGGGGGGGTGTTAGTGTAGTTTTTTATTTCCTAGTTGGGTTATTTATTTTTCCCTATATTCTTAGGTTTTTCCTACACTTCTATTAATCTTGCTTAGGTTAATAAAGCATGTCTTATTAGGTGAGAGGATTATGAGGTGTCACCTTCCTACATGTGAGCATCCATTAGCTATCTTGGGAATATACTTTGCTATCTTTAGTCTGATAGATGGTTTCTCCTAATTGGTCGGTGTTGCCACCTCCTCCCTCTTCCTAGTCTATATAAGCATGATACCTAGCTTGTATTTTGCATCTCTTATTTTTGCATCCTCTTAATGTTGTTTTTCTTCTAGCATTTGCATTACTCTCTTGGAGACTAACTTTGTGTTGCTATTTTTATTTCACATCATTTACATTCATAGTTTAAATATCTATTCTTTGCACTAGTTTTCGGGGTTAATAATCTTTTCAGATTCTAACATATAGAACACTATAAGTATGGACATGAACACAAAAAATGGAATAATTTTTAATTTTTTTCTAAAAGGGTTTCTCCTAAAAGGGTTTCCATGAAAATCATGTGTTCTCATTGTGTACTTAACTGCTAGATCTTGCATATGTGTAGTTGATGTAATTAATTGAGTTTGGAAAAGTAAAATATTGTTAGATATTGATTAAGCCCCCCCCTCTTAGTATCACTAAGTGCTTATCAAAGAGATGGCTAATTAGGGGAGTCAGTTAATGAAAGAAACATACTTGTCTCATAGCTCGTGTGGTAAACATTTAGCTAGGAAAGGATTAGATTCTCAATTGGTGCAAGATAAATTTGGGGATAGAGATCATGACCGAATTCCTACCTAGAATATACTACCTAATTGAGTTTATTTTCAAGAAATAAAAGATTAATATCTTAAAGGGAGGCCCTTGGTTAATTGATGGAATGGGACTATTCTTGAAGGAGTGCAAACCCAATTACAATGCCACTAAACATAAGATATCAAATGCTCCTTTTTGACTTCATCTATACAACCTTCCAATTGAATATTGGGATCCAATAACCTTGAATTCAATAGGGGAATCTTTAGGTTCAGTCATTTCCTTGGATAAGGAGTCACTAGACAATAATGTTGGGTGATGCAAGAGAATCTATGTGATGACTAACCCTATTGACTGCTTCCCTAAACAACTATCTTTTAGATTGATATTTGGAACTTGGATTCATTAAGTGGAACTAGAAGGACCACACCAACATAGGGAAAGAATATCTAATATGAGCCTCTTAATGAAAGAATGTTGGGAAAGATAGGAAAAGAAAGTCTAGCGAAGAATTTAGCCTAGAAGCAAGGAAAGGATACAACTCCTAAGACCCTAGGACATGAGATCATAGTAGAGCAAATCATGGAAAAGATAATGGACAGTGAAAACATACCAAAAAACTTAGATTGGACTCTTATAAAGGTAAGTTTAATTTTTCAATTTTGACATAAAAATGAAGGAATTTGGAGTCTTTGAGAAAGAAGAAGAAGGGATCATCATGGAAGGAATGAAGGTCGGTGGGGATTTAGAAGTAGACGAGGTAGATTTGAATGTAGCAGTTGAAGTAGTTGACCTCCTTAAGGAAGAGTGGGTCCCTTTTGGAACAAAAGAGAATTAAGAATTAGTACAAGAAAACCTCACTAGGATGGATGTCCTAGAATCAACAAAAATAAGAATTATTATTCAAACAAAGTCTCAGTGAACTAAAGCATCATGTGTGGAGGTAGGAAAGAAGGGGAAGCCATTATATAAGTCTCTTAAATTGAACGATGGGGAGAAACGTGGTTAGTTACAAGTAACAAAGATGAATCTAAGATATGGGAAGTGAAAGACCTTTCCTAGAGAGCAATGAAGATGATTACCTAGAATTTTAGGGGTGTGAATGCCCCTAACAAAAGGTGATTAATAAAGCACCAAATAGACTACTGCATAGATGATACTATCCTATTTCAAGAATTTAGAATAGGGAGTGAGGAGGCTAGAAAGTGTGTATACAAATGGAGAAAATAGAAAGGGGTGTTTAGAGTAATTGAGGGTTTGTCAAGGGGCATTGGAATTATCTAGTATTTGGTCACAATTAAAGTGAATGAAATGGGAGTTTAAGCCAACTAGAAATTACCAAAAGTGATTAGTCTTAACATCAAAGTTACCTTTTTCTTACTTAATGTTTATGGCCCTATAAAGTAGATTATAAAATCTAGATTGTGGACCAAAATTTTTAATATTCTTTCTTCCCTACAAATGATCTAGTCAATTTTTTTGGGAGGAAGGGGATTTCAATGCATTTTTTGATAGCAAAAATAAGGAGGGTGGGTCTCACTTAACTCAATGACTTAAGGACTTTGTTGGGTATTGGGACATAGGTTATATTCACCTAGGAGAGTCCTAGTTGGAAGAGTTAATCTACAAGCTTCTTCACAGTGATTTTTTTAGATATTGCAATATAGCTAACATAGTGGTTTACATATGATAATTGTTAGCATAGATATTACATTGTCGGTTATGGTTGTTACTATGCAATTGTAGGTGATAGTTCTCAACTATTTGTTCTCAAATTGCTTTTCTCCATGTATAAAAGATTCTACAACTCTCTCAATAGAAAATCATGTATTCACCACTCTATCATATGGTATCAGAGTGACGTGATCTTGTGCTTGTGTTGTATTTCTACCTGGAGTGAATGGTAATGGATGCATTAGGGATTTACTAAGTAAAATGTAGAGAAATATAGGTTTGATGTGCCTGTAGGAAATCCCTAAGAAATATAAGTTGGTTGTGCTTGTAGGAAATCCCTTGTTGTGTAAAGGCATCTAAATATAGAGGCATTTTGGAGATTGAGAAACATGTATATAAGCCTACGAAAAAGTGTGGATCTCCCATGTAAAATGGAATATTATTACTATGGCTTGATTGAAAGGAATCATGAAGATCATGAAGCAAGACGTGACTACATTTTGTTTATGTAAGATGTTGTATTGTTGTGTAGGTCATGGGTTGAATGCATAGTTACTATTAAAATTTGAAGATATATGGTTCTTTTAGTGTGGGTATATAGAGGAGAATGTGGAAGATTTAAAAATAAAAACAACTCCCTAATTGTCCATCCATCGCTAGATTCAATGGTCTACTCCATTTATTGGAAGGTGTTGAATATCTTTCCTCAGAAGGAAAGGTCAATTAAGTGTGGAAAAGAGTAGGTTTAGGTAAAGTATAGTTTTTACTGCATATAAGGAGAAAGTGTTTAAAAATTAGAGCAAAATGATATCTCTATGCCTATATAATGATAAGGTCATGTGAAATGAGCAATAGATAGAGCTGCTTGAGCATGAAATCTGGGCGCAACATTTTAAAGCACATTATTCAAAGGCCCCAAAATCTATAGATTGGAGGAATGAAACATAGGTGTGTTTAGTCCATTTGAGTGATGTGTGCTTCAGATTTGCATGATGAATAAGGCACACAACATTTATTTGTGGAAGACAAGTGTCTAGCATATCAGGTATGAGGAATATTTTTATATAAATATTCACTAGTGCATAGGAGAATGCAGTGACCCAATTTATTGCCCAAGCCATTTGAAGTAATACAATAGGATAATGGCATTTATTGTTTTGAAGGTTCATTCTTTGTACAATTGTTCATAGTTTGAAGATTGTTTTCTTGCCATTCATAAAGAGTGTTATTTGCCTTTAGTTTGTTTTGATTGGTGGTTGGAAGTAATATGTTGTAATCTCTACTCACATGGATTTTAACTTAATATTCTGAAGATTTCCCAGCCTTCCCACCATTCAATAGTCCATTTGTGTACTAGGCTCTTACCATACACTAAAAATCAAACCTAAGTACTTTATTGGCAATGCTGACTATATTCCCCTGCCATCTTTGTTGAAAGAAAAGTATTTCTTCCATTCATAGAGACTGAAGTTTGTTTTTGGTGGGGACTATTATCGATTTAATGGAAACTAGAGCTATTGTGGATAAGTGTTTGGTGAAATAATGTGTTATAAAGTGGTTGAATTATTTGATCTCAACGAAGGTATAGCATTGAGAAAACATAGATTCAAAGTTTAAATAAGAGTTTCATTAGAGTAATAAGGTAAAAATTGTTGAAGGTTTAATAGTGTCCTGGAGGTATAAGGTTGACTAGTGTAAGGGTCCATTATTGATTGAAACTGACATCACTATTTTTAGCATTTGAACATGGCCACACATTATGCTTGTGTTCTTGGTGCCATCTAGATGCTATCCTTGATAGAAATTTGGGAGACTCATATGCCTATGCTACTAAAGGTTTGAATTCTACACTTGATAGGGCTTTTGGAGATTCACTCGCAACCTCAAGTGGATAAAGTGTAAGCACATTGACTAGAGGCTGGAGGCATCGAAGGTTGGAGGAGTCTTCATCATCTTGAGTTAGCCTCTTGCTCAAAGATGGTACTTTTCTAAATGAGCCTATATTTTTGTGTTTTCTTATGTGTTCTTTTTTATGATGACATAATTGAAGAATGCATATAACTTGAAGTTTATTTTTTAAGACATGAAGGGATTTGGTGAACTCAATATGGATTGTTGCCCAGATAGCTTCAAAGTCTATGGTCTAGGGAATTATTCATTCTGAGGGTCATGAGAAAACTTGATGGAGCCTTGCAAAGCTCAAGATGGATTCTTGTCCAATAATTATGGGATCAGTGATTTGGGAGTTTGGGGAGGTGGTAATCTAAGAACTTGAGAACTCGGGGTTCGCTACACCCTTCTGAGGGTTAATAGGTAGCTGGAAGGACAATGTTTAGCATCATCAAAGGGATTGATGACCTGTGTGGATAGTCCCACGAATGCCCCTCTATGTTTTCTATGGCATTTCTCCTTGCTTTGTAGAGTCATGCCCTGCAACCTTTTCCCTTGCAATCACGACTTGCTCCCACATCTCTTTAGGCCCAGCGACTTGCATTTGGAAGAGAAGACATCCATGGCTACCATTGCATCTTGTGTCACCATTTCATACATATTTTTGGGCATTTTTCCTTAATTCACCACTTAGCCTATTTTTTCCCTAATTTGGGCCTCAAAATTTTGCCCTATTTTTTGTTTTTTGAAAGGCATATAAAATCAAAATTTTCAAATGTTAAAAAATAGCATTCAAAATTATGCTTTGTTACTATTAGAATATCCATTCAAAATTATGCTACCAACACTAAGGAAATAAAATACAAATTTGGGGGGGGGGGGGGGTGTTCTTAAAAAACCTGGGAAAATTGTTAAGGTTCTTTTAAAAATTGTTAGTGCTAAATCAAACAATTTCTTGTAAAAGGAAACTTTTAAAGTGCCAAAATTAGAATTTGTAAAAAAAAGGCTAAGTATTAGGGCTCGATCTTAATTGACCTACTTAAACCTATAACACTGCATGATACAATGCCAAAATTAGGGGGGTCTAAAATATTGATTCAGGGGGGTGTCATTGAGTCTTTTCTTTCCATACTTCTAAGTCTGCAACATACATCTCATCTATATGGTTTTATAAGTGTGATGAAGTCTATCTCCAAGAACTTATATTCATATTGTGACCTTGAAAACACCCAATGGAAAGGTCAACAGATAAAGAAGTCATAGGCTAAGACCTCATAAGTATAAGTCCAAGGGACTTTAATACTAGAGGATTATGTCACATAATTTAACTCAATGAGGTTGCAACTATAAGAGGGTGGGATTGTGAAATAGGTGGATCAATTGATCCTTACAATAACTTTTCAAAATGAGAGCCTATGGTAAATGATCCATAAGCTTGCAATGGATTCACATCGGTTCACATCTCATATGATTGAGAGCCTATGGTAAATGAACCTAAATCTTGCATTGGATCACGTCTCAAATTTGGTCAATGTTCTAGAATCTTCATGATACTTGCTTTTATGAAGTCATTTTAGTCATAGTTCAGCATCGACATTGAGGTACACAAGTAGCTTCCAGATTCATGTACATTTTCTTTCTTTTGGTGGGTAGTTTTGATGTAGGAGCATCCAGGGCGAATCGGTGATCTGCATCAACCAAAAAAAATTACAGGTTTAATTTTTAGTTTTGTTTGTTTCAACATTCCTCCGATGACCTTTGTTGATCAGTTTTCGTAACCAATATTGTTCAATTCAATTTGGTGCATTAATACAAATGGAAAGATATCTTTGTGAACTGTGCATCATCCAAGAACATGTGGATATATTCCAGTTATTCAGTTGTTTGTTAAATGTTGATAGGCATATACAAATCCTTTAGCCGAACATGATTGTTTATATTGATGGTGCATTTACTCTATATTAATGGTGCATTCAATCTTTTCAGGTCAGACCTATAGAGATACTAAATGTGCAGGAAAGTTGGGAGACTCCTTGTTGGCATTCACGCAGATTAAACTATTAGTGAAAATAGAGGCTCATGATCTTGTTATGCATCTCTCTGAGCGCAGTCTTAGTGTGCTAGCCTGGTGATATGTGGATGAAGCTATAATTGGTACACCATTTGAGTTCACTAAGGATGTGATTACAACATTCAATATTTCAATAGTTGTTCATGGAATTGTTGCTAAAAGTATTCATTTGTTGCATGAGGATGTTGATCTGTATATAGTTCATAAGGCCATCAGAATTATTAAGATTACCGAGAGTCCTAGAGAGATAACCATTATATCAATTAATAAAAGAATCTAAGCTTACAAGAAGTGAGACAAGAAGAAATTTGAGTGATAAGAAATATTATTAAAACAAAAGCTGCAAAAGTATTAAAGAAAACACCTGGGAAAGATATGGAAACATGGCAGTCCATAAGTAAAAGCTAGGAATCAAAATAAAGTCATACTTTGGACACCAGATTTGGGTGATTTGAAGTGCCAAAGGTAAGTGCCATAGTAGAATATTTAAAAGTATATCAGGTTTTAATGCCTTGGGAGAGGTAAAAACAAAGGATATAAAGTACCTAGAGGAAGTGCTTAGATAAATACTGCCAAGGAGAAGTTGAAAGAGGATATATAGGGAACATAGACAATTATATTTCTTTGTCTCTTCTTATTCTATAGATTAAAAGGAAGATATAGAGTATCTCTTAAAAGATATGAAGCTAGACCTGGTGGATGGAAAGTGGGGGTGTCAACCTCTGGAAGGGTAGAATGTGGTCTCTCTAAAAGCTGTAGAGGGAAGCGTGAGGTAGGGTGAAAGAGTTGACGCTGCTAAGAAGAACATATTGAAGAAGACAAGAAGTGTGATAGAGAGAGGTCACTGTGGATGTGTATGTAAATAGAGCTGTAGATTTTGTATTGATGTTTATCTTTTATAAAGAAGTTTAATAAAATGTGAGTTAAATTGTGGATTTTCTTGTAGTCTTATGTTGCAAACCTTGAGCTATGTGTTTGTGTGCAAGGGGCGCATTGTCTCCTACATCAAGTTTTTCCCACAGGGCTTTCTACCTTATCTCCACTTCATGAGAGATGTTTATTGTATATGGGTACATGATCAGACCTAGTTATTGAGACCCATCCTTATTTATGCCCCCCTAAGCTATGCTTAAGGGTGGTGTCAGTGTATATTTTACCTATGTGTTATTTTACGTCACATGGGTAAAATACACATGTCGTACAAGCCTACTTAGGTAGGTTGTGTGGCGACTTGGAGAGTTTGACATAACTCTCCAAGATATGTGTCGCCACTCTTATGCCACTTGGTGGAAACCTTCTTCCACCTCTAGTTGAGTGTTGAAGTTGACTTCTGAGTCAACTCTGTTAGAATAAATTATGGTTTACATTTATTAGTTAAATGTTGGTTTTAGATGTTAGGGAATTAGTTATTCCCGTAGTAGTTTTTAAGAAGTTATTGTGGTTACTTGTATGGGAATATGTGGCTTTATAAGCCAATGCACTCAAATGTAAAATCATTCAAACACAATAATATATTATTCTATATTTTTATTTAAGTGCAATGGTTTAATATATTCATTTTCTCTACCATTTTCAATATGGTATCAGAGCATTTTGAGAATGGGCTATGAAGAAAAAGATTGTTGAGTGAGTTCATCAATCTCAAAAATCAAATCTTTGCATTTGATATTGGATGGCAGTTGTAGGACAGCTCTTACTATGGAGAAATTAGGGTTTCAATGTAAAATGTGAGAGAGAAGCATATAATTTTTAGAGGCGATCCATGGTCATTTAGATGGAATTAGGAGGAGATCAAGGCTATGTTTCATGCAATTTGGGAGTCATTTCCTACAATTTGTGAGTCATTTAAAACCACTGTATATGTTGTGCGTGAAGAATTCATGTTGTTGAGACTATGAATGTGTGAAGAAGTTTGAAAAAGGCAATACAATTGAGTGTCAAGAAAGGTGTGATCAGAGATTTTTTTTTTGCAGTCATGTGTTGATTTATTGATAAGCATTTTCAGAAGCCCTATATTATTCATTGAAAAGATCATGGAGAAGAAGGTTGCCTGTGCAAAAAATTGCTGCGCATGATAACAACATTGAAGGGAGTTTAAATGCCCATGTTGTTCACGTTGATGTTGTGAAGAATAGAGTTTGTGTTAATCTGTTGGGTAGTGATAGACCCAATGCATCTTAGAGGATGTTCATTCAAATGATACATTTAGAGGTGACATACGAATGAAAAGAGAAAGGTACATTTATAAACTTCCTAAATATTTTATGAAGGTTAAAATCAACCACTTAAAACTTTTTATGTATTCCTTTGGAGAAAGTTAAAAGAAGTTTGAAAAAGGAAGAGATTTTTTTAAAGGAGAGATTCTTTTATGTTTTAAAAGAGATTCTTTTTCTGCATGGAAAAGAGGAGAGAAAAGCCTTAAAAGATATTTAATAAGAAAAGAGAGAAATAAGTATTAAGGAAAGGGCATTTAAAATATTTAAAATATTTACTTTTGAGGAATTGGGAGAAATAAGGAGAAGTATTTAAAAAAATTAATTTGGAGGTAAATTTAAATTTTACATTTTTGTGGTAAGATAAGGTTTTAACATTTCAAAATGGCTACATATTATGTTTAAGGTTTCGATGCCATCCATGCTATCATTGGTAGAAATTTGAGAGACTTACATGCTTGTGCTATTGAATAGTCTAAAGCAAATTGATAGAGTGTAAGCATATCAAATTGGAGGAAGGCAGCATCGGAAGATGGAGGATTTTCCATCATCTCAAGTTAGCTTCTCGTTTTGAGATGATGCTTTGCATGAGAAGCATTTTTGGTTTTGGTTGTTTTGCTTTTCTTTGTTGATGCTGACGGATTTGAAGAATGTATGTTTTGTGAAGATTTTGTTTTGGAGACAGGTTTGGGATTTGGTGTTAAGTTCAATATGGATTGTTGTCCAGTGAGCTTCAGAGTATATGATTGAGAATTATACTCTTTCACGGTCACTAGACAATGATAGATATTTGTCGTATCTCTTAGGGATTGTTGTCGAATAATTCAAGACTGTGATTTGAGAGTTCAGGAATAAAGAGTTCAAGAACACAGTTCAAAGCTACACCTTTCCGAGGGTAGATGAGACAGGATGATGGAGCCCCAATTGGTTCAGGATTTGTCCTTTGGGAAAAGATCTTCTATAAAATATGTATTCATTATATGTAATCAGCTTTGTTGAGTATATTAGCATTTCGGGAGGATCCCTTGGTACTATTGCATGAACAATGTAATAAAGGGGGGAATGTTAGTTTTATTACATGTAAACCTTAAGGGGGGGTGTTAGAATAAATTAAGGTTTACATTTATTAGTTAAATGTTGGTTTTATAAGTTAGGGAATTAGTTATTCCCATAGTAGTTTTTAAGAAGTTATTGTGGTTACTTGTACGGGAATATGTGGCTTTATAAGCCAATGCACTCAAATGTAAAATCATTCAAACACAATAATATATTATTCTATATTTTTATTTTTGTGCAATGGTTTAATATATTCATTTGCTCTACCATTTTTAGTAAACTCAATCTCTCTCATCTATATGTACTCTCATTGTGCATATTTTATATATTGCAATTCTTATTTCTTTCACTCCATTATGTAATTAACATTTTCTTAGATGATCGTGGTTTCTAATATTTATTTGTTTTGGTCAGCATGTTTTGTTATGTGAAATGAAAACCTTAAGGAGGGATGCATTTGCAAGAACAATGTAATAAGGGGTGAATGCTAGCAGCAATTACAGATGGTAGTTCTCAGCTGCTTGCTCTCAAACTTCTTTTCTCCTTGTATAAAATATTCTACAATTCTCTCAATAAAACATCATGTATTCATTGTTGTATCAATAATGATGTCATAGGTCTTGCAATACATCATATATATTATTTCACATGTGATGGTGTTATGATAGTAATTATAAGGTATCTAGATGGAGAACTCATAACTGCATAGGTGTCTAGTACTTGATGGAGCATGAACAATGATGTAGGAGCACTTGTAGTAAAACCAGTGAACATACAATATGCACTAAGGGGTAGATAGTGTCCTAGAAGATGACACATGGTACCACAAATAGTCAGGAGTTTAGATACAATTGTATGTGCTATCGCAGGCAAGAAGAGCTATGATAGATAGTAGAAGTAGAATTTCTAATTTCTTGCTTTTGATTTCATTGGCTTTATTCTAGTTCTTGGGTTGACTATTGTTATGAAATGCGTTGAGTGAGATCTAGGCATTTGCTTTTTGTGCATTTGTCATGAAATTCCAAGAAACATCCTTTTAAAAATAAAAGATTATATTTTGTGAACTATAAGAGTTGCACTTAGTTTGTAAATGGTAATATAGGCTTCTAGAATCTAACAGTTGTCACAAAAGATGTTTGGTAGCTGTACACTGGTTTGCTTGTCTATAATTAAATCTAAATGGGTGTGAAATCAGTGTGAATTAGTGTTTCCCATAATAACAAATGATGTTCATTCACAATCACAAAAAACTAAACAAAGAACACTCACTGTTTCAATAACAGAAACTATGTCACTTAAAAATTATGTAACATCCATTCCACCAAAGTCTCTTTTTCATGGAACAGGAAAACAAGGGAATGGAAAAGTTTATGCTAGAAGTACCCCCGAAATTCTAAGAACAATATTTGAATTGAAAAATAGCATGAAAATAGAGATAGAGGAATGGGGTCAAGGGGAAGGGTGACCAAGGCCTAGGGACACATCCCTGCAGAACATATCAAGTAACAGAAAAAAAACCATCACTGCAAAGTAGGCAAATCAAGGAGAGGTTTCTTTAGTGAACCTATACTTGTAGAGGAAAGGAAACTAGATTGCATGATACAAATGAATTCTATAAGAGATCACAGTTCGAGCTACTTATTTCAGTATAACAGATGCCACTTCTTTGAGACAATATAATGTTGCACACTTGAACAAACCAGTCTGAATAGAAAAATTTCCATATTAATGATATAGAGAACATCCAAGTTTAGAACCCTTCATCAACCTTCTTTATACTCTCCATCTTAAGTCCATCCATCGAAAATGGGAAAAACAAAAGAATAAAGGACAGTCATCTGAGAGAACTATGTAGAATCCCCCTCTTATTTGCGTGCCACATGAAGAAATTATCTGGTGTTTATATTTCACTAACTTAATTCAAACACCGATGGAAGTTGACGTAAAGTGAGTTAGGAGGATAATCATAAGGTGGCTGGAAAGGTTTCTAGAATGTTGCCCAAGAAAACAACCATTTCATCTTAATAGGAAAAATCTGGGAAAAACAATGGAATATGAAATGAAGATTTGGCTGCATAAAATAAAATACGAAATAGATATTTAAATATGTCTTTTCAGAAGAGAAACTGTCGGATTTATAATGCTCACTAAAAAAATCTATAATCTTCTTCGGGCTGGATAAAAATGTAAAACCTCAGAAAAACCCAAAAAAAATCCAGCAGCTCGAAAGAAAGACAGTAAACAAGTTCCTTTTAAAATAATCCAGCAGCTCGAAAGAAAGACAGTAAACAAGTTCCTTTTAAAATAATCCAGCTGCTCGAAAGAAAGACATACATTTTGAACCAGCAGTGGGAATGCCTGAACTTGCAGTCCATCAGGGTTATCCCGAAGCCCTTGATCAGGTTTGATCAACGCAATGCCAGTACTTCGCGCCCAGAGCATTAACTTCCCACCTGTAATTCTCTAAATCCTTGCGCAAGGCTTGTTCTACACCAATTAATCGGAGTTGTTCCTTTTGTAGCTTGGTGATACAATCATCTTTGAGTCGTTCTTTTATCTTATTGTCTAATCCTCCCCACAATCCACCAATTTTTCTTCCCTGATCTTTACATAGCCGCTCCATCTGACAACTGATTTCTGTAACTCAGAATTTTCCTCTTCTTTTTCCCTGTAGCTCCTCTTGATTGAGTCTCGGTAATCTTCTGCTTGTTTTGCTTTCTTAATAGACTCTGAGAGGGATTCCCTTAAATGCATAATCTCATTCTCCGCATCTGTTAATTTCATTCTCAAATTATCCATACATTGCTGAGCTTCCCTCACCTGATTTTTTGCATGTATTTCCTGGTTATTTAAAGATGAAACTTCTCTCTGCATATCTCTGACCCTCTCTGTCATCCTCCTCTCCTCAGACCTACCAAAAAGCTAAAAATCATAATCCCATACAAAATCAAGCAACTGCAACAGAAATTCATTCGAAAAAATCCTAAAGACTAAGAAAAATCTACCAAGACATCATAAAAAGCCCAAATCTAACTCGACCTGAAAATTTGTTCACAAGGATTCATCTGCTTACCAAATTCCGCCGTTCTTTCAGAATCTTTTTACAAAATCTGTACTAAATCTCGCTAGAATATCCTGGAATATGTAGGGATTTTGCAGGAATTTTTTTTTCCTAATTTTAAGCCTTCCTGTTCAACCTAATGCTAACTTGGAAATAAAATTATCGCGACCATTTCCTGATACAATCAAGCTTGTAGGTTTAGGGTTTGATGTGAAACTTCAAACAACCATTGGTATACCTTAATAAACAATAAACGCAATAAATAAAATGGTGGGGCAGTCCCGCGAGATTCACGAAGGCTTACGTTGACCACTGGTTGGGCCGGTCATATCAGGGTCCTTCGCTTTATCGGTGTTATTGTTATTGTCTAGTAGGTAATGGATTTTTTTTTTTTTTTAATTTATTTATTTTATTTTGATGAATATTCTTATTATACTTTATATTAAAGATAAAAACAGTACAATATTTTCAAAAAAATAATTCGGTGGTAAAAAAGCACACCCACAGTCGATCTGGATCAAATCGATAACACAGATGAAAATAAACACAAAAGGGCTTATTATACTTTATATTAAAGCTAATAACAATACAATATTTTTTTAAAATAATTGGGTGGTAAGAAAGGACACCCACATAGTCTATCTGGATCAAGTCCATAACACAAATGAAAATAAACACAAAAGGGCTTATTATACTTTATATTAAAGATAAAAACAGTACAATATTTTCAAAAAAATAATTGGGTGGTAAAAAGGCACACCCACATAATCTATCTAGATCAAGTCCATAACACAGATGAAAATAAACACAAAACGGCCAAGCCCAAAGAGCACTAAGTTGATAAAGCAATACTAGTAAAGGGTAAATCTTGATCATCAGTATTCCCCACACATCTCTAGGGGTAGTGTCATCAATTGGCACCCATCCAGAGAAGACACCTTCATCTTCAAGATTTTCCTCAATGGGTTGTTGGGCACAGACAAGAGAGATGCCAAGTTGCATATGAGGAAACTTGTCAAAGCTAGGCCAACTAGCACTCCCATGCCCTCAAGAAGAGGTCAAGGGATACTTGAAGGGCTGGGGCCAACCATGAGCAGCAAAGTCATGAGAATTCAGAGGCTAGGCACCACGGGAGTGGGAGCCATAGTCTCATCTGGCAGACTAGTTGTGTCCACACCGTCAACCTCCTAGAGGAGAGATAGACTATGACCAAACCTTGGCAACAGTGTAGGGGGCATTTCCCCAATGGTCAAGCAACTTCTAAAGATGAGCAACCTCAAGTGCAACTTTACTAACTTGCACCTAAATTTGTATGAAAATATTAGAACATATCATATAGCTTTAGTGTAGAGAGAAAAATGAACATCTATAGTGCAATTGGAAAACAATGCTGCATTTTTATCTTTCCAAATACTGAAGAGAATCTCCATTCTAAAAGCATGCTAGATCTGGGTGTACTTATGCGGGAGACAAGGTCAATCTCCTAGCAAAATCGTATGCCATGAGAAAGCGGTAGGATGGAATGCCTTGAAAAAATCATGAATCCAACTCTAGGCTTCTTGGACTTGAGGACAGAACCAAAAAATATGCTTGCGGCTCTCAATTTGTCCACAAGAAATATAGTGAGGGCAAGGAATGCCCATATTAGTAAGCCAAGCACCCAACAAAAGGCCTTGGTATAGAATGCACTAAGAGAAATGAGCAAATTTAGGTTCCAACATAGTTGACCAAATGCATTGGAACTGAAGATGCTAGGTTCGAAGAGAAGATTGGAGTTGCCAATGAAGGTTAAGTTGCTCCACTATGGAAAAGTGTGGAGAAAGCCACAAATAACCTTTGCAGGGCTTGTAATTTCAAAAAGGGGTATCCAGGTACCACTTCCAATCCTTCCACCAAGGTTTGGGAGATTGAACCCCAATCTTTTGCAACATCTAAGGGGGAATAGAGTTAGTAACAACCTAAAAAGTCTCCTGGTCTTCATTGATAAGCTTAAATTTAATCTTGAACCCAGACCATGACAAAAAATTCTTGGTGGCCCTATGAATAAGGTTGGGAAAAACACACACTCTACATTTGAAGAAGCACAAAGCATGAATCCAAGGCAATTTGGCCAAGGACTAGCGTTGAGAACTGAGAATGGGAGACTACCAAATAGACTATTGATTAATGGATAAATCATTATGAAGCTCATCTCTTGCCCATCAAAGGCAGTTTGATGGCTTCCCAGGCTTTCCAAATACTTTTGATGACAAAAGTACCCTAAATAATAACAGGCTCCCACACTGTTAGAATGGTGTCCAAATCCAAGCCTTTCGAAGCATCACATCTTGAAGGGACACTGGTGCTAATGCAGTGTTGAACAAGAATTTTTCAAGCTTCATTTCCTTTAAGAGCCCTGATAATCCTTTTGGCACAAAGGGCAATGCCCTGCCAAAAAATGGAAATTATACCAAGTCCCCTAGCTTCATGAGCCAGGCAACAAAATTCCAAGGCAAAACAATGGAAGCCCTGATGCCCATCACTAGAGGCCCAGAGAAAATCTCCAAGGACTTTCTCAATCATTAAGTAGGATGCCTTGGAAGGGACCCAAAAAGAGGAATAGTAAACATGTGTGGCTATTAGAATTTAAGAATAAATCTAAAACTTAACAGATAATGAAAGTGACTTGGTTATCAAATACTAAAGCTTTTTCTCAATTCTAGCAATCACAGTCTTCCAAAGCACAACATGAGAGGTCTACAAGGCAAAAGAAATCCCCAAGAATCTAGAAAGACTTCCCCATGATCAATCAATTTCCACCCAAAATGATCAAGCCAACTAGGTTTGGGAAGGAAGCATTGCCGATAACACTAGGTCATTTTACCATTAAATGTTGGAGCCTGAGGCTTAACAAAAAATATCCCAAGTAGTGGAGAGCTTGTTTGACATTGTTCTCCTCTTCAATGAGAATGAGGAAGGAATCATTGGAAAAATGTCTATTAACCAACTGCTTGGAAGAATTGGGGAGGGTAATCCCTTTGACACGGGATTGGGAGATCATTTGCTCTAGCAAATAATTAAATCCTTCAGCTACTAAAACATAAAGAGCCAAAAAAAGAGGGCATCCCTGAAAGATGGACCTATGAAGTGCAAAGGGGCTAGATTGTTGACCAATAATGGTGATGCGAGTAGAAGCATCAACAAGTAACATCTAAACCATTTGAATGAAGCGCAAAACAAACCCTAGAGCCTACAACATGGATAAAATAAAAGGCCATTCAATATGATCATAAGCTTTGACAAAGACAATTTTAAGGAAGAGGATTCGTTGCTGAGAGTGGTAAGCCCATTCTATCCCTTCCCACACAACAATAATATTATCTAGGATGAATCTGGGTTTGATGAATCCCTTTTACTTAGGCCAACAATTAGAAGAAGCATGGAGTAGAGCTTAAGGGAAAAAGCCTTGGCAATGATTTTGTAGGGACATTAAGAAGTGTAATAGGTCTCTAGTTGTCTCTCTTTGGGATCACTAAACTTAAGGATGAACTTGATATTACCTTTATTAAGTACATTTCTCAAAGAGCAAGATTGCATTGCTTCAAGATAAAATTTATGCAGGTCACAACCCACAGTGTCCCAAAATGTTTTGTAAAACTCACAAGGGAAGCCATCCAAGCTAGGGGCTTTGTCATTAGCCATCGAAAAGCATCCTCCTTAAGATCATCTTGAGTGAGAATCTGATCGCACAGAATGTATTGAGCATTAGAGACCTAGTAAGGGAGTGCAACAAGACATTGTTACAAAGCAAACACCCTAACCAAAGTGTACTCTTGAGCCAAAAAGACTTGTTTGTAATGTTGAACAAAGGCTTGAAGATTTGCAGGCAACTCCTACAAGAGTTGTTGGCCTTCCCATATCCGTTGGATGGATTGAGAAGTATGATGGGCATGCAAGGCCTAAAAAAATTCTTTGACACTTTGTCCCCAATTTTAAGCCAGTGGAGCTAAGCTTTGATTTGGGCCCTGTTGATGATTGTTTTTACACATTCATAACAAAAGTTAAAATTCAAAAAATGAACCTAACTGTCTTGAAAGATATGAAGAAATCAATTAAGATTGCTTAATCCCAAGTTTTTGTATGGTTAGTTCTTAACCTATTGAACAATTCAGTAGGTTGATGTGAAGCTATAATATGCAAGGGGCCTTACGTGATTTAAGGTGTTTTATGATTCACTGGACTCTAATTATGAAAAATATCATAAATACCAATATTTTATTTATTCTTTTACACAAATTTGTTACTGTATTAGAAAGCTTTATATGATTTTTATTAACACGAGCTTTTCTTTTTCAAATATTATGAAAACTGACAAATATCAACTCAGTTGTTCATGTTTCCTTCAAATATCAGATAATCTCCTTTAAATTTCTGCGTTTAAGCTAAGTATTTCGAATGGTTTGGGAAAAGTTGGAAAAATATAAATTAAACTTCATTCTACTACAGGATCTAAATTCTCTATTATGCACATTGTAAGCAGTACAGTAAACTTGATTAGATCCACAGACTAAACCTTTGAATGTGAATGCCCTGAGTATTTTCATGAACATACATTAAAGATTGCGAGCTTTAAGAGATATTATTTCAAATACAAAGAAGAGCTAGAAGACACTTTGAATATAGACATAGAATTCTAGATTCATTTGTATTCAAAATACACAGTCATATATGATTTACAATGTATGAATGACTCTTAGCTTCATTAATCAACTTCACAAAAACTTACAATGCTTTATAGATATAGTAAGGAAGCTAGATGTTCCACGCATTCCTTATTACAGACACAAGTGACCACCTTCTATTCTAAACTAAAATGTCCTACTCAGAAATGCTAAGACAAATTACAACTTTCAGCTCTATTTTTATAAATCCCTGTGTGTCCCTATGTAACTCATTACAGAGTAAAGGGGCTCAATATATAGATCTGATTATCCCCAATATGGTTCCAAAACCCTAGTTAATCAATGGTCTGCACCTCAAGTGCAACATTAATCGGTGGAAAACAAATCCTGCCAAAAATCTCTGAGCAGCATACCCATCTTAAGCATAAAAGATGCTCTTTGAAAACCCTAACAACCATCAAAATATCTTTTGTTGTTCTTTTAATAATGTTTCTCCATCTGCATATCTCTTCTCACTGAAATCCTTCACTTCTTTTGTGATCTTTTGCGATCCGATCTGCCTCCTATGATGTCACCGCCATTAAAGCTCCATCTTTATATTTACTTGCATACCTGCAAAATAGACATAAGAAAAATAGATTTAAAATTCATGCTACTGTTGTCAATTTATACCCCATCAGAATATTAGATGGGCACTAACTACAGTAATTAATGCCCCCTTAATTCGGCCTTCATTTGTAGTGTTTTACATTTTTAAACTTCCCTTTTTATCGCTAGTTTAAATCTGCATACATATAGTTTCCTTTGTATGCTCCCTTGTATGTTTTCTCTGTATGTCTTCCTTGTATGTTTTCTCTATATTTCTTCCTTGTATGTTTAAACATACAAATAATTTATGCAAACAATTGAACTAAAGCTCTTTTCCCTTTTCACTTTTTCCATACATACTTGTATATTGCTATTGTATATTTCCTTGTATGGGTGCATATACAAACAACATATACAAACCCTCTTCACCCTTTATTTCTTTCAATGCCCTTATTTCTTTTGTATATCGGGCTTCTATATTGAAGACATACAAGCATCTCGAACATACAAAAGCTTTTCAGTATTTGACTTTCTTTTTGCATCCATTGCATTGTATATCGACTTGTATCCTTCACTTTGTACATCATCTTGTATATCAGAGATATACATCATAATTATACAAACACGATGTGCAAATGGTGGAGCCCACATTACCATTCACCTGTATCTCTGCGATACATACAACACTTGTATCCAAACCCTTATATACAAGCCTGATATACATACAACATCCTTTGTATGTTCTTTCAGACTTCAACTTTTATAAACCACAGTATGTATTCCCTTTCGGCTCCGCAAATGCATAAAGTACAATGCATCTTTTATTATATGTTATGTTTTGATGCATTCATTATATCAGATTTTATTCCCCCCTGAAATCCTCGCTGTATGTCCCGTAATGTATGTATCGAAACATACATACAATGTGCGGAACATACAATGATAAAACCTTGTTTCATATTTATTTTGGTTCCATGCTTTGTAGATATCGTTGTATGTATACTTTGTATATTTCACACTTTTCAAACATACAAACTAAAAATTCATCTAACGGACTTGACCAAAATATTCATTTAAACTTTGACTCTGTCGGGTCCACCTTATATGTAAAAATAAAATGTTAGAAAATGCATACAAGTACAACAATGTATATATCCGATGACTCCTATATGCGACTGATACAATGGACCGATATACAAACAAATTTGTATATGAATGACTTTGCATATACAAACAACTTTGTTTGCAAGCAATATACAAAGGACTTTGTGTATACAAACAACTTTGTATATGAGACTCTATTTACAAAGGACTTTGTATGCAAGCAACCTTGTGTACAAAGGACCTTGTATATGCAACCCGATATACAAAGGACTTTGTATATGTAACATACAAACCCGATTGTTTATTTTACCAAAACACTCATAACTTGCCAAATATTTGGAATTTTAAAATGGTTGGAAAAGCAACCCTCACTCATTTTTGAGAAGGAATCTACCCATATTCTGCTCTGGTACTTAATGCAAAATTTTCATTGTTTTCAACAAGGTTTGCAACTTTCACTCTCTCTTTTCCTTTTTCCACCCAATAGACCCACACACAAAAGCAAAAGCAAAGCCACAACAGGGGTCCTCATTTTGCTAAGGAGTAAAATGGGGTGTGTTGTGAGCATCACAATAGGCCCCACAAGCTATATGAGTATTGATGATCTACTTCTGTTTCTAGATCTGCGCCTCTTAGAGCTAGATGGTTGTATCAAATGATTGAGCCCCCAAAGCGACGATGGAATGGTGGAGCTCTTGGGTGGTGCAAATGAGCAAGTTGTCTCCCATAATCCTTCATACCATAGATTAATCCAATAACATAAGTATAGAGAATATGCATTACAAATGAAATAAGGAGAGTAATATTGCATTGGAATCACATAATCACATTACAAAATATTGTGGGACTCCTTGAGAGGACAACCTCATTGAAACGATCCTCAATACAAAATATTTGATGGATGATCTTTCCTCTTGCCTAAACTCTCTATTTAAACTAATTCTATTGAAGAGAACGACCACTTCCCATATATGTGAGACAACTAAATTTAGCTAAAGGGATCACTTATGAAGCATATGCATGATGTCATGTCCCCTTACTAAATTTAATAGCAAATTATCAGATCTGAAAATAAAATTTAAAATGAAAGCAAATTTTTATATTTTATCTTTTCCATATTAGCTAGTTAAACATTTTTTTGATAATTTTTCTGAAAATAACTTGGAACTCCACACAAGAACAAATTGTGACTTATATTGTATGAAAATCATTTCCAAAAAATTACAAACTACTGAAATGATCCAATTATAACAATTTTGGATCAATTACAAAATTTGGGACTAAAACCTTACCAAAATCTACATAGATTTCTTTGGAAAATAACCCAACATATGACATAAATGCATAATACTAATATACTAATTAAACAACACTACAATACACTAGAATAGTGTATTAAAAATACCACAATACACCTACAAACCGATGCAACAAATGGTCCAAAAATTTGAAATCTCAAATCTCCATGCACTACTCATACCAGAAACTACATAAAAACTCTATAAATGGCTAAATTGGGCTATGTAGTTATTACAAAATATTTATCAACAAATTTTCTCAATTAGCAACACCTCTTAAAGATTTAACCAAAAACGGGGCATTTGTATGGATAGAATTAGCATAGGCTACATTTGAAAAATTAAAAGAGGTAATGAGCTGTTGCCTAGTGCTTTCTATTCTTGATTTTCCCTTCCATTTAGTACAAAGCCAACCAGATAAACTTATACAGAACTATGTTTGCAATAATAACATAATACATAAAATAAGGTCTTAAATCAAAATAGTCAAATCAACTTAAAATTTTTATTTTACTATTAGACATCCACCCTCATTTTAACAATCACCTAAACAAGTAAATAAATATATATTTTGTTGGTGCTACAAATTAAACCTAGTATGACAAATTATATAGCATAGACAGTCAAATAAAAAAAATGGAGAGTTTTTTTTTAATTGCATGCCAGTGGGATTACACTTTATTAGATCTATTTATAGAAGAAACCTCAACATAATAAATTAAATTACAAACACAAATCGATTGCTTAATTCTTACACGCGTTATTGCAATATGCTAATACTAATAAGCTAATTACACAACATTGCAACACACTAGAATAATCTATTAAAAATACCACAATACACCTACAAACTAATGCAATAAATCCAAAAATCTCAAATCTCAAATCTCCACACAATACTCACACCAAAAACTACATAAAAACTCTTTAAATGGCTGAATCTACACTCCTTGAAACTTTGTCACAATTCCTATAGGAAATTTCCCTTTTGGATCATAGGGGTTTCACCCTACAATACTTGAAATCACTAAATTTCTATCCAATGATCTTCCACATCCAAGAGTTTTTATTCTAGGATGGTTATGTGAACATTGTTCAACAAAATAAATTAATTAAATTGACTTGAATGGTCCCATTGAAGGAAAATATGGAATATAAATACACAAAGTGGGCCTAAAATGGGTGTCCAAATCCCAATGCCTTGCTTTGGAAGGATAAACATCAATAAAAAAACATTTAGTTGTCATCTTATCACAATTGCTAAATAATTTGTTTTATTCTTGTTTTTCTACTTTCTTTCCCATTCTGAAGTTTTTAGTGATAGTCCTCTTTCTCAAATTCTTTACTTTAGTATCTAACACCTCTTTAGGAATTAGGATCAACTTCCCCTTCTCATCTAAAAGTAGAAACTCTATGAATGATACAATATATGACCCCAAAGTTTTCTTTAGACAAGAGACACGAAAAAATTATGTATTTTACTATTTTTAAGAAGTTCCAATTCATAAGCTATCTCACTAATTTTTATCATAATTTTGTAGGGTCCATAGAATTTGGGCTTGAGTTTCTTTTCTCCACTCCTTTTGATGCATGATTGTCTATATGGCTACAGTCTTAAATAGATTATGTCACCCACCTCAAAAGACCTTTCTATACAGTTATTATCTGTGTAACACTTATACTAATTTTGTACCCTATATAAATGATCTTTGAGTGACCTCAATATTTTTTTATTGTGATTTTTTTTAAAAGGTGGAAACCACCTAGACATATATTAATAAAACGGCTAAATACATAGGTTTCAAGAAAGTTCTTACAGCCATTACAGAGGTTGCTTAGCTAGTCCGATTATAACACTATGAATCAAAACAAAAATTGATGGCTCTTATATGGTGATGGTTGTTTCCAGCTACTTACGGGGGATAGTAATCAAAAACCTAAAAGGACTAATTGACCATCCCCGACCACTACATATGTTTGAACTGGTGAAAGAAAAAACATCTTAAACATAGGAGACTACCCTTCTTCCCTCCATTATCAAGCATTGCACAGGGGCAAAAGACTAAGCATTCTTGTTAAGGATCCCCTTGACCTTCCCCACAATTTCTTGATTGTGGTTAATGGAGTCACTTGTTTCTAGAACCCTACTATCTATAGAAACTAAATCAATACATGTCATTATATCATAACCATATAAAGATTTGAATGGGGACATACCAATAGACATATATGGTAAGTGGTATTGTAACAGTGTTCTCCCAAATGTAGCCATTTGGGCCATGCAACTTGACTTGAAACATAGTTCCTTAAGTAAACTTCCACCCATTTATTTACTATTTATGTTTGTCCATCACTTTGTGTATGATAACTAGTGCTAATCTAGCAAGTTCAATACCTACTAACCTAAAAAACTCTTTCTAAAAATAGATAAGAAACTTGCTATCCCTATCACTCACAATATTTTGGGGTAGTCCATGCAATCTAAACACTTCCTTACAGAATAATTCAGCCACTTGAGGGGCTTTAAATTTTTATCATATAACACAAAAGTGTGTAAACTTGGTTAGTCTATGCACTATTACATAAATACAATATCCACCATTTACCTTGGGAAAATCTGTGATACATTCCATTGATATACTCTCCTATTTTTGGTTGGGAATGTGTAGAGATTGAACTAATTTTGCAAGCATATCCTGTTCTTGTATTTTTTTTGACATATGGTACATTCTCTCACATTCTTGAGAACATCATTCTTGAGGCCCTTCCAAGAAAACCTTTCCTTGATGTGCTTATCTGTCATATAGTACCCTAGGTTTCTTGCTAATGAACATCATGTACTACCCTTAAAACCCTTTCTTTCATTGTAGTCTCATTTACCAATTATTCAAGAATGTTAGTGGTGAAAGTATTCTTTGCATATTTCATTGTAATGATAGCTTTCCAAGAAATAGAAATAGAGGAAATAAAGTATAAAATTGGTTTCCTAGAGAGTGCATCAACAACAATATTTTTCTTGTCTTTCATGTAAATTCTATATAAGAATCATAGAATTGTATCTTACTCATCCATTTCTATTATCTATCATTCAAATCTTTTTTCCACAAAAAGAATTCCAAGCTATTATGACATATTTTAACAACAAACTTACCACATACCAAATACTCTCTAAATGTTTCTAATGCATGCATTATAGCTAAAAATTCCTTATCATAAATAGAGTAGCTCTTTTCTAACTCCCTTAACTTCCTACTTTCAAAATTAATAGGATGTCCCCTTTGAGTTAGGACAATCCCTATCCTCTCTCCTGAAGCATCACATTCTACACTAAATGGAAGGGAAACATGAGGAATATCACGCATTGGGCAAGAGCTCGTTACCTCTCTTAAGTTTTCAAATGTAGCTTGTGCTAATTTTGCCCATACAAATGCCCCCTTTTGGCCAAATCTTTAAGAGGTGTTGCTAATTGAGAAAATATCTTGAAAAATCTCAAATTGGAGAACCCAGGAAATACACATTGTTGGCACTAAAAATGCGTTGTTGGGGAATTAGTGGCTTGTTGAACTTTGCTATTAGCATTTTGATAACTTTGGGAACTTGAGAACCTTTTTGACATTTCAATGATTTCATGAACTCACAAACTTGTCAAAACATTTATCTTTCTTATCTCTTTCTTTCTTCTTTTTAGCAATTCAACAAGTTCACAAACTCATGAACTTACCAAAAGAACCGCATCTTCTCTTTTACTTTCATCTCTCCTCTTCTTTTCTTTTTTATCTTTTCAGGCCTTTTGAAAACTTGTGAACCTTTTTTATGAGGGTAGAATCCACCAAAAATAGATACAACAACAATTTATAGATTTCAAATAGACAAGAACAAAATCTCAAGAAAGATTAATTAAGCAAACTGCAAACTGTTTCATAATTTCTTCATTGAATTTGCTAGTAAAAGGCTACAAATTTGAAATACAATCACTAGGGTCATATACCATCTTATTACAACAATATGGGCTATCTTAAAATTAAATATCTGATGTACAAATCTTTCTAGAGCTATCTTCTGATATTTACCTGATGTCCTTATTCACATGAACATGACTTGGCAATAACTCCCAATACCCCATTGGCCTAGAACTATTAAAAATAGGCTATAATATATACACATTGGTACTGCTTAGGGTAATTCAACCCAATGTCAGTTTGATTTGAAATGTGTAACTCCTATTTGGGCACCAAAATGAACCCAACTATCTTTTTTCCCACACAAGAAAGAATTTTCAATGTTTAAAATTGAGAAACTAGATAGCACAACTTCCAAGTGCCATAATTTTTGAACCGAGCATTTGATTGACAAACTATTGATGCATTGGAAATCTTGAGATGAATTAAGGCTTCAAAAAATATCTGATTTAGAAAAATTTTAATTTTCAGCCAATTTTTAGGCCATTATGGAACCTCTAAGTGCCTCAAAATTGATTCTAAAACTTTTTCCATGAACTTCAAAAACTGAAACTTTACTATCTTGAAATACAAACATGATCTTGGGCTTAAATTTATCAAGAATGTTTATGTTTCTATTTTGAATCTTTGGGAAAAGTTTTAAACCCAACCACTTCTCCAATGTAGGGTTACTAAAAATAGTAAGTCTTAGTATTCTTATCCCTTTTGGAAACTTTGATGGTTCTCAATCATTATTCAAGAAAATGGCTATCCAAAAAACCAAAATTGAAAGAAATAGAAAAGAAAATCATTTTTTATTGATGCAAGATTGCTCTACACCCCTGAACACTCTTGCATTAGACACCCAGGGTAATTTGAGAAGTGACCTTGTCACATCTCCAATGTGTAAGGAAAACCAATGCGGCATGAACCTCTACTTTAGATAACCATGATGAATCTTTAATAGGTATTCCTCTCTATTTGACCAAGTATTCTTTATACTACCTATTTCTTGTGTTCCTTCCCATAGGGCTATCTAAGATTTCTACAATTTCTCCCTTCTCTAAAATAGGTGTTGGGACATGCCATTGTCCTTCTGCCTGTTTGTCTTCTATACTTCCTTCATGGTATTCTATCAAATATGCAATATTGAGCACAAGTGAAATATTGATTCCACCTAGCAGTTTAACTTCATAGACATTCCCTAATTTATATTTCTTCAAAATATTACAAGGTCCAAATTTTCTCATCTTCGGTTTATTATATGTTCCTATGGGAAATCTCTCTTTTCTAAGATGAACCATAACCTCTTCTCCAACAATGAATTCTTTGAAATTTCTTTTCTGATCTGCCTTCTCCTTATACTAATTATTCATTTTATGGATATGCTTCCTTACCTCCTCATGTATATTCTTCATATGTTCTACAAAATCTTCTATTGCAAGTATGTGTTAATCAATGTTGTCATTGATGTCAACATGATTATGTTATCATTGGTATCAACTGTGTCTTTTGATATTGTTGATTGTTACTTGATTGAGTTGTCATGTTAAGGTGATTTGAATGACCTAAAGAAATGGTAATGTTGTTGATATATTGTTCATGTTGATGAGTTTCTAAGTGATTTTGAGAAAATATGTTGTCCAAGTGGAAACAATGTGTTGCAGAGTATTCTAGCTTGAAGGATACTATTTAAGATTTTGGTCTGCATTTCTTCTGTGTTGAAGACTAGAGTATGAGATTTGGATATTTTTTAGAGAAGTGTTTGAAGATACTAAATCTAGAATTTGGTGGTTGAAATCACTGTACAGTGGAAGTTATGTTCACCAGTTTGAAGACTATATTTGACAAGGTTTTTGAGTTGTGCAAAGGTGTCTGGGAGAAAGTATTTTGTTCCACATTTCTCCATAGAGTTTTTTTAGGTGATGTAGTTCTAGACATATGTTTATAATTTCCTTATTACTTCAGTCTAAAAGATTTGTGATTTGATGTTCTGGAAAGTAAGTTATTGTGTAGCAGAGTTTGATAGTGTTGCTTGTAAGCAGATAGTGAATCTTCTTCAAAGGAAAAGGGTTACAGATGTTTCTGGTGATTCTCAAGTGAATAAAGGTTGTTCATGGATGTCTCTAGACTATGTTGAAGTGTTGTGCCTAGTTCGTAAGTCATGCTTGCATTTGTGGAAGTGTGTGCCTAAGTGATCTTGTTGTTTACACCATTTTTGGCTGACTTGGTTATTTACACTAGTTGTGGAGGTTCTTCATTGATTGTGAAAGCATGTTGAAGCATGTGAAGATGTATTTTGGTTCAAGATAAGCCATGAAGTGGTCTCCCTTCATTTGTGTGCTCCACAAGATTGTTTAGGTCAAGACCTAATTTGAATTATGTATGTTTGCTGACCTTGGAGACTATTCCAAAGGTTGTAGATTGTATTTATGACCTTGATGTATGTTCCAAGGTTGATGATTGGTATAAATAAACATAATAAATCTATGCATAGTGATCATGAGTGTAAAGATGTGAAGATAAAAGTGTTTGAGTTGTAAGGCAATAAAGGTGATATGTATTGTGCTTCAATGGAACTAAACACATGTATGTTGTAGATGCTATCATATCAATTCATGGTAGTGAGCCATCACTTTTAGCTATGAGCCACCTCCTGGTAGTGAGCCACCCCTTAGCAGTGAGCCTTTTTGTAGTGAGCATTCTTTTGTATAGTGATCCCTTTGGCAGTGAGCCTCTTTTGTTATTCAATATTGTTACTACATTATATTATGAGATAACACTCACCATGGTTTTTCTCTTTTAGGGTTTTCCATGTAAAATTCTAGTGTTCATGTGTGTATGGTGTTCATGGTAAAATTCTACACTTCATGTTTAATCTTCATAATAGATTAAAGGGTCAAAGTAAGGAAGTGTGAATGTGATTTTATTTAAAAAAAATTAAGGTTTTTTATATAACTTCAATTCACCCCCCCTCTCTATTGTCTTGTGCCTTCAACAATTGGTATCAGCACAAGGTTCCTTGGAAGGAAGCCCAACAGCTTCAAATAGATATGGGATGGTGCATGTAACATCCATATCTAATTTTACTTGAAAACTAGGTTTTAACATAGGTATATTTTTTTTTTCTTTCTTTGTAATCAAATATAAAAGAATTTCACCACTATCAAGTATAACATTCTTTGCTTTAACTATGAACATGATTTCAATTTTCACAAAGCTGAAAGAAATGATGAACCATAAACATTTTGTTTTCTCACAATTTGAAATATTCTTAAAACAAATACAATATTAGAAACATACCATTATCACCGCATCTCGATTGTCAACCCATCACATTCAAGACTCGGCAATCCTCAATATTTGGAAGAGAAAGTACCTTTAAGGAGCTTAACCTCCAACCACAGACCATCGGTCTCCCACACTCCTTCCTAACTAGAAGTGGCCCTACCCTACTCAAGAGGATAGACTTAGGATAACCATCGGTGTTCTCCATCTGAGCTCTGGTGATGTAACTTACGTGTCTTATTATCATGCAGATCCCTAGATAGCCTCTAGTCATGCATGACTCTCCACAAGAAACACCATCTAGTCACAGTGAACATTCAATGCACTTGAGGATCGTGCATCACCTTGGCCAGAGGATTTGTAATTAAATAGCATTGTATGAACGCATGAATATAGTTCACCCACCCTACTCGACTTGAATTAATCACAATCCTACAGTTTTCCTATTTGTAAGGTTTATATAAATGTTGACCTTGATGACCTCAAGGTATTTGAATTTCCTCATGCAATAGCGCATAGCGCAAAGGTTTACTCTATTCCTAAGTTTATGGATTCATCTCTATTTACATGATGTATAAAGGGTTTTCTATATCATTGTTTATATGGATAGCATTTGTAATGCTATAATAATCCCATAATCATATAAAACATCATTTAAAAATATCCACTCCTAAGTGGTCTCTATCTTGGCTATACAGTTTCCATAAGTTTATACAACATACACAAGTATATAATACAATTACCTGTAAGCCCGGAGTTTATAGTTTTAGACTCATAAAGGTCTTCAAGGTAATAGCAACACAAAGATCATTGCATGCAATTTAATTAACTTAAACACAATATGCGGGGTTCTCACCGTTATTTTCCCATTTCAAAAACATGACAGTTCTTAACCAAGAATAAATACTTATACTTCAACTCTACACCTCCTTCCAAAACAAATGGTTTCACATCGTTCAATGAGGTAAGAGTAATAAAATAAGATATTAAAAAGGCTTAGAATCTATCTTAAGACACTAGAGATGATCAACTCACATGTCGACCTCTAACTAAAGATCTAAAACCGAATAAGATACTAGCTAATTACTTTTGTCGACATTCAATGTCTTGTTTTCGGGATTCTTATCTATTTGGACAGAGAGTTGTTTTGAAATCTTATCCTCCTCTAGTTTTTATCTCCTGACACCACAGCCAGTTAAAATTACACCTCCGGCTATCAAACAAACTAAACCTACCTTGAAAACATGCATTAGATCTGAGGTTTTAAACTCCTTCACAGTAAGCACATGGTGCAATGTGGCTTCTCACTATGAAACTAACATTTTGAGTGTACAAAAGATAGTTTGAGCTGTATTACAGTCATATAAGATCAACTCAATGCATACATCATTGCCGACACCTAGTAGAATATTGTTCACAACTTGCATCATGCATTTATTAGCATTGGTGTGTATATATTTGATAAACTGTGTTCTATTATCATTATGGTCTCATTCATGATATATAATGATATCATTTTCTGATAAGACAACAAAGGTTTCATTTTCTAAGAAGGCAACAATGATAACGTATTCATTATAAACAAGCCTCACTCAAAACTTACAGTAAGATGACATTATTTGCACATCCTTGACGTTGTAAGATTCCTACACTCTCATTGCATAAATAAGACACAAACATTGATCATAGACATGCAAGGGAAAGAATGGAAACCTATCATTGTGCTAAGAGTTTCACTATTTCTAGCTCGTCCTTGCTGAGCTCTCAGTGACGTCCGCAGGTTTCTTCCTTGGACTCAAGACCCACAGTACTCTCCTATCCGTGTCCTCCTCAGAAAGAATGTACTTTCTCCCTGGTTTCAATTTCTTAACAATAGAAGAACTAATCCTCCCACACTCCCCATGGCGAAGAAGAATAATTGCCTTTAACCTCTTCGTTCCATGCCTAAACAGAAGGAGATCCATTTAACTACATGCTACCCGACTTCCTAACCTATGACGACCACTAACAAGATGGAGGCTCCTTTATGGTGATGTGGCAGCTATGGCACAACAACCTCATCCACTTACTCGTACAAGAAGGCTTCTTAACTTCCCAATATGCAACTAACATGATTTGAGGAGTTAAATTCTTTCAAGGTGGTGCATAATAAATGCATATTATGTCTCCAAGGTTGAAAAGAGAGAAAGAGTAAAGACCGACTTAATAAAGAAAATATAGGTTGGATTAATGATAACTCAAGTCTTAAGCTCGAAGAGAAAAGATGTATTTGAAATGGAAGAAGTCCAAAATGATAGAACCTGGGCGTAAACCTACTCGACTAGACGAGAAAACCGACATCAAATAAACTAACGAAAATACCTCTCGTAAACCAAGATATAACTAAGGTGATTTTGGAATATTCTTTCAAATAACAACCAAAATAGGTTATAGCTCATCTCGGCTTCAAATTCAACTTCCATCAATTTTCAAAAAGGAGTAAATTCACAACACATGTTCAAAGCATATTTACGGCAATCACAACGGATTGGGCATAATGCAAAACTAGTTTTCTAAATCGTTTGACGTACAAATATGACTTCTCGCATCTTTTGACTATGAGACGTGACTCACAAATCCACCACAAATAAGTTTATTTATTTACCTAAAAATGAAATATTAGTCATCTATATAAGATGACTTGCTTAAGTGGACTTGCGACAACAACGTCGATTTCCAAAATTCAATATGATGACTTAGAAAAGGTGTTAACCTTATCTTCAGACATCGACATCTAGTCTTAAACTAACTCATTCATAAACATGACTAAATTTAAGGCTTCAAGGTTTATCTACCTGCTTGGCATTTTCAGTAACAAACACCCATGGTTAATTTCCAGAGTCTATTCTCTTTCTCAAAGATACTTTCTCTTCCTATCGAACATGGTCCACCTGTTCCTGCAATGACAGTCTCACATACAATTTTTGTGGTCAAAGCACCTATATTCCAAATCAAAGCATAATATATCCAAACATCATTTTCTCCTAACAAAAAGGACATTTTAGTTTATAATATCACATTGATCATAATCAATAGATTCCAAAATTTCATAGAACTAACTTTGTCTATCTACATCACCAATTTCCATGTCATTCACAACATATTATATAACTGAAATTTGCAAGAAAAATAAATAGTGTTATCGATTCCAAAAGAGGGATGTAACATATCCTTCCCCTTTAAAAATCATCATCCCCGATGATTGAGTTTATCAAGCAAAAATTTAACTTAAAACAAACTTTTTATAGTTCAACATTAATGTCTTTGAAAAGTTTATGAAATCTTTGGTAAATGTCTTTATAGTCTTCCCAAGTGGCGCTATCCTCGCCATATTGGTCCCATTGAATTTTGCATTGCAAAACTTTCCGATTACGTAAATGAAGTTTACACATTTCGAGCACCTTGAGTGGCTCAATCACAACCACCCCGGGTTCTTGCATCTGTAAGGACTAGTTAAGGATGTTGTTATTACCTACAAAATATTTCTTTAGATATGAAACATGAAAAACATTATGCATCTTAGACAAGGTTGGAGGTAGAGCAAATTTGTAGGCAACTGGATTGATAATCTCAAGAACTTCAAAAGGTCCAACATAACGAGGAGCCAATTTCGATGATTTACCAAATTTTATTGAACTCTTATGGGGTTTCACTCACAAAAGCACTTTCTCACCAACAAAGAAATGTCTAGGCACTCGCTGCCAACCTCTTCCTAATTATTTTCACTTTTTCTTCCATATCAGCAAGCATTTCAGGTCCAATGCTTATCCTATCTTCTAGCTTATCCCAGCTTATAGGAGTTCTGCATTTCCTTCCATATAATGCTTCAAATGGTGCCATCTTAATGGTAGAATGATAGGAGTTGTTATAGGCAAATTTGACAAGAGGTAGATATTCCTCCCATCTATATTGCTGATCCATGCAATACATTCTCAAAAGGTCTTCTAATACCTGATTCACTCTTTCTGTTTGCCCATCAGTTTCAGGATGATAAGCAGTACTCACATTAAGTTTAGTCCCTAATGCAGAAAATAAGGTTTGCCAAAATCGAGAAGTTATCCGAGCATCTCTATCAGATATAATCTTTTTAGGTACAATATGCAATCTAAAAATTTCCTGCACAAATTTCTGAGCTAAAAGATGTGCTCCATCCATCAAATTTCCTAGTATGAAATGTGCGACCTTAGTTAGTTTATCCACAACAACCAATATTGCATCATGCCTATTCTTAGACATTGGTAACCCTTGGACAAAATCCCTACTAACAACCTGCCATTTCCATTCTGGAATATCATGTGGGTATAACAATCCAGTAGGATGTTGGTGTTCTGCCTTAACTCTTTGACACTCCAAACAACTAGCTACAAACCTTGTAGCATCGCTTTTCATTCCCTTCTAGAAATATAGCGGCTTGACATCAGCTAACAGTTTTGTTACACTAGGGTGTCCAAAGTAAGGTGCATAGTGAACTTCCTTCCAAACAAGGTTTATAAGTTCCACTGAATCAGGAACATAGATTCTTCCCTTGAATCTCATCAATCCATTCAATTCAAAACTGAATCCATCATATCTTGGGTCCTCAGGGTTTAAGTGCAGAGCCTATTTCACTTTCTCATAATACTCATCTCCAGACAAGCTTTGCATTACTAAATCTTTAAAGTTAGCATGTATGGAGATTATAGAAGCTATGTGCCTTCTTCTGCTTAAGGCATCAGCTACTCAGTTTTCCTTGCCTTTGATATAAGAAATCTCAAAATCATAATCTGATATTAATTCCAACCATCTCCTCTGTCTTGCATTGAGATTAGGTTGTGTGAATATGTAGCGAAGACTTTGATGATAAGATTTTAATATAAAAGTCTTTCCCAACAAATAATGTCACCACATCTGAAGGGCGTGAATCACTGCTGCCATTTCTAAGTCATGAGGAGCGTAGTTTTGCTCATAGTTTTTCAACTTCCTTGATTCATAGGCTACTACCCTTCCATCTTGTATGAGCACACCTACTAACCCTTCCCCTGAGGCATCAGTAATAACCTCAAAATCTCCCTCAGGATTAGGAACTTTCAGAATTGGAGCAATTGTTAGTTTTTCTTTTAACAAGTCAAAAGCCTTCTGACATTTTTCCGTCCAAACATACCTTTTTCCTTTTGTTTGCAAGGAGGTAATTGGGCTAGCAATGCTTGAGAAATTCAACACAAATTTCCTGTAATATCCTGTCAACCCCATAAAACTTCATACCTCTGAAACATTGGAAGATTTAGGCCACTCCATAATAGCCATTATTTTAGCTAGATCAACTGATATCCCATCAGCTGATATTATATGCCCCAAATACTGCACTTCTTTCTAAAAGAAGGTGCACTTTGAGAGTTTCACATACAATTTGTGTTCTCTTAATCGTTGCAAGACTATTTGAAGATGCTGTCTATGCTCCTCTTCATTTTTGGAATAAATCAGAATATCATCAATGAACACTAGCACAAATTTATCGAGACAATCTCTGAAAACACTATTCATGAGATTCATGAAAGCAACAGGTGCATTGGTCAATCCAAACGGCAACACCGTAAACTCATAATGACCATATCTCATTCTAAATGCCGTCTTGGGAATATCTTCATCTTTCAACATTAATTGATGGTATCCAGATCTCAAATCTATCTTCGAAAAGACTGATGCACCATGCATTTGGTCAAATAGATCATCAATACGTGACAAGGGATACTTGTTCTTTATTGTTGCCTTATTAAGCATCCTAAAATCTATACACAACCTGAGAGTTCCATCTTTCTTCTTGACAAATATAACCGGGGCTCCCCATGGTGATACACTTGGCCTGATTAGATTCTTAGACAATAGCTCCTGCAATTGAGCTTTTAATTCGATAAGTTCAGTGGTGGTCATACGATATGGAGCTTTAGAGACTAGCTCTGATCTTGGTTTAATATCTATGCCAAAATCAAATGTTCTTTTAGGAGGCAAGCCTGGTAGCTCCTCAGGAAATACATCACTAAAATTACAAAGATATGGATATTTTTCCTCAAATGTTTTTTTCTCCACGGCTTCCTCTACTAGGTCCATTTTGACTACAAACAGTTGACATCCCTTTTGCCTAGCTTGTTTTAGTTGTTTTGAAGAAATGGATCGAATCCTTATTTCCCTTTTAATTCCTTGAAGATTTACTGAATTGCCCTTCTCATCCAAACACTCAATTGTTTTATGAAAACAATCTACCTTGGCTTGATGTTTCCACAGCCAATTCATTCCTAAGATGACATCGTAGGACCCTAAAGGTGCTACATATAAATTTTCCTCAGTGGTAAAGTTAGAAATATCAATCTTAGCTTCAAACAAACATTGCTCTACCTGAGCCTTTGAGTTATTTGCATACTCAACTGTCCATGGGTTTGACATAAAACTAGTTTTTCTAGAAATTTTACTTAAGACTCTAGGTGACACAAAAGTTTCTGTTGCACCAGTATTAAATAGAATAGAAATAGGAACTCCAAATAAGGTACCTATCATCTCAATAGGGGTGATCTGATACTCCGCTTGTCGATTGTCAAGAGCAGCATGAATCCTTTGCTGAAATGCTTCTTGTTGCGAAGGAAGTTCTATGTTCCTAGGCTTCCCATTCTACTTCTTATTAGGGCAACGGTTGGCATAATGATCTCCTCCACAAGAAAAGCATCCTCCTATAGGTCCTCGCTTCTCAAATGGGCTACTTGTAGAATCATCATTCTTCTTAAAATTAACATTTTTCTTATAATCTTCACCTCTTCGCTCATTACCAAATCCCCCTTGATTCTTTTGATTTCCTTTATCAAACCTCCTGTTTCCATATCCCTTCTCATTCTTCCTTTTATATGACTGATCGTTGTAGTTCTTATCAAACTTCTTACGTTTCTTTTCACAGTAAGAAGAGATAGATTTGATCTTCTGCTCCTGCTTAATTGCCTTCTCATATACTTGATCCATTGTGCTCGAACCATGCACCTCCACCTCACCGCCAATCTGAGGATTGAGTCCCATGATAAATTTTCTGATTCGAAATTTTTCATCCTTTTGGTATTGAGGAACATACTTCAGTACTCTAGTAAATTTTTCTACATACTCAACCATAAATAGTTCACCTTGCCTAAGGTTTTGGAAATCTATTAACTTTTGATCAAAATATAACTGAGGTAACCACCATTTTTAGAATAGTTCCACGAACTCATTCCATGTCACCTTCAAGGGACTTAATTCCAGCTCCATTTTCTTATTCATCCACCAAGTGGATGCTTCCCCAGATAGTTGATATGCTCCCCACACTGTTTTAGTAACCTCAGAGTAATTTCTGATCTCAAAGTATTTCTCCATCTCTGTTTACCATGCTTCTGCTGCATCTCTAGTTTTTGTTCCATCAAACTTAGGAGGGTTAACCTTCTTCATATCCTTAGATAATTCTAATGCAAGTTTATCTTTGGTTTTTCTTTAAACTTCACTGTCGTCAGGGTTTTCACTTGACGTGCCATTTTCCTAATGTTTACTTTTGCTTGTATTATGTGAGTTCTCATTTTCACCCTCTGTGTTTCTAGTTTCATCCATTTTCTTTTCCAGTTTGTTCAACCTTTCCTTGGTTTCAGTAAGCATATTTAGAATCCTATCCAACTTGTCAGTGGAGTTTTCCCGAGAGTTATGACCTTCTCAATCTTCCCCCTCATTAAACTCTGATTAGTCCATGATAGTTTAGTTTCTCACCTGATTAAACATATACTAATCAGTTTTATGCTTATCATTTATATATCACAAAAAGAAAACAACAATTGATCATAATCATAACTATTTTCAAACCAAAAATTTGTCTTTATTCCATTTGCAAAATTGTTCCTACATCAAATAGAGGTAGACATATCTCATGTTTTTACTCAGTATTATCAAGTGGGGTGTAACCTTCAGATTCATTGTCTGACACATAATCACGAGGTGTATACCCCTTAGACTCACTATCAAATGATAGCTTAATGATCTCAGCTCTAGGTGCTATACGAGGATCCCTAGTGATCATTTGTATACTAATAGGTACACTCATAGGTATACTAACAGGTACACTAACAGGTACAATAATAGGGCAACAGTTGGTCATGATTCGAGCCGCCATCGTCGCTACCTCTAGGAGTTCTCTTCTCATTCATTTAGTCAATCCGAATGTCATTTTCATCATTAGTTTTCTCAATGGTCTTTATCATCGCAAGTCGTTTCTGCTTAGCTTGTAGATAATGTTCCTTACCTGCAAAGGATTTTCTTGCAGTTTTCTTGATGCGTACTATCCTAGCACAGTAAATCAAATCATTAGCTACCCGCATAATGTTGATTTCCTAATCAGGTTAGTGGACTCATCAGCCCTAGTGCTAAACCTAGTTAGCTCTGATACCATATGTAACATCCATATCTGATTTTACTTGAAAACTAGGTTTTAATATAGGTATATATATTTTTTTCTTTCTTTGTAATCAAATATAAAAGAATTTCACCACTATCAAGTATAACATTCTTTGCTTTAACTATGAACATGATTTCAATTTTCACAAAGCTGAAAGAAATGATAAACCATAAACATTTTGTTTTCTCACAATTTGAAATATTCTTAAAACAAATACAATATTAGAAACATACCATTATCACCACATCTCGATTGTCGACCCATCACATTCAACACTCGACAATCCTTAATATTTGGAAGAGAAAGTATCTTCAAGGAGCTTAAACTCCAACCACAGACCGTCAATCTTCCACACACCTTCCTAACCGAAAGTGGCCCTACCCTACTCAAGAGGATAGACTTAGGATAACCATCAGTGTTTGCCATCTGAGCTCTAGTGTTGTAACTTACGTGTCTTGTTATCATGCAAATCCCTAGTGTTGATGATTGTTTTGATGCAATCATAACAATAAGTTAAAATTCACATATAATGAACTGAAACTATACTTGAAAGAGAAGAAGGAATCATTTGAGATTCAACTAATCCCAAGTCTACAATGGTTCGGTTGGTCAAGTTCAGTTGGTCAATGTGAAGCTGTAATGTTCAAGGGGCCTTACGTAGTTTAGGTTTGTTTGGTGGTTTACTGGACTAAGAATATGCAAAAAGAGCATGAGATATGTCAATACTTTTCATTCCTTTGCATAAAAGTGTTACTGTGCTGCAAGTTTTAGATGGTTTTCTTGAATTATTGCAGCTTTCTCCTTCATGCACTTATGAAAACTGTCTACTCTTAACTCTGTTATGCATGCTTCTTCAAATTTGAGACAATTTCCTTTAGATTTCTACGTTTTTAGCTAAATATATCAGATGGGTTGGGAAAAGTTAGAAAGATCTAATCTATACCTCATTTAATCTACTGAAGGATCTAATTGTTTCTGTTATGCACTATGTAAATACCACAGTAATTTGATCAAATCCACAGTAAAAACCTTAAATGCAAGTTTTGAGCATTTTCACAAACATACATTTAAAATTGCAAGCTCTCAAAGAAAATATTTCAAAACACAAAGAAGAGCAGGAGAACACTCAGAAGATAGATGCAGAACTCCAGATTCTATTGTATTAGAAACGAATAGTCATACATGATTTATAATGTAGGAATGACTCTTAGTTTCATTGATCATACTACAGAGAACTTACAAGCTTTACAGATACAGTAAGACAGCCAGACATTCCACGCACACCTTACTGCAGACAAATAGGCGACCTCCTTCTTCTACCTCTAAACTATGCTAAGCTAACTCACTGTGTGTTTCTAAAAAAATCCCTGTTGTAGCCCCTGTTGTAAAGTATTACAGTGTAGAGAGGCACAATATAAAGACATTCTAATAGTCCTCACTACAGCAGAAACCTAACTGAACCCCTGGTTCAAACCCTTGGTTATAGCAATAAATACAGGTGAACCAGATCTTCCAAAAATATCCCTGAGCAGTGTCAAATCTGGGCAAACTATTGCCCCTTCTAAGAAGTTCTGGCAGCTCAGCAATAACTCTTGTTTGTCTGTTGTAGTAATACTCTCAGCTGCAACCTTGTTCTTCACTTGAATGGCCTTGACTTCCTCGCACTTCGTCTTTATCTTCCTGCTCATGAGATCAGATTTTCTTCCTCCATGAGGTCACTGTGATCAAGTTCCAACTGCTTCCTCAACTGCAAGCCTGCAAGAGAAGACAAGCAATAAGTATTACATTTATCACATAAACAACAGGAAATTAAAATAATCGTTTAAATCCAGGTGACTGTGCAAAATTGTGGAAATCAGATCCAAAATACTCTTAAAACGCGTTCAAAATGCATACAGACTGCTCAAAACCCATCGGGTCAACTATCGCTGACCAAAAAAATGCTACGGGCACCAAAAAATGCTTTAAAACTCCACCGCTATGTACATTCCCGCCCATCGGCATGACTATCGCCATCAGCGTGTCAAAAAAAATCGCTCGGCTGATGTTCGATGTTTGGCCGACGGCCTTATTATTTTGCTCATCCTCCATCGGCGAGAGTTATGCCGATATAGCCCTTCGGCCTGTATTTCTCTTCATTGGGCTGACTCACACTATCGGCGGGCCTTTTATTTCCTCTGCCGATCACTATGGTTTGGCCGATGGCCATTTCATTCATCCTCCATCGGCGGGTATTTCCCTTCATCGGCAAGAGTTTCGCCATCGGCGAACTCTATAACCCTTCTGCCGATCACTCTTTTCTTACCGATGTCCCCTTTGCTCATCCTCCATTGGCGTGAGATCGCCCATCAGCGACTCTCAATTTTCTTCCGCCGATGGTCTTACCTTGGCCGATACCTTTATCGGCGAGAGTGTTGCCGATATCGCCCTCGTTGTTCGCCATCGGCATGAGACTCTTACATCGGTGAAGGCAAAAAACATTTGGCCGACGTTGTAAGTTATGCCGATGATGATATCATCGGCGAGAGATACCCCCTCGGGGTGACAATTTCACATACTGCCGATAGCAAGACTTAAAACTTTCGTCTGCATGATATTTTGGAAATATGATGCTCCCCCTTCCAAATGTCTAGATGATGTCATCAGGATATCCGGGGCTTTTGTTAAACTTAGAACATGACGTCATCATCATATTCGCGAACCGGATCATGTTTTGGAAAATATCCTGCCGAAGGGAAATGTGATGATGATGTCGTCCTAATATTTGCTTCTTCGTTTATCAGATCGGGATGACGTCATCAGGATATTTGCAAAAGGTCATATTTCTCGGCAGGAGGTCATTATGAAATGTCGGGTGATATTTGGAATATGATGCTTGCGAAAAGCATAAGGCCATTTGTCGGGTAAAACACACTATCACCCAAAATTGACGTCCGGATATTGGGACTGCATGATTTTTATCGGGTGATAGATCAAGATCATGATGATCTTGACAACATGACTGAGGATAAAAATATGATGACCCTCTTGCGAATATCAGGTTTGGCCAAAATTTTGACTGTGCATAACTTCCACATATGGATGAATTTTCAAGTGATGTAAAAGGGAAACCTGCATGGAATTTCAAGCCCTTTCTAAATATGAGGTCACAGAAACAAAATATGAATTTTGACAAACTGACCTCATGATGATGACCTACCTCATCCTGACCTTCATGATGATGATGCACCATACTCATTTTTACCAAACCGCCAGAAAGCAGACAAACACAAGCAGAAGCAAAAAACAAAGCGACAGCAGGGGTCCCCATTTTGCTAAGGAGCAATAATGGGGCGTGTTGTGAACATCACAACACCTAGATACCCTCTAGTTATGCATGACTCTCTACAAGACACGCCATCCAGTCATAGTGAACATTCAATGCACTTGAGGATCATGCATCACCTTGGCCAAAGTATTTGTATTTAAATAGCATTGTATGAACACATGAATATAGTTCACCCACCCTACTCGACTTGAATTAATCGCAATCCTACAGTTTTCCTATTTGTAAGGTTTATATAAATGTTGACCTCGATGACCTCAAGGTATTTGAATTTCCTCATGCAATAGCGCATAGCGCAAAGGTTTACTCTATTCCTGAGTTTATGGATTCATCTCCATTTACACGATGTATAAAGGGTTGTATATTTCATTGTTTATATGGATAGCATTTGTAATACAATAATAATCCCATAATCATATA
Source organism: Cunninghamia lanceolata (assembly GCA_027924645.1). Classification (NCBI taxonomy): domain Eukaryota; kingdom Viridiplantae; phylum Streptophyta; class Pinopsida; order Cupressales; family Cupressaceae; genus Cunninghamia; species Cunninghamia lanceolata. Next base: position 7,819,359 of record BSBN01000815.1, on the reverse strand, counting down.
AAACATCATTTAAAAATATCCACTCCTAAGTGGTCTCTATCTTGGCTATACAGTTTCCATAAGTTTATACAACATACACAAGTATATAATACAATTACTCGTAAACCCGGAGTTTAAAGTTTTAGACTCATAAAGGTCTTCAAGGTAATAGTGACACAAGGATCATCACATCTAATTTAATTAACTTAAACACAATATGCGGGTTTCCCACCCTTATCTTCCCATTTCAAAAACATGACGGTTTTTAACCAAGAATAAATACTTATACTTCAACTCTACACCTCCTTCCAAAACAAATGGATTCACATGGTTCAATGAGGTAAGAGTAATAAAATAAGATATTAAAAAGGCTTAGAATCTATCTTAAGACACTAGAGATGATCAACTCACATGTCGACCTCTAACTAAAGATCTAAAACCGAATAAGATACTAGCTAATTACTTTTGTCGACATTCAATGTCTTGTTTTCGGGATTCTTATCTATTTGGACAAAGAGTTGTTTCAAAATCTTATCCTCCTCTAGTTTTTATCTCTCGACACCACAGCCAGTTAAAATTACACCTCCAGCTGTCAAACGAACTAAAACTACGTCGAAAACATGCATTAGATCTGAGGTTTTAAACTCCTTCACAGTAAGCATGTGGTGCAATGTGGCTTCTCACTATGAAACTAACATTTTGAGTGTACAAAAGATAGTTTGAGCTGTATTACAGTCATATAAGATCAACTCAATGCATACATCATTGCCAACACCTAGTAGAATATTGTTCACAACTTGCATCATGCATTTATCAGCATTGGTGTGTATATATTTGATAAACTGTGTTCTATTATCATTATGGTCTCGTTCATGATATATAATGGTATCATTTTCTAATCAGACAACAAAGGTTTCATTTTCTAAGAAGGCAACAATGATAACGTATTCATTATAAACAAGCCTCACTCAAAACTTATAGTAAGATGACATTATTTGCACATCCTTGACGTTGTAAGATTCCTACACTCTCATTGCAGAAATAAGACACAAACATTGATCATAGACTGCGCAAGGGAAAGAATGGAAACCTATCATTGTGCTAAGAGTTTTGCTATTTCGAGCTCATCCTTGCTGAGCTCTCAGTGACATCCACAGGTTTCTTCCTTTGACTCAAGACCCACAGCACTCTCCTATCCATGTCCTCCTCAGAAAGAACGTACTTTCTCCTAGGTTTCAATTTCTTAACAACAAAAGAACTAATCCTCCCACACTCCCCACAGCAAAGAAGAATAATCACCTTTAACCTCTCCGTTCCATGCCTAAATAAAAGGAGATCCGTTTAACTACATGCTACCTGACTTCCTAACCTACGGTGACCACTAACAAGATGGAGGCTCCTTTATGGTGACGTGGCAGCTGTGGCACAACAATGTCGTCCACTTACTTGCACAAGAAGGCTTCTTAACTTCCCAATATGCAACTAAAATGATTTGAGGAGTTAAATTATTTCAAGGTGGTGCATAATAAATGCATATTATGTCTCCAAGGTCGAAAAGAGAGAAAGAGTAAAGACCGACTTAATAAAAAAAATATAGGTTGGATTAATGATAACTCAAGTCTTAAGCTCGAAGAGAAAAGAAGCATTCAAAATGGAATACGTCCAAAATGACAGAACTTGGGCGTAAACCTACTCGACTAGATGAGAAAACTGACATCAAACAAACTAATGAAAATACCTCTGGTTAACCAAGATATAACTAAGGCAATTTTGGAATATTCTTCCAAATAACAACCAAAACAGGTTATAGCTCATCTCAACTTCAAATTTGACTTCCATCGATTTTGAAAAAGGAATAAATTCACAACACATGTTCAAAGCGTTTTTACGGCAATCACAATGGATTGGGCGTAATGTAAAACTAGTTTTCTAAATCGTTTGACGCACAAACATGACTTCTCGCATCTTTCGACTACGAGACGCGACTCACAAATCCACCACAAATAAGTTTATTTATTTACCTAAAAATGAAATATTAGTCACCTCTATAAGACGACTTGCTTAAGTGGACTTGCGACAATAACGTCAATTTCCAAAATTCAATATGATGACTTATGAAAAGGTGTTAAACCTTATCTTCAGATGTCGACATCTAGTCTTAAACTAACTCAGTCATAAACATGACTAAATTTAAGGCTTCAAGGTTTATCTACCTGCTTGGCATTGTCAGTAAAAAACACCCATGGTTAATTTCCAGAGTCTATTCTCTTTCTCAAAGATACTTTCTCTTCCTGTCGAACATGGTCCACCTATTCCTGCAATGACAGTCTCACATACAATTTTTGTGGTCAAAGCACCTATATTCCAAATCAAAGCATAATATATCCAAACATCATTTTCTCCTAACAAAAAGGACATTTTAGTTTATAATATCACATTGATCATAATCAATAGATTCCAAAATTTCATAGAACTAACTTTGTCTATCTACATCACCAATTTCCATCTCGTCCACAACATATTATATAACTAAAATTTGCAAGAAAAATAAATAGTGTTATTGATTCCAAAAGAGGGATGTAATAGTGCACAAAGACATTCCTCAGTTTGATGGATCTAACTATATCTTCTGGAAGGTACGAAAGCAAAGTTATCTTTTCTCCATTGGTTTTAACGTTTGGAAAATAGTTGAAGATGAATACAAAATACCTAATGGTGGTCCAAGAGCTGCAAGTGAGATTAGGGTCTATGAGATTAATGGAAAAGCTAAAAATTCTCTACTAAATGCTTTAAATCTAACACTAAATTAGCTAAAGTTGAGGATCTCGAAACTGCTCATGAGATCTGGGTAAAGTTGAAAAGCATCTATGAAGGTGATGCATCTGTCAAGAAGGCTAAGTTGTAGAACTTGAAGACCAGATATGAAACTATATAGATGTCTGAAGATGAAAACATAATAAGTTACATACATAAGATTGATGAAGTTGTTAGCAACATCAATGGTCTTGGTGGAAATATTATAGATGATATGGATGTTGTAGATAAGGTACTCAGAACTCTTCCTAAATCTTATAGTCACAAGGTGTCTGCCTTTGAAGAATTGTTTGATATGAATAAGCTTACAAAAGATTAATTGCTTGGAAAATTGACTGCTTTTGAGATGAGATAATTTGGTACTACTGATGGCCCTATGTAACTGAGACCACTTTTAAGGCCAAGGATGAAAAGTCTGCTAAATTAGATAAGTATGCTATGGAATCAGATGAAGAAGACTTTGATGATCTTGAGGTAAACTTTGCAAACATAATGAAAAATGGAACCATAAAGTACAAAGGTAAGTTACCTTTCAAATGTTTTAGTTGTGATAAGATTGGTCATTATGCTTCAAGGTGTCTATATAGAGCTTTGAAGAACAAGAACAAAGAGGTAAAGGTAAGATGGTAAGGAAAAGTTACCATGTTAGAGAAAATAAAGGTGTAACTGATGATGAATATGATTTTGAAGATGGTAATACCAGTGAATGCCAATTTATTGCTATAAAAGAAGAACCTATTTCTACTAATCTTGCAAGCTGTGTGAATGAAGGAAGTCTGAAAGAAGAGAAAGAGATGTCTGCATTTCATGCTAAAAGGGAAAAGGATGAATGGGTCATTGATAGAGGATGTTCAAATCACATGACTGGAGATAAGAGTAACTTTGTCTAATTAGAAAGGTATGATGGAGGACTATTTAGATTTGGTGATGATGTAGCTAGTAAGATTTGTGGAAAAGGGTCAATTAACTTTGATGGCAAGCATAATACATATGATGTTCTTTACGTCAAAGGCCTAAAGCACAATCTTCTAAGTGTTGGATAGATGTGTGACAAAGGATATGATCTATTATTTGAAGACAATGGATGTGAGTGAAGGAAAATCTCCAGAACAATAATTGATGCTGGTAAGAAGACTCATGGCAATGTATATCATTTGAAAGGTACTGACATTTTTTTCTTTTTGGCTCAGACAAATGAATGGTGCATATGGAATAGGAGAATGTGTCATATTAACTTTGATAATCTTGTGATAATAATCTTAGCTAAAGCTATAAGAGTCCTACCTAAGATTGTGAAGCCTGCTAATGCCTTTTGCAAAGAATGTCGATTTGGGAAGCAAATGAAAATGAGTTTTAAAAGAAAGGAACAAACATCTACCAGTCTACTAGAGGTGGTACATATAGACTTATGTGGTTCTACAAGAATAAGAAGTCTATAAGGCAATAGGTACTTCATGCTACTTATTGATGATTATTCTAGAATTACTTGGGTTACTTTTCTTAGAGAAAAATTAGAAACCCTAGACAAGTTCAAGGCATTTAAAGCAATGGTTGAAAAGGAAATGGATTTTACAATCAAGTGTTTGAGGTCTGATAGAGGTGGTGAGTTTACTTCAAATAAATTTAATTTTTTTTGTGAAGAACCTGGGATAAAGATAAAATTGTCTACCCCCAGAACTCCTCAGCAAAATGGAGTGGTTGAAAGAAAGAATAGAATAGTTCAAGAAGCTGCTAGAACAATGATCAAAGAAATTGACCTTCTGGAAGTATATTGGAAAGAAGCTATTCATACTAATTTCTATATTCAAAACATAGTGCAAGTCAAATCAAATGGAACAAAGACACCTTATGAGTTGTGGTATGGAAGAACTCCTACTGTCAAGTATTTCAAAGTGTTTGGAAGTAAATGCTATATCAGAAGAGATGAAGAATTGGGAAAATTTGATGCTAGATGTGATGAAGGCATAATTCTTGAGTACTCTACTAAAAGCAAAGGTTGCTAGTGTTATAACGAAAGATTGAGGAAGATTATTGAAAATACAAATGTGAAAGTAGATGAAGATGTTCAGAAAATTTTAGAGCCAAATGGATATGTAGTTAGATGGATCTAGTGATACAGAGAAAGTTGAATAAAAAGACAAGGAAGTTCATATTGAAGTACAAGTTGTTCTAGAAAATAAGCTCAAGTTTAAGAACAAGAAGCTCCATTCTAAATAATTTATAAAATCCCCAGGTATGTGCAAAGAAATCCTTCTGAAGATCAAATCATTGGTGACAAGAGGAAAGGAGTATTGACAAGAAAAGGAGCTACAGAAGAATAGGTAAATCTCTGCTTGATTTCAAAGGTTGAACCTAAGATAGTTTCTGAAGCATGTAAAGATGAACATTGGGTCAAGGCAATGGAAGAATAATTGATGTAAATTGAAAAGAATAAGACATGGGAACTTTTCCCTAGGCCTACAGATAAGAATGTGATTGGAACAAAGTGGGTTTTCAGGAATAAGTTGAATGAGATTGGAGAAGTGGTAAGAAACAAAGCTAGACTTGTATGCAAAGGCTACTCATAAGTGGAAGGAATTGATTTTGAAGAAACTTTTTCTCTGGTGGCAAGACTAGAAGCTATTAGATTGTTTCTAGCCTATGCAACATATAAATTTTTCAAAGTATATTAGATGTATGTGAAGTCTACTTTTCTGAATGGTGAATTAGAAGAGGAAGTCTATATAGAGAAACTAGATGGATTTTAGTTATTTTATAAACTAGACATGGTATGTAGATTAAAGAAGGTATTGTATGGACTAAAGGAAACTCCTAGATCTTTGTATGCAAGATTGGACATGCGTTTGTTGTAGTAGTGATTCAGTAAAGGGTCTCTAGATAGTAATTTGTATATCAAGATAAGCAAAGATCAAATTCTAATTATTGAGGTCTATGTGGATGATATAACCTTTGATGGAAATGAAGGTACGTGTCAGAACTTTGATGATGAGATGCAAAATGAATTTGAGATGTCAATGTGTGGTGAGACATGAACTTTTTCCTTGGCCTATAAATTATTCAGATAGATAAAAGCATTATCATTTCACAATCAAAGTATGTCAGGGAGTTGTTAAAGAAGTTTGGAATGGAAGAATCTAAACTAGTCTATACTCCCATGACAATTGGTTGTAAGCTGAGCAAAGATGATGAATCCACTAAGACTAATCAGATAAAGTATAGGTCTATGATTAGAGGATTGTTATACCTAACTGCTACTGGTCAGACCTAATATCATGCATATAGTTTGTCTTGTGGTCAAATGTCAAGTAGATCCTAAAGAGTCACATGTTATGGCAGTAAAGAGGATATTTAGGTATGGGTAAAAGAACAATAGTGTGTCACACTTTTGGCCAAATAAATAGTTCTGAGTGGATAGTTTCCAAGTGGTAAGTTTCTGCCTAGCTTAGTTATACCTAAAATCATGTTGTGCCTATGTGACGCCTACTTGGTTGTGATGCAGGAGCATTGAGTGGTGTAAGGGCAATCTTGCATCACCCAAAAATAAGTTAATTCAAAATTATTGTAGATATTTTCATTTATTTCCATAATTAGTGTTTTCTGGTTCCATAATATCTAGAGTAATGATGTAGGACTTTCAGTTTTTCCAAAACTGTTAAAAATAGCAACCTGCCTGTTTTGGAAAGTTTAACTGCCATTTTAGGAAAGTTTGCATTTGGGCATGGATTGAAAAGAAAAATTATAGAAAGTTACATAATGTAAATATAAGACCTTTGGCAAAGGAATCAGGTAATGATCATTTGTGAGTTGAAAGATATTAAAGTTTTTATTTTCTAAAAAGCCCCTGAAAAATTTTGGAATGAAATATGAGGCACTAAAACATCCCATAACATCCCAAAAAGTTGATGCAAATCTATTTACGAATTTCTAGCATGATAGTTCACATCGCGAGATTTTCGGCGCTTAAAACAGTTTGTCAATTAGACACCTGGATCAAAAGTTATGCTTCTCGGAAGTTGACCTACATTTGGAGGGAGTTACAAATTTTGAAATTTAGCTGGAGGCTACCAAAAAATACTATTTAGGACTATTTTGGGAACCCTGGGCACAAGGAGAGTTAAGGGGACAAGTAGGGAGTCAAGAAGAGGGAGAAAATAGAAACCCTAGCTGATTTAGGGTTACATAAGGCAGATGATTCTAGAGTCTTGTGATAGGAAGTTGTAATGTGTTATAGCCTATGGAGGGTTGATTCCTCTGATTGTATTTGAGGTTTTATAATGTAATAAGTTATCCAAATCAATAAAAGAAAGTTCTATTTTATGTGTGCAATTTCTTTTGTTGAGTGTTTTATGATTTACCCCCTTCATCAAGTGGTATCAAAGAAAGGGTTCCTGAGTGTGTAAATAGATCGTCGACCATGAGGTAGTTTGGACCAGGACCTGAGGTTGTAGGTTTGCTGTGGAGATCAAGATGCCTCCACAAATGAATGGTAGTGGGAGGAATGCTTTGGCAGAAGAGGGTTTTAGAGCCCTACAAAGGCAAATTGATGCATTGCAAAAGGAGCTATGAAGAGGGTTTGAGCCAAGAACAAGAGAAGAAAGCAAAGATGAAGTTGAAGAAGAGCTATCTAAGGAAGAGCAAGAAGCTATAGGAGATCCTATAGAAGTTAGGTTACTGAGGGCCATTTCTAAGATTGGAAAGAGGCCCAGGATCAAAGTTTCTATATATACTAGAGATTTGAATTTGAAACAACTTATTGATTGGATCAATGACATGGAGGAGTCTTTCGAGTATGAGGATGTGGAGGACCCAGATCAGGTCAAGTTTGCAAAAAAAAGTTGAAGGGCCATGCGAGTATTTGGTGGAAGGAGTTCCAATTAGAGAGGAATAGAAGATGAAAAGGAAAGATTACCAAATGGGATCGGATGGTGGAGAAACTAAAGAAGAAGTTCATTTCTGTGGACTATGAGATGGAGTTGCTGAAGAAGCTACAAGGACTAAAGCAAGGCAACAAGTCTGTTAAGGAGTATACAGAAGAGTTTTATAAAATTACTATCAGGACAGGCCATGCAGAGCCCAACAAGGAGAAGGTATCCCATTACATTAATGGGTTGCAACTAAGTGTTCAAGAGAAGCTAACCCTAGTCAGAATGACCACCATAGAAGATGCGTACCAGTTTTCCCTAAAGGTAGAAGAGAAGCTAAATAAAAGATTTGATAGCAAGCAAAGGGGAAGAGGTGAATACGGAAAGACTGGTGGAAGACCCTATGGAGGCTGTAATGAAGATCAAAAGAAAAGTGAAGAAGCTGACACCAGTTGAAATCAGAGAGGTGATAATGCCTACTACCCTCATGACCAGAATAATGGTGAACAAAGAGGAAGAGGGAGAGGTAGACCTAGGCAAGGACCCAGAAGAGGAGGTTTCAGAGAAACCTGTTGCCAATGTGGAGAAGAAGGGCATTGAGCATATGAGTGTCCGCAACATCAAGGAATGACAAATAGAAGACTTGAGGGTAATGCATGAGTTGCACATGTAGATGAAGATGCGTAGTCTGAGCATTCTAAAGATGCTAAAAGGGGAGAAACCCTAGTTGTCAGAAGAACTTTGCTAAATGAGGAGAAAGAACCTGATTAGAGGAAGAGTTTATTTTGCACAAGGTGCAAATGTGAAGGTAAATGTTGTGTTATTATTATTGATAGTGGAAGTACTGATAATCTTGTTTTAGAGGAGATGGTTGACAAGTTGAAGTTGACAAGAAGAAAGCATCCACATCCATGTTGGATTGCATGGTTGCAGAAGGACCATAGAGCTTTGGTCAATGAGTAGTGTTTAGTGAAGTTCAAGATTCGGGACTACCATGATGAGGTGTTGTGTGATATCATACCGAAGGATGCATGTCATATGCTATTGGGGAGGTCATGATAGTATGATAGGAGTATTATCCATGATGGTCGTGCAAACACATATTCTCTAACAAAGGATGGAGTTCACCTTAAGTTAAAGCCCTTGAAGGAAGTGGAAGAAAAGGTATGTAGTACTGCTAGATATTTCTTGGTAGATGGTAGAAAATTTTCAGAGGGTACAAAGCATGAGCATCATTGCTTTGCATTGATCCCTAAGATTAGTCAAGGGAAATGTGAAGATGTACCAATAGAAGTCTTAGTTATGTTGGAAGAATTTTAGGATAATATCTCTAATAATGTACCAGAAGGTTTACCACCAGTAAGGAAGATAAGTCATCAAATAGATTTGATACCAAGAGCCAAGCTGCCAAATAAGGCAGCCCATAGAATTACTCCATTAGAGAATGAATAGTTGAATAGATAGGTCCACGAGTTGTTAAGAAAGGGACTAATAAGAGAGAACCTAAGTCCATGTGTAGTACCTGCAGTACTAGTACCCAAGAAAGATGGAGAATGGAGAATGTGTATAGATTCTCGGGCCATCATTAAGATCATGATCAAGTACAAGTTTTTATTGCCAAGAATGGATGACATAATGGATTGTTTGAATGGAGCCAAGTACTTTATGAAAATTGACCTGAAGAGTGGGTATCACTAGATCCATATTAGGGAAGGAGATGAATGGAAGACAACCTTCAAGACAAAGGAGGGTTTGTATGAGTGGTTAGTCATGCCATTTGGGCTAACCAATGCACTGAGCACATTCATGCGGCTTATGAATGAGGTATTGAAAGAATTTTTGGGAAGTTTTGTTATTGTTTATTTAGATGATATTTTGATTTTTAGTAAGACTTGCGATGAGCATCTGATGCATATCTGAAGAAATTTAGAGAAGCTAAGAGAAGAGAAGTTGTTGATTAATATGAGGAAATGTAGTTTTGTAAAGAAATAGTTGGTATACCTATGATTTGTTGTCTCAGAGTAAGATCTTAAGATGGACCTAGATAAGGTGAGGGCTATCATTGAATGGCCTATGCCAAGGAGTGCTTCTAAGGTAAGATCTTTTCATGGTTTGGTAGCATTTGTGCACATCTAATGGAGACAATGAGAGGGGCTAGAAAAGTGTTTAGATGGACTAAAGGAGCAAACAGAAGCTTTGATACATTGAAGCAAAAAGTTATAGAGCAACCTATTTTGGTGCTTCCAAATTTCAATGAGGTATTTCAAGTAGATTGCGATGCTAGTGGTAGTGCTATAGGAGCTATTTTGAGTCAAGAAGGTAAGCCCATTGCCTATTTTAGTGAGAATCTTAATGATGCCAAGAAAAAGTATTATGTTTATGATCAGGAGTTTTATCCAATAGTTCAGGCTTTGAAGAAATGAAGACATTATTTGTTGCCAAAGTAGTTTGTTTTATATACTGATCATCGGGATTTACAGTATCTTAATAGTCAAGGAAAGTTAAATCAAAGGCACTTAAAATGGGTTGAGTTTTTACAGAGCTATACTTTTGTTTTCAAGCACAGGAGTTAGAAGTCCAATAGAGTTGTAGATGCGTTGAGCAGAAGGCAAAATTTGTTGACAAAAATGAAGATAGAGGTTGTTGGGTTCGATGAGCTCAAAAGTTTGTATCCTAAAGATCCAGATTTTGTAGAGGCTTGGAAAGCTTGTTTGGAACCTATTACTTTGGAAATGACAAATGGTTGGATTTCATAATCCAAGATGGCATGTTGTTTAGAGGAAGCCAGTTGTGTATTCCAAGGGATTCCATGAGAGAAAACCTAATTAAGGAGAAGCATAGTGGAGGATTGGTTGGACACTTTGGTCGAGATAAGACCATTGCTATTGTTGGTAAAAATTATTATTGGCCACAATTGCAGCAGGATGTGAGGAAATTGATGCAGAGTTGTAGAGTGTGTTAGATGGAAAAATGAATAATTCATAATACAATGCTATATCAGCCATTACCTGTACCAGAGAAGCCATGGGATGATATCAATATGGATTTTGTTCTTGGTTTACCAAGGACACATAGAGGACATGATTGAATTTTTGTGGTGGTGGATAGATTCTCAAAGATGGCACATTTTATGCCTTGCAAGAAGACTAATGATGCATTTCATATTGCAGAGTTATTTATCAGGGAGGTGGTGATATTACACTGTCTACCAAAGAGCATAGTTTCAGATCAAGATGCCAAGTTTGTTGGTTATTTCTAGAGGACATTATGGAAGAAGTTAAAGATAGGTTTGATGTTCAGTTTTGTACACCATCCATAGACTGATGGATTGATAGAAGTGGTGGATAGGAGTTTGGGTAACCTGCTACGATGCTTAGTAGGAGATAAGCCCAAGGGATGGGACTTGATTTTATCATGGGCAAAATTTGCTTACAACAATTCTATCAATACAAGTACTGGTAAATCACCATTCCATATTGTATATGGCAATAGCCCAAGAAATGCTTCTGAGTCAAGGAAGCTGGATAAAGGAGAAAAGAAAAGTGCTAAAGCTGAAGACTTTACAAAACACATGAAGAATTTGCATGAAGATGTGAGAAAACACATTAATAAGATGAATATTTAGAACAAGGCTAATGCATATTAGAAGAGGAGGTATAAGGAGTTCTAGGAAGGAGATGAAGTCATGGTTCACTTGAGAAAACAAAGGTTCCCAATTGGAACATACAATAAGTTGAAAATGAAGAAATTTGGACCATGCAAAATCCTGAAGAAGCATGATTCAGTAAATGCATATGAGGTAGAGCTACCAAGTGGGATCAATATTTCTCATGTTTTTGACATTATTGATTTATCAGAATATCATGAAGGTGGAATAGAGGATGGACCAACAGAAGCGTGGTGGAGTATTTTAGCATCTACTTCAATGGAGGAGATAGAAGAGATTTTGGATAGCTGTGTGGGAAGAAGTACTTGGAAAAAGCAATATGAAGAATATTTTGTAAAAAGGAAAGGAAGGCCTATTGAAGATTCTTCTTTGTTGTCTAAGGTAGAGGTTGACCGTTTGGGTTTTCCTCACACAAGCACCTAAGACGTGACAGGGTCACTTCTCAAATTATCCTAGGTATTTGATGCAGGAGCATCCAGTGGTGTAAGGGCAATCTTGCATCACCCAAAAATAAGTTAATTCAAAATCATTGTAGATGCTTTCATTTCTTTCCATAATTAGTGTTTTTGGTTTCACAATATCTAGAATAATGATGTAGGACTTTCAGTTTTTCCAAAACTACTAAAAAGAGCAACCTGCCCATTTTGGAAAGTTTAACTACCATTTTAGGAAAGTTTGCATTTGGGGTTGGATTGAAGTAAAAACTTACAGAAAGTTACATAACAAAAATATAAGATCCTTGGCAAAGGAATCAAGCAAAGATCATTTGTGAGCTGAAAGATATTAAAGTTTTTATTTTCTGAAAAGCCCCTAAAAATTTCTTGAACAAGATATGAGGCACTAAAACATCCCATAACATCCTAAAAAGTGGATGTAAATCTATTTATGTATTTATGGTGTGATAGTTCACATCATTAGCTTTCTGATGCCTAAAACGGTTCATCAATTGGACACTTGGATCAAAAGTTATGCTTCCCAGAAGTTGACCTACTTTTGGAGGGAGTTGCAAATTTCAAAATTTAGCTGGAGGCCGCCAAAAAGTCCTATTTATGACTATTTTGGAGAGTCAAAGGGGCAAGTGGGGAGTCAAGAATAGGGAGAAAATAGAAACCCTAGCTGATTTGCAGTTATAGAAGAAAGATGATTCTAGAGTCTTGCGATAGGAAGCTGTAATGTGTTGCAGCTTGTGGAGGGTTGATTCCTCTTATTGTATTTGAGCTTCTGTAATTTAATAAGTTGTCCAAATCAATAAAAGAAAGTTTAATTTTCTATGTGCAATTTTTGTTGTTACATGTTTTATGATTTACCCCCTTCATCAGGTTGTATGTTTCCAAGTGAAATGTTATCGGACAGTAAGTTTACACCCGGTTAGGCTTCGGGCAGAACCATAGAAAATAAAAATTAAAGAAACGGAAAAAATGTCATTTTCTCTCAGATTGATATAGTTTTGAAGTGTTCCACCTAGAGCCCACAACAACCAATGAGCCCATAGGTGTGTTGACTGTAATGTGCCACCTCCAGGTATGAGGATGCAACTTTCAACTTGTTAACTATATTTTGTCAACTGCAAAAAGTCTTCTCATAGATTAAAATACAAAACCCTAATTCTACTATGACATGCCTAAGTATAAGTAAATCGTATAAAAAATATATATCATCATAATCCTATATGAATTTTTAGAGTTTGTTGAAAATCTCTTCATTCATATGATATCGTCTTTTCTCCTTCTATATGATACAATCTTTTTTAAAATGACTAAATATAGCTATACAAGGTCAGCACTTAAATATGATGGGACTGTATAGCTGTATATAGGCATTTTTACTATAAAATACAATTGAAAATTTAAAAAGACTGTATCATTCAAAAGGAGAGATTTTGCACAAACTATCAAAATTCATATAGGATTAAATTTGTTAAAAGACTATATCATTATGAAAGGAGAGATTTTGGACAAACTGTCAAAACTCATATAGGACTAAATTTGTTAAAAGATTGTATCATTATGAAAGGAGAGATTTTAGAAAAACTGTCAAAATCATATAGGATAATGGACCATTGAGCCTTTCAAGTTTTTTTGAGATAGAAACATTTGTTATAGTCCATCTCTTTGATGTGCTATTGTTTAAGCTTCCCAACTCCTAATTTGTAATTTGAGTCTCTAAATGCTTACTATAAGCCCATGCACCTTGTTCTATTTTAGCCATAGTCACAAACAATATTTTGGAAGAGACAAGTGATCCTAAAAGCTCCTGCACATAACCTGAATTTTCACAGTAGTTATCTATTTATAGATAAATTATGATAATGAAGCCTTTATGCACTAAAGTATAGACTGTACAAAATCAACATTGAAGTAAGGAAAGGGTAGAAGGCTCTCGAAATGTACAACCCCATTTGCTTTAAAAGGTTATGAGTAGTTTCAAGGCTCTTGAATGTTAGGAAGTTATTACATCTATGATATAAATTGGTATTAGATTAAATGTGGTTTATTGTGATGGAACATAGTGCCCATTCTTGGAGCAAGAAAATTGAAACCAATTAAAAATTACATTTTATTTATTAAGCCATCTCCTGGAATATCTCTAGTACATGAGAAAATGGGTAAAAGGGAAGAACTAAGAGATTTGAAGTGGGATGAATTTCTTGAATATATGTCTAGTTAGCCCATATATTGATCAGCCAAAACTCCAAATTAGAGACATACTTTTGTACCTTGTAAAGCAACCGATTTGGTTTAGATGCTATAAAATCAACTTTGACAAAGTAGGGGGACCAAAGAATCCCAAGAGCACATGAGACCTGAACTAATTCTGTGAACAAACCTTTCCACCTACAACTATTTTCTTCTATCCATAGCTTTCTTTTTTATTAGGGCTTTGATTTGGGATATTCTCAAATTCTCCATATTTTCCAAGTTATTGTCTTTCCCCATGATTTTCTTCTCTACATAAAAAATAAACTCTTCCCCCACCTATATACGAATATCCTCAATCATTGAGTTTAGAAAACCAACATCAAGACTCCCAACTACCCCTTCATCACCAAGGACTTTATTAGTGGTGATGTTCTTAATAGCCACCTCTATGTAGGATTCCTTCCTTGAAAATAAATAGTTGGCATCTATTGAACATCCTTGCTCTATCCCATAATTTCATACTTGAAGTATTTTGAGATTTTTCCTTCACTAGATATTTTCCTTCCATACTGTATTCAATCTTTCCTTTCATTGGGAAAAACATCTTAGTGTGTCCAACTTTTTGGTAGAGATAACATTGTAGGGCTTGGACCTTCCAACTAAATATTTTGTTTCCAAATACCATGCTTCAAATTTAGCAATATAAACCCAGGAATGGGTTGGGAGACATCTACCTCAACACAAATCAAAGTAAAGATGCCCAAAGGACCATTAATAGAATTTCCATCCACTAATTGGATAGAATGGTCCCAATATTTGGCCAATAGATTATGGATTCTTAGCCACATAGGAGTAAGTCTTGTGTTTTCCATATATGGATCAAAGTTTAGAAGCCTTGATGCTACAAGAAAATTACAAATTCATCAAGAATCCATAGGCCCCCTTTAATGATCATCTTGTTGTATTCTACACTAAAAAAATTACCATAAGGAAACCTTGAGGAATAAAAAATGTTGATGGATTAGCCCCAATTGTTTTCAACCCAACTCATCAGATTCTCTTTAGTCATCTATAACTTCCAAAATTTCCCAAATATGAATATTGCCATCAAATCTATGGTTTTATCCTCAATATCCATGTTTTAGATCTACTTTAATTATTTCTTTATTTGAGGAGGTGAAATCAAAGGGGGCATGTCTCTTCTTTCCATCAAGCATTAATATATCTACATTAGGTTCATAATCCTTTTATATATAGATTATTTTTTATATATCTAAGGTAAATTTAAATAATTAATTTCGATCACATTAGAGTCTAACCTAGATTAATGAGTTGGGATTGATAAATTATTAAATTAAATGCTTAAAAAAATTAAATGGATAAATAATGATACTTAGCTAGATATCTAATGAAGATATGTTGTGAGAAATGTTGCTAGTTGATTTACTAATTTGATTAACACCTTTGAATCAATAAACTTGTTTCTTTCACCTTGATTCACTTTACTGTTTACAAAACTAATCTTGATGTAAATGTGGATCTAAACTTGGCTATATATCTGAAATATGTGCACATACTTGAAACCTACTTGCCTTGGTGTATGTGACCCACGATAACTAATTTAGTAGTTAAGAACGTGTCGGTTGTTTCATGTTTTATACTCCTTGTTGTGTCTTGATTTAATATAAATATTTAGATTGAATGAGTTTAATTTTTAATTTAAAATGTTTATATAGTTTTGCAACTAATTTAAATGTGTAGATTGTTCATGTGTATTTAATTCTTAGATTTTAAATGTTTTTAGTTTTGTTAATTTAAATGTAAAAAATGAATGTATTTTCATTTTATAAATTATTTATGTATGTTCAAATTTTTTAAAATGTAGAAATTTGCATACACACATGTGTACATATTTTTTCATAGATTACATGGCATTTGATATGGCGTCTCATCATAGTGATGGTCATACACATGATAGTGAGGATAATAATGTTGATGCACATAGTGTTAGGAGTAACTTATATGCTGCCACTCTCGAAAGACTAAATAATGCTTTAACACATTTAGATCAGATGATCCATAGTACACCAAACCTGTCTAATAGAGACAGGTTGGTGGGGATTAGAGCAGAGTTTGCTCGTATGATTGACATAGTCAAATCATATAATCCCTATGATGATTTGAGTATTAAGGATTTTTATGTATCACCTGCTAGTATTGTTACTAGGACAGTGAAATGGCCAGTAGTTAATAGGGTTGTTTCATTGGATATGGTTCATTCTATGTTTCCACATTATCAAGGATGGGACATATTTCAGGGCTATTTTGTCACCAGGTGTAAAAATATTGTTGTTACACCACTTACATATCCTATGTGGTTAGCAGCACATCATAGATGGCCACACAATGATGAGTTGCCCTTATTTTTGTAAACAATTATGTGATGTAGTTCATTTACGACTTGATGTTGATTTCACATCTATCCCTTCTCATGTGGGACAAGGTTTTGGAAGGTTTTCAAAGAAATACCGACGCCCTAATTAGGATCTACTCATTGATAAGAGGGCATTAGTGGGTCACAACATTTTGGCACTTCCCAAAATGTTTAATCTAGGATAATTAGCTAAGGCAGTAGTTGCATCATTGAGACAATGTATATTTGAGAGCTTAAGTTCTATTACCAGTGACATTGATCACTTGGCATCAGATCACGTTGGTAGATATATGTTGCATCCACACACTAACATAGGATCAATTGATTTGACTTCCACCAGTTATGATCCTTACATACATGCTGACATAGTTTCACCATGTGATGTGGCACAAACTTCTTGAGAGGGTTTTCTATGCAAATTGAGTACATGTCTGGTGCAGGATCCACTTTCTGTATATGAGTTTGTCAGTTCAGAGTATGAGACCCCTCTCAAGTCTGTGTCCACATTTGTTAGTCAATGAAGTGATCACCGAGCTACACATATGACTGACACAATGCCTTCATATTAGATTCCAACATAGCCTGATGCTGGTATTGTGCCACCTTACTGACCAGGATCATTCCATGGACTTTTGTTTGAGGATAACATTGAGATGACTTCATCTGACCATAGTGGGATTGGGAGGGCTATCCATGGAGCTACACAGGTTGTTGATGATGAGGTATACATTTTAAATTTTGTGTTTAATCTCTAGTGTAATTTATTTGTTAAATACATAATATATATTTAAATTATAAAATTTAGTCTTGTGCATCATGCACGTGTTGACTCTTATTTAATCAATCTTACATTAGGGACCAATGAGAGTGGTGTTAGGACATCACATTATGTAGTAGACAATGGATGTGGTTGAGGCCAGATGCGAGGTATTTAGTATTTAATTATATAAAATTTAAACATGTACTTGAGATTCCATATTCTTTAATATATATAAATTTAATTTAATAGAGATAATTTTTATGTTCATGGATCTACACATCACTTAGATATTCATAGATGGATGGGATTAGATACACAAGGTTCAGGATAGGGCTCAGGATAGGGCTTAGGATGGGGATTAGTATAGGGCTTAGCTCATCATTCTAGTCCTGGTTTGAGTGAGGCCTGTTCCGCCCATAGGAGGCACGAGTCATGATGTTGTACTTAGATGTATTCATGTTCTTTGTTATGTTTGCTCAAACTCTCATGATGTTGTAGTTAGACTTGATGTGATTGTGTTTATATGTTGTTGAATTTGCATGTTGCAAAACTTTAGACTTTATGTTATTTCTTTATATATATGCACAAATTTAGATGTTTAGTTATATAGATATGTATGGATGTTTTCCTTTGAATATACAAGTCTTAATTTGGATAAAATCAAGTTTTAACTTATAGTTTAAATGCATATATATGTTTACTTGTATATGCATATAAATTTACTTATACCTATGTATATATATTAACTTGCACATTTATACATATAGTAGAAACTTGCTATATATGTATAAATTATATGTTGAATTTAAATTGCGTTTAATGGAAAAATATCAATTTGTTTTTTAAATGTTTCTTATAGATGTGATGTTATTAATGATTGAGAAATGATGTCAACACCCTAGGCATTGATAGGAATAGTTTTTATGAAATATTTGGGAATGTATGGAAAAATAGATAAATTATGTTGTGTAATAACTTTTATATATGATGAATAATTTAATTTAATTTATATTATATCTATTGGATCTTGTGAATTAAAATATAGTTTTTATACAATATTTGTATTTCAAATTAGTCTCTTATTAGATGTGTCCACTACATTGAATTTGATAGTTTTGTCACATGTTTATATATGGCTAATAAAATTTAATAAAACTTTGAATTATTCTTTTTTTGGGGGTTTACAATGACTTCTAATATCATTGACAAGATTGTTCAAGTCTATATAACATGTATAAACACCCATCTAGAGGACAATAGAAGGATTCATAGGTTCAAATCACTATATCCTAGGTAAAGTGTAATATTGAAAGTGTGTAATTGAAATTAAGTGGTGGTGAATAAAGTTAAATACTCTATAAATTGTTTATATATATGATGCTATATGAACTTGAGAATTCCATAAAATCTAATGTTTACACATGAATTTGATTGTTCATGCAAAGAATTCAACCTAGATGATGATTTATACTTGTGTCTAGTTGAATGTAAATCAAATGAAATCTATTCTTGAACTTAAGAATTCTATATAATCTAATATACATGAATTTGATTGTGCATGCAAAGAATTCAAACTAGATGATGAGCTATACTTGTGTCCAATTGAATGTAAATGAAATCAAATCTATTTTGAACTTAAGAATTCTAGATGGAACATTTATATGCAATTGGACATTGATAAAATATCACTATGCACATAATATATAAGTATGTAGAGATCTTCCCATGACAACTATATATTAAAAAGTGATCAATCCACATAATTACCAAAGATCCCATTACATGTGGTCTCAATCTATACATCATTATGAATATTCCAATGCACCAAGGTGAACAAGAAAGACCAATCCAAGAGAACCCATATGAGAACAATTCACAAAATGATACACGTAAGTAACATACCAAAAGTTATAGAAAATCATGGTTGCTTCTTTAAATGAAAGAAAGGAAATTACAACATGCCTATAGATCTTGGATAATTTAATAAAAAAATTGAATGTCACAAAATAGTAACATAAAAAATAAAGAAAACTAGAGACAACATGTATCTATTCTTCACCACTCAAACACCAAATGAATTTTTAAAGTTGTACTAGATGTTTTGTAAATTGCATATTACATTGGTTATTTACATTTATTTTACTATATTAAACATTCAAGATTTGTACATATAAACATGTAACACATCTCTTGGGGTTTTGAACAAAATTCTCCACTATGAAGGTCAATCAAGCACATTCCATGTTACATTGGTTATTTACTTTTATTTTAATGATATGTTTATATCTATGGATGCTTAAATATGCTATGATGTCTCTAAACTTATACCTGAGTTCATGCCACTTAGTCCTTTTTTAGTGACATGACTACATATGTAAGTATCAACCTAATTACTCAAGTTAACTAGAGTATTGATCGCATATTTGCAGATATTTAAAACCTACTTGACAAAGACATATTTGAAAAAGCATAATATCAGGGATTGGCTACAAGTGATAGCTTCCAATAAGGATCACAATGTATAAAAGCTATGCTATTTCAACATCGCTGAGAATGAGGCAGAACATAAAGATTAGATTTAAGTTTTGTCAGTATTTAGGTATGAGTGATACTAATTTTTTAAACTATAAAGAGTTAGTTGTTGCAATTCTCTTATAAATGTCATGCTAGGTTTGAGTTGATTTTGTTTTCTTGTATTTTGGCAGGGTTTTTATGTAAATTACTGTGTAGGTAGAGAGCTTACATGTGAGTTTAGGGACAATTTTAAAGTAATCTTTGCATTATGGAACTTTATGTATGTTATTTGAATTCTATATGCCAGTTGGGTATTTGATTTTTTTCAAACGTAATACCTTAAAATCCTTTTCTTATGCTGACTTAGATTCATGGTCACATATATGGCTTATAAGGATGGATATTTATAAGCTTTTTTTGCCAAGCACTGTACATTTATAATTTTTGAAAATTTTATGTGCATTGTTTAGATGAAAAGAGTCTTAAATCTTTATGTGCATTATTTAGGCTCTTAACCATTGATGTGGTAGAATATATGATCGTAATTCATTACAATATATCATAAATTGCATATTCTAAAAGACAAAATGGATTTTTAAAGTCGTATTAGATGTTTTGTAAATTGCATATGATGCACTATATATGTATGTGGAGTTGAACAAATAAAATGAATGGTTCTTGTTCACTTAAGATTTCCATGGAACATAAATTTATACAAAATTGGAACATAAACTAGGTTTTGTAAATTGCATATATACATGATCTAGCATATAAGTGTCTAGTTGAATAAATAAAATTGAACATTAAATGAAAGTGAACTTAACAATTCCATGTCAAACATAAAAATGTAATTGGAATAGATGATTTAAAGAAATTTAGGCAAAATGTGAACTTTTTAAAAGCCACTAGGTTTTGTAAATTATATATATATATATATATATATATATATATATATATATATATATATATATATATATATATATATATATATATATATATATATATATATATATATATATATATATATATATATATATATATATATGAGATCTAAGATTCAACAAATGAAACCGAAGATTCAAGTGAACTTAAAAGAATTCCATGTGTCCAACATAAAAATGCAATCAGAAATATCTATGATTTTTAGAGGAATTTAGGCAAAATATATTATCTAATGTCACTAGGTTTTGTATTGAAAGCATATATATGATCTAACATGTACATTTAAGTGGAGTATCAAATGTAAATTATGAATTCCACATAGAACAAATTTAAATACAATTGGATAAAATAAATGACCAAGATTTTAAAAAAAACCCATTCTAAATCATGTCACATGTCCAATCAATATAGATATATTTAGATAGATCTATAAAAAGTTTGAGTATATATATATATATATATATATATATATATATATATATATATATATATATATATATATATATATATATATATATATATATATATATATATATATATATCTAGTCATATGTATGTACATATATCCAGAAAACAACTTAAAGTTCCTGGTACATATAATCTAGATCCTCTCTATCTTTAATTATCACTAAAATCTTTTTATGATCTTCAATAAGAAACCTCCACTTTTGTTTGACACATCCTCTTTTAGGTAAATTTTCTAAATTTATTTTTGTTACTATAACTAAGTGACTATAATGTAGAACCTTTTGTTCTGGCATATAATCAACAAATATAATACCATGTCTATCTATCTTTATTTGTTGATAATATGTGCCTTCAATAACGACCGATCGAATGGGATACTCTTGTACCATTAGTCATTAATTCCACCAATTTGCTTTTTGGTTGCGTACATATTAGTAGACAACAATCTACACCTTCCACAATGTCAGGATCTGCAACAATAGAAAAAATATCTCCTGTACACACACCATGTAAAGTTTATGAAAGTTGTAAATATAATTTTAGTATATAAATTTATATATAAACATGCTTGAATTAAGTACTTGTACATAGAATATATAAATCAATTTTAAGTTAATCAATTTACATACCTGTAAAAACTAAATCAGATACATGTTCATAATCAACTAAATATAGAGGATCGTAGACATCGACATTATCATTTTCTTGAAAAGGAGGCTAATAGAACGCTCCTCACAACTATGCTCTGATACCAATCTGATAGCACCCAACTGATGAAATTCAATTTTAATTTGCAGAGATTTAATAAATTTAGACAACACAATCAGGTAATAATGATAGAAAGTTCAGACTATTAAATTATGAACGCATACATGCACTCCAAGACATGAATTTCTAAAAATGAGAGGAATACCCATAAAAACATTTATGAACAATGAATAGAGACATGAACTCGTTAATGCATTGAAATAGTTTTCAAATGAAATAGAGTAATGTAATCTTCTCATTCAAAATTAGAATGGACATAGACACACTATGGATTCAGTGATTCACAAAACTCTTATCTCATACCTACTTCTTATTACAAAGTCTTCTCTATTTTATCTCTCTCCTTACTACACTCTCCTTTTGTTCCTCCTTTACTATCTCTTTTTCACCCTTTGTAATTGCTCCTTTATGTTGCTCACAACCTTTTCTTCTTTTGCATTCCCTTGCGGCCTTTTTGTATTTCTCTCTCCTTATGCATTCGACCTCTTATGAAACTCCTCTCTCATTCCTTTCAAGCCTCTGCATCCTCTTTATTCCTTTGGTATTTCCTACCATTTTTTTAACATTCAGCTCCCTCCTACTATAACCATTGGCCCTCTTTCAAACAAAACAATCTTTTCTCTTTTGTCCTTTGCCCGACTATTCGTATGTTAAGCATCTTTCTGAGAAATGGGAAACTTCCAACAATGACTCTTCAACTGCTTGCAATAGATTAAATCCTCCATCTGTCAGGTTTGTAGAATTGTCAATGGTTTCGAGTCCCTTCTGAATTAAGTTTATTTCATTCAGGCAATAGGAGACTTCATAACTAAACTACAATTTACATGATACATAAAGGTGGTGATAGGAAATCCATTTTCACATCTTTGTTCTACATAGTGGCATGAGTTTATATAGGGCAATTACAGGAGACAAAGAGTCACAATTTATTGACCAAGGAAAATAAACCAAAACCAAAACAACAAAAAAGAAAACCAAAATTGTAAGAGCATGATGCCCTGCATCAAACTCCCTAGGGGACAAAAGATCATGCACTCCTATACATGAGGTTTTTAAAATTTGTTTGTCTCTATCATCAGTCAATCATTCTTACTCATTCTCCTTTTCTTTCTCCTCTTCTAGCATCATTCTAGAATGACCATCTTTTTCCTCCAATAGTGTTGCACACTATCCTTCTTAACACTCATTAATTTACAATCTTTACCTATCATTCTTCTACAATGATTTCTTATCCCACCATCAAGACAAATGACTCTCTGGCAATTAAAATTTTTTATGTCTTCAATCTCTTCCACCCTTCCACAACAGAAATATCATTCATATCCTTATACAAATCTAGACTTACTATCTATGACTCTGCTTGTATCATGTTCTCATCATAACACTCCACATCTTTATTCACAACTTGCTGCATTACTCCATACTCTTGCCCAAATTTCCCATCATACAATAGAACATCTAAATTCAAAACAATTTATTCATGGAATGTTAACAAATTTACCTTTTCTTGTATCGATGTATGAACTTCTTTATTTGCTGCTGAAAGTTTTATCCTTGTTGTCGTTAGTTCCTCATCCACAATGATCTCCACCCATTCTTTTTCTATTGCCAAATAGTGAGCCCATAGATCTTCTCCACTGACATGATTTGTTGTACCCTCTTCACATTTCATTTCTTCAACTTCATCATCTAGTATTTCTTTACCTCCCTCACTCTAAGCTACTGCTACTCCAACATCTATCTCTTCATTGTCTATTGTACCTCCTTGGATTTTGTCCTCATACCATGCTATCCACTTTTATTTTCTATTCTTCTCATTCCATTCCTTGTGCATTTTGCTTTTCTTGTTCTTTGTTTGTTTGTTTTCCATTTTCTTCTTGTATCTACCTCTTTGCATACATTTTCCATCTACAAGATTCGAAAACTCTATCTCACATCCATCCATTTCATATTCATTGGTGAGTTTAGCATCCCTCTCATCTTCCTCTTTCAAATTCTCAATCTTATGTAAAGTTTCAAAAGCATCTTTCTTATAGTCATCTGAATTAATTTGCTTACCTTCATTTTTGCTTGTATTTTATGTAACCTTCAGCCAATCTGCTCTTGTACTTGTTCCATCCTCTTCAAATGCATCACCTTTTCCTTTTCTATAATCTGTTGGTTTCAGCTTGGTCCTTTTCTCATTGGACTTCACCTCTTCTTCACATCTTCTATTCTCTTGTATTGGTTGCTCCTCACTACGTCTTGTAACCCCATATTCTTCTGTTGCTACCCTATGCTTAATTACCCACACTTTACTTGGCACATACGTGTTTGTAACATCTTCCTCATACTTTTGTTTTTTTTCTTCATTTTGAAGCATGAGTGCCCCAACATAAACAGTCTTACTCCCTACTACATTCTAATTTGCTTCTATGTTTAAGCCCTCTTCTTCATGAAGTTCATTGTCTACTACAACTATCTCAACATTTCTTCTCATTTCTAGATCTGCATTATCTTTCGTTTCCTTCTGTCTACTACACATTCTTAAATTTTGTTCTTCTCCTCTGATTCCTCAGTCACATCCTTCTTCTTTTTGCTCCTTCTATCCTTCTCATCTATCATTTTCCCCACTTCCATGCCATATTCATAAATTTCGTTTAAAGCGTCAAAATTATCATCATCAAAATTAAACACCTAACCTTTTACCTTCCTTGAACTATGCTTCTTCTTTTGTAATTCCATTGCATGCCCTTGATCTTTATTCTCTTTTTCATCCTTTATCATGACTCCTTGTTCTAGGGGTTAGTTCTTCTCTTCATAATTCCAACTTTTGGACATTGTCTTCTCAACAATATATTGATTTGTTGTTGCTTGCATTATCACCCATACTTTATCATTGGACTTTTATCCTTTCCTTGCTGCACTTATGCTCCCCACTCCTTGCTCTGACTTCATCCTTAAATCATCTTCTCTAGGCCTTCTTACTGACCAACTCTTCCTCCATTCTAGAGTCCACTGGTTTCTCAACATCCTCCTCTCTCTTTGTACTTTTTCTTTGGTACAATATCCCTTGGAAACAACTTCTTCACTATATCTTAATGGCTGCCCTTCAACAACCTATTTTCTTTGGTAACCTCTAAGTGTTCCCTTTAATTTAGTCATAATGTTCCTCTCTTCTATCATTTTGAACCTCTATTTGCTGCCCCATATTAGTGGGCTTCCTTTGCCAACTGGGCACCCTGTATCCATGATCTTTTAAAAACCTCATCTCTCTTTTCTCTTTATGTATTTGCAAACCAATATTATTGTTTCTTTCTTCATGGCCCAAACTATTACTCTTATTCACAGGTTTACTACTTTGCTTCTCTAATTTTCTCTCCCATTTGTTTATCCATACTTCACCCATAGGGGATTCATTACCTTCATTTGCAACATCTTCTAAAGCATCTTGAAATTCAAAAACATCTTTAACATCTACATTATCATTTGAAATCAATAGAATACTATTCTCTTCTACACATTCAAGTTCTTTGCATTGTAGCTCCTCCTTCTATCCTGCTACAATTCATTCATGCATACCAGCTACTGCAATTTGGTTTCCTATTCTCTCATCTTCATCTCCTTCTATGGGTGCTTTCCTTGACCCTTCTCTTGTCCATTCTAAGGTCTTATTCTGTACCATCCTTATAAAACTCTTCATACCTCCATACACACACTTAAAAAGAACATTAGACAATAAAACAAGGGACCACAATCTCTCCATAAGTTTCTTATTCATGGCCCCTTTCCTCTTTCTTTTCTCTCTTCTTCTTGCACTTCTTCTGTGCTGCACTTCTTGGCTTTCTCCCTGTTGTCTTTGATGAGAACTTCTTTGACCTCTTCTAATCCATGTTTCTCTAAAGACAACTCCTTGTTGTTCCAATCTTTCTGGAACCCTTTCATCCTCTTATCTTTTCTTCTTAAGGCTTCTATACTTTGCCTTTTCCTCTTCTTAACAATCTCCTTTATAGGTCACTTCACTTTTCTCGTCATTGTCCATACCCCAAACATAATCTTGGATTCTTTCTTCAAGCCATTTCTTGTATAGCTCTAAATCTCTTCATAATTCTACCATTTCTCTCTCAAATTATGTAGCTTGCTTCTTCATGTTTTCTTTCCTCTTGTCTTGCTTCATTACACTCTCTTTCCTAGAATGCTTTTGCATCTTCCAATCTTCTACTCTCATCTTTGTGATATCTCCATATAAGTTCTCCACAAGTTGTCAATCTGCAACAAAACTGCAACACTTACCTTTCAATAAAGATCGCATTCAATATTCTGACCTAGATCTTTTTGGGTTCTGATACAAAATCTAATAGCATGCTCCTTGCATCTATGATCTGATAGCAATCTGATAGCACCCAAATGATGAATTTCAGTTTCAATTTACAGAGATTCAATAAATTCAAACAACACAACCTGGCAATAATGATATAAAGTTCAGACTATCAAATTATGAATGCATACATGCACTCCCAAACATGAATTTTTAACAATGAGACGAATAACCATACAAACATTTATGAACAATGATTAGAGATAGGGACTCATTAATGCATTGAAACAATTTTCAAATGAAATAGAGCAATGTAATCTTCTCATTCAGAATCAGAATGGACATAGACACGCCATGGATTTAGCAATTCACACAACTCTTATCTCATACCTACTTCTTATTACAAAGTCTTCCCTATTTTATCTCTCTCCTTATTGCACTCTCCTTTTGTTCCTCCTTTACTATCTCTTTTTCACCCTCTGTAATCGCTCCTTTTTGTCACTCATGACCTTTTCTTCTTCTGTATTCAATTGCGGCCTTTTTGTATTTCTCTCTCCTTACATATTCATCCTCTTATACAACTCCTCTCTGATTCCTTTCAGGCCTTTGCATCCTCTATCTTTCTTTGGTATTTCCTACCATTTTCTTAACATTTCGCTCCCTCCTGCTATAACTGTCAGCCCTCTTTCAAACAAAAAAATCTTTTGTCTTTTGTCTTTTGCCTGAATGTTTGTATGCTAAGCATCTTTCTAAGAAATGGGAAACTTCCAACAATGACTCTTCAACTAATCACAATAGATTAAATCCTCCATCTATCAGGTTTTTAGAATATCTATCAATAGTTTCGAGTCCTTTATGAATTAAGTTTTTGTCATTTTGGTGACAGGAGACTTCTTATGTAAACTACAATTTACATGATACACAAAGTTGGTGACATGAACTCCATTTTCAAGTCTTTGTTTTACATAGTGACATGAGTTTATACAGAGCAATTACAAGAGACAAAGAGTCACAATTTATTGATCAAGGAAAATAAACCAAAACTAAAATAAGAAAGAAAACCAAAATTGTAAGAGCACAATGCCCCTGTATCAGAATTATTGATATTAATTGTTTCATATCCCATTGTAAAACATACCCATCTCTAGTATTCTCAAATTGAACAATATTTGCATTGTCCTCAATGAAATCAACATAAGAACATGATTTTTCTCTCACATAAATTACATAAGGTCTGCTACCTCTCATTGTCATGATTTGATGCCGACTTCTAATACTATTAATTGTTTGACAATTAATAGCATTTGATCAATCAGTATCTATAAATTACAAACATCCAAGTGATTAATTTATATATATATTTAAAATTTAAAATTTAATTAAATCATGTACACACACTTTGAAATTCAAATTTAACAAATTTTGACTAGATGTAGTTACTGTAACTTCTCAAAAATATCATGTGTTGCATGTTGAGTCACGAGCAAAAAAATAACTTTTGCACCATTCAACAATTTCATTTACATTCTATATGGAATTACCTACAAGTACACATGTTGGCAAAAATTGTCACCTGTTACTTTCAAGGTTTCTTTAAGAATTTAAAATTTAAAGTTTAAATATAGATCTCTTTTTAAAAAAAAATCTCTAGAATCCATATATATATGGCACGAACTACCTACAAGTTCATGTTGACAAAGTGCATGCTTCACACATGCTCCTTCTCCATCATGCTCTCCTTTTCCATGTCGACTCTCATAAAAATTCCACAAGAATTTGGTGTTGCATCTAGCATGTTGATGGCTTAACCAAACAAAAGATTTTGCTGACTTAAATTGTCCTATGAAGTTACAAATGATTACACTCAAACCAAATTAGCTTCAAAAAACTTGACATATTATATATTATAATTAATTGAACAATTTAAGTCTCAATGTTAAAAGTAAATAAAAATTTAAAATTAAACCCTAAACAATGTACTTATTAGAACATCCATTAGACCATATCTAGTGTTGTTCTTGATTTATACCAAGTCATCTCAGGTCTTCAAAAAATATTTTCAAACAATGAGATACATAACTTCTATCATGACCCATATCATCACTGATATAAAAGTGAACCTCTTTGATGATAATTCGATCATCTTTGCTACTTTGTATACTATCTACTTGAAACTCGGCATGCTTATAGCAAATTTGTACAAAGATTGCAACTTGCTCTGAATGATACTATTGACTTTGAATGTCAGTTTGAGGACTAAATGTATAGTTCTTAGAGAAATCTACAATAGAGAGAATACAACTTGGTGGAAAGCAATTCTTTGAATCATGAAATTGCTTAGCTTGCCATCTTACACTATGACAATGCTGGATATGTGGATATATGATATTGTGAAATTTATTCATAAATTCATTGTAAGGCAATCCACTCTCTTTGAAAACATTTTTTTTGGCCTCGACTCCTAACTTCATTAAGTATGTCACATATTAAAATCTCTTCCAAATAACTTGCATTTCAATGTTGTCAATTTGTAAAAGATTCTTCAAATTTCCACAATCATTACATATATTTTTATACACTGAACATTGAATTCATCTGAATCTTCTGATTTTTTGCATAAAAGAGACTTCACAAATTGTGTTGTGCTTCCAGGGATGGCTATATTTTGATCAATTACTGCCATAGCATTTTTATAAGATTGTAGATGTAGATAAAATTCAACATAATTTTGAGAACAAGTTTCACGTACTTTATTTATACGTACAAATGATGGTCGTAGTGTCTCAAACATCCTTTGATAAATCTACACATTTGAAAATTCTTTCTTGAATGCTTCAAAAAGTTCACTTTGTGTTGTATCTATAAAATGCTTTGGATGAGAAATTTTCTACCATCTTCACCTATTATTTGTATAGTATCCCTTCTATTGGAAGAAACACAAGAGTGATTCATCCAATATTCAACCACCTATTTCCTTACATCTTCTAAAATTCTATCTTTTCAGGGTACCCTACAAATATTTACGTAATTTTTCTCAATTTTTTCATCTATTTCATTTCTCTTTTCAATATACCTTTGAATAGTTCTCCTATAAAAATTTAGTAATTTATAAATTGCTTGAACTTGTCTTCTATGTGATAATTTCTTACTAGAAATTATAGTCATCAATGCTCTTCATACAACACTTGGACCACTAGCTTGACTCTTGTTATCAATACAATTCAATGTTTCTTGGAAGTTTTCAAAAAATATTTGTTTTAATAAACTTGATGACTTTTCCCTATTATAAACCCCTAACAACTCCAAAATAGGGGTCATTTCTTTTCATCTAAATAACTTTGCAACTATATGTGCTCTTCTAATTAAAGATTTTTCTTCAAAAAATTCATCTCATCTTCTTTTAGAGTTTAATTTCACTGTGCTTTTAGATAACATATCTTTAGATGAAATATTATTGAAAAGAGAATCCTCATCCATCTCCAGCCAATTTTCCATACCATCAAAAAAATTGCTATTAGTAGGTTTAGTTTGTTCTTCTACCTGTACGTCACCTTGGTCATCAATATTTTACATGGGTTGTTCTTCAGTAGATGTTCCTTCACCCACTTTTCTCTTCCTCTCTCTTGTTTGATCATACTTCCTCAATCTAGTCCTTGGATTCCCCATCACAAATTTCACTCAAATTTGAATTCACCTACATATAAATGAAAACACATGCTTTCAATGAATGCATAGTTAATATTGCATAAACAGAACACTAGATTATAAATTGTTCATTTGTTAAAGCCAAAGTTAAAAAAAAGCATTCAAATTACAAACATATCATGAGAAAATTTGGTATCATGACCATATTTGGTATATCATGATGCCTCTAATTTAAATATATTGTAATAAAAGACTTATATGATGTGAAAGAGAGAAAACACGATATATCTCTTATGAAAAGGTATATAGCAATGAAATGATAAGATTACAAAGGGGAAGACCTATGATTCCTTAAATGCAAGGATGTGACAAATAAAATTACACTATGTAATTGATTTCATTTGTTAAATACTAATGTAACAACGGATGGAACCCACACATGAGAAATAAATGAAAAGTAGAGAAGAGAAGAGGTGCAAAGGAAAACATGATTGTGAACATGCATAACACTAGTTTTCCCTAGATGGGTAGGATAGTATATATAATGATTTACTCATGATGGCGGAAAGGAATGATGCCTCTAATTTAAATATATCATAATAAAAGACAAGTATATGATGTGAAAGAGAGAAAACATGATATATCTCCTATGAAAAGGTATATAGCAATGAAAGGATAAGGTTACAAAGGGGAAGACCTATGATTCCTTTAATGCAAGGATGTGATGTAAATAAAATTACACTATGTTAAGGAGGAATGATTAATGACCTAAAATATAAGGATATATGTAATGTCCCCTTCTAGCAAGCCAAAAAATTTTCACCCTTGCAAACAATTTCAACTTACCAAAAGAGAACATTAGTATTCCATTTTTCATTTCCTTTTAATCTTGATAATATTCATAAACATAACCCTAGACTATTTGCCATTTCATAAATCCATTTTTCCATACATCATGATTCTCCTTGGGTGAGATAATCCTTAGGCCTCTTATTAACCTCACCTTCCACCTTGTGAGAGAAGATTCGTTGGGTAGGTGATGACATCTCAATCCTATGGGTCCATTAATATTATTCCTTACTTTGTCAACCAATGCCCATAATTCCTTACTTTGTCAACCAATGCCCATAATTGCTTAGTTCATCAACTAAGGCCTATAATTCCTTAGTTCGTCAACTAAGGCCCATTCCTTCAATACTTAAATAAAAGGTCCATAGTAATATCCTTGATTCATCAATCAAGGGCCATAATATCCTTGATTCGTCAATCAAGGCCCATTCCCATGGAATGATCAATACCTATCATAACTATCTACCCCACCTTCTTAGTGTTAGGTGGTTAATCAGGAAGTCTCGTATCTACCCTTAGGAATTCATGCCTTTATAATCTTTAGGTTTTACCCTAGAGCCTTCTCCTTAGGTTTTACCCTAACACCTTAATTAATCTTCATCTATACATATACATACTTGTTATCTCTCATACATCATTTATTAACAACTTATGTGAAATGAGATGAGAGTTGCCATTATCCACCATGGGGCTCTAATGTCTCCCATCCTTACTCAAGAAGTACCTTTGTACTCCTGGAGCTAAGGCCTTTGTGAGACTCCTTGGTACTCTAGGTAGCCAAGGCCATTGATTCACAATCCTTGCACTATGGGTACCTCATACCTCATGTGACAAGGCCCTTATGTGATAAATATCCATGAATGGCCTCTTGGCACTTTCTACTCTCTCCCACATATGGTGTTAATAAATCACTTATGAATTCAAATCATACAAGATACATATTTAAAATATAAATTTCAGACATAAATGTATATATCACATATATCAGCTTCTACTTAATAACCTTATTATTTATATCTTTCAAGTTATAAATTGAACAAGTAATTATAAATTCTTACAAATCATAAATTGAATAAGTAAATATAAATACTTACTTACCTGCTTTACATGGGATTCCTTACCTATGCTGTGGTAATACAGTCTTTATTGTATTGCTGTTATAAAATACAGATCTAAATATATGTATTTATCCCATACTCTTTTTATATTTTCTCCCAATGATCCTTTCCTTCTATCTCACAACCTTTATTTATTTCCCTTTCAAGGGATATGTTCCAAGAGGTATGTCTCTTATTATTTTTATTACTCTATATTAATTCCCTTTTGTGGTAAAACTAGTTCTAACCATACGTAACTCCCTTATCATAAGAGGATGGGTTAAAAGATGTTTATTATTATTTATTTACATTATTTGTATTTATATTATATCATTATAATAAATGATATATTATTTATTTTATATTATATCATTTATATCATAATAAATGATATATAATTTATATTTTATTATTTATATTTATATTACAATATAAGATAATAATAATAATAATAATAATAATAATATTTGTATTTATATTATTAGATATATTTATAATATATTATTTATTAATGTGCTGCACTTATAAATATCTTCCTTCCACCTCCCCTTAATCTTTTTAAAGTACATTATTTATATAATATATATAGTATAAATAAATACATTTGTTATTAAGTATGGGAGCTCTTTTATTTTATTTTATTTCCAAGCATATAATATGGTGGGATAATGTTTGTCTTATTAGACTTTTATTTTTATATGATTTTATTTTGAATTTAACCTTTTGTTTAACCGTATTACTTTGTTTTATTCCAAATTACTTTACTTTCTAGCTTTAATAGGTAAGACTCTTCATAATATTTATTTTTATTTATAATAATATATCTTACTAGCATACCTATATTTAAAAAAATATATCTAAAGTATGCCGAGAGATATCCTTCTCAAGGCGCCTATTCCACCTTTGTGAGGTATATTGATTAAAAATAGGTGCCTCGAGAAGGATATCTCTTGGCGTACTTTAGATATATTTTTTTAAATATAGGTATGCTAGTAGCATCCACAACTGCAAGCCTAATTACAACCATATTATATAATTATATAATATAATATTATGATATAGATTAAATATATTATTATAATATAATATATATAATAACATTATTATATAATATATTATTATAATCATAATATAATAATTAAAAATATATATTATATTATATTAGGGTTAGGGTTAGTGTTTAAGTTAGAATTAGGGTCACGATTAGTATTAGAGTTAGGGCCAAAATTAGGGTTATAATTACGATTAGTTTAGAGTTAGGATTTGAATGAAGGTAAGGTTTAGAATTAGGGTTTTGTTTAGTGTTATGTTTAAAATCAGGGTTAGAATAAAGTTTTAATCTAATTAGGGTTATAGTTGTGTTTATAAATCTAGTTACATTTAATGTTTTGTTCATGTACCAAATAATGGTTAAGGTTAGTGTTAGGTTTAGAGTTAGGATTTGAATGAAGGTAAGGTTTAGAATTAGGGTTTTGTTTAGGTATTGAGTTAGGGTTGGGCTTATAAATAGGGATAGATATAGTGTTAGTCTTATAAAACAATGGTAAGTGTGATCTTACAGTTATGGTTAGAATTAGGGTTAGATTTAGAAATAGGGTTTTGGTTAAGTTAAGAGTGAAGGTTAGATTATAATTAGGATTAGATTGAGGGTTAGGGTGATAATTAGGGTAATGCTTAAAATTAGGATTACAATAACGTTTTAATCTATTTAGAGTTATAGTTGTGAAAAAATCATTTTTAATTTATAATTTTTGGAAATTCATTAAATATAGAATATTGTAGTGCTTGGATTGATACTAATTATCATAATAATAATGTGTTGTGAAATTTTAATTTAAATAAATTTTGCTATTTTAGAATTAAGATTTATTTCATTTCACTTTATAATTATTTAGTTTAGTGAAGCATAATTTCATGTTTTATTATTAGTTTAATGAAGTTAATTTCTTAGAATAAGCATAAATCAACACATCATAAGACAAACATATAATATGAAGTATTCCAATGCATGTTCATTGCCACCCTAGTACTTGCACACATAAGAATAGTATTTGTTCAATAAATCATTCATATCATGGTTGTTTGATTTGAGTTACTTAGGGTTATGGTAAGTGTGTGAAATTATCTTTGTACAAATAAAAAATAAAATCAACAATGTTTAGTAATAAAAAATATACGTGCAGAAATCTTTTGGGGGAAAACAACACCAACAAAGAGCACCAAGTATATATTCATGTGTATAAATAGCATTTTAGATACACAAGATATTATTTCTATGCCCTATTGTATAATGCTTTGGTCTACTCCATTTACTCTGCTCTACTTTACTTTATTTTCTCTATTCTACTCTGCTTTGCTTTGTTGAGTTTGTTCTACTCTTCTCTACTCTTCTCTATTTTCTCTGCTCTACTTTGCTCTACTATGCTCTACTCTGTTCAGTTTGCTCTACTTTTCTCTACTCTACTCTGCTCTGCTCTGTTGAGTTTTCTCTACTCTGCTCTACTCTATTATACTCTTCTCTGCTCTGGTCTGCTATACTCTACTCTGCTATGATATGCTCTACTCTGCTCTGTTCTACCATACTCTACTCTGTTCTACTCTACTATTCTCTGCTCTACTCTTCTCTACTCTATTCTTCTCTACTTTGCTCTATTCTATTATATTTTGATTTCTTCTACTCTGCTCTGCTCTGCTCTACTTTGCTCTGCTTTGTTCTACTCTACTCTGTTCTACTATACTCTACTTTGTTCTGCTCTGGTCTTCTCTAGTCTACTCTACTCCACTTTGTTCTACTCTGTTGTGTTCTAATAATTTTAGTCTTTCTTCTTTAGCTTTTGTCTTACCAAGTTGTTTTCCCTTTTTCATTTTTTCATAACGATCATATGTAAAGGGTGGAATTATTCTGAGACCTTGTAATGACTTTACACGAGATATAGCCACAAATGTTAATCCTGTTCTTTCTTTTTGCCCTATGTCAATTGTGGCTTTTGAGAGAGTCAAACCTTGTGATTTGTGTATTGTTAATGCCCAATCCAATCTTAAGGGTATTTGGATTGTTCGGCCCTTTTGTATTGGTGTAATTGGAACTGTACATGGAGATTGATCTTCAAATGGTATCCCTATGTAATTATCAAACTCCACCATAACATATGTCAGTGATTTAGGTGGTGCACTTCTAGGTTTGTATATTATTTTTCGAACATACCCTAGAGATCCATTTATAAGGCCTGCTTCTATCCAAAGATTAGAAGTTAACATCACTCTTGCATCTTTAACAAGTAATAACTCCATATCAATTTCATCAATCTGACCTGCTTATGGTGCATTGACACTACCCACTCTTGTTGTAATGCTACGTGCAACTGGATGCCTCAATGAGAATAATTTCTTTTTGTTGTGACTATGCACATTATCATTTGTTGCAAACAAATGAATAGTACTATCAAATTCTTCATTGGTTGGTGCATCTATGTAAACATTGGTTCTTGTCATGAGCAACTTCCATTCATCAATAGTTGGTTTTGCATCTCTTAGATTTGTCAGAAGTTGACGAAATCTTTGTTGTTCAATGCTTTCCCCTTCTTGTCTAAATATTTTATCCAAAGTAACAATGGTTTTGAATTCTTCCCATAATAGTTTACCACGTTTGTTACTATCATATGGTGGCCTATCATTAACGAGGGGTAACTGACCTAAATCTCCAACGAGAATCATAGATACACCTGCAAAATATTAGAAAATCATGGCCTTCATTAGTGTCTAATATTAATTGTTAGATTTAATAATAATAAAGTATGTTTTAAAATAGGAAAAAAATGTATATCTTCATTAAAAAACATATGTATACCTCTAAAACTCATGTCTGCTTTTTCAGGGAATACCTTACGAAGTCGACAGTCCACCTTCTCTAGAAAATTTTGTCCAATGAAGCTCATTTCATCAATCAAAATGTATTTTATGTGCCGTAACTGCTCTTGGAAACTTGTGAGTCTTCCCCCTTCTAATTGACCAAAATCTGTGATAGGGATTTGAAGTATTGAATGGATTGTTGAGGCTCCAATATTGAATGCTGCAACTCCTGTTGGTGCAAGCAATAGAAGTGGAGTATGCCCTGGGAATGCTGCATTTTGAAAAGCTTGACTGATAGCACCAATTAGATATGATTTTCCAGTTCCTGTCGTTCCTTGAATTATCATGAATAATGGCAATGTATTTTGAGATCCATGATAATGTGTCATAATTATATCAAGTGCATTTCTCTGTTTGGCACCCATTGATGCATAATTGATATTTTCTATTATATCATCCCACATGAGAAATCCATTATCTTTCATGGTGCTTATGAATTTGAGTGCTTGATTTGTGTAGTGTTCACCTTGATATTCATTAGACCATGGTGCCTGTCTATCAATATCTCTTCTTCCCAACATATCTATTTCAGAAACTTGCATAATTTGATTATGATGTAGCCTCGATATGATTTCCCATTCATGCTCTATTGTGTTTTCCTGAAGAGGTTGATTATCTTCAATTTCAGAATCACTACCATTTTCAACATCTTCTGGAGTATTTCTTCTTTGCACATGCCAAGGATTATAATTGAATGACTCCCAATTTGATATTATTACATCATCTTGAAGACCAATATCTCTTTCTATATGATGAAATGGCTTATAAAGTAACAACTTAGACCAACAAAAATTAACCCATTTATCTGATTGACGTTGAGGGATGGATACAAACCTTGGAAATACTCTCACAATAGTTGTCATTCCCCTTGCCTCCCATATGTTATCTCTTCTTCACTTTGGATTATATGTCCATGATCTAGCTGCATCAATAAGTGAAACACCTTCCATGCAAAAGGGCCTATTCTTATATCCATCAATGAAAGATTGTGTATGTTCTTCAAAGTCATCTTCATCATTTGTAGCTACATGTTTGAAAACTTCACGTGAGACATTCAAATTGACAAATTTTCTACTACTCTCCATTAATGGAAGTTCCAATAGCAGGTGACATATTTCTTGTGCCCCAATGTCTCTTTCTATAAGTGTTTCTGTGAGAAGCCTTCTGTATACTCTTGATGCTAAATCATCAGGGTTTTCAATGTTTGCAAGCCGCATCAACATTTGATGATAAGTTTCTGAACTCTTTTCTGCTTTAGCTGGATACTTGGTAATGTACTTTATTACAGCATGTTTGGAAAGAACAGGTTGCCAATCTATATTTGCTCACCATAATTGTAGTATGTCCCAATTGTGTGTATTTACTCTGTCATCATTTCTTGCAGGTTCAAACTTTTTTTCTCCTGTCTCTGAGTCTTCATATAATTTTGATCCCTCAAGATTTAACAGCCATGGAGCATTATACCTATAGTCAATAATAACAGTTTGTATTCTCTGTACTCATATTATATTAAATTTGTAAATAATAATTTAGAATATTCTGAATCTTACCTAAAAACCATTCATCCTCTTTTCTTGCGTAGACATGCACCCTCTCTACACATTGTATGTCGTTCAACACAATTTAAAATCTCTTCATAGTCATGTTCCATATGTACTTCTGTAAGCTGCCTTGTATTTCGAAGACATGGATGCTGGACAAAATTTTGCATTACCTATGATTAAAAAATGTATGAATTTATTAGTTACATTGAAACAAAAATTTCTTACATAATATATAAAATATTGATTTACAATCATTAATAACATATCTGTATGCTTCATTGATGTGCATATTCTCTATGATTCCATGCATGAATAATAGAATGAAAATATTCCTCTACACTTTTTCGTTGCTGCTCATTTTTCCAATCAAGATTATCCATATTTGGTGCTCCATCTATCCATATGAATCCATGAACATGCGGTGAGCCTCTATGTTGCCATTCATATCTAGACCAATAATCTTTGACATTCATTCCTTTTTCTAGAATTTGTTTTCTAAAAATTGTATGTCGCAGGTGCATGTAGTGTGCCACTATATGAGGATAATCAATAACATTCTGTCTTCTCCATTTTTGGGCTTCTCGTGCATCTATTGGTGGTGTTCCAGGCATCAATGCATGCAAATCAGGCCAGTACATATCTGCTGCACTCAAAGTGAAGAATATTGTGGGTGAACCAATTTGATGAAGCATGGCAGTTAACTCTGCATGAAATTTTGCCCAATATGATCTTGTACCCCTTAAGGTTGTTCCAAACCTCATCAAACAATTAGCTAGACGGGAGTGGGGCACATTTTCCATATGTTCACGTAGCTCGTTGATGGTGATTGGCATATCTTGAAGATTTCTCTTGACAAACACTATAGATAAATTTTGTGCATGTAGTCTCATGTTCCTATTCATCACATGATATCTAAATCATGGGTGTCGACCAAAACAATGATCCCTATACCGAAAGAGATGTTTGACATATTCATGCAAATGTACTCATCTCATGTGTGGCTCTAGCCAATTGCATCTACCATCAGGAAACAATGTTGGAAATGCCATATCAAATAAGCCTAATGTCACATACTCATTGATAGGAGATGAACCAATCGTTGGCCAATTGATCAATGACCCTGGATCTGCATCAGGATTATTCACCCATGCATGGATCAATTCCATCTCTCTTCTTACATTAGGTGGTCTAGAAGCCATTGATGTTGTGTGATCAATGATATTTCCTTCATCCATCTCCATCAATGGGCCCACAAATACAACTTCATTTGCATCTGAATCAAACTCCATATGCACTGTATTTAGTTGGTCAAATATATTTTCATTTGAATTTGATGGAAGAGCATTGAGAGCATTTT
Organism: Cunninghamia lanceolata; assembly: GCA_027924645.1. Lineage (NCBI taxonomy): Eukaryota > Viridiplantae > Streptophyta > Pinopsida > Cupressales > Cupressaceae > Cunninghamia > Cunninghamia lanceolata. Next base: position 7,780,814 of record BSBN01000815.1, on the reverse strand, counting down.
CATCAATTTGAACATCAAAGTAGAACTTGTCATGTTCAATTTTGTATTTAAGTGCCTTATATACTCTCTCTCTATTTACTGTAAAGTTGTAATTTGTGCCACGTTGATCCCTCCTTCGAACAATAATGATTAGCAAATCTTTTATTCCATGTGGCAAAACCTTTGAAATCTCTTTTACATCCTATGGAAAACTTATTGTGTGTCCCTTGTATTTATATTGACCGCCAGTTGCATGTGTCACTTGTAGAATTGGATTAACATGTGCTATCAACATTTCTTCTACCTATGTCAAGTTGGCAAGCTCTTCTGGTTGTGGGCCAGGATCCATATTATTTGATGCTGAAAATCGATTATTGCCTCTTTCTTGTCGACACCTATTGCATACAGGACCTTGAGGTGTCTGAAAAACCCTTATTCCAAGATAACATTCTTGACAAATATAGCACATGTTTGGTGAAACAAAACTATCAATTCCATTTCAAAAATGCATTTGGAAAGTATTGAAATCAGTGTGAAGTATTCCATTAGGATTTGGTACATTTTCTAGTCTTTCAACATTAAAATCAATATTAGCATTTAACTCATCAGGTTCTTGTCTTTCTACATCTCTCATTAGTTGGTGTTGACGTCTTCGATATCCCCTCTGATATGCTCTTACATATTCCCTTTGGTGTTGTCTTTGTTCCTCATCATGTCTTCATTCCTGCTCAGATTCAACGCTCAACCCAGGTGGATCCATACCTACATAATATTTGAAAACAAATATTTATAAGTGTAAAGTTATAACATTGACATTACTTTGGAAAATTTCCATGCCATTGGTGTTTAACGTTGATATGAATACAAATATTACAAATTTAGTACATTACTTTGAACAAATAGATTCATGTCATGTCCAGGTGCATTTTTTGGTGTTTCAAGTACAAAATCTATTGATCTTAAATTTTCATCTTCAACATTAAAATCAATATTAGCATTTAACCCATTAGGTTCTTGTCTTTCTTCTCTTTCAGGGACATTGAGTTGTTCAAATGTTTGTGGATGACTTATTCTCATCATGTTGGTTGTTGCCGATTTTGTAATTCCAATTCTTCAAGTGCTATATCTGCTCTACGTTTATGATATCTTTCTGTGACTACCTCATTTTGTTGTGTCCTTTGTTGTTCTCTTTCTGCTTCTATCATTCATTGGTGACGTCGTCTTCAATGCTCCCTCATATATATTCTGTTATATTCCCTTCGGTATTGTCTTCGTTCCTCGCTAGATTCAACATTCAACCTAGGTGAATCCATACCTGCGTAATAGTATAAATTAAATATTTATAAGTCTATTAATTTTGCAAAAATTCCATGCCATTGGTGTTTAATGTTGACATAATTACAATGATTACACACTTTCAAGTTTAGATTGAATAATAATGGTAAGAGATAAAATAATTTTCAACACATTATGGTTTTCATGGATTGGTTCCTTATCACTCCAAAAGGTTGCCTTTTCTATATATCACCAGACCAATATACCTAACCTCTCTATATGCTCACTCTTCCATTATACCCATCAGTACGTGGAAGAAGCTCATCCTTTCTTTATACCCATCGGTACTTGAAAGAACTGTTAAAGCACATGAGAGGAGAGTGGTACATGGCACATAGGAAATATGTGAAAAGGATCCGTACTACTCCATAATGACACTTGCTTAGAAAGAAATAAAATTTCTTTCAGTCTGGATTTATGTCTTACGATAGTAACGAATGGGAAATGAAAGGAAGTGAAAATGATAGTGTCCTTATTTCTCCCCAGCGATTTATAGGGATGATGCCACAGACGCTGTTGTTGTAGCTATTGTAGGTAGTGGGTATAGTAGTTCAATCATGATGGCTTGACCTGTAAACGTGAACTAGAGGTACCACGATTACCGAACGCTGTAATTATTTTAGTTTTGGAAGAAAAAATGTTTTGAATTTTGTTTAAAAATAAATAAATAAAAACAAATTAAATCTAGAATAACTCTTAATTTAATAAAATTCTATGGTAAAATCAATTAAACTCTTAATTTAAAATAACTCTATAATAAAATTAATTAACACTAAGATAAGAAATAACACTACAAAACATAAGTATAAGATTATGTTATATAATTTTATTTCATTTATTATTTTATGGGAGTTACCCCACTTGGTAACAACTTACCTTAAAAAAAGATTATGTTATATAAAATTAAATTAGGCTATAATTTAGGAGGTGGTAGAGCACTAATTTTAGAAAAAAATTAAAACTTGCCAAATGACAAAAGCATATAAAAAACATACTTCTACAATATTCTAATTAAAATAATTTAAATTGAAAATTAATCCACTACTTTATTTGAAATAATTGAAATATAAAAGTTACAAAATTGAAATAATAAAACTATATAATATTATAAAATTATTTTTTATTTTTTAAATGTGCATAAGTAATTAAAACTAACAATTAAATGTAAAATTAAACAGCATTTTTTTTTTAAAATATAATGAGACAGAAGTGAAGTTTTTTTCTAAAATAAATAAAATATAACTTAGATAATTTTAGGAAAAATACATTTAATTATGGACTTAAATGAAGTCCTATAAAAAGAGATTATGACTCACCATTTAAAAACATATATTTTATTAGATAGAAACCACAATTTAAAAATGACACTCTAACAATAGAATTGAACAACTAAAACATAGGATTTATTGGGCACTTAAAATAGAAAAGTATATTATCTTACTTGAGAAAAAAAAATCTACTCAACTAAAATTTAAGAGTTTAAAATGATATAGGTCCTGGAACATTATGAAATACATGCATAAATAATTTAGATATATTATAACTATGCTATAAGATTAAAACTTTATGTGTACTTTAGATATATCATATAATGATGTATTTCATTTAAAATATTAGCTTGAGCAACTCCATTTAAAAAAATATATATTTAAATAATATATATTAAAATAATCTTATATTTTGATTTTTAAATTTAAGTTAACATCATATAAAATTAAATTAGGCTATAATTTAGGAGGTGGTAGATAATCTTAGATTTTAATTTTTAAATTTAAGTTAACATCATATAAATTTAAATTGGGCTATAATTTAGGAGGTGGTAGAGCACTAATTTGAGAAAAATATTAAAACTTGCCAAATGACAAAAGGCATATAAAAAACATCCACTTTATTTGAAATAATTAAAATATAAAAGTTACAAATAATAAATCCCTTACTTAAAAACTAACCTAATGATTTTATTACGCACTTCATAAATTTAAAAAAACATGATCATATTTTTAAACTAATAATAAAACAATCTCTTACTAAAAACTAACTCAAGTTAGCTACAAATAACAAATAAGGCAATAATTATTTTTCTTATTTTGAAAACTTGTAATTATTTAGAACTTAAAATACATTTCATTCACATGAAATTATTCATTTAACTTTCTTAATTTTAGTTTATTTTATTGTATGATAAAAAATTAGATGAGACTCTCCGGAAGAAGCCATAGTCCACCTTCATGCCTGTGAGGTAATTTCTCTTTGTTTTTATTTGGTTTGCAATTTTAATTATTTATTATGCCTGTGAGTTAATTTCTCTCAGAATTTCTAATAAATTTATTTTCTCCAAGTTCAGATCTGATTATAATGTGAACTGCATGTTACAGAAGGGAGATTAAAAAAACCCTCTATGAAAAAATCATAGGCATGCACATGCATCCAAAGAAAGGAAAGAAAAACAAATGCATCCAAGAAAGAAAGCAAAATAAAATCACATGCATGCACATGCATCCAGAGAAAGGAAAGCAAAATAAATGCATCTAGAGAAAAAAAAAATAGCTTTTGTTTTATTTTATTGTCTGTGTTTAAACCTAGGATAAGTTGTAAGGTTTCTACAACTAATATCTTAGCCTTTCATAAGTGATATCTGAATATTTATTATCTTAAATTTAAAATAAAATAAAATAAATTATTGTATGCAAAAAATTAATAAATCAAATTTAACACAAGTTAATAATTATCAATAAAATCTTATATAAATCTTTAATTTATTTATTTTTAAATCCTTACTATAATAAAAGACAAATTTTAAAATTTAATTAAACAATCATCACAATAATTTAAAACATAAAACTAAATGTATTTTTAACTTAAATAAATTAATACATGTCCCAAGTTTAATTAGCTAAATTATAGTGAATCTAAAGTACAAATTGTAAGTTTCTTTTTTAGTTTTAAATCTTACCAAAATTAATTAGATCCATAAAAAAAGAACTTTATTGTTTTTACAATAACTCAACTATCCGTAACACCATTGTACACAAATCAAAATCATATTTGCTCAGCTTCTGCTATGAAGGTCAGGCAACGCTATTGTGTGAAATAATTTCCCCTTCTAAATTGTCTTTCTTTTCAAATATATCTTTTAATCACTAATTCTTTATTTTGATTTTTTTTAATTTTAATTTTTGTTTCATAGGAAAATGTATAAAAGAAATTGAAGTCTTCCACCAAATTGAATTTTTGTAAAAGATCTAAATGAAACTCAGTACCAATATTTGGTAGAAGCTATATCTTTCAACTGGGATGTATGGATAATATACTATTTTAAGTTTTTGGTGTGATGTACAATGATAAACTATCTGAGCAATAGGTTTAACCCCAAATAAAATATTCATTGCTAAATGGAACAGCAAGCTTGTCTTAAAGAACTGCAACAAACTTAGGTATATTCAATCCATGTTCCTTAGATATGTGAAGCTAAAGTAAAAATATCAATAAAATTTAAAACTGTAATAGGCTAACCTTCAATTCCTAGAAAGCGATTCCGCACTCTCTTTTAGCACTCCCTTTCAGGTCACCTCAAATCCTGCAATTTGATATTAAAAAAATTTAAGGAGACAATATAAATAGAGATAATGTCTATTTGTTGTAATGTTTCTTTCTTTGATTTTAGTCGATAGTGATGACTTCTTTGAAACTACCATCCATCAGGTTTGCATTTTATTTTATTTTATTTTTTATTTCGTTCACCTTCTCTTTTATATATATATATATATATATATATATATATATATATATATATATATATATATATATATATATATATATATATATATATATATATATATATATATATATATATATATATATATATATTATATCTTTCAGCTCCCATCCGTGCTATATAACTGCCCAAGTTTTTCTATTTTTCTATCCATTTCACTTCCACAAATTTATTTATTCATTTTATGAATTTAATTTACATGGAATCTGAATCTTAATTGTTTACAGGAATTTGAATCTTTGAACCCTTGCTGCGTAATTAATTACTCACATAAATATTATATTAAAATATAAATATATATATTTCATATATTTTATAATATTTAAATTATATTAAATTAATAATATTATTTATTAAATAATACATATTAATAAGATATTTTAAATAAATATATTATATATTTAGTTTATATAAGGCTAACTTATTATTTAAATAAACAATTCAATTATAAATCATTATAGGGACATGACAACCCTCTCCACTCAAGCTTGCTTGTCCTCAAGCAATTATAATTAGGTACCCTAAAGTAATATTTAATAACATTATATTTTATTAGGTTTCCTTATATAAAATAAGGTTTCACTCACTAATAATATAAAATAACCTCTAGAAAATGTAACAAATTAATATAGGTAATAAACTATAGTGCTATAAATAATATAAGGGCCTAAAATCATAATTTATAAATTTGGGTTTACCCTTTTAAATTTTCAGCACTAAATTTTATAAATAATTTATTTTATAACTATATTTTATCAAGTTTATGTACACCATAAATACTTTAGGTTAATTTGTTTGTTTGTTTGTTTGTTTTTTTTAATAATAATATTATTATTATATTTATTTATTAACTTGACTACTATTACAATATATATATTTAATAAACTAAATTTGCATAAAGGCATTTCTATTTATTTAATTATCAAAAATGTTTTAATGACTACTAATTTTATTTTAATGTCATGATTAACGAATAGCATCAAAAGAATAATCCAAACCAAATAACTAAATGTCAAACATACTTGACACAACCAAAGTGAAAATGGAGGGGCACTACATCCTCCCCCCCTAAAACTCGACTTACTCTTGGAAGTTGCAACTAAGGTGGAAACATTACAAGTTAGTAACAACATTAAAGCTGATTCATTTCATATAATAATACACACTAAAATATAAACTTATATACTTCAGCAATTTCAAAAGTGGTTTCATAATGCATAAACCACTCCCAATCCTTACAAGTTAGGATCGACACCCAACCAGTTTCTTCATAACAAGGAAAACATTGCACCTTTTTATTCCTAACTTGTAAAAATTATCATATCATAAACATATGAAGAATTCTATTTCAAATACACCACCATTGTAATTTCTCTACCAATCTACTGTTAAGCAAACCATAGGTCAGAATGCTACGTTTTCACAAAATATCAACATATTCATACACCTAAAACACACCTTTTTCACTAAATCTCATAGCATCTTCAACAAGATCATGAATTTCTTTCACCTTTTGAAGCATGGAAACACACTTTATCATTTCATAAATCCATTTTTCATGATTTACCATATATTCTTCACATACACACAAATTAACATTACCGGGATTCACATCACAAGGCTACACAAGGGTTCATCTGGATACCGAAAACAACATACTAATCCATGATACATAATCCATGAGCCAAGAGCCAAAATCCATCTCACCTAATCCATACCTCACACTTAGTGGTTTGTTGGTGTTAGGCCACACACACATGATGAGACCATCCAAACAAGACCACAATGACCTCTTTTTTGTTGTATAAGGTGGTTAGCCTCCAAGAGAGGGTCATCGTACATAGGTGGGTATTGGGTCCTAGCTATATAATAGCCTCACATACCCCCATCCTCAAGGTTCCTTGTGTCTACTTCCTCACATACACTCACCAAGTCCGCCTCATGCGTCCTTGGAGAGGAATCACAATACGACACATGGATGACATAAAAAACAATAAGAATAACTAGTTTAGCCACCAAATTCATAAAGAAAGATAAAAAATTTAATTTCAACAATAAAGTAAGAAATGCGCGTAATTTTCAACACTAAATCAAATGTAACCACGAGGGCTACAAGCAAGTGAGATCATAAAGTGTGGCTAAACCATCAAAATTAAATAGCAACAAAATGTCAGCATTCACAATCATTAGAAAATTATCAATAACCATAAAGAAAATCCACAATCTATGAAATTGCACTATATATCACTATGTGACTAGATACTAGCCACCAAATGAAGGAGGAGGGAACAACGTCAGGCTATAGCAGTAGCCATCATGTGGTGTAGAGTAAGCACGCCATCCACATGGCTTAGGGTGTACTCCTTGGCTACACCCTGCATCACGTCGTCACACGGCATGGACTAACCAAGTGGCCCGCACACTCCTTGGTTGCCCGCATGGGACGTGCACCTCGGCCACATCCCGCATCGTACCTCAGTGCGGCATGGTCATACGCCAGCTGAAGAAGGCACGTACTGGCCATATGCCGCATGGCAGTGTGTCTGTGGCTTCACGGAAGTAGGCACGCGCAGAACACACCCTGCATAGCGATACCTCATGGAAAAGGCACACACAGGTACTCACCATAGCCAGAGGTATACATGGCTAGGACCTACCCATATACTAACCAACCCAACACTGTCGAAAGCAAACATGGGTATCCCTCTACAAGTGTGCGAGGCCCCATTACGCTCATCACACAAGTAGGCTATGACACAATCTCATAGTGCACCTTCACGTGGCTATGCACGTGGCATCATGTCCTTGAGCCCAGCTTGCTACCATCAGCAACACGGCATCATCACCAACACTGTGTCAGAACATCAGTGGGGTGTGGCATCGTACCTATTGCATCATGTCAGAATAGGTACAGATACGGAATTTGTCTCAACATGGGTAACAAATCTCCCTCCACATGCTTGATGTCAAATATACATGGGGCACATGGTCTCACTTGGGTTATCCATGCAGGTCCTAGACCCTGGCCCCCAAATGACGACTCATGTCATCGCATAGTTCCAGTTAGGTTATCCTTGCAGGTCCTAGACCCCAGCCCCCAACTGACAACTCATGTGGCATATCATACCTTTCATGAAGACAAGGTAAATGATCCTCCAAGAAATACCATCCAGATGCTCAGAAACTGTGGGGATTAGGCTAACACATATGAATCAAGTACCCTGATCCATCATAAGGGAAAGTAGTGAGTACGTTTCCTCAGGTTCGGTTGAGCGAGGGACCGCTTTGCATCTTCATAAGCGTACACTGTACACTCCACCCAAGGAACTTTGTGGCTACTACTACCCCTTCACAGATTGAGGGACTAGTGAACCAAAAGAAGAGAATCTATGAATCTAACTTTTGGCTACTCTTATATATATATATTTTCAACCACGCAGAGGTTGGCCCTCAATCGGGTAACAAACATACAAACACACATAATGGTATGGTTGATTCCACACCTAAAATACACATTTCCCCATGGATGGGTACCAAGTATCACCATCTCAAGGGCACACAAAGCAAGTATGGGGTATTCACAACACTCAACCAATGCACAGTTACTGGTTTCACACATTTACATGCGAAGATTACTTTTATATACACAATTCCATTACTACCAATATGATTCCTATTTGTAAAATCATAACATTACCTTTTATCCTCTTCCCTATTCCAGTTTCCTTCCACTCTACTTTTCTGTGTATCACACGATGCTAAATCTCAATCTCATGATCATCTATCCAATACATCAATCTAGGTGTATAGATCAAGCATAGTATCCTACTCAGTAGTTTCCTCCCACTTGCATAAAACGTACTACTATAGCTAAACAAGGGTGACAACATTAATCCAGAGGTCCCAGTGCTGAAACTTGGCTCTGATACCAATGTAATGTCCCATTCTAGCAAGCCAAAATTTTTGCACCTTTGGAAACAATTTCAACTTACCAAAAGAGAACATTAGTATTCCATTTTTCATTTCCTTTTAATCTTGATGATATTCATAAACATAACCCTATACTATTTGCCATTTCATAAATCCATTTTTCCATACATCATGATTCTCCTTGGGTGAGATAATCCTTAGGCCTCTTATTAACATCACCTTCCACCTTGTGAGAGAAGATTTGTTGGGTAGGTGATGTCATCTCAATCCTATGGGTCCATTAATATTATTCCTTACTTCGTCAACTAAGGCCCATAATTCCTTAGTTCATCAACTAAGGCCCATTCCTTTGATACTTAAATAGAAGGTCCATAGTAATATCCTTGATTCGTCAATCAAGGCCCATTCCCATGGAATGATCAATACCTACCATAACTATCTACCCCACCATCTTAGTGTTAGGTGGTTAATTAGGAAGTCTCGTATCTACCCTTAGGAATTCATGCCTTTATAATATTTAGGTTTTACCCTAGAGCCTTTTCCTTAGGTTTTACCCTAAGACCTTAATTAATCTTCATCTATACATATACATACTTGTTATCTCTCATACTTCATTTAATAACAACTTATGTGAAATGAGATGAGAGTTGCCATTATCCACCATGGGGCTGTAATGTCTCCCATCCTTACTCAAGAAGTACCTTTGTACTCTTGGAGCTAAGGCCTCTGTGAGACTCCTTGGTACTCTAGGTAGCCAAGGCCATTAATTCACAATCCTTGCACTATGGGTACCTCATACCTCATGTGACAAGGCCTCTATGTGATAAATATCCATGAATGGCCTCTTGGCACTTTCTACTCTTTCCCACATATGGTGTTAATAAATCACTTATCAATTCAAATCATACAACATACATATTTAAACTATAAATTTCAGACATAAATGTATATATCACATATATCAACTTCTACTTAATAACCTTATTATTTATAGCTTTCAAGTTATAAATTGAACAAGTAATTATAAATTCTTACAAATCATAAATTGAATAAGTAAATATAAATACTTACTTACCTACTTTACCTGGGATTCCTTACCTATGCTGTGGTAATATAGTCTTTATTGTATTGCTGTTATAAAATGCAGATCTAAATATATGTATTTATCCCATACTCTTTTTATATTTTCTCCCAATGATCCTTTCCTTGTATCTCACAACCTTTATTTATTTCCCTTTCAAGGGATATGTTCCAAGAGGTATGTCTCTTATTATTTTTATTACTTTATATTAATTCCCTTTTGTGGTAAAACTAGTTCTAACCATATGTAACTCCCTTATCATAAGAGGATGGGTTAAAAGATGTTTATTATTATTTATTTAAATTATTTGTATTTATATTATATCATTTATATCATAATAAATGATATATAATTTATATTATATTATTTATATTTATATTATAATATAAGATAATAATAATAATAATATTTGTATTTATATTATTAGATATATTTATAATATATTATTTATTAATGTGCTACACTTATAAATATCTTCCTTCCACCTCCCGTTAATCTTTTAAAGTACATTATTTATATAATATATATAGTATAAATAAATACATTTGTTATTAAGTATGGGAGCTCTTTTATTTTATTTTATTTCCAAGCATATAATATGGTGGGATAATGTTTGTCTTATTAGACTTTTATTTTTATATGATTTTATTTTAAATTTAACCTTTTGTTTAACTGTATTACTTTGTCTTATTCTAAATTACTTTACTTTCTAGCTTTAATAGGTAAGACTCTTCATAATATTTATTTTTATTTATAATAATATATCTTATTAATTACTCACATAAATATTATATTAAAATATTTATATTTATAATATATCTAGTTAATTAAAATATAAATATGTATATTTGATATATTTTATAATATTTAAATTATATTAAATTAATAATATTATTTATTAAATAATACATATTAATAAGATATTTTAAATAAATATATTATATATTTAGTTTATATAAGGCTAACCTATTATTTAAATAAACAATTCAATTATAAATCATTATAAGGACATGACAACCCTCCCCACTCAAGATTGCTTGTCCTCAAGCAATTATAATTAGGTATCCTAAAGTAATATTTAATAACATTATAATTTAATAGGTTTCCTTATATAAAGTAAGGTTTCACTCACTAATAATATAAAATAACCTCTAGAAAATGTAACAAATTAATATAGCTAATAAACTATAGTGCTATAAATAATATAGGGGCCTAAAATAATAATTTATAAATTTGGGTTTACCCTTTTAAATTTTTAGCACTAAATTTTATAAATAATTTATTTTATAACTATATTTTATCAAGTTTATGTACACCATAAATACTTTGGGTTAATTTGTTTGTTTGTTTTTTTTAATAATAATAATATTATTATTATATTTATTTATTAACTTGACTACTATTACAATATATATATTCAATAAACTAAATTTGCATAAAGGCATTTCTATTTATTTAATTATCAAAAATATTTTAATGACTACTAATATTATTTTAATGCCATGATTAACCAATAGCATCAAATGAACAATCCAAACCAAATAACTAAATGTCAAACATACCTAACACAACCAAAGTGAAAACAGAGGGGCACTACAATATAACCATATAGGCATTTGATGTAAAGGGATATTTAGACATGATTCCCATACTATGAAGATGCAACATGATGAACACCTATAAGATGTAATGGAATGCATGATGCCCTCTACTCTATGTGGTAACTCTAAAAGTGTAACATGAACATATATAGGATCAAAGAAAATAATCAATAGTCAAAGAATAATGTGGAAAAATATGATAAAAGTATCACAGTATATTTAATGATTATCTAAAGCACAATAGGTGAATTTAAACATATTTTTACAAAATTTCATAGTACAAATTTGTAAGTGCACTTTAATGATCCAAAATTATGGGTCTTTGTACATGTGTACACCATAACCTAATTTAACCCTAGTTCTAAACCATATTTAGATGAGAAATAGTGAAAACAAACTTCAAATGCACTCATGAAAAGAGTGACATGTAATCAATTATAAGTTAAAGATCAATGTACCTTCAAAAATAGCTCTCCTATCGTCCGAATACATTTTCTTTTGTCAAAATAAGTCTGCTAAATTGTCAATTTATAAACCTTCTTTTGTTGAAATAAGTCTTCTATTGTCGAAATAAGCCTTCCTTTGTCAAAATATGCCTTCTTTTGTATTTAATTGAATTTTCTTGAGTTGATTTTTTTTTTAAATTTATATATATGTCTATTATTTTCGGCCGATAAGTTGTCGACTAATACATTGTCGGCCGACTAAGTACCGACCAATAAAGTTATGCCCAAAACCTTGTTAGCCACAACTTGCTTGTCCGAGTATGTCTTTTTGGCTACCTGCTTGGCAGCCAACTCACCTTTTTTCACAATTTTCTAAAACATTGAACTTTAATAGGGTATTTCTCCATTCAGAATGAATTTTCTACGAAAAAGAAAAATACCCTTTTATAGAGCTCAGAGTGCTGAATCTAAATATGTAATTTTTTTTTCATATTTTGATTAGTTTTAATATATTTTATTTTTAAGATAATGCAAGTAGGTTGTTAAAGTTAAAAAAGAGGTTGATTAGAAATTAAAAAAATAATAGTAAAACATATTAAATTTTTTTTAAAAATATATGGTACACTAGAGGGGAGAGTCCTCTTCAAAAGGGTATAATTTATTTTTTTAAATCATTAAAAAATAGGCAATAGTTGACGTCCCATGAAAACTATCAAATTCTGATAAGTTTCACTTTAAAATGTTATTATGAGAAAAATATACATCAAAATTTGATTTTTTTCCATGCACTAGATATTGAAGTTACCTATTTGGAGAAAAAAAATTAGGGAGAAAGGAAGTTTTTTTTTAATTTTTTTATTGACGTCCCATGAATGTCACTTTTTCTTGAAATTTTCAACATTCAAAAATTTGTTCTTAAATTGATAAAAAAAATTAATGAGAAGAATTTTTAAAAAACTAAAAAATTACAGGAATAAACTTCATCAAAAGTTCTACATTTCATTTGTTTACATCATTTTAAAATTCAAAACATGAAGACCACTTTTATGTGGTTGAAGTTTAGAATTTTTTTTGTTGTTGGCTGATTCTTGTATAAAGTGTGATACAGGTTTATGCTTTGACCCTTACTTGAAAGGCACTTCTAATTATGGTTTGTGGTATCCCAAGAACAATGACTTCAACCTAAGTGCCTACACAGATGTAGATTGGGCTAGATGTATAGATGATAGAAGAAGTACAAGTGATGGTATGTTCTTCCTTGGAGACAGAGGTGTGTCATGGAAGAGCAAGAAGCGGGATTCAGTGTCTTTATCTACTATAGAGGTAGAGTACATAGAAACAAGATCATGTTGCACACAAGTGCTATGGATGAGACAAACTCTGAAGGATAGATCAAAGTTGAGTATGATGATCCAATTCCTATCTTCTATGATAATACTAGTGCCATCAACATTTCAAAGAATCCAGTGATACATTCAAGGATAAAACATATTTCTATCAGGTATCACTTTTTGAGAGAGAAGGTTGCAGAGAAAGAAGTGAATGATCAGATTGCTGACATTTTCACCAAGGCTCTTCCTAAATACATATTTGAGTATCTCTAGTAGAAGTTAGAGGTTATTGACCCTCCTTTGTTGAACTAGATGCATAAGGAAGTGCATCAGTCCAGTGTGGTTTAGGAGTCATTCCTTTCTAGACTGATGATGGAGGCTACCTCTCAAGGGGAGCAAGTAGTGATTCTAGAGAATGTTGCAGTTTGAAGGAAGCATTCAAGGAAGTTAAGAACAAGTGCAAGTATGTGTAGTGGAAAGAGATGTATTGCCCTTTGCCATTGATGTCAAAGGGGGAGAGTGTTCATGTGAAAAATTCAAAGAAAAATAAAGAATTCAGTGATCAGAGAGAGTTTAGAAGTGTAAAGAAAAAGGGGGAGTTCTCATGTAGAGTTGTGTCTTGATGGTGTTACATGTTCAATTTTTCACATCATATGTTTTCATGAATGACAAAGGCATAAATTGTTGCAAGTATGTGCTAATCGGTGTTGTCATTGATGTCAACATGATTGTGTTGTCATTGTTGTCAATTGTGTCCTCTGATATTACTGATTGTTGCTTGATTGAGTTGTCATGTTAAGGTGATTTGAATGACCTAAAGAAATGCTGACATTGTTGATATATTGTTCATGTTGCTGAGTTTCCAAGTACTTTTGAGAAAATTTACTCTCCAAGCGGAAACAGTGTGTTGCAGAGTATTCTAGCTTGCAGGATATTGTCTAAGTTTTTGCTCCACATTTCTTCTGTATTGAAGATCAAAGTATGAGATTTGGATTTTTTTAGAGAAGTATTTGAAGGTGCTAAATCCAAAATTTGGTGGTCTAAATCGATGTCCAGTGGAAGTTATGTTCACTAGTTTGAAGATTGTATTTGACGAGGTTTCTAAGTTGTGTAGAGGTGTCTGGAAGAAAGTATTTTGCTCTACATTTCTTCACAGAGTTGTTTCAGGTGATGTAGTTCTAGACATATGTTTAAAATGTCCTTATCTATCTTAATTCCAAAGGATTTGGAATTTTGGTGTTCTGAAAAGAAAGTTATTGTGTAGCATAGTTTGACATTGTTGCTTATAAGTAGAAAGTGAATCTTCATCAAATGAAAAGGGTTACGGATTTTTTTGGTAATTCTCAGTTGATTGAAGGTTGTTCGTGGATGTCTCTAGATGGTGTTGAAGTGTTGTACCTTGTTTGTAAGTCATGCTTGTGTTCGTGGAAGCGTGTACCTGAGTGATGTTGGTGTTTACACCAATTTTGGTTGACTTGGTTGTTTACACTAGTTGTGGAGGTTCTTCATGGATTGTGAAAGCATATTGAAGCATGTGAAGATGCATTTTGGTTCGAGATAAACCCTGAAGTGGTTTCCCTTCATTTGTGTGCTCCATAAGATTGTTTATGTCCAAACCTAATTTGAATTATGTATGTTTGCTGACCTGGGAGACTATTCTGAAGGATATAGATTGTATTGCCAACCTTGATGTATGTTCCAAGGTTGATGATTGGTATAAAGAAATGTAATAAATTCATGTGTAGTGATCATGAGTGTGAAGATGTGAAGATAGAAGTGTTTGAGTTGTAAGGCAACAAAGGTGATATGTATTGTGCTTCAATGAAACTAAACTTAGGCATCTTATAGATGATATTATATCAGTTCATGGCAGTGAGCCACCCCTCTTGGCAATGAGCCACATCTTGGCAGTGAGCCACCCTTAGTAGTGAGCCTTTTTGCAGTGAGCATTCTTTTGGGTAGTGAGCCCTTTAGTAGTGATCCTCTTTTGTTATTCAGTATTGTTACTACATTATATTGTGAGCTTACACTCATCGTGTTTTTTTCCTTTTAGGGTTTTCCACATAAAATTATGGTGTTCTTGTGTGTATGGTATTGATGAGTTTAGGTTTTTATTCTGCACTTCATGTTTAATCTTCATAATGGATTAAGGGGTTAAAGTAAGTGAATGTGAATGTGATTTTCTTTAAAAGAATTTAAGGTTTTTGATACAACTAATTCACCCCCCCTTTGAGTTTTCTTGTACCTTCAACATCTTGTGCATCTACATTCCTCTTCTCCTCCTTATCCATCTTCCTTGACTCTGAAACATTTTTGGGACTACTTCCATATACAATCTGGAATGGTGATTTTCATGTACTCTTGTTAACTAATTTGTCCTACCAGGCATCTCAAAAGGTTGCCCAAGATTCTATTTAACACTTCTATTTAACCATCAATTTGTGGATGATGTGTAGAACTAAATTTCAAACTTGTCTTCAACTTCTTCCATAATATCCTCCAAAAAAATCTTACAAATTTTGTATCTTAGTCTGAAACTATGCTCTTTGGTATATCATGAAGTCTATCAACTTCGTTGAATAATATATTTGCAATATTCACTATATCATTTCTCTTCTAGCAAGGAATGAAATGTGCCATCTTGGAAAATCTATCAATCACTACAAAAATAAAATCATGACCTCTCTGAGTCCTTGGCAAACCAAGTACAAAACCCATGCTAATGGCCTCCCATGGCCTTTTAGGTATAGGTAAAGGATGATACAAACCAATATTTTGACTCACTCCCTTAGCCATCTGACATACCCTACAACTCTGTACAAACATTTTCACATCTTGATACAACTGCGGCCAATAATAGTTCACTTATTAATGCAATTATCTTGTCTCACCCAAAATGTCCTGCTAATCCTTCACTATGTTTTTCTTTTATCAAATTCTCCCTCATGGAACTACTTGGAATGCATAACTAACTTTCTTTGAAGAACATGCCATCCTAGATTATGTAATCCATCCAATGTGTTATCTCCATGGTGACAAGCTCTAGGCAATATTTCCATGCCTCTACAAAATATGGATCTTCTAGATACAAATGTTTGAGTTCCTCAAACCCAACAACTTTAATTCTCATCTCCACCAACAAAGTTTGCCTCCTACTCAAGGCATTTGCAACTCTGTTAGATTTCCCACTTCTATGCTTCAACATAAATGTATAGCTTTGCAAAAATTCAACCCATTTCAAATGTCTTTGATTCAACTTCACTTGGCTATTCAAATAATGTAAAGTTTGATGATCAGTGTACAAAACAAATTCCTTACCTAGGAAAAAGATAGTGTCCATTTCTTCAATGGTTGAACAGTAACATAAAATTCTTGATCATAAACAAAATACTTCTTCCTAGCATCATTGATTTTTTTCACTAAAATATGCAATGGGTCTTCCTTCTTGACTTAGTACAACTCCTATGGCACTGCCACTAGGATCACAATTTACTTGAAATACATTGTTAAAATCTAGAAGTACTAAAACATATTGCTCTATAACTTTATGCTTCAACATATCAAAACTCTTGGTTGCCCCTATAGCCTACTTAAATTCTTTTATATCTCCTCTCATTGTTTCATTTAAGGTTCCACATATGTTTCAGAAATTTCTAATGAACTTTCTATAAAAACTAGCCAATCCATGGAATGATCTTACCTCAATGACACTTCTTGGTGTAGGTCATTCTATGATAGACCTTACTTTTGCTATATCAAACTTAAGACCCTTAGATGAGATCCCAAACCCTTGGTACACTAATTCCTTCTTCACAAAGCTACACTTCTTTAAATTTATCAATAGCTTATCTTCCCTCATCCTCTCAAAAACTCTACGAACATGCATCAAATGTTCCTCCAAACTCTTGCTAAAAATTAAAATATCATCTAAATAAACAATAATATTTGACTTACCCAAAAATTCTTTTAGTACATCATTCATGAGCCTCATGACTATGCTCGATGCATTGGTTAATCCAAATGGCATCACTAGCCACTCATATAGTTTGTCTTTTGTCTTGAATGCTATCTTCCATTCATATCCTTCCCGCATCCTGATCTAGTGAACCCACACTTCAAACATATCTTTGTGAAGTAATTCACTCCATTCAAGCATCCCATGATATAATCCATGCTTAGCAAAGGAAATCTAGACTTGATTGTGATTTTGTTGATGACCCTAGAATCAGTACACATCCTCTATTCCCCATCCTTCTTAGGTGCTAGTACTGCAAGTATTGCAAATGGACTCAAACTCTCTCTAATTAGACCCTTTCTCAACAATTCCTGAACTTGTCTATTCAATTCTTCATTTTCTGCAGGAGACATTCTATGGGCTTCCTTGTTAGGAAAACTAGCTCATGGAATCAAATCCATTTGATGACTTGTGATCCTCATTGGTGGAAAACCTTCAGGTAAATTATCTAAAAATATATATTGGAATTCATCCAAAAATACTACAATTTATATAGGTACATCTTCCCCTTCTTCTTTAATGATTTTAGGATCAAGGCAAAACACATGTTTGTGCTTGATTTCATCCAAAAAAATCTACCATGTACAAACAAATTCTAGCAATGCTACATACCTTTTCCTTTGCTTCTCTCATAGGTTTTAACTTGTGTCTCACTCCATCTTTTGTCAAAGAATAGGTGTTAGCATGACCATCATGAACATCACACCTATCATACTACCATGACCTTCCCAATAAAAAGTGGCATACATCCATTGAAATAACATCACACAACACTTCATCATGATAATCTCTGACCATAAAATTTACTAGACACTGTTCATTAACTAAAGCCTTATGATCTTTCTACAACCAAGAAATCCTATAGGTATGTGGATTCTCTATCCTTTTCAAGTTCAACTTTGGGACCATTTCTTTAGAAACTAGATTATCTGTACTTCCACTATAAATAATTACCTCTTGACTTACAATTTGTTCTGAATAAGCTCTTCCTTTGGGATGGTTTTTTTTCATTCATCCTTCAACAAGACTCTTTTAATGATAAGGGTCTCTCCTTTTTCATCTTCTTCTAAATGTCCAGGTCTAGCCTCCTCATTGACATGGAAAACTCTAGAATTACCCATTGGTCTTCTATTTGACCCTCCTTGATTTTGTCAATAGTCATAAGCTCTATGTCTTTCCTCACCACATCTAAAACATGTTCCTCTGAATCCTCCTCTTGTAGGTCCTCTTCCAAATCTTTCTCTTCCTATTTGATATCCATCATTTTGGTCCCTAGGGTGATATGTGTTTTCACCCCTATTATGTTGGTTGGTGCTTGAATCCATCACCATTTTTCTTTTTCTCATCTTGTTGTCCACAAATTTCATATGATCTTCCTCTAATTCTTCCACCATGACCTCTTCCTCTTTGTTTGTTTTCAAATTCCTGTTCATCTTTTCTTCTACCTTCACTACAAACTAATGTGCTTCTTCAATAGTTGTCAATATATACAGGCTTAGTTCTTCTTGAATACTGGGCTATAGTCAATTGATGTATCTAGCTACTTTTTCTTTATTGGCTTTAGAGTGACCTGCCCTAATGATAACTTTGTAGAATTCCTCAGTGTATTCTTTCACTATTTTTCTCATCTACCTCAAACTTTGTATTTTTTTAATGAGTTCCAACTCATAATCCATAGGAATAAATTGCCTCTTTAATTTGTGAACCATATTATCCCATTGGGTGATCTTCTCTTTTCCTCTTATGTTCCTGTTTAACTGTACTTCCTTCCACCAAATGCTAGCATGACCTTTGAGCTTGGTCTTGAAAAAGTTGACCCTCTTAGGATCTTCTATTTCTTCAGATTCGAAATACTCCTCCATATCATTGATCCAATCTATCAATTCTTTTGGATTGAGACTGCCAAAATATGTAGTGACAACCATCTTTGGCCTTTTTCCAATTTTTGTTATGGCCTTCAATAGTCTGACATTTTCAGGGTCTTCTTCATCACTCTCTTTAGATTGTGCATTATCTTGGGCTACATCATCTTCATCTTCACGTTCATCTCTCCTTTTCTATTCAACCCTCTTCACATAAGCTCTAAACCCTTCTTCATTCACAAAAAAATTTCTACCACCACAATTTCTTTGTGGAGGCATCTTGGTTTGATTGTTCTTCTCTTATACTTAACGTTAAAATTCCTTAGTGAGAAACTACCTCAAATCAGTAGTTCTACTTCCACCTTTAAACCCCCCACCACAAGGTCCTAGCATAAACCACCTCAGTATTCAATGATCTATTTGCACACTTAGGATAGCCTTGCTTTGATACCAATTGATGAGGGTAGACCACCCAAAGCACATACAAGAACAATTTATAGATTTCAAAAAGACAAGAACAAAATCTAAAGAAAGACTAATTAAGTAAACTACAAACTATTTCATGATCTCTTCAGTAAACTTGCCAATAAAAGGCTACAAATATAAAATACAATCACTAGGGTCATATGCCCTCTCATTACAACAATATGGTTTGTCTTACAATAGAAATATCTAACCTACAAAACCTTCTAAAGCTATCTTCTAATATCTACCTAACCTCCTTATTCACATGAACAAGACTTGCCAATATCTCCCAACACCCCACTTCTCTAGAACTATTAAAATAGGCTATAAATACACAACACCACCACTTAAGGTAATTCTATTAAACACTTAGAATACTAATGGGGGGTGAATAAGTATTCTATTAAACCATTTACAAATCAAACTATTAAACCATTCAATATACTTAATTGCAGTGACGGAGATTAAGCATAAAACAAACAACCACAACTCATAACACATGACCACTAGATTTACATGGAAAACCCAAGAAGGGAAAAATCATAATGAGCATTAGCTCACAATATAGAGTAGTAACAACATTGAATTATAAAAGGATCATTGCCTAGAAGAAAGGCTCACTGCCCAATGACTCACTGTTTTGAAAGAAAGAGATAAAAGAGATGGCTCACTACCAGGGTTGCACTATTATGATTGCATCTAACAAATACAAGGAGTATAGTTCTAATGAAGCTCAATATTCATGACAACATCAATCCTCATCTTTGCAGCATCACTAAAAAGGAGTAGACACCTTCTTCTAACTACATCCATTAATCTAACACATGAAAGCGTGTACTACACCTCACACACTCAACACATTGTTACTCACATCACCTCCATCACTCACACACACAATCACAAATTCTTGACAGTACTGTCTTCAACCTTGAGAACATTCTATAAGGTTGGCATTGCACCCTAACATAGAGAATTCAAATTAGGTCAAGACCTAAACATTGCCATGATGGAAAGGAATGAAGGTGGACCACAACACACCTTATCTTGGACCTAAACTCATCCAAGCATGCTACTCCACACTTTCACAATCAGGAAAGTAGCTCTAAAATAAGTGTAAACACCTAAGGTTGGCCAAACCTATGTTAATGCAATTAACTCTTAGGTATATTCTTCCTTGAACCCAAAACAAAGCCACAGACCACATGCAAGGCTTTAACATAATCTAGAGTATTTCACAAACATCTTGAAACATCCTAAAAACTAACAAATTCCTCTGCAACAACTTTCACCTACCACAAAACCTTATCATGTTTACCCAACAAACTCAAATGTCTCTTTCATACAATGTAACTCAATAAGTCCTCTTCCAAAGCACCAAATCACAAACAATCTTGACTAGAGAGAGATAAGAACTTCATAAGCACAAATCTAGAACCACAAGACCTGAAACAATTCTACAGAGAAATGCATAACAAAGACATTTCTCCCAAACACCTCTGCAACACTCATAAACATAGTCCACACATTGGTGAACAGAACTTCCTCTGCATAATGAATTGGAGCACCAAATTTGGAATATAACAACTCTTCACACCTTTAAACGACATATCCAAACCATAAAGATAGATTTTCATCATGGAGGAAATATGGAGCAAAAATAGAATGCTACTTAGTAGGCCAAGAAACCACTTGAACACACTGTTTCCTTTAATAATCAAATTTTCTCAAAAGCACTTGGAATCTAACCAAAAAAAACATATTCCTAACATCTTCAGCACCTCTTCAAAGAAACCACATCATCTTCATCAAAACAACCAAACCAAATAACACATACCATTGCAATAACCTCATATTAGATACAGTATCCACTCAACGCAAACTACTCATACTCTTGCACCAAAGGAAACTCATACAAATGACATAGTTGAGACCAATGACAAGACAAGCTTATTGACATCAATGACAACACTGATTACACATACAACAAGCTCCCTCTTTGTCATTGGTGGAAACACATAATGTGAAAAACCATCAACACACAACATCTACACCAAGCTTCTTTTCTTTCTCACTCTCTCCCTTTCTTTCTTTCTTTTACAACTCTTATTCTCTCTCCTTGATCTCTGACTCTATGCTTTTTCCTTTTTCACATTGTTCTTTCTCCCCCTTTGACATCAATGGCAAAGGGTTGCACATCTCTCTTTCAATCTTACTCTTAGACAACTGCTCGGACTTGTACCTATTTACTACTTCTTTGCAACATCATTTGTTTTACTACTCCACCTACATGCTCTCCCTTAGAAGCATACACTAGACTATATCAACTCTTACTCTAATTTCACCTTCACAAAACCAACACATCTAGTGATCAGATTTTCATGAAACTTGGAACATACATAATGTGACACTTTATAAAGCTATGTTTCAAACCACAATAGATAAACATTAGTATGATGGAAATATAGAGCAATCTTTCAGACAGTCTTCAAGAGAGTGGTCACCCTGAAACACAGACAATCATCAACTTCCAGAGAAACATGTCTACTCTTCTCAAGACTTCAAACTTGACTTTGCACTAGTTAGGGCATGACATCTAACCATGAACTCTCCTTCCTCTTTAGAACATCCCATCTTTTATCAACCTTCATGACAACATATGGCATCAATAAATATTATGAAAACATATGAATGACAACACATATAGACAACAGCCTCCTTAGATCAACACTCATCTCTCTACAACTTTTCTCCTGCAATCTCCCCTATCATCAGTCACTATTACCTACTCCCCCTAAGAGGTAGTCAACATTAGTCCAAGTACAACAGTGTCTACTAGAGCCACTAACACTATCACTTTCATTCTCAATGTTGGAATCTGATGTATCATAATCTGATGAACCTAATGAACTAGAAGAATCATCATTAGGGGTTGACTTATTAGACTCAGGGATGGACTTATGTTACTGAATTATAAACCTTGGCATATTCTTCAAATAATCAGATATACTTTCAATGATTTCACCAAGATCAATAGAAGTGAAGAAATTGATAGCAAACCATAAATTTTTGGGATTGTCCTTGTTGGATCATTTAACCTGTCATTAAGCAACAGTATGCTTAATTGCTTTTCTATCTTTTGGAAGAGAACCTTTATAAATGTCTAGGAAGAGAAAAATAGTATCCTTCTATAATCTTTAGTAGCTTGTGACCATATTCCTCCAAAATCAACACTTGACATGATTGTCAAGTAAATTGTCCACCAAGTTCATCTCTTTCTCATCTTGTATTCTTAGTGCCTCCTCAACTTCTTCTTATTCAACATCATCATCATTTGATTCATTTCCCCTTTCTACTTCATTTGAAGAAGCATCTCCAAAGATGTCTTTCTATAATTTTTCATAGGCTGTCTCATGCTCTAAGAACTAAGAATCTAGCTTAAAAACATCCAAAATAGCTTCTTGATCAAGATCATTTTATGGGAAAATCTCATGCGTTAATTGATCTTCTTGCTCTATAAGATCCAATTCTTGACACACAGCTCTAAATCATTCAAAAATCCCATAAAGACCTTTTGGTGAAATATTTTACAGCAAAGGCTCACATTCTTTCGCAAACTCAATCAACAACCTCTACACTATCAATGATTTCAAGATGAACTTGTTGTTTCACTAAATGAGCTATGAATTTTGTTGTTGTGATTCAAATTCCCCTTCCTAAACCTATTTCCCAGATGATCGTCTTATGCAATGTCTTTTACTAGTTCTTATACTTTAGGTTTTAGTTTGAATAGTTGTAGAAGAAGAACTTGAATCAGATACTTGAAAAACCACTTTCTTTAAAACCCCTATTACCCAAATTTCCTAGTCTGGTGTGAACCTTCCATTTTTAAAAGAGGAATTAACTACAGACAACTTTGGAATACAATTACCTTGTTCACTAACCCAAGTCATGCACTAAGATTCCATAGCTCTTCTTTTGCACATTAGACACCTTCATCTTTTCAATACCCTTCTATATCCTTCTTATAGCATCTTCATCATTTCCATTCTGTGATTAACCAAGAATATTCACATCCATTACTTCTGAATTCCTCTTGTTTTTAGAAACCCACCCTTTTCTTACTTATTTCAAGATTATGTCTATCACCTAGCTCCTTATGGGACCAGATTCCTAAGATCTTTCAAATGCTTCAAGCTTTTGTTAATGTGTACTTTAATTATAATGAAGAATTGATGGTAAGTTTCTAGAAATGACTCAGTTTTACCTTTCCTTTATTCACCATAAATGCCTCATCTATCAAAGTTGTCAAATCTTTCACTGTGAACCCAATCAACTTCAAATTCTCCACAAATGTCTGCATTAGGAAATTTTCTACCACATACTCACCAAATGATTAAGAATGTCGACCTTCATCTCATACATTCGTGTTGAGGCATCTGTACCATTCCTTTGGTAGGGGAGAAAGGATTTTCAATGAAGCTCCCCCTAAGCCAAATCTCTAATCTTAGTTCCTAGAGGAACATCTACACTGGATGTCAGTATAGGCTCATTCTTAAACTATGTTACATCCCTCTTTAGCTAGATCTTATTCATTTCCTTCTTTTGTGGAGCAACATCAATGGGTTTATTATACCTTTGAGACTATCTTATTTCATTGCACTTAGAATAGTTGCACGTCTTGTTGAGCATTTCCACTCCTTGCCTTTGATATATAGTAAGCTACTTTCTAGCAAAACTTATTACATACATGGCAGTATCCATTAAATGATTGGACATTGTTCCTGTTATACCTTGGTATTCTTCTTCTACACTCATTTTCTTTGTACCCATCTTATTGCATGAAAGACATCTAATGGAGTTCTGATTTACTTTGATTCTGCATTCAACAACTATATGATCAACTTTATTGCATGTAAAGCATTGACCAAAGAAAGATGGAACATTTTGATTCCTTCTACTTCTACAGTCTATTGCTTTGTGTCCATACTTATTGCAAGAATGACAAAAACCATTGAAAGATGGGTACCTTTGAGCATTTGGTTGTCTGACTAGAGGTCTTTTGGCTTTATTCCTTTTATTCTAGACCTGCTTGTCATTGTTCTTCTTGTTTTAGTGTTTGACATCTATCCTGATTTTGAGCTTTTATCCTTTTCAAATCCTAAGCCTTCTTTATCATTTGGACCTTTCTGAATTGTTGTCATTTCATCAAGCCTTGAAGTTCTCAACTTGAATTTTTCTTCATGAATTCTTGCCTTCTCCAAATCTAATTTCAGTTTCATAACTCTTCTTCAAGCCTTGTACATTCTTTAAATTTCCTTTTCACAGCTGTATTAAGACATTCCTCAATTCTATTATTTTATTCAACTTGCACCTTCAAACCAGTGATGGTTCCATTTGCTTTCTCCAATTGTTCATGTTGTCATGAAGGATTGCACCCTTGTTAATCACTAAGCCTAACAATCCTGTGACACATTGGATCACTTTCAGACTGTGGGTTGTCTAGATTGAAAGTCAACATATGGAAGAGTCGGGTCGCTATAAAGCCTCTTGGATCTGATATACTTTTGAGCAAAAGAGATAGAAGGATGATTAATAAAACTAAAATTAATCCTAAGAGGTGATACACCAATGATTACACTCTAACTTGCAACCTATTTCACAACTATCTTTCAATATATCTATTCATACAACTTAGTTGAACAATCTTATCACATAAATATTTCATAGAAAGGCATGAAATCACTTGCACAATCTATAACCTATGGTAAAATTTGCACCTTTGTGTACTTGCATTCAAAGAATGAGACATAAAAATTAATGGTTTTGATTGAAAAGATAACAAATATTTATTAGATCATTCACAAGATAACAAGACACTTGAATCCAACAAGTAGAACACTTGATTTTATTTAAAAGTTGAAGGAATACCCTGTAATAACTATGAAATCTTCTAAAAAAGTAAACTGCTACTATACAAAACTTGTAAAATATGCTAAGTTAGAATACTGAAAAATCTTCTTTGCAATGTGCAAAGGCAATAAAAAAGAAAGAACTAAGAAAAAAGCATAAGTTTTTTCTCGTATAATAGAAAAATCACTCCCAAAAGCTAATGGGAAGTCATATCCTATCTAACTAGACTCCAACTGATGCATGAATAGGTTGGAAGAGTCAACTCTCAGTTGTTGGCCGAGCAAGAGGAAAATGCCTAAATAAGAGGGCCCATAACTGCTCCAAAATGAGCTATTTTAGTATAGAACTCCTCCTCTCAAGGTTTGGCCTTAAAGACCTCCAAAATAGACATGATTGACCCAAAGTCAAAAAATAGAAGCAAAGAAGCTCATGCATGAGTTTGCCACCTAAATTTAACTCCTCTTCTCTTTCGACATGCTTGGGAGGCAAAAATAAACTATTTTGACAACTATTAAGGATAATCTATCTACATGCTTTACCTTCATAGGTGTTATATGATCATCTCATTAGGTTTTCGTGTAACAAATATTAAGGTAATTATAAAGTATTATCCTTAATAAGTGTTAAAATACATTATACTTTTCTTCTATTTATGCAAGAAAGAAAAGAGGAAATCATAATTACAATTTGACTTAAATATTCTCTTCAACCCTTGTCAAAAAATCATAAGGCTTATAATAATGCATTTTCTACCTTTGACATATGATAAAGATTTCAAACGTGCCCTAATGTTGTAAAAACTCATAAGTAAAAGTAGAAACCTTTAAGGTTATCACAATATTTTGGTTTCAACATTAATTATATCAAAAAGGTCAAAATGCCTATTATTTCCTTATTTCGTCCATTATCCTCCACGAGTTCCTCATTCTTTACTAGGCATTTACACTTGATAAGTGTTTTGAAACAAAAGAAACCCTAAAATTTCATTTTATTTTTTTTCTTCTTCTCATTGTTTGCCTCTTTGCGCCACCATGCTACTATTGAGGGTTTCATTTGAAGGCTCCTAGAGGTCTTTCTAGTTGCATGATGTTGCTCTAGAGACTTCTCTGAGACATTGCAACCTCTAGACCATTGGTAAGTAAAACTTTTTCTTTGAGTAGAAGGTGAAAAGACTTCGTTTTAGTGTATTGTCCATGCTTCTGTTCATTTTGGAAGAAATGGCATACCTGAGGCTTCTCTGTGTCTCTATTCTCCTTGGCACTGTGAAGTTTTTTTTTGTATTTTCCTCATACCAAACTCTCTAGGGTTTCATCTTCAGATCATGGTAATGGGGTATTGATTCTTCTTTGGTTTAAAAACAAAGAGAGAAGGATTTACAATATCGGTTCAGTTCTTTCCTTTATAATTTTTCATGGTTCCTTTCATTATGCAATGACCTTCATAAACTTTTTCTGTTGCTTCTCTAAAAGTGACTATTTCTTTATAATTTGTTCTTTATACTATGGCAAAGTAAGAGAAAGGTTTAGATTTTCTAAGATAACCCTTGCTAGGGTTTTGCTTGAAGGTTTGCTTGCTTTGATGAAACTCTCCATTGTTTTGCATGATAATGGTGAGAAAATATTCTTTCTCTATATGGAAGCACTTTAGCTTTTGAGATGTGAAAACCTGTAGGTTTTTTTGTCTCATGGGCTTTACTAGTATGCAATCTCTTCATTTTACTATAGCTCCTTCACCTTCCTTGCTCTATGACTGATTGGTAAAAGAGTTACCTTTTCTTTACTATTTCTATAGTGGCCCTTTGCATACCATTGTGCCTTTTACACTTGAACATACCAATGAAGAATCTGTATTTTGGGCGCTACTTGAATATCATCTATTTCAATGATCAGACACTCACTAGAAATTTTACATTTCATACACAACAAAAGGTGGTAAATATTTGTCTTATTTTTATTTTCTGAGGCTAACTTTTGACTGTTGCAGTGGATGATATTTAGGATATTCATTTGAAATAATCATTTCCCTTTGTCTAGGCATTCTCATAGTTGTAATAGTCACTAAAGACCTTGACTACTCTCCTTTAGGTCTGTATATAGCTATCATCATTTGGTGGCTATTACTCTTGGCTTTGACTGTGTCATTGATAATGGATAAGACCCTTACTCTTTATGCATTGCTTTCATTGACTTTATACTGACTATAGGGTCACTTGTTTGTGTGACCAGCACTCTTGATGTTGATTATAGGCTACTAGTCTTCATGTTACCTTGGTTGTACCTTACCTTTCTCTACTTGTTAACTATCTTTGTTTCTTTTCTTAACAGTCAAAATGCCTTTTTTCATAACTACATCTGGTTCTCCATTGAAAAGTTGGCAAAACTGTGAAACTTTACAATCCTTAAATATTGTTATATATCCCTTTTATGGTCATGAAAATCTTTAATGGTGTCCTGGCTCTTTCTCCCCACTCAGTCTTGTATGGTCCCTTAAGAGATTTTACTGTGAAGAGGTCCCTAAAGCATATAAAGTTTTTAGTCATACCCCACATGACCTTACTACCCAAATAGAGCTCCTTATAACATCAACATGTCTTGAGATCTCTTTCTACATCCTACCATCTCTATCAAACCTAACTATGTATCTATTGTCCTTTAAAGCTTTAGAGCTATGGATATGATTCAATGATTATGAAAAGAGCCTTCTAAGATATATATATTGTCTGAAACAAAATGTATACTTCTGTTAGACGACCGAGAAGGGGGGTGAATCAGTTGTCCCAAAATTTTCCTTTTATTAACCACTTAAATCCTTCTTGTTATTTAACAGCATAATAATAAATCAATCATAAAAACACAATGCAACAATTCAAGAGTAGAAACACATTAGCACATATGACACCAAGATTTTAACGTGGAAAACCTGGTTAAGGGAAAAAACCACAGGGTGAATAACCCAAGATTGTATTCTCTGTTAAAAGAATAAGAAGAACAAAATGGCACATGCCAATTAGGGCTCACTGCTCAAGCAAATTGCTCACAAGAGGCCCATTGCCTACAGGAGTCAAACTATCTACAGAATAACAAATATTACATACTTGAACTGAAGAATAGCATCTTCACCATGCTTGAGTCAGTTCCATTTAAGCTCAATACTTTTTCTCTACCTTTTTGCTCTTCTCATCTCTACAACACTCTCATCTTTTCCCCAATATATTTGAAATGACTTCACAAATCTTATTTATACAAGACTTCATGCAAATCATCACACTATCAGCCACATAGATCTAGGACTTAAATCTTCTTTGAGGAACATGCCATGCTTTGCAGAACATCTTCAAGATCATCTGCAAGAAGTGTGAATCATCCAATTGGCCAAGTTTAGGAAGAACATCATCATCCGGAAGTAAATCTTCAATTATGAGCTCAATCTCCAATGCGGACCACCAACACAAACTGGACACAATCTAGAGACCCCCACAAGCTTGCCTAAAATAATAAGAATATCCACACCACTTCTGATTACTGAAATCATTCTCTTCTTCATCCGGAACCTCAAGAACATAGTCTATCATCACTGTCATATTGGAATAGATGCTTGCAGACCTCAAGACCACAAACCAGTTGAGTTGTCAATTCACATTGACTTCCTAAACACTCCACCAAATCTGCAAAATAAGATATTGCATTTCTAGATCTCACCAGACTTATTTGTGTCACTCTGTCACCTCTAAACATCTGCCAAAACTAGTTTTACTCATATGGCCATAAATTCTTCAAATCTTCATGTGGACCTCTCAAATCTTTACTAGATCACCTTTAGACACATATCTACAAACCCTTTGATGCACATCCTCTAATCATCATCTTAGCTGGGATCTTCACTTCATAGAGCTTCACTGTCTTCATTGTTCTTTATTTCTGATAGGACTAATTTTCTCAATATCCCCAACACACAACTCATCCAATCCCTGACATCAATGCAATAGGAGTATGTTGACATCAATGACAACACCGGTTAGGCCCATACTTGCAACAATCTCCCCCTTTGTCATTGATGGCAACATATGATGTGAAAAACTATTTTAACCATCAAGACAAGTACTTCTCCTCACTGACTGACATAACTCCCCCTATCAACAACAATAATTCACATGTCTTCTCTTTTTTTACTACTCCCCCTTTGATCAGCAACCACTTTTTGTTTTTCATATGTCTTCTCTCCACCTTTGACATCAATGGTGAAGGGCACATACTTGCATCATGTCTTCTCTCAAAATCATACAGACTAGTCCCCCTGAGTAGTAGCTTCCTATCACCAATCTGGATCACAAGATATGACTATGATATTCATCAGACTGATGCACATCAGTGCACCTTAATTCAAAACTGAAGGGGTAATAACCCCTAACTTCTCCCTAAGATACTCAAAAGAGTCCTTGGGTAGAGGTTTAGTAAAGATGTCTACAATTTGATCCTTAGAGGGCACAAATTCCAATCTAACTTCATTCTTCTTCACCCACTCTCTCAAAAAGTGAAACTTGATGGATATATGTTTTGTCTTTGAATGCAACACTGGATTTTTTGATATAATTATTACACTTGAATTATCATAGAAGATTGTGATAGCTTCCTCATACTCCACTTTGATGTCTCTTAGCATTTGTTTCATCCATAATACTTGTGTGCAACTACCTACTGCTGCAATATATTCTACTTCTACAATGGACATAGATATTGCCTCTTGTTTCTTGTCTCAGCCATTCCTTAAAAAAAATGCTCCACCACTGGTGCTCTTCTGGTCATCCACATCTCTTGCCCAATTCACATTTGTATATGCATGAAGAGAGAAATCATGGTCTCTAGGATACCATAATTCATGCTCAACTATTCCTTTAAGATATATGATAATCCTCTTGATTGCCATAACATGAGATTCTCTCGGATCAGGTTAGAATCTGGCAACAAGACCAACAAAATTCATAATGTCAGTTCTAGTTTGAGTAAGATACAGTAGTCCTTCAATCATTGACCTGTACTTTTTCTGATCAGCCCTAGTAGAGTCATCATCTTTGCTTAGTTTACATTCAGTTGCCATGGGAGTATTCATTGGTTTTGAGTCTTCCATCCCAAATTTCTTCAACAATTCTTTCACATATTTGGTCTATGAAATGAAGATTCCTTTCTTTGTTTGAGTGATTTGCAGACCCAAGAAGAAATTCATTTCCCCAAACATGGACATCTCAAATTCATTTTTCATTTGATGTTGAAAAGTTTTGCACATACTATCTCTTCCTCCAAAAATGATATCATCAACAAATACTTCAACAATCAAGATATTTTCATGATCAATTTTGAAGTACAAGTTACTGTCAGTAGTACCTTTGTTGAAACCAATCTTCAAAATATGCTTATCTAGTATTTCATACCAGGCTCTTAGGGCTTGTTTGAGTCCATACAATGCTTTCTTCAACTTGCAAACCATATCACCATGATCAGATAATTGGAATCCATCTGGTTTCTTAATGTATACTTCCTCCAAGTCACCATTCAGGAAGGCAGACTTGACATCCATCTGATATACTTTGAAATCCTTGAAGGCAACAAAGGTGAGAAATAATCTGACTACTTCAATTCTTTCCATCATAGCAAAAGTTTCTTCAAAATTAACTCCTTCTGCTTGGGAATAACCCTTGTAGACCAATCTGGCTTTGTTTCTGACTACTTCCCCATCTTCATTCAGTTTATTCCGGAAGACCCATTTGGTTCTAATCACATTTTTATTTCTAGGTCTGGAAACAAGATCCCAAGTGTGATTTTTCTCAATCTACATCAACTCTTCCTTCATTGCTTTAGTCTAGCTTTCATCATTGCATGCTTCACTTACTATTTTTGGTTTAAATTTTGAAATCAAACAATACTTTTCTGAGTCTTGAGCAATCTTTCTTCTTGTTTGAACACCTTTGATTTTAACACCTATGATCTAATCTTTAGAATGATTTAGTCTTGCATACCTGGGAGTTTTGGGAATTTCTTGCACTTCTATTTCTTGGATAGGTTCATTCAAACTTATCTCTTCTTCCTATATTTTAGGATTCTTCGGATCAGTCTCAGTCTAAATTTCAGAGGGGGCTTGGACTTCTTGAACCAAAACATCATTTTGATCATCTTCTTCATATTCATAAAACCTTGAGGGTTTTTCAATAACTTCATCAACCTTCACATTTGTACTTTCTATAATCCTTCTCTATCTCTTTTTATAACACCTGTATGCTTTGCTTTGAGTAGAATAACCCAAGAATATTCCTTGATCACTTCTAGCATCAAATTTTCCAAGGTATTCATCTCTTTTAAAGTAACATTTGCTACCAAAGACTCTAAAATACTTCACAGTGGGAGTGATGCCAAACCAGAGTTCATAAGGGGTCTTACCAGTATTGCTTCTGATTAGTACTCGATTAAGAGTATAGACAGTAGTGCTTACAGCTTCTCTCTAGTAGATTTGAGGAACATTTGCTTTCATCATCATGGTTCTAGATGCTTCCTAGATGGTCCGGTTCTTTCTCTCCACTACTCCATTCTACTGTGGAGTCCTTGGAGTAGATAACTATCTTTTTATCCCATGTTTCTCAAAAAATTCTATGAACTCTCTGGATGTGAATTCTCCACCTTTATCAGACTTGAGACATTTTATGTTTAATCCAGTTTCATTTTATACCAAAGCTTTGAATATTTTGAATTTCTCAAGAGCCTCAGATTTTTCCTTCAAAAAAGTCACCCACATCATCTGGGAGTGGTCATCAATTAATAACATGAAGTATCTATCACCTTGCAAACTCCTGATTCTTATAGGTCCACATAGATCAGTATGTACTAAGTCCAACAATCTGGTAGAAGATTCTTCCTTACTTTTGAATGTGACTTTGCTCTACTTACCCAACTAACATTCTTTGTACAAACTATTAGTGGGTTTCACCAGTCTTGGAAGATCTCTTATAGCATGAGTGTTTCTTATCTTGATAATATTATCAAAATTCACATGACACATTCTCCTATGCCACAACCAACTTTGATCAATTTGAACAAATAAACAACTTTTTCTAGTACCAACCAAGTGGAAGATGTTACCTTTTGTTTGAGTACTAGATGCAGTCTCTGTTCCAGAACTTTCAAAGATCTTACATTTACCATTTTTGAATCAGAGATCATAGCCTTTGTCCACCAACTATCCAACACTGAGAAGATTGTGCTTTAGACCTTCAACATATAGTACATCACTAGTTCTGTTCTTTCCATCAAAAGAAATAGTTCCTCTACCTCTGATTCTACCAGCAGAATTATCACTAAATTTTACAACTCCTCCTTCATATCTTTCCAAATCTATGAACTTATTTTTGTCACTAGTCATATGGTGGGAGCATCCAGTATCAATGACCCAATTATCCTTTTCTTCAACTTGGGTAGCCAGAGCTCTTTCTATTATTTTATGATTGACAGATTCAGAGGGCATGATCTTCTTCCTTGATGGAAATAAACACCTAGTCACTTTCAGATTTGTTTCCTATCTCTGATTCATCATTTGTTACTCCTTCATCATCATCTTCAT
Organism: Cunninghamia lanceolata; assembly: GCA_027924645.1. Taxonomy (NCBI): domain Eukaryota; kingdom Viridiplantae; phylum Streptophyta; class Pinopsida; order Cupressales; family Cupressaceae; genus Cunninghamia; species Cunninghamia lanceolata. The sequence continues at coordinate 7,747,482 of BSBN01000815.1, read as the reverse complement.
GAACATAGTAACATTTCTTTTGGAATCTTGATCTATTTGGATTTGCCCTTGAAAATCTTTTCAAACACATTGAGCCAAAATGACCAATCTTGTTGTAGTTGGATGCAGTCTCTGTTTTAGAACTTTCAAAGATCTTACATTTACCATTTTTGAATCAGAAATCATAGCCTTTGTCCACCAACTGTCCAACACTGAGAAGATTGTGCTTTAGACCTTCAACATATAGTACATCACTGATTTTGTTCTTTCCATCAAAAGAAATAGTTCCTCTACCTCTGATTCTACCAGCAGAATTATCACCAAATTTTACAACTCCTCCTTCATATCTTTCCAAATCTATGAACTTATTTTTGTCACTAGTCATATGGTGGGAGCATCCAGTATCAATGAACCACGTATCCTTTTCTTCAACTTGGGTAGCCAGAGCTCTTTCTATTATTTTATGATTGACAGATTCAAAGGGCATTGGATCTTCTTCCTTGATAGAAATAAACACCCAGTCACTTTCAGATTTGTTTCCTATCTCTGATTCATCATTTGTTACTCCTTCATCATCATCTTCATGAACATAGTAACATTTCTTTTGGAATCTTGATCTATTTGGATTTGCCCTTGAAAATCTTTTCAGACACATTGAGCCAAAATGACCAATCTTGTTGTAGTTGAAACATTTGAAGGGCAATTTTCCTTAATACTTACCAGATCCTCTTGGCAGTCTTTTTACAATAAGGGCTTCAAGTTGAGTAACTTCTACTTCATCTTCTTCCAAATCTTCTCTTGCTTTTTCATACCATGATAGTTTCTTTGAGGAGTTCACTCCTGGATCAAACTTTTGTTTGCCTTTTACAAAGGCACTAGCTTTGAATGCAGATTCAATCTTGGGGGCTGCATCTCCAAACTTAGCCAATTCAAATGCAGCTAATTTTCCAACCAATTGATCTCTTGTGATATTTGAAAAAGATCTAAATTATTCAATAGAAACAACCTTGTGTTTGTAAGCAGAAGGTAGGGGTCTAAGAACTTTGACAACAATCTCATCTTCATCCAAGATTCCACCAGCACACCTAATACCACAAACAAGCTCATTTACTTTTGGCATAAAAGTAGTGATATTCTCATCTTCATTCATCTTCAGGTTTTCAAATTTTCCTTTCAAACCCTATAGCTTGGCACATTTAACATATTTGTCTCCTTCATACAGAAGTTATAGTTTTTCCCAAATCTCATATGTCATTTTTAAATCTATAACATTTGTCAGCTCTGAATCAGATAAGGCACTTAATAAAGCTTCTTTAGCCCAAAGATTGTCTTTACCATGTTTCATTTCATCTACATTTGTTAGACTATTCTTTGGAAGAACATACTTCTTTGAAGTCATGACCTAATATTGCATTCCCATACATTGCAAGTGACATTCCATGCAGCTTTTCCAAAGAGTGTAATTGGTTCCATCAAACCTTAGACTATCCTTCTTGTAGGAAGACATCCTGGATCTCCTCAAGCGGTTAAGCTCTTTTTAGAGGAACTTATCTCTGATACCTATTGTTAGACAACTGAGAGGGGGGGTGAATCAGTTATCCTAAAATTTTCCTTTTATTAACCACTTAAATCCTTCTTGTTATTCAACAGCATAATAAAAAATCAATCATGAAAACACAATGCAACAATTCAAGAGAAGAAACACATTAACACATATGACACCAATATTTTAATGTGGAAAACCTAGTTAAGGGAAAAAACCACGGGGTGACTAACCCAAGATTGTATTCTCTATTAAAAGAATAAGAAGAACAAAATGGCACATGGCAATTAGGGCTCACCATCTGAGCACACTGCTCACAAGAGGCCCACTACCTATAATAGACACACTATCTACAAAATAATAAAAATTACATACTTGAATTGAAGAATAGCATCTTCACCATGCTTGAGTCAGTTCCATTTAAGCTCAATACTTGTGCTCTGCCTTTCGCTCTTCTCCTCTCTACAACACTCTCATCTTTTCCCCAATACATTTGAAATGACTTCACAACTCTTATTTATACAAGACTTCATGCAAATCATCACACTGTCGGCCACACAGATCTGGGACATAAATCTTCTTTGAGGGACATGCCATGCTTCATAGAACATCTTCAACATCATATGCAAGAAGTATGAATCATCCATTTGGCCAAGTTTAGGAAGAACATCATCATTCGGAAGCAATTCTTCAATTATGAGCTCAATCTCTAATGCAGACCACCAACACAAACTAGACACAATCTAGAGACCCCCACAAGCTGGCCTGAAACATCAAGAATATCCACACCACTTCTGATTACTAAATCATTCGCTTCTTCATCTAGAACCTCAAGAACGCAGTCTCTCATCACTGTCAAATTGGAATAGATGCTTTCAGACCTCCAAACCATGAACCAATTCAGTTGTCAATTCACATTAACTTCCTAAACACTCCACCAAATCCGCAGAACAAGATATTGTATTTCCAAATCTCACTGGACCTATTTGTGTCACTCTTTCACATCTAAACATCTGCCATAACCAATTTTACTCATATGGTGGTGCAGGAGCTTCAATTTACATTTCTTTTTCAAATATAATATTTTGTGACCTTGTTTTTTCCTAATGCTTTGAAAGCCATTTCTTGTTTTGTAATAAAGACTTAGTCATTTGTTTGACTAGTCTAATTTGGAGTTAACTTAGACCTATTTTCTAGGAGGTTTTCACTTTAGAAACTTGTTTTTTATGACAAACTACTTTTTCCTTCAGTTTCCTGCCTTTCTTGGGCAGTTGTACGGACTGAGAAGGAAGGGCAACCATTGGGAAACTTCCTATAAACTTGAATTTGTTAAACATGCCAAGAATATATAGAAAGAAGGAGTTTTATGAAGAGAAAACTGTGTTTTTCTATTTTTTCTGTGAAAATAGTCCTTGTACGGCCAAGTACAGATTGCTAAGGAAGTGAATTTTTTAAAATGTTTTAGATCTTGGACGTGACTCTCATTTGCAAGTAATTTTGGTCTTTGAAACATTTGGTTGTGTTAGTTTCATCTCTTTTTGTAAATACTGGGTTAAACCCTCTTTGCCTAGGGTTTTGAGGTAAAATGGAGTTCTTTTCCTCTATCTTCTGAAGGTGAATAGTCATCTTTTGATGGGAGGAAATTATAGTAGTTTTCATGTTTTTGATGTTTGATAGGTTGTTCTCCTTCTTTCACAGTGCTTGGCATGCCTCTATCTAGTCAAACAGTGACTAGTTAGTTAAGAAAGATAGAAAATAGCAGGAGTGTTAGAAAACAGCCAAAGAATTGATCAAATGATGTTGATCTCTGTGCTTTAGAAGGAAGGCAGGTCTGTACAATATCCCTACTAATCCAGACAAGGGATCCTTGATACTCATCTCTCCCATAATCTCAAACTAGACTGTCTCTAGAGGAAAAAAGACCACAATTGCTGATAATATTACAATTTGCTATTCTTGTACGTGGTGGTATAGTACAGCCTACAAGTTTGAAGAATGGCATACATTTAATACAGGTATATGGAGTGTGCATTCAAAGGCAAGTGTCAATTGGAGTCTAGAAGAGTTAGGTTTGACTTATCTTCTCTCATATGCTACAAGGTTAAATATTCTTGAAATGCTGTCATAAACAGTCTTGCCTCTGTCAGAGCAGTAGTATGTACTGTGTCAGTAGATCCTGTCCTTAATGAATGCATGTGATGGTTGAGGTGTTTAGATCCTGGTATAAGAGGAGTTGATGTAGGGTTAGCTTTCACAAAGAAAGGAGCTATCTCTTTGAGACTGTCATAGGACAGTCAAGCCTCAAGTTGCTGTCCTCTGCCCTTTAAACACAATGTGGGCTTGCACATAAGTAGTTGGTTGTTTTCTCACACCCAATGTTGAGTATGCATTAAGCATTGAGGGTCACTTGAAGTCTTGGAAGGGTGTTGAAGGCTTAAGTCCTTGTTTATGCTACAAGAGAAGGGCTTCCTCTTTAACTCTATCAAAAGACAGTCATTTGGTAAATAGTCCTATATAATTTAGGTTTTTTTTGTCAGAAAAACTCTTGTTAGTGTTGTCCTCAGTAAATATATGTGAAGATTATGGTGGTTAGGGAAATCAATAGTAGTTTTGTTCATAAAGGTACATGATAGAAGCTTCCTTGTCACTGTAAAAAAGACAGTCATACAGAAATTTGCTGTCCACTGTTGTATTAGGAGTGGAATGAGAGTTTTTGGTCAGTTTCATGCCTGTCACAAGTCAGTATATGTGGATTTGTGTTGTTGATCATGTTGGTAGAGGTGTGGGTAGGAAGTTGTGATTCAAACGAAGGTGGGTGTGTAGAAAGGTGGGATTGAGTAGTAACTCTCCAAGATAAGAGTTGGACAGCTTGTGAGGAGGACACTAGATATTGGTCCTAGGCTAGATAAATTTCTATATTAGCCTTGTGTAGGCTTTATTCTCACAAACACTGTTGTAAACCATATAGAAGGAAGTTAAGTTCATTGAGTGAACTACAACCTTTCTACCTTACGTCTACATCATATTGGTATTAGAGCCAATATTTTGATTGGAAGCAAGTGTATGTTAGAAGAGGAAATTGAAACAGAGGCTAGTACAATGCCTCCCAAGACAATGAGTCAGGATGCCATCAAGAAGTTGGTGGAAGAGATGGTTGAAGCAAGACTTCAAGAAGCAAAATTGTAGGAAGAGAAGAAGTCTAAGGGCAAGACCAAAGAAGAAGAAAGTTCTTCAGACACAAATGAAGAAATAGAGGTAGAAGAGGATCCTCAGGAGTAGGATATGTCTGCAGATCAGAAAGCCTTCTTGAATGCACTTAAGGGTGCTCATGGAGACAGTGGTGATCCCAAGATGGAGGTGCCTACCTTCCATGGCAAGTTTGATGGAGATGTTCTCACCGACTGGATAGAAGCCATGTGCAACTTCTTTGATTACAAGGAGTTTAATGACAGCAAAAAGGTCAAGTTTGCCAAGACAAGGCTAAGAGGTTCTGCACTTGTATGGTGGAACTATATGCAGAATGAGAGGGAGAAGATTGGGAAAAGTCCCATCACTAAATGGAGCAGAATGGTGGCTATGCTCAGAAGCAAGTTCATGCCACCTAACTATGAGATTCAAATCATAAGGAGGTTTCAAAATTTGAGACAAAAAGATATGGTGGTGGCTACCTACATAGAAGAATTTCATAGACTCAGTATGAGGGCAAATCATAATGAAGATGAAAAAGGGATGGTGGCTAGGTACCTAAATGGATTGAAATACATATGTAAGATGAGATAAGTTTGGCGTTACCAAAGATAGTGGATGAATGTTTCCTGTTGGCCTCCAGAGCTAAGGAAAAGCTGAGAAGGAAGGGTGACCAAAATACCAGAGGTAGAGGTGGTAGAAACCAAAGAGGTAGAGGCAATTTTGGCCGCGGATAGTTCAATAAAACTAAAAATAACAGTCAACAAGAAACATAATCAACAACAGAGCATAGAGGAGGTTTCAGAGGTGGTAGAAATCATAATGGCAGAGGCAGAAATGGTGGAGGTGGTAGAGGACCAGGAGTCTTCACTGGAAGATGTTATCGCTGCAACCAAGTTGGCCATACAATGAACAAATGTCCAGGGAAAGCCAGTAGCTCTCATGACGGTGGAAAGAGAAATCAATTAGTGAAAGATGATGACTGTGAAAGTGTGAATTCACCAATGGGAAGTACTGTACTTGTTCTAGATGGAGAGAGTATGATGATAAAAAGGTCTATGTTGAAGATGCCATTGAAGCAAGAACCCCCTCAGAGAAAGAATCTTTTCAGAACCCAAGGCCTAGCCTATGGGAAACTTTGCAAAATCATAGTGGATTTAGGGTCTACTGAGAATGTGGTATCCACCAAGATGGTTGAGAAGTACAAGTTGAAGAGGCTGCCTCATATCAGTCCTCACAAGATTTCTGGGTTGAACAAGAACCAAAGTTTCATGGTGGAGGAACAAGCTTGGGTTGAATTTGCAATTGGTGACTACAAGTACAAAGTGCTATGTGAAATCATCCCTATGGATGCATTTCACCTGTTTCTTGGTCATCCATGGCAATATGATGTCAAAGCTGAGCATGATGGTGAGAAGAACACTTATGTCATCACCAAGAATGGAAGGCCATTCAAAATGGATCCTTTGTTAGAGCAGCCCAGGGGAAAGGAAAATAAAAGCAGTATCATGTTGGTGAATGGAAATGAGTTCCTAAATATCTTGAAGGAGAATGACAACTAGGGGTATGCCTTGGTCATGAAGCCCAAGAGTGGATCAGATCAGCAAGATCAAAAATAGAAGGAGATTCCATTGGAAGTACAATAGCTTCTGGATAAGTATCAATACCTTGTGGTAGAGGAAGTTCCCAACTCCTTACCACCCATGAGGGATATTAGTCATCAAATTGACTTAATACCTGGTGCTACATTGCCTAACAAAGCTGCATATAAACTGACACCACAGCAAAATGAAGAGGTGACAAGGCAAATTCAAGATCTCCTGGAGAAAGGGCTGATTAGGAAGAGTCTAAGTCCTTGTGCAGTTCCAAGTGTACTTGCTCCTAAGAAAGATGGAAAGTGGAGGCTATGCATAGATTCCAAGGCCATAAATAAGATCACCATAAGATACAGATTTCCAATGCCAAGGATTGAAGATCTCTTGGATTACCTGGGAGGATCATGCTATTACTCAAAGATTGATTTGAAATCTGGATATCATCAAATCCGGATCAGACAGGGAGATGAATGGAAGACTACTTTCAAGACCAATGAAGGTCTTTATGAATGGCTTGTTATGCCATTTGGTCTTAGCAATGCGCCAAGTACATTTATGTGCCTGATGAATGAGGTATTAGTTGAATTCATTGGTAAATTTGTTATTGTTTATCTTGATGACATACTAATCTTTAGTAGGACAAGAGAAGACCATGTGAAGCATGTTGGATAGGTGTTGGCGAAGCTGGATGAGCACAAGTCGATGATCAACTTAGACAAATGTGAGTTCATGAAAACTAAACTTGTATACCTGGGATTTGTCATTTCTAATGGCTGTTTGAAGATGGATCCCTCTAAGGTTGAGGCTATTCTCAGTTGGCCTACCCCAAAAACAGTGGGAGATGTGAGAAGTTTCCATGGATTGGTGACTTTCTATAGGAAGTTTATCAGAGGTTTCAGTCACATTAGTGCTCCCATCCTTAACACCACCAAGGGTGGAGTCAAATGTAGATTCTAGTGGACAAAGGAAGCTGATGATAGCTTTCAGTTGTTGAAAACAAAGGTGGCTGAGTTACCTACTTTAGTACTCCCTGATTTTGATAAGGTATTTGTTGTGGAGTGTGATGCAAGTCAGCAAGCTATTGGTGTTGTTCTTAGCCAGGAAGGACATCCAGTGGCATTCTTTTTAGAAAAGTTGAATGAAGCCAAGCAAAGGTATTCTACCTATGACTTAGAACTCTATGCAATGGTGCAAGCTCTTAAGAAATGGAGACATTATTTTCTGCCCAAGGAATTTTTTGTGTTTATTGACAATCGTGCTTTAATCTTTCTTAACAGTCAAGAAAAATTTAACCATAGACATGTTAAATGGATGGAATAGCTACAAGTTTATACCTTCACAATTAAGCACAAAAGAGGTGTCTCTAATAAGGTGGTCGATGCGTTGAGTAGGAGGTTACTTCTTGTTCATGAAATTTAGTTAGAAAGCATGGGTATTGACTGTTTAAAAGAGCTGTATAAAGAAGATTCTGATTTCAAAGAGGCTTATGATGTTTGTCTGAACTTGGCTAACACATTCCATGGAGAGTATGCAAATTTTTTTTTGCAGGAAGGCCTCTTGTTTAAGGGTAATTTGCTGTGTGTCCCTAAGTGCTCTATGCGAGACAACATCATCAAGGAGAAGCATAATGGTTCTTTAGGAGGACATTTTGGCTTGGACAAGACACTAGAACAAGTCACAAGGTTCTATTTTTGGCCAAAGGTGCAATTAGATGTGAGAAAATATGTAGCTAGTTGTGCAATCTGTCAAAGAGCCAAAGGTGTGTCTTCAAATGCAGGTCTATACCAGCCCCTTCCCATTCCCAATAGACCTTGGGAAAGTATTAGCATGGATTTTGTGCTTGGGTTACCCAGGATAGCTAGAGGGGTGGATAGTGTGTTTATCATTGTTGATAGGTTCAGTAACATGGCTGATTTTGTGCCATGTAAATGCACAAATGATGCATCTCATGTTGCAGGTCTATTTTTCAAAGAGGTAGTAAGGATGCATGGTTTACCATTGTCCATTGTAACTGACAGAGATTCTAAGTTTGTAGGTCACTTCTGGAGGACCTTGTGGAAGAAGCTGGGCACACAGTTGTCCTTTTCATCAGCCTACCATCCACAAACTGATGGTCAAACTAAGGTGGTTAATAGGTCACTTGGAAACCTTTTAAGGTGCCTTACAAAGCAGCATGGTTTAGTATGGAACTTGGTTATCAGTCAGGCTGAATATGCCTACAATGATTCAAGGAATAGGAGCACTGGTAAAAGTCCTTTTGAGATAGTTTATGGCTTTCATCCAAGAGGGCCACTTGAGCTGAAGGATCTTGAAGGTTGGGATAGAAGGAGTGCACTTGGTGAAGAGTTTGTTGCCTCCATGAAAATAGTTCATGATCAAGTCAAGTTGCAACTAGAAAAATCAGTCACAAAGTACAAAGAAAAGGCAGATTTGAAGAAAAGAGAAGTACAGTTCAAAGTTGGTGACTTAGTCATGGCATATCTGAGGAAAGAGAGGTTGCCAAAGGGTCAGCTAACTAAACTCCTGATGAAGAAGATTGGGCCATGCAGGATAGTGCACAAATTCGATCCAAATGCATATGAGATTGAGCTACCAGATGTCCTGGGTATCTCTCCAATTTTTAATGTTTGTGATCTTTTTCCTTTCAGACCTCCATTGCCTGATGAAAGTGGATCAGATGTAGTGACTGAAGATGCTGATTGGATCAAGGATTTGCCTCAGCTGGAGTGCATTCTAGATTCCAAAGTTATCAAGAAGACTCGGAGAGGTGTCTATAAGGACTACTTGGTGAAATGGAAGGATCTCCCTGACTCAGAAGCCACCTCGATGACTGAAGTAGATATTCTAAAGCATGGCATGACACTTCAACAATTGGCAACTCAAGGGACTTGAGTTCTTCCCACAGGGGGAGTATGGTGCAGGAGCTTCAATTTACATTTTTTTTTCAAATATAATATTTTGTGACCTTGTTTTTTCCTAAGGCTTTGAAAGCCATTTCTTGTTTTGTAATAAAGACTTAGTCATTTGTTTGACTAGTCTAATTTGGAGTTAACTTAGACTAGTCTAATTTGGAGTTAACTTAGACCTATTGTCTAGGAGGTTTCCACTTTAGAAACATGTTTTTTATGACAAACTGCTTTTTCCTTCAGTTTCCTACCTTTCTTGGGTAGTTGTACAGACTGAGAAGGAAGGGCAACCATTGGGAAACTTCCTATAAACTTGAATCTATTAAACATGCCAAGAATATATAGAAAGAAGGAGTTTTATGAAGAGAAAACTGTGTTTTTCTATTTTTTCTGTGAAAACAGTCCTTGTACGGCCAAGTACAGATTACTAAGGAAGTGAATTTTTTAAAATGTTTTAGATCTTGGACGTGACTCTCATTTGCAAGTAATTTTTGTCTTTGAAACATTTGATTGTGTTAGTTTCATCTCTTTTTGTAAATACTGGGTTAGACCCTCTTTACCTAGGGTTTTGAGGTAAAATGGAGTTCTTTTCCTCTATCTTCTGAAGGTGAACAGTCATCTTTTGATGGGATGGGGGAAATTATAGTAGTTTTCATGTTTTTGATGTTTGATAGGTTGTTCTCCTTCTTTCACAGTGGTTGGCATGCCTCTATCTAGTCAAACAGTGACTAGTTAGTTAAGAAAGATAGAAGATAGCAGGATTGTTAGAAAATAGCCAAAGAATTGATCAAATGATGTTGATCTCTGTGCTTTAGAAGGAAGGCAGGTCTGCACAACATCCCTACTAATCTAGACAAGGGATCCTTGATACCCATCTCTCCCATATTCTCAAACTAGACTGTCTCTAGAGGAAAAAAGATCATAATTGCTAATAAAATTACAGTTTGCTGTTCCTGTACTAGGTGGTATAGTACGGCCTGCAAGTTTGAAGAATGGCATACGTTGAATACAGGTATATGGAGTGTGCATTCAAAGGCAAGTGTCAATTGGAGTCTAGAAGAGTTAGGTTTGACTTATCTTCTCTCATATGCTACAAGGTTAAATATTCTTGAAATGCTGTCATAAACAGTCTTGCCTCTATCAGAGTAGTAGTATGTACTATGTCAATAGATCCTATCCTTGATGAATGCATGTGGTGGTTGAGGTTTTTAGACCCTGGTATAAGAGGAGTTGATGTAGGGTTAGCTATCACAAAGAAAGGAGCTGTCTCTTTGAGACTGTCATAGGATAGTCAAGCCTCAAGTTGCTGTCCTCTGCCCTTTAAACACAATGTGGGCCTGCACATAAGTAGTTGGTTGTTTTCTCACACCCAATGTTGAGTATGCATTAAGCATTGAGGGTCACTTGAAGTCTTGGAAGGGTGTCGAAGGCTTAAGTCCTTGTTTATGCTACAAGAGAAGGGCTTCCTCTTTAACTCTATCAAAAGACAGTCATTTGGTAAACAGTCCTATATAATTTATGTTTTTTTTGTCAGAAAAACTCTTGTTAGTGCTGTCCTTAGTAAATATATGTGAAGATTATGGTGGGTAGGGAAATCAACAGTAGTTTTTTTCATAAAGGTACATGATAGAAGCTTCCTTGTCACTATCAGAAAGACAGTCATACAGAAACTTGCTGTCCACTGTTGTATTAGGAGTGGAATGAGAGTTTTTGGTCAGTTTCATGCCTGTCACAAGTCAGTATATGTGGATTTGTGTTGTTGATCATGTTGGTAGAGGTGTGGGTAGGAAGTTGTGAGTCAAACCAAGGTGGGTGTGTAGAAAGGTGGGATTGAGTAGTAACTCTCCAAGATAAGAGTTGGACAGCCTATGAGGAGGGCACTAGATAGTGGTCCTAGGCTAGATAAATCTTTGTATTAGCCTTGTGTAGGCTTTATTCTCACAAACACCGTTGTAAACCATATAGAAGGAAGTTAAGTTCATTGAGTGAACTACAACCTTTCTACCTTACCTCTGCATCATATGGCCATAACTTCTTCAAATCTTCGTGCAGACCTCTCAAATCTTTACTGGATCACCTTTAGACACATATCTACAAGCCCTTTGATGTGCATCCTCTGATCTTCATCTTAGCTAGGATCTTCACTATATTAATTGTTCTTCTCTATTTTTGATAGGACTAATTTTCTCAGTATCCCCAGCACACAACTCATCCAATCCTTGACATCAATGCAATAGGAGTATGTTGACATCAATGAATACACCAATTAGGCCCATACTTGCAACAACTTCTATTTCTCTTCAGAATATTCTATCACTACCTAAAAACCCTTGAATGATAACTATACATAGTTCTTTAGAAAATAGTGGTAGCTTGAGAAAGTTTACAATGGTCATCACTTATTTTAAGAAATAAGGTGCCTCCTAAGACTTGTTAAACTACAGTTAGATCCATGTGTTCACTAAAATAGTTTTTTCATTCCCATCTCCCTTTGATACTATGCAAGATGACTTTTGTCATTATGAAGATATGCTTTCTCTCTACTAGTCACCAATAAGAGACTGATGAGACTGGGACCTATATTCATGAGCTAGAAATGTATTTATCTCTGCATCTCTCATTTATTGAGACTACTAAAACCATAAAACAATAACCAAAGCTATTATTAAGACATTGACACTGCCAAATGGCTTAAGTCTCATTCCTCATTCATGGGGCTTCCTTAGTTATGTCTATTCCATCTAGTTACATTTATATCACTTTCCCTTAAATGCATTAGCTACTCCTTCATCATTGTTATTTGGTATTTTGCCTTTGTGCATATTTATGATTGTTCCTTCTACCATAAATCATATCTTCTTAGTACATGATCAAGACACATTTATAAATATATGCAAATCATCATTGAAACATTTTCCTCATATATGATTTTGTATGTGTTTCAAGGTATGGAAACCTCTTCATGTAGACAATCTAATTATCTGAAAATATTCTCCACATACAGTTGTCATACTAACATATCTCTTTAGGAGTGTGAGAATGTGCAACAATTAAGAGTTGATTCCTTAATAACTCATGAAATGCTACAATGATTTCATTGTGTAGACTCCTTGACTTTCTCATTGTCATGGACCTCCAACTCTTTTGGAAACCTTTATGCCCTCACTGTCCACCACACCTTCATGGTATTGTATATAGTCCTTTTGATGTACCTCTCTTTTGGATTTACTTGCACCTTTAGAATGTTGTCTTGAAAATCCCTCACATGATTGTTTCTTTGATAATGGCTAAAAAAAACCTGCTGGGAATGTACCCTTAACTATGGACTGCCCCTTTATACCCATTGTTACCAGATCTCTGCTACATTGAAGGGACTCTTCAACATTTCCATAGGAAATTTGTAAGACCTTTGGCTCCTTGTAGGTTTTCACAATCTTTTGTCTCTTGATTAACAAACTCTTGCACTTGATAATGAACCTCAATCTTGTCATGTCTTTGAACCTGTGATATCATTTGGTGATCTTCAAGACTTCCAAAACTTTAATATAATAATGAATAAAGAGTATCATGGCTTCAAAGCCATGGACAATAGTCTCCTTTGTCTACAGGATAGTGAATGCTTAGAACACTATGCATTCTCTTCTCTCTTATTGTGCATGATAATTACTCTTTACTGCTATAGTAGTCATTTTGACTATCTCTGAGAGACATCTTGAGGTACTTGAATTAGACTACACCTATTGTCTTATATAGTCTCTTCAATGCATAATCTTTTATGTTTTGATTGTCTATGACATTCCATACAGTCTTTTATGACTATTGTTATGATTGTTTATTGTTGTCACCCAAATCTGTTCTTGGTTTCATCCTCGTTATATACTCACCTAACCTCAATTCAACTTACTTGCTCCTCACTAAAGCATTATACCTTTCTTGGCCCATTATGAAGATTTTGAGAGTATGTGAGCCTAACATGATATCTTTCACAATGAAATATGTGCAGATCCTAATCTATGCCCCATTGTGCCTCCAAATCCATAAGAGGATCTTGCACAAGTGAGTGAAAACATCACTATTACAAAACACATGTAGTGCTTTTCTTATTGCAACCTGGAATCTCTTCTACCATTTGATGATGAACTCCTAACCAAGGAAGAACTCTCACGCAAACTACAGGCCCCTTTTACCTCAGTCACCTTATGTAGCTCTACATTGTTCCTTTTCGGATTGGAAAGGTTTCTCTTTTTGGATCATAAAATTGTCACTTGTTGACTTCCTATATTTGTCAGAGCATTGTCTTCATGGTCAAGATTGATTTCCTTTAACACTTGTTGCCACCTTCTTGATTCTTCTTTATATGATCATGCTATGATAGCTAGGAAAGAACCATTGATGATACATGATGCATTAAAATACCTGTATCTAAACATTAAAAAAACTAGTTAGAGAAAAACATAGAGGCTAAAGCCTCTCCTAATGATGATATGGCCACTCTTGCATCCTCCCATAGTTGTATATCTGATTCTGAAGACTATTTATCTCTTTTCATCTTCCTGATTACATGCTTAAATGAAAGGTAGCATGTACATTTTCATATTGTTTTATATAGGGGCAGGTGCAAAAAGATGGGGGGCCAAAAGTGGCCAAAATTTTTAAACTTTTTAAAAATCCATAACGCGAGCATGTTATTGTTTTCTTTTCATTTTTTTTATTTTTTGCAAAAGTTTTCCCAATGTTTGTCAAGTTTGAGGTTGTTTATTGAATGTTTTATGTTCAAGTTTGTTAAGTATGTTTGATGTATGTATGATTGTATATATATTTGTATTTATGTATGTATCTATGTATGCCTATATGTATGAATGTATGTATGCATGCTTGTATGTATGTATGTATGTTTGTATGCTTATATGTATGTATGTATTTATGTATGTATGCTTGTATGTATGTATTAATGGTTGTATGTATGTATGTATGTATGTATGTATGTATGTATGTATTTATGTATGTATGCTTGTATGTACGTATTAATGCTTGTATGTATGTATATATTAATGCATGTTTGTATGTATGGTTGTATGCTTGTATGTATGTATGTATGTATGTAAAGGTTTTAGGTTTAGGGTATATAAGGACCTAAGCTCGTATAGTTTTTAGGGTTGAGGGTTGAGGTTTTTGGGTTTAGGGTTTCAGGTATAGGGTTGAGGGTTAAGGGATTAGGGTTGAAGGTTTAAGGGATGAGGGTTGAGATTTTAGGGATAAGGGTTAAGGGATTAGGGTTTAAGGTATAGTGTCGAGGGTAGAAGGTTTAGGGATAGGGTTTAGGGTTTAAGGTTTAAGGGTTGAGGGATTAGGGTTTAAGGTATAGTGTCAAGGGTTGAACCCTAATCCCTCAACCCTCGACACTATAACTTAAACTATAAACTCTAACTCCTCAACCCTAAACCCTAAACCCTAATCCCTATCACTTAACCCTAAACCCTAAATCCTATCCCTAAAGCCTCAACCATCAATCCTTAAACCTTAAATCCTAAATCCTATCCCTAAACTGTCAACCCTTAAACCTTAAACTCTAAACCCTATCCGTAAACCTTCAACTTGTTAAGCTTAGTTTTCATAAGAATCTCTAGCTTGGGATTAAGAGGCCTTTGTTTTTGCCTAACTAGTTTTGCATTCAATTCTAGCTCAATGGTGTGCTATGCAAGTTCTGGATTAAAACCTTTCAGATCTTTGTATTCCCAAGCATAAATGTCATCATATTCTTGACATAATAAAACAAATGCATGTTTATCTTCTTTAGTACATACCTTTCCTAGCTTCAGGAGTTTATCTTTAAAAATATCAATAGATTCATAATGTTCCTCTCTGATCAGTATGGTGGCCTTTTCTCTTCTTAGTTGATCATGTAAATTAAAAATAGACTCCAAGGTAATAAAACCATTTGGAAACTTGTTTGTTTTGAGCTAAAGAATCTGATCTCCAAACTGTTGTGATTTATGTTGGTTTCTGACTGAAAACTCAGCCTCTTCAATGAAAAAATTGGTAATATGCTCATCACTTAACACCTACCAATGTATGTTGTTATCTGGGATTGATGGCCTCACAACCAACTTAACATACTGTTGTTGTTCAATATTTCTAATCTCTTTTGGGATACCAAACTCATCTCCAATGGCTACCAACTTATCAGCTTGCTTATTTTGGTTTCTTGGTAGGGATAGTAGATTAAAAGCATCAAAATCTTCAATTAAATCCTAAGCCTAATTTTGTCCTATATCAATGGCTCTCTTTTTGGTCCTAGTATTGGTTGCTATGGATTGGGCTGATTGGTTTTGCCCCTATGTATGATTAAGTCTACAAAATTCTTCACCTTGCCAATTCATAAATGTTGCATCAGGCTGCTTCTGTTCAGGATGAGAAACTTGTTGTTCTGTGTTTTCTTGTGCTATGTTTTGCTGGACAAGAATGTTATTTTGCACAATTAAAGCATGATTCACCATGTCATTTGAGAAAGTTGATTGGTTATGTGGTTGGTTACATGGGTAACACCAGTCATACTCCTTTGCCATATTATTCTGAATTGGAACTAACTCCCTGGAAGAGCTGGTAGCATGCTGGTTATAGGGTTGATAAGGCCTTGTGTTAAAATTCCTTCTTTGGCCTTGATTTTTAGGTTAATATGGAGGTCTATTTTTCTGGTTGGACTATTGTTGGCCCTAATATGAGGCCCAATATGGTCTATAAACCTGATTTGGTTGCTTTTTAATATTCACCAACTCATTGCCAATAGTTTGTAATAGCCCTTTAATCTCCTCTAGCTCCTAGGATGGGGCTGGGGAAACTTTTGTCTGAGTAGTTACTTGATAATTTAGAGATGGTACAATAGGTGGGATTTACAATGGGATAGATGGTTGTACCTCTAGGAAAATAGGCATTGGTGGTCTCAGGGCTATCTTACCAGCCTTCAAATTAGGTCATTTTCAGTCTTTATGGCAATATCATAAGCATCCGGTGATGTCGTACCAACCATTGATTGAACCATTACTGCAATATCACTATTTATTGCTTTAAGAACATACAAGAAAGCATGATTGGCAATTTGCCTTACTATTGTTTGTATTCTGTCCCATGTCCTTTGAAAATAGAAGTTCAAATCTGTCATCTACTCTTGTGGAGCTCTCTTTATTGTACTCAGTTGCTCAACCAATGATAGGTTGTCAGATTTGTCTTCAAATTGCTTTGTCATTCCCACTATCAAATACCTAGAACAATAACCAAAGCTATTGTTAAGACATTGACACTATCAAATGTCTTAAGTTGCATTCCCCATTCATGGGGCTTCCTTAGTTATGACTGTTCCAACTACTTACATTTATATTACTATCCTTTAAATGTATTGGTTGCTCCTTCATCACTGTTATTTGGTATTTTACCTTTGTACATCTTTATGATTGCTCCTTCTACCATAAATCATCTCTTCTCATAACATGATGAAGACACCTTTATAAATAGATGCAAATCATCAGTGAAACCTTTTCCTCATATATGATTTTGCATTTATTTCAAGGTATGGAAACCTCTTCGTGTAGACAATCTAATTACTTGAAAATGTTCTCCACACTTAGTTATCATCCTAGCATATCTCTCTAGGAGTGTGAGAACGTGCAACAGTTGAGAGTTGATTCCTTATTAACTCATGAAATGATACAATGATGTCATTGTGTAGACTCCTTGACTTTCTCATTATCATGGACCTCCAAATCTTTTGGAAACCTTTATACCCTCATTGTCCACTGCACCTACATGGTATTGTATATAGTCCTTTTGATGCACCTCTCTTTTGGATTTGCTTGCACCTTTAGATTGTTGTCTTGAACATCTCTCACATGACTGTATCTTTGATAATGTCTAAAAGAAAATGTTGGGACTGTACCCTTGACTATGGACTACTCCTTTATACCCATTGTTACTAGATGTCTGCTACATTGAAGGGACTCTTCAACATTTCCATAGCAAATTTGTAAAGTCTTTGGCTCCTTGTAGGTTTTCACAATCTTTTGTCTCTTGATTAACAAACTCTTTCACTTGATAATGAACCTCAATCTTGTCATGTTTTTGAACCTGTGATATCATTTGGTCATCTTCAAGACTTCCAAAAATTTAGTATATTAATGAATAAAGTGTATCATGGCATCACAGCCATGGACAATAGTCTCCTTTGTCTACAAGACAATTCATACTTAGCACACTATGCATTCTCTTCTTCCTTACTGTGCATGATTGTTACTCTTTGTTGTTGTAGAAATCATTTTGATTGTTTGTAAGAGACATATTGAGGTACTTGTTTTCATGAATTAGACTGCACAAGTTGTCTTATATAGCCTCTTCAATAAACAATCTTTTATCTCTTGATTATCTATGATATTCCATACAGTCTTTTATGACTGTCCTTATGATTGTTTATAGTTTTCACCCAGATCTATTCTTTGCTTGATCCTCCTTATAATATACTCACCTAACCTTAATTCAACTTACTTGCTCCTCACTGAAGCATTACACCTTTATTGGCCCATTATGAAGATTTGTAGAGTATGTTAGGCTAGCTTAATATCCTTTATAATGAAACATGTGCAGATCATAAGCTATTCTCCACTATGCCTCCAAATGGATAAGAGGATCTTGCACAAGTGATTGCAAACTTGACCATTACAAAACTCATGCAGTGCTTTTCTTATTGCAACTTGGAATCTCTTCAGCCATTTATTGATGAACTCCTTACCAAGGAAGAACTATCTCTTGCAAACTCCAGACCCCTTTTACCTCAGTCACTTGATGTATCTCTACATTGTGCCATTTTGGATTGGAAAGGATGCTCTTTCTAGATGGTAAAATTGTCACTTGTTGACTTCCTGTATTTGTCAGAGTACTGTCTTCATGTTCAAGATTGCTTTCCTTTAACACTTGTTGCCACCTTCTTGCTTCTCCTTTGTATGATCCTACTATGACAGCTAGTAAAGAACCATTGATGATACATGATTCATTGAAATATCTAGTTTACACCTTTAGCAAACTCGTTAGAGAAAAACATAGAGGCTAAAGCCTCTCCTAATGATGATATGGCCACTCTTGCATCCTCTTATAGCTGTATATTTGATTTTGAAGACTATTTATCTATTCTCATCTTCCTGATTAGATTCTTAAATGAAAGGTACCATGTACATTTTGATATTGTTTTATATAGTAGTGGAAAGAATCTCGAGCTCTAACATATCTTTATCTATCTCTTGCATGTTCCCCTAGATATAGGAATGAGGAATTGAATGATGATGTTGCTAGAAGTGGGGTTCGCCATTTAGGCAATGACTGATCCCTTTTCCTTCCTATGTGTTTACCCTTTTTTTCATTTCAAATGTATACGTTTTCTTTCATATATATTGTATAGTCAATCCCACCGCTTGTGTGGGAGCCTATAAATAGATTCTCTTAATCAATATAAACAATTACTTCATGCAATGACTTGTGTATTATTTGTCCTTTTTGTAAATCACTTGCATAAAGATAATCTAAAAATTATTGTATGGTACAATTGTTTATGATCATGAGTAAACATTAGCAAACATTTGTGTACATTTTTCACTTGATAATTGGGTCAAATGCACTAAATGAAATATGAAAATAATCTATAACTCATATATTTACTTTCCCTTCAATTTTATCTACCTTGGGATGCCTCCTGCTCAGGTAGGATACCCTTCTATTTTTATCTAGTTTGTGTAGCAAATATTATTGAGTTGCTACATGAATCTGGTAAAAGTGATCATATGAAAGGCCTTCTACTTGAGTAGTAGGCTCTCCACAGTAGGTTGCAACTTCTCCTTTTCTTCCCTACTCATTCCCTCCTTTTGACCAATGGTTCTTTACTAGTTGTCATAGCAGGATCATACAAATAAGCATCAAGAAGGTGGTAGCAAGTGTTAAAGGAAAGCAATCTTGAACATGAAGACAATGCTCTAACAAATACATGATGTCAACAAGTGACAGTTTACCCTCCAGAAAGAGCATCCTTTCGAATCCAAAAAGGTACAATGTAGATCTACATCCGATGACTAAGGTAAAAGGGGCTTGTAGTTGGTAGATGATGAACTTCTAACTAAGGAAGAACAATCTCTTGCAAACTGCAGGCCCCTTTTACCTCAGTCACCTGATGTAGTTCTACATTGTTCCTTTTTGGATTGGAAACGTTGCTCTTTCTTGAGGGTAAAACTATCACTTGTTGACTTCCTGTATTTGTCAAAGCATTGTCTTTATGTTCAAGATTACTTTCCTTTAACACTTGCTACCACCTTCTTGATGCTCCTTTGTATGATCCTACTGTGATAGCTACTAAAGAACCATTGATGAGACATGATGCGTTGAAATATCTCTATCTTCACATTCAATAAAGTAGCTAGAGAAAAACATAGAGGCTAAAGCCTCTCGTGATGATGATATGGTCACTCTTGCATCCTCTCATAGCTGTATATCTGATTTTGAAGACTATTTATCTCTTTTCATCTTCCTGATTAGATGCTTAAATAAAAGGTAGCATGTACATTTCGATATTGTTTTATATAGTAGTGGAAAAAATCTTGAGCTCTAACATATCTCTATCTATCTCTTGCAGGTTCCCCTGGATATAACAATGAAAAATGTGAAGATGATGTTTCCAGCAGTGGGGTTCATCATTAAGGCAATAACAGATCCCTTTTCCCTCCTATATGTTTAAATTTTTGTTCATTTCAGATGTATATGCTTTCTTTCATTTATCTTGTATAGTCAATCCCATGGCTTATTTGGGAGCCTATAAACAAATTCTCTTAATGAATATAAATAGTTATTTCATCCAATGATGTGTGTATTATTTCTCATTTTCATTAATCAATTGCATAAAGGTAATATTAAAATTATTGCATGGTACAATTGTTTATGATCATGAGTAAACATTAGAAAACATTTGTGTATCTTTTTCACTTGATAATTTGGTCAATTGCACTGAATGAAACATGAAAACAATCCACAACTCATAGATTTACTTTCCCTTCAATTTTGCCTGTCTTAGGATGCCTCCTGCTCAGGTAGGATACCCTTTTCTTTTTATTTGGTTTGTGTAGAAACTATTATTGATTTGCTACATGAATCTAGTAAAAGTGATCATAGAAAGGCCTTCCACTTGAGTAGTAGGCTTTTCACTATAGGTTGCAACTTCTCCTTTTCTCCCCTACTCTTTCCCTCCTACTTTTGACAACCTGTCCTAAGTTTCCATTGATCCTATCTCTTCCTACAAATGCATAAAACACTAGTACTATCCTAGCCTAATCTTATTGGGAAGAAATGTACAATTATGTAATAGTTCATAGACTTCCTTATGCTTGTCTCTAATCTTCTTGACTTGCTCTTTTAATTCCTAAGTTTTTCTTTGAGATTTCTATTTTCTCCTTTCGTTCTTTCAAGATCCTCAAGAGCAGCATTGAGTTCTCCTATTTGGTCAAGCATACCATCTTCTTCAATGATATAATCAGTAGGTATCTCTTCTGGAGGAATAGATAACCTTCTAGAAGCCATGTGTTCAATCTCCAAGATCTTCCTTGAGTGGTTAAGCTTCCTCAAAAGGACTTGGCTCTGATACCAATTGTTGAACATCTAGAATACTGAGATGGGGGGTGAATCAATATTTTATTAAACCATTTACAAATCAAACTTTAATACCATTAAATATAGTTAATTGCAATGAAGGAGATTAAGCATAAAACAGAAAACCACAACTCATAGCACATGAACACCAGATTCACATGGAAATCCTAAGACAGGGAAAACCATGGTGAGGATTAGCTCACAATATAAAGTAGTAAGAACACCAAATTACCAAAGGCTCACTACCCAAGGACTCACTAGCCTAAAAGAAAGAGATAGAAGAGATGGTTCACTTCTAGGGTCAAACCATTATGATTGCATCTAACACATGCAAGGAGTACATTTCCAAACATTTCCAATGAATCTCAACATTCACCACAACATCAATCATCATCTTTGCAGCATCACTGAAAAGTAGTAGACACCTTTTTCTCACTCTATCTAGTAATATAACACACGAAATCTTGTACTGCACCATAGACACTCAACACACTATTACTCACATCAACTCCATCACTTGCACACACAATCACAAATTCTTGACACTCATTTATACTAACTTCAACCTTGAGAACATTCTCCAAGGTTGACATTGCACCCTAACATAGAGAATTTAAATTAGGTCAAGACCTAAACATTCCCATGGTGGAAAGGAATGAAGGTGGACCACAACACACCTTAGCTTGGACCTAAATTCATCCAAGCATGCTACTCCACACTTTCACAATCACCAAAGCAACTCTGCAACCAATGTAAACACCCAAGGTCAGCCAAACCTGTGTTAACACAATGAACTCTTAAGTACACACTTCCTCGAACCCAAAACCAACTCGTGGACCACATGAAAGGCTTTAACACAATCTAGAGTACTCCATAAACATCTTGAAAGATCCTAAAAACCAACAAATTCCTCCGAAACAACTTTCATCTGCCACACAACCTTATCCGATTTACCTAGCAAGCTTAAATGTCTCTGTCATACACTGCAACTTGATAAGTCATCTTCTAGAGCACAAAATCATGAACAACCTCAACTAGAGAAAGATAGGAACCTTACAAGCACAAATCTAGAACCACAATACCTAAAACCATTTTACAGAGAAATGTGGAGCAAAGACATTTTTCCCAATCACCTTTGCAACACTCAGAAACACAGTCCACACACTAGTGAACACAACTTCCTCTGCACAATGAACCAGAGCACCAAATTTGAAATATAGCAACTCTTCACACCTCTGAACAACAAATCCAAACCACAAAGATAGATCTTCATCATGGAGGAAATATGGAGCAAAACTAGAATGCTACTCTGTAATTCAAGAAACCACTTCAACACACTGTTTCCTTTCATAATCAGATTTTCTCAAAAGCACTTGGAAGATAACCAATAGAAACATATTCCTAACATATTCAACACCTCTTCAAAGTAACCACATCATCTTCATCAAAGAGACCACACCAAATAACCCATACCATTGCAATGACCTCATATTAGAGATAGTATCCACTCAACCCAAACTACTCATACTCTTGCACCAAAGGCAACTCATACAAATGACATAGTTGACACCAATGACAACACAAGCTTGTTGATATCAATGACAACACTGATTACACATACTTGCAACAAATTCACCCCAATGTTGGTCTAATATTAAATGTGTAACTCCCATTTGGGCACCAAAATGAACCCAACTATCCTTTTTCTTGCCTAAGAAATAATTTTAAAATTTTAAAATTGAGAAACTAGGTAGAATAACTTTTAGGAACCATAACTTTTGAATTAGGCACCTGATTGATGAATCATTTGATGAATTGGAAATCTTGTGAAAAATTGAAGATCTAAAAAATATCCATTTTAGGAAAATTTTGATTTTCGGCCAATTTTCAGGGCGTTACGAAACATCTAAGTGCCTCAAAATTGATTCTAAAACTTTTTACATGAACCTCAAAAATTGAAACATTAATATCTTGAAATCCAAACATGATCTTGGGCTAAAATAAAGAATCTTTATGTTGCTATTTCAAAGGCTTGGGGAAAATTTTAGACCCAATTGCTTCTCTAATATAGGGTTACTAAAACTAGTAAGTCTTGGTATTCTTAGCATTTTTGGAAACTTTGAAGGTTTTTAATCATTATTCAAGCAAATGGGTATCCACAAAAATCATAACTAAAAGAAATAGGAAAGAAAATCAAATTTTTGGTGATACAAGATTTCTCTACACCTCTAGATGCTCCTGTATCACTTTTTACATTTCAACAAGTTTGTGACCCTATGAGCTCACCAAAACATTTTACTTTGACTTCTCTTTTTCAGTAATTTGGCAAGTTTGCAAACCCATGAACTCACCACAAAATTTGGCTTCATTTTCTTCTTTGTTCACTTTCCTCTTTGCCAGAATTTCAGGCATATTGAGAACTTAAAAATATTTTGGGTAGGTTCACCAGTTTGTAAACCTATCAAAAAGATAAACATTTCTTTCTTCTTCCTTCATTTTAGGTAACATGAGAATTCATGAGCCTTTCGACAAATTTGTGAGTTTGTGAACCTATTGGAAAGATAAAACACGAGGGTTTTCAAGCTTTTGGCATGTTCATGAACTTGTAAACCTATCGAAATAGTTCCATACTTAGAAGATTGTGTAGGATTTTAGAGGGTTTTCAACATGGGTAAACACTTGTAGGATAAAGGGGAAAAAGCATAACAATGAGAAAATACCATATCCAAATAGGGCCCATAGAAGATCTCTTTGATCAGATATAATTGTTGGGCACACCATGGGAAGGTAACAGAAGAGGACACAAGACTTAGGATTTTGGCAATTTGTGAGAATTTTCAGGCATGTGCCAATAGTAGGAGTGACACCTTGCTTCATCTTTCTCTTTACCTATTTTATTTATGTGACAACCTATTAGTAAATAGATTTGTCACTGTAATATTATGTGGAAAGTAGTGCAACTTTCCCAAAGGATAGCAACAAACATTCATAAGAGCTAGAGAAATCATTATTGGATTAACAATTTTTTGAGCTACATTTGAGAGGGACAACTCCCTCATATGATTTGGGTTTTTGGGGTTTTTATGTATTTTAACTAGAAAGTACAAAAGGAACACAAAAATGGGAGAGAAAAATATTGGGAACCTATAGATAGGCTCATATGAAATGCTACATAAGATTCCTTAGACAAATATGGAAAGAATAGGAAAAAAAGAAATAATATACAACAACTAATGGAGATACAAAGATCCTTAGTTCATGCGTACAACATCAGCAAGTGAGAAGGCTTCATGGTTTATCCTTCCAATGTAAAAATACAATGAGAGGAACACATTAGACATACATATAATCTTCTATAAATGATAAAAAAAGACACAAAGTTATAAAATATTATTTTTCCTTCAAATTATAGCACAAATTGTCTATTCCATTTCCTATCTAGCCTAAAGTAGAATCTAAAAATATGAAGAAATGATTACAAGTCAAATGTATAAAGAACTTGCAACCGATGGAGAATAATTAACACAAAGTTCAAGAACATTCTTCAAATTTCTTTAAAAATGGAGCACAAAGTATCATTACAATTTTGTACAATGGTCATGTTGAGAGGAGAAAAATATCCAAGAGGAGAACCCTTTACAATCGAAACTATCTTTATAAATAACATTTTATTTCCTTAACTAACTCGTAACTACTTGAAATTATAGTTTCTAATTTAAAGTTTACTTTTTAAGTCATAAAAATGACCTAAGTTACAATTTCAAAAAGTGCAATGAGTAAAAATAACATACAAGGGGTACTTTATGGCATTAGTTGAGAGATGAGAGACAATTTGTCCCCTTTTCTTTCATAATACCAGGTTGCAATTTATCCTCAATTTCAATAATCTCTTCGTAGATCCAATTACTTTGATGGTAATCAAATTAATTACTACCATTGTTATGTGCTTCACTAAGATAGACTTTGATCATGTTTCCATGACTAATTGGTGGGTTTTCGATATGTGGCTCGTTGAGATGATCAATTTGTAAACTATAACATACATTCTTCTCAAGAATTTTGGTCCTCCCACCCCTCGAATATATCTAATGTTCTTACATACAGATATTCAGAGCTCTTATTATGGCCATTAAACAACGCATTGAAGCATCAAACCAATGTATCTACACTTATATTCATCAATTTCTCATACCAATATCAACACCAAACTCTACTTCTATCACAACAAACCCTCTTAAATATACTAGCTTCAGAGTAAGCTTGTAGACTAAAATACAAGAATTTCCCAACAAACCCTCTTAAATATACTAGCTTCAGAGTAATCTTGTTGACTAAAATAGAAGAATTTGCCTGAATAAGAATTGCAAAGGGACTAATATGAAGAAGCACTAGTGTTCCCTTAAATGTAGTGTGAACTGTATCTTGCATAAGGAGAATCAAGGTGCCACCAATTCCATGATCATAAATAGTAACTAGATCTCCAACCTCCTCGTCATAAGCAAGTGACACCTTATGTACACTAAAAATATCATAACCTCTGTTGGCCTTTTAAACTTATGAAACTCTTTCTTAATAAATTTGTCATAGTTTTGATATATCCTCGTTGATACCATGAAAGTAGTACCATGTGTTACATCTATCACAATCTTTCAACAAGATGGATGTCTAGCATAGTTTCATACAAATCATGTACTCCTAATGAGAAGCCAACTTGGAATTTTCTCATCATCATCATCATCACAAGTGTAGATAAATTTTGATTGATTCGTATAGACTTTAGATATTGAACACATTCCTCTATGATCTTCAATGATTTCTAAATATGTTAATAATTTCTTGAATATCTTCATATTTCATGATGAATGGAGGGGACATCATAATTGTATCCCTAGCGACATGCATAAGCATTTCCATTTCCATACATTTCCCTACAAAGTATGTTCCTATACACCCACTCAGCAAGAAAGATGGCATTGTGTGATTTATTGTCTATAAATTCTACTCTCATGATGGTTATTCATAAATATTATCCACTTCAATAGTCAAAGGTCAATTTTTGCTAATAAAAATATGACAAATATTTACCACTTTTTATTCTGAATGAGGTGTAAAATCGCTATTGATTGTTGACTGTTGAAGCGGATGGTATCTAAGTAGAGTGCTCTCATGATAAACTCGTTCCACATATTTCCCCCATAATAAGGCTCTTAGCCAATGCCCTCATGCCATTTTAAAGTAGAGGTGAAATACTATGTACATATTCAACAATGTTTCTTTCCTTCTGCCAATGACTTTCCTTTTAGGATGATTGCTTTGACACAACGCCACCATCCACTTTTTTTAATGATCAGTAAATTGCCAGAACCATCATAATTCCTCTTTTTTAATATTAGTAAGTGCATCAATCTTTAATTCTGCAGCCTTTTCAAAAGGGACAATTAGATTAATGAAAGCCCTGCTTTCATCACTATCGTTTCTGTCCATTTTTCTTTCCTTCCTATTTTTTGATGATTAGGCAACCATATTTATATTAATAAAAGATAAAATACACATATTCACAAAAGAAGGGTGGGTGGTAAGAAGGCACACCCCTAAAGTCAAATGGGCAGAGCCCAGAAAGTCATAGAGTCTCGGGCCATGCCCATAATTCAGAAAACATTACAAAAACAATTAAAAAAAAGGTCATTAAGCAGCCAGAGCAGTGCCAGAGGATGGCAGATCCTTATCATCCGGGTTTCCCCATACAGCAGCGGGGTCTGAAACGACGTCAGGAGGAGCCCAACCATCACCATCTTTTTCACCCTTGCTTCATTAGAATGTCTTTTACGAGTAGTCTCATGTCCCTTATTCTTGTGAGTCGTTAGATTTGCATTTATATCATCGGCATTCTCACTGAGATCCTCGTGATCATTTCCCTTCCATGATCTATTCCTTTTCTTCTGGTGATTTTGAATGCTTACAACAGGATGTCCACCAAGAAACTACAAGTTTAGAAGCCATTATTTGATCTTGTATTGATATTGTTTGTCTTCACATACACCATTCTCATGTAAATTGACGTTTTTAAATTCATGTAGAACACCAATAACCTGCACTGAATTGCGGACCATAGGCGAAGATAATTATGTCCCAAGTCTAGGATTTGAAGCTTGCCATTCTGCTCCAATTCTATCGGGAGATTCATTAGTTAATTATGAGCCGGATGGAGCTCTTTCAAATCTACACAACACTTTAGTGATTTTCCAATTGTTTGCAATCAACAATATGACAGGGATAGTTTCAAGATTGATGATATCCTTGCCAATGACTTTCCCAACTAACGAATGGAATTGTGTGAGAGCAGAAGAGTTGAAATTAATAAGTTGATCCAACATGCAAATTGAATCTATCTCATTATCATTTGAGAAGAGAGGCCGAATATCCATAGGGATTGAAACATCATCCATGGATCTAAGTTCATTATGACTTACATTCAGTATAGTGAGCTTCTATAAACCTTCAATTCCTTTTAATCTTTGAAGATAGTTTCCTACAACTGAAACCCATTTTAGGTTTGATCACAACACAAGTCCCAATGCCACCAAATTTTAGTCATGGAGCTATCCTTGGCCTTAAATTCCAAACTTCTTGAGAAAGACCATTTGCCATTGGAAGATGGTTAGTATGTTCCTTAGACCAAGCAACTCCGTGCTTTGCTTACAAATCTGCCTGGGCGGCTGCAACAACATCATCTCAACAAAAAATTCCTTCCACCATACTTTTATGGACATCCATGCCCTGTCCAAAATGTGAAGCACTTTCAACGAACACATCTTGTATATATAGGTTCTTTATAGCTCGTCGAACACCAATGGAGTGTAGGAACAATGTGTTCGGCTGATGAGAAGGTGCTGGAACAACTTTGGCGCTCGAGGAGGTGTTAGGAACCACTCAAAATGCTGAAGGGCGTGATTCATTTCTGCTTTGTGTTAGACTACTAAGGAAATCGTGGAATCAAGCTTTAAGCTTGCCAATTGCATTTCCTTGAAAGTTTCTAAAGCCTTTTCAATGAACCCTTTTTGTGCGTAGGGTAAGGAATTTAATCCGCTAGTGATGAAGTACTAGGAATACTAGGAACATGCTATTCTTAAATATCATCTATTTCAATAGTCAAAGGTCAATTTTGGCCAATAAAAATAGGACAAATATTCACCACTTTTTATTGTGAATGAGGTGTAAAATTGCTATTGATTGTTTAATGATATTTAAGTAAAGTGATAGGAACATAACAATCGATCAATAATGGGGTTTCTAGAACATTCCAAGTAGTCAATTTGATGCCTTAAGGAACCTGATTTCCTTTTGTTTGCTTCTTTTAACTTATAAGCCTTGGGAATCTTAAGAGTGTGTGGAGGATGGAGGGGGCTAAGGAACCCTTTAAATTTTGTACTTTTCTTTATAAGCTTCAAGACTCCACTCTTCTACCCTTTATAATGGGCCTTCAATCTTTTCTTTTTATTATTTGTAGGAAAGTTAACATTTGGAGATGATAGTTAATATGTATATTGCAACACAAATCTCACCTTTTCTTGGTTTTAAATTGAAATGTTAGAATTTTTTAAAACTAGCACACCATCACCTTTATAACTTGAAGCAATTACTATGAGCCTTTGATAATAAAATAACAACTTTGTGTGAACAATCTTCTAATGTCCTTAAGGATGCAAAGACTCCCAAACCTCACATTTGTACCAATTAGATAAGTTAATTGATCATACGATTAAACTTTTGTTAAATTGAATGATGTCGCATTGTAAAACCAACTTGTGACCATGTGCTAAACTTAAAACTTTTGCAAATTTGCATTTGTAGAATAATTATATCTGAACTATTGATAGATACCATGGCTTATCAGGTTAGCTAGTGAATGCTAAAAAATCTAAGATCATCTTATTTAATTTAGGCTTATCTTTCCATTCAGAAATCTCCAAGCTCTTCAACTTTAAAGTGGAAGCACTGCCAAGCAAGTACCTCATAATTTTCCTTTATTTAATGGTAGAAATAGAAGGGATTTTTTGAAAGATGTGGTCATCGACCTAAAAAATAGAATAGGGACATGGAGAGGTAGGTGGTTGACGTTGGTCGGGAGACTAACATTGATCAACGTAGTTTTAACAACTATCCCAACCTATAAGACGTTCGTTCTCTATACTCCTAAAAGTATCATCTCCACCATGGAAATTTTTTTTGACAATTCTTATGGTAAGGATCAATGATCCATAGACAAAAGGAAAAATCCACTTGGTATCATGGGACAAGATTTGTAAGCCAAAGCCCTAGGGTGGGGTAGGGATTCTAAACATAGATTTACATAATCAAGCTTTGGGAGCAAAGTTTCTATGGAGTATGTATATGAAATCACATTCCAAATGGACCAAGTTGATGGAACACAAGTACCTGGATAATCTTGAGAGAGAGAGGATATTTATAGTAAAAAATCCTCCATGGGGTTCGTCCATGTGGAATTTTATTGTAAGAAGCAGAGAAGTCTTACTACCAAATCTTCCATGGAAAATTCAAAATGGAGCGAAGGCTAATTTATGGAAGGACTCTTGCAATGGTTGGTCAAGATTGTTGACAAGAGAGGAACTAAAGGAGGCAAGGACATATTTAGAGAAGTAGTGGGGCTATACGGTACAAGATTATTGTGTCCCTAACCCTGGTTCCCTTTAACATAAAGCCACATGGAGGAGTTTAGTGAACTGCAAATTCCCCACTGACCAAAAAGGAATCCTTAAAGGAATTTTATATTCAATGACTATATTCTTGTCAAATCAAGAGGATGAATTAATCAAGCTACAAAGTCTACAAGCCTCTACACAGTGAAACATGGGTATAGAAATTAGATTGATCGACTCATCTTGTTGAGACATGGACCAGCTAGAACTCGAACCTAGGACCTTCCATACATTGCTGGAGTGTTCTACCACTGAGCTACTGGCCCCTTTTGGACTAGTCCATCGTCAGTCCAGGTGTGGCTTATTTCCAACACCAACACCCCCACCTAAGGCACACCTCTCGTATGCTTGGGGCTTCTAGCCTAGGCCTGGCTCTGATACCATGTTGAGACATGGACCAGCTAGGACTCAAACCTAGGACCTTCCATTCGCTACTGGACTGCTCTATCACTGAGCTACTGACCCCTCTTGGACCAGTACATCGTTGGTTTGGGTGTGGCTTATTTCCAACACCAACACATCTTTGCTGGAGTGATGCAACTCTGCCCAAGGCTGGAGCATTTACATGGTTAGCATTGCATGGAAGAATTCTTACTAGGGATAGAATTTAGAAACTGTCCATTAGATCAAATTTTAAGTGCATCTTGTGTGAAGAAGTAGAGAAGAGTATTGACTACCTATTTCTACAATGCTCATTCAGTAGGGAATGCTGGAATTGGCTCTTCAAAAAAACTGAACTTGGTCTCACCTTTTCTAAATACTTTATTATCCTTTTTCAAGAGATGGCCAAAGGTCTATTCAAAATAAACATTTGCCAGCTTGTGGGAAGCGAGTCATTTAATGGTGATATGGACCATTTGGCAAGAGAGGAACTTTTGGATCTTTAGAAAAGTCATCTCCACACAAACCAAATTATGTGAGTATTTAGACAAGGCAATAATAGAAGTGGTTATGGCTAGAATTAGGAAAACCAACAATCTTAATTTAAAATGGACTTCCCAGGATGAGCTCATGATAAAGACATGGAGTTTTTTTGGAATCCAATTTAAATGGATTCATTGACCAAGTGAATGGACCTAAAGTGGACATGTTTGTTGTGAGATGGAATCCCCCAACACAGCCATTTGTAAAATTGAATTTTGATGGGGTGTTTAGAGACAATATAGGGTAGTCAGGTATTAGTTGTGTAATTAGGAACCATGGAGGGAAATTAGTGGTGGCTAAATCAATAAAAATACCACCAGGAACAAACAACTTAGCAAAGGCATGCGTGTTTCTTCACAGTTTCAATTTAGCTTTGTCTCTTGGT
Source organism: Cunninghamia lanceolata (assembly GCA_027924645.1). Taxonomy (NCBI): domain Eukaryota; kingdom Viridiplantae; phylum Streptophyta; class Pinopsida; order Cupressales; family Cupressaceae; genus Cunninghamia; species Cunninghamia lanceolata. Next base: position 7,716,580 of record BSBN01000815.1, on the reverse strand, counting down.
TTCAAGGACCTTTCAATAGAAGGTGACTCTTTAAATGTTATAAGGGCGGTTAAGACAAGCCAATCAAAGTCCTAGAGAGTGGATTACATTTTGAAGTAGGTGCTGTCGACTTTCTAGAATTTTAATAGTTTTTAGATTTCACACTATTATGTAGAGAAGCTAATAGAGTAGCGAACTAGTTAGCGAATAAGGCAATTGATCAATCACAAGAGGAATTCTTTGCTACAATTGATGCATGTGATCTCCTAGAAGGAGATGGTTAGATCATGATGTCATGATAGGTTCCTTGATTATGCAGATGTGTAATTGGAGCTTTGACTTTGGTCTTGTATGGTTCTCTTGGTATTGAGTACATTGATCATGTGATTAGGAGCTTCACGACAGTGCGATGTTGCATTTGGAGTTTAGCATGGATTCATCATGGAGGTACTCTTGGATACTTGGAGACTTAGTGTCATGTCCACTTTTACCGAGTGGTCATGACATGAGAAACACACATGTCATGCCCATAATTAATGATTATCGTATTTATATTAAAAAATGACTGTAATGATTTTTCCAACGGATGAAGGCCAAGACTACAATAGAGTTCGCCATAATGAAGACCAAGGGGGATGTTGCTCACCTCCCAACCATATTGCCATCGTCGGATGTAATAGATGTCTATTACACCCTAGGTAACCCCCGAGCTATGGAGCGAGGAGATCTAGGAACCACTGTCAACATGGGCGACTCACACGACTAGGACCTCAAGCAAGACACTAAGGAAATCTGCACAAGGATGATCATGAGCCTCACACACACTTGACACGACACCAAGGGAAGCGACGAAAGCAAGACTCAAGCACCCCCACTCATAGGTACACACCCACACTCATTCAGGTATAGACTCACTAACAGGGTTACTCATTACCCAAACAACCAGATGAAAAGGAGGAGCCAATCATAAGGAGGGTTAACGTATTTAGTATCATACATAGCCCCTATCTAATAAATATCAAAATGACAATTCATTCTAACCATTACACACCCAATTAATACTTCCTCCTATAATCTATAAGCCACTAATTGTTCATTCCTTATACATAATTAACAAAATAACAAACATTACTAAAAAGACATAAATGCTACAACAACGCGGTTACATATTTGCATAATTTCATGTATACAACAAAAAAAAAAAGACTCCATCAATGTTAATCTGATAATCCATTCTAAGATTACTCAAAAATATGTAAACACTTATTATCCATATATAACTATCAATAATATCCTTATTTTAATGGAGTTATACTAACTTTCATATTCTCAACACTAGACATTAATTCATGCATTAGTACAATAAACAAAATCAAACGATCGCATCAAGAAATGCCAGTTCTAAAGATTTAAAAGGAACTATATCATATGAAAGGAGAGATTTTACACTATATAAAAGACTGTGTTATATGAAAGGAGAGGTTTTAAAATAAAGATTAATTGGATTGTTTCATATGCAAGAAGGGATCTATCATTAAATAAGAGACTGTGTTAAATGACCAATGAGATCAAGCATTTTAACAGAGAGACTGCATTATATGATGGGAGAGTTCTTGTAAGATTCTCACACACATGTTCAACCCAAAAAAATATAAACCTCATTTGAACAGTTTTCAGCACACCCCCTAAAATGTTGACCTCCATTATGCAAACTAGAATGAGAAGTAACTATTATGTAGTTACAATAAACAAAACTACAATTTTGACCATTGGCCATGGTTGTTGGGCAAACAATTGTGGCCTACAGGGGCAACCAAGCCATGTTTGTCAGAGGTAGGTGCATACTCATAGAAGGGTCCTTGGCAGAGTAGGCGTCAGGGGAGGTTGTGAGCAGTTGTGGGCTCAATTCTCCCACAGAAACTACTGCTACAGAGGGGGGTCGGTCTCTGATGGTCATGGATGCTATTGGGCCATGCCTCTTGTCAAAGGTGAGGCTCTACACTGGAGCACACAGAAAAGAAAACCCTAAACCCAAAGACCACGTTAACTGTAGCATTAGCTTTCTCTGGAAATGCAAGGCCTCTACAACTCTTAAAGAGCTAGGGATGTGCTACAACTGCTCATTATGTTAGTAATGAAATAATGCGTTCAATCAACTAATCATGAGGAACCCAGAGCTAAAAATGCCAACTCCATTTGGAGTAGACACAGCTGAACAAGATAAAAGGTCTCGAGGCAACCTTTAAAGAACTTTATTCAACAAAAGAATTCATGAAGTGTTTAAAACTGACCAAGCTTTCTGCATTCTCTGCCAGGTATGTGACTATGCTTGGTTGTGCTCCATTTTTTTTGTGTTTGCTTCACTCTATTTTTTTCACAGATTTTAACTTAACAAAATAAAAACTATTTTCCTTTTTTTTTCTTTTGTTCACTGCCTAACATCTGTCTAAGGTGCCCTCATGTTTCCAACTAAGATCTGGTTTCTTATCATTTTGTTTTGTTTTTTTATTTACCAGATGCAACATCTCCCTTAAGACCGGTTCGTGGCCCTTATGAAAATAGCCCATGACTTCAAAACCTACCATTTTAAAAGGAGATACAACTTGGAAAAGTAAAATACCTTTCCAACGACATGTGCACGAGAGAGGAGAGACCCCCACGACTCAGCATTTGCACCTCCAGCCTACTCTTCCCATTCCATAGAAGGGAAAAATCATCCTCCTCTCAGCCGAGAGCTCTCCCCAAAAACCAATCCCGCTTTTCCTTTCCTCTGTTTTCCCTCAACCCTAAAAACACCTTTCCATCTGCCCTCCCCCTCTTTTCTTGCAAAAATGTTGGTGTAAATCCACACAAAAAATAAAACCGATCTCCTTTTCTTTAAAAAAAAAAACACTACTCTTACTTCTTATATTATGTTTACCTCTTATCTTTCTTTAAATTTTATTTTTAAAGAAACAAATCCCATCCTAATAGGATAAGGATTATCTAAAGTAAAAAAAACTTTATTCTCTTTTTTTTCTTTTTAAAAAAAAAATAAAAGTAAATTCTTGAGTTTTATAATTATAATTATTATTATGTTAACTTTTATTTACTTTCTTTATTTAAGAATAAATAATTTCCTTCAAATTATAATTATTGAAATATTTAAAATTATATATAATTTTAATTATAACACATAAAAGTATACTTTTAGATTGTCTTTATTAATTAGTCAATAGGCTTTTTATATGTGAGTATTATAGTGCTCGGGATTGTCTCACACCGTAAAATTCATGACAAGAAATTTTCTAAGGTAGTCAGTTGTTCCTATTAGTGTATTCTTTGAACATCCTATGGTGCAAGTAATAGTGATAAATAACAATTCTACATACATAAATATATGTAATGAGGTGAGAGTCCAATAAGTTATAATTATTGAAAACAATCTAAACTCACCCCTAAGAAGATCTCATAGTAGATGTACTCTACCTTCAAGTGTGAAAATATGAATCTAGATCTTCGAAAGAGTCATAGGAGTCGAGAGGCCCATATCCCAAGAGTGATCAACCTTTGAATTAATCTGTCGTTATGTCTTTTAGATAAGGTTCGGAGGGGGTCTTTGTCATGACCACATGGCATCTCCAAGTTAAAAGAATGACAAGCATTTTGAAACAACAATTAACTCACCATAAGATTAAACTAATCTAGCCTTAACATAAATCCAAAACTTCATATGACTCCCAATGAAATTCATGAAAACCTCACATTCAGAAATGATAGACCCTCTATCAACAAAAGAAAACTAAAATTAACTTCACTTGAGAGCATGGAAATTTAGGAAGCACACCCCACTAACTTGAATGAATACCAGTAAAGTGAACGAGAATCTCAGTCCACTAAAGAAACACACAAGGATCACAAGCACGAAATGGGTTTACACATGACAGGGGTCCAACATCTAATGAGCCCAGTTTGAGGTAAATAGAAGAACACATGACACCGTACTCTATCTACAATTGAATAGGATGGTTTGGGTGACCAACATACCACAAGATATAGGGCTAATAGCTTGCCCTTAGGGCTATGTAAAGTGAGGGGGTGTAGTGGTTCCCTGTCTCCTCCTCCACATCCATCCATTGGTCATGGGCCATCAGAGCTTTTATCCTGTATATATATATATCCTACACACTCAAATCAAACATCAAATCCCATAACACAATCATAGCCGAAGCAACACAATTAGATCAATGAGGATGCATCAACGAGCTAGGTATATATCCATCATGTAATTATATCACAAAATAACCAACTCACTCTATCATCAAATCTAGAACTATAAAATAAATCAATACATACCAGTGGGGTAAGGGCAAGCCTTACACATAGGTGAGGCTAGAGTTCTCTTTGGATTAGAGATACTTGTGGAGATGGTTACTCATTGGAGGTTTCAATAGATAGACTGAGGAGCCTAGACCTAGATATGGATGTGAGTTCTTTATGGACCTAGAGGTTATTGTTATTGGAGAGTGTCTTTGTGACTTAGTGTATCTTGGAGGGGCATTCTCATTCCCCACTCTTGGTCTACTCAGCGGTTTATCATCTACAAGGTATTGCCCATCCTTTTAGGTGCAGTTTGCTTTATGTTTTCTATTCTCATGGTTATGGATCTTGAGCTATGGTTATTGGTTTTGGAGGGTTCATTTGATGGACATTGACATGGTTATCTATTTGTTCATATGGTTTGATTTATGATTTCCATTATGAAGAGTTTAGGAGATGTGATTGGGCTTATTCCTTGTTATGGAATGGTTATGAGTTTAATCTAGCTTGATTAGAGAGGCTTACATCCATGTTGGTTACATGATATATATGTTCATTTGATCTATGAAATTGGATGATTGGGTGTTGTTGATGATTTTCTTTTGGAGTTGTAAAGGAGATCATACTTGACATAGCTTTGTACTTTGAGGTGTTGGTAGGACATTATGATTTATATATTTTCTCTCTTTGTCATATGGCTACTTCATAGAGGATAATGTTGATGTGGTTGGACTTGGGATAGTTATGGTGACATGTTGTTAGAGAGTATGCAGTGTTTTATCTTGCATGTGTGGATCATTGTGAATGTTCTTGATACTACATTGGATTGTTGATATGTCACACCTAGGTTTTAGTGTTGATTGGTAGACTTGGTATGCCTTGGATCTATTTTTAGATTTGACATTACCCATGTAGTGGGAGCGCCTAGATGTATGTGTTCTTAATTGACGGGTTTTATAGATGGAGCTTATTATTGCAATATATGGGTTTGATATGTTGTTGGCATGAGTTTACTGATGTTGTTGATACCAATGTGGTATGGATGCTTGGATGTATTAGCATATGTTGTGGTGCGATTTCCAGTCATGTGGGTTTTTGTACCTTTGATATCTACTTGGAGTTTTTGTTATCACTTGGATCTGATGGTAGTGTTCTTTTGATTGGTGCATCTTCACCTTAGTATGTTCCTTTTTTCTTCCATAGGTGGCACATTGGAGATGAGAGGTGTTCTTGCTTGAGATTTTGGTTACTATATTTTTATTGTAGGTATCTTGATGGAGCACAAGAGCATGTTGGAGATTCATGTGGTTTCATGTTTTCCTATGATGATGTATTTCATTGATTGACCCTTATGTAATGTATACAAGTGGGTGAATGTTGGGGAAAAGGTGTTGTTCACCTTGCATAATAATAATTAATTTAATTATGTAAAATAAATATTCTTTTGTGGTGCATCTTAATTGATGTGTTTAGCCACATTAAATATTTATTTGGTATCACTTATAAAATTTGTATTTAACATTGGGAGACATAAGTCAAATATTTATTATTTCTATAAAATAATAAATATTAGGGTCAATGGTTTTGTGCTCATGGTTTTGAGTCACCTTGTTTTTACCCAATACCACAAGTTGTATTTGTGTGAGCTTGAGTCTATAAAAGAAAGCACAAGGTTAGTTGTTAGGGTTGGCTCTTATTTTACACGTTGTGTGAGAGGCTATAATTGTATTGAGTTTTCTCTTGTGAGTGCACATTGTAAAGCATGGCATGGGATGTGTGGATTCATGCTTGGATACATGGAGGTCACAGTAGAGGAGCTTAATGTTTTAGAGGTGTTCATGGAGACTCTATGACTATATTTTAATTTTTTATTGTTGAATAATACATTGAGTATGGATGCTTTTGGAGGCTAGGTTTTTCCCTCAATGTGGGATTTCCTAAGGTATATCTTGTGTTATCTTGTTGATTGTCTATTGATCTTTGTATTATGGTAAATCTTTAAGATTGTATGCATCACTATCTCCTTTAGGTTATGTGGAATTAGTTTGATCTACCTATAAATTCTTAACAAATGGTCTTTTTCATCCTCTTAGACACACCATTTCCTTGTGGGGTTCCAGGAACCATTTTCTGCCTACAGATTCCATTATATGAATAGTAATTTTTAAATTCTTTGCTGCAAAACTCAGCTCAATTATCAGATCTAAGACACTTCAACTTTTTTCTTGTGTCATTCTCAACCATAGCTTTCCACCATTTAAAAGTTTTAAATACTTATGATTTTTGTTGTAGGAAATACACCCATGTTTTCCTAGTTGTATCATCAATAAAAGTAACATAATAGCAAGAGCCACCAAGAGAAGATGCTTGAGCTAGTCCCCATACATATAAATGCACAAGCTCTAATTTATCACTCTTCTTCTCTTTCCCAACTTTGAGAAATCAAACACTTTTTTTGTTTTCCATAAACACATTTTTCACAGAACTCCAAGTCAATCTACTTCAGACCTAGTAGCAACTTTTTGGAGTGAAGGATCTTTATCTCTTTCTCACTCATGTGCACGAATCTTTGGTGCCACAATTATATTTCTATCCCTGTAGCAAGTGTTATAACTATCTCAGTAGTAATTATTTCTGTAGTGGCTAAGGTAGAATAAGTATTACTAGTACACAAATACAATGTGCCTACATTTTCACCTTTAGCCACTACTAATGAACCGTTAGTGACCTTCTAGACATTGTCTAAAAGGGTAACTATGTAGCCTACCCAGTTGTCCTGCAAACATTACATTCCTTCTAAAATTTGGAACATGCCTTAACTTCTATAGCAACAATTCATTTCCATTGTTCAACTTGATTTTTATCTTTCCTTTTCCAACAATCTAATAGGGTTCATCATCATCTAAATATACATGTCTAAAATCTCCTTGAACATAATCTAGAAAATATTTCCTATGGGGTGTGGCATGAAATGAAGCCCCTAAATCTATTACCTAGGAATCATTAGTATTATCTAAACATAGAATTAAAGCATCATGTAATTTATTACTTGCAACATTAGCTTCCTTACTGTCATCATGTTGTCCTTCTCCTTGTTTTCCCTTTCGAGACCAACAATCCCTCTTAAAGCATCTTGGCTTTCCATAGTGTCAGTAATCCATTCTTCCTCTAGATTTAGATTTGCCATCCTTCGACTTCACGTCTAACTTCCCACGATTTGTTGGGATTTTTCCTCTCTTCTTTGTTCTTCCCCTATTCTCTATAGTCAAAGAATTACCCGATGTTGAACTCTCACTTGTTCTTTTCTGTCGCATTTTCTTGCTAAGGATAACACCAACAACATCATCAAATTTGAAAGTATTTGAACCAAATACAGAGTTACTTAAATCCATTACCAAACTATTCCAACTTTCTAGCAAATAACATAAAACAAAGAGAGCCCTCACGTCTTCATTAAAATTCACTTTTATAGAAGTTAACTAATTGGTAATCGCATTAAACTCATTTAAATGATCTGTCATAGATCCACCTTCAATCATTTTTCAGATTAAACAAATGCTTCATGAGAAATACCTTATTTGAGGCTTAGGGTTTTTTGTACAATTTAACCAAAGGTTTCATCAAATCGTCTGTTGTGTTTGCTTATGTTATGTTGAACACCACAGATGGTGCTTGACACAAATGAATGCTTCCCAATGACTTTCTATCTAGAAGTTCCCAATCCTCATCAATCATTATTGTTAGTTTCTTAGCTTTTCCTTCAAATGGCCTCCTTAAATCTTTCTGATAGAGATAATCCTTAATCTATATCTTTCATAATTGATAGTTCTACCTATTGAATTTATCTACCTTCAATTTACCCTCCACCATTGCTCCCACTTAACCGTGAGACTCCCACTCAACTATGAGACCTTCCTAAAGATAATAATCAAACACAACTTACTCTGATACTAGTTTTTAGGGTTCAATTAGATCAAAGTAATGAATACTAACAATTATATGCAGATTAAATAACCCAAATATAACAATGAAGAATAACACAAAAGAGATGAACACAAAATTTTAATGTGGTTCACCCAAAATGGGATACATCCACAGAAACATAGCCATACAATGATTTTATTATCCAGTGTAAAATAGATTACAATCTCACAAATTACCTCTCGCAACATACATCCTAGCTACTTATAACAAGCTTTTTGGAAGCTTCTATAATCAGGGTTTTACAATGTCATTTTTCATTTTTGTTGGTTAACAAAAAATTAACTACCAACCTTGAACGTGCAAAAAAGGGTAAAAACATTTGGGGGCTACATCCTTGAACCCTAGAAAGGATACGTTACGAGTGTATAGTATTTGCATGATTAGCACCAAATACCAACAAGAAGCTGTCATGGTGCAAAAAAGCTCTAAGGTAAGGAGAATGAAGAAGACACAGGAAAGCTTTGTTGATGAAGTCAGAGGTTCGTAAACCTCCAAGTTCATCAACTAAAGTTTTGACCAATGAGGATTTTACCGATAGAAGACAGGAAAGAGGCTAGGGAAAAGGAAAGGGATAGTTTGAGAAATGATAGATTTGGCGACATGAGAAATCAAATAGCAAAAAGACTAAGTCAAGAAATTGGTTAAGCACAGGACAAATTTATCGACAAGGCAAATTGAGGTGAAAAAAGGCTAAGGCATGAAAGGAAAACATATGCTTTGTCAAGGAATTGGTGGAAAGCTGAACTAATAAAATAGTTTAGATTTTTTATGTTTCACTAATAGGTCATTTTTGTTATAGGGTCAAAGGAAAATATTGAGTTAAAAAAAAAGTAAGTTTGCCGATAGAAAGAAAATTGGCCAAGGAAGAAAGGTAAAGGGGAGCTTTATCAGTGAATCAGAGGAAATCCTAATTTGGCAAGTAGTTTGATTTTCTTATGGTTTTTTTATGGATGGAAAGGTTGACAATGAATAAAATGATGCAACAAGCTTGGTTCTAAAAGTGAGGGATTCGCCGATAGAACTAATAAGGCAAGCAAAAAGAAAGGTTCAAAAATTTTTGTTTTTACCAATAAGAATAGAGAAGGAGACAAAAGATAAAAGTTCAAAAAAAATTGTTTTTTGCTAACTAAGTTTAGAAAGGTGATAATTCGCCAATAATGCAAAGGCCATCCAGGTTTGGAAAAAGGTGAAGTTACTGATAAGGCAAGGAAAGGAAAATTAACTAAGGGGTGAAGTTCTGAAATGAAATAATTTGTTGATAGAGGCAAATTAGCTCTAGTTTGGTAAAAGTGAGTTTTGTCGATAAAGATGAAAGTAGGTGCAATGGGTGGTGGGTTCAGAAAAGCCAACTTTTGCCAACTAAGCAGCGGCAAAGGAAAAGTGAAGTTCGGCAAAGTAGGTTTTTAGCAATAGAGGCTACAAAATGATAGTTTGGCAAAGTGGGTTTGTTCCAATAAGGTAGAAAAGGTTGCCAAAAAGGAGAGTTTGACAAACGATAGATTTACTGATAGAGCTAGCCAGGTTTGCAAAAGTTGACTTTTATTGATAAGGTAAATAATGAAGGTGAAGATGGAATTTGAGAAAAGAGTAATTTGCTGATAAAGGCAAAGTGGATGTGGTTTGAAAATGATAAACTTTGTAGACTAGGGAGAGTTCAGAAAATAGTAGATTTGTCAATAAAAGGGGAAAATGACCTAGTTTTGAAATGATCAAATTCACTGATAAAGTGTAGAAACAGAGGCAAGAGAAAGTGCAAAGAGAGATAAGTTCTTGCTATAGGATTTTGCTGATATAGCAAAAATTAAAATATAAAAGTTAAATGTAAAGCAAGGATTTATAAAATATAAAGGATTTAAATTTTAAAGTGTTGTAAAAGCTTTACAAACACTATGGGTGGGCTCTTATTTTTAAAAAATGCCTTTCTTCCTCCTTTATTGTCATGAAAGTGTGAGGTTGCAAAAACGCAAACTACATGTCAGTGGCTAGAATAGTATCCACCATCAATGCACATGTATAGAATTTAATAAGGAGATGGTGTGTTCTAGTATCCCATATCTTTCAGTAAGTCTTCTTAAGGATGCAAGGTCAGTGTGCAAGGCATGGGCACCCTAGAAGTCTATCAAGTCTTCTGACTAAGGCCATGTGCCACCTCCTGTACTGCAGTGATGCCTTGTTAAACACTTTTCTAACATCATGTGTTGCACAAGGTTGAACAACTATATATGGCTCATTTTTTGAAATTCTCATGTTGGTCTCTAAGCCAATTGTCTTGTTTGGGAGAGGCTAAGGAGTTTCTTTGGCATCAACACATGATTTGTCTAGTTTGTTAGTGGAGGGATTTGTTCAACATATAGTAGGAAGGTTGTGTAAATGCATATTTGAATGTAGTGGTATGTCTCCATGAGAGTTTGTATTGATTTTGGTAAATATATAATCATAGTTGTATATTTTCTCTTGCCACATTTATTGGTATGATTGTAACAGAGGTTTGGAGGTGTGTGAAAACATCTAAGTTAATACAAGGATTTGTATTTTCCATTTCTTTTTTGCATATGGATCAATGTAGTTCTCTTTTGGATCATTAAGTATGTCCATTATATGAAGATCTATCTAAAAGTCATATATGTAAATGTATGTTTGGTTTTGTTGATTCTTTATTGTGTCTTTCCTTTCCTCCTTGCATTCCATGACTCTGTTGCCCAATAGAATAGGCATTGGTCCATATTGGAGAGGGATCAAACACTTTTATAAATCAAACAAATCTTTCACCTATGGTTCAGGGTAAAAACCATCTTTCTTGTTCATGTAAATTCACACAGTTGAACCAGCATAATGAGAGACATGTATAGCCACTTTATCTTGATCTAGTGACAAATTTTTGGTCCAAGTGTACATTGGGTATGGCTATGTATGTTTATTTGTAGTTCATTTCATGCCTCTAGGAATATCCCTCCTAGGTCTAACTAACCCTGAAGTATAGAAGAGTTTACTCACTCCTATAGTTGGCCAAAATCCCCTTAACTTGTTGATAAACCTCTTTCTTTCAGCTTGACAACAATCCCTTGCTTGGTTGTTTTAGGAATGTTTTAGAGTTTTGGTTTGTAGTTATTTTGGGAACCAACAACATTGATCCTCCACCATGTCTAGCTACAACTCCATTAATTAGGCATCTAAAACCTTGATAACCTTCTTGTTGATGACTACAATTTCAATATAGGTATGCAAGAGGGGATGGAAGGTAGCCTCGCCTCTGTCATTGCCAAATTGCTAGTCCACAGTGTATACTTGGTGCATGTACTCCAAGGAAAACACTATTATGATGACATGCCTATTAGGAAAGGTGTCTCAACCTTGTAACTACAAAAGGTTACTATTCTTCCTAGTTTTTGTCTTTTTAAATACCCTTTATCTTGAAGAATGGTTTAGAACTTTCAAAGATTCAAAAGGGGCTAAAAATTACAGGCTTACTATTGTTAGTAACTCTACATTTGAGCTCGGATGGACCTAAAACTTTTTCAAAAGGTGTGGGACTTCCAAGAAAACATCTTAGGTGAGTTTTGACTCAAGATCATACTTGGATTGTAAGATATTAAAGTTTTTGTTTTTTGAAATTCTTGGAAAAAGTTTCAAACTCAAATTTGATATACTTAGAGGTCCCTAATACCCTGAAAGCTGTCATAACTAGTGAACCTAGTTATATATTGACAAATCTCTTCACAAGATTTCTAACGCCTCAAAAAGTTCATCAATCAGACACCCAGATCAAAAGTTATGACCTCTGGAAGTTGGACCTCCTATTTTGGGAAATGTAAAAATGTGTTGGACACTTAAAAGAGATGTAAAGGTGAGAGTTGCATGTGTTGGCGTGTGATTTGGTACATGACAAGGTATCTTTTATTCAAGATAATTTGGTGCCACTTTTGGGTGGTTTTTTTGGCTCATGGTTTTGTAATTACCATTGATAGTTTACTGTATTGTATCTCCTATATATCAAAAGCTTGAGATGGAGGTTGTGTGTAAGACTCTTATAGATGTTGAATTGCCTCCACATCTCTAGTTGGTTATACTCTTGTGAAATCTTTGTCTGCAAGTATATTTTAATCTTCTTGATTCCTAAATAGTATATCGGGCATCTTTAGAGTGTGGGGTTTCTCTCCCAAAAGGCTTTCCCCAGGTAATTATCATGTTGTGATATGATTGCTATTTGTGTTTATTTATGTAACTATTGTAAAGATATGAAAAGATTTCCATATCTCTCCCCTCAAGATTAGTGTAGGAAGATGTTCCATTGCCTTAGCTTCCTTACAAGTGGTATCAGAGCTTGATCAACTATGTTTTTAGTTGTGGGTTGTTGGGTTTTTTTAACTAATCCAGTCTTGAATGGGAGCTTGTGTAGAAGATACTTTATTATCTTATTCTAGGGATTTTGAAATGGCGATCACATCAAAGAGAATAGAGGTAGAAAATTTTTCTGGTAACAATTCTGAGATGTGGAAGCTGAAGTTGGAGGGTCTATAAATTGATCAAGATCTATGGGATGTTATTGATGAGAATGCTTCAAGGCCCACATATGCTACTTTAGCTACTGAATATGATGTTATGGACCATAAAGAAAAGGGTCTAATCAAATTGTGCTTGACATACACTGTTTTAATCAATGCCCATGAAGAGCCCTCTATAAATAAACTAGGGAAGAAACTTGGTGAAATATATCAGGCCAAATCTTTAGTGAACAAGATTTTATTGAGGAAGAAATTGTATTCCTTGAGAAAGGAAGAGGGTGGAGAAATTTCAAACAACCTAGAAGCATTCAATATGTTTATGGCTCAATTGTCATTAGTTGGTGTAAAAATAGATGAGGAGGAGAGATGTCAAATCCTTCTTTGTTCTTTACCTGATTCATGGGATTCTCTTGTTATGGCAATTCAAAGTACATGTATTATCTTAAAAGTTGAAGATGTCATGGGTTCTTTGCTTTCTGAACAAATGAGGAGGAAGGTATCCATTAGTTCCAAAGAAGCCCTAAGTATTCATGGAAGTCCTAAAGAAAAAGGCAAGAAGAGTGAGATGCACAAGAAATCCAAGTCCAAGAGGAGATCCAAATCTCCTACAAAGTCCAATGTTATTTGCTAGAATTGTGGTAAGGCTGGACACTTTTGTAAGGAATATAAAGAAGAAAAGAAGAAGAAAAAGAAGAAATCTGATTTGGATTCTAATTCTGAGAAAGAACATGGTGATGTGTTCATTGCATCTTTGTCCACTCGTGCAGGTAGTGATGCATGGTTAATTGACTCAGGTGTAACTTTCCATATGACCCCTAATAGAGATTGGTTTTCTAAATATGAAGAATTCGATGGAGGTAAGGTGTACTTGGGTGATGATTCTAATTTAAATATTGTTGGTCACGGTAAAGTTAATTTCCTTATGGTAGAGAAAAAATTATTAATGGTGTGTTGCATATCCCTAGATTAGCACGAAATTTATTATCTGTGAGCAAACGAATAGATGCAAGTGTGTAGGTAGTATTTTCTGATATAGGATTCAAGATGGTTAGAGGTGCTATGGTGATCTCTATAGGTGTCAGACTTGGCACATTGTATAAGATTTATGCATGCACTATTGAGTGCAATAGTACTTCTATGAAAAGAAAGTCTATGACTACTTCATCAGAAAAGGAGAGGGTTTCATTTTCAATGGATGGTCTTGGCTTGTGGGTACTTAAGGGTGCTCTTTTTTCTAAATCAAAATTGCCTATAGAGAAGACTCTGTTATAGCACTAGAGATTAGGTGACATAAGCGAAAAGGGCATAAGGACCTTGCAAAATAAAAACCATGTTGAAGGGTTGATTGATTGTAATCTTGATTTTGATTTCTCTGAGTATTGCATTGATGGTAAACAAAACCGCATTCAATTTTACTCAAGTTCTCATAAATCTTGTGGTATATTGGATCTTATTCATTCTAATGTGTTTGGTCTTGTAGATATTCCTTCCATTGGAAATTTCACATATTATGTTTCATTTATTGATGATTACAATAAAAGGAAATGTGTATGTTTTCCAAATAGTAAATCTAAAGTTTTTAGTTGATTTAAAGAATTTAAAGCAATGGTTGAGTTGCAAACTAGAAAGAAAATAAAAAAATTGAGGACCAAAAATGGGGGTAAATTTTTCTCTAATGATTTTTGAAAGATTCTGTAAAGATTGTGGTATTTAGAGATAAAAGACAACTCTGTATTCTCTACAACTAAATGGATTTGCATAAAGAATGAACATGACACTAATGGAGAAGGCTAGGAGTATGATTAGTGGTGCTAGTCTAGAACAAAGGTTTTTGGATGAAGCTATTGCCACTGCTTTCTCTTGATTAATAGGTCTCCTACATTAGCTCTTGTTGATAAAATGCCTCTGGAGTCATGATGGAGGCACAATCCTTCACTAAGACATTTTAGAGTTTCTGGAACTGTGAGGAATATGCACATGTGCCAAAGGAGAAGTGAACAAAGTTGGAGAATAAGACTATGGAATGTATCTTCATTGGGTATAGTTGTGGTGTGAAAGGATACAAGATTTGGGACCTTGTTACACAGAAGGTAATACATAGTAGAAATGTTATTTTATAGAGAAACTAAGCCTTCTTCTATTACATTGCATTTAGAACAAAGTGAACATAAAGATGTGATTCAACTCCCTTCTACACCTAAGAAAATTGAATCAAAACCCCTACATAGGTAACAAGTTGAGGAGATCTCATCTAGCTCTAAAACTTCAGAAGAGGAGGAAGAACCTCCAACTCAGCTTGTTCGAAGGTCTACAAGGCATAGACAACCACCTGTATGGTATTCACATGAGGACTAGAGATGTATTTTTTCTTTGAATACTAACATAGATGTAGCTAGATCTATAAAAGAGGCATTAGGTGTGAATGATGCAGAGTTATGGAAGATTGCTATGGATGAAGAAACAACATCTTTGAAAAATAATGATACAAGGGACTTGGTACCATATCCTAAGGGATGAAAACCTATTGGTTGCAAATGGGTGTTCACAAAAGATATTGATTCAGATGGACATGTTGAGAAGTACAAATCACATTTAATTGGAAAAGATTACTCTTAGGTTGAGGGTGTTGATTATGATGAGATATTTTCTCCTATTGCAAGAATGACATCCATTAGATTCTTGCTTTATATTGCTACTTCTTATGATCTAGAGGTTGAGAAAATGGATGTGAAAATGGCATTCCTTCATTGTGATTTGGAGGAGGATATTTATATGACACAGCTAGAGCACTACATGGTGAAAGGTAAAATTAATTTAGTTTGTAAATTGAAGAAATCTTTGTATGGAATCAAACAAAGTCCTAGGATGTGGTACCAAAAAATTAATACATATGTGTTGAGTTTGGAATTTGATCATTTTAAATTTGATGAATGTGTTTATTATAAATCTGATGGTGATCATTTCCTATTTATTGCATTATATGTTGATGATATGTTATTTATTGGTAAATGGAAAGGAATGATTTTAGAACTAAATTTGAAATGAAAGATCTTGATGTAGATAAACAAATTCTTACAATGGAAATAAGAAGAAATAGAGTGAATATAAAACTATTCTTTGGCTAGAGTACATATGTCAATTCAAGTTTACAAAGGTTTAACATGTAAGATTGTAGACCATTATGTGTTCCTTTTATAGTTGAACAAACTAATCTACTTCACAAATGTCCAACATCACCATCAAAGATGGAAGACATGAGAAGAGTGCCTTACCAGAGTGTAGTTGGAAGTTTGATGTATGCTATGGTCTGTACTAGACTAGACATTGCTCAAGCAGTGGGAGTTCTTTCCAGATATATGTCTAATCTTGGTAGAGTTCATTGGGATGTAGTTAAAAGAGTCTTTAACTATTTGTGGGGTACCTCTAAATATTCCTTGTGTTATCATGGTAATTTGATAGAAGACATGCATTCCCTTGATATTCATGGTTATGTGGATTCATCTTGGGTAGGTGATGTTGATAGCAGACAATCCACCAGTGCTTATGTATTTATTTTATTTAGTGGTGTAGTTAGTTAGATGAGTAAGCGATAGGTTGTGGCTACTTTTCCCACTACTGAAACTGAGTATATGGCATATACTCATGCTTGTAAAGAAGACATTTGGCTTAGAAGATTGTGTCCAAATATCAAAATAAAATAGGGTGTAGTGACAATTTATTGTGATAGTTAGAGTGCAATCTACCTATCTAAGAACCCAACATTTCATGCTAGGACCAAGCACATTGATGTACAATATCATTTTGTTAGAGATATGGTCAAGGATGGTAGGTTGAAACTAGTTAAGGTAGAGACTTTGATGATTATTACAAATTCATTAACTAAGCCTATGAGAATAGACAAGTTTAGATGGTGTTTAGAGTCTATGGGCCTCATGACCCCTAGCAATTAAATCATGGTGTTAATACTTCCTTTGCTCTTACAAGGTATTAGACATGTGGGAGAATGTTAGGAAAGGTGTCTCAACCTTGTAACTACAAAAAGTTACTATTCTTCTGAGTTTTGGTCTTTTTGAATAACCTTTATCTTGAAGAATGGTTCAAAACCTTCAAAGTTTCAAAAGGGGCTAAAAATGGCAAGGCTTACTATTTTTAGTAACTCTACATTTGAGCTTGGATGGGCCCAAAATTTTCCCAAATGGTGTAGAATTGTCAAGTAAACATCTTGAGTGAGCTTTATCTCAAGATCATACCTAGATTGTAAGATATTAAATTTTCCATTTTTGAAACTCTTGGAAAAAGTTTTGAACTAAGATTTGAGGCACTTAGAGATTGCTAAATGTCCCAAAAATTGTTGTAATCAAAAAAGAAGGTTATATCTTGATATATCTCTTCATGATCTTTTGGATGTATAAAACAGTTCGTCAATCAGACACCCAGATGAAAAGTTATGACCTCTAGAAGTTGGACCTCCTATTTTGGGAAATGTGAAAACATGTTGGACACTTGAAAGAGTTGTAAATGGGTGACTTGCATGTGTTGGTGTGTGATTTTACACATCAAAAGGCATATTTGATTGGAGATAATTTGGGTGCCACTTTTGGGTGGGTTTTTTGGCTCATGGTTTTGTAATTACCATTGATGATTTACTATATTGTATCTCCTATATTCACAAGCTTGAGATGGAGGTTGTGTGTAAAAGTCTTATAGATGTTGAGTTTCCTCCATACCTCTTGTTGGTTATGCACTTATGGAATCTTTCTCTACAAGTATGTTGGAATCTTCTTGATTCCTAAATAATATATTGGGCGGCTTTGGAGTGTGGGATTTTTCTCTCGAAAGGGTTTCCCTACATATTTGTTGTGTTGCAGTATGATTGCTATTTGTGTTTATTTTTGTAACTTTTCTAAAGATCTAAAAATTTTGCATATCTCTCCCCTCAAGATTAGTGTAGGAAGTTGTTCTGCTACTTTAGTTTCCTTACAATGCCTAGGAAACTTGTAAACTCTACCAGAGTATCCATTGACCCTTATTACTATGTTATCCTTGCTGAAGTAACAATCACCCTTATAGAGAGACTTCATTTATGTAGTACAAAATTTGGTGAGTTAGGGAGTTTTCTCATTATGAATGAGGGAGAGGGTGGGGGTTAGAAATTACTCAATTACTATGTAGTATTTAGATTTGTGATTGCAGTGGAGAATCCATACAACAATTGGGTCATAGCTCTTGGATGAATGGGCAAGTCTAGGATTTAGGTGGAGGTAGAGGTTGTAACATTAATGGAGGATCATATGAAATACTAAAGTTTTCTAGCTATGATGACATTTTATCTTCTAGGTGGTGGGAGAAATCATGCCGTAGAATCTCACTTGGTGGAGTTTGGATAAACTTATAGACAATGGCCAACTATCTAGATACAACTTATTATCCTCCATCCCTAAAAGGTAGGCCACCATGCTTCACACTACTTGATTATCTGCTTAAATTGGTTGAAGGTCATGAGGAACTTCAAGGGAGATTGCAGTAGTTGCTTTGGGTAGAGGCTTCTTATGAATGCAAATTGTTTGTGATTGTATTGCCTATGCAATAAAGAGGCTATTAGCACTACAAAGGAAGGAGCCCAGTTGGATTTCCAACATTTTATCAACCATTTTTGTAGTGATACAGTTGAATTGGTTTCTCTTACCTTTCCTCTTTATAGTTTGGGAGGCTTCATCTTATTGTTTAGCACATGCAATTATGATTTTAGAGCCAGGGTGGATAGTGGAGACTACATGTCTAGCTACGAATGATGTCCATGTTGTTGGGATAAGTTACCATTAACTTGCAATTCTAACCAATTCATGTGTCTCCAAAGGTATTGGAATGTGTTCCCCAACACATAAGGACTTTAAGAGATTAATTATTTATTAATTATCACTTTGATTTTTGCAATCAATTCCTAATTGATAAGGTCAAACTTGGGTGTCCATTTTTAGAGTGGGGTCCATGAAGTCTTTGTTGACTTCTCCTAAGTCTATTTTAAGTGTTTGATAACTCCTAGGAAGTGGGAGTTAAAGTTGGGCATCCCCTTTTGATGGGGATTTATATTTAGACTTGGAGTTGTACTTTTTTATGTACATGAGTGGATAATGTTGAGACACCTTGCATGGATATAATATTGGAGTTAACTAAAGTGTTAGATATGCACGATATAGAATTGCATATTTTTGCATGTCACTTGCATGTACTTGCATGTTGTTGCATGTTGTTGCATGTTACTTGCATGTACTTGCATGTCATTGCCTCTTGCTTGCATATACTTGCATGTTGTTACATGTTACTTGCATGTGCTTGCATGTTGTTATATGCCACTTGCATGTGCTTGCATATTGTTGCATGTTGCTTCTATGGACTTGCATGTGCTTGCATGTTATTACATGTCATTTTCATTTGCTATCATGTTGTTGCATGTCACTCCTATGGACTTGTATGTGTTTGATGTTGTTGCATGTCAATTATATGATCTTGCATTTTATTGCATGTAAATTTTGAGAGACTACTTGAAAAACACTCCAACTCTAGAAATTCAGAGGATGGTACATCATAGCATTTCAGATAATGGATATCAATGCATGTTGAATCAGGTGTTTGCATGTTAGTTGCATGTACAGATTAAGGTTTTTTAGAATAACTTTGGGAACATCAATCTTGCATGTTGTTTGCATGAGATTGGTGTGTGTTGATCACTTTAATTAACAAAAAGAGATTGGGCAAACTTGGATGCCCAATTTGAGGACTTTCTATTGTCACTTTTATTTACAAAGGTATTTGATGTTGGGTAAGTTTACTTGAGAAAATTTGGGCACCCATAGCTAGGACAGGTAGTTAACAAAAGGTTTGACTTTAGTCTTCTCTATTAGTGCACTTGGTTTTTGTATAAGGTTTTGTTCTCATGTTATCAATCATAATTGATTGTAATTTGAGTTTCTAGCTTTCCAATTAAGAAGCTTTTGAATTAACAAGCTTTTCTAATTAATTAAAAAGCTTCATACATTTTCAAGAGAGATGAATTGTGAAAAAGGCTTAGAAGAAAAAAAAAAAAAGCTTTATTTGAATTACAAGAAAAAAAAGTAAGAAGCTTTTTTGACTTAGAAGAAAAAAGCAAGAATTTTTTTTTAAAGTTTTCACATGTTTTAAGATTGAAGAAGCTTTTGAAGTGCATCAAGGAATCAAATGATTTCAGTATTGAATGTAATATTTCACAAGAGATCATAAACACCTTTGGTGTAGAGTCTTTTTCCCTTAGGGGTTTCTCCATGTAAATAATTGTCTTCTTCTTACAAGCTATTTTCTTCTACTACATTGATTAAATTGGAGAAATACTCTAACATCTTAATTGAAAATAATTTACAGATTTACACATGCTATTAATTTTAGATTTGAAAACATTTTAAGGTAACATAGTTGCAACTTTACCCTGTCTTCTCTCCCTTTTTCCAACACATGTCCTATTAACATAACTATTTGCAACTAGTAGGAGGATTTTTCTAAATGTGTCCTATCAACATATGAGATTTATATCATCCTACACTATTTTAGCCTTAATAATGTAAGGGTTAGGATTACCTGGTTTAACCACCTTGATTTGAGGGAACATGTACATGAATGAAGCATATACCATTTTCTACTCTAGAATAGATAACTTTCCATTTCCAAATGGTGGAGTAGTAGAAGGCATATGCTTGTCTCATCTCTTGCCATTCTCAAATATACTCATCTTGACTTTGCTTTAATGGCTTATTTCTCTTCACAATCTGATAAAATAATGTAAGACACTCTTAGTATAGTAGCTCATGGCGTATGAATAGCTTTGCTCTTAAAAAACTCACAGATCTTCTTATGCAATTCTCATAGTTGCCAAATAGAGGAATTTGTTGCATCTCTTGTATTTATAGCATCATATTCAAACCCCCACTACCCTAACTAGACCTATCTTCAATTCCATTGTGGAAGTAGGTGGGTTACACAAATTCTAAAATTTCACTTATCTTTGTATTATTATCATCTAGTGATAATGTGGCATAAAAATGTAACATCCATCACTAATGTTGGTTAGTTTGGATAATCTCCTATAGTGTTGACACATGGTTGTTTGATGTGATGAGTTGGTTTCCTAGTTTTCTAGTGAACAATCTTAAATTTGTTGAATGGATGGTGGCAATTGATCACTGATGATGCATCTAATGGTTCTTGAGACTTTTTTCTTTGACAACACTTTGGCACCTTTCAGTAGATGTTGGGTCAAGTCTATGTGCAAGATCAACAACTCACATTTGAGCTTTAGAATTTATTTAGAATGGATGGCTCATTTTTTTTTTATCAACAATCCAAATTAAAGAATCTTGATCCATCAAATGGTTTGTGAGGATTTTGGTTCTTCTAAAATTATTGTTTAGGATTATTAGGAGTGATTAGATGAAGCTGATGTGGAAGGATTGACAACTTGCACTATTTCAGCACAATGATTTGTAGCATATTATATTTCCTTGCAGATGAAGGATTTAGGCAAGATTTTTTAGTGCATCTCATGATTAAGGGGAAATCATGTTAGAGGAAAAAATTCCATAAGGAATCTTCAATGAATTAGTTCCAAAATTTGGAAAACAATTAAGAAGGAGATGGATAAAGGAAAAATATGAATTATACACAGTGTTGGAAACAATGTAGATAACTGAGAGGGGGGGTGGATTAGTTATCTTATAACTTTTCTTCTTTTTACTTTCTTCTCTTATCTTAACATTTAGTGCTATATCAAAACATGAAAGCAAAGGCAACCATAAGAACTAAAAATGAAATTAATGCACAACACAAGGATTTTTACATGGAAACCTTGTTAAGGGAAAAACCACAGGGTAACTAACCCAATATTGTATTCTCTATTAAAAGAATAAGGAGTACAAATTTGGCACTTGCCAATTAGGGCTCACTGCTTGAGCACACTACTCACAAGAGGCTCACTTCCTACTAAAGACTTACAGATGATAACAATGAGTTTGAATTGATGAACAACATCCATATATGCAAGAGTTTAGTTCTAGTTAGGCTCAGTATATTGATGTAGCACATTTCATTCTTCCTTTGCTTAGTATCACTCCTTTGTCACATTTCTGGCTTGGAATACTATCTTCACACTTCTCTCTGCTATTCTTCACACTTAATCCATACACATATATCCTATGTAACACTTACAAGCTTGAATCCATTGGGTATATATATTCGCATCAAGGATTTCAATCAACTTTCTAGTCGGCAACAAGAACACTTAGAATATTTACAAGTTACTGTTCTATCGGTTGAATCCATACTTGATTGATGATGCGCACCAAAAACTTAAGCATAGAATTCATTAATCATGTTAGCCAACAATGTGTAATTCCACAAATTGCTTGATCAACACCTTTTATACATCCAAATTGAAATCTAGTACTCTGTCGGTCAGTTCTTCCTCTGTCTACTTTGTCTAACCAGAACCTAACACTCAGAAGCTCATATCTTTTTCATGCTTTATCACCGGAGGCTAAATCTCTAGAATACAATAGTCATGATACCCTTCTTGTCTTGTCCAAGTCTGTAACTTACTGAGTTATACCATATGAGAGATCCAAACCTAATTGTCAGACCATGTTGCATACTCTATTCTTGTCCACCAGACCAATATAGTTTTCACTCTGACTTCCGGTATAGGCATATTATGTACTTAGGATGTGTAGAATAGACTTTTTTTCCATCAATGACAACACTTATGAAGCCACATAGTGTGTCTTGCCAATAATATCCTCCTTTGGTATTAATGGTAACACTTAGTGAAAAATGGCTAAGTGTCATAGTAACTCCCCCTTTGCTTGTGTTCTATTTCTTTGTACTACTTTACTGGAGCTCCCTCTTTGTTGGATTCATCATTTTTTACTACTCTTCATTCCCCCGTTGACATCAATGGAAAAGGGTGGAATCATCATACCAAAATTGTGCAAAAAGTATTATATACGTGGCCGCATATGTGTATACAAATCATACATTATACTTACATATACTTAAATATATCCACAAAGGTTGTCTTCAATTGTATAATTTATGTGGCCCAACTCCTCTTCATTCTATCCAAAATGGATATGAGTCCACTTAACAAAAATGCATATGCTTCTGCCCTCTTCAAATCTGTTGGATTACTGGTCTAAGCTATACCTTGAGCATCTATTAAAGCATCATGCAATACCTCTAACTAAGGAAGGATTATTCCCCTAAGTCCACCCATTCTGTCCATCATATGCCTCTTCTCCTTATCTAGTTTCTTTATCTCATTTATAGTAACAACTGCTTGACATTCTTGGTTTACCAGAGAGATGGTAAGACGATCAAAATTCTGAGATAGACTTAGCAACTTTTCTTCTTGTTCTTTCATCTTCTTTTTGATGTCCGCTAAAACTTTAGGCCAAGATAAACAAAATTTATATATATCTCCTCTGCCCTTAAGAGCATTTTCGATGCTCTTTACTCCAATGTCTAAGGTTTTTCTATCATTGTTAATTAGTCCTTGTACCTCACTGAACCTTTTTTTAGAGAACTCTTTCCAGACCTTAGTTTCTATTGATTTTTCAAGAGATTCAAAGTGAGAATTGATAGAATTAACCAAGTTTTTCAAGTTATTGGATGCATAGGCAGATGTATCCTTTTGATATGTAGGCACGATCTTCTCTAGTACACTAGATGTAATGTTCAATAGTTCACTATCCTCCATGTGTGATTTTAGAAGTTTCTCTTTTACTTTGGCCTGAGCAAAAGATGCTACATTCATTATCTGAACCAGAAAGAGAGTCAAAATTCAGTGGCCCTTGAATCAACTCATGTTCATCCAGCTCCATCATTTCTCAATCAAGGAAATTTTATACTGTCTCTGCAGTGTCTCTTGCTGGTGATTCAGACTTCTTTCCTCTAGAAAAACTAGGGCTAACTGGTTTGGATAAGTCATCACTAACATTCTCTGCTTGTTCTTCTTCTTTTGCCTTATCCTCTTTCTCTTGATTCTCCTTCTCTTCTCTTTCTTCCCCTTCTTATTTAGTGCTGGGAAGATTTGTCTTGGCAACTGTGGGATCTGGAGGAGTGACATTACCAAATTTTATTGCTTTCTAAACTTTCTCTTCCAGAATAGAGGAATCTAAGTCCTCATATTTCTTTTCATCTATTTTGTTTAATCCTTTGACATCCTTGTTAGCGAATTCTTCATTGATTCCTTTTAATCCTTCAACATCCATGGTAGAAGGCTCTTCATTTGTTTCCTCTACAATAGAAAGATTGAATCTCTTCAAGGCATTCTGGAGAATTGTTTTTGTTTCATCTACTATTTGTTCAGTTTCTCTGAGCATGAGCTTATTCATTCTTGCCTTTCTCCGAAACTCATCTTTATTGTCCTTCAAAACCATGTTCATTTGCTTTGGAGTGATGGAAGGACATAGTTGTATCACTATCTACTCCCAGATCACCAAGTCTTTTTCTTTGGCATTCTCTTTTCTAAGTTCTAGTACTTCTTCTAGGCTCTTAGGAATTAATGAAATTATTTCAATGAAGGCTATGTTGTAGATGTTCAAATACCTGGTAGTTGCCTCTTCAAGAATTCTCTTATCTGCATCATTGTATTCATCATAAAATTCTATCACCGACTGTAGGTTTCCATCTACAGTGATGGATTTGATGATATCTTCAATTGATAGAGTGGGTTTTTCAACAAATTCCTTTGTCTTCTCTTCTTCATTTCTGCTATCAGAGGACTTCCTGGACGTTCTTTTCTTCTTCATTTTCTTGATTTCCTCATCTGATTCTGTCTCTTCATCATCCTTTTAGCTCATATATGTCCTTGTGGCTTTGGTCTTCATTCTCCTTTCTTCTTTCTCGGATGGCTTGACTTTCGGTTTGGTAGTCTTTGAGATTTTAGGAGTGACAGGTGTAAAACTATTGGAAGATCTAGTTCGAGAGGAGGCTTGCACTGGAATGCTTTCTTTCTTTACTTCTTGTCTTTCTTTTTATGTCTTCTCTATTTTCTCTCTATTGGCATCTATTGGGTCTTTTGACATGCCAAATCTTTTGGCAAACTCTTCAACTTCCTTTCTTACTTTTCTCTTTATCTCTAGCTACCTTAATTCAACATGTATTTTTATGCTTATCTCTTCAAAGGTGCCAAACCTTTATGCTTCAGTGTCTTTAGGTTGGCTCAGCAAGTGTTGAACATGTACCTCCAAATTTTTTTCATTGACTTCATATCCCATGGGCATTATCCACAGTTCTTGGCTCAACTGCCTCTATTAGGCATTGATCAGTGTCAAGCATGAAGTAGACTGTGTCTTTGTTTTTCTCAACTATTGACTGTGGTATTCTCTCTCTGGCATGCATCATGCTTTAGAAATTCTTGAAGTAACCCCAAAGAGCTAAGTTCTAGGCTTCAACATCGCCAAGTCCATACACGTAATCTCTGATTTCAATTGCATTGGGTTTATCATTTTTCCAGACCCAACTCTTTGATCTAGGTAGCTCATTCATATAGTTGAAAAATAGACACAATATTAGACTACCATATTTGAATGAGTTTTTCTTATCTTTCTTGATCTTCTGCAAGTTTTCCATCAATTGACTCAGTAGACGCTCACATAGATCATAATCTAAATTTTCCTTCAGCATTTGATATGTAGTATAGATTGTTGTACCAGACAAAATTTTCACTACTTGAGTGGTAGATTTTGTAACCAATTATCCTTGAAGCAAACTTGACATCTAGATCTGTGATGTCATCTATAGTCATTGCTCTTTTGTCAAATTTTGATCCGGTGGCTTTAGTTACCATTTGGTTCTTTACAGATTTGAGTATGGGTAACCCACCAGTTCAATGTAGTCTTGTCACAACCCTGATGGCATCTTTGATTATCTTGAATGGCCTCATTAGCCACATAAAAGTATCATGCATGCTATTTAGAACATACTAGACCCATTCATCTTCTGCAAAAGATAGAAAATGTATGCAATGTTCAAAGTGTTTGTCCCTTAGGGTCTTGAATTCAGGTCTAAGTTCAAAATTCTCATCTATTAACTGTTTATGATAGATGTCGATCAATTTTGAGTCTCCAAAATCTTTGATGTTTGCATGGATATAAACCCTAATATATTTTACATGCAAGACACTGTACGGAATACTAGAAAATGCACCCAAGGGATCAACTTCTATAGACTTGTAAGGGTGTTTCTTGAATTTTGGTCTTAGCCTTTCAAAGATATTGACAACCATTAGAGTAACCATTCTAATAGACAAAATTTGAAGAGATTTTGTAGAAAGAAATACCTTTTTGCGCCTCAGGGTTTGTTGCAACTGTCAGATCAAAATTCTGATTGACTACTTGAATGTTCTGCAGGATCTTTTCTCAGAGCTCTTCTCTCTTCTTCATTTTGAATACAAAGTGTGATAAATGGTGAATGAGGACCCTTTTATCCTTCCACAAAACCTAATTTGTCATTGTAATAAATGCACAACCTTTTAAGTCATTTGGTTACCCTGTTTCTCAAGCGATCTTTTCATGAATCATCTTGTGGATCTTCAACCTAGTATCTTAGTGAATTGATAACACATATCTACCTTATAAAATTGTCTCTAGATCTGTAGATCAGAATATTGTATTTTTAGATAATACTAGATCAATTTGTATTTCTCTGTTAACACTAGGTGGTTGCCATAACTGGATCTACTCAAGTGGTCATAAACCCTTTGAATCTTCATGCAAACCTCTCACATTCTGACTGAAATCTCTTTGGAGGATTCTCTAGCAACCCTTTAATCCACAACATCAGATGTTTACTCAATGTGCCGAATTTAGGTACTTACAACTTGGCTAGGGAAGTTTTGATCTTCTTTTGCTTCTCCCCCTGAGCCAGAGCTCAACCTTTTAATTTCTGAAAGGACTATCAACACTGGATTCCGGTGCGGACCTATCACCAATGTTTATCACATTCTTCTTTGTCCAAATCTTGTTCATTTCCTTCTTAACCTCATCCGAATTTACTTTACCTTTTCCTTTGTCTTGTTTTTGATCACGTTTCATTGAACCTTTTCCATTTTGATTTCTGCTCCTATAGAATCTAGCTATATGACCGAATCCATTGTAATTGTAACACACAAGATTTCTTTGCTTATTTGAATGATATCCTCTTGATCTACACACTCATTAGACATATCTCCAATTCTATTGCATGCAAAGCATCTACCATTGAAAGAGTTGTTCATTTGCATATTTCTACATTTATGAGAGTTGTGACCATACCATTTGTAACTAAAACATTGATTAGAGAAGGATGGATTGTTCTAATTCATTTTGTTCCTACACTGAGTTACTTTATGATCAAATTTATTGCAATTGAAGTAGTATCCATTGAAAGATGGATATATTTGAGCATTTGCTTGCCTTACTAGAGGTCTTCTAGGCCTATTTCTTTGATTTCCTGGTCCAAAGTTTTTTTGACTAGCCCTAGAGCTTTCACCTTTCTCATATCCAAAGACACACTTATCATCTACCCTCTTTTGACTTTCAAGAAGAACTTCAAGTTGGGCTGAGCTTATCTTGAACTTTTCTTTGTATTCATTTGCAGATTGAGAATCTTGTTTAAGAGGTCAATATGGTTCTCAAGTTGTTCTTCATTGTATCTGGCTTCTTCAAGATCAGATTCAAGATGTCTGATTATTCTATCCATTTTGTGGCTGTCCTTTATTTTCTCCTTAAGGGATTGTTTTAGGTTATCTTCAGTCTTTCTCTTCTCTTCAAATTCTTGGGTGAATTTCATAACCCCTGATTCCATTTCATGTCTTATCGTAATGACTTCTTTTGATAGATTCTAACATAGCTTAGTTTTCTCATTTAGATCTTCATCAGTATTATTGGCT
This sequence comes from Cunninghamia lanceolata, assembly GCA_027924645.1. NCBI lineage: Eukaryota > Viridiplantae > Streptophyta > Pinopsida > Cupressales > Cupressaceae > Cunninghamia > Cunninghamia lanceolata. Next base: position 7,688,863 of record BSBN01000815.1, on the reverse strand, counting down.
TCATTCTGATTTGCTAATTTCTAAAGTAGTTCATTTCTCTTTTTCACAGAATTACTGAGTTTTTCTTTCAACTCATTGATGAAATCATCAACTTCCTTGAGTCATTCTCTCAAATTATTAGCCTCAGGGTGGGATTGTTCAAGATCACCTAAGGTAGAGTGAAGTTGTTCTTTCATACCATATGCATCCATTAAGATTCCTAAATCCTCCTCAAACTATTAGGCTTTTTCTAAGGAACTTGGCTCTTATACCAATTGTCAGAAATAATGTAGATAATTGAGAGGGGGGGTGAATCAGGTATCTTATAACTTTTCTTCTTTTTACTCTCTTTTCTTATCTTAACATATAGTGCTATATCAAAACATGAAAGGAAAGGTAACCATAAGAATTGAAAATGAAATTAACACACAACACAAGGATTTTTACATGGAAACCCTGTTAAGGATAAAACCATGGGGTGAATAACCCAAGATTGTATTCTCTGTTAAAAGAATAAAGAGTACAAATTTGGCACTTGTCAATTAAGGCTCACTGCCCAAGCACACTACTCACAAGAGGCTCACTACCTACTAAAGACTCATAGATGATAACAATGAGTTTGAACTAATGAACAACATCCACATATGCAAGAGCTCAGTTCCAGTTAGGCTCGATATACTGATCTAGCACATTTCATTCTTCCTCTGCTTAGTATCACTCCTTTGTCACATTCTGGGCTTGGAATACTATCTTCACACTTCTCTCTACTTTTCTGTGCACTTAATCCATACACATATATCCTATGTAACACTTACAAGATTGAATCCATCGGGTATATATATCCGGATCAAGGATTTTAATCAACTTTCTAGTGGGCAACAAGAACACTTAGAATATTTGCAAGTTACTATTCTATCAGCTAAATCCATACTTGATTGATGATGCGCACAAAAAACTTAATCATAGAAGTAATTAATCATGTCGGACAACAATGTATAATTCCAAAAATTGCTTGATCAACACCTTTTACATATCCGAATTGAAATCTGGTACTCTGTTGGTCAATTCTTCAAAGTCTCCTCTGTCTGACTGGAACCCAACACTCAGAAGCTCATATATTTTTCATGCTTTATCACCGAAGGCTAAATAGTTGGAATACAATAATCATGATACCCTTCTTTTCTTGTCCAATTTTGCAACTTACCGAGTTACACCATCTGAGAGATCCGGACCTGATTGTTAGACCATGTTGCATACTTTGTTCTTGTCCACTAGACCAAAATAGTTTTCACTCTAACTTCTGGTATAGGCATATTATGTACTGCAGATGTGTAGAATAGACTTTGTTTCCATCAATGACAATACTTATGAAGCCACACAGTATCTCTTTCCAACATACAGTAGTGACATGGAATGGAGATGATGGATGTTTACAATGAATAGATGGATTATATTAATGAATAGACACATGGGGGGGGAATTATATATAAGGAGGGGGAATGCACTTTCATATAAGGCTCTAGGTGAATCACATTCATCAAGATTGGTAGTATTGCTCCACCGAGTGTTGATAGCTCAAAGGTATTAGCTTGCTTGCTACTTGAAATAATGTATGGACTACTCCATAATGACTCCAGTTTCTCATGTCATCTAGGCTTTACTCTTTTCTTCTCCCATTTTAGCTGACATTTTTGGAAACAACTAAATGATACTCTATTAGTAGGATTTATTGCCAGAGGAAATAACCAATGGTACATTTATTTAAGCTTAGACCTCTAGCAATACCAAAAACATCTGTTGGCCATTACATTAATGTTGATAGAGGGAAGCCCTAAATATCACTGTTGTGATAGAATAAAGGACAAAACAAAAAATAGAGAGAGGTAGTAGATAAAACAAGCACACAAAAGATTATATTTATATATTCCTCAACTTCCAAAATTTACAAAACATAGAGTACATGCTCTATTTTACACTACAAAATATACCATATTCAATTTGGATTGTTGTTCAGAACCTGGCACTGTTCACACTCCCAATTTGGAGTTGACTGCAACTCTGAAGCTACCTTCTATTCATCTATTGCTGCTATAACACATTCCCTTCTATTCTTTGTTTCTCTCTTAAACATTCCCCTATTGTTGCTGTAGGGTTTTCTTCTTCTACTATATTCTTCTCTCTTACCATATCATACTTTTCTTCTTTTATCTTATGTCCATGCACATAAAAAATTTGGTGCTCAACCATTTCAAACTTACCTAACATAATAAATTTTGCTAGCAAACAAATCCCCTTTGATAGGGTGATAGAATTGACGAAGGGGGAAGGTGCATTAAATGCACTAAATCATATTAATAATTCCAACAATCCCCCTTAATTTGAAGTCCCATATGTCATTCAACAATTTTCTTTTTGGAGCTGATATCTGGAGTTAAGCCTTTGTATTTTCCTTTTTGGAGTAGATCTCCAAAGCTATTTCTATCATTCTAGACCACCTCCAGAGCACCTTTTTACATCTCCAGAGCACTTCTCCTACATCTTAGGAGCTCACCTCATGCATCTCCAGTGCTAACTTCCTACATCTTTGGAGCTCTCTTTTTACATCTCTAGAGCATCTCAAGAGTTGCACTAACTTTCCAAACTTGAACCTTTGGAGATCTGATGTAACTATGGAGCATCTTCGGAGCTCTGTTGTGATTGTCCTCTTTCTAAAGCTATACTTCTAGAGTTGTCTACAATGCCAAGCTTATCTCTTAGGCATTCAAAGCAATCTTTTGGCATTGCCTTCATAAAAATATCAGTGAGTTGTTGCTCGGATCTATAGTATTGAAGCTCAATCTCACCATGTTGTACCAAATCTCTTATGAAGTGATAATAGATCTCAATGTGCTTGCTTCATTTGTGGAAGACTAAATTATTTCTTAGGGCTATTGATGAAATACCATCACAATGAATGGTTGTACCATATTCTTGTTGCTCATTCAAATCTACAGGGATCCTTCTCAACCAAATAGCCTAACATGCTACTACATTTGTTGCAATATACTCATCTTCTATTGTCGAGAGATAGATAATGAGTTGTTTCTTAGGTGCCCATGAAATTGCTCCTTAACCTATGTGAAATACATAGCTTGATGTGCTCTTTCTATCATCTAAATTACCTGCCCAATCACTATTTGTGAAACTAGCCAACTTAAACTCGTTGGATGCATCATACAGGATGTCATAACCTATTTTTCCATTCACATATCTCAAGATCTTCTTTCTTTCTTTCCAATGTGTGTCCTTAGGGTTCTCCACGAACCTAGAAATCCTGGCTTACTGCATACATCAGATCAAGCCTAGTAGCTATCAAGTACATAAAACTTCCAACCATGCTCTTGTAAAGGGTCAGATTTACCTCATTGCAACTACTATCCTCTTTGCTCAATTTTAGACTTGTAGTTGTTGGGGCAGGTTTGTTATTCTCTATTTTAAATCTCTTCAAAATCTATTTGGCATAGTTAGTTTATGAAATAAATATGACATGCTCTATTGTTTGAACCTTGATGCCTAGAAAATACTTCAATAGACCTGAGTCTATCATCTCAAACTCATTCTTCATTACCTATTTGAAATAAAAAATGAAGAGGTCACTATTTTCAGTAAAAATTAGATCATCTACATACAAAACAATAATCAAAATATTACCTTAGTCTTCATTGATGTAGAGTGTGGGCTCATTGCTGCTTTTGCTAAAGTCATGACTCATTAGATATGAGTCTATTCTATTGTACCATGCCATAGGTGCTTGTTTCATCCTATACAAGGCTTTCTAGAGCTTATATACTTTTTCCTCTTGTCCTAAGACTTCATAGCTAGGTGGCTTCTCCACATACACTTCCTCTTTTAGCACTCCATTCAAGAAGGATGACTTCATGTCCATTTGATACACCTTCTATTTGTGTTGGGCTTATATTGCTATGACTACCCGTAATGATTCCAACCTTGCAAATGGTGTATATGTCTCATCATAATCTCTTACAGGCTACTATTTGTACCCTTTAACAACTAGCCTTTCCTTATGTCTTTCAATCTTTCCATTAATAGTACACTTGGTCTTATAGACTCACTTAACTCCAATCACTTGTTTACCCTTGGGTAAATTAGTTAGCTCCCATGTTTCAATCCTCTCTCTAGCATCCAATTCTTCATCCATAGCCTTACAGTTCACTACTTCTCTTTCATAACCTCCTCAAAGTGCATTGGATCATTATAAGAAAATAAAAAAAATCCAAATTCTCATCAAAATCAGCATACCTTGTGCTGTCATAAATATCTATCACACTCCTTATCCTTTGTGGCATCAATGAGGCAAGTGTAGGGTCTAAATTACCTCAGGAGCTATTGCTCTACTAACCTCTAGAGATACTGTATTGTTGACCTCCAAATCTACTACTCTATTGAACTCTAGATTTGTTAATCTTTAGAGTTGCAGACCTCTAGAGCTACTAACCTTCGAAGTAGTTGGGATGTTGTCCACCTCCAGAGCTGTTGTTCTGCTGAAAACCTCTAGAACTACTATTTTCCAAATCTCTATGATAGTTTCTCCCTAACTCGCTACTCTCCGAAGCTCCTACAAATTTTCTATCCTCTAGATCTTCTTCATCTTCAAGGGGTATTGTGGCTAAAATACTCATGGTGATGTCCACCATTTGATCCCATGCTTCATTCTCGATGAACCTAACATTCTTGCTAATTACAACCATTTTAGTGATGGGATTATACAATTTGTAGGATTTTGTCACCTCTATCATCAAATTTCTACCTCTTCTCTTCTAGCATGAATGCATATGCCACACAACTGAAGATACTTAGGTCTTCAACACTCCATTTGTTGTTTGTCCACACCTCTTGTGGAATCCTATCACGAATAGCCTTTCTAGGGCACATTTTCATTAGGTAAAGTATTGTTGCTATAGCTTCACCCCAAAAATCATGTGATAGTAATTTTTCTTTCAGCATGCTTTCTACCATCTCTTCATTAGTTTTATTTTTCCTTTCAACCACTCCATTTTTCTATGGAGTATACCTAGTTGTAAACTATTGTTCTATGCCTTCATTCCTACAAAAATTCATAAATTCTTTGGAGATATACCATCCCCCTCTATCCATTCTTATGGATTTGATATAATGGCTACTTTTCCTTTTAGTTGAGGCCTTAAAGCACTTGAATTTCTTGAAGGCTTCTAATTTTTTTTTCAAGAAGTGAACCTAGATTTTTCTGTTGTAATCATCTATGAATGTCATGAAGTAAGTAATTCCAACCAAGGTGTGTGTTTTCATGGGCCAACACAAATCTGAGTGAACCAACTCCAATGGTGCTTTTTCTCTACTAGAATTTACCTTGATTGAAAGGGCTCCCTATGCTGCTTTCCTAAAATGCAGGCTTCACATTTTCCATTGGGCTCTACAATAGATGATAACCCTTTAACCATGCCTTTCTTGGACAATAAACTCAAACTAGAAAAACTTAAGTGCCCATACCTCAAATGCTAAAGTTTGGATGGGTCTTTGATTACTATCCTAAAGGCAGATTGATGTGAGTGTCAGAGATAGTGGTGGAAATTGTGCCAAAGATAGCACCAAAGATAGTGTCAGAGATTGTCCCAGACACTGTATATGCATCCTAGGAGGAAAGATTCAGTTTCTTGTCATTCGTACTATTGCAATCACTTTCTTTCTACCTCCTTTGTCAAATATCATGCACTTTCCATTCACTATCAGGGTTTTATCACCATTTTAGACCTTTTGTCCAATGCTCAATAGGTTATGTTTTATGCCTAGGGCATAGTAGACATCTTAGATCTCCTTTCACCATTCTTGGTTTGGATGTTGATTATACCTCTTCCCATGATGAGAACTTTCTCATTGTTTCCCATTTTGTTTACACTTGTTATGATGTCATCTATTGAGGCAAAGAAGTTTTTATTACCACTCATGTGGTTGCTACAAGCACTGTCTAAATACCATACTTCATCACTACTTTTCTCAGCAAGGCTGTAAATAATAAATAAATTTGTCTCTTTTTCATTTTCAACCTTGTTTTCATTTGCTACATTAGCATTTTGGATCCCATGGTCATGTTATTTCTTCCTACACTCGCTAGCATAATAACCAAAATTATGATAGTAATAACATTAAACATTGCTTTTGTCATACCTCAAATTGGAATTGTTGTTCTTCTTGTCTTGGTAGGTTAGCTGTGAGGTGCTTGTCTCTTCTTGGCTATTTGGAACTCCTCTTCCGGTGTTGCTTCTTCCTCTACCTCTTTGACCTCTACCTCTATTGTTTTCCTCTTCCCCTACCTCTTACATTGGTTTGAGCCTTGAAGGCTTGTTCTAGGGAAGGAGTGGATCTATTCAATCATTGTTCATGGGTTTGTAGTGAACCCATCAACTCATCCACCATCATCTTGGACAGGTCCTTGGCATCTCCAATGGCGATGACAATGGGATAAAATCTAGAAGGTAGAGTCCCTAGGATTTTCTCAATAATCCTTAGGTCTTCCATTGTTTCTCCATTTATCCTAAGATGATTAATCAAGGTAGAAACCCTAGTGTGGAAGTCTGAAATGGACTTACCATCCTACATTTGCAAGGTGACAAAATCTCTCTTTAGAAATTGGAGCTTTACTAATCTCACTTTGTGAGTCCCCTTATAACTATTTGGAGTATTTCCAATGCCTGTTTTGAGTAGTTTTTTGCTGCAATATGGGGAAAATAGCCTTTGTCAAGGTTGCCTCAATCAAACTAAGGGCTTATGAATCCTTCATCCTTGTTTCTTTCAACTAGTTCCTTTGGGAATTTGATAGGGTTGTATATGTAGGCTGCTTGGTCTATAGTATCTGTGAAACCATTAATTACCATCTCTCATAGGTCATTTGCAACTAATATAGTTTTCATCTTTTTAGCCCAGATATCATAGTTTTTCCCATCAAAGTTTAGTGGATACTACCAACCTTTGATGTCTCCACCTGCAATTCTACTCAAATTTGACAAAACTGTTAATGCCTAGAAGATCTAGGGCTTCTCCAAAAATACCCACAAAAGACTAACTGCCCAAAAAAATAGGGCTCTAATACCACTTCTTGGCAGAGGGTAGCCGTAAATATCACTATTGTGGTAAAATAAAGGATAAAACAAAAACCAAAGAGAGGGAGCATATTAAAAAAGCACACATAAATTTATATTTATGTATTCCTCAATTTCCAAAAATTACAAAACATAGAGTACATGCTCTATTTTACACTACAAAATATACCATATTTAGTTTGGATTGCTATCTTGAACTTGGCGCTGTTCAAAAGCCCAATCCAAAGCTAATTGCAACTCCGGAGCTGCGTACTATTTTTCTATTGCTACTGCAACACATTTTGTTCTATTCTTTGTTGCTTTCTTACACATTCTCCTTTTGCTGCTATAGGGTTTTCTTCTTCTACTATATTCTTCTCTCTTACCACATCATACTTTTCTTCTTTTGTCTTATCTCCATTCACACAAAATTTGGCACTCAACAATTTCAAACTTACCTAACATAATAAATTCTTCTAGAAGACAAATCCCCTTTGATAGGGTGATAGAATTCCATTTGATGTGGTGACAAAACCAACTGAGGGGGAAGGTACATTAAATGCATTGACTCAAATTAATAATTCCAACAATCAATTCCTGATCTGATAATTGTGAGGCTTTAAATGTTGTTGGGAATTTGGATATGATCTAGTCTTGGTTGTGCAATAACTCTTCCTTTTGTTGACTGAGCCATCTCCTCAATGGTTGTGCAATGATTTGGATAATCATGCATTATTTGTTTGCTACATAGGAATTTGAGAGGGATGCATTTGGTTTATAAATGCTTGCACATTATTTTCTTATCTCTGCCTTACTTATACTATTCTTCATTCTTATCTCCTCCTTTAGGGTCTTCCATATAAGTATCTTACTCAAAGCATAGATATGTTCTACCTACCCCCTTCTTAATCACTTGTACTCTATCTAAGTAGTTAATAGGTTTTAATAATAAAGAGAGTCTCTGTTTTAGTTGTGTCATAGTCTTTAGAATGCAGGGCTAGATTTAGGAAATGGTTGTGCCTATTTTCATGTCTATGTGAATTGATTCATTAGCTTATGCACCATATACACTGGTGGTAATAGTGGTTTGTATTGAAATTCATACATATTCCTCTTATTGCACCATTTTTTCATATTGAATCATTCCTTTAGTCTCTAATGTCTTTGTGCTTAACTATTATTGCCCTTCATTTAGCTTTGGAAACTTGTCCAACATTTTTATGGATGCGTTGGATTTTGTTGAAGATGCCTTTCATTTTCGTGGTGGCATTGGGTGTGAATGATGCCTCTTTCATTCTTTATATAGTTGACATTTATAAGCTTAAAGGTATAAAAAGATTATCCTTCAAAATGTTCATGGTGCATCTTATGCATACCACCTCCTCAATCACATTCGCTTCTTTTATCATATCATAAATCTTTGTTATTGGCTAATGTATGCTAGGATGGATAGTGGATTTTATGCACTATTTAATATAGTGTCATGCTTTGAAGGACTTGACTTTTGTGGAGTAGATTCTTCACCTTTCATGAAATTTTGATTCCATCTCTTTTCTTTATATTCCTAGAGAATGAAATGTTGTTGTAGATTGTTTACTCAAATGGGGCTATGATGTTAATCACAACTAAAATGTCATGGATTTGTTGTCCCTATCTTCGCCCAAATCTTCACAATTTCTTTAGCTCCCTCATGATGATTTAGTTTGATTATTTTGGTCTATTCTTCCTTGGGATTATGTGCTTTAATGGTTTCATGGTTTCTATTGGTTCTTGTAGGTGGTGGGATTGTGGGAAATTGCCTTGGTTTTTAATCCTTTGGGCTTTAGTGATAACTATAATTGTTTGGAAATCTTTTTGTAAATTTTTTAAATTCTTAATATAAATATTTAAATATTTTCCAAAAATAAAAAAGCCTCATCATCTAGATGAATAATGCACACAATTACTAACATCTTTTTGAAGTGACCCAATCATTCAAACCACTATCTCAATCTATCTAGAGGCAAGTTGAGCTCTAATGCAAGTGCTTTGTAATGGATGGAAAAGTTCAAAATTGGAGTGCATGGCAGTTGGCACTACAATAAAAAAAAAAACTATATTTAAAAACAAATTACACCATATGGAAGAAAGTGGAATCAATTTTTCAGTGTCTATAAGAACATTAAAATTAGATAACCAAGACAAAAGACAAACCATTTATATGCAAGATAATTACAAAGGGGACAATAAGAGGATGTTCTAATATCATGGAAATTAAATTGGCACCCAGTATGCACTGATTAGACTAAAATCCTTAAGTGACTGTTGGTTGTTGTTGTGCAAAAAGTAAGTGGTATTTTTAGTTTTGCCTATGTAGTAAAAAATCCCAAAAAATATATCAGTAAATGACAAAAATAAGAGTTGGTAGCATGACTGGTGGTGGCTAAGGTTGAGGTTGAGGGATGGGCGGTGGTGCTAGTAGAGTTCAAGGTCGCATATTCAAATCTCATTATTAATGATTTTAGGCATATGTCATTCCTAGACAGTCATGTTGGTGACAAATTGGTATCCTTTCTGAGCCCAACAGGCAGATCCTCTATGTATTTTATCATTAATTCCTGTCACGTCAGTTGGTAGACGTTGTTGGGGAGGCTTGTTAATGATTCTTCATTAAAAGTGTGTGTGGCTACCTGGGATGGTAGTTAGCCACTTTAGGAGTTTCTTGTGACTGTGCATGTGGTAAGTTTTATGGCCTTCCACTCATCACCCTTTGTCTTCTCAATGTCTCTCCTTGCCACCGTATTTCTTCAATTTTTGTTTTATTGGACACTTCCTTGCATGTTAGCATGGTTGTTCTAATGGTTGTTGTACCTTTTCCCATTCTGGCCCCCTTTGTACTTTCAAATTCAGTTTTTAATATATATCTAGTATGGGTGCATGACACCTTTTCTAAGAAAAAAGACAAAAATAAAAAATATTACATAAGGATTACAAATGCTAAAGTTTGCAAGTGTATATCACAAAAGGTCATATTTAAACCCCCACCTTCCATTATACATTAATTTTTAAGCTTAAAATGTAGATGAAATGATATGTATATAGCACTCCCATAGTATAACTAAATTAAAGTCACTTTAGATTTTAAGCTTGCAGCTACCATAATTTGTGACTTCAAAAAAATTGAAGCTTTTACTTAGGCTCAACTAAGTGTTTTGAAGCTGAGATACCTTGGATTTTGGCAATATACAATGCATAATTATGTGCTTTGAATATAATCTCAAACTGTAAACGATGTAAAAAAAAAACTTTAGATTTTGGAAATATATCTAAAAGATATAGTTAATTGTATCATGTACTAAATATCTCGAATTGTGTGTAGCTAAGTACCTACAAATAATTAAAGGAGGTTAATTTTATTGTATGACAAAGATAGTCAAATTTATAGTTAAAATTTGTTTCTTAGACCTCTTGAGGATAATTGCACTATGAAAATTTTCTCAAGATGTCCCAAAAAATCCCTACACAAAAATAAAGAAAATCCCTAGTCTTGTTGGTAAGCTTCCACTTGCTAGCTTTACACAAACTAATGATTGAACCTAGCTAATTTGACTAATTTGGATACAATGGTGAGATTAGAATAACTTGACCATTCACCACATATGTTAGAAACTTAAATCTACATGCTCCCTTTATACAAAAATTAAATAGCCTTATGGCATCATCACTCCAATACCATGTTAAATTTTGTGATTAAAAAATACAACATAGGACATAATGTCTATGAGTTAATCACAATTACTAGGAAAATAAATAAAGATAATATATTCAAATTAATGGAACACAATTACAAAGAGTGAATTTTAAATAAATAGACTGTCACAACCCAAATTTTTACTTTGTTTTACTTTTAACTTGTATGTATTTAGTAGATAATTTTGCATGGATTAATAATTTTACATTTAGTACAATGTTAGGATAAATCAATGATTTCATGAGTTTATGTTTTTATGATTAGAATTAAGAAATGTGATTATATGATGTCAAGATATTATGATTTCATAAGGTTTATGGATTACTAACGATACACTAATCATAATTTGGTGATTCAAGTTGTTATCAGGAAATAGATTTTTCTCACCCTCTAAGAAAGAGAGGGAGAGAATCATTAGAGAGAAGTGAATAGACGTATGGATAAGAACAAGTTGTTTCCATCTAAGTCTCATGTTTCATAGTTCAGTGAACCTTTGTCATGTTTGGTAAGATGTGCTCAATATTTTGGTCTAATTTGTTTTCGACTCGACAATTGTTATTTTATTATTTGTTATTTTGTCTTTGTTAGCATTTTTTCAAGATAGAGAGGGGGAGAGTACCTCGATGCCATTCTCATATCTTTTTAAATTATAGAAACAACACAAGTTTACGTTATACACGTATATAATATATATATATATATATATATATATATATATATATATATATATATATATATATATATATATATATATATATCCTTTATTTATTTAAGAATGGTTTATAAGTTTTGATTCATACTATGTATTCAGTTTAAAAGAATACATGGTAGTGATTTCAATTTATTGCAAACCACTTACTTGGTTGTGCTGGCTTGACTCGACAATTGTTGATTTGTCAACATGCATTAGGCATAATTTTGTTAAGAAAAACTTATTCAAGTTGTAATGTCACTATCGATGAGAAATGGTTGATAGTTGATAATTTTTATTATCAAAAATTTCCAATAAGGGATTTTATCTTGTTATCTTATCTTTGTTAGCATTTTTACAAGATAGAGAGGGGGAGAGTACCTCGATGTCATTCTCATATCTTGTTAAATTCTAGAAACAACGTGAGTTTATGTTATACACATAAATTATATATATATATATATATATATATATATATATATATATATATATATATATATATATCCTTTATTTATTTAAGAATGGTTTATAAGTTTTGATTCATACTATGTATTCAGTTTAAAAGAATACATGGTAGTGATTTCAATTTATTGCAAACCACTTACTTGGTTGTGCTGGCTCGACTCCTTTAGCTCCTTAGCTAACTTAGAGATTTTGGAGGATCTTTTAAGTCAATTGTGCAGTAGTCTTTATGACCATTATCTCCACTAGATTTGCATGTCTTTGAAGGATTTTTAATAGGTTGTGTTTGTGGAGAAATATTGGGTGGCTATAGAGTGAGTGGACTCTATTAATCACAAGGATGCTCACTAAAAAATGACACAAAAAGTGGACGAGAGAGAGGAGTCTATGTGCCCTTCAAATATTTTGCATTTGTGGCTCTTTAAAAATTATTTATAGAACACATAGTTTGGGAGTGAGGACATATTTCTCAAAAAGGGAACTAGAGAATGAAATGTTCTACTAGACATAGAAGAGTTATCAGGTATGAGAGCTATGGTCACTATGTTTTATAGTATTAGATCTTTGTTTAATGCTTTATTATGTTGAATACTTGAGGTGACCGTATCTATACACTAAGTTATTATCATTGAACATGATTAGTAGTATATAGATCTTTTTCTCGATCATATCTATTTGATATTCTTTATTACGACTTGACAGTAGTTTTCCTTGTGGCTAATACGTAATACAAATTTCTGTGATCATTATGCGGCTAGTACTGAATATAAATCTTTGTGATCATTATGTGGCTGATATGTAATATAAACCCCTATGTTTACCATGTGGTCAATAAGTATGAAAAATCTTTCTGTCTATTATAAGATCATTACGTTTACAAGCTTTTGTTTATCTTGTTAGGCTGACTACTTATCTTGTAAGGCCAACTATTTATCTTGTAAGGCTGACTATTGGGTATGGAATTATATTTTGGTGATTGATAGTCTAGAGTGGTTCTATACTCTAGAAGGCTGACATGGTAGTGTGAAGGCCAAGTAAATGCATGAGATGTTATCTCTACATAAGGCCAAATAAGGTTGAGTTATCTCTACATAAGGCTAAATATCTCTACATAATGCCAAATATCTCTGCATAAGGCCAAATTCTTCTAGTTGTTTATATATATCATGTCAAGATATAACTCTATGTAGATAAACCTTACTGTGATTATTGAAGATGATTTGTACAAGTTCAAAACTTAACCTTTTTAGAGTGTTGGTAGACTTGGGAAGACCAAGAGATTGATTATGATATGTTGGTAGAATCAAATTATCTTGATTGGAAAATTGAACTTAGTTAAGAGATAATTATTAAAATTATAGTATTTTATATCAAGATGTTACACCTCACATTCTATATTATTAGTTGTTATAAGCTATATGAATTCTAGCAACACCTGAATAGTTGAGAGAAGCCTAGAGGTTTTGTTATCAAGTTATATTGTTATAAACCTTTACTTTTGGGAAAGCAAGAGTATTTGAGATATGAGTGTGGAATGGGGAATTTAAACACTATAATTTAACCAAAGAAGGTTTACGATGCTTAAAATTTCTAGTTGGTCTTAATAAGTTCATTGTATTTTTATGGTCAATAGTAAATAGTCAAGAACCATTAATCTAGATAGTAAAAATTACAAAAGAGTCTAAATAGTACTTTGATAAATTTAAATAATTTTCTTGTAAGTGTCATAACTTGTTTTATAACACTGGAACTTGTTTAAATTATTTTGAATCTAAGAGTAGATTGACAAGAGGTCATAGACCCTAGAATTTGCAAGTACACAAGAGGGACTCTCTAAAAGGTTAAAATTACCTTAGAACTTATTTATTGCATCTATATCCAAGTTTGAGGATTAAATTCTAAGTCTAATTGAGTGGAATTTAAATTAGTCACGACAAATTATATGTCAAGAGATACTAGTCAAATAAGTCAAACTATAGGATGAGATAGTTTCCAAGTTGAGCTAGAGGTGTGTGAACTTCCAACTATGTTTATTGTAAATGTTTATGGTGCAATCACAGTAGGAGGGTTCACACAATGAACTATCCAAACCGTACAACAAGAGTAAACACAATGGAAACAACTCAAAGAAATGAATCAAATGTAGATTCAATCATTCTGTATATCATAGAATTTAAATACAATCTAGTTGGCAACATGCGGGCTTACAATTAGGGCTCACATGCCTGATTACATATATGCATGAGATAAAGCTTTGAAGCTCCTTCATAAAGAATCTAAACTATGAACTGATTGATAACTTCTGAACTACTTTCCTAAGGATCTATTACATCAATATATATCATCTCTGGACCAATGGATTCCTCCACGTCGGCCAAGGAAGGTCACAAACTCCAATGAAGGGTTGTAACATGTATACAGATAGATTGGACCTAAATGCATAGAACGCTTCCTCAAATGAATAGAATATCATGTAGACCCTTGAGAAAGGTCAACCCTAAACCAAAGATCATCGAATGATGAGTCATTAAGATCCGTAAGTCAAAGAATGCTCCGTAAATCTTCTCCTTAGCTGATTGTCTGAGACTGCTAGGGTACTCTGCTCTGAGAATAGTAAATATTTTGAAAGTGATATCTTTCTGGTAACTGATCCAAATGCTCTAAATGTAGGATATGATGTACATGGATGAATGTAGATGCTAAGTCTAGATCTGTAAGGTGCAAAATGCAATTATGGTAGAATACTAGGCCAAAAGCTGAAAACTGCTTCTAACTAAACTGCCTAAACTAAACTGGAAAATGAAAGAAAGAAACTAAATTGCAACCAAACTAAAATCAAATGTTTTTGGTTGATGCAAGATTTCTCTTGAACCAGAGATGCTCCTGTTAGATTTAGGGCAGACAACTGAGAGGGGGGGTGAATCAGTTGTCCAAAAACTTTCTTCTTTCAACACTTGCATTCACTTAGCATTAACAATAAATCAATCGTGAAAACTTAATGTAATTAACCAAGAGTAGAAACACATCAACACATGAGACACCAAGATTTTGACATGGAAAACCTCCTTAAGGGAAAAACCACGGGGTGACTAACCCAAGATATTATTCTCTATTAGAAGAATAGAAAGAATAAGATGGCACATGCCAATTAGGGTTCACTGCCTGAGCACACTGCTCACAAGAGGCTCACTGCCTACAAGAGACACACTGTCTACAATAAATAACTATTACATACTTGAACTAGAAAATAGCATCGTCATCATGCTTGAATCAGTTCCATTAAAGCCCAAATCCTTCTGCTCTTCCTTTCTCTCTTCTCCTCGCTACCACACACTCATCTCCATGAGTACACACTTGAAATGACTTTGCAAACATTTATTTATACACAACATCAACTTAGGAACAAACATCTAAGTCAGAAAGCAAGCACAAGAACATTTGCAAGGTGTATAAGTCATCCGGTCGGCCAATCATAGAAAGAACACCTTCATTCAGAAGTATATGTTCAATTCTGGGCTTCAATTCTAATGTGGACCATCAACATGAATTGAACATAATCCAAGGACCTTCACAAGCTTTCCTGAATCACCAGGAACATCTACACTTCCTCTACTTACTAAAATCCTTCTCTCCTACATCTGGAACCTCAAGAACACAGTCTGTTATCACTGTCACAAAGGAATAGGTTCTTCCGGACCTTTAAACCACAAATTGATCTACTTGACACTTCACTAGGACATCTTAAACACTTCCTCAAATCCGCAGAGTGGGATAATGCATTATCGGACCTTATTGGACCTATCTATCTCACTCTGTCACCACTGAGCACTTGTCAGAACCGGTTCTTCTTGAGAGACCATAACTTCTTCAGATCTTCATGTGGATCCCTGAAAACTTGACTGGAGCATCTCAAGACTTATATCTACAAACCCTTTAAACTGCATCCTCTGATCCTTAACCTATCTTGGACTTTTACCTTGTTATCATCACTGTTCTTCACTGTTCTTGATTGAGACTAATTTTCTCAATATCCTCAGCACACAGCTCATCCAATCCTTCTCATTAATGCAACATGAGTATGTTGACATCAATGACAACATCGGTTCAACCCATACTTGCAACAATCTCCCCCTTTGTCATTGATGGCAACATATTATGTGAAAAACCATCAAGACAAGAACTTCTCCTTACTGTCATAGCTCTCCCTATCAACAACAATTATTCACATGTCTTCTCTTCTTGTACTGCTCCCCCTTTGATCATCAACTACTTGTTTTTCACATGTCTTTTCTCCCCCTTTGACATCAATGGCAAAGGGCCCATACTTGCAACTTGATAATCATACCTGCTCCTCCCCCTAAGTAGCAGCTCCCCAACACCAATCTGGACCACAAGATATGACTGTGATATCAACCAGACTGATGCACATTAGTGCATCCTAGTTCATCACCGGAGGGGCAATAACCCCTAACTTCTCCCTGAGATACTCAAAAGAATCCCTGGGAAGAGGTTTAGTAAAGATATCTACAATCTGATCCTTGGAGGGCACATAATCCAATCTGACTTCATCCTTGTTCACTTGCTCTCTCAGAAAGTGAAACTTGATAGATACGTGCTTGGTCTTAGAATGCAACACCAGATTCTTAGAAATATTTATTGCAATTGAATTATCATAGAAAATTGTGATAGGCTCCTCATATTCTACTTTAATGTCTCTTAGCATCTGCTTCATCCATAAGATTTGAGTGTAACTACCTGCTGCTACAATGTATTCTGCTTTAGTTGTAGACAGAGATATTGCCCCTTGTTTCTTGCTTAGCCAAGACACCATTTTTTTCCCAAAAAGAATGCTCCACCACTGGTACTCTTCCAGTCATCCACATCTCCTGCCCAATCTGCATTTGTATATGCAAGAAGAGAGAAATCATGATCTCTAGGATACCATAGACCATACTCAACTATCCCCTTTAGATATCTAAAAATCCTCTTGATTTGCATAACATGATATTCTTTAGGATCAGCTTGGAATCTAGCAACAAGACCGACAACCTGCATAATATTGTTGGATTTAGGGTACACAACTGAGAGGGAGGGGGTGAATCAGTTGTACAAAACTTTCTCTTTCCTTAACCACTTAACTCCACAATCTTAATTAACAACATAATATAAGATCAACCATGAAAGCACAATGTAACAAGTTAAGAGTAGAAGAAAACTAAAACACATAACACCAAGATTTTTGACGTGGAAAACCTGGTTAAGGGAAAAACCATGGGGTGATAAACCCAAGATAATATTCTCTGTTAGAAGAATAGAAAGAACAAAATGGCACTTGCCAATTAGGGCTCACTGCCCGAGCACACTGCTCACAAGAGACTCACTACCTACAGGAGACACACTGTCTATAAAGGAATAAGTATCACATACTTGAACTGGTAAATAGCATCTTCACTATGCTTGAGTTAGTTCCATTTAAGCTTAAACCTTCTGCTCTACCTTTTGCTCTTCTCTTCACTACCACATGCTTATCTTCACTAGTACTACCTTGAAATTACTTCGTAAACCTTTATTTATACATGACATTAAATTAGAAACAATCATCTAAGTCTTCAAGCAACAACAAGAACATTCACAAAGTGTATAATTCATCCGATCGGCTAGTCACAGAAAGAACACCTTCATCCAGAAGTATTTGTTCAATTTCGGGCCCCAATTCTAATGTGGACCATCAACACGAACTGAACATAATCCAAGGACCTTCACAAGCTTTCCTGAATCACTAGGAACATCTGCACTTCCTCTACTTACTAAAATCCTTCTCTCCTACATCCAAAACCTCAAGAACACAGTCTGTTATCACTGTCATAAGGGAATAGGTTCTTTTGGACCTTCAAACCATAAACTGATCTACTTGACACTT
The DNA here is from genome assembly GCA_027924645.1 of Cunninghamia lanceolata. Classification (NCBI taxonomy): domain Eukaryota; kingdom Viridiplantae; phylum Streptophyta; class Pinopsida; order Cupressales; family Cupressaceae; genus Cunninghamia; species Cunninghamia lanceolata. The sequence goes on along the minus strand of BSBN01000815.1, from coordinate 7,670,969 downwards.
CACAAGAACCTTCTAAACACTTCCTCAAATCCGCAGAGTGGGATAATGCATTACCGAACCTTACCGGACCTATCTGTCTCACTCTGTCACCACTGAGCACTTGTCAGAACCGGTTCTACTTGAGTGACCATAACTTCTTCAGATCTTCATGCAGATCCCTAAAAACTTGAGTGGAGCATCTCAAGACTTATATCTACAAAACCTTTAAACTGCATCCTCTGATCCTCAACCTATCTTGGACTTTTACCTTGGTATCATCACTGTTCTTCACTATTCCTCATTGAGACTAATTTTCTCAATATCCTCAGCACACAGCTCATCCAATACTTCTCATTAATGTAACATGAGTATGTTGACATCAATGAAAACACCAGTTCAACCCATACTTGCAACAATATCCCCCTTTGTCATTGATGGCAACATATTATGTGAAAAACCATCAAGACAAGAACTTCTCCTTACTGTCATAGCTCCCCCTATCAACAACTATTCACATGTCTTCTCTTCCTGTACTACTCCCCCTTTGATCATCAACCACTTGTTTTTCACATGTCTTCTCTCCCCCTTTGACATCAATGGCAAAGGGCCCAAACATGCAACTTTATAATCACACCTGCTGCTCCCCCTGAGTAGCAGCTCTCCAACACCAATCTAGACCACAAGATATGACTGTGATATCAACCAGACTAATGCACATTAGTGCATCCTAGTTCATCACAGGAGGGGCAATAACCCCTAACTTCTCCCTGAGATACTCAAAAGAGTCCTTGGGAAGAGGTTTAGTAAAGATATCTGCAATCTGATCCTTGGAGGGTACATACTCCAATCTGACTTCATCCTTGTTCACTTGCTCTCTCAGAAAGTGAAACTTGATAGATATGTGCTTGGTCTTAGAATACAACACCGGATTCTTAGATATACTTATTGCACTTGAATTATCACAGAAAATTGTGATAGGCTCCTCATATTTTACTTTAATGTCTCTTAGCATCTGCTTCATCCATAAGATATGAGTGCAACTACCTACTACTACAATGTATTCTGCTTCAGTTGTAGATAGAGATATTGCCTCTTGTTTCTTTCTTAGCCAAGAAACTAATCTTTTTCCCAAAAAGAATGCTCCACCACTGGTACTCTTCTGGTCATCCGCATCTCCCGCCCAATCTGCATCTGTATATGCATGGAGAGAGAAATCATGATCTCTAGGGTACCATAGACCATACTCAACTGTCCCCTTTAGATATCTAAAAATCCTCTTGATTGCTATAGCATGAGATTCTCTAGGATTAGCTTGGAATCTAGCAACAAGACCAACAACCTACATAATATCTGGTCTAGTTTGAGTGAGATACAATAGTCCTCCAATCATTGAGCTATATTTTGTCTGATCAACATTGGGAGAGTCATCATCTTTGCTCAACTTGCATCCAGTTTCCATTGGAGTGTTCATTGGCTTTGAGTCTTCCATCCCAAATTTTCTCAACAATTCTTTCACATATTTTCACTGAGAGATAAAGATTCTTTGTTTGAGTAATTTGTAGACCCAAAAAGAAATTCATTTCTCCAAGCATTGACATCTCAAATTCACTTTTCATTTGACTTGCAAAAGTTTTACACATACTGTCTCTTCCTCCAAAAATGATATCATCAACAAAGACTTCAACAATTAAGATATTTTCATGATCAATTTTGAAATACAAATTACTATCAGCAGTACCTTTATTGTAACCAAACTTCAAGAGATGCTTGTCCAATCTTTCATACCAGGCTCTTGGGGCTTGCTTTAGTCCATACAGTGCCTTTTTTAATTTATAGACCATGTCACTATGATCAGATAATTGAAATCCATCTGGTTGCTCAATATACACTTCTTCTTCCAAATTTCTATTTAGGAAGGTAGATTTGACATCCATTTGATACACCTTAAAATCCTTGAAGTCAGAAAATGCAAGAAATAATCTGACTGCTTCAATTCTTGCCATCGGAACAAAAGTTTCTTCAAAATCAACTCCTTCTATTTGAGAGTAACCTTTGCAAACTAATCTAGCCTTGTTTCTGTTTACTTCACCAGCTTCATTCAATTTGTTCCAGAAGACCCATTTGGTTCCAATCACATTTTTGTTTCTTGGTCTAGGAACAAGATCCCAAGTGTGATTTTTCTCAATTTGCATCAGTTCTTCCTCCATTGCCTTAGTACAGTTTTCATCATTGCAGGCTTCATTTACTATCTTAGGTTCAATATTTGAAATTAGACAATATTCATCTAAATTTTGACCAATTCTCCTCCTTGTTTGTACCCCTTTGCTTTTGTCACCTATGATCTGATCTTCAGAGTGGTTTAGAGTTACATACCTTGGAATTTTGGGAGTCTCTTGCACTTCTAACTCTTGATCAGTCTCATTGAGACTTATCTCTTCTTCCTGTTTTACCAGATCAACTTGACTTTGTTTCTAAGAAGAGACTTGGATACCTTGAATCTGAACACCATTCTGATCATCTTCATCATGTTCAATAATTCTTAAGGGTCTTTCAATTTCTTCATCAACCTTCACATTTATACTTTCTACAATCTTTCTCAGTCTCTTGTTGTAACACCGGTATGCTTTCCTTTGAGTAGAATATCCCAAGAATATTCCTTCATCACTTCTAGCATCAAACATTCCTAGATCTTCATCCCTTTTAATGTAACATCTACTACCAAAAACTCTGAAGTATCTCACAGTGGGAGTAATGCCAAACCAGAGTTCATAAGGAGTCTTACCGGTATAGTTTCTAATTTGAACTCGGTTGAGAGTGTAGACTACAGTGTTGACAGCTTCTCTCCAATAGATCTGAGGAACATTTGCTTCCATCATCATGGTCCTGGATGCTTCCTGGATGGTCCAGTTCTTTCTCTCAACAACTCCATTCTACTGTTGAGTTCTAGGGGCAGACAATTGTCTCTTTATTCCATGTTTCTCACAAAAGTTTATGAACTCACCAGATGTGAATTCTTCACCTCTATCAGACCTCAGACACTTGAATTTTAATCCAGTCTCATTTTCCACCATAGCCTTGAATATTTTGAATTTCTCAAGAGCTTCTGATTTCTCTTTCAGAAAGGTTACCCACATCATCCGGGAATAGTCATCAATTAGCAACATGAAGTTTCTATCACCTTGCACACTCCTGATTCTTGCCGGACCACATAAATCAGTGTGAACCAAGTCTAATAATCCAGTAGAAGATTGTTCCTTGCTTTTGAATGAGATTCTGCTTTGTTTTCCCAACTGACATTCTTTGCACAAACTATTTGTAGGTTTTACCAATCTTGGAAGATCTCTTATAGCCTGAGTATTACTTATCTTGATGATATTATCAAAGTTCACATGACACATTCTTCTATGACATAACAAACTCTGATCAATTTGAACAAATAAGCAACTTTTACCAGTACCAGCTAAGTGAAAGATGTTACCGTTTGTTTGGGTACCTGATGCAATCTCTGTTCAAGAACTTTCAAGGATTTTGTACTTTCCATTCTTGAATCTGAGATCATAGCCTTTGTCCACCAACTGTCCCACACTAAGAAGATTGTGTTTCAATCCTTCAACACATAATACATTACCAGTTTTGTTCATTCCATCAAAAGAAATAGTTCCTCTACCTCTTATTCTACTTGTAGAGTTATCACCAAACTCTACCACTCCTCCTTCATACCTTTCCAAATCTATGAACTTGTTTTTGTCACCTATCATGTGGTGAGAGCAGCCACTGTCAATGACCCAATCATCCTTTTCTTCGACTTGGGCAGCCAAGGCTTTATGATTTATAGATTTAGAGGGTATTAGATCTTCTTCCTTGATGGCAATGAACACACAGTCACTTCTAGATTTGTCTTCTTTCTCTGATTCACTATCTGTTACTCCTTCATCATCTCCTTCATGAGCATAGTAACAATTCTTCTAGAATCTTGGTCTATTACTATTTGGCCTAGAAAATCTTTTTGGACACCTTGATGCAAAATGACCAATCTTGTTGTAGTTAAAACACTTAAAAGGAAATTTTCCCTCATACTTACTAGATCCTCTTGGTAGTCTTTTTGCTATAAGAGCTTCAAGATGAGCAGTTTCAGCTTCTTCTTCTTCCAAGTCTTTTCATGCATTCTCATACCATGATGATTTCCTTGAAGAGTTTTCTCCCAGATCAAACCTTTGTTTTCCTTTTACCAAGGCACTTGCTTTGAATGCAGATTCAGTCTTTGGAGGATCATCTCCAAACTCAGCCATTTCAAAAGCAGCTAGCTTACCAACCAATTGATCCCTTGTGACTGTCATGTGAGCTCTAAATTCTTTGATTGCAAAAGCTTTGATTTTATAAGACTCGGGAAGGGATCTGAGAACATTGCCAACTATCTCATCTTCACTTAGGGTTCCACCTGCATTTCTGATTCCACAAACCAGCTCATTCACTCTTGGCATAAAAGAGGTAATATTTTCATCATTTCTCATTTTCAGTCTTTCATATTTCCCTTTTAGACTCTTTAATCTTGCACATTTAACAAACTGGTCTCCTTCATGCAAAAGTTCCAATTTCTTCCAAATCTCAAAGGTAGTTGGTAGATGAATAACATTAGAGAGTTCTCAGTCAGATAATGCACTTAAAAGAGCCTCTTTGGTCTGCAGATTGTTTTCAGCATCTGTGATTTCATTTAGGGTTGTCGAACCACCCTGTGGAGGTACATAAGCCTTTGTCACCATGGACCAGTATGCAAATCCCATGCACTGCAAGTGACATTCCATGTGACCTTTCCAAAAAGCAAAGTTAGTTCCATCAAACTTCAGACTATCCTTCTTGTAGGACGACATCTAGGATCTCCTCAAGCGGTTAAGCTCCTTTCAGAAGAACTTGGCTCTGATACCAATTGTTGGATTTAGGGCACACAACTAAGAGGGGGGGTGAATCAGTTGTACAAAACTTTCTCTTTCCTTAACCACTTAACTCCATAATGTTAATTAACAGCATAATATAAGATCAACCATGAAAGCACAATGTAACAAGTTAAGAGCAAAAGAACACTAACACACATAACACCAAGATTTTTGACATGGAAAACCAGGTCAAGAGAAAAACCATGGGTTGATTAACCCAAGATAATATTCTCTGTTAGAAGAATAGAAAGAACAAAATGGCACTTGCCAATTAGGGCTCACTGCCCGAGCACACTGCTCACAAGAGGCTCACTGCCTATAGGAGACACATTGTCTACAAAGGAATAGGTATCACATACTTGAACTGGTAAATAGCATCTTCACTATGCTTGAGTCAGTTCCATTTAAGCTCAAACCTTCTGCTCTGCCTTTTGCTCTTCTCTTCGCTACCACACACTCATCTTCACCAGTACTACCTTGAAATGACTTCATAAACCTTTATTTATACACGACATTAACTTAGGAACAATCATCTAAGTCGGCAAGCAACCACAGGAACATTCTCAAGGTATATAATTCATCTGGTCGGCCAGTCATAGAAAGAACACCTTCATTCGGAAGTATTTGTTCAATTCTGGGCCTCAATTCTAATGCAGACCATCAACACAAACTGAACATAATCCAAGGACCTTCATAAGCTTTCTTGAATCACCAGGAACATCCGCACTTCCTCTACTTACTAAAATCCTTCTCTCCTACATCTGAAACCTCAAGAACATTGTCTGTTATCACTGTCACAAAGGAATAGGTTCTTCCGAACCTTCAAACCACAAACTAATCTGCTTGACACTTCACAAGGACGTTCTAAACACTTCCTCAAATCTGCAGAGTGGGATAATGCATTACCGGACCTTACCGGACCTATCTGTCTCACTCTGTCACCACTGAGCACTTGTCTGAACCAGTTCTACTTGAACGACCATAACTTCTTCAGATCTTCATGCGGATCCCTGAAAACTTGACTGGAGCAACTCAAGACTTATATCTACAAACAGTTTAAACCGTATCCTCTAATCCTCAACCTATCTTGGACTTTTACCTTGCTATCATCATTGTTCTTTACTATTCCTGATTGAGACTAATTTTCTCAATATCCTCAGCACACAGCTCATCCAATCCTTCTCATTAATGCAACATGAGTATGTTGACATAAATGACAACACCGGTTCAACCCATACTTGCAACAAATATCTAGTCTAGTTTGAGTGAGATACAACAGTCCTCCAATCATTGACCTATATTTTGTCTGATCAACCTTGGGTGAGTCATCAACTTTGCTCAACTTGCATCCAGTTGCCATTGGAGTGTTCATTGGCTTTGAGTCCTCCATCCCAAATTTCCACAATAATTCTTTCACATATTTTCACTGAGAGATGAAGATTCCTTTCTTTGTTTGAGTAATTTGTAGACCCAAAAAGAAATTCATTTCTCCAAGCATTGACATCTCAAACTCACTTTTCATTTGACTTGTAAAAGTTTTACACATACTATCTCTTCCTCCAAAAATGATATCATCAACAAATACTTCAACAATTAAGATATTTTCATGATCAATTTTGAAATACAAATTACTGTCAGCAATACCTTTATTGAAACCAATCTTCAAGAGATGCTTATCCAATCTTTCATACCAAGCTCTTGGGTCTTGGTTCGGTCCATACAATGCCTTTTTTAATTTACAGACCATGTCAGTATGATCAGACAATTGAAATCCATCTGGTTGCTCAATATACACTTCTTCTTCCAAATTACCATTTAGGAAGGTAGATTTGACATCCATCTGATAAACCTTGAAATCCTTGAAGGCAACAAATGCAAGAAATAATCTAACTGCTTCAATTCTTGCCACCGAAGCAAAAATTTCTTCAAAATCAACTCCTTCTATTTGAGAGTAACCTTTGCAAACTAATCTAGCCTTGTTTTTTATTACTTCATCGACTTCATTCAATTTGTTCCAGAAGACCCATTTGGTTCCAATCACATTTTTATTTCTTAGTCTGGGAACAAGATCCCAAGTGTGATTCTTCTCAATTTGCATCAGTTCTTCCTCCATTGCCTTGGTCTAGTTTTCATCATTGTAGGCTTCATTTACTGTCTTAGGTTCAATCTTTGAATTTAGACAATACTCATCTGAATTTTGAGCAATTCTCCTCCTTGTTTGCACCCCTCTACTTTTGTCACCTATGATCTAATCTTTAGAGTGGTTTAGAGTTACATACCTTGGAATTTTGGGAGTCTCTTGCACTTCTAACTCTTGATCAGTCTCATTGAGACTTATCCCTTCTTCTTGTCTTACTGGATCAACTTGACTTTGTTTCTCAGAAGAGACTTGGATACCTTGAATCTGAACACCTTTCTAATCATCTTCATCATGTTCAAGAATTCTTGAGGGTCTTTCAATTTCTTCATCAACCTTCACATTTATACTCTCTACAATCTTTCTCAGTCTCTTGTTGTAACACCAGTATGCTTTGCTTTGAGTAGAATAACCCAAGAATATTCCTTCATCACTTCTAGCATCAAACTTTCCTAGATCTTCATCCCTTTTAGTGTAACATTTTCTACCAAAAACTCTAAGGTATCTCACAGTGGGAGTAATGCCAAACCAGAGTTCATAAGGAGTCTTACCGGTATAGTTTCTAATTTGAACTCAGTTGAGAGTGTAGAATGCAGTGCTGACAACTTCTCTCCAATAGATCTGAGGAACATTTGCTTCCATCATCATGGTCCTGGATGCTTCCTGGATGGTTTGGTTCTTTCTCTCAACAACTCCATTCTGCTGTGGAGTTCTAGGGGCAGACAATTGTCTCTTTAATCCATGTTTCTCACAAAAGTTTATGAACTCACCGGATGTGAATTCTCCACCTCTATCAGACCTCAGACACTTTAATTTTAATCCAGTCTCATTTTCTACCATAGCCTTGAATATTTTGAATTTCTCAAGAGCTTCTGATTTCTCTTTTAGAAAGGTTACCGACATCATCTGGGAAGAGTCATCAATTAGCAACATGAAGTATCTATCACCTTGCACACTCCTGATTTTTGCCGGACCACATAAGTCAGTGTGAACCAAGTATAATAATCTGGTAGAAGATTGTTCCTTGCTTTTGAATGAGATTCTGCTTTGTTTTCCCAACTGACATTCTTTGCACAAACTATTTGTAGGTTTTACCAATCTTGGAAGATCTCTTACAGCCTAAGTATTACTTATCTTGATGATATTATCAAAGTTCACATGACACATTCTTCTATGCCATAACCAACTCTGATCAATTTAAACAAATAAGCAACTTTTACCAGTACCAACTAAGTGAAAGATGCTACCTTTTGTTTGGGTACGTGATGCAATCTCTATTCCAAAACTTTCAAAGATTTTGTAGTTTCCATTCTTGAATATGAGATCATAGCCTTTGTCCACCAACTGTCCCAGACTGAGAAGATTGTGTTTCAATCCTTCAACATATAATACATTACCGATTATGTTCTTTCCATCAAAAGAAATAGTTCCTCTACCTCTGATTCTACCTACAGAGTTATCACCAAACTTTACCACTCCTCCTTCATACCTTTCCAAATCTATAAACTTGTTTTTATTACCTATCATGTGGTGAGAGCAGCCACTGTCAATGACCCAATCATCTTTTTCTTCAACTTGGGCAGACAGGGCTTTATGATTTACGGATTCAGAGGGTATTGGTTCTTCTTCCTTGATGACAATGAACACCCAGTCACTTCTAGATCTGTCTTCTTTCTCTAATTCATCATCTATTACTCCTTCATCATCTCCTTCATGGGCATAGTAACAATTCTTCTCGAATCTTGGTCTATTACTGTTTGGACTAGAAAATCTTTCTGGACACCTTGATGCAAAATGACCAATCTTATTGTAGTTAAAACACTTAAAAGGCAATTTTCCCTCATACTTACCAGATCCTGTTGGTAGTCTATTTGCAATAAGAGCTTCAAGATGAGCAGTTTCAGCTTCTTCTTCTTCCAAGTCTTTTCTTGCATTTTCATACCATGATGATTTCCTTGAAGAGTTTTCTCCTGGATCAAACCTTTTTTTTCCTTTTATGAAGGCACTTGCTTTGAATGCAGATTTAGTCTTTTGAGGATCATCTCCAAACTCAGCCATTTCAAAAGCAGCTAGCTTACCAACCAATTGATCCCTTGTGACTATTGTGTGAGCTCTGGATTCTCTGATTGCAAAAGCTTTGATTGTATAAGACTCAGGAAGGGATCTAAGAACTTTGCCAATGATCTCATCTCCACTCAGGGTTCCACCTACATTTCTAATTCCACAAACCAGCTCATTCACTCTTGGCATAAAAGAGGTAATATTTTTATCATTTCTCATTTTCAGTCTTTCAAATTTCCCTTTTAGACTCTGTAATCTTGCACATTTAACAAACTGATATCCTTCATGCAAAAGTTCCAATGTCTTCCAAATCTCAAAGGCAGTTGGTAGATGAATAACATTAGAGAGTTATGAGTTGGATAATGCACTTAAAAGAGCCTCTTTGGTCCGTAGATTATTTTCAGCATCTGTGATTTCATTTAGGGTTGTTGGACCACCCTGTGGAGGTACATAAGCCTTTGTCACCATTGACCAGTATGCAAATCCAATGCACTACAAGTGACATTCCATGCGACCTTTCCAAAGAGCAAAGTTAGTTCCATTGAACTTCAGACTATCCTTCTTGTAGGATGACATTCTGGATCTCCTCAAGTAGTTAAGCTCCTTTCAGAGGAACTTCGCTCTGATACCAATTGTTACATTTAGGGTAGACAACTGAGAGGGGGGGTGAATTAGTTGTCCAAAAACTTTCTTCTTTCAACACTTGCATTCACTTAACATTAACAATAAATCGATCATGAAAACTTAATGTAATTAACCAAGAGCAGAAACACATCAACACATGAGACACCAAGATTTTGACATGGAAAACCCAGTTAAGGGAAAAACCATGGGGTGACTAACCTAAGATATTATTCTCTATTAGAAGAATAGAAAGAATAAGATGGCACATGCCAATTAGGGCTCACTGCCTGAGCACACTTCTCACAAGAGGCTCACTGCCTACAAGAGACACACTGTCTACAATAAATAAGTATTACATACTTGAACTAGAGAATAGCATCGTCATCATGCTTGAATCAGTTCCATTAAAGCCCAAATCCTTCTACTCTTCCTTTTGGTCTTCTCCTCGCTACCACACACTCATCTCCACGAGTACACACTTGAAGTGACTTCGCAAACCTTTATTTATACATGACATCAACTTAGGAACAAACCTCTAAGTTGGCAAGCAACCACAAGAACATTCGCAAGGTGTATAATTCATCCGGTCAGCCAGTCACAGAAAGAACACCTTCATCGAAAAGTATTTCTTCAATTTCGGGCTTCAATTCTAATGCAGACCTTCAACCCGAACTGAACATAATCTAAGGACCTTCACAAGCTTTCCTGAATCACCAGGAACATCCGCACTTCCTCTACTTACTGAAATCCTTCTCTCCTACATCTAGAACCTCAAGAACATAGTCTGTTATCACTGTCACAAAGGAATAAGTTCTTCTGGACCTTCAAACCACAAATTGATCTACTTAACACTTCACAAGGACATCCTAAACACTTTCTTAAATCTGCAGAGTTGGATAATGCATTACCGGACCTATTTGTCTCACTCTGTCACCACTGAGCACTTGTCAGAACTGGTTCTACTTGAGCAACCCTAACTTCTTCAGATCTTTGTACGGATCCCTGAAAACTTGACTGGAGCATCTCAAGACTTATATCTACAAACCCTTTAAACTATATCCTCTGATCCTCAACCTATCTTGGACTTTTAACTTGTTATTATCACTGTTCTTCACTGATCTTGATTGAGACTAATTTTCTTAATATCCTCAGCACACAACTCATCCAATCCTTCTCATTAATGCAACATGACTATGTTGACATCAATGACAACACTGGTTCAACCCATACTTGCAACAGTTCCTGCATCAAATGACATCCGAGGTTACTGAAAAAGTGAGCCCCTCACTTTGCTAGGGCTAAGGGAGAACCAAGACAGTCCACCTCAACCTGAGAAACCAAGATGAATCTTCTTCCAGTTTACCTTTCCACTTCACAAGATATTCTTTGTATTGTCTACCTCTTATGTTGCGCCCAACTCTACTATCCAAAATGTCTTCAATCTGCTCCAGTGCTTGTTGTGGTAACTGCTTCTTCCAATCTTCTTCCATGCTGTCACTGAACTCTACTTCATGATACTGATAAAGGTCTGCAATGTTGAAAATAGGTGATATACCCAAAGTCTCTGGTAACTCCACTTCATATGGATTTCCTGAATCAAATTTCTTGAGTATCCTACAAGGTCCAAACTTCTTCATCATCAACTTGTTGTATGTCCCAACTAGAAATCTTTCTTTTCTCAAGTACACCATCACTTCATCTCCCATTTCAAATTCCTTATGTCTTCTCTTCTCATCAGCCTTTTCCTTATACTTACTGTTCATATCCTCAAATGCTTCTTCACCTGATTATGCACTGTCCTCATGTGATCTACAAATTCCTTTGCTTCTGCACTCGTCTTGTCGTCCATGCTTATATCTCTCAATTCTGCAACTCCTCTAAGATTTATTCATGTAACAATCTCAAATGGTGTTCTTCTGGTACTCCTATTTACTGAATCACTATATGGAAACTCTACTTGTGAAAGAATCAAATCTCAACTTCATATCTTTTCTCCAACCAAACATCTCAACAAGTTTCCCAAACTCCTATTCACTACCTCTATCTGTACATTAGTCTGTGAATGAAAAGTTGAACTGAACTTCAAATCTATCTTCATCTTATTCCATAGTGTCCTCCAAATGTATCCAACAAACTTTATGTCTCTGTCTCAAACTATGCTCTTAGGCAATCCATGTAATCTCACAATCTCCTTGAAAAATAGGTCAGCTACATGCACTACATCAGTTATCTTCTTACAAGGTATGAAATGAGCCATTTTTGAAAATTTGTGAACCACTACAAATATTGAATCATGTGTTCTCTATGTCTTGGGCAATCCCATTTCAAAATCCTTGCTTATGTCTTCCCAAGGTTTCTCTAGTACTGTCAAAGGTTTGTACAATCTAGTGTTCTGACTACTCCCTTTTGCAACTTGACAAACTCTACAACTCTGCATAAATCTCCTAACATACTTATGTATTTGAGGCCAAAAGTAACGTTCACTTACCAAAGCCACTATCTTATCAAGGCCAAAATGTCCTACCAATCAACCACTGTGCTTCTCCTTGATCAAATTGTTTCTCATTGAACTTCTAGTTATGCACAACTAATTTCCTTTGAACAACATATCTTCTTGAATGAAATAATCTAGCCACTTACTCCTATCTGTCACAACAAGTTCCTTACATGCTTTCCAATGTTCTGGAAAATTAGTGTCTCCCTCATACATGTTCTTCAATTCATCAAATCCTATCACTTCAACTCTCATCTATGTCAACAAATTTCTTCTTCTACTCAATGCATCAACAACTTTGTTTGATCTTCCACTCTTATGCTTCAACACAAATGTATAAATCTGCATGAACTCTACCCATCTCATATGTCTCTGATTCAACTTACCTTGACTATTCAAATATTGCAAATCTTGATGATATGTATACAACACAAACTCGTTAGGAAACAAGTAATGTCTCCACTTCTACAAGGCTTGAATTATGTGTTAGGGTTAGCCGATAGAATATATCAATTAAATGCAAACAAAGAAGAATGAAAAATACACAGAAATAATTATAGAAAGAGACAATTTTAACATGGTTCACCAAAACTTGGGCTACATCCCACCAATAGAGAGTCCAATATTATTATCTAGTAAATCAAACCGATTACAACCATCAATCCTTGCAACTCAATACTATTGCAAAGTGCTACAATACAATATCAACATAAACCCTAACCCTTAGCCATTTTTATCACGACTTTTGTCGGTTACAAAATAGGGTTTTTTTATGTTGTCCAATGAAAAAATAACTCCAGGCACCTTAATAAAATAATAAAAAACTATGTGAGGTTTTGGGGGCGCTGTCCCTTGACTCTATCTTGGGGGTGCTAGCCCTTGACCCCATAGGAATTTGGGGGGAAACCGCGCTGATAAAATTGGGGTAAATTTAACCTCTAAGTCTGATTAGGTTCCATATAACAACAATCTCCCACTTGGAGACTGATCAGACTCCACACCATATCATCTCCCACTTGGAGACTAATCATAACACCACTGACTCTATAGCTCCCTCCCACTAGAAATAAGTACCCTAGACTGTACTATTCTATTTTTGTTGTTTTTAGTCTTGAAGACCAACCAAAGCTGAAGAGGAGCTCAAATTCTCCCTTATCACTGCCTTTGTAAACATATCTACTAGATTTTCATCTGTATGTATCTTTTCTAGCCATAACTATCCATCATCCAACATCGACTGAATAAAGTGATACCTCAACTGTATGTGTTTGGTCTTTGAATGCAAGGAAAAATTGTTCGCAAGAGGTATGGCGCTCTGGCTATCTGTAAACAACTAACTGTTAGCCTGTTGTTTTCCCAATTCTTCCATGAAAGATTTCAGCGATATCATCTCCTTTCTTGCCTCTATTGCAGATACATACTCCACCTCTGTGGTGGATAAAGCAACCACCTTTTGCAACCATGAGATCCAACTCATCATTGTCCCACCTACAGTAAAGACATAACCTGTAGTACTCTGTCTGGTATAAATATCCCCTACCAAATATGTGTCTACATAACCTACTAAATCAGTATTAGAGCCCCCAAAACATAAGTTTTTATTGGATGTACCTCTCAAATATCTGAGAATCTATTTTACTGCATTCTAATGCTCCAATCGAGGATGACTCATATACCTATTGAGGATTCCTACAACATGTACAATATCTAGTCTCGTGCATACCATGGCATACATTAAACTTCCTATAGCTGAAGCCTATGATACCTTGGACATTTTTTCTTCCTCCTCTTGTGTCTTTGGACACATCTCCTTAGTCAATTTTAAATGACTAGGCAAAGGTGTGCTGACAGCTTTTACATTCTCCATATGAAATCTCTACAACACCTTTTCAACATAATCATCCTGAGATAGAGTCAATTTTCTATTCTTCCTATCTCTGCAAATTTTCCTACCAAGGATTTGTTTTGCTGCCCCCAAATCCTTCATAGCAAATGATTGTGCTAATTGATGTTTTAACTCTCTTATGTGATCCATGTTAGACCCAGCTACAAGCATGTCATCAACATATAAACATTAAATAATGTAGCTGTCATTATCCAACCTCTTAAAATAAACACAATGGTCAAAATTGCAATAGTTGTAGCCTTGCTCAGCTATATCAAATTTCAAATACCATTGCCAAGGTACTTGTTTCAGGCCATACAATCTCTTCTTCAATTTGCACACCATTTTCTCCTTACCTTTGACCTCAAATCCTTGGGGTTGTTCCATATATATCTCCTCCTCCAAATCACCATGGAGAAACGTAGTTTTGACATCTAGCTGTTCTATGTTCAAATCGTCAATAGCCACAAATCTTAAAATAGTAATAATAGAAGTCATCTTAACAACCAAAGAAAAATTCTCATCAAAATCAATACCTTTTTTCTGTGCAAATCCTTTTACAACCAACCTGGCTTTAAATCTATTTTTACCTCCAACTTCCTCTTTTATCCTATAAAGCCATTTGTTTGGTAAAGCCTTTTTACTTGTAGGTAGCTTACATAATTCCCAAGTCTGGTTTTTCAGCAAGGAGTCCATTTCTTCTTTCAGTACAAGCTCCTGATAAACCTTTGTATCCACCTACATAGCTTCATCATACCCTTTTGGTTCACCAGCATCTATTAACAAAATAAAATACAAAGAAGTCCAAAAAACCTTTTAGGAGGTCTACTTAGCCTTGTTGACCATCTAACATTCACTAGATTTTGTGGTATTTCTTGTTGTTGTTGCAAAGGATGAGGAACCACTGGAACATCACTATTTGGAGTATCATCCAGCACCACATAATCCTTTCCTTTCTTCTCATGTTGTTTCAACTGATCATTGTACAACACCTTCTCATTAAATACAACATCCCTACTTCTCACAATTTTCTAATTTTAAAAATCCCAAAGCCTATAACCAAATTCATCAATGCCATATCCAAGGAAGGTACATTTTTTAGATTTTGCATCCATCTTGGTTCTATTTTTAGAATCTACATGTGCAAATGCTTTAGATCCAAAGGTTTTGAGAAAAGAATAACTCACCTTCTTACCTGTCCATGCTTCCTTGGAATTCCATAGCTCTAAGGAGTTGAAGGACCTCTATTAATTAAATATACAGTAGTGTTGATATCCTCTACCCACATATTTAAAATTAGCCCATCATACAATCTCATGTTCCTTGCATGTTCCATTATTGTCCTATTCATGTGTTCAGCCACTCGATTTTCTTGTGGAGTCCCTAGAACAATTTTTGGCCTACAAATTCTATTAAAAGAACAATAATCCTCAAATTCTTTTCTGCAATACTCACCACCATTATCAAATCTAAGACATTTTATTCTTTTACCCATCTCATTCTCAACCAAGCTTCTCCATTTCTTAAATGTTTCAAATACATCATATTTCTACCTAAGGAAATAAATCCAAATCTTCCTAGTTGCATCATCTATGAATGTAACATAATATCGAGAGCCACCAAGAAAAGATACTTGAGTTGGTCCCCATACATCTGTATTCACAAGCTCCAAGTTTTCATCTTTCTTATGCTTCCCATCCTTGAGAAAACTAACTCTCTTTTGCTTCAACATTTCGGATAATGTACAATGATCCATCATCAGGAAGAGGAGAAAGATGATCCCCTACCTACAAGTTAGCCACCTTCCTTACCAAGATGATCTCCCCACTTTTAGGTAAATCTGATACATTCATTAAAGACTACACACTTTGTTGATTTCATTCATGACAAGAAGGTGGAAGATCATGAGATCCTGGTTAGTTTTGATGTGGTGTCCTTGTTTACCAAAGTCCCCGTGGTTGACTCTGTGGAACTCATCAGGCGTAAAACTAATAATGAGATAGCTTCTCTTGTTGATTTATGTCTGTGATCCACTATCTTTACATTTCAAGATGTTGTCTACGATCAATCTGAAGGAGTTGCCATGGGTTCTCCCTTATCTCCTGTTGTCACCAACCTTTATATGGAGCATTTTGAGCAGTTAGCCCTTCACACCTTTCCTCTCAAACCCAGATGGTGGAAACATTACATTGATGACACCAACATTTGTTGGCCTCATGGCCTTGATAATTTAGAGCTTTTCCACTCTCACCTTAACCAGTTGGTGGATTGCATTCAATTCACTAAAGAGCTTGAGTTTGACAACAAGCTTCCTTTCTGGACGTTTTGATCATGAAGAAAAAGGATGGTTCCCTTGCTCGAACCATCTACAGGAAGTCCACACACACTGACCTTTACCTCCATGCATCTTCTCACCACCATCCTTCCCAAAAAGATGGTGTCCTTAGGAGACTAGCTAATCGTGCATATCACATTTGTGATATTGACCACATTGACCAAGAGCTCTCCCACCTATCCCAAGTGTTTAAACTTAATGGTTATCACCATAAGTGCATCTACCGGGCCTTTAACCTTGCTAAGAGTCATGTTCACCCCAAAGCTAAGCCTGATGTACCAAGTGATACTTGGGTTGCTACCCTCCCGTACATAGAGGGCATCTCTAATAAAATCTCTAGAATCCTGCACAAGAAGGGCCTCTGTTGTACTTTCAAACCTATCTCCACTCTTAGAAACCTTATCCCTTCTATCAAAGACCCTAGAGATAAGCTTATCAACTCTGGGGTCTATAAGATAGTCTGCTCCTGTGGGACGCCTTACATCGGTGAAACAGGTTGATCCATTAGCACCAGGATTAAGGAACATAGTGCAAACATTAGACATGATCACATCACCAAGTCTACCTTGGCTAAGCGTTCTTACAATACCAAACACCATATTTGTCTTGAGCATGCTCAAGTCTTGGTGAAAGAAGATTGTTTTTACAAGAGGAAACTTCAAGAAGCAATCCTCATTAAATGTCACCCATCCAACCTCAATCGTGATGAGGGGTGGCAACTTAGCCCAACCTAGCAGCCTTTACTGAACTCCCTCCAATCCCACTCTAACCCTTTGTGATTCTCCTGGCCTCGTGTCATTGTCTCCTCTAGTTGTATCCCTCCTTTCTCTCTTCCTTTTTCCCTCTCTCCCCCCTTCCTCCACTTCTCCCCTCGTGTCTCTTTTGTGCTCTATTACTCTCCCCCCTTTGTTTCTTATTCCTCGTAGGGTGCTTTGTCCTCCCAACTCAGTGGTCTTGAATCTTGGTTTCAGTATGCATTCTTACTTCCTCTCTAACTTGCCCTCCCCCTCCTTTTTGGCCTACTTTCTCACTTCCTTGCTTATTTTATTTTGAATATCCTCGTATATCATCTTTTTTATGTTATGGTTTATTTGTGCCAAATTAGGTGATACTTTTATTTATAGTGGTTTTGTTTCTTTTAGTTTTTGTGGTTTGGCTTTGGTGTCCATTTGTCTTTGTATATTTTTGATGTTATTGGTTGATTATATATTTTAGATGTTATTATTTTATATACGTTATGATTTTGTCTTTTTGTCCATATATATATAATATTATTCTTAATGAGTATTCTCTTCACAAATTTTATACATCATAGTTTCATATTACATATTACGCATTACATGGTTACATTTCTATTATACATATTCCTATATTATATTTATTATCTCTTTGGGTGTGTCGTTTTATTATTTTTAATATTATATCTATTATTCAACAATTATATTTATCTTTATATTTATTTAGTATGTTATTCGTTATACTTTATTTTATTTTATTTTTATTATTATTACTACATTGATATATTTATCAGATATTCATATATTCATGATTTTTATTGTCACATATCCGATAATTTAATTATTATTCCTTGGACTTTTTATCCATTTTATTATATTAAAATACATCACGGTTTTGCCTATTGGGCTTTATATGTATAATATCATTCTTAGTAATTATACTTTTACACATTATTGTATTAAATACATCATATTTTCATAACCAATATTATTCATTCTTGGAATATATGACTTTGATACATATTTTTATTATTCTTCTTTGGTCCTTTTATGTTAATACATGTAGTGTAATTTTATCATATACTATTCATATTCGCCTTTTCTTTTTATACTTCTTGCTATTATATATTATTCACATACATATATATTCTCTATATATATTTTTTGTCTTAGTATTGTTATTTGTTCATATTTGTGCTTATGTGGATTCACATACCACAATTATGAATTAGTTGTGTTTTTTGTTTTTCCATTCCCTCTCTTCGTGTTACGGTCCTATCTTACCCCCCTCCTCTCCATTCCCTTTATAATGTCAGTTCTTGCTATCCAAACACACTTTCTCCTCTTCCTGATGATGGATCATTGTGCATGATCTGAAATGTTGAAGCCAAAAACATACACAGTTTAATCCAGAAGCACTATCTATTAACTCTCTTTTGTTTGCCATAGACACAACTTTCATAGAAATCCATATAATACATTTCAAACCTGGTAAAACTTTCTTAGAATAAAGTACCTTCATACCTTTTTCACTCATATGCCGAAGTTTGTTATGGCATAGTGTTGTCTCAGAACCTACAACAACTATTTCAATCTCTTCCTGCAAACCTGCAGCAACTGTTCCTGAACCTATTTGGTTTTTCTTTGCAACAACTAAAGTAGAAGGAACAGTATGACCTATACAAAGATAGAAGATTCCTACTTTCAGACCTTTTGCTACTACTAAGGCACCTCTTGTAACCTTCCAATTTTTATCAGTAAATGTAACAATGCAACCTTCATCAACTAGCTGCCCTGTTGAAATTAAATTCATACTCGGCCTTGGAACATACCTTACTTCTTGTAGTAGCCAATGATTCCCATTCTGCAACTTAATCTTGATTCTTCCCATTCCAATAATCTGACAGGGTTCATTAGCTCCCAAATAAACCAGCCCAAAATCCCCTTGGACATAATCAAGAAAATAACTTCTATGGGGTGTAGCATGAAATAAGGCCCCTAAATCTAAAACCCATGAATCATCAGTATTATCTAGGGAAAGAATCAAAGAATCATCTTCAAATTTATTACTTACCACATTTGCCTCTTTATTGCCTTCTTGTTTATCTCCTTTATTCTTCTAAGACTAACAATCTTTCTTCAGATGACCTGGTTTCCCATAGTACCAACAATATTTCTGTCCTCTGGATTGGGACCTCATGTATTTCAATTTTCCTCGTGACTTCCCATGACCTCTAGAACCTTTTCCTCTCTCCTTTAATCTACCCCTTCTTTTTGTATTCAAAACACTTCCTGATGTGGACCCTCCTCAGCTTTTCCATTGCATTTCCTCACTTTGGATAACACCAACAACATCATCAAATTTCAAAGTGTTTGAACCAGAGACAAAGTTATTTACAACCATTACCAAACTATTCCAACTTTTTGGAAAAGAACATAATATGAAGAGAGCCCTCACCTATTCTTCAAAACTTACTTTTATAGAAGTTAACTAACTAATAATCGTATTGAACTCATTTAAATGATCTATCATAGGCCCACCTTCAATCATTTTTAGATTAAACAAATGCTTCATGAGAAATACCTTATTTTAGGCTGAGGGTTTTTCATACAATTTAGCCAAAGCTTTCATCAGTTCAGTTATTGTCATCGCTTCTGTTAGATTGAATGCCACAGATGGTGCCAGGCACAACCGAATGGCTCCTAGTGCCTTTCTGTCTAGAATATCCCAATCATCATCTGTCATTCCTACCAGATTCTTGGATACTCCTTCCAACGGCCTCCACAAATCCTTCTGATAGATGTAATCCTCCATCTGCATCTTCAATAACTGATAGTTCTACCCATTAAATTTATCAACCTTCAATTTACCCTCATCCACCATTGCTCCCACTCAACTGTGAGACCTTCCTATAGATGATAATTGAACACAACCCACTCTGATACCACTTGTTAGGGTTAGCCAGCAAAATATATCAATTAAATGCAAATAAAGATTAAACAGAAGAATAAAAAATACATAGAAATAATATTAGCAAGAGATAATTTTAACGTGGTTCACCCAAACTCGGGCTTCATCCACTAATAGAGATTCCAATATTATTATCCAGTAAATCAAACTGATTACAACTAGCAATCCCTGCAACTCAATGCCATTACAAAATGCTACAATAAAATATCAACGAAAACCCAACCCTTAGCCATTTTTATCACAACTTGTGTTGGTTACAAAATAGGGTTTTTTATATTGGCTAATGAAAAATAACTCTCAACACCTTAATAAAATAATAGAAAACTGTGAGGTTTTGGGTGCGATACCCCCAACCCCACATGAGGGTGCTGCCCCCAAGCCCTCGCAAGGGTGCTACCCCTTGACCTCGCCCTGTATCGTGACAGGGAATGCGCCAAGGGCGCTGCCACTAGACCCCACAAGGGGTGTTGTCCCTTGACCCTATCTTGGGGGCACTACCACTTGACCCCATAGGAATTTGGGGGAAAATCATGCCGATAAAAGTGGGGTAAATTTAACCTCTGAGTCTTATGAGGCTCCATATAACAACATTATGGCATAGAACTCCTGATCATAAACTAAATATCTCCTCCTTGCATCATTCAACTTCTCAATGAAATATGCTACTAGTCTACCTTCTTGACTCAATACTGCTCCAATTGCATTTCCACTAGCATCACAATCAACTTGAAATACCTTATTGAAATCTAGTAATGCCAAAACAAGTTGCTCTGTCACCTTCTATTTCAACAACTCAAAACTTTTATCTACTCCTAATGTCCACTTAAAGTCTTTTCTATCACCTCTCATTGTTTCTGTCATAGGGTCACAAAGTGAACTAAAATTTCTAATGAACTTCCGGTAGAAACTAGCCAATCTATGAAATGATCTAACCTCTCCAATGCTCTTCAGTGTAGGCCATTCAACAATTGCTCTTACTTTCATAGGGTCCATCTTCAATCCTTCTACAGAAATTACGAATCCCAAAGATACCAACTCTTCTTTCATGAAACTACACTTCTTGATGTTTATAAGCAATTTCTCTTCTCTCAACCTCTACAAAACTTGTCTAATATGCCACAAATGTTCTTTTATCTTACTAAAAATTAGAATATCATCCAAGTACACAATCACAAACTTACCCAAGAATTTCTTCAAGACTTCATTCATCAATCTCATGAAAGTACTCGGTGCATTTATCAATCCAAAGGGCATCACTAACCACTCATACAATGCTTCATTTGTCTTAAAAGTAGTCTTCCATTCATCTCCTTCTCTGATTCTAATCTGATGGTATCCACTTTTCAAATCTATCTTTGTAAAATATCTAGCTCCACTCAAACAATCCATGATATCATCCTTCCTAGGTAAAGGAAATCTATACTTAAGTGTGATCTTGTTTATTTCTCTGGAATCAATACACATTCTCCATTCTCCATCCTTCTTAGGTGCTAACACTACAGGTACTGCACAAGGACTCAAACTTTCTCTGATCAAACCTTTCCTTGACAACTCTTGTATCTCTCTATTCAGTTCTTCATTCTCTGTCGATGTCATTCTATGTGCTGCTTTGTTAGGCAAACTTACTCTTGGTATAAGATCCATGTGATGACTGATACTCCTTATAGGTGGCAATCCTTCAGGTATATTATTTGATATGATGTCTTCATACTCTATCAGCAACTCTTTTATCTCCTCTGGTTGTGATTCTTTAGTCTCCTTCAATGCTTTAGGTTTCTTAGGAATCAAGGCATAACACATATTCTCATGTCTCAAACCGTCAACAAATTTCCTTCCATCTACCAGACCGATTCTAGCATTTCCACACACCACATCTTTAGGATCATCCTCCAAAGAAATCAACTTGTAATTCTCTTTCCACTTGATGTTATGGTATATGTATTCTTTCTCCCATCATGTGTAGCTTTTCTATCATGTTGCCAAGGTCTACCCAATAAGATATGACAAACATCCATAGGCATAATATCACACAAGACTTCATCATGATAAGATCCAATATGAAATTTAACCAAACATTATTCACTCACCAACACCTTATGATCATCCTGAATCCAAGATATCTGATATGGCTTAGGGTGTTTCAATCTTTCCAAATTTAGCTTAGTCACCATCTCTTTTGAAACTAGGTAATTAGAACTACCACTATCAATTACAACTTTACAACACTCATCTCCTGATTTACATATGGTTCTGAACAAACTCTTTCTCTATGGTGGTTCGTCATTTGTCTCTACTTTAAATAGTGCTCTTGTCATCACAAGTTATTCTCCATTCTGTGATTTACCAACAAAACTGGGTGATCCAACAGGTTCTTCTTCCACATAGGTTGCTCTTCCACTATTCTCTGTCTTCTTTTTTTTACTTCCTTGATTACATTCGAATGCTCTATGTCCTTCACCTCCACACTTGAAACAAGTGCCTCTAAAAATTCTCTTATCAAATCCTCTTCCTTCTCTTCTGTATCCTTCATTCTGGTATACAATAGGGTCTCCTCTCTAGTAAAAGTTTTTGTCATCTCTCTGGTAAGCATTGTTATCTCTATCATCCTTTTGAAATGGGTTGTCAAACTTGTTCTACTCTAGATATGATATGTCTCCTTTGGAATAAGTCCTACCTCTTTGAAATTTAAGTCCTCTGCCTATCCGATCATGTCTCTTATTCAGCTTCTCTTCAACTTTCAGGGCAAACTGATATGCTTCCTCCAAAGATGTCATCCTTACCAGGCTTAGTTCTTCTTGAATGTTCAATCTCAGTCCATTGATGTATCTAGCCATTTTCTCTTTGCTTGCTTCACTATGTCCTATTCTTATAATCATTTTATGAAATTCCTTAGTATAGTCCTTCATAGATTTCTCCTTTTGTGTCAGGTTTTGCAATCTTTTTAACGTCTCCAACTCATAGTCAGCAGGTATAAACTGATTCTTAAATTTTGTCACCATCCAGTCCCACTTTGTAATCTTTTCTTTTACTCTTCTATTTATTTCCAACTGAACTTATTTCCACCATATAGTAGCATGTCCTTTCAATTTTTTATTAGAAAATTTTACTTTCTCCGGATCTTCAATTTCCTCCTATTCAAACTATTCTTCCATGTCATTTATCCAGTCAATCAATTCTTCAAGATTCAAATTACCAGTATAGTTTAGCACCTCAATTCTAGGGCTCTTTCCAATCTTTAAAATAGCTCACATCATCGTTACTTGATCTGATTCTTCTTCTTCATCATCTCCTAGGGTTTCACCAATTTGTTCAATAGATTGAAATTCTTCTTCATCATCACTTTCAACATTAGGTCTCAGTGTCAATCCTCTTCACCTATCTTCTTCAATAGCATCCAATCAAATTCTTATTGTTCTCATCATTTCCATCATCTCATCCATTCTACTAGCCATTGTTCCAACAATAGCAACTCTCCTCGGTGGCATTCTTTCATAGGATCAAGTGCAATCTACTTGAAGTTTGGCAATCGGGCTACAAGGTGACAACTGCCTCACAATCGGAGGATCAATTGTGACACAAGTAACCTACCTCAAATTGGTGATCTGTTCAAAGCAAGATATTACATAATTCCTCCACCAACTTCACTCAATTCGCTCCCAAGATTTAAACTTTCATTCTCATACCACTTAGTGCAATCATGGTAGGAGGGTTCGTATAATGAACTGTCTAGACCATGCAACGAGAGTAAACACAACAGAAACAACTCAAAGAAATGAAGCAAATGTAGATTCAGTCATTCTATATATCATAGAATTCAAATACAATATGGCCAACAACATGTGGGCTTATAATTAGGGCTCACAGGCCTGATTACATACATGCATGAGATAAAGCTTTGAAGCTCCTTCACAAAGAATCTAAACTATGAACTTATTGATAACTTCTGAACTACTTTCCTAAGGATCTATTACATTAATATATATCATCTTTAGACCAATAGATTCCTCTACGTTGGCCAAGGAAGGTCACAAAGTCCAATCAAGAGCTGTAATGTGTACACAGATAGGTCAGACCTAAATGCATAGAACACTTCCTCAAATAAATGGAATATCATACGGACCCTCAGGGAAGGTCGGCCATGAACCAAAGATTATTAAATTATAAGTCATTAAGATTTGCAAGTCAAAGAATGCTCCACAAATATTCTCCTTAGCTAATTGTCTGAGATTGTCAGGATGCTCTGCTCTGAGAATAGTCGATCTTTTGAAAGCGATATCTTTTCGGTAACTGATCCAAATGCTCTAAATTCTGGATATGATGTAGATGCTAAGTTCAAATTTGTAAGGTGTGAAATGTAACTGTGATAGAATACTAAACCAAAAGCTAAAAATTACTTCTGATTGAACTGCCTGAACTGAACTGGAAAATGAAAGAAACAAACTAAACTGCAACCAAACTGAAATACAATTATTTTTTGTTGATCTAAGACTGCTCTTGAACTAAGGATGCTCCTACATTAGTTTATCTATATAAAAGCTTTGGTGAAAGTGATGCATTTGCCTCTACATGCATTAGCTAGTTCATAGTGTCTAGATGGCCTAACCTATCAGTACGATCATACTTAGCTAGAAGATTGTCTATGGTTTTATGGTTGATTGTGTTACGTAGGACACAACACTTGGACTCGAAAGGAAAACCTATTGGTTCCTTATTTCTATACTCTTCATGAAGGGTAGAACCACTTCTTGGAAGGAAGGTGTGTGGGGGACCATCAGTCTATGGTTGGAAGTAAAGCACTCGGATGATTCTCTCCCTCTATAGTAGAAGCCTCAGCAAGACTTGAGTGATAGATATGAAGATTTCAGATGCAGTAATCTTTATGTTATGATGTAAAATTATTCTTATTTCCAAGTGCAATATATATATATACATATATATATACACATATGTATATATATACACACATATGTATATATATACACATGTATATATATATGTATATATATACACATGTATATATATACGTATATATACGTATATATATATATATATATATATGTATATATATATATATATATATGTTGGGAATTAAGGTGTCTCAACCTTGGTAATTCCTTGCATTTATTATGTTTGTATTTATTAATTAATTGCCTATGTTGTAAATATTTGTAAATTCCATATGGTCATATTGTGGGATGTGGCACGGTGATGTGTCGATTTGACATGGAATATGACAACTTGTAATTTTGTCCTCACATGAGGAGATAGGTGTCACACTTTGTGGTAGGAGCATTTTTCCATGTGTCAGCATCTTCCATTTTGTGTAAGGGAATATTGACCGAAATGGTTATGAGGGATTCCTATGATAGAATCTATGACATGTAAGAGTCAGAAATAGAAGTTTGTAAGATAGGTAAGGACATGTGTCATGAAGCATCTTTGAATAAAGCATATTTGGGTACCCCAAGGTGGAATATGACATGTTGTAAGAGAATATGCTATTTATAGCATGTGTATGGCAGATTCTCTTATAGCTGTAAGTTGTAACCACTATGACAGATTCTATGACAATCGTAAGAGCATCTGTCATAGCCCATTTTAGAATTAGGTGACCTCTTTGGGATGGGAGCTGTGGACAAGTGTCAGGCACATTCTACAATGTTGACCAAGTGTCTTTAGGCATGGGTTTTGGTCCATGAAGCCATGTTGGATGCCCATCCCAAGATAGGTCCAATATTGCCTTGTATTTTCTATATAAGCAAGTGCTTGGAGATGGAGTTTGGATCACAAGTTTATAGGTACTATTATGCTACTAGATTGACTCTAGAAATGAGTGTTGAAGACCATTGAAGCTTGCATTCCAAGTTTATTGTAAACAACTTTCAGATTTGTTAATACATTGTGTAGGTTTCTGAGTGTGGGGTTTTCCACCCGATAAGGGTTTTCTCCACCATAAATCTTTGTCTCTCTTCTTCTGTCTTCTTTCTGGTTCATGTGTATTGCTGCAAATATCTCTATTAGATGTTCTATGTTCCTATAGTTGTAAGGATTAATTTGAATTTGCATAGCCCTCTCCTCATTAAATTAGTGTAGGAAGCGATTTTTGCACACCTAGCTTCCTTTCAATATATATATATATATATATATATATATATATATATATATATATATATATATATATATTGAAAATGTAAAGTGAAATGTTTCTCACTATGATTTATCTTTGAATATATTAAACTTCAAGGTTGAAAAATATTCATAAAAGATATGTATTTATTTCCTTTTAACAATGCACATGATAAAAAAAATTCTTTTATGTTTACTATGTTTATTTACATTCTTAGTAAATTTTTGTGTAATTCTAAGTAATATAAGAAGGCATATTACACAGACCTCTTGGATCCTTGAATCAAGGAGATGATATGGCCATGAGGTAGGATTTGAACTCTCATTTACTCCCATTTTGTAGGTGAGTTAACTCAGTCTAACTAAGATAGATGTGGCTTTAACTAAATAGAAGTGATACCTAACTACCATCACTCAAGGATTGATTAGGTAATGGTGGCACTTTTGTACCTCAATTCAAGGTGAAAACATGTTATTATTAACTACCTAGATGAAAATATAAAATTATTCCTATTATCTTAAGTAAACTTAATAACTTAGTGCAATATTAAAATTAACATGAACACTATCCTAGGTGATGTGAAATATTTACACAATAGGTTCTATCCACTCAAAATTATAACACATACTTTCTTTAGTGTTGATGTTCTCAAATGTGGCATCCATCTTTCTTTCTAACATCATGGATTTGGTACAGATATAGAGTTCATAGAAATGATGGCCTTCACATATGTACATGAACACTTGATTTCTACAAATAGATTGAAGAGCACCCTAGTGCTAACTAGTGAAGATCTTGTCAATGGCCTATTCCCAATCAAGTTGTTCTCTTCAAAGATGACTACCTACATTTTACATGCTATGCAAAAAGGTTTAAGGATTGGTTTTGCCAACACACTGAATAGTTCTCTAGAGGCACATTGTTTCTAGCTTCTACTCAATTTAGATGTTAAAGCCAAAGATGCATATGGAGCTATACAGTTTCTAAGGATGCATGCACCTGACCAAGCCCCACATGTACTAGCTATGGACCCACCCATTCCTCCTACAGCCCTACCAGCATCAACTAAAATATGTGACTCTCACAATGAATTAAGGTTTTTATAGTTGTGGACATTTTTTATTTATTCTTCACTGTCTCCATGTTTTCTCCTGTGTGATCTTGTGTTCACATTATCTTTTGTATATCAGGCTATATATTACTTGTTTAAATTATGTATTTCTATACCTTTTTAATATATCTATACAAGTATGGGTGAGTATCACATTTTCATTAAAAAACAAAAGAAAACACATACTTTCTTTCAATTCATACACAATCCATTTGAGATATCATAAATCTCAAGTATTCTAGCTTCCTTTCCATGAAAATCTAGTTCTTCGCATCCATAGGTAAATTCTGCCTCCATAGGTGTGTGAGGAATTGTTGTAGGTTCACATGATGATCCTCCTCCATCTTGTCAAGAATATAAATGTGATCCAAATATACAACCACAAATTAACCCAAAATGGCTTCAAATCTCATGCATTAACTTCATGAATGTGCTTGGCACATTGGTCAATAAAAATTACATTACCAACCATTCACACATGCCTTCATTTTGAATGCAATATCCCAATCATTTCCTTCTTTAATTTTTATATGATGTTACACACTCTTGAGATAAATGTTCATAAAGTGTTTTTTACCACTTACACAATCCATGATATCATCCATGCATGACAATGGGAACTAATATTTGATGGTGATTTTGTTCATTATGTGAGAGTCTATACACATCCTCAATTCTAATCCCCTTTTAGTGCATGTACTATAGAAACTATACAAAGGTTTATACTTTCATAAATGAGATCACACTCTAGTAAATATTCCATCCATTCTACACCCATATCAGGTCAAATCTTATGTAGTGGTTTGTTTGGTAAATTGGAACCTAAAATTAAATCCATCGAATGAGATATGTTGTGTTGACTTAATCATTATTTTGACTTTAGTTCTTAATTTCTCACTATGTCTCATTATTATTCTATGAATTTTGATTGTTATCAATACCTGGTCTCTAGTTTCCCCCATCTTGTCTATTTTTTTGTCAACATCAATTATTGTCCATTTCTTTAAACATGTACACCTTTGCATCTATCTAAGATTCATGTCTCTATTTTTGGTCATAACTTTGTCTCAATTTGACTTTGTTATTACTTTTTCTTTGTTTTAAACAATCATTCTCTGGTGTGTGATGTGGTTGTCCACATGGGAAAATGATTGTTGATTTCTATATGACATGTCATACTATTGAAATTTCCACCAATGATTGGTTCCCTATGAAAGAGTTTGATTTTATTTTCTTGAATGTGTAAAGCCTCTACCACCTTAATTTAGGTGCTCGGTACTCATGCCTAGAGAGGAGTTGAAAATATATGGGTAAGAAAATATTTACATTCTTATCTTGGGCAACTTGAAGATTGAGGTAAGGTTTCATGGTGGTTATCAAAGATTGTATAATAGTGTTTTTTACACAAAAAATCTACAACACAATAAAATTTTATTTTGACTACAATTTAAATTGTAGGATGCATGTATGGATCCTTTCATATTTGGAATATACATGAGGCATTTGATGATGTGTATAGAGGTGGTCATGATTATACATTTGACAACCCACCATATCCACTTGCATATTTTAATACTTGTCAAATTTGATTGCTCCTTTGGTGGCATGTGCAAGTTTACAGAATTTTTTTTAATTCCCTATTGGTCTTATCAAGTACATGTGGACAACAATATACAATATTGTTACAATTATATTTCTTTGATTATAACACCTGGTTTTTGGCATCCATTCTTTACAATTATGAACCAAAAAAGAAAAGGCATGTATACTCATGGACATCTTGTTTGTTCTAGTACCAAGACTCAATTTGTAGATAGTAGAGAGGTTTTGTTGTATATTATAGATATTAAATGACATGTTATCTAATGCTAGGTAGTTTAGATATATGATATGTGGCCCTACCTTGCTCCTTGAGGGCATGCATTTTATTACACAAGAATAATATATTGTTGTAGTGTTAGAAGAAAAGTGTGTTGTAGACCTTGCATAATAACATTTTATTTTATTTATGTAAAATAAATATTTATTTATGGTGCATCTTAATTGATGTGTTTAGAGACATTAAATATTTATTTGGGTCCACTTGTAAAAGTTGTATGTAACAATGGTAAAATATTTGATGTATGGGAGACATAAGACAAATATTTAATATTTGTGGTAATTATTTTGATATTAAGAAAACTTAGTATCATAAAGCGAAAACATAGTTACAAATATTAAATGAAGGGTCAATGATTTTGTGAACTCATGGTTTTGAGTCGCATGGTTTTACCCAATACCATAAGTTGTATTTGTGTGAGCTGGAGTCTATAAAAGTAAGCACATGGTTAGTGGTTTGGGTTGGCTGGATGAGTGGGTTGTCATTGTATTGGTTTTCTCTTGTATGTGCATATGTGAAGCAGGACATGGGATGTGTGGTTACATACTTGGACACATGGATGATGCATTGGAGGAGTATTCATGAGACTTTGCAAGTGTATTGTAATGGTTCATTGCTAAATAATACATTGAGTGTGGATACTTTTGGAGGTTGGGGTTTTCCCTCTTGAGGGTTTTCTCAGGATATATCTTGTGTTATCTTGTGGCTTGACTATTTGATCTTTACATTATGGAATTGTTGTAATCTTTGTATGCATCATATTATCTCATAGGGTCATGTAGGAATTAGTTTGATCAACTTGGTAAATTCCTCACAAGTGCTATCAGAGATATATAGTTTTGTATAAACCTTGTCTGAGTGGTTTTGGTGTAAAATTGAATCCATGGAAATGCAAGAAAGATTTAGGGCATTACAAGAGTTTGTGCATGTTGTTCTTTTATAGATTTGGGGTATTGGGGTTTGTAGACTTTTTGAGTTTTTTGTAGATCTAGGTTTTGAAAAATCTTGGAAAGAATGGGTTTCTTGGAGGTTCTTAATATGAGGGTTTTGAGGAGGAAGTTTTGTAGATGATCTCTTTGGACAAAACGAACCTAACCATTAGATCTAGTAGGCCCAAGAGGTGAAAAAAAATATCTAACTTGATATATTTTGGTTATTAGGGCCTAGAGAAAAAATTTTACCCCCTTGCCCTATTCAGCCATAGGGTCATATGGTCGTCATGTATGTAGAGAAAAAAAAATCAATCCCTATGCTTTGGAAAAATATTCTATAGTTTGAAAAAATATATTATTGAAAATTCATATTAATTTTTTTTAAACTATAGAAATTTATGAAAAGATTTAAAAAAGATTAATTTGAGGAAGTACGGTGTCTGTAAACCCTTGTAACCCCTATCTTGTCAGTAGAACCTAGTGCATGGCGTGACAATGTTGATACAGGGATGTTAGCCCTACTGATGACTATCGGTTGTCATTGACAGTTGCTAGGTCAACAGAGGCTTAGCCCTCAACTCCCTACCCCTAGTAGGGCCCACTACACTTAAGCCCCAACAAACTATAGAGAAAATTCAAACTTATAAACAATTAAACTATGTTCCAAATGTTTCAGGTCCATATGTGAGGTTTTTTAAAATGTGTAAATTTAAACACTATTTAAAAGTTTTTCAAGTCTATCATATAGTGCCCTGCTCAGTGCCACATTAGCCAACCCCACCATGCTAGTAGCTACCAATACCATGTCTTTGATGGTGTCATTGTACATATGATGTCATGATGATGTCAACAACCATACGATGTTACGAACACAGTCCCTAGAGGCCCATTTTTAGCCCTCAAAGTGCCTTTTCTTCTGTTGGGCATAACATTCACCTACTATATCATATTTTTGACTTCTTATAGGTGTCAGAAAAGTCTCTCCAAGAAATATGAAGTGGTATAGTTTTGATCATTAAATTTTTCTATTTGTATTATAAGTTAGTGCCTAAAGCCAAGGATTTCTCTGGGGCAGTTTATTGATCATAACTTTTGCATATGGAATCAGATTTTAGATTTTGGATAGGTGTTGGAGAGATCTTACAATGTACTATAGTTTGGATCATGTAGATTTTTAGTTTTGTTTCAAAATATATATTTGTACTTGTTTTGAGCACTTGTGGGATCCTGAGATTCAGGTTGTGATTGTTAGAGCATTCATATGGATTTTTGGGCACAAACTTGTGGGAGTACATGTTGTTATGAGAAGATCATCATGGTATAGCAGGTTTGAAGATTTGGTACTTCTAGTTACATGTTTACATGTGTTTTTACTATTTGGACTTTGATGAAGACATGTACATAGGTTGTCTTCTGGGTTGAGGACATGGTTGATACATGTGTGAGACTAGGAGTCTTGTTTTAGTGGGAGTTAAGTATAGGTACAGTGATGATGATGATTATCATGTGATGGATATGTAAGTACATTTTGAGCATTGGCATGACATGATCATGTATGGAGTTGACGGGTATGGGTTATGATGTTTTATTTATGATTACAAGTGGTGGTGTGGTGTAGTTTTTGGAGGTTGTTCTTATCTCCTAGATTCTCAATTAGTTCCTTGAATATGGTTACTCATTTGTGGACTTGTTTGGCAAATTTAATGTATGCTTGATTTGGTGTTTGAGTCTTGAAGTCTAAAAGTTATCTTCTTTGTTATCTCAACTTGTAGGTTAGTAATATGATGATGAGTTTTCATGTTTCATTGTTTGGGATCTTCAAGTTATGTAGTCTTTGGGTATGTACAACTCATTGATTATAGTGAGATGACTCAGATTTGGATTATCTATATCCATGAGATTCATTCAATGTTGATATAGACATTGTTAGTTGGGCTTATTTATGGTCATTTGTGAATTGGGATGAGAGGATGGATGATTAGACTACTTGGATAGTTGATTATTGGGACTTGTATCATGCTTATCATGAGGTCATGGATAGCTTGGATACATGGTTTTGTGTGAAATTTTGATAGTGATGATGGTTTATCTTCTTGGCTTGGAGATCTTGGTTCTACTTTGTTTTCATTGGTATTACAATTGTGTGTGTAGACCATGGCGATCTTCATTTAGGGGATGGTTATCATGATTCCATGTATAGATCATATCACAGTTGACTGGGAGCTTTGAAAGTGATATAAATTCATCACCTAGTGATGGATGGTATTCTAGAATGGTTAGGTGTCATGGACAATGTCTTTGATTATGATTCTTATGTAGTATGAGTGCTTTGACATCATGGATTCCATTGTTAGGAGGTTTTTATCTTCATGTGGTTGGATATATTGATCCTTCATTTAGAGTTTGGTTGGTATTGTGTCATGGTTTACTCTTGATATTGGATTTGATTTTTGGCAAGATACAAGTTCTCTTGAGACTAGGATGTGTGCATTGTTGCATGTGATCTCCTAGTGGAGATGTTAGATCATGATGTCATGGTGTGTTCCTAGTATATTCAGATGTGCAGTGGAACCAAATTGACAATGATCTTGTTGGCTCTCTTGGTATTGAGTACATTGGTCATTTTCTTGAGAAATTCATGATAGTGTGGTGTTACATTTGGTGTTAGCATGTATTGATCAATTGGAGCTGCTCATGTATACTTGGAGACTTGGTTGAGGATGGAGTTCTCATAGGATTAGAGACATTTGTTGAGATGGTTACTCTTTGGAGGTTTCAATAGGAAGATAAAGAAGTATTTCACCTAGATATGGACATGAGTTCATCTTGGACCTAGAGGAGATTGTTCTTGGATATATTCTTCACAAATTGGTGTATCCTGGAGGAGCATTCTCATTCCCCACTCTTGGTCTACTCAATGGATTATCATCTAAGAGGCATTGCCAATCCTTTAGATGTATTTCTTTTATGCTTTAGCTTCTCATAGATATGGATCTTGAGATTTACTTATTAGTTTTAGAGGGTTCATTTGAGGGGTGTTAGCATGATTATCTCCTTATGCATATTGTTTATGCTTTATATTCTCATGGATATGGATCTTCAGCTTTGCTTATTAGTTCTAGAGGGTTTATTCTAGGGATGTTGGAATGGTTATTTCCTTGTGCATATGAGTTTGATTTATGATGACATTTATGAGGATTTAGGCGATGTGATTAGGCTTATTCCTAGTTTGTTGGGAATTGATATTTGAGTTTAATTATCCTTGGTTAGAGAGGATTAAATCCATGTTCGTTACACATGATACATATGTTTCATTTGATCTATGAGATTGCGTGGTTGGATGTTGTTAAGAATTTTCATTTGGGGTAGTAAAGGATATCATACTGGACACATCATAGCACTCTAAGGTGTTGAGAGGACATGATATGGTTTATAGGTTTTCTCTCTTTGTCTTATGGCTACTTCTTGGAGGTTCATGTTCATACGATTTGGGAGAGTTATGGTGAAATGTTGTGATGGATTATGTAGAATTTTATGTTGTATGTATAGATCATTGTGATTATTATGGGTTCAACATAGTTTTAATCATTTACCACACCTTAGTATGAGTGTTTATTGGTAGACTTGATATTTCCTGAGCTATATTTCAAATTTGATATTACCCATGCAATGGCAGTTCCCAGATATGTATGTACTTCATTGACAAGTTCTATATAGGGAGCTTGTGATTGTGGTTTAAGGATTGGATACATATTGTTGGCATGAGTTTACTGATGTTTGTTGATACCTAGGAGGTATCGATGGTTGAATGCATTAGCATATATTGTGGATGTTATTTATGATCATGTGGGTTTTTACCTTTGACCACAGCTTGGAGCCTTTGTTATCACTTGGATTTGATGGTTGTGTACATTGGATTGGTGCATCTTCAGGGTCAGTGCAAGAAGTTGGGTCCAATTTTTTTCCAATTATTTTTTAAATTTTTTATTGGCCCTAATTGTTGTTTTTGAAAACCCCTCATGTACGACCAACATAATTTGAGCAAACCTAATCATAAAACGATTTTTTTTCATTGTGTAAAGAATGATTTCTAGATTGATGACATATAATTTTTTTCCAAAAAACTTTAAAAATTAAAAGTTATTAAAAAAATACAAACACCTATCATTTCAAGTTTTTGGACCAATTTGCTCATTAATTAATTAATAAATAGAAAAATAAGCCAAATCAAAAAAATTACATATTTGAAAACTACACATCATCATCTGTAATGGGTTATAATATTGTAAAATGATTTAGAAAAAAATATCATCAGCCATATTGGTAAAGTTGGTCTTTTCTCTTGATCTAAACATGGACTTGTACTTGTAGGTCCAAGGCAATTGGTTGGCTTACCATGCCTTTCCCAAGCCTATGCTTTTAGGAATGGGTACCCATTCCAAAATGGGTACCTGTTATGAATGGGTACCCATTTTAAAATGGTGTACCCATTCTTTTTGTGTGGGAAGAAAAGCGCGTAGGGTTTTTTGTAAATTCAAATATTTATATAGAAACAGGTACCCGTTCCTTAGATATCAGTACCCATTTACGCTTGGGCACCCATTCCTAAATAGGTACCCATTCCTAAGCGAGTACCCATTTAGGCTTGGGTACCCATTCCTAAATAGGAACATGTTTCTTTTAAAATAGGTACACAGTTTTGTTGGGATTTTTTTGCCTGGGACATCCCCTCTATGTGGACCCATCACCCAACTTATTCTGGGTACACCTTGGCATGTTGGAGGATTAGAGGTGTTCTTGCTTGAGATGGTGGTCATCTTGGTTTTATTGTAGGTATCTTTATGGAGCACAAGAACATGTTGGATATTCATGTGGTTTCATGTATGGCTATGATGATGTATTTCATTGATTGACCCTTATGCAATGTATACAACAAGTGGGATAATGTTAGGAGAAAGGTGTGCTATGCACCTTGCATAATAATGTATTATTTTATTTATGTAAACTAAAAATTTATTTGTGGTGCATCTTAATTGATGTGTTTATCCACATTAAATATTTATTTGGTGCCACTTGTAAAAGTTGTATGTAACATTGGTCAAATATTCTGTGTGGGAGACATAAGACAAATATTTAATATTTGTAGTACTTGGAACACTTAGTATCATACAAATTGATTTTGTTTTTGATCAATGTGTAGATGTCCTTCCATAATTCCTTCTTACTTGTTCTAACAAAGAGGGGAGTCCCCAAATATTTTCTTGGAAGTGCTTCGGTTTTGAAACCAAAGTTTTTTGCTACCCATCTTTGTATAGTTCTAGAAGTGAAAAAGAAGAACAATTTTTATTTCAAGACATTTATGGACTATCTTGATAGGTCATAGTATGAAGTAACTATGGCTTTTCTAGCTTCTATAGTAGATGCCTTACCAAAGAGCATTGTGTCATCCACAAATAGAGTGTGTGTAAGGGGTTCCTACATTGTTGGTATTTGAATGCCTTTATAGTGATTTCTTTGATTCTTTTCCTTTATAGATCTAATCAATGCTTCTACTATGAGCATAAACAAGTAGGGGGATAGGCAATCCCCTTGTCTCAATCCTTACATGTAATTGAAAACTCCAACTATATTTCCATTTACTAAGACTAAGAATATGAAACCTAAAATACACGAGTGAATCCATTTGCACCAATCTTTAGAGAAACCAAATTTCAAACTTTAATTGAAGTAAGAATTCCCAATTGACCTTATCATATGCTTTCATCACATCCAATTAAAGTCACACGAATGCAATGGATCACTTCATATGATACTATTTATCCTTCTGAGATGTCATGCCCCTAAACAAAGCCTCCTTGTTCTTATGAAATAATTATCAAAATTATGGCTGATAGCCTTACAACAAGTGCTTTGGATATTATCTTATTAAGATGGTATTACACAAATAAATTGGCCCAAATTCTCTGAAGGATGAGGGATTTTTAGTTTTTTGGAATTAGGGTTATGAGGGAGGTATTTAGATTTTTAATATATTTTTATGTTTCCTAGCTTCTATCATTGCTAACACCACATCTCTTCCAACAATATTTACTATGAGCTCATACCGTGATATTTTTGTGGCATTTTACATAAATCATTTGTCCCTATGTAATAAAGTTCTCACCTTATTAACAAGTTACTTCTATCATTGAAAAATAATTTTGATTTGACATTTAATGAAAATAAAATCATTATTTTTTAATAAAAAGGTGGTGGAGAACCTATACTAAATTAGATTAACAAATATACAGTATCCATACAAAAGAGAGACTAGGAATATATCATTTGGTTCTTAAACTTTCATAACATAATGCCCACCTACATTGGATAGGAGAACATATGGAACACACATATATAATGATTTACAAAAAATGCATGAAAAAATAGTCGACCCTCTGGTCGAGGTTTGAGTCTTGTTGTTCCTCCAAGGGTGGCATGGCAAAGGACATGGTAAAGGATGGGGTTCTTGGAGCCCTTAGAGTACCGAGAGCCATATCAAGTAAATGAAGTCATGAAAAATGGATCACTTTGAAGAACTCTCTAGCCTTGTCCGCAATCCCTTCAAGTAGTTGAAAATGGAAAATAAAATCATTATTATTACATCACTTATTTGTTTTAGCCCATGGGAAAAGGAATACTTGTGTTTCTTATTTGAAAAACATTAATTTTAGTGGAGGTAGAAATGGGCCCACCTTGGTTTGATTAATAAATCATTAATAATTGCTAAGATCACACGCATGAAATAATATTTTCTTTGATTGTTTTAAAATTGTCTACGCCATCTTCCTAGTAACTTTTCTCAACCAATTCTACATTATAAGAAATGCTTTCAACCTCTTACTCTAGCTACACAATAACTCTAAATCTAGAAGAACAATCTCTAAGTTCTCTTTTGATGATATTTGAGTCATGAAAGTTAAGTTTTCAACCACTTGGTATGGGAAACTATTTATTCTACATGGTACCATAGGTTTATAACATGGTTTTCCATTTACATTATAATGTTCCTTAAAATAGAATATTAGTTTAGTATCAATTATCTATAAAAATAGCACCAGTTAATCTATGGAAAAAATATTTTGTGGAGATAATGGGTCATACCATGAGAACCTTAAAATTAAAACTAGCTAGCAATTTGTAAATGATTTCTACTAGATATCTGATTCTTTAGAAATCATAAGTTTAAATTATTAAATTAATTTTAAAGGAAGTGTAAAGAATTATGTTTTAAAATTCCTTATGGAAATTATTATTGCAATATAGATTAAGTTGCTAATAATAAAATTTAGCCTCTTCATGAATCATTATATCCTCTTTCTTATTTGTTAATGAGTTGTTTAGACATTAAAAATTGAAAGTCATATTTAATAATAAATTATCTCTTGCTAAACATATTAAAAGTAAATAATCATAAAATCATTATTTTTTAATTAAGTATTAAAAAATAAATTTTAAAAATTCCTTAAGAATGTTAAAAATTTAATTTTAAATTTTAAAAGAAAAGGGAAAAAATAAAAAAACTGTCCTTGCAGTGAAGGTTCACTTTTAAAAACTCCTCGTGAATGCATCTTTGTCATAATAATTTATTTATGGCCTCACACTAATGAGAAATTCCAAAGCAATTGGGCTATTTCACAAATAAGTATGAATCTCAATATGCATACTTATTGGTCCATAAAGAAGGAATCAAACCATATAGGAAATAAATTTAAATTTGAGAAGAAGGGACAAAAATTAATAAAAAAATGTTTCAACCAGAAAAAAAAGAGACTTCAGATAGACACACATTCTTCTATCTTGCATATTAGTTGAGGAGGGACAAAAATCAATAAACAATTGTTTGAACTCGAAACAATAGAGAATTTAGACTTGCACACATTCTTATTTCTTACATGTAAGAGAACAAAACAAGACGTGCTCTCTTTCTTTTTTTTTTAAAACAGAAAAAGGTGTCGAAACACCCATAGAAGTCTATTAATTATAAAAGAGAACTACAAAAGTCTAAGGGTGACGAGCCAAAATGAAACCAGGAATTTAACACAATACATAGCCCATAACATAGGTAAATATAAAATGGAAATTTCACAAAAAAGAGGTTCTAGACCAACCAGATATAACAAATGTAGAAAGTAAATAGTAAAAAACATGACACCCTCACTCCAGAGCACCAAATGAGAGAAATCTACATTACACCCTTCATCGACCTCCTCAAAGACACCGCTGGACCAAAATCTGAGCCACTGACCAAAAAAAGATGACTATAAGAACTGGCATGGACTACTTGAACTGCCACGAAATCAAAACCCTGCAAAGATCCACCCGATGCCCCTTCATCAAGCTGCAGGACTAGCAGCAAGTATGTTCTACACGTCCAAATCCACTGCAGCTACAGGTTGGGTCTCCTCCTTTGGATCCTCTAAAGCATATCTAGGTATGCGTGGTACCATATTAGGTTCATACAGCCTAAGGAATTTGTTTGCAGTGAAGACATTTTTAATCCATTGCGCTTTCTTCTTAGAGATCAGGAAACTGTAGGATCCCAATTCGTTATCTATTTAATAACTACTCAGGGACTTTAGGCTAGATTATAATGCTCTATAGATAGCTTGTTGGGAAATAGAAAAATAAAGAGTATTAAGGTTGAAAAGACCACCAATTAACGCCTCCCCCTGCTCCATGTTCTAATCCACCACCATTGTTTCCCATCTATCAATTGTATATATGTTATTGTAGAACAGACCAGAGGCTAGGGCATGCACATATTTTGCATCCTAGACCAAGTCCATTATGTTTGAAAGGAGATAAGACACAATGTTTGAGTAGTTAAGGATGCGACCCTCATAGCCTCTAATCTAGGCATGCCTGACTATATTCTACACTACAAACTACATAAGGGTGCAGTCCCAAACTAGAAGAGTCATCAGGTCTGATGATTTGACCCTTCCCCTGATTTTGCATTCCCAATTGAAGGATGGAAATAAGAGCCTCTAGTTTAGTCAAGTATTTTCCATGAGAGTGTGAAACAAAACCAACTAAGTGAGCTAAGACACTATGGAGAGATAAGATGACACTAAAAAATGAATGATGATATCTTACACTTGTCGCATCATCCTTTATCAAAATAATTAATAGGGATGTTTGGGATCCCAATTCTATCCTAGAAGAGACTCAACTAACATCATGAAATCATAGAAATATAATGGGAAGATCTTATGGAATGATTATTAATGAGCTCTACAAACGAAGGTGAAAACGTGCCAGGAAAAGAAGCCTCCTATAAGTGGAAAGTAGGCCACCATCATTCAAAAAATGGATGCCAAAAGAAGTAATAAGTACAAGTCACTTTGGCAGGTGGGAGAGTGTCTGAAATAGGGGGCCCAGACCCCAAAGCTAACTACCTATCCAATGAAGCGAAATATACTAGTTAATCAGCTTAAAGACTAAAGCAGGCCAATAGATGGATTATGAGTCACTCATGTTAGGTGAATGAACTAATTAGCACTTAACCAATGAAGAACATGAGGATTTGTAGAAGAGTGTGTCATGAGAGGAGTGACAAATGAAAATGAGACACCTATTTCATACAAATATTTTTGGAAAAGGGATATGCCAGGTCATCCAAGATGAGTTTGGTTAAGGCACTTGGTTGCTTCTAGCCTCCAGGTAGGAAAATTGTATCCATAATGTCTTGATCAATAGATTTATTTACTAAAAAGTTCATCACCTTATTGATGAGAGAAATGGCCTATTGTAGAATATAATTTAGTTTCCAACTGTCTGAACCTTTTTCTTTTAGGGAATTTACCAGGATTAGCGAGTCACCCTCAATCCAAATATTTTTGATACCCAGCTCATCTGCCAATTGAAATCCATGCACTAAGGCCCATGCTTTGGCTTCATTATTTGTTCCCTTGGGAAGCTTTGTCACTTTCACTGCTAGCAAAGAACCATCCTCCTTACTGATGAGAAAACCCAAACCAGAAAGTCTCAGGTTACCACGACATGCTCCATTGAAATTTAGTTTGCAGATCAGTGTTGACGGGGGAATCCATTTAACCTAATCTCTATTGAAAGTTGAGTTTCAAACACTTGAATGACCACCAAATCCTGATTTCCTAATTAAGGGCTAGTTTTACACTATTACTGCATCCCATTTCAACCAAATTGCTTGTCTAGAACTCGATCTTCTAACAGTGGACACCACCAGATCAGAGATGGCTACCTCTAACTTTTCACAGACATGTTTCATAGAGGTGGCTTCCTTTCTAAAAATGTGAAGATTCCTCTCACTCTATAAATGCCAAACAATCATCAAAGTGCCTAATTCCCACAAGAAATCAAAGAAGGAATCTATGAATAGGAGTGGCCAATTCTTATACATAAGGTTTAAGGACTTTGATATGGGGCTAATCTAATTTAATTTCCTAAAGAGTGAAAACCAGCATTCTCTACTAAATGGATAGAGAAGTAGAAGATGATCCACTGACTCTTCCACTCTCCCATAGAAGACACAGAGAAAATTAGAACCAAGCCCTAACCTTTTATTCCTCTCTCCTATCAAGATTGTGTTATGAAGAGTGTACCAAGTGAAGGCTCTTGCCTTAGGCACCAAGACATTACTCCAACACA
Source organism: Cunninghamia lanceolata (assembly GCA_027924645.1). Lineage (NCBI taxonomy): Eukaryota > Viridiplantae > Streptophyta > Pinopsida > Cupressales > Cupressaceae > Cunninghamia > Cunninghamia lanceolata. The sequence goes on along the minus strand of BSBN01000815.1, from coordinate 7,630,098 downwards.
ATTTTGTCAGCCAATGTAGATCAACCTTGTCCGTTATCGATCTGGAACCATCTTTGACCGAATAAGAACCTAATTTCGATCCTGTCTAGATCAATTCATCTTCTTTGTTAGAAAAGATCACCACTCTTTTCCTTAAGAGCTAAGTAAGGATTGCTTTTTGTTCACTGGGGAAGTTACATTCCTAAATAATCTTCCATACCAAGGACACTGAGTTACAAGTCCTCATAAGCTGCTAGTAATCTTTCACCTTATAACCCTAGTTTGACTTAAGCAACTAAACTCTATCTTTCATGAGGTCTTCCCTTTCTGAGAGCTTGGGCTCTCCACCCTAGGAATCATTCTATAAGTCTACCTTTTCCCCATTATGAATGATCCAGGATAATTTCGGTTGAAGAATGTCTCTGCTTTTAATTATGAAGTTCCATATTGCTGATCCCTTAGGAGGATTTTTAGCTGTGAAAATTCTCTCATTTGCCTATAAGTCTACATACTTTACCTTCATTACTTGTTCCCATTTTGAATTGGGATTCTTGTATAGGATCCACACCAACTTAGCCCCTAGCACTTGATTTTGAATGCCTAGGTTAAGAATTCCTTCCCCTCCTTCATCCTTGGACTTGCACACTTTATCCCATGCCAAAAGATGAATTTTCTTCTCTTGAAAGGTGCCTTGCCACAAGAACTTCTTACAAGTCCTTTCTATCTTTGAGTTAATCCCTTTGGGAATTTGAAAAATGGACATCATATAGATTGGAACGTGCTCTCTTTCTTCGTCGCAAACTATGTTGAACAAAAACAAAATTGTAGAAATTGAATGCATAGGTTAAATTAACAAGAGGAGGGAAGATCTTTGGGAGGAGGAAGAAAAGATTGAGATATGCCCCCATTTCCATTCAAAACAACTCATGCCATCTTCAATCCTCATCTGCTATGCAACTCGAGACAACAATGCATAAACCACACTCCTACAATAACATGTTAGAAAAAAGGAGTCCCAACTGAAGTGGGCAAAGATGAAAACACAAAGACACCAAGGAGACACAAGACAAGGAGGTAGAATAATATTTTCTATTTCAAACATACACAAAAATTACATTCAAACAAGTTTACATACAAAAATCAGAGACATAGCTTTGTATTTACTTCATACAATAAACTACCTAGATTATGGCACAACGGAGCCTTCTATGTGCTACTGTGTGTTGTTGTTACAAATTCCCAGAGCACTGGAGCTCTACAATATCCTCTGCTATTGCAGGTTCTTCTTCATCATCTTTGTCTGCTCACTTCTTCTTTTGTTCTTCTCTGCTGAGCATTCCCTATGTCTCACACACAAAAACATTCTTCTTCATTTTTGTCTTTCTTGCCTTTTTCAAAAAATAGTTACTCATTTTCAAATTCAACCACCAGAATTAATTTGTTGCCAAAAACATTAACTAGGATAGCAAGGATGTCAAGTAGGGCAAGGAGCGGGAGATCCCAATGGATAATTTTTATGGATGCATTAAATGCAGTTGTTGCCAACCCTCAAGATTATATTTCCAACACTCCCCCTTAATCTTGAGTCTTTCTATATATTCCATCACTTTTCAAAATTTCTGGAGCAATGTCTTTTTGGAGCAAAATTTCTATAGCTTTTTCGTGTGCACCTATTCAAATTTCTAGCACCTTTTTGACTTTCCAGAACTAAAGTTCCAGAGCTTTCGATCATGCCAAGCCTATCCCTTAGGCGTTCAAAGGAGTCTTTTAACAATGCTTTTGTGAAAATATCAGCGAGCTGCTGTGCAGATCTCCAGTACTGAAGTTCAATCTCTCCATGCTCCACTAACTCTCTTATGAAATGATAGCAGATTTCAATGTGCTTGTTTCATCCATGAAAGACAAGATTTTTCATCAAGGCAATAGAAGACATGTTGGCACAAAATATAGTTGTACCATCTTCTTGTTGCTCATTCAAGTCTACAAGGATTCTTCTAAGACAAATAGCTTGACATGCTGCTGCATTTGCTACTATCTACTCTAGCTCTACTATGGAGAGAGAAACTATGGGCTACTTCTTTGATGCCCATGAAATTTCTCCTCAACCCATGTGGAACACATATCCTTATGTGATCTCACTATCATCTACATTTCTTGCCCAATCACTATCCATGTACCCAACCAGGTGAAACTCATTGGAGGCAATATACATTATGCCATAACCATTCGTGCCATTGACATACCTAAAAATTATTTGTCCTGCTTGCTAGTGTGTGTCCTCAAGTTGCTCTAGATGAATCTAGAAATCAAGCTTACTACATACCTCAAATCAAGTCTTGTAGCTATCAAATTCACTTGTAGTTATCCAGGGGGTCTAAACTATAGCCATCCTTCACCCTCGGTTGACCTAACTAACTGGATACCTCTCCTCTCACCTTCTTTGTTTCCTGTCCTGCTTCTCTTCTCAGAATTGGATGGAAGGAAGTCAATGACTAGCTATTATTTAACCCATCTCCTACCCTTAGATGCTAACCCATATCACTAGCCATCCAACTCAACTCTATGTTGCTAAGGTCAGTCGTATGGGAATCAAACTCTATATTGCTTTCTTGCCTCCCATCCTAGGGAATCAACACTGCTCTGCTCGGTGGGGAGTGATTAGATGGCACTGGCCGTAGAGAAGTGATTAGATGGTGGGCCAAAAGGTGGGGTCTGGCTAGTAGGAAGGAATGAAGTAGCTGAACTCCTAGGTGAAGAAGTGATGGGAGGCAAGATCATTCGACCGCAACTATAAACTCCCGGGGCGGCTGGGGTTGGGTGGGAATAGAAGGTGCCCGGGAGGCAAGATAGTTGTTGAACTCCCTTCCTCAGGGTGGGTTCAAGCGGCGGGAGAAAGAAGAATCTCCTCGATGACCTTGATCTATCTGCTACTCCCTCATCCATTGATATCTATCCTTCACCCTCGGTTGGGCCTAACTCACTATAGTAGGTGACCGGTTGGAGGAGATACCGAACTATTCAGAAGTAATGAGTTCAACTAGTTCAATCAGAAGGAAGGAAGGAAGGTCACATGGGAAGAGAGAGGATGGGATGGTAAGAGAAGTTGGCCACTGAGGGATAGTTCTATAATGTGTTTTTGATTGTGCTCGCATCTGTCCTCTGGATTTAGGAAGTTTACCCGACCAAAAGGAGCCACCCTTTACACCCCCTATTCTCCCTCGTTAGCTGGGGGATGTAACGAGAAGGAAGTAGTTATTATTTCAACTAGAATAACTATAGTTCCCACCCAACCCAGAAGGTCTAATCAGAAGAGCTCAACCATGGGTGAGGAAGGAAAGCTGTAGTTGAGCTCGACGAGGAGGGATGGAGTTCAAGAAAGTATTCTTCGGGGTGAAGGCTAGACGGACCTCTGGTTTGGGCATTGTTCAGGGGCTCCTACTAATAACAAGAAGGAAGGTTGGATGAGTCACTTAGTTAACACGGGTCTGTCCATCCTAGATGTATTTATGGCTGGCCTATTTAGTCAATCAGCATTGTTCGGGGGGTACTGAACTGAACACCCCCTCTACGGCAAACGAAATAGAATTTCTAATAGCTAGCTGGCAACTGGACCGACTACCATCCCACCCATCCCTAGTTCAATAGCTGGACCAAGGGACCTAACTACTTTTAGCTGGACCGAGCCCTACAATTCTATGGGGCTGTTGTCGGAAGGAATTCAAAACTGATGGTAACACAGTTGGACCATCCATCCGAGGAGTAATGCTTTTTCTCCATCCAACCGGGTGGGGGGCTAAGGTTGGTTTGGGCAAATCCCCGGACTTAACCTCCTGGGGGGGCCCACACAGGGGTAGTGGGTTCTTCAACTATAGAAATGGGGGGCCGCCATGAATTATTAAAGAAGGAAGCCCAGAAGCCACAAAAGACTTCAATACTTTCTAGGCTTGTCCCTCGGGGGCTAGTGAGTGACCAGACTAGCTTGTGTAGTCCATACTGAAGTGACTAAGTAGACCAGAGACTTGTGACTAGACTCACCCCCTACCTTAGCATGGGATCGTCCCTAGTGCACCTATCCCCTAATCTAGTAGGGCAGCACATTCTCTCGTTCAATTTCCACTCTACCTTATTTAGCACAACAAATTGGGGAGGAATAAACTATCACCCATCCTGCTCCCTCTTGTTTTGATTGCCCAGCCATTCTAGGAGAATATTTAGTTCCCTTTCAACAGGGTGGAGGTTGTTTATGCCCTCCCATCATTGCTGGTCAATCAGGTCTCCCAGTTGTTTATCCCTCACTGACTGTCTATCTCGGAAGTGGCCCTCCCTCGCTTCTGTGATCATGCTCATTAGTTGCTCTTTTAGGAGCCTATCATTTTTGCGGTGCATCTACTCTCGTTCCTGATCAAGCATTTTGTCCAACTCGAGCCTGTTCTCTTTGTCGAGTTCAGCTTCTTCTTCATCCTAGCTTTTTTTGGGTCACCAATACATAATGTAGGACAGCTCCTCGAGAGCTGCTATGTCTTGTCGGATCAGTTCTACGGGAAAAGCTTTTTTCACATCAGGTATGACAAATTTTTCAATCACTGGGGAGTGAAAACCTGTGACTATATCATTTTGAAGATGGATGCGACGGGAAGAAATGGCATTTGGAGGTGTTGCTAACTCCACATTCAGGTTTCGGCATGACACAACTTGCACTGTCCTTTCGCACTTAGGTGCACAGCATGCCGTCTCATTCAGTAGTGATTCTACAATTTCTAGTGTAATTGAACTCAAGGTGATCTGAAGGTTTTGCTATCCTTCCTTGGATTTCGGAGACACCACTTTGTTAGGATCGAGGAATTGCTGCAATTCCCACTGAATAGCCCCGATTCTATCCTAAAATGCTGCTTTGGAAGTATTACCCGAACTCCTCTGACTGAAGATTAGAAAGCCTATGGAATAATGAGCTACTATCGTTTCTTCATTGTATATTGAGATTCCCTTCAGACTTAATACACCAATGGATGGAATAGCAGCAAGTGGCATATTTCTTGATAAATTCATTTGTCGACAATGTAATCATACATACCACAATGGAACGGAGAGGGTATGGTATCGGGATTGAATGTCAAGGCCTGAGCTATTATGGATCAAACTCATTTTTTGAGTATGATTCTTTTCAATATAGTAGGCATTGAACCATAGGGATAGGGCTCTATAATTGAGAGAAGGGTGGGGGGGATTATAGACCCAATGGCACTCTAGTCCTTTGTATCTATAGTTGGTTCTATACTCAACTATAGTTCGATAGTTGACCGGTGCCAAATTCTATACGTAACATTAGAAGTGCAATTCCAAAGGCCCCCCTCTTTTCTATTATTGTGGGTGGGAGCATGTTACGTATAGAATAGATCCTAATCTCCATCGGGTATCCTTATCTCTAATCATTAGATGTTACATCAATCTAAGATTTTGAGTGAGATCGAGGAGAAACTGACCGATTTCAGGTTCCCCCACCAAATCATCCACAGAAATGAGAGTGATGGGCAATCGATGCAGCTGAAATCACCTTTTGCGGCATTCCCCTATTCAATTTCAGTGAGTTTGGGGTTTGGGTATGGGTGCTTTTCTCCATCTATGGAGTGAGGGCCCAGACTCTAAAGAATGTTGTTGGGTGGGGGCCATGTTATGTATAGAATCTGGCATACCGGCCAATCAAAATCTATATTGCTCCCTACCTACCGCTATAGCCCTACCTCTATCTTAGTGGGGGTGGGGGGGCATGTTGTGTATATAATATGGCATACTGATTTAGGCCCCTACCTTCTACGGGTGGGGGGGGCTATCTTAGTGGGTTAGAGAACCGGGGGTGGCTGGCTTCTATCTCTCTCTCTATGCGATTTGTTTCCAGTTTATGGGCCCATTCAGAACCTATAATTGCGGGGGGGCTCCTACTATTGTATTACATCAACTAGCTAACCTGATTCTTTAATAGTGTTTAATAGTGGATGAGTACTAAAGAATGATAAGCGTGGAGAGCTATTTGCGGGGAAACTTGCAAGTACAGTTTGGGGGGAGGAGTACCCGCCTTTCTATTCTATAGTGGGGGGGCGTTGACCCAACCTTATGAGTATTTAAACTATAACAGTTTTGATGAACAGTCACCCACTTTTGGTAGTTATATGATTCCAGAGGAGGATCTAGACCTGGGTCAATCGCGTTTATTGGAAGTGGACAATCGAGTGGTTGTACCATCCAAGACTCATCCACGTTTGATTATAACATCTGCTGATGCACTTCATAGTCGGGTGGTCCCGTCTCTCAAAATCAAATGTGATGCTGTACCCGGTCGTTTGAATTAGACTTCCATTTTGCCACTACAAGGAGTTTATTACGGTCAGTGCAGTGAGATTCGTGGGACCAATCATGCCTTTATGCCTATTGCCATAGAAGCAGTCTCTTTCAAATATTATATCTCTTGGGTGTTAGCTAATGCGCACAATCTCTTTGCTAGAAACACTGATATAGATCTTCCTACTGTCCCCAATCCTCGCCCTGGGTATATTATCCATTCCCCAAAGGAATGCCCAGGGTTGGATCTAAATACGCCTCCCGCGGAGGTGGATCCGTGGGATCTTCTGATTGGCGAGAGAGGGGAGGCCCCTTCTCGGGGGGGTGGTCCATTGCCATTCGCCACTCCACACCCTGAAACCACATCACAACATGACTCCATCGCCCCAACAAAACTACAGGCATGGGTGGCTTTAAAAATTGCCAAGGCGGGGGGACAAACTAAAGTTTACGACCAAACTGGGATAGGTTGGGTCACCTTGATTAAAAAGGGGGTCATAAAAAATGGGGCAGTCCCCCCTTCCTATGTAATTTTCTAAGATGGAGGGGTCATGCTCACTCAGGAGTTTCTCAGCCATGCCCCTTTGGAGGAACTTTTCGAGCTGCAACAGGAGGTTCCACGACATTGCATTGGGGGCTTGATGGAGTGTAAAGCCAGCAAAGCTTGATTCTTAACTCTTTTCTATGAAGAGTTGAGGTAGCAATAGCACTTGGTTTTAAGTAGCAAGCCACCCCGACAGCTTAGACAGGGAACCAACAACAGTAGAAAAGATGGATTATGGCACCGCCAGGTAAGACCAGATCTTAAGGATTTCCCCCATTTATGGATGTTTCTATTGACATCCACTTCAGCCGTTCTTCTGGGTATGCTTCACTCCTTACATGCTATCACACTACAGTCCTTGCTCCCCCTCCAATCCATCCTTTGTGGAAGTCCCAAATCTATCTGACTAATCTACCTCCTGGGGGGGCAGGGAAACCCCATTATAGTTGAAGAGCTTCCAACCATGCTCTTGTAGAGGGTTGGGTTTACTTCCTTGCGGCTGTCTTCTTTGCTTAATTTCAGACTTATGGCTATTGGGGTTGGCACTGGTTTGTTGTCCAACATTCTAAATCTCTTCAAGATTTGTTTGGAATAATTAGTTTGTGAAGTGAAGATGTCATTCTCTATTTGTTGGACCTCTATGCCTAGGAAATATTTTAGCAAACCTAGGTCTATCATTTCAAACTCATTTTTCATTTCCTCTTTGAAATCAGCAATTAAGAGGTAACTATTCCCTATGAAAATCAAACCATCTACATACAAAATAGTAATAAGAATCTCACAAGTGGCTGCCTTGATGTAGAGTGTGGGCTCACTACTGCTTTTGCTAAAGCCATTGCTTAGAAGGTATGAATCAATTTTGTTGTACCATGCCCATGGTGCTTGTTTAAGCCATTAAAGAGCTTTTCAGAGCCTATACACTTTGTCTTCATGCCCTGGGACTTCATAGCTAAGCGGTTGCTCCACATACACCTCTTCTTTCAGCACTCCATTTAAGAAGGCTAATTTCACATCCATCTGAAATACTTTCAATTTGTGCTAGGTTGCAATTACTAGGATTGCTCACACTATTTCTAGCCTTGCAACTAGTGTATATGTTTCATCATAGTCTCTTCCAGGCTACTGTTTGTAACCTTTAACAACCAACCTTGCTTTATGCCTCTCAACCTTACCATCAGCAGTACATTTGGTCTTATAGACCCACTTAACTCCAATGATTGATTTCCCTTTGGGTAAATTAGTGAGCTCCATGTCTTGTTTCTCTCTATAGCATCCATCTCTTCATCCATGGCCTTACATCATTTTCCCTCCTTCACAGCTTCTTCAAAATACATTAGATCACTATAGAAAAACAATGCAAAATCTAGATTTTCATCAAAATCATCATACCTTGTGCTATCATAAATTTCCTTCATGCTTCTTGTCCTCTATGGCATTAATGATGCAAGTGTAGGGTTAGAATTTCTTGAGCTGCTTGACTACTAGACTAATGAAGAAGACTAAATGCCAAAATTTTCAGCCTATTGTAAATTTCTGGAGCAACTGCTCTGCTGAAAATTTTCGGAGCTCCTACTATTTTGTGAACTATTACCCTTTTATATAATTCTAGTGCATCTACCTTCTAAAGCTTCTTCATCCTCAAAGGGTATTGTGATAGAAATACCCATATTGCTATCTACCATTCCATTCCATGACTTATTTTCAATGAATTCAACATCCTTGCTGATCACCACTTTCTTGGTGATGGGATTATATAATATGTAGGCTTTGAATTCTTCACTATAGCCTATGAAAATGCATATTTCACCCTTGTCATAAAATTTTTGCCTCTTCTCTTTTGGCATGAGTGCATATGCGACACACCCAAATATTCTCAAATGCTCAACACTCCATTTGCATTTTGTCCATGCTTCTTATGGAATCTTGTCATGAACAACCTTTGTGGGGCACCTATTCAAAATGTGGACTATTGTTGCTACAACTTCACCCCAATAATTATTTGACAAGCCTTTTTCCATCAACATGCTTGCTGCCATCTCCATGATGGTTTTGTTCTTCCTTTTAGTTGCTATATTTTTGTATGATGTATATCAGGCTGTGAATTGTTCGGAATACCTTCATATTTGCAAAAATTAATAAAACCTTTCAAGATGTACTCTCTCCCTCTATCCATTCTAAGGACTCTGATCAAGTGGCCACTTTGCTTCTTAGGAAAGGCCTTAAACTCCTTAAAATTTTCAAATGCTTCTGATTTGTTCTTCAAAAAATACACCCAGGTTTTTCTACTATAGTCATCTATGAATGTCATGAAATAAACATTTCCACGTAGGGTTGGGGTCTTCATGGGACCACAAAAATCTGAATGCACCAACTCTAATGGTGCTCTTGCTCTCCTAGAACACCTTGATTGGAAGGGTTTCCTATGTTATTTACCTAGGATGCATGCTTCACACTTTCCATCGGGCTCTACAATTGCTATTAAGCCCCTAACCATGTTTTTTCTAGCTAAAAGAATTAAAATGGAATAGCTTAAATGTCCATACCTTAAATGCCAAAGCTTTGATGGGTCTTGGATGATTGTTTTAAAGGTTGACTATTGCAAGCCTATTGATTGTACTCATATTTGCATTTTGAGGGAACATCTGGTTCTTTGTCATTTGAACCCTTGCAATAACTTTCTTTCTTCCATCCTTGTCATAGATGATGCATTCTCCTTTCTCCATTATGACTCTATAACCATTTTGGACCATCTGTCCAATGCTCAAGAGGTTGTGTTTCATGCCTAGGGCATAGAAGACATCATGGATTCATCTTTCTTCACCATGCTTGGTTTGTATGCACACTATGCCTCTGCTAATGATTGGAACCTTCTCATTGTTCCCCTTTTTTATTTTAGATTTGATTCTCTTGTCTATGGAGGAAAAAAATTTATGTTACCACTCATGTCATTGTTACAGGCATTGTTCAAATACCAAATTTCAGCACTGCCTTGTTCTGCAAGATTGCATGCAATAAAAACTTGTGACTATTTTTCATTCTCATCTTTGTTCTCATTTGACACATTGGCATTTTGATTCCCCTGGTCATGTTGTTTCATCCTACATTCACTTGCATAGTGACCATACTTATGATAGTAGTAACACTACATATTGCTCTTATCATACCTCTGATTTGAGCTACTATTCCTTTTGTTTTGGAAGTCAGTTTGGGAGGTGCTAGCATCCTCTTGACTATTAGAGCCTCCTCTTCCAGAGTTGCGTTTACCTCTGCCCCTATAACGTCTTCCTCTACCATTTATTCCTCTTCCCCTACCTCTCATATTTCCTTGTGCTTTGAATGCTTGTTCTAGGCAAGGGGCAGATTTGTTTAGCCACTACTCATGGGTATGAAGAGAATCCATCAGCTCATCAAGTGCTATTTTTTAAAGGTCTTTGGTCTCTTCTATGGTAATAACTATTGGGTCAAATCTCAAAGGCAAACTTCTAAGGATTTTCTCTATAATCCTTTGCTCATCCATGGTTTCTCCATTTATCCTCAACTTATTAACCAAGGTGAAAACCCTTCTGTGAAAATATGAAATAGAATCAATATATTTCATCCGTAGGGTCTCAAAATCTCTCCTAAGCAGCTAGAGTTTCACTTGTCTCACCTTGTCAGTTCCCTTGTAACTCTTTTGTAGTATTTCCCATACTTATTTTGCATAACTAGTTGCTACTATTCGAAGAAAAATAGCCTATGTTAAGGCTGCCTCAATCAAACTAAGGTCTTTGCCATCATTTTTTCTTGTCTCCTTCAACTAATTCTTTTGAGCATTGCTCGATGTTGTAAATGCATTTGGGTCAGTCACATCTATGAACCCATTTGCTACTAACTCCCACAAATCATTAGATACTAAAATAGTTTTCATTTGTTACCATCAAATATAGGTGGCTACTGCCAACTTCTATTATCTCCACCTACCATTTGCTAAATGGAGGAAAATGCAAATACCTAGAAAAAAAAATCTAGGGATTTCCTGAATACCCAGAAGATAGAGTCCAATCATTGCATGCCTATGAAAGAGATAGGGCTTTAAAACATGGCTCTAATACCAAACTGTTGGAAAAAAGGAGCCCCAACTGAAGTGGGCAAAGATGAAAACACAAAAACATCAAGGAGACACAAGACAAGGAGGCAGAATAATATTTTCTATTTCAAACATACACAAAAATCAGAGACATAGCTCTGTATTTAATTCATACAATAAACTGCCCAGATTCTGACACAACATAGCTTTCTGTGTGTTGCTATGTATTGTTGTTACAAATTTCTGGAGCACTAAAGCTCTACAATATCCTCTGCTCCTGCAAGTTCTTCTTCTTCCTCCCTGTCTGCTAACTTCTTCTCCTATTCTTCTTTGCTGAACATTCCCTGTGTCTCACACACATAAAACATTCTTCTTCCTTTTTGTCTTTCTTGCCTTTTCCAAAAAATTGTCATTCATTTTCAAACTCAACTACCAGAATTAATTTACTACCATAAACATTAACTAGGATAATAAGGATGTCAGACACAGCCAGGAGTGGGAGATCCCAATGGATCATTTTTTATAGATGCATTAAATGCAATTGTTGCCACTTCTCGAGATTATATTTCCAACATAACATACATACGGTTCTGAAACAAGTACACGTAACATCATTGAATTAGATGAGTGATTCATAGTGATAGTAATACCTAGATTATTAGGTACAAATCTGAGAGCCACCAAACCTCCACTAGAAACTCCAACTCTATTTCTCTCGGGAGGATCTAGCAGATTAAATTTAGAGGGGTCAGTGCTTTCATTGTAGTTTCCCACACCTTGACCCACTATGAAGAAGTTGAAGCTGTGCAGATGCAGAGGATGGCTCTCGAATGTCACAAGGTTGGTGTTGAAGGGAAGCACTTTGACTCTGGTGTCATTTAGGGACTGTGTGTTCTTAGGAGGCATGCCCATGTATTTGAAAGGAAATGGCAGATTGTCAGGGAAAGTAGAATTGTAAACTCCGTTGGACTGGCCAAAGTAGTATGATTGAAGAAGAGTGGTAGTGGGAAGAATGAATGATATGTTGTTAATGGAAGCTGCAAATTTGGTGCCATTGTGGACTTGACATGTTTGTCCTTTGGGACATGGATTTAGACCCAACCCCACTATGAATAGGAATTGTCTATCAACCTTCTGAGGAACAACTATTGGTGGGAATTTCAGACATCCCAAGCTTCTCATCTTTTGGCTGAAATTGGAAGAAAAGGAGGTAACATTGGGGGCTGGAAGCATTGGTCTCATCATAGGAAGAGGGGATGAGGAAGAATTAGCTGGTGCCACATTGGAAACATATTCCAAAATTCCATCACTGGTTGAGTTATCAAAAGTTGTTGTTCCTGTAGCGAAAGGGCTTGTAAACATGAGGAATGTGGCATAGGGTGGCTGAGATTTAGTTGTCAAGAGGACATTGGGAGATTTAGTTGTTCCACTATCTTGAATTTGTAGTGGCATGTAATCACAGTGCATTCCCCTAAAACAAAATGAATAGTGAAGCATAATGCCAAAAGTGCCAACAGGAGGCGGCAAAATAAAGTCTACATTGCCAACAATCCAGCTTTAAGAGTCTAATCTCAACTTGAACTTTGCCAAATTGTTTCTGACCAAAAATGTGAGATTCTGTCTCTCTCACTCTTTATATATATAGATACAAGGATTAAATCAGTTGTGAGGTCCTTTCCCTTTTGTTAGGTAGCTTGGTAAGTAATGCTAATGTTTTAACACCGTTACAAATCCATATGGAAGTTATGGCTAGCAACTATCTTTGTCTATTTCATTTTGCTAACTAGAATGCATATTATTTTATTTCATTTGTCTTACTAGAATGCATATCATTTTGCTGACCAGAATGCATAGTATTTTGCTGACTAGAATGCATATTAAATCACCTTGTTTTTGGAATCTATTCCTTGAAGTTATGAAAAAAAAAAGTAAAGGCATATCTACTCATGGACATCTTGTTTGTTCTGGTGTCAAGGCTAAATTTATAGAACTACCAAAGGGGATATCCTCAATATTATAGATATTAAATGACATGTTATTCAATGGTAGGTAGTTGAGATATATGATTTGTGGCCCTACCTAGCTCCTTGAGGGTATGCATTTTATTACACAAGAATAATATATTGTTGCAGCATGTAACTTGAGTCAATATATGATTTATTTTATGAAGACAACATGGCATTCCTACTAGTCTAAAAACAACTTTTAATTGCTGATTTGTATTGTAATGAGAGAGCTTGTCCCTTATTCTACATGCTCTAAATATTACTCTATGAATATATTTGATCTCATAAGCAAGTTCACTTAAAATAAAATGCTAATGGATAGAGTTTATTCTGATATGATTGAAAATTCTAAATGGTCCACCCCTTTATGCTATAAGACAAAAATCTCATGCTATATATTCATGTATGGTTTAATGTATTGGAGTTTTGATTTGTTGAGACAGAAAAGGTGAAGCTATTATAGACTAGATCCATGTGTATCCATTATTTACATGTAGTATTTACATTAGATTTATTTGCAAGTTGAGTTTAGGTGAAAGACTATGTATTTTGTAAACCACTAAGGCTCATTTGAATGCAAGTTTTTCTAATCGAATGTCTGCATGTGCTTCAAATCCATTATCTAGAATCTATATGTACTCTTCCATTTACATTTTCTATGTGGTCTAATGTGCATTATTAGTTAATCTAACATGGATTGCAAAACCTTTGACAAACATTCTCGAAGATCCTTTGCATCATATTACAAGGAATGTTCTTAGTTTTCTATGGATCATTACATTCGATTTAGTCTTTAATACCCCATCTAATAGGCCCTGTTTTGTGACATATGTATGGTGAAAAGATCATGTATATGTGCTTAGGAGGCCTAGTTTTGGTTTCTCTTAGTTCCTTTGTAACAGATGTGCATCTTGTTTGGTAATAATGTGTTATGCAGTCTTGAAATTAACTCTATATCTCAATGAAAATCAAGGTAGAATTATTGAACACTCCAGCGTCCCACAACACCTAAATTTAGAACTACAAGCCACAAACCAATTCAAACTAGTTTTAGAGTTAACCAACCTACAAGCTCTGCAAGATCATTGTTCAAACAAGATTCTATCTCAGAAGAACCAAATCAAGAAATACCTTTGGAGGAATTTTTATTGTTGTTTCACATGTGTAAGTATGTATGAGGTAAGCTATTCAATTGTAGAGCATCATTGGTGATATAATTATGCATATCTTTGGTTGCTTACATGACTTGTGTATCTTTTTGGTTGAGGTTATATCATAAAGAAGTATTGAAGCTTAGAGATAGTAATAAGAGTCTCCTAATGAAATTACACATTGTTTATGACTCCAACTCAGTTGTATATTGTTATTTATCTTATTATTGACCTCAAGGAAACCACTCTACTTAAATATCATCCACTTTAATGGTCAAACACTCAATAGAAATTTTACACATCATTCACAACAAAAAGTGGTAAATATTTGTCATATTTTAATTGGTCCAAATTAACCTTTGACTCTCAAAGTGGATGATATTTAAGAATAGCCCTCTAGAGTTTAGTGGAGCCCATACAAAGAGAGATTTCCTTCTCCCATGTGTTGAACCATTGTTGTCCACTATCTTTTGATGACTTTAGTTCCATGTCATGTTGACTACTGTCCTAAATCTTTAGCACAATATCTTCCCTCTAGGATTTGTTGATTATTAATATTGAGAGCCACTAATGTTCATTGGTCACAACTCTCTTGGTATTCCACCACCCGTTAAATCAATAAATTATTTGAATAGTGTTTTAATCTTAGGGTCCTTGAAGCTACATGACTCTATTTCCTTCCCTTATTTCTATGTAATTCTAGCCACTAGTGTAAAGCAATCCTACAAATCTTCCACCTCCTTGAGAAACTCTTTTGCTAGGGTTAATATCAATTTTTCATCCAATCATTCATCATCATTCAACATTGGAAATAGTTAAAACTTATTTCTCTCCTTACTCATAGTTTATTTGTAAATCTTTTTTTTGGGTTATGCATTTTTACATTAAAAGAGTCAATAGAATCAAGGGTTACCTCTTGAAAAAATAGATTAACATTGAAATTAATTTGACAAATATGTCTAGCAATATTTTATTTACTATCAATAGACCTACTTGGTATGGTACTAAAATATCATGTCAGTTTTCCAATCATATGCCTTCTTTACACGTTTTACTATAATTAGTTTGAATGGAAGTTGATAGCAGAAACACTTCCTACACAAATCTTTGAGGAGAGAAACACCTACTGAATATAATCTAGTAGTTTCAAAACAAAAGATGCATAGAAATGTAACACCACAATGACACAATGTTTATCATGGGAAAATTTTTGTAGGTTATTATTGATGTCCAAGTTTACACTCTCACTATACACTTGCACTCATGAGGGCATTAAGCATGGGGCATTCACTCTCGGGTCAACCTCTAATATTGAGAAGTTATCTCATTTGATTTTCAATAATCTCTTTAAACAATTTGACAAAGGAAAGGGGGAAAGAATCCAAAATAAAATGCTGAAATGAAAGTAATCTTAGCAAATGACTAGAAGCCCTTCACTAGATCACTTCTTTGTATCAAGCATATGATTCAACAAAATTGTAGAGTTACACTTTCCTAGAATAATTCTACACATATGGAGGTTACTAATATTGAGAAGAGAATATGAGAAGATAATACCACAGAGAGCTCAAAAGTGGGCATGGAAAAGCATATTATAGTCTCAAGGACAAGAAGAAAAGAGAAAATCACATGTAAGGCTCTAGTAGCATGGACCTACAAAATCCTTTTAGTCCTTTGTTTAAATGAAACTATAGATCCAAAATTACAATAATGGTAGAAGATGAGACATAAAAAGAGTGAGAAATAACATAAAAGTCATTAATACCTATGATCTCCAAAAAATCCCTCTACGAAGAAAACCAAAATTCAATCACAACCACTATGAAATTGCTCATATCTAATGATTATTGTTATTGTCACCATGATTTAAATGAAAAATAAATGTTGAAATTACCTATTTTAGTTAACTATAGATACATTGAACTAATTCCCTAATATTCCCACTACTCTCTTTCTATTCAAGTCTTCCTCATGACCTCTCTCCATGGATATTTCGAGGCAAACATTATATGAAATATGGGAGTCTCTTTTACTTTATCGATTTGATATTCCCAACCCTATCTTTATTTTACCAATATAAGGACATTTTATATTACTAGAACATCCTTTCATAGTTATTTATTTATTTCTTCTAATTTTTCGAGAAAAGGTGAAGGTCACCCATATTGTATTAAAATATTAAAATGTTCAGAACTATATATTAGAATAGGTGATAAAAAACTGTGACTTTTACAAGAATTGATTTGAGTACCAGAAAATACATAAGCATCCTCGAGGGTGGTGAAAAACATGCACAAAAAAACCATAATTGAACAGACCTTCAATTGAGAAAGGAGTCACAAAATTCAATAAGTGGTGGTAGAGCAATAGGGGAGAAAGGGGGTCCATTGCTAGTTGTTGTGGAGCCCGATCAGTTGCATGCTCCGTAGGTATCTTTGGCTTTGACATCTAGACCAGGTGGAAGCTAGAAGCAATTTGTCTCTAGAGCACTGTTCAATGTGTTGGCAGAACCAAACTTTGAGCCTTGTTGCATGGCATGATACATGCAGATGATCACCGGTGAGGAACGTAATAGCTCAATTAGGAAAAGGCCACGGACAAGGGTTTCTCCAGATAGCATGTCATAATCGTCTAATGTAGTCTTCAACCTATATGTAGACATCATATATTCATTAACATATCTGAAGCCTGTCATTTCTATGAACTCAGCATCTTGAACCAAGTCCAAGATTATTAGAGAGAAAAATGGAAGCCACGTCTGGGAACATTAATACTCGGGAACAAGATTTGAGTAGTGGTTTTCCTATGACGATTTTTATGGTGAACTCAACATGTGGGAAATCAATATCAAAGACATGCCCAAGTATTCATGTGTTGTAGGCGCCTTGCTCCATTAGTTCCCATTTGAGTGGAGGCAGGAAGATGCATAGATTCTTTACCCAATTTGTCATGATCGATGTTGGGATGTTGAGCCTTTAAAAGGAGGAGAAATGAAATCGAGGAGGGAGATGGAGGTATAAAAATAGATGTAAAGATGGAATTTCTGTCAGAGTGGAGTTAATGTGTTGTTGGCAAGATTGTCCAGTCCTGACCATTGAGAATAATTTGACTGAATGCTGGAACATCTAATGATGAAGTGGAAAGCGCTCAGGCTCTCAATAAGAGGTGGAGGTCCATGCTAGCATTCCTTTCTACTTCCAATAAAGTTGACCTCCCAAATAATCGGGAATGGGCTGACCTCCCAAATGAATGCACATGTTGAGTTAATGAATACAGCATGCCAACATTTGAAGTGTTGGAGAAGTGACTTTGGGAATGTGGGTTTCTAATTTAGCATTTGACATGACGATTTTCAACATTGATTACTGAATAGGCAGTTTAGTAGGAGGTGATTCACTTCTTCGTCTTCCTCACCACATAGAACACATTTGAATGTAAGTGAAATGCCCATTTTATCTAGTCTATTACCTATTAAGATTTTGTTGTGAAGAGCCAGCAACGCAAAAGCTCCTAGTTTTAGAAGACAAGCATCACTCTAGCATAATTTATATGGCCAATCTATCTTGCTTTCTTTTGAAAGGAATTTGTATTCTTGATTAAATGTGTAATGACCTGATTTAGCTGTAATCCTATTTATTTTATCTTCATTTCTTAAATAGAAGATAGCTTGTTGTGAAAGGATCCTTGACAAAAGTTCTTTCTAACTCTTTGGGATGTTACATCCTTCAAAGTTCTTCCATTTTACTTTGACAATAAAGTCTTTGTCAATGATATCCCAATATTTGTAAACTTTATTCCCCCATGCCTATTTTAGATAATCTTTGGACTCATTTAAATCCTTTCTTGATGATAATGGAGGATGTCCATGTTAGTGTAAGATATTATTAGAATATTCTTACATATGTACTTTGCAGAGATTACTACTAATAGGAGATAAGCTTGTTAGGGTGTGCTTTTTTCCATGGAGTTGCATGGAGTTCACATGCCACCTATTTTAGATTAGTGTAGTTATGTACCTATTCTTAGGCTCCTTCACCACTATTCTAGGCGACTGTTGCTTTTTCTTTGTCCTTTATATGTACCTCTTATTTGAGTTAATTCAATGCGGCTTAATCTAGCTATTGCTTTCAATCTTGTTTATATTGCATACTCTCATTTTTTATATCTTGTAGGAGCGTTTGATAGCATGACCGCTCAACCAATGCCAATCGTGAAAGAACATGCCCAAAAACACTAAAAAACATAACAGTAATGAACAGATAGAACCTAGGGTAAAACATAGTTGAATCACTCAGAAAATTATATTTATCTAGCATACATTACATCCCATCCAAAAATATAGTAATCAATTTACTATATTCCTTAAAGCTAATTTACTATATTCCTTAAGGATCTAAATGTTCTGTTACTCACACTTTAAGGAATATAGTAAATTGATTAAATCAACACATTCAAATCCACAAGTATAAAGTCCTGAACATTTTTCATTAACATATACCAAAGATTGCAAGCTTTCAGAGAATAATACTCAAATACGGGTCGAAATTAGAAACACTCAGAAATAGATGTAGAATTTTGAATTTTACTTATATTCAAAGTACAAAGTCATACAAAATATACAATGTAATAATGACTTCTGCTTCATTAATCAAATTACCAGAGAACTTAAAGATGTTTTGATAGATACACTAAAGAGACCAGACATTCCACGTACTCTTTAATTAGACATAAGTGACCTCCCTTTCCAAACTAAGAAATATTCTACTATTGCAATAAACTTTGATAGATTGCAAAATTCCAAATAAAATTCTAAAATGCCAGTGTAATAATACAAGTAGCAGAGCTTCTTATATAAATTTTGAAGCTTCTTACTGCTACGGTTACAAAATACAATCAACAGTTCGCATTCAAACTTTCTAGATCAATGGTGCTAATCCATTTCTAACCATTTCCCCAAAAATATCTTCATGGTATCTTTGCTCACCTCAAAGGATGCTTTTGGAATGTTTTCAAAATAAAAGATAACCCTCTTTGACTTTCTCTCGTTTGTTGACTTCGAGCGACACTGTTTTTCAATTACACTCTAACCTTGCATGTCCTTTTTCAATACTTTCTATTTACTCAGGTACTGTGCATAATTACCTTTTACTCCTTTGATAAAATTACGATCACTTTCCTAGCTTTTTTCCCATGTGAATTCTTGTGCTTGGACTCCTCCTTTTATCTTCTTCTCTTTTGCGTCCAAGTCTTCAACTTTTTAATGATATTTACTGATTTTGGCACCTATTTTCATCATAGAATCAATCATTTATGTGTTTAGGTGTGCTACGAGGTTCTCCAAACATGGTGAGAATATCACCTTAAATTCTTTCACAACTTTTTCCACTCCATATGTAGGTACTTCTAGGCATTCATGCCCAATAAGCTTCTCTATCAATTTCATATGTATCCTTATCATATTGTCTGTGACCTCTTCTAGGACCCTTGTATTAGTGATGCATCTCTTAAGAATTTCTTCTTCATACTTCAATTCTAACTTGGCCTATGGTAATTGATTTACCATTTGAGGAGTAAGGGATCCTTCAATTATTAGTTCTTCTACTCTATCTTTTATTTCATCAAGTTTCTTTATTTCTAATTTACATTCTTCCTTTCTGAATTGGCAGCTATGTTATATAACATTACATTTGTTCTTTTCTGCCAAAGCTATCTCCCAACTAGCTGCTGCCTTCCTTGTTATTTCCTCTGCTTTATGTGTAAGGATTTTGAGCCACTTCTCAAAAATGTTGGCTTCAATCTTCTTATTCCCCATCTCCTTTACCTCTTCTTTAGATAATATTGTCATTTCTAGAGGCAATTCTAGTACATTTGCACTGGAATCAAACATCCCCTTGATAAATTGTTGTAACTGGATGATGTGTTCCTTCAAGTACTCATGCTTATCCTTATCTTTCTTCAATATCTCTATAGTGACCTAATGCATGTCTTCGCACTCACTTATGTGTTGTTCTCGGGTCATGTGGCCTAAATCTATATTGAGTATTTTATACTCATCAATGATCATTTCTCCTTTTGATTTGTCTTTTTGTGGTATTGCCAGATTTAAAGTCCTAGATCTAGAAGGACCTCTTTGGATGGATGACATGATTCTATCTTTTCTCTTCTCTTTCTATGGTGTAGAACCACCTAATAGGCTTTTAATATCAATAGGTACCAATTGTACCTCTACCTTTTCTCTCCTGACTTCCGAACCCAACCAGGCTGGAACTTCCTTGGTAGATTTTTCTACCTTTTCTTCATCTATCACTTCCTCTTGAGGTTTCTCCATTTCTCTTTGTTCCATCTATGCCTCTTGCTATTGTTGAGGAGGTTGAGGCTGAGGGCCTTGCTCAGGAATTAGTTGATCATCTTTGTTTTCTGACTCTCCCTCATTATTGTCTTCTTCAATTTCGGTATCTCCTCCTTCTTCATCTTCTGTATTCTCTTTTTCTGAAGACTCCTTTTTGTTCTTTATGTTCAACATACATTTGGAATCATTCTTTGTATTATCTCCACCTTCCTTAGGATTATCTGATACTTCGCTTAGTTCTTCTACTGGTTCACCCTATTCTTGTACTTTCTCAGGCATATTTGTTTGTTCTATTTGTGAAGGTGAACCTGTGCTCTTTTCAGGTTCCTTTATATCTTTCTCCTTTTCCTTCTTATCCTTTGTATCTTTTTCTTCCTCGCTATGATCATTATACAGGTTCAAAATACTTAATACGTCAGCACCTGAAGAAGTTATCTTTATTTCCTTCATAGCATGGGCTGGGGTTTCCTTCACTATTTTCTCTAGTGTGTCTTCTTTCTCAGACTCTTCTATTTGTTGTGCCACATTCTGTACATCGTTTATGATTTCAAGTGACACCAGTCTACCAAAAGGGTTCACTATTTCTTCTCCCTTTTGTGCATCTCTCTCTTTAGACTATGGGCTTTGTTCAATTTCCATGTATGTCTGAGTATCTTGCCCTTCCTCTGTATCAGAGTATTCACTTAATTCCTCTTCATCTTTATCAATTTATTTTCTTGTCTCGGCATCTACCTCCCTAACCTCATTATCCCTACTGCCATCCCCTACATTGATAGTTTCACTTACCTTTTTAGCTTCATGCATTCTTGACTCTTGCAACTTTTCTTCAGCTAACTCTTTCTTAAGCTTGGCATATGTTTGCATTTTTCCTTCTAGTGTATCTTCACTGGATATGCTACTCAACTTAGTACCTACTTGTTGTGCACCTATAACATCATTTTTTTTGGTGTTTCTCCCCCTGATGTTTCTATCACTATGCCCTTCATGATCCTTTGTCCTATTGGCCTCTTGACCACTTGGGTTTGTTTTATACTGATGTTATGGCTAAATGATTCCACCTCCATAAATGTACCTGAAGATACTGCCACTGTCACTCCTAAGGCATATGGATCCATTAGAGTAGCATTCTTACCCTTTTCAATAATCTTTGCTCCTACAATCCTTCTCTTCTTCTCATAAAAACATTGGATCTCATCTTGATGTTCTCTTACTCCTTTCTTACCTTTCCTTAGGAATGTGGGCTCAATCCCCTTAGCCTTGAGTCCTTCTATTCTATCTTTCAACCATGTTTTGGAAAATAAAATCACTGGTTTGGATAATGTATCTAACAATGTATTCCATGGTTGTGTCCAATCTGGCTCACTAATAGGGGCAAGCCTTGTACTCTCATAACTATGATGCAACAATTTATCATCATCTTAGACTTCTGGAGGCACATATATTTCCCCCATGGTCCTCATATGTTCTACTATCAGCCTTTTGTGAGCCCTTTTCCTCACTTCATTATCATTTTTGCAATCTGACCAGTAGTCCTCAATATGCACTTGATGCCTAAATTTGGAATCAATGGTTCTTTGGATCCTATGAAAAGGATCAAAATGCCTTACTAATTCAAACTCCTTAAAGCCATTTAAAATCAATCCCATCTTTGAATATCTAGCCACCTCTTCACTATAACAATAATATCTTCCAACTGCCCAGGGAAGTTTAAGGTTCCCCCTTCCATATTTCTTCTTGTACATCCTAAAAGTATTCAAATTTTGTCTTGAGAACTCTAGTACAATCAACTTATTGGATGGATATCTAGGTAGCATGAATGGCTTTCCTTCAAAATCTTTAGTTCTAATATACGTAAAGTTTTGGAATTGTATATACCAAGAACTGTGCAATCCAATAGTGTTTTCTCCTTTTAGAACTCTGACTATGTAAGTATAAAATACATCATTGACCAAAACATATTTCCTTAGTGCATGATCTTCCTATAAGTTTGGATGATGTTCATATACTAACACTTGACCTGGGCCATTTGCCATGGTCCCCACTCTGTCAATCTCAATTATGTATGGCCAAATCATTGATGCGCATGAGTATAATACATATGAAGACAAATAAAAAGGCATCATCTTTTGTTTTCTCAACATAGATTGTTTCCATATGGTTGTACTAATAGTTTTGGCCCAATGAATTTGTCCATCTTCCCTTTTTGCTTCCCTTATGAATTGAATGACAGTGAACATCCAGGGTTCACATTTAATAGCATCTCTCAAAGGTACTAGTCTACTCAACATTGTTATCATTAGATGTATTTCTTCGTTGAAATCTATTATTGCAAATTTCTGGGCACTCTTTCTATAGCCTTGGGTTTGTGTTCTACATTGTACCAGCTATAGAAGATTTTACTCTTACAGTCCCTTTCATTACTGTTAAAGTCCTCATTGTATTGGTCTTTATCTATATCGACCATTTTCTCTTGAATTCCCAAACCAAATGTCCTTGCTATCCCCTCTATAGTCAAATCTATAATAACTTGGTTCTCACGTATTACCTTTCTGGTGTTCAGGTCATATTTGTTTATACATTCAAGAACTAGGTCCTTGGCCTCCATAGCCAATGGGAATCCTGTAGCTCTATATAATCCACTATCTAAAATGCATTTGATGTCTGGGCTAGCATCCATTGTTATGATCTTCTAAAGAATACCCTCTGCATCATAGTACCCCACATTTGTATCAGTGCCAACTCCACTTGTGCCAAGTAACATTGAATATCCTTTGTGTGCTGCCAGATCTTCCTTTTCTATTTCCTTTCATGGCTTTCTTTCTTTCTTCACATTTTCCTCACCCCTAGATCTACTTTCTTTTGTTTTGGAGGCATCTTGTAGAAAAATGTATTTTTTAACTTTCTGGTTCTCCTCATTCACCTAGGGTTTTACCATGAACTTTTACATTTTAACATTTACCCTAACCCTTTTTTGTCTTTTCCCACTTAAATTTTAGATTATTCAACATACCCAGCTAATTTCCTAATTAGATACAGTATTTTGACATTTCCTTGCATTTTTAAAACAGAATTACTAATAATCATTCTACATTTTTTAATTAATTAAACTATAACGACATTCAAGATAAATACCTGTATTCATGGCAGCTCAACCTTACAAGCATTGACTTACTTTACCATTTTTTCCAGCTACTTCCCATTCTGAAATTATGTCTAGCAATGAACATTTGATTCAATCTGTGCAACAATTTTCTTTCTCTGCAATTTCTGTTTGAACTATGCAATTCTAAAAGAAAACAACCTTCATTTCAACCCTAACATGTTAAATCTCATCATTTCAAATGTTTGTTTTGCAATAAATATTGTATTTAATGCACATATGACTTCTACTTTCTATTTATGCTTTTAATATTGAACATTGTATTCGTTAGTTTGCCTTTTGCATACATATCATTCTTTGTATGTCTCCTTATATATCGTCTTTTGTATATCTATTTATATGTCACTAATATACAAGTCTCCATATGCAATGGGTTATAAACAATATTATTCTTTACATTACGCTCAACTTTGTATCTTTTGTTTGTATGTCGCAATGTACATAAAATAGATGCAAAGAATCATACAATTGTAACCATACAACCCTTCTCCCTTTTATCTCTTGATAATGTCTTAACCTCTTTGTATATCATGTTTGTATGTCATTAATATTCAATCACACATATAAACAAAGCATTATCCTTATTTCATCTTTTTTTTGAAATCCGTGTTGTATCTTACCTTTTCTATTTTTGTATCTCCTCTAGCATCTCTATTATACAATCACGAGACAACCAGTACCACTGCGGGCCCCACTTTACTTACCCCACTTGTAATTAATACCCAAATCTTTAAGACATGCTTAAAGAAAATCTGATACATTCATAACCCACATTTCACTTGACTGCCTGCATGTGCAACATAACATTCACATTTATGTTTATTTAGTTTCTCTCGGCCACCATTAATGGCAATTAAACCTGTAACTTGTGTGGAACTTCTATTTAAGAACCCATTAAACATCATTTTACTCATCTAAGAATTCAAAGAAAACTCTACCAGTATGACTACCCCTATCTGTCTCCTTAGTTCTAGATGACAAACAACATTTTTTGGTCCAATTTCAGATGCTCGTCTGAAAGGCTTAATTATGGGGTATAACAATCCCCTATTTCGCAACTTACAACTGGAAGCAGTCAAAATGATACTGGGAAGGAGCTTCTTGAATAATTGTGATCATTATAGAGTTAATTCTGATATTGTCTTGTGGTTTTTAGCTTCTATCCTAGATATAAGTGTTAATAAGATTGAAGTTTTCTTACTGCTACAGGACATTTTCAAAGCAGATTACTGTCTCATAGATGTAGATGTCCTTTTGGCATTTGAGGTAGGAATGGGCATTCCTTGAGCATCAAAGCTTCAGTTTGTTCAGGTTCTTGGTGTTCAAGTTACCAAGCTACTCTTTCTCATGCTACTTTCAAACCAGGCTTTAGCAGATCACAGGGATTGGTCCAGAATTGGCCTTAGCTTTCTAAGGTTAACTCAAGGATTGGAAGTATCACCAACCTTGGACTGGATTGGCTATTTGTGAATATAGTTAGAATGGGTCTATTTTACAAAAATCCCTAAGACAATGAAGACTCCCCTTTCTGCAAATATTTAGTCCCTCTATTTTTACGGTAAATTTAGATTTTTATTGTAAATATGACTTTTTGATTGTACATACCCTACCCATAATTAATATGGTATACATCAGACTTTTGTATCTATGTGACTGCTAATCCTCTTTCCAGATTATTTTGCTTTTTATATTTGTATCTATGCAATCTGGTTTCTTGAATT
The DNA here is from genome assembly GCA_027924645.1 of Cunninghamia lanceolata. Classification (NCBI taxonomy): domain Eukaryota; kingdom Viridiplantae; phylum Streptophyta; class Pinopsida; order Cupressales; family Cupressaceae; genus Cunninghamia; species Cunninghamia lanceolata. The sequence continues at coordinate 7,604,789 of BSBN01000815.1, read as the reverse complement.
TAACTTTGATTCCATTAACACTCAATCCCTTAAATTTGACTATACAATACTTTTCTGTCATCACGCCCTATGCTTCATTTAAACCCAGTTTAAAATCTGCCAATGTATGTTCTCACTTTTCCTTAACTTTCACATATACAATGAAATATTTATATCAATCTTTTGTATGTATGTCAAAAATGTACATCAGTTTTATATATACAAAAGACAACACATACAAAGGGTGGAAAACAAATGTGAACCCTTTGTTATCTTTTTGAAACAATAATTGTATCTGTGCTTAGGTACAATCCTTTATGCATGCAAACTTTTATACAATCATTTTGGATTTTCCTTCATATTAACTATATTGTGTAATCTTCGGCTTCGTACATGTATATCACCTTGTATATTGTTTGAGCTTATATTGGACATACATACAAACCAACATACAAAGAAAACTTAACACTTTATTCATTCTACTTGTGAAAACCTATCGAGTCTGACTTGCATACCAAGGATACAAACATTTAAGCATATGTGTGCAAGCATTAAGCTACAAGTCCAATCACACTTGACATGACCTATACAACGACCTCACATACAAACTACTTTGTATATGACATACAAACCCCAAAATATTGTATTTTATCACAAACAATAGCATATCTCTCAAAATACTGGGAATTTCATGTTAGTTTAAAAAAAACCCTTAAGTACTCATTTTTTACAAAGAATTGACTAATACTTCCAGACTGTACCTACTGTCAAGTATTTTTTAATTTTTTTACATGATTTGTAAAACTTACCTCTTTTCCCTTTACCACCAAGCACAACCACACACAAACCAAAAGCAAAAGCCATAGCATGGTTCCTCAGTTTGTCCAGAGGTAAAATCAGGCATGTTGTGAACATCACAACAACTAGTAATGAAACAAAATAACCAAAATTAAAACATTCAAAGAAAATCTAATGAAATAAATCGATAACTTCTGACTTTTTGTACGTAAATCATTATTCAATTTGGACTAAATGTATTCAATAAGGTGTATGAATCTTTGAATCAAGTTTAAAATGTGTGCATGTGATTAATAAGTCTCATCTTGAAAATGAGTTGAAAAAACTAGTGACTGGTGTTAAACTACATAGTTGATGTCATTCTCTCATAGCCAACTAGATAGAGCCTTGCTGCCAGCAAGAGTTCATAGCCCTGGCAAGGTTATCGTTGCAATTCTCCTAAGTAGAGCTCCACTAACAGCAAGTGTTTATAGCCCCGGTAGAGTTACTTAGATGGCTTAAATTAGATTTCAAAGAAAATCTCTTTTATATTTATAATTTCGTATAGCATAAAATTTCATAAGATATTATCTCTGTAAGTTCATGATGCAAGGTATGATCACTTGCGAAAATTGAAGCTGAGAATTGCAATGGTAGCAAGGGTGACCTCTAATTTTTCACTTAACACCTACACTGGTACATTCAACAAACCCAAGGATTTTAGGTGTGTCATCATGAGAAACTTCCCTTGAATATTCAATTCACATTTATTGAATAAAATTTTTCACAAGTCAAACAATTATTTACACCCACGAAAGTCAAAACAAGTTATGTCTAAGCTTCTAAAAGATTAACCCAAACTTTAAATTTCTGCTATTTTGATTGGTTGCTAGTTTTCTCCTACATATCTCAGATCAAAACAAACATCCCTACCAAGGAAACACAACAAGAACAACCAAACAACAAAACACAAAACAAAAATCAACAGACAAGAAAAACATCAAAACACACCAAAACATGCAAACAAAAAAACCAAACCCTATACATGTTGTATAATATGATACATAATAAGACATACCTTTTCCTTCTAGGCTTGAAAATAATGTTTTAGATGTTAGTCGTTAACAGGCAATGGTACATCTTCTCTAGTCAACATTTTGAGCCTAAAAGTGTTATACCCTATTATCTATGTGACATGTAATGGACCTAACCATAATTTGTTGAATTTTCCATGATTTCCCTTCTTTTCATGTGCCTTATCCCAACATAACACTAAGTCTGATAATTTGAATGTTTTAACTCTTGCTCTTTTATCAAACCATCTCTTGACTACTGCTTGATGTTTAGCAAACTTGTCTATGGCCTGATCTCTCTTTTCGTCCAGTTGTAGCATCTAGACTAATCTTGCTTCTCTATGATCATCAGAGCCCAAATACTCATTAGCAAACTTCCAAGTAGGTCTTCTTAAATTCACTGGAAGTATGGGATCAGTCCCATAAACCAAATGATAGGGTGCATTTCCTAAGGAAGCCTTGACCTTTGTCCTATCTACCCACATCACATATTTCAGCAAAGTGTTCCATTCTTTTGGGTTTTTTACAATTAGTTTCTTAATAATATCCAATAGGATTTTGTTAGTTGACTCAGCTAGACCATTACCTTAAGGGTAATAATTTGAAGAAAACTTTAAAATGACTCCATATTCAAATTGCACATTTAGAAAATTTTAGAGACGAAAAGGCATGGCCATTATCACATACCAGAGCATATGGTGCCCCAAACCTTGTAATGATCTTTTCTTCCAAAAACTTCATGATGACTTTAGTGGTAGAGAATTTACAGCAGGTTACCTCTATCCACCTTGTACAGTAGTCTATCACTGTCAATATAAATTTGTGCCCAACAGATGATGGAGGATTAATGACCCCAATGAAATCCAGACCGGACTGTGCAAATGGCCTAGATTCAATGATAGGTTGTAATGGATCAGCCTAATTTCTGCCCTTATCTATAGTAGTTTGACAAGTATGACAACTTCTAATATGATTCTCTGTATCTTTAAACCTAGTAGGCCAATAATAACCATCTCTTAAAATCTTGTGAGTAGTAGCTAAGTGGGAACCATGAGTCATTCCATATTTATCATGTAACTCTAATAATACCTTGTTTGCTTCTCCTCTATTCAAACATCTCAAGTATATTCCTTCATGATTCCTTTGAACAAAAGACCTCCTTGTACCATATATCTCCGTGCTTTTATCTTCAAGGCTCTCCTCTGAGAAGACCTCATATTATTTGGGTACTTTTCTGATATCAAGAAAGTGTTCAGATCATCATACCATTTAGATGCATCATTAGTATTCGGCATGTATTATTGTTTCACCAAATTCGGGTCAATATTTTCTATTGTCTGTACTAATGCCTAACCTCTAACTAACTTCATTGGAATAATTTAAATCTCAAATTCTTGCAATATGGTGATCCATTTGGCTCTTTTCTCTCTAGGTTCATTTTGCATTAGTAACAAATTTACTACTACATCTGGTACTATGGCTTTAACCTGGCTTCGCAATACATAATGCCCAAACTTCTTTACTTCCTTTGCTAATGCAAATGCTTTCCTTTCTATATCTAAATATTTCAATTGTGCATCCTTCAAAGGAGCACTCATGAAAGCAATTGGTTTTTCTTCATTTTCCTCTCCCTTTTGAGTCAAGGTAGTAGCAACTGAGTGTGTGGATACAAAGGAATAAATGTAGAATGACTTGGTATAGTCTGGACTTGCTAACACAAGGGCATCAGAAATGGCTTCCTTGTTATCTTCAAATACTTCTTTAGCCACTAGTGTCCATTCTATGTTCACATCTTTCTTTAGCATTGCATTCAATGGCTACATGATTTCTGCAAATCCTGTAATAAATTTCCAGACAAAGTTAATTTTACCAAAGAAAGATTTCAACTCTTTCTTACCATTAGGTAATTACAGCTTTTTAATCCCTTCTACTCTATCTGGATCAATTGATATTCCATTTTCAGAAATGACATGTCCTAACAATTTTCCTTCAGTAACTCTGAATGAACATTTCTTTGGACTAAGAGAAATCCCATACCTCTCACATCTTTTAAGCACTCTTTTCAAATCTTCTGCATGAGTGGATGCCTCTTTAGAATAAATAGTTAAATCATCCATGTAAATGACAATACACTTACCTGATAGTCCTAGAAAAGTAATATCCATGGCTCGTTGAAAAGTAGCACCTGCATTAATCAAACCGAAAGGCATTCTCCTGTATGCACAATTACTCCATTTACAAGTAAATGTAGTCTTCAATCTATCATCCTTATCAACCAAAACTTGGTTATATCCTCAAAATCAATCTAAAAATGACATCATCCTAGCTCCATTTACTGCTTACAGTACTTCATCTATGGGGGGTAGTGGATAATTATCTTTTTCAAAAGCCTTGTTTAAGTTTCTAAAGTCCACACACAATCAAATGTCTCCATTTTTCTTTCTCACAGGTACTAAGTTTTCTACCCATGTTAAATGTCTTACAGGGAAAATGATTCGAGCAGACAGCAACTTCTTGACCTCTTTAAAGATCAAAGGCTCTAAAATAGCATTTACAAGCCTCTACTTCTTCCTAGATGGTTTTACTCATGGCTTCAAAGGTATCAGATGAGTTATGATGGATGTGTCGTAAGTTTTCAAATCTTCATATGTCCATGCTATTATGTGTTTATATTCTTGTAGAACATCAACAATTTCTTTCCTTAATTTCTCAGAGAAAGCCTTCCCAATCAACACATTTTGTTGACTCTACTCTATTCCAAGGTTAAAGGAATCACATTTACCTCCCTCAATTTTAGGTAAATCCCTCTGCCTAACTATCCCATCCTAGTCAAAAATATTTCCTAACTCTATTACTCCCTTGGGCAAGAAATTACTCTTTATGTTAACTATGTCTTCTTCATCCCAAGACACCTTAGGTCTTTCTTTCTCATCATTGATCTAAGCCTCAAATACTTCATTACAAATAAGGAATTCCACAATTTTTTGATCTCCCTCAAATATTTGAAAATGAGTAACGTTATTTGGTATACTTGGGACATTCACTAGCTCAACAACAAATCACTTTAAACCTGATAATGTTAATGGCTCTAGGGTACTAGTAGCAACTGCTAGGGCATCTGGTCTCTGGTTTAATTCTCTAGGCACATTCTTAATGTTAAAAGCATCAAATGATTCAATCAAATCCCATACTCTATGCGTATAGCTTACCATTTTCTTGTAATTACAAGTATACAGTTTTCTGACCTATTTAACCACTAACTCAAAATTAGAAAAAACTTTAATCATCTTTACCTTCTTCTTAATGGCCATGACAAGTCCATAAATCAGAGGCTCATACTCTGCTACATTATTAGTATAGGGAATTGTAACCTATACATTGCCAAAAATGACTTACCACTTGGATTAATGAGCTCAACTCCAGTTCCTACTCCCTGTGTGGATTTAGATCCATCACATTTTAATGTCCAAATGCCATTCTTAACATTTTGACCTTTCACTTTAGAATGATTTCACTCACCAATTACTTGTATTGGAACATCCTATTTACTTTAAGGCCTCACATCTTGCATCAGCTATACCTTAGCATTTTCAACTCATGATTTAGAATAATCAACATTTTTCATTCTGATCTCTTCTTTCATAGCTTGGATTGGTTCATTTATGTCATCAAGAAAATACAACTTTGGTTCATTAGGACGAAACTTCTTAGCTTGTGGTTCCATTTCTTTCATGCACTTTCCATATTGATACTCTATGATATCCCTACACATTCCACAATTCCCTTTAGGATGAGGAGTGCTATGAACTCTGCACAAAGTTTTGTATAATTTACACTGAATTGGAGATCGTCGCTTAATACATTCTTCTATCTCCTGCCTTATAACTTTGCCAAGGCTAATTACAACATTATCCGCTTCATCTGAAGAACTACAATCTGACTCAATGAATACCACAGTTTCTTTGCTAACTAGCTTTGTCTTAAAGTTTAACATTAGGATTTCTTCAATTTGTACTTCCTTGTTTGTGACTCTATAAACACCTGGTTCAATAGAGGCATACAATATCTCATTTGTTCTATTGTACTCTATAATTATGTGTTTCATCCTAGGCTCAACTTCTATCCTTATCTGATTTGGGACACCTCTCCAAGGTAGCCACATGTGTGAGAAATTAGTGGCCATATATCCATTTAATGTCTTAGACCAATCCCTACTCAGTAACATGCCATAATTAATAGGTATATCAACTACCTGAATATCAATAAACTGATTCACTCTAGGATTAGAGGCCAACTATACGTAAATATGCATCAATTCACCTATCACATTAACCTCAGTTTTATCCATTTGTGTAACAACTTTGGTAGATTTGGCAGGAGTCAATCCTAAAGTTTTACATATCCCTAGAGGAATAACATTAGCTGAGGCCCCTGAATCTACCATATAATTGTGTATGTTCTTACCTAACATCCTAATGGTTAACAAGAAAGGAGGAGTCCCCTTCTCTTCTACATACATAACAACATTAGTGTTGGAAGGCTGCTCAACCTTCCTACTTTTGTCTTTGGAGTGTGCTTCCTTAACATGAACATCATTTCCAACACAAGCATCTTTTGCTACAGATGTGTCTAAAGACTTCATGAAAGAAAACCGTACCCGTGGACTTTTTAATAACTCATACAGAGGTACACTCACCTTAATTTTTCTTATTTCTTTAGACAAATAGTTCATTAACTTCACTGTTTCCATAGACTCTATTTTTTCTGCTAGGACTTTTGATGTTACTATCCCGCCATTCCTTGGTGGTTAGCTTTTAAGATCGCAGGATTATTACTGGCATGCTGATTTGGAGGAGTATTGAAGTTGTTACAAGGAGTAGAGGTAGTAAAAGGACCTTCAAGATTGGTGTTGTTCCTCATATTGTAGGTGTGATTCCTATTAGACTATTAAAAACCTTGCACCTCCTCTTGCTCATTTAATACTTCATTTTTAGTTTCAAATGGAAACTGAAAAGTGCCCAATACTAGGGCTGAATCTAGATATAAATTCTCACAACATTAAGGTTCATCATCAGCTATCTAATTATCCTCTTCTCTAGTTGTGAAAGTGAAACTCTCTAAGACTAAGGTAGACTCAAAACCTGAAGGTACTATCTCATTCCCTTTGGGAATGAGAAATTCAGATGTAGGAGCTTGTACACCAACATTGAAAATACTAGCCGCAAGGTGAAATTGAGGGCATTAAAGCTTATCATGTGCATTCATTTTATGGATTCTACACTAATTTTTTAGTGCAACATTGGCCATTTGAATTCTGGCCAGTTGTTTCCCTTCCTGATTATCTGGACTCTCAAATGGAGATGCTAGAGTACCATTGATTGGTCCTGTGTTGCATGTCTTGGATGGCCTTGGTTGATTATGATTTCTATGTTTATTACCCCAAGCTTTATTATCTTTGTTATATCCTCTATTTTGAATTACATATCCCTGATTAAGATTTTGTCCTTGTTTACAATTTTGATTTTGATTTGAACCTTAACCTTGGCTATAATTCAGGTTTTGGTTTTGATTATATCCTTGAGTATTTCTTCCATAGAAATTCTCGTTCCTCAATTGTGTCATTTTAGTGGTCCACCTTCTTAAGTGTGCAGTTATTTCTTTTATTTCCTCTTTATCATCTCGTGCCTTAGCAACAAAAGTATCCTAAGGAGGTTGAAAGAAAGACGAACCATTAGTCTGATTGTTACCAGTATAAGGAACTATAGCCTTAATAGGGGAAGGATTATACACATGTATATGTGTGGGAATTGGATTTAATAATGGAGTATGGTGGATGAGAACTCCATTCCAAGGCTATGTCTAATTTTGCATCCCAGGATTTCCCACATTTAGAAAAGGATTGTATGTCATTTGCCTCATTGCTTAGTTTATAGCAGCTACTTCCTTATAAGCTTTTGATATAGTATCAACATCAACTTTTCTCTTGACAACCATAGTAGTCAGCTGATCCAAGGCCACACAATACATGGCCAATAGGGCCTCAGGAGTTACAGTATAAGGGGTGACTAACCTAGAGACAACCTTTTGAAACCTATCATTGAAATTATCAATAAGCTCTCCTTCACCTCTTTTAATCACTGCCAATTTATGATATAAGGTGGAAGGATCAACAGGTCCTCTAAACCTAGACAAGAATGACTCTTCCATGAGTGCCTAGGAATAAATGTAGTAATTTGGTAAGTTAGCATACCAGTTAGAAGGCTGCTCATTGAAGCTATAAGGGAATAACTTACACACTACATCTTCATGTTCTAATCAGGCTCTAAAGCATGCTTCCTTAAAGATTCTAATATGATCTTCCAGATCCTGATGCAACTATTATTTGGGACAAATCTTTTCAAGATTTTTGGCATCTCATGATAATTCGTGAATGATATAAGGGAATTGACATTGAAATATGCCATTACTGGACCTGGAGGTGGATTATGACCTCTAGGTGGAGTTGTGTTTAAGGGCAGACTAGGGCTTCTAGGAGGACTAGGACTTCTTGGAGGACTAGGACTTCTGGGAGGTTTTGAACCAAGATTTAGAGATCTGAATGATGAACTGTCAGGACTTACACTATTATGTCTATTGAAAGGTGATCCCGGAGGAGTTCCAGATGAACCTCCTACATGTGATATCCTGGGATGCTAGATCAAAGGACCTTTATTTTGTCTCCTATTTGGTAATTGCACAAAAATATCCTTTGAACTAGACCTAGACCTGGTGACTCTACCACTATTATGAGCCAGCTTTGCACAAATATTACCTTAACTCTAATCAGGTCCTCCTTCTAGCACCAAAACTATTGATGATTGCTTTTACACATTCATAACAAAAGTTAAAATTCACAAAATGAACCTTAGCTATCTTGAAAGATATGAAGAATTGACTAAGAATTCTTAATCTTAAGTTTCTGTATGGTCAGTTCTTGATCTTGTGAATAATTTAGTAGGTTGATGTGAAACTATAATGTTCAAGGGGCCTTGCATAAATTAAAGTAATCAGTGACTTACTGACTCAAATTATGCAAATTGTTTAAAATATCCTCAAAGTATTTACTATTTTGCATAAATTCCTTATTGTACCTCAAAGCTTTGCAGGCATTTCACTAAACAAACTTTGGTTCTTTCAAACTTATATTAAAATTGTCAAATGTCCTGTTGATTCGTCATTATTTATTCAAATGTATGACAACTTCCTTTAGATTTCTACGTTTAAGCTAATTATTCTTTCAACTATTGGAGAAAAGTTAGAGAAATTTCAATTAAGTACCATTCCCTATAGGATCTAATGTTCTATCACTCATGCTTTAAGGAATATAGTAAATTGAATAAATCAACACATTCAAATCCATAAGTATAAAGTCCTAAACATTTTTCATTAACATATACTAGAGATTGAGAGCTTTCAGACAATAATACTCAAATATAGGTTGAAATCAGAAACACTTAGAAATAGATGTAGAATTCTAAATTTTACTTATATTCAAAGTACAAAGTCATACAAAATATAAAATGTAAGAATGACTTCTACTTCATTAATCAAATTACCAGAGAACTTATAGACATTTTGACATATACACTAAAGAGACCAAACATTCCACGTACTCTTTAATGCAGACACATGTGACCTCCCTTTCTAAACTAGGAAATATTCCACTATTGCAATAAACTTTGACAGACTACAAAATTCCAGATAAAATTCTAAAACCTATGTAAATAATACAAGTAGCAGAGGTTCTTATATAGATTTTGAAGCTTCTTACTACTACAGTTACAAAATACAATCAACGGTCCTCATTCAAACTTTCTAGATTGATGGTACTAATCTATTTCTAACCGTTTCCCCAAAATATCTTCATGGTATCTTTGCTTGCCTCAAATGATGCTTTTGGAATTTTTCAAAATAAAAGATACCCCCTTTGACTTCCTCTCATTTTTTGACTTTAGGTGACACTATTTTTCAATTACACTCTAACCTTGCATGCCCTTTTTTATTACTTTCTATTTACTCAGGTACTATCCATAATTACCTGTTACTCCTTTGATAAAAGTATGATCAATTTCCTAGCTTTTTCCCCATGTGAATTCATGTGCTTGGATTTCTTCTTTTATCTTCTTCTCTTTTGCATCCAAGTCTTCAACTTTTTTCAGATATTTACTAATTTTGGCACCTATTTCAATCATAGAATCAATCATTTCTATGTTCAGGTGTGCTGCGGGGTACTCCAAATATGGTGAGAATATCACCTTAAATTCTTTCACAGCTTTTTCCACTCCATATGTAGGTACTTCTAGGCATTCATGCCCAATAATCTTCTCTATCAATCTCATATGTAACCTTATCATATTGTTTGTGACCTCTTCTAGGTCCCTTGTGTCAGTGATGCATCTCTTAAGAATTTCTTCTTCATACCTCAATTCTAACTTGGCCTATGGTAGCCAATTTACCATTTGAGGAGTAAGGGCTCCTTCAATTATTAGTTCTTCTACTCTATCTTTTATTTCATCAAGTTGCTTCATTTCTGATTTACATTCTTCCTTTCTGAATTGGCATCTGTGTAATATAACATTACATTTGTTCTTTTCTGCTAAAGCTATCTCCCAACTAGCTACTGCCTACCTTGTTATTTCCTCTCCTTTATGTATAAGGCTTTTGAGCCACTTATCAAAAATTCTGGCTTTAATCTTCTTATTCCACATCTCCTTTGCCTCTTCTTTAGATAATACTGTCATTTTTGTAGGTAATTCTGGTACATTTGTACTGGAATCAAACATCCCCTTGATAAATTGTTGTAACTGGATGATGTGTCCCTTCAAGTACTCATGCTTATCTTATCTTTCTTCAATATCTCTATAGTGACCTGATGCATGTCTTCCCACTCACTTATGTGTTGTTCTTGGGTCATGTGGCCTAAATCTGTATTGAGTATTTTATACTCATCAATGGTCATTTCTCCTTTTGATTTGTCTTTTTGTGGTATTGCCGGATTTAAAGTCCTAGATCCAAAAGGACCTCTTTGGATGGCTGACATGGTTCTAGATTTTCTCTTCTCTTTCTATGCTGTAGAACCACCTAATAAGCTTTTAATATCAATAGGTACAAATTGTACCTCTACCGTTTTTCTCCTGACTTCAAAACCCAACCAGGCTGGAACTTCCTTGGTAGATTTTTCTACATTTTCTTCATTTATCACTTCCTCTTGAGGTTTCTCCATTTCTCTTTGTTCCATATATGCCTCTTTCTATTGTTGAGGAGGTTGAGGCTGAGGGCCTTTCTTAGGAAATAATCGATCATCTTTCTTTCCTAACTCTCCCCCTTTATTGTCTTCAATTTTGGTATCTCTTCCTTCTTCATCTTCTGTATTCTCTTTTTTTTGAAGACTCCTTTTTATTCCTTATGTTCAACATTACCTTTGGAATCATTCTTTATATTAACTCCACCTTCCTCAAGCTTATTTGATACTTCCCTTAGTTCTTCTACTGGTTCACCTTGTTCTTGTACTTTCTCAGGCATATCTGTTTGTTCTATTTGTGAAGGTGAACCTGTGCTCTTTTTAGGTTCCTTTATATTTTTCTCCTTTTCCTACTTATTCTTTGTATCTTTTTCTTCCTCTCTATGCTCATTATACATGTTTAAAATACTTAATACATCAGCACCTGAAGCACTTATCTATGTTTCCTTCATAGCATGGGTCGGTGTTTTGTTCACTATTTTCTCTCGTGTCTTCTTTCTCAGACTCTTCTATCTATTGTGCCACATTCTACACATCCTTTATGATTTCAGGTGACACCAATGTACCAAAAGGGTTCACTGTTTCTTCTCCCTTTTGTGCATATCTCTCTTTAGATTGTGGGTTTTGTTCAATTTCCATGTATGTCTGAGTATCTTACCATTCCTCTATATCAGAGTATTCACTCAGTTCCCCTTCATCTTTATCAATTTATTTTCTTGTCTCAGGATCTACCTCCCTAACCTCACTATCACTACTGTCATCCTCTACATTGATAGTTTCACTTACCTTTTTAGCTTCATGCATTCTCGACTCTTGCAGCTTTTCTTCAGCTAACTCGTTCTTAACCTTGGCATATGTTTGTCATTTTCCTTCTAGTGTATCTTCACTAGATATTCTACTCAACTTAGCACCTACTTTTTGTGCACCTATAACATCATATTGTTTTGGTGTTTCTCTCCATGATGTTTCTATTGCTATGCCCTTCATGATCCTCTATCCTGTTGGCCTCTTGACCACTTGGGTTTGTTCTATACTGATGTTATGGCTAGATGATTTTGCCTCCATAAATGTACTAAAGATATTGCCACTATCATCCCTAAGGCATATGGATCCATTAGAGTAGCATTCTTATCCTTTTCAATAATCTTTGCTTCTACAATCCTTTTCTTCTTCACATAAAAACATTGGAGCTCATCTGGATGCTCTCTTACTCTTTTCTTACCTTTCTTTGGGAATGTGGGCTCAATCCCCTTAGCCTTGAGTTCTTCTATTCTATCTTTCAACCATGTTTTGGAAAATAAAATCATAGGTTTAGATAATGTATCCAACAATGTATTCCATGGTTGTATCCAATCTGGCTCACTAATAGGGGCAAGCCTTGCACTCTCATAACTATGATGCAATAATTTATCATCATCTTCAACTTTTGGAGGAACATTTATTTCCCCCATGGTCCTCATCTCTTCTACTATCAACCTTTTGTGATCCCTTTTCCTCACTTCTTTATCATTTTTACAATCTGACCAGTAGTCCTTAATATGCACTTGATGCCTAAATTTTGAACCAATGGTTCTTGTGATCCTGGGAAAATGATCAAAATGCCTTGCTAATTCAAACTCCTTAAAACCATAATATCTTAATTCCTTCTATGCAAGAACCTAGCCTCTTAATTTTTTTAGTTCAAATCTATGCAAGAACCTAGCCTCTTAATTTTTTTAGTTCAAATCTATGGAAGAACCTAGCCTCTTGGTCATATGGTATGGTATCCAGTCATTAGGAAAACCCTTCCATGTTAGTATTGATGTCCAAGATAATACTACACAAAACTCAAAAGTGGGTGTGGAAAAGCATATTATAGTCTTAAGAACAAGAAGAAAAGAGAAAATTTGATGTAAGGCTCTAGTAGCATGGACCTACAAAATCCTTTTAGTCCTTTGTTTAAATGAAACTATAGATCCCAAAAGTACAATAATGGTAGAAGATGAGACATAGAAAGAGTGAGAAATAATATAAAAGTCATTAATATCTATGATCTCCAAAAAACCCTCTATGAAGAAAACCCAAATTCAATCACAACCACTATGAAATTGCCCATATTCAATGATTATTGTTATTGTCACAATGATTTGAATGAAAAATAAATGTTGAAATTGCCTTTTTTATGTTTACTATAGATACATTGAACTAATTCCCTAAGATGCCCACTACTATCTTTCTTTTCATGTCTTCATCATGAGCTCTCTCCATTCATATTTTAAGGCAAAAATGATATAAAATATGGGAGTCTCTTTTAATTTATCAATTTGATATTCCTAACCCTATTTTAATTTTACAAATATAAGGATATTTTATATTACTAGAACATCCTTTGATATTTATATTTTTTATTTTTTATTTTTGGAGAAAAGGTGGTCACCCATATTGTATTAAAGAAAATAAAATGGGGACATCACATCTGATCAAGTTGAAATTCAAAATGAAGCCACACTTTTCTTCAAGCATCTCCTCTCGATGGAGTTAAATCAAGAGCTAGAGACATCAGTGGAGTTTAACTTACCCAAGTTGGTCAAAGAGGAGTACAGTGATTTATTTATTAAATATTTCTCAATTGAACAAGTTCAAACAACATTCTTTGCCATGTTAGGGGATAAGTTTCTAGGGTCAGATGGCTTCATAGGTTCCTTCTTTCAAAAGTGTTGGGGATAGTGGGGAATGAGGTTTTTTAAGTAGTGGAGGAGGCTCGCAAAAACAAAAATATACTAAAAGAGTTTAAAAGAAAAACTATTATTCTTATCCCAAAAGTGAAATCTCCCACATGATTTGAAGAATATAGGCCAATATCTCTTTGTAACCTATTATGCAAGATAATTACAAAGGCAATGACCATGAGATTAGCTACAATAATCCCAAACCTTATTTCATAAGAACAAGGAGGTTTTTTTCTTGGTAGAGAGAGAATAGAAGGGGCCATAGTGACACATGAGTTAATCTACTCGATTCAAGCGAAAAGGATCCCATAGATGGTAATTAAATTATACATGGATAAAGCGTATGAAAAGGTTGACTAGGCCTTCCTGACATAAGTTCTTTCTAAGATAGGTTTCTCATGTCAATGGTGTAAATGGGTCCTGACATGTATGTCCTGCATGTCCTTCATGGTCCTAGTCAATGGTAATCAGGAAGGAGCGTTTGAGGCCTCGAGAGGTATTCACCAAAGGGACCCTATCTCTCCATATCTATTTATCCTCATGGCCGAAGCCTTCACTTAGAAAATCAGAGAAACCAATGCTAAGAACCTATGGAGAGGTATTTAGACTAGAGGAGTGGAAGACTCCCTCACATATGCACTATTTGTAGATGATAGCATGCTCTTTGGTATTGCCACAATGGACAAAGATAGATCTATCAAGAATACCATCACCTCACATTGTGAAGCTTTGGTTCAAGAAATAAATCCAACCAAAGCAATGGTATTTATGTTCCATACAACACTAGAGGTTTAGAAATGTAGCTTGAAAATTTTGAAATTCAAAGTGGATTCACTACTAAGCAACTACTTAGGTGTCCCCATGTTCAAAGGTATGAATAAATCAAATTTGTGGAATAAAATTCTTTAGACCATTTAGAATAAGATTAATTCATGGAAATGGAAGTGGTTAACTTTAGTAGGAAGATTAACCATGTTAAATTTTGTTTTAGCAGTCGTACCAATATACATGTTTTCAGCCCTAAAAGTGCCTAAACAAGTAATACAAAACATGGAAAAATCATTCAGACAATTCTTATGGAAAGGGAGGGTAGAGAGAAGGAAAATACATCTTATGGCATGGGAGAAAATTTGCATACATAAAAGTATGGGTGGAGTAGGCATTCTGAATCTATGACTTTAGAATCAAACATTGGGAGCCAAACTAGCATGGCACATGTACACAAAACCAAATGCAAGGTGGGTCACACTGATGCAAGCTAAATATCTAGATTCTATAGGTAGTGAGAGAATCTTCACAATGAAAGATTCAGATAGAGTCTCAAGCATTTCAAATTTATCTTAAACAAACTAAGACTCGATTGGGTCACAACTTTTATGGGTCATTCCTAATGGTAAAAAGGTGAACTTCTGGGAGGATTCATGGAATGGGTGGCCAAAATTATCCTCAAGTATGGACCTTGTTGAGGAAAAGACTTATCTCAAACAACATTGGGGAGCAAAGGTTAGTGATTATTGGTTTCTTAAACAAGGGCAAAATCATGGTGAGATCGATTAGAAAAGCTTTGAGAAATGCACCTTTCCTTCAATGCAAAACATAATTCTACAAGATATCCTTTCAAATTGAAAGGTGTTCAAGAGTGATAAGGTGGATGAACTTTTATGGACTGTAGATAGTTTAGGGAAATACTTACTCAAATAGGGATACATATATGTTTAACCACCTCCTATAAGTCAGATTGGCCCTACAAGCTCTACTAGATTGAGGATACACTACCCAAATCTAGAGCCTTCTCTTGGTTAGCATTAAATGATAGAATTCTAATGAGAAATATACTTCACAAACTTGGTATTACACCAACTTTTAATTGTCCTCTATGTGAAGAACAAGAGGAGAACATAAATCACCTACTCCTTCAATTCCCATTCAACATCAAGTGTTGGAATTAGTCTATAGAGAAGCACAATTGGAGTACCCCCTACCTAGTTTCATGCTGGAGCTATTCAAGAACTGGCCAATATTGAATCAGGATTCTACACTTGAATGCCTATGAGAAATTTGTCCTTCTATGGTGATATGGGGCGTCTAGAAGGAAAGGAATTACAAAATCTTCAGAAAGACTAAATGACCTGGATAGAATAGGTTCTAGTATATTTATCATCAACCATTACAAAAGTTGCGAATGTTAGATTAAGGTATAATGTGTCTTCTAATACAAAGTTTACTAATTGGGATAGTCTAGTACTTCAAAAGTGGAATCAAATATACCTTTGAAAAATGACTTCTAAGCTCAAACCATCTCGAACAAAGCTTCAAGGATCTTAGCTAGATGGATACCACATATAGCACCATTTATAAAGTTAAATATTGATGGAGCTTGTAGAGGCAACCCGAGACCTTTAGGTACTAGTTGTATTATTAGAGACACCAAAGGAAGTCCAGTGGTGGCGGAGGTGACAAACATCGCGGTAAGCACAAACAACTTTGCAAAATCTCTAGCCCTCGTCAATGACATCATATTTGTTGGAAATATGTAGCCATATAGACTAATTCCTCATAATCCAATAAAAGAAATAGACAATCATACCATCAATGGTGACACAAGATATACCCTAGGAAAACCTTGATAGAGGGAAAAAAGTAGCCTCCAAAAGCATGCATCTCTCATGTATGATTAAAAAATAAACAATCAACACATATGTAGAGATCACCTCTAAAACATCAAGCTCTCTACGTGCACTCCATGTGAACAAGCATGTAATAATACATCCCATGCCATGCTTCAAACCCTTACAAAACCAACCTTCAAGAGAAGCTACAACCCATCCAACAACCTAAACAACTAACCTCTATACCTACCCATGTGTTTGTACTACCATTTTCTCCAAAACAATGTGTCTACAAAACAATTGATCCCCACATTTGATTATTGGTACTAAGCTTTCCCAAATAATCAAACAATTACAAAAAAAGTAATTAACCCAATGTTACAAACATTGATTACAAGTGGCACACAAATATATATCTAATGTGGCTAAACACATCACATGGATGCACCACAAATAAATATTTATTTTACATAATAAAATAATATCAATGTTATGCAAGGTGTACAACACACCTACTCCATTCTCCCACTTTTTGTATACATTTCATGAGGGATCAACATGTAAACTCAAAACACCAAGGGAAACCATCCATGTTCCCAACATGTACCATATAACCATCCATGTGCTCTAAGATACATGCAACAATAATTAAGGTGTCCACCATATCAAACAAGAATCCCGTCATCCTCCATCTAGCCAAACCATGAAGAATAAGATCTTCCAAAGAGATGCCACACTAAATTGTCACATAGAAGCAAGAAACCTACATCAACTAATATTCAAACACAAGCACCAAATCCAATGGTAACAAATAGGCTTGAGTAGTTAACAAGAATCAATCACCATAGCTAAAATAGCAACAACAGCTAGTTGCTAGTGCACGAACTAACCATACCTCCAAACCAAGGTATACAAAAGATAACAAGTAGACCTTATGCCATCAACATATTCAACTCAAATAACAATGATAACAAGTCCCTTTATATACTCAATCCTGCATAAAGAAGTCCTCCAAGGTAAGAACACAAAGCATGTGATAACTTACATCAAGACCCTCCATATCGTAGCATAATGAGAACATCCAACAAAGGAGTCATATACATCTTCCAAAACTCCCACTGCATGAGTAAATGTCAAATCTGAAAATAGATCAAGGAATCCAAAGATCCACTAATAGCACTCACATAGAAGATGTGGCTAAATCCTCTATCACATAGGGTCAAAGAAGACACATAGATATGCAAAATCTGTAAACTAAAACAACTACAACATAATTCTCCTCGTGTCCATATCTTTCCCAAAACCTCCACATCATAAGAGAAAGAAGTCAAAGAGACTCAAAAGCTCCATACAGATCTCAACTCCAATGTCATGTGGACATAAATATCTAAGAAGAAGAATAGGACCAATCAGAGAGAACGTACAAATCACCACCATGTCCTTCTATCCACACTAATGTGCTATAGCTATGAAAAGTATGATCTCCTTTACAACCCAAAACATCCAATAACAAGATGCAAGCCTCTCAAACCAAAAGGTAGATCAAACTCATAACCATCCAAAAATAGCAATAAACCCAAAGCCATGAACCATCTCTATTACACACAATGATCTCATAACAAATCAGGATCAAACATAAGGAAATAACTAATCATATCCATGCATCTACTCCTAAAAAAGTCCTCACAGCCATAATCCATAGCTCAAGAATCAAATAGGAGAATATATAATACAAACAAAAAAAATTATTTGAAAATAAAGTGGGCATACCTATCAAATAATTCACTATTGAGTGGACCAAGAGTGGGGATGGGATTATTCCTCCAAGATGCATCAGGCCTCAAAGGATCTCTCCAAGAACAGTCTCCTCAACATGTCAATGTTGGACTCACATCCAACCAAGGTGTAGGCTTCCTGATCTTGCTACTAAAAACATCATCAAAGAGTAACTATCTCAACACGTCTCAAATCCCAAGAGAACCCAAGCCTCACTTAAGTATCCAAGTATCCATGAGTACCTCCATGATCAATCCATGCTAAACTCCAAATGTAAAACTACACCATCATGAATGTCCCAAGCACATGACCAATGTACACAATACCAAGAGAACCATCAAGATCATAGTCAAAGCTCCCACTGTATGTCTACATACCCAAGGGACATATCATGACATCATGATTGAATCATCTCCTCAAAAGAAGATCACATGCACTAATGCACACATCATGTCTCAAGATAACATGTATCATGTCAAAACCCAAAACTAGTATCAAGAGTAAACCAAGACACAGTACCAACCATCCTCTAAGAAAGGATCACCTATCAAAACTAAAAAACCGCAACCAACACCTCAACCAAAGACTCCAAGAGTCCTCCATGGTACCAAGATATCATCTCCAAATCACATGAAGATAACCATATCATATCAAAGCTCTCACTAAAGTGTGATATCAAGATATACATGGAAACAACATAAACATCAAATGATCACTATCAATGTTGGTATGTGGTGACTAATCATGCAAGTACTATACACTAGTAACTTTTTTTCCCTCTTTTTGCATGATCAGAGTTGGTTGTTAATTTTTGTTAACTGACAAAAGAAAAATAACATTGCAAAATACTAATTCTAGAAGCTTCCAAAAGGCTTGTTACAAGTGGCTGAGATGTATGTTACAGTGAAGTATTCATGAGATTGTAATCTATTTTGTATTGGATGATAAAATCATTGAATGGCTGAGTTTCTATGGATGTAGCCCATATTGGATGAACCACATTAAATTTCTATGTTGATCTCTTTTGTGTTATTCCTCATTGTTATATTTCGGTTATTTAATATGTATATAATTGTTAGTTTTTATTACTTTGATTTGCCTAAACCCTAACAACTGGTATCAAAATGCATTGTGTTTGATTATCATCTATAGGAAGGTCTCACGGTTGAGTAGGAGTCTCACGGTTAAGTGGGAGCAATGGCAGATGAGGCTAAACTAAAGGTAGATAAATTCAATGGGTAGAACTATTAATTATGGAAGATGCATATGGAGGCCATTGGAAGGAATAGCTAAGAAACTAGCAGTAATGACTAATGAGGATTGGGAACTTTTGGACATAAAGGCATTGGGAACCATTCAGTTGTGCCTGGCACCATCTGTGGCATTCAATATAATAGAAGTGAAGACAACAAATGAACTAATGAAAGCTTTGGCCAAATTGTATGAAAAACCCTCAGCCTCTAATAAGGTATTTCTCATGACACATTTGATTAATCTAAAAATGATTGAAGGTGGATATGTGTTAGATCATTTAAATGAGTTTAATATGATTACCAATTAGTTAACTTCTCTAAAAGTGAAATTTGATGAAGAGGTGAGGGCTCTCTTGGTCTTATGTTCTTTGCTAGAAAGGTGGAATAGCTTGGTAATGGCTGTAACTCTGTCTCTAGTTCAAATACTTTGAAATTAGATGATGTTGGTGTTATCCTTAGTGAGGAAATGCGATGGAAAAGCACAGGTGAGAGTTCAACATTGGGTAATGTTTTGACTATAGAGAGTAGGGGAAGAACAAAGTAGTAAGGAAAAAGCCCAACAAATCATTGGAAGTCACAAGGGAAGTCAAAGAGAGGCAGATCTAAATCCAGAGGAAGAATGGATTGTTAGCACTATGGAAAGACAAGATACTTCAAGAAGGATTGTTGATCTCGAAAGAGCAAACAAGGAGATGGACAACGTGATGACAGTAAGGAAGCTAATGTTTCAAGGAATAAATTATAGGATACTTTAATTATGTGTTTGGAAAATGCTAATGATTCCTGGGTAATAGATTCAGGGGCTTTATTTCATGCCACACCCCATAGGAAATATTTTGTAGATTAATTTCAAGGTGATTTTGGACAAGTATATTTGGGTGATGATGAACCTTGTCAAATTGTTGGAAAAGGGAAGATAAAAATCAAGTTGCATAATGGAAATGAATGGCTTCTACAAGAGGTAAGGCATGTTCCAAATTTGAGAAGGAATTTAATTTTTGTAGGACAACTGGGTAGTGAAGGTTGCATAGTTACCTTTTTAGACAAAATATGGAAGGTCACTAAAGGTGCATTAGTAGTAGCTAAAGGTGAAAAGGTAGGCACATTGTATTTGTGTACTAGAAATACTTATTCTACCTTATCTTCTATAGATATAGTTACTACTGAGATAGTTATAACACTTGCTGTTGGGACAGAAACATAGTTGTGGCACCATAGACTTGGGCACATGAGTGAGAAAGGGATGAAGATCCTTCACTCTACAAAGTTGCTACCAGGTCTGAAGCAGATTGACTTGGAGTTCTGCGAAAATCAAGTGTTTAAGGAAAATAGAAAAGAGTCTGATTTCTCAAAGTTGGGAAAGAGAAGAAGAGTGAGAAATTAGAGCTTGTACATTCATATGTATGGGGACCAGCTCAGGTATCTTCTCTTGGTGGATCTTGCTATTATGTTACTTTTATTGATGATGCAACTAGGAAAACATGGGTGTATTTCCTAAAACAAAAATTAGAAGTATTTGAAACTTTTAAAAAGTGGAAAGCTTTGGTTGAGAATGAGATAGGAAAAAAGTTGAAGTGTCTCAGATCTAATAATGGAGGTGAGTATTACAGTAGAGAATTTGAGAATTACTGTTCATATAATGGAATCCATAGGCAAAAAATAGTTCTTAGAACCTCAGAAGAAACTGGTGTGTCTGAGAAGATGAATAGGAACATTATGGAGCATACAAGGAGCATGAGATTGCATGTTCTACTACCCTTACACTTTTGGGAAGATGATTTACATACCGCTATTTATTTAATAAATAGGGGACCTTTAAATCCTTTGGATGGTGGTATCCTAGAGGAGGCATGGATGGGTAAAAAGGTAAACTATTCATTTCTAAAAACCTTTGGTTGTGAAGCTTTTGTCCATGTTGATATTGAAAATAGCACCAAGCTGGACGCTAAGTTTAAAAAATGTACCTTCATTGAATATGGAGTAGATGAATTTGGCTATTGGTTATGGGATTATGAAAATCATAAAATCATTAGGAGCAGAGATGTTATATTCATTGAGAAGGTCATGTATAAGGATCAACTATAGGAAAATAAGCATGAACAAGCCAAAAAGGAATATGTGGTGCTAGATGAGATTCTAGAAAATAAAATGCCAGTGGTACCTGATGCTCAGCAACAACAAGTTATCCCATAGACTCCTACAAGTGTTAGACATTCTACAAGGATAACTAGACCTCCAAAAAAAATTTCTCCATCATTATATTCTATATTATTAACTGATTCTAGTGAACCTGAAAGATATGAAGAAGTAATGCAGTTAAATAGCAAAAAGCAGTGGGAACTAGGCATGAAAGAGGAAATGGATTGCTTGCTGTAGAATTAGACTTGGGACTTAAGTCCAATTGCCTAAAGGTAAAAGACCATTACCAAATAAATGGGTTTACAAGTTGAAGGAAGAAGATGGAGGCAAGGAAAGATATAAGGCCAGACTTGTGGTAAAAGGTTTTGCATAGAAAAAAGGTATAGATTTTGATGAAATATTTTCTCTTGTTGTAAAGATGACTACTATTAGAACTATTCTAAGTCTTGTGGCTGCAGAAGACTTGCATTTTGGACACCTAGATGTGAAAACAACATTTCTCCATAGGGATTTGGGAGAGGAAATATACATGCAGCAACCACAGGGATATGAGGTCAAGGTGAAGGTGGAATTTCTATGCTGGTTAAAGAAGAGTTTGTATGGTCTGAAGCAAGCAACTTGGCAGTGGTATTTGAAATTTGATAGTTTTATGGCTAGACAAGGTTATAAAAGATGTCATTCTGATTATTATGTTTATTTTAGGAAATTGGGTAATGGCGGCTATATTATCCTATTTCTTTATGGTTGTGACATGCTTGTTGCTGGGTCTAATATGTAGCATATTAATAAACTTAAGAAAAAATTAGCAAATTCATTTTCTATAAATGATTTGGGTGCAACAAAACAAATCCTTGGTATGAGGATCACACGAGACATGACAAATAGAAAATTATTTTTTTCTCAAA
This sequence comes from Cunninghamia lanceolata, assembly GCA_027924645.1. Lineage (NCBI taxonomy): Eukaryota > Viridiplantae > Streptophyta > Pinopsida > Cupressales > Cupressaceae > Cunninghamia > Cunninghamia lanceolata. The sequence goes on along the minus strand of BSBN01000815.1, from coordinate 7,582,290 downwards.
GTGAGTATGTAGAGAAGGTGTTGAAAAGGTTTAACATGCAGAATACAAAAGTAGTTAGTACACCTTTGCCTAGCCATTTTAAGTTGACTAAGGAGATGTGTCCAAAGACACAAGACGAGGAAGAAAAATAGTCTAAGATACCATATGGATCTATAGTTGGCAGCTTAATGTATGCAATGGTATGCACAAGGCTAGATATTGCACATGCAGTGGGAGTTGTGAGCAGGCATATGAACAATCCAGGAATGGAACATTGGAATGCTATAAAATGGATTCTCTGATATTTCAGAGGTACTACTTCAAAGAAACTATGTTTTAGAGGCATAAATTATTCTCGAAAAGGATATGTTGACTCAAATATGGCAGGTGATATTGATAGTGGGAGGAGTACTACAGGGTATGTTTTTACTATAAGAGGTACTGCAATCAGTTAGATTTCAAGACTGCAAAAGGTTGTTGCACTTTCAACCACTGAAGTTGAGTATGTTGCTATTGCAGAAGCTAGAAAGGAGATGATTTGGTTACAACATTTTTTAGAGAAATTTAGGCAACAACAAGATAGCCTTTTGTACAATGATAGCCAGAGTGCCATTCATCTTGCTAAGAATTCAGCTTTGCATTCAAAAATTAAGTACATACAGCTCAGATACCACTTCATCCCCTCAGTTTTGGAGGATGGGCAGTTGAAGCTAGAGAAAATTCACACAAGTCAGAATTCTATAGATATGTTAACAAAGGAAGTTACATGAGAGAAACTGATTTCCTCATCAGTTTCCATTGGCCTTCACGAGTGATAATGGTGGATATAAGAAACCAGCCAAGCCTATAATCTAGTGCGAGCTGCATGCATAGCGGTGTCATCCAAGATTAGTCTCCAAGTGGGAGATTGTTGGTATGTGGCAACTAATCATGCAAGTACTGTACACTAGTAATGTATCCTCGCCAGGGATTTTTTCCCTCTTTTTTGTACGATTGGAGTCAATTGTTAATTTTTGTTAACCGATAAAACAAAAATGACATTGCAAAACCCTAATTCTAGAAGCTTCCAAAAGGCTTGTTCTAAGCGGCTAGGATGTATGTTATGGTGGAGTATTCGTGAGTTTGTAATCTATTTTACACTAGATAATAAAATTATTTGATGGTTGAATTTCTATGGATGTAGCCCATATTGGGTGAACCACATTAAATTTTTGTGTTGATCTCTTTTGTGTTATTCCTCATTATTATATCTAGGTTATTTAATCTACATATAAATGTTAGTGTTTATTACTTTGATCCTCTTGAACCCTAATAGTCAAAAGATCCCACTAAAACTTGTAACCAAGATATCCATGACATCGTGATAACCATCTCCTACATGAAGATCATCCATGGCCCTAACACAATCAAAGAATCCACTGTTACAACAACATCTCCCAAAAGGTCAAGTAAACCATAATCTCCAAACCAAGAGGATGAACAAAACCTGTAAACCAAACATCAATCCAACACCACCAAAATTGCACCTATAAAATAGTCATGCCATGCCAAAGTCCCAACCAAACAAGGAACATCCATCACACCATGATCAACACCCAATTTACCTCCACCAAACTCCCATCAAGTCTCTCACAACTATAGTACCATATAGTCAACAAACATAGGTCCTATATCATGACTGTATCAGGTAATACCATCTCTCTCTATATCTCATAATGATAACAAAACTAACATAACATGTGACTAAACCAAGCCACAAATCAAAATTTGCATCAACATTGAATCATCTATGGGTATAGACAAATCACATCCAAGTCATATATGCAACATGTAAGCATAGACAATCTACAACATTATATAACCTGTAGATCTCACAATGCAACATGCAAACTCAACAATACAATTATGATGATGGAAACAAAAGATAATCAGAGATAAAAAAAATTAAGTCTGCAATGACTCAAACACTAAATCATCTGAGATTTGATTTGCCATCAACTCACAAATGCACCAAAGATCACAGGAACCAAAATGAGAGCAAACTGATGCAAACTAAACAAACCTTAGACTATCATCTCCAAACCTACTCAACTACGTAGTGCTAAAAAATAACTTTCCAACACCTATAAGAAGTCTAAAATCTGACTATGTATGCACCTATTACTCCAAAACAAAGCTCAAAATGAACATCTGGCTTCGAACTAGCAAAATATTGTTAAAGTGGCAAAATCTAGAAAATCTCTATCACCACTACATAGTACATGGAAAGATATTTTTGTCAACTATAAGAAGTTGAAAATCTAACATCATGGGACCAAGTTATGACTCCCGGAAAAAAATGCCCAACTAGGCTATATAACCAGGCTCTAGTGACCCTTTGGTGGCTCACTGGTGGTCTACTGGTGGCCCACAAGTGGTGCTTGGGTAGCACCCTAGTGGTGCGTAGGTGGTACATGGTGGAAAAATTGAAACAATTTTAAAATAGTTTAAATTTTGCATTTGAAAGGTTTTTGAATTTTTCAATAATTTTTAATTTAGGGTTTTAAACCCTCATGTTGGCTAGTACTGGCCCCTAGGCAAAGGCTTGTCAGACCCGCCAAGGGCTGGGACTAGGCGGCATAAGCTCATGTGGCTAGGTACCCCTACCAGTTGGTTTCCAATAGTAGCATGGCAAGGGATGACCCCTATTAGCTGGGGTTGACACCCCATACTGACAGGGGGTCCTATCGCAGGGTACAAGGGGTCTGTAGACCCCCACTTGCTTAGATTTTGTTTATTAATTTTTTTGAATTGAAAAAATCCTATATACTATACTTGCATAGGTTGTGCACATTAGACGGTCATACAACCATACCAAAAATTCCATGCAATATTCCATCTAGGGCAAAATATGGCAAAATTTTCGTCTATCCAAAAAAAGTTGAATTTTATGTTTTTCTTCACCTGTGAGACCTCCTGAATCTAATAAAAGGGTCTAATTTTTCCCAACAAGGTTCATTCAAAAGCTAACCTCAAAAACCCTCCATAGAAAGAGCCCAAAAATGTAAAGCTGCATACCAAATTTCCATCAAACCCTAGATTTGCAACAACCCAAGTTTGTAAATAGACTTGTGACCCTTAAAATGCTTTCATTCCTTCATTAAAAACCATGGATTCCACTATACACAAAAAATCCACTCACAACTAGAGTTATCAAATAGGGATTTCTTCCCAAATCATGGCAACCAAACTTTGATATCAAATGTTGGAAATATGCAGCCATATAGATTAATTCCTCATAACCAATAAGAGATTTAGTGTGCAACAATAACCAAAATTCCACATGCAAAAGAAATAGATAATCATACCATTAATGGTGACACAAGATATACCCTGGGAAAACCCTTATGGAGGGAAAACCTGGCCTCCAAAGCATACATCTCTCATGTATTATTCAATAATAAAACAACAAATACATATGTAGAGATCACCTCTGAAACATCAAGCTCTCTACCTGTACTCCATGTGAACAAGCATGTAACCATACATCCCATGTGATGCTTCAAACTCTTAAACAACCAACATGGAAGAGAAGCTACAACCCAACCAACAAGCTAAATAGTCAACCTCTACAACTACCCATGTGTTTTCTTTTATAGACATAAGCTCACGCAAATACATATGGTATTGTAATACCATTTTCCCCAAAACCATGTGTCTACAAACCCATTGACCCCCACATTTGATAATTGCTACTATGTTTTCCCAAATAATTAAATAATTACAAATGAAGTAATTAATCTAATGTTACATACAGTGATTAGAAGTGGCACTCAAACAAATATCTAATGTGGCTAAATATATCACATGGATGCACCACAAATAAATATTTATTATACATAATAAAATAATAGTAATGTTATGAAAGGTGTACAACACACCTACTTTAACAATATTATTTATTGATTACAAGATAAAGAACATCTAGATTGAAGGAGATTATTATCTATTGAGGGAGATAAAGAACATCTAGATTGGCAGATTGAATATTTAATCTAGGAAGCAAGCACTTTGCTTACATTATTTGACAATTTTCAGATAAGGCATTGTTATAAGGAGATGAATCAGGTGGTAGATCACCTATCCAATGTGACTATCAATCAGGTGGCTCCTAGGTTAATCTTTACTCCATATCAGTGCAAAGTTTTTGACCTAGTGGACAACTTACTTATGGTAGAGATGTCTTTCCACATTGCCAAGGCCAAATACAATACACACTCTTATGGGTCTCATCATCCTTCTATTCTGCGTCAGCCAAGAAGTGTGTTAGTAAAATAAAATCTTATTCTATTACATCAAGGGGCCATTGGGAGCACTCTCACATGTGTTGGAGCAATCAACCACCAGGATCAAATTTGCAAAACTAAATAACCTTCTACACAAGAGAGACAAGCAAAAAGAATGCTATATTTCCATGATACAACAATACTAGGTTACAATAATGTACAATGAAGCCTTAGTTTTAAAGACCAAGGTGAAATACAAGATGATGTAGTCATGTGACAAGTGTCTTAATCCTTTGACATATGACAACTATAGGATAAGATGACAACTATCAACAACAACTAGACAAACTAAAAACATCTAGAAAACAACTAGAATGCTTCCTAAGTCAACTTAACATGTGAACATGTGTGTGAGTATTATTTAACTAATAAATAGTTAAATAATATGAATTATCCACACAACAAAGGTTAAACCAGATAGGTAATAACCCTGTTCACACCAACACCCCCCCCTTAAGTACAACTTAGGGAGGAATAAACAAATGCAAAGATGGGTCCCAACAACAAGTCCATGTTAGGTACCCATGTACAAACAATCTCTCATAAGAAGAGAAAAGGAGAAAACCTCATGGGACAAAAACTCCTCTCCCAAAGAGAGAAAAAACATGTAAAGAAAAAACACAAAAAAGTGAAGGAAGAAGGACTCAAGAAGACCCCCAAGGACCACTAACTTCACCCCAAGCATCAATCACAACTGAAGATAATGAGGCAATGCCAAAGGTTTAGTGAAGATGTCTACAACTTGCTCCTCAGTAGGCAAGTACTCCAAGCTGAGAACACCATCCTAGATGAGCTACTTGATGAAGTGCATGTGGATCTCGATGTGCTTAGTAGTTAATTCTCCACGGGGTTGTGAGAAATGTCAATGGCACTCTGATTATCACACCAAAGAGTAGTGGGATGATCTGGAGGAAATCTAAACTCAGTCATCAACTATCAAAGCTAAAGAACCTCCTGGCTAGCCAAAAATTCACCTCGATATTTAGCCTCTATCGATGGTAATGAAATAGTTATCTTCTTCTTGCAAGACCATGCAATCGGGCTAGAACCAAGGCAGAAAATAAATCCAGAAGTGGAGTTTCAATCATTAACATCACCAACCCAATCTGAGTTAGTGAAGCCCATAATCGAAAAAGCTCCTAATGTGTAATGAATGCCAAAGTGAGATGTACCCTAAATATACCTCAAGATATGTTTGGATTCCCTCCAATGACTCTCATGTGGCTCCTGAGAGAAATGGGAGACAAGTCCAACTACAAAGGAAATATTAGGAAGACTATGTGTCAAGTACAAAAGACTACCAACCAACTATCGATACAATGTAGCATCAACTGTGGGAGTAGTGCAACTGATAGACAGTACAACACTTAACTAAAATGGTGTAGGGGTAGGCTTGCAATTAGCCATGCTAAATCTCTAAAGTGAATAAAGAGCATACTTCTGCTGAAAAATAAAGACCCCCTTAGTAGTTTGGCAAACCTAAAGACTAAGGAAGTAGTGCAGAAGACCAAGATCTGTCATATCAAAGTGCTCAATCAATGCTCATTGAATACTTTGGATCATGGAGGTAAAACTTCCTGTGAGAATCAAATCATCCACATAAAGCACAAGGATTAAAAGATCATTTCCACGTCTTTGAGTTTAAACTATAGGGTCAGAATTGCATTGTGTGAAACTAGAAGCAAGTAGAAAACTATCCATCTTTTCATACCAATTCCAAGGGGCTTGTTTGAGACCATATTATGAATGGTGAAGCCTCTGAACAAGTGAAGAGTCCTACACAAAACCTGGAGGTTGCTCCATGTAGATCTCCTCATGAAGATCATCATGCAAGAAGGCACTCTTCACATCCATCTGGTACATTGACCATCCATGAGATGCAGCAAGAGAAAGTACCATATGAAAGGAATCCATCTTGGCAATAGGAGGAAAGGTCTTAGAGTAGTCAATACCCTCAACCTGAGAAAACCCCTTAGCAACAAGACGAGCCTTGTACTTGTCTATAGAACCATTGGTTCCATATTTGGTGTGGTACACCCACTTGCACCAAACTAATTTTCTTCCCTTAGGAAGATGAATAAGACCCCAAGTATGATTCTTCATTAAAGAAGAATACTCCTCAACTATTGCACTATCCAACTCTGGAATACCTGTGGCATTTGAGAACTTCTGAGGATCCATGGAAATGGCATCGCTCAAAATATTGACACCTACTATTTTTGATCGTGTGTGGCGAGTATCTATGGGATCACCAACAAGAGGACCAGCCTCCTCAAGAGTAGTGCAGGCCCATCAAGGCAAAATGGGTGCTTGAGGAGGCGGTGGAGTAGGACCTTTATCAGTGTCATCCTAAAGAAGCAAAATATCCTCAAGGGATGATGAAGAAGGCAAAGTATGTAGTGAGGAAGAAGTGGAGGAGGAATCCACTTGTGTGAAGGACTTATCAAAATGGACATCTCTACAAAAGTATACATCCCAAGTGATAGGATCAAATAACCTGTAATCCTTCACATCCTCACAATAGCCAAAAAAAATAAAAGGTTGACTCTTCTTCTCTGTAGACTTACACTGACCATTCAGAATGAATGTCCAAGCCTCACTACTGAATACTCTGAAGAATGATACATTAGGATTGACATGGGACCAAGCCTCCTCGGGAGTCATATGCTGCAATTCCACGTGAGGCATATGATTCTAAAAATAGTTCGCATAATTGACTACTTCAGCCCCAAAAGTGGGATCCATAGACCTAGACTGAATCATGCAATTTGCCATCTCCTATAAATTCCTAGTCTTTGTCTCGGCCACACCATTCTGCTGAGGAGTGTAAGGAACTAAAAATTGATGTTGAATTCCATGCTCAATGCAGAAATCTTGAAAAGATTGGTTCACATATTCCCCCATCATCTGTGCATATCTGTTGAAGAGAAAGACCTAATTGCTTCTCCACAAAGATGTTGTAAGTCTTGAATGTGTCAAAAACATCACTTTTGTACTTAAGAAAGTACACCCATATGCGTCATGAGAAATCATCAATGAAAGTGAGCACATATTTGGCCCCTGAAAATGAAGGAGTTGGAAAATACATGAGATCACTATGAACCAACTCCAAGGATGCTGAAGCTCGAGTACCCTAACCCTTAGGAAAGGGATCCTAATGATGGTTGCCAAGTACACAACTTGGACAATCTCCCTCTCTACAAGAAATCCTAGGTAGACCAACAACCAGCTTCTTTGTGCTCATCTACTGAAGGTAACTATAATTCAGATGTCCAAAACTCTCATGCCAAAGATTTCTCAAGGCATCAGCATGTGCTATAGGAAATGATCCTGATCAAGACTCAAATCTATATAGCCAAGATGTATGATCCACTCTCCCTGTATCAACAACTATCTCAAGATCCTATAGCTATCTAAAAACCACTTTGTGAGGAGTAAACTCAACTTTCTTCCCATCCCAAGAATGACAAATCTAATATATGGAGAGAAGATTTGTAGAAATCATAGGAACAAAAAGAACATCCTCAATGCAACCATCATGCAATTAAATAGTGCCTATCCCCATGACTGAAATCTATGAAGAGCTGCCCACTGCAATCTGAGAAGTGCTAGTATTAGAAAGAGTCTCAAGTAGATCAAGTGAATTTGTCATATGATGTGAAGCATCTGAATCAAGTATCTAGCTATCTAAAGATGCAAGAAATCCATGTTCCAAAAGAGCATGCCCTTTCACTACAACATAACAGACATGTTGATGAGTGTTCTAGTACACAACAACGCATGTGTCATTATTGGTTTCACACCTCTCTTAAAAAGTATCCTACCCTAAATAAGACCACACCAAGGATAATATAGTTAGGTGTTAGGTTGCTTGGAATCTCTCAATTGGAATGTTCTAGCTATGCCTACAAGGGGTCTTACATGCAATCTACAGATCTTCAAGCTGGAACAACAAGTACATATAAACTGTTTATGATTTTCAGCTGGTAAAACAATGTGAAGTGCTGCTGAAATTCCTAATCTAAGAATGGTTTCCAATGAAAATGCAAAAGGGATAGGGTTTAGAGGAATCCTAAGTGACATTCATAATGTATGGACAGTTGTAAGTAGACAAACACTCTAAAATTTAACCAGTTTTTTGAGTTACCAAACTAAAATAAGTGTTATAGTATTGCAGAAAATGATGCTATCTTCAATGGAAATCTAAAGATTTTCATATTACATTCATTCATTAAATACCCAAAAAATGGTACAATTTAACCTATGAAATGTAATTGAACTAAGCACAACTGATCAACCCCGACTAACTTTGTAGAGCCATTTACCATCAGCAAACAACCAGAAGTATGGACTAGAGCATTCATTAAATACTTTCAGCAAACCATGAACATTATAAAAGCACAACTAATTAACTTTGGGAGAGCAAGAGGTGAACCATGAAAACCAAAATGAGTCAATACAACATACTAATTCTCAAAACACTTGTAGAAACTTGCTTTGTATTACTTCAAATGGAAAACTGTCAACAATTCGGCATCAAATTCTCTCTTACAAATAGTGGAAATGGAAGCCCTTTTATATAGAGGAGGAGCCATACTGAGTTTTTTAATGAATGGTGGAGATTAATTCAACACCAATGACTCATATTACATCAATAAATGCATAAATAATAGCTTATATCAAATCCCAAATTTCACTTTGTCTTTTGTAAAAAAGATGAAAAATAACCCCTAGATACATTGAACCTAGTCAATTCGACTACCCAACTCAATATATTAATAGAAAAGATCATTTTTAAAGCACAAAAGAGATGAAATAGAGTCACATGATGCCCCAAATATAGCAATTTATAATTATGACAGGATTACATTTTAGAATATTCAAAAACATCAAGGTTCTTCATCCAAATTAATTTTGTCTTCTTCTGCCAGCTTGTTGTGGTAGTTGAGCCATGCTTCAATGACTTGATTGATCTCCAAGGGATCCAGATTCTTCAGATGGCTGACCCAATATTCAAACATCTCTAGCACTCGACTAAACTTGTTGTATATTTTCTCAATTTCTACCCCTACCTTGTGGAATGCATTGAATTCAGCCTTGAGATCATTAGCTTTATCCAATCTATCCTCCATATCTAGCTCAGTATTTTCAAAAATGACCTTATGCAATTTGTTCTTGCATTTTTTAACATCATAAGGTGCATATTTATTATAAGTGTCTTCTAGGTAATCTCTCAAAGAATCATTAAAACCATATATCAATGCCTAAATTTCTTCATCTACGGGCTTGTAAGCTTCCTTTATGTTTTCAAAGGTTTCTTTCCTCAATTTGAGTTACTGATACCATTCGATAACCTTTGATAACTTGTCTCTAGTTAGAATATTTTTGACCTCTAAAGTCTACACTGACAAATCTTTGATGCTCTTGACTCTGGGAAACATGTGAGAATAATATTATTCAAAAGAGTCACACTCCTTCTATAGATCCTTCCACTTTTCATGAAGTTCAACTAATTTCTTATGTGCTTAGGTAGAGGCATCAATGATTTCACATCCTTTTTCAAATACTCTGATTAGCCATTTCTATGTCCCTTGTGACATGATTCTTACCTCAATGAGCCTGGCCATTTCATTTGTGGATAGGAAGGTAGGAACTATCCTTATATCTCCTCCTACATCAACTGGGTTGATCAAGAATTGGAGGTAGGTCTGGAGTTCCTCATTATGCTACTTCAATTCTTTCTTTGATAACTCATCTCTATCCAACTGCTCCAGAATGGAGGTGATAGACCACTTAAACTCATCAACTCTTTGAGCATAGGTTGTTGGTCCTAGATCCACCATTGAGATAACATAGTCCTCGGCTCTAACTTGCTCCCTATTTGTATTAGCCGGTGGGATAGTTGTTTCAGCAATTCTAGATCCTATCTCATCCTTATAGATCCTTGATTATACTTTTGCTTTCTTTTGTTTCTTTGGCCTTTGAGCCTGTGATAAGATTGTGCTTAAATCTAATTTCATTATTTCCACCTATGGCTTGGGGTATGCCACTCTATTTTGTAACCACTCAAGTGCTGAAGAGGAGGGCTTACTTAGTTCAGTGATATTCTCACTGTCAATTTTGGTAGGCTCTTCAAGTGACCCTTGTTCTTGTGTTGACTCCTTATCCTTACCCATATCCTCTTCATTAGCCAAGTTTCTCCAATTTACCATGACATTCTAATGGCCTGATTTAAAGACTTCTTTTGTTTTCCCCTTCTCTAGAGGACTATTAGATACATCCATCACTTCAACATGAACTGTTTCAGCCAAATGCTCATTTGGAGTTTCATTGCTTGTCTCAACAAATGTATCTTTCTCCTGATTAGGCTTCTGCAAAACCAATTCTATGCATACCTTATCAATTCTAGGTAGTAGTGGTACAGCTAAAAGAGTTGAGTCTTGGCCTATGGGTGCCTGTGAGATAGGTGCAATAGAAGACAAAGGCATCACAACAGATGACAAGTTTCTTGTGTTAAATTGGCTAACATTGCTGACAAAGTGGAAGAGATGACCATGGGTGAAGAAATAGATAATGAGGGTAAAGGAAGAGAAGGTGAAAGAATTGTAGAAATGGGAGGTAATGCAATGGAAGAGATGGGAGGTAAAGGTTTGGTAGTGGTAGAGGAACATGATGTAGCAGCAATGGAGGAAATAGGACTGCAAGGGATATTAGAAGAAACTGCCAATGAATAAGAAACAGTTGAAATGGTAATGGAAGACAAAGTGGTAGCAGGGGTAGCTTCTTGAACAATAGTAGCTAAGGTCATAGGTGTAGTAGATGCAGCAGTAGTAGAACTAGTAGAAGTGGAGGCAATAGTACTGGCTATTGAGGGGAGTACAACTGTGTTTATAATTGGGGCAGCAGCAGATGGTGAGGTTGGCAAACTTGTATCATTATGAGTTGTATCAGTAGTTTCCACATCTTCACCGACCTTTTTCACCTTGACTTTATAAGTCTTTGAACCCTCTCTAGAGCCACCAGGTGCATCCCTTTTCTTGGAAGCTCTTGTTCTAACAGAAGGAGGTTGATCTTTCTTAGATGATTTTACCAAGGTTTTCTTACTCTTTTGTGATTTAGCCATCTTTGCTAATGGCACATGCTCTTCACTATTAGATTTCTATTTTTGAACTAGCTCTACCTCATCTGTGATGTTTATTGGTTCATCCTCTCCTCCTCCAAACTGTTTGTCTAATTCTACTGCAGTATATGTGAGTTGCACCCCTTGTCTCTACAAGGAAGCTATCTGACCTCTCACCCAAGCCTTGTTTAGTCTGATTGGTTCTTTCATTATAATATCTAGAGAACACTCCTCAGCATTGGCCCAATTAGGTAAACAGACTGGTTGGTGGTATTGAGCTTCCCAAGTTCCTCTTACCATGACATTCTTATCATCTTCCAACTAGTCAGGTACTATAAAGATGTGAAACTTCCTTATGAAAGCCAGAGATAATCTTGAATAAGCCTTCTTCATTACCTCATAATCATCTATATAGTTGGACCAAAAGTCCTAAGTATGCATTTTATGAAATAGATTTTTTCTTACAAACTTCTCCATCACTTTATTTGGATCAAAGTGACCCCTTGCATTATAGTAGTGGAGATCAAGAAGTTGAAGTTCCTTATCTGAATGGTCAGCTAATGCCAGTGAAGGACATGCATAATTCCCTTTGCCAAACCTGATGAGAAACTATACATTGGTTCTATGCAAGTGCTTAAGTTTCTTAGCACAAGGGATCAATTACCTAGATAATTTCAATAAAACTATCTTATCATCGGGATATCTAGGAAGTCTGTAAGTTATCCCAATGAAACCTTGTACCCTTAGATATGTGAACTTTTTGAACTGGATATACCATCTTCCATATTTGGTCACTTCGTTCATTGCTTCTACATAAATCCTTAAGGCTATGTTACCTTGCAGTAGTCTTCATATATACATTGTGAAAGCATCCTTCACCCTTTTAAAATGCATCAAAGATTGAGATGATGTAAGCTATGGATAACACTCATATACTTTGACCTGGGTCTATTCATCATTTCTAACTTCTCCTATTTTAGACAACCCAACATAATGATTTCTTCTTGCCAATGCATAGATGACATAGGATGCCCATGTAAAGAATCTTTTCTCCTTGAAGTTGTTAAAGGCTTCCTAAATATTATCATTAAGAATCTGTAACCAATGGAATTTAGTTCCCTTCAGTATATCAATAATGATGACAAACATCCATTCTTCAAAGGTGGAGGTTGTAGGTAGTCCATATATTCTACTTAGGAAAGTTATCAAATCCCCTATCTCATCATGAAAGTCACTTTTGTATGGCACTTGATAGAATTTGCTCATGGCAGACCTTCTACTCTTTGCCCAATGATCATTCATATGTTTTCTACATCCATTTACATCCTTGTTATAATTTGCTTCTGATCCTTCTTTGTCTAGCATGGTCATTACTGTGTGCCATGGGATGTCAAAATTTTTAGCCAAGGAGGGTGGACTTAAGCGAGCTAGGATGTCTCCATTGGTAGTTTAGATTGTTGTAGTCATAACATCATATCTATCTACACATGTACTATTAGTTCTACACATTGCAAAGATGTGGGGAAGGCAGAACTTGTGCTATACCACTGTCCTTTAGTGTTTTGGCCCTGGGAGTTGGATTTGGGCCAAAGGTTCTCAGTATGAAGTCATCCAGCTCTATGTGACCTAGATCTATATCTCCTACATCACTCCATCCAGAATGAATCTTTGTCTTTGGGGGAATGCCTTTGAATTTGTACTTCATGATTTGAGCCTGGGCAGTCATCTAACCTGCAAGACTAGACCCTATAAGCTTGATACCTTAAGAGATTTTCACTAACTCCTAAGTTTAAGTTTTATGATTATCAAGTGGACCATTAGACATTCAACCATTGAAACTATAATGGACCTGCTAAGTCACTAACATGTTCTTAAAAGAATAGAAATCTAACATTTATTATCATTGTATCCATTTCATAATCTAACTTTAGGCAAGTCAACATAAATATATGCAACAAATACTTCAAAACTACAAAAATCCCATTTAAAACATGTGAAACATCAACATTCATCATTTACAGTCATCATTACATCCTATCAGATATTTGCCTTTTTGAAATTCCTTAAAAATAGTCATTTTATATCATTTGTGTCAATTTCAGAGTCAACCGACCTACAGATAGGAAAGTGCTACTTTTGAGGTCCTCCAACTTTAGCGGGGAAATCGTGTCCATCTGACTAGCTATTCTTTCAGTACTTATGTGTTTTCAATGTTTTGTGCAGGTTTCAAGGTCGACTGACCTATGCAAATTTCCCAGGGTACTGACTTGAGTTAGTCATTTAGTTAGTTGGTTGAAATATTAGCACAAGACAATTAGGACAACTTTCACTATATTTGTGCGGGATTAGACCTTGTCAGACATTCGTGAGATTTGGAGTCAACCGACTGGGTCAGTGGTTACATGTTTCAACACAAAGTCAGATGAAGCTAATTTTAGTACAAATTCACTTTCTTTGTTTCAAGCGGGAGTTTTGGTAGCCTCTGACTACTAGAGATTTCCTAGGCATCCGACCAAGTTAGAGGTGCGGTCTTTTAGCGCAAAGTTGGTGCAAGGTGATTTCAGTGAAAAATAAACTTCAAGAATTTGAGGGGCTTTTGGATCTCGCTGACCTAGTTAGTTATCATGAAAAACATTATGGAGGTCAGGGGGTCAAGTTTTTAGCATTAAATTTGTTTAAGGCTTCAGCGTGGCTTTTCATGGCCACTGACCAACTAGATAAATCAAAGTTTTGAAGGTTGGTCATACGCTATTCTGGCACAAAACCCAATTGTTTCACCTGTTTGAGGATAGATTTAATGTGCTCAAATTTTGATAAGTCTGGTGAGTTGTTCCATTTTGCCTACGGTGATCAAAACTACATTTCATTGAAGTTTAAAAACAAGGGTTTGAGACAAATGAACATTTTTATGTATGAAACCCTAGTTGTATGCCTAAATTCCTTGCTTGGAAAGAAAACGTGCTTAAATCAAATAGTGAAACCCTAACAACATGAAATGGAAGCCCTAAAGGCTAGTTGGAACCCTACCTGGTATAGCTGAGGCAAGTTGAGTTCAATGTGCGTAGGCAAGAATAGGTCTTTGGGTCAATTTTGATGGCATGTAGCGGGAATACATGACAAATCATTGAGAGCTCCAAAGTACTTTGTTTGAATGTAGAAAATGAACTCAAATGATGAGAAATCCCCTTTTATTCTTCCCATTTTAATAGCCATAAATGCAAAAAGTACATAGTGTCAGTCAGGAGGTTCAGTAGATTAGGGTTGCGCAGCTTTTGGTCTTCTCTAACTGAGTGTCTTTGGCAGGGAAATTGGGTGTGACAGACTTGGTCAATAGATAGTTACCATAGTACTGCAATAATAAACTTAGTTTTGTGTCATTTGCAGGGTTTTGAGGCTCCTCAGACCAGTGGGGGTTTTGGCATCCTCAGACTTAGTAAGTGATTGAATAATGTAGCGTAGAGATATTAAGAATTAGTGCAAAAATTCTTGCAAGTGGAAAGTAGCACAAAATCTGTGAGGACAAAAAGCAGAGCAAGGTCGGTGGTAAAGTTTTTTAGAGCAAAAGTCAGTTGGAGGGCAATTTAGCACAAAAGGACTTATCAGACCTACTAGAAGAAATGCAAGGATCTTGACTTAGCAAACTTTTGAAATGATTTTTAACATCATCATTCTAATATGGTAAAAGTGCATTTTGGCCACTTGACTACTTAGGAGGTGAAAAACTCACTTGACATTCTAGACCAAATTTGATAGAGGGGGTCCCTATTTTTGAAATGGGGCATATGTGTGAGGCACAACAAATGGCGACTCTACTGGAAAATGCTCCAGAGCATTTCAATGATAAATTGTCAGTTCAAACCCAGAATCTCTATTTTCCCACATATTAGATGAAAAATCATGATATCCTATCAAGGAATCTAAGATCACTAACTAGTGCAACCATCCACATCTTGAAAACCTTATTCTGTACAATTGCATTCATTCCCATCCCTTGGTAACTAAGTTCATCCAAGATCCTTGTGGCAAGCTATGAAGTTGGGACCATTCTACCACCAAGAAATACTCAAATGTTGAGATATGATGAGCCTTGTGGGAAGTAAATAATAGATTTTCCGTAGTATTTATGATGTAATGGTAATTGATAATAATAATTTCTGAACACTATCTTTTGTGAGAATTTTAAAATGATAGTCTCTTCTCTAATGCACTGTAATGGGTCTGGTGTTGAAAAACACATTTTGTTTTTACCCAATATAGGTTAGCAACACTTAGTGTCATCTGCTCTCTTTTTCAGAATTAATAGTGCATGTGGTAGAATAGGAAGCCAACCCTTTCACTTAACACAAGATCACTCAGACTTTCTCAGCCACTTCAGGATTATTTAACGTGTGAAAGATATATGGTTAGAAAATATTTCATATGCACCAACTAATGACTCATTTTAATGAACAGACATCATACCGCTTAGCATAACAACGAAACCCACGTCGAGATTAGAGCAAAACTTTGGCTTCCCAAAGAAAGAATTTGGATCATCTACCCAACCAACAAGCATTTCCAGGTCCATATATCTACCGCCACCTTCTAAAAACAAAGACCCCACGCAAAAGCAAGCACAACGGGCAAAGAAAAACCAAAAATCCAACTAATCTAAGCAAAACATCTAACAACTATGGGAAGCAAACGCAGGAAGGCAAGCCTAATCTAACAACAACCTATTCTAACCAAAGTAGACAAACAACCTAACTATGTACACTAGGATGAGGCATGACTATCTCTCAAGCCTAGAAGTAGTGCTAGAGGAACTGGCCATTGATAGGTAGTGGGAGCTCCTCACCAGAAAGGCTCTTGAGTCGATACATGTTGTCACTAAGGATCTCATAGATTTGACATGGGCCTAACCAAAGTTTATCAAACTTACCATGTTCTCCTTTCTTCTCATGGGCTTTATCACAATATAGGACCAAATAAAAAATGTAGAAGGCTTTGACTTTGGCTCTCTTAGCAAACCATCACTTCACTACACCCTGGTGTTTAGTAAAGTTTTCTATGGCAGCACTGCATTTCTCTTCAAGGTGTAACAACTGGGCTAATCGAGAAGACAATTGGTCATCAGTTTCAAGGTAGTCTTGCATGAATTGTAGTATGGGAATCCTCAAGTGAACAAGAAATATGGGTTCAATCCCGTAGACCAAATGATAGGGCAATGTGCCCAAGGCAGCTTTGTGTTGAATTCTGTCAGCCCATAAGGAAAATGTAAGTTGAGTGTGCCAGTCTCTAGGGTTCTTGTCTAATAATTTCTTAATGATTTCAAGTATATTTTTGTTTGTTGATTCATCTACCCCATTCCCTTGTGGATAGTAGTTAGATGAGAACTTCAAAATGATTCCACAATCAAATGCCCAATTAGAAAAATGCAATGATGAAAAGGTAGGGCCATTATCACAAACTAAAGAAAACAAACATCCAAACTTGGTGATAATATGCTTTTCAACAAATTCAATAACTACCTCTATGGTGCATTGTTTACAAGCTATCGCTTCAGACCATCGAGTGTAGTAATCAGTAGCGGTCAGAATATACCTGTGGCCTCCAGAGGAGGGTAGATTTATCATACCGATAAAGTCAAGGCCCCACTGAGAAAATGGTCATACCTCCACAACTAGTTGCTAGGGTATGGCGGCGTGTCGTTCTCTATGTGCAGCAGTGTGACAAATATGACAAGTTCTTACATGTGAGTGTGCATCTTTGACATGGAGAATCTGATTGGCAGTTGAGTGAGCTGATCTATGACCTATCCCAAACTTCTTGTGAAAGTTGGTCAATACTTGGTCCACTTCTATCTTGTCTAAACATCTCAGATAGATTCCCTCGTGATTCTTCTTATAAAGAACTAATCCTCTTACCATATAGCTGCTGCTTTTCAATCTAAGCGCTCTTCTTTGGACCAAATTCAACTGTTGTGGACAATGTTGATTGAGAAAATAAATTATGATACCTGCATACCATTCATCCTTTGAGACATCTTCTAATAGGTACTATTGAGATACTAAACCTTACCCTACTTTAGCCATTATTCTAGTCAATGGCTGACCTCTTACCAACTTTGTGGGTTGAATATCTATATCAAACTCTTGCAGGATGGTGACCCATTTTCCTCTTCTTTCTCCCAATTCACTTTGCATCAATAGCACTTTAACTGCTACATCTGGGACTATGGCAATTACCTGACTCCCTAGGATGTAGTGACAGAACTTCTTGACTGCCTTCACTAGAGTGTAGGCTTGTTTTTCCACATTTGGATATCTTAACTCTGCGTCCTTTAATGGAGTACTCATGAAGGCAATGGGCCTTTCACCATCTACTGATCTCTTTTGTGTTAATATAGTAGTGCAAGAGTGCTCAGATGCAAATAAGTAGATTTGAAATGGCAACGTATAATCTGGACTCACCAATACAGGGGCGTTAGCTATGGCTTGTTTAATTTCTGCAAAAGCAGTTTTAGCTTCTGGGGTCCAATCCATTTTAGTATCTTTCTTCAACATGACATTAAGAGGTTGAACTATTTTAGCAAAACCCATAATGAAATTGTAGACACCCAAATTTGTCCATGTCTAGCAACACCTTGTTAAATCACTAATCCATTAGCTAATTAATTAAATAAATTTTATTTATTTAATTAAAATCCCATTCTCATTCACTTAGCCAATTAATTAAATAAATTATATTTATTTAATTAATTCCACATCATGTCTTATCCTATTTTATGCATTTATCCTATTAATTAAATAAATTTTATTTATTTAATTAATTTCCAACTCATATCCCAACTAATTCAAATACTTTATTTGAATTAAGCCTTTATCATTTATCACATTTTAACACTTGTCCATTTCCCATTTATCATGTGTGGTAAGACAACTTTCATTTAAAATCTTTCACATGCACAACTAATTGGACCTAAATTTAGTAACTTTCAATCTTAGCCATTCACATAGCCTCTGAATCTCCACCGTTGATTGATCTTGGTTGAGTCCTATATAAACAGCCTCTCACTCCATATGAGACATCCAGAAATCATATAGTATCTGCATTATCATATTGAGCATTTGAGTATTTGAGCTTTTATCATCCATCAACGGCAGCTTTCAGCTTTGTAATTGCTTATTGTTGAAGAAGCAGTCCACATCTCTCTCTCAAACAAGGAATCACACGGTCTAGGTGATGTTATGCTTGAATTACGTTATCTTTTGGTTTCATTTAGATTAGATTCCTTGATGATGGTAGGGTTAGGGTTTCATGACTATGTCTGATCTTCCACACCTGACTTTCACCTATCACATTTTGGCACGCCCGGTGGGACTCACTTCCTTGATTAACTTCATTTTTTGGAGTTGTTTCTTTGAAGATCAGATTTTGCAGGTGCTCGCAGAAAATTCCAGTCGCTTTTGAATGAAAATCCACCGCTTTGGGATTTCTGCGTCGCTTTTGAGCTGGAACAGGCCGCATATTCCTCTCTGGATCGCCTTTGACCGAACAGTCGACGCTTCAGGTAAAATGCATCGCTATTATCTTTAAAATGATCGCCTGTAATGTATGCGTCTGTGTTTAATGTATTTGCCGCTTTTGACCTAACAGCCGCCGCTTTTGCGCATAATCAGATCGCTTTTAACCTAACAGGGGCCGCCTTTGCACAAGTCTGCATCGCTTTTGATCTAACAGTGCGCGCTTTTATTCTGATCTGAGACGCTTATGAGCTAATATTGTTTGCCTGTGTAGATTAGGGTTTAGATTTTTGTTTTGCAGAGACAGGTCGCTTTCAACTTACAACAGGTCGCTTCTGGTATATCGCGATCGCATATGACACGACAGAGGCTGCTTTTGCATTTATTTGTGTCGCTTATGGACTGATATTGTTCGCCTGTTAGGCTAGGTTTTTGTTCATCGGCTGTGTTTTTGCAGAAACAGGTCGCATCCAGCCCTCAACCGATCGCTTATGGAAAATATGCATCGCTTATGAGCTAACAGGCATCGTATCCTATGTTTTAACGCGTCGCATATGATCTACAGTATTTCACCTCTGACATAATAGAGGTCGCGTTTGATCAACAGTGAATCACATCTAGTAAAGCTCTGTTGTTTTCAAGTCTGTTTCAGTTCCAGTTTGATTTTTGGCTATTAACTGGGTATTTGCGCAGCATCTTAGCGATCTGTCCAAGAAAGGAGGTTATCAAACTACTGACATATCTATTGTAGGTTCGATCGATCCAAGATTTGTGGTTTTTTTTCACTAAATTAGGCATATTTGGGCTTGGTGCTTAAAATGAACTACTGCTTGCTCTGTGCTTGATTTATCTTTTTTGATTGCTTGCATGTGCCTGATTGTAACCAAAATTTAATGACAAAAGTATCCTCTCCCCTTGCCTATCAAATGGATCTTGGGTGTATGAGAACTTGTCATTATCTTTAGAGGGCCTGCCTTCCCGGTGTGAGAAGGGATACGACCCAAGCGGTAACGGGCTAAAGCCAAGTCCTTCCGAACCGCTATATAAGAAAAGTGTTTGTGTCGAAAGCTACAAACAACGGGTGCAGTTGTGTTATACCGACAGCCAACCTCCCCCAAAACCCTCCAAGGCGCAACCCTTGGAGGCTGGGAGACTCCATAACGGAGAGTAGCACTGCCGCACGTATAGCCACCCGAACGGATGCCCTTATTAGCAACTTTGTGTAGTAGCCAAAAACCTTCTATCTGTTGACGCAGAGGGCAAAACCCTTGAAGCGGCCCTGATTCATGCGGTTCTTAGTTGAGGTAGCAGGGACAATCTAAAGGTTTGGAGAGGGTCAAGCCTTATAAGAATCCCAGATCTTGGTATGCGTGAGAAGTGTGTGCAAATGTAAGGAGAAGCCGGTGCTATCAAGATCCTGGAGCTACCCGCTTTGAATAGGCGCAGCTAGGGGATTCAACAGATACTGTCCTATCCTAGCCTAGGTTGTATCAGTTTGTGATTGTTGTAAGTGTGAGTGACTGTTATCATTATTTTCTTGCTGGAAAAACTACAAAATTAGACCACTGTTACACAAACACAGTCGCTTTTGAACCTAAACTACTCGCACAGACCATCGACATCGCTTCTGAACTGTAATGATTCGCATACTGCCTGAACTGCATCGCCTTTAAACAACAACTGCCCGCATATTGCCTAAACAGAGTCACTTTTTAACCATAGTTGATCGCCTTTTGCTTGAACAGAATCGCTTTTGAACCACAGCTGATCGCCTATTGTATGAACAAGTCGCATCTGAGTCATGACCAGTCGCATATTGTCTGAGCCAAGTCACTTTTAAGCCGCAGTTAGTCGCCTAATTCCTGAACAAGCTCACCTCTGAACAACAGACTGTTGCCTTTAGGGATATCTGAGTCGCTTCTGAACTAACAGTAATCGCCTTTGAACCAACAGTCATCGCCTCTGGCATAGCATTTGCTTCTGGTTAGCACTGTCATTTTTCTGTCAAAACTAAACCAGGTCGCATTTGAGCTATCATTAATCGCCTTTAGCATCCTCTGAGTCACCTTTGAGCTATCATCAGTCGCCTGTAGCTAAAATCCCTGCAAATCTCAGTGCATCAGCTGAATTAGCCTCAGGACCAGCTTGCTTGAACCTAAAACATCAGCTTTCAGACTCCTTTTTGGTCAACAGCAAATACCTGGACTTTGTCTCCTATTTTGTGCTTATCAATCAATCATAACTCATGAGCCTTTCCATCTTTTGAGACCCCAACCAGCAAATCAGACATCAATCCAATCATTTCAATCAACAAACAATCTTCAGTTTTAGCTTCAGCCAACAAACATCCTTCAGCTTTAGCTTCAGCAAACAATCTCTTTTAGCTTTAGCTCCAACAAACATCAACAACAAACAATCTTTCCCTTGAGTGATTAAGCTACCTCTAGGGACAACCAACAACAACTCAGCCAAACCAAATCAACCAAGCAACTTAGCCAAACCAGCAAACCAAAACAACAACCAATCAACCAACTATCATCTTTTGGGTCTCAAAACTTTGACAAGCTCAACTTCATCATCAACATCATGCCTCAAACTAGGAGTCAATATCGAGCTGAAATAGAAGCCAAATTGAAAGCTGAAATGGATGCCAAATTGCAAGCTGAGATGAAACAATTCACAACACCTCTTAAGGATGCAACTCAATTCACAACTGGTATGCCTTCTCATATGTTTATACCTCAAGGGTACACTAGGGGCGAATCATCTTCACAACAAATGCACCCTCCACCATCCTTGGAAACTTTCGAAGAACAATCTCAAGACAACTCATCAGAATTCCAAGATACCTACCTATGGGACCAAGTTGAGAAACTCATGATATCTAAGCCTGATCGCTGTTTTCTCCAACTTGCTCACATGGGTGCTAAACTACCTAAAGACTTTGATATATCCACTATTAGAGAGCACGATCCCAACACTACTGCTGTTGTTGCGAATAGACCATCTACTATAGTCGCATCATCTCCTATTACCTCACAAGCATCATCCTCATTACCTATTGTTGCTTCATTTGAGTTGCCACGATCAAAGCATACTTTAGAACCATTGATAGTGCCCACCAATGTGCTTCCTCTCATGTCACAAAATCTCAACATCCCACCTTTTCATGTCCCTCAACATATCTCTCCTTCTACCATGACTGTTTCCATGCCTCAAGTAACACAAGCTGTCCATGCAACACAAGCGCAAACACTTCAAGCGTCACAAGCAATTCCCATATCTTACAGTGTGCATACCTCTCAAACCATTCCAACAACACATGTTGTCCATGCTTCACAACCATTGCAATCTACCACATCTCATACAAAAACTACTAATTCATCCATGTTATCCTATAATCCCAACGTTAGTCTTATTGACATGAGTGATTCCCTCATTTCTCAAGCCAATCCAAACAATAAGATCGCTTATGTAGATCAGCTTACATCCATGCTATCCTCTTCTTCCAATCCTTCACACACCATCAATCCATCTTATGCTACCCAAGGCTTCTCTAATATCACCCAACACATGACATATACCAATCCTCATATTGTCCAAAATACCAATCCCAATGTTCACCCTTCGGTTGTATCTACCAATCCCTCCATCACTTACCATGTCATGAATTCAATCCCAACTTCCCAACCATCTGCTACTATCAATCCAACATCCACTTCTCATGTAATGCACACCCACTTGCCACTTGTGTCTCAAGGACAGCACTCCTCTAACACATACATGTCACATACCACTCCTTTGACATACATTGTGGGCACACAACCACAACAAACAGTCGCAGCTTCGTACATTCCACAACCACAACAAACAGTCACAACTCCACATATACCACAACCACAACCACAATATGTCTCATATCACACTCCACCCCCGTCGCAACAACAGCAGTTATCCTCAGCCGATATCCAACAGATGATTGATGAAAGGGTAGGACAAGGCAAGAAACCTTTCTCTCTCGAAAACATATGCGCTTATCCATTTAACAAGTCTCTTAATATGATACCTTTTCCACCACACTTTGAAATCCCACAATTTGATAAGTACAAAGGGAAAGGAAATCCGGACGACCATCTTCGAGCCTTTTTCGTGGCATGTCTCGATGTTGCCTATGATGATACATATCTTTTGAGACTATTTCCTCGAAGCTTAGCAGGACAAGCTCTCGAATGGTTTTCCCATTTACCTCCAGGAATTAAGACTTTTTCAGAATTGGCAAACAAGTTTCGATCACATTTTGCCTTCAACATTGAACATGAGGTAAACATGAATGACCTTGTCAACAACAAACAACGCAATGGTGAAACCTTTTCCTCATTTACCCAACGATGGCGTAATATGGCTAGCAAATTATCATGGGAAATCCCTGAGAAACAACAGCTTGACATCTTTGTTCAAAATCTTCATCCTGAGCTGTCATTCCAACTACAATTGCAAAGTGCTAGCACCTTTGACGAACTAGTTTCCAAAGGAGTTATTATTGAACGAGCCTTAATTGCCAAAGGAACTATCAAGATCTTTCGTGATAACAAAGATTCTCCCCAAAATTCCAATGATAAGTCTCGCTTTTGGAACAAGAACAAGAATGTTGTCAATGACGGTATTGTTGATACAAAGAATATCCAAACTATGAGAGCTCCCATCAACATTCAAGCAGCCTCTCCACCAAGACAGTCTTTTCCACAACAAAGAAACCAACGTCAAACTTCTAATCCACGCCGACAATTTACACCATTAGTGGAACCCATGGAAGTTATTCTTCGAAAGCTGCTTCAAGCCGGAGATGTTATTCTACCCGATGCACCACCAAATGGCGAACCACTCTTTCAATCTCCTTGGTACAAAGAGAATGAGTATTGTGAGTACCATCGAGTTAAAGGACACAAAACAAATGGTTGTATGTGCTTAAAGCATGTTATCCAAGACTGCATTGATCAAGGTCTAATCAACGTCACACCTTCAACAGCTCAACCTGCTCAACAATCCACATCAAACTATGATCTAGAGACTTTCAAGAATCCACTTCCATCTCATGATCAGACAAATAACCTTCAAGCTGGAAATGCTATTCCCTATAATTATGCATCATCTACCATTGGCCGCATTGACCATGCTCGCATTTCTACCATTACCGTCCAAGGAGCACCTGACTGTGCCGTAACCACGCGAATAGGTCGAGTTACCATTCAAGGAGCACCTCCTCATCCTCCTCGACCTCTCTCTGACTATAACCTCTTGGATCACCTTGGTAAAACACCCGCACACATATCTATCCTTGAGCTACTCCGCATATCCCCCGCACATAAAGCTATCCTTGATAAGGCCTTACAAGAGTCTTCGGTGCCTAATAATATTAATATCACACAATTTCAATCCATGGTCGCTAGCATTGCAGCCCCTTGTCATTTAACCTTTTCCGACAAAGATCTTCAACCCTCAATTCATCCGTCACACAATGAGGCCCTCCATATTGAAGTATTTGTTAACCAACGCCGTATCAAACGAGTCTTGATAGATGGGGGAGCTGGTCTAAATATATGTTCTTTGAAACTTATCAAACAATTGGGATATTCTGAGAAAAATGTAGACACCTCCAAGGTTATTACCATCAGAGCATATGATGACGCTGAAAGAGATACTGAAGGGATCATCTTATTGCCTATTCAAGTTGGACCGGTCATTACAGAAACTCGCTGTCAAGTCCTTGATATTGATCTGCCTTACAACATCATCCTCGGTCGCCCTTGGATCCATACCCTTAAAGCAGTTCCATCTACATATCACCAATGCCTTAAATTTCCACATAAGGGTGTTGAAGTTACCATTCAAGCTGATCCCAATCCATTTGAGTTTTTCCGTGCCTTTCAAGCTAAATATCAGAGTCCAAACCGTATCCCTCTCAACACCGAGGCATATCCGTCATCCTCCTATGTAGACCCATCTGATCTTCTCAAGCCCTCATCTAGCAAAGCTGCTTCCAACCTCCATATCAAATATACCGAACAAGGCCCTGGTGAATACAAATTGCAGGAATCCTGTTGCGTTGGTACCCTTCCATTATCTCCTAAATCCCACGTTAAGCCCTCTACATCTAAGCCCACTTCATCCTCCGCTGTTATTAAAGCTCCCCCTACCGTATTCATTAAAGGTGGTTTCTTGGATGACGAAGACATTGAGGACATCGACTCTTGGATATTCTTTGATGAAAATGACCAAGTCCAACTTGAAGTAGAGCGATACAACAACGGGTTTCGTATCATAAAGAACATGGGCTATAAAGGACATGGCAGCTTGGGATCACAGGAACAAGGACCTATTGAGCCCCTTATTGTGTCTAAGAAGTTTAATAAGCAAGGCCTTGGTTACCAACCGGAGGTACCGCGACCCAAAGACATTAAGTGTATTTCCGATATTGAAGTTGGACCTTCTTCGGTAGGAGAGACTTCTAACTCGGATACCATCGATGACTCCTCCCTTCATATCACCGACCTTTTTCAAGAACATTCCATCTTCATGTTTTCCGCAACCTCTTCTAGCCATCACAATCCCTCCATTAGCCTCTCACTCGTATATCCTGACCTCATCGATTGGGACCAACAGGGGGCACCGATATTAGATACATTTGAAAATGACGAAGCCATTGCAGAATTCATGGGTTTGAGACAAGGTATTCCACTGGGTGATTACAAAGCAGGTTTCATGATGGAATTACCTAAACTAGCATATTTTGGGGGAAGCATCAAATCCTTCAGTCGTAAAAGTGAAATAAACAAAATTCAACAAAATAGGTCACTAGGTGAAAACCGCAAGGCGCCTCTTGACCGTGAAAAAGTAAAAATAAAGGACGTATCCGAGGGTGAAAACCTCTCTGAGGTGCCTAAGGATGAGGGATTTGATCTTCCTGTTGCCGCTGATTACCATGAGAAATCAACTGTGCTAGTTGAAAAATCACAAGAAATGAACTTGGGAACAGAACAGAATCCGAAGATCACTTTTTTGGCAGCATCACTATCAGAGCAAGAACGAAAGAACTTCACAACATTTTTTCTGAGACGAGCTATAAATTTTGCATGGACTTATGCAGACATGCCAGGACTAGATCCTTCACTTGTGGTACATCATTTAGCAGTATTCCCTGATGCAAAGCTGTCAAACAAAAATTACGCAAAATGCATCCACAGGTTGCCTTATTGGTCAAAGCAGAAATTCAGAAACTGTTAGAAGCAAAGTTCATAAAGCCTATTGATTATCCAGAATGGGTTTCAAACTTAGTACCTGTAGCAAAACCAGATGGACAAGTTCGCTGCTGCACAGACTTTAGAGATCTTAACAAAGCATGTCCTAAAGACGATTTTCCATTACCAAGCATAGACAACATTGTTGATCTTACAGTAGGACATGAAATGCTATCTTTGATGGATGGATTTTCTGGTTATAATCAAATCAGAATAGCAGAGGAAGACCAAGATAAAACGTCTTTTATTTGTCCATGGGGCACATATTGCTGGGTCGTAATGCCTTTTGGTCTCAAAAACGCTGGAGCTACATATCAACAAGCCATGACAGTTATTTTTCATGACCTTTTTCATACTATCATGGAAGACTGTGTTGATGACATCCTGGGAAAATCTAAGACAAGGGAAGGACATCTACAAGTATTGGCACAAATTTTTGATCGATTAGAAAAATACCAAGTTAGACTAAACCCAAAGAAGTGTGTATTTGGCGTAACATCAGGAAAACTATTGGGATATATTGTGTCTCGACGAGGAATAGAAGTGGACCCAGCTAAGGTAAAAGCTATCATAGAAATGCCTCCACCAACAAATCTCAAACAGCTCCACAGTTTACAGGGTAGGCTACAATCTATCTGCAAATTTATCTCACAACTCACCGATAAATGTCATCCTTTTCAGCATCTTCTTCGTAAGGGTGAATCTTTTAAGTGGGATGAAAAGTGTCAACAGGCTTTTGATAAGATAAAGGAATACTTGGCAACACCTCCTGTGTTAATACCCCCTGTACTTGATCGTCCATTACTGCTGTATATATCATCAACAACCGCAGCATTGGGTGCACTTCTAGCTCAACATGATGATTCAGGAAAAGAACAAGCTATCTACTACATCAGCAGAACTCTTGTGGGATATGAACTCAATTACTCGTTCATGGAAAAAGCTTGTTTAGCATTAGTGTTTGCTTCCCAAAAGTTGCGACACTATATGTTGAACCAAACAACAAAGCTCATCTTTAATGTGGATCCCCTCAAGTATCTCCTTTCGAAAGCACTCCTCACAGGGAGATTAGCAAAATGGGTTATGATCTTGAGTGAATTTGACATACAATATGTGAACCGTAAAGCTATCAAAGGACAAGTCATTGCTGATCAATTAGCTGCAGCACCTATCACAGACATTCAGCCAATATATCCTGAATTCCCTGATGAAGGATTGTTTAATTTAAGCTCTCCAGCACGATGGTAGCTATACTTTGATGGATCATACACTCAACACGGATCTGGAGCAGGTATCTTGTTTGTCACTCCCCAAGGAGACTACATACCTAAATCATACAGAATAGCATTCCCATGTACCAACAACATAGCAGAGTATGAAGCTTTAATAACAGGTTTGCGCATGGCAGTACAATGGGCTATCAAATAGTTACAAGTCTTTGGTGATTCTCAGCTAGTTATCAAACAGGTCTTAGATGAATATCAAACAAAAGACGAGAAGCTTCTTCCATACAAGCTAATGGTGGACGATTTCAAGCAATATTTTGAGGACATTACCTTTGAGCAAATTCCAAGACTACAAAACAGAGCAGCTGATGCCATGGCTATGATTGGATCTCTTTTAGACATGCCATCTAACACCCATAAATGTGAATTCTTGGTCGAACAGCTTTTGATCCCAGCATTTGAAGTTCCACAGTCTGAGCTCATATGTGAGATTGTTGGTCCCAACTCGTTGTGGTACCAAGATATATACGAGTATCTCCGTAATCACACCTTGCCTCTTCAACTATCCAACACCCAGCGTAAAACTTTTATCCGTCGAGCCTCTCGTTACACTATCTTAGGAGACACCCTTTATTGCCGGAGTCTTGATGGTATCCTTCTTAGATGTCTTGACTCCGAGGAAGCAAAAACGGCCTTACGTGAAGTACATGAAGGTGTCTGCGGTTCGCATTCCGCTGGCCCTGGCCTTGTTAAGAAACTTCTGCGAGCAGGATACTATTGGCCAACTATGGAAAAAGATGCCCAACAATTTGCAAAGCGATGTCTACAATGTCAGAAACATGGAGATCTAATACATGCACCAGCACATGAGCTTCAGCCTATTGTCACTCCATGGCCTTTTTCGCAATGGGGACTTGATCTCGTGGGTAAAATCCATCCTACTTCATCAAATGGTCATAAGTTTATTATCACTCCCACTGAGTATTTTACAAAGTGGGTAGAAGCCATACCAATGACCTACATCACAGGTAAACAAATAGCTAAATTCATCCTACATTACATCATCTGCCGTTATGGAGTTCCTCAAGCTATTGTCACAGATAATGGCCGACCTTTCAAGAACCAAGAGGTTAGAGATCTTTGCAATAAGTTTCATATTCAACATAGGTTCTCTACGCCTTATTATCCTCAGAGAAATGGTCAAGCTGAAGCCTCTAATAAGACAATCATCAAGATCCTTAAAAAGACTGTTAATGAAACTGGTCGAGATTGGCATCTACAACTGCATCCTGCTTTGTGGGCATATAGAACAAGTGTCAGAACTCCTACTGGCGCCACACCCTATGCTCTAGTCTATGGCACTGAAGCTATTTTGCCTATCGAGGTTGAGATCCCCTCTTTGCGCATATCCTTGCAACATACTATCTCAGATGAAGAATATCGACTGTCCCGACTCCATGATCTTGAGCTCTTAGATGAACGCCGCCTTACAGCATTGAACCATCTTCAAGTCTATCAAAACCGGCTACGCCGCAGCTACAACAAAAAGATCAGAGAACGCAGATTTCAGGTTGGCGACCTTGTCCTTAAAGAAAACCAAAGGAATCAACAGCATCGAGAGAAACAGGGAAAGTTTGAACCAAATTGGCTTGGTCCTTTCATTATCACCGTAGTCTATGGATCTGGTGCATACACTTTGTCAACACCTGAAGGCATTCCCTTGGATGAACCCGTCAACAGCGTTCATCTCAAGAAGTTTTATCCATGAATCTCAGCTATCCCACAAAAAAACTAAAAAAAAAATCATAAAAAAAAAAAAAAAAAACATCCGATAAATAATCCGTCCTCTGGTGAAAACCTGGTAAACAGGCACCTTGGATAAGTACCATAGTGAAAACCTGGCAAACAGGCGCTATGTGTAGTGACCAGCTTCCCTCATTTGTTTGGTTCGTTTGATCATTTTCCCCACTGCATCTTGTATAAGCCATCCTCATAAGCCCTATCGCAATCTCACACATAGCCTTTCCTCTTCATCCTTTGCCAATGTTAGCTATCATACCTGAGACATTGTCGTGATATCTATATCTTTTGGCACCTTAGCATCTTGGCTACATCTTTTCTGCATTGTCGCTTCTGCATAATAAACCTCATCCCACACTGGGGGCATTTGTTGAGTCTTATTTGGAAGTGGATCCTGTTATCTTTAGCTCATAACACGTCAAACAACTCAGCTTACAACACAGCACACCTTATCAAGTTCAGCCATGGCACATGTCCACCAATAAACATGACTTAACAACTTGCAACCAGGACTCATATCTTCACATTCCATCCACATTCATCCAACAATCGCAACAAACATCGCTTGATCAAACATCCAATCGATTAGCCACATCAATAAGAACTACATCCAGCTCTATCGTTGACGCCTTGATCCCGTGGATACAGGGTATGTAGGCAATCTAAGATGCGAAGGAAGCACTCTGATTCAGGCTAAGACGATAGCCCCTTTCATCATTCATCTGTCATCTTTTCTTCTAAACATCCTTCAATCTTTCAGCTCACATTCTTCTATCTTTCATCACATACATCATCAATAAAACCCAGAACTACATATTCATCATGTCTCATCTTCATCGTCAATGTGCTTTGATCCCATGGATACAGGGTATGTAGGCAGTCTGGAATACGAAGGAAGTTTCCAGTACTCAAGCACAGATGATCCCCCCATCTTCTTCATCTTCATGCATCATCCATCTTCTTCTCTCAAACAGGAAGCAATCCATGTGTATATTTCAAGCTCCAGCACTTTAAGCAATCAAAGATAAGCCAGAAGCTATTTGTCCGCATGCCTTAAGCCAACATTTGCTATAGCCATTTATCAACAACTTTAGCCTTTAACAGGATGTAGCTTTCCTCTTAACAAGGCGCCAGCTTAATCTATCCAAGAGCACCCAAATTTGGCAAGAGAACGTGATGACAGTATCTTTTGTTTTATCTTTTGATTTATCTTTTGTCCCTTTTCTATACCTAGTCAAGACTGCCATGGTCTCTTTATATCTTGGTATGTGGCGATGAAGTAAGGACTGGGGCATGGTCATATAGCTTTCGTATGCTGTGTTTGCGGGATGATCTTATTCTCTTCCTATGCATCTTGGTATCTTGTACGTGTTGGGATTAGCATCTTACATATCAATATCTCTAGCATCTGAGAAGCTAAACAGTCTCTTATGCCTTTGAGACTATTCTATGTTAAGACTAACTCCATCCATATAACCAGCAAGCTATCATTATGTGTAGTGGAGATAAGCTCAAACCATTTTTTGTAGCGTCAAAGTCCAACACTAGCTGTTATTCATATCTTGTGCATGTTGGCTCCACATCTTGACCACATGCATTCAGACAAGATTGTAACACGCTAGTTGCGCATTGGATATCTCGACACCTTGGTCTCTTATACCCTGGTGCATAACATCCATATGCTATATCAAACATAAGGACTGCATTTCTTTTCATTTTGAGCAATTACTTGAAAGCTGCCCATCATCATCCTACCTATTCATTCTATCTATCCATTCTATCATACTCAGCCAAGATCGATCATTTCCATCCTCCTTTGTCCATGTTCCTGCTCCTGCAAAACCAAGTGTGTTAGACATACATAAGTCCATCATATATGTCTTTCATTACCATCTACCTATATGCATACATTTATTCATATCATTACCCTTTACATATTCAAACATTTTCTATTCTATTACCATTTGCATAAACATCCATCCATAATCCATATATAATCCATACACATAACATGCATAGCCATCATAATATCAAACATCACAACCCTTATAACATCATATAGATCGCCAAAACTGCCATATATATATATACATGTGTGTCAAAATGCAAGTGTCTACAATACAAGCTGAGCCCTGAAAAGAATGAATGTACAACAATGGCTCTAGGCCTCATCATGATACAATGTCAACAAGGTATCCCCTAGCGACTACTGCCAGCTCCCTCGCCTTGACCACCACCACCAACAGGTCCTGTACCTGGTCCTCCATCTCTCAGTGGCCCCATCACTGAAGCTACTGACCGAGATCCACCTAACCTCCGTGAGCTCGAAGCCCCTGACCTGCTCCTGAAGCTAGGCTGTCTCTGCTCTGCCGGCACAGCTCCATAATATAGGCCTCTATAATACTCAGCCTGTACCGCTGTCAACTGTGTGGCTAAGTACATGGTAGCTCCATCAGTCCCCAAGGTAGTCACTGCTCTATCTCGCTCACTAGTCATAACCTGCAGCTGCTGTACTGCCCTATCTCTCTCAGCTCGCAGACCATCTCTCTCTGCTCTCATAGCCTGCTCCTGCTGTACTGCAGTATCTCGCTCAAGCCTCATCATCTACTCATGCTGCCTAGCTGTATCCCTCTCTCCTGTAACTCTCGCGAGTGCACCATCATCCTGTCCATCTCCTCTCTGAGCTCCCAACTGTAGTTGAGCCTGATAAGCCTGTGCCTGTGCTCTAGCATGCCTC
Organism: Cunninghamia lanceolata; assembly: GCA_027924645.1. Taxonomy (NCBI): domain Eukaryota; kingdom Viridiplantae; phylum Streptophyta; class Pinopsida; order Cupressales; family Cupressaceae; genus Cunninghamia; species Cunninghamia lanceolata. Next base: position 7,550,303 of record BSBN01000815.1, on the reverse strand, counting down.
AGACTGATCACGGCCTGATGCCTATCCATCTCCACTCTCCTCAGCCTCATCTGTGCCCGCTGCCTCCATCTCCTCTCCTCTCTGATCCATCTCCGCAGCTGCTGAATACCCACATCATCTCCTGCTCCGATCTGTGCCTGTGGCTGTGCTAATATCGCAGGCTGACCTGGCACCTACCCTGGCATCTATATCCCTGGTGCAGCTGGCACTACTGCCTGTGCTGGTGGAGCCCGTCGTCGTCGCCTCCTAACTGGTCTCTCCATCCCAATCTCCCCAATCTCTCCATCTCGTGTCAACCGAGTCGGCCTAGCTGTCGCCCAGTGTGCATCATACTCTGGCAATGTACCTGGATCTGCAGGACCCTGTCTCCACTGCCATGCTACTGGCTGCAATCCATCTCTCTCTGCCAAGGCTGTGTCCACCACAACCTCTGGACCCCAATCAAACACCTCTTGTCTCGTCCTCCCAAAAACGGCATCACCTACAGGTACTACCTGTGCCTCTCCGAACTATCTCAGGGCTCTCTCTGGCAAATAGCGCTCTATAATGTACACACCGCGTCCAAAAATGTACCTCGCCTGTCTAGCATAAGCAAGCTCGGCAGCCTCCTCCTCCCACTGCTCACATCCTAGCCATGGCCTCCATACAAACCTGTCTATCTCATCCAACCTCCGTCGCCAGTATACCACCCCTCGGCGCTGTCGATACGTCAAGGCTCCTCTATACATCCGTGCAAATGGCTCTCCTGCTGCTCTAGCCACCCATCCCTCTGGTCTCGTCACCGGAATGTGCTCATAAGCCCATACGTGCACAACTGTCACTCCTGCTGACATGCTCGCTCCAAACATATATGCGCAATCATGCAGGTAATGATAGAGCTGTCCCAACATGCACTCTGCCCATGCATATCTCGTGCCATAGGAGAACATGCCCTCCATCACTGTCCCCCATCCTATAGGAAAACCTCTCGCTCTCCTGTCACCCACTAGCCATCTAATGATAGCCACTACCACCCGCTGCAACCTGTCACAGAGCTCCTCCATCCTCCCCATCGGTATCTCTGAACCCTCTGCTCCGATATCTGGTGTCCCAAACAATCTCCTGAATGCAGCTGGGCCCATCTCCGGATCATAATCTACACGATCCCCATCTATCGGAATCCTCAAAATCTGGAACACATCCTCTAAGGTGATGGTCGCCTCTCCTGTCGGTAACAAGAATGAACTGTGCTCGCTCATCCATCGCTCCACCATCGCAGTCATCAACCCTCGATGTGCCTGAACTGGCTCTAATTGTGACACATGCTCCAAACCCAGGATCTCCAACACCAGCAGCTCCTCTGCATCCAACCGTCTCACCAGCCGCAAATCTCTCAGATGGGGCTCCCATGATAGCAATGGCGGTAGTACATCCTACAATCATCCATTTATTCTTGTCAGTCCATCCTGTTCATCATTCATATCAAAATCTGCCTATCTATCTGCTATTTTATCCTACACTTCCCATATGCGGTTCACTTTACCATATGCGCTCTTTTCTTGCTCACTAGCGACCCATGTTACTACATGCGCCTCTGTTTTGACCAAACGCGACCTCTTTTACATATGCGCTCACTGTTTTCCTATAAGCGACACTATTACCATATGCGTCCATCCTTACTTTATATGCGAGCCATATCCTATGTGCGAGTCTTTTTACCCTAAACGCGAGCCCTTTTCCTATATGCGCCTATTTTCTCATCATAAGCGAACCAACTCACACTAAGCGACCATTTTCACCCTATACGCGTGCTATCTACCATATGCGATCTGTTTCTAGTCCTATGCGAGCTAAACTACCCTATGCGACTACTATCTGCTCATAAGCGCCTCGTTCCCCTCCCTACGCACATTTCCGCTGCTATTTTCCCACCGACCGGCTGCGACCACTTTTTTCCTAAGTGACCTACCCGTGCCTATAAGCGACCTGCAATACTCTAAGCGACCTCTACTCCTACATAAGCGACCTATATGTGCCATGTCCTAAACTCGTCGCTTTTGGTGACGTGTGTGAATTAATTACGCTTATAGGCTATTAAATGCATGCTTTTGGGAAAAGTTTTGAAACATACCGGTGCCCCTGCTCCCTCTGGTCGTCCATGTGTCCTCACTCGCTCCGCACGATGATCTCTGCGTGGAATCACCATCCTGCTAGCTCTGCCACTCTCACTCTCAGGAGCTCTGGATTTCTCTAAATTTCTAAGCACAAATGAGCACAAATGAGCCTATTTGCCCTTGAAGCCCCTACTTATAGCCCTTCTCCAAACCCTAATTCTTCTATACCACAGCCTATTTTCTTCCATGCAACCCCCTTTTCCTTTGCGTCTGCCCTCTTTTCCGCCTTTTCTTCTATCGAGAGCCAACCCAGTCCTTCCTGGTTCGCCTGGCTTACCTCTCGAGGGGGCATCACCTGCCAGTTACACTGGGGCATAACTTGTTTATCGAACGCATCTCACATCTTCTTTGACACAACGTTCTATCGAACATTGTATCAAAGAGGGGCAAAATGTAGACACCCAAATTTGTCCATGTCTAGCAACACCTTGTTAAATCACTAATCCATTAGCTAATTAATTAAATAAATTTTATTTATTTAATTAAAATCCCATTCTCATTCACTTAGCCAATTAATTAAATAAATTGTATTTATTTAATTAATTCCACATCATGTCTTATCCTATTTTATGCATTTATCCTATTAATTAAATAAATTTTATTTATTTAATTAATTTCTAACTCATATCCCAACTAATTCAAATACTTTATTTGAATTAAGCCTTTATCATTTATCACATTTTAACACTTGTCCATTTCCCATTTATCATGTGTGGTAAGACAACTTTCATTTAAAATCTTTCACATGCACAACTAATTGGACCTAAATTTAGTAACTTTCAATCTTAGCCATTCACATAGCCTCTGAATCTCCACCGTTGATTGATCTTGGTTGAGTCCTATATAAACAGCCTCTCACTCCATATGAGACATCCAGAAATCATATAGTATCTGCATTATCATCTTGAGCATTTGAGCATTTGAGCTTTTATCATCCATCAACGGCAGCTTTCAGCTTTGTAATTGCTTATTGTTGAAGAAGCAGTCCACATCTCTCTCTCAAACAAGGAATTGCATGGTCTAGGTGATGTTATGCTTGAATTGCGTTATCTTTTGGTTTCGTTTAGATTAGATTCCTTGATGATGGTAGGGTTAGGGTTTCATGACTATGGCTGATCTTCCACACCTGACTTTCACGTATCACAGAAATTGCATACAAAGTTGATCTTAACAAAATATGACTTGAGTTCCTTTTTGCTGGCTAGAGGAGGCACTTTGAGTATTGCTTGTATTTGGTTTGGGTCAATAGATATACCTTGCTCAGATATCACATGTCCCAACAACTTCCCTTCAGTCACTCCAAAGATACACTTCTTGGGATTGAGTGATATACCGTAATCTTGACATCGTTACAATACTTTCCTCAAGTCTGCTACATGATCTTCTCACTTCTTTGAGAACACCGTGAGGTCATCCATGTAGATAATATTACACTTCCCAAGTAGCCCTTTGAAAGAAACGTCCATTGCTCATTGAAAAGTGGCTCCAGTGTTCATTAGACTAAATGGCATTCGACGATATGCATAGATGCCCCATTTGCATGTGAAAGACGTCTTTAATCTATCTTCATAATCTACCATCACTTGGTTATATCCTGAATATCCATCCAGGAAGGACATCATCTAGGATCAATTAACAATCTATAATCCTTCTTAGATGCATGATTTAAATTTAAAAAGTCAACACAAAGTCTGATCTCACCATTCTTCTTCTGGACTGGAACCAGATTTTCTACCCAAGTGAAGTGCTTGATAGGAAATATTATTCTTGTTGACAACAGTTTCTGTACTTCTTTGAAAATCAAAGGTTCTAATAAATAATTCACTGGTCGCTATCTTTGTCTGAATGGCTTCGCTCGTAGCTTTAGTAGAATGGTGTGTGTAATGATTGACGTATCGTATGTCTTAAGGTCTTCATAGCTCCATGCAATTACCTCATCATAGTCTCTTAATGCATGAATGATGCCTTTCTTTTCTTCTTCAGTACTTATCTTCCCAATAAACACATTCTTAATATCTTTTGTTCCCAATTAAATAGATCACACTTGTTGGCAAGAAACACTATATAGATTCATGAATGTTGTCATTAATGGCAACAAAGTTCATCCCACACATCCGCAGGATGTGGTGTGTCTATACTGGAAGTTAGAATGAAGAATGTTGTTGTCCGGTAAACAAGAACAGAGCATGTGGCGAGGTCTGACAGATAGGTCTAGATCTCTCAGAGGAAGTATCTTGGTGAAGTGCAAATTTGGGGAAGTCAAGAGGACTATCTTGACTGATAGATTCCAAGGTTTGAACCTCTGGTGTGGAAAGGACCAAGAGATATGAATGCTTGAGTGTTGGGTTCCCAAATGACAGTGTGAACAGAGGAAGAACTGTTTGGCAGAACATCAGACATCATTCTGGATGTGTTTCTAGTGTTGGTAAAGGTTATGAAGGCACAAGTTATGTTTGGCTGACGTGATTGATGACTTCTACAAGTATATGCATGATCCACATTACTTGATGTGCAAGGATTCAGCCGACAGATCAGAGTTTGTGAAAAGATTGACTATTCCGGATGCCGACTAGAAAGGTGATGAAATCACTTGTGTGGATATATATACAAGATGGATTTAGTTGTGAGTTGTGTCGTGGTTATTGGTGATGTGTGAATAAAAGTAGAAGAGTAGAGCAAAAGCAGTAAGGAAGGTCCGGTATGTGAAAGGAAAGTAGCATAAAAGAAGAGGAAAGATGAAGTGCAGCAGATCAGTGTACTGAGCCTAACCAGAACTAAACTCCAGCATATGTAGATGCTCCCAATCAGTTCAAGTATTGTATAACACTATTTTTGTAGACAGTGAGTCTCTTGTAGGCAGTGTGCCTCTTGTGAATAGTGTGCTCAGGTAGTGAGCCCTAATTGGCAAGTGCCATTTTGTATTTCCATTCTTCTAACAGAGAATACAATCTTGGGTTAATCACCCCGTGGTTTTCTCCCTTAACAAGGTTTCCACGTCAAAAATATTGTGTCATGTGTATTTCCATTTCATAGTTATGTTTGCCTATTTGAATTAATACTGCATTGATTATAAAGAAAGTTCAGAAAGTAGAAATAATTAGGATAACTAATTCACCCCCCCTCTCAGTTATCAACAATTGGTATTAGAGCTAAGTTCATCCTAACAGAGTCTAATAGGTTGAGGAAGATCTAGGAATTCAAATGGATGCATATGGTTTAAGAGAGCAACTCAAAACTGCCCTTGATGATATTGAACAGTCAAACTCTGAAGTCAATGAATTAAGGGAAAGACTCAAACAAGCTGATGATTTCATGAGAGAACTAAAAGACAAATTAAGTCTCTCTATGAAAAAGAGAAAGGAGCTACTTCAGCAATTGGCAAGTCAAGGTGAAGCAAATGATGCAAATGAAGAATTGAAGGAGAAAACCAAGTTATGTTAGAAGTTATCAAAAGAAATCATTATGGTAAGACATGAAATGGAATCAGGAGTTATGAAGTTTACCCAAGAATTTGAAGAGAAAAGGAAAACTAAAGATAATCTAAGACAATCTCTCAAGGAGAAATTAGAAGATTGCCACCAAATGGATAGAATTATCGGACATCTTGAATCTAATCTTGAAGATGCTAAAGATAATGAAGAAAAACTTGAGGACCAAATTGTCTCTCTCAAAAGGGATCTTCAAACAACAAATGAATATAAAGAGAAATTCAAGATAAGTTCTGCTCAACTTTAAGTTCTTGGAAGTCAAAAGAAGGTAGATGACAAGTGTGGTTTGGGATATGAGAAAGGAGAAAGCTCCGGATCCGGTCAGAAGAATTTTGGATCAGAAAATCCAAGGAACAAGCCTAGAAGACCTCCGGTAAGATAGCCTAATGCTCAAAGATATCTATCCTTCAATGGATACTGCCATAACTGCAATAACTTTGGTCATAAAGCTAATCAATGTAGAAAGAGAATGAATCAGACTAATTCATCCTTCTCCAAATAGTGTTTTAACTGCAAAAGACATGGTCACAAATCTCATGAATGCAGAAATATGCAAATGAACAAATCATTCAATGGTAGATGCTTTGCATGCAATAGATTAGTTCATATGGCTAATCAATACAGATCAAGAGGATATCAGTCAAATATGCAAAGAAATTTTGTTTGCCAAATCTACAATAGATCTGGTCATAGTGCAAAAATTCTGTAGAAGCAAGAATCAGGACAAAAGAGGTCTGGTATATCATAATCAGAATCAAGATAAGGGTAAACAAAAAGTGAATGCAGATGAAGTTAAAAGTGAGATGAACAAGATTTGGGTGAAGAAAAGTACAGAGAATGTAGAGGATGGATCCGCACCAGACTCTAGTGTTGATATCCCTTCCAGAAATTAAAAAGTGAGCTCGGGCTCAGGGGGAGACACAAAGAAAACCTTGTTCCCCCAGCCAGTTAATTGGTGCCGGAATTGGCACAAGGAGAGCTGCGGATTAAAAGGGGTCATGCAAGAAACATATAAAAGGGGTATGGTAAAGATTTGAGAGATTCGCAAGAAGATTTGAAGAGTCTAATCCTACCAGAATTGATCTGGTAAAACAGTCTTCCGATAAAAATAGATGCCTTACAAGTTTGATCTGGTATGATTCAAACTTTGGTGTCTTGATCTGCAAATAGATCAAATGACTAATGAAAGGAAGATAGATTATCACTACTCTACTAGAATAATTTTGAAATCTATCTCAGTGATCTGGAAAGGTTTTGTCTCTGAATAAGACAAACAAGGCAAACCAAAACAAATTAGGTTGCGCATTTATTACAGATTGAAAGCTAGGGCTTCTCAGAAATAAAAGAGTTCATACGCTCATCATTTGCACACTCACTTTCAAAGAAAAGAGAAAAGGAGCTCTGCAACTACTCCCAAAGATCAAGACGATTCTTCATACAGCTCAATCTGGATTTCATCATGTGTGCCCTAAAATAGCGTAAAAGGTATTCTTCATTCTTGATATCTCTCAGTAAGATTCTTTGATGATGGATACTCTGAATATAGTAAAGATTTTTGATAGACCTCGCCCCATATTTAAGAAGCATCCATACAAACCCTTGGAGGTAGATCCCCTAGGAGCATTCTCTAGTGTTCTGCATGGTGGTTTGCACACAGAAGGCATTAGGGTTTACATACATGCAAATATCAAAGAGTTTGGGGAATTCAGACTAAGAAACATCTATCACAAACAATTGATAGATGATGCTTTTGAGCTTAAACCAGAATATAAGGGCATCCAAGAGAAGCATTTTGATTAGTTCATTCATTTCCCCTACTTTGAAGAAGATGAATGGGTCTGGTATGTATTAAGTAGGGTGTATGACAACTTCCTACGGCTGAATAGACCCTGCAAGATCACTAAGGAGCCAATTAGGGCAGTAACTGGTTTATACTCCTCCGGAGGGATACCTGTCCTCAAATCTGTCAAAAACAACATTGTAACTGAGGCCACCGGATCAAAATTTGATAAGAGGGCAATGGCCATTGAAGATATTACTAACCCAGATGTCAAGTTTGCATCTATGATAATAGGATACAAGATATATCACTCCAGTAGGGAGAATTCAGTATTCGCAACTGTAGTATATACTGCCTATGAGATGTTGAGAAAGAATGCAGAATATGATCTCTGTGAACTTCTTTTGAGCCAATTAATGGAAAACATATAGAAGATCAAAAGGGACAAGAAGAATTCCTTTAAATATGGTGGACTAATATTATGTCTATTTTTCTACTTCATGAATGAGTTGCCCAAATCAAATGGATGGGTATGGCAAAATGACAAATCGGTAGCAATTCAGATCAGAGATTACTTGCATGAACTTGGGGATGCTAAGGCAAGGAATACAGCTCTGTGGGGTTACTTCAAGCAATTTCAAAATATAATGCAAATCAGAGAAAGAATCCCCAAATCAGTAGTTGAGAAATACAAGGATTCAGTGTGCTTCATGGTAGACACTGATCAATGCCTAATGGAGGCAGTGGAACCAAGAACAATATGGATAATGCCAATGGGATATGAAGTTGATGAGAACATTGTGGAGCTGCATGTTCAACACATGCTAAGCTAGCCAAAGGATCCAAAGGCAGAAAGGTTTGGAACCTTTGAAGAGCTAAGTGTACAGATTCATGTGGATCTCAGACAACCAGAGATCAAGAGGAAGGTGAGAAAATAAGTTGAAGATGTTGCCAAAGGATTTGGCATCTCAAAGGAGGCACTTGATGCCAATAGGGAAAAGAGACAAAGGGCTGAGGAAGAGAAGAAAGAAAAGGAAAGCAAGAAAAGTGCTCCGATAGAAAACCTCCACCCAAACTAGATCATCAAAGAAACTTGCACCTGCCACTGCCAAAAGCTCAAGGGCATCTAAACCGGAAGCAAGATCATCCAGTAAAACAAAGAAAAGAACAAAGAATAAGGCCACAAGGTCTTATGCAAGTCAAAAGGATGAAGAAGAGACTGAATCTGATGAGGGGATAAAGGAAATAAAGAAGTAGAAGAAGAAAGGATCTAGTGAACCTTCCATAGGGCAAGACAAGGAAGAAATGGCAGAGGAATTTATTGAAAAACCCATTCTATCCTTAGATGTTCTAGTGAAAGTAGTCACTGTGGATGGGAACCTGCAACCCTTAACAAAATTCTATGATGCATATAATGAAGCAGATAAAAAGATTCTGGAGGAAGCCACTGTTCAGTTTTTGAACACTTACAATAAAGCTTTTATTGAAATTATCTCTCTAATTCCCAAAAGCTTAGAGAAAAGGCTTGAAATGAGGAAGAACAATGCTTGAGAAAAAGATGTAGAAATTCAGGATCAGATAGCAATTCATCTATATCCTTCAATCGATCCCAAGACAATGACTATGGTATTCAAAGACTGCAAGGATGAGTTCCAGAGCAAAGCCAGGATGAATCAGCTAATGCTTGGTGAAACTGACAAAGTGGCAAGAGAGACTGAAGAGATCCTCCAAAATGCCTTTAAGAAATTCAACATTCCAATTATAGAGGACTTGGGTACTGACCCCTTGGCCACAAGTGTTGCAGAAGAGTCTACTGAGAAAATGGCAGAAGAAGCAATGGACACCGGTACAGAAAAGGTTAAGGATTTAGAATCCTCTGTTCCAGAAAAGGAAGAGGTGGCCCATGAATAGACTAACATCACTCCTCCGGTTTCTCCTGTTGACTCCAGATCCAAAGGAGAAGAAAGAGTAAAGGAGAAAGAAGCAAAGGTGAAGGGAAAAGAAGATATCAGTGCAAAGGTTGTGGAAGGCGAGAAAGCTCCAAAAGATAGTTTTGTGACTGCAGAAGAAAAGAAAAATCTGTCTCCAGTAAGAGACACTGCAGAATCAGTCAAGGAATTTTTGACAAAAGCAACTATGGAGATTGATGAACTGGATCTATTAAAAGGGCCACTAGACTTTGACTCTATCTCTGGTGCAATCAATGAAGATAGCTTCATTGCAAATGCGAAGGCCAAAGAGAAACTACTAAAATCTGACATGAAAGACTATGAGCTTATAGAGGTAGAATCTGGAGTTTTGGAAAAGATCATACCATCTTTTCAGAAGGATCCTACAGCCTCCTCTTTTGGTAACCTCAAAACTCTAGTCAGCAGTGTTAGTACACATTTTGATTCTCTAGAGAAGTCAGCTGAAGAAAAGGTCCAGAAGGAGTTTTTGGATAAAAGATTCTCTAAAGTACAGAGTCTGATAATTAATGATAGAAGAAATATGAATATTGGGATAAAGAGCTTGGAAAATGCTCTTAAAGATGGCAGAAATATGTACAAAGTTTGCTTATCTTGGCCAGAGTGACTAAAGATATTGAGAAGAAAGTAAAAGAGCAGGAGGATAAACTACTAAGTTTGTCTCAAAGTTTTGATCCTCTCTCATCCTCCATAGTAAATCAAGAGTGTCAAACTATTGCAATCACAAGTGCAATAAAGAATTTTGAGAAGGAAAGGAAGAACATAATTAGTCGGATGGGTGAACTTAGAAGGATCATTATCCCTAAGTTAGAGGCCATGCATGAGGCCATAAGTGATGCTCAGACTACCACCCGAACCAATGATCTGACAGATCTTAAGAGGGTAGAAGCTTTTGCGTTCCTGTTGAGTGGTCACATCTCAATTTTGGATAGAATGTAGCAAAGTTGGGCTGTAGAACTCATCCAATTGAAGACATCTTTTGTAGACATTCTTCAGTTTATGTGAGTATGTAATATGCGGCTAAGTATAGTTAAATTTTTGAAAATTTTTGTATGCGGGCCCTACCCTTTGCCATTGATGTCAAAGGGGGAGTGAGGAGCTGTGAAAAATGAGGAATCCAACTGAGGGGGAGTTCCAGAAATGTATATAAAAATAGAGCATCAGCAAAGGGGGGAGCATAGTGTAAACACTTAGTCATTTTTCACTAAGTGTTGCCATCAATGCCAAAGGGGGAGATTGTTGGCAAGAAACACTATATGGATTCATGAATGTTGTCATTGATGGCAACAAAGTTCATCCCACACATTCGCAGGACATGGTGTGTCTATACCGGAAGTCAAAATGAAGAATGTTGGGGTCCGGTAAACAAGAACAGAGCATGTGGCGAGGTCTGACAGATAGGTCTGGATCTCTCAGAGAAAGTATCTTGGTGAAGTGTGGATTTGAGGAAGTCAAGAGGACTATCTTGACTGATAGATTCCAAGGTTTGAGCCTCCGGTGTGGAAAGGACCAAGAGATATGAATGCTTGAGTGTCGGGTTCCCAAATGACAGTGTGAATAGAGGAAGAACTGTCTGGCAGAACATCAGACATCATTCCGGAAGTGTTTCTGATGTTGATAAAGGTTTTGAAGGCATAAGTTATGTTTGGCTGACATGATTGATGACATCTATAAGTATATGCATGATCCACATTACTTGATGTGCAAGGATTCAGCCGACAGATCAGAGTTTGTGAAAAGATTGACTATTCCGGGTGCCGACTAGAAAGGTGATGAAATCACTTGTGTGAATATATATACAAGATGGATTTAGTTGTGAGTTTTGTCTTGGTTATTGGTGATGTGTGAATAAAAGTAGAAGAGCAGAGTGAAAGTAGTAAGGAAGGTCCGGTATGTGAAAGGAAAGCAGCATAAAAGAGGAGGAAAGATGAAGTGCAGCAGATCGGTGTACTGAGCCTAACCGGAATTGAACTCCAGCATATGTAGATGCTCCCAATCAGTTCAGGTATTGTATAACACTCTTTTTGTAGATAGTGAGTCTCTTGTAGGCAGCGTGCCTCTTGTGAGCAGTGTGCTCAGGCAGTGAGCCCTAATTGGCAAGTGCCATTTTGTATTTCCATTCTTCTAACAGAGAATACAATCTTGGGTTAATCACCCCATGGTTTTCTCCCTTAATAGGGGTTCCATGTCAAAAATATTATGTCATGTGTATTTCCATTTCATAATTATGTTTGCCTATTTGAATTAATGTTGCATTGATTATAAAGAAAGTTCAGAAAGCATAAATAATTAGGATAACTGATTCACCCCCCCTCTCGGTTATCAACAACACTGTCCTCCTGGAGATTCTCCTTCTGTCCTTTGGGTTCCTAAGTTTTCCAAATCGAATAGCCTTTTTAGCTCTACCATTCCCCGTGGAATTGTATTTGTTTTCATATTTAATACTCCTAAATCCATTTCGGTAGGTTCCATCTCTTCTTCATGTATTATCTGAGTAGTGAAAACATCAGATGAAGTAAGAAAGTTAATTATATGTTGGTCATCCTCAAAGACTTGGAAATTTGTCACGTTATCTATATTGACGGTGTGGAAACAAATTCAACAGAGAATTTCTTCAATCCTACCATGGGTGTTGATTCTAATGTACTTTTTGTATGAGCCAGAGCATTTGCGATATGATTTTACTTTCTAGGGATTAGCTAGATATTAAAACCATCAAAGCATTCTATCAAATCCCAGACCCTATTTCTATACATGTTCAATCTCTTATCATTACATGAGTACTACTTCCTTACTTGTTTCACTACTAACTCAGAATATCCAAACACCTGAAGGATTCTAACTTTCTTCTCGAGTGCTAACAACAATCCTTGTACTAATGCTTCATACTCAGTTACGTTATTCATGCATGGAAATTGTAGTCTATGTGATGCTAGATATGAGCTCCCAGTAGGACTGATTAATTCAACACCTTCTCTGGACCCCTGTCTAAATCTTGATCCATTAGACCTTAAATTCCAAAAGCAAAAATCTTTACTGCTATCATCCTATTTTGCTAATTCTTTCTTATCAGGTTGAGGCTAAGATTCTTCCTTCTTTTCAATAGCTGGTTCTTTCTTTGGGACAATGGGAATTTTTAGTTGCCTCTGCACTTGCTCTACCACCTCTCAACAAAGCTAGCAAGTAAATTCAGAATGAGATGCATCATGTATCCGACACCAATTTGGTAGTAATAACTCCTCCATCTAAATCTGCTTTCCAACATTAGCTTGATCCTTTACAAATTTATTTATGAAATCATGAAATCCTTCAAATATCCCTCATTCATCTTCTTCTGAGGAGTTTTCTGAATCTGATTGAACATATGCTTTTGTACTCTCTAGGTTTTCTATAAGTGGAGGATCAAGGAATTTGTTTGCAACTTAGCATAAGGATTTCCTCTGTTTGGTTCATGTGAGGTAGATAGACTCCCAAATCAACTTCAGAAAAGAGAATCTCATTGGACTGGTTATACTCTGTAATCATATGTTTCATCTTGGGTTCTCTTTCAATGCTTATTTGGTTCACCAATCCCTTCCATGGTAGCCACATATGAGAAAAGTCAGTTGCCATGTAACTATTCAAAGTTTTGGACCAATCCCTATTTAGGAGCATACCATACTGATCTAGGATATCTACCACTTAAATGTCTATATACTTCTGCACTCTTGGATCAGAAGCTAGTTGCATATGTATCCTATTCAACTCACCTACTACATTAACCTCAGTCTTGTCCAACTATGTCACTTTCTTGGAAGACTTTGCTAGAGTAAGACCTAGTGCTTTACAAACTGACAATGGCATTACATTAGTGGAAGCACTGGAGTCTACCAAATAATTGTGGAGGTTTTTATTGAATATCCTAAGCATTAAGAGGAAAGGAAGACTCTCCCTCTTATCTTTGTACAATGTCATATTTTTCTCCACATCAGTCACATGCACTCTTTCCTTCCCTTTGTGAATGTTATCTTTGGTAACCATTTCCTTTTGTGTATAATCAACTTTGATTCCAATACCCATATCTTGAAAGAAAGATGTTCTAACCTTAGGTATTTTAAGCAATTCATAAACAGAAAGACTAACCTTCATCTTCTCAAGCTCTTCAGCAACATACTGTCCCATTTTAGCTATGTCAGACCGTTCAGAACTTTCAGCAGTAGCTCCTGAATATACTGGTTGATGTGTAACTTTTGGGGGTTCGGGGTTATTAGAGGCTTTTGGGTCTAGTGGAATTTGGTAGCTATTCAGAGGAATGGAGGTAGAAAAAGGACCTTTAGGTTTACTACTTCATAGATTGTATGGGGTTTTATTGTACTACTGATAAGTATTGACTTCCTCAAACTCTTCTTCCTTAGGCTGGTTATCATCTTGAAATAGAAATGTATAACTATCATGTACTAGAGGAATATCATACCTTTGTGAAGGGACAAGTTCATATCCTGTTGGTGGATTCTCTTGAGTTTTAGCATTTTGAATCTCCATCTAGAAGATATTGGATGTTATCTAGAATTCTGGGCAGTCTAGCTTGGAATGAGCATTTGTATTATGCAATCTACACCAAGTAGACAGAGCTACCTCAACTAACATCACATGACCAAGAGGTCTGGTATCATTGTTCTGATTCTCCAAGGGTGAAGGCACTCCTCCATTATTGGGTCTTATGTTCCAAAATCGATTTGATCATTGCTGAAAATTTTGATTTTGGTACTAATTCTTGCCTTGACTTTGAGACTGATTTTGATTTTGGAATGAACTCTAATTTTGACCCCTCTGCTGAAAATAGGCATTATGATTTCTAAGGTGGATAACCTCTGTAGTGAGCTTCTTCATTTGCTCGACTAACTCTCTAATATCATCTCTATCTTCTTTAGCCTTAGTTGCCTCTGAAGACTGTAAGAAAGACATTTGTGCTGGAGGCATTTTAGCTACTGGGTTTCCCAGATGGACTACTAAACCTTGTGTTGTAGCTGGGTTAGGAATTGGATTCATCACCGGGGTATGGTTGGCCAAGGCTTGATTAATCATAGGTATTTGATTAGGCATGGCTATCGGACCTATGTGATTCAGTGGACCAGTGGTTGTTTGTGCCAGTTGAGTACTTACAGTGACAATTGCGGAATATGCTTGAGCTAAAGTAGTAGGAATGGGGTCAGCTCTCTGTGTGAACATGGATGTAAGTTTATCCAAGGATGCATAATAAATTGGCAAGGCAACATCATGCTCGATGCCATAAGGAGCCTGCAAATGACTAAAAGCTTTCTGAAATCTATTGTTAAAAGAACTTATCATCTCACCCTCACCTCGAGGAATCTCCACAAAAGACCAATAAAGGTTAGCTGGAGTAGTGGGCATTTGAAATCGGTCTAGAAATGCATTTTTCAGATTCAACCATGAATTTATAGGTGCTGTAGGAAGGCTAGAAAACCAATAATAAGCCTCATCTTGTAAAGAGTAAGGAAACAATCAGCATATTACATCTTCATATTGTACTTGTAGCATAAACATGTTACTCTCAAAGATTTTAATGTGCTCATTTATAGTCCTATCTAGGTCATTCACTTTGAACTTCAAACAAAACTTATCTATGTTCTTTGGCATATCATGGTAATTATTGAATTGAAAATGAGACTAGTTATTTCCTATGAAGAAAGCTATGATTTGAGGATTAAAAGGAGTTGCGGTTGTGTTCCTCGAGACTGACTGAGCTTTTGGTGCCCATGGTATTCCTTGGTCCCTACTTCTGCACCTAAATTTTGTCAAAGACATCAGCTCCTCTCCAGCTGAGCTAGGTCTGGTACATCTTTGTCTAGTCCCTAGACTTGCTGATTTTTAAAGAGGAAAATAGTTCTTCAAGCCACCCTCCTTCTAGCACCAATTCTGTTGATGAGTGTTTTAGCACATAGCAATACAGGTGTGATTGTTGGTTTCACACCTCTCTTGAAAAGTATCCTACCTTAGATAAGATTACTGCAAGGATAATACAGCTAGGTTTTATCTTTCTTGGAATCTCTTAGTTGGAATGTTCTAGCCATGCCTACAAGGGGTCTTACATGCAATCTACGGATCTTCAAGTTGGAACAACAAGTACATGTAAACCCTTTATGATTTTTAGGTGGTAAAACAATGTGAAGTGCTACTAAAATTCATAATCTAAGAATGGTTTCCAAAGAAAATGCAAAAGGGATAGGGTTTAGAGGAATCCTAAGTGACATTCACAATGTATGGACTACTGTAAGTAGACAAACACTTTGAAATATAACCAGTTTTTTGAGTTACCAAACTAAAATAAGTGTTACAGCACTACAGAAAATGATACTATCTTAAATGGAAATCTAAAGATTTGTAGATTACATTCATTCATTAAATACCCCAAAAATGGCACAATTTAACCTATGAAATGTAATTGAACTAAGCACAAATAATCAACCCAGGCTAACTTTGTACGGTCATTTACCATCAGCAAACAACCAAAAGTATGGATTAGAGCATTCATCAAATACTTTTAGCAAACTATGAACATTATAAAAGAACAACTAATTAATTTTGGTAGAGCAAGAGGTGAACCATGAAAACCAAAATGAGTCAATACAAGATACAAATTCTCAAAACACTTGCAGAAACTTGCTTTGTATTACTTCAAATGGTAAATTGTCAACAATTCGACATCAAATTCTATCTTACAAATAGTGGAAATGGTAGCCCTTTATAGAGAGGAGGAGCCATACCGAGTGTTTCAATGAATGGTGGAGATTAATTCAACACCGACGGCCTAGATTACATCAATACATGCACAAATAATAGCTCATATCAAATCCTAGATTTTACTTTGTCTTTTGTGAAAAAGATGAAAAATAGCCCATAGATACATTGAATCTAGTCAATTTGACTACCCAACTCAATATATAAATATTAAAGATCATTTTTAAAGAACAAAAGAGATGAAATAGAGTCACATGCTACCCCAAATATAGCAATTTATAAGTATGACAGGATTACATTTTAGAATATTTATAAACATCAAGGTTCTTCATCCAAATTAATTTTGTCTTCTTCTGCCAGCTTGTTACGGTAGTTGAGCCATGCTTTAAAGGTTGGATTGATCTCCAAGGGATCTGGATTCTTTAGATGGCTAACTTGATATTCAAACATCTCTAGCTCTCGACTGAACCTGTTGTATATTTTCTCAATTTCTACCCCTACCTTATGGAATGCATTGAATTCAGCCTTAAGATTGCTAGCTTTATCCAATCTGTCCTCCATATCCAGCTCAATATTTGTCATTCCCACATTTCCCACGCGGTCATGACACGCATCACACGTGGCATGTCCACATTTATCATGTGGTCATGACACTAGATATCAAAAATTTTACCACACTTTCCTTGAAACCCGCGTGCACGCGTAAGCGTGCTCGGTGGCGTTACGCATAAGGCGTAAACATGACAGTTGAATATGGGGTAATGCATTCACTTGCGCATACCATTATGTAATGAAGGCCAACTAGGGGGTCAATGCGATGTGGTTAACGTCGCCTATAGGGTTAGGATCAACGATCGAAACCCTGAGTTAACCTATGTGAATGATGGGATTTTGACGTAAGTCAAAATCAAAAGCCAAATTCAAGTGTATGAGAAAAATATAATTTAATACCAAAACCTAATGTCGATCACTGGTAAAAACAATAAGTTAATCCTAAGCAAGGTCAAATTTCACTAACCTAGCTAAACCCTAAATTCCAGAAAAATCTAGCAGCATAAGACCTCATGAGCATGATTAGGGATTATTATAATAAAATTAATTTTGATCGAAAGTTAACTGGGTTGGTTTCAAATTAGCTACATTACACTAGTTAAAGTGGTAGAACTGTTAAATAGGTTAATTAAAACATTTTTCAACAAAGCTCAACCAATTTGTTCTCCTTCACGTTTTCTATCAATCAGAGTTATCACTACATCCTTTACATTATTCCTAATTTCTTGATAGATCAGATCATGGAAGCATGTTATACTAACTTTGTTTAGATAGTTTCCTAGGTTTCCAAGTTGGAGTAAATGACGTCTTTATTAAACTAATAAAATCGCTCTAGAAATAATTAAAAAAGAATATTAAATTAATAACAATCTAGTTATATATTAAGCTCGTCGAAATTGGTCCGAAAGAAAAGGACTAATCCAATTGTTAAAATAAATACATCTCAAATAATTAAATTGGTGTAAAATTTAACTAAAACAATAAAATCCCTTTTACAAAAATCAATTAAACCCATTACTCTAAAAATTTCCTTTAGCCAAAAACTAACCTATTTAATAATTTACCTCACCTCTAAACAATTTATAATAGGATAATTTCTAAAGGAGATAAAGATTACCCCATTCTACATTTATCTCAAAACCCCATCTTAAGAATAAATTTAAAAACAAATGAAAAGAAAAATAATAAAAAGAGTGGTAATTAAAAGTAAGGGCAATTTTAAATGCAAACCCCTAAAATCCACTCAATTAAAAAAACAATTCTCTCTTACTTTTTTTTTTGTTGCATGTTTGTGGTGATGGGAAGCCATGAATGGTGTTCTCAAAGTAAGAGGTATACCCATTTAATATATTCATTTTTTTTAAATATATATATATATATAAGTGATGAAAGAGAGGTAATTTATTAAAATAAATATTTCTTTTATTGTTAAAAACCCCAAGAGTTTAATGGTAGGCAAGAAAGAGGAGTGATGCTGTGGTGGTAGCATTGCTGGGGCAGTGGCAGCGGTCGAAAGAGGTGTGGGGATATGAGCAGTGGAGGGGATGGTGTAAGGAGGGCCGTGTGAGAAAGGGGACCAGCGGTAGTGGGGAAGGTTCTGCGCAAGGTGTGGGGAGGCCCACAGGAGGAGTGTAAAGGGGAGTGTGGGGAGGGGGCATAACCCCCACCCACACCCCACCCCACATAATGGGGTGTGGGTGGGGGCTCCGCCCCCTCCCCACACCCATATTAAAATAGCAGTGGTGGGGGGTTCGAACCCCCCACCAAAATGTATTTATTTTTATATCTAAACACTACGATCAGTGAACATTAAAACCACATTCTATTCCATTTTTTTTACACAGTATTTATTTTTTTATGTTTTTTTAAAACTTATATCTATATATACACAGCAACATGGATTTATTTCAAAACCCCAGTTTATTATTTATTATCAAATATATATATATATATACTGTTGTATACACATTTACAAACTCTTTTTTTGAAAAAAAATAGTAAATAAAGAATGCCAAATTTTATATATATATATATATATATATATATATATATATATATAACTACATTTTCAAATAAATTTGTTGTTCTAAATCTCACAGTTTTATCTTTTAAAAATAATAAAGCAAAAGAAACTTTTTTTTTCTATATCAGAATTATATTGAGCAAATGAATTCTTTTTTTTGTAAAAACATAAAAGAACATATTTCCACAAACATTTCTTCAAAGAATTTATTCATTATTTTTTTAAAAAAAAGGCAAATGCATATAATTAAATCCTTCAAATATATAGCAACAACTAAATTTCCTTTTCTAAGGAAATAAAATGTAAAACTTTTCATTCTATCCCACATAGATAAAATAGCAACTATCTTATTTTTTCTTTTTTTTTGAGAAATAAACATACAAATAAAATAGCAATAAGACCATATTTTTCTTGCAACACTCTATTTTTCTTTTTGAATTCATAGGGCTTTAAAAATCAGCAACTTAAAATTTTTATTCCAAATGTAAATAGTTTCATACACACAAGTAAAAAAATACTCTTACAACATGAGAGAGAGAACAAGGTTCTCCTCTTTTGAAATCTAAAAATGATACAAAAGCCTAACATGGCCATGCTCTCTCAAGAGCTAAAAAGAACATAAGATAACAACTCTTTAAGAACAATGATATTTTCTTTAACTTCACATAGTTCGAAATAACCTACAAGACACAAAAAGGGGAAGACGCCACAATAACATGCTCTCCTCCCTACCATTGACTTACTCATGAGTCACACTTGACCTAGGAGGTCATCCTCACACTAGGAAAACTCAAACCACAACACAACAATGCATTCAACAACCAAACACAAAATTACTCCCATAGCTATCACAACACAAAACTCACTCAAAGTGAGTTTAATGGGGTAGGGAACTAGACAACACTCAACTCAAAAGTGCCACTCCAAAAACTTCCCAAAACATATATCCCTCAAGGCCTCAAGCCCACACATATAAACCCAATTTCATAACTTTCTCCTATACACATATTGCTCATATTCACAAATTTGCCCTCAAGGCTAAAACTCCATGAAACCAAGGATGTGACCCCAAGGAGGTTCACTCCTCCCCCACCCCACACATGTTGAGAATCTTCTCCCAAGTAGGAGAGGCTCTCACAACTCCCATACAATATTTCCCCACAACAACAAGTAAAAACTCAAAATGGAAACTCACACATAGCATCACACAAGTAAATAAAAAGCATAAGGAAAGGCATTAGCCTTGAATCCTACCTTATAAAGCCCAATTGGAAGGTAGTTGAGAAGAGCTCCTCTAACTCCTTCTCTAAGTTGAGCCACCAATTTTCCTTCAACTTTTTCCCTAAAATAATTAAAATCAATAAAATTGCCAAAAATTCAACAACCCGCATCCCTCCCTTCAAGAGGGATTAAAATCGGCTCTTCTCATCAGCCTTGAGGAATGGGGAGGTGACAAATGTCACCTCCTCACTTTTCCTCCCAACTACAAGCAAGACTCTTGGTATGGATGGTGACACATGTCATTCACCCATCCACGAAGTCTCTCCCCTTTCCACTTGTCCTCTCTTGACATGTGGGAGAGAAAGGTGGAGCTAAAGAGGGAGTGGGTGCCACATGTGCCCCAATCCTTTCCTCCTAAGAAGGACCATGCAACCCCAAGGTACCATCACTAATTGTGGGAAAGACTTGGAGTAAAGTCCTCCACAATTAAGGGGTCTTGAAGACTCCCCCAACCTAGGGAAGAGGAAAGGAAGAGGTTGAGTATTTGACCCACTCATCCTCTCCCTCCCAAGCTTCCATTTTCGTCACTATACTTTAGGGTGAAGTTAACATGACCAAATGGAAGTTTACCTAAGGTTACACAAGCCCAAATGACCCCTAGACCCTAGGGGTACAACCCAGGGTCAAGTTTAACCCATTTTGAGCACCAAAGGTTGAGTAAAAACACATAAAAAGGGGTCATAAAACAATTATAGCTCAAAAATGAAATTCAAATGACACTACAACTTACAACACCAATTAGAAATCAAATAAAAGAAGGGCAGACCTAATTCAACTAACACAACGTAATAACATTACAAAATTTTATCATGTAAACATAGTTGATCTTGGTTCCCCTTGGAACTAGATCGGCTTCACATGGGAAAACAACACAGTGTGTGGGATGATCTCCAAATTTATCTAGCTTCATTAGAAACACATGTGCACTCTAATGAAATGTTAATCTGACATGTATATGATAGCCAAAGTGAAGTGAAACAAGCACATACAACAGCACATGTTCATATAAGCATCAAGGAAATCACATTACAATTAAATTTTAAATTCTACATTTCAAACATCCATCCCAAGATAGAATCACATAATAAATTTCTATCTAACATCACATGAATAGTATCCCAATAATAGCATAATATAAACCATTTCTCTAACATCGTCAGTAAATCAATTCCAAGTTCTAATCACATCATAATCATGCTAAACATAATAAATCCACATAATAAAGTCTAATAATCCTGAAATTTAGGATCATAGTCCCACAAGTCTAGTATGTATCACCAATAGTAAATGTTGACCCATTTTTTCCTCTGACCAGAGCCAAACAGTCAACCTGGTATTTTCCTTGAGAATCCTTTGGAAAATGTTCCTATAAAGCTTAAAGTGCCAAATTTCATAGAAGTCTTGCCTAAAAAAACCTTACCATTGGAAAGAGCTTGAAAAAATAGGTAGGTTTTCTTTTTACATCACCCTAAAATTTAGCTAAATAAAGAAGTTATTGATGGTCAAAGTTTTGGTCAACATACAATTCAAATGTACATTTGGCGGGCTTGCAAATCCCTATCGGCCTTAGAAAATATTGAGAAAAGTGAGTTTTATATATTTTTTGAATGTATATCGAGCCAAGGAAATGCATATACAAAGGGGGAATCTTTCACAGATTCCTGGAATATTCCTGGTTTGTATATCCAGTTGCATAAAAATATACAAGGATGGATTGTATATTTGGCTTGTAAATTCGCATGTACAAGTGAAAGATACAAAGAAATATGCATGGAATATATACAAGGCCGGCGGACATACATTTGCTACAGTGGCTTGTATATGCAATTGTATGTTTGCACATACAATAAGAATATACAAAGGTTTACATACAAGCCAGATCTGATTACAATTTTAAAAGTGTTTCATAAACTTTTTGGGATCTACCCTGCGTGTGGGCGTTTGTATATTCTAATATACAAGGAAATATACAAAGAAAGATATACAAGCTAGACCTGACCCAGCAGTAAAAGTGCTTCATAAACTTTTCGGGTCCGCCTTGTATATTTGGCGTTTGTATATCATGCGATATACAAAGTTGACATACGTTGCAACATCAAGCAGGATTCAAAGCGGTCTTCAACCTGCTTCATAAAATTTTTGGGTCCGCCTTGTATAAGCTACGATTGTATATTGCAATATACAAATAAAAGATACAAACAGATGCAAATGCAA
The DNA here is from genome assembly GCA_027924645.1 of Cunninghamia lanceolata. Lineage (NCBI taxonomy): Eukaryota > Viridiplantae > Streptophyta > Pinopsida > Cupressales > Cupressaceae > Cunninghamia > Cunninghamia lanceolata. Next base: position 7,528,107 of record BSBN01000815.1, on the reverse strand, counting down.
GCTGGATTTCAAATGAATATCATTCTGGCTCATTCAAGCTTCAGGTCCGCCATGTTTGAAAGGTGTTTGTATGTTTTGACATACAAAGGAACAGATACAAAGACACATGCAAGCCAGATTTCAAAAATGCTTCTGATCTGCTTCATAAAAGGTTTGGAATCCATGGCTTGCATGTATCTAGTGCTTGTATATTGCGATATACAAGTCAGAATATACATGAGAACGTGATACAAGCTGGGCCCCGCAAAACAATGAAATGCAGGTAATGGTGTTTTGAGGTCCGCAGCTTGTATTTTGCATATGCAGAGGAGGAGATACAAATGGTGGGGTCCACCAAGGTAGGCACTTTGTATATATTTTTCTGCTTGTATGTTTGCTTGCACATTTCAAAGATGTAAGGCTAGATACACGCCAACATACAAGTGGTAGGGCCTGCATATACAAGGGAGCTTGTATGTATATGCAATTTTGAAAATACAAAGGATATACAAGGGCCGATATGCAAAGCGCCATGTATGTGCAAAGGAGTTGTAGAATGAATTTTTGAATGCTAATTCAGGTGCCAAGATGCAGCGATATACACACACATGCAAAAGTGATATATATAAGTAGTTAACCAGAACTTTGACCACCTATATCTTCCCCATTTCAACAAATTTTGACATGCTGTAAGTGGCAAAGATGCATGTTTTTATCCCCTCTTTCTTTTGGCAGGGTTTTTAGGAGCTTTTGTCACTTTTCAATTTTCAGATCTGGAGTTGCATGTTTTGGTCAAGGGGATGTTTCAGTGACTATTTTTGAGCAGTTGTAGATATTTCTTGCATTCATTGATGCACGAAGATGAAGTAGCTCGTATTGATGATCAGAAATATCTTTCTACCATCCTCTTCCAAATATTTTCATCTTTTCTATTGCAGATTGATGAGTAAGTTGCTTGCATTCAAGACCCAAAATATCCCCTACCTGCCCAGTGCTAGATATTTAATGCCATGACTGATGCACCTGGGCAGTCAAAAATGTAGATATTTTCTGAGACAGCTCTTAGAGTACATTTTTGTAACTGACTTAGGATAGTTTTGGAATGCTATATATATGCATTCGTATGTGGTAAATAAGGTTAGAAATTTTTTGGCATCTGGGTTTTTCTGTTTCCAAACAGAGTTTTCATATACTGTAACCTTGCCTCTCTATCAAATATATGCAAGTTATTTTTACCTCTTTACTAATTTTTCTGGTTCTATGTGAATCTGCATATGGTTTGTCTGTGAATGTTGTATTCCTCTCAATCATATTGCTTCTCACCTCTACTAGAGTCATCTAACTTGTGTATGCCTACTTGCCATATTCTGACTGTGTTGTACATCCTTCAGTTCTATGGAAGTTTCTTTAAATCTGTCTGGTGTATCACCCTTTTATGTTTTCAAGCTTGTATTCATTTTCATTGCAAGCATTCTCTCTCCCTTTTCCCCCAAAATTTATTAGTTTCAAATGATATCTAGACAAGGAAGTCAGCCTTCTCCAGAGGTTTGAGCTCATTTAGCAAAGTCCCACACTTAGAGATCAATCCCATGTTATTCCAGTTTGCAGAGCTTTAACAACTTCATGCAAGGGTGCAAAACTGGGTGATAACAGCTTTTGGCACACCTGGTGGGACTGACTAGTTTGATAAACTTTTCATCAAGATATTAAGAGATTTGGTGTTTCTCCTAGTATTACCAGCCTTTGGAGGCAATACAAACAACACTAGGGTGACTCTACTGAAAGAATCAGCTAGTTTCAGCAGCCCAAGTACCTAAAATTTCAGCAAAGGTCAGGATTTTGGTGATTTTTCCTAGTCTATTCAGCTTCCAAAAGTGTTTCAATCACCTGGTGACTCCCTTTCTAGTACATATTTGGTTTTTCTTTGGTTGCAAACCTATTTTGTTCTTATTCTGACATATTTATGAATATCCAGCATTTAGATGCTATAAGATGTCAGAGTTTTATGGGAAATATAGCTATTTCCTTACTGCTAACTCAAATACAGGTTGTTGGCCCCCATATCAGCAATACCAGGCCCCAAATGCCTCTATATTTATGCCAAACAACTCTTTGCCTCATTATGATCAGCCTTACCAGCAAGAGCATTTTCTAGCCAATTCTGCTTACCCTTGTTTGCAACCCATTCATACCTATAGTCAGCCTCATGAAAACCATTCTACTCTAAATCAAACACACAACCTCCCTAGTCAATCCCAAAATGATATTGATTTGGGTAGCATTAAGAGTTTGTTAATGGATTTTCAAATGCAAATTTCAAAAATAGATAGAGAAGCACAGTATAATAGGCAGCAAGAGGAGTTTGCATATCAATCTTATTTGTCAGAGCAGGAGGCAGAAAATAGAGTGGTGTATAAAGAGAAATTCTTGAACATGCAACTTGTAGCTAAAAAGAAACAAATAAAATAGTTGCTAGCTCAAGTGCAAGAGCCCAAAGTGAAACATTTCTCTCATATTCCTAGCTTCAAGCAAGTCCACCCTTCGAACCAAAGTGAATCTGTGAAAGTGGCTCAAACTTCTCTACCATGGCAGCCTTCTTGGATCAAGCATCTTGGTTACAAAATGCCAAACCTTGTGAAAGCCAGTCCTCTTATACCAATTCAAAATTAGGCAAAGGAAACAGTTGTAGAATCCAAGCCTATCATAATTCCAAGTTTTAGGCAACCTTCTACCTTTAAGGTTCCAAGTTGGAAAGGACCATTTTTTCACCCTATGAAGGCTCTCCACCAAACACACAAATGAAAGCATGCTCTAGTATCCATCTAGAAGGAGAAGAACAAAGGAGGCTTTCGTTGGCTCCTTTTTAAAGGTTGGTAACTTAATCATTTCCAAATCCATTCTTTGAAGAGCAGGTTTCCAGTTTCAGAACACCAAGTCTCATAAGTCTCCTGAATTGAATATTTTGAGTTTTAGGGAGTCTCATCCACTGAAGGAACCTATGTTTGACCAAGAGCAACCTAGACTCCACAAGTTTCCAGGTTTCAAAGCCTATATCCCTCTACAAGGGCAATCTGTTCCTACACTCACAAAGAAAAAATTGTTTGAATCTATTGCACCTGTGAGTATTGTTAAGGTCATGTCAATGATGGATGATGTTGCCCTACTTCATGAGCTACCTGACTATGTTGAAGCTGAAGAAGCTGAGCAGCTAGTTGTAGATAGGCAGCAACAAGAGAACACAAAAAATCATGACAAATTGCTGCAATTTGAGGCTGAGCATGACTGTGATTTTCTAAGCCACAAAGAAGGCCAGGCATGTTACACTATGCTAGATTATCCAAAGGCTGATTATGCTGATATGCTTGAGGAGCTTCCATGCTTTATTAAAAATAATGAGAAGATTGAACATGGGCAAGCGCAAATTGAAGATTTGTTCTTTATTATCCAGCAGGGATATCAACTTCTTGGTGGGGAGGTTTTCTCTTTTCAACATGTGCACAGCTCATTTTCTAAACCTAAATCAGAATATCATGAGCATTTTGTTCATAAGGTATAGGCAGCCATATTTATAGTGGAATCATAGGAGCTAGAGTATTCAAGTTAGCAAGAAGAGGAATGCAACCATTATGACATTATATCAATATTCTTGGTTTCCTTGAAGGAGGAAGGAGAAAACCATGAGGTCCCAAGCTAGCTGTTTTACACACAACAACAACATGAGAGTCAAATGGAGGACACTATCTTACCAAATGAAGAGCAAGGAGAGAAAGAATTAGAGCAGAGACATGAAATCAGTCATCATGATTTGCATGTCATTTCAAGGGGATGCCCAATCAGGCATCCAGACCAGCTGGAGACATGTCAAGAGGAGTCACCACTTGTCATGCTTACCTCTAAGCATGAAGTTGAGCATCAAAATGAGTGGGATCAGCCCTCTTACTCATCACAAGCCAACAACATCAGCAATCAGTCTAGGTGGATAGGTGAGTTTATCTCCACTTTGAGGGGGGTGTTTTATCAATTTATCATATGTACATTTCCCCCTTACCTATTTTTTACTACCCACATGCATGACAAACATTGTAAATTGTTAAGGAAGGGTAGTTACTTTCAAGAACCAGTTAATGGCTTTGTTTAAGGTCATGTCTAATTGGTTAGTTTAGGATTAGAGTAGGTTTCATTTCTGCTTTAGTTTTCCCTTTTCCTAAGTGCTTCTGCACAGGAGGCATTGTCATTAGGAGAATGCAGGCCCTTTCCCCTTTTTTGTGTGTTTTGGAGGCGGTTTCTAGTTTTCTAGCATGTTTTAGACTTGACCCCATGCCCAATGGATGCTTAAGGCCACTAATTATTTATTTAGCAAGCAAACATCCCATAGAGGTCGCCAAATTGTTGACCAATTTTTTCCTCTGACCAGAGCCAAATAGTCAACCTGATATTTTCCTTGAGAATCCTTTGGAAAATGTTCCTATAAAGCTTAAAGTGCCAAATTTCCTAGAAGTATTGCCTAAAAAAACTTTACCATTGGAAAGAGCTTGAAAAAATAGGCAGGTTTTCTTTTTACATCACCCTAAAATTTGGCCAAATAAAGAAGTTATTGATGGTCAAAGTTTTGGTCAACATACAGTTCAAATGTACATTTGGCGGGCTTGCAAATCCCTATCGGCCTTATAATATATTGAGAAAAGTGAGTTTTATACATTTTTTGAATGTATATTGAGCTAAGGAAATGCATATACAAAGGGGGAATCTTTCACAAATTCCCAGAATATTCCTGGTTTGTATATCCAGTTGTGTAAAAATATACAAGGATGGATTGTATATTTGGCTTGTATATTCGCATGTACAAGTGAAAGATACAAAGAAATATGCATGGAATATATACAAGGCCGGCAGACATACATTTGCTACAGTGGCTTGTATATGCAATTGTATGTTTGCACATACAATTGGAATATACAAAGGTTTACATACAAGCTGGATCTGATTGCAATTTTAAAAGTGTTTCATAAACTTTTTGGGATCCGCCTTGTATGTGGGCGTTTGGATATTCTGATATACAAGGAAATATACAAAGAAAGATATACAAGTTGGACCTAACCCAGCAATAAAAGTGCTTCATAAACTTTTCAGGTCCGCCTTGTATATTTGGCGTTTGTATATCATGCGATATACAAAGTTGACATACATTGCAACATTAGGCTGGATTTCAAAGCGGTCTTCAACCTGCTTCATAAACTTTTTAGGTCCGCCTTGTATAAGCTGTGATTGTATATTGTGATATACAAATAAAAGATACAAACAGATGTAGATGCAAGCCGGATTTCAAATGAATATCATTCTGGCTCATTCAGGCTTCAGGTCCGCCATGTTTGAAAGGTGTTTGTATGTTTTGACATATAAAGGAACATATACAAAGACACATGCATGCTAGATTTCAAAAATGCTTCCGATCTGTTTCATAAAAGGTTTGGAATCCGTGGCTTGCATGTATGTGGTGCTTGTATATTGCGATATACAAGTCAAAATATACATGAGAAGGTGATGCAAGCTGGACCTGACAAAACAATAAAATGCAGCTAATGGTGTTTTGAGGTCTGCAGCTTGTATTTTGCATATGCAAAGGAGGAGATACAAATGGTGGGGTCCACCAAGGTAGGCACTTTGTATATATTTTTCTGCTTGTATGTTCGCTTGCACATTTCAAAGATGCAAGGACAGATACACGCCAACATACAAGTGGTAGGGCCCGCATATACAAGGGAGCTTTTATGTATATGCAATTTTGAAAATACAAAGGATATACAAGGGCTGATATGCAAAGTGCCATGTATGTGCAAAGGAGTTGCAGAATGAATTTTTGAATGTCAATTCAGGTGCCAAGATGTAGCGATATACACACACATGCAAAAGTGATATATACAGGCAATTGACCAGAACTTTGACCACCTATATCTTCCCCATTTCAATGAATTTTGACGTGCTATAAGTGGTAAAGATGCATGCTTTTGTCCCCTCTTTCTTTTGGTAGGGTTTTCAGGAGCTTTTGTCACTTTTCAATTTTTAGATCTGGAGTTGCATGTTTTGGTCAAGGGGACATTTCAGCGACTATTTTTTAGCAGTTGCAGATATTTCTTACATTCATTGCTACACGAAGATGAAGCAGCTCGTATTGATGATCAGAAATATCTTTCCACCATCCTCTTTTAGATATTTTCATCTTTTCTATTGCAGATCGATGAGTAAGCTGCTTGCATTCAAGACCCAAAATATCCCCTACCTGCCCAGCGCCAGATATTTAATGCCATAACTGATGCGCCAAGATAGTAAAAAATGTAGATATTTTTTAAGACAGCTCTTAGAGCACATTTTTGTAACTAACTTAGGATAGTTTTGGAATGCTATTTATATGCATTCATATGTTGTAAACAAGGTTAGAAATTTTTTGGCATCTGGGTCTTTCTATTTCCGAACAAAGTTTTCATAAACTGTAACCTTGCCTCTCTGTCAAATATATGCAAGTTATTTTTACCTCTTTACTGATTTTTCTGGTTCTGTGTGAATCTGCATATGGTTTGTCTGTGAATGTTGTATTCCTCTCAATCATATTGCTTCTCACTTCTACTAGAGTCATCTAACCTATGTATGCCTACTTGCCATATTCTGATTGTGTTGTACATCCTTCAGTTCTATGGAATTTTCTTTAAATCTATCTAGTGTATCACCCTTTTATGTTTTCAAGCTTTTATTCATTTTCATTACAAGCATTCTCTCTCCATTTTCCCCAAAAATTTAGTAGTTTCAAGTGATAGCTAGACAAGGAAGCCAGCCTTCTCTAAAGGTTTGATCTCATTTAGCAAAGTCCCACACTTAGAGATCAATCGCATGTTATTCTAGTTTGCAGATCTTTAACAGCTTCATGCAAGGGTGCAAAACTAGGTGATAACAGTAAAATAAAGTAGTCAAATATAAGGGAATGAAAAGGTAGGCCTCACATCCTCCTCCTCTAAGACTATACTTCCTCCTAGAATTCATCAAAGAGGTGAGGATAAAGGGCCCTCAATCTCATTGCATCCTCCCATGTCACTGTGACCTCATCGTACATGTCCCACTAAACCCTAACCTGGTCCAGCTCTCAACCTCAAAGGCCCAGCTTCTGTCGATCTAATATGTGAATTGGCTCGAAAGCCAACTGTTTGTCTACCTCTACGTGAAGAGTACTCCAATCTAATACATCAGATAAATCAGATGTGTAAACACCGTAAAACTAAAACATGAAAAACATTATGGATACGCGACAGACTAGGTGGCAAGGCTAGACAATGGGCTATGAGTCTTATCCGCTCCAAGATCTCAAAAGGTCCAACAAAATGAGGTGCAAGTTTAGAGCCCTTTCCATAACAGATTAGACTCTTGTGCGGTCGTACTCTCAAGAACTCTCTATCCCCAACTAAGAAGCTTCGATCTACCCTCTTAGCATAAGCATACTTCTTATGTTGATCCTAAGCCTCCTGAAGTCTCTGCCTAATCAACGTCACATGTTGCTCCATATCCTGAACCAACTCTGGCCCTCGTAACCCTATTATTAATACAGTCCCAACTCAAAGGTGTCCTACAAGGTCTACCCTACAAGGCCTGAAAAGGAGGCATACCCAATGAGCTTAATGCCCATTGTTGTAGGAAAACTCAACTAGATACAAATACTCCTCACATATACTCTGGTGATCCATGACATGCATACTGAGCATATCCTCAAGAACCTAATTAACTCTCTCTGTTTATCCATCGGTCTCAGGATGATAAGCAGAACTAAAGTTGAGCTGTGTGTCCAACGCCTATTGCAAGGCTCTCCAAAAGGCTAAAATAAACACTAAATCCCCATTAGAAATGATACGGTAAGGTACCCCATGTAGCCTAACAATCTGATCCAAGAATACTTTCGCCATAGATGGTGCATTGTACGTCGTGCATACAGGTGAAAAATGTGCCACCTTGGTCAACTTGTCAACCGTCACCATGATGGTATCATGGTGACATGATGACATAGGAAGACCAACAATGAAGTCCATGGAAATGGTGTCCCATTTCCACTTAGGTATCTCTTGAGGGTATAAAAGACCTGCTGGATGCTAATGCTTGGCCTTGACCCTCTGGCACTCAAGGCAATGAGCAACATATTCTGCAATATCCCATCTCATACCTGCCCAATGGTATAACTATTGCAAGTCAGCTTGCATCTTCTTCATCCCTAGATGTGCTCCATAAGGTGCTCTATGAGCCTCTAAAAGAACCACAGCACAAAGATCACCCGCACGGGGTACATAGATGCGCTGTCAATGTCTAAGTGTTGGTCATGATGTTAGTCACAAACAAGCATAGAATAAAAGTACACATTAACCTTTATTCATCTTGAAAGATACGATGAATTTAGAGAATTCATGATCCCAAGTCTCCGGTGATTAGGTTTTAATCATCTGACGTTACTCAGAGGTTGATGTGTGTTGTTGTTTCCATTTTGGGGCCTTACGTCGAGTTCATCATCATGACATTATTTCTGCAAGGATTCTTCATAGAGAAGTCATTTTATATAGTTGTTTGATCAAATGATATGGCTATATTCAAATATTTGCATGATATTCATCAATTATACATGCTTTAGCTTCAAATATGCTAAATATTTTCAATTATCTACGAGATGTCCACATATTTGTGTTATTTGCTTAAGATTATCAGTTATTTGCAATTATGAAGGGGAATGCTCTGAAATTTAAAGAAATTGAAAGAAATGCTTCAAATGAATGTTGAACCTTTAGCTATTGAACCACATCTACATCAGACACAGTCATGAAGAGAAGAAAACCAAACCATATGTTCAACAGGGCATTCCACAGCTAGATACAGTTGATGCTAACTTCAAAGGAATTGTATGAAAACAACATATGCAAATAGACATGCACTCCAAGGGATGCAGCAGATCACAGCATATATCCAGAATTCACACACTGATTACTCAAGATTTACTATGAATTGTAATCAAACAAGTCTTCTCATTCATTAAGTATGAAAAGATATAAATGTATACAAAAACCTTTGAAATGAGCCCTGAATATTTTAGCAGACAGATTTCAATTAAGTTTTGAATGTTTGAAAAAAGGCATTCTAGCACCTTTTATAGAACAAGGTGAGGAATCCATTACCAAAGATCTATGATCTTGATTTATCTATGAATATCCACGGTTAGTATTTCTCTTTGACTTTGTCAACCTTCTCAAAATGGCACAAGTTGCCAGCTGGCAACTATCTATAATACTTATTTTCACTAAGTATCAGATGCTGATATTTACTTCATGATGCATCATCATCTACTTAACCTGACCCATGTGCATCATCATCATGCGCATCACTTCCTGAACCTTCATCATCCTGATGATGATGACCCCGTATATGAGGCTGCATGCTGGTCTTGACCTGTTCATACAATTGCACAATTTTATCTATCTCTCTGCCAGATGATGGCGTGTTTATGTGCCTGGTACTTATTTCTAATACCATCCAGCTTATTTTTCCTACTATGCAGCATCTCATTATAGTGCTCTATTTTCATCTTGGCCCTCACCAGCTTATCCATGATTTCTTCTGTCAGTTGGCCTAGTGGATCATCTGCAACAAATTGGAAGTTATTATGTAGAGCTTGAATTGCAAACTCTTCATCTTGATTATCTATCTTCCCTTCCACTTTTCCCTCCAAGGCCTCCAAAATTTCTGCCTCAAAGGACATCATGTCATGCAATTTTATGCTGATCTCTCTCAACTTATTGTTACATCTCTTGATTACATCACATTCAAATTGAAGGTCTTTATACCAGATATCAACTAATAATGCAGTGTTATTATTCAGTACTTGCTTGTTGATAAGCAGTTGAGAATTTATTCTCCTTATTTCTCCCAGGATATCCAATATCTTTTCCAATTGGAAAGACCTTTTACCTAGCTGCATTTGCAATTTATCTACCCTTTTCCTAGAATCACCAAGAGTATTCCACCTCTTCAAAGAGGCCTTCACAACTTCTTCTGCAGTATCAAATGTGGAATACATCCACTTTCTCAAAATAGAGGACTCATGTTTCATGAGATCCAACTTATACACCTCATCTTGTGAAATAGCAGTCAATGGGACTACATGGTTAGTGGAACTATCTTCAGGATTGGTTAACCTACCTATGTGTGCATGCAACTGAGCAATGTGCTCTTTGTGTTGCTTATTCTTCTCTTTTTCCTTCTTAACCTTTTGAATTAAAGAATCTATAATGCCTTTGCCCTCTTGACCTTCTTGGTCTTCATTGGCAAACCCTAGGTCCACTGTGCTGATCTGAAATTCATCTAAGGTAATTTTACCTTTTTCTTTATCTATAGTGGGTACTGCAACCTATGCAGCCCTTCTCCCAGTTGTTGGATCTCTTCTAATGGCCAAAGTCATTCTGGCCTTCCTCTTTGGTTTTATTATATCCTCCAAAAATAAGGTAGATACATCAAATTCTTGAATAACAAAATCTACCTCTGCGTTTACCTCTTCTTCCAACCATGGAGGTACCTGATCATGTCTGCCAGCATCATCATACGTTCACCTTGAGCTCCCATATCTATCAACATATGTGATGGAGAAGGTGATTTCCTTACTTCTTCTTCGTGATGCTCAGTTTGAGATTGATCCTTTGGTACATCCTCTTGCTAAGACACTTCCTTTTCTAGAGGGGCTACATCCTGAGGTGGAGGATCTTGTGATGTGTCTACCTACTGATCATGCTAATCATGATCTTTCTCTTTTACTACCTCATCCACCTTTGACTTTTCTTCTTGTGGAGGCACATTTACAGTCGTGAATATTGTAGAATCTTCCTTAGGTGCTGGTGTTGGTTCTGAAACCATATTTGTTCTGCGTCTGCACCACTTACTTACTGATCTGTAGCAACATGATCTTTTATTACATTCTCCTCATCAGCCTTCTTCTCTTGAACCTCTACTATAGTAGGTTCTACTGATGCATCCTGTTGACTTTGTTAGCTTATTTCAGAAGCATGGCCTTCTACTGGTTCTACCACCTTCACTTCTTCTATATGTTGCCCTTTTATTAGGTGTGCCTGGTGGATGTTCAAGACTTGCATCCTATTTATCTATCAAATCTACCACCACAGGACTTGTCACCTGTGCAATAAGTGTGTCTAACCCCATTTCTTGGGCTATCTTTTTTGGGCTCTTTTCTGTTTCAGTTTCCACTTACTTTATCTCCTCCAGTATTGTTTGAACTGTTGGAGTCTTGTGAGGGGTCATGTGTGTGCTTGCAGCAAGGGTTTCCATCTTCTGTGAAGCTACTTCCTTCACAACCTCATCATCAGACAAATTTATTGTCTCCTCTAGTGAAATATGACCTCCTTTAGGTATATTAGAGGATTCTTGTCTTTGCTCCTCTACAAGTTCTATCTTGAACTTCACGATGGTAGGAAGTGGAACATTGTGCTGAAATTCTTTATGCACAACTTTAATACCTGCCCCTGTCATCAGTGTAGGGGATTGCCTTATTTCACCTCTCATGGAGGTCCTTAGTTTCTTAGGTGGGGTAGCTACCACCACCTGCGGAGCTTCCCTCTTTCTTTTAAATAGCAAAGGGGCCTCCTCTTCCTCAGGTTCTTCTTCCATTGGTTTTCATGAGGATTGACCCTCTTCTTGGGTCTCAATAATTACTGCCCCTACTAGCTGATCTTTCTTGGACTTTTGCTTTCTTGTCCGTGGAGGTGATTCTGATCCTGATGTTGATCCTGATGATGTTGCCTCCTCAACTGGAAATGCTACTCTTTCAATGATCACCCCTTTGGGTTCATTATCAATCTTCTTACCCCTAGGGGGTCTTTTGCTTTGTTTTTGTTGTGGGGGCAACCTTTCTCCCTTAGATTTTCTCTTTTCATTCATAAATTTATCATATTCCTCATCAGGAATATTCTACCCTTTCTTCTTATTGTCTACAGTAATGGCGACTCCTTTCTTCTTCAATGCCTCTATTTGTTCATCTACCCAAGCTTGGGTAAGGTGTAAGGTCCTGGCAATGAAAGGATCCAAAGATATGTCTTCCTGTATTGTTACGTCAGGTGTAGATTTGGTGTCATTATATATTCTCTTTTCTTCATACTCATCTGCTATTATCCTGCCATCTTATTTCTTCAATTGTTGAGGAATGGGGATACAGTCAAAGGTTTTGATTTGATTCAGGGTCAACCTTTGGTATCTTCTTCTTCTAGCTTCTGCTTCATCTTCGCAATCCGCCCAAAAGTCCTCTAGGTGCCTCTGATGAATATGTTTCCCTATTATCTTATGTATCCTTCCATAAGGATCATATAGTCTTATTAGTGGGAATGGCTGCAACTGCATCTTATTCAAAGTGACCATCACCTTCTTGATGCTTTATGAATCTGGGCATATATACCAGCCAATGGTGACTGGAAATAATATTGGTGGTATCTTGTGTGCATCCTTGTATGTTTTTAGCATGGTGGAGCTCTGCCTTATAAATTCCATCAGTATCACTGCATCAGTGGGATACGTTGGCAGCATGAGGGGATGTCCATCAAAACCCTCAATCCTCATATAGGAAAATGTGGAAAATTGTATATACCAAGCTCCATGCCTGTAGATTATTTCTTGAGCCTCCATGCTCAATCTCTTTGTCCTGTCCTCCTCCATGGTTCTCACTAGATGCATAGAGAATGCATCATTTACCAATTTATAGTCCTAGAGGTAATTAATTCTTTGTAATTGGGGATGATGATCCCAAATATGCATAGCATTGACTGTGCCTGTAAGCTTTCCATCTGTAACCAGTGCATCAAATGTGCCTTTGTAAGCACAGGAGTAGATAATGTAGGATGTCATGTAAAAAGCACAATTTGAACCTCCTAGGTTCAACAACTGCTCATGTAGAGCATTACTTATCAACTAGCCCCATAATGGCTTGATGTCTGCATACATGCACATCATGATAACACCATACATCCAATCTTTGAAACTACCAGCATCAGGCTGGCCTGTGACCCTGCTGAGTAATGTAATCATGTACTGATATTCATCATTAAAATCACACTTAAACAAATGCATAGGAAGTTTGGCAGCTGCAAGGTATGTGTTGTTCTTGGCTCTCCATTGATACATGGTCTTCCTACCCTGTTTCTTATTATTTTCATATTCAATTTCTGATTTCTTTAGGTCTACACTGTTAACTTTTCTGCCCAATTGCAGTCCAAATGTCTTGGAAAGACCCTTAATGGATAGGTCAGCATATATTCTTCCATGCTTCACTACCTGTCTGGTTTCTGGATTGTAATTCTGAGCACATTCAACCACCAGCTCTGGGGACTCCATAAAGTATGGAAAACTGGCCGCATTCCATAGTCTGGACATGAATACCGCATCCAGCAAGGGTCTTCTATTCTTCTCATCGTTCAGCTTAGCAGACCAGGCCTCCAAATCAGTACTCCCCTGATGGGTATCCATAATTGCACCATATTTGAACAAGATGCCTCTTGGGGATGAGAACATAGGCTTGCAGAACTCAGCCTCACACTTAACTAGTCTTTTGTCAGCCATGGATACCTGCAATTAACACAATTGTTCTTACAATGGATACTCACATGCATGCATATAACATTTTATCTTCATTAATCATCATGCCTACTGTATTTATTCAGCATTTATCTTATCATGGGATGCATAAACCAGAACCTGTACATCATACCTGACTATGCAGAAGCAACAGGATGAGGGTTTGAATTACTTACCTGGTTATGCAGATTTATCTATACTAGTGGTTTTCTAGAAATGCTCTCAATTCTGCTGATAATCACGCACTTCCTCTTGTTGGCAAGCTTTGTTCGTACAAGTGTCACCTGTATGAGGGTTTGGAAGCTAATGCTCTATAACAATGATTTTCTCGCAAGGTAAGTGTGAAAATGATGATGAACTTAAATTTTAACCTTGCAATTAGGGTAAAATTAGGGCAAACCCTGATATGTTAGATTTTATTCATTGATCTTTTGCATGAAAACTCATGATTTCACCAAGTGTTTCATTAGGTTTAATGGTCGGTGGGAACTACCTACCACCTCTGCATGCATTAAATGTTAATGGTGGCAACGGGAGCGGGATGATATTCGAATGACATGATATATTCGAATGCATGAGGATATTTGAATGTCAGGTAATGTTTCAAAATGATGATGATCAGATAACAATAACCCTCCCTCTCTCAGAATATCAAGATGATGTCACCCAGATATTGGCACAATGTATCTCTAAGGCCTCATGACGTCATCGTCATGTTATACAAGGAGGATCATGTTAAGAAATATGCACCCGAGAAGTAAATGTGATGATGATGTCATCATCATGTTTATTTCTTTGTTCATCAGACTAGGATGACATCATCAGGATAATGGCTTAGGGGGATATTTCGCAGCAGGAGGATATTTCAAAATATTGAGTTACATTGAGAAATATGATCCTCACGAAACGCATAAGGCTGTTGACGGGTAAAGGTTACTATCACCTAAAATTGACGTCTGAACATTTGGACCACATGATTTATCGAGTGATAAATTAGATCAAGGTGATCTTCTAAAATATGACAAATGTTACGAAATATGATCCTCCCCTTGTAAATATCAGGTTTGACTCAAACTTTGACATTTCATAACTTTCACATCCAGATGAATATTAGGGTGATGCAAAAGGCAAACCTGCATGAAATTTGATGCTCTCTCTAAATATGAGGTTACTTGAATAAAATATGAAATTTGACAAACTAACCTCATGATGATGACTTACCCAGCCTTTCCATGCATGATGATCTGCATGACTTACTTTTACCGAACCACCAAAAAACACCAAAACAAGCCAAGCAAAAGTTGGGTCCCTGTTTTGCCAAGTCAAAATGGGGCATGTTGTGTAACCACACAACACTAAGCAACCCATTTGACTCAAGGGAATATCTTACAAATTTTCCCTTAAGGGCCCTCTATTTCTGGATCTCCTATTGCACCTCAAGAAACCACTCATCCTCAGGCAGATGCTATATGATGCACTCTTTCAAGTCCACACTCAAGGTCAAGGTTAGGATCACATGGCGCCTCCAACTCAAAGCATCAGTGACCACATTCTCCTTCCCTTTGATGTAGTGGACATCAAAGTTGTACTCGCAATGAAACTCCATCCAATGCCGCTGGCGGGCATTCAAATTTGGCTATGTGAATATGTACTGCAAACTATGGTGATCCGAATGAAGCTCAAAGTGACGACCCAAAAGAAAGTGTGTCTAATGAACTAGAGCATGTACAACTACTACGATCTCTAGATCATGAGTAGGGTAGTTTATCTCATGTGTCTTGATCTTACATGACTCATATGCAATCGCTCTACCACCCTGCATAAGCACAGCTCCCAAACCCTCAAGTGATGCATTTGTGTAAACTACAAAATCCTCTACAGGATCAGGTACTTCTAAGATGGGATCACTGATAAGACACTCCTTGAGGACCCCAAACGACCTCTCACATTGCTCAGTCCAAGTGAAACTCTTCCCTTTCTACTGAAGGGAAGTGATGGGGTGCTCTATCCTAGAAAAGCCCTCTACGAATTTGCGGTAGTAGCCAGCTAATCCCATGAAACTCCTAAGCTTTGTCACACTGGTGGGTGCTAGCCAATCTTTGATAGCTCTAATCTTCGATGGATCTATAGAGATGCCATCGCCTAATAGGATGTGCCCCAAGTACTGTACCTATGTCCTGAAGAAGGCACACTTTGCCAGGTTGCCATAAAGTTGCTGTTCTCACAAGCACTACAAAACCTGACGCAAATGATCCACATACTCCTCCTCAGTCCATGAATAGATCAAAATATTGTCAAGAAAAATGATCACGAACTGATCCAAGTAAGTACGGAAAACCCTGTTCATGAGACTCATGAACATTGCAAGGGCATTTGTCAAACCGAAGGGTACCACTGTGAACTCGTAGTGTCTATATGTAGTTCAAAAAGTAGTCTTATGAATATCTTCCTCTGTGATGCGCAACTAGTGATACCTAGATTTCAGATCAATTTTTGAGAACACTCTGGCTCCCTACATCTAGTCAAAAAGGTCATCAATCCTAGCTAGAAGGTAATGGTTCTTAACCATCACCTTATTCAACTACTTATAATCCATGAATAAGTGAAGAGACCCATCCTTCGTCTTTATGAAGATAACTGGAGTGCCCCAAGGTGAAACACTCGGTCGGATGTGCCCCTTCTCGAGCAACTCCTCTAACTACAGCTTGAGCTCTGTAAGTTCATGAGTGGTCATCTTGTGGGGTGCACGAGACACTGGCTCGGCACCCGGGACTAAATCGATATGAAAGTCTACCTTGCGATGCGATGGCATCCCTATAACTTTGGTGGAAACATGTCAGCAAACTCCCTCAAGATAGGGTGATCATCTAATGATGCCTCAGGCTCATTCTCTGATCTATCACTAACTATAATAGTGAACATCTAACATCCCTTCTGCATGTAGTGCTTAAGATGCTGAGCAGATATCATGTGAACTACCATGGGCTTCTGAAAGCCCACTATCTTAACCGGTGCACCATGATCATCTAAGCAACGAATCACCTTTTGGCGACAGTTTAGCTTGGTTCTATGAGCCGCAAGAGAGTCCATACCCAAAACTACACCCTAGGATCATAATGGCATAACTCTAAGGTCACAAGATATAGTGAAGGACCCCAAAGAGATCTCACAATCCTAAACCAAGGTATCTACTGACATCCTGGCCCCAGAGGCCAACTCAACCTCCCACTTAATGTCCTACCTAGAAGCCACCAGCCTGCAATGTTCCACTAATGATGTAGACAGAAAAAAATTGTTAGCTCCAAAGTAAAAAAGAATAGAGATGGGGGAACCCCTAATCATACCTGATGTCTCAATCATAGATGCCTGATAGTCAGCCTGGCAGTTGTCAACTGCTACAAACATGTGATGGGACTTGCCCACATCCCCTATAGTCTGCTCTAACCCTCCTAAACAGCGTTGTCCTCCTACCATAAAGCCCTGTGGGCACTCTCTGGCTAGATGACCTACTCCACCACACACATAGCATGGGGCCCGAGCCTATATTTGTCCCGACTGAGTCCTACCCAATTGCTGCTATCTAGATCTACTTGTGGAACCCTGTGAACCCTTGTATGACTACTGAGACCTCACGGGCCCCATAGGTGGTCTTTGTTGCCTATGGTCTCTACACGGGCCCTGTTGTTTCCATCCTTGATTCTTCCCTCCCTATGCGCTCTACTGGGGTGTAGACCTCTACTGATTCTGCTGCTGTTGTGGAGGTCTAGGAAGTAATGATGGAGAACTAAATCCTCCTTTCTATGGTGGTAATGGTGGTTTGCAATAACTCTTCTAGTACTGTTGCTGGCCACAATCCTAAAACTAGGGGTGTGATCCCTACCCTCATCCCTGTATTTCCCCAGCTTTGTATGCCTTCTCAGCAGTATCACTCAATGTCTAGGGGTATGCCATGTGTACAGGCCCTGCTATGCTATGGTTCAATCCTCTAATGAACTTATGAACTAGGAGTTTCTCATTGTGGAGATACTCCGCATATCGAGACAACTCCATGAATCTATCCTCGTACTAAGCAACCATAAGCTCTCTCTGCTAAAGATCATGAAAATCATCTATGCGATGTTGTCTATAGTGATTTGATAAATACCGCGCATTAAAGCACTCAATGAAGGTCTCCCAAGTGAGTGTGTCCAATGATAGATGACGCTTACACTCCTCAGTGTGCCACCAAGTAGCTGTTGTATCTCACAATAGGTGGACTACCACACATGCCTTCGTGTTGCCCTCTTAAGGATGCAACACGAAGCATCTATCTAGACTGATGAGCCAAGCCTTAGCTTCGGCTCCCTTTGTAGTCCCGATAAAAGTAGGAGGATTCAACCTCAACACATCCTTGATGGGGTCTCCTCGGTCTCTGTGCCCTCTAATCAGCTCATCTGCATAATAATCATACGACCTATGAGTGATCTACTCCACTTGTACTATCTCCTCATGCATATCATGATGTGGAGGGCTCCTGCTATGGGTGCTGTAGGCTGATCCAACCTCCTCTACCATCGTATATGGTATCTCCACAAATAGCTCCACACGTGTTGCCTCTCGTGGCTTGATGCAAAGCTCTACACATGGCTCAGCTCGTGACTCAGCAAGCGACTCCTCACATGGCTCCTCTTGTAGATCAACATGGGGCTCATCATGTGGAACTGGTACAACTGGCGGTAGCCTCTCTAACATGGCCTATAACATCTGTAAAATTTGAGGTCCTATATCAAGTCCTCGCGGTGCCTGTGGGACTGACTGATCTAATAAGGTTGTTGGTCCCTGACCCTCTACTAAAGAATCACTGTGCACCTCAGCAAACGTAGTGTGACGTGATCACACTCATCAAATACATCAAGGAGGCATCCTACAAAAACAAGGTAATCACTAATTAATCAAAGTTACGGAATAAGTAACGTGCCCAAATAAGCCCAATGTTTAAACTTAGACTCTGATACCAAATGTCATGCCCACATTTCCCATGTGGTCATGACATGCATCACACGTGTCATGTGGTCATGACAGGAGATATCAAAAATTTTACCACGCTTCCCTAGAAACCCCCTCACATGCATAAGCGTGCTCAGTGGCATTATGCATAAGGCGTAAACATGACAGTTAAATACTGGGTAATGCATTCACTTGCACATACCATTATGTAATGAAGGCCAACTAGAGGGTCGATACGACATGGTTAATGTCACCTATAGGATTAGGATCGATGATCGAAACCTTGAGTTAACCTATGTGAATGATGCGATTTTGACATAAGTCAAAATCAACAGCCAAATTCAAGTGCATGAGAAAAATATATTTTAATACCAGAACCTAATGTCGATCACCGGCAAAAAACAATAATTTAATCCTAAGCAAGGTTAAATTTCACTAACCTAGATAAACCCTAAATTCTGGAAAAATCTGGTAGCATAACGCCTCACGGGCATTATTAGGGTTTATTATAATAAAACTAATTTTGATCAAAAGTTAACTAGGTTGGTTTTAAATTACCTACATTACACTAGTTAAATTGGTACAACAGTTAAAATGTTTAATTAAAACATTTTTCAACAAAACTCGACCAATTTGTTCTCCTTCACGTTTTCTATCAATCAGAGTTATCACTACATCCTTTACATTATTCCTAATTTCTTGGTAGATTAGATCACGGATGCATGTTATACTAACTTTGTTTAGATAGTTTACTAGGTTTCCAAGTTCGAGTAAACGACATCTTTATTAAACTAATAAAATCACTCTAGAAATAATTAAAAAGGAATATTAAATTATTAACAATCTAGTTATATATTAACCTCGTTGAAATTGGTTTGAAAGCAAAGGACTAATCGAATTGTTAAAATAAATACATCTCAAATAATTAAATTGGTGTAAAATTTAAATAAAACAATAAAATCCCTTTTGCAAAAATCAAATTAAAACCATTACTCTAAAAATTTCCTTTAGCCAAAAACTAACCTATTTAAAAATTTACCTCACCTCTAAACAATTTATAATAGGATCATTTCCAAAGGAGATAAAGATTACCCCATTCCACATTTATCTCAAAACACCATCTTAAGAATAAATTTAAAAACAAATGAAAAGAAAAATAATAAAAGAGTGGGAATTGAAAGTTAGGGAAATTTTAAATGCAAAGCCCTAAAATCCACTCAATTAAAAAAATAATTTTCTTATGGGCAAAAAGGCCCTAACCCTAATTTGCCTCCATAATCTCTTCTTCCTCCATCTATCAAATTCTCCATCTTCTCTCTTTCTTTGTTGTGTTTTTGTTGCAGGTTTATGGTGATGGGAAGCCATGAATGGTGTTCTCAAAGTAAGAGGTATACCCATTTAATAGACCCATTTGTTTTTTTTTTAAATATATATATATAGCAGTGATGAAAGAGAGGCAATTTATTAAAATAAATATATATTTTTTTATTGTTAAAAAACCCAAGGGTTTCGTGGCAGGCAAGAAAGAGGAGAGGTGTTGTGGAGGTAGCATTGTTGGGGAAGTGGCGGCGGTCGATAGAGGTGTGGGGATATGAGCGGTGAAGGGGACGGTGTAAGGAGGGCTACGGGAGTAAAGGGACTGGCAGCAGTGGGGAAGGTTCTACGCGGGGTGTGGGGAGGCCCATGGGAGGAGTGTAAGGGGGAGTGTGTGGAGGGGGTGGAGCCCCCACCCACATCCCACACAGTGGGGTGTGGGTGGGGGCTCCGCCCCCTCCCCATATCCGTATTAAAACAGCAGCAGTGGGGGGTTTGAACTCCCCCACCAAAACATATTTATTTTTATATCTAAACACTACAATCAGTGAACATTAAAACCATAGTCTATTTCATTTTTTTTTACACAACGTTTATTTTTTTATGTTTTTTTTTAAACATATATATATATACACACAGCAACACAGGTTTATTTCAAACCCTAGTTTATTATAAATTATCAGATATAAGGAAATATATATATATATGTATGTATGTATATACTGTTGTATACACATTTACAAACTTTTTTTTTTTAAACAGTAAATTTTATATATATACATTTTCAAATAAATTTGTTGTTCTAAATCTCACAGTTTTATCTTTTAAAAACAATAAAGCAAAAGAAACTTTTTTTTCTATATCAGAATTATATTGAGCAAATGAATTCTTTTTTTTGTAAAAACATAAAAGAACATATTTCCACAAACATTTCTTCAAATAATTTATTCATTATTATTTTTTTTAAAAGCCAAATGCATTAAATTAAATCCTTCAAATATATAGCAACAACTAAATTTCTTTTTCTAAGGAAATTTAATGTAAAAATTTTCTTTCTATCCCACATAGATAAAATAGCAACTATCCTATTTTTTTCTTTTTTTAAGAAATAAACATACAAATAAAATAGCAATAAGACCATATTTTTCCTCCAATACTCTATTTTTCTTTTTGAATTCATAGGGCTTTAAAAATCAGCAACTTAAAACTTCTATTCCAAATGTAAATAGTTTCATACACACAAGTAAAAAAAATACTCTTACAACATGAGAGAGAGAACAAGGTTCTCCTCTTTTGAAATCTCGAAATGATATAGAAGCCTAACATAGCCATGCTCTCTCAAGAGCTAGAAAGAACATAAGATAACAACTCTTTAAGGACAATGATATTTTCTTTAACTTCACGTAGTTCCAAATAACATGCAAGACACAAAAGGAGAAGAAGCCACAACAACATGCTGTCTTCCCTACCATTGACTCACTCATGAGTCACCCCCAAGCTAGGAGGTCATCCTCACACTAGGAAAACTCAAACCACAACACAACAATGCATTCAACAACCAAACACAAAATTACTCCCATAGCTATCACAACACAAAACTCACTCAAAGTGAGTTTAATGGGGTAGGGAACTAGACAACACTCAACTCAAAAGTGCCACTCCAAAAACTTCCCAAAACATATATCTCTCAAGGCCTCAAGCCCACACATATAAACCCAATTTCATAACTTTCTCCTATACACATATTGCTCATATTCACAAATTTGCCCTCAAGGCTAAAACTCCATGAAACCAAGGATGTGACCTCGAGGAGGTTCACTCCTCCCCCACCCCACACATGTTGAGAATCTTCTCCCAAGTAGGAGAGGCTCTCACAACTCCCATACAATATTTCCCCACAACAACAAGTAAAAACTCAAAATGGAAACTCACACATAGCATCACACAAGTAAATAAAAAGCATAAGGGAAGGCATTAGCCTTGAATCCTACCTTATAAAGCCCAATTGGAAGGTAGTTGAGAAGAGCTCCTCTAACTCCTTCTCCAAGTCGAACCACCAATTTTCCTCCAACTTTTTCCCCAAAATAATTAAAATCAATAAAATTGCCAAAAATTTCAACAACCCCCATCCCTCCCTTCAAGAGGGATTAAAATAGGTTCTTCTCACGAGCCTTGAGGAATGGGGAGGTCACACATGTCACCTCCTCACTTCTCCTCCCAACTACAAGCAAGACTCTTGGAATGGGTGGCGACACATTTTATTCACCCATCCACCAAGTCTCTCGCCTTTCCACTTGTCCTCTCTTAACATGTGGGAGAGAAAGGTGGAGCTAAAGAGGGAGTGGGTGCTACATGTTCCCCAATCCTTTCCTCCTAAGAAGGATCACACAACCCCAAGGTACCCTCACCAATTTTGGGAGAGACTTGGAGTAAAGTCCTCCACAATTAAGGGGTCTTGAAGACTCCCCCAACCTAGGGAAGAGGAAAGGAAGAGGTTGAGTGTTTGACCCACTCATCCTCTCCTCTCTCCCTCCCAAGCTTGCATTTTCGTCATTTTAATTTAGGGTGAAGTAAAAGTAACCAAATGGAAGTTTACCTAAGGTTACACAAGCCCAAATGACCCCTAGACCCTAGGGGTACAACCCAGGGTCAAGTTTAACCCATTTTGAGCACTAAAGGTTGAGTAAAAACACATAAAAGGGGGTCATAAAAAATTATAAGTCAAAAATAAAATTCAAATGACACTACAACTTACAACACCAATTAGAAATCAAATAAAAGAAGGGTAGACCTAACTCAGCTAACACCATGCAACAACATTACAAAATTTCATCATACAAATATAGTTGATCTTGGTTCCTCTTGGAACTAGATTGGCCTCACATGGGAAAACAACACAGTGTGTTGGATGATCTCCAAATTTCTATGGCTTTGTTAGAAACACCTGCACACTCCAATGAAATGTTAATCTGACATGTATATGATAGCCAAAGAGAAGTGAAAGAAACACATACAACATCACATGTTCATATAAGCATAAAGGAAATCACATTACAATTAAGTTCTAAATTCTGCATTTCAAACATCCATCCCAAGATAGAATCACATAATAAATTTCTAACTAACATCACATGAATAGTATCCCAATAACATCATAATATAAACCATATATCCAACATCGTCAGTAAATCAATGTCAATTCTTAATCACATCGTAATCATGCTAAATATAATAAATCCACATACGACATAAAGTCTAATAGTCCTGAAATTTGGGATCAACAGTTCCACAAGTCTAGTATCACCAACAGTAAAATAAAGTAGTCAAATATAAGGGAATGAAAAGGTAGGCCTCACAATATTCTCAAAAATGAGCTCATGCAATTTTATCTTGCATTTTTCAACATCATAAGGTGCATAGTCATTGTAGACTTCCTCTAGGCAATCTCTCAAAGAATCATTAATATCATATATCAATGCCCAAATTTCTTCATCTGTGGGCTTGTAAGCTTCCTTTATGTTTTCAAAGGTTTCTTTCCTTAATTTCAGTTGCTGATAGCATTCGATAGCCTTTGATAACTTATCTCCAATTTGAATATTTTTGACCACTAAAGTTTGCACTGACAAATCTTTGATACTCTTGACTCTAAAAAACATGTGAGAATAATATTATTTGAAAGAGTCACATTCCTCCCATAGATCCTTCCACTTTTCATGAAGTTCAACCAATTTCTTATGTGCTTGGATAGAGGCATCAATGGTTTGACATCCTTTTTCAAATACTCTAATTATCCATTTCTGAGTCCCTTGTTACATGGTTCTTACCTCACCAAGCCTGGCCATTTCATCTATGGATAGGAAGGTAGGCACTATCCTTATATCTCCTCCTATATCAACTAGTTGGATCAAGAATTAGAGGCAAGTCCAGAGTTCCTCGTTATGCTGCTTCAATTCTTTCTTTGACAACTCATGTCTATCCAATTGCTCTAGAATGGAGGTGACAGACCGCTTAAAGTTTTCAACTCTCTGAGCACAGGTGGTTGGTCCCAGATCCTCCGTTGAGATAACATAGTCCTTGACTCTAACTTGCTCCCTGTTTGTATTGGCCAGTAGGACTGCTATTTCAGCAATTTTGGATCCTATCTCATCCTTATAGATCCTTGATTGTACTTTTTCTTTCTTTTGTTTCTTTGGCCTTTGAGCCTGTGACAAGATTGTGCTCCAATCTAATTTCATTATTTCCACTTGTGGCTCAGGGTACGCCACTCTATTTTTTAACCACTGAGGTGCTGAAGAGGAGGGCTTACTTAGTTTGGTGATATTCTCACTGTCAGTTTTGGTAGGCTCTTCAAGTGACCCTTGTTCTTGTGTTGACTCCTTATCCTTACCCTTATCCTCTTCATCAACCAGGTTTCTCCAATTTACCATTACATTTTGTTGGATTGATTTAAAGACTTCTTGTATTTGCCCCTTCTCTGAAGGACTGTCAGATACATCAATCACTTCAACACTAACTATTTCAGCCAAAGGCTCATTTGGAATTTCATTGCTTGTCTCAACAAATGTATATTTCTTTAGCTTGGGCTCTTGCAAACCCAATTCTACACATACCTTATCAATTCCAGCTAGCAGTGGTACAACTAGAGGAGTTGAGTCTTGGCCTATGGATGCCTGTGCAATAGGTGCAATAGAGGACAAAGGCATTGTAGCAAATGACAAGTTTGCTTGTGTTAAATTGGCTAACACTATTGACAAAGTGGAAGAGATGACCATGGGTGAAGAAATAGATAAGGAGGGTAAATGAAGAGAACATGAAATAATTGTATAAATGGGAGGTAATGCAGTGGAGGTAAATAATGGAGTGGAAGAGATTGGGGGTAAAGGTGTGGTAGTGGTAGAGGAACATGGTGTGGTAGCAATGTAGGAAACAAGACTGCTATGGGCATTAGAAGATACTGCCAATGAACAAGAAACAATTGAAATAGTAATGACAGGTTAAGTGGTAGCAGGGGTAGCTTCTTGAACAATAGTAGCTGAGGTCATAGGTGCAGCAGATGCAACAGTAGTAGAAGAAGTAGAAGTGGAGGCATCAGTAGTGGCTATTGAGGGGAGTACAACTATGTTTACAATTGGGGAAGCAGGAGATGGTGAAGATGGCAAACTTGTATCATTATGAGTTGTATCAGCGATTTCCACATCTTCACTGACCTTTTTCATCTTGACTTTCTTAGTCTTAGAATCCTCTCTAGAGCCACTGGGTGCATCCCTTTTCTTGGAAGCTCTTGTTCTAGCAGAAGGAGGCTGATCTTTCTTAGATCATTTTACTGAGGTTTTCTTACCCTTTTGTGATTTAGCCTTCTCTGCTAATGGTACATGCTCTTCACTATCAGATTTTTGTTTTTGAACTAGCTCTGCCTCATCTATGATGTTTATTGGCTCATCCTCTTCTCCTCTAGACTCTTTATCTAATTCTAGTGCAATATAAGCGCATTTCACCCCTTGTCTCTCCAATGCAACTATTTGACCTCTCACCTAGGCCTTGCTTAGTCTAATTGGTTCTTTCATTATAATATCTAGAGAACTCTCCTCAGCATTGGCCCAATTAGGTAAAGGGATTGGTTTGCGGCATTGAGCTTTCCAAGTTCCTCTTACCATGACATTCTTGTCATCTTCCAACTGGTTAGGTACTGCAATGATGTGAAACTTTCTTCTAAAAACCAGAGATAGTCTTGAATGACCCTTCTTCATTACCTTGTAATCATCCATATAGTTGGCCCAAAAGTCCTCAATATGCATTTTATGAAACAACTTTTTTATTACAAACTTTTCTATCACTTTATTTGGATCAAAGTGATCCCTTGCATTATAATAGTGGAGATTGAGAATTTGAAGTTCCTTATCTGGATGGTCAACTGATGCTTGTGAAGGATATGCTTAATTCCCTTTGACAAACCTAATGGGAAACTGTACATTGGTTCTATGCAAGTGCTTAAGTTTCTCATCACAAGGGATCAATTGCTTAGATAATTCCAAGAGAACTGTGTTATCTTTGAGATATCTAGGGAGTCAATACGATATCCCAGTGAAACCTTTACCCATAGATATGTGAACTTTTCAAACTAGATATACTACCTTCCATATTTGGTCACTTCATTCATGGCTTTTGTAGAAATCCTCAAGGTTGTGTTACCTTGCAGTAGTCTTGTAATATATATTGTGAAAGCATCATTCACCCTTTTAAAATGCATCAAATATTGAGATGATGTAAGCTATGGATAACACTAATATACCTTGACCTGGGTTGGTTCATCATTTCCAACTTCTATTTTAGACAACCCAACATAATGATTTCTTCTTGCCAATGCATAGATGGCATAGGATGTCCATCTAAAAAATCTTTTCTCCTTGAAGTTCTTAAAGGCTTCATGAATATTATCACTAAGAATTTGTGACCAGTGGAATTTAGTTCCCTTTAGTATCTCAATACTGATGACAAACATCCATTCTTCAAAGGTGGAGCCTGTAGGTAGTCCATATATTGTACTTAGGAAAGTTATCAAGTCCCCTATCTCATCATGAAAGTCACTTCTATATAGCACTTGAGGGAATTTGCTCATGGCAGACCTTTGCCTCTTTGCCCAATGATCATTCATATGTTTTCTACATCCATTTACATCCTTGTTATAATTTGCTTCTCATCCTTCTCTTTCTGGCATGGTCATTACTGTGTGCCATGGGATGTCAAAAGTTTCAGCCAAGGAGAGTGGACTTAAGTCAGCTAGGATGTCTCCATTGGCAGTTTGGTTTGTTCTAGTCATAACATCATTTATGTCTGCACATGTTACTATCAGTTCTACACATTGCACAGATGTGGGAAAAGGTGGCAGCTTGTGCTATACCACTATCGTTTAGTGTTTTAGCCTTGGGAGTTGGATTTGGGCCAAAGGTTCTCAGTCTAAAGTCATCCAGGTCTATGTGACCTAGATCTATATCTCCTACATCACTCCATCCAGAATGAATCCTTGTCTCTAGGGGAATGCCTTTGAATTCATATTTCATGATTTGAGCCTGGGCAGTCATCTAACCTGTAGGACCATACCCTATAAGCTTGATACCTTAAGGGATTTTCACTAACTCCTAAGTTTAAGTTTTATGATTATCAAGTGGACCATTAGACATTCAACCATTGAAACTATAATGGACCTCCTAAGTCACTAACATGTTCTTAAAAGAATAAAAATCTAACATTTATTACCATTGCATCCATTTCATAATCTAACTTTAAGAGATTCAACATCAATGTATGCAATAAATACTTCAAAACTACAAAAATCCCATATAAAACATGTGAAACATCAACATTCACCATTTGCAGTCATCATTACATCCTATCAGATATTTCCCTTTTTGAAAATTCCTTAAAAATAGTCATTTTATATCATTTGCACCAATTTCAGGGTCAACCAACCTA
Organism: Cunninghamia lanceolata; assembly: GCA_027924645.1. Taxonomy (NCBI): domain Eukaryota; kingdom Viridiplantae; phylum Streptophyta; class Pinopsida; order Cupressales; family Cupressaceae; genus Cunninghamia; species Cunninghamia lanceolata. The sequence goes on along the minus strand of BSBN01000815.1, from coordinate 7,500,714 downwards.
TAGATAGGAAAGCGCTGCTTTTGAGGTCATCTGACTTCAACGGGGAAATTAGGTCCTCCAACCAGCTGTTCTTTCAGTGCTTTTGTGTTTTCAACATTTTGCATGGGTTTCAAGGTCAACTAACCCACGCAAATTTCTGAGGGTACCGACTTGAGTTAGTCATTCAGTTAGTTGGTTGAAATTTTAGCACAAGACAATTGGGATAGATTTCACTATATTTGTGTGGGATTAGACCTTGTTAGACCTGCATGGGCTTTGGAGTCAATAGACCGAGTCGGTGGTGGCATGTTTTAGTGCAAAGTTAGATGAAGCCACTTTTAGAGCAAAGTCACTTTCTTTGTTTCTAGCGGGAGTTTTAGTAGCCGCTGACTAGCAGAGATTTTGTAGGCATCCCACCAAGTCAGAGGTGGCATCTTTTAGCACAAATTCAATGCAAGGTGATTTCAGTACAAAATAAACTTGGGGATTTTGTGGGGCTTTTGTATCTCACTGACCTAGTCAGTTATCGTGACAAACATTATGGAAGTTGGGGGTCAAGTTTTTAGTGCTAAAATTGTTTAAGGCTTCGGTGTGGATTTTCACGGCTGCTGACTGACTAGATAAATGAAAGTTTTGAAGGTTGGTTGGATGCCATTCTAGAGTAAAACTCAATTGTTTAACCTGTCTGAGGATAGATTCAATGTACTCAAATTTCATTAAGTCTGGTGAGTTGTT